>CM062929.1:41742463-44503296 GCA_031878705.1 Tapirus indicus
TCACCAAGTTCCTAAGCAGCTACTTGCAAGCCACTATCACACAGAGCCTTCTAGCAGCATCCAAGCAAGCGCTATCGCTGGGTGCTCCACTCTGGTTTTCCATGCATATGTGAGGTGAACTAGTACCTTAATAGTTAGGAGAGAGTGTGTTTCGGGAGAATGTTACTTCTGCAAAGGGAAGGTACTGCCAGTGCTTCTCAGGTCTAGGGCAGAGTGTGTGGCTGCTGTAGAAAGACTTCTCTAAGCCACTGTTTCTCTGCCGTTAAGACAAACACCTATCAGACAAGCTGAAATCGAGCAGCTTCCACAGGGCACTCTGTTGCCTGCTTCCCAGAATGTGCGCTCCAGATGAATCTTAACAGCTACAGCTGAGTGGCTTTCTGGCCTAGGTTATTTCTTCCAATGGAACTTAGACCGAGTTCATCTCAGCTCTACTCCAACGTTTCCAGTAGCCTCAGAAGAATATGCTTGGGAACTACCCAGCTGCATGCTGCCCTGTTCGGGCAGAGCGGTGTGTGCACTGAACTCTCCTGCACACTCCCCCGTAAGAGAGAGAACTGCGTGTGTTTCTGCACACGGTTAGTTCTTCCAAGGGAAGTTCTTCCCAATCCTTCTCAGCTCCAGTGAGAAGCTTGTACTTGCTGTGGACCAAATTCCTAAGCAGCCACTTGCAAGCCACGATCACACAGAGCCTTCTGACAGCATCCAAGCAAGAGCTCCCGCCGGCTGCTCCACTCTGTGTTTCCATGCATAGGTGAGGTGAGCTAGTCACTTCAGAGTTAGGAGAGAGTGTGTTTCTGCAGAATGTTACTTCTGCCAAGGGAAGTGACAGCCAGTGCTTCTCAGCTCTAGGGCAGAGTGTGTGGCTGCTGTAGAAAGAGTTGTCGGAGCCACTGTTTCTCTGCCGGGAAGACAAACAGCTATCAGACAAGCTGAAATCGAGCAGCTTCCTCAGGGCACTCTGCTGCCTGGTTCCCAGAATGTGCGCTCCCGATGAATCTTAACAGCTACAGCTGAGTGGGTTTCTGCCCTACGTTATTTCTTCCAATGGTACTCACACCGAGGTCATCTCAGCTCTACTCCAATGTTTCTAGTAGACTCAGAAGAATATGCTTGGGAACTACGCATCTGCATTCTTCCTTGTTCGGGCAGAGCGGCCTGTTGACTGAACTCTCCTGCACACTCCCCAGGAAGAGATAGAACTGCGTGTGTTTCTGCACACTGTTAGTTCTTTAAAGGGAAGTTCTTCCCAACCCTTCTCAGCTCCAGTGAGAAGCTTGTACTTGCTGTGCAACTAGATTCCTAAGCAGCTACTTGCAAGCCACGATCACACAGAGCCTTCTGGCAGCATCCAAGCAAGAGCTCTTGCCGCCTGCTCCACTCTGGTTTTCCATGCATATGTGAGGTGAGCTAGTAGCTTCAGAGTTAGAAGACAGTGTGTTTCTGCAGAATGTTCCTTCTGCAAAGGGAAGTGACAGCCAGTGGTTCTCAGCTCTAGGGCAGAGTGTGTGGCTGCTCTAGAAAGAGTTCTCTAAGCCACTGTTTCTCTGCCGGGAAGACAAACACCTATCGTACAAGCTGAATCAAGCAGCCCCCACAGGGCACTCTGCTGCCTGGTTCCCAGAATGTGCGCTGCAGATGTATGTTAACGGCTCCAGCTGAGTGGGTTTCTGGCATACGTTATTTCTTCCAATGGAACTTAGACCGAGTTCATCTCAGCTCTACTCCAATGTTTCTAGTAGACTCAGAAGAATATGCCTGGGAAGCACGCATCTGCATTCTTCCTTGTTCGGGCAGAGCGGCCTGTTGACTGTACTCTCCTGAACACTCCCCAGGAAGAGATAGCACTGCGTGGGTTTCGGCACACTGTTAGTTCTTCAAAGGGAAGTTCTTCCCAGTCCTTCTCAGCTCCAGTGAGAAGCTTGTACTTGTTGCGCACCAAGTTCCTAAGCAGCTACTTGCAAGCCACTATCACACAGAGCCTTCTAGCAGCATCCAAGCAAGCGCTATCGCTGGGTGCTCCACTCTGGTTTTCCATGCATATGTGAGGTGAACTAGTACCTTAATAGTTAGGAGAGAGTGTGTTTCGGGAGAATGTTACTTCTGCAAAGGGAAGGTACTGCCAGTGCTTCTCAGGTCTAGGGCAGAGTGTGTGGCTGCTGTAGAAAGACTTCTCTAAGCCACTGTTTCTCTGCCGTTAAGACAAACACCTATCAGACAAGCTGAAATCGAGCAGCTTCCACAGGGCACTCTGTTGCCTGCTTCCCAGAATGTGCGCTCCAGATGAATCTTAACAGCTACAGCTGAGTGGCTTTCTGGCCTAGGTTATTTCTTCCAATGGAACTTAGACCGAGTTCATCTCAGCTCTACTCCAACGTTTCCAGTAGCCTCAGAAGAATATGCTTGGGAACTACCCAGCTGCATGCTGCCTTGTTCGGGCAGAGCGGTGTGTGCACTGAACTCTCCTGCACACTCCCCCGTAAGAGAGAGAACTGCGTGTGTTTCTGCACACGGTTAGTTCTTCCAAGGGAAGTTCTTCCCAATCCTTCTCAGCTCCAGTGAGAAGCTTGTACTTGCTGTGGACCAAATTCCTAAGCAGCCACTTGCAAGCCACGATCACACAGAGCCTTCTGACAGCATCCAAGCAAGAGCTCCCGCCGGCTGCTCCACTCTGTGTTTCCATGCATAGGTGAGGTGAGCTAGTCACTTCAGAGTTAGGAGAGAGTGTGTTTCTGCAGAATGTTACTTCTGCCAAGGGAAGTGACAGCCAGTGCTTCTCAGCTCTAGGGCAGAGTGTGTGGCTGCTGTAGAAAGAGTTGTCGGAGCCACTGTTTCTCTGCCGGGAAGACAAACAGCTATCAGACAAGCTGAAATCGAGCAGCTTCCTCAGGGCACTCTGCTGCCTGGTTCCCAGAATGTGCGCTCCCGATGAATCTTAACAGCTACAGCTGAGTGGGTTTCTGCCCTACGTTATTTCTTCCAATGGTACTCACACCGAGGTCATCTCAGCTCTACTCCAATGTTTCTAGTAGACTCAGAAGAATATGCTTGGGAACTACGCATCTGCATTCTTCCTTGTTCGGGCAGAGCGGCCTGTTGACTGAACTCTCCTGCACACTCCCCAGGAAGAGATAGAACTGCGTGTGTTTCTGCACACTGTTAGTTCTTTAAAGGGAAGTTCTTCCCAACCCTTCTCAGCTCCAGTGAGAAGCTTGTACTTGCTGTGCAACTAGATTCCTAAGCAGCTACTTGCAAGCCACGATCACACAGAGCCTTCTGGCGGCATCCAAGCAAGAGCTCTTGCCGCCTGCTCCACTCTGGTTTTCCATGCATATGTGAGGTGAGCTAGTAGCTTCAGAGTTAGAAGACAGTGTGTTTCTGCAGAATGTTCCTTCTGCAAAGGGAAGTGACAGCCAGTGGTTCTCAGCTCTAGGGCAGAGTGTGTGGCTGCTGTAGAAAGAGTTCTCTAAGCCACTGTTTCTCTGCCGGGAAGACAAACACCTATCGTACAAGCTGAATCAAGCAGCCCCCACAGGGCACTCTGCTGCCTGGTTCCCAGAATGTGCGCTGCAGATGTATGTTAACGGCTCCAGCTGAGTGGGTTTCTGGCATACGTTATTTCTTCCAATGGAACTTAGACCGAGTTCATCTCAGCTCTACTCCAATGTTTCTAGTAGACTCAGAAGAATATGCCTGGGAAGCACGCATCTGCATTCTTCCTTGTTCGGGCAGAGCGGCCTGTTGACTGTACTCTCCTGAACACTCCCCAGGAAGAGATAGCACTGCGTGGGTTTCGGCACACTGTTAGTTCTTCAAAGGGAAGTTCTTCCCAGTCCTTCTCAGCTCCAGTGAGAAGCTTGTACTTGTTGCGCACCAAGTTCCTAAGCAGCTACTTGCAAGCCACTATCACACAGAGCCTTCTAGCAGCATCCAAGCAAGCGCTATCGCTGGGTGCTCCACTCTGGTTTTCCATGCATATGTGAGGTGAACTAGTACCTTAATAGTTAGGAGAGAGTGTGTTTCGGGAGAATGTTACTTCTGCAAAGGGAAGGTACTGCCAGTGCTTCTCAGGTCTAGGGCAGAGTGTGTGGCTGCTGTAGAAAGACTTCTCTAAGCCACTGTTTCTCTGCCGTTAAGACAAACACCTATCAGACAAGCTGAAATCGAGCAGCTTCCACAGGGCACTCTGTTGCCTGCTTCCCAGAATGTGCGCTCCAGATGAATCTTAACAGCTACAGCTGAGTGGCTTTCTGGCCTAGGTTATTTCTTCCAATGGAACTTAGACCGAGTTCATCTCAGCTCTACTCCAACGTTTCCAGTAGCCTCAGAAGAATATGCTTGGGAACTACCCAGCTGCATGCTGCCTTGTTCGGGCAGAGCGGTGTGTGCACTGAACTCTCCTGCACACTCCCCCGTAAGAGAGAGAACTGCGTGTGTTTCTGCACACGGTTAGTTCTTCCAAGGGAAGTTCTTCCCAATCCTTCTCAGCTCCAGTGAGAAGCTTGTACTTGCTGTGGACCAAATTCCTAAGCAGCCACTTGCAAGCCACGATCACACAGAGCCTTCTGACAGCATCCAAGCAAGAGCTCCCGCCGGCTGCTCCACTCTGTGTTTCCATGCATAGGTGAGGTGAGCTAGTCACTTCAGAGTTAGGAGAGAGTGTGTTTCTGCAGAATGTTACTTCTGCCAAGGGAAGTGACAGCCAGTGCTTCTCAGCTCTAGGGCAGAGTGTGTGGCTGCTGTAGAAAGAGTTGTCGGAGCCACTGTTTCTCTGCCGGGAAGACAAACAGCTATCAGACAAGCTGAAATCGAGCAGCTTCCTCAGGGCACTCTGCTGCCTGGTTCCCAGAATGTGTGCTCCCGATGAATCTTAACAGCTACAGCTGAGTGGGTTTCTGCCCTACGTTATTTCTTCCAATGGTACTCACACCGAGGTCATCTCAGCTCTACTCCAATGTTTCTAGTAGACTCAGAAGAATATGCTTGGGAACTACGCATCTGCATTCTTCCTTGTTCGGGCAGAGCGGCCTGTTGACTGAACTCTCCTGCACACTCCCCAGGAAGAGATAGAACTGCGTGTGTTTCTGCACACTGTTAGTTCTTTAAAGGGAAGTTCTTCCCAACCCTTCTCAGCTCCAGTGAGAAGCTTGTACTTGCTGTGCAACTAGATTCCTAAGCAGCTACTTGCAAGCCACGATCACACAGAGCCTTCTGGCGGCATCCAAGCAAGAGCTCTTGCCGCCTGCTCCACTCTGTGTTTCCATGCATATGTGAGGTGAGCTAGTAGCTTCAGAGTTAGAAGACAGTGTGTTTCTGCAGAATGTTACTTCTGCAAAGGGCAGTGACAGCCAGTGGTTCTCAGCTCTAGGGCAGAGTGTGTGGCTGCTCTAGAAAGAGTTCTCTAAGCCACTGTTTCTCTGCCGGGAAGACAAACACCTATCGTACAAGCTGAATCAAGCAGCTTCCACAGGGCACTCTGCTGCCTGGTTCCCAGAATGTGCGCTGCAGATGTATGTTAACGGCTCCAGCTGAGTGGGTTTCTGGCATACGTTATTTCTTCCAATGGAACTTAGACCGAGTTCATCTCAGCTCTACTCCAATGTTTCTAGTAGACTCAGAAGAATATGCCTGGGAAGCACGCATCTGCATTCTTCCTTGTTCGGGCAGAGCGGCCTGTTGACTGTACTCTCCTGAACACTCCCCAGGAAGAGATAGCACTGCGTGGGTTTCGGCACACTGTTAGTTCTTCAAAGGGAAGTTCTTCCCAGTCCTTCTCAGCTCCAGTGAGAAGCTTGTACTTGTTGCGCACCAAGTTCCTAAGCAGCTACTTGCAAGCCACTATCACACAGAGCCTTCTAGCAGCATCCAAGCAAGCGCTATCGCTGGGTGCTCCACTCTGGTTTTCCATGCATATGTGAGGTGAACTAGTACCTTAATAGTTAGGAGAGAGTGTGTTTCGGGAGAATGTTACTTCTGCAAAGGGAAGGTACTGCCAGTGCTTCTCAGGTCTAGGGCAGAGTGTGTGGCTGCTGTAGAAAGACTTCTCTAAGCCACTGTTTCTCTGCCGTTAAGACAAACACCTATCAGACAAGCTGAAATCGAGCAGCTTCCACAGGGCACTCTGTTGCCTGCTTCCCAGAATGTGCGCTCCAGATGAATCTTAACAGCTACAGCTGAGTGGCTTTCTGGCCTAGGTTATTTCTTCCAATGGAACTTAGACCGAGTTCATCTCAGCTCTACTCCAACGTTTCCAGTAGCCTCAGAAGAATATGCTTGGGAACTACCCAGCTGCATGCTGCCCTGTTCGGGCAGAGCGGTGTGTGCACTGAACTCTCCTGCACACTCCCCCGTAAGAGAGAGAACTGCGTGTGTTTCTGCACACGGTTAGTTCTTCCAAGGGAAGTTCTTCCCAATCCTTCTCAGCTCCAGTGAGAAGCTTGTACTTGCTGTGGACCAAATTCCTAAGCAGCCACTTGCAAGCCACGATCACACAGAGCCTTCTGACAGCATCCAAGCAAGAGCTCCCGCCGGCTGCTCCACTCTGTGTTTCCATGCATAGGTGAGGTGAGCTAGTCACTTCAGAGTTAGGAGAGAGTGTGTTTCTGCAGAATGTTACTTCTGCCAAGGGAAGTGACAGCCAGTGCTTCTCAGCTCTAGGGCAGAGTGTGTGGCTGCTGTAGAAAGAGTTGTCGGAGCCACTGTTTCTCTGCCGGGAAGACAAACAGCTATCAGACAAGCTGAAATCGAGCAGCTTCCTCAGGGCACTCTGCTGCCTGGTTCCCAGAATGTGTGCTCCCGATGAATCTTAACAGCTACAGCTGAGTGGGTTTCTGCCCTACGTTATTTCTTCCAATGGTACTCACACCGAGGTCATCTCAGCTCTACTCCAATGTTTCTAGTAGACTCAGAAGAATATGCTTGGGAACTACGCATCTGCATTCTTCCTTGTTCGGGCAGAGCGGCCTGTTGACTGAACTCTCCTGCACACTCCCCAGGAAGAGATAGAACTGCGTGTGTTTCTGCACACTGTTAGTTCTTTAAAGGGAAGTTCTTCCCAACCCTTCTCAGCTCCAGTGAGAAGCTTGTACTTGCTGTGCAACTAGATTCCTAAGCAGCTACTTGCAAGCCACGATCACACAGAGCCTTCTGGCGGCATCCAAGCAAGAGCTCTTGCCGCCTGCTCCACTCTGGTTTTCCATGCATATGTGAGGTGAGCTAGTAGCTTCAGAGTTAGAAGACAGTGTGTTTCTGCAGAATGTTCCTTCTGCAAAGGGCAGTGACAGCCAGTGGTTCTCAGCTCTAGGGCAGAGTGTGTGGCTGCTGTAGAAAGAGTTCTCTAAGCCACTGTTTCTCTGCCGGGAAGACAAACACCTATCGTACAAGCTGAATCAAGCAGCCCCCACAGGGCACTCTGCTGCCTGGTTCCCAGAATGTGCGCTGCAGATGTATGTTAACGGCTCCAGCTGAGTGGGTTTCTGGCATACGTTATTTCTTCCAATGGAACTTAGACCGAGTTCATCTCAGCTCTACTCCAATGTTTCTAGTAGACTCAGAAGAATATGCCTGGGAAGCACGCATCTGCATTCTTCCTTGTTCGGGCAGAGCGGCCTGTTGACTGTACTCTCCTGAACACTCCCCAGGAAGAGATAGCACTGCGTGGGTTTCGGCACACTGTTAGTTCTTCAAAGGGAAGTTCTTCCCAGTCCTTCTCAGCTCCAGTGAGAAGCTTGTACTTGTTGCGCACCAAGTTCCTAAGCAGCTACTTGCAAGCCACTATCACACAGAGCCTTCTAGCAGCATCCAAGCAAGCGCTATCGCTGGGTGCTCCACTCTGGTTTTCCATGCATATGTGAGGTGAACTAGTACCTTAATAGTTAGGAGAGAGTGTGTTTCGGGAGAATGTTACTTCTGCAAAGGGAAGGTACTGCCAGTGCTTCTCAGGTCTAGGGCAGAGTGTGTGGCTGCTGTAGAAAGACTTCTCTAAGCCACTGTTTCTCTGCCGTTAAGACAAACACCTATCAGACAAGCTGAAATCGAGCAGCTTCCACAGGGCACTCTGTTGCCTGCTTCCCAGAATGTGCGCTCCAGATGAATCTTAACAGCTACAGCTGAGTGGCTTTCTGGCCTAGGTTATTTCTTCCAATGGAACTTAGACCGAGTTCATCTCAGCTCTACTCCAACGTTTCCAGTAGCCTCAGAAGAATATGCTTGGGAACTACCCAGCTGCATGCTGCCCTGTTCGGGCAGAGCGGTGTGTGCACTGAACTCTCCTGCACACTCCCCCGTAAGAGAGAGAACTGCGTGTGTTTCTGCACACGGTTAGTTCTTCCAAGGGAAGTTCTTCCCAATCCTTCTCAGCTCCAGTGAGAAGCTTGTACTTGCTGTGGACCAAATTCCTAAGCAGCCACTTGCAAGCCACGATCACACAGAGCCTTCTGACAGCATCCAAGCAAGAGCTCCCGCCGGCTGCTCCACTCTGTGTTTCCATGCATAGGTGAGGTGAGCTAGTCACTTCAGAGTTAGGAGAGAGTGTGTTTCTGCAGAATGTTACTTCTGCCAAGGGAAGTGACAGCCAGTGCTTCTCAGCTCTAGGGCAGAGTGTGTGGCTGCTGTAGAAAGAGTTGTCGGAGCCACTGTTTCTCTGCCGGGAAGACAAACAGCTATCAGACAAGCTGAAATCGAGCAGCTTCCTCAGGGCACTCTGCTGCCTGGTTCCCAGAATGTGTGCTCCCGATGAATCTTAACAGCTACAGCTGAGTGGGTTTCTGCCCTACGTTATTTCTTCCAATGGTACTCACACCGAGGTCATCTCAGCTCTACTCCAATGTTTCTAGTAGACTCAGAAGAATATGCTTGGGAACTACGCATCTGCATTCTTCCTTGTTCGGGCAGAGCGGCCTGTTGACTGAACTCTCCTGCACACTCCCCAGGAAGAGATAGAACTGCGTGTGTTTCTGCACACTGTTAGTTCTTTAAAGGGAAGTTCTTCCCAACCCTTCTCAGCTCCAGTGAGAAGCTTGTACTTGCTGTGCAACTAGATTCCTAAGCAGCTACTTGCAAGCCACGATCACACAGAGCCTTCTGGCGGCATCCAAGCAAGAGCTCTTGCCGCCTGCTCCACTCTGTGTTTCCATGCATATGTGAGGTGAGCTAGTAGCTTCAGAGTTAGAAGACAGTGTGTTTCTGCAGAATGTTACTTCTGCAAAGGGCAGTGACAGCCAGTGGTTCTCAGCTCTAGGGCAGAGTGTGTGGCTGCTCTAGAAAGAGTTCTCTAAGCCACTGTTTCTCTGCCGGGAAGACAAACACCTATCGTACAAGCTGAATCAAGCAGCTTCCACAGGGCACTCTGCTGCCTGGTTCCCAGAATGTGCGCTGCAGATGTATGTTAACGGCTCCAGCTGAGTGGGTTTCTGGCATACGTTATTTCTTCCAATGGAACTTAGACCGAGTTCATCTCAGCTCTACTCCAATGTTTCTAGTAGACTCAGAAGAATATGCCTGGGAAGCACGCATCTGCATTCTTCCTTGTTCGGGCAGAGCGGCCTGTTGACTGTACTCTCCTGAACACTCCCCAGGAAGAGATAGCACTGCGTGGGTTTCGGCACACTGTTAGTTCTTCAAAGGGAAGTTCTTCCCAGTCCTTCTCAGCTCCAGTGAGAAGCTTGTACTTGTTGCGCACCAAGTTCCTAAGCAGCTACTTGCAAGCCACTATCACACAGAGCCTTCTAGCAGCATCCAAGCAAGCGCTATCGCTGGGTGCTCCACTCTGGTTTTCCATGCATATGTGAGGTGAACTAGTACCTTAATAGTTAGGAGAGAGTGTGTTTCGGGAGAATGTTACTTCTGCAAAGGGAAGGTACTGCCAGTGCTTCTCAGGTCTAGGGCAGAGTGTGTGGCTGCTGTAGAAAGACTTCTCTAAGCCACTGTTTCTCTGCCGTTAAGACAAACACCTATCAGACAAGCTGAAATCGAGCAGCTTCCACAGGGCACTCTGTTGCCTGCTTCCCAGAATGTGCGCTCCAGATGAATCTTAACAGCTACAGCTGAGTGGCTTTCTGGCCTAGGTTATTTCTTCCAATGGAACTTAGACCGAGTTCATCTCAGCTCTACTCCAACGTTTCCAGTAGCCTCAGAAGAATATGCTTGGGAACTACCCAGCTGCATGCTGCCCTGTTCGGGCAGAGCGGTGTGTGCACTGAACTCTCCTGCACACTCCCCCGTAAGAGAGAGAACTGCGTGTGTTTCTGCACACGGTTAGTTCTTCCAAGGGAAGTTCTTCCCAATCCTTCTCAGCTCCAGTGAGAAGCTTGTACTTGCTGTGGACCAAATTCCTAAGCAGCCACTTGCAAGCCACGATCACACAGAGCCTTCTGACAGCATCCAAGCAAGAGCTCCCGCCGGCTGCTCCACTCTGTGTTTCCATGCATAGGTGAGGTGAGCTAGTCACTTCAGAGTTAGGAGAGAGTGTGTTTCTGCAGAATGTTACTTCTGCCAAGGGAAGTGACAGCCAGTGCTTCTCAGCTCTAGGGCAGAGTGTGTGGCTGCTGTAGAAAGAGTTGTCGGAGCCACTGTTTCTCTGCCGGGAAGACAAACAGCTATCAGACAAGCTGAAATCGAGCAGCTTCCTCAGGGCACTCTGCTGCCTGGTTCCCAGAATGTGTGCTCCCGATGAATCTTAACAGCTACAGCTGAGTGGGTTTCTGCCCTACGTTATTTCTTCCAATGGTACTCACACCGAGGTCATCTCAGCTCTACTCCAATGTTTCTAGTAGACTCAGAAGAATATGCTTGGGAACTACGCATCTGCATTCTTCCTTGTTCGGGCAGAGCGGCCTGTTGACTGAACTCTCCTGCACACTCCCCAGGAAGAGATAGAACTGCGTGTGTTTCTGCACACTGTTAGTTCTTTAAAGGGAAGTTCTTCCCAACCCTTCTCAGCTCCAGTGAGAAGCTTGTACTTGCTGTGCAACTAGATTCCTAAGCAGCTACTTGCAAGCCACGATCACACAGAGCCTTCTGGCGGCATCCAAGCAAGAGCTCTTGCCGCCTGCTCCACTCTGGTTTTCCATGCATATGTGAGGTGAGCTAGTAGCTTCAGAGTTAGAAGACAGTGTGTTTCTGCAGAATGTTCCTTCTGCAAAGGGCAGTGACAGCCAGTGGTTCTCAGCTCTAGGGCAGAGTGTGTGGCTGCTGTAGAAAGAGTTCTCTAAGCCACTGTTTCTCTGCCGGGAAGACAAACACCTATCGTACAAGCTGAATCAAGCAGCCCCCACAGGGCACTCTGCTGCCTGGTTCCCAGAATGTGCGCTGCAGATGTATGTTAACGGCTCCAGCTGAGTGGGTTTCTGGCATACGTTATTTCTTCCAATGGAACTTAGACCGAGTTCATCTCAGCTCTACTCCAATGTTTCTAGTAGACTCAGAAGAATATGCCTGGGAAGCACGCATCTGCATTCTTCCTTGTTCGGGCAGAGCGGCCTGTTGACTGTACTCTCCTGAACACTCCCCAGGAAGAGATAGCACTGCGTGGGTTTCGGCACACTGTTAGTTCTTCAAAGGGAAGTTCTTCCCAGTCCTTCTCAGCTCCAGTGAGAAGCTTGTACTTGTTGCGCACCAAGTTCCTAAGCAGCTACTTGCAAGCCACTATCACACAGAGCCTTCTAGCAGCATCCAAGCAAGCGCTATCGCTGGGTGCTCCACTCTGGTTTTCCATGCATATGTGAGGTGAACTAGTACCTTAATAGTTAGGAGAGAGTGTGTTTCGGGAGAATGTTACTTCTGCAAAGGGAAGGTACTGCCAGTGCTTCTCAGGTCTAGGGCAGAGTGTGTGGCTGCTGTAGAAAGACTTCTCTAAGCCACTGTTTCTCTGCCGTTAAGACAAACACCTATCAGACAAGCTGAAATCGAGCAGCTTCCACAGGGCACTCTGTTGCCTGCTTCCCAGAATGTGCGCTCCAGATGAATCTTAACAGCTACAGCTGAGTGGCTTTCTGGCCTAGGTTATTTCTTCCAATGGAACTTAGACCGAGTTCATCTCAGCTCTACTCCAACGTTTCCAGTAGCCTCAGAAGAATATGCTTGGGAACTACCCAGCTGCATGCTGCCCTGTTCGGGCAGAGCGGTGTGTGCACTGAACTCTCCTGCACACTCCCCCGTAAGAGAGAGAACTGCGTGTGTTTCTGCACACGGTTAGTTCTTCCAAGGGAAGTTCTTCCCAATCCTTCTCAGCTCCAGTGAGAAGCTTGTACTTGCTGTGGACCAAATTCCTAAGCAGCCACTTGCAAGCCACGATCACACAGAGCCTTCTGACAGCATCCAAGCAAGAGCTCCCGCCGGCTGCTCCACTCTGTGTTTCCATGCATAGGTGAGGTGAGCTAGTCACTTCAGAGTTAGGAGAGAGTGTGTTTCTGCAGAATGTTACTTCTGCCAAGGGAAGTGACAGCCAGTGCTTCTCAGCTCTAGGGCAGAGTGTGTGGCTGCTGTAGAAAGAGTTGTCGGAGCCACTGTTTCTCTGCCGGGAAGACAAACAGCTATCAGACAAGCTGAAATCGAGCAGCTTCCTCAGGGCACTCTGCTGCCTGGTTCCCAGAATGTGCGCTCCCGATGAATCTTAACAGCTACAGCTGAGTGGGTTTCTGCCCTACGTTATTTCTTCCAATGGTACTCACACCGAGGTCATCTCAGCTCTACTCCAATGTTTCTAGTAGACTCAGAAGAATATGCTTGGGAACTACGCATCTGCATTCTTCCTTGTTCGGGCAGAGCGGCCTGTTGACTGAACTCTCCTGCACACTCCCCAGGAAGAGATAGAACTGCGTGTGTTTCTGCACACTGTTAGTTCTTTAAAGGGAAGTTCTTCCCAACCCTTCTCAGCTCCAGTGAGAAGCTTGTACTTGCTGTGCAACTAGATTCCTAAGCAGCTACTTGCAAGCCACGATCACACAGAGCCTTCTGGCGGCATCCAAGCAAGAGCTCTTGCCGCCTGCTCCACTCTGGTTTTCCATGCATATGTGAGGTGAGCTAGTAGCTTCAGAGTTAGAAGACAGTGTGTTTCTGCAGAATGTTCCTTCTGCAAAGGGAAGTGACAGCCAGTGGTTCTCAGCTCTAGGGCAGAGTGTGTGGCTGCTGTAGAAAGAGTTCTCTAAGCCACTGTTTCTCTGCCGGGAAGACAAACACCTATCGTACAAGCTGAATCAAGCAGCCCCCACAGGGCACTCTGCTGCCTGGTTCCCAGAATGTGCGCTGCAGATGTATGTTAACGGCTCCAGCTGAGTGGGTTTCTGGCATACGTTATTTCTTCCAATGGAACTTAGACCGAGTTCATCTCAGCTCTACTCCAATGTTTCTAGTAGACTCAGAAGAATATGCCTGGGAAGCACGCATCTGCATTCTTCCTTGTTCGGGCAGAGCGGCCTGTTGACTGTACTCTCCTGAACACTCCCCAGGAAGAGATAGCACTGCGTGGGTTTCGGCACACTGTTAGTTCTTCAAAGGGAAGTTCTTCCCAGTCCTTCTCAGCTCCAGTGAGAAGCTTGTACTTGTTGCGCACCAAGTTCCTAAGCAGCTACTTGCAAGCCACTATCACACAGAGCCTTCTAGCAGCATCCAAGCAAGCGCTATCGCTGGGTGCTCCACTCTGGTTTTCCATGCATATGTGAGGTGAACTAGTACCTTAATAGTTAGGAGAGAGTGTGTTTCGGGAGAATGTTACTTCTGCAAAGGGAAGGTACTGCCAGTGCTTCTCAGGTCTAGGGCAGAGTGTGTGGCTGCTGTAGAAAGACTTCTCTAAGCCACTGTTTCTCTGCCGTTAAGACAAACACCTATCAGACAAGCTGAAATCGAGCAGCTTCCACAGGGCACTCTGTTGCCTGCTTCCCAGAATGTGCGCTCCAGATGAATCTTAACAGCTACAGCTGAGTGGCTTTCTGGCCTAGGTTATTTCTTCCAATGGAACTTAGACCGAGTTCATCTCAGCTCTACTCCAACGTTTCCAGTAGCCTCAGAAGAATATGCTTGGGAACTACCCAGCTGCATGCTGCCTTGTTCGGGCAGAGCGGTGTGTGCACTGAACTCTCCTGCACACTCCCCCGTAAGAGAGAGAACTGCGTGTGTTTCTGCACACGGTTAGTTCTTCCAAGGGAAGTTCTTCCCAATCCTTCTCAGCTCCAGTGAGAAGCTTGTACTTGCTGTGGACCAAATTCCTAAGCAGCCACTTGCAAGCCACGATCACACAGAGCCTTCTGACAGCATCCAAGCAAGAGCTCCCGCCGGCTGCTCCACTCTGTGTTTCCATGCATAGGTGAGGTGAGCTAGTCACTTCAGAGTTAGGAGAGAGTGTGTTTCTGCAGAATGTTACTTCTGCCAAGGGAAGTGACAGCCAGTGCTTCTCAGCTCTAGGGCAGAGTGTGTGGCTGCTGTAGAAAGAGTTGTCGGAGCCACTGTTTCTCTGCCGGGAAGACAAACAGCTATCAGACAAGCTGAAATCGAGCAGCTTCCTCAGGGCACTCTGCTGCCTGGTTCCCAGAATGTGCGCTCCCGATGAATCTTAACAGCTACAGCTGAGTGGGTTTCTGCCCTACGTTATTTCTTCCAATGGTACTCACACCGAGGTCATCTCAGCTCTACTCCAATGTTTCTAGTAGACTCAGAAGAATATGCTTGGGAACTACGCATCTGCATTCTTCCTTGTTCGGGCAGAGCGGCCTGTTGACTGAACTCTCCTGCACACTCCCCAGGAAGAGATAGAACTGCGTGTGTTTCTGCACACTGTTAGTTCTTTAAAGGGAAGTTCTTCCCAACCCTTCTCAGCTCCAGTGAGAAGCTTGTACTTGCTGTGCAACTAGATTCCTAAGCAGCTACTTGCAAGCCACGATCACACAGAGCCTTCTGGCAGCATCCAAGCAAGAGCTCTTGCCGCCTGCTCCACTCTGGTTTTCCATGCATATGTGAGGTGAGCTAGTAGCTTCAGAGTTAGAAGACAGTGTGTTTCTGCAGAATGTTCCTTCTGCAAAGGGAAGTGACAGCCAGTGGTTCTCAGCTCTAGGGCAGAGTGTGTGGCTGCTGTAGAAAGAGTTCTCTAAGCCACTGTTTCTCTGCCGGGAAGACAAACACCTATCGTACAAGCTGAATCAAGCAGCCCCCACAGGGCACTCTGCTGCCTGGTTCCCAGAATGTGCGCTGCAGATGTATGTTAACGGCTCCAGCTGAGTGGGTTTCTGGCATACGTTATTTCTTCCAATGGAACTTAGACCGAGTTCATCTCAGCTCTACTCCAATGTTTCTAGTAGACTCAGAAGAATATGCCTGGGAAGCACGCATCTGCATTCTTCCTTGTTCGGGCAGAGCGGCCTGTTGACTGTACTCTCCTGAACACTCCCCAGGAAGAGATAGCACTGCGTGGGTTTCGGCACACTGTTAGTTCTTCAAAGGGAAGTTCTTCCCAGTCCTTCTCAGCTCCAGTGAGAAGCTTGTACTTGTTGCGCACCAAGTTCCTAAGCAGCTACTTGCAAGCCACTATCACACAGAGCCTTCTAGCAGCATCCAAGCAAGCGCTATCACTGGGTGCTCCACTCTGGTTTTCCATGCATATGTGAGGTGAACTAGTACCTTAATAGTTAGGAGAGAGTGTGTTTCGGGAGAATGTTACTTCTGCAAAGGGAAGGTACTGCCAGTGCTTCTCAGGTCTAGGGCAGAGTGTGTGGCTGCTGTAGAAAGACTTCTCTAAGCCACTGTTTCTCTGCCGTTAAGACAAACACCTATCAGACAAGCTGAAATCGAGCAGCTTCCACAGGGCACTCTGTTGCCTGCTTCCCAGAATGTGCGCTCCAGATGAATCTTAACAGCTACAGCTGAGTGGCTTTCTGGCCTAGGTTATTTCTTCCAATGGAACTTAGACCGAGTTCATCTCAGCTCTACTCCAACGTTTCCAGTAGCCTCAGAAGAATATGCTTGGGAACTACCCAGCTGCATGCTGCCCTGTTCGGGCAGAGCGGTGTGTGCACTGAACTCTCCTGCACACTCCCCCGTAAGAGAGAGAACTGCGTGTGTTTCTGCACACGGTTAGTTCTTCCAAGGGAAGTTCTTCCCAATCCTTCTCAGCTCCAGTGAGAAGCTTGTACTTGCTGTGGACCAAATTCCTAAGCAGCCACTTGCAAGCCACGATCACACAGAGCCTTCTGACAGCATCCAAGCAAGAGCTCCCGCCGGCTGCTCCACTCTGTGTTTCCATGCATAGGTGAGGTGAGCTAGTCACTTCAGAGTTAGGAGAGAGTGTGTTTCTGCAGAATGTTACTTCTGCCAAGGGAAGTGACAGCCAGTGCTTCTCAGCTCTAGGGCAGAGTGTGTGGCTGCTGTAGAAAGAGTTGTCGGAGCCACTGTTTCTCTGCCGGGAAGACAAACAGCTATCAGACAAGCTGAAATCGAGCAGCTTCCTCAGGGCACTCTGCTGCCTGGTTCCCAGAATGTGCGCTCCCGATGAATCTTAACAGCTACAGCTGAGTGGGTTTCTGCCCTACGTTATTTCTTCCAATGGTACTCACACCGAGGTCATCTCAGCTCTACTCCAATGTTTCTAGTAGACTCAGAAGAATATGCTTGGGAACTACGCATCTGCATTCTTCCTTGTTCGGGCAGAGCGGCCTGTTGACTGAACTCTCCTGCACACTCCCCAGGAAGAGATAGAACTGCGTGTGTTTCTGCACACTGTTAGTTCTTTAAAGGGAAGTTCTTCCCAACCCTTCTCAGCTCCAGTGAGAAGCTTGTACTTGCTGTGCAACTAGATTCCTAAGCAGCTACTTGCAAGCCACGATCACACAGAGCCTTCTGGCAGCATCCAAGCAAGAGCTCTTGCCGCCTGCTCCACTCTGGTTTTCCATGCATATGTGAGGTGAGCTAGTAGCTTCAGAGTTAGAAGACAGTGTGTTTCTGCAGAATGTTCCTTCTGCAAAGGGAAGTGACAGCCAGTGGTTCTCAGCTCTAGGGCAGAGTGTGTGGCTGCTCTAGAAAGAGTTCTCTAAGCCACTGTTTCTCTGCCGGGAAGACAAACACCTATCGTACAAGCTGAATCAAGCAGCCCCCACAGGGCACTCTGCTGCCTGGTTCCCAGAATGTGCGCTGCAGATGTATGTTAACGGCTCCAGCTGAGTGGGTTTCTGGCATACGTTATTTCTTCCAATGGAACTTAGACCGAGTTCATCTCAGCTCTACTCCAATGTTTCTAGTAGACTCAGAAGAATATGCCTGGGAAGCACGCATCTGCATTCTTCCTTGTTCGGGCAGAGCGGCCTGTTGACTGTACTCTCCTGAACACTCCCCAGGAAGAGATAGCACTGCGTGGGTTTCGGCACACTGTTAGTTCTTCAAAGGGAAGTTCTTCCCAGTCCTTCTCAGCTCCAGTGAGAAGCTTGTACTTGTTGCGCACCAAGTTCCTAAGCAGCTACTTGCAAGCCACTATCACACAGAGCCTTCTAGCAGCATCCAAGCAAGCGCTATCGCTGGGTGCTCCACTCTGGTTTTCCATGCATATGTGAGGTGAACTAGTACCTTAATAGTTAGGAGAGAGTGTGTTTCGGGAGAATGTTACTTCTGCAAAGGGAAGGTACTGCCAGTGCTTCTCAGGTCTAGGGCAGAGTGTGTGGCTGCTGTAGAAAGACTTCTCTAAGCCACTGTTTCTCTGCCGTTAAGACAAACACCTATCAGACAAGCTGAAATCGAGCAGCTTCCACAGGGCACTCTGTTGCCTGCTTCCCAGAATGTGCGCTCCAGATGAATCTTAACAGCTACAGCTGAGTGGCTTTCTGGCCTAGGTTATTTCTTCCAATGGAACTTAGACCGAGTTCATCTCAGCTCTACTCCAACGTTTCCAGTAGCCTCAGAAGAATATGCTTGGGAACTACCCAGCTGCATGCTGCCCTGTTCGGGCAGAGCGGTGTGTGCACTGAACTCTCCTGCACACTCCCCCGTAAGAGAGAGAACTGCGTGTGTTTCTGCACACGGTTAGTTCTTCCAAGGGAAGTTCTTCCCAATCCTTCTCAGCTCCAGTGAGAAGCTTGTACTTGCTGTGGACCAAATTCCTAAGCAGCCACTTGCAAGCCACGATCACACAGAGCCTTCTGACAGCATCCAAGCAAGAGCTCCCGCCGGCTGCTCCACTCTGTGTTTCCATGCATAGGTGAGGTGAGCTAGTCACTTCAGAGTTAGGAGAGAGTGTGTTTCTGCAGAATGTTACTTCTGCCAAGGGAAGTGACAGCCAGTGCTTCTCAGCTCTAGGGCAGAGTGTGTGGCTGCTGTAGAAAGAGTTGTCGGAGCCACTGTTTCTCTGCCGGGAAGACAAACAGCTATCAGACAAGCTGAAATCGAGCAGCTTCCTCAGGGCACTCTGCTGCCTGGTTCCCAGAATGTGTGCTCCCGATGAATCTTAACAGCTACAGCTGAGTGGGTTTCTGCCCTACGTTATTTCTTCCAATGGTACTCACACCGAGGTCATCTCAGCTCTACTCCAATGTTTCTAGTAGACTCAGAAGAATATGCTTGGGAACTACGCATCTGCATTCTTCCTTGTTCGGGCAGAGCGGCCTGTTGACTGAACTCTCCTGCACACTCCCCAGGAAGAGATAGAACTGCGTGTGTTTCTGCACACTGTTAGTTCTTTAAAGGGAAGTTCTTCCCAACCCTTCTCAGCTCCAGTGAGAAGCTTGTACTTGCTGTGCAACTAGATTCCTAAGCAGCTACTTGCAAGCCACGATCACACAGAGCCTTCTGGCGGCATCCAAGCAAGAGCTCTTGCCGCCTGCTCCACTCTGTGTTTCCATGCATATGTGAGGTGAGCTAGTAGCTTCAGAGTTAGAAGACAGTGTGTTTCTGCAGAATGTTCCTTCTGCAAAGGGCAGTGACAGCCAGTGGTTCTCAGCTCTAGGGCAGAGTGTGTGGCTGCTCTAGAAAGAGTTCTCTAAGCCACTGTTTCTCTGCCGGGAAGACAAACACCTATCGTACAAGCTGAATCAAGCAGCTTCCACAGGGCACTCTGCTGCCTGGTTCCCAGAATGTGCGCTGCAGATGTATGTTAACGGCTCCAGCTGAGTGGGTTTCTGGCATACGTTATTTCTTCCAATGGAACTTAGACCGAGTTCATCTCAGCTCTACTCCAATGTTTCTAGTAGACTCAGAAGAATATGCCTGGGAAGCACGCATCTGCATTCTTCCTTGTTCGGGCAGAGCGGCCTGTTGACTGTACTCTCCTGAACACTCCCCAGGAAGAGATAGCACTGCGTGGGTTTCGGCACACTGTTAGTTCTTCAAAGGGAAGTTCTTCCCAGTCCTTCTCAGCTCCAGTGAGAAGCTTGTACTTGTTGCGCACCAAGTTCCTAAGCAGCTACTTGCAAGCCACTATCACACAGAGCCTTCTAGCAGCATCCAAGCAAGCGCTATCGCTGGGTGCTCCACTCTGGTTTTCCATGCATATGTGAGGTGAACTAGTACCTTAATAGTTAGGAGAGAGTGTGTTTCGGGAGAATGTTACTTCTGCAAAGGGAAGGTACTGCCAGTGCTTCTCAGGTCTAGGGCAGAGTGTGTGGCTGCTGTAGAAAGACTTCTCTAAGCCACTGTTTCTCTGCCGTTAAGACAAACACCTATCAGACAAGCTGAAATCGAGCAGCTTCCACAGGGCACTCTGTTGCCTGCTTCCCAGAATGTGCGCTCCAGATGAATCTTAACAGCTACAGCTGAGTGGCTTTCTGGCCTAGGTTATTTCTTCCAATGGAACTTAGACCGAGTTCATCTCAGCTCTACTCCAACGTTTCCAGTAGCCTCAGAAGAATATGCTTGGGAACTACCCAGCTGCATGCTGCCTTGTTCGGGCAGAGCGGTGTGTGCACTGAACTCTCCTGCACACTCCCCCGTAAGAGAGAGAACTGCGTGTGTTTCTGCACACGGTTAGTTCTTCCAAGGGAAGTTCTTCCCAATCCTTCTCAGCTCCAGTGAGAAGCTTGTACTTGCTGTGGACCAAATTCCTAAGCAGCCACTTGCAAGCCACGATCACACAGAGCCTTCTGACAGCATCCAAGCAAGAGCTCCCGCCGGCTGCTCCACTCTGTGTTTCCATGCATAGGTGAGGTGAGCTAGTCACTTCAGAGTTAGGAGAGAGTGTGTTTCTGCAGAATGTTACTTCTGCCAAGGGAAGTGACAGCCAGTGCTTCTCAGCTCTAGGGCAGAGTGTGTGGCTGCTGTAGAAAGAGTTGTCGGAGCCACTGTTTCTCTGCCGGGAAGACAAACAGCTATCAGACAAGCTGAAATCGAGCAGCTTCCTCAGGGCACTCTGCTGCCTGGTTCCCAGAATGTGCGCTCCCGATGAATCTTAACAGCTACAGCTGAGTGGGTTTCTGCCCTACGTTATTTCTTCCAATGGTACTCACACCGAGGTCATCTCAGCTCTACTCCAATGTTTCTAGTAGACTCAGAAGAATATGCTTGGGAACTACGCATCTGCATTCTTCCTTGTTCGGGCAGAGCGGCCTGTTGACTGAACTCTCCTGCACACTCCCCAGGAAGAGATAGAACTGCGTGTGTTTCTGCACACTGTTAGTTCTTTAAAGGGAAGTTCTTCCCAACCCTTCTCAGCTCCAGTGAGAAGCTTGTACTTGCTGTGCAACTAGATTCCTAAGCAGCTACTTGCAAGCCACGATCACACAGAGCCTTCTGGCAGCATCCAAGCAAGAGCTCTTGCCGCCTGCTCCACTCTGGTTTTCCATGCATATGTGAGGTGAGCTAGTAGCTTCAGAGTTAGAAGACAGTGTGTTTCTGCAGAATGTTCCTTCTGCAAAGGGAAGTGACAGCCAGTGGTTCTCAGCTCTAGGGCAGAGTGTGTGGCTGCTGTAGAAAGAGTTCTCTAAGCCACTGTTTCTCTGCCGGGAAGACAAACACCTATCGTACAAGCTGAATCAAGCAGCCCCCACAGGGCACTCTGCTGCCTGGTTCCCAGAATGTGCGCTGCAGATGTATGTTAACGGCTCCAGCTGAGTGGGTTTCTGGCATACGTTATTTCTTCCAATGGAACTTAGACCGAGTTCATCTCAGCTCTACTCCAATGTTTCTAGTAGACTCAGAAGAATATGCCTGGGAAGCACGCATCTGCATTCTTCCTTGTTCGGGCAGAGCGGCCTGTTGACTGTACTCTCCTGAACACTCCCCAGGAAGAGATAGCACTGCGTGGGTTTCGGCACACTGTTAGTTCTTCAAAGGGAAGTTCTTCCCAGTCCTTCTCAGCTCCAGTGAGAAGCTTGTACTTGTTGCGCACCAAGTTCCTAAGCAGCTACTTGCAAGCCACTATCACACAGAGCCTTCTAGCAGCATCCAAGCAAGCGCTATCGCTGGGTGCTCCACTCTGGTTTTCCATGCATATGTGAGGTGAACTAGTACCTTAATAGTTAGGAGAGAGTGTGTTTCGGGAGAATGTTACTTCTGCAAAGGGAAGGTACTGCCAGTGCTTCTCAGGTCTAGGGCAGAGTGTGTGGCTGCTGTAGAAAGACTTCTCTAAGCCACTGTTTCTCTGCCGTTAAGACAAACACCTATCAGACAAGCTGAAATCGAGCAGCTTCCACAGGGCACTCTGTTGCCTGCTTCCCAGAATGTGCGCTCCAGATGAATCTTAACAGCTACAGCTGAGTGGCTTTCTGGCCTAGGTTATTTCTTCCAATGGAACTTAGACCGAGTTCATCTCAGCTCTACTCCAACGTTTCCAGTAGCCTCAGAAGAATATGCTTGGGAACTACCCAGCTGCATGCTGCCCTGTTCGGGCAGAGCGGTGTGTGCACTGAACTCTCCTGCACACTCCCCCGTAAGAGAGAGAACTGCGTGTGTTTCTGCACACGGTTAGTTCTTCCAAGGGAAGTTCTTCCCAATCCTTCTCAGCTCCAGTGAGAAGCTTGTACTTGCTGTGGACCAAATTCCTAAGCAGCCACTTGCAAGCCACGATCACACAGAGCCTTCTGACAGCATCCAAGCAAGAGCTCCCGCCGGCTGCTCCACTCTGTGTTTCCATGCATAGGTGAGGTGAGCTAGTCACTTCAGAGTTAGGAGAGAGTGTGTTTCTGCAGAATGTTACTTCTGCCAAGGGAAGTGACAGCCAGTGCTTCTCAGCTCTAGGGCAGAGTGTGTGGCTGCTGTAGAAAGAGTTGTCGGAGCCACTGTTTCTCTGCCGGGAAGACAAACAGCTATCAGACAAGCTGAAATCGAGCAGCTTCCTCAGGGCACTCTGCTGCCTGGTTCCCAGAATGTGTGCTCCCGATGAATCTTAACAGCTACAGCTGAGTGGGTTTCTGCCCTACGTTATTTCTTCCAATGGTACTCACACCGAGGTCATCTCAGCTCTACTCCAATGTTTCTAGTAGACTCAGAAGAATATGCTTGGGAACTACGCATCTGCATTCTTCCTTGTTCGGGCAGAGCGGCCTGTTGACTGAACTCTCCTGCACACTCCCCAGGAAGAGATAGAACTGCGTGTGTTTCTGCACACTGTTAGTTCTTTAAAGGGAAGTTCTTCCCAACCCTTCTCAGCTCCAGTGAGAAGCTTGTACTTGCTGTGCAACTAGATTCCTAAGCAGCTACTTGCAAGCCACGATCACACAGAGCCTTCTGGCGGCATCCAAGCAAGAGCTCTTGCCGCCTGCTCCACTCTGTGTTTCCATGCATATGTGAGGTGAGCTAGTAGCTTCAGAGTTAGAAGACAGTGTGTTTCTGCAGAATGTTCCTTCTGCAAAGGGCAGTGACAGCCAGTGGTTCTCAGCTCTAGGGCAGAGTGTGTGGCTGCTCTAGAAAGAGTTCTCTAAGCCACTGTTTCTCTGCCGGGAAGACAAACACCTATCGTACAAGCTGAATCAAGCAGCTTCCACAGGGCACTCTGCTGCCTGGTTCCCAGAATGTGCGCTGCAGATGTATGTTAACGGCTCCAGCTGAGTGGGTTTCTGGCATACGTTATTTCTTCCAATGGAACTTAGACCGAGTTCATCTCAGCTCTACTCCAATGTTTCTAGTAGACTCAGAAGAATATGCCTGGGAAGCACGCATCTGCATTCTTCCTTGTTCGGGCAGAGCGGCCTGTTGACTGTACTCTCCTGAACACTCCCCAGGAAGAGATAGCACTGCGTGGGTTTCGGCACACTGTTAGTTCTTCAAAGGGAAGTTCTTCCCAGTCCTTCTCAGCTCCAGTGAGAAGCTTGTACTTGTTGCGCACCAAGTTCCTAAGCAGCTACTTGCAAGCCACTATCACACAGAGCCTTCTAGCAGCATCCAAGCAAGCGCTATCGCTGGGTGCTCCACTCTGGTTTTCCATGCATATGTGAGGTGAACTAGTACCTTAATAGTTAGGAGAGAGTGTGTTTCGGGAGAATGTTACTTCTGCAAAGGGAAGGTACTGCCAGTGCTTCTCAGGTCTAGGGCAGAGTGTGTGGCTGCTGTAGAAAGACTTCTCTAAGCCACTGTTTCTCTGCCGTTAAGACAAACACCTATCAGACAAGCTGAAATCGAGCAGCTTCCACAGGGCACTCTGTTGCCTGCTTCCCAGAATGTGCGCTCCAGATGAATCTTAACAGCTACAGCTGAGTGGCTTTCTGGCCTAGGTTATTTCTTCCAATGGAACTTAGACCGAGTTCATCTCAGCTCTACTCCAACGTTTCCAGTAGCCTCAGAAGAATATGCTTGGGAACTACCCAGCTGCATGCTGCCCTGTTCGGGCAGAGCGGTGTGTGCACTGAACTCTCCTGCACACTCCCCCGTAAGAGAGAGAACTGCGTGTGTTTCTGCACACGGTTAGTTCTTCCAAGGGAAGTTCTTCCCAATCCTTCTCAGCTCCAGTGAGAAGCTTGTACTTGCTGTGGACCAAATTCCTAAGCAGCCACTTGCAAGCCACGATCACACAGAGCCTTCTGACAGCATCCAAGCAAGAGCTCCCGCCGGCTGCTCCACTCTGTGTTTCCATGCATAGGTGAGGTGAGCTAGTCACTTCAGAGTTAGGAGAGAGTGTGTTTCTGCAGAATGTTACTTCTGCCAAGGGAAGTGACAGCCAGTGCTTCTCAGCTCTAGGGCAGAGTGTGTGGCTGCTGTAGAAAGAGTTGTCGGAGCCACTGTTTCTCTGCCGGGAAGACAAACAGCTATCAGACAAGCTGAAATCGAGCAGCTTCCTCAGGGCACTCTGCTGCCTGGTTCCCAGAATGTGCGCTCCCGATGAATCTTAACAGCTACAGCTGAGTGGGTTTCTGCCCTACGTTATTTCTTCCAATGGTACTCACACCGAGGTCATCTCAGCTCTACTCCAATGTTTCTAGTAGACTCAGAAGAATATGCTTGGGAACTACGCATCTGCATTCTTCCTTGTTCGGGCAGAGCGGCCTGTTGACTGAACTCTCCTGCACACTCCCCAGGAAGAGATAGAACTGCGTGTGTTTCTGCACACTGTTAGTTCTTTAAAGGGAAGTTCTTCCCAACCCTTCTCAGCTCCAGTGAGAAGCTTGTACTTGCTGTGCAACTAGATTCCTAAGCAGCTACTTGCAAGCCACGATCACACAGAGCCTTCTGGCGGCATCCAAGCAAGAGCTCTTGCCGCCTGCTCCACTCTGGTTTTCCATGCATATGTGAGGTGAGCTAGTAGCTTCAGAGTTAGAAGACAGTGTGTTTCTGCAGAATGTTCCTTCTGCAAAGGGAAGTGACAGCCAGTGGTTCTCAGCTCTAGGGCAGAGTGTGTGGCTGCTGTAGAAAGAGTTCTCTAAGCCACTGTTTCTCTGCCGGGAAGACAAACACCTATCGTACAAGCTGAATCAAGCAGCCCCCACAGGGCACTCTGCTGCCTGGTTCCCAGAATGTGCGCTGCAGATGTATGTTAACGGCTCCAGCTGAGTGGGTTTCTGGCATACGTTATTTCTTCCAATGGAACTTAGACCGAGTTCATCTCAGCTCTACTCCAATGTTTCTAGTAGACTCAGAAGAATATGCCTGGGAAGCACGCATCTGCATTCTTCCTTGTTCGGGCAGAGCGGCCTGTTGACTGTACTCTCCTGAACACTCCCCAGGAAGAGATAGCACTGCGTGGGTTTCGGCACACTGTTAGTTCTTCAAAGGGAAGTTCTTCCCAGTCCTTCTCAGCTCCAGTGAGAAGCTTGTACTTGTTGCGCACCAAGTTCCTAAGCAGCTACTTGCAAGCCACTATCACACAGAGCCTTCTAGCAGCATCCAAGCAAGCGCTATCGCTGGGTGCTCCACTCTGGTTTTCCATGCATATGTGAGGTGAACTAGTACCTTAATAGTTAGGAGAGAGTGTGTTTCGGGAGAATGTTACTTCTGCAAAGGGAAGGTACTGCCAGTGCTTCTCAGGTCTAGGGCAGAGTGTGTGGCTGCTGTAGAAAGACTTCTCTAAGCCACTGTTTCTCTGCCGTTAAGACAAACACCTATCAGACAAGCTGAAATCGAGCAGCTTCCACAGGGCACTCTGTTGCCTGCTTCCCAGAATGTGCGCTCCAGATGAATCTTAACAGCTACAGCTGAGTGGCTTTCTGGCCTAGGTTATTTCTTCCAATGGAACTTAGACCGAGTTCATCTCAGCTCTACTCCAACGTTTCCAGTAGCCTCAGAAGAATATGCTTGGGAACTACCCAGCTGCATGCTGCCTTGTTCGGGCAGAGCGGTGTGTGCACTGAACTCTCCTGCACACTCCCCCGTAAGAGAGAGAACTGCGTGTGTTTCTGCACACGGTTAGTTCTTCCAAGGGAAGTTCTTCCCAATCCTTCTCAGCTCCAGTGAGAAGCTTGTACTTGCTGTGGACCAAATTCCTAAGCAGCCACTTGCAAGCCACGATCACACAGAGCCTTCTGACAGCATCCAAGCAAGAGCTCCCGCCGGCTGCTCCACTCTGTGTTTCCATGCATAGGTGAGGTGAGCTAGTCACTTCAGAGTTAGGAGAGAGTGTGTTTCTGCAGAATGTTACTTCTGCCAAGGGAAGTGACAGCCAGTGCTTCTCAGCTCTAGGGCAGAGTGTGTGGCTGCTGTAGAAAGAGTTGTCGGAGCCACTGTTTCTCTGCCGGGAAGACAAACAGCTATCAGACAAGCTGAAATCGAGCAGCTTCCTCAGGGCACTCTGCTGCCTGGTTCCCAGAATGTGCGCTCCCGATGAATCTTAACAGCTACAGCTGAGTGGGTTTCTGCCCTACGTTATTTCTTCCAATGGTACTCACACCGAGGTCATCTCAGCTCTACTCCAATGTTTCTAGTAGACTCAGAAGAATATGCTTGGGAACTACGCATCTGCATTCTTCCTTGTTCGGGCAGAGCGGCCTGTTGACTGAACTCTCCTGCACACTCCCCAGGAAGAGATAGAACTGCGTGTGTTTCTGCACACTGTTAGTTCTTTAAAGGGAAGTTCTTCCCAACCCTTCTCAGCTCCAGTGAGAAGCTTGTACTTGCTGTGCAACTAGATTCCTAAGCAGCTACTTGCAAGCCACGATCACACAGAGCCTTCTGGCGGCATCCAAGCAAGAGCTCTTGCCGCCTGCTCCACTCTGGTTTTCCATGCATATGTGAGGTGAGCTAGTAGCTTCAGAGTTAGAAGACAGTGTGTTTCTGCAGAATGTTCCTTCTGCAAAGGGAAGTGACAGCCAGTGGTTCTCAGCTCTAGGGCAGAGTGTGTGGCTGCTGTAGAAAGAGTTCTCTAAGCCACTGTTTCTCTGCCGGGAAGACAAACACCTATCGTACAAGCTGAATCAAGCAGCCCCCACAGGGCACTCTGCTGCCTGGTTCCCAGAATGTGCGCTGCAGATGTATGTTAACGGCTCCAGCTGAGTGGGTTTCTGGCATACGTTATTTCTTCCAATGGAACTTAGACCGAGTTCATCTCAGCTCTACTCCAATGTTTCTAGTAGACTCAGAAGAATATGCCTGGGAAGCACGCATCTGCATTCTTCCTTGTTCGGGCAGAGCGGCCTGTTGACTGTACTCTCCTGAACACTCCCCAGGAAGAGATAGCACTGCGTGGGTTTCGGCACACTGTTAGTTCTTCAAAGGGAAGTTCTTCCCAGTCCTTCTCAGCTCCAGTGAGAAGCTTGTACTTGTTGCGCACCAAGTTCCTAAGCAGCTACTTGCAAGCCACTATCACACAGAGCCTTCTAGCAGCATCCAAGCAAGCGCTATCGCTGGGTGCTCCACTCTGGTTTTCCATGCATATGTGAGGTGAACTAGTACCTTAATAGTTAGGAGAGAGTGTGTTTCGGGAGAATGTTACTTCTGCAAAGGGAAGGTACTGCCAGTGCTTCTCAGGTCTAGGGCAGAGTGTGTGGCTGCTGTAGAAAGACTTCTCTAAGCCACTGTTTCTCTGCCGTTAAGACAAACACCTATCAGACAAGCTGAAATCGAGCAGCTTCCACAGGGCACTCTGTTGCCTGCTTCCCAGAATGTGCGCTCCAGATGAATCTTAACAGCTACAGCTGAGTGGCTTTCTGGCCTAGGTTATTTCTTCCAATGGAACTTAGACCGAGTTCATCTCAGCTCTACTCCAACGTTTCCAGTAGCCTCAGAAGAATATGCTTGGGAACTACCCAGCTGCATGCTGCCTTGTTCGGGCAGAGCGGTGTGTGCACTGAACTCTCCTGCACACTCCCCCGTAAGAGAGAGAACTGCGTGTGTTTCTGCACACGGTTAGTTCTTCCAAGGGAAGTTCTTCCCAATCCTTCTCAGCTCCAGTGAGAAGCTTGTACTTGCTGTGGACCAAATTCCTAAGCAGCCACTTGCAAGCCACGATCACACAGAGCCTTCTGACAGCATCCAAGCAAGAGCTCCCGCCGGCTGCTCCACTCTGTGTTTCCATGCATAGGTGAGGTGAGCTAGTCACTTCAGAGTTAGGAGAGAGTGTGTTTCTGCAGAATGTTACTTCTGCCAAGGGAAGTGACAGCCAGTGCTTCTCAGCTCTAGGGCAGAGTGTGTGGCTGCTGTAGAAAGAGTTGTCGGAGCCACTGTTTCTCTGCCGGGAAGACAAACAGCTATCAGACAAGCTGAAATCGAGCAGCTTCCTCAGGGCACTCTGCTGCCTGGTTCCCAGAATGTGTGCTCCCGATGAATCTTAACAGCTACAGCTGAGTGGGTTTCTGCCCTACGTTATTTCTTCCAATGGTACTCACACCGAGGTCATCTCAGCTCTACTCCAATGTTTCTAGTAGACTCAGAAGAATATGCTTGGGAACTACGCATCTGCATTCTTCCTTGTTCGGGCAGAGCGGCCTGTTGACTGAACTCTCCTGCACACTCCCCAGGAAGAGATAGAACTGCGTGTGTTTCTGCACACTGTTAGTTCTTTAAAGGGAAGTTCTTCCCAACCCTTCTCAGCTCCAGTGAGAAGCTTGTACTTGCTGTGCAACTAGATTCCTAAGCAGCTACTTGCAAGCCACGATCACACAGAGCCTTCTGGCGGCATCCAAGCAAGAGCTCTTGCCGCCTGCTCCACTCTGTGTTTCCATGCATATGTGAGGTGAGCTAGTAGCTTCAGAGTTAGAAGACAGTGTGTTTCTGCAGAATGTTACTTCTGCAAAGGGCAGTGACAGCCAGTGGTTCTCAGCTCTAGGGCAGAGTGTGTGGCTGCTCTAGAAAGAGTTCTCTAAGCCACTGTTTCTCTGCCGGGAAGACAAACACCTATCGTACAAGCTGAATCAAGCAGCTTCCACAGGGCACTCTGCTGCCTGGTTCCCAGAATGTGCGCTGCAGATGTATGTTAACGGCTCCAGCTGAGTGGGTTTCTGGCATACGTTATTTCTTCCAATGGAACTTAGACCGAGTTCATCTCAGCTCTACTCCAATGTTTCTAGTAGACTCAGAAGAATATGCCTGGGAAGCACGCATCTGCATTCTTCCTTGTTCGGGCAGAGCGGCCTGTTGACTGTACTCTCCTGAACACTCCCCAGGAAGAGATAGCACTGCGTGGGTTTCGGCACACTGTTAGTTCTTCAAAGGGAAGTTCTTCCCAGTCCTTCTCAGCTCCAGTGAGAAGCTTGTACTTGTTGCGCACCAAGTTCCTAAGCAGCTACTTGCAAGCCACTATCACACAGAGCCTTCTAGCAGCATCCAAGCAAGCGCTCTCGCTGGGTGCTCCACTCTGGTTTTCCATGCATATGTGAGGTGAACTAGTACCTTAATAGTTAGGAGAGAGTGTGTTTCGGGAGAATGTTACTTCTGCAAAGGGAAGGTACTGCCAGTGCTTCTCAGGTCTAGGGCAGAGTGTGTGGCTGCTGTAGAAAGACTTCTCTAAGCCACTGTTTCTCTGCCGTTAAGACAAACACCTATCAGACAAGCTGAAATCGAGCAGCTTCCACAGGGCACTCTGTTGCCTGCTTCCCAGAATGTGCGCTCCAGATGAATCTTAACAGCTACAGCTGAGTGGCTTTCTGGCCTAGGTTATTTCTTCCAATGGAACTTAGACCGAGTTCATCTCAGCTCTACTCCAACGTTTCCAGTAGCCTCAGAAGAATATGCTTGGGAACTACCCAGCTGCATGCTGCCCTGTTCGGGCAGAGCGGTGTGTGCACTGAACTCTCCTGCACACTCCCCCGTAAGAGAGAGAACTGCGTGTGTTTCTGCACACGGTTAGTTCTTCCAAGGGAAGTTCTTCCCAATCCTTCTCAGCTCCAGTGAGAAGCTTGTACTTGCTGTGGACCAAATTCCTAAGCAGCCACTTGCAAGCCACGATCACACAGAGCCTTCTGACAGCATCCAAGCAAGAGCTCCCGCCGGCTGCTCCACTCTGTGTTTCCATGCATAGGTGAGGTGAGCTAGTCACTTCAGAGTTAGGAGAGAGTGTGTTTCTGCAGAATGTTACTTCTGCCAAGGGAAGTGACAGCCAGTGCTTCTCAGCTCTAGGGCAGAGTGTGTGGCTGCTGTAGAAAGAGTTGTCGGAGCCACTGTTTCTCTGCCGGGAAGACAAACAGCTATCAGACAAGCTGAAATCGAGCAGCTTCCTCAGGGCACTCTGCTGCCTGGTTCCCAGAATGTGCGCTCCCGATGAATCTTAACAGCTACAGCTGAGTGGGTTTCTGCCCTACGTTATTTCTTCCAATGGTACTCACACCGAGGTCATCTCAGCTCTACTCCAATGTTTCTAGTAGACTCAGAAGAATATGCTTGGGAACTACGCATCTGCATTCTTCCTTGTTCGGGCAGAGCGGCCTGTTGACTGAACTCTCCTGCACACTCCCCAGGAAGAGATAGAACTGCGTGTGTTTCTGCACACTGTTAGTTCTTTAAAGGGAAGTTCTTCCCAACCCTTCTCAGCTCCAGTGAGAAGCTTGTACTTGCTGTGCAACTAGATTCCTAAGCAGCTACTTGCAAGCCACGATCACACAGAGCCTTCTGGCGGCATCCAAGCAAGAGCTCTTGCCGCCTGCTCCACTCTGGTTTTCCATGCATATGTGAGGTGAGCTAGTAGCTTCAGAGTTAGAAGACAGTGTGTTTCTGCAGAATGTTCCTTCTGCAAAGGGAAGTGACAGCCAGTGGTTCTCAGCTCTAGGGCAGAGTGTGTGGCTGCTGTAGAAAGAGTTCTCTAAGCCACTGTTTCTCTGCCGGGAAGACAAACACCTATCGTACAAGCTGAATCAAGCAGCCCCCACAGGGCACTCTGCTGCCTGGTTCCCAGAATGTGCGCTGCAGATGTATGTTAACGGCTCCAGCTGAGTGGGTTTCTGGCATACGTTATTTCTTCCAATGGAACTTAGACCGAGTTCATCTCAGCTCTACTCCAATGTTTCTAGTAGACTCAGAAGAATATGCCTGGGAAGCACGCATCTGCATTCTTCCTTGTTCGGGCAGAGCGGCCTGTTGACTGTACTCTCCTGAACACTCCCCAGGAAGAGATAGCACTGCGTGGGTTTCGGCACACTGTTAGTTCTTCAAAGGGAAGTTCTTCCCAGTCCTTCTCAGCTCCAGTGAGAAGCTTGTACTTGTTGCGCACCAAGTTCCTAAGCAGCTACTTGCAAGCCACTATCACACAGAGCCTTCTAGCAGCATCCAAGCAAGCGCTCTCGCTGGGTGCTCCACTCTGGTTTTCCATGCATATGTGAGGTGAACTAGTACCTTAATAGTTAGGAGAGAGTGTGTTTCGGGAGAATGTTACTTCTGCAAAGGGAAGGTACTGCCAGTGCTTCTCAGGTCTAGGGCAGAGTGTGTGGCTGCTGTAGAAAGACTTCTCTAAGCCACTGTTTCTCTGCCGTTAAGACAAACACCTATCAGACAAGCTGAAATCGAGCAGCTTCCACAGGGCACTCTGTTGCCTGCTTCCCAGAATGTGCGCTCCAGATGAATCTTAACAGCTACAGCTGAGTGGCTTTCTGGCCTAGGTTATTTCTTCCAATGGAACTTAGACCGAGTTCATCTCAGCTCTACTCCAATGTTTCCAGTAGCCTCAGAAGAATATGCTTGGGAACTACCCAGCTGCATGCTGCCCTGTTCGGGCAGAGCGGTGTGTGCACTGAACTCTCCTGCACACTCCCCCGTAAGAGAGAGAACTGCGTGTGTTTCTGCACACGGTTAGTTCTTCCAAGGGAAGTTCTTCCCAATCCTTCTCAGCTCCAGTGAGAAGCTTGTACTTGCTGTGGACCAAATTCCTAAGCAGCCACTTGCAAGCCACGATCACACAGAGCCTTCTGACAGCATCCAAGCAAGAGCTCCCGCCGGCTGCTCCACTCTGTGTTTCCATGCATAGGTGAGGTGAGCTAGTCACTTCAGAGTTAGGAGAGAGTGTGTTTCTGCAGAATGTTACTTCTGCCAAGGGAAGTGACAGCCAGTGCTTCTCAGCTCTAGGGCAGAGTGTGTGGCTGCTGTAGAAAGAGTTGTCGGAGCCACTGTTTCTCTGCCGGGAAGACAAACAGCTATCAGACAAGCTGAAATCGAGCAGCTTCCTCAGGGCACTCTGCTGCCTGGTTCCCAGAATGTGCGCTCCCGATGAATCTTAACAGCTACAGCTGAGTGGGTTTCTGCCCTACGTTATTTCTTCCAATGGTACTCACACCGAGGTCATCTCAGCTCTACTCCAATGTTTCTAGTAGACTCAGAAGAATATGCTTGGGAACTACGCATCTGCATTCTTCCTTGTTCGGGCAGAGCGGCCTGTTGACTGAACTCTCCTGCACACTCCCCAGGAAGAGATAGAACTGCGTGTGTTTCTGCACACTGTTAGTTCTTTAAAGGGAAGTTCTTCCCAACCCTTCTCAGCTCCAGTGAGAAGCTTGTACTTGCTGTGCAACTAGATTCCTAAGCAGCTACTTGCAAGCCACGATCACACAGAGCCTTCTGGCGGCATCCAAGCAAGAGCTCTTGCCGCCTGCTCCACTCTGTGTTTCCATGCATATGTGAGGTGAGCTAGTAGCTTCAGAGTTAGAAGACAGTGTGTTTCTGCAGAATGTTCCTTCTGCAAAGGGCAGTGACAGCCAGTGGTTCTCAGCTCTAGGGCAGAGTGTGTGGCTGCTCTAGAAAGAGTTCTCTAAGCCACTGTTTCTCTGCCGGGAAGACAAACACCTATCGTACAAGCTGAATCAAGCAGCTTCCACAGGGCACTCTGCTGCCTGGTTCCCAGAATGTGCGCTGCAGATGTATGTTAACGGCTCCAGCTGAGTGGGTTTCTGGCATACGTTATTTCTTCCAATGGAACTTAGACCGAGTTCATCTCAGCTCTACTCCAATGTTTCTAGTAGACTCAGAAGAATATGCCTGGGAAGCACGCATCTGCATTCTTCCTTGTTCGGGCAGAGCGGCCTGTTGACTGTACTCTCCTGAACACTCCCCAGGAAGAGATAGCACTGCGTGGGTTTCGGCACACTGTTAGTTCTTCAAAGGGAAGTTCTTCCCAGTCCTTCTCAGCTCCAGTGAGAAGCTTGTACTTGTTGCGCACCAAGTTCCTAAGCAGCTACTTGCAAGCCACTATCACACAGAGCCTTCTAGCAGCATCCAAGCAAGCGCTCTCGCTGGGTGCTCCACTCTGGTTTTCCATGCATATGTGAGGTGAACTAGTACCTTAATAGTTAGGAGAGAGTGTGTTTCGGGAGAATGTTACTTCTGCAAAGGGAAGGTACTGCCAGTGCTTCTCAGGTCTAGGGCAGAGTGTGTGGCTGCTGTAGAAAGACTTCTCTAAGCCACTGTTTCTCTGCCGTTAAGACAAACACCTATCAGACAAGCTGAAATCGAGCAGCTTCCACAGGGCACTCTGTTGCCTGCTTCCCAGAATGTGCGCTCCAGATGAATCTTAACAGCTACAGCTGAGTGGCTTTCTGGCCTAGGTTATTTCTTCCAATGGAACTTAGACCGAGTTCATCTCAGCTCTACTCCAACGTTTCCAGTAGCCTCAGAAGAATATGCTTGGGAACTACCCAGCTGCATGCTGCCCTGTTCGGGCAGAGCAGTGTGTGCACTGAACTCTCCTGCACACTCCCCCGTAAGAGAGAGAACTGCGTGTGTTTCTGCACACGGTTAGTTCTTCCAAGGGAAGTTCTTCCCAATCCTTCTCAGCTCCAGTGAGAAGCTTGTACTTGCTGTGGACCAAATTCCTAAGCAGCTACTTGCAAGCCACGATCACACAGAGCCTTCTGACAGCATCCAAGCAAGAGCTCCCGCCGGCTGCTCCACTCTGTGTTTCCATGCATAGGTGAGGTGAGCTAGTCACTTCAGAGTTAGGAGAGAGTGTGTTTCTGCAGAATGTTACTTCTGCCAAGGGAAGTGACAGCCAGTGCTTCTCAGCTCTAGGGCAGAGTGTGTGGCTGCTGTAGAAAGAGTTGTCGGAGCCACTGTTTCTCTGCCGGGAAGACAAACAGCTATCAGACAAGCTGAAATCGAGCAGCTTCCTCAGGGCACTCTGCTGCCTGGTTCCCAGAATGTGCGCTCCCGATGAATCTTAACAGCTACAGCTGAGTGGGTTTCTGCCCTACGTTATTTCTTCCAATGGTACTCACACCGAGGTCATCTCAGCTCTACTCCAATGTTTCTAGTAGACTCAGAAGAATATGCTTGGGAACTACGCATCTGCATTCTTCCTTGTTCGGGCAGAGCGGCCTGTTGACTGAACTCTCCTGCACACTCCCCAGGAAGAGATAGAACTGCGTGTGTTTCTGCACACTGTTAGTTCTTTAAAGGGAAGTTCTTCCCAACCCTTCTCAGCTCCAGTGAGAAGCTTGTACTTGCTGTGCAACTAGATTCCTAAGCAGCTACTTGCAAGCCACGATCACACAGAGCCTTCTGGCGGCATCCAAGCAAGAGCTCTTGCCGCCTGCTCCACTCTGTGTTTCCATGCATATGTGAGGTGAGCTAGTAGCTTCAGAGTTAGAAGACAGTGTGTTTCTGCAGAATGTTACTTCTGCAAAGGGCAGTGACAGCCAGTGGTTCTCAGCTCTAGGGCAGAGTGTGTGGCTGCTCTAGAAAGAGTTCTCTAAGCCACTGTTTCTCTGCCGGGAAGACAAACACCTATCGTACAAGCTGAATCAAGCAGCTTCCACAGGGCACTCTGCTGCCTGGTTCCCAGAATGTGCGCTGCAGATGTATGTTAACGGCTCCAGCTGAGTGGGTTTCTGGCATACGTTATTTCTTCCAATGGAACTTAGACCGAGTTCATCTCAGCTCTACTCCAATGTTTCTAGTAGACTCAGAAGAATATGCCTGGGAAGCACGCATCTGCATTCTTCCTTGTTCGGGCAGAGCGGCCTGTTGACTGTACTCTCCTGAACACTCCCCAGGAAGAGATAGCACTGCGTGGGTTTCGGCACACTGTTAGTTCTTCAAAGGGAAGTTCTTCCCAGTCCTTCTCAGCTCCAGTGAGAAGCTTGTACTTGTTGCGCACCAAGTTCCTAAGCAGCTACTTGCAAGCCACTATCACACAGAGCCTTCTAGCAGCATCCAAGCAAGCGCTATCGCTGGGTGCTCCACTCTGGTTTTCCATGCATATGTGAGGTGAACTAGTACCTTAATAGTTAGGAGAGAGTGTGTTTCGGGAGAATGTTACTTCTGCAAAGGGAAGGTACTGCCAGTGCTTCTCAGGTCTAGGGCAGAGTGTGTGGCTGCTGTAGAAAGACTTCTCTAAGCCACTGTTTCTCTGCCGTTAAGACAAACACCTATCAGACAAGCTGAAATCGAGCAGCTTCCACAGGGCACTCTGTTGCCTGCTTCCCAGAATGTGCGCTCCAGATGAATCTTAACAGCTACAGCTGAGTGGCTTTCTGGCCTAGGTTATTTCTTCCAATGGAACTTAGACCGAGTTCATCTCAGCTCTACTCCAACGTTTCCAGTAGCCTCAGAAGAATATGCTTGGGAACTACCCAGCTGCATGCTGCCCTGTTCGGGCAGAGCGGTGTGTGCACTGAACTCTCCTGCACACTCCCCCGTAAGAGAGAGAACTGCGTGTGTTTCTGCACACGGTTAGTTCTTCCAAGGGAAGTTCTTCCCAATCCTTCTCAGCTCCAGTGAGAAGCTTGTACTTGCTGTGGACCAAATTCGTAAGCAGCTACTTGCAAGCCACGATCACACAGAGCCTTCTGACAGCATCCAAGCAAGAGCTCCCGCCGGCTGCTCCACTCTGTGTTTCCATGCATAGGTGAGGTGAGCTAGTCACTTCAGAGTTAGGAGAGAATGTGTTTCTGCAGAATGTTACTTCTGCCAAGGGAAGTGACAGCCAGTGCTTCTCAGCTCTAGGGCAGAGTGTGTGGCTGCTGTAGAAAGAGTTGTCGGAGCCACTGTTTCTCTGCCGGGAAGACAAACAGCTATCAGACAAGCTGAAATCGAGCAGCTTCCTCAGGGCACTCTGCTGCCTGGTTCCCAGAATGTGCGCTCCCGATGAATCTTAACAGCTACAGCTGAGTGGGTTTCTGCCCTACGTTATTTCTTCCAATGGTACTCACACCGAGGTCATCTCAGCTCTACTCCAATGTTTCTAGTAGACTCAGAAGAATATGCTTGGGAACTACGCATCTGCATTCTTCCTTGTTTGGGCAGAGCGGCCTGTTGACTGAACTCTCCTGCACACTCCCCAGGAAGAGATAGAACTGCGTGTGTTTCTGCACACTGTTAGTTCTTTAAAGGGAAGTTCTTCCCAACCCTTCTCAGCTCCAGTGAGAAGCTTGTACTTGCTGTGCAACTAGATTCCTAAGCAGCTACTTGCAAGCCACGATCACACAGAGCCTTCTGGCGGCATCCAAGCAAGAGCTCTTGCCGCCTGCTCCACTCTGGTTTTCCATGCATATGTGAGGTGAGCTAGTAGCTTCAGAGTTAGAAGACAGTGTGTTTCTGCAGAATGTTCCTTCTGCAAAGGGAAGTGACAGCCAGTGGTTCTCAGCTCTAGGGCAGAGTGTGTGGCTGCTGTAGAAAGAGTTCTCTAAGCCACTGTTTCTCTGCCGGGAAGACAAACACCTATCGTACAAGCTGAATCAAGCAGCCCCCACAGGGCACTCTGCTGCCTGGTTCCCAGAATGTGCGCTGCAGATGTATGTTAACGGCTCCAGCTGAGTGGGTTTCTGGCATACGTTATTTCTTCCAATGGAACTTAGACCGAGTTCATCTCAGCTCTACTCCAATGTTTCTAGTAGACTCAGAAGAATATGCCTGGGAAGCACGCATCTGCATTCTTCCTTGTTCGGGCAGAGCGGCCTGTTGACTGTACTCTCCTGAACACTCCCCAGGAAGAGATAGCACTGCGTGGGTTTCGGCACACTGTTAGTTCTTCAAAGGGAAGTTCTTCCCAGTCCTTCTCAGCTCCAGTGAGAAGCTTGTACTTGTTGCGCACCAAGTTCCTAAGCAGCTACTTGCAAGCCACTATCACACAGAGCCTTCTAGCAGCATCCAAGCAAGCGCTCTCGCTGGGTGCTCCACTCTGGTTTTCCATGCATATGTGAGGTGAACTAGTACCTTAATAGTTAGGAGAGAGTGTGTTTCGGGAGAATGTTACTTCTGCAAAGGGAAGGTACTGCCAGTGCTTCTCAGGTCTAGGGCAGAGTGTGTGGCTGCTGTAGAAAGACTTCTCTAAGCCACTGTTTCTCTGCCGTTAAGACAAACACCTATCAGACAAGCTGAAATCGAGCAGCTTCCACAGGGCACTCTGTTGCCTGCTTCCCAGAATGTGCGCTCCAGATGAATCTTAACAGCTACAGCTGAGTGGCTTTCTGGCCTAGGTTATTTCTTCCAATGGAACTTAGACCGAGTTCATCTCAGCTCTACTCCAACGTTTCCAGTAGCCTCAGAAGAATATGCTTGGGAACTACCCAGCTGCATGCTGCCCTGTTCGGGCAGAGCGGTGTGTGCACTGAACTCTCCTGCACACTCCCCCGTAAGAGAGAGAACTGCGTGTGTTTCTGCACACGGTTAGTTCTTCCAAGGGAAGTTCTTCCCAATCCTTCTCAGCTCCAGTGAGAAGCTTGTACTTGCTGTGGACCAAATTCCTAAGCAGCCACTTGCAAGCCACGATCACACAGAGCCTTCTGACAGCATCCAAGCAAGAGCTCCCGCCGGCTGCTCCACTCTGTGTTTCCATGCATAGGTGAGGTGAGCTAGTCACTTCAGAGTTAGGAGAGAGTGTGTTTCTGCAGAATGTTACTTCTGCCAAGGGAAGTGACAGCCAGTGCTTCTCAGCTCTAGGGCAGAGTGTGTGGCTGCTGTAGAAAGAGTTGTCGGAGCCACTGTTTCTCTGCCGGGAAGACAAACAGCTATCAGACAAGCTGAAATCGAGCAGCTTCCTCAGGGCACTCTGCTGCCTGGTTCCCAGAATGTGTGCTCCCGATGAATCTTAACAGCTACAGCTGAGTGGGTTTCTGCCCTACGTTATTTCTTCCAATGGTACTCACACCGAGGTCATCTCAGCTCTACTCCAATGTTTCTAGTAGACTCAGAAGAATATGCTTGGGAACTACGCATCTGCATTCTTCCTTGTTCGGGCAGAGCGGCCTGTTGACTGAACTCTCCTGCACACTTCCCAGGAAGAGATAGAACTGCGTGTGTTTCTGCACACTGTTAGTTCTTTAAAGGGAAGTTCTTCCCAACCCTTCTCAGCTCCAGTGAGAAGCTTGTACTTGCTGTGCAACTAGATTCCTAAGCAGCTACTTGCAAGCCACGATCACACAGAGCCTTCTGGCGGCATCCAAGCAAGAGCTCTTGCCGCCTGCTCCACTCTGTGTTTCCATGCATATGTGAGGTGAGCTAGTAGCTTCAGAGTTAGAAGACAGTGTGTTTCTGCAGAATGTTACTTCTGCAAAGGGCAGTGACAGCCAGTGGTTCTCAGCTCTAGGGCAGAGTGTGTGGCTGCTCTAGAAAGAGTTCTCTAAGCCACTGTTTCTCTGCCGGGAAGACAAACACCTATCGTACAAGCTGAATCAAGCAGCTTCCACAGGGCACTCTGCTGCCTGGTTCCCAGAATGTGCGCTGCAGATGTATGTTAACGGCTCCAGCTGAGTGGGTTTCTGGCATACGTTATTTCTTCCAATGGAACTTAGACCGAGTTCATCTCAGCTCTACTCCAATGTTTCTAGTAGACTCAGAAGAATATGCCTGGGAAGCACGCATCTGCATTCTTCCTTGTTCGGGCAGAGCGGCCTGTTGACTGTACTCTCCTGAACACTCCCCAGGAAGAGATAGCACTGCGTGGGTTTCGGCACACTGTTAGTTCTTCAAAGGGAAGTTCTTCCCAGTCCTTCTCAGCTCCAGTGAGAAGCTTGTACTTGTTGCGCACCAAGTTCCTAAGCAGCTACTTGCAAGCCACTATCACACAGAGCCTTCTAGCAGCATCCAAGCAAGCGCTCTCGCTGGGTGCTCCACTCTGGTTTTCCATGCATATGTGAGGTGAACTAGTACCTTAATAGTTAGGAGAGAGTGTGTTTCGGGAGAATGTTACTTCTGCAAAGGGAAGGTACTGCCAGTGCTTCTCAGGTCTAGGGCAGAGTGTGTGGCTGCTGTAGAAAGACTTCTCTAAGCCACTGTTTCTCTGCCGTTAAGACAAACACCTATCAGACAAGCTGAAATCGAGCAGCTTCCACAGGGCACTCTGTTGCCTGCTTCCCAGAATGTGCGCTCCAGATGAATCTTAACAGCTACAGCTGAGTGGCTTTCTGGCCTAGGTTATTTCTTCCAATGGAACTTAGACCGAGTTCATCTCAGCTCTACTCCAACGTTTCCAGTAGCCTCAGAAGAATATGCTTGGGAACTACCCAGCTGCATGCTGCCTTGTTCGGGCAGAGCGGTGTGTGCACTGAACTCTCCTGCACACTCCCCCGTAAGAGAGAGAACTGCGTGTGTTTCTGCACACGGTTAGTTCTTCCAAGGGAAGTTCTTCCCAATCCTTCTCAGCTCCAGTGAGAAGCTTGTACTTGCTGTGGACCAAATTCCTAAGCAGCTACTTGCAAGCCACGATCACACAGAGCCTTCTGACAGCATCCAAGCAAGAGCTCCCGCCGGCTGCTCCACTCTGTGTTTCCATGCATAGGTGAGGTGAGCTAGTCACTTCAGAGTTAGGAGAGAGTGTGTTTCTGCAGAATGTTACTTCTGCCAAGGGAAGTGACAGCCAGTGCTTCTCAGCTCTAGGGCAGAGTGTGTGGCTGCTGTAGAAAGAGTTGTCGGAGCCACTGTTTCTCTGCCGGGAAGACAAACAGCTATCAGACAAGCTGAAATCGAGCAGCTTCCTCAGGGCACTCTGCTGCCTGGTTCCCAGAATGTGCGCTCCCGATGAATCTTAACAGCTACAGCTGAGTGGGTTTCTGCCCTACGTTATTTCTTCCAATGGTACTCACACCGAGGTCATCTCAGCTCTACTCCAATGTTTCTAGTAGACTCAGAAGAATATGCTTGGGAACTACGCATCTGCATTCTTCCTTGTTCGGGCAGAGCGGCCTGTTGACTGAACTCTCCTGCACACTCCCCAGGAAGAGATAGAACTGCGTGTGTTTCTGCACACTGTTAGTTCTTTAAAGGGAAGTTCTTCCCAACCCTTCTCAGCTCCAGTGAGAAGCTTGTACTTGCTGTGCAACTAGATTCCTAAGCAGCTACTTGCAAGCCACGATCACACAGAGCCTTCTGGCGGCATCCAAGCAAGAGCTCTTGCCGCCTGCTCCACTCTGGTTTTCCATGCATATGTGAGGTGAGCTAGTAGCTTCAGAGTTAGAAGACAGTGTGTTTCTGCAGAATGTTCCTTCTGCAAAGGGCAGTGACAGCCAGTGGTTCTCAGCTCTAGGGCAGAGTGTGTGGCTGCTGTAGAAAGAGTTCTCTAAGCCACTGTTTCTCTGCCGGGAAGACAAACACCTATCGTACAAGCTGAATCAAGCAGCCCCCACAGGGCACTCTGCTGCCTGGTTCCCAGAATGTGCGCTGCAGATGTATGTTAACGGCTCCAGCTGAGTGGGTTTCTGGCATACGTTATTTCTTCCAATGGAACTTAGACCGAGTTCATCTCAGCTCTACTCCAATGTTTCTAGTAGACTCAGAAGAATATGCCTGGGAAGCACGCATCTGCATTCTTCCTTGTTCGGGCAGAGCGGCCTGTTGACTGTACTCTCCTGAACACTCCCCAGGAAGAGATAGCACTGCGTGGGTTTCGGCACACTGTTAGTTCTTCAAAGGGAAGTTCTTCCCAGTCCTTCTCAGCTCCAGTGAGAAGCTTGTACTTGTTGCGCACCAAGTTCCTAAGCAGCTACTTGCAAGCCACTATCACACAGAGCCTTCTAGCAGCATCCAAGCAAGCGCTATCGCTGGGTGCTCCACTCTGGTTTTCCATGCATATGTGAGGTGAACTAGTACCTTAATAGTTAGGAGAGAGTGTGTTTCGGGAGAATGTTACTTCTGCAAAGGGAAGGTACTGCCAGTGCTTCTCAGGTCTAGGGCAGAGTGTGTGGCTGCTGTAGAAAGACTTCTCTAAGCCACTGTTTCTCTGCCGTTAAGACAAACACCTATCAGACAAGCTGAAATCGAGCAGCTTCCACAGGGCACTCTGTTGCCTGCTTCCCAGAATGTGCGCTCCAGATGAATCTTAACAGCTACAGCTGAGTGGCTTTCTGGCCTAGGTTATTTCTTCCAATGGAACTTAGACCGAGTTCATCTCAGCTCTACTCCAACGTTTCCAGTAGCCTCAGAAGAATATGCTTGGGAACTACCCAGCTGCATGCTGCCTTGTTCGGGCAGAGCGGTGTGTGCACTGAACTCTCCTGCACACTCCCCCGTAAGAGAGAGAACTGCGTGTGTTTCTGCACACGGTTAGTTCTTCCAAGGGAAGTTCTTCCCAATCCTTCTCAGCTCCAGTGAGAAGCTTGTACTTGCTGTGGACCAAATTCCTAAGCAGCCACTTGCAAGCCACGATCACACAGAGCCTTCTGACAGCATCCAAGCAAGAGCTCCCGCCGGCTGCTCCACTCTGTGTTTCCATGCATAGGTGAGGTGAGCTAGTCACTTCAGAGTTAGGAGAGAGTGTGTTTCTGCAGAATGTTACTTCTGCCAAGGGAAGTGACAGCCAGTGCTTCTCAGCTCTAGGGCAGAGTGTGTGGCTGCTGTAGAAAGAGTTGTCGGAGCCACTGTTTCTCTGCCGGGAAGACAAACAGCTATCAGACAAGCTGAAATCGAGCAGCTTCCTCAGGGCACTCTGCTGCCTGGTTCCCAGAATGTGCGCTCCCGATGAATCTTAACAGCTACAGCTGAGTGGGTTTCTGCCCTACGTTATTTCTTCCAATGGTACTCACACCGAGGTCATCTCAGCTCTACTCCAATGTTTCTAGTAGACTCAGAAGAATATGCTTGGGAACTACGCATCTGCATTCTTCCTTGTTTGGGCAGAGCGGCCTGTTGACTGAACTCTCCTGCACACTCCCCAGGAAGAGATAGAACTGCGTGTGTTTCTGCACACTGTTAGTTCTTTAAAGGGAAGTTCTTCCCAACCCTTCTCAGCTCCAGTGAGAAGCTTGTACTTGCTGTGCAACTAGATTCCTAAGCAGCTACTTGCAAGCCACGATCACACAGAGCCTTCTGGCAGCATCCAAGCAAGAGCTCTTGCCGCCTGCTCCACTCTGGTTTTCCATGCATATGTGAGGTGAGCTAGTAGCTTCAGAGTTAGAAGACAGTGTGTTTCTGCAGAATGTTCCTTCTGCAAAGGGAAGTGACAGCCAGTGGTTCTCAGCTCTAGGGCAGAGTGTGTGGCTGCTGTAGAAAGAGTTCTCTAAGCCACTGTTTCTCTGCCGGGAAGACAAACACCTATCGTACAAGCTGAATCAAGCAGCCCCCACAGGGCACTCTGCTGCCTGGTTCCCAGAATGTGCGCTGCAGATGTATGTTAACGGCTCCAGCTGAGTGGGTTTCTGGCATACGTTATTTCTTCCAATGGAACTTAGACCGAGTTCATCTCAGCTCTACTCCAATGTTTCTAGTAGACTCAGAAGAATATGCCTGGGAAGCACGCATCTGCATTCTTCCTTGTTCGGGCAGAGCGGCCTGTTGACTGTACTCTCCTGAACACTCCCCAGGAAGAGATAGCACTGCGTGGGTTTCGGCACACTGTTAGTTCTTCAAAGGGAAGTTCTTCCCAGTCCTTCTCAGCTCCAGTGAGAAGCTTGTACTTGTTGCGCACCAAGTTCCTAAGCAGCTACTTGCAAGCCACTATCACACAGAGCCTTCTAGCAGCATCCAAGCAAGCGCTCTCGCTGGGTGCTCCACTCTGGTTTTCCATGCATATGTGAGGTGAACTAGTACCTTAATAGTTAGGAGAGAGTGTGTTTCGGGAGAATGTTACTTCTGCAAAGGGAAGGTACTGCCAGTGCTTCTCAGGTCTAGGGCAGAGTGTGTGGCTGCTGTAGAAAGACTTCTCTAAGCCACTGTTTCTCTGCCGTTAAGACAAACACCTATCAGACAAGCTGAAATCGAGCAGCTTCCACAGGGCACTCTGTTGCCTGCTTCCCAGAATGTGCGCTCCAGATGAATCTTAACAGCTACAGCTGAGTGGCTTTCTGGCCTAGGTTATTTCTTCCAATGGAACTTAGACCGAGTTCATCTCAGCTCTACTCCAACGTTTCCAGTAGCCTCAGAAGAATATGCTTGGGAACTACCCAGCTGCATGCTGCCCTGTTCGGGCAGAGCGGTGTGTGCACTGAACTCTCCTGCACACTCCCCCGTAAGAGAGAGAACTGCGTGTGTTTCTGCACACGGTTAGTTCTTCCAAGGGAAGTTCTTCCCAATCCTTCTCAGCTCCAGTGAGAAGCTTGTACTTGCTGTGGACCAAATTCCTAAGCAGCTACTTGCAAGCCACGATCACACAGAGCCTTCTGACAGCATCCAAGCAAGAGCTCCCGCCGGCTGCTCCACTCTGTGTTTCCATGCATAGGTGAGGTGAGCTAGTCACTTCAGAGTTAGGAGAGAGTGTGTTTCTGCAGAATGTTACTTCTGCCAAGGGAAGTGACAGCCAGTGCTTCTCAGCTCTAGGGCAGAGTGTGTGGCTGCTGTAGAAAGAGTTGTCGGAGCCACTGTTTCTCTGCCGGGAAGACAAACAGCTATCAGACAAGCTGAAATCGAGCAGCTTCCTCAGGGCACTCTGCTGCCTGGTTCCCAGAATGTGCGCTCCCGATGAATCTTAACAGCTACAGCTGAGTGGGTTTCTGCCCTACGTTATTTCTTCCAATGGTACTCACACCGAGGTCATCTCAGCTCTACTCCAATGTTTCTAGTAGACTCAGAAGAATATGCTTGGGAACTACGCATCTGCATTCTTCCTTGTTCGGGCAGAGCGGCCTGTTGACTGAACTCTCCTGCACACTCCCCAGGAAGAGATAGAACTGCGTGTGTTTCTGCACACTGTTAGTTCTTTAAAGGGAAGTTCTTCCCAACCCTTCTCAGCTCCAGTGAGAAGCTTGTACTTGCTGTGCAACTAGATTCCTAAGCAGCTACTTGCAAGCCACGATCACACAGAGCCTTCTGGCGGCATCCAAGCAAGAGCTCTTGCCGCCTGCTCCACTCTGTGTTTCCATGCATATGTGAGGTGAGCTAGTAGCTTCAGAGTTAGAAGACAGTGTGTTTCTGCAGAATGTTACTTCTGCAAAGGGCAGTGACAGCCAGTGGTTCTCAGCTCTAGGGCAGAGTGTGTGGCTGCTGTAGAAAGAGTTCTCTAAGCCACTGTTTCTCTGCCGGGAAGACAAACACCTATCGTACAAGCTGAATCAAGCAGCTTCCACAGGGCACTCTGCTGCCTGGTTCCCAGAATGTGCGCTGCAGATGTATGTTAACGGCTCCAGCTGAGTGGGTTTCTGGCATACGTTATTTCTTCCAATGGAACTTAGACCGAGTTCATCTCAGCTCTACTCCAATGTTTCTAGTAGACTCAGAAGAATATGCCTGGGAAGCACGCATCTGCATTCTTCCTTGTTCGGGCAGAGCGGCCTGTTGACTGTACTCTCCTGAACACTCCCCAGGAAGAGATAGCACTGCGTGGGTTTCGGCACACTGTTAGTTCTTCAAAGGGAAGTTCTTCCCAGTCCTTCTCAGCTCCAGTGAGAAGCTTGTACTTGTTGCGCACCAAGTTCCTAAGCAGCTACTTGCAAGCCACTATCACACAGAGCCTTCTAGCAGCATCCAAGCAAGCGCTATCGCTGGGTGCTCCACTCTGGTTTTCCATGCATATGTGAGGTGAACTAGTACCTTAATAGTTAGGAGAGAGTGTGTTTCGGGAGAATGTTACTTCTGCAAAGGGAAGGTACTGCCAGTGCTTCTCAGGTCTAGGGCAGAGTGTGTGGCTGCTGTAGAAAGACTTCTCTAAGCCACTGTTTCTCTGCCGTTAAGACAAACACCTATCAGACAAGCTGAAATCGAGCAGCTTCCACAGGGCACTCTGTTGCCTGCTTCCCAGAATGTGCGCTCCAGATGAATCTTAACAGCTACAGCTGAGTGGCTTTCTGGCCTAGGTTATTTCTTCCAATGGAACTTAGACCGAGTTCATCTCAGCTCTACTCCAACGTTTCCAGTAGCCTCAGAAGAATATGCTTGGGAACTACCCAGCTGCATGCTGCCTTGTTCGGGCAGAGCGGTGTGTGCACTGAACTCTCCTGCACACTCCCCCGTAAGAGAGAGAACTGCGTGTGTTTCTGCACACGGTTAGTTCTTCCAAGGGAAGTTCTTCCCAATCCTTCTCAGCTCCAGTGAGAAGCTTGTACTTGCTGTGGACCAAATTCCTAAGCAGCTACTTGCAAGCCACGATCACACAGAGCCTTCTGACAGCATCCAAGCAAGAGCTCCCGCCGGCTGCTCCACTCTGTGTTTCCATGCATAGGTGAGGTGAGCTAGTCACTTCAGAGTTAGGAGAGAGTGTGTTTCTGCAGAATGTTACTTCTGCCAAGGGAAGTGACAGCCAGTGCTTCTCAGCTCTAGGGCAGAGTGTGTGGCTGCTGTAGAAAGAGTTGTCGGAGCCACTGTTTCTCTGCCGGGAAGACAAACAGCTATCAGACAAGCTGAAATCGAGCAGCTTCCTCAGGGCACTCTGCTGCCTGGTTCCCAGAATGTGCGCTCCCGATGAATCTTAACAGCTACAGCTGAGTGGGTTTCTGCCCTACGTTATTTCTTCCAATGGTACTCACACCGAGGTCATCTCAGCTCTACTCCAATGTTTCTAGTAGACTCAGAAGAATATGCTTGGGAACTACGCATCTGCATTCTTCCTTGTTCGGGCAGAGCGGCCTGTTGACTGAACTCTCCTGCACACTCCCCAGGAAGAGATAGAACTGCGTGTGTTTCTGCACACTGTTAGTTCTTTAAAGGGAAGTTCTTCCCAACCCTTCTCAGCTCCAGTGAGAAGCTTGTACTTGCTGTGCAACTAGATTCCTAAGCAGCTACTTGCAAGCCACGATCACACAGAGCCTTCTGGCGGCATCCAAGCAAGAGCTCTTGCCGCCTGCTCCACTCTGTGTTTCCATGCATATGTGAGGTGAGCTAGTAGCTTCAGAGTTAGAAGACAGTGTGTTTCTGCAGAATGTTACTTCTGCAAAGGGCAGTGACAGCCAGTGGTTCTCAGCTCTAGGGCAGAGTGTGTGGCTGCTGTAGAAAGAGTTCTCTAAGCCACTGTTTCTCTGCCGGGAAGACAAACACCTATCGTACAAGCTGAATCAAGCAGCTTCCACAGGGCACTCTGCTGCCTGGTTCCCAGAATGTGCGCTGCAGATGTATGTTAACGGCTCCAGCTGAGTGGGTTTCTGGCATACGTTATTTCTTCCAATGGAACTTAGACCGAGTTCATCTCAGCTCTACTCCAATGTTTCTAGTAGACTCAGAAGAATATGCCTGGGAAGCACGCATCTGCATTCTTCCTTGTTCGGGCAGAGCGGCCTGTTGACTGTACTCTCCTGAACACTCCCCAGGAAGAGATAGCACTGCGTGGGTTTCGGCACACTGTTAGTTCTTCAAAGGGAAGTTCTTCCCAGTCCTTCTCAGCTCCAGTGAGAAGCTTGTACTTGTTGCGCACCAAGTTCCTAAGCAGCTACTTGCAAGCCACTATCACACAGAGCCTTCTAGCAGCATCCAAGCAAGCGCTATCGCTGGGTGCTCCACTCTGGTTTTCCATGCATATGTGAGGTGAACTAGTACCTTAATAGTTAGGAGAGAGTGTGTTTCGGGAGAATGTTACTTCTGCAAAGGGAAGGTACTGCCAGTGCTTCTCAGGTCTAGGGCAGAGTGTGTGGCTGCTGTAGAAAGACTTCTCTAAGCCACTGTTTCTCTGCCGTTAAGACAAACACCTATCAGACAAGCTGAAATCGAGCAGCTTCCACAGGGCACTCTGTTGCCTGCTTCCCAGAATGTGCGCTCCAGATGAATCTTAACAGCTACAGCTGAGTGGCTTTCTGGCCTAGGTTATTTCTTCCAATGGAACTTAGACCGAGTTCATCTCAGCTCTACTCCAACGTTTCCAGTAGCCTCAGAAGAATATGCTTGGGAACTACCCAGCTGCATGCTGCCCTGTTCGGGCAGAGCGGTGTGTGCACTGAACTCTCCTGCACACTCCCCCGTAAGAGAGAGAACTGCGTGTGTTTCTGCACACGGTTAGTTCTTCCAAGGGAAGTTCTTCCCAATCCTTCTCAGCTCCAGTGAGAAGCTTGTACTTGCTGTGGACCAAATTCCTAAGCAGCCACTTGCAAGCCACGATCACACAGAGCCTTCTGACAGCATCCAAGCAAGAGCTCCCGCCGGCTGCTCCACTCTGTGTTTCCATGCATAGGTGAGGTGAGCTAGTCACTTCAGAGTTAGGAGAGAGTGTGTTTCTGCAGAATGTTACTTCTGCCAAGGGAAGTGACAGCCAGTGCTTCTCAGCTCTAGGGCAGAGTGTGTGGCTGCTGTAGAAAGAGTTGTCGGAGCCACTGTTTCTCTGCCGGGAAGACAAACAGCTATCAGACAAGCTGAAATCGAGCAGCTTCCTCAGGGCACTCTGCTGCCTGGTTCCCAGAATGTGCGCTCCCGATGAATCTTAACAGCTACAGCTGAGTGGGTTTCTGCCCTACGTTATTTCTTCCAATGGTACTCACACCGAGGTCATCTCAGCTCTACTCCAATGTTTCTAGTAGACTCAGAAGAATATGCTTGGGAACTACGCATCTGCATTCTTCCTTGTTTGGGCAGAGCGGCCTGTTGACTGAACTCTCCTGCACACTCCCCAGGAAGAGATAGAACTGCGTGTGTTTCTGCACACTGTTAGTTCTTTAAAGGGAAGTTCTTCCCAACCCTTCTCAGCTCCAGTGAGAAGCTTGTACTTGCTGTGCAACTAGATTCCTAAGCAGCTACTTGCAAGCCACGATCACACAGAGCCTTCTGGCGGCATCCAAGCAAGAGCTCTTGCCGCCTGCTCCACTCTGGTTTTCCATGCATATGTGAGGTGAGCTAGTAGCTTCAGAGTTAGAAGACAGTGTGTTTCTGCAGAATGTTCCTTCTGCAAAGGGAAGTGACAGCCAGTGGTTCTCAGCTCTAGGGCAGAGTGTGTGGCTGCTGTAGAAAGAGTTCTCTAAGCCACTGTTTCTCTGCCGGGAAGACAAACACCTATCGTACAAGCTGAATCAAGCAGCCCCCACAGGGCACGCTGCTGCCTGGTTCCCAGAATGTGCGCTGCAGATGTATGTTAACGGCTCCAGCTGAGTGGGTTTCTGGCATACGTTATTTCTTCCAATGGAACTTAGACCGAGTTCATCTCAGCTCTACTCCAATGTTTCTAGTAGACTCAGAAGAATATGCCTGGGAAGCACGCATCTGCATTCTTCCTTGTTCGGGCAGAGCGGCCTGTTGACTGTACTCTCCTGAACACTCCCCAGGAAGAGATAGCACTGCGTGGGTTTCGGCACACTGTTAGTTCTTCAAAGGGAAGTTCTTCCCAGTCCTTCTCAGCTCCAGTGAGAAGCTTGTACTTGTTGCGCACCAAGTTCCTAAGCAGCTACTTGCAAGCCACTATCACACAGAGCCTTCTAGCAGCATCCAAGCAAGCGCTCTCGCTGGGTGCTCCACTCTGGTTTTCCATGCATATGTGAGGTGAACTAGTACCTTAATAGTTAGGAGAGAGTGTGTTTCGGGAGAATGTTACTTCTGCAAAGGGAAGGTACTGCCAGTGCTTCTCAGGTCTAGGGCAGAGTGTGTGGCTGCTGTAGAAAGACTTCTCTAAGCCACTGTTTCTCTGCCGTTAAGACAAACACCTATCAGACAAGCTGAAATCGAGCAGCTTCCACAGGGCACTCTGTTGCCTGCTTCCCAGAATGTGCGCTCCAGATGAATCTTAACAGCTACAGCTGAGTGGCTTTCTGGCCTAGGTTATTTCTTCCAATGGAACTTAGACCGAGTTCATCTCAGCTCTACTCCAACGTTTCCAGTAGCCTCAGAAGAATATGCTTGGGAACTACCCAGCTGCATGCTGCCCTGTTCGGGCAGAGCGGTGTGTGCACTGAACTCTCCTGCACACTCCCCCGTAAGAGAGAGAACTGCGTGTGTTTCTGCACACGGTTAGTTCTTCCAAGGGAAGTTCTTCCCAATCCTTCTCAGCTCCAGTGAGAAGCTTGTACTTGCTGTGGACCAAATTCCTAAGCAGCCACTTGCAAGCCACGATCACACAGAGCCTTCTGACAGCATCCAAGCAAGAGCTCCCGCCGGCTGCTCCACTCTGTGTTTCCATGCATAGGTGAGGTGAGCTAGTCACTTCAGAGTTAGGAGAGAGTGTGTTTCTGCAGAATGTTACTTCTGCCAAGGGAAGTGACAGCCAGTGCTTCTCAGCTCTAGGGCAGAGTGTGTGGCTGCTGTAGAAAGAGTTGTCGGAGCCACTGTTTCTCTGCCGGGAAGACAAACAGCTATCAGACAAGCTGAAATCGAGCAGCTTCCTCAGGGCACTCTGCTGCCTGGTTCCCAGAATGTGCGCTCCCGATGAATCTTAACAGCTACAGCTGAGTGGGTTTCTGCCCTACGTTATTTCTTCCAATGGTACTCACACCGAGGTCATCTCAGCTCTACTCCAATGTTTCTAGTAGACTCAGAAGAATATGCTTGGGAACTACGCATCTGCATTCTTCCTTGTTCGGGCAGAGCGGCCTGTTGACTGAACTCTCCTGCACACTCCCCAGGAAGAGATAGAACTGCGTGTGTTTCTGCACACTGTTAGTTCTTTAAAGGGAAGTTCTTCCCAACCCTTCTCAGCTCCAGTGAGAAGCTTGTACTTGCTGTGCAACTAGATTCCTAAGCAGCTAGTTGCAAGCCACGATCACACAGAGCCTTCTGGCAGCATCCAAGCAAGAGCTCCCGCCGGCTGCTCCACTCTGTGTTTCCATGCATAGGTGAGGTGAGCTAGTCACTTCAGAGTTAGGAGAGAGTGTGTTTCTGCAGAATGTTACTTCTGCCAAGGGAAGTGACAGCCAGTGCTTCTCAGCTCTAGGGCAGAGTGTGTGGCTGCTGTAGAAAGAGTTGTCGGAGCCACTGTTTCTCTGCCGGGAAGACAAACAGCTATCAGACAAGCTGAAATCGAGCAGCTTCCTCAGGGCACTCTGCTGCCTGGTTCCCAGAATGTGCGCTCCCGATGAATCTTAACAGCTACAGCTGAGTGGGTTTCTGCCCTACGTTATTTCTTCCAATGGTACTCACACCGAGGTCATCTCAGCTCTACTCCAATGTTTCTAGTAGACTCAGAAGAATATGCTTGGGAACTACGCATCTGCATTCTTCCTTGTTCGGGCAGAGCGGCCTGTTGACTGAACTCTCCTGCACACTCCCCAGGAAGAGATAGAACTGCGTGTGTTTCTGCACACTGTTAGTTCTTTAAAGGGAAGTTCTTCCCAACCCTTCTCAGCTCCAGTGAGAAGCTTGTACTTGCTGTGCAACTAGATTCCTAAGCAGCTACTTGCATGCCACGATCACACAGAGCCTTCTGGCGGCATCCAAGCAAGAGCTCTTGCCGCCTGCTCCACTCTGGTTTTCCATGCATATGTGAGGTGAGCTAGTAGCTTCAGAGTTAGAAGACAGTGTGTTTCTGCAGAATGTTCCTTCTGCAAAGGGAAGTGACAGCCAGTGGTTCTCAGCTCTAGGGCAGAGTGTGTGGCTGCTGTAGAAAGAGTTCTCTAAGCCACTGTTTCTCTGCCGGGAAGACAAACACCTATCGTACAAGCTGAATCAAGCAGCCCCCACAGGGCACTCTGCTGCCTGGTTCCCAGAATGTGCGCTGCAGATGTATGTTAACGGCTCCAGCTGAGTGGGTTTCTGGCATACGTTATTTCTTCCAATGGAACTTAGACCGAGTTCATCTCAGCTCTACTCCAATGTTTCTAGTAGACTCAGAAGAATATGCCTGGGAAGCACGCATCTGCATTCTTCCTTGTTCGGGCAGAGCGGCCTGTTGACTGTACTCTCCTGAACACTCCCCAGGAAGAGATAGCACTGCGTGGGTTTCGGCACACTGTTAGTTCTTCAAAGGGAAGTTCTTCCCAGTCCTTCTCAGCTCCAGTGAGAAGCTTGTACTTGTTGCGCACCAAGTTCCTAAGCAGCTACTTGCAAGCCACTATCACACAGAGCCTTCTAGCAGCATCCAAGCAAGCGCTATCACTGGGTGCTCCACTCTGGTTTTCCATGCATATGTGAGGTGAACTAGTACCTTAATAGTTAGGAGAGAGTGTGTTTCGGGAGAATGTTACTTCTGCAAAGGGAAGGTACTGCCAGTGCTTCTCAGGTCTAGGGCAGAGTGTGTGGCTGCTGTAGAAAGACTTCTCTAAGCCACTGTTTCTCTGCCGTTAAGACAAACACCTATCAGACAAGCTGAAATCGAGCAGCTTCCACAGGGCACTCTGTTGCCTGCTTCCCAGAATGTGCGCTCCAGATGAATCTTAACAGCTACAGCTGAGTGGCTTTCTGGCCTAGGTTATTTCTTCCAATGGAACTTAGACCGAGTTCATCTCAGCTCTACTCCAACGTTTCCAGTAGCCTCAGAAGAATATGCTTGGGAACTACCCAGCTGCATGCTGCCTTGTTCGGGCAGAGCGGTGTGTGCACTGAACTCTCCTGCACACTCCCCCGTAAGAGAGAGAACTGCGTGTGTTTCTGCACACGGTTAGTTCTTCCAAGGGAAGTTCTTCCCAATCCTTCTCAGCTCCAGTGAGAAGCTTGTACTTGCTGTGGACCAAATTCCTAAGCAGCCACTTGCAAGCCACGATCACACAGAGCCTTCTGACAGCATCCAAGCAAGAGCTCCCGCCGGCTGCTCCACTCTGTGTTTCCATGCATAGGTGAGGTGAGCTAGTCACTTCAGAGTTAGGAGAGAGTGTGTTTCTGCAGAATGTTACTTCTGCCAAGGGAAGTGACAGCCAGTGCTTCTCAGCTCTAGGGCAGAGTGTGTGGCTGCTGTAGAAAGAGTTGTCGGAGCCACTGTTTCTCTGCCGGGAAGACAAACAGCTATCAGACAAGCTGAAATCGAGCAGCTTCCTCAGGGCACTCTGCTGCCTGGTTCCCAGAATGTGCGCTCCCGATGAATCTTAACAGCTACAGCTGAGTGGGTTTCTGCCCTACGTTATTTCTTCCAATGGTACTCACACCGAGGTCATCTCAGCTCTACTCCAATGTTTCTAGTAGACTCAGAAGAATATGCTTGGGAACTACGCATCTGCATTCTTCCTTGTTCGGGCAGAGCGGCCTGTTGACTGAACTCTCCTGCACACTCCCCAGGAAGAGATAGAACTGCGTGTGTTTCTGCACACTGTTAGTTCTTTAAAGGGAAGTTCTTCCCAACCCTTCTCAGCTCCAGTGAGAAGCTTGTACTTGCTGTGCAACTAGATTCCTAAGCAGCTACTTGCAAGCCACGATCACACAGAGCCTTCTGGCAGCATCCAAGCAAGAGCTCTTGCCGCCTGCTCCACTCTGGTTTTCCATGCATATGTGAGGTGAGCTAGTAGCTTCAGAGTTAGAAGACAGTGTGTTTCTGCAGAATGTTCCTTCTGCAAAGGGAAGTGACAGCCAGTGGTTCTCAGCTCTAGGGCAGAGTGTGTGGCTGCTGTAGAAAGAGTTCTCTAAGCCACTGTTTCTCTGCCGGGAAGACAAACACCTATCGTACAAGCTGAATCAAGCAGCCCCCACAGGGCACTCTGCTGCCTGGTTCCCAGAATGTGCGCTGCAGATGTATGTTAACGGCTCCAGCTGAGTGGGTTTCTGGCATACGTTATTTCTTCCAATGGAACTTAGACCGAGTTCATCTCAGCTCTACTCCAATGTTTCTAGTAGACTCAGAAGAATATGCCTGGGAAGCACGCATCTGCATTCTTCCTTGTTCGGGCAGAGCGGCCTGTTGACTGTACTCTCCTGAACACTCCCCAGGAAGAGATAGCACTGCGTGGGTTTCGGCACACTGTTAGTTCTTCAAAGGGAAGTTCTTCCCAGTCCTTCTCAGCTCCAGTGAGAAGCTTGTACTTGTTGCGCACCAAGTTCCTAAGCAGCTACTTGCAAGCCACTATCACACAGAGCCTTCTAGCAGCATCCAAGCAAGCGCTCTCGCTGGGTGCTCCACTCTGGTTTTCCATGCATATGTGAGGTGAACTAGTACCTTAATAGTTAGGAGAGAGTGTGTTTCGGGAGAATGTTACTTCTGCAAAGGGAAGGTACTGCCAGTGCTTCTCAGGTCTAGGGCAGAGTGTGTGGCTGCTGTAGAAAGACTTCTCTAAGCCACTGTTTCTCTGCCGTTAAGACAAACACCTATCAGACAAGCTGAAATCGAGCAGCTTCCACAGGGCACTCTGTTGCCTGCTTCCCAGAATGTGCGCTCCAGATGAATCTTAACAGCTACAGCTGAGTGGCTTTCTGGCCTAGGTTATTTCTTCCAATGGAACTTAGACCGAGTTCATCTCAGCTCTACTCCAACGTTTCCAGTAGCCTCAGAAGAATATGCTTGGGAACTACCCAGCTGCATGCTGCCCTGTTCGGGCAGAGCGGTGTGTGCACTGAACTCTCCTGCACACTCCCCCGTAAGAGAGAGAACTGCGTGTGTTTCTGCACACGGTTAGTTCTTCCAAGGGAAGTTCTTCCCAATCCTTCTCAGCTCCAGTGAGAAGCTTGTACTTGCTGTGGACCAAATTCCTAAGCAGCCACTTGCAAGCCACGATTACACAGAGCCTTCTGACAGCATCCAAGCAAGAGCTCCCGCCGGCTGCTCCACTCTGTGTTTCCATGCATAGGTGAGGTGAGCTAGTCACTTCAGAGTTAGGAGAGAGTGTGTTTCTGCAGAATGTTACTTCTGCCAAGGGAAGTGACAGCCAGTGCTTCTCAGCTCTAGGGCAGAGTGTGTGGCTGCTGTAGAAAGAGTTGTCGGAGCCACTGTTTCTCTGCCGGGAAGACAAACAGCTATCAGACAAGCTGAAATCGAGCAGCTTCCTCAGGGCACTCTGCTGCCTGGTTCCCAGAATGTGCGCTCCCGATGAATCTTAACAGCTACAGCTGAGTGGGTTTCTGCCCTACGTTATTTCTTCCAATGGTACTCACACCGAGGTCATCTCAGCTCTACTCCAATGTTTCTAGTAGACTCAGAAGAATATGCTTGGGAACTACGCATCTGCATTCTTCCTTGTTCGGGCAGAGCGGCCTGTTGACTGAACTCTCCTGCACACTCCCCAGGAAGAGATAGAACTGCGTGTGTTTCTGCACACTGTTAGTTCTTTAAAGGGAAGTTCTTCCCAACCCTTCTCAGCTCCAGTGAGAAGCTTGTACTTGCTGTGCAACTAGATTCCTAAGCAGCTACTTGCATGCCACGATCACACAGAGCCTTCTGGCGGCATCCAAGCAAGAGCTCTTGCCGCCTGCTCCACTCTGGTTTTCCATGCATATGTGAGGTGAGCTAGTAGCTTCAGAGTTAGAAGACAGTGTGTTTCTGCAGAATGTTCCTTCTGCAAAGGGAAGTGACAGCCAGTGGTTCTCAGCTCTAGGGCAGAGTGTGTGGCTGCTGTAGAAAGAGTTCTCTAAGCCACTGTTTCTCTGCCGGGAAGACAAACACCTATCGTACAAGCTGAATCAAGCAGCCCCCACAGGGCACTCTGCTGCCTGGTTCCCAGAATGTGCGCTGCAGATGTATGTTAACGGCTCCAGCTGAGTGGGTTTCTGGCATACGTTATTTCTTCCAATGGAACTTAGACCGAGTTCATCTCAGCTCTACTCCAATGTTTCTAGTAGACTCAGAAGAATATGCCTGGGAAGCACGCATCTGCATTCTTCCTTGTTCGGGCAGAGCGGCCTGTTGACTGTACTCTCCTGAACACTCCCCAGGAAGAGATAGCACTGCGTGGGTTTCGGCACACTGTTAGTTCTTCAAAGGGAAGTTCTTCCCAGTCCTTCTCAGCTCCAGTGAGAAGCTTGTACTTGTTGCGCACCAAGTTCCTAAGCAGCTACTTGCAAGCCACTATCACACAGAGCCTTCTAGCAGCATCCAAGCAAGCGCTATCACTGGGTGCTCCACTCTGGTTTTCCATGCATATGTGAGGTGAACTAGTACCTTAATAGTTAGGAGAGAGTGTGTTTCGGGAGAATGTTACTTCTGCAAAGGGAAGGTACTGCCAGTGCTTCTCAGGTCTAGGGCAGAGTGTGTGGCTGCTGTAGAAAGACTTCTCTAAGCCACTGTTTCTCTGCCGTTAAGACAAACACCTATCAGACAAGCTGAAATCGAGCAGCTTCCACAGGGCACTCTGTTGCCTGCTTCCCAGAATGTGCGCTCCAGATGAATCTTAACAGCTACAGCTGAGTGGCTTTCTGGCCTAGGTTATTTCTTCCAATGGAACTTAGACCGAGTTCATCTCAGCTCTACTCCAACGTTTCCAGTAGCCTCAGAAGAATATGCTTGGGAACTACCCAGCTGCATGCTGCCTTGTTCGGGCAGAGCGGTGTGTGCACTGAACTCTCCTGCACACTCCCCCGTAAGAGAGAGAACTGCGTGTGTTTCTGCACACGGTTAGTTCTTCCAAGGGAAGTTCTTCCCAATCCTTCTCAGCTCCAGTGAGAAGCTTGTACTTGCTGTGGACCAAATTCCTAAGCAGCCACTTGCAAGCCACGATCACACAGAGCCTTCTGACAGCATCCAAGCAAGAGCTCCCGCCGGCTGCTCCACTCTGTGTTTCCATGCATAGGTGAGGTGAGCTAGTCACTTCAGAGTTAGGAGAGAGTGTGTTTCTGCAGAATGTTACTTCTGCCAAGGGAAGTGACAGCCAGTGCTTCTCAGCTCTAGGGCAGAGTGTGTGGCTGCTGTAGAAAGAGTTGTCGGAGCCACTGTTTCTCTGCCGGGAAGACAAACAGCTATCAGACAAGCTGAAATCGAGCAGCTTCCTCAGGGCACTCTGCTGCCTGGTTCCCAGAATGTGCGCTCCCGATGAATCTTAACAGCTACAGCTGAGTGGGTTTCTGCCCTACGTTATTTCTTCCAATGGTACTCACACCGAGGTCATCTCAGCTCTACTCCAATGTTTCTAGTAGACTCAGAAGAATATGCTTGGGAACTACGCATCTGCATTCTTCCTTGTTCGGGCAGAGCGGCCTGTTGACTGAACTCTCCTGCACACTCCCCAGGAAGAGATAGAACTGCGTGTGTTTCTGCACACTGTTAGTTCTTTAAAGGGAAGTTCTTCCCAACCCTTCTCAGCTCCAGTGAGAAGCTTGTACTTGCTGTGCAACTAGATTCCTAAGCAGCTACTTGCAAGCCACGATCACACAGAGCCTTCTGGCAGCATCCAAGCAAGAGCTCTTGCCGCCTGCTCCACTCTGGTTTTCCATGCATATGTGAGGTGAGCTAGTAGCTTCAGAGTTAGAAGACAGTGTGTTTCTGCAGAATGTTCCTTCTGCAAAGGGAAGTGACAGCCAGTGGTTCTCAGCTCTAGGGCAGAGTGTGTGGCTGCTGTAGAAAGAGTTCTCTAAGCCACTGTTTCTCTGCCGGGAAGACAAACACCTATCGTACAAGCTGAATCAAGCAGCCCCCACAGGGCACTCTGCTGCCTGGTTCCCAGAATGTGCGCTGCAGATGTATGTTAACGGCTCCAGCTGAGTGGGTTTCTGGCATACGTTATTTCTTCCAATGGAACTTAGACCGAGTTCATCTCAGCTCTACTCCAATGTTTCTAGTAGACTCAGAAGAATATGCCTGGGAAGCACGCATCTGCATTCTTCCTTGTTCGGGCAGAGCGGCCTGTTGACTGTACTCTCCTGAACACTCCCCAGGAAGAGATAGCACTGCGTGGGTTTCGGCACACTGTTAGTTCTTCAAAGGGAAGTTCTTCCCAGTCCTTCTCAGCTCCAGTGAGAAGCTTGTACTTGTTGCGCACCAAGTTCCTAAGCAGCTACTTGCAAGCCACTATCACACAGAGCCTTCTAGCAGCATCCAAGCAAGCGCTATCGCTGGGTGCTCCACTCTGGTTTTCCATGCATATGTGAGGTGAACTAGTACCTTAATAGTTAGGAGAGAGTGTGTTTCGGGAGAATGTTACTTCTGCAAAGGGAAGGTACTGCCAGTGCTTCTCAGGTCTAGGGCAGAGTGTGTGGCTGCTGTAGAAAGACTTCTCTAAGCCACTGTTTCTCTGCCGTTAAGACAAACACCTATCAGACAAGCTGAAATCGAGCAGCTTCCACAGGGCACTCTGTTGCCTGCTTCCCAGAATGTGCGCTCCAGATGAATCTTAACAGCTACAGCTGAGTGGCTTTCTGGCCTAGGTTATTTCTTCCAATGGAACTTAGACCGAGTTCATCTCAGCTCTACTCCAACGTTTCCAGTAGCCTCAGAAGAATATGCTTGGGAACTACCCAGCTGCATGCTGCCCTGTTCGGGCAGAGCGGTGTGTGCACTGAACTCTCCTGCACACTCCCCCGTAAGAGAGAGAACTGCGTGTGTTTCTGCACACGGTTAGTTCTTCCAAGGGAAGTTCTTCCCAATCCTTCTCAGCTCCAGTGAGAAGCTTGTACTTGCTGTGGACCAAATTCCTAAGCAGCCACTTGCAAGCCACGATCACACAGAGCCTTCTGACAGCATCCAAGCAAGAGCTCCCGCCGGCTGCTCCACTCTGTGTTTCCATGCATAGGTGAGGTGAGCTAGTCACTTCAGAGTTAGGAGAGAGTGTGTTTCTGCAGAATGTTACTTCTGCCAAGGGAAGTGACAGCCAGTGCTTCTCAGCTCTAGGGCAGAGTGTGTGGCTGCTGTAGAAAGAGTTGTCGGAGCCACTGTTTCTCTGCCGGGAAGACAAACAGCTATCAGACAAGCTGAAATCGAGCAGCTTCCTCAGGGCACTCTGCTGCCTGGTTCCCAGAATGTGCGCTCCCGATGAATCTTAACAGCTACAGCTGAGTGGGTTTCTGCCCTACGTTATTTCTTCCAATGGTACTCACACCGAGGTCATCTCAGCTCTACTCCAATGTTTCTAGTAGACTCAGAAGAATATGCTTGGGAACTACGCATCTGCATTCTTCCTTGTTCGGGCAGAGCGGCCTGTTGACTGAACTCTCCTGCACACTCCCCAGGAAGAGATAGAACTGCGTGTGTTTCTGCACACTGTTAGTTCTTTAAAGGGAAGTTCTTCCCAACCCTTCTCAGCTCCAGTGAGAAGCTTGTACTTGCTGTGCAACTAGATTCCTAAGCAGCTACTTGCAAGCCACGATCACACAGAGCCTTCTGGCAGCATCCAAGCAAGAGCTCTTGCCGCCTGCTCCACTCTGGTTTTCCATGCATATGTGAGGTGAGCTAGTAGCTTCAGAGTTAGAAGACAGTGTGTTTCTGCAGAATGTTCCTTCTGCAAAGGGAAGTGACAGCCAGTGGTTCTCAGCTCTAGGGCAGAGTGTGTGGCTGCTCTAGAAAGAGTTCTCTAAGCCACTGTTTCTCTGCCGGGAAGACAAACACCTATCGTACAAGCTGAATCAAGCAGCCCCCACAGGGCACTCTGCTGCCTGGTTCCCAGAATGTGCGCTGCAGATGTATGTTAACGGCTCCAGCTGAGTGGGTTTCTGGCATACGTTATTTCTTCCAATGGAACTTAGACCGAGTTCATCTCAGCTCTACTCCAATGTTTCTAGTAGACTCAGAAGAATATGCCTGGGAAGCACGCATCTGCATTCTTCCTTGTTCGGGCAGAGCGGCCTGTTGACTGTACTCTCCTGAACACTCCCCAGGAAGAGATAGCACTGCGTGGGTTTCGGCACACTGTTAGTTCTTCAAAGGGAAGTTCTTCCCAGTCCTTCTCAGCTCCAGTGAGAAGCTTGTACTTGTTGCGCACCAAGTTCCTAAGCAGCTACTTGCAAGCCACTATCACACAGAGCCTTCTAGCAGCATCCAAGCAAGCGCTATCGCTGGGTGCTCCACTCTGGTTTTCCATGCATATGTGAGGTGAACTAGTACCTTAATAGTTAGGAGAGAGTGTGTTTCGGGAGAATGTTACTTCTGCAAAGGGAAGGTACTGCCAGTGCTTCTCAGGTCTAGGGCAGAGTGTGTGGCTGCTGTAGAAAGACTTCTCTAAGCCACTGTTTCTCTGCCGTTAAGACAAACACCTATCAGACAAGCTGAAATCGAGCAGCTTCCACAGGGCACTCTGTTGCCTGCTTCCCAGAATGTGCGCTCCAGATGAATCTTAACAGCTACAGCTGAGTGGCTTTCTGGCCTAGGTTATTTCTTCCAATGGAACTTAGACCGAGTTCATCTCAGCTCTACTCCAACGTTTCCAGTAGCCTCAGAAGAATATGCTTGGGAACTACCCAGCTGCATGCTGCCTTGTTCGGGCAGAGCGGTGTGTGCACTGAACTCTCCTGCACGCTCCCCCGTAAGAGAGAGAACTGCGTGTGTTTCTGCACACGGTTAGTTCTTCCAAGGGAAGTTCTTCCCAATCCTTCTCAGCTCCAGTGAGAAGCTTGTACTTGCTGTGGACCAAATTCCTAAGCAGCCACTTGCAAGCCACGATCACACAGAGCCTTCTGACAGCATCCAAGCAAGAGCTCCCGCCGGCTGCTCCACTCTGTGTTTCCATGCATAGGTGAGGTGAGCTAGTCACTTCAGAGTTAGGAGAGAGTGTGTTTCTGCAGAATGTTACTTCTGCCAAGGGAAGTGACAGCCAGTGCTTCTCAGCTCTAGGGCAGAGTGTGTGGCTGCTGTAGAAAGAGTTGTCGGAGCCACTGTTTCTCTGCCGGGAAGACAAACAGCTATCAGACAAGCTGAAATCGAGCAGCTTCCTCAGGGCACTCTGCTGCCTGGTTCCCAGAATGTGCGCTCCCGATGAATCTTAACAGCTACAGCTGAGTGGGTTTCTGCCCTACGTTATTTCTTCCAATGGTACTCACACCGAGGTCATCTCAGCTCTACTCCAATGTTTCTAGTAGACTCAGAAGAATATGCTTGGGAACTACGCATCTGCATTCTTCCTTGTTCGGGCAGAGCGGCCTGTTGACTGAACTCTCCTGCACACTCCCCAGGAAGAGATAGAACTGCGTGTGTTTCTGCACACTGTTAGTTCTTTAAAGGGAAGTTCTTCCCAACCCTTCTCAGCTCCAGTGAGAAGCTTGTACTTGCTGTGCAACTAGATTCCTAAGCAGCTACTTGCAAGCCACGATCACACAGAGCCTTCTGGCAGCATCCAAGCAAGAGCTCTTGCCGCCTGCTCCACTCTGGTTTTCCATGCATATGTGAGGTGAGCTAGTAGCTTCAGAGTTAGAAGACAGTGTGTTTCTGCAGAATGTTCCTTCTGCAAAGGGAAGTGACAGCCAGTGGTTCTCAGCTCTAGGGCAGAGTGTGTGGCTGCTGTAGAAAGAGTTCTCTAAGCCACTGTTTCTCTGCCGGGAAGACAAACACCTATCGTACAAGCTGAATCAAGCAGCCCCCACAGGGCACTCTGCTGCCTGGTTCCCAGAATGTGCGCTGCAGATGTATGTTAACGGCTCCAGCTGAGTGGGTTTCTGGCATACGTTATTTCTTCCAATGGAACTTAGACCGAGTTCATCTCAGCTCTACTCCAATGTTTCTAGTAGACTCAGAAGAATATGCCTGGGAAGCACGCATCTGCATTCTTCCTTGTTCGGGCAGAGCGGCCTGTTGACTGTACTCTCCTGAACACTCCCCAGGAAGAGATAGCACTGCGTGGGTTTCGGCACACTGTTAGTTCTTCAAAGGGAAGTTCTTCCCAGTCCTTCTCAGCTCCAGTGAGAAGCTTGTACTTGTTGCGCACCAAGTTCCTAAGCAGCTACTTGCAAGCCACTATCACACAGAGCCTTCTAGCAGCATCCAAGCAAGCGCTATCGCTGGGTGCTCCACTCTGGTTTTCCATGCATATGTGAGGTGAACTAGTACCTTAATAGTTAGGAGAGAGTGTGTTTCGGGAGAATGTTACTTCTGCAAAGGGAAGGTACTGCCAGTGCTTCTCAGGTCTAGGGCAGAGTGTGTGGCTGCTGTAGAAAGACTTCTCTAAGCCACTGTTTCTCTGCCGTTAAGACAAACACCTATCAGACAAGCTGAAATCGAGCAGCTTCCACAGGGCACTCTGTTGCCTGCTTCCCAGAATGTGTGCTCCAGATGAATCTTAACAGCTACAGCTGAGTGGCTTTCTGGCCTAGGTTATTTCTTCCAATGGAACTTAGACCGAGTTCATCTCAGCTCTACTCCAACGTTTCCAGTAGCCTCAGAAGAATATGCTTGGGAACTACCCAGCTGCATGCTGCCTTGTTCGGGCAGAGCGGTGTGTGCACTGAACTCTCCTGCACGCTCCCCCGTAAGAGAGAGAACTGCGTGTGTTTCTGCACACGGTTAGTTCTTCCAAGGGAAGTTCTTCCCAATCCTTCTCAGCTCCAGTGAGAAGCTTGTACTTGCTGTGGACCAAATTCCTAAGCAGCCACTTGCAAGCCACGATCACACAGAGCCTTCTGACAGCATCCAAGCAAGAGCTCCCGCCGGCTGCTCCACTCTGTGTTTCCATGCATAGGTGAGGTGAGCTAGTCACTTCAGAGTTAGGAGAGAGTGTGTTTCTGCAGAATGTTACTTCTGCCAAGGGAAGTGACAGCCAGTGCTTCTCAGCTCTAGGGCAGAGTGTGTGGCTGCTGTAGAAAGAGTTGTCGGAGCCACTGTTTCTCTGCCGGGAAGACAAACAGCTATCAGACAAGCTGAAATCGAGCAGCTTCCTCAGGGCACTCTGCTGCCTGGTTCCCAGAATGTGCGCTCCCGATGAATCTTAACAGCTACAGCTGAGTGGGTTTCTGCCCTACGTTATTTCTTCCAATGGTACTCACACCGAGGTCATCTCAGCTCTACTCCAATGTTTCTAGTAGACTCAGAAGAATATGCTTGGGAACTACGCATCTGCATTCTTCCTTGTTCGGGCAGAGCGGCCTGTTGACTGAACTCTCCTGCACACTCCCCAGGAAGAGATAGAACTGCGTGTGTTTCTGCACACTGTTAGTTCTTTAAAGGGAAGTTCTTCCCAACCCTTCTCAGCTCCAGTGAGAAGCTTGTACTTGCTGTGCAACTAGATTCCTAAGCAGCTACTTGCAAGCCACGATCACACAGAGCCTTCTGGCAGCATCCAAGCAAGAGCTCTTGCCGCCTGCTCCACTCTGGTTTTCCATGCATATGTGAGGTGAGCTAGTAGCTTCAGAGTTAGAAGACAGTGTGTTTCTGCAGAATGTTCCTTCTGCAAAGGGAAGTGACAGCCAGTGGTTCTCAGCTCTAGGGCAGAGTGTGTGGCTGCTGTAGAAAGAGTTCTCTAAGCCACTGTTTCTCTGCCGGGAAGACAAACACCTATCGTACAAGCTGAATCAAGCAGCCCCCACAGGGCACTCTGCTGCCTGGTTCCCAGAATGTGCGCTGCAGATGTATGTTAACGGCTCCAGCTGAGTGGGTTTCTGGCATACGTTATTTCTTCCAATGGAACTTAGACCGAGTTCATCTCAGCTCTACTCCAATGTTTCTAGTAGACTCAGAAGAATATGCCTGGGAAGCACGCATCTGCATTCTTCCTTGTTCGGGCAGAGCGGCCTGTTGACTGTACTCTCCTGAACACTCCCCAGGAAGAGATAGCACTGCGTGGGTTTCGGCACACTGTTAGTTCTTCAAAGGGAAGTTCTTCCCAGTCCTTCTCAGCTCCAGTGAGAAGCTTGTACTTGTTGCGCACCAAGTTCCTAAGCAGCTACTTGCAAGCCACTATCACACAGAGCCTTCTAGCAGCATCCAAGCAAGCGCTATCGCTGGGTGCTCCACTCTGGTTTTCCATGCATATGTGAGGTGAACTAGTACCTTAATAGTTAGGAGAGAGTGTGTTTCGGGAGAATGTTACTTCTGCAAAGGGAAGGTACTGCCAGTGCTTCTCAGGTCTAGGGCAGAGTGTGTGGCTGCTGTAGAAAGACTTCTCTAAGCCACTGTTTCTCTGCCGTTAAGACAAACACCTATCAGACAAGCTGAAATCGAGCAGCTTCCACAGGGCACTCTGTTGCCTGCTTCCCAGAATGTGTGCTCCAGATGAATCTTAACAGCTACAGCTGAGTGGCTTTCTGGCCTAGGTTATTTCTTCCAATGGAACTTAGACCGAGTTCATCTCAGCTCTACTCCAACGTTTCCAGTAGCCTCAGAAGAATATGCTTGGGAACTACCCAGCTGCATGCTGCCTTGTTCGGGCAGAGCGGTGTGTGCACTGAACTCTCCTGCACGCTCCCCCGTAAGAGAGAGAACTGCGTGTGTTTCTGCACACGGTTAGTTCTTCCAAGGGAAGTTCTTCCCAATCCTTCTCAGCTCCAGTGAGAAGCTTGTACTTGCTGTGGACCAAATTCCTAAGCAGCCACTTGCAAGCCACGATCACACAGAGCCTTCTGACAGCATCCAAGCAAGAGCTCCCGCCGGCTGCTCCACTCTGTGTTTCCATGCATAGGTGAGGTGAGCTAGTCACTTCAGAGTTAGGAGAGAGTGTGTTTCTGCAGAATGTTACTTCTGCCAAGGGAAGTGACAGCCAGTGCTTCTCAGCTCTAGGGCAGAGTGTGTGGCTGCTGTAGAAAGAGTTGTCGGAGCCACTGTTTCTCTGCCGGGAAGACAAACAGCTATCAGACAAGCTGAAATCGAGCAGCTTCCTCAGGGCACTCTGCTGCCTGGTTCCCAGAATGTGCGCTCCCGATGAATCTTAACAGCTACAGCTGAGTGGGTTTCTGCCCTACGTTATTTCTTCCAATGGTACTCACACCGAGGTCATCTCAGCTCTACTCCAATGTTTCTAGTAGACTCAGAAGAATATGCTTGGGAACTACGCATCTGCATTCTTCCTTGTTCGGGCAGAGCGGCCTGTTGACTGAACTCTCCTGCACACTCCCCAGGAAGAGATAGAACTGCGTGTGTTTCTGCACACTGTTAGTTCTTTAAAGGGAAGTTCTTCCCAACCCTTCTCAGCTCCAGTGAGAAGCTTGTACTTGCTGTGCAACTAGATTCCTAAGCAGCTACTTGCAAGCCACGATCACACAGAGCCTTCTGGCAGCATCCAAGCAAGAGCTCTTGCCGCCTGCTCCACTCTGGTTTTCCATGCATATGTGAGGTGAGCTAGTAGCTTCAGAGTTAGAAGACAGTGTGTTTCTGCAGAATGTTCCTTCTGCAAAGGGAAGTGACAGCCAGTGGTTCTCAGCTCTAGGGCAGAGTGTGTGGCTGCTGTAGAAAGAGTTCTCTAAGCCACTGTTTCTCTGCCGGGAAGACAAACACCTATCGTACAAGCTGAATCAAGCAGCCCCCACAGGGCACTCTGCTGCCTGGTTCCCAGAATGTGCGCTGCAGATGTATGTTAACGGCTCCAGCTGAGTGGGTTTCTGGCATACGTTATTTCTTCCAATGGAACTTAGACCGAGTTCATCTCAGCTCTACTCCAATGTTTCTAGTAGACTCAGAAGAATATGCCTGGGAAGCACGCATCTGCATTCTTCCTTGTTCGGGCAGAGCGGCCTGTTGACTGTACTCTCCTGAACACTCCCCAGGAAGAGATAGCACTGCGTGGGTTTCGGCACACTGTTAGTTCTTCAAAGGGAAGTTCTTCCCAGTCCTTCTCAGCTCCAGTGAGAAGCTTGTACTTGTTGCGCACCAAGTTCCTAAGCAGCTACTTGCAAGCCACTATCACACAGAGCCTTCTAGCAGCATCCAAGCAAGCGCTATCGCTGGGTGCTCCACTCTGGTTTTCCATGCATATGTGAGGTGAACTAGTACCTTAATAGTTAGGAGAGAGTGTGTTTCGGGAGAATGTTACTTCTGCAAAGGGAAGGTACTGCCAGTGCTTCTCAGGTCTAGGGCAGAGTGTGTGGCTGCTGTAGAAAGACTTCTCTAAGCCACTGTTTCTCTGCCGTTAAGACAAACACCTATCAGACAAGCTGAAATCGAGCAGCTTCCACAGGGCACTCTGTTGCCTGCTTCCCAGAATGTGCGCTCCAGATGAATCTTAACAGCTACAGCTGAGTGGCTTTCTGGCCTAGGTTATTTCTTCCAATGGAACTTAGACCGAGTTCATCTCAGCTCTACTCCAACGTTTCCAGCAGACTCATAAGAATATAAAAACAGAGTGGAGCTGCCGGTGGTAGCTCTTGCTCGGATTCTGAGAGAAGCCTCTGTGTTACAGTGGCTTTCAAGTACCTGCTTAGGAATCTAGTTGCACAGCAAGTACAAGCTTCTTACTAGAGCTGAGAAGGACTTGGAAGAACTTACCTTTGAAGAACTAACAGTGTACAGAAACACGCTCAGTTCTATCCCCTAATGGGCTTCCTCTCCACACTTATTGTGGAATGTGCAGGAGAGTTCAGTGAACAGGCCGCTCTGCCCGAACAAGGCAGAATGCAGATGCGTAGTTCCCAAGCATATTCTTCTGAGTCTTCTAGAAAAGTTGGACTATAGCTGAGATGAACTCGGTGTAAGTTCCATTGGAAGAAATAACCTAGGCCAGAAAGCCACTCAGCTGTAGCTGTTAAGATTCATCTGGAGCGCATATTCCGGGAACTAGGCAGCAGAGTGCCCTGTGGAAGCTGTTCGCTTTGAGCTTGTCTGATAGGTGTTTGTGTTCCCTGCAGAGAAACAGTGGCTTAGACAACTCTTTCTACAGCAGCCACACACTCTGCCCTAGAGCTGAGAAGCACTGGCTGTAACTTCCCTTTGCAGAAGTAACATTCTCCAGAAACACACTCTCTCCTAATACTTACGTTACTAGCTCACCTCCCATATGCATGGAAACACAGAGTGGAGCAGCTGGCGGTAGCTCTTGCTTGGATGCTGACAGAAGGCTCTGTGTGATAGTGGCTTGCAAGTAGCTGCTTAGGAATCTAGTTGCACAGCAAGTACAAGCTTCTCACTAGAGCTCAGAAGGACTGGGAAGAACTTCCCTTTGAAGAACTAACAGTGTGCAGAAACAAACACAGATCTATCTCTTACTGGGGAGTGTGAAGGAGAGTTCAGTGAACAGGCCGCACTACCCGAACAAGGCAGAATGCAGATGCGTACTTCCCAAGCATATTCTTCTGAGTCTAGTAGAAACGTTGGAGTAGAGCTGAGATGAACTCGGTATAAGTTCCAATTGAAGAAATAACCTAGGCCAGAAAGCCACTCAGCTGTAGCTGTTAAGATTCATCTGGAGCGCACATTCTGGAAACCAGGCAGAAGAGTGCCCAGTGGAAGCTGCTCGATTTGAGCTTGTCTGATAGGTGTTTGTGTTCCCTGCAGAGAAACAGTGGCTTACTCAACTCTTTTTGCAGCAGCCACACAGTCTGCCCTGGAGCTGAGAAGCACTGGCTGTAACTTCCCTGTGCAGAAGTAACATTCTCCTGAAACACACTCTCTCGAATCTCTTAACTTACTACCTCACCTCAGATCTGCATGGAAACACAGAGTGGACCACCCAGCGAAAGCTCTTTCTTTCATCCTGACAGAAGGATCGGTGTGATAGTGGCTTGCAAGTACCTGCTTGGGATTCTATTTGCACAGCAAGAGCCAGCTTCTCACTCGTGCTGAGAAGGATAGGGGAGAACTTCCCTTTGAAGAACTGACAGTGTACAGATACACACTCAGTTCTAGCTTTAAGGGGCTTCCTCCCCACACTTACCCTAACCCTAACCCTAACCCTAACCGTAACCCCAACTCTCACCCTAACCCTAACTCTCACCCTCACCCTCCCCCTCGCCCTAACCCTAACCCTCACCCTAACCCTAAGACTCACCCTAACCCTATCCCGAACCCTAACCCTAACCCGAACCCGAACCCTAACCCTAACCCTAACCCTAACCCTAACCCTTGACCCTAACCCTAACCCTAAAGGTAACCCTGACCAAGACCATAACCCTACCCCTAACCCTAACCCTAACCCTGACCCTCACCCTAAACCCTGACCCTGACCCTGACCCTGACCCTACCCCTAACCCTAAGCCGAACCGTACCCCTACCCCTTACCCTACCCCTACCTCTACCCCTAACCCTACCCCTAAGCCTACCCCTAACCCTAACCCTAACCCTAACCCTAATCCCAAACCCGAACCCGAACCCGAACCCTAACCCTACCTGAACCCGAACCAGAACCCGAACCCGAACCCTAACACAACCCGAGCCCTAAACCAAACCCGAACCCTAACCCTCACCCGAACCCGAACGCGAACCCTAACCCTAACCCCTAACCCTAACCCGAAGCCTAACGCTAACCCGAACCCGAACCCGAACCCGAACCCTAAACCTAACCCGAACCAAAACCCTAACCCCTAACCCGAACCCGAACCAGAACCCTAACCCGAACCCGAACCCTAAACCCTAACCCGAACCCTAACCCCCAACCCTAACCCGAACCCGAACCCTAACCCTTACCCTCACCCTAACCCCTAACCCTAACCAGAACCCTAACCCTCACCCTCACCCTAACCCTCAACCTAACCCTAACCCTAACCCTAACCCTAACCCTCACCCTCACCCTCACCCTAACCCTCACACTGACCCTGACACTACCCCGCCCTGACCCTGTCCTGAACCCGAACCCTAAACCTAAACCCTAACCCTCACCTTTAATTGTAACCCTAACTCTAACCCTAACCCTAACCCTAACCCTAAACCTAACCCTATCCCTAACCCCTAACCAGAACCCTAACCCTAGCCCCTAACCCCTAACCCTGACTCTAACCAGAACCCTAACCCTAACGCATAACCCTCACCCTCACCCTAACCCTCACACTCACCATAACCCTCACCCTCACCCTAACCCTCACCCTCACCCTAACCCTCAAGCTAACCCTCACCCTAACCCTAACGCTCACCCTCACCCTCACCCTAACCCTCAACCTAACCCTAACCCTAAACCTCACCCTCACCCTCACCCTAAACCTCACACTGACCCTGACCCTACCCTGGCCCTGACCCTGTCCTGAACCTGAACCCTAAACCTAAACCCTAACCCTAACCTTTAACTGTAACCCTAACTCTAACCCTAACCCTAACCCCGAACCCGAACCCTAACCCTAAACCTAACCGTAACCCGAACCCTAACCCTAATGCAAACCCTAACCCTGACCCTCACCCGAACCCTAACCCCAACCACAACCCCAACCCTAACCTTAACCCAACCCCAACCCTCACCCTAACCCTACTATAAACCCTACCCCTACCCCTTCCCCTGACCCTGACTCAAACCCAAACCTGAACCCTCTCTCTTAACCCTAACCCCTGACCCCAACCCCAAGCCCAACCCTGGCCCTAAACCCTGACCCTGACCCTTACCTCGACCCTAACCCTATCCCTAAGAAAATGTGGCAAAGAATCTAACTCTATCAGACATGTATGAAAAAACTCACTGTAGGCGGTGGGGCAAAATGTGCTAACCTAAGTATCTTTGGAAGTGAATGGAATCGTAAAGTAAAGGCAAAATGTACTGTACATAAACGTGGCGTCTATTTTATAAAATTTACCATGGGGTTAGTAGCTAACAATTCTAAAGTCACTGTCTCTATAATCTAGAATGGAGGGAGTCGGGTTCCTTACTGTTGGAGTGGGAGGTTACAGGTGAGCAAGGGGAGCAGGTTGCAGTATCCATGTGACAATGGAGCAGGTTGGAGACTCAGTATAAACTCATCTTTAGCTCAATATGGGTACAGACAGTTCCACATAGAAATCTCTACAATGAGGTGTGTACACAGAGATTGGCATATATGGATATATTTCCTGGCATGGTCAGCTGATCACATTTAGTTCCCACACGTAAGTTTTAATGCCATTCTCTAATAAATGGAACCAGAGCTCTTTGAAGAAAAGGTTGATACTAGAACTGAGACATTATTTTATGTACCATTACAAATATGTTGCCAATTAAGCTGTGACTTTCTCAACAAAAGAAAAAAAAACTGTTGATGAGTTTACTTCCATTAAAGCCAGAAAAGTACACTTTTAATAAATTCTGGTTTGGGTATATATATTTAAACTGAATGTTGCGATTTTTAATACATCTACTTTTCAACGTGTCAGTATATTTTTTCAGCTGTGTGACCACTGTAACACAAAAGGACCATCACAGCCCTCACGACAGCAGGACACAGGGGCGGCTGGCCCTGGTGGCCGGGGGGACTGGCCGGTCCCCAGGTGCACCTGCCGCCCGAGACGGTCTCAGGGCTTCTCCTTTCTCTCTGCGGGGAATTCTCCCCGGGACGACCCGCATCTGGAAGACGTCCTTCGGCGTGCGAAGCCCGGACGCAAGGATGCTTCTGCAAAATACGTCCCGCTGGAGCTCCACCGGAGAAAGTCAGGATAAACCGCGCGAGAAAGTCCAGAAAACACGGTTCCGTGCTGCCGAACACAGCGTCTCCGGGGAAATCTCCGCGCTCGCATCAGGGCCGCCAGCGGGAGCCGCGTCCCCGCTCTGTCCTCGCCGCCCCGATCTGTCCCGCAGCTGCGGGCGCATCCTCGCCAGGGCCGGGCCGGGACACGCATGCGCTCCCGCGGGTCGGCGCGGCGGGCTCGGGCGCCCCCTGCTGTCCGCCGCGGCGCAGCGCAGGACGCGCCGGGCTCATGCTTCGTCCCCTCAGGGCAGGTCCGGGGACTCTGAAATTCAGCGTTACGATTATTCAGGGCCATGATTTGGAAATGCCACCTGAAATGGAGCCCACTATTTCTGTGCCTTGATCGGAAAATGCACGGAAAACAAAAAGCAAAGTAGGAGGTCAATATACAAAGGTAAATCGATTTTCTATGTATCAGTGCTTGATCTGAATGTTTGTGTTGCCCCAAAACTCACGTGTCCGAATCCTAACGCCAAACGTGATGGTGGGGCCTTTGGAAGGTGATCAGGTCGTGAGGGTGGAGTCCTCAAGAATGGGCCTGAGCCTCCTTATAAGAGAGACCCCAGCCCTTTCGCTCCACGTGAGGATAGAAGCCCGCCACCAGAAAGGGAGCCCTCCCCACCATCCTGGTACCCCGATCTCCAACTTCCTGCCTCCAAGACTGTGAGAAATTTCTATTGTTTATAAGCCACTGAAAATACCAAAATGGTGTTTAATAGCAGCCCAGAGGGACTAAAACAATCAGCAACGATGTACAGGAAAAACTGGAATTTGAAACAAAAAACAAGGCAACCCATTTACAGTAGCACTTCAAAAACTGAAGTCCTGACTCTGACCCTCTGACCCTGACCCTAACCCCTGATTCTGTCCCTGACTCCTGGGCTTTTGCCTCTGACCTTGATCCCTGACCCCGACCCTAAACCCCAATCTTAAACCCTGGCCCCTGGCTCCTGACCCCAACCCCAACTCTAAACCCTAAATTCTCACCCTCACCCCTTGTGCCCCATAACACGTTGCCATCACCCAATTATCTTTTAACATTTTCACAATACAGGAAAACTGTGCGAAAAAACTAACCACACTCTTCAGACACCTCTTCTTTCATGTAGTCGGAGGAAGCCACCGTGCTATTTGGCTATTCTAACTTCAGGTGCCTTCCATAACTGTGCTAGAATGGTACAGAAATAAGCAATAATACAAATAGAGAAAAAACGTGACTCTAATAAAGAAAAGTTTATTGTTCAAGATTTTTATGAAGAAAAGTAGTCAAGAATTTCAATCCCACACAGGAAACAGAAGCAATGCTAAGAAGGCTAAAGTATCTTAACTACCTTTATTGATAAGTTTTATATTTATTCATGTATATCAGCTCATTAAAATCTTTGTTTCAAATTTCTTGCATTAATCCCCTGAAAGTTCCAGACTAGCAAAAGTACTTTTACATACACAGCTGATTTTTACATTACATACTTCATATTTACAAATTTGATATTTGTTTTGCACATGTCTATGGCTTTACTACTTTTAAGACAAAAGTCACATATAAAAATACACACTACTCAAAACATACGAGTCAACAGTTTTCTAGAATGTGGTTTACAACATAGAGCTTCAGACAACATAGATATATATAATTCATCTGTTTGATGAATGGTAGTACAAAGTAGTATACCATACTGAACTCTGGTGTAAGGTGCTCAAGCACAGGAAAACATTTACAATTCTCCTTTATTTTTAATAAACACCAAGCTATTTCTCATATATTATATCTATATATTTTTTTAACCAAATTCTGGTTTAAAAATCACAAACTGACAACAGGTAAAATAAAAAATGTTAGGAAAGGTTTAACATATATAGGGAACAACATGTCCTATGCATTGTAAAGTGTTTTTACAATCTAGCATAAAGGCAAATGTGGTTTAAAAAAACATGAAGTCCATATACAATTACAGGGGAAAAAAATTTAGTCAAGCCACCTAATATAACAGATTTCACAGATATCATTTATTTAATATCATGTCCAAAAATGTCCATGTATTACAAAGGTATCTACATATCACTTAGAATAATGTCAAGGATCTGCACACTATGAAATGTCAGCAAGTAAACATAAATCATGCATTTCTCTCTGAAAGAATGATGCTTAACTTTGAGTTAAAAGGCAGATAAACACAACTATGAAGTAATCTTCTTTACAATATCTTAAATTTACAAATCTAGAGCAATATACATGTTTTCCCAGCTATGCATGCACACAGTATCCTGTGATAAAAATGATTCAGTTACTAAAAAAAAGCAGAACTCAGTTAAGCTGGTAAAGCCACAGAGACAATGAACCCCAGCAACTCCCAGGAGGCTAATCATAAAATCTGGATGCTTAATCTGAGCACTCTGAGTTTGGGTTTATTGTTAACATTTTATACTATTCTTTTCTTTGGGTAAAAATAAAAAGGTTGAAAAGAAGCAATGTTTTGCGATAAGAAATGTAACTTCAAAACATTCTGCCATCTCATTACCTTTTCTTCTAAACCCATAACCTCAATAAAGACAGAAAGCTCTCAACACACAAGGTCTGGAGAAGATCACAGGTCACTGTGAGTGAAATTGTTTTAATGCAATGGAGCTACTAAAATACATATATTTGTTAAGAAAATTACAAAACTAACAAAATTCATCTCCAGAATTATAAAAGATAAAATCTATGAATCAGTACTCTAATGTGATTACAGAAAAATAGCCAACTGAAGTAAAAAAAGCACAAGCTGTCTATAATATAGTCCCAGTCTGCTTCCTAGAGTCTTAATACTTTCCATCTGCTTTGAGGACCAAGCACATCAATGCCTTAGACACTCATTAGCGCATCCGAGGCTGGGCCAGCAGTCACCACTATCGTCATGGTAGAAATCATATAGCACCTTTACTTACACACAAGCCTTGTTTTGTTCTTCAGGATATTGTTTAAGGGATTACTCGACACTGGTTCTTTTAAAGGTTAACAAATGGTGTCAGGAAAACATTCCTTGGAATTCTTTTGTAATTCCAAAAATATATCTTACTTTTATTCCTCCTCCCTCATCAAAATTTTTCTCTTTAAAATTACAATTAAGAACTCACATAAGATTTAATTAATTTACTTAAAATAAGAGACAGCTTTTCAATGTGGCCCCCCTCTAGAAAACTAAAGGTTTAGTGAAACTTGGGGCCAGTAATTAAGAGGTTGATAGGGTAAAATTCAAACTTAGACCTAAGTGTGTCACACCCAGAAAAGACTTGATACACGTACAGACTTGTGCTTTGTTTCACACTGTATAAGCAACACAGGTTCACTTCGGCTCCAGCGCTCCTTCTTAACACAGACTGTATGCTGTGAGAAATGGCCAGCCGCGGTCTCCATGCGCGGACCTCAGTGCTCCCTGAGAGCTGAGCAAACACCTTCTCTGGGAGATTCTCTCCCTTCCGAGAAAACACCCTCCCACGCACTTTACGTTTGTCAGATTATGTATATAAAGAAATACCACTGAATGAAATTCTAGAGGACGATCAGGAATAAACTAGAAAAAGAAAGGTAGAAAGTAGACAGGGGTGGCAGCGGCATCGCACCAGGCTCAGCGGTTGGCTCTGTGCCTTCCCCCGTTTCCACAGACTTACTTTTCTCTGTAATAAAGCAAGTAGTATTTCAGCGGGTCTGGCAGAGGGAGGCTCAGGACCTTCTTGCGTAGCAAGTTCACCGGGGGGTCTGGCTTCATCTCAGGTGGGGTTTTCTCCTCTTCTTCCTGCCATTCCTCTTCCAAGTCTTCGAAGCTATTGTCATCGGAAGGGTTGGAAATCCGACTGGCAAAGACCTCTTTGTCCAAAAAGACAATCGTTTCCATTCGACGGCGGCGAACTCTCCTCCGTTTAAACCTGGGAGTGCTCTTCAGTCCATTTCCGCTTTTGCCCACCATTTCCTGATGAATGAGCTTTTTAATGGTGCCCCGGATGGTGATGCGAGCCAGGTCCTGGAGGCTGCGAACCGCCAGTGGTGCTGCGGTGCAAAGAACCAGACGTGTCAACTCGGCTGTGACAACACAAAACCTAAACATCTGAAAACCATCACGTTTTCATTCACTGGCATATTTACGAATACATTACCAGAATGAGAGTATTCTAGGCAAATGTCAGTGCTCTAACTTGCATTCATATGGTACTTTTCAAAAGATAATACACTAACCCTTAACTTAGATAAGGAAAGGAAGCAATATTGCCCGGATGATCAGTGGCAGAATAAAAACCTGGGTTACTGTTTTCTGCTTCTTTGACAGCCAGTTTCCTTTACTCTACTTACTGTATGCACTTATGTATTCTATCTCATCCAGTAGGAATACAGGGAATATATGGCTCCAGCATCCTTTTACCCATTTTTATATTTTCATAGTACTTTACAAACTGAGTATTTGTTCCTTTTTTATTAATGGAGAGAAAACCAAATCCAAAACATTTTTAAGAAGAAAACTTCACACAAAGGAAAAATAAAATCTGGCAATTAAAGCTCAATTTAATGGAAACAATACACACATGGCAATCTAAGGGCTTTTTTCAAAGGGAAAGGAATTGGGGGTCATGTGTTTAAAACATTAAACTGAAAATCAGCACCCCTTTTCCCCCTCCAGTACCTAACTTCTCCAACAAATAACCCCCGACACCATAGGGAGAGCTCTAAAATTGGCTGCAACATTTATTAACCAAACCAGAGGCCTGCACAAAATCTCAGCAATGTACTGTTCATCAGAGCGCTGGAGAGTGCCCACACCCCAGGCTCTCAGCACCTTCTCCACTTTATCAACGCCAACCCTTCCCTCCTCCAGGACGGGCTCCAGCACCCACTCCGCTACCGAACACCACAGTCACAGCTTTCTGCTCGAATGCTGCCATCTTTCCTTCCCTCATCCCACTGGCTGTCGCCCCTAAGACTGCTGACACGCTCCCTCACAGGTCATCAGACCTCCTGACCGCCAGCTCTGGCCTCTCCGGCTCTCCACAAGGTGCCACTTGGTGGGGGGGACTAACTGGGCTTACTGTCCTCGGCCCAAGTCTCTCTTGCTGGCTCCTCCTCGTCCGCTCAGCCTAGTGGTGTTCCCTAAGGCTCTGACTTCTACCCCCCCTCTCCGTTTGCCTATTAATCCCTGGTTGACATCCATTCCATGGCTTCAAGCAACAGAGACCAGCCAGTGGCTCCCGGCGTTATAATCCAGTCCTGTCCAGGTCCCGAGCCTTCCAAAGACCCGCATCTACAACACACAACAGACACCTCAGGCACCCACGTCCTTCCTCAGAAGGGCCCTACGTGCCTGCCCTTGAATCCCTTCCCCTGTAGAGGCCAGTGTCTTAATTTCAATCTTTAACTCTTTTTTGTGTGTGAGGAAGACCAGCCCTGAGCTGACATCCGTCGCCAATCCTCCTCTTTTTGCTGAGGAAGACTGGCCCTGGGCTAACACCCGTGCCCATCTTCCTCTACTTTATATGGGACGCCGCCACGGCATGGCCGACAAGCAGTGCATCGGCAGGCACCTGGGATCCGAACCCGCGACCCCCGGGCTGCCAAGCGCGAACTAAACCGCTGCGCCACTGGGCTGGCCCCTCAATCTTTAACTCTTGACTGGAAAATCCTAACTGGTTCCTGCCTGCAGTCTGTCACCTGTCCATCCACTTTGAGGCTGACCCTGTCTATCCCACACAGCACACGTCTACACCCACAGGACCTCTGGCCCAGAAAGATCAAGTTACAAATAACTGCACTGTTCACTTCAGGAGCCCTAAATAGCACATCATTGTTTATCACTCAACATTCGCTCTGAAGCCCCGGCCTCAACAGCCACCTCTAAGGGTACGCTCCATGTCGGCGTGATTCTTATCCAGGCCTGATCAAGCCCTCACACCAAGAGACTTGTCTTCACCCAGACCCTCAAAAAGCCTCACAGATACCCAACTGTGCCTTTGCCTTCCAAAACTCTGCTACGTCTCTGGAAGGTGGTGCCCTCCCCAACCGCGGGCAGTGCTTGCTGACTTACTCAGGGGGGATTTTCAGGGAGCATGCATTTGACAAACTCACTTCCACCACCGCCAGGGTGATCCAGAACACAGACATGCCACAACCTTTATTTAAAGCACAGCCCACGTGATAAACTCAAGTGCACCCTCCATACCAGTCTGGTTTCTGCCACACCCCTACACTGACCACACTGGGGACATGCATGTGGAAACTCTCCTTGCCTCTGCTGATGGTTTTCCTCCCTTTCTTCTCTCCTGAGGGAAGGTCTTCTCACCCTTGAAGACCAAGCAAAGACACAGTCGCATCCTCTGTCAGACCCTCCCTGATCCCTCTCAGCCCCTCGTTATCACCTTTCAAGGTCCACGTGTATTTCACGTGACTCACACTCAGCAGAGACCACGGCAGAACATCACTATTCAATTAATGATTCCTCTTAAGTTAAAAAACAATTCTGGAAGGAATTCACCAACATGTATTATCTTTAGGTGGTAGGATTATGGTTAGTTTTTTCCTTCCCATTTTTTTTTTTTTGCATTTTCCAAATTTTCTAAATAATCATGAAGCAGAGTGCATGGTGAATAATTTTATTTTAAATAAAATCAATCGCAATTTTCATTACTGAGTGAATTTTTGTTTAAATTATAGAACAACATTTGGATGAATACTGGCCCTGACGTTAGCTCTTTGCTCAGTCTACATCCTGAAGGAGTGAAAGACACAGGCTGAGCCAAGGAAGCCTCACAGTAGGCCTCCCACCGCACCCCAGTAGACCAGCTAGAATGTGCGCCCACAAGACAGCCCAGGGAGCAAGGGGTCCGTCCCACGACTCTGCAGGAGCCCTTGAGCTCAGTGAACACACTCTCTCCGTAAGATCTTGCCACACAACAGTATTAACTCCCTTTTATGTGGACTTCTGTTTTCAGTGGCATGACCAGCAACAGCTCTCTGTAGATTCAAAAGAAGGCTAAAATAACCTAAAATAGGCTAAAAATAGATTATAATTTTTAAAATGCCTAAAAAATCACTTGTAGAATTTTAAAGTTTCAGTGGAGGGAAAAATGCTCTCTAATATTAAAAGGTTCCTTATAAATTTAGTTTCCCTTCAGATTCTAATGAGACTAAAAAGATCTAAAAGATAAGTAAGGATCTTTGTACTTACGTAACCGGACAAGCCTTGACTTTCCTGACTCTGAGTGGCAGGGCTGAATCAGAGGAGCAAAAGAAACAGCCAGGATCTTTTTGGTTTCCCAAGCAGAAGGACCAGTACGTGTTATCTTAGTCAACTATCCCAAAGAAAAATGAGAATATTCAAAAGATTTAGCTACCAGTAGCTTATATTTAAATATAATCATTCCTATATAGAATCTAAACAAACACAGATACACTAACAATGAAATAACATGACCATATGGGCCCCTAAAGTGATGTGACATGAAGTAAACATAACGTATTAATAATCTTGCGAATATGTTTAGCCTCTAGACCTAACTTCTGTTTATGGGAAGTATATATGAACAAGTTCAAGGATAAGAAGAGGAAACAATCAGATAAGGAACGTGCATACTCTGACGAGACAACTTTCCTGGGCTCTCCAAGAAAGTCAACAGTGGGGGAGAAGTAAAGAGAGAGGCTGTTCCACGGTAAAAGTTATCAAAGATATACACAACCACCCTCAACGCTTCAACCCAGACTGAATCCTGGGTGTTGTTTCTGGAGGATGAGAGCTATAAATAGACCTTCTTGCAACAACTGGGGCCTCATGACCACACATGGAACAGCTACCACTACAGAATCACTGTTACTTCCTTCAAGACACCCCCGCCTCCTGGGTGTGCAGGAGTTCATCCTCACTCTGGGGAGAGGCACGCTGAAGGCTTACATTAGCTTCGCAGGAACGTCACCCCGACCACACACACGGAGTCCGGCAGCTAGCACACTGCTGCAGAGGTCATCCAAACATTTCCTGTGAAGCAGTGTGAGGGGCATCAGGAGACCCTGATGAGACAACACGGCCCTCCGGAGTGTCCTGTGCCAGTCTCCAATGGCCTCAACAGGCCAAAGGACTATTTCGGTCAGCTCTGACACGCTAAGATTATATACTCTCTTGTCTAAAAATATCCAAGCCAGCAAATCCTCTAAAAACCAAGACTGTATGTCACGAATCTTAGAACTAAAAGAACTAAGTAGCCATGTACTAGATAAACATCAACAAGTTACTCACATTCTTATATATCAGCAAAAACTTTTTTTTCAAAAACATTTTTTAAAAGGAGAATTTCTAGCTATAATGAACAAATATTTAAATGTAATCAATAAATGATACGTGAAACCTTAAAGAAAACCATAAATCCATATTTCATGTTCTAAATGAGATGAAATATTGAAAAGTAGTCTACAATCCTCAAATGTAACACAATTCCAATAAAAAGTCCAACACATTTTTGTGATACAACAAAGATTTCTGAAATCATCTGTATAAATAAAGACGTATTTAAACCAATACTCTGAGTGAGAAAGAAGAGCAAAGATGGGGATACTAGCCCTCTCGTACACTACGACCTACGGAAAACAGCTGTAAAGAAACAGGAGGGACTGTCAGCATGGGCTCCTCGTCTACATGGCTGAGCTCACCACCTGGGAAAGGGCCACTGGCAAAGTGAAAACTGAGTCTGATCAAGCTCTCCTGCTTCTGAGACTGCGCCTGGAGGAGACCACAGATACAGACAAAGGCTGAGATAAAGAACATCCACACAAAGATACATGCGCAGCTTCTCCACAGCAGCACTGTTGGCAATAGCAAAAGGCTGGAAAGAACCCAGACACCCATCAAAAAATCACATTGTTATATACTAATAAAATGTTTAAATAAAATAGGGACAAAAAGAATTTCTAGCTATAATGAACACCAAATACTTAAATAACAAATGATGTACACAACTTAAAACTATCAACTCCTATTTCATTCATACGTCTGGGATGGGTAGAAAGAGTGGAAAAAAGTGTGCACATCTCCACTGAAGGAAGGTTATGAAGAGATACTTGCTTATATGTTTTTAAATAAAAAGATAAACTGAAAACAAACAAAAAACATGGTTACCTACAGGCAAAGGGAGCAGAGTGGAGGGGACATACATGGAAGAAAATTCTGTGAGTATTCCTTATTTAGACTTTGGAATCCTGTAAATATTTTACAAAGTTATAAAACCTAAAACGGCAGTCCCTAACAAGTGAAAGAAAAGCTAACAAATGAGCTGTGTGTCATGCTGGAGGCATAACCTCACAGGGAAGCAGTATTTCCCAGTGACTTTAAAACACAATAATTTGTACATCTTTAGTGGAGTATAAGTGCAAAAGAGCCCTCCCCCCAACAAAAAAGTCCTGAACTAGTTTCAGAAATCAGATTGCTGGTGAGATTATGTATTGTGGATAAATAATAAGTTGGGTGGTTGTGGACTAGGGATTTTTGTGTGAGAGAAAGGTGTTACTAATATAAAACTGAAGAGGTCAGAAAAATCCTCTGGTCCTGGGGGCCAGCCCGGTGGCGCAGCGGTTTAGTCCGCACTTGGCAGCCCGGGGTTCGCAAGTTCGGATCCCGGGCGCCCGCCGACGCACTGCCTGTCAGCCATGCGGTGGCGGCGTCCCATATAAAGTGGAGGAAGATGGGCACGATGTTAGCCCAGGGCCAGTCTTCCTCAGCAAAAAAAAAGAGGAGGATTAGCAACGGATGTTAGCTCAGGGCTGGTCTTCCTCACCAAAAAAAAAAAAAAATTCTATTAAAAAAAAAAAAATCCTCTGGTCCTGATTTTGAGTTGGAAGTATCAACATGAATTCATGATGTATTTTATCTACAAAAAAACCAAACCAAACCAAAACGCACGTATCTGTGTGCGTGTGTGTGTGTGTGTGTGTGTGTGAACGTCCTAGCTCGACAGGTCCAATGAAAGAACCCAGTATCAATGATCATCCCAAAGGCCCCAACTATGGTCTCTAAACACTCAATTCTCATTGAATTGAAAATGAACAAGGATCCTCAAAAATGGTTAATTCCAAGTTCATGGTAAAAAAAATATACAAAATGAGTCTGGAATATCTTTTCATACCAGAAAGCAACCAAGTTATCAAAGACTAATGAGCTTGTATCAGAGCCCAAGAGCCAAGCTGGAGAGGTACCCACAGGCCAAGACCAGACAATCTGAGCTTGAATAAGGATCATACAACGATTAAAATATTATGTATGTTTAAATCCATGAATTCATATTGATACTAAAATTCAAACAAAACCTCACTGGTCACCACCTTTGGCAGATTCTAGAGAACAAAATTATTGAGAAAACTGATAAACAAAGATTAAGAATCAGAATTTACCCTGCCTCTCCTTATAAAGTATACCTCAGGGTAACCAAGTAACTAACGAGGGTGTTTCTCTTTGTCTAAGTACTCCACAGGAAGAGAAATGACAGCAGCAGAACGTGGGACTCTGCAGCCCCTAATGAAAGAATGGATCAGGACCACAATCACACTGCTGGCACGAGACGAGACAGCAAGTACAACGTGCCTACGTAGGAAGCACGCCGTTAACACCCGGTACACAGGGAAGCACGCCGTGATACCTGGTAAGTACTCTTGCACCATCTCCCTGCCCCCAAAATAAATCAAATCGGAACCTAATCAAGTCTTTAGATCCAACTACCAAGTTATAGGGATACAGAGCACAGAGAGAGGAGCACGTAAAGCATTACCAAAGCAAAACTTAATCTCCAAATCCAGGCTGTAGGAAACTCTATAAGACAAATGACCTGATTTCTTCAATAAATAAATTGCAAGGAAAAACTAAAAAAGGAGAATTTATAGATTAAAAAAACAAGAGAGATATCAACCAAACACAATACACAAACCTTAAATGGAGCCTCATTCAAACAAACTATTAAAACAAACTTTGAGACAATAAGGAAAATTTGAACCCTAGTTGGACATGTGAAGATATTAAGAAATTACTATTAATTTTTTAGGTTGATAATGGTCTTGTGATGATATTTTAAAAAACAGAGCCCTTATCTTTTCCAGGTACATACTGAGATATTTATGGATAAAAATTTTTTTAATTAGAGATATTCACTAAAGTCTTTATATAACAGAAAATAACTGAAAAACTACACACAGCCTACTGTCCAATTACAGGAGCTAGATAATATACTGTGGTCAACAATTCAACAGGCTACTACATAAGCACTAAAAATGATGATGTGGAACATTAAATGACAAAGTTATATTCAGGAACTCTAAGTAAAACATTATAAGTTCTAAACCACATGTACAATAACCTTTCTGAGGAAGTAGTACAAACTAAGAGAAAGGACTACTGAATCACACACTAACAGTCATTAGAGTAGGGATTGTCAGCAGTTTTTACTTTTTTCATTTTTTGTGAGGAAGATCAGCCCTGAGCTAACATCTGTTGCCAATACTCTTCTTTTTGCTGAGGAAGACTGGCCCCGGGCTAACATCCGTGCCCATCTTCCTCCACTTTATATGGGATGCCACCGCCACAGCATGGCTGACAAGCAGTGCATCAGTCCTCGCCCGGGATCTGAACCTGCAAACCCCAGGCCGCCGAAGCAGAGTGTAGGAACTTAACCGCTGCGCCGCCGGGCCAGCCCCATATGAGCAGTTTTTAATGTTCATATCTTCTGGATTTTCTAAAATAAATGATTACCTTTTGAACAAAATTAATTAAATGCTAACATTTAAAACCTGCAGAAAACTGCACAAAAATGCACAACCTCCTAATTTTTATCATTTCTGTTTTTCCTAGTTGTTCGTGACTGAGACATTCTTCCTGATGACTAACTCATGTCTGATTAATTGGCTCATTTATTACAACCTCTTTTTCCCAGTGAAACACAGTATCTAAAACATACAGAATATGCATGGCCAAACAGCAGACATGGACGAGATTCCCACTAAGCAAGGGATTCCTGAAAAATATCTGCCATCACAGAATTTAACAATTAGACTAACAATCAGAATAGAATTACTCTAATAATTTTTATACATAATAATTCTAATAATAGAATCAGCATAAGAGCATAGCAGTGGAGTGGGGGGAGGAGGAGGAGAGAAGGGAGGAAAGGGGAGGCGAAGTGCTCTCGCCCTGGCCACCAGGCTGTCTTGATGACCTGTCCATGCCTGTTTCCTCATCTGTGAAATGGAGGCGGTTGTTACGAGGATTACAGGGACAAGTATACATGAACTTCCTGGAACAGACCTTGGCAAACAGTTAAGTGTGCAAAAATGTCGGTTACGAAGGGGATCTGACCTTCTCTTCCAGCGGCATGACAAGGATCCCTCCTACTTTGAGAAGATTCTTCATGTACTCTTCATGTTCTTTCTGCACACCAGCCCCACAGTACACCCGATCATACTGAGAACAATCTGGAGAAATTTCCAGGCAATTGCCAGTAACAAAGGAAGGTTCACAGAAGTCAAACCTGAAAGTAAAAATGTTTTCCATAACTAAATATATCACATTGTAACATGCCTATATAGTACATCTATGCTAACCACAGGCTACTTCCACTGTAAAATCCCACAGCAATGTAATACAATTTACAGAGCCAGAAGCTGGAAGCTAGACTTCCATAGAGAATTATAACATGAATAAATAGAACCCTAGAAATTCCAAACAAAATATTTTGAAAGTGAGTATCAAAACCATGATCCAAGCTTAAATCATCCAACCTCCAGTCATCACTATCTTTGCTGTCTTTGTAATTCATTATCTTATTCAAGATCTACTAAACAATGAGGTTTTTCTACAAATTCTAAATAATTTATATATACCTTAATAATGCCTTATTTAAAAATGGCAAGACCTAGTTATATATACTGTTTAAAAACAAACGCAACAGGGGCCGCCCGGTGGCGCAGCGGTTTAGTCCGCGCTTTGGCAGCCCGGGGTTGGCGGGTTAGATCCCTGGAGCCGGCAGACGCACTGCTTGTCAGCCGTGCCGTGGCGGTGTCCCATATAAAGTGGAGGAAGATGGGCACGAATGTTAGCCCAGGGCCAGTCTTCCTTAGCAAAAAGAGTAGGATTGGTAACGGATGTTAGCTCAGGGCTGGTCTTCCTCACCAAAAAAAAAAAAAAAACGCAATTATTCTCTTTTAGAAACAATTACATGATAAAATGTCTCTACTGGAAACATGAAATTTGAGCAAAATGAACAGTCTATTTCCTCCTCTTATTATATTGGTGAAAAATTACCTTTACTTAAGTATAATAGTTTAAAAACGTAAAGCCCTTAAAAACACAAGATATTTAAAAAATAATTAGAACAGAAACATTTACACCTCTGATTCTCCTGCCACAGTTTAACCATGCTTGCTGGTACATGAACACTAATAAGCTGATTTCCTTCCATCTCATCAAAAGTCTAAGTCGTAATTCACACCCTGACCCAGTGGACAGTATTTGATCTTACTTGTCAAAGCTATCACTTGTCCTGATGAAGAAGTCTAGTTTCTGCTTTGCATACTCAATCACATCTGAATGAAGTTCCACCCCGTGGTTTACACCAAAAGGACCTAAAAGGTTTCAGAAAGAAAATTTTTAGAACTGGGGCAAGAACTCTTCCTCTTTATTTCCATTTTATCAATTGCAGCGCATCTGCTTTAGCATGTATAATTACAAAATTCACAAGTTTTTTAAGTCTTACCACATTATTGGGCCTAAATCACCCAAGCTAATCTTTAAGTATGCAGGGGAGCCTCTGCTAACCACAGCTTAAATGCTCGTTTCTATGACACTACCGACTCCACAGCTTTCCAAAGCCTGACCTCCCTGCTCTCAAACTTTTAAAAGAATCATTTGAAAATTTTAAAAAGCCAAGTTCTGAAACCAAGAGTTCAAGGTCTTACTAATGATCTAAAGAAGAAACATGTATTTGCAAATGAAACTGCCCACAGGCCTGTTTTCCACAAAAGATCTACCCAAATACTCAGATGTGGGCATTTTAATAATCCTCACAAAATAGGTTTTAATCATCATTAAAATAAAACTATAATTTCAGTCACAATGAAACATTTTTTCTATCAAAGGAAATTTATTAGTAGTTGGAAATAAAGCTGTGAGAAAATTGAGGAGCCCACTGAATGAAGTGCTCCCTCCGTATAAAGCCGCTCTAGGTTAAGTCTGGGTGACAATTCTTGACACAAATGGCTTAGGTAATCTCCACGTTGCGAGAATCCATTTGTATGAAGATCAAAACGGGCAACCCTCATCTGTGCTGACAAGGATAGGACAGCAGAACAGCACTCACTGTCTGGAGGGGTGGGCCCTCCTCCCGAGGGCGGGGTTCTACTCTGCATCTTGTTCTGGGTGCTGCTCACATGGCGGTGGACACGTAAAACTTCACCAAGCTCCAGTGAACACCAATGACCAACAACTTGCTCGTTTAGTATAGGCAAGTTATACCCCAATGTTTTTACATATGCATGTGAAAATCAACAGGGCGTGTAGGACTTATTTAGTAGACGTCCAAACTAAAGTCACAGTATAGCACTCAACCTTACAGTCCAACAGGAATACTGCAACCATCTGTGGGGCCACATCTTTGCATTTTGCCTCTAGGGTTTACCTGGTCCCTTCCTAGCACAACAGCCACCACACCAGGCCAAGGCTTCCCTGTCCTCCACTTGCACACTCACCTGATGCTCTCTTATCTCAACATCTTTCATACACAGAGCTGCTGCTAAAACATCCTCTCATCAAAACACACCTACTTGACAAACCACAATATCACCATTTACAACATCAAATCCAAATTATTCCAACTTCAAGACCCCCTGCCAAGTCACTGACTTCAATTCCCACAGCTCTCTGGCATGGGAGCACTGTGCCAGAGACCAAGAAAACCTGCCCTTATTTTCCCACTCATCATATTTTTATTAGCCCCTCGCCTTTGATCAAATACCTATTAAGCAGTTAATTCTAATATTAGATATAGGACATAGTTCCTATTCCCAAGAAAAGTAATACCAGACAGAGTACTACCAAATAGAGTAATAACAGATCCCCTGACCACCCCAATAAAAAGATGACTAAAGCGGGAGGGAGAGCCTAGGGGATCAGGACAACGGCACCAGGGACATGGCGCTGAAGCTGGACCCGAGGGGTCCCCAGGCAAGCAGTGCCCACCTGCACTCACACGGCACCTTCAAGTAGGTGAGCTCATGAGTCATCTCTGAAGCAGGTGTTGTATCTCTCCTTGCTGATGAGAACCACAGGAAAGTAGAGCCTTCAGCGAAGGAGGGAGCCCACACAACCAGCACAGGAATGTGGCGGAAAACGAATCAAGTTCAGGGCCAGCAGAAATGCAGTTGGGGTCAGAGTAAGGACCTCTGTGTCAGAGGAGGGACTTCAGACCTCACATTTGCAGGCACTGGGAAGCCAACAAGGTTTGCACCTCTGGAGTGATTTGCACGAAGCAGCGTGAAGGCTGCATAAACCGGAGAGGGAGGCCCAGGAGACACGGCATTCAGATGGAGATAACGGTCCAGCGTGCGCAGTCTTCTCCCTGCAGATCCAAGACATCTATCCCCAGAAGCAAACTCTCAAGTTGTCTCCTTCAAATACATCTAAGCAGTGTGCAGTGTCCACTACAGCCAAAAATACAACTTTCCTTCCTTCTGATCGCTTCTCCACCAACATCTGAGGAAATTTCCAGTAACCAGGGGCCTCAGAAAAGAGAACCAACAACATCCGACTGTAAACTGTGTCTTTATAACCGCCAGGGAACGCCAAGCACAACAGGTCACTTCAGGCGTAGTGGAAGTCATCTTTTCCTAAGCACCATGGTTCTTTTCAACAGTGTTTCTAATCTAACCAATTTGATAATCCATCTCCCTCTCCCACAAATACCAGTTTATCCTTAGCTCCTCCAATCTCCCAGCTCCTATCGAGGGAATTACAAATCACTAATTCCAGACTGATAAATAATCTGGGCTGTCTTCAAAAAGCAATCTCAATCCAAGATAATTTCAAAAAGCACTTAGTTTAAAAAAAGAAAAAAACCCACACATTTAAAAATCTGAGGGTAGCAATGGACATGAAATCAACCATCACAAGAGGCTTATGCACCCCTACGTTCACTGCAGCATTATTCACGATAGCCAAGAAGTGGAAGCAACCCAAGTGTCCCTTGACTGATGATTGGATAAAGAAGATGTGGTATATACATACAATGGAATACTACTCAGCCATAAGAAAAGACACAATTGCATTTGCAACAACATGGATGGACCTAGAGGGTATTATGTTAAGTGAAATAAGCTAGAGAGAGAAGGACAGACATTGCATGAACTCACTCACATGTGGAATATAAACGAACACACAGACAGAGAGAACTGGCTGGTGGTTACCAAGGGGAAGGGGAGTAGGGGGTGAGCACAGGGGGTGAAGGGATGCATCCACATGGTGACGGACAAACAATAATGTACAACTAAAACCCCACAATGTTATAAACTATTAAGACAATAAAAAAATAAATAATAAAATAAATAAAATTAAAAAAAAATAAAAATAAAAATCTCAGGGTAGCAATTTACAGCCTAAAGTCAAATGATCAAAGTCTCAAAACTTCACCAAATTCCAAAGTATATGAACTTATAAGAAACCAAAAATTTCATTCCATATCCACAAAAATCAACTGTTACTGCTAAGACTTTCTAAAGTTGCTGTAACCACAAGGAAACAACGTGGTGAGGTGCATGCTAACAGTCTACACACAACTGTAAACCGTTATCACTTGAAATCTCCAATACTCAGAATCTTACCCTAACTTAGTAACAATGTCAAGATACTTAAGCCAAAAACTTTGTGGGCATTCTTGATATTTAGCAAATCCTGTCAGTTCCAATATCAGAACGTAAGACACCCAGCTCCAGCCATGACCCATCGGCAGAAGGCAGCCCCCTAGCTTCCTCCTCAGAGCAACCTCACAGCACAGGCCCCGTGACTCCTCTGCCAACCCTTCCACCGCCTCCCTCCGAGGAACAACACAGGCCTCCCCCCATCGCGTGTTACACAAAGGAAGAATTAAATACATCCCAGTCATAATATTAAAAATGGCCGATTTCTAGGTACAGTCTCACAACTTATTTGTCTGGGAAAACAGGCTAAAGGCTTCAAATAAGGTAACTTCTGAAATCCCTCCCATCCCTGGAATTTAATAAACTTACACGTATTAACTCTTTTAGTACTGAAACAACAAATAAAAACTGCTTGGAAGAACTTTAACTCCCAGAGGACTTACAAGTTCATAATTCTCAGTTTAGAGACAGAGTGACAGGCAGGCTGAGTGACTATTAATCAAGAAATCACCATGAGGCCCAGACTTACACAACTCTCTAGGCCCTCCGTTGTCTAGAGAGAGGGTGTGCTGAACAGATGGTGGAGCTGCAGGTGGGAAGTGATGGGGAACAGGAGGGTCCCGCTGGAAAACTCAGGGCCCTCCCTCCACCAGCCCACCCAGTGACTATGTGTACCACCACCACGTAACTGCTGGGAAGGCCAAGGGCAGTTAGCCACAGTCCCTACAAAGGAAACCCTGTCAGAAGACTCTTCTCCGAAGCGCTCTCCAGATTTACCAAGAATGAGCCCCACCATGGAGCTGAGGTAGCCAGTGCCGCTGCCCAGGTTCAAGAATGAGAGCCCGGGCTGCAGGTCCAGGGCTTCCATCACTTCTGAGTAGATGCATGGGGCCGAGAGGTGGATGTTGCCGTGCTTCCACGCCAAGTCTTTATAAGCGTTTTCTTTAAATTCTTCAAGATAATAGTCTGCGCGATCGATAGCTCGGAAGGCCTGCTCTACCAATTCAGTCCGGATGTACTGTGCTTCTTTCAGATTGTCTATGAGCTCATCATTGTCTTCACCAGCACTCACAGCACCTCCCATCGTCAAGATCACACAGGCAACACTGCAACCAAAAATTTTTAGAAAGAGCTATTTTCATGAAAGGTAAGAGCAGAACAATAAAAGTTCTAAACTCACACCAATTTCAAATTCTGAATTCTGAAAATAATACAGATGTAATGTATGTTGTCAACGCTCACCCACCCCAACCCACCTCCAAGGATGCCAGATTCAGAAGGAAAAGAACTCTAGTTAAATTTGAAATTCAATTATATCCATCCAGAAGTAAATTTGTAATTTATAATATCGAATGAATTCAAATGAACTTGAGATACCTAAAACATATGAGACAACTTAATAACATCATTAAAGTATGAATTCAATACTTTACTAAAAGTCATCAATCTAGAAAGTCAAGCATTTCGAATTAAAATTATCTTGAATATAGATTTGCCTTAACAGGGATATATTCACATATGGCTCAGTCATTGAATGTAAACATGAAAAAAGAACAGATATATCTAAAAAAATCATTCTAATATCAACTTCTCTTTGAATATTTCAAGTGCTACAGATCTTTTTTTTTGCAAATAAAACTTTAAAAGCAAAACAAAATGAAATTCAGGTAAACAAAAAATACTAAAAAATTATTATTTCTTTGAAATTCAAATTTAACTGGTGTCCTATATTTTATCTGGCAACTCTACATCCCCACACACATATAAATATCAAGTCAAGCAATCCATTCAATCTCTTGAATATTCTGATATACAAATTTCAAGCAAAAACAACATCAACAAAACTCTCTTCCCCAATAGAACATCCTGCCACAAACACCTTATTGTAACAAATACAAAATCTGTTTCAAGGCTCAAGCTTAGGAGTAGGAGGAGCCACCACCAGAACTCCCCCACATCCTTTCCAATTGTATGCTAGCAACCTCTCCAGCTCTTTAAGATAAAAAGCACATTTCTTACCTTCTTCCTAACTGCCTTCAAGAAGACAAAGTAACAGCATGTGTTCCCCTCTAAGCCAACAGCAAAATACAATGTACCTTCACCTAATTCATGGAGAAAATGCTTTCAGAGGTCTTACTCTTCCTAAAACTATAAAAATATTTTCCAATTTTATACTTACCTCATGTAACTTTTTCAAAATAATGGTTTTACTTCACATCAGAAAGTCATGTTTTACAAAACATCTGATGTAAATTGTTAGGAAAAAAAAACACAGTCTCACAAACAGGCATTTCTTCCATGTTGACAACTTCCACAATAACCCACTGTAATTTTACTATTACAAGTTTCTACCTGCTTCTCCTCACAAACCTCTGGATTTCTAACAGCAGAAGAAGGATCATAAAGCAACACTGAGATTTCAAACACACCCACGTGCACTACTGGCAACTGGGGTGGAAGAGGTTTTCAGGGAATGAAAATCAGCGACCACATGGGTGAATCTTCAGCTTCTTACAAGTACACAAAACATGTGAAAGGCGGGCTTAATACAAATGCTGTTTCATTTTATTGTTGGAAAAATTCATCTTCATCATCAAGATCTCAGAGCTGAACAGGCATTTCAGATCACTAGGATGGCCCAATTATTAGATTTTTCACTCCTGTTTCAAGTTGTTTCAGAGCCCTTGTTAGATTATGGTCCATTGCCAGTTAATTTAGATGGATGGGATCAAGTGCTAATGAGGTCAAGTTTAATATTGGATAAGCCACTTAGTTCTGACGCTAAAGTCTACATCCCTGGTCTAGGACAGTTATCTTAAAATTTGTGTCATCGGTTAAAAGCGGAGTTGTGTTTGGCTGCTTCAGGGTCTATTCAGGACAAAGCCTGGAACCACATATCTATCCTCCACGGTGGGTCTGAGAGCCACCTCTTCACCCAGAAGCCTGTATATAATGTTCCATCGTTCCATCTCAATACCATCATTCTATTTTCAGAAGGCAAACACAAACTTTATATTGGGTATGTTTCATTTTCTACTGAGTACCTAGCAATTATTTTCCACTTTGCCTCACTGTGAAAGTTTATTCCATATGCAAAGGCTAGCTTTTTAGTAAAAATAGCTACAACCTTTTTACAGGCACCACCTGCCAGTGATTACCTCAGTTTGGCTTCACAACATTATGAGGCAAATTGGGACTGAGCAGTTATTTTGCTCATGATCATACACCAATGTGTAAGGGGAAGGCTGGAATTCAAACCCAGGACTGTCCGGCCAAAGGCCTATGTTCTTTACCCAACACCAAATACAGCTTTTAAAAATTCTCAAGGGAGCACCATTCTTCACCACATAACACATTGAGCATCTCTGTCCAAAATGACAGACTAAATAACTATGGGGTAACCCTATCTGTCGCCACCGGTAGGATGCATGTGACCATCTGCAGCGTCTGACACGTATGATTAACTTTGCCTGGTACTCGACTCCCTCACACCAGCAACAGTCACTGCCTAGCACTGACCACTGATGCGATCAGTCACAACGCCAGCACAAACACCAGTAACAGGTTCACAGACACCCTCCCCAAACCAAATGTAGATCTATCTACAATCCAGTCAAATCTAATTTTTCAAAGCAATGGCAAATCATTTTTGGATGCTGCGCTTGATTATACTTTGCATTCCTTAATATAATTCACTACCCACAGTAACTGATCACAGCCCAACAGGACAACCTCCTTCCAAAACTGACTGCCAGGGTGCAGTGAGGAAGACAGCTGGGCAGCAGCAGCCACCAGGTCTCATGATTGACAGCTACTGAGGCTGTGACTGCTGCCAGGTCAACACAGCATGAAGCTGTGATAATGGGGGTCACCATTCCAGTCTATACTGGGTTTGTGAGATTACACGTGGAGGGCCATGCTCCAACCTGAATGTCACTTCTCAAGGAGAATACAAAGTAATTCACGTAGAAAATTAGCTGGGGAGGACCCAAAACCACACCTTCCCCGGAATAACGAAAGAAACTGAGACTTCTCATCTTGAAAACCAGAACACTTACAAGGAATGCAAAGGGATTTTTCTCAAAATACTTGAAAGGCTGCCATGTATACACTGTTCATGGGCCTGATACAGCTGGACCAGTGGAACACATGTTCGGTGAAGACAGTTTATATTAAACACACATAAAAGCTTTCTAACAACTGGAGTTGCAAACACACGTTCTCAAAACGTGGAGTCCCCTAGCCTCAGGTATGTCCCACGCCGGGTACAAGCAGGGGTTGGTCCAGGAGCTGAACCCCATCACCTCTGAGGGTCCCTTTCTTCCAGAGTGTATAGCTCTATTCCCCCCGCCCCCCCCCCCAGCACAGCCACAAGTTCTGAGGTGTGTATAGGAACCTGACTTCACTAATTCTTGAATGACAGTCTAAGCAGCCAGAACAGAGTTGTTTACTTCAGCCACTCCTTTGCCAAAAAGAAGAAAACACAGGCACACGAATAAAAGAGGGAGGCAGAGATTTAGACGACTTTTTTGAGGTGCAATGCTGGAGCAAACATCAACTTGAGAGCCACATCCCTTTGCAAGAACAAATAAAACACAGACACCAAGCCCAGGCAAGTTCTCCTTCCCCAACCACTGAAGATCTCTCGACGCCTCAAGTCCAGTCCCAGCGCTCTGCGCCAATTTTTAGTATCCCCAAGGCTTGGGAGGGCCAACTGTTTTTTAATAGACTCTGTCACCTTCTGTAAGGGTCCAAAGTAGGATCTGTGTTAAATCTTGATGACTCCTGACTTGCCTTAGGACTAACTGCAAGAGTTTCCCATGTAGTAGGTTAGGAACTAGCTGCACGTCTGGAGAGTTAAGTCGATCCAAGGGTGTAGGCACCAGGCGGGGGGGCCTCGGGGCCCCGGACGCGAGCGCCGGCGGGCAAACCGCGGGGCGCGGCCCGAGACTGCCCTCCCGGGAAGGCGACAGGGGAGTCGGCGGAAGGGAGACGTTCGCGGTGGGGGCGATGCCGGGGCTGGACGGGGGCGGGGAGGAGACGCGGGGGGGGGGGACTCCGAGGAGAGGGGGAGGGGACAGCACCGGGGGAGGGAACGGCGCCGGGGGGGGGGAGGGGACGGCGCCGGGGGGGGGAGGGGAGGGGACGGCGCCGGGGGGGGGGAGGGGAGGGGACGGCGCCGGGGCAGGGCTCCAGGCGCCCGGGACCGGGGGAGGGGTGTGAGGTGGGGAGGAGCGCGGGGCGGAAGACGGCGGCTCTACCTCGGGCTCGGCCGGCGCGGGCCCGGGCACCGGCCGCTGCCTGCAGCTCCTCGCCCCTCGCCCGTCCCCGCCGCGCCGACATCCGCCGCCGTAAACACCCGCCGCCCCACGGCGCCTGCGCGCGTGACGGCCCGACTGCGCGTGCGCCCCGGCCCGGAGCTTAAAGTGGCAACGGTGCCGTGGGTGGGCCCCGCCTGCGCTCCCTGCCCAAGTTGTCCGGGCCGGACCACTCATCGCACTCTGCGGGCATCCGGGGGGTGGGGGGTGGGGGTCAAAGGGCAGGCGCAGGTGAGGATTCTTACGTCCGCGCCCCACCGCGAGCCAGGACCCAGCTGTGAGCACAAGCGGGGTCTCCTCTGTACAAGTGACATTCCAGGGAGGGGCTGACAGGTGAGGAGGGAGTGAAAACGGGGTGACGGACATAACTGGCGGCGGTGGCTTGGGGGCCACGGAAGAGACATCCGAGCTAAGATCTGCGGGACAAGAAGAAGGCAGCCGTTCGGAGAGAGCAAAGTGGGGGAGCCCCTGCCGGGAGGCTCGGCCGGACGCCGCCTCCCACGCTGCGCCTGCGCAGACCTTTCCCTCGTCCCCGCGCGGGCGGAGGGCCCCGCCCAAGCTCCCCGCGAGGGGAGCCGAGACCTGTGTTTATCCTTGTCCGGCTGGCTTGCGTGGGGGTCCCCATGACGAGCAACTGGAGACATCCCAGAGGACACAGAGGCTGGGAAACCTCTTGGTTCACGGGACACTGGGTGGAGCACACAGAAGGGTCTTGCCTCGGTAGTGAGGAATGATTAGCCCAGACTGGTTACTGCTCAGACCCCGCCAAACAAGTCAGAGAAACACCTGAAACTGCTTCCTAGTAACTGTGTCCCAGAACAAAGCTCAGGAATACTCGTAAGAATACAAAATATAACACTCCATAAGGTAAAATTCACGATGTCTGGCATCCATTCTAAAACTGTCAGACATGCAAAGAAGGAGGAAAATACGATTCATAATGAGGAGAAAAATGAGTTGAGACTGAGGAACCAGCCGCCCCACACCCCTGAAGGTCCTTTTTGGAAAACCCCGGGCAACCAAGATAACTGAGCGCTTGAGTGACCCTGCTTCCAGTATCCATGTCGTAGTTCCTGCCCTTATGATTCAAGTTTGCCAGTAATGAGTGACCCCGTGAAAGCCAGACACCCCATCCTCAGACCCTAATAAAGGCAGAGCCCCAGGTCCCCGCCCCCCAGCGACCTCACTCTGTGGCCCTGTGACGTGACATGGACCCTCCAGGACTTGGGAGTAATAAGTCTTGTTCTTCAGAGTTCCCTCATGGTTTTTGCTGAAGTGTGTCCTGCGATCATAATAAGAACCACGAGGGATGGCCCAGGCACAACATTGGCCCCAGTAATGGGGTGGGAGGGGATGTCTTGGGGGCTCACTACAAGTAATACAGTCCTGGGAAAGTGCCTCAGGCATTCCTAGCCTACAGCATCACCATCAATAGGCTGGGACGGACACAACAAAGAGATTAAATCCAAAGTGAACAGAAAAAATGAAATAATAAAAATTAGAGCAGAAATCAATGAAACTGAAAACAAGAAATCAATACAGGAAATTAATGAAACTAACAGGTGGTTCTCTGAAAAGAATGATCAAATTGATAAACCTCTAGCCCTAATACCAAAACCAGACAAAGACATTACAAGAAAGGGAAAGTATAAACCAGTATCACTCATGAACATAGAGGCAAAACTCCTCAACAAAATATTAACAAATTGAATCCAACAATAGACAAAAAGAATTACACACCACAATCAAGTGGAATTTACTGCAGGTATGCAAAGCTAGGTCAACATTCAAAAATAAATCTGTAATCCATCACATCAACAGGCTAAAGAAAAAAATCATATGGTCTTATCAATAGATGCAAAAAAAAGCATTTGACAAAATGCAACTCCTATTGGTGATAAAAACTCTCAGCAAACTAGGAATAGAGGGGAACTTTCTCAAGTTGATAAAGAACGTCTACAAAAAGCCCACAGCTAACATCATACTTAATGCTTTCCCACAAGATCAGGAATAAGGCAAGGATGTTCTCTCACACTGCTCTTGTTCAACATTGTACTAGAAGATCTAGCTAATCCAATGAGACATGAAAAGATGGGGGGAAAGGTATACAGATTTGGAAGGAAGAAATAAAACTGTCTTTGTTCACAGATGAGAAGATCATCTATGTAGAATATACCCAAGAATCTATAAAAAATAAACTCCTGGAACTAATAAGCAATTTTAGCAAGGTTGTAGGATACAACGTTAATATTCAAAAATCAAAAGCTTTCCTATATAGCAGCAATGAACAATTGGAATTTGAAATTAAAAACACAACACTACTTACATTAGCACCAAAAAAAATGAAATACTTAGGTATAAATCTAACCAAAAAAGTACAAGATCTATGAGAAAACTACAAAACTCTGATGAAAGAAATCAAAGATCTAAATACATTGACAGATATTCCCAACTTTATCTGTAGATTCAATGCAATTTCAATCAAAATCCTAGCAAGTTATTTTGTAGATATCAACAAACAGATTCTAAAGTTTATATGGAGAGGCAAAGGACCCGGAAAAGCCCACATAATATTGAAGCAGAAGAACAAAGCTGGAGGACTGACACTACCTGACTTCCAGACTTACTATAAAGTTCCAGTAATCAAGACAGGGTGGAATTGGTGAAAGATGGACAAATAGGTCAATGGAACAGAAGAGAGAGCCCAGAAATAGACCCCCATAAATACAGGCAACTGTTCTTTGACAAAGGAGCAAATCAATTCAATGGAGAAAAGTTAGTCTTTTCAACAAATGGTACTGGAACAACTGGACATCCACATGCACAAAAATGAATCTAGACACAAACCTTTCCATTTTCACATAAAAGTTCTAGAAAATAACATAGAAGAAAATCTAAGTAAACTTGGGCTTGGCAATGATGTTTTACATGCAACATCAAACACATGATTCATTAAAGAAAAAATTGGTAAGGTGGATTTCATTAAATTTAAATTTTTCTATCCGTGAAAGACACTGTCAAGAGAATGAAAAGACAAGCCACAGATTGAGAGAAAATCTTCTCAAAACACTTATCTGATAAAAGACTTGTATTCAAAATATACAAAGAACTCTTAAAACTCAACAGCAACAACAACAACAAAAAACACCTCAATTGAAAAATTAGCCAGTGCCCTGGACAGGTGCCTCAGTAAGAAGATATACAAATGGCAAGAAAGCATACGAAAAGATGCTCAACATATTGTGTCGTCAGGGAAGTGCAAGTAAAACAACGAGATACCACACACACGCATTACAATGGCCAAAATCCGGAACACTGACAACAACAAATGCTGGCGAGGATGTGGAGCAGCAGGAACTTTCCTTCATTGCAGGTGGGAATGCACAATAGTACAGCCACTCTGGAAGATGGTTTGGAGGTTTCTTACAAAACTAAACAGACTCTTACCATACGATCCAGCAATTGCAGTCCTTGGTATTACCCAAAGGAGGTGAAAACTATGTCCACACAAAAACCTGCACACGGATGTTTATAGCAGCTTTACTCATAACTGCCAAAATTTGGAAGCAACTAAGATGTCCTTTAATAGGTGAATATGTACACAAACTGTGGTATATTCAGATAATGGACTATAAATCAGATAAAAAGAATGGAGCTATCAAACCATGAAAAGACATGAAGGAACCTTACATGCTTATTGCTAAATGAAAGAAAGCAGTCTGAAAAGGCTACATACTGCATGATTCCAACACTAGACATTTTGGGAAAGGCAAAACTGTAGGAACAGTAAAAAGATGAGTGGTTGCCAGGGATGAGGGTAGGGGAAAGAGAGGGATATTAAGTGGAGCACAGAGGACTTTCTGGGCAGTGAAACTATTCTGTATGATACTGTAATGGTGGATACATGACATATGTATCGACAAAACCTGCAGAATGTACAACATCAGGAGTGAACCCTAGTATAAACTATGGACTTTTTAATTAATAATGTATCAATATTGGTACATCAATTGTAACAATGTCCCACACTAATGCAAGATGTTAATAATAGGGGAAACTGTGTGCTGGGGAGAGAGGGGAAGCTCTGCACTATCTTCTCAATTTTTCTGTAAACCGGAAACTGCTCTCAAAAATAAAGTCTATTAATTTTTTAAAAATTGAAATAAAGAGTTGTTTCAGACATACAAAAGCTGAAAGCAGCATATCAACACAAGGGAGGTTTTCAGGAGGAAAGCAAATGATACCAAATAGAAATATAGATCAATACAGAAGAACAAAGAGCACTGGAGATGATAACTGTGGGGGTAAACGTAGAAGATGATTTTCTTAGTGAGCCTCAATCCTGGCTAACACCACTTCTTACTTTATTTACTGCAGTGTTGTCTGACTGTTTTTACTATTGGCAAGTATGCTTTTGCAATTACAATAATTAAAATATATTTTATCCTCTAAGAGGATAAAAAGCAAAGCACCCTGTTTTTAAGGAGGAGCTCTAGTTCTAAACGCCAGACGGTGGTCAGGGAGAAAGACAGACAAATATCTTTTGGAGGCTGAGGCAGGGCTGCTGATCAAGGGACTCGCCTGGCTAGAGGAAGTGGAGTTAAAAGAACAAGCCCTGATGATGATATGCCACTGGCTCTCCCCCCATATCAGGAGAATGAGTGGACAGGAGTCCCACGCAGCTGTTCTACACCCTCAGCCCTCTTGCCTGCCAGCCCTTTCTGACATCTCATCCAGTGGAAGGGGAAAGGTCTCATGTCCACTCTTGGCGTCCTGGGCCTCCCAGTGAGATTCTTGCCCAAAGATGCATTGGACACCACCTGGAGGGGTGGGGGACAAAGGGGGGGGCAGCATCCCAAATGAGTGGCGTTACAACTGGACCTTCTCCCCTCCCTCTGGCCCGTCTGTGAAATGAGCCAGGAGGGGTTCACATCCCGGCAGCTGGGGACCACAGCAATGACAAGATGAGAGATTTACCACAAGGCGTCGCCACTGTCCTCTCTCGTGTTGAAAGGATCCAGACTAGGTTCTCCGAAAAGAGAAAAAAAATTAGTCCTTCCTCATTTTAAGCCATTTGTAGACAGAGAATGGAATTAACCACAGCTTTCAGACATGCATCAAGGCTCCTCTGCTGTTTGTGCTCTACAGGTGACTGCAGTTTGATGTTGATCTGAAAATACTGGCGAATTCAAATGTATTCATATATGTAAAATGATTGGGAAGGGATTCTTAAAAATAATTTCTCATCTTAAAACAAACCACCTCATACAAAGTTAGCAATGCATGGGCACAGAAAAGGGGTCTGCGATGGTTAATTTTATGTGTCCACTTGGTAGGCTATGGTGCCCAGATGTTTGGTCAAACACCAGTTTAGATGTTGCTGTGGGGGTTAAATGATTAACATTTAAATCAGTAAACTTTGAGTGAAGCACATTACCCTCCACAATGTGGGTGGGCCTCATCCAAGCAGCTGAGGCCCTAAGAGCAAAAACTGAGATTCCCCAGGAAGAAGGAATTCTCCTCGAGATGGCCTTTGGATTCGAGACTGCAACATCAACCCTTCCCTACAGATTTCAGACTTAGCCCCCACAATCACATGAGCCAATTCCTTAAAAGATCAAAATCACACACACACTCTCTCTCTCTTTCTATGTATATATATCCTATTGGTTTTGTTTCTCTGGAGAAACCTAATACAGGGTCGTTACAAAGGAGTGGTGTCAGACTAGGGTCCAAGGGTCTGTCCACGGGACATCTGGGGTAGAAGTGCCCTGAGGACCTGACACCTACGTTTCTTAGATTGTAGGTCCCAGGGTTCGAGGGTCTTCTTCCCCTTAGCCAGCCCCTCAGCCACTCCTCACTATCTCCTGTGACTTGTGAGAGGAAAAGTTTGAGGGAAGAGCATGAGTGGGTGGCAGCCTGGGAGAAGTGGGGCCAGTCTGGGAAGAGAAAATTCCAGAACTTCTGACTGCAGCTGTTGGTGGACCAGACCAGTAGCTAGGGGAGGTGGCAGCAGCAGATGTGGTCACTCTACAGGCACCAGGTGGGTGGCAGCTATAATTGTGGGTGCAGACAGGAGGGGCCTGGTGGCACCTCTAAAACCAGGGCTTGGCTGGCAGCAGTGGTCAGACACCAGGTGGCTGGCAGCCCACAGGGGCAGGTCGTGGAGCCAGGAGTGTGGCTGATACAGATGGGGAGGTGCAGGGAAGGGGAGGAGGGTCAAGGGTATCCTCAATGTGTCAGGGATGGTACGTGACCTGGGCTTGCAACGAGACGCTGCAGACTGGCTTTACGTGGCCAGCAGGGCATCAGGCACAGGGAGAGGCACCCAGCTGCCAGGTCTCAGGATAGGCCAGCTCCAAGTTGGCTCCTCTGGGGTGGCCCAGCATTGGGATGTGGTGTGGAGGCCCCTGCCCACTCCCAGCACCCACCCAGACATCCCCAGTGACCCGAGGCCAGGCCTGGGCTCCCTGCTATCTCCCTCTCTCCCTCTGTCAGCAGCATGTGCTGTGGACCCTTTATAAAGAAGGAAAATGAGGCACAGAGGCTGGAAGGGACCTGCTCAAGGTTCCCAGGTATGAGCTGGGCCCAGAGTCAAACCAGAAAACTGCCTGTGCTACTGCGTCAGACACCAGAGCCCCACGAGGAGGGTCTCGCCCAGCACCCCTCACTCAAGTCTGTGTGCCATCCCTCAGACCTGGCGGCCACCCCATCCGGACACACTTGCTGAGTCATCCCCCAACCCTACAGACCCCCCTACCCTACAGAGCGTGTGTCCTGTGCTTGGCTGATTCTCCCCACGGGGTCTCCCAGGCTCTGTAAGTGGCTAGCAAGGGGGGAACCAGCGACCCTCGGACAGGAATGGTCCATCTGGGCCTGCCTGAAGGTGCTGGGCATCTCCGAGGCCACACTAATTCTGACCGTCAAGTTCAGCCAGAGCAGCGCAGGGGCTCCATGCGGCATGCCACTTAAAGGATTTATATGCTTGAACAATGTTTGAAGGTCACCAGTCCTGACCCAGGGCTCCAACACACAGGGAAGCAGCATCGGCCCCTATCCCCACACCACTGGCCACCCAGGGCACTGTGAAACTGTTGAAAGCTGCCCCAGGACACTTCCAGCATGACTGGGGGGTGTGGATGGCATGTAGGGCAGAGCTGTGTGGGCAGGGGGTGGGCCATGAGGCCTGGAGCAGACTACCACCATCATGACCCCCTCCCACTGACGGATGCGAGGCAGCTTCCCAGGGACCCTGAGCTGGTGCGAGGTGGGGGCGTCCAGACGTTTCAGAATGGCCTGGTCCCCACCACAGTGAATGCACATGTTTCTGTCTTTCTTCATGTGCCCCTGTCCTGACACCTGACACCTGACACTATGCCCTCTGTGTTGCAGCTCAGAGAGTCAACTTGCCCAGGGCCTAGTTGGTGCAAACCAGGGTCTTCGGCCCATGGCCACTCTGAGTGTTGTATTCACAGGACACTTGAGGACTATGAGCTGGGAAGTCTCCCCACTGTGCTCAAGAATGTGAGGAGGGCTAGGGACCAGGAAAAAAAAAATCCACCTCTGGGGGCCAGCCCAGTGGTGCAGCGATGAAGTTCACGCACTCCGCTTCGGTGGCTCGGGGTTCTCAGGTTCAATCCCGGGTGGAGACCGATGCACCGCTTGTCAAGCCGTGCTGTGGCGGCATCCCATATAAAGTGGAGGAAGATGGGCATGGATGTTAGCTCAGGGCCAGTCTTCCTCAGCAAAAAGAGGAGGATTAGCAACAGATGTTAGCTCAGCGCTGGTCTTCCTCACCAGAAAAAAAAAAAAATCCACCTCTGCACATGCACACATAATTTCACAAACAATTTCAAATGGTTCTGGACCCCAAAAAGGACCCCACAGACTCAGCACTGCAGGAAGGAAGTGTGCTTCGGGTCTGTCTCATAGTGATCCCAGACCTGCTTCCAGGCCCCCATCAGACCTGAGCTCGGTCAGACCTGAGCTCGGCAGGAATCATGCCGAACATCCTTCCCCACCAGGGTCAGCACAGGGGATGGGGCTGGGCAGCAGTCATATTCTCTGGGAACAGCAGATGTGTGGAAGGGCCCTCAAGGGAGGGTACAAGTGTGATGGTGGCTCCAGAATGATCAGGAATGTTCTGGAGGATGTGGTCCCTTTGCAAGGACTGTGTCTTACTCCTTTCTGCTTCTGACTGAAAATGTGTGCATCGGAAGAAACTGCCTTTAGGAGTCTAGAAAAGAGATCTTGGAAAAGCCTGGCCGCCCTATGGGAAAGCCCTGGCCGGCTCTAGTGACAATGAATCCTCACCAAGCACCAACTGGAGAGGGCCCTGTGGGGGCCAGGCTGGTTCCCCAGGCTGTCAGGGCCCTCCTGCTCACAAGGTCACTCTCTGCCAGACGATCTGGCCTGCCCAGTGCCTGCCACCACCCTCAGCTCACAGTGAAGGTGAAGCCTATCCAGAAAGATCCGGAAAGAGAATAATGTGTGGCATGTGGCTGGTCCACCCTCTTCCTGTTGGAGGGCGTGGAGCAGCATAGATCTGGAAGCCAAACCAAGGAGAAGCATGTCCTTTGGGCCTGGGGGCCACAGACTCCCTGCATCGGGTGGGGCCTTTGGTTGGTTGGTCACGACACCCTCTTTGTCCTGGGGACACAGAGGCCAGCTCCTGCCTGGCTCTTCCCACATTGCTAAGTGGGGCATCCAGGCGCCTCAGGCCACACAGCAGACACCCTGGTCTGTGCTCGGCCTTCTCTTTTCATTCTGGAAAAAAGGGCCGGTCTGTATTAGCTCAAGGTGAAGGGAGACAAATACTTTCCCTTTGTAGCCACTTCTTTACATCTTAAATTGATGTTATTTACAGACCAGAAGCCTGATTGCTTTTCTCTTGGGGGCTCAGCACTCTGGAAGGAGGGACCAGGAGGTAGGTGCTAGGTCCAGTTCACCGTGGAGCCACCCATCAGGGAGGGTTAGGCTGAGTCTCTCGCTCAAGGCTCCAAGTGGGTCTGGGGACTTCACAACTCCTGTGGCTCCTGCCAGATGTGGCTCCCACCCGGGGGCTGCACCTGGCCAAGGTGACCTCATCATCACCAGGGTCCACATATCCCTCTGGGGCCACTTCTCAGGCACCTCTGTCCCCATCCACACTAGGGTCTCAGCCTGGATGACCTCTGCCCCCACCTAACGACTGCTCTCGGCACAGCCTCCCGCCCCGTCAGGAGCAGCTGTTGCTGACGGGGATATACACCTGGGCGGCTGTAACGGCCTCGGTAACTGTCCTCAGACGGGCCTGCCTTAGGTGAGGCCAGCAGACCATAGAGCTGACAGCACACAGTGAATGGACTCATTCGGAAAAGGTTCAAGGCCCCTGTCCCCCACCCACCAGGCAGCAGATCCCCAAGTGAGCACTCTGTCTGTCACAGGAGCCAGGACCCCAAGCTAGGTCAAGGCCCCTCTCCAGAAGGCCCTGGGCCTCAGCACTCTGCAGCCAGGTTCTTGGTGTGCTGGGTGGATGGAAGGGTACCAGGAAGCCCAGCCCAGCTGATGGGGGCAAGGAGGGACCCTTGCAGTGACAGAGTGCACAGGGAGGGCAGACAGTGGGAAGGCCCCACATCAGGAGGGGCAGTGGGGCCCCTTGGCCCACCAGTGTCAGCCCTGGGGATTCCATGCTGATGAACCTCCCCAAGGACTTGTCTCTTATGGGGTAGGGGAGCCCTTCCAAGAGTGCTGTGCTGTGCACCTTGCCCTGGACCACCACACCTGCCCACTGCTGTGTTTATAAAGGGAACTTCCCACACTTGTGGTCACTCAGCACCTGCTCCCAGGAGGGGTTCACATTTGGAGCCGTCTGCACCCCCCATCCTCCTGACCCTAACCCTTTGGCAGAGACGCTCACACCGGGCATTCCCACCTCCTGCCTGCACATCCACAGGCTCCTTTACCCAGAACTCCCTGTTGCCTCCTCTTGTGCCTCCTGCTACAGCACCGGCTCCAGGCAGTCCAGGAGAGAGCCAGACGCAGGGACCCCTCGTGTCAAGGCCCAAAGCAGCACATGCTGCAGGTCTGGGGACACAGCCTGATCTTCCTAACTCATAGCCTGTCCCCGGGCCCTGTCCCCACTCAGTGCAGCCATCCTCTCCCTACTCTGGCCCGACAGTGGGGGCAGTCCCTCAGCCCCACAGGCAGGAGGGGCAGAGGAGTGCTGGAGAATCTGCCTCTGCCTCAAGGAGACTCCAGGCTCTCCATCGGTCCCAGTTTACCTGGGGAATGGTCACAGCACCCTGGGAGATGGTGGGATCGGACTGGCCGACTCTCCCAGCCCAAGGCAACTGTGCAGGACCTGTCTCTCCACACTGTGCTTGGGTGGATTCTTCCTGGAGCCTCCTGCCCCTCCCACTGGCCTGGGGACCACAGCAGCTCCTTCTCCTCTGGATCCTTGATTCAGCTGAGCCGGTACCCCCCTTCCTCTTCTGGAGGAAGGCAAACCCCAGGGGCCAGAGGCCTGGAGGCAAATCCTGGCTGCATAGCCAATCCTCTGTGTGACCCTGAGCAGCCTCCTGGGCCTCAGCCTCCTTGTTTGTGTGATGGGGACAATCCTGTTGCCTGCACCACAGTGATTGAGAGGCTGGAGGAGCCTATACAGGTCCAAAGGGCTCAGGGTCTCTCAGGAATCGCCCGTCATTACTTGTCTCCTGCGCCTGTCAGGGTGGAGTCAGGTAGGGGTTTATGTGGGGTGACTCAGCTGTGACTGAGCCCCTCTAGGTTTGGTGCCTGATGGGGTCTCAAATTATTGACCTGTAGTTGGGGGTCTCAGGCAGTGGCCCTGGGGGGCATGGTGTGGGACTTGCAAGCACTTCTGCTTGGTCTTCGTGACGCAGCCAGTGGGCCTTGGGTGGACTCCTCACCATCTCTAGTCATACACAGTGCCGGGTTTCCCCTCTGCTGTTTTGACAACCTCTGCAGAGATGGCCATGACAGAATTAAAGACAAGGAAAACATTTTTGACAGTGTGTGAAAAAACAGGCGGAAGTGTGCATAACTTGGCAGAAGGGACCCTATGAGTAGAGATGCATGGGTCCAAAGGGGGGTGGTTCACTGACAGGGTGCTGGGGAGGCAGCTGCACTTTCCTCCTCGACCTCCTGCCCCGGAGGCTCCCCTGCCCCTCCCACCAGGCCCCTCATTCTGGAGGTGGTGGGTGCTCAGGGACAGCCCACAGAGCTGAGACTGTACAAGCTCCTCCAACTCTGTGGGGCTCCAGGTATGTCCCCCAAGACCTACACTGTCTCAAGAAGCTGACAGGGCTGTGGCCAGTGCTTGGGAGCCAGAACTAGCCCAAAAAGACACCTCAGTTGTGCGAAGGGCTCCCTTGGAGCTCAGGAGTCACGGTGTCCACACAGTCCCTGTGGTGTCCAGGGCATGGCTGGTGGTGTTGTACCTGCCTCCCTGCACAGCTCCACATGCAACCCAAATAACCACCTGTTCTTCCTCAATGGCATACACTGCCTTTGCTGGGGCAGCACCCATGGGTGGCCCCGTCTGGGTGGCACACACCACCAGGTTGGTATTCCATGGCATCATTCACATCTGTGTGGATCAACAGGCAGTTGTGGTCCCTCTTGGCAGCCCGCATGTGGCCATGAGCCCTTCAGCTGGGTGAGTCAGGATGGGGAGCTAACAAGGGCTGGTGCCTTGCTGGGCCCAGGGAGGGTCAGGCTGGGAGCAGCCAGTGGGCTGTTGTGGTCACCTGGGTACATGTCCTATGGCCTGTGGGACATCCATGTGGAGACCCAGAAGATGCAAGAACTGGGAAAGGCAGGCTTGGGGAACGGTGTGGGAATTCTCTGCACACAGCAGACGTGAGCTGTAGGAACGAGGATCAAGGGAAGGAAAGAGGCCAGGATGTGGGCTGGGGCAGCTTCCGAGGAGCGTGCAAGGGGACAGCATCCATACGGGCAAGTGTGGCATGGAGCAGAAACAAGGAAGGGTCTGGGGGAGAAGACAGGTGGGCAAGGGCAGGTGGGAGGAGGATCCAGTGGGGGAGGGGAGGAGGGCGCCATAGAAGGTGCTAGAAGAGGAGAGGCCTGCCCACTGTAGACACTGAGAGGAAAGGGAAAGGCAAGGACAGTGGGGGGCAAGGGTGGGGGAGGTGGGACTGGGGCACAGTGAGGGCAGCAGGTGGCTCACTCAAGGGCCAGCTGCCCAGCATTGGTGGGATGCCCACAGTCACAGATCCCCTGGGCCCGTAGATGAGGCTCCCCTGTGTTTTTTAACCTGATTGGCACTTTGCTGAGGTGGACCCTGGGTTCTGTTGGAGAAGCCAAACTTCCACCTCCTTATTTCAAGGAAAAGCAAAGAGAAAGGCAGAGCCTGTAACACCCAGAAGAGTTGCTGACCTGTACTGCAAGGTCAAAATCAGCTGACAGGAGACCCTTCATGCCTGTAGCTATAACAGCCTCTCTGGGGCCAACAGCTCTAGGGAGCGTGGTGGTTAATGGGAGAAAGTAGCACCTGCACTTGAGGCTCCACTTAATCCTGGGGGGCGTCAGCGCAGCACTGAGCCAGCTTCCCACCATCGCACGGCCAGGTGCTCATCTATTTGGGGCATTAGCTGTGCATCTAGGTAAGGAGGGCAGGTATACACACCTATCTACCTTGGCACCCTCTCAAAACCTGGCTAAAGTGAGAGCTTTTAAGCTGTAAATTGGCAGGGATGGGGAGATGGAAGAGGAGACAACAATGCCATTCATTTAGAAGCCAGAAAACACACAAATGTGCAATGAAGGACTCAGCAGACCCAAAACCTGAATTCTAGCCAGAGTGTGGGAAGCTCAGAACCAAGGCAGTGCACTCCCCAGAATCCCCAGGAACTGGAAGACTCAGGTTCTGCTGGAAATGGGAGAGGGCCTGAAACAAGTTGGGAAGTGTGTTTCAGAAGCTGGAAGCCCCCCAGACCCCTGCCCTGACTCTGAGAGCCGGGGAACGCTCCCCCTCTGGATAAAGCCTGGAGTTTTCTTCTCTGGAGAGTGTAAAAGAAGGTCTGCAGGCTGGGAGAGAAGGCCTAGCTGCAGGGGGCTCCCACACCATAATAAGTCCTAGGAGAGCCTATGCCTACAGTGCCAAGACCCTCCTCCCTGCTAGCACCCGGGAGGTTGCTGGCTGAGGCAGACCCTCCGAGCAGGAGGTGGGAACATCCTCCTGGGGGAGACCAGCTAATGTCATCATCTAACTGTGGGGCTGTGCGGCCTTCTAACACCACGGGAAAGGCTGCATGCTGCACCTGCTCGAAGCTGGAGGGGCTGCTGTGCCCCTCTGCCCCCAGCACTCACTCACAGTCACCAGCTAGTGAGCACAGAGCCACACTCGAGCCCAGGTCTGCTGACACCACAGTAGACAAACCCTCAGAAGCCAGGATATCATGGTGGATGGACACAGAGTGCTCCTGTTGGAAAGATGCTGAGGACCCGGAACCCCGAGGCCAGGCTCCCTACTACCTCCCAGAATCCTAGAGTCAGGGAACAGTTTGGAAAACCTAAAGGTCTTATAGGAACAAAACAGCCTCCTTAGAGCTTATGGTTCTTCCACATCAGGGTCCTCCACACCAGCGTTCTGTGTCCATGCTGTTCTCTCTCCAGGAATTCCCTTCCCCTCCGTTCCGCCACCCACATCCCAAACATCGCCTCCCTGAAAGGTCTTCCGAACCTCTACAGCAGGTCACCCTCTGCAGGGAGCACCGCCCACACTCTAGGGGCATGCCCTCGGTGACTTGGGCTCGAGCAGCTGCTGAGAGCAAGGCCAAGTCCATCCTGGCTGAAGCCCATGCCCGGGGCCAGGCAAGGACTTGGTTTGGAACCCATCTGTGACCCAGGGCTGCTCTCTCCTCTGTGGCCCACCAGTCCCCCGACCAGGAGCAGAGGTCTCTGCTGAGACACAGCTCATGGAGGGAGCCCCTGCCCCGCCCCACCCCCACCTTCCAAAGCCTCTCCATCCCCCCCACTGCACACCCACCTGCAGCGTGACGCTGACCTCTGGGGCCCTCTTCCCACCCACGTGGTTTTCATGGTTCTTCCAACCAACCAGGAGCACCACAGAGCCCACAGGCAGGCGCATGTCAGCTCCCTGCTGAGCTAGCTAACAAAGAAGCAGAGCTGTGAGCATCTGTGAGCACCTAACTAATCGCCTTCACAAGCATCAGTGCTTCTCAACGTTGCTGCTCCTAGGAATTATCTGGAGGCCTTGAAAATAAGTTCTGAGGCCGTGACTGTGTGGCATTAGGGAGAGGTTCTAGTTTAATTGGCATGGATAGACTGGGCTCCCCTGAAGTGCGATGTTCTGGTGTCAGGAAGGAGGACAGGCCAGATAAACCTTCAGAGGGAAAGGGGCAAAGACCACTGGGAGAGGGTGGAGGCAGGACTAAGGTACCCAGCACCATGGGGACGTCTCACTTGGGGATGGACGTGGCAATTCACTCTGTGGGCATCTCCTTCCTTCACAGTCCTGGCCTCTGCTGGTCACCTGCCACCAGGCAGCCAGGACAGGGGCCTTAAGCAGTTCCCAACCCCCAGGTCTACAGCCAACTCTCATGCCCCCGGAATGACGTCATCCCAAGTAGCAGAGGGGGCACTTCAAAATCCATCTTGCCCACACCCCAGCATCTGTGTGCTGATGTGAATGGGTACAACCCAGGCCACTGGTCCTCCTGTCCCCAGTGGGGCCTCAGCAAAGGGGAACCCCAGGAGTCCTTCTTCAAGGCTGCACACGTTCTGCACGACCCACTTGCGTGTGCTACCACCTGCTCTGGTCCCCATAGCTAGCAGTTGGAGCCCTCCAGACACACCAAAAGCCCCCAGGTGTCCTAGACCCTGTCTGACTCGAACAAGAGTTAGAAATGAGGCCCAAATTTTTTAAGAATTTTCCTTTGTTCACATGTTAGATGGGAGCTCCAGATTGGTCTCCAGGGCCAGATTCACTGGGAGGTCAAAATGTGTTGCCAGTTCAGGTTGACTATGACTAGAAGCCTCAAGTCTCACCCTGGGAGAGCTACAGCCCTACCTGACATGACAGTGTGAAAATGGTGAGGTGCCACTGCAAGGCCAAAAAGCCAAGCACACTAGCTTAAGGAAAAAACAAACAAACAAAAAAACCCCAAGAATTTGTTGTTGTCTCACATGAAGTACAAGGGCGGATGACCTTCAGGTATAGCTGAATCCAGGAGCTCTGAAAACGTCATCAGAGAGCTCTCTCTTCCTCACCCCACCCCCACATTTCTCTCTCCATTTCTCAGCTCTGCCTACCTCCAGAATGTCTCAACTCTCTCCTACTTCCTCCCTGTGTCCAGGAGAGACGGCCTGGGGCAGCCCCCATTCCATACCCCCCAGTCTAAGGACCACACTTCTAAGTCTTCCACTTCCTCTCCTTGACCCTAAGAGAAAACTGACTTGCATATACCCGGCCATGTGGGAAGGGGCAGGGCACAATGACTTAGACCTTCTAGAACTACACTTCAGGGGAAGGGTAATGCCACAAAGGAGAGGTGGGTCCCACGTGTGGGATCAGGCAGAGACTTGAGAGAGAAGAGCCCACCCCACCCCCCGCCCGCCGCCCAGGCAGGTGAGCGAGGCTGTATCCCCACAGAGGGGCCCATCGGAGCTTTCACAACAGACATGGCCGCCAGTCACAGTCAGCGTGGACTTTATTATTAGCGAATCACCCTGCAAACACACGAGAAGCACTGTGCTGTGGGTTCCACGCGTTTCCTGAGGAAGAAGGATCACAGTATCTGAGCCATCAGAGCAACGGGGCCTGGCCGGCGACTGCTCAGTGCTGCCTGCGGCCAGCACTCCCTCGCAGCAGCATGACGCAGCCATCCGGCACCACACGCAGACGCGCCACGAGAGCCGCGCAGAGCACACACATCTGCGCTACACTGAGATAAATGACTGCACAGAGCTCCATCTGCTGCCGCCTGTGCCCAAAACAAAAGGAACCAAAGGGATACAGAAAACCAAAAACCTTTCTTTCCATTGGACCAAGGGAAAAATATCCCCAAATTATCAAAATTCCTCAGTTACAAAATACTTTTTAAAAACTCCATTATTAAAAGAATAAATAACAAAATATATAAAAAATAACTCGGTCACATCAAAATTATAACTAGAAGTTATAGCAAGATTTTCTTGTGTGTGGCCTATCTCATAGTCAAATAGTTAATTTTGCTTTGATTTCATTTATTTCCCTCTCGTGTCCTGGTATGGGGTCTAGTTCAAATAGTACAAAATTAATAAATAAAAATGTTAAATAAATAATAAACGTTAACATAAAAGGCTGTGAATATAAATACTTACATCTTGACAAAATTAAATAATTTACAGAATAAACTAACTACTTTCTTATTTCTTCCAGGAAGTGCAATTTCTCTACTTTTAAATACTAACTTGGAATTGCAGTCACGATCGATCTGGACTCTATTTACATGTTAGGAACATTGTATTTTTAACACGTTAAATTAAAATTTACCTTTTTTCGCATCTTGAATGGATCTAAAAAGAAATGAAACCTTGAGGGTCTCCAATTAGGAATTTATCCCCTGACCTCGCTAATGCTGTCCCTGCCTCGGTCAAGCTCAGCCATGAGCCGGGTAATTCTGCAGTGACGGGTCATGGGCCCGGGTGGATGCACAGAGAGCCAGAGGCCCTGGCCCTGACCCAGACCTGGGTCTAAAGGCCACAGCCCCAAGAGGGAGGGTGACCACAAGCTGCACGTGTCTATGCAGGCACGGCGCCAGCCGCCCCCAGACGAGAGATGCTTCGATGTGGAACCGCGGCTGAGTCTCAGGGATTCCCAGTCAGACCCTGGAGCTGACGGCGGGCTGCAGGCCTCTTCCTAACTCACCTCTAGGACAGCGCTTTGTTCCGTCCTTAACACAGAACTGAGTTAAATGGAAACAGAGACACACTTGCCACATTGGCCTCATGAGCAGACGCACACTCCGGGTGTGTGCTCCAGGCTGACACGGCCCCACGCACCACCCGCCCTGAGCCCACGGCTGCCTCCCCACCCGACAGACAGAGGAATACTGTGGTTGCGAACTCCAAAACTTCCCTGAGAACCTTGTCCACGAGCTTCCGCTGGAGACTTCGAGCTGCTCTTCAGATTTCTTTCAGAAAACAAAAATAAATCACTTTGTAGTACTTCATGCCTCACCCTGCACTTGAGAGGGAAGTCGAGGCCTCTGGCCTGGCAAGCACATCGCGGCGGGGGAGACACTGATTTCCAGGCCCCCTGTTGAATAAACCAGCCCAAGGCTGCCCCAGGCTGCCAGCCAGAAGTCACTGTGAGCTGGGAATCTCCACTGGGAGGGCAGGAGAGGGAGGTAAACCATGGAGCCGAGCTGGGGTGCCCGGGCGCCTGGGGACAGCAGGGCTGCTCCTCGAGCAGGAAGCCCTAGACCTGGATGCCCCTCACGGCCTGCTTGATGCTCTCCAGGAGGTCCTTGTTCTCGGGGTTCTGGTAGCTCTCCTGGTTGGAGTACATGTCGGTGAGCGTGCTCACGTAGGCATCAAAATTCTGTTCACATATTGGCTCCTGGAAAACAGAACCAGTTTAGCAAGCCCCGTCCATGTGGTGGGCCCCACGGTTTTCAGGAGCAATGGAAATCGATGGGGGAGCATCCAACGCATCTCCCTGTGCCCACAACCACCGAGGACAGCGCTGGCTGCTCCACCCCTGAGCTGAAACAACCATGAGCGTTTTGCTGCAGATTCATAAGCTATGCAGGAGGGCTAGAGCCCCCGTGGCCAGCAGCAGAACCCCGGGGTCAGAGCTCCCCATCGGGACCCCAGAGGCAAAGGGGAGCCCTGCCCTCCTTGCTCTCCCCAGAGTACTGGGGGCAGCCACCCGCCCAGCTGTGGTGCCCGTGGGGCCGTGTCCTGCTTACCATGTGCGGAAGGCGGATGTTGGCGAGACTTTGGATGAGGGCCTGGCTCAGGCCCGATAGCTCCAGAAACAGGGCTTCGTTCTGCTCCTCAATGAGCTTGTTCTCCTCCTCGATGTTCTTCAGGCTCTTCTCCATGGAAGAGATCTGCACCAGACAGAGAAGGGCATGCCTCCTGTACGGGGGCCCATGGAACGTGTCCCTCGTGTTCTCCAGGGAGTGCACTGGGCACGCTCACCGGGCCACGTCGCACGTCTTTGCAGGAAAGGGTGAAGAGGCAGGGACCCTGCCTCCCTGGGGGTCCTGCCACACAGGAGGGGCTGGCAGTGCCCTGGTCCCAGGATGGAGGAGGGACGCGGTGGCTGAGCCAGGGGCTGTGTGCGGCCATGGCTCTCTATGCCACATCTGTGCTACAGGGGTAGGGAGAGCACAGCTCTGAAGCACTCTGGGCGCATATCCTGGCCCACCACTCTTCTTCCACGCTTCCTATTCCTTGTTTGTAATGGGAATACTGCACCCACCTTGTAGGGGGTTGGGCTGCCTTTGGGTTTTCCCCCACCAGAAAGACCTATAAAGGGCCTCACTAAAGCTGTGGAAGGCAAGCAGAGCAGGTGACCGCAGCCCCCTTGCAACTTGTGGCTGAGTGGAGCCGGCCCATGACTTCTCCAGCACACCCTGAGTGCCCTGGGATTTCCAGCACAAACTCTTCTTCTCCAGACTCAACAGGGCACCAGGAGGGATTCCTGGTCAAAAGCCCAGAAGTTTCTCCCAAGGGGGCTCTCAGGGTTCCACGCTGGAATCCCAGCAGATGGTGAAAACAGGACTGACAGCCACAGGAGGCTCAGGCCACGAGGTGAGTTTCAGGGTCAGCGTAACCCTGTGTAGAGGTTTGCGGCCAGTGTGGGGAAGACAGGACACTTGCCCGGGGCCTGGCCTGGAGAAGAAAGGTGTGGAAGGGCAGCCCCACGCCTGACTCATGTCACAGGAGCCTCGGGGCAGAGGCAAACTCACACATTGTGTGTGACACACCAAGCCGTCCCCTCGGTGCAGAATGGTGAGCAGCTGTGGACGGAATCGAGTGCTTTCCTCCAACCACACGGTTCTGTGACCTGTGGCTGGGGAGCATCACACTTTCATCATCTGGTGACAAGTCTTTGGCTTTAAAAGGTTTGAGTAGGGTTGGGGGCCTGCCTTCTCTTTGCCTGAGCCTTCTGCTGAGCACACAATTCAAAACTCCCTCCAGGGGAAGGAGGCTCCGAGTATTTCCAAAAGATGCTCATGAATAATCTGTTTTTTAAAAAGGTGGGCATTGTCAAATAAAGAGAAATCACAGGTGCCTCCCTAAGGGTACTGACACTGGGAGGGTCCTTGGACTTTGAGAAGGGAAGGAGCAGGGAGGGACAGAGGGTGACAGCCACATAGCAATGTGTCTTAGTGCCCAGAGACAGCCTGGCATTTCTTCTCGGCTTCTCCTGCCTGTGAACCTAGAGAAGATGCTGCAGAGCAGAAGGAAAATCCTTCCTGACCTCCATGTGCTGATGTTATTTTTACACCGGTTTCTGAGTGACAGGAGGTCAGTGTAGAAGCTTGTTTGCCAGGAGGAAGGAGCAGACAAGACACGTGGGGCTCCAACATGTCACACTGAAGCCTTGGGAAAGGGGCCTCACCATCTTCCCATCCATCTTCTCTGCCCTCACATCCTGCAGGGCCCAGTCCCTCCTTGTCCCTTTGTCCCTCCAGCCATAGGGCACATGGCTATGTGTGGCCACTCTGTCTGCACCCCTAGCTCTGCTCCAGCCCCCACTCAGTAGCCAAGGGGGAGGCACAGTCTTCTTTTCAAAATAAGACCTTTACTGCTTTTTTTTCTGATTACAAATGTTCATTTGGGGGAAATCAGAGAGCTATGGTGCATATACTTAATTTGTAATCTGTCACTCAGCAACAGCGGCTCTTTCTGGGTCAGATGCTTGTGCTAATTGCTTTCCTCATAGAAACGCATTCATCTTACAGCAACCGCAAGGTGTAGATTCCTATTATTATCTCTGTTCTACCAGCGAGATGTGGATTGGTTAAGAGGTTCACCAAGTCACCTAGCCAGTGTGTGGCAGTGCTGGGGTGGAACCTGGCTCCAGCTAGGCTCTTAGCACCCACACAGTCACTAAAGGACCACTCACCCTGATGGGACCCCCAGCTGCCAGCACTACAGGACCGCTAACACTGGTAGACTACCAACACGGACGGGCGGAGTGCATACTGAGTGTCCCTGAGCACTGCGCCCGTTGGCTCAGCCCAACAGTGGCCTCGATGAGGCTCAGCTCTTCCCCATGCACAGAAGGACTTTCTCAAGTTGGGAGGGTGAGGGCTTGACACTGGGGAGCCGGGGGCAGGGGGCAGCACCACCTACCTGAGACTGCAGCTGCACCATGGCGGCCTCCATCTCCGAGTTGGACTCATTCAGGTCGCGAATCTCCTGGTTCAGCTGCTTGATCTCCTCATCATTCTCCAGCACTGCCCCACAGAGAAAACTTGGTTGTGGCTCCCAGCCTCAAGCCCAGGCCAGCAAGTCGGGGTGCTGCAGAGGCCTGCTTTCTAGATGGACCTAGGGACCCCTTTCCAAGCAGAGGCACCCAGCCTGGTTCTGAGCTCCCTCAGTGGGCAGCTCATATCCCACATTTCATGCCAGGAAAGTCGGTCTTGGAGACTACCAGCCATGTGTCTGATGTTTACCTCCTGGCCCTGGGTCATAGGTCAGAAAGTATAAATCTCTTTGGCAGGTATTAATTGCCAAGATAAAAATGGAAGTTTTTCCAGATGATGCTGAATTTCCTTAGCTTCCCTCTTCATTGAGTTTAAGTGAGTCCACAACTCCACAAACCCTGAGAACATGGCTTCCTGTGCTGCCAGCAGGTTCTCCGATGCCAACACTCAACAATACTCAGGTTAGAGCAGGCAACAATACTCGAGGGCCAGGAGCCCAGACATGGGCAACCAGTGGTTCAGAGCCAAGGTCAAGAGACCTGTTGGCTCAGGTCAAGTGATCTGTCTCCACCATGACTCGCTCTAGGAGGGGTTTTGCCTGCCTAAGCCTCTTGTCACTGGTCCTGCTCATTCACCCAGGTCACCAAGATCACACACAGGGACTGCAGGAGGGGCATCCTTACCATCACTCGTCTTGAACTTTGTGCTGAGAACCTCGTCCCCTGAGAGCTTTCCCTTCTTTCCAGCAAAGGTCGCTCTGGGACAGCCAGACAAGCTGGAAGCAAAGGTCACACATCAAGATCCAGTCTAAGGTCATATGCCATAGGCCAGTCTGAGGTCACACACTAGGGGCCATCCAAGGTCACACACCAGGGGCCATCCAAGGTCACACGCCACAAGCCAGTCCAAGGTCACACACCATGGGCTAGTCCAAGGTCACATGCTACGGGCCATCCAAGGTCACATACCATGGGCCAGTCCAAAGTCACATGCCACGGGCCATCCAAGGTCACACACCAGGAGCCAATCCAAGGTCACACACCACAGGCCATCCAAGGTCACACACCAGGGGCCAGTCTGAGGTCACACATCACAGTGAAAGCCAAATCCTTGCCAGCTGGCAGCCTGGTAGGATCTTCGTGTGAAACTTTCTAGCTCATCTCCTTTTGCCCCCTGCTCCCTGGCTCAGCCCCCTGACTCCCTCACTTCTCCTTGTCCCCAGACAGCTTGGGGAAACTCCTCACCCCTCCCTGCTGCTGTTTCCCCACAGCACTTCCATCCTCTGCCACACCAGGGATTTCACTCATTTGTTGTCTGCGGTCTGTGTCCCCACCCGCCCCGCCCAAGTCAACTCCAGAAGGCCTGCTGTCACTCTTGTTCTCTCTCCATCTCCAGAGCCTGGTACTTGGTGGACTCTCAGTAAAGGCTTGTGGAATTAATGAGTTAATTAATCGTGTAGGTAGAGAGACAAGGGCAAAAAAAAAAAAAAGGAAGAAAAAGAAGGTTTCTGGCGGGACCAGGCAGTGAGACCGTGCACTTCGGCCATCACCTTGGCTGCCCGGCACAGAGAGGAGGAGGGCTGGCAAGGCAAGACCCCCTCGCCCTGAGGCAGGTGTTGGGGGCAAGGGAGAGACGGTCACCGCTCCCCGGGCCCACTGCCCAGGCAGGGAGGGGTCTTGTCACCAGGTCCCTTGCAAAGTAGGCAGAGGCCTGGGCCCAAAGTTCAAAGAGGCCCTGGGGGAGGGGCAGGGCTTGAGGTGTGACAGACAAAGATTTTCGTGAGAAGCCGGCAGCCATTTATGAGAACACATGCACCAGACATGGGTTCTGCTCACTCCTGCTGGAGGGACTCCACTGGGATGTGGCAGGAAGTTTATGACAGTAGACACATGGGGTGACACACGTCACAAACACCATCATCTGGTTCCAACGGGCTTTCTATGGCTTCCCCCAGTGAGCTCCAAGCTGGGCCTCCAGAAACTGCAGGTCGCACCCGAGCCCTGCTCTGGCCTTCCCCGGGGGGCCGTGCCTACAGCCCCAAAGCTGGGAGGTGCAGGGATGGTTACCTCCGATGGGTGAGGAAGCTCCCGTTGGCATGGCCAGAGCCATCACAGCCTGGAGTGGGGCAGGTGGGCCCTTCGTTCTTCAGCGACTTCCAGGAAAATGACGAGCCATTGAGGGAACCCTCTTTCTGCCTCCGGGCGGCCAGCGGGCAGCCAGACGCACTTCTATGAGAGGCATATTTTCCGCTGATGTGACCGAGCCCCACGCAGCCTGGAACTGGGCACCTGGGCACAGAGGTCAGAGGTGAGCACAGGGGTGCCGGAGGTGAGGGGAGAGGCCCAGAGACCCTCCCAAGCCAGACACTGAGATCCGCTGGGGGCTCCTGGATCAGCTCCCACCATTGAAGCAAGTCCTAGAGGCTTAGAGAAGAACCTAGGCTGTCTTGATAAGAGGTGAAGGCAGCAGGGACCATGTTCCCTCTCCAGCCTCAGCTTCATGTCCCCTGAACGGCTGAAGGGTCAGTAGCTACCTTCTCTCCCTGTCCTCCAGCAGCCAGGACTCCCCTGGGCCCTGGGGCTGGCTCTCGGGGCCTCTGGGCCCACACCTACACCTTGCTGCCAGTGTCACTTCCATATCACCCCAGCAATATGGAATTAAGGTGTTGGCTGAGACCATCCAGAGGCCACTTGCTGGGAGCTTGCATCAAGCACGGGACCTGGGAGGCCTGTGGGGTCACAAGTGCACCCTAAGCCAGGCAGCTCAGGGACAGCAGAGGCCCTGTCGCCTCACAGCTTCCCAGAACGAGGCTGATCATGGCACGGTGCCCATGGATGTCCCAGCTTTGCCACATCTGAAATGTGTGTTCTGGAAGGAAGAACACAAGGCCACATAGCTCACGTGGGAAAGGCTGACTCAGACACCCCATAACCGCTCCTGCCCGAGGCCAGCTTGGAACAGCATTTTGTCCATGTTGTTAAGGAGAGAGAATCTCTGATGGAAATAACTAACGCCCGGGAACAGGTGAGATAACAAGAAAGGTTGAGAGTGACTCCCCCACGCCGCCGTCAGAATCCATTCCACAGCAGAGAAAATAGGACAACAGGAGGGTTGGGACCTCCTTCGGGGGGACCTGGGCCAGGAGCTCCCTGCAGTGCCCTCTGAGCACCAACATTTCAGGATTCTGGGATCTAAGGTCAGGGTCAGCTGGGAACAGATACCTGATCCCAGATAAGACCCTCCATCTGCACACTCTCAGTCTTCTCCCTCCAACAAAGGAGGCTCGCCTAACTGGCCATTTGTCACCCACCTTCTGTGTGCTGCAGACCCGGCAAACACACAGGACCTCAAGAGGGGACACAGTGCCCCACTTTACAGAGAGGTCCCTAGGGTTCAGAGAAGTCAGAGGCAGGAAGCCCTCGGGAGGGCAAGGGTCATTGCCCCCATACTCTGGCCTCATCTCAGAGGCAGCCATTGCGGACAGTTTCCCAGCCTCCTCGGCCGAGACTGTCCTCACTTGTCCCCTCTATCGGCTCTCCTTCCTTTCTTACTCATCCCCACCTCGTGGGCCCCAGACATGTGGGATGTGCACTGAGCCCATCCAAGGTCATCTCAGCCACCAGCCCAGAGTGGAGACACTGCCGGGGTCCCTGCAGGACCTGGGGGAGGTTCCATTCTGTGTCTGCCCCCAAAACCTGGACACCTCCCAGCTGTGGGGCCCAAGGGACACCTGGGCCGGGTACCCTGAGGTGCTTGTGAGGCCCGACATCACAAGAACAAAAGGACAGACGAGAGGCGGTCTTCACAGTTACAACATGCGGGTGAATCTAAACTCTCTTCCCTTCTCATCAGGCGGGACTGCTGGTGTTTCCCTGGAATCACATCCGTAGTGAGTATTTCAGGCACGTGACACCACTTTTCTCTCCCTCCACACCCGGGTCCAGATCTCAGAGCTGTCAGGTGACCTTGCATGAGGACACGTGTGGGGAGCCACGTCGGGCAGCTTTTGTGCTCCCCAGGTGAGCTTGTGATGGGGTGCAGGGGCAACGTGCTGCTGGGACCCCAGGGTCAGAGGCGCATCTCTTTTGCCAGCATGGCTGGGGACAGCTGGGCGCCTCTCCGCGGGTAATGGGCATTCAGCTCCCAACCCCAATGCTGGAACCTTTGCAGATTTTATTGCCAGTTATTTAGTTGTGGCCAAAGGGATTTACCACAAAGTGCTGACGTGACTTGATCTCAAGCAGGGCAGACACAGGATGTCACAAAAAGAAACTCTTCTTCCACCAGCCCTTCCAAAATCACCGCCAGTGCATGCTAACGAAACCCATCATGCAGCAGGACCTGACGCACCTATTAAAGTTTCTGCTGCGGTCTGCACTTGTTGAAAGATGCTAGTCAATTACAAACATGGTTCAAGTTTACGGCTGGGGAGGAAGCTCTGTAAAATGGAGCCGCTAAGTTGGCAGTCCCCCTTCTTGTCACGGAGCCATAGGAACTTCAGCCATCCTGTAAATGCTGAACTGTTTCTAAAAGTCACATTCTCCACTTGACTGCAGAAATCTTGCTTTTTAAAAAGCAAAGTCGATGGCACATTAGGAAGAGGAACACCATTTTTCCCAGTTAACTTAAAAAATGCTGATCTTGATTTTAATCATTTGCAAACGCAGCACGATTCACTTATAATATCCCTACCAGCAGGATTCTTACTAAATTCATAACAGCAGTGCATTTATTTGATCACAGGCAGATTCCTAGATTTTCAGAAGGGAAAATAATCTTTACCCACCCTGGCATTTGTAGGTAGCATTCACGATACCAAGAACCACGAACTTTGCAGTTTTGATTTGGCATTCATTACAGTTTCATCATAAAAATTAAATAAGCCCCAGCCTTGTTACACCAAACAGCTGGTGGGGCTGTCCCCTTTGAAGAGTGTGATGTTGTTCAATTAAGCCCCTCCTCTGTGGCTGAGCAGATGTGTGTGTGCAGCTGGGGTGAGCTCCGAGGAGAAGCACCTGAATCTCAGGCCAGGTTGCTCCCTCTGCGGGGGTGAGCATCTGGCTGTTCTTGGCCCGCAGGTAACAGAGTCAGGGCACATCTGCTTCCTGTGGACCTGCCAGGCTCACCCTGACCAAGCCAGCCCCACAAGGCAGCCAGAGCCACTCCCCTCCACTCCTCACCTGCCAAGGGGACCACTGCCTTCTTTGCCCGGTATCAGCTTTGAAAGTCCTGGGCAAATTGGACAGTGGGACACCCCGATTGCACCTGTGGCAGAGTCTTGTCCCCACCTGCAAGTGGGGCTTCAGGGGGCAAGCTCCCTTCTGGAAGGATAAGCTTGCAGCGATACAAGCCTCCATGGAGTGGGGCACACAAGGGTCAGAGTTCATGCAAAGCCCCCTGATGACACATCAGGCCCCTCAGTTAGAAGGTCAGTAGAGGGTTTCAGGGACTTGGATCACTTGAAGCCCAGGAGGTCTCTCTCCTCGCAGTAGTGTCGAGGTCCTGGTTTGGGGTGACCCTTCTGGGCTCCCTCAGTCCCCACCAGCTCCCTGCAGAGGTGTGTGAGCATGCAGGTGTGTGGGATGCAGACACACACGATTCGAAGACTCATCGTCTGTCTAATCAACCCTTCCTCCTTGACCTTTCCCCCCCAGACTGAGGAAGTGCAGATTGCAAGGTCCAAGAGCACCAGGAGCCCAGGGGCACAGGCAGCAGCACATCTTGCCTCTCCAGCCCTGTCCAACACCTCCAGACCTAAGAAGCCCAGACAGGGCCTGTGCCCCGGTGCCTTGAGATAACACACGTGGCTCGCGCCTTTGTAGGCATCCACATGCATGGTACGAGAACTTCTGTGAAAATGGGTATTGTCATTGATTAGCAATAATAATGAAAAGGGAATCTAGAAGGAACTTCTTAAAAATATGAAATACAGGAAAATCCTAATTCTTTAAAGCGATGGAGGGCCAGCAGGACCCTGACTTACTTCATCAGCTCAGGGTCGTCCTTGTCGTCCTTCGTGGGCGTGACCTTGGCTCCACTTTTCTTGGCACGAGGGCAGCCTGACAAGCTAGTTTTGAAAAAGCAAAAACTGCCGGGTAGTCCACACCCATCTGCCTCACCCCTCCCCTCAAGTTATGGGGTCAGCAGCCCGGAAGATCCCGAGGAACCCTTCACCAGCGAGTGGTCTACCAGGCAGCAGGGCCACGGACAGGAAGCGTGACTCTGAGCCCCAGGCTCCTGCTGCAGGGGGCAGCCTGATCAGGCTCCGGGAACATCAACAACTCAGATTAAAGAGACGAAACAGGCTCTAGTTGTCGGCAACATTAATGTCTCATTTGGAGCTTTACAGCTTCGTCTGAGGAAGAACCCCCCACTGCCAGCCCGGGTCATGGCAGGCTCACCTCCGGTGCGACGCGTAGTTCCCTGTTATGTGGCCAGAGCCGTCACAGCCAGGCGTGGGGCACCTGCGGAAGACAGGGGAGCTGGAACCAGAGCCAGTGAAGACAGTAGGCCACAGAAAGACACCCTCTGTGCTCAGCCCCACACGGGCCCAACTGCCTCCCCAGCACTGAGGTCTCACAGACTTTGGCAGTGTGTCCAGCCGGCCTGCTGCCACTGCCTCCGGGTTTCAGAACTTTGACAGCCAGTCTCCCAAAGGGGGCCCAGGAAAGCCAAGAGGAGAGCACGTCTCCACTGCAGGGACGAAGGGCTCCCACCTTGGCCTTCTGCAGGGTTCCAGGCTAGACTAGAAGGTTCCAGAACACACATGGGCCTTAACTTTAAACACAATTGCTCAGAAAGGCAAACCTAACCCCTAAGACTGGTTGATCTTCCTTGATGCCACTGGGAGGAAGAGGGCTTGTTCTCACAGAAGGGGAGGAGGGCTTGTGCTCGTGGAGGGGGAGGAGGGCTTGTGCTCACGGAGGGTTGCCACCATCAAGAGCAAATGAACAGATGTCGACTGAGCACCCACAACATGCCATCCAGGGCGCAGTTCACCTCGGAGCGTGATTCTTACTTAGTGAGTGCAGAATTCACACAGCCAGGGGCTTTGGAGGGGTGGCAGGCCCCAGCGAGGATAAGGAGGGGAGACACAAAACACAAAAGCCCAACTTTGTGCACCCAAAATGTTTGGCAAGCACATCACGTAGAAGGTAAAAATTTCACTTTACGAGCGTGGGTTTTCTTAAGTCATTTGTCCCTGAATGTCCACTGAGGAAAGTGAGTGAGTTCCTGCTGGCGTCAGCGTGGGGAGGTGCACCTGATCCTGCAGATGGAGCCCTGGGAAGCCTCCTCCGGAGCAGGCGTGTGGCTTTGCCTCTTGGCCCTCGTGAGAGCACAGCTCCAACCCTGGGGAACCTGGCAGGACCCAGGTGGTTGCACCTAGAGAGCCCGCTATTCACAGAGCCCTTATCCGCCATTTCTGGTCTCGTCCACACACAGAGAACCGTGAGAGCCGAAGCCGTTCCTTAGTACAGAAATGGCCCAGAGGGTGGTGGGGATTAGCGCCAGCTGGAACAGGACATGAGTCTTTGCCTCTCAATCACAGAGGGCTCTGTGGTGCTCCGGTCTCTGCACTGCACCCGAGGCCCTTCCTCAGTGTCCTCCTTCACCAGCACATACAGGCTCAGTCTGGCGTTTGGGGCAGGACAGAGGAAGCCAGCACAGCAGAGAACCCGTTTGGGGCAGGACAGAGGAAGCCAGCACAGCAGAGAACCCGCAGCCTCTGGGCCTCCGCCCAGACCCCTGCAGGCTGACACCGCCCATTCCCCATCAGAGAAACCCTGAGGCCGCACAGCAACTGGACGGCTAGGGCCTGCTCTGGCCTCCCCCACCCAGCTCCTTCTCCAGCTCTGCCTCGGAGGTGCTAGCCAACTGGTCAAATCACCCTCCTGTCAGGTTTTGGGGTAATTCAAACCCTACTGAAGTTATGATGGCTCCTGCCCCAGTCACCTATGATCACATTTCAACCCATACATGCCTGGGGCAAGGAAGTTTTTGCACTTTAACAGAAACCACTCACCACCACAATTAGGGTAGGCTTTGCCCTTTCAAACAAACCCCAAACTGCTACCACACTCCTTCCCTGATGCTTTGTGTCTGCATTATCCAAGGTCCAGGGCGCAAGGGCCCCTCGGGACAGCACTGGGGGCACCGGGTCCTTCAGGCACATCAGGGTCCCTCACACAGCTCTCTGTGTTGAGGCCAAGGCCCCCATGACGCCCCGCTGCCTCTTCCTCAGCTCAGGGTGCCCTGCTGAGGGCTCCCGTGGCCAAGCCAGGAACCCTGTTCCTGCTCTGGGGAGAGGCCAAGCGCTTCTCCTTCCTGGGTTTGCAGCTTCTCCTTCTCCTTCCTGGGTTTGCAGCTTCTCCTTCTCCTTCCTGGGTTTGCAGCTGCTCAGGCAGCCGTCTGGGGCTCTGCTTCTTCTCAGCTTCAGGGAAATGTGTGACAGAACTCAGAGGCTCAGCACTGCAGGCAGTGGCCAGGGCATCGTGGCCGCTAGCAGCCCTAGGCCTCGAGTGCCTAACCACAGCTCTGGACTGTGGGTGTGTGCACCCCTGCAAGATGCAGCCCCTGATGGTGCCTGTGAGTGAGGCTGGCGAGGCAGGGAGAAGGCCACTCAGCAAGACGCACATGGGGGCGGTTCCCACCAGGCCCCAGCATAGGTGGGATCGGCGTCCCCAGGGGTCCTATTGAGGCACACTTGCTCCAGGAAGGGGGTCATCGGCAGTCTTTGCTGAGGCCCAATTCAATGGTTTTTCCTGAGAGTTGTGTCCAAGAGAGGATGGTGCTCATGTGGCTGGAGAAGCAGGTGCTGGCAGTGTCAGCTGCTCTTGTGGCCCCAGGGACCCACAGGGTCAGCTGCAGGAACCCTCACACCATCTGCTTCTGAGTGCATTGTCTCGGCAGACAGAAGAATCCTGTGTCTAAGGGACTCACTACAGCTTGGCGGTGCATACTAGCCCCATCCCTGTCCCATGTGAGGGGCTGTCCTTCACCCTGTACAGAGGTCCCCCAGTCACGCCCTCATAGGGCATGTGGCTGTGCTCTGACTCCCCGTGCACAGAGGGGGATGAATAGCCCAAGGCAGTGTGTCCCCTGATCACACTGGGACATGGAAGGGATGAGCAAATGTCCTCAGGATTCGACTACAACAGAAGACGCATCGTCTGGGACCGTTGTTGCACCCGGTGTTGACAGGGAGGCCACCAAAAGAGCTTCACTTGCAAAGCGGTGGCAGAGGTGTCTTTGCCCCCTTGGGGTTGGGTCTCTTTCACCCATCGCTGCCACAAGGCTGGTCAGGAGCAGCCCGTGCCAGATGCCCACTGGGACGAAGGAGGGAGAAGGGAGTGTCAGTGCACGAGGAACGTGGTGGAGCCATGTGGAAAGACCCACAGGAGGAGAAAAGGGCTTCGGAGGGAGTCGAGGGCACCTAGGCTGCCTTCCCAGACCTTGTGAGGCTGATGAGTGATGTGTTTCGTACACGGAAGACTTTCCAAACGAGTTTTGGGTAAAGCTCTTCACAGACAGTCTTAGAAGGGCACCAACGCTCCCCGATGGCCATGTTTCCAGACTCAGACCCAGCCCACGTCTTCCTTCCCTGAGCATCTGCTCTGCAGAAGGAAAGGGCTACAGAGTGTGCGTGGCCACATCTAGTGCTAATGCCCCTCAGACTGGAGAAGCCCGAGAACCAGTCATCGTTAGAAAAGCAGGTGGAGCTGGAGAGAGAACAGGAGAAAGGGACAGGAGACAGGCGGTGAGAGGAGGGAGGAGGGACAGAGGTTGGGGAGGAGGCTCCGGGGCCTGCAGGACTGAGGGTCTCCAGTGGATTCTGGGCCTGGACACCGGGAAAGAGTGAGTGAACATGGAACATGCCACGACGAGCTGAGCCTCAGAAAATGCTTGCATTCAAGCTGTAAACTCCCGGAAAGACGATTCTGGTGGTGAACCCCGCCCGGCCTCCTCTGTGGGAACAGAAGGCCCTATTGGTGACAACAGGCAATGACACGCTTCTCCTGGCTGCTGGGACCAGATGAGCCTCCCAAGAGTGAGAAGGGCAAGGCTGGCAGGACTGGGGCCCTCTGGGAGATCTAGAGCTTTCTGCCCTGTTTCTAAATCTGCTCAGGTCCCTGGAAGCCATCACCAACAACAGCTCCTCGCCCAAGAGGCAGAAGGCCCCCAGCTCCTGTCTGGTCCCAGAACGGGATGAGCCAGGGGAATTTGGCCTGGATTCAGGGCTCCCCAACACAGAGGCCTGAGAAAGAAAGGACCCCCCTGAAGAGGGGGTGACCCAAGAGGACAAGCGTGGGCCCTCCTTCCACGGCCTCGGCTCAGCCTGGGAGCCCAGGATGAGAGCCACATGGCTTGAGGTCACACTGGCTGCGATGTCGTGGCTCAACTGAAGGCATGAAGACCAAAGGCAATGACAGTCCCCAACTCTGGACCCAGAGACACTGACACCTAGGAAACCTCTGGGTGCATCTCATCTGAGCAGGACGGCCAAGCAGGCTAGCAGGTGCCCACAGGGCCTTCCCTGCCCATGTGTTATGGGCAGGGAGGAGCAGAAGCAGAAAGATGGGGATGAGCATGGAGGAGAGGCATGTCTGGAAGGGCACCGGCACTGGAGGCCAAGACAGAAGCAGCTGGAAGGGGCTGTAGGAGAGGGAAAGGCAAAGAGTTTTCTCTTTCATCATCAGCATCCAGTTCATTTAGCAAGAGCCACATAGCCTGTAGCCCGCTGAGCCGTGGCAAGGCTTACAAGCCAAGGCCAGGTCTGGGCTTGTCCCAGATCTCAAGGGCAGTGAGGACAGCAGGCTCAGACAGCCTACCAGGGGTCCTCAGGAGAGGGAGAGGAGCTAGGCCACCAGGAGCTGGAGGCAGGTCCTGCTTCCCTCTTGGCCCTCCAGGCCCTCGGAGAGGCCCAGTAGGGCTGAGGGCAGCACAGGAGCCTACAGCAGCCCCTGGCCCAAGAAGACAGGCGCACAGCAGCATTCAGAGCGGGGAGACACAGGCAGCAGCAGTAGCGGTCCCAGACAAGCCAAATCGGCCCCTCCATGGCCCTGCCTCTCTGCCCCACCCCATGGGGTGGGCCAGCCTGGGGCTGGAGCCCTGGAGAAGGCCGACTTTGGCTGTAGCCTCATGGAAGGAGAGAGCAGAGCAAGGGAGTCGCCCAAGAGATGGGAGGCCAGGAGGGCAGACATACTTGAGGTCAGCAGAATGGGCAGCCATGAGGTTTCTGAGGCTCTTGTCAGCAAGAGGGCAACCAGAGAGGCTGAAAGAGAAGAGATGGGACATCGGGGTAAGCCAAAGAGGGGGAGCAGAGGAGGAGAGGAGGAAGACCCACCACGCAGCACCCAGGCCAGGCCGGACCCGAGCGGGCGACGAACCTGCGGTGGGAGGCATAGTTTCCGGTGATGTGGCCACTGCCGTCACAGCCAGGAGTGGGACAGCTGGACAAAGGAAAAAGAATGTCAGAACAGAGAGCAAGGCACCCCTGCCAGGCCTGCCCCCCAGACTGAACCTCCCTGGGGAGGGAGACTGGCACTTGCTCCTGACTTGCTGCGAGCCGAGGGGCAACTCCTCTCCTCAGTCCTCAGAGCTCAGCCCTCTTAGACTGCAAGTTTCTCCCATATGACTTAATCAAGGAGGAAAAAAGAACCTACTTAAGGTTCCACTTGAAGTTGGGACGCCTCTGAAGCACGTGTGTGTGTGTGCACGCGTGTGCCTGTGAACATGAAGGCAGAGAGTTCTAGGGAGAGCCAGCGACAGGATAGGAGGAAGCTAGTGGGGTTCAGGTGAGGAGAAGAGGAACCCCAGGAGCAAACAGAGCACAGGTGAGAGGTGCCAGGTACGGCCTCTTGCAGTCCCCCTCAATGAGGGTTGACCAGAGGCAATGGGATGTTATCGACTATGGGACGGCTCACATCTACCAGCAGCTTCCCCACCCTCCAATGACATCTGGTTAAACCCTGTGAGGACCAGCTCAAAGGGGCCAGCTGGGCTGCCAGGGCTGAGGGCGCCGAGTCCCAAGGCAGAGACACATCAGGCCTAGGCGCTGGGAGCCAGGGCAGACATCTGTGGCTCGGGAGAAGGCCAGCTCCCCTCAGCCCTCATCCTGCTCTGTGGACCAGATCATGGGCTCTTCCTCATTCCTAATCACTTCAGAGGACTGTGTTCTAGCCCAGTGTGGTGCAGAGATGACAGGAAACCTGTTATCCATTGCCTGGTTCAAGAGTGTTCTAGTGAAGGACGCCCAACCTCTTCCCCAAGGCGGTCAGGCCAGGGGGCCAGTCCCCAAGGCCAGGGCAAGGGGAAGGCCCCAGACTGAATAGACCTGGTCATGACTGGCTTGGACCAGGATATGCTCCTTTCCAGAAGTCGAGGTTTTCCAAGGAGGCCTGTCAGCCAAGGTGGGGACTTACGTGAGCAGCTCCTTCTTTATGTCCTTGGAGAGAAACTTCAGCTTAAAGTTGGTCAGCGTAACTTCCCCGGGGTACTTCCGCTCCTCAAAATTCTCTTCCGACACTTCCTGGTCATCTGCTTCAGAAGAAGCAAAAGAATGGGCTGCTGGCTCTGACTGCAAAAGACCAGCAGGGAGATATTTTAACGGGCTGGCGGGGGCCGGGCGCCCGACCCGGGGGCTGAGGGAGAGGGACCCTTCAGAACAGTGTCCACAGAGGCATTTTCTGGAGTCTCCTGTCTTCCAGATGAGAGAGGAAGACCCATCCCCCAAGACACAGAAGACAGCACCCCCAAGGGGCTAGAGTGCCCCCCACCTCAGCCAGGGCTCCCGAGCTGCCTCGGGAAAGAAGACGCTGCCCAGCGTGGCCAGCTCCTGACACCCTCCACAGCCTTGGGTGTGTGGGTTGCCTCCACCTAACACTGCTGGGCCACCTTCTAAACAGCAGAGTCTACACAGTGCAGCTCCTTCGGAGCTAGGAGTGGCACTCAGTGACAGTGGGCGCTAAATAAGTTTTTGTCGAGACACTGTGATGATGAGATAGCACAATGAGAGCAAAGACCTATGAAGTATGATAACAATCACAATGACCTTGTGACCGTCTGGCCCTACACCTGCCCCCAGCATGACAACTTGACCACAGCAGGCACTTAATAAGTGCTTTGAACTCTAATGCTGGGTCTGGAGGTGTTCTGTCACCACCTGAGGGCAGGGTGCTGTGGACAAGGGGTGAATAAGGACTGTCCCTGCCCTGGGGTGGGGGGAGGCGCACAGAATCAGAAAGGTCAGGGCCCTGCAGGTCAGTCTGTGGCAGCAGCAGTTAACCCTGTGGGGTGGGTCGCAGTTCAGATCCCAGCACAGGGACTTGCCATGTGTCCCAGGCAAGCGGTTCAACCTTTTGGGGCCCAGATACCGCACCTTGAAGCCTGAAACAATAGCAGCCCCTCACAGGATTTCTGGGGATCAAACAATGAAGTGCACACGGCCCAGCACACTTGGCTCCCCACAACTGGCAGTGAATCTTGTCCATGTTGTGGGTATTTCTATTATTGCTCCTGTTGCTGTTATTGAACAAGGCAGGAGGAAAGTGACTCGTTCACCCGAGCAAGTTGGATGAAGCTCCTCAACTTAAGGTGAGGCTTCAAGATAAATGGGGGCTTCCCAGCAGCAAAAGGGAGAAGGCTGTTCCAGAGCAGGAAAAGCATCCCAGAGGCCCATGGACACAAGGGGCCTGGGGTGTCCTGGGGACAGTGAGATCGGGCTGCTGCCAGGGTGGGGGTAGGAGGCTGAAGAGCGGAGTGGCAGCCTTACACAGGACAGGTCAAGGAGCCTCGGGCAGAGCTGGAAGGAGGGTCTGAGTAGGGCATCCAGGGCCATGGTAGAGGGATGGGGAAGGTCTGATTCAGGAGGTGTTTCTGGGGGTGACCCAGAAGGACATGGAGCACCTGTGCCCAGGAGAGGGGGCTGGAGGAGGGGAAGGGTCTGGGGTTAGGCCGAGGCTTCTGGCTGGAGAGTGGACTGTTGATCTCAGGGTAGAGTGCGGGCAGGCTTCAGTGGGTCTCTGAGACCTGGGTCACCCCACGGAGGATGGTGACAGTCCTGGGAGGGGAGGAGGATGCTCAGGGGGAGTGTGAAGGGAGAAGGGGAGGGGCATAGCGGCCTGGGGAGACGACCCTGAGCTGGGGGTGGAGGAAAGGGGCAGGGAAGGAGCCAAGGGAGGGGCTGAGGGGGATTGGTGCAGACAGTCCAGTGCTGGAGGGGGGTGGTGAGGCTGCAGGCTGGGGAGGAAAGCAGTACAGCTCAGTCCTGGGGACAGGAATGGAGCAAGGAGGAGAGCAGACATGGAGACACTGCACTGGGGCCCCCACACAGGAAGGCTAGCCCCTCCGGCCTCAGACTGGGCTCCCACCAACCAGGGAGAAAAGTGCCTGTGCAGCCCAGTAGATGGGTCTCAGGCTAGCCTCCCTCCACTCGAACTCCATCTGAGAGGTGCCTCTCTTCTAGGGCCTCGAGACTGAGCAAAGTAACTCAGCCTGGGGCCCAATCTGCTCCTCTGTGCAAAGTAGGTAGAGGGAGTGTGGTTCCTGGGAGGATGGAACCTCCTCCTCCACAAGGATGCTCCCTCGCCCTCCTGGGGGCTGGCCCTGTTCCTGCCCACACCTGCCCTCCAGGGAGCTGGCCCCACTGTCACCCACACCCGCCCTCCTGGGGGCTGGCAAGGAGAAGGAAGGGAGCGGGGAGGTGACCTGCACTATGTGGAGGCTGCCCGGAGCCTGTGCCACCCTCAGAGCTGGGCTTTGCTATCCCGGACACACACCTCTTTGGGGAAAAGTCCTCAGTCATCTCAAGTGAGTGGAATGATTGGAAAGGGAATGTTCCACCGTCCCCTGACCACAGCTCCAACGCAGATGCCTGGCTTGTTGCTCTTTACCAGGCGGTGCTGGTTTGGGGACTCAGACCACTGCCTGCCATGGGGGCTCCCGAGGCCAGGAATTTTCTCCTGCCTCTGTCCAAGGAACCAGAAGGCCTGGAGTGTCCTGGGGACAGTTACGAGGGGCAGCTGCCGGAGTGCAAGGTCTCCTTATCTGGACAGCAGGTTGGTGGGATGCCCACCAAACCAAGGAATTCAGAGTCGTTCCCAAATCACCCCCCATGCTCTCTGAGGGCCCAATTCTGCTGACTGCCATGTCTGTGGAGGTACAAAGACAACCTCTATCTTGGACAGGACGAGGCCACAGCATGGCAGAAGGGTGAAAACCCCTCCAGGAGGGCTGGCTGAGTCCTGGCTGCCCGGAGGGTGCAGGGCCCTGTGTGGGCAGGGACAGGAGCCCCAGAGGCCCTGCCTGGAGAACCAGGAGCATTGACACCAGCCCTCTGGCAGGGCGAGCCCCTGCAGCACTGCCCCCGCTCTGCCCCAGCACCCACCTCCTCAGGCTCCTCCTCTCGCTGGCGGCTGGGCTTGGTGTAGTCCAGAGGCCGGTCCCACTCATCCTGGCGGGAGGCCTGGCTGGACTGGGGTGATGTCATGGAGCTGCTGGGGGCGCTGGTGCTGCTCTGGCGCTGGGAAGCATCGGGAGACTTCACGCCCGGGCTGCTGCTGCTGCTGCTGCTGCTGCCGGGAAAGATGCTCTCTCGCTTGCGGTGTTTGTGCATGCTCAAGTCCAGGGTTCCGTTTTCGTCCACCTCAATGTCCACTGCCTGCGATTGCAGAGGTGAAATCTGTAGTGACTCCACCCCTTCCCACGTGTGCCTTCTGTGCAGGAATTCAGCAGCACAGAAAGCCTGCAACAGTGGCTCCCGTGGAAGGAAGCGGAGCCAAACAGGAACAGGAGAGCCTCCGAGGAGGAGTCCCGGCATGCCACCTTCTCAGGCTCACCTGGGGGACACTCCATGCTCTCCCTCGAGTCTCCCAATGCCACAAAACTGGACCCTGGAGAGGCTATGAGTGTGCTCAGACGAAACAAGCAAAGACTCAGGGAAAAACACGAGGGAACACACATGTGCACCACCCTCAGACTCAGGGAGACACAAGGGAAGACGGGTGTGAACGACCCTCAGACTCAGACAAACACAGGGGAACACGTGTGTGCGTGACCCTCAGACTCAGACAAACACGGGGGAACACGTGTGTGTGTGACCCTCAGACTCAGACAAACACGGGGAACACGTGTGTGCATGACCCTCAGACTCAAACATGGGGGTAACATGTGTGTGCACGACCCTCAGACTCAAACACGAGGGAACACACATGTACACTACCCTCAGACTCAGGGAGACACAAGGGAACACACGTGTGCATGACCCTCAGATTCAGGGGAACACATGTGTGTGCCACCCTCAGGCTCAGGCAGACACGGGGGAACACGTGTGTCTGGTCCCCCTTAGGCACAGCACCCAGAGCTCTCAGTCATCAGGCCCGTGGCCAGGAGGGAGAAAAGATGACAAGGATAAATACCAAACAGACACTGGGTCTTCCTGAGCACATTTCGTGCAGGAGGCATGTGGTCCTGCCTGTAAATGCCACCCACCCACCTCTGCCTCAGAAGGGGCTCCTCTCAGGGGACACACCAACCTTGTTGGGCAGGTCCTGCGGCTTTGTGCTGAGGTTCTCAGGCATCTCCCAGCAGCGGGTGGAGAGGTTCAGGATGGCGGTGGCAGCCATGTGTGCAGCCTCGGCATCGTGGGCGTAGTCGAAGCCTGCAGAAGAGGACGAAGTGCAGGGGCTGTGCCTGGGGGAAGAGGCCTTTGGGAAAGGTTTGGCTGCAAAAAGGGAACAAGATGAGGCTGATATGTGACTTGAACGTGAGGCAGCCACGCAGCACATCAGGGGACTCTGGGACGGCTGGAAGCACACTGGGCACAGCCACATGGAAAGTGGGCTTGGGGCTGGGTCATCCGACCCACTCTCAGGTGCCCACACACCCCACTCCTATTTGCCCTCTTGTCGGGCATTGAGGAGGCTATTTCTGGCTTGATCAAAATTTGGGCAGAAAGAGCAAAACCCTCCAGGCATTCCAGTATCCCTGATATTTCAAGCAAAAACAAACTGTCTATTAGTGAATGCTTGTTGAGAGACTAAAGAATTCTGTAAAGAGGACGAGTGTTTGGAATATCACTCAAGTAGGAATACTTTAATAAAGTAACATACTATTCAAATAAACATAAGTGAAGGCATGAAATGCTCTCTTTTCTGGTCATTGTGCTGGAGCCATACAATCACCCTCGGGGGTGATGTTTCTGAGGGATACGGCACCCCAGCACTTCCAGACTGTGGGTGCTCTGGTGTCAGCGGGTGCCTGCGTGTGAAGGCAGGAGGCTTTCAGCCCTGAGAAGTGGGAGAGGTGTTGGCACCCCTGTGGTAACTGTTCCCATTGGTACTGTTGTTATTGACACACAGGTAACTCATCACTACTGCATTTGGGGACGAAAAACATCCACCAGGAGATGCCAGTTCCAGTCTCATGTGTACACGGGGGCTGCTTTTCTATTTTATATGCACGTCCAGGGCTAAAGGGCTTGTAACCCACAAATTAGTACAATAAGTGACCAAAGAAGACAGGAAGGATTGTTCTCAAAGCTTTGTAGGAATCAAGTTGGTTAGTGCAAGTACTCAGCAAATGTGTTGCTAATATTACAAATAACACACTATATCCAGCAAGATGGCCCCCATGCAGGAAAGCAGATGGCTCCTGTGGTGGACCATGTCAGCAAAGTTATTCTTAAGCCTTTGGACATGCAAGCCATAAAGGACCTTGGTTTTGTCTCACAAATAGTGAGGAGATACATCAAGTTTGACGGTCAACATGGAGGCGGCAACATGGGCAAGATGCAGACCCCAAGAAAGCCACCACTGTGGACACTGGGGCAGCTAGGATCCAGGCCTGCATTGCGGCCCTGTCCCATCAGCCCCCCCACGGTAGAGATTCCCTACATGTTTCTGGTGAGGCGTCCCTCCTCCTCTGCCCCTCAAACCCTGCACCTCCCAGGAACGGTTCTCCCCAACTTACATTTAAAGGCTTTAGGTGAGGTTTCGCTGGTCTGAATCTTTGGGGCAAGCATGCGTTTGCCAAAAACCTGAGCATCAAAACTTGCGTAATCGAAGGTGACCTTGGAGAACTTCTCCAGCTCCTTGGCCAGGTTGGCCCTGGGCGTGGTGGGAGCCACACTAGGCCGGTAGCTTCCATACGGAGGGACCTCGAGCTGCTTCACAAAGCACATGGGCCTGGGGTGCAGGATAGAGATGCAGAACCATGAGGACAGGACCCAGGGATCCCATGCTACCTGTCCCCAGTACCCTATCCCCCGGCCTGGACAGGGACCCCTCAGATCCCAGTGTGGACAGAGACCCAGAGAGACCCTCCCCTATGTCCCACCACTAAAGGGTGCTGACAGACTGATCCGAGTGAGGAAGAGCTGCCTGCAAGGAGGAAGCAATAGGAACCTTGAAGAAATAATAGCATGTCCCTTGCAGACAGCATTAGCCAGAGGAGAGAGGGCCTGAGGCTTTCCCTCAGAACTTAGGAGAGCAGGTTTCAAAGAACTCAGCCACGATGAGCATGATCCTTAGGCAGGGAGCCTGACAGGAGGCCTAGGATGGTGGCCAGCCATTGCAGGCAGAATTCTAGCAGTGGAAAACAGAACTCCCCACTAGGAAGGGAGTCAGGGCATCTAGAGGGGAAATGGGTGTGTTTCTGAGAATCAGCCTCAGGGCAGGCCCAACTCAGCTCTTCACCCAGGCAGGGGCTTAGCCCTCCACTGCCTTCTGCTTCAAGTCGTTGAGATGGCCCCTGGAGGGGCTACTGGAAGGGTTAAGGACAGCCATGGAAAGGCCACTGCGAGCATTCAGTTCACTGTTACTGAAGCTCTTGGAAGAGTTCAGATGGCTAAAATGCAAGGGATGGTGTGAAGACACTGGCTGAGACAGCACAAGAGCCAGGGCAGGAAGGCCAGCTGTACCAACCACACAGGGCGTGGAGGGGTTCTGTACCAGTCAGCTCAGAGAGAAGGAAAAGAGAGGAGGAGGCTGGGAGAACCACCCCCACCCCCCAGCTCTCTTTGCTCCTGTCTCTGCATCAAGCATTGACTTCAGTCTGGAAAGGATGGGTCGGTGGAGCTAGGAAGAGGCCGGTGGTGAGGGCCTCTAATGTGCTGGGTGCTGCAAAAACTTGAGTGTGGCCTGAAAACAGGAGCCTGGTGACAGGAAGACCTGCAAGAGGAGGCCGGCTCTGAAGGGCCTTGGGAAACCGGACACCACCAGAATGGGGCACCCTTTCCTTCCCCAAGAAGGGTGGGAGGGCCTGGCTGGACCTTGGCCCAGTGACATCTGAAGAAGCTGCTGGAGAACACTCCAGCACCCCAGGGGGAAAACGAACCCTAAACTTCACATTGGGACCATGTTTGGATGTTCCTCAGCTGGCAGCACAGACTTAGTGTCCACAATCCCAGCAAATCTTTGCAAGGACTTTCCCTGCACCCCAGGGTCCGACACCCAGAAACATGGCCTCATAGAATGGACAGAGCCTGAAGAGAGGGCTCCTGCATCCTGGCCACAGTCACTACCATTCTGGGCTCCTCACCAGGGCCAGGGAGGCAAAGTGTTGCTGCCTCCTTGGAGCCTCGTGAGAAGAAGTTTGAAGTTGGTAAGAGAACATTGTTGTCCCACTTTTACAGGCAAACAAACTGAGGTCAAAGTTCCTGGTGGCACAGCCTCTGAGTTTGGAGTCTGTCTGGCCTCACCGGGCCTCACCTGCCTGGTGGTTTGACATTTTGTCAGCGACTAGATCCAGGCAGGAAAAGGCTCGAATTAGTAACTGATGGGAAGCTGGAAGGAACAGTAATAGGACGGAGGAAAGCAGCAGCTTCCAGCCAGCACGAGAGCCAGCTGGTTCAAAGAAGCCAACTGGACGTGTGAAGCTGAAGGCGTCCCTTGGACGGGACTGCGAGTGTGTCCCAGTGCGGGAGGGTGAGGCCCCTTCCCCGCCCAGAGACCCCTCACATGGGACCCTCGGACCAGACCAAGGCAGGTGGCCAAGTTCTTCTGACTGAGACTCCCAGGCCATGCCAAGGAAGGGACGGGGTAGGGAGGGCCTGAAAGGAGGCGGGCGGCTGGAGGCCATGGCCCATGGTCATGACCGCCAAGCACTGGGCCCATGCAGGCTACGGTAGCCCTGGTCTCCCACACTGTCCTCTGGGAGACAGACATGGAACAGGGGTCTGGAGGACTGGGGAGGGGGAAGACCTATGTGAGTTCTATTCGTCAAAAAAATCGAGAGCAGGGTGTCCACTGAGTGAGGACATCAGGTAGGGAAAGGAGAGGGCGGGGGTGTCCCCAAGCACCGTGGGTGCTGTGTGCCCCAGGGTGAAGAATTGTGGTCAGAAACAAGACTCTGAAACCAGGCTGGCCAGGTGCCAATGCTGGCTCCCCTGCCTGGTGAGTGTGGCCTTGGGCAAGGTTCTGAGCCTCTGGCCTTATTTGCGGCACCCACTTCACAGGATCACCTGGATGGAGGGATGCTTAGTAGATGCATTCTGTGATGAGCCGTGTCTACACATGTAGATGCACACACACTCACGCACATACACCTAAGCACACACACGCCTGCTGCTGTCTCAGAACCCCAGGGGCCACAAGGAAGCAGCACTGTGGAGGGCACCGCCTGCACCCGCTCCTCATCCCTGGGGCGAGGGAGGCAGAGGCAGGACGCCAGGGATGAGCGGCTCCCGCTGCGTCCTGGATGGCAGTGGCCTCAACTGACGCCACCTGCTCTCTGCAGACAGGACCAGCATCTCCACAAATGCACCCTGAACGGCCTCAAGTGGTGAGGTCAGACGCTTACAGGAGAGCAAGGCAGGCACTGCGTGTGGTGTTCGCACCACAGCCTAGGCACTGGCGAACAGAGGAGACAGGACTCTGTCCTGTGTGCCCCCGAAACCGCCCTCCAGCTCTGCCCCTGGGAGGCCCCATGGGCAACTCGATGCATCAGCACACGCATGCACAGGCGCATGGACACGTGCAGCCCTGGGGAGACTGCGAAGCCCATTGCGTGTTTCGGGAGGCAGCCCCTTCTGTTCAGCAGCTCCTTTCACTCACCTGAGGATCCGATCTGAATGGGAGCTATTCTTGGAAGGATCTCCCGTCTGAGGCTGTTGCTTCTCATGAGATTTGGCTAGTTTTTCAGCAGCAGCAATAGGACACCCAGACAAACTGGAGAAAGGACAAGGAGGATGGCTGAGCCAGGAAGACCAGCAGATGCCAGCAGGAGCCCGGGAAGGTGGTCTCTCCAGCTCTGTCCCCAACCCTCCAAGTACAGGCTGCTCAGTTGGCTTCCATTTGGGAAAATTCTAAGCCAATGACACACGAGAATGAAATTCATTGTAAAGGCCTGCAAGACTCTGAGCAAAGGCACCTCCTCTGGGGGGTCTGGGCCATGGGCCTGCCTCTCCCTCCCTCCTCTCCCCTCACCACCAGCCAGAGCGCATTCTGGACCTGTCTCCGGCTCAGGTTCCATCAGCCAGCTCGGGGAAGCCCAGGGCCCCACGGGCCATGACCTGGGTGCCGACCCTGGAGGATGTGGGCTACTAGGTCACACCAGGAGGGCGCAGGCCCTGCCCGGGAAAGCACCCAGTGTGAGACGCTGTGGGAGCAGCTTCGCCTGTCAGAAGTGAGCTGCCTGGAGGTGGCGTGATCACAGCAGTGCTCTGGGGCTCAGCCTCCTCTCTGTGGAGCGACCTCAGAAGCCCCAGCAGCCCTTTCAGCTGAGTGTGTGCCGCTGGAGCAGGGCACATCCCACCACAGCCACCTCACTTCTGCCGGGGTCTCAGCACGCCCACAGAGCAGCCTGCTGAGGTTCTGCCATGAATAAGAGCTGGCGAGCAGAGGTTCCCCAAGTACCGGCAGGACCAGGTCTCCACCACTCTCATCATAGGCAACAGGCCTCTGCACCAGCACACGTCCACTCCTCCAGCCGCCCTCTGGTCTCTCTGGACCTCCACTCGCAGTGGCACAGCTGGCAGCACCACCAGGTGACCACACTTCCGAGTGCCGCTCTGCTCCCCACAGAGGTCTGCTCTAACCTTGCACCGGCCCGGAGGGGCAGCACACAGAGGATGTGGCAGGCCCGAGCCCTGTCCAAGGCCAGGCACACACAGCAGACCCAGCCCACCCCCACACGACCCCCCACGGCCCTCAGCGCCCCAGCTCAGCCCGAGTACCTTCTGTGTGTGTTGCGGTTGCTGTTCACGTGGCCCTGGCCCGTACAGCCGGGGGTGGGGCACTTCAGCACGTTCTCGTGCATGGCCAAGACTGTCAGAGAGCCAGGGAGTAGAGACGGTGAGCATCCAAGGAGGATGCGGGAGCCCTGGTTGAAGGCTGCAGCCTTGTGGGGTGGGGGACACAGCAGCTCCACCCCCAAGCCTCAGCCCAGTCAAGGCACCCCCTCCCACAGGGCCCCCTGCCTCCTTGGGAAAGAACTCGGCTTCAAGACTTCTGTGATTCACTCCTCTAAACTCAACGTTCGGGGCCGCCCGGTGGCGCAGCGGTTTAGTTGGCGCTTCGGCAGCCCAGGGTTCGCGGGTTCGGATGCGGGTGCCTGCCACACTGTTTGTCAGCCATGCCGGGGCAGCGTCCCATATAAAGTGAAGGAAGATGGGCACGGATGTTAGCCCAGGGCCAGTCTTCCTCAGCAAAAAGAGGAGGATTGGCAATGGATGTTAGCTCAGGGCTGGTCTTCCTCACCGACAAAAAAAATTATAATAATAAAATAAAATAAACTCAGTGTTCATAGTCACTGCCTCTAGCCTGGATGCAGGGAGGACTTTCTCCTCCTGAGCCCTACACAGATGGCTGACTCAGTCTCCCCCATCCTGTGCCTGTGTCTGTGGCAGTCTTCCGGGGGCCCTGACCCAGGCTGCTACCTCAAGGTGGATAACTGGGCACGCTCCATGTCCCCAGCCTCGTAGGGCTCAAGTCTAGGCATCTGGACAGTGCCAATCCAAAGGGACTGGGCTCTGGGTGGCCACTCCATGGGGACACCATCCAAACTCCAGAGATGGTCTGAGCTGTGCAGAGCTACTCACTCTCCGGGGGGATCCTGTCCTTGTGGGGGCAGCCAGACAGACTGCGGTGGTGAGGGTACAACCCAGTGACATGGCCAGTGCCATCACAGCCCGGCGTGGGACACTTGATCTCGCGCTTCTCAGCTCTTGAAGGATCTAAACACACAAGACGCATCAATTAAGGGGTAGCCAGGAAGTGGGTGGTGTGCAGGGAGGGGACAGGACAGCTCATGACCCTTTATCCTGGCTGTCCAGAGAGGAGAGAGAGACCAGGGGCTGGACAATGAGGTGACCGTGGAGAAACTGGTCCACACCAGTTGTCTGCACAGAAAAGCCCAGAGACGGCCCAGACTGCCCCAAAGAGTAGGATGTGCAACGTTTTCAAGAGGACAAGCCGGATGGCGGCTGGTGCCCTCTTTCCTCTCTCCTGCTGACACCACGTGAGGCCCACGGGCTTCCGTGTGGGGGCCACGCCTCCATGAGCTCCCACACCTCAAGGTCTGACCTCTGCATAGAGAGGTGAAGGTATGTGACAAGGTCCCCGCCAGGATGTGTCCTTTGGATTTGACAAAACGAGGAGGACAAAGAAGTTAAGTGACTTACGAAAGCTGCATGACAAGTGAATGCCTGGGCAGAAAGTTAAACCCCAATCTTAGTTACTGACCTCATCTAGTCTCTGTGGGCCCAGAGAGGTCACTGTCACATGTGGGGCCAGAAGGGAAAACCTGTTGGGACACGGATGATCCCCAGAGCACAGCTGATGTCCCAGAGAAACTCCTGGAGGAAGCCGTCCCCTTTGGGAGAGCGCAGACGTCACAGAGCCACACTCAGAACCCCGCCTGGGGAGAGCAGGACCCCGATCTGCCTCTCTGAGTTCCAATGGGCCGGAAGTCGGACTGTCACCCACTGGGGCAGGCAGGGGCTTCTTCAGGGACTCACAAGTCCCTCCCCAGTGCCTGCTTCCTGAGCTTCCTCCTAAGGCCGCCCAGCCTCTGTCCAGGGCTTGCACTGTCTGTGCCTCAGCGTCAGTCCCTAAAGCCAGTCCCACTGTCCCTCCCACAGCATGTGGCCTGCTCGGCACCGCTCGGTGCTCCAGCTTGGCCACCTGCCTCACCCTGAGGCTCTGTCCCCTGGGTCCAGGCCCTCAACTGTATCCCTGAAGGCAGGACACCCTGCATCTGGTCCCCCAATATCTGTCCCACAGGCCTGAGTCCCCAAACCTGGACCTGGGGCTGTCACTCTTTGTTCCCCATGTGTCCCCAACAGTGCCCCATCAATGCCTGCCCTGGCCTGTGGGCCCCAGGCCTGCCACCCCCAGACTGACACCCCACAAGGCCCTGACCCCTGTCCCGAGCCTGCGTCACCATCACCTGGGTTTCCTGTGTCCACATCCCCTCAAGGCCTGTGCTGCCCGAATCTGAGCCCCCAAACAGCTGTCCCCTAAGTCTGTCCCACCCTGAAAGGGTGTCCCCTCGAAAGCTGTCCTCCAGGTTGAAATAATGTCCCTCAATATCTGCCCCTGACCCTGTCTGATATGAGACTGTTCCCAGAAGTTCTGTGCCCTGTGTTGCCACCTACCCACCAGCTAGGGGCACCCAGAGCTGCAGCTCACTCAAGTCTCTCCCTGACCCCGGTGCACCCCCCAGGGTCTGCCCACGTCTGTGTCTCTCTATGACCCAGGTGCGTCCCCACACGCCGTTGCTGAGGCTCTGGGCCAGCTAACTGTCCCTCTCACCTCCTCCTCCCACGTGGTGCCCATGTCTCTCTCAGGATTACCCCACATGTTCAGTGTGAGCCCATTTCCTCAGTGTCCACAACCGCAGTCTGTGTAGTGTGTATTTGCCCCTTGTCCTCATCCGTCCACTGCCCCCCAGCTGTAAGGCCTCCGTCCCTGGAGGAGGGAGGAGAGTGGGTGTGTCCCTGGTCCTACCTTTGCTGCAGTAGTTCTTCCTCGCGGCTTCCGAAGGCCTCGCCGCCTTCCCTGGCTCACCGGGGCCCAGCTGGCCTTGCTCGGCGGGCGGGCAGCCTGGCTCGCAGACGGCTCGCACTTGCTCAGCCTTCAGGGCGATGGCCTGCTCTAGGAGGCCCAGGTTCCCGCGGGTCATCATGTCGTACATCTCTGACTCGTCTGTGACTGCGGACTTCTGGGAGCGTGAGTCCTCGTCTTTGCCGTCGTCAGAGTGCACCTCCACTATGACAGAGTACTCGGGCTTGGGGGCCTTCTGGGCGGGGGTGTGGGGGACACCCTCCTGGCAGATCACCTCGGGAGCAGCCTCCTCCTCGTCGTCCTCGTCATCCTCGTCGTCCTCCTCCTCTTCCTCCTCCTCCTCTTCCTCCTCCTCTTCCTCATCCTCATGACCCAGGGGGACTTTCTGCTGGCTGGACTCCTCGCTGGCCACACCCTCCAGGGACTGGGGACACAGCTCCTGGGACCGCTCGCTGGTGACTTCGACGACTTCCTCTGCGTCCTCTGGCTGGATAAAGATGTCCTTTTCCCCCTCGTCGCTGGTAGCTCCATCCTCAGCCTCCTCCTGAACCAGGTGCACGATGCCGGGGCCCGGCTTGGCCACCTGGCCCAAGTCCTCCCCAACCAGGGTCTGCTCAGCGACTTGGCCCAAGTTTAGGAGAGACGCTGCGATGATTTCCCGACAGCTGCTGTACCCGCCCTTGGAGGAGCCCGCGAAGGGACCGACGGGGTTGGATCCGAAATGAGACTTGACGGGGCTCCTTCCTGCACAAAGTCAGACACGCTACGTGGGCGGGGCGCATGGGGAAGAAGACGGGTCTCCAGGCCTCTGGTCCCCTCTACCTGTCCCTCCCCCCGCAGCCTGGGGAGCATGAAACCCCAGAAATGGGGATTGGGTCAGGTCGTTTGTGTCAGCCCCTCTGCCCAGAACTGGAGAGCCCAGCGAACTTATTTTAGGAGGTGGACGGAGTAACTGCTATTGTATTTTTGAAGCCAAGAATTACTCTGATATTTTTGATTAACATCCTCCCCGTTATGGGTACTTTCTCAAATCAGGTAAATCTGCATTTCATAAAATGGTGATTAAAGAATACATCAGATTTTTAGTAATTGTTGCATAATTGAAAAGCAGTAAACAAATTTATATTTTTAAAGGACCCAAATTAAAATCCTTTCACCACCGTGACTAAGATGTAGTGGGCACTCACCACAAGCAGACCCTATGGGGTCATCGACAAGGACTCCCGCTCCAGGAGGAGGTGAGTCAGGGCTGATGCCCAAACCCCAAACGCCCTCCTTTGTGAGAAAACAGGCGAACTAGTCCCTTCTGCCTGGAGTCCATGGGGCCGGGCACCACTTCAGGCACAGCCAGAGCCCGAGGAGGGAGGCGGATGTGAGGACCCTCCCTGGATTGGCTCCAAAATAAAATAAAAATCTATCTCAGACCTTGCAAGGTCAGAAGACACCAGAAGCTTGGGGGTGTTGGGGAGTTCGTACCTCAGGCCTCATTCCCACCCTCAGGACTCTACAGTCTGCCAGGGCTCTTGGAGGACACATATGCTTCCCTGCAGGGCCTGGGGCCACCTTCCCACCAGCATTTGACAAGGCCTGGGTGCCCCGACCCAGCCAGTCCTGGTGGACCTCACGGGGAAGAAGGTGCAAGCAGGGAGATCCCCTCAGGCTCCACTCCCAGCTTCCCTGGGCACCCCCATACAGCCTCACCCCTCCCCCCAGGTGGCTCTCCCAAGGGCCAGGTGGGGCAGGGTGTCTGAGACTCCCAGACACAGACACACGGCCCACGTCCATCTGCCCATCTGTCTCTCACACACACACAGACACACACCCACAATTACATACACAGTGTTCACACACAGATGCCCCCACGGGCCCCCACATGCCCAGCTCCAGCTCTTCTCCAGGAAGCCCCAGCAAATGTCGGGACAGGCTGGCCTTGTTCTCAGGAAGAGTTTTCTCGCAGTCCTTTCACTCGCTTGGACGCCCCCCCATCAGAGGCTGCGTGTCTCCAGGGCCACACTAAGCGCCCTTTATTCGAGGAGAAAGAGCAACAAAGCACCTTCAGCTGGGTCAGGGCGATGAATCTCCTCCTGTTCTGACATCTCGGCCTCGTCCTCCTCCAGAGTTCCTTCCGATTCATCCGACACAGAGGCGTCCTTCACTTCGGCATCCTCGCTGCCGTCGCTGTCCACACCGTAGCCCTCGTCCAGAGCCAGCTTCAGGGGGTGTGACTTCCGCTTGGACACCAGGTGCTCAGCCTCTGCGCCCTCCAGCTTCCTCTTCTTGGCCAGAGGGCAGCTCTGCAAACTGGGGGGAAGAAGCCGGGATCGGTCCACCCTGTCAATATCCCGGGTCCTCCCTTCCACCCTTCACCCTCTGCAGCCACTTTCCCTGGTGAAAGTTTCCCTCTGTATCTCATCACTGTCCCTCAGCTGAAGCCCCAAACTCACGACTGGCAGGCTGATGTGTTTAAAACTTACATTAATTGTCCACATTAAAAAGCTCCTGATTGTGCTTTAAATTGCATTTCCGGCTTCTCTGGAAGACCTAACCTCAATGGGCCCACCCACACGGAGTAGCTCCCTCTGTAGGGGGGGCCTGGCCCTCGTCAGACCAGCTGCTTCCTCCCACCAAGCAGTGCCCAGGGCCTTCCTTCTCCACCTCCAGACCCTCACACCCTCACCCTCTGAACCTGGCACTCCAGTGGCGGGCACCTGAGGTCAAGCTGACCCCTCGGGGTAACAACAGTGACAGCTGGGTGGCAGCTCACTCTGGTCACCTCAACGTGCACAGGTCTGCTCTGAGCTCTCCCTCACAGTACCAGGGTCGAGTGGGAGAACACTGCAGCTCGGCAGCCTCGGGCAGAGATGGAAGGTTCTAGATCCACAAAAGGGCCCAGAGTGGGAAAGGGGCTCCAACACCCCAGCAGCCCAACCTCTTTCCCAGGGACCTCGGAGAGGGCCCCCACCTCCTTACCTGCGGTGCCTGGAGTACTTGCCCCGGATGTGTCCTGAGCCCGTGCATCCTGGGGTGGGGCAGCTGGGGGGAGACAAACAGGAGCGATCACTCCGGGATCAGGCCCCACCAGGCATGGGGAGAGGGTATGAGTGTCTGGGCCCACCCCATTCCCTCACCCTGGGGAGCAGAAGATTGTCTCCAAACAGTGCGTCTCAGAATGGCTGCTTGCAGTTTGCTAAAAAATGATGAAATAACTCACCCCCATTTAAATAAGTGAATGGCTCATTACAACTTTATAAGTGTGTTTAACTAAAGATCTGTATGTATGAGATCAAGACTTCCAACATCGGCGTCTCCTGGACGGCTTCCTTTTTCCCCAGACTAAGCCTTTCCCATTGCAGGTGACCTGCCACCGGGCTTCTGGGGGCTGGGGAACAGGCCCCTGTGAAGCACCTCACAAGCAGCGTCTGAGGCTGGCCCAGCACGAAGCACAAACACTGGGGTCCCCACGGCTGGCAGCCTTTGGAACCTGCAGCATTTCGCCCGGCAAATGGAGCTGGCACCGCCAGGCAGGAACAACAGTGCAAATACACCAGGCGGGCCCGAGCCGCAGGTCTCCAGCTGGAGGCGGGTGCAACATGGCAGCGAAGACCCCACTCCAGAACCTGCAAGCTGGTGTGAGTCCCAGCTTCCTGTCTACAGAGGCAAAGTCTGGAGGGCCAATGACCCAGAGCGGCCTCTGAGACCTCAGGGGGATGACGCAGGGCTTCTTGCGGCTCCCACCCCGGGGCTGGCATGGGGACAGAGGCAAGACCCCCAGGAGCTCCTCACCCTCCACCATCACCTGTCTCCCCACAGAAACAAACCGTGGGAAGCTCTGGAAACCTCTGACCATGGGCATGGACCACACACCCAACCCACCTCCCCGGGAGTCGGCTCCCCAGGGCAGCAGGGGGCCTGTGTGGGGGGTGACACCAGGGTTCTGCGGCCTGCGGGGCACATCCGCCAACCAAGGACTGCAAGGAGCTGCCATCACTCAGTTTTACAGAGCAGCAAACAGAGCCAGCCAGATGGAGGACTGTCGGAGGTCACCCAAGGGCAGGGGCCTGAGCTCCTCCTGGGAGCATGTCGCCCACGGTGCCCCTGCCTGTGATGAGAAGACCTTGTTTTTAACAGGATCGATGTAATGGGGTCCAAGCTCCCCACCTCGGATCAGGCTTCCTAGAGCCTGTAAAGGAAGGATGGTGCAGGCCCACCTACCTAGAGGCTCCCAGGACCCAGAAAGGGGCACCCCCTTGACCTCTGTCCAGACACCCCCGATGATTTCTAATTTGATTGATCGAGGGCCTGACCACAGATGACTGTGGGGCCCAACTGATCACGCAGGCCACACCCAGTGAACAGTCAGGGAGGAAGAGCCATCCGTGAGGCAGAGCTCCGTGCCCCACACTCAGCAGTGGCCTTGAGGGAACAGGGGCCTCTGGTTGGGACACCCCCTGCAGCCCTCCATAGTGGCTGGTCTCAGTGCTGATTTTCATCGTGTTTGAAAAGAAGAAAGAAAAGGAGAGAGGGAGGAGGGGGGAAGGGAGGATGGCCGTATTTATTGTGGATTTCCTTCCCAAACAGAGAGGAGGTGCTGCTGCCCCAGCCTGTCTGTTCTAAAATCTCTGCCCCACACTTGCTTTCACTCTCTCAAGAGTGATTTTAGCTTTGAGACTTTTCACAAAAGCTCCTTGTTATTGGAGATTTGAAGCTGAGGTCCCAATTAGTTGATTAATCACTGAGTTAATCAGGCAATTAGGTGACAGCTGCCGTGGAGGCCTGTGGGGCACTGGCACTGCCTCCGAACACGTCACCTGCTCCAAGCCACACCTCCACCCACCAGTTCAGAAGAGTCCTGGCCTCCAGCTGGGAGGGAGGGCCAGCGTGCCAGCCCCAGCCCCAGAGGGCGGCAGGACGGGCTGGGGGCCCACATGTGTGGAGCTGGCGAGGGCCACTCTGGGAGAGGAAGCTGGAAACCCCAGACCCTGCTCCGCAGGCAGCAGCCAAGGGAGCACCCGATGGAGGTGACGTGACAGCGGCCAAGGCCCCAGAGGTCGCAGTGCCAGCAGCCTGTGCCTCGCGGTGCACGCAGCTTCCCCCATGAGCACCCCAGCGCGGGGTTCACCGACGCCCTCCATTGCTTGGGGCTGGGGAAAGCATGAGGAAGCAGCGGCCCCCAGAGCCTCTCCTCACCATAACAGAAGGGGCAGACCCAGCCAAGCCCGTGCCCCAAACCCTCCCGAGCGGCTCCTTGTGTGTGGCAGAGGCAGGGAGATGGGCCGTAGGCTCTCAGAGGGCCCGCTCACGGTCGGCACTGAGCAGGCTCCTGGTGACCGCTCTGAGGGACCGAACAGAGGCGAGAGGTGTCACAGGAGGCCAAGGCCGAGGCTGGGAGGAGCGGGAGCCCACACTCTGACTGCCACCCTGGAGGGGACTGGCTTCCCTCTGGCCTCCTGGAGGCAGGTAGAGGAACCCCATTCTCATCTGTCCATTAGGCGGGAGCTGGCCAGTGGCTCACGGAGAAGGCCCTCAGGTGAGGACAGACGGGCTGGGAGAGAACCAGGACGCAGGTGTGACAGACGGGTGTCTCTCCCAGAACTTGGAGATTGCCCCAAAGATGCTCCGAAAGGGGTCCAGCCACTTCCATCTGCAGAGGAGGCTGGTGCTCCACCCCCGCACCTAACCAACACCCCCAGCAGGGCCACTATGAGGTTGTGTGACAGCAGAGGGGCCCAGACTAAAACACAGTGGAAGTGTCTGTCAGTTCTTCACTGGTGCAGAGGGAAAAACCACCAGATTGCTTGTTTTCTCTTGGGCCCTCAATGCTGAATTCAGGGCACAGTGAACCTCGAGGTGGGCTCTGGAGATGGGGAAGGAAGCTGAGAGGCCTGCTTCTTCCAGGCCAATCCTCTCCTCAGCTCACCTCTTAACACAGCCTGCCGCTGCCCTGAGGACAAGTGGCTTCCTGGGAGCTCCACCTGAGCTGGGGAAGGGACAAGCTGGGGCGGGGGGGGGGCCACCGAGTTCTGGGACAATGGAGTGTGTCTCTCATCCACAGGGTGAATCCTGCACCATGGAGCTTCACCATAACTCGGTCCCCCCTTTAAGTGATCCGCATGAGTGTATCTGACATCACGGTTTCCTCTCCCAGACCACGGGAGAGCTTCCTCTGCGGGTCACTCTCCCTGTGCTGGCGCCCAGTGTGAGCCCCACCAGGACAGGGGTCTCATCTGCTTGTCTGACCTTGACCCATGGAGTTCTAGAAGGGGGAGGAAGTCCCGGATTGCCGTATCTGCCCATTCCCATGTGTAAATGTGCCCACGGCGGTGGAGTGGGAGCCACAGGCACACCACAAATCACATCCCCACATGTTGCTCGTGGCCAACAAGCCATCGTGAACACAGGAATAAAAAAATATGTGCACTTGTTTGACACGGTCTGTTCCATTTTACTCTAAGCACCAATCCTCAAAAACTTGAATTGCTGAAGGCATTGTTGCTAGAACATTAAATGTCAATGCATTTGTCCTTAGTTTCTCCAATAGAAAAGTCTCACTCAGTAAATTATTGAGGAAGTAGGCTGAGACCGCAAGAGTAACGAAGGTGGACAAAACCCAGACGTTCACACGACCCCCTCACTTATACAGGCCGGGGCCTCTCAGAATATTTCAGAACAAGTCTATTTTGAAAGTCATTTCTGCTTCTGCTGTTTCAAAGCTACCGGAGAATGCCTAGTCCTTTGGGTTTGCCTTTCCAACTTCCCCCATAACTTCATCTATTGCCAAAATTAATTGCTGTTACAAAAACTTGGAGTTTCCTTGAGTCCTATGCCCAGCCTCCTTCCCCTCATTGTCCCCAAGATGTTCCCAGGTGAATGTCACATGGCCCAGGGGAAGCCTTCTCTCCACGCTGTGCTCCCTGGCCCCTCTGAGCATTGCAACGCATCTTCTCAGCGGTCCAGTCCATCAGGGTTCCTCCCCCGCAGGGAGCTGACCCCCGTGCTTAGGGAAAGCATGCCCTGGGAGCCTACGGGGCCTGGTTTGGCTGCCATGCCACCTCATCCTGTGACCCAGGACTGGGCTTTGAGCAGTAGATCATGTGATTCAGCTCTTCTGCTTGGATAAACTTCAACTCTCTGAGCCTCAGTTTCCCCATTTCACAATGGGTTAATAACACCACCAGGCAGTGCTTCCATGAGAATCCCAGAGATCAAGGCTGTACTGTGCAGCCATTGCAGAGCCTGCCACGTGCCTGGGGCTCTGAGCATCCAGCCTCCCTCCCACATCCCTTCCCCTTACGTCTCCAAGTTACAGCCTCAAAGGTTGGAGGTACGCTGGGACACTTTGAGGTCCTCTTGTTTTCCTGATTGGCAGAAACCATCCATTCAACAACTATCTGGTGAAGAATAAGACAGTCCCAGCCCCAGATTTGTTCAGTTTAGTGAGAACCTTTACCCCTAAGAGTTAAGAAGCAGCCAGTGGCCTGGAACCACCCTCAGTAACTAGAATGCTCTATTTGTCTCCATCCGGGAGTCTGGAAGCTCATGGAAACCTCCCTCGAGATGAGGTTGTCAACCCTGACTCCTCGGTGTGGGCAGAGCATCTTACCGAGATGCTTATCAGCTGTCTTGGGTGCCGGCTGCAGGGGCACGGGGTGTATTCAGCACCAGAACTGCCACGGGGAAGGAAGCTGGGCTCGGAGCCCCTTCATCTCTCCAAGGACGAGCCTCGGGCAGGTTTTCTCAGCCGCAGTTCAATTCTGGCCCCATCTCACAGGGAATTTGTGAAAACTAAACGGGGCACCCAGTGCCCACCCAGCACATGGTAGACCCTTGACAAGCACCACCTCCCGCCCCCCCCCCCCGCCTGTGTTTTGAGCCAGAATGCAGTGGCACTACCCCTCCTCAGAGAAGGGGGAAATGAGGGCAGTTTTCTTTGCCAGTCACTAGACACCACTCATCGGAACTCTGAGCAAGATGAAGGCTATGTGGGGCAATGCTGGGACAGTCCCGACACATGGGCGTTGGGGTGGCTTTCTCTCTGGCATTCCCCCCACGTGCGAGGGCCTTGGCCAAGACCAGGACAGAAGCCAGCAGGCAAGGGCGAGTTGACCTCCAGGAAGGAGAGCCTGGCCCCTCCTGCTTTGACCCAGCAAACCACTGCAGTGGGCCATCCTCCCTCCTCCCCAAGACGCTTGTCCCCTGTGAGATGTGACCTGGAATCTGAAAAGTCACCGAGCTCAGCTGCTGCAAGATCGCCAACACACAGAACCACTGTCTGCATCTTGAGTCAGTGGACAACTCGGGACACGGAACAGCCTGTGCCCTCACCTCTGGCTACACAGGGCCGCAGACCATCGGACCCGGAAGCATTGGTGAGAGCCCACTAATACAGCCCCTTGTTGCTGGCTGGGGCCCGTGGTGACAGTCAGGTCCTGGTGGTGACCTGGTGGGAGCATGCCTGTGCCCCTGTCGAGAGGCCAGCTGCATGGTGGAGCCAGGACAGAGGTGGGAGAGGGCAGAGGCAGGGTGAAGACAGTTGGACACACGGTAAGGAGGAAGGGGGCCTCATTAGGGAAAGCAGGGGCTCAGGGGTGCAGTTGGTCAATTGGAAGTGCCCAGTGTGGGACATTTGGGATGCCCAGGGTCACAGGCACGTGCAATGCTTGGCACCAGCAGGAAGCCTTTCTTACCTGAGGTCAGAACCTGCAGGCTCTGGAGGTGCTGGGTGAGAGAAATAGAGAAACACGTGGGAGTCAGAATTGAAAAGGCACTTTGCCCTAACAGCACAAATGGAGTAAAACTCAAGGCAATCCCAGTGAGAACTCAATCCCATCTTTTCCTGACCTCCTAGAATGTCCTCCAGAGTCTGAGGGAGTGAGCTGCCTCCTCCAATGCTCACACCAGACCCTCCCCACAAGGGGCCGGTGGTTTGCAGAGCGGGACAGACGGCCCACCTGCGGCAGGCTCTCTGGGCCTCCAGGGCCAGGGCAGCATCTCTTTATCTAGTTACAGGTAGAAGTTGGCTTCTGGCCAGAAACACAACCTGACAGATAAAGCTGGTTGGAGAGGAGAACAGATGGGCCGAGTGGCTGGTCCCTCAGTGATGGAGCCACTGGGGGCAAAAAAGTGCAGGGATGCAACTGGGTGGCACACCTGAGAAGCTCACTGCTCCTTGCCACTCTTAGGGCCGCCCACATACCAGAACATGTGGCCCTTGCTCGGTGTGTGCCCTGAGTGTCAGGAAGGGAGGCTGGCCAAGGGATCAGGCTCTGTCCTTGCAGAGCAAGCAGGGCGTTGGCCCCTCTCTCCTCACCCCATGCCAGTTCGACCCAACAACCTCCCAGTCCCTGCCAGCACCAAGACTGATGTTCTGGGAGGCAGAGGCTGGTGGTGGAAGGCTGGCAGCCTTTCATTTCCAAACAGAATGGTCTTCTAACTGAGCTTCACTTTTCCTGGTCTAGAGCTGTCTGCCTCCTGGTATCCACCCCAGGCAGGTTTGTCTGGGCCAAAGGAGCCTCAGCAGCCCTCTCAGGTGCCCTGAGGCTAAAGAGACCCGAGGCCACCAGATGCCTTAGAGCTCAGGTGCTCAGCGTGGGGGAGGTGCATCTCAGGGCCTGAGCAGGTTGGGGGGGGTCTCTTAGAGAAAAACCGTAGGGGTAGGTGGCATTTACAGCCTTAGGACTCGGGACTCATGGCCAGGGCCCAGGTCAGCCCCAGCCGGGGGGAGGGCAGCACTCACCTCGGGCCTTGGATCTCCTACGAGCTCGCTTATCCTCATTTTCTAAGCTCATCTGCAAGCAAAAACAACCATGATGTTAATGCGAAAACAGCACAGAACCACCCTCGAGGGCTGCGCGAGGACCTCCAGCCATTTTCTGGATCAAGCTTTGCGGATAAAGGTAAATCCCTGACAGAAAATGACAAGGAACAGGCTCACAGGGTGGGAGAGGCCTGGGATCAGGAGCAGCAGGCAAAGCGGAGGTACTTCAGACCAGAGACCACCAACTCCAGGACGTCCCCGCATCTCCCACTCCTGGCCCTCCCGCTGGCCCCAAGTTGGCACCGGAGGAGGAAGCTACAGGCATGATGCCTGTCCCCTCCACCAGATCGTCAGCAATGTTGGGGTTTCATAACATGCGGCCCCCTGCTGAGACTGAAGAGCACCCCCCGCTGCTCACTGGGCCAGCAGGTGCTGAGGATCCAGATAAGGTCACCCACCACGTGCCCCAGAGCCCAGCTTCCCACGGGAGTTAGCTCCCCCAACGCACTAAGGTCGTCCTGTTAGAAACAGGTGGCTGGGACCCCAACGGGCCTCCACGAAGCATCCAGAGATGCACAGCTTCAATTTCTACCATGTGCGCTCCCAGGAAGAGCCCAAGGAGAGGCGGCCTGAGCTCCGGGACCAGATCGTCCCCAACGTGAGACAGGACACCCAGTGCACGTGTTTTAGAGGCACAGGGGCCTCCGGGACACCCCTGCCAGGAGGATAGGGTACAAGTCATGCATGTCATTGTCAATTGTCCAATAGCCATGTTATAAATGTGAAAAGAAACAGGTGAAATTAATTTTTTGTGTGTGTGTGTGAGGAAGACCAGCCCTGAGCTAACATCCGTTGCTAATCTTCCTCTTTTTGCTGAGGAAGACTGGCCCTGGGCTAACATCCGTGCCCATCTTCCTCTACTTTATATGGGACGCCGCCACGGCATGGCTGACAGGCAGTGCGTCGGCGGGCGCCCGGGATCCGAACCCGCGAACCCCGGGCTGCCAAGCGCGAACTAAACCGCTGCGCCACCAGGCGGCCCCCGGTGAAATTAATTTTAATACTCAACTTTACTTAGCCCAGTCTATCCAAAATCTCATCATTTCAACGGTCATCAATACGAAAAATTATGAATGGGATTTTGTTTTGTGCTAACTCTCAGAAACCCCGCGTGTCTCCTGGCCTCAGCACATCTGACTTTGACCAGCCACATGCCAAGTGCCCATGGCCACTGTGCTGGACAGCACAGCTCCAGAGGCAGGAGGCTGTCTCCAGTGAGAGCCGGTCTAAGACAGGCATGCAGGCCGAGGGGTCGTCTGAACCGGACGCACAGGCTGCCCTCCCAGGGGTGTTGCTTCTCCCAGGAGAGGGTGAGTGGAGCCTCCTGAAGGAAATGAGGTTCTCCACACAGTCCAGACCTCACAGGTCCTCTGGGCGCCCTGCCTGAACCCATCAATGCCCCATCCCCCACCAACATTCCCTGCCCTGACCAGACTTCACAGGGGATGCTGCCCACGTTGTCCTGCAGGGGAGTTGAGGGAGAGCCCCCAGGAGAGTGAAGGCTGTGGACAAGGGTCACAGACAGGCCCGGGTAGGGGAGATGCCCCCAGGAGCTATAGGTCATCACACAGGATCCTCCACCTCTCACACCTGACAAATCTAAGCAGGCAGGTGACTAGGAGGTAGGAGGTCAGCAGGAACCACGAAGCACTCCGAGTCTCCAAGGGAGAGAGGCCAGGTGAGGAGGGGGCCTCTGCCCGGCAGGGTGTGCCCTATACGCCCCAGGAGAGCCAAGGCTCACCACCTGTCCCTAAGATCAGGAAGGGAGGGAGCAATTCCACCTGATCCAGGCCACAGCCAAGGCTGTCAAAGGGAAAGCCAGACAGTGAGCAAGAAGTAGCCGGAGAAAGGAAGGAAGAGCAGCAGAAGCACGCTTCAGTCCCCCAAAGCCAGCAGGAGACAAGTGTCTAAGTTACTGCCCAAAAGACAGAAAAAGGAATTCCCCCAACTAGGAAGACGAAATGTGCAAAGTGAACCTCTGCCATGGGCAGCAGCAACATGCAGTGATTTATGGGATTTGTTAAGGAAGAAAAATCAAAACCTGGAGTAATTTATGCAACCTGTCGACTCCAGACTGCAGAGCCACGTGCTATGAGTCGTGCGAGTATTATAGCCTTCCAAAAGCACGGAAGACAATTACTATAATTTCTATTTTTAAAGCAGAGGTTCCCCATGGACCAATGGCTCACATTTAAAGTGAAGAGAGGAGCAGGTGTCAAAGGGACTTCATTACATTTATGAGCCTTCAAATGTCGTCTGCGCTGAGCAGAGCGCAGTGCCTTCCGATGCGGCCGCACAATGGAGCTAATGCGCCTGATTGCCAGCGCCTGCTTTCAGCTGAAATGCAATCTACGGCTTTTTTTTTTTTTTTTTTTTTTTGTCAGTTTTCCCAAGGAAATTGGCAAGCATTCTGCTAGGTTAAAGTGTGCCTTGGCAATTTGGATTTCCTGCAGATAAATAATTCAAAGAGCAGAGAATAGAGAGGGTTGCAGGGATGCGTAACGGGCGCTGCTTGCAAACTGCGAGCTCCCATTGACGAAGCTAACAGCTGTGGCGTTCATTTTGCCGAGCACCTTTCCATTTGCCATTTATCTGCATCAAATGGTCAATAAGTGAGAAGTTCTCTTCAGAGCACATAGCTTTGATTTTAAATGGGAAAAAATTGGACTATGGGAGGAAAAACTAGAGTTAGCTCTTTAGTACAAGCATGAATTTTTAAGGGCCGGATGACTTGGGGCATCAGCGAGGAAGCAGGGAACTTGGATTTCCGAGCTGTTTGAAACTGGCAGTGGTGGCTGCCTCAGGAGCACCGGGCAGAGCTGTGATCAAACCAGCTCCACTCGATTTACATTGTTTTCCTTCTTGGGGAATTCAAAGCACTTCAGAGGTGGCTTCTCTGCTGTCCTCGTGCCCTCGACATCTGGGCTCCACGTTGTGGATGGAGACCCGGTGCCCATGGCAGCCCAGCACTACCCAGACTCACGAAGCTCGGCTTGGTGGCAGCCCCCCAGGGCCTCCTGTCCCCTTCTCACTGATGCAAAGACTTGGAGACACTTCCCAATTTTCACTGATTTATTTTAAAAACCCTTCACTTTTTCCAAGCACAAACCAATCAAGTCCCTATTTTTGCACAGCCCACAGATAACTAAATGGCCTCTCGCCTTGAGGGTGAAAAGGCCCCCTCGGTCGCAGCCAGCTCAATCCCCACTCCCACTGTAGGCCAGCACTCTCAAGAGCATTGTCGGTGCTATTTCTGTGATACCAACTTGCTTCCGCCACCAGGAGTGTCTCACAGCTTCCCAGTGCTTCTTAAACCATCTCTTCACTCTAATCAGTATTTCAGTAGTTCTGTCTTCAATAGGAAACCATGTGGAAGAAAACAATTTACAAAGGCAAATACATCCTGTTTTGCCACATCTGTTAACCAGACAGGAGTGTCTCCTCATCCTTCCGCTCAACTCGCTTTATTATTGTCATGTGGTCTCACTTAGAAGGTGTTACCATTTTGTTCTGTTCTGTACTTTTTAGTAAAGTCAAAACTAATCACATAAGCTCTTTTTAAACAAAACCGTTCTCACAACGACACGCTACAAAGACCAGCCCTTTTTCAGACCTGTCTGCTCAGCACCCTTGCAAAACCGTTCCTTGGGTTGGACGTTTACAAACTCGGGGACCGAAAAAGGAAATGCGGTAAGCAGCCTCCAAGTCTGTAGGTTTGTCTGGACTCAGGCTGTGGTCGCAAGAAACGCATTCAGAACACAGACACACAGCCAGTGACCGAGCAGAGAGGGTGGACTCTCCCTCACTGTCCAGAGATCTCTCATGAAGTGTCCAAGGCCCAACAGGCTTTGTGCCCATCTTCACCTTTACCCTCAGAGGCCAGGTCTGCCCACCCCCAGCCTGAGTTCAGGGATGTCTGTGGTGGCCTTGCTCACTCACTCTACCCCACGCTCCCTGTCTCTGTCTCCCTGTCTCTGTCTCCCTGTCTCTGTCTCTCTGTCTCTCTTTCTCTCTCTGTCTCTGTCTGTCTCTCTCCCTCTCTCTGTCTCTTTCTGTCTCTCTTTTTGTCTGTTTCTCTCTTTCTCTGTCTGTCTCTCTGTCTCTCTCTGACTCTCTGTCTCTCTCTGTCTCTGTCTCTCTCTCTTTCACTCTCTTTTCTTCTTGGTTCTTCCCCAGCCTTCACAGCTAAAGAGCTTCCCTCCTCTCCACTCTAAGCCATGTTCCTGCCCCTCTGCACAGATGGCTAAGGGCTGTACAAAGAACAGAATCTCTGCTAAAGCCTGGCCCTGAGCAGCCTCACACGCCATCCTGCCTCCCCGGCCCCTGCAGGGTGTCCTGGCCCGAGGAGCACCAGCCTTAGCGCCTGAGGTTGCGGGTCCATCACTCCAGGGAAGGGGGCGTAGGGGAGGCTCAGGAGAGAGGGAGCTGCTCAGACTCAGGGGCCCGGGTGGGAGTGGGGAGGTTCAGTGGATCAGTGAAGACTTGAGGGCATTTGGGGAGGACAGCCTCAGGGTGGGAGGCCTCCAGACCCAGGCAGCAAGGAGCATCCTTGGGTGGCCAGCACCTCACAACAGCCAGGCCTGTGCCCTCCCTCTTCCCAGCCCTCTCTCTCGCCCTCCACCCTGTGCCTGCTCATTTCCCTCGTGGTCCACAGCTTGATCTGAAACAAGCTCTTTCGTTCACGTTTTCGAGGTCATTGTCTCTCCTGCAGAGAGCGAGGTGCCACGGCCTCATTCACTGCTCAGTACATGTCATGTAAGAATGGACAGACAGATGAATGGGAACAGCCAGAAATTCTCTGAGATCTGGGAGTCGGGGGAGGTAGCTCAGCAGAGGCTGGAGCCTCAAGCTGTGCAGGGGTCCAGGCCCCTGAGACCACCAGGGGGTTCACCCCCACCCTGGGCTGGAGGAAGAGACAGGTGAGTGCTTCATTTATTTAGAATGCTTTCCAACAGCTAGCAAAGGTGGAGAATTAGAATGGATTTAGGACAATGTTTTCAATCCACGAGATTAGATGGATTATAGTGTCCCTGCAGGAGGGCTGGGGTGCTTTTCCTCTGGGAAGACCTAGACAAAATGGGGGGAGCATCCACTGACTCCTGGGAGAACACAGGTAGCCCTGCCCAGAAGGAAGGGGTGACATGGGGTGAGGAGGGCAGAGGGACATAATAAGAGGTGCCAGAAAACCGGCTGTCGCCTGCCCCATTGGCTCTGACAGCACCAAGTACCCTTTCTCCAGGGGAGGGAAGGGGTGGAGGACAGGTGACAATCTGGGCTTGTTTTAGTCTCACTTGTGCACAGCCAAGGGCAAGGCCACTCGCACAACACTGCTGCAGAGCCCTTGCAGCAGAGTCTTGGAAGATCCATGTTCCCACCATGGGGAGAAGCTCCACTTAAGGACTTAAGAGCAGCATTCATGTATGCTCCTTGCTCCCTCTCCTCACCAAGCATTCCAATGGATTCCTTCAGAGCCTCCCATCCCTTGTCCCATTTCCTGCACAACCTTCCCGGCTTCCCTTTCTTTTGAGCATGCCAGATCAGGGATCAGCCCAAAGAGCAGCCTTCTGCTTCAAAGACGTAGAAATTCTACTACCTCAGGACCCTCAGCACACGTTCTGCTTTCCATTCTCTGATCTCTGAGGCTAAACAATATGCCTGCACCCCTGCACCCCCTGCACCCCCTGCACCCCTGCACTGCATCACAGCACCCCTGGGTCCTTGCAGTGACAGTTCTGTCCCCTCTTTGGGGACATCCCACTGTGTGTCTGAAGTTCTCCTGACATTCCACTTATTATTCAACCTACTGGCAGCTGAATAGAGCAGGCTTCTCCTTGGGTTGTAGAAAGGACACCCCATGGAGCATTGAACACATGTCTTGGGAGGGGTTCTCCTGACATCTCTAAGCATGGGATTGTGGCTCACTCTAACCCCCAAATTAAAAATTATAGGGGCCAGCCCGGTGGCGTAGTGGTTAAGGTCACACTCTCCACTTTGGCGGCCCAGGGTTCACGGATTTGGATCCTGGGCACAGATCTATGCACCAATGATCAAGCCATGCTGTGGCGGCATCCCATATAAAGTAGAGGAAGATGGGCACAGATGTTAGCCCATGGCCAATCTTCCTCAGCAAAAAGAGGAGGATTGGTAACAGACACTAGCTCAAGTCTAATCTTCCTCACCAAAAAAAGAAAATTACAGCTACAAAATAGACACCCTGATAAAGGGGCCATGTCTGGGTCCATCTGTTTAAAACTCCAAGGTAAATGGAATTTCTACCTAGCCAGGGGTAGAAATCCAGCCACATCAACTGGGGCAGGGCAGCAAGGCCATGCCTGGTGGTACCTCCCTCCCTCGTCAGGAGCATCTGCTCAGGGTGGAAGGAAGAAGGTTCAACATCCATGCAGTCAACCTTCTCTGGATTGCATATCTCTACTCATCCATTGAATATTATGTGACTCAGGGCCCAAATGTTTCATTCTTCAAGGTCAAGAAGAGGTCTAACGAGGGCCGGCCCAGTGGCGTAGTGGTTAAGTTTGCGCGCTCTGCTTCAGCGGCCCAGGGTTCGCAGGTTCAGATCCTGGGCACAGACCTACCCACCGCTTATCAAGCCATGCTGTGGCGGCGTCCCACACAAAGTAGGGGAAGATGGGCACAGATGTTAGCTCGGGACAATCTTCCTCAGCAAAAAGAGGGGGATTGGCAGCGGATGTTAGCTAAGGGCTAATCTTCCAAAAAAAAAAAAAAAAGAGGTCTAAGGACCTACCATCAATGACTCCCCCTTTTCTCCTTAACTTAGAAAAAGAAAAAAAGCACAATGCCCAGCACTTCCTCCAAAACCACAACCACCCAGTCTTTTCTAACAGCCCCTTCCAAACCCGTCTCTGAGCTGTCCACATTCCTGGTGCTGAACTCAGAGGCTGAACTCAGGCTGGCTATGACGGCCTCCACACAGGCCTCCTCTTCTCCCGCTGCTGTCCAGGCTCTGAGCTGCTCGCCTCACCCACCTCCTGTCTGGGGCCAGTCCCACCATCGCTGGTGATACTCTGCTCTTCTGTGGCCACCACTCCCCTGTGCAGTGGCCTTCTCAGGCTCCTCAGTCAGAAAATACCACCTGCCAGCCCCACAGTCCCGGAAATTGACCCTTTCACAGGCACATCCTCGCTCCTTCTCGGCCCACTCTTCATCTTAGCTTCTCTGCTCAGAACAGCTAACACAGGCCCTGTCTGCCCAAACTAGAGGAAAATGACTCTCTAATGGAGCAGCTGTGAAACGGCTGAGGCTGCGGGAGAACCTGCACGTGGGCCACCATGCTTGTTCGTGGCAGGTCTCACACTCTCCAAGCTTGTTATGCCTGAGTCACAGGAGATGGCAACATTCCTACCATCCCTTACACAGCTCCAACAATTGTAGATACGCATCACGCAGAGCCCCTGGCCTCAAATCAAGTAACTTTTTCAGTCACATGATCTCTTTGCATGCTCAGAGCTGGGATGGGGTAAGGAGAGAGAGGCATTTGCCCAGGTACAGATTTAAGGGGGAAACAAAATCTCAGTGATCAAGATAAATAATAGTTCAATGTAATATTTTTAAAACATCAAAATTAGTGCAAAAAAATCCATGATGAACAAAATACCAAAAATTAAAATAAAGACAGGATTGGTATCACTGACTTTTCCTTTTGCGTCAGGTGGCAACATGGCTCAGCAAAGCAGTGACAATCCTACAGGAATAAAATCATGATGAGATGCTTAACCAGGGCACTATAACAGACCCACTAAGATGTACATTCTAGTCACCAGACTCGAAAGAAAAATGATGGGCTGCAAGAGTAAAATACAAGCACCCTTGAATGAGGTTGCCATCTAAGATTTCATATCCTTTCCATCCACACCGTGAGCCTTCACGCCTTGGTGGCCATGCCCTAGGTCACGGCTTGGATCCTTCATGGAGAGCATCTACATGTCAAGACAATGAGAGATTGGGGCCAGCCTGGTGGTGTAGTCATTAAGTTCACATGCTCTGCTTTGGCAGCCTGGGGTTCGTGGGTTTGGGTCCCGGGCACAGACCTACACACCACTTATCAAGCCATGCTGTGGCAGCACCCCATATAAAATAGAGGAAGATGGGCACAGATGTTAGCTCAGGGCTAGTATTCCTCATGAAAAAAAAAAGAAAATGAGAGGTCAGAATCTGAGATCCAAGGAGGGACTCCCACCAAGCCTGTTGTCACCTCCACTTCCATCTCTGAGGGTCACTGGACCCCCGGGACCCGGATTCACCCAGAGTACATCATGGGAAGTTCTAGAATTAGAGCCTCAGTGTGACTGTAAGGGCATTTGATATCCTGGGTTTGGGAGCACCCCTGGGGAGACAAGGAGCCTGAGTTACCTCCATCAATGAGTTCTAGGCAGGGAGGAGCAGGGCATGCCCCATCTGCTTCCACTTGGGAAGATAGAAATAAAGTCAGCAGACCTCACGGATTCCTGCAAAGTCTATCAGGGCTGCTTAGCCTACCCAGCTAACAGCGGGGAGAGTAGAGCAGTTACCGAGGCATGATAGGGAGCCCAGGCGTTATCGGACCTTAGAGGAGGGACCTGGCCAGAGGTGAGACTTTGCTGTCACATTTTAGTTTTACTCTGTTCAGAGTCATTTTTCTCCCCTTAATTTTAAAGTGACCAGGTCACTGATGTTCCCACTCCCACTTATCCTTTGCCTAATCTAGACGGACGCAGACTAGAGCAAAGTCGCCTCTGTACTCCATGCCTGGGAGTGAGAACCTCTGCCCGGCCCCAGGGGCCCAGGGCAGGGGCTGCCCTCGAGCGCCTCACCTTGCCGTGTCTGCCCAGGAGGACTCTTGAGGTCCTGCAGTCGTTGGCCTTGTCTCCGTGTGTCCACCTCTGACTCAGCAGCTCACCCCGGAACTCATTTTCTGAGGGTCAGAAAAGAAAACCTCATGAATGCCAGCTCTTCCAGCTCAAGGGGAGAAACCAAGAAACTCAGGCCTCTCTTTCACGGCGTTTACACAATCCCCCCTTTCCCCAGAACTATGAGCAAGGTCATGGCCTCACGGCTGCTGCGGGGACAAGAGACAAGAGCTTTCTGAGGAAAACCGCGCAGATGGAGACGCTCCTCAGAGGCTTCTAGCGCCCTGGCTCTTGCACCATCGTGCCAGCTCTGGCAGATGCTTTGTGCAACACGCCCCGGAGTGGCTGTGGCGCTCCACGGACTCGGCCGCTCCGGCCAGGGGGCTGGTGCCCGTCAGACAAGGTCTGATGCTCTCCTCCCCTTGCCTGGTTCCCAGCATCTTTCCTCTAACCTGTCTCTGCCTCTCTCCAGGGCACTGCCTCCAGTTAATATTTAATTCCTCCCATAAAGTCACACGTCTAAGCAGAGGCTGAAGGCATCAGCTGGACATGACAAAGAAATGCATTGTGTACCTATTCCCTGCACGGCACTCCCTGTTTCCATGACAACCAGCTTTCTACAACTACGGCATTTCAAAGGAAGGTCATTAAGTAACCAACAATAAAAACAGGAAATGAATATTCCTGCATTCTGCTCTCTGCTTCTCCTTGGAAGTGAGTCTGGACTCTGCTGAAGGCAGGTCAGGCACGCTGTTGTCATACCCATTATTTTTCTTCCCCTCACGTTTCTGACGTGTGTCCCCAAATGCTGTTTTTCTAGAATTCCACCACTCCTGCCCCAGGCAGCCCTGTGGCTCTGGCCATAGCGTCCTCTTGTCTGGAAATGCCTCCATCCCATTAAAGGGCCTCCTGTGACCTACAGGAGCACAAACACAGAAGGAAGCAGATTGGTTGTCAAGGAGACGGCCTAATGCAAGGTCTTCAAAAGAATGGGTAAAACCACCAGGATTTGGCACCTACTGTGTGCAGCTACTGTGTGCCTCCCCCTCACTGAGCTATGGGTCACCTGCAGGGGACCCCTGTGAGGTCTGGCCTCAACTACAGAGGTGTGACTGTGTGACTCTCTGCCCCCCCACCCCCGGGGTCCCCAACGGTCATTAACATGCTCTAAGCGGGGCCAGGCCCACCCTATTCCCAAACCTATGACAGGAATGTCAGGGTAGCATTTAGGAGTCACCCAGGGCCCTGAACCCACAAGGAGGATGCTGCAAAGTGCGTAATGGGGAGAAGTGAGCAGACAGCCTCGCCTCATGGGGATGGAAGGGAGGAAATTCAGGAGGTGAATCAACAAGAATCACGCTGGCCACGGGATATGTTTCACACTCGAAAATGAGGATGAGAGTTCTCCTTGCATCTACAATGGTGACAATGGAGGCTGAGAGACCCTGGCCAGAAAGCACATGAGGTTCACTTTCCCCACATACCTCCCAGGAGGGAAGACTGCGGAAACCTGCACAATGGGCTGATCTGCAAGGCTCAATGGCATTTCTTGTCACGGTAACGTATGTAAATATGTCTGCTGACAGCTGGAGGGAAGGACACAAGATCCCAGATCTGTGCTGTGAGCAGGATTGTTCCCTCCCTCTCGACCCCCACCCAGTGTGACTCCCCTGCGCTCTTTCTGCTCCAGGTCTGTCCTGCTTCCCAGAGAAGCCCAGCATGGGTGAACTGCACAAGTGTTTGCAAAGGGACCTCTGGTTTTCGTTTGATGGGAGACAACCAGCTCACAGTGCTTCTCCATGCTCACCTGCCCCGGGGTGTCTGGAAGTGAAGTCCTGTGCTCCCGTCGCAGGTCGGCTCTGAGCTCCGCAGCCCTACACCTGCTCAGGCAAAGCACTGGGGACTTAAGAACATCTGCCCCAGCATTATAGCTCTAAACAGCCGCTACTGCCTCCTCTGGGCAGAGAGCAGAACAGCACCCTGGTGATGTCTGGTGCCTGCCCCTGGGGTGCAGAGTGAAGTTAAAGAAGGCACACCCCAAGATCAGAGCCTCATTCCTGGGGACCTGGCTCTACCTCGAGACAATTCCTTCCTTTTCTCGGGAATATTTTGGCAGCAGACTGTGATCACTACTGGAAGCCCAGCACAGCTCACCAGTGCTTCTCCTTTGCTGGGAGACAACTGAGGGCCCTCCTGGTCCCCCGCTGGGACCTGCATGTGGCCAGACCCCACTGCAGACAAGACCCCTCCTGTCCAGACGCAAGGAGCAGCTAGCACCCCGGCTCACGCAGAGGAAGCACATGAAGCCCCCCCATCCCACAACTAAGGCAGAGTCCCCAGGCCAAAGGAAGGCCCTGCACAGAAACGTGGGGGGGTCCCATGAAGATGCCCCTCCAGAAGTCACGCTGCTCATGGACACTCAGTGGGGTGCAGGGCCAAAGCAGGACAGAGCAGATCTGGCTCCTGCTCCCACACCTGACCTGCGAGTCACCTTATTCATCCATAAAGTGGGAGGAAAGAGCCATTTAGAGATCTAGAGCGTGTGTGGAAAGTGCCGTCTCGGCAGCTGGTGCACCGTGAACCCGTGAAGAGGTCGCTGCCTTTAGGACCAGGAATCTGAAGTAAGGAGGAGGTTTTCCTCAAGACAAGCCCTTTCTTTGGGCTCTCAGGTCTCCAATGGGTTCATCTGAATCCCTGCTCATAGACGTGAAGAGCAAAGAAGCCACGTGGGAGCAGGTGGCGAGGACGGCAGCACTGGCTATGACCTCTCCTTGGGCCCTGGTACTGTGCCCCCTGCCTGCTCCAATTGCCCAAGCGCCTGTCCTCACAGAGGCCCCAAACTCACTTCTACAGGACTCTGGAGGGCAGACAAGCTCAGACAAGCATCCAGGGACTGTTAGCAGATGCACACACGTCCTTGGGGAGGCAAGTCTCCTGGGAGATCAACTGGCATGTTTCTCCCTGGGCCAGAGCCCTGACCCGGGCTGCAGCCCTCCCGCTCCTCTCCTACTGATGCCACTATCTCCAGCTTGGCGTCCCTGCAGACGGGCGACCAGCACAGCCAGGCCTGGGACGCGACATCAGCATGAAACAGCAGCACAGAGGCCTAGAGCAGAGCACTCGCTCCTCCCGCAGTGCTGCCCTGAGGCCCAGAGAGACCCCCACAGGCCCACCTGGGGACTCTGGCCCGCAGACAGCACACTTCTCTCTCCTGACACCGGCGTCTGTGGCCACTTCCAACACAGTCTCCTGGAGGGCCCCACACAGAAGGGTGTGTCCTCCTGGGAAGGTTCCTAGGCCACCCTGAATCCAGCCCTGCCCTGCACTGACAACGCAGCCCCTTCCTCTGTGCCAGGCCTCCCCACTCACTCCAAAATTAAGAACAAGTCACGGGGAGGCTGAGGGAGAGAGTAACTATGGGAAGTGAAAATGTTTCTGAGCCCTCACTCACCAGCCTTGTGTCTGGTGGCCACCAGCCGCCTTTGGAGCTGGGAGCTTTTACCACCGGCCCCGCCCAGCGTGCAAATGGGGAAGGGCTTCACTCGGAGGGAGCCCACGTCTTGGCTCTCCCACACACGCACACCCAACAGAGATACACACCACTCAGTGGGACACGTCAGCCCTCAGTCCCATCCCCTCTGTCCCCCTTCTGTCCCTACTCTGTCCCTGACATAGGGAGAGGTCTTGCATCCCGGCTGAGCCAACCTTTCCATCTGGGCTTGATATCCTCTCCTTCCCAGCACTGATTAAAAGGTCCCAGGAATACCAACCATATCTCATATTCCTCTCAAATATTTCGCTTCCTCTCAACTGGACCCTTCCTGGGGCTTTTCAACCCTTCAACAAGCTTGAGGCGCTCAAGTTGAAAAAGTACAATCCATCTGGACTCCACACCCCAGCCCCACTCTCTCTCCAGCTCTACCCCCTTCATAATGATATTTCTTAAGGGACTCAAACTTGCTGACTGTGTTCCTCACTCCCTACTCCAACTGGCCCCCACCTACAGTCCTCCACCAAAACAATAGTCCTTGAAGGGTCACCGGTAAGATCCCTCTCACATCCCCATCATGCACCACTACACGTTCACTCCCTCCTTGTATGGTGCACACTCTCCCCTTCCCTCTGCCTCTTCTCCTTCACCCATGCAGTCTCCTTCTGCCCCACTCACCATTCCATCGACTCCTCTTCTGACTCCCCTCCCTGATCATAACATCTGCTTCTTGCAGGACTCAGCTTTTTCTCTCCCCTCTCAGCTGTCAGCCCCTCAAGCATGAACTCTGGGGATTGTCCTGGGTTCCAAATCCTGCCACTGCTATTTTCTGAATCTCACCAGAATCTGACCACTCCAGCTATTTTGTTTTATTTGCTAAAATTGACAAACTGATTCTAAAATTCATATAGCAATTCAAGTAACACAGAATATCCAAAACAATGAAGTTGGACCCCTCTCACACCATACGTAAAAATTAACTCACACTGGATCACAGATGTAAATGTAAGAGCTAAAACTCTTAGAAAACATAGGAGTAAACCTTCATGACTTTGAGTTAGGCAATGGTTTCTTAGATATGATACCAAAAGCACAAGCAATAAAAGAAAAAATGGATAAATTGGACTTCATCAAAGTTTAAAACTTTTGTACATCAAACAACACTATCAATAAGTTGGAAAGACAACCCACAGACTGGGAGAAAATACCTGCAAATCATATGTCTGCTAAGGGACTTATATTCAGAATACATCAAGACCTCTTACAACTCCGTAATAAGACAAATAACCCAACTTTAAAATGGGCAAAGGATTTGAATAGACATTTCTCCAAAGATGACGTATAAATGGTCAATAGACACATGAAAAGATGCTCAGCATCCAGTCATCAGGGAAATGCAAATCAAAATGACAACAAGATACCACTTCATACCCACTAAAATGGCTATAATTTTTTAAAAAAACAGACAATAACAAGTGTTGGGAAGAATATGGAGAAATGGAATCCTCATACGTTGCTGATGGAAATGTGAAATAGCACAGCTACTTTGGAAAACAGTCTGGCATTTCCTCAAAATATTAACAGTAGAGTCACCGTATGACCCAGCAATTCCACCCCTAGGTATAGACCCAAGAGAAATGAAAACATATGTCCACACAAAGCCTTGTGCACAACTATTTATCGCAGCTTTAGTCATATTAGCCAAAAAGTGGCAACAACCCAGATGTCCATCAGCTGCTGAATGGATGATCCAAAGATGGAGGAACGATGTTCGGCAGTTAAGAGGACTGACACGCTCGCACACGGCACAATGTGGTGAACCTCAAGCAGCCTGCTCAGGGAAAGAAGCCAGAGGGAAGGACCGCATTTTGTACAGTTCCATAGTTCTGGAACGCCCAGAAATGGCAGATCCACAGAGACAGAAAGGAGATTTGTGGTTGCTGGGGGCTGGGGGAGGGGGCAAATGGGACCCACTGTTAACAGGCACAAGGTTTCTTTGTGGGGGATGAAAATGTCTTGAAATTAGGTTGTAGTGACAGATGCACAACTCTGTGAATGCACTGAGACCACTGAACGCTTCTAATGGGGGATGCGTACGACCTGTAAACTCTGTTTCAGTCAAGCTATTCTCTGCAAGTCCACGGCACACAAGGAGCCGAGTGTGACAATCTCATGGACGCAGTCTTGGTGCACCGCCTCACCACAGGAGCTCTCAATCACCCAGGCTCGGGAACAGAGGTGCGGTGACCACCTCTACAGAGGGAGAGGCCTGTGCAGTGGGCCGCCCCATGCAGGGTCCTGCTCAGCCCCAGGGAGTGAACCATGAGGATGACAAGGTGGGGCAGGTGCCCCTGACGCACACTGGGTCAGGGAGGAGACTGGAGCACAGGGGACATCAGGGGCCATGCAGTGGGAGGAGGGTTCCGTGTGCTCTGGGAAGCTTTAGAAGAGCCCTTGAGTGGGTGTTCACATCAAAAATAATCTGACAACAGGAGCTGCCCGACAAGAGATGAACTGCCGTGATGCTTGAGTCCCTGGCCTGGAGGCCTGTGGCTGGTCAGTGAGGCCACCTCTAGGGACTTTTGCATACGGAAGAAGGTCCAAATGGGTTGCCTTGGTTCTCCCAGGCCCGGGTTCTGTGAGCCTGTGTCCTGGTCTGGCCTGTACTCCCCACCACTCCTTATCCTGGGGGTCAGGGAGGGCTGGGTCCAGGGGTGCAGCAGGAGGATGGGTCGTGGCAGTGATGTGGGCCATGGAGGGCAGAGTAAGGCATCTCAGATCCCACCCCCCAGCCCCCCGTGGCAGCTCGGCCAACCAGGGCCAAGAGAAGACAACTGCTTCTGGCATCACCACCCGGAACAGCACAGACCCAGCTCTCACCCCTGCACAGCAGGGTGTGTCAGCAGCTGATTGCTGAGCCCAGGGTTGCAGCCAACCTCCCTCCTCCCATGACAAACTGACCGCATGGCTCCATGTCCTGCCTGTGTGTGTGCATCTCTGGGCTGCCACGCCCTGGACGCTCCAGCTGCCCCTGCCACAGTGTCCCGATGCCCTGGAGAGGGCAGGCCTCCTCAGCCTTCAGCGGTCCTTATGAGGAGTGGAATTTGGCAAAGCAGATTCCTCCTCCTCTCTATTCCACTCCACTTCAAAGCCATAAACTGAATATATCCATTGAAAGGCTGGGCCCCAGAACTGAGTATAAGTGTATCTCGCCATTTAAAAGGAAAAGCTTTTTTCCTATTTTTTACCATAATTTCCATCCATCCCCTCCTTGCTGCTACTCAGGTTTAAGGCAAAGCCCAGAAAGGTAGGAACAAAAGGGTTAAAATGAAAATGTGGAAACAATTTAAGGCCCACACAAAATTGACCACAGGTCACAATAGACATTTGGGGGGACCACAGCCCAGAAGTCCACCCTTTGGACTCAGAGACCTTCTGACCCCGAAGTCCTGAGGTCAGGCCCATGCCCCCAGAGGTTGGAAAACAAAGCCCTTGGAGGGCACGCGTGCCCAGGCCCTCCCTGCCTGGGAGCCCCAGGCTCCCAGGGGCTGCAGAAGGGGTCTAGTAGCATCCCATCAAGTTCAAAGTGAGGTCCTCACCCCAGGCACCTGTTCCTGGGACCTTCCCTAGATCTGTGAGCCAGAACCTTGGGGGAGTACACCAGGAACCTGCACTGGATGAACGAATACAAGTCTTAGGAAGCCCCTTCGATCCATAGCGTGGACAACGGCTAGGAGCAGGAGCAAGAACAGAACCAGTGACAGCTGGACAGAGCAGATGTGGCCTGGCCCAGGCAGTGTCGGGAGGTGGAGATTGGTGTGGGAGTTATTCGGGAAGGCTTAATACTGTCACATCTGTCTTCCCCAACTTGGAAATAAAATATAAAACCAAAATGAAAAATTCAATAGAAGAGTTGGGAGATAGAGTTGAAGAAATATACTAGAAAAGTAGACAAAAAAACAAAGAGATGGGAGACAAGGAGGAAACTGAGTCAGACCTAACATTGACTCTAGAGTTCCAGACGGAGGAACCAAGAAAATGGGAGGAAAACTATGAATTAAATAAGAAAATATTGTTTCCCAGATCTAAAGGAGCTGGTGCCCTGGGGTTGGCTCCAGGCCTGGGGCAGGAAAAGCAGGAGGCTGGGGTGAGCAAGGAAGCATTCCGAGAGCGACGGAGATGTATCAGGACTCAGAAACCAGCCTTGGTGGGCTTCCACTGGCCAGCAGGGATAAGCCGAGCATCAAAATAATGATTATAACCCATTGGATAAACTACATCATGAATCTATACAGATATTAATAAAAGTTAATAAATTGGTAGTTAGATGACAAATGAGGTATTTCCATAGTTTCAAACTACCTTCCCCCCAAACGTGAATTAACCGCAAAGGGGAAACGAGTGTCACCACAGCAGTGAGAGAAGCTGGGTGGCACCGTCTATCTGGTGACCAGAGGGTCCACGTGACGATGCAGGGAGAGGAGCCTCACACCTGGCCTTTGCACAGCCCGAGCGCAAACACGGAGAACGGCCAACAAACCCAAACTGAAGGGTGTTCCACAAAACACTGACCAGTGCTCTTCAAAAGGATGACAGTCACAACCAATGAAGACAACCAAGGGGACCGTGTGGTTCCAAGCCCATCTTTTGAGGCAGCCGGAGAAGGTTGAAGCCGTCTGAGGGCTAGAGGACTGTGCCGGAGACAGGGGGTCGGAGGAGAGGGACAAGTGTTCTGGGTGACGGGCACAGACTCCACAAACGTACTCTCAAGTGCTTCAGGAAAAACAGTTTTGTCCTGTTTCTGTGAGTTTGAGATTGTTTCAAAAAATATTTTTAAAATAATGGGGCTTGGGGGTGTGATTTCAGTAACAGTTGGTCAGTGGAGGCCTCTGTGAGGAAAGGTTGAAGCCGGAACCCAGGGTGTCCTCAAGCCCCTCCAGCTGCACGTCTCCACCCTCCACAGTCCCAGGACTGTTCCTCGAAGTGAAGCCCACAGTAGCTGAAACATCCTGGGCGAGGCCAGCTCCAACACCATGGGGCCCCAGCCTTGCCTGGCTTCCCTCGGGACACCCACCTCCCTCCAGGGGCCTCCTGGAAAGCCCAGGGACAGCAGGGACCGGATGGGCTCTTGGTAGAGTCTGACAGCCCTGAAAATTCAAAAGGAGGTGGTGCCTGTGCACTGGACACTGCGGGTCCCAGGCAGGGGCTGCAGGGAAGGCGGGGCACCCTCAAGACCCCCATTTCCCCCCACGATTTTCCTGAGGTCCCCCCAGAGGTCCCAAACCTGGGCATCCTCTCCCCTGGCCCCCTGGGCCCCTTCTTGGCTCCCTGCCCTGGAAGAGCAGAGCTGCAGTTGGGGGGGAGGGGTCTCCGTTCCTGGGTTTTGGGGGTCTCGAGGCAGCATGGGTGTCCCACTCACTGGACCAGCTTTTGGCAGGAAACGCAAACAGGGCTGAGGGGAAAATGAGGGCAAGTTTTGCCCTTTTTCTTTCTGGGGTTTTTTTTTTTTTTTTTTTAGCTGGAATTCAGAGAGAAGTAAAATGAAGACTTGCTGAGTGGAGCAAAGACAGACCTGCTTTTGCTGAGTTTAGGTGAAAATGAGAGAAGAGAAAGAGGTGGGGGCAGAGAGAGTTGGCAATTCTATAGCTTTGCACATTTCTCTCATTATTTTGCTTCTAAATCAGCCTCACTGGTACTTTCTCTATTCAATAAAAGCCAAATGCAGCCATGTCCCTTAATCTCCAACAGCAGCTCACTGCTGAGAAAATAATACAGATGTAACTTCCAGCATCATACACTTTCTTTTCCATTTATATGCAAATAGTGACCTTTCACCCAGGCTGTCTCAAAGAAGTGTTTCCTTAAAAATGCAAATAGCATGTTGCAGGCAGTTACTGTGGCTGAGTCTTTCTTATATTATTATTATTATTTCTTTTAACCTTACCAACGCTGTAAAAACAACAGCTAAACTGCTCGGCACTAATAACGACTTTCCAAACCAAATCACAGGACACGCTCTCCAGGCGGCCTGTCATCCAGCCTGCCAGCAGGGGACGGAGGGGCTCCGGATGGGGGGGCTCAGCCCCAGGGCAGGCTGAAGTGTCCTCGGAGATGCACAATAGCGTCGAGCTGCTTCTCAGAGTCGCTGAGCCAGGCCTCCACCACCCAGGCAGGTGCCAGGAACACGGCAGCACAAGCAAACTGCTCAGCAGGTACTGCTTGCTCCACGCAGATGCACACAGGACTTCCTCAAGAACGTTCACCCCAAGTGGAGTTCAATACTGCGGGTCAACACTAGTGACCTCAATCTCAACCTCCATCCGGGCTGGCGAGACCCCAGGACACTGTAGGATCTCAGAGGTCCGGCACGTGTGCTCTACCCCCGGAAGAGGAGCCAGGGGGAGGTGGCTCCCCAGAGCCCTGAGTCTTCCCAGACGCCCCAGGCCAACGAGAAAGATGAGAACAGGAGGCTAAGAGAAGCCGGGAGAGGAGCCCAAGGGAAATGGATGTGGCTACTGTGTGTGCAGAAGGCACTGGGGTGCGGGGCTCCCTCCCACTCCCCTTGACCCATCCCACTGACCAAGTCAGGCCACAGGCCAGGAAAGGAGCCATGGAAGGCGTCTGCTCCATCACCTGTGCCCGCCCACAGCTCCCAGGGCCTCCGCAATTCCCCCACAGGACCCACCCACCCATCACCTGTGTCCGTGGGTCCCTTGAGGCCCAGAGCCTGGGCCCCTGCAGGTGCTCGGGAAAGGAGGGTGGTGGACAGCCAGGCTGACCCACGGGCCTACCTCACCGAGCCACAATCAGAGACACTTTTCAGACCAGGTGCACCCTGAGTCGCCTGTGTCGATCCTGGGGTGCAGAAGGGGTGCACAGAGGAAACAAAGGAACGGGAAGGGGCTGGGATGGCACAGTCCTCCTCCAGCATGTCGGAAACCCAGAGGGCTAGTTTTCGGGCATCCTCCTGGTGGGTCTTTGGAGTCTGCAGAGGACACATTGGCCTCCTCAGATCGGGAGGGGCCTTCTCTGGGATTCTGCGGGAGCAGACCTGTCCAGCCCAGGGAGAGGAGAAATGGACACTTCCTTCTTCACTGAAACCTTTACACATTTTATTTAGGCTCTTGAAGGTAACCCGACTAGAACGGGCTCTCTTTTCTATAAAAATAAAACTAAGGTGCTCAAAGCTCCCTTTAGGGTCTGTTCGTGGTCTGGCTTGTGTCTAGTTCAGAAAGGAGAGCAGGGAGAGCACCCTCCAGCCAGGTACAGGCAGCGCTGGGGCCCCCACGCCCTCGGGTGACGGTTTCGACAACACCCCGTTCCTCCTCCCCCAGCTCCAGGGAAGGGAGCACTCCTGTTGGAGGGGAAAGGAGAAGCCCCAGGCTGCTGCTCCCTGAGCTGAACCACAGCCCAGCTCCAGGGCTCAGATTGGCCCCATGACAGCCAGTTTTCTGGGGTGCAGGGAACCCACCTGTGGGCCTCTTAGCACTGCCCAGCAACAACCCACTCTGCTGCCTTTTAGGCTTAGAAACACAGGGGGTGCACATGTGCATTCTCCAGTCTGGATGCAGCGTGCTCAGCCAGCAGAGAGCCAACACTGAACAGAAGACAGAATTTGGAGGAAACACACTTTACGCAGAGCAGAGGCGCTGGCCTCTGAGTGACTCTGGGCAGTAAGGGGGCCCTCGCCAGCAGGGGCGGGGCCAGGCGGGGGTTGTCATGGCCCTGCGCTGACACAGGAGACCCTGACCGCATCAGAATGCTCTCTGGGAACGCATCCTGTGTCACAGGAAAAGCCGACTCTGACTCTTATCAGAGGCCATTTGGGGTCCTCCAGATGATAGGGATGCAAGCTGCAAGCCCAGCAGGAGAGCTCAGACCTCTCCTGGGCAGGAAGGGAACCCCACACACAGCAGCAGGTTCTGAACTTAGAAGCTGGACGTGTGATTTGCAGCTGGACTAGCAAAGCCAGGGTCCTCGCGACGCGTTCCAGCAGCCTTCGGGGGGCTGCAGAGCTTCACGAGATGCCTTTCTCGTCCCTGTGGGGTGACACACTGAGGAAGGAAGCCTCCGACTTCAGGACTTCAGGGGCTCTATGGGCTCGTCTGATGGTCTCAAGGGGCATTTCCAGGAAGCATCAGAACCGCTGGACGAGAGATGGCAAGCCCTCAGGTCTTCACAACTCTCTCGAATTGTGAAAATTGCTGGTTTGTGTGTGTCGGGGGAGGGGAACCCTCAGAGCTAACCTGCTTTGGTGCAAAATGAGACCCAAGAAGCCAGCCATGGTGTGGGGGGCGGGGGGGCGCGGTGGCATGGACTCCATGGAAACAAAATGAGATTACACAAAATGTAAATAATCTACCCAAAACAAATCAGACCATTCAAAAGTAATGACAAGAGGCGCCACTTTAGTTTGGATAACACAGCCTGACTTTCTGTCTGTGGACATGGTCTAGGCTCATCAGAGGCAGAGCTCACCCTCGAGAAGGAGTGGATGACGAAGGGAAAATTCAAAACGGAAAACTCCTCAACTGAGCGTTTAAGTAGCTTTTCTTCCCACCTCAATTTTCCTTCTTACCTCAAACCAAAATTTAGAACCTTCTGTGGTGACATCCAGCCCAGCGGGGCCCCTCAGGCCAGCACCTGCGTCTGTATCAGAGTCGCCCCCCCACAGTGGGCCCCAGCCCTGGTGGCCTGCAGGCTCTCCTCAAAGGTGGGCAGGGACACCCACAAGGCTGATGCCAAGAGAGGCGGCTCCACAACAGGGCACCTGAGGGAGCCTGAGACATCCGCCGAGGGACCCTGGGTGTCATCTGTACGAGGCCTTGAAAGAGAAGAAACATTCAAGTGCAGGGGATGGAAGGGGCTAAGGAGGCACGTCGGGGATCTTGGGGTAACCCAGGGTGGGGCTGGAGAATCAGGTTGGAAGGCAGGCTGGAGACAGACCAAGAACGTCTCGGAGGCGGCGAGGCTCACACTGCAGTCTGAGGACAATCTCCCAGGCATCTGGGACGCTGGGCAGCGGGGCTGGGTAGGCCTGGGGGCCATGAAGGGAGGCTCCTTTGGAAGCCTCTCGCGTCCAGGCCGCACCTCACTGGGAAGCGAATTGGCCTCCCAGCCTCAGCGCCCTGTCTGGAGAACGGGGCGACAGCAGTGTCCACCCACAGGGTGTGCTAATGGGTATCAAATGGGCCAGCACACCCGGCACAGGGGCTGAAATAACAGTGTCAAACGTATCTGTGCCCCTCACGGCCCCAGCCCGGTTTCTGGTCCTGTTTTATAGATGATGGCCCAGTGAAAACAGGGTCAAACATGGTAAGCCCTCCCAATTTCAGATCCCTGTTTTTGCCTAAACAAAACTTTGGAAAGGGTAGAATCTGTGAGAAATTGCACAATTCCACATGCAAACTGATGATTAACAAGCCAATTAATTGCTTACTTAGCAGTCTGGGAGGTGAGCAGGCCGCTTTGAACCAGAGTCAGGGGGGCAGTAGGACGGTTACTGTCCCGGGAAGCCCAGGGCTGGGAGAGCCCTTTTCCCCAAGCACCTTCTTTATGTCATAGGCGAGGCTCTAAGTCTACGGGATGTCTTGTGGAAAACAGGCAGCCCCTTCAGTTGGAACTGCTCAGGCTGCCCACCCAGGACGGCTGATGAAGATGTTTTATTTTCAGAATTCAGTGAACCCTGTAGATGTAAAGACTGAAGTCAACTCAGCCAGATGTGCAGGGAAATGAGGGGGGTACCTCGGGGGCCCTTGAAGCTGTGGGTCCAGCCCACCGCGACGCGGGGGGTGCATCACACCCAGGGTGTTTGCTGCTGTCGGTTTGAGGTCTGGGAGCCCAGGGGCCCTCCAGGACCTTCTAAAGCAGGCGCCAGGAGCATAATGCATCCAAGCTCCTACCCCAGCAGAGAGGACTCGGGACCCTCCTCCCTCCCGGGCAGGAGCAGGTCAGCCTGGGTCCTGGAGGGGCTGTGGGCTGCAGGTGAGAGGAGCCGGCCGGCCCTGGGGCTCCGGGGACCCTCTCACTCACGCTGCTCTTCTAATGTGTAGCTTTTAGGCCACAAAACAGGAGAAAAGTAGAGGACCCAGATGGCTTCTGCTGGAGCCTGCAAACCGACGTCGAACATGATCAAGGTGTGAAGCCAGGCGTGAGGGTGAGGCGGGAGCCCGGCAGGCTCATCTGTCAGCAGCTCGGCCCATATGGCAAGTCCACTTTTCCTCCCAATGTCTAGATCGCACATTCACATTTGCACCTGGCCAGCAGCCCCGCAAGAAGCAGGAGCACCGAGCACGCACTCCTTCCAGGGCCTGTCCACCTGCACCCTCCGCCCCCAGGCACGGCCTGACACAGCCTGGCTGCAGCAGACTAAATTGTCCACCCCATCTGATTAAAATAACGTTGCATTTTGGGGGGGCCTGCCCGGTGGTGCAGTGGTTAAGTTCACGTGCTCTGCTGTGTGGCCTGGGGTTCGCAGGATTGGATCCCAGGCACGGACCTACATGCCGCTTGTCAAGCCATGCTGTGGTGGTGTACCATATAAGGTAGCGGAAGACGGGCACGGATGTTAGCCCAGGCCCAGTCTTCCTCAGCAAAACAGGAGGATTGGCAACAGATGTTAGTTCAGGGCTGGTCTTTCTCATTAAAAAAATAAATAAATAACATTGCATTTTGTGTGTGTGTGTGTGAGGAAGATCAGCCCTGAGCTAACATCTGTTGCTAATCCTCCTCTTTTTTGCTGAGGAAGACTGGCCCTGGGCTAACATCCGTGCCCATCTTCCTCTATGTGGGACGCCGCCACAGCATGGCTGACAAGCAGTGCATTGGCAGGCACCCGGGATCCAAACTCACGAACCCCGGCTGCCAAAGCGCGAACTAAACCACTGTGCCACCGGGCCGGCCCCAGTAACATTGTATTTTTTAAGTGCACATTTAAAAATGAAAAAGGGATGAAGAAATGGGTAAGAAAAGCTCTTCTCACAAGAAAAGCTCACATGCTCCTCGCTGCAGGAGCCAACTGAGAGAGGAAAGGGCTCAAACTTGCACGGGTTGGCTCCAGTGACATTGAAGAAAAAAAAGAAGCTGACTGCACACTGTGCTTCCCACTTGCAAGTATTTATGAATCTATTCTCTCTAAAGCAACTTGATGGGTCTGAGAGCAAAAGCATTTTAAGTCAGGTGAAAAAGGTCTCTTTCCCATTTTGTTTTGAGGTCTCTTTTAAGCGATATTTGGGGAAATTCAACAGTCCGTGAAAGACAGAAAATATGCTGAGAACCTCAAGACATCCCACCCACAGCCCCCAGGAAGCACTCTGGGCTGGGTAGTGAGCTGTCCCTGGCAAGGGGGTCCCAAGAGAGGACTGGCCCTGAGTCTTCAGGGAGCAGAAAGCCCGCCGGGGGCAGCATCGGAGGCAGCTGCTCTCATCCTTTCTGGGAAACACAGCATTTTTCGGGCTGACTAATCTCCTACAATGCTGGCTCCCAAAGACCGTTTTCCTGTAAACTCACACCACAAAATTCCCGTCAAAATTACATTTGTAGAAACCCACTTCTGGCTTATTCATAAGTGAGTTCACAAGGAAAGAGCAGAGGAGGAGGATCTAGGAGCGGGGGACCGTGGGCAGGACCCCCAGCCAGGCACCCCTCTCAGCTCTCCTGACAGTTTTCTACAAGATAAAAGCCAAGAAAAAGGGGATCTGGGACTAGTCTTCCAGGGCCAGCACCGGCGCAGGCCTGGGTGACGGTCAAGTCTGACTGGCGCCCAGCGCCCTGTCTGCCTGAGGATCAGGTGACTACCAGCAGCCCCCACCCGCCTGGCCGCCACCCCTCAGCCCTGCCAGCTGGGCCAGTTCCCTGCCTCCCCGCCCACTCTGGGCCAGTGCTGACCAAGGTATTCTAGTGGCTCCCGGTCCCACCCTCCCAGCCCAGGCCCCGCGCCCCACTCACTCCTCACCACAGCAGACATGCCTCTTGCTCCAAGAACACCCAGAAGGAGCTCGGCCCCCATCAGCCTGCCCACCACCATCAGGGCAGCTGTGGGAGGCCCGGGGGTACCTCTCTGCCACGTTGTCAGCCTGCAGGCACCTTATCCTGCTGTCTCTGCCCCATGCTGGTCCGGGCAAACCAGCATTCCACACTGTGCTGCCGTTGCCCAGGTGTGGGCACCACCGGGAGGGCAGTCAGCTCAGCTCTGCTGCACGCACACCCCAGTCTCCTTGACCAGAGTTGGGGCGGATCTCCTCTGCTCCCGCCCACATGCTCACACAGAGTCATCCATGTCCTAATGGGCATATTCAATGACCCCAGGCCAGAGGAGGACAGTGGGGCCCAGAGCAGAGGGGCCTGGGCTCTGGGCAGCACAAGAGACAGCACCCACCACAGCCACAGTAGTGGGGGTGGGGAGGACAGGCCAAGCTCCAGCCACAGTAGCATGGCTGTGGGTCAGCTGCCTGGGGCAGGTCTGAGAGCCCAGTGGGCACTCCCGTGCCAGCACACTCTCTGCCGGCCTCTCCCTGACGCCTCTGGGCAGTGATGGGGCTTCCCAGGAAAAGCTGCTATGACCCCCCTGGGACAGAGCAATTTTGCAGCCCCAAAGTTTCTACCCACTGCATGGGGTCATCTCAAAGCAGATTCTCCTCTCTCAGGCGCCAAGAGCGTTCAGGGCAATGGGTGATTGCTGCCTTTGCCAGAATCTTCCAAGAGGGTGGGAGCATTGGCTCCAAATATTTGGGGCTGCCTCTACACCTGTGGGCAATGCCTGAGGGGACCCAGGTCCCCTGGGTTACTCTTTAGACAGAAGTAGCCCCTGCCCTGGGTGAGCTCCCAGGCCCACATTGTGATCCAAGGGGGTCAGAGCCCAGGTGGTTCCAGGATGGAAAGGCCTCCATGTCCAACTCTTTGCAAACACCCCTGTGAGATCTGCTGCTGCCCAGGTGCCCAGGGGATGGGGGTTGGTCTCGGTCTCCAGCTCCACAGGACAGAGGGTTCCAGAAGCTGCCTCCTTCTCTCTGCAAACAACCCTCTGTGAGCGCTGACCTGGCCTCCTCTGCAGAGTTGGGTCCTGCCCTGCTGGCACCACAAAACTCCAGTCCCTGCTCTCTGACTCTTTTGTTTACCATTAATTAACAGAGCCATATGGAAGGGGGTGATAATCACAGCCAAAGACCAATGGGAAAGGAGCAGTGGTGGAGAGGAGACTGGGCCTTTCCCCAGTGCCCGCCCAGCCCCAGGCGAGGACACCCCTCCTCAAGCCGGAGTGAGGCAAGGCAGGCTCTGCTCGCGTCCCGAGGAGGCAAGGTCCCAGCACGCACACCCTGTCAGGCCACGGCTGAGGGCTCACCCCTCCGGGTGTGCCCCAACGCCCTCCTGCCTTTTGTTCACTCGGCCGCTAGCCTCGGAGACATCCTCAGGTTTCTCTGATTTTTTTTTAAGCCACCAGGGCAAAATCCCTCTCCCATCTCCCTCTCCCAAAAGGATAATGATGATAATCGCTGTCATTACCGCCATTACTGTGACACAGTCTGATGGCCCGAGACTGAGCTCACATCCCGCTACCGGACCCACCTCTCAGATGTTTTGTTTCAGAAATTAAATGCCCAACTTTACCAGCCAATGACGTCCACTGATGCAAAGGTGGTGCTGAGACAAGAAAAGCCCTTATTGACTCAGAAAGAGCAGGGGGACGCTCACGGCGAAGACCCACCGCACCACAGCCCAAGAGCCGCTGTGGGTTTGTTTACTTTCCTGATTCACAAAGGAGACAGAGAATCCAAGGGACAGAACCAAGTCCACATCCCAGGACATGCTACCCCACAGGCGATGGCGTCACATTGCTCAAAGCTCACACCAACTTCTTGGCCAACACTAATTTTTAGTTTTAAATAGGCAAATCCAGTTACACTAACACCATAAACAACAGCACTCACGACCCCATCACGTGAGAAAAGGAGCCGAGAGGAACGGCCAATGTTTAGTTCTGAGCGTCTATCCCACACGCAGAAGCACCCTAGATGTCGTTCCTTAAGTTTGGCAATATGTGACACGCAAAGACAGAATGCTCACATGACCAGCTCTACTTGGTGTCTTGGGGGGAATCACACACGAGGTACCCCGACTCTGAGATCCCACTCCACAGAGATCTTCTGCTTAAGGCACCAGCGTTGTCCCCGGGCATGTAGCAGCTGGGTCCCACGGCTGCAGATGGATCTACGTTCCTCTTCCATAAACGCACATAAAGTTTGTCGTCTTGATACAAGGTCCCCCACAATGTCTTTTCTGTCAGACGCACAACATGTCCACTAGACTCTCAGAGAGGCCGGGTGCGTGAGCAAGCCAGGGAGGGACAGAGAAAGAGGAGGAAAACAGACCCAGGAGGAGAAGAAAGCCTCAGACCAACACAGCAGCTCTAAAAAGCCATTCCCAGACCTGCTTTTTCTGCAAAGAAAGCCTTCATCTTAGAAATTCACTCCGCTCGCACGCCCTCTCCCTGTCTCTGTCCAAGGGGAAAAGCCACGCACTGGATATCTGCCTTTGTCAGCGAAAGAACATAACATTGACTTACCTTTCCCCACAGCTATTGTCTGTCCTCTTTCAAAATGACATCACGGAAAGCAATCATGAAATTTACATGGGGGGTGCAGGGTGGACGGGAGGAGAGGGAAGGCAGCTGCCTCCCGTGCAGCGGTCACATGTGGGGGAGCCTGTGTGCGGGTTTCAATTAAATATCTTCTCCCCTTAGTGTGTGAACTCCTAAGCCAGCTAAAGGCGACGTCTCATTTACTTAATGACCGCTCTCATTAGCAGCGGTGGCACGGGCTGGCGGAGAGGCTCCTTTGTAAATACGCTACCCATGAACCCTTGGGGCTCCAATATATCTGTTTACTCTCCGAGGTGAAATAAATTTACAGTATAGCATCAGAGAGATGGATCTGCTGACTTGGGAAGTGAGAGGTGCCCAGGCAGGCAGAGCTCCTGTCTCCTGCTCCGAGCCTCAGCCAACAGAAGGTGCCTGTATTTGCCCACACTGATTCATAATTAATATGCAGCATGATTGGGGCTTTTTTATGCAAAACGCACAAAAGGGCAGAGAGCGTCACAACCGCCATGCTCACCCCCCTCTGCTTTCTCCACCAGTGGTTCAGTCCAATAATTCCTAATAGCAGCAACCAGAATGACAGATGCCCTGGGTTAGCACGGCTGCAGCGAAAGTACTTTACAATATTTATTGGTGGTTAGGAATATGACCTCCCATCATAAAGAACGGTCTGCAGAATTTATTACTCAGATGAACCATGGGGGTTACATCTTGGCTCATCTGCATATTTGAGGATCAGTGACATAAATGGATATGTATTTTTTTAAGTGCCTAAAGGTACTAATGGCCACAGACCAAAAAATGAAGTCATGCACACAAAGACTGGGTCAGGAAAAGACAATTTTCTTTTATCACATGTTCTCTCCTAGTTTTAAAACAAAACATCCTCTCAAAGAGAGCTCGGGTACTCCCTGAGGCACAGGTACTCTATGCCCTAAAACCACTGTTTATCTCAGCCAGAGGGGAAGCACTAAACTCAAGTTCTCTGCTCTGTCTTTTTGAGTCTTTTTTAAACTGCCTGCAAGGAGCTATCCAATGAAAATCAAGAGGAGAAAAATCCGTAACACACACAATAGAAGTGTCCACCCACTCTTTAAGCAACCCAACTGTCTGCTTTCTCATGTGTCAGTTTGTGATTTTTTTCCACATTCAGGGATAAATGTAGGAATTTCCTCAGTAAAAGTACCCAGGAGTCAAGGTATTCTTTCTTACCATCCAAATTCCCTTTTCTTACTGATAAATCAGGCAAACAGTTGTCCATTATCATAATCAGGTTGTTAGAAACTGTAATGTGAAACATGACACAAACCGAATTTCAGACACCTGCAGAGAACGGACTGTCACCGGTCCATGTGAGAGCCAGTGAAATCCGTGGCTCAGAAGTTCAGTGCAGGGATTTCAACAGTCAGTATCATTTCCTGGTAAGTTATGCAGGAACACAACGCCCCCAACTTAATTAGCACTAAAGGTTTGAGGCCACCAAAATCATGAAGGAGACAGAACTAAAACATTTAGCTTTTCTAAGACGCACGTTTTGAAAATCAGCTAAAGCTCTTCCATAAGCAACTATTTCTAACACGCAGTGCTGCTGTCCACATTACGTGCAAACCAGTGAGCTTCATCCTAAGCAAGTATGTTCAGGTCTTAAACACACACACATTATTCTCAACAAATAAAACACAACATGTACTTAGGGCAATCTTTTAGATTGAGCAAAAGGAAATGAACGCAAGCCTTCACTGGTCAAGCTGAGGATGAAATATTAATTCGCTGGATGAGAATAGTCTGAGGCTCCTACAATGACCGCCTACCATTGTTTTTATTCTTTTGTGAGCTCATATCCATTAGCATAGAAGGACGTATTCAGTTGAGAGCTCTCCTAAAAAGCCATTTTCTGTCTCCTCTGGACAAGCTGTGAGTGCTGGGATATTTTACATCCCAAACCTTTGGCATTCAGAAATTCTATTAAACTCTTATCGGCAGGCTGCAGGCTCAGGCAGCCTGCTCGCCATTGTTCCTCGATGAAGACAGGATTGAAGGGGGGCCGGTGCTGAATCAGCCGTATTCCCCAGCAACACCCAGGGTTTCACGGAGGTATTTAATTCAGATATGTCCAACAGCCCAACTTAGGAGACAACAACAAACAAGGGTGAAAACAGAGAGACTAATATGTGCCACAAAAAGGCCTGGTGCAGCATAATTGTTTTTCAGGTAACCGAAATTCTACGTGTGCAAACCTAAGTCTTTCGGTATTTCACACCTCCTCTGTCGAAGGAACACGGCTTCTTGAGGTGGGGAGCTCTGGTGGCCGGGAATAGGGCCTCTGGACTCCACCTGAGGCTGCTCGGGGCTAGCTTTCAGAATGTGCTTGGAAACTTCAAATCGGTGCCTGTTCCAAGAACCTGGAGAAAAGCCCTGGGAGCTCCCACTGAGCCGTCTCAAAAGGTGAGTTTTGATGAATAAAGGTTCAAATCTTTAGCTAACTCCATCAAGAGAACAAAGGAGGAGTTACAGGAAAGGAGCCAGGCAGGGACTTTGCCTGCAAGTTTTTAAGGTTTGGCGGCTTCCTTCAGCCTGAGCAGAGGGGCGGCAGACGCGCCTGCAGTCTGATCAGCACTTTGGACAGCGCTCCCCCCCCCCCCCCCCCCCCCAACCACCACACCCAGAGCCGGCTTTGTTCTCCATACACAGGTCGGAGTCGGGACTGGCATTCGGCAGCAGTCGCTGAACTCGGGGCTGGGAGAGGCAGCTCCAGACGTGGCTCCCAGCCCTCCCCGTAAGGGGCAACGGCAAGGTAGAACCAAAAACTGTCTTACACCGAGTGAAAAACTGTCAGGAGTTTTTTAACTCATAAAATATTTTCATTTCTATAACTAAGCATGAAGCACATTGTTCCTTTAAACTTTATTCCATAAAAATCTGTGGGGAAGTCGCATGAGACTTTTAAGTATAGGAAGGTCCACAGGGAAAGATCCTCTGTCTCACTGGAGGGTCCTGGAACTCCACAGGGGGAGAAAAGGGGAGATTTGCAAAACCAAACTTGTGACTGCAGCACTTGCGAAGGGAGCGCTTTGTGGGGGCTGGGGAAGCAGGCTTACTGGTCGCTTAGCTGGTAAGATCATTTCAAATAAAGTGCAATTACTTGTGCAAATCTGCACACAGACATTCCAAGTGTCAGTTCATTTGCTTCATAAAAACTCTTTCAAGTAATTTTGGCCTAAACTTTCTGCATCTGTAATTGGCACCACCTTCTCCGGTGACCAGCTGGGGGGAGAGTTTTCTTGTTTCCTCTGAAAGCTTCCCTGCAGATGGGCGCCCGCCTTAAAGCTGCAGACGACAATTAGGGCCGTTGTGTGCGAGCCGAGATGGTCAGCATTAATATTGTATACGAACAGCTGAGGGCGAGGGGGTGCTGCCCCAGGCAGGCTCTGGCAGATGGAGCAAACAAAACCGAGAGCCACTCTCACCAACACCCTGGGCTGACTGTGTGCCTGTCTCACACTCGCCGGGTGGTGAGCTTCTCTCACGCACACATGCACACTCGCACACACACACTCTGGGCCATATTGTGAGGCTTTTCCTGCTGAGATATCAAACACACCAACCCTTTGACACTGTGTGAACACACATATCCACAAACACACACATCTGGGAGATTTTTGTGGAGCTCACACACTAACTCTCGCTCTAACACTGTGTTAATGTTTCACACACACACACAGCCACTTGCATGTGATAGAAACAGAAGCATCAGTGGCCCCAGCCACAGGCCCTGCACTACAGTAAGTTCCAGGTGGACATCTCAGGTCACACACATGAAGATATGAGGGACACTGGTGCCTTCTCTCCGCCCCGCCTTCCCCTAGAGCTTCGTAGCCCCTGCATCCGAACACACATACTCCTGCCCTCTGTCCTCCCACCTCCAACCTTCAGAGGCGAGCCCACAGACAGGGCAGCCTAGCCAGGGTTCTGCAAGCCATGCAATCAGCTGGAAGGGAAGGCATCAAGCCAGTTTCCAGGGCCCTGGCCTCGCTCAGGAGTGAGTATGTGTCTGTCACCTCCTTTCTGGCTGCCCAGAAAAGAGCATTGAGTGCTGACGGGGACACACAGCTAATTAGTCCCTTTGGCATTTTGGCAGAAACATGTGAACAGGCCCAGGGAGGGGTGCGCAGGGCTGGGGGGAGGTACGCACCCAGGAAGGTCCCACAGAGCGTCATCTTGGCTGGGCAGGCACACCTCCTCTCCGAAGCCTGGACACACGGTCACTTCATGCTGGAAAAAGTTGCTGCACAAACTTCTGTGTCCCTTGGCCCTAGGGAGTCCCCTTCTCATGCAGCCAATCAGGGCCAGGGAGCAGATGATCACAAACTGATGCCCTGCCAATGAGGCGCTCTTCTCCACACAATGGGCCCCAGGCCCCAGACAATGAGCCCCGCGTGCATGTGGGGGGGGAGCAAAGGCACAGCCCCCCACACTAATGGACTAACACGTGAAGGAGGGGAGGGGCCCTTCCCAGAGAGGCTTCCCCTCCCCTGCCCACCCCTTTCCCCACTCCCCCACCTTCCCCTTTCCCTTCCTTTTTCTCCCCCTCCCCCCTCCCGTTACTCCTTCCCCCACTCCCCCTCCCCTACTTTCTCCCTCCTCCTTCCCTCCCCCTTACCCCTCCCCCCTCACCTTTCTCTTCCCAGTTTTTCTGTCTCCCTGCTTCACCCCAGACTAAGTCAGGCCAGAAACCTGGTGGGAAACTAGTGAGGATAGGGTGGGGTGGGATCGGGTCTGTGGAGCCTTGGCCTCCACCCAACACAATCATTGGCTGCAGAGGGGCCAGGCCCCCGGGGCCCCTGAACTATGGATTCCCCACCACCCAGGTGGGGAGTCTTGGTGGGAGGGAGGGGAAGGTGAAGAGAGGACCAGGAACCAACTCCCTCAAGGATGGAGGGTTAGGAGGGGTGGGCCTCAAGGGGACAGGGAAGAAACTTGTGTTCGGGTCAGGGTGGGGAGTGGGGGAGGTCTTTCTGGGATGATTCCTCCCACCTCGCTCCATGTCCATGATCCTTTGCTGCCCACCGGCGCCCTTTGGAGCAATAGAGCTTAGCCATTGCCAGACCTGGCTGGACACTCCCAGCCTCCACCCGGCTTCCTCTGATGCTGGAAGGAAGCTCCCACTCAGCACTGAAGCAACTCAGGTGTGACCTCCTGGGGAGGTCTCTATCCCATCCTCAGTTCTGGGTACCCACCTGCCTGCATACAGGTGTCTGACCCTGACAGGTAGAGGCCTGGTGCAGCCTGCAGCAGCTAAGGCCCACAGCAGAATTCTATTTTCGCTGGTTCCATGGGAGGCCTGGGAGACAGGGCTGGGTGGGGCTCTCTCAGGCCATGAAAGGGCCCAAAGATGGACCCCTGGGAGGTGGGAGGGGGCAGATGAGGTCCAAGGCCCCTTCTGGAACATTCCTCTAGAGCAGAAGGCCTCAAAGCTGGCCCCTGGGGTGGTGGGGTTGAGAAAAGGAACTGCCAGTCCCTGTCCTCACAGACTGACCTTTAAGTGAAGCCAGAGGGTGGCGAGGACCACCCACTTAGGCCAGCAGTGAGTGCTGGGCACTCCCGGACCACTTTGCAAGTTGAAGGGATGGGTGTTGAGGGTCAGGCTTCACTGTCCTGGAGCGATAAGGAGGCAGATCTGGACAGAACCTAGGCCGTCCCCAGTTCCCTCACAGCCCCGTGACTGCCAGCAAATAGTTGAATGTCTCCTGTCTGCAGTGAGGCCTCCAGTGAGGGAAGCTGGGCGGGAACTGGACAGGCAGGGTGTCCAAACGGAAGTGTGCCCAGATTGGAATACAGGCTGAGGGAAGGGCCGGGCTGCTGAGGGTCTGGTTGTGGGGTGTGGGCACAGTGAGGGCCGGAGCCATCGGGTGGGAACAGCACACTTACTGAGACCGGGAGACCCAGGGAGAGCAGGCTGGTGGGAGCAGCTCTGTTGTCCTCAGGAGTAGGCTCCAGTCTGAGACTCAGGGCCAAGATCTGGCTGGAAATAAAAGGTGAGTCATCTACTTAGAAGACAGCACGACGGAGGGGTGAGTGTGCTGACAGGCTGGCGAGGATGTGGGGAGAGAGGGGAGCAGGGGCAGATGGGGGACAAGGGCACATGGGGGGCCAGGAGGGGAAAATAGGAGGGCAGAGCAGAGGCAAGGTGAGGGAAGGGGAAGCTGGCCACAGACGCCGCTGGGGCAGGGTGGGAGATCCCCTCTGGGTCTGTCACTCTTCATCTGCAGTGACTGATGTGCTTGCAGAGCAGCGACCTTGGGTGAGCTATCCAACCCTTCTGTGACTCAGTTTCCTCATCTACGAAGTGAGGGCAACAGGAACACCTTCCCTGTGAGCCCCCAGACAGGGAATGCACCGGTGGCTGGTGCTGAGTCCTGGCCGATAGTCTCCCATCACCTCACACCCCCTGGCCTCCCAATCTCGGAGACCCCCAGGAAGCCCAAAGGCTCCGCCTCCCCCCTCTCCCCCCGGCACCGAAGATCCTGGGGCCTGCAGTCAGTAATTCCAGCTCACTCCACCTGATCGGGACTCCCTAACCTTGGGGAAAATGTGTCCTTTAAGATTGATGATTTAAAGTAACAATGGGGGAATCTAGGAATGCTCCAAATGCCTTCGTGATCCGTCACGTGGCAAAAGCACCTGGACAAGTTGAGTCAGTGTTCTCTGAAGGCCTGAGGGGCTGCAGGGGCTCCCAGGCTCCTCCACTCCTGCTGCAGGGTGCTCAGGGGCCAGAAGAGCAGCACAAGAGGCCCACCCCGCTCTAACAAGACCCCTAGGTGACTTGCAGGCCCCTTAGAGTCTGAGGAGCATTTGCCTCTGGCCACAGCGGACCCTGGGAGAGCTCGCTGTCTGTGGGATGCGGCTCTCGCTTTCAAGGGCAGCGGTCAGCCCAGCCTCTCTCAGGGGCTCTATGTGGCCAGGGGACCTCCCTCCCCTTGACCAGAAGCCAGGGCACCCCACCCCTCAGGACATCACCTGCCACGGGTATATTCCCATTTGAGACTCAAGCAGTCGCCGGCTCGGCCTTGAGCACTCAAGACACAGCCAGAGCAGGGTCTGCCCTGTTGGGCCTGTCCTGGGGGCACTTCAGCATCATGGCCATCGCAGTTGAGGCTGGCACAGTTTCTGGTAGCTTTAGTTAGAGCCCCGCCCAGATGTGTACCCAGGAAGGCCCTCAGACCTGCCCCTCGGGCTCCCCTGCCCGCTCTGCCATGACCAGGACCTGCCCAAGTCCTCCCGGAGCACAGTCTGCAGCACAGAGGCTGGGACACCTCTCCTCTCCTCATCCTCCAAAGGCCAGAGGGGGCCCCAAAGTGATAACTCAAGCCTGAGCAGGCCCCCGTGTTGCTCAGAGGCAGAACAGGGACATCACATTGGAAGTAGCCATCCTGTGGGGATGGAGACAGGGTGAGTGTCTGCCAGCCACAGCTCTGAGCAGATTGAAAAGCAGAACAGAAGACAATCCAAGGAACCGGGTCTCCCAGACCTCAGCCTCTGGGTGGGGCCTGAGCCCAACACTCCTGGGGTCTCTGGGCAGTTCTCATCAGACAGAGCAACAAGTCAGGCCAAGGGGCAGCACCAGGAGAAAGGACCAGTAATGGCTGTATCCCAGTTACCTCGAAAACCTGGAACATCCCAGGGAAGATGGCTATCCTATCCATGTAGCTGGTATCAGAGTGCTGCCTCAAGAAGACGAGTGGCAAGAACAGTGAGGGGCTCAGGGAATGAGGGGAGCAGAGGGTGAGGGGCCCAGAGAGTGAGGGGATCAGAGAGTGAGGGGCTCAGGGAATGAGGGGCCCAGAGAGTGAGGGGATCAGAGAGTGAGGGGGTCAGAGAGTGAGGGGGTCAGAGGGTGAGGGGATCAGAGAGTGAGGGGGTCAGAGGGTGAGGGGCCCAGAGAGTAAGGGGATCAGAGAGTGAGGGGGTCAGAGGGTGAGGGGATCAGAGAGTGAGGGGGTCAGAGGGTGAGGGGCCCAGAGAGTGAGGGGGTCAGAGGGTGAGGGGCCCGGAGAGTGAGGGACCCAGAGCATGAGGGATCCAGAGAGTGAGGGAGTCAGAGTGAGGGGTCCAGAGAATGAGGGGTCCAGAGAGTGAGGGGCCCAGAGAGTGAGGGGTCCAGAGGGTAAGGGGTCCAGAGGGTGAGGGGATCAGAGAGTGAGGGGTCCAGAGGGTGAGGGGATCAGAGAGTGAGGGGATCAGAGAGTGAGGGGTCCAGAGGGTGAGGGGATCAGAGGGTGAGGGGCCCAGAGAGTGAGGGGATCAGAGGGTGAGGGGCCCAGAGAGTGAGGGGATCAGAGAGTGAGGGGCCCAGAGTGTGAGGGGATCAGAGTGTGAGGGGATCAGAGAGTGAGGGGATCAGAGAGTGAGGGGTCCAGAGGGTGAGGGGATCAGAGGGTGAGGGGCCCAGAGAGTGAGGGGATCAGAGAGTGAGGGGCCCAGAGTGTGAGGGGATCAGAGTGTGAGGGGATCAGAGAGTGAGGGGATCAGAGGGTGAGGGGATCAGAGAGTGAGTAGGGAGTCCACGAAGCTCAAAGCAGTGTCCGGTAGCCCCCCCACCCTAACAGGGCCTTTTGGGGGTACAGGAGGGAGGAAAAGGGTAGTAGAGCTTGCAAAGGTCCAGATGGAGGAATGTGGGAGCCGCTGCTCTGCTGACTGTTCTAGGTGAGTCCTCCATGGTGACAGGGACTAGAAGCCTCCTGAGGGCCTGGCCCTGCCAGGACAGATAAGGCAAGAGGAAGGGAGAACAGCTGACCAGTAGGAGTGAGGAGGGAGACAGAGAAAAGACTAGAGCAAAGAGACAGTGGTGGGAGGGACCGGAGACCACGGTCAAGGGAATGGGACATGGAGATGGACACAAACAGGCAGGAAAGAAGACAGGGTGTGGGGACAAAGGAGAGACGGAAGCAGAGATCAGGGGTTCTCAGATATAGAGGAGAGGAAAGTAGAGAAGGGGACTGAGGGGCTTTGAAGGCAATGGACAGGCTACCAGGGCTCCCAGGACGTGCGCGGGGACAGCAGCTGCCCCCAAGGAGACATGAGCGAAGGGTGGAAGCTTCCCCAACTTTGTCTTTTTCGTGGCCTTGCACCCTGCAGGGATGACACCTCATTTGCGTGTGCATGTGCATGTGCCTGTTTGTGTGTGTGAGTGTGTGCATACACCTGTGTGTGCTTTGTGTGCTTGCATGTGGGTGTGCACACATGCGTGGGGGACGGAGGGCCATGCTCCTGGTTCTGTTTGAATGGCTTTGGAATTCTGCTCCCAGAACAGATGGCCTCGGAGATAAAGCCGCCCAGGAGCCTGGACAGAGAGTGAGTCCTCGGGCTGTTGCCATGGCAGGCCAGGCTGGTGGCACCTGCTTATTAGCAGCCACGAGAGCATGGCCCACAAATGTCAAGACAGGTTCATGGGGAGGGAGTCCCCGGCAGAGCCCTAGGAGGGAAACACCTTTGCTTGAACACCCGGCCCCACAGCAGCAAGAACAGAGCTTGGCGGAGCCAGTGGGCATTGGATGGCCACAGGTGGAGTCAGAGGACAATAGTCTGGCCACGTCAGGAGAAACCCTCCCTCCCGAGACTCAGTTCCAAGACACCCAAGCTGGAGCCCAGGACACACTGATCCTGGGGTGGTTCCAGCCACACCCGGCATGGGAGACCAAGAGCCATCCCAGAACTGACAGCACACTCTGGGTGTGATGGGAACAGTTTCCTGGGTGAGGAGTGAAGGCACAGACCCCGCCAGGCCCCAGCCTCACACATGGTGCCCCTGGGGTGAGGGCCCTCCCACCCCAACTGGGGTCCCGGAGCCCACAAGTGGGAAAAGGCAGCTGGAGCCCTCGACATAGCTGGCAGAGGGGGTCAGATCCTGGTGCCAGCTCTCCCGTCATCTCAAAAAGCACAGCAACCCCACCGAGGGAGCCAGGCTGGATTGTCCCAACTGGTCCCTTGACCCACGGTTCCAGCTCCTGAGGAAGATGAACTGGAGACATCCCACCTACACCAGGCATTGTGCACCTCCACATGTGGAGTCTCCCTGAGGGTCAGCAGCATTGTTCCCGACTCGCAGGCGTGGCTCAGAGCCCAGATCTAGGCCCTCTGCACCACAAGGAGGCCTCAGTGGTGCCTTCTTCAAGTGGGCTCACTGGGGACAGGCTCACGGTGCAGGTGGTGAAAGCCTCGGCGAAGGCACCAAGGGCCCACCCTAACTTCAAAGGGAGAATGGGGCAGAGGGAGTGGTGTCGAGGCTCCCCCTGCCTCACCCTAGTCCCAGCCAGGAGTGCACAGCCAGAAGGGCAAGGGGCAGCAGGGATGGCCGAGTGGCCCTGGGCAGGTGCCTGAAAGACACATCCGCCAGGACAATTGCAGGGGACTCTGACCACAGGGCCTCCAGGGCCTCGGGCCTGGTCAGCCTAGGACCACCCAACCAACCAGTGGGCCTGAACCAGACCAGGCCTAACAGCTCTGCCCAGGGCCCCAAGGCCACGCCTTCCCCTGGACCCCAATCTAGCTCAGGCTCTAGATATCATAGCCTACCCAGCTTAGAGCAGCTTGGAAGCTTCCAATCCTGTGCAGTCCTCCTACCCCCACAACACTCACACTCACACACACACACACACACACACCCCCCCCAGAACCCGGAACCTGCTGATAAGGCTGCAATGAGCCCATCAACAGCCCTGATCTCTCTGTGCCCCAGCCCTGCCATCCATGAGTGCACAGATGGATAGACAGATGACGGGTGGGTGTGTGGGTGCATCAAATTGGCTTGTGCACATCAGCATGTGAGGGAGGGGCTACATCTGGGTGTGAACACAGAGGACACAACTCATTGGGGGCCACGAGAATAACAATCCACAATGCCCCTGGAGCCCAGAACCCTGCATGCCCCTACCTTCCTGACCCCCACCACACACACACACACCCAGAGCCCCGAACAGATCCAGGCAAGGTGACCCCATGCCCAATGGGGCTGGATGACAACATCAACCTCAACCCCACAGGCCGGGCACCGCTGAGTCTGGAAGGAAAGAGGGTCGGGCCCACAGAACATGGCCACCCCCGGCCACAGGAGCACAGGCCTGGGTAGGAGATGCGGGAGAGGCTCCAGGAAGAGGGCCCAGAGCTGGCTGGGAGGTAGGTGCTGGGAGCCAGAACCTTCCCCAACCTTCACCAAGGTGGATAACCAGGACTTGAGGACCTCAGGAGAGTGGGACGCCTCTGATCCATGAGACTCCCAGGCTGTCGGAAGGCACAGAATGCCAGAGAGGTATCACAGAAATCGAGGTGCCTGTCCAACGTTTACACTTTAAAATTCAACCCTTTTTACAGTTGGACTACTCACTGGATAGTTGCTGAATTAATGAAAACACTCCAGACGCACAGTGACTCAGGGTCTGGACGGACCTGCCGAGCCTCACCGTCCTTCCTGGCCAAGCACCACCCCATTTGGAGGGAGCCCCGAAGTCTTCCTGGGAGGGCTTTGTGAAAGAGCAGCCTGGGCCGAGGGGTCCTCCTGCAACTGCGGTGACCCCAGCAGCCTGACCCCACAGGTGCCGGGCCTCAGTTCCTCCTTATACAAGCTCTTGCAGGCTGTTCCCCGCACCCCCACCCCCCCCATTATAGACAAGGAACTGAGGCCCAGACAGTGACTAAAGGTGACAAGGCTCCAGGGGGAGCTAACGACAGAACAAGGGCTCCCCAGAGGTCCCAAATACCAGAGCCCACCTCCCCCTACTGGCCCAGGAGCCAGGCGGCAGCTCTGAGTAGGCAGCAGGGGAATAAAACCCACTTTCCGAGTGGCCATTGTCCCACCACCTGTGCTCCCGTGCTGCTGGCCCTCCCGGCTTGGGCTGCTCGCTCCACTCCCACCCCGTCAGCTGCACCAGGCAGGGGCACCTGTATGCAAATCCCACGGAGGGCCCAGGGGGAGGGAGGGCTGAGTGGACCAGACACGAGCTGGGTGTTGGAGAGGAGGGCAGGGGAGGAGGATGGCCTCAGGGGACCCTGGGGACCTTGGGGTGACTTCCACAAGTTCAGGGTGGCCACAGGCCCCCACCTCAGAAGGGATAAGCGGGATCATGGGAGGAGGGGCTGCCAGCCCACCCCAAGCCTGGGCGCCTGGGGCTGAGGAACAGGGCACGTGTGGGCTCCAGTGATCTTGGCCATCGGTTACTCCATGAACTTGAAGCTGCTGGCCCGTCCCTTCATGCAGCAGCGAAGTCTCCTTGGAAACACTGCAATGGACCAGTCTGAGTTTGCATAAAACAATAAAGAAGATCGGGATGGTGGGAGCAGTGACCAGGAACTGAGCCCCCACAGGCACTCGCTTACAGTCACCACAGTGAATCGTCACTGTGCTTCAGGGGACACTGCTCCTACCTGTTTTATGGGCTCAGAAAGGTTAAAGGGCTTCTCTGAGGTCCATGGAATTGGGCCACAGTGGAGCTACGGCACTGGTGCCCCGTCCTGTATCAGCCAAGACGGACTTGGAAGCTCGAAAACCCTGCCGATGACCTGTAGCATCACGCAGAGCGCACGCAGCCCCAGAGCCTGGGACAGACACTCGTGTGCACACCGTGTACACACAGCGCGTGAGAAGTGCGGCGGGCAGATACCCAGAGTCCTGAGACCACACAAACCCCTGGGGTCAGATTCCAGGCGGCTGAGACTCAGCTGGACGTCCAAGGTAGATGGAAGGACCCCACACACCTGACTCTGAGGGGACCCAGAAACTGCCACTAGATTCTCAGTCGAAGAAGACTCCCAACACTGCAGGGGGCTCCAAGCTAACAAGGCAGCCCGCAGTTACTGCTGCTCCCGCCACATCCCTTCATGCGGCTGAACCTTTGTCACCAACGTTTGCAGAAAGCTGATTTCTCCCACTGCCACGGAGAAGGCAAATGGCAAACCGGCAGAGACGACTTATCTGTGATTGGGGCTTTTAGGTCACCGTTGCCGCCTCTACCTCCAACTTCATCTCAGAAGGACGATGGGGGGACGCTCCTGGCAGCCAATCAGCATCCTGTGGACAGAGGGGCCGGGGCGGGCGCAGCACCTCACACAGGGGTGGGGCCACCATGTCATCCTCTTGTCTCTAACTCCAGAGCCAGTTCTGGACTCGTCCTCAGCCCAGGCCCTGTCACCTGCGGGACCAGATGGCCGGCCTTGCCCACCCTCCCCAGCAGCCACCCCAGTCTCCTCTCCCAGTCTTCCTGAGCTCTGACTTCCCAGTAAGCCCAGTTCTGACCAGCCTGAGCCCCTAGCTTGCAGTCCCCAGCACTGATCACCCTGGACCATGGAATAACCTGGATGTTGTATGTGTGGTTGTCTCCCACCCGCTGAGACACAAGTGTCGCAGGAGGACACCAAGTCCCGGGAGCTCTGGCACCTATCAAATGAAGCGAAAAAACATTGGTTGCATGGCTCAACTGTCTCCTGAGTTCTCCCAGGGCGGATCGTCTCACATCCTGCTCAGGCCCTCCAGTGGCTACCCACGGAGACTCTTACCCCTCACTCCTCCCGTGGCCGAGGCCCTGATGTCCAGCCGTGGCTCTGTGGCTCTCCCTCTGCCGGCCCCAGCTGCAGCCCTGGCCTCACAGTCCCCTATGCTCAGGCTCTCCCCTTCCCCAAAGCCAGTCCCTCCCCTCCTCCGAAAGGCCTTCCTGACACCCATCTGGCCACCCCAGGCACTGCTCTCTCACATCCTCATACTCACCCCAGACCTGGTGACCTGGACATGTGTGTTGGCCGTCTGCTCTGCTCAGCTCGCTGCCCGGGGCCCAGCACGGCCTGAGGGAATACATGCCAGTGCCTGCTGGGTGACTCCCTCAAACCTGAGCCTGAGGGGTGTCCACAGGCTCAACCACCAGCTGCCTGCAGCTGTTTGCCTTCTGCAGATGAGGATCCAAAGCATCTTTATCTTCTGGCCTCTCTTTCGTGGTTTTTCACAGTTATCCTGCATGTAGGGCTATTATGTTGGAAATTGCATCATTAGGAAGTGAAAACTTGTAATGGGAACAGCGGAACCAGGGAGGGAACATCCTGGCCATTAAGCATCCTTGAGGCCCCTCCACCTTCCTCTGGTCTCATCCTGTGTGTGTGCAGAAGCCCTCGGTGGGGCTAGGAGTGGGGTACCGGAAGCAGCCACTCTCTACCAGAACATCCTCAACTCCAGGAACTGGCACACAAGGTCAGAAAAGAGGCTTTGATGAAGCAACGTCTCTCACATGAAGAGTCTCCCTGGATTTGAGATGACACCCTGTCAGGCGGGGGCATCCAGCACACTTTCTGTTTTGAACCGATGGGGATGAGTTCCCAGTTCACGGCAGCTCTGTGGGTGGTCCCACCGTTTCTAATGGGACTTCACTGTGTTGTGAGACCCACAAGTCTGGAGCCCACTGCCTCGTATCCCTCAGCATCACGTCCTTGGGGGACTCCTCACCCGCTCAGTGGCGACACAAGGCGTGGATACCTGCCTGTGCTCAGGCCAAGTGTGATGGAGTCCAGTGACGGCTGCCAGGGGGCGTGGGTATGGACGGCCAGAGCAGGACAGGGATGGCTGGACACAGGGGTCAGTTTAACAAGTGGGGGCAGGCTGGTCCCATTCATCTCCTGCTGTCAGAGCGCAAACACCCCCAGAACCCACCTCAGACCATTTCAGCTGTCTGTAGGAAACTGTGTTGGCCTGCCTGGCTTGGCCCCCATGACATGTGAGGGCATATGAAGTGTCCCTGCGGAGTCAGGAATGCCCCTTCCTTGGCTACGGAACAGGTGGGGCTTGCCCCTCCCCCTTCCCATGTCCAGCACCTCCCTACACCCACCTGACAGCAGCACCACCCTGTCCTATGCACCCCATCAGGCCCCATCACTTCAGGACAAAGACACAGGCCTCCACTTGCAGGCAGGACCCCCTTCAGGCCTCAGCCCAGTCGCCTCCTCCCCTGGGCTCAGCCACATTCACGTTTGCTCCCTCCTACCTCCCAGGCTTTGCCCTACCCGCTCCTTCCCCTGGATCCTCCTACTAAGCCCTCTCTGGGAAGCTTCCAGATTAGGTCAGGGCGTCCTTGGAGCTCTCTGAGCCCCTGGCCCCCTCCTCCTGGCAGCCCTGATCACGGATGGAATTGCACGAGTGATTGTGTGATCATTTGTCCAGCATCCAGCTCCTCAGGGAGGAGCCGAGGGCAGCGCGGGTCTGTCCTGCACAGCGCCCAGCTCAAGGCCTCCTCAGAGTCTCAGATCAGTGTGGATGGAAGAAGGAAGGAAGGACATTGGTAGTACTGCAGACACCCCCAGCACGCACATCTGAGGGAGGCTGTGTTGCTGGGGGTCTCCCAGAGGAGAACAGGCCTTCTTTGAGAGGCTGGGGGAGTGGGGAGGGGCAGGGCCGGAAGGCTCCGGGAAGGGGTGGGTGGGCCCCGACACAAAGGGCTCTGTCTCTCTGTCTGCAAAGTTGGGCCCTGCACCTGCCCTGCCCCCCCCCACCCCGCCCCGCGGCATCCACTAGCCCGGAGGAGGGGCCCAGGCCTCCGACCAGGGGGTCTGCAGCACAGAGGGGTCAGGCTCCTCCAAGTGGCTCTAGAGCTGGCTCAGAAAGCCTTTGCCACATGCAGGGGCACGGGGCTGGGCACCCACTTGCCCTGGTGTGCAGAGTGCAGAAGCTTCCTTCTGAGGCACAGGTCCCCACCCCACCGAGAAGTGCAAGGGGTGCCATAGAGGGGGCGGAGGCTGGCACATGTCCCCTGCCCCAGAAAACTGCTGCAGACTCTTCCCCATCCCCAGAGACCACAGAAGTGGGAGCAGCTGTCCTGAGCAGGAATGTCACAGACAAACTCACCCATTGCCCTCAACACCCTGAGGGCAGGGATTTAATCCTCCTCCTCCTCCTCTCTACAAGGGAAGTCAGGGAGGTCAGGGAGGGAGGCGGGGGAGGGAAAGGAGAGAGGAGTGGGGAGAGGAGAACAGGGAGAGGGGAGGGAGAGGGGAGGAAGAGGGGAGGGGCGGAGGGGAGGAGAAGGGAGGGGAGGCACAGAGAGGAGGGGCCCGCTAGGGTCAGGGCTCTGAATTTGCACCCGGCACCCTGATTCAGGGCGTGAGCTTCTAACCAGATCCTCACTCTGTCTCCTCCGGAAGCCCAAGCCCAGGGTCTCTAGGGAAGTGGATTATCATTTCCTTATCCCTCCCTCCCGTCCCACTCCATTCCTGTCTCAGGGCCTGTGTCTCTAGGTCTCTCCCCTGGACTGCCCCCCGCCCCCCCATTGGCCCTGGAGAGAAGGTGTGGCCGGAGCAGGGTCTCCAGGAGAAGCAGGACCAGCCAGGCTGGGGGACAAGGGGGAACGGGGCAGGTGGGGGCTTGAGTGCGTCTCTGCACTTCCTGGCACTAATTCTCCCTAATTGCTTTAGAGTTGTACTAATTGAACTGATTGAAAACAGAGTCTGGGGGCATGCAGGAAAGAGGGGTGTTGTCTGAGAAGTCAGCGGCCCATCCCCCAGCCCAGGCTGAAACCCCTCAGCTTCTCAGAGCCTCAGCCAGGGCGGCTCTCTCCTGACCCCAGGCCTAGCCCGAGCCCCTGCCAGACTTGGAGTTGGGGCTGGTGAGCACAGGAGAAGGGACCGGACTCAAACCCAGGGAGTGTCCAGGCCCAGGACAGGACACAGGCAGGGGCTGACTGTCAGCAGGACAGGGCCCCAGTCTCCCTTACACGGGCAGAATCTGCAAGCGGGTCTGAAGCGCCCCACCAGGCCCCTGGGCTGCACGTGGCCCAACCTACTGGTCCGCTTATACACTCGACAAACGCCAGACCCCACTGTCCCGGGCCCAGGGCTGAGCACAAGGGGGCTGGGGCCACCAGACTCCCACAGCCCTCTGTGCACCTGCCTCACTTCGGTGCAGTTATGATAGGTGTGTTCCCCCACACAACTAGGAGACCTGAAAAGCAGGCCGGGGCCATGTCCTCCCCTGGACCCCAAGAGAAGGGGCCAGGAAACACTGGGGAAAGGGAGCGGGTGTGAATGACCCTTTACCAGCTCAGGATACCGACGTAGGCATGGGTTTTTCTTTCTCCAACTAGTGTGCAAGCTTCCAGATCCTCTATTAGCACAAAGCCTACGATAAGCCTGCTTCTCCAACGTGCATATTCAGTTGTCAAAAACAGCTGGGGGCTCACTTAGTCCCAGAGGGCCAGTCCAGCCCCAGAACCAGCTAGAGAGAAGCTGCTCCAGTCACAGCCATAAGGTGTCACTGTGGAACATGGGTCCTGCACAGCCCTGTTGACTCTGGCTCCTGGCTGTGTGATCTCCCTGCTGACCCCATTCCCACTGGCCCCTGTAAGGACAGGGATCATGATTCTGATCAGCTTCAGCATGGCACAGATCCAAAGCCTGGGGTCTCCCCACAGTATCCACCATGTACCACCCCAGATCTCCAGGCCCTTGTGTTGGACCTGGTCTTTCCCTTTCCCCTGAGTGAGCCCCTGTGGGGAGCAGCCCTGGTGTCCTTTCTTACCAGCCAACCTCAGTCTGGACACTCCTGACCCATCACAGTGGCTCTAATAGTGTTTGCTCTAAAAAATGAAGGCATGGTGGGATGAGAATGGTCTCTCTCCCTTTCCTCCCAAGAGGCTCTGACGCAAATACTTCTTCCAAGCTTGACCTCGCGGCATGGCTGCAGCATGGAGCCCAGCATGCAGGGGAAGCCCTCAGAGGAATATTTTGGAAGGCTCTACCCACAGGAAGTGCTCAGCCAATTTCTCTGTACTGAGGGGGTCTAGAGAGGACTCCAGAAATGCCACCCAGAAGATTACTCAGTCACTCTCAGAGAGTTCAGAAACTAAGGCCCGGGGGGCAGAGTCACGCTGTTGGAGTGCTGGGTCTCACCCAGAGGATCTACCAGCTCAGGCTCCACTTTGCTTCAGGTCCACATGGGCTCACTCTGGGGCCACCCTGCAGAGGGGACATGGGAAGGAGGGGACGAGAGCTCCTGAGGGTCCCGGCCTGGGAGAAGGCCATGCCACGCCCTATACACAGAAGGTGGTCAAGGTTGAATAAAGGAGTGAACGAAGGTATGAACAGGTCTGAGACCTCCCTCAACACTCTACGAGGCACCTCCTAGGGAGGGGGGGCTCTGCTGCACATCAACAAGCAGGGAGCAGGACCTGAGTATTAGGAACACGGCTGCTTAAGGAACCAGATTTCAGCTTTATGTAATGCCTGGTCTTGTAGAGAAATGGGTGGGAGACTTCCAGGCAAGCTGAGGGGCTGTGACAAAGGTGGGGAGAGAGGCAAGATGAGCCCTGCCCTGGGGGCTGTGAAGCTCAGGAGCCAGAGAAGGAAGGGCCATCGTGTGGGGCCTCCTCAGTCGGGACTGGTCATGCGGAGCCCCGACTTAGAGCGGGGACAGGGGGACAGAGCAGAGCTTGAGCAGGCTGTAGAGGAGGGGGGACCCACCAGGAGGGGGCACAGCCTCGGAGCCGGTGGGCCTGGAGCACAGCTGCAGGGGGAGTCATTACAAACAGCAGGATTTGGGAAGTGGGAATATTGGGAGCACGGAGAGAGGTGGCTGGATAATGAGCTGATTGGCTAATGAGTAAACAGCAATCGCTTGATGAAGAAATGTTTATGGTGCAATTAGCAGCTGTGCCATAAATAAAAGTTTAACTGTGTTTATTATAAACTTGTTGAACTGCAGGAAATAGCTCTCCATGATCGAGCCAGCCTTTAATACTCTACTTCATGAACCGCCTTCCGTAGGACACATAATTGTGCTCTCAGCATCGCTCACTGCAGATCTCCAGCCCTGTCTGTCCCGTATCTCTATGCCCAGCCCTATCCTGACCCAGTATTAGACCCCCCCAAGCCTGGTTGTAGAGGACCTGACCCCTCCCTGGGCCACACCTGGCCTCCACTGCCCAGAGTCTGTGGCAGGCTGCAGCGGTGCGTCCTCACCTGAGCTCCAGGTTCCCAGAAGTGTCATTCTGACTCATTGTGACCTGCTCAGCACCAGCCCACCTTGAGGCCAGAAACTGAGCACCCGCCTGGCCCCTGGCCCTTGGTCCTCCCCAGATGCCTTTGCCCTGGACTCTTTCCCTTCTCTTCAGCTCTTCCTCCTACAAAGTCCTGCCCGGAATCCTCCAAGTCCTCCCTCTGCCCAACCCCACCACCGCCTACTCACTCCCTCCGTCACCTAGAGGTCAACTTCCTTCAGCATGCAACCTCTTCATTCCACTCCCCGAAATCTTTTTTTTTAAGTTTTAAGTATGAAAATATTCAAACAGACAGTAGTAAACACTCGGGCCTTCCACATCCTCCCCTGAGGGAGCATCTCCGACATTGGTTTGTACGCTGTGTGTTTTCATATTGTACCATCTACATACACATCCAAGAACGATACATAACATTCTTTGCAGATTACATTAATGTGATCACACAGAACAAAACCCTTTGCAACTTGCTTTTATCGCTCGACATTATTTTTGAGGTGAATCAGAATTGATCTGGCTGATTTTAACCTGTGTATCATTACATGGAATGAATAAACCACGCCTCTGTGTTTTGCTGCTGAGGGACAGCCAGGTCCACCTTTTTGTCATGACAAGTGCATTTTCAGTGACCCTATCTTCTTGCTGCTGGTGCTGCAGATGACCCTGGGTGCCACAGATGACCCTGGACAACTCGGATGACCCTGAGTACTCGGATGACCCAGGGGGACTCGGATGAGGCTCTCCAGGGCTCGTGCTAGTCAACAAGCATGAAGTTCACCCCTTCACATCCATTCGTCCATGCTTGGAGGACCCGAGTTTTCAATTTCATCGTCCTCTGGTGTTTCCCGGGTACTCGTGAAGTTGAGTGTCTTTTCATAAGGTTTGGGGCTGTAGGGATGGCCTGGCGGACAGGCAGGAGGCACCACACACTCAAGTTCCCAGTGAGTGGCCAACGACCCAGAACTTCAGGATGGTCACGAGAGGCTTCTCCTGGGTCTTGCTCCTGAGGACTCTGGGCCTAGAACATTCTCCATGCCAAACAGTCCTGTGTGGTGCCTTTCACACTTGGAGGAAACTCACTGACTGCACCGCCCCCCGCCCCCCGGGTTGCAAGTATCAGAGTCTCCTGCTGCTCATGGGCAGCTCAGCACCTTCATGGCCACTTCCGCGTTGGGGACAGACGGAGGTGGCATGCAGGGCTCCCCAAAACCACTTCTCCACCTCCACTCTCTCTGGAAAACTCATCTCTGCACAACTGTGTGGCCCTATTTTTCTATTCAGTTGTGATTCTTGTTGATTTGGAAGCATTTCCCCCATGTTTGGGGAGTAACCCTTGCTAGTTGTGTCTTACAAACATCCACATCCAGCTGGGGTTCCCCTCTTTCCTTCAGTTATGACGCTTTGCACCTTCACCCCTGAACCTGCCCACACTCACTGCCCATGTGGTTCCCCTGCCCACGACGGGGATCCCTGGGCCTCCCTCAGGGGCCTGGGCCCCTGCAGTGGCCTCACAGCTCTTCACTGATACACGCTTTAAAGACATTTCAAGTGTTTTTTAGAACTCCTTTTCATCAAAGAAGGAATGGGGTGATGTTGCCAACCTGGAAAAAGGGGAAAAAAGCATCTTTTTGGTGTCCTGAGTGTGTTTGCACACCGCTGTCTGTACGCACGCTCCCCTGCGCCAGCTGTGCAACACCAAGTCTCCCGCCCTCCTGCAGATGTCTAAAGGACAGAGAGCCGGCACGAGCTGGCCAGAGCCTCAGAGCAGCAGACCCTCCAGGACTCGGCCGTGAAGACACAAAGGCTGACAGGCCTTGGGTTTACTTCCTAGTGACACGCTGCTGAGTGTGTCAAAGTCCACAGGGCAGGACTCAGCTGAGGGGAGAGAAGGGTGGCTGCAGGCTGAGGGCCTCCCCACTGCCCTGGCCCCTCCCTGCCTCCTGCAGGGCCTTCCCACGTGCAATCCCCTTGTCTGGGATGGTGTTCCCTGCCCTGTCCCAACTAAACGAGCTACCATGTTTCCCACTCTCCCCAACAGCGCCGTACCGGCTCTCGCTTTCTACCTCCGAGCATGTCTGTCTCCCCTAGACTGTGGGCTCTGAGTGCAGGGGCTGCGTCTGCTTATAAGTAAACACATTTATCTCCAGTGCCGAGTGACTACCTGGCCCCCACGTGCACCTGGCTTCCCCTCTGTATGGCATCCTCTGTGGGGCCTGAGGTGGGGACAGTCTCGGGTGTGGGGACAGCTGCTGCCTCCGTGCTGGCCCATGCCTCCCCCAGACAAGGGTTGGAGGAATGCCCCCAGCACCCGCCAAGCCGCCAAGCCCGGCACCCACTGAGCCTGAGAACAATGGCAGACGGTGAGCTGTCCCTTTAATTTCTTCCCAGGCAAAGCCTCCAGACTACAAAAACAACATTTTAATTTAAATTCCGATTCCACATTCATTCAAGGAGCAGCTCTGAGCAGGGATTTCATTAAAGGCTTTAATAGATTTTATAGGACTTGTCACATCTGGAAAGGTGATGGAGCAAATGCATTTTCTCTGCTTCCAGAATTTCAACAACGGCTCGGAAGACAAATTTACCATGAAAATGCAAGCACTCCAGCCTTGTACAGACAAGGAGAAATGAGCCTCACTCCAGATAAACAGAGCGATGGTGACCCTCCCTCCCCCCATGCCACACCGGGGCCACGGCCACCAAGGAAATCAGTGGACAGGTGAGACCCAGAGTGTACGGAGGATTCCGCCTGGAACAGGGGAGCGAGGGGTCCCGGGTGGCCCAAGTCCCCGGTGCCCTGCAGGACAGGGCAGGACACCTGCCTGTGGTAGGTGAGTGTGCTGGGCAGGGCTGCCCTCTGTGTCCCCAGCTCCCTTGGTTTGGGGCAGGGGAAGCAGCTTGAACTCTGACCTGGTTTCCTTCCCTCTTTCCTGCGGGACCCTAGCCCCTTAGACCAGGGAGCAGCTCAGCCACATCAACAACAAAGACAGGCAGGGTGATCAGCTCATCAACGTTTGTCCAGACTGTCCTGGTGTTAAAACTGAGAGTCCTGGAAACCCCCTCATCCAGGCAAACCAGGGTGGTGGGCCACAGGGTCAGACAAGCAGCAGGTCAGCCCCTCAACCCGCCCCACATGCAGGGCTTCTTGTGTCACCCTTAGCCCCCCTGCACACCTGCCTGGGTTCCCACAGATTCCCCAAATTCAAATGCCACCAGCAGAACCATTCTGTGCCCTTGGATCCCCCTCCCTGGCCAGGGCACTTGCAGTCCTGCAGGGCAGGGTCTCCTCCAGGTCCTGGTTGCCTTCCACCAGATGCCCCAAGAGGAGCATCCTGCCAGCTCTCCTCACCTCCCCACCCTCTCCTCTGACCTGGCACAGACTGTGGGGGCCACCCCTCCGCACATGACTTCTCATTTTGCCCAAGCTCTGCTCACTGCCGTCTTCAGTAGCCCCTGCCCCGCCCCCCACCAGGAGGCCAGCAGCAGCAGCTCCCACAGGATGACATCCAAGCCCCTCTCATTAGGCGGCCTGCACTGGACCCAAGTTCCCACTCCCTCTCCGAATCTGCACTGCCAAGACCCCGCCCACAGGGTCCCACCCGCCTGAGCTCTGGATTTCTAAGTCAGAGCAAGTGTTTCGGGACCACCAGAGCAGGGATCCCAAAACAATTGTTCTAAGAATCTGGCTTTTTTCCCCCAAAATTGTCCAAATAGTCATCCTGGGGAAAATCATCAATGTTTTGGACTTTGTTACAGTGACTTATGGTTTCATGTTTTTATGTTGAATTTTATGTCGAGGAGCCTCATAACGTTTTGGTAAGGGCTTGACACAAATGTGCTGAATGAATGAATGAACAAATGAATGAATGAGGGTGCATCATGGTATCCTCACTCAGGCCTTTAGGAGGAGGCTGGGCACCCCGTGCACACTCCTCACCCCCCCAGACCCTGCTGCGTGCAGCTCCACATCCCAGGATCAGCCCCCCACCACCGCAAGACCAACACCGAGTGCTCCGCAGAGCTTAAGAGGACAGCCTTGGGCCGGAAAGGCAGATCATGGCCTTGTCCAGACCAGCTCGTGGTCAGCTCGCCCCACACAGGCCCCACCCCACGGCCTCCAGAGCCCTGTACCCCCTAGCCCCACTCTGCATCCTTGGGAGCTCTGTCCAAGCCCCTGGGGAGCTCCTCAAAGAGCCCATCCCCAAGCCACCGTGTGGACTCGGTGACCGGTTCACCATCCTGTGCTGAGGCGTCGGCATCCAGCATGTCCCACTCTCCCCTCCTTTGCCCTGCCCAGAACTGAAAGTGACCGACAGGTGCACCTGCGGGCTGCCTGCCTCTGGCTGCTGATTGGGATTGGCCAACGGGGAGCCCCACAGGAGACCGGGACAGGGGTATGTATTCCCGCAGCCCCTCCCTGCAGGATCCTCACCCTCAGGTCTCAGCTCCCATTGGGCAGCGTTCTCTGGGTCGTCTCAGGTCCAAGGGCGGACCCCGATTTATCCTTAGTGGTTTCTCTACACCCTGCCCACACCTCAATCCCTTTAGTCCGCTCTCTTCAAATTTCCCGGTTTGAGGGTGACGTCAGTCTCCTGGACCCTGACTGAGACAGATCCCTAACTTGGATCTTATACCAAAATAAATCGTAAATGGGTCAAAGATGTAAACATTTAGAAATAACCAGAAAAGTGCTAGAAGAAAGTATGGGGAGGGGCCGGCCCAGTGGCGCAGTGGTTTAGTTCGCACTTTGGCAGCCTGGGATTCGCAGGTTCGGGTCCCAGGAGCCAGCCGACGCTGTGGCGGCGTTCCATATAAAGTGGAGGAAGATGGGCACGGATGTTAGCCCAGGGCTGGTCTTCCTCACACACACACACACACACAAAAAGCATGGGGAGAACATTATGAGCTCACAGAGCCCAAATCATAAAAGATTAATTACCTCACATTACAAAAAAAATCCTACACAAGCAAAACTACTTTAAATAAAGACAAAAGTTAAATAATAAATGAGGAAAAACATTTGCAAGTATTTAGGGATAAAACTTTGCTATGTAAAGAGCCTGTCCAAATCAACAAGACAAAGTCCAACAACTCAATTTAAAAAAATGGGTCAAGGATATAAATAGTTCACAGAACAAGGGGAAATATGACTTTTAAACAAATAAAAAGTTGTTCAACACGACTCATGTAGGAGAAACGTTATTTTAAACTGCAACCTTTTAGATTGGCAAAGATCCCAAGGTTTCCTAATACGGATACGTTGGGAGGCTGTATGCACTGCTGTGGGGCAGGTATGGGGTGAGCTCCGTAGAGGGCAATTTGACAACAGGTCTTTCAAGTTTAAACTGCACACACGAGTTAGCCCAGCACTTCCAGGAATCTGTCCTCCAACACGCTCACCGCTGGGAAATGCACACGTTCAAGGACATCTTTGGCACCATTGTCCATGAAAAAAAGGTTGGAAACAACCCAAATGTCCATCAGTAAGGGACGAGACAGCCCTGCACCATGTGGGGCCTCTCCCAGCCACGGTGCTGCGTGGACAGGCCCTGTGGCAGCACATAGAACCACAGCGGTCTGTGGTGACCAAGCAGCAGGGGCGAGAGGCTGCCTTCTCGCCTGGCCTCCCCTGTGCTTTCTTCCTTTTGAATCATCTGCATGTATGACCTATTCCCCTCCTCAAAAAAGGAAAAGTAAATATAGTAAAATATTTAAATACACATTTTTGAATGCCCAATGCTGTAGCCAGTCCCAGAGATTCTGACCCTGGGGCCTGCAGGTGGGGACAACTCCAGGGACTCTGAGGTGTTGGGGGATCAGGGGCTGGGGGCAACAGGTTGCTACCTCCTTTAGATGTTGGCTCCACTGAGAGTCTAGGGGGAGCATTCTGCCGATTCCCACGGTCTCAGCACCGCACAGATGGTGTGCCCGCTCCCTCAGGAGCCCCTGGAAGCAGTCCCCGTGGGCAAACGTGAGGAGACGCTGCCACCCTCTGGCAGATGAGGGAGGAGACATGGTCTGGGGACCCTGTTAAAACCTGGAGGGGGCACTCCAGGGTCACGCTCTGTGGCAGCTCGCTGTGAGGGTCCGTGGGGTACACACTGGCGATCTGATGTGTCAGTGTGTGTGTTGTGCTTCAACAAAAATAAAGACAAAAACCCAGGGGCCAGGCCCCTCCCCGACCTGCCTGGGCAGTGGGATGGTTAACACAATCCCCAAACCCCTGAAGCAAGCGGTCAGGGCCCTTTCAACAAGGCTGTGGACCAAGACCTCAGGGGGGGACCTCAGGGGGAATGTGGCCTAACACCCCCCACCAGCCCCCAGGGCTCCACTGGGACAGACAGGAGCTCAGGCCTATGGCCATGAGGATGTGTGTGACAGGGGCCCAGCCAAGGAGGACACAACCCCCACCAGGGCACCTCCACCTGGGCTCAGAGTTGAGTTTCAGCCCCATCCTCAGGGGCTGCCCAGCCCACCCTGGCCCACAGCCCCAGCCTCCTGCCTTCTGCCCTGCCCAGAGCACAGGCCCAGCCAGAGGCCCCAGAGCAGCTGTGTACAGATGTGGTGACCAGACAACCCACATTGTCCACTCTGAGACCTGCTTCTACACCACGGGTCTACACTGCAGTCCATCTACACTGCAGCCCCCGCATCTCCACTGCAGAGGCTCCCCTCTGCACTACACCCAGTGCATCCCCCTTGCAATGCACGCACAGCAGAGTGCATCCACCCCCAGTGTGGTGCATCTACACTGTGGCACACTCACCCTCCAGTGCATCTACCACCTTGTGATCCATCTACACTGCAGTATATCCACAAACACGTGTGCATACACACATGCACACATCTGGAGCCACGACTGCCAGAGCCACTTCCACTGCCATTTGTGGACAAAGTGTCAAAGATCCAGGACAAGTGCACCAAGGCTCTACCTTCAATACCCAGAAGGATCTTCCAGGTCACACACACACCCCGGGCTGGCCTCTGCCGGGAGCTTCTGCAGAACTGAGCACGGCTGCGCAGACACGCACCCTGTTCTCGGCCCCAGGAGGTAAAACTAATACAACAAGTAAAATAAAACCTTTGACATAAGGGTCATGAGTTTACCCTCAAAAATTTATCCTTTAACATCTTCTAGAATGAGTTGTCTTTGTTTTCGTTTTTCGAAAGCCTCCCACTGCCTTTAGGAAGAAGTGCAAACTCCTCTCCAGGACCCCGCCTCCCGCCAGGCCCGCCTCCCACTGGGCTCCGTCCTTTCCTACAGGCCTTGCACCCCCCTCTCCTCAGCTTGGACTACCCCTCCCAGGTGCACTGTATGTGTTTCCTGGGGCTGTCCTAACAAAGTGCCACAGACTGGGGGAAACGGGGCAGGGAGGGGGGGCACTTAAAACAAGAGAAATTTATTCTCTCAGAGCCCTGGAAAGCAGAACTCCAAAGGCTCTAAGTGAGGATCCTTCCTTGCCTCTTCCAGCTTCTGGTGGCCCCAGGTGTTCTTGGCTTGTAGACACATCACCCCAATCTCTGCCTCCGTTGTCACCTAGTGTTCTCCCTGCATCTTCTGTGTCTGTGTCCAAATGTCCCTCTTCTTATAAGGACTCAACTCCAGGATGATCTCACTTAACTGATCACATCAGCAAACACCTAGCTTCCAAATAAGGCCACACTCTCAGGTACTGGGGGGAAGGGCTCCAGCATAGCTTTTGGGGGACACAATTTAACCAACAACACTCATCAGTAACGAAACTAGGAGAATGTTACAACCCAGTTCAAAGGAGAATCCAAACCACAGACACACGCACAGGCCATCAAGAATCCTGAAACGAATTTATGAGGAGATGCAAAACTGGTCAAGACCCAAAGAGCAAGCGTCAATTGTTTTCCACTGGACAAAATCCCGTGAACAAGACTTGTTTGCATTACTATCAATTTCCTGCAATTATAGAGCTATAAAATACTTCAAAGACAATAAAAGACAGAAAATTTGGAAGGGTGAGCCAACAGGGCACCCAATCAACTTTTTTTGACATTTCAAGGTCTTTTGTAATTTTTCCCAACAAAATGTCAGATACACAGAAGTGGAGAGAAGAACACATGTGGGCACCCCTAAACCCCAACAAAGATCAGCGGGGCCACCTTCACTCTGCCCACTCTGCACCCACACTCACAGGTCATGTGGAAGTAAATCCAAACCTGATCACGGCTTCTCATCCATAGACACAGCAATGGGTGGTTTGTAAAGGCTTCTAGAGAGAGAAATGACGTGATTCCACTGGATTTTAGAAAAATCACCCTGGCTGCCAAGTTCACTGAGACTGAAGGAAGAGACTAGAAGAAGGCGGTAGGGAGTGCTCCCACACACGCATGCACACGTGTGCACACACACAACATGCAGTGTACGCACACATGCGTGCACACACATACCAGGCATGCACACAGCACGTAAACATACACACGTGGGTGTCCACATTCTCACACCTACCACCAAGCTCTCCTCCACTGCAGGGATGACACCTTCACACAGATCACACAGAAGTGTCAGGCCCCAAAGCCACTCTGGACACTCTTTCCTGGAGACCTTCAGCTGCTGAGCCCTGCAGCCCCCTCAGGCTCCTGCTTTGTCTATCTGTCTATTCTTGGCTCCTGGCAGCCTCCGCGGCCCAGACACCTCTCCACCCTCACAAGACCCCTGGACCCTCCTCTGCCATTTTGAGATGTAGGATTTGACCACCAGTGTTGCCCCCCGAGCTCCGTGCCCCCTGCCTTACCCCCCCCGCCCAGCTGGGAAGGGGCCAGACTGAGGCATCAGGCGGGCCCAGGTTAGTCTCGGGCACTTGAGACCCGTTAAGTCCCTCCCCACGGACCCCTCCGTGCCTCCTCTGTCACTACGTCAGCTGGCAACTGAGACTCCAGCCCAGGTCTCCCAACACCAGATCTCACTGCCTTTCTATCCTCAGGGATGCTGGTATTCACAGTTCCCCCTCAAGTCATGCTCCCAGTTCAGCCTGTCCCCAGGCTCTGCCTGCCAGTGCCCTCTCCACCACCAGGCAGGGCCACCTACTGCCAGCCTGGATGATTTGGTCCACCTCCCATCCAGCAGCCAGAATGACTGTTTTGAAACGCAAACATGGCTATGTCTCTCCTCTGTCTAAAACCCTCTGCAGCCCCCCCCCCACTGCCTACAGATGGAGTCCTGGTCTCCTCCATGCCAGCCCTCCAGCCTCACCCCTCCCCCACCCCACCCGCCTTGACACTTCCCAGTCCTCCCACCAGCCTCACTTGCTCCCTTGCGCGATCCTCCACCCCTTCCCCGGACCCTGCTCACCTGGAAGCACAGCTCAGAGGCCACCTCCCTGGGAAGCCTGCCCCGACCCCCATCAAGGTTGGCCCGTCACAGACAAGCCTCTAGCGTGACAAAGAGCATCTCCAGAATGGAACTCCTTGGGGGCGGGGACCCACTGTCCCTGGGTCCTCAGGGACTGCCCCCCACACACGGGAGGTCACAAATATGTTGAATGAACCACGGGCAGTCCTGTCACCAAGCCTGGGCTTTCACCACTGGGGCCTCCTTTGGGTGTGTCCAGGCTATTCTTTAGGAAAGATACTGAGGGACCTGGGCTGGGGTCACAGGACACCCCCGGGGTCACCCCACTATGCCAACTGTCCCATCTCCTTTGCAGCAGTTCTCAGAACTGGCCACTGGGGGTCAGTGTTGGGATGCATTGTGCAGAACCCGGCCCAGCCTGGGAGATAGAGGGGACCCTGTCCATCTACCCCACCCTGGGGAAAATGGCTGCCCCTCCTTAGTTGGGCAGAGCTACTCCAGGGGGCCTCCTGGAAGAGGGGAGCTTCAAAGTGTTTCCACTCCACAGCAGGGCCCCATACCTCGAGCCAGTGGCTGGCCTCTGGGTTTCCCAGTTCCCTGTACAGGCTGATGATTCCCCTACACACCATTTCCAGGAAGCCCTCGCCCCCTGCAGCCTGCAGCTCACAGCCCCTCAGCAGCGTCCTGTCCCACTCACAGATGACGTGAGGCCAGTGATTGTTCCAAGTGTCCATCTGAGCTGCCCAAGCCTAAGGCTGAAACCCCAGACCAGATCCAGAGCAGCATGGGCAGGTGGGCATGTGGACGGGGCTTCTTCCAGCATCAACGGGCACCGGGCCCAATTTGTACAGGCATCAAGCACAGGCCTCGGCCCGCATCAGCTCAACCTAATGCTCTCCACACTCCACGGCAGGAAAATTATGATCTCGATCTGACAAATGAGGAAATGGAGGCTCAGAGAGGTTGACTACCCCACCCTGGGTCACACAGCAAGGACGGAGCTGGCTCTAGACCTGCACTGCGGACCATCACCTGGGGGTGTGGATGGAGATCTCAGGCAGGACCCGTCTCCATGGCATAAGCTGCCAGTTCCGAGGGTCTCAGTGAGAGCGTGAATTCTGCTCCCGCCCACGCTCTTCGCCTCCGGGAAGGAAGCGGGGCTCTGGGTTTCCAGCTGCTCCGGCACCTGCCTGCAGAAGGCCAGGTTCCTGAGGGAGCCCCAGGGGTGTTGACAGCAGAGCCAGCCCCTAGGTGTCCTCTGGGCATTGCTAATGGCAGCAGCTCCACTGGAAGCTGAGGTGTCCTGTTGCTGCGGGATTGCAAGCACAGGCCAGGGGAGCCCCTGCAGAGCCTCTTGCTCTCACCTGCAATGGCAATAACAGCAGTCCTGCCTCCCGGGTCATTGTGGCACCGCCAGGGCCTGGGACAGAGCAGGCATTCAGACAGACCGGGAGGAGACAGACCAGGAGAGTCGGCACAGATGCCTCGGCCCTGGCTGGGTGAGCTGGGGGACAAGGGGTCGCCTTCTGATTGAGCCCAGGTCTGGTCCCTCTGGGCCACACCAGACAGCCTTCCCTTGGGGGGCAGTGTCCTCTCATGTCCCCCCAGGCAGCCCCAACTGGTAAACGGTTTGTCCAGGACCAAGAGGTTTCCTGGAATGCGGATGTTCAGTGCTAAAACCTGGACAGTCCAGGGTAAACCAGGATGGTTTGTCACCCTCCTTTGCATAAAGGGGACGTTGGCAGTCTCAGGGTCACCTGTGTGAGACCTGTCTGGACAGGGTTGCCATGGCGACAGGAGAGCCCACATGGGCGGGGGCTGGACCCTTGCTGCTGACTTACCCAGAGCTGGGCGTGGAGCACGAAGCCTCCTTCAGGACTTGGCAGACCCTGGAGCTTCAAGAAGAGGCTTAGGAAGGAAGGACACCCAGGTCGCGGGCACTAGATGCAGCTCTGAGGACACACTGCCTGCTCCACAGGCTTCAAGTCCAGCGAGGAGACAGCGAAGGAGCCCCGATGAAGTGCTTGGAGGGGCTCTGGGCCCAACAAGGCAGCCCAGGCCAAGGCAGGAGGCCACCATTAAGCCAAGACCTGGAGCCCTCCCTGTGCGGCCGGGACCTGGCTGACCTCCTGTACACCCTCCACTTCCTCCATCGCCTTTCCCCAGGCCAGCCTGGGCTCTGCTCTGCTCCAAGGTGGGAGCCATAACCTCTGTGCCCACAGCCCCTGCTGACCCTGATCTCCCCTCAGGGACCCATCCAGATCACGTTGGCCCTGGCCAAGATGCCCTTGCCTGGCCTGGCACCCGACCTCCACTTTGAGCGTGGAAGGTTGGCCACTCACTCCCCCGCCGCAGCTCTCAGGGGCTCTGGGCCCAGGCGATGTCCCCTCCGTGTGATCCACCTACCCACCAGCCTCATTCCCTGCGGATGCCACAGCTTGATGGCCAACTGAGGCTAAGCTCCTGGTGAGTGAGGAGGGGGAGGAGCTGCCTGATCTGGATTCAAACCTCTGTCCTCCCCCAAGGACCAAAAACAGTGGCCCAAGTAGCTGGGATCTCCCCACAGACACTGCAGGCCCAGCAAGTTGGCAGAGGGCTCTCCTGCCCCGCACTGCAGGCCTTTGCACGGAGGCCCCAGGCAAGGAAATCCGAGCCCTGACCAGGCCACGCCTTCCCCTGCACCAGCCTGCCCAGTCACAGCTGCAGCCGAGTCAGATCGCCCTGGTGGCCTCCACACACACCCAGCTCAGACGCTTGGACCCCACATCAACATCTGCGTGGGGGCCTACTTTGCACGGCAACCCCGAGACTTTGAAAACCTGCTCCTGCCACGTCTTCCTCTGCTGCTAAAAGCTCACTCCACCATGTCCCTGCGGATGGAGGAGGAGCTGTCTGCAGCACACCTTCCCTAGCACCCTGGGCGGAGAGCGCTGCAGTGGAGACAGCGTGGTCCCAGATCCCAGCCCAGGGCTCTGTGGAAGGTCAGCGGGGGAGGATAGATGTGTGTCCCACAGGACACATGACCAAAAGGCCCAGAACAAATGGCTTCCTAGACCTGAGTCATCACTCACACCTCCGTCCAGCTTAGTCCCTCAGATAGAAGCCTCCAACCCAGACTCAGGAGCAGAGGCCACCCCTGCCCTAGCAGAAGGTTCCAGGCTGGGGGAGCTGCAGTCCTCAGCTGGGTCCAGGGGTCCCAGCCTCAGCCCCCTCTCCTGACTGCTGCCAGGGTAGCAAGAGGGCCCCTCCCATGAGGACGGAGGCACCACCCCAACCCCGCCAGGTCTCAGCGTAGTCTGGCCCCCCACGCTGAGCCCAGGGCGGGCGCACTGTGGGGTTACGCAGACCAGCAGAGGCGCTCGTGAGCAAAGGTGTGAGGCGGGGTCCAGGGCAGCCCTGCCAGCAGGAGGTCCAGGTGGGGCAGGGCCACTGCTGGGGTCCCGGGGCTAAGGGTACCTCCCTCCAGTCCTGCAGGCACCCCTCCTTCAGCAACACTTCCTTGTGTGATAAAATGCCCAGCCCTGTGCAGAGGACAGGATTGGAGGGAGAGTCCAGAACAGGCTCAGAGGTCAGGATGTCGCCTCCCTGGGGCCCCCCATTAGAGCCTGGCCTGTTTCCTAGCACTGCCCCCACTCTGTAAGGCCTGCCCCACCCCAGGCATGGTCCCTCCCCAACCCCCACATGCTGCTCTGAGCTCATCACACACAGCACCTGACCCCTCCCAGCATCAGGTCCTGCAGGGCCCTCAGAGCCGAGCCAACACCAGGCCTGCCCAGGGTTCCTCCAAGCAGGACCCGCTCATTGGCCACAGAGGCCACCAAGAAGGTGTGGGCAGGGGGCAGAAGCCCTGGGGAAGGCACTCCGCAGCCCCGATCCCTATGGGAGAGCCTCGTGGTGTGCAGATGAGACTCTGAAGCAAGAACGTGTGCTGCTGCCACGTGCGGACCTGAGGCGGGGCACGGAAGTGCATCGAGTCACGTGTAAGAGTGTGCCAGCCTGAGGCTGAGCAAACACCACAGGGCACGTAAACATGACATGTGTGGGCAAGATGCTGCAAACACAGGGCATGAAATACACACGTGTTCACCAACACCTGTGCAACAGGGAGGTGGGGCAGCAGGATGTGACCTTGGGGCTCGTGCCTGCCCTGGCCACCTCCCCCATTACTGACGTGCCTTCCAGCCAGAGATGGCCCCTCACTGGTGCCCAGACTTCCCTGCCAAGGGCCAGTCTCTCAGTGACCAGCCCGGACAGCCCCATCTGTCAGGACACAACCGTGGACAATCTGGAATTAACCGGGAGAAGTTCATGCAGACGTGGGGGAGGGAGGATGTGTGCTGAGACCTGTGTGCACGTGGGGGATGGCGTGTGGCGTGTTCTAGGTTCAGCGCACAAGGAGGCCAGAGCTTCTGCAGCAGGCTCAGGCCAGGCTCTGTCCTCTGAGCTTGGCGTTGGTGCCAGGCAGGAAGGGAGAGGGAAGGGAGTGAGCAAGGCCAGAGGCCCCCTTGCCCAGCAGGGCCCATCATTCTGGCCCTACCAGCTGCCAGCTTGGTCTGTCCTCCCCTGTCCGGGAGCTCCCAAGGTGGGGCGCTCTGGGAGCTGAGAGGGCCACCTCACCTGGCCTTACTCCTCCAACCTTCACACTTCTGCCTTGTCTGCCTGTGGACAGAGAGCCTGGTCCGAGGTCAACAGGTCTGGCCTCTGGAGCATCCCAGACGGAGCTGTGGAGGAGGCCGGCTGCCCACACTCCCCGGGCCCAGAAACCAGCCGAGCTGTGGGCAGGACCCCACGTGGATGGACACACACTGCCCACCTCCAGGGTCATCGCAAGTGCCCAGACCTTCTCGTCTGAGTCTCGACTCTGCAAAGGTTGATTTGAGCATGAATCAGCCTTGCCTGTCCACTGACATTAAGAATTCACGGACTGACTAGGAAGCCGGGCTCATGGACAGGTCCTTCCTGGGTCCATCTCTGGCCCGGGGCACTCTGCCACTCCAGGCACATATGGAGGGTGTCAAGGCACATACACTCACTCCCACCACCCACATGCGTGTGTGTCCACGTGCACAGACAGGCCTGTGACCCCTCCCACCTGAGACACACAGGCACCTGCACCACCACCACTGCCCCACTCTGTCCTGTCCGTGCTCCCTGAGTGACCACAGAGGACCCCGGCCCGCGGACCGGGAGAGACCTCTCTCCACCCCTCTCACATCCACAAACACTTCCTTCATCCCCAAACTCGGGGCAGGGACACCTCCTCAGTGAAGCCCCCCTCTGGCCCAGGAGGGCCTGTTCCTGGTTGTTGGAGCCTGGGCAGGAAGGAGGGGCAGCAGCCACCCCCGGGGCTGCCCACGCCCGCAGCCCCACCCCGCTTTCCTCCAGGTTTCGGTGGAGGGGAGCCAGCAAGCTCTCCGGTAATTGACTTCAACAACCCTCCCAGGCTGGGAAGGGCGGGCCACCTCCGGGCGGAGGAGCCATCCCGCCTCCTTTCTGCCTGCTTGTGTTTGAAAAGCCACGCTGGCAGCTTCTCTGTTTGAGCCTGGGGGGACTGAGAGCCAGGCTTGGCTGGGGCAGGGCCCCCACCCTGAGGGCCCTGAGAGCAACCAGCCTCGAGCCCCAGCTCAGCCTGCTCCTCAACCCCGCCTCCTGAAGTGACCTCCGACCTCCCTGCTCTACAGACCCCCAGGGCAAGATTCCCGCAAAGGCCTCCCCAAGCCTCCTTGGCCCCCTACTCCCCCACCGCTCACCCCAAAGACCCTCTTGGCCTGAGGATCTGGCAGGCCCGCTCTCCCCTGCTCAAAACTCTCTCCAGGCAAGAGTCAGAGGCCGGGCAAAGCCCCTGGCCCTTCCCCCCGGCCCCTCCCTCCCCGTGGCCCTTTGCCCCCACAGACTCGCAAGGCCTGTCCCACCTCCTGGAGTTCCAGCAGGGATGGTCCTATGGAGATGGAGAGGTCGCCAGCACTGCCTGGAGCCTCTCTGCTGGCTCCTCGCAGCCCTCCTCAGCCTGGACCACACCTTGCAGTGCGCTTAGTACTGAAGCTTATTTTATTTACTGCCTCCCCCACTGAGGGATCAGCACTGTGAGGAAGGGAATTGCTCCTCTTTGTTCGCTGCTGTATTCCTGGGCAAACGCATGTGGAGTCGATGAATGACTCTGGGCCTAGGGTTGGGATGTTTGAGAGCTGACTGACCAAAAGCCCCTGTGGGGCTCCAGTCCGGCTGCCCCAGACCTCTCCCACCTGCTCGGATCCCAGGGCCTCCCTCCTGCCTGGCACAGAGAGGTCAGGAACTGCCAGGAGCCCTCGGGCCACAACCTCCCGGGGGAAGACTCCATGCCTGCCCCCTCCATGCCTGCTGGGTGCTGGAGGAGAGGCCGCTGGGTGCCCAGCGGCAGAGGGAGGAGGCCTGAATGGACACGTGACAAACGTCCCTCTCAGTTCCACAGACAAGGCTCTCTCTGCTCCCCTGGAGAAGCACAAGAGCCTGGCTTCCAGCCTGGAAAGGGGCCTGAATCACTGGCTCAGGGGCGCTGGGGCCGGCCTCTGGGCAGCACTTCCCTGCAGGACCGAGAGCCGAACCAGTGATGGGACAGGAAAGAAGACAGGCCTGGACCCCAGCCTGCAGGGCACAGCGCCTGCCCCCACCAGAGACGCCTGCCGGGAAGGAGCCGAGACGGCCAAACACACACAGAGGCACCCAGGTGAGCACACAAGTGCCACAAGCCTGAGTGGGTGCACACATGCGTGTGTCTGTATAAGTGTGTGTCTGTGTGTACATGTGAATGTGTGCACGTATGCATGTGTGTGTGAAGACCCAAGTCACCCAGTGCAGTCGGGGACAGGTGGAAGGTGGCTGCCACACTCAAGTGGAACGACAGTAAGAAGAAAGCTGGCACAACTGAGCTGGTGGGTGGCTTACCCTGTCTCAGGGTCCTGGCGCTCACTGCCCACAAGCCACACTGGGCAAGGTCAGGCGTGGCCGGCTCCCACCCTCCCTGCTGCCCTGGGGAGTGATGGCTCCACTGGGCCATTTGGATCTGCTTTTTCCCCACATGCAAACGGCTGCATGCTCACCGCCACACGGCTCACACCGTGTTCCTGTCACTCCACCCCCGGCCCCTGGAGACACCAGGCAGAGGACTCGCCCCTCTCGTGGGCCCGCCCCACCTCTCCTCTCCACAGCCTATAAGTGCCTCACAGGCTGATTCATTTCTGAAAATGGAGATCATTTCCACGGAATGACACTCACGCAACGCCCAACCCACGGGCAGAACAAAGCCGCCATGCTGAGCTCCAAGGGCCAGACAGCAGGTGCTGGGCCCCCCATTGGGCGTGGTGTTGCAGTGGGGCCATGGATGAGGTGCCTCTCTGGGGGTCAGGGGCATCTGAGGGAGGTCCCCCAGCTGCAGGCCTGGCGCCGGCTCCTCAGGGTCCTGAGCCCGGTCACCCGAATGTGCTGTGAACCACGCACCCACGCCTGGTGCCCCGTCCTCAGCCTCCCCGACTCCTGCTGCCCCTGGGCACCCATCCTCCCTTCTCCCACCCCCATCCCATTTCAGACGTGACAGGCTGGCCCCCGGGACAGACTCAGGGGAGTAGAGATCCGGTCTGAGAGGAGCTCAGAGTCCCAGACCCAGCCAGACACTGGTGGGGTGAAGGGGGGACCCCAGACTCACAGTTTGCCTCAGAGGAAGCCAGGGACATGGTGAGAAACCCCACAGGAAGGTTCCTGTTCTTCCACTCCAGGGCCCTGAGGGAAGACCTGCCTGGAACAGCCAGCTCCGGAGAAAGTCTGGGATGGTATGTGGTGTCCCGCCAAGCTGCAGCAAAGAGCAGGAGCGGCGCAAGGGTCCCCTCTGGGCGGGGCCTGCTGTGAAGGGCCCGCACCCCAGGCCTGGGTCCTTGGGGCTGCCGGGGGAGTGTGGTGGGACACCCTGGGGGGAAGCCTGCTGGATGAAGGCTCAGCCCTGGCGGGATGGCTGGATCCCCTGGCTGAGGCCTGCAGCCCTCTTGCCTCCCAGAGCCAGCAGGGCCCCAGCAGGCCATGCCCACCTCCGGGCCTGTGGGAGGGGAGGCTGGTGCCCCTGGACGCGGCCTGAGGCCTGGTGACTTCAGGGTGCTCGGGCAACTGCCCAGCCTCCTGTCCTGACCCAGGACATAGGAACGCGGGGACCGCAACACTAGTGAAAGAAGAAGGTGGGAGGGGTGACGGCCTCGAAACCCTGCGGGCCATGAGCAGCCATGTCTCCCCAGACTGGAACGCAGACCCTCTGACCTCAGAGTCCATGCTGAGGGACTGCCGGAGATGGTGCTGGGCACTGTCATTAGCTGCAGCGTTAGCTGCAAAACCACCTCCAGAACAGCCCCGCAGTCCACGAGCTGGCGTGAAACAAGTCAGGGTGCATCCCGCCAAGCAAAAGTGTGAGACCGCGGGGAAGTAAAGCTTCATACAGGCCAGCCCGTGGTTCTCACGCCTGTGCAGATGCCAGGTGAGTGGCTGGTGACAGTGGGCAGCTCGGGAAGGGAACAGGAGCCGGACAAGAGCGAACCACCTTCCCTCTGCAGCCTCCCACCACTTGTGGGATTTTTGCACATGTACATGTTCCTCCTTTAGCACAAAAAAATAAGAAATTGGGTTGTCTGTGGGCAGCAAGTTCTGCTTCCACACAGAGGCATACAGACCCAGCCAGGGACCTACACGGACCCCTCAGACACAGGCAGAGAGCTCGCCATGGACACCCCACACACACAGACATAGGTGCAGGCGCACACACAGGGTCAGGCACAAGACCCACCAAGACGCCCACATACACTGATAAGGGTGCCCGGGTCCACAGAGACCCACAGACAGAGGCACAATTGTGCCCAGCAGAGCCCGCAGACACGGCCCTGCCCACTGACCGCAGACCCGGGCACGCCCGGAGGCCCCTGCACCGTATGCCCTCCTGACATACAAGCACACACGTGCACAGACAGGCACACGCACCACGGCCGCCTGCCGGAGAGTCCGACCAGGCGAGTGAGCACCACAGAGACCCGGGGATGAGGGCAGGCGCACGCAGCCCCCGCCCCCTTCTTCCCAGGGCTCCGCGTCAGCCAGGGGGACACGCCTCCCGCCCTCACGGTGCGTTAGTGCTGCCACCAGGCTGGAAACCTTGCTGGAAGCCAGCTCCAGCTGAGGCTGCTGACCGAGCAGGTCCTAGAAGCCCCCAGGCGGTCAAGAGTGGCCTGGGACCCCGGTGCGGGGAGGCCTGTCAGTGGGGGCTGCATCACCCCATCTGCCCCTGCCCCTGCCACTGCCTAGACTGGCCACCACCGCACGCTCACCAAGTGTGAACTTCTGGCCACTTGTCACCGAACAGGTCAGTGAGGAGAAGAGCAGGTGGCCACGCAGAGGGTGTGCAGTGTGACTGGGAGGGCGCTGGCTCCGGGTTTCCAGGATTCGAAGGGAGCCAGGGATATGCCTGGGAGGTGCATTTTCAAAGGGATTGCCTTGATTCTGCGTAGACTGTGCCTTGGGGGGTGGCCGGGATCAGGGCTGTGGTGGGCAGAGGCATGTCCCCTCTTCCCAGAAGGATGGTCAGCAGCTGCTCTCTGCAGGAGGAGGGGAGCTTGGGGAAAGAAAGTGACCAGTCAAAAGTGCTGCCCAGGAGGAGGCCCCTAGACACCCCACCAGGCTTCCTCTGGCCACTGGAGAGGGGTGGATAAAGACCCCATGTGTCTTGATCCTGCCAAAGCAACCACAACCTCTGCCAGAGAATTTGAGGCAACGGCTGTTCGAAGCTGACAGCCAGATCCCAAGGTTTCTGGTTGTTTCTTTCTCAGAATCCAGCCCAAAGAGGCCCCCGCCCGGAACCCCAACTCCGAGGCACCTCCCACTGCCCGAGGCATGAATCATTCTCAGTCCCACCTCATGATGCAGGCCACCGGGCTGGAGCCCCTCGGCAGCAGGGGCTCCCCCTTCACGGCCACCATGAGTGCCAGCCTCTCTTGTGACAACAGCACCGGGCACAACGTCACCTTCCCTGAGCCCCTGCCGGTCCTCTACGTGCTCCTGCCGGCAGTGTACTCCGTGATCTGCACCGTGGGGCTGGCAGGCAACACGGCCGTCATCTACGTGATCCTCAGGGCGCCCAAGATGAAGACGGTGACCAACGTGTTCATCCTGAACCTGGCCATCGCTGACGACCTCTTCACGCTGGTGCTGCCCGTCAACATCGCCGAGCACCTGCTACAGCGCTGGCCCTTCGGGGAGCTGCTCTGCAAGCTGGTGCTGGCCATCGACCACTACAACATCTTCTCCAGCGTCTACTTCCTGGCAGCCATGAGCGTGGACCGTTACCTGGTGGTGCTGGCCACCGCGCGGTCCCGCCGCGTGCCCAGGCGCACCCTCCGGGGGGCGAAGATAACCAGCCTGTGCATCTGGCTCAGTGTCACTGTCATGGTGCTGCCCTACTTCACCTTCGCCGGCGTCTACAGCAACGAGCTGCAGGTCACGAGCTGCGGGCTGAACTTCCCTTGGCCTGAGCAGGTCTGGTTCAAGGCGAGCCGTGTCTACACGCTGGTCCTGGGTTTTGCAGTGCCCATGTGCACCCTCTGCGTGCTCTATGTGGACCTGCTGCGCAGGCTGCGGGCCCTGCGGCTCCACTCTGGAGCAAAGGCTCTGGGCAGGGCCAAGAGGAAGGTAACCGTCCTGGTCCTGGCTGTGCTGGCCGTGGGCTTTCTCTGCTGGACGCCCTTCCACCTGGCCTCCCTCGTGGCCCTGACCACAGACCTGCCCCAGACGTCGCTGGTCATCAGCATCTCCTACGCTATCACCAGCCTCAGCTACGCCAGCTCCTGCCTCAACCCCTTCCTCTACGCCTTCCTGGACAACAGTTTCCGCCAGAGCTTCCGTACCGCGCTCCGGTGCCCAGGGGCCTGAGCACCCCTCCCACCAGGGCCCTGGCATGTCTTCAGGAAAAGCACCTTCCCTTTCAAGGAGCATCTCACTTGTTCACCTCTCATCACCATTTTCTCCACGCAGAGAGATCAAGACCCGTAAAGGTTGGCCACGGAACCTACAGAAATGTCCATGGGCCCATCCCTTCCCATGGCTCTGCCTCCTGGACAGCCCCCAGGTGGACAGCTGCGGGAGTGCAGGTCCTGGCCCCACCCTGCCTATCTGACCCAGGCAGAAGGTCCTGGCACAACAGACATCTGACTTGACTCACCTGCAGAGAGATGGACAGGACAACCTGCCTAGATGGCTTCCTTCCACATCCTCCCTGACAACAGTGGTCTGTGACCTCATCCCGGGCCAGCGCTGCATTCCACAACCAAGACAGGACTTCCTCGGGGCAGCAAAGCCAGGTCCTGCAAAAGCCAAAGATATGTGCATCAAACAAGGCCACAAAGTGCACTCCCAAGGCCTGAAGCTCGGGTGACATTTCACCAGGAGGTCTGTGCCCCCTTGTGCCCCCTCTCACCCCCCATGCCATGACTCAGGCTCCCTCAAGCCCCCCAGTGCTGTGGGCCATGCCCCTTTGTGCCCTCCATGCCAGGGCCTGTGGCCCCCTCAAGTCCCACTGTAGGACGCAGGGCCCTTCTGCCAGGACCTTTGACCCCACAGTCTAGAGGAAGCAGCTGTCACTTGGACCCCTTCCTCCCGGGGGTGTGAGGCCAGCAGAAGCTCCATGCTGAACCTCCAGGGGCCGGTGGGGACACTGAGGCACTGGCTGCTCAGAGACTGTTTTCTGCCAGGTGGGAGGGGTGGGGTCCCTGAAGACCACCCTGGTGGTCCCAGCTGGATCCATGCCCGGCGCTCTAGCCTTGCTGTTCTGTGCGTCACCCGGGCCTGGGGGTTCAGTCCTCATGACAGGGATCCGCCCAGTCTGTCCAGCTGACATGCAGGACCCACCATTCGCCACCCGGTGAGGTGGCCCAGGGTGCGTGAGGCCTCCGCCACCCTCCATGTACTCCCACTTCCCCAGTCACATGGCCCAGAAGAGCTCAGCCCACAGCACATTCTCCTCTCTTAGCCGGAAACGACTCAGATGCCACCTCCACCGTGCTACCTTCCCCAATGACATGTGTTAGCGATCTATTGCTGTACAAATCTCCTCCAAAATTAACAGCTTAAAACAACAGCTATTATTTCACAGCCCCTGTAGGTCAGGAATTTGGGAGCAGCTTTTGGGTGGTTCCAGCTCAGGGTCTTTGTGAGATTTCAGCCAGGACATTGGCCAAGGCTCCGGCCATCTGAAGGCTGGACTGGGGCTGGAGGAGCTGCTTCAAAGAAGGCTCCTCACATGGCCATTGGCGGGAGGCCTCAGTTCCTCGCCACAAGGACCCGCCACAGGGCTGCTTACACATCCTGACAACGTGGCAGCTGGTCCCCCAAGGCAGCCATCCAAGAGAGGAAGGAGGAGGCCTCAACACCTTTTAAGACCTTTCTCGGAAGTCTTTCCGCCACATTCTATTCATTAGAATCGAGTCACTAAGCCCAGCCCACATTCAGGGGCTGTGGACACTTTTTCAACCTCCACTAACACCCATGCCTCTCCCAGAAGGAACAGCTGTTCCTGGACCTGCTTTCTCACCGTGCTGCAGTCACACCTCTCCAAGCCACAGCTGTAATTACGGGGGCCACGCTCAGCCTGTGCCCTGCCGGCTCCTTGAGGAGGCAGGCTGAGGCTCCCAACACCCCATTGAAGACCACGGTGTGCCAGAGCAGCTGTGAGGTGTAAATAAGTGAGTGACCAGGGCATGGAACCAATGCGGGCAGGGCTGTGTCCGCGAGAAGGTTCCAGGAACACCAGAACGAGAGATCCCTTTGGCCCTTGGGGCCACAGTCTCCCATCCTGCCCCAGTTTGCCCTCTTGCCCCAAGAGAACCTCTCCACAGCAGAGAAGGTGCCCAGCAAGTCTCCTCAGAAGACCCCAGAGCCTTTACTCCCTTGGGTGGTTCCTGCCCCTGTCCGCAGCCCAGAAATGGGAGTGACATCTCCCACTGGGAACTCCATGGTGGGGACCAGGGCAGACCAGGCACAGCCAGGTGGTCCACAGCCCCCACCCATCCCCACATCCTGTGAGAGGGAGGGTCCTCATGCAGGGCCCACAAGACCCCAAGGACAGCGGAGCCAAGGGCCAGCCCAGATGGAGAGAGGAGAACTCCCATCAGGATCCTGCCCACGCAAGTTACCGGGCCCGGCAAAATACCGGCCTCCCTCCAGGGAAGCCAGTCATCTCCTCGCCCTCCATCGGGACTTCCCGAGATGGAGTGGGGCATGAGGAGGAGTGTCCCCACGCTCTGGGCTCCTGGCCCTCCCCTTCGGGTCCCCAAACCTCACTGCCATTGCCTGGACCCTGGCCTGGCACCACCCAGCCCAGGCCCTCAGCAGGGCCTCCCGTCAGCCACATCATCCCTGGTGGACAGAATCCAATGTGGCAGGTGGCCCACAGTTTCTTTGAGGTGGAGCTGGACCAGTGACCCCTCCCCATGGTCCCGGCCTTCCCCCCAAAACTCTGCAAGGAAGGTTCAGCCATCCATTTTGCACAGGTGGGGAAATCAAGGCTCAGAGAGGTTGGGAGACTTAACCAAGCTCAGTGGTTGACGAGGGCAGAGGAGTGGGAGAAGGTGGGGGCAGGGTGGGGCACAGTCCTGGACTAGGAGGGAGCCTTGACCCAGCTTCCAAGGTCCCCCAGGCACCCCTGCCTGGCCCAGCCCCTCATGGCCCTTCACGGCCCACCTCCACACAGATGCTCACTGTGGAGTGGGTCCTGGATGCGCAGCTTGTGCGCGGGATGGTCAGCCGCCTCCAGGAGCCCACGCTTGAGCCCCCTCCTCCACCAGGACCACCAATCTCCTGAGCAACCTTCACACCAACTGCCGCTTTGTGGCCCACCCCTCCCAAACTTTCCCTTGATGCTAAATTTTTGTTTTAACAGCAAAGTGCACGTCATTAAAATTTGTATAAAACTGCGCGTTGGCCATCTGCCTGTGCCCAGGCAGCTCGTACTCGTGGCCCCTCCAAAGCCCCTCTCTCTGACAGGCATCTGCCTGGAGGATCAGCCTGGGCAGAACTGGGCCCACACAGGAGCCAGTAGCCATGTCTGTGTCTCAGGGCCACCAAAGGAGACCGTTCTGGTCATCTTTCATCAAAACCCCTCTTGGATCCACACAAGGAAGAAGAGAAGGGCCGGGGATCTGCTGAGACTCCATGGGGCGAAGAACACCCGAGACCCATGTGGGAGGGGCACCCCCCACTGGATCCACAGGCACCCTTGTGCTGCAGCTCAGGAGTTGCTTAGGGAGAAACTATTAATGCTGAAGAAAAGGGAACAGCCCCTAGCACATCATGAACTAGTTGCACCCCATCCCAAAGTTGGAGCCCTGCAGGGGAACCCCCCACTACGGACAGAGCCTGGCCAGGTGAGGAGCACGAGCAGCTGGAAGGACTCATCAACCTGCCCCCACATGCTGATGCCCCACCCAGCCCGAGTTGAGGAGCGCACCCTGGTCAGTGGGAAGGGGTTTATTACGGCCCTCCTTCACGGCCCCTGGAGACAGGTTCAGGGTGGGTTATGTGCGGGGAAATCACACTTGTGGCATGCATAAGTACATGGAGATACATGTTACACTGGCACAAATTCATAAATCTTTCAGCTTCGGCAAGAAAATGCCGCCAAGTCCTCAGAGCTTTCCACCACAGGCAGCACGGGGAGAGCCCTGTCTGCCCCAGGAACCGCCCCACAGGGCCAGGGCTTCCCGAAGCAGAAGCCAGCTCAGAGTCAGCACGTCTGTTCTCTGCAGGTGCCTCAGGTCAGCCAGCAGAGGTCTGCAGCCCAGCCCACAGGTGGAGGCAGAATAGTCTTTTCAGTGCTGCAGGTAGGTCAATAGTTCATCTGCAGGGAGAGTGTATGTAAGGTCCCCAACCTGCAGCTTCCATCTGCAGACTGGGGATGGTGCTTCTCTGGGTGACCACAGCGGGGAGACACCACCCCCAGTGTCCCCACAGCCCAGAGAGTCCTTACAGTTTGACTCAAAGAGGCCCTGCCAAGCCCCACCACTCACTCCAGCTCTGCACATGAAACCTTCCTTCAACTTGGTGCCGTTTAAGACAAGCTCCGGCAGCAGAAAGCTCAAGCCTCCCCCGTGGACACCTGGAGGGGTGTAAATGTAGCAGGGGGTCAGTCACTGGGGGTGCAGAGCAGAGCCTGTCCTGGCTGCCACTTTTCCAACGCCACCAGGACCCAAACAGGGCACAGGCTCCTGCCAGCTGCATAGCCGCTGACCTCTGATTTCAAGGAAGGAGAGACTGTGAGGGAGAGCCTGAGGAGGCACAGGGACCTCCCCCCGCCCCCGGCAGAGCATGACAGGGCCCGCTCCAGCACCAGGCAGCCGAGACCAGGCACATGGGGCCACTTGGTGACTGACTGCAGTGGTTACACAGCTCCCCCATCTTCCTGAGCCACCTCCACACACCTGGATGCCACATCAGCAGCACGATAGTTCATTGCACTTCTGGAGGGAAGAGGCTCGCTGTAACGCCTCTCGAGGGAAGTGGGAGTGGGAGACGAGGAAGTGGCTGCAGTGTGAGACATAAGCAAGTCCATATCAGCACCTCCATGGACTTGGAGGGCATGGGAGGGGCACACAGGACTGTCCCTGCCGCTGTCACACCTCCAGGTGAGTGCCCACTGGAGCACGCAGGGTGCAGCAGGTGAGAGGCCAGAAGAGGCCCATGAAGCACGGGAGGGTCGGCATCCCTTCCCCGCCTGCACCAGGAGAGCAGCCTTAGTCTGACCCAGGCCACAGCGGCAGCCACAATGCTCTGACCTGTCCCCTAATGTCATCAGACCCTCTGAGGCCACAGGGAAGCCCACCGAGGCTGGTGATGCTCAGGGCTCAGGTTGTGTGTCAGCCTAGAGAGCAGTGACCTGGGTGAGCTCCGTGTTGGGTGTTGACGGGCTCTGCGGGCTGACAGGCACCGTGGGCAGGTCCACGCCTAGTCATGCGGGCCGTGGCACTGCCTCGGAGGTCTTGCAGGCGAGGGCCACATCCTTGGCAATGCTGCGCACGCGGTCAGACGCCTGTGTCTCCCGGCGCAGGGCAGAGGTACAGCAGAACTTGCGGAAGCAGGCCTTGAAGTTCTCGTCCAGGAAGGCATAGAGGATGGGGTTGAGGCAGCTGTTGACATAGCCGAGCGCAGTGCAGAAACGCAGGATAGCCACCGCGGTCTCACTGCCCGGCTGCACGCCCAGCCCTTGGACCAGCACAAAGACCTGGACAGGCGTCCAGCAGCCCACGAACACAGCCACCACCACCAGCACCAGCCGTGTGATGCGCCGCAGGTTCCGGTCCTTCTCGCGGGAGCCCGAGAGCAGGCGGACGCCGCGCAGCCGCCGGATCATGAGGCTGTAGCAGATGGAGATGATGAGCACAGGGATGATGAAGGAGAAGAGGAAGATGCAGATGGCAAACACGGGGCCCCAGTAGTCCTGTGGGGTGGGGATCTCCACCAGACACTCGATCTCTGCAGGGAGAGAAGCAGCGTCAGGGCAGGTGGGCGGGGAGCATGGCACTGGGGAGGAGAGCCCGCCCCACTGACCTTCATCCTCGACCTGTGCTGAGCCCATGATGGCAACAGGGACACCGACAATGGAGGCCAGGGCCCAGATGGCCACATTGACAGCCTGGGCCTTGCTGGACGTCCGGACATCGAGGGCACGGATCGGGTGGCAGATGGCTACATAGCGGTCCACACTCATGGCAGTCAGCGTGAAGGTGCTGGTGAACATGTTGTAATAGTCGATGGCAATGACCGTCTTGCACAGGGCGTTCCCGAATGGCCAGAAGCCCAGGAGGACGTCTGTGCCCTGGAAGGGCAGTGTGAGCAGCACCAAGGTATCTGCCAGGGCCAGGTTAAATATGTAGATGTTGGTAGCTGTCTTCATCTTGGTGTGTCTGCAGAGAGCACAGGGAGAAGGAAGGCTTCATTCAGCCACCCTGGCTGGACCTGGCAGCAAAGGGCAAGGGGTACCCACTCTGAGACCCTTGTGAAAACGCAGGCTTCCAGGCCCAGCCCAAGGGCATGGAGCCTGGGGGCAAATATTTTAACAAGCTCTTCAAATACTCTGAGCGCACACACAAAAGTTCCAAACCCAAAGAATGGTCTGCTTTGGAAAAGTTGGGTGTGGGGCAGCAGAGCACACACCTAACTCTGCATGGCAGAAAAGGGATGGGAACCATAGAGGAGGAACCTGTCCTCCTCCCTTTCGACTCTCCCCCAAGACCCTGCGTGGACTGAAATGCTGGCCCTGCAGCTGCCGGAGGTCTCCAAGGGCTCCAGAGTCTGTAAGAGCACATCAGAGGCCTTCAGTCCACACTGTCGTCTAGCGATCGAGACACGAAATGGTGACAGGGACGGGAGGGGTGTTAATGGGGTCTGATTGTATTCAAGCACCTAGAACAGGGCTGGGAAAATTGTGGGTGCTTAATAAGTATTTGTTGAGTGAATCAGTAGTTGTGATAGTGGCGATGGTGGTGGTGGTGGTGGCAGAGAGGGTGACGGCAGTGGCCACAGAGATGACAATGTTCCACGTCAAGCGGCCATGAAGGAATCTGGGGTTCAGTTCTGCCTTTTAGAGATGGATCAAGAATAAGCATAAAGAAGCCTTAATTGTGACCAAATAACAATAATGACAGTGATGATAACAGATACCTGCACCAAACTCTTCACATGGACTTTATCTCACTTAAGATTCCACAAATGCTATTTTGATCCCTACCCTCTCTGCAGGTGGACACACGGGCTCAGAAGATCTAAGTGGCCTTCTCCAGGCCACGGAGCTGGCAAAAAGCAGAGAGGGTCAAGAGAGCCAGAAGACCGGCTGCAGATGGGAGAAAGATTTGCCAAAGACACATCTGATATAGGACTGCTATCCAGAATACACCAAAAACTCTTAATAACTCAACAAAAACAAAAGAGACAACTCAGTTAAAAAATGGGCCAAAGACCTGATCAGACACCTCACCACAGAAGACACACAGATGGCAAATAAGCACCTGAAAAGATGCTCCACGTCCTGTGTCATCAAGGAAATGCAGATTACAACAACAAGATTCCACTGCATACCTATTAGGATGGCCAAAATCTGGAACACTGACACCAAATACCGGTGAGGATGTGGAGCAACAGGAATGCTCATTCGTTGCTGGTGGGAATGAAAAGTGGTGCAGCCATCTTGGAAGACAGTTTGGAGGTTTCTTACAAATCTACACCTACTCTTACCATACGATCCAGCGATTGCATTCCTTGGTATTTACCCAAAGGATGTGAAAACTTATGTCCACACAAAAACCTGCACACGGATGTTCATGAGCAGCTTTACTCATAATCACCAAAACTTGGAAGCAACCAAGATGTGCTTCAGTAGGTGGATGGATAAATAAATTGTGGTCCATCCAGACAATGGAATATTATTCAGTGATGAAAAAAAGAATGAGCTGTGAAGCCATGAAAAGACGTGGAGGAACCTTAAATGCATATTACTAAATGAAAGAAGCCAATCTGAAAAGGCTACACACTGTGTGATTCCAACTCTCTGACGTTCTGGAAAAAGCAAAACTACGGAGACAGTAAAAGGATCAGAGGTTGCCTGGGAGTAGGGGAGGGATGAAGAGGTGCAGCACAGGGGATTTTCAGGGCAGTGAAGCTACTCTGTGTGATGCTGTGATGGTGGACACGTCATCATACATTTGTCCAAACCCACACAACGTACAACCAAGAGTGAACCCTGCTGTAAACTGTGGACTCCGGGTGATAACATGTGTCAGTGTAGGTTCATCAGTTGTGACAAATGCACCATCTGGTGGGGATGTTGATAATGGGGGAGGCTGTGTATGTGTGGGGGCAGGGTGTGTGTGGGAAATCTCTGTACTTTCCTCTCAACTTTGCTGTGAACCTAAAACTGCTCTAAAAAAATAAAGTCTTTACAAAAGAGCAGGACTTGGAACCGGGCGTTTCTGAATCCTGAGGGAGCCCACCCTGGTCTGCCGGCTCAGAGTAGACAGTGCCGCCTCTCGGCCAGTGTGGCCACAACACTTCTTGCGCACCTCTCTCTGGGGGCCGCCTGGGGGCAAGACAGCCTTCCTTGTCTTCTATAATACAGGATGTGGCTCTGCGAGTTGTGATGCCCCAGTGCAGAGACACAGAGGAGAAGCACCAACAACAGCAAGAACGGACAAGACCACCCAGATTGCTGCACTTCTCACCCACAACACACCCTCCAGCCACAAAGGGGCATGTGAGTCCAGTACCCTCGGGGTCAGCACTGGGGGAGGGGGCAGCTGCTCCTCCCAGCCCCTTGTCTGAGCATGCACACCACACACACCAACACACATACCATGCACACGTACAGGTGCATGCTCACACGTGCATACAGTGTGCGTGTGCACACTCACGCTTACATGTACGCACATGCGTGGGTGCACACACATACATGTATGTGCGTGTGTGCATGCTCACACATGTATGTATGCACGTGCACATCCCCACACTGTCCCTCCATGCTGTCCCCACACTCTCCACCCACACTGTCCCCCACACTGCCCCTACACTGTCCCCCCACACTGTCCTCCACACTGTCCCCACACTGTCCCCATGCTGTCTCCCTATGCTGTCCTCACACTCACTCCACACACTCCCCCGTGCTGTCCCCCTATGACATCTCCCCACCCCGCAGCCTGGCCTCCCCTCTTGGCCCCACAAGCTTTCCCATTCTGAGCACTGACAGATGCTGGAGTTGGCCCAAACGCCAGCAGTGAACACGGAGCCCTGGAGCCAGAGAGAAGGGGCTTCCGGTGCCTGCCCAGGCATCAGCCCTGGAATGGGCTGACAAGCTGCCTCTCGGGGTTGCTGTGGGACCCAGGAGATCCTCACGCAGTGGCTTCGCTGGGAGCCTGGCCCACGGCTCAGACCAGGGAGAGTCATCTGTCAGGAGTCAGGGTGATGCTCCACCTGGGACAGCTGCACCCTCCTCCCCACCTGGCCTGGGCAGGCAGGGCTGGGCCCTCCTCCCCCTCCCCCTAGTCAGGTGCCCCCACCCCAAGGAGTTGAGTATCCTGGGCCTCAGGACTGACCCTGCCCCATGTCAGGATGACCAGGAATGGAATGGGGGAGCAGGAGATTCCCACCGGCCAGCCCACCCAGAACAGCCCCCGCCTTTTTCCTCTGCAGCTGTGTGGGACTCACCGGTCAGGGACCTCAGCGGGGCCCAGCCTACCTGAGGATGACATACATGACGAGGCAGTTCCCCAGCAGCCCCCCAATGCACACGGCCAGGTAGAGCCCCACGATGGTGACCTTGAGCCCAAGGGGCAGGAAGGAGCCATGGCTGGCATTGAGCAGCAGGTGGGGGGACAGCAGGCTGTGGTTGGAGCTCAGGAGGGACAGGTTACCCTGCAGGTGGCTGCCGTAGAGGACCTCCCAGAACGGGGCAGGGAAGAGGGCCTCCATGCTGCCGCCCTGCGTGTGAAGCCACTTGGGACCTGGGAGGGCACAGGGATACGTGACTGCAGACCTGACACCCACCCAGTCAAGGCCTCCGATCACAGTGTGCATGGCCCAGCAGGCACAGGGCCCCCCCACCATGGGCAGACACAGACACAGAGGCATACACGTGCACACACAGGGACACAGGCACACACATGTGCACACACAAGGACACACAAAGCACAGAGACATGCCTGTATATGCAGGGACACACAGGCACACACGGGTACACACACAGGAACGCAGGCACATGTACACATACACAGGGACACATGGAGACATGCAGACATGTGTACAGACAGGGACACACAAACACAGAGGTACATGTGCACACACAGGGACACACTCTCATCTGCCTTGCAGACTCCCACATGGGATGTGTGGATGTAGTTACACACTGGGACATGTATCCACCCACAGGGGCTCATGGACATGTGGCCACCCGTGTGCTCACAGGCACAGGGACACATGCGTGCACACACACACACAAACAGATGCCCACACCTGCCCTCATGCACACTCAGGCACAAAAGGGGCTACGACATGCCCAGAAACACCCAGGACACAGAACACAGGGTGGCCGAGCACACGGCCTCCTCCCACCCCTCTGCAGTCCTGCTGGAGAGCCGCAGGCTGTCTGCAGGTCACCCCCACACCCACCCCCGTGGCGCAAGCCTTACCTCGGCAACCTCTAGGGAGCCGGGACGGTGGAGACCCTAACCCTTGGCTGGATGGCAGAACAGGGCTGGGAGCCCCCTCCCCACCTCAGCACTGGGTCTGGATGGGGCGGCGGTGGCAGCAGCAGTGGCAGCTGCTCCTTCTCAGTAGACGCCAGACCAGACGCAGCAGCCTAGCGCGGAGCTGGGGGAGGGGGAGGAGGCTGCAGCTCCAGAAGGGGAGGTGCCGCACAGGCTGGAGGAGGGGGCCACAGGGAAGGGGGGTCCCCAGGCCCCACGCTGGATGGAGACAGACGCAAGGACCAGGGCACACACCTAGTGTTGAACAACAGAAAGAGGCTCAGACCCACAGAGCCTGGACAGAGACCGGCTTGGACACAGTGACAAAGATGCACACAGGAACTCAGACACGTGGACAGACACACACACAAGAACACACGGGGACTCAGGGACAAGCACATGGGGACTCACACAAAGACATGGACAGAGACAGAACAGACACATGGGACAGAGACTCTGGGAGAGACACACATGACACACAGACATGCAGAGACACGGCCTTGGACAGACTCAGACCACCCTCGTTGGCACTCCGTGCCCAGAACAGTGTCCCTCAGCCAGGCTCTGGGGGAGATGAGCCACAGTGCACCAGCAGGTGGGTGGACACACAGCAGTGCCCCTGCCTGGCCAGCCCTGAGCCCTGTTGTAAACGAGGGGATGCCTGGATTCTGCTGTGCACCCTATGTGCCTGCTGTGCACCAAGCCCATCACGAACACGAGGTCGCCCATCCCCACTGCAGCTGGCCATTGCCATAGCATCACCTTTGTGCAGACAAGAGCATTAAGCCTCAGAGGTGTGAAGCCACCTGTCGAAATGGCAGAGACAGGGTTGGAACTCAGGTTTGTCTGTCGCCGAGACACAACAAGGGCGTCTCTGCCACAGCTGGGTCCCAGAGCAACATCTGCACCTCATTCCCTCACAGCTTGGACCCCCAGCACCCATGCAGCTGAACAGCTCCCACAGAGCTGCCTCCTTCCCAGCATTGGGGTCACATGCCTTGTGGGTGACCCCTGCGCTGAGTTGCCAGCCCCACCCAGTCATGGGGTCATTCTTCCTGCACAGGCTCTACCCACACAGCCCAGACCCTGCTTGGAGCATCCAGCTCCAAGGATGGGGACCTGGTTGCTAGGCAACTGGGAGCAGCGCCGCTAGGATACCTGGCGAATCAGGAGAGGATGGAGCAGGCAGATGCCCCAGGACTCAGCATCCCAAGCTGTCCCCCAGGACTTATCTCTGTGTCTTTGCTGCAGCCAGCTCAAGGACACATGTGGAGACACAGGGCATGTCCACAGGGCAGGACACACAGGGACACACAGACTCACGTGCCTGCAAACACACACAAAGATGCTCAAACAGGCACATGGGTAGACACGCAGACATGGGTACACACTCAGAAATGCACAGACACTTGCGGGGATGCACAAACATGTGTGTACACACATGCACACCCACACTAAGGTGCACATGAGGCACACGGGTAGACATGAGAGAACAGGACGACACACAGATCAGGGCCCTCGGATGCCCAGGGAACAGACACATGCACCGCCCTCTGCAGGCACAGCTCGAGGCACTCTCCTGCTGGCCTCCCCAAGCTGGGCTACCCCAGGCCTGAGCAGCGCCTGTGCCCCCACCTGTCGCCAGACGACAAAGATGTTTCATAATGGCCTGGAGCTGCCTCCCAGCCCAGCAGGGCTCAGCTGGGGAAAGGGATGGGCCATGAGGCTCTTCGAGGCTGGTCGTGAGTTACGGCCTGGATAGATCCCCCGTGAGAGTGCGTCCGATGGAGCCAGCAGGACAGCTGGAGGTGGATACCTGGCCCCTCACAGGTACAGTCTCAGCCGAAGGACAGGCTTGGTCACCTGGCTGGTGGGTAGCCAGGCCAGGATGCTGACTACACTCCTTGGGGGTGGCAGCAGCCCAGCCCTGGACCCTGGAGGGCCCCCACAAAGGGGGCTGATGCCTCTTGACCCCTGAGTGGAAATGGTCTAGGCCTCTCTTGGCCCCTGAGCAGCCAGGGTAAGCCACAGAACATATGTGTCACACATGGACACATGTGACAGCAGGGGACACGTGTTATATGAGACAGCATTCGGGTCAAAGTAGGACATCTTCAAACACACATGTCATATGCAGGCAAAACAGAACATGCAGGGACACCAGGGACAGCCCAAGACATGCAGCTTACACAAATGACAGCACAGAACACATGTCCACAAATTACGGTTAAAGCCCGGCCTGGGCTGTACTCAGAGGTCAGAGGCATCTAGGGCAGGACCTGGGTCTTGGCGTGAGGCTTACATCCACAACCTGCTGTAAACACACTTCACTCTCGCATCCAATGGCTTAGAGCCCTTAAAAGCCAGATGGCAGACTCCAGTGCCAGCCCACCGCCTGGGGCAGGCATGCTGTCTGCTCCTCTCCATGTCTGCACGCTTCACCACCCCTGGGCTGGGCGCAGGAATCAAAGCATCATCACTGGCAGCCTTACGCAGAACAGCCGTCCTCTGGGGAATTCAGTCACCAGGCCACACTTGGCCATTTGTGTTGTCAAAAAAGTGAAAGGGTTTTAATAATTCTGAGTTGCATCATAATAAATTACTTTGTTCTTATGACTTCAACTTCATAATATTTACATACAGCAACGAGAGAACTGAGTTATAGATTTTCAATATAATGTTAAATTTTGTAGCCATTTAATAAAGTTTATTATTTTGAAGTTTATTTTCAGGCTTTGGCGCCACTCAGCGTGCTTTTAGATCTCAGCGCTTGCACTGGCCCTTGAAAAACACACGAATCCTGGACACAGAAACAGATGCAAGACACCTGCCTGGTGGTGTCCCACAGTTGCTGGGCCTGCGACACACAAGGGAACACCTCCCCACTCAGCAGAACTGCAGGTGTGTGGAGAAGCAGGAAGAAGCCATGCTCAGGAATGTGGGCTGTGTGGGCACCAAGCCCTCCGGGAATTAGGGAGGGAGGCAGCGTCAAAGTTTTTCAATCCTACAAAAACAGAGCGAAAGTCACAAGTCTCTTCTTGCAGGAAAGTGTAATTTCACCACCAGAAGCCACCAAGCCACTCCTCTCCTGTGTGCCCCCTGGTCTGGACCCTGGGAGGCTGAGATGAGGGCCCAGTTCCCTGTCTCAGAGAACTCATCGTGTGGGCTGCATTGTATCCAGGAGGCCTGTCTGGAGGAGGTGACCTGCTAGCTCAGCCTTCCTAAGCCCTCGCTGCTTCTTCTGGAGCCCAGAGAACTTTGTCTTCAACAAGCCTCCAGGTTGGTGCTGAATCCCAAGGCCCAGGCCACACCCCAAAGGTGCATGCAGAGTGGGAGGGGGCAGCATCCAAGGAACAGCTTGTGCAAAGGCTTGGGGCCTGGAAGGACGGATAGTCATTCTGTGGAGCTCAGGGGGATGGTGCAGGCTTGGGGATAGAGGGGCATAGAGTCATAGCTTACCCTCTGGCCAGGAGGCCAGAGCAAGCTTCCAAAACAATGGGAACAGTGAACAGCCTCCTGCAGAAAGGCCAAGACCTCAGTTGAGACCCCACCCCCAAAACCAGGACAGCCCCACCTCAGGTGTTCCTGAACTCCCAAAAAGGCACCATCCATGGGCCCCAGCACCTGCATCGGCCCTAGGGGCACATTCATGAGCAAAGGGGAGAGTTATGTATGCACCATTGGAGCCACCCATATGTTAACAAATTACGGACTTAATACACTAATTTTGGCCTAATGCAAATGTGGAATGAACACATGAATTAATGAATTCTAGAATAAACTGTTGAGTTCATGAATAAATTATAGAATTAATAAATTAAAAAGTGAACTAGTTATAAAATATTACGAAATTAACTAATACACAAATAGATTATAGAAATCTAGGACCCAGCACCCAGAGATTTAGGTTCAGCAAAACGTGAGTCTGGTCTGGTGGGACCTCTGGGGCCCCAAACTTGCCTTGGTGGAGGTGAGGGTCCTGAGTTCTGCCCCACTTTCCCCTTTCTGTGAATATCAGCGCCTGTTGGGCCATGCAGAGGGGAAAGGGCCTCAGTCACAAAGGGCTCCTCACAGCTGTGCCCCTTGCCCCAAAAACTAGCCCCCAAGGACCCCTCCAGCCAGGAAGCTGGGCCCACAGCCCCCAGAAAAGTATGTCTGGGGCTCCCCAAAAAGGAAAGAAAGCACCTAAGCTGGAAAAGCTGGCAGTCACCTCCTCCACAGTCCTCAACGGCCCAGAGGGGCTGGAGCAGGTGACCCAGGCACCTGGACCCCTGCTCTGCCTGTGCCCCTCCTTGGAGAGGCCGCCCTGCCCTGCCCCCGTCACTAGGGAGGGGCCGGACTCCCGGTTGCCTGGCAACCGAGTCAACAAGCCCCAGAGAGTCGGGGCAGAATTGGAGGCTCAGACCCAAAAGGCAGGACGTATGGGGTGTGGGACCTGGAAGCGGGGTGGGGACAAGGGCCGGGCCATGGATAACTGTAGCTAAGGATGGATTTGGCAGGGGGGCCCTGTCGCCAGCAGACACCTAGACTGTGGTTCTAGCCGCTGGCCCAGGGTCTGGGGTCTGCATGCTGTGGGCTGGGTTGGAGGGGGGAGGGAGGAGCCCTGCAGAGCCGAACTCCGCCGGGGCAGTTCCCTTTCCCTCCTGCGGACCTTCCCCTCTATCACCTCCTCCCTGGGCTCTGCTCTCCCTTCCTCCATCTAGACCCAGCAGGGGACAGGCTAGGAGGATGGGGTCTCCCCCCAGCAAGCCAGCTGTCCATTCGGCTCTGAACCTCAGACACACAGAGATGGCCCACAGTCACATAGACTGACCCACACAAGAACACCAGACATACACACAAATACACACAAACCTACACACATCTCCCAGAAGGGCATGAGTCCCAGGATATAAAGAAGGCCCACCCCCTCCATCTCCAGCCCCTAACACTCAAGCAGAGGGGCCTGGGGCCAATGTGGGGCAGACTAGACCACACCAGTCCCCGGGGTTCCAAGGGGGTTGGGTTTTGCTGATTGACCCGTGACCCCAGACATGGGGGACTGGAGCATAGTGAGGATCCCAGCCTCACGGGGAAGGGTCCCTCCCCAAGAGCATGTGGTCTCCACCTCTGGGTAAGGCCCAAGGTCAGCTCAGAGGTCTCCGCATTTTCTCAGTGGACAGAGAAACAGCCCGTGGGGAGGAAGGGAGTTTCCTGAAACGCTGAGTGGATCAGAAAGTTGCAGCTTCCTGCTGGACTGAGCAGGGAGGCTGAGCTGATGGGGACTTGTGCTAGGCTTGGCCAAATGTGGCTGCGGGAAGTCTAGAGCGCCAGAGCTGGGAGCGCAAGGGCGGAGGACAGGCCAAGCCAGGCCAGGCCAGAGGAGCGGGCAGGTGCCCAACGGACACCGCTTGGGCACCAAAGGGAAGCCCTCTTCCCTTGGCAGGGCCAAGGATGCAGCTGCCACCGCTGGCGAAGGAGGCGGGGCGCAGGGGCCCGCGGGAGCAAGCGGAAAAGGGCTCGCAAGGCGCAGGGTCCCGTGAGGAGCGCGCCAAGGGGACGCTCACGCCGGAGTCCCCCCAGCCTGGCTGGGCCCTAACGCTGGAGGAGCTGGCGGCCACACGCCCCGCGCAGCGCCACCGCCAGCTGCTCTTCGGCGACCTGCTTGAGGACGTGGGCGCGGCCGCCTCTATCTTCCCGCGCGAGTCGGGGGAGCTGGGGTACCGTATGCCCGACCCGCGCGCATGGACGCAGTCGCTGGAGCTGCCCGCGGAGCGCCAGGACCGGCTCCTCGGCGTCCTCAAGGCAGCCGAGGCCCGCGGGCGCGTCCGCGCCTTGCGGCTGCGCTACACCCGCATGCGGGTGAGGGAGCGGGCCGGAGGGAGGGGGCGGGCGGGAGAGAAGGTGGGAGCGGCAGGCCAGGAGGGGGGACCGGCCTGGGCCCCCTGAGGCAAGGCGCGGGGTGGGGACGGATCAAACGCGAAGCGGGGGATGGGGGGACCAGTTGGGATGCCTTGCGGGAGGGGGCGGGGCGGGGCACAGCGTCGCGGAGGCTCACAAGCACCCCCGACCCCGGGACCCGCAGGCGGAGGAGATCTCGCTTCTTATTCTGCAGCAGAAGTCCGCGCGCGCCGCCATCCGGCTGGAGCTGTTCCTGCCGCCGCAGCTGAAGCCCACGCGGATCCAGGACCCCCTGGACCGTCAAGAGGTGCCTGCCAGCCCGGGAAGGGGCGGAGGGGGGCCCCCGCGCCTCCCCGCACACCTGGCCCCAGCCTTCTCCCCCTCAGCGGAGGCGCGTGGAGACCCTCCTGAAGGAGAAAGTCGATGGCAGCATCTTCCCGCGTTGACGGTGACCCCACAGCGCGCGAACGAGCCCCACCCTCCCACATAAAGTTCTGTTGTCCAGGCGCCCCCTGGTCTTTCCGCTCCCCCTCTCCAGGTACACCAGGAGGAAGGGGGCGTATGGATGCTGCCTCTCCCACATCCGATGCTACAGACATCGGGGTACACAGTGTGGGCTCCTCCAGGAAAGTGGGAAGGTGCAAGTGGACGGATGGGGGTCAGATTAAGAGGGGACAGAGAAACTCCTAATCCCCCAAACCCCGGCCTGTCCCCATCAGGCAACCTAGTGCCCTGGGAGTCCACGAGGGCCCCGTGACTGGGGGGACAGGAGGAAGAGCCTGGCTCGGCAACAGTCACACCCCTAATAAGGGCAGCCTTGGGGAGAAAGTGGGGCCCAAGTAGGACCCCAGATTGCAGGTCATTCCATCAGGGGATCAGAGAGGAGGATGACATTCTGGGCAGGGAGTGACTGCACAAGCCAAAGCTGGCCTTGGGGGACTCAGCCTTGCCCAGGAAGTCCTCCAGAGGACTGAGAGACTGGGGAAGGGGCACCCCTCAGGGAGGCCCCTGGTGCCCCAGACAGAAATCGCCCTCTGGGTTTCCTTTCCATTCTGAATGGCCTCCTCTGCTCCCCTCATTCACACACACACACACACACACACACACACACACACACACACGACAGGAAGAAAACTGCCCCCCCATTCTGACAAACCCCCATCCTGTACACCCTTTGGGCTGTTTCTGGGCAGGTCTCCCCTTGAAAAATTTACTCTTTTCCTCGACACAAGCTCTGCAGGGTCTGGGACTTGTCTGGGACTTCTCTAGGCCGCCTCTGCCTTTTCCTCCCTCCCAGCCCTTCCCAGCCAGTGGCTGCAGAGGTGGGGGCTGCAGAGACTCAGACAAGCCCCTCCCCCTGCCAGGGGGCTCCTGCTGAGTCAGCCTGCAGAAACAGATCCAGGAGGGGTGCATTCTTTACTGGCAGGGGGCAGAGGACAGAGCTGGGGTCTGACAAGGAATCCTGCTCCGTGACAGACAGTGTCCCTCCCTAACCTGGCTCAGGACAGGACAGAGCTGCATGGGGACCTGGGCCCTCTGTGTCCTCAGCAAACCCTTTCTGAGCTGTCGCTGCCCTTGGCCTTGATCCAAGCCCAGAACTGTGTGTGGAGCTGGAGTCTGTGGCAGCTCCAGGAGGGAGGGGAGAGCTGTGTATGGTTGCGGGGGGGGGGGGGGGGGTTACAGGCGGGGAGGGGAAGGAGGAACAGGGTGAGAGAAGATGGCTTGTGCTGAGAGCACAGAGACAGGTAAGGGGAGGCAGTCTCCCTGTCCAGGAGTAGCGGCCACTGCACCCTGACCTGCATAGGAAGACAGCCAGCTCTGGCTCCCCTGGCCAAGCCCCACGCCGTCTGGACCCCAGTGTCCTGTCTCTTGGGGACAGACCGCGTGCCCAGGATGATGTTATCTGTTTAGTAAAAGCACATTTTATTCCATCACTTCTCTGAGCCTCTGTTTCTTCACCTTTAAAGTGGAGGACTTCTGGGTCTCACTTGGGGCCGTGCCCCACACAGTGAGTGCTCCATAAGGGGTCACCCCGCATCAGGCAGGCACGTGAGGACAGAGGGACGAGACAGATGCACAAAGCCCTGAGGAGAAAGCCAGCAAGAAGGTGGGCTCCCAGAGCGCTCTGTACTGGACATGGAGCTGGCACAGGGGTGCCCTGTGATCCTCATGCCAGGGAGGGGTCCCTAGGTCTGTAGAAGAGACCAGGGAAAGTGGCCGAGGACATTTCTTCTGGGCCCAGAGGAGGCTTCTGCTATGGGAGAGCAAAGGATGTGGGCCAAGGCCCAGTGTCCTGGGGGTTGGAGGGATGAGGTGGGTCCTCAGGACTGGGAGCTCATGCTCTGGCTAGAGGGTCCTGGGTTCAAATCCCATCTCCACCATTACCTGCTACATGGCCTTGAAAGAGTTCCTGCCCAGCCCACCAGGTTCCTCTTGTGGAAGATGGGGGCCGTCTGTGCAGAGACAGACTCCCCAGAGGAGGTACAGAAGACCCAGAAGGGCAGAGGCAAGGGGAATGGAGAGTGGGCCCAAGTGGCCAGAGGACATGGGGAGTGGCCAGAGAGGAGACATTGTATGGAGGGCTGGGAGGGAGGGGAGAGTGGAAGGGAGGGCAGAGTGGGGAGAGACATGTGCTGACCCCCCACCACGGCTGCTGCCCCACACATTTCTCAGGAGGTGGGTGGAGATGAGACACCCAGCACTGTGGTGTGTCACACTGGCTGTGTGACCTTGAGCAGTCCTGGCCCATATTTGTGGGACCTCCCTCTCAGGACTGTCATCTAGGCTAAGTGAGAAGCAGCCGCCTCCAGTCTGGACAGGCTTCCAGCCTCTGCCCTGTCCCCTCGCACCTCACTGACCTGGCCCTTACTCTCCTCCAGCCTGGCCCCTGCCCTCCCAGGCCCCACCCTGCTGTTCTGCCACCCCTCCTTTGCTGAGTGCAGATGTGGCACCGGCACACCTCCCCCCACCCTGTGGCTGTCTTCAGCCTCCTCACCTCTCACCTGTCTCTGTCTCGCATCTGCTCCAGGGCGGGTCTGTCTTGCTTACTGCTGGGCCCCACTGCCTGGCAGAGGAACACACCAATACTTGCTGAATGAATGAAGGGCGCCTGTGACGTCCTCCCCCTACCTGGTGAGGGGTTCTGACAGATGCGCACACACACTTGTGCAGTTAGAAGGCATTTGTGAGCAGGCCGGGCACCAGAGCTGACCACGCTGAGCGCCTGCACTGCGGGCAGAAGCTGCACTGATCCGGGATCAGGGGGACCCAGCCATGCTGCAGACCACTTCCAGAGCAGGGTCAGCGCCTCTCCAACACGGGCCCAAAGCATGCTGGGATAAGTAATTTGACTCACAGCTGTACCAGGTCATAAAATAGGAGGAGGGTCTGCCAAAGAGAAGGGACAGGGCATTCGTGGCAAAGGGGAGAGTGTGGCTTCAAACTTTAAGACATCTTGAGGCAACTGGAGGAGTCGGAAGGGACTCTGCCAGGCCCCACCGACAGGGACATTCAGTGAGTCCAGATGTAAGAACCCCGACCCCAAGTTCCACCGGCACTGCAGCTCAGAAACCCCCCTTCCTTGGGAAGCCCCTACCGCACGATGACAGCGCGCTCTCAACCCCATTTTGCACATGAGGGCACCTAGTCTCAGAGAGGCTAGGGCCGGGCCGGAGTAACCATCCGACAGTCCTTTCCGGCGGCCTCTTCTTATTCAAGCGGGGCAAGTAGCACATGGGGACGCCGAAGTCTGGAGGGCTCTCGTGCCCCTACCCTGGACCGGAGTCTCATGGACACCCACATGAATGGTAAAAGCTGGAATGGCCCCGCTGAGCGGGCGGGGGGGGGGGCACGGCCACACCCCTCATCTACTACAATGCCAGCTCAGGCCGCCCCGGGGCCAGAGAGCCCCGTCATTGGCACCTCATCTCCACTGGCCACCCGAAGAGACGGTGGGGACCGAGGCACCGCGCCGGCCCGGACGGGGCGGTGGCGACCGGGCGGTGAGGCGCGGAGCCGGCGAGCGCGGGGCGGGGCGGGGCGGGCCGGGCGCCTCCCCGCGCGAGGAAGTCCCGGCCCCGCGCTTTGGGGAAGTGCGGCCGAGGCGCCTGCGCACTGCACCCTGCGCCGGCTCCCCGACCATCCGGCCGGACCTCGGAGCGCGCGGGCCGGCGGCGGCGGCGCTAGCGGCTCGGGAGCGCGGCCGGTGAGTGCGCGCGCGCGGCGCCGAGGACGGCGGCCCTGCCCCTCCCGGCCCGGGGCCCGCGGCCGTGCGGGCCGGGAGCCTCGGGAGCCGGCGCCCGGATCCGCACCCCGAGGACTCCCGCCGCGGGGTCCACGTGGACCCTGGGCCGCGGCGGGACTGGAGCCCGCCCCCCGCGCGTGGGGGAGGGGGCGCTACAACCGGGTTCCCCTTTTTCTGCAGTGCAAAGCCTGGGGAAGTGATTGCTCAAAGGGGGGACCGGAAGAACCCAGGTTTCCGCGTCTCCCGCCCCCCCTCAGCCTGGTGGGGAGGGGCCGAGGCGGGACACCCGGTCCGCCCCTGCACCCACCCTGTTGGATCTGGCGGCGGCTCAGCCCCGCGAGTCGCAGGGGAGGTGCTGCGCCCCCGGCCCCAGCCGATTGAGGGCTCCCGGCGCCGGCCTCCCTCCAGAACGCCGCAGGAGTTCCTCCTGCCATCTGACTTGAGTCCCTGCTGCTGCAGTGCACGCCCCTTCGGCAGCCAGGGTGGGGCCCAGAACGAACCTGGCCCCTTCCGCCCCCACCTGCCTTTGGGTCGCTGGTGAGTGGGAGCGCCACTGCGAGTTGCTTGAGGGAGGGGTGGGGGCGCCAGAGCCTGGAGGAAGAAGCCCCTGAAGGAGACAGGCTTCTCCAGGCCAGACCCTACCAGCAGAGAGAGGGGGAGAAAGAAGCGGGTCGCCCCACCATTGCAGAGGTGGGCTGGGGTGAGGGTCACCAGGGCTGGGAAGACCTGGCCTGACTTGGGAGGGTCCAGGCTGGGGGTCCCCCACTACCCAAGTGGGGTGGGTGGGCAGCACATGGGAAGGGTACTGAGTAGGCTCAGAAAGAGGGAACAAGCCCCTGTCCACCCCCTCCTAAAGGCGACAGCATTTTTTCTGGGATTGTCACATTTTCTTATTCTTTTTTTGGACTGGCGGGCTCGGGGACGTTCTTTTTCCTTCTGTGGAGCAGAGCAGCAGCCGCTCCCGAGGGAGCCTGTGTCCCCAGAGGACAAACTTGCTGCCTGTCCCGCCTCTCCCATCCCAGACTTGGGGCCCAAAGCCTGGAGGAGCTGGGGAAGGGAAAGGGGTCCCCCCCAGAATGCCAGGCTGAGGGGCAGGAGCCCTAGTTCAGACTCTGTACTCCCCAGGAGAGAGCGGGTGCCCTGGGGCGTGGGTGGCCCCAGCCAGCCTGAGGAGGGTGCAGGAAGCCAGGTCCAGGGCCTGCAACGGGGACAGAAGGGACTGGCCCTTCCTTTGCCCCAAACTCAGCCCCAGCACCTGGGCCCTGCCCCCTTAGACCGCTCCCTCCTCCAGTTCAGAGCTGGGTTGGAGATGGCAGCTGAGGGGGTACAGTCTTCAGGGTGCTGGGGTGCTGAGGCCCTGCCCCCACCCCCAGTGGGTGGGGTGCAGAGGAGGAAGAGCAGATCTGCCTAGGGAAGTCAAAGCGTCTGGGGCACAGTTACCAGACCTCAGAGGCTGCCACACCCCTTCCTTTCCCTAGAAACTTGACCCGGAGGGAAGATGTGCTGTGGGGCTGCTGCTTCCCCATCTGCTTGATGGGAGCCAGTGAGACCCAGTTTGCGGGTCCCCCGTGGTCTCAGGGGAAGCCAGGCAGGTGGTGAGGGGCTGAGGTCCCAGGGGAACCTGCACTTTTCCCCCAGATTTGAGTCAGGGCAGGGGCCTCTGCTGCCCAGGCCCCGGAGGCAGGGTGCCCTAAGTTTGCATAACTCCGCCGCTGTCTCCTCTGAATGTCTTCACGTGTGTCCTAGCCCTGCACGTGGCCAGAGCCCCAAGTGAGCTGGCATCCCTGCTCCAGGGGCTGCCTGGCCCGGCGGTGGCTGTGGGGCCTGCCCTAGGGCATCCGCCCTCCCTTCCTGCCCTCGGGGCCCCAAGGGGCCAACTTGAACCAAACAGGGATTAAAAGGCCACGAGCTGAGGGATGGGGGCAACAGGGAAAATAATTAAATGAGAAAATAAAGTGAAAGCAATTCGTGAGCCTCCTGGCCGCCGAGACGCGCAGCGCGGGCTCAGGAAGGTCCTCGTGGCCAACGTGCAGAGGCGCCCCCGGCCCTGTGGGCCTCACCTGGGCCCAGGTGGGCGCTGGCAGGGGCGGTGGTGGGGAGGCTTCAAAACCGCCTCCACGGGGCCAGTTGGCTTCCCGCCCGCGCGGACTCGGGGACCTGGGGGGGACACGCGGGGCTGCTCGGCTCCGGCGTCAGCGACCCCGCGCGCCTCCACAGCGGAGGGTGCTGCGCGGACTCGGAGAAGGATGCACGCCTCGCGCCCGGCTCAAGCCCCCGCAGCTCCCACCCGGGAGCGGGACGCCCGCCCCCGCCGCCGCGCCCCCCTTGCTGCGAGCCCTCCGCGCACGCCCCGGTTTCCGCAGCCTGGTCGGGGAGGGGAAGGGAGGCCAGGAGACCCTGGGGGCAGGAAGGTGCCAGCTGGGGATAGGCGTAGGGGGTACCAGGGCAGCGTCCAGGACCAAGGAGCCATCCGTCCCCGCGAGGTTCATGGCCCTCCTCACCCATGCGCTGCCCCACTTCCCGCACCCTCAGGAAGTCCTGCCCAGGTCCCATTCACATCCTCCATGCTGCAGGCCCAGTCCGCTGGGCCTGGCCCAGATCCAGTGAACAGGTCGGAATCCTCTGGGGCCCACAGGCTGATCTGGACTCCTGGTGGGGAGCATCCTACCCACATGCCCCCAAGAGAAGACCTGCAAGACACCTGGGATGGAGGGAGCTGGAGGGGTTCCTGAATGTCTGACCACCACCCCTTTGCACCAACCTGATAGCCCCAGGTTTTGGGGGCCCTAAGACCATTGGGAGGGGCCAGGAGCCGGAAACCAAGAAAGAGGAACCCAGGCTTCCGGCTTCCCAGGGCGAGCAGATGGGGGTGTCCTGGAACCGCCTGTGGGGATCTTATCTGGGGCCCCCTCCTCACGGAACCTCACCCCTTCACAGCCCTGGTGCAGGCTGGGGTGGGGTAGGAGCTAGACTGAGTGGTCTGGAGGTGGAAGGCAGCAGAGCAGGCCCCCTGGGGCTCCGGGAAGGAGGGAGAGACTCAGGACCCCTCCACGGGGCAGGCAGGGCCCAGGTCTCAGGGAGAACCTCACCTTCTCTTCTCAGACTCCCAGGCTGTGGTGAGGGTCCCGGAGCCAGCGCCACGGAGCCCGGGCGACCTGGTCCACCCACCCATGCCCACCCCGCATGAGGCTGAGAAGCAGGTGCGCCTCCTCCACCCCTGCCTCTGCCCCCCTGGGGAACTGAGGGGCCACAGGGAGTTAGGAGACCCTTGAACACCTGGGAGGCCAGAAGGGTCGTGCCCCTGGGAGTGTGGCCACCAGCAGGCAGGCAGTGGGGGAGAGGTGCGTGTGCCCGTGGGTTCCGGCCTGGAGCCTGAGGCAGGCCCCGTCTTCCCCCCAGCACACAGGGCCAGAGGAGGCAGACCAGCCCCCCTCAATGTCCAGCCATGATGCGGCCCCCCCGGCTGCTGCCAGCCGCAACCCCTGCTGCCTGTGCTGGTGCTGCTGCTGCAGCTGCTCCTGGTACGTGAAGCCTGGGGTGCAGGGTGCCAGGGCAGGGCGGGGTGGGCTAGCAGACTAGGCCGGACCGGGGCCCCGCTCACCAGACCCTTGGGTGGCTTCTGAGGGGTCAGCTGGAGGCAGGACACCCCTGCCACCCACAGCACTTGTCCAGGGGCTCTTGGGCCCTGGTGACCAGTGGCCAGTGCACAGGCCCCTCTGTGTGCGGGCACCCGGCCATTCCTGTGTGTGTGTGTGTGTGTGTGTGTGTGCGCGCGCACACACACACATGAGTGTGTGCACACTCATCGTCCATTTACTCAGCACGTGCTTACTGACACCACTGTGAGCCGGCCCAGGCTGGCCCTGGGGACCTACAGTGGAGCGAGACAGGAGCAGATCCTGGACTGTCAGTGGCGGGGCCTTGAGCAGAGACCGGGCCCTGGGACGACAGGGCCGCCCCCCAGAGCAGCATGCGGAGGCCGTAACGGTTTTCTAGGCTTGCAGGGAGGCTGTTGGGGCCTTCGTGCCTTTCAGAGGCCTGGCCCTATTCAGGCTCTGGCCCTTGGCTATTGAGTGGACAGCACTGTGGGGGACTCAAAGAGGGTCAGTTGACCAGTGAGCAGCTGAGGCCTGAGCCCAGGCCCGAGACGGGAGTGGGTAGCCTGGGGGTCAAGGTGGCAGGCCATGGATAGTGAGGACTCGGAGTTTGGCTGTGGGGCCTGAAGGACGGGGTTGGAGTCTGGCAGGCGGGGGTAGGGTCGGAACTCTGTTCCATCTGAACGTTTGGGTTTGAGAAGTCTGTTAGCTGTCCTAGTGGCCCTGGAGAGGTCCAGCTGCAGGTATGGATTTGGGAGCCAGCACTGGTGGTGCTAGGAGCCAAGGGAGGGACGAGGTCCCCTGGGGAGAGGCGGGTCAGACAGGCGGGCCCAGGGCTTTCCCACCACATCGGTCAGGGCCTCTAGAGAAAGGGGCTGGAGCCTGTGAAGTCCCAAAGGCAAGAAGGCAGTAGAGGTCCCCGGGTCAAATGCCGCTGAAACAGCCTTGGGACCGGGGGCGTTGCACAGCAGGTGCAGACACTTTCCCAGAGCTGCCCACCTGCAGTGGGTTCCCATGTGTGCTGAGAGCCCCAGGCCTTGTGTTCGTACGTGTCGGTGTCCACTGTGTGTTAGCGTCCTGTGTGCACTACACCTGCCTGTCTGTGTGCCGAGGAGCACAGTGCCACCTCCCTCTCTGCGTTAGGAACGAGGAGCGGCGGCGAGCGTGGCGGGCCTCCCGGGAGAGCAAGCTGCGGCCCCTCCCCAGCTGTGAGGCATGGTGAGTCTGCGCAGCGTGCGCGTGCGCGTGCCTGTGTGTTGGGGAATCTGGGCGAGGGACTCGTGCCTGATCTGGCCTGGCGGCGAATGCCCACAGCATCACGCCGAGCCCCGAAGAGGTGCAGAGCTGGGCGCAGTCCTTTGACAAGCTGATGCACAGCCCGGCGGGCCGCGGTGTGTTCCGGGAGTTTCTGCGCACGGAGTACAGCGAGGAGAACATGCTGTTCTGGCTGGCCTGCGAGGAGCTCAAGGCTGAAGCCAACCAGCACGTGGTGGACGAGAAGGCGCGGCTCATCTACGAGGACTACGTGTCCATCCTGTCCCCCAAGGAGGTGCGCCACGCGGGGACGGTGGGGGGTCGGGGGGCGCCTGTGGGGCCCTGACCGTGGCACCGTCCTGCAGGTGAGCCTGGACTCCCGAGTGCGGGAGGGTATCAACAAGAAGATGCAGGAGCCGTCTGCGCACACGTTCGATGATGCACAGCTGCAGATTTACACACTCATGCACCGGGACTCCTACCCCCGCTTCCTCAGCTCCCCCACCTACCGCGCCCTGCTGCTCCGGGGGGGCTCCCAGTCCTCCAGCGAGGCCTAGTCCCCCACCGGGGCAGCGCAAACATGCGACCCTCCTGTGGGCAGAGACTCGGGTTGCCTCCGCAGGTGCATGTGTGTCAGCAGTGTCGGGCACACACACAGGGCCCAGCACCCCTGGGGGCAGTCCCATGCAGGAGCTTCAGATGCGGGGGGGCCAGAGGCCCCATCCTGCCCAGGGGACCTAGTGCCCCAAGGTTTTGCTAAGAGGCAGGGGTGAGGGCCCCTCCTGCCCCTGACCCCGCCGGCTGGCCCCGTGCTCTGCACGGCGAGGACCCTCCCAGGGGCATCTGGGACCAGCGGCCTCACTCAGGCCTCCTGCCCGCAGCCTTGCTGGAGGATGGAGCCTGTCTACTCTTGTGACGGGAGGAGGCCTCCCAGCTGGAGCCATCGGCACCCAGAACCAGACCCAGAATCTCAGAACCAGGCTCAAGGCAACAGGACCCAGTTTCTCTTTTACACGTTCATTAACTTACAGCTGAAAATATGTCCTCACTGAGTGTTTTATCAAAAAAAAGTTTTCATATTTATCTTCATTCCTCCTCCCCCCAAAATAGGATGTCTTATTATTGAAGATATTTTTAAAGCAGAAGTCTCTCCTCTTTCCACGTTTGGAGAGAGAATAAGAGGGTGAGGACTTGGCCCAGGCCCAGGGCAGGGGAGCAGCCGGCTCCGTGAGGGAACCTGGCCCTCTGTGTGCTCTGCCCACCTCCACCCCTCCTCAGAGCAATGGCCCCAGCGGGCAGCTGTGCTCAGCCCTGCCCAGGCTAGGGCGCCGTGACCTGGGCAGCGTGGCCCCCACAGCACCTCGCCAAAGCCCATGACGCAATGAGAAGTGCTGCCCAGGCCCTGGGTGGGCAGGGGTCCCTGGCATGTATCGAAGGTCATCCCCAGAGACTGGCCGGCTGAGGCAGGATGCTGATGGAGCTGACCCTCCCCAAGGATTCTTGGGTGCCAGGCAGTGTCACTCCCATCTCGCAGGCCCCACGAGGCACGTATTTGCCACTCCATTCCCTCAAAGATAAAGTGATTCAAAGCTGCAGCTGGTCCAGGGCCCTGAGACTTTGGTCCGGGGTCCACGAACAGGCAGGGTGAGGACAAGCCGTCCAGAAGGGCCATGGACAGGCACGTAAGCCCCGGGTCCTGCGCTGTGGTGCCTGGGGAGGGGCCCTGTGTGCCCAAGGCCCCTCTACCCAATCACATGCCTGCATATGGGCACGCACACACTCATGCCCAGCACACCGACTACCTGTCCCTCGTCCGTGGGGTCACACAGGCCCCTTGAGGGCCACAGGCTCTTCCCACCAGGGCCAAACCTAAGTGTCGCCTGACCCCAGTGAGGAGGGTCAGACCAGATGGGGCAGGGGGAGGACCCAGCTCTCAGCCCAAGCCTGTGCATGGCTCACCAAGACCAAGAGCCAGGGAAACATGGTGGCAAAAAGAAACATTTAATAATTTGGGAGAAAGAGGGAGAAAAGTGCACTACAGGCAGGGTAGGGGCAGGATGCGCTGCCTCCTGGGGAAGGCCGAGGGGCCCAGGGCGGGTCTCCAGAGAAGCTGTATTTGCTGACAGAGAACGTGGGAAGGCCCTGGCCCAGGCCTGCAGGCCACACGTGCATGAGAGCTCAGCAGAACTGGAAGAGAGCAGGTGAGAGGGACAGCACACAGCCTGCGTGACCCCGCAGGACGAGAGGCAGGATTGGGGTCTCCACCCACCACCACTGAAGCTCCCAGGGGGCTGGCCAGCATGGCTGTCCCCCAGTTCACACTGCACAGACCCCACCCAGGCTGGAGACACCTGCCTCTGGAGAACGGGGCTGGGGGTGGCCTGGATGGCCTGCCTACCTTCCAGCGGTTTCCACACTCATTGCAGACGACAAAGGTGGTCATGGGCTCGTCAGAGCTGCGAGTCTGCACCTGCGGGGAGGGCCATGCTCAGAGGGCCCCCAGCCCCAGGGCCCAGTCCCTTGGAGCAGGAGGCCCCAGACAGCAGGTCTTCACTGCAGTCACAACCTGGGGAGTCTCGCAGCCCCGGGGCCCCCAACCTTCTAGCTGCCCAGATCAGTCTCCTCTTACCAGGGCCCCCCAACACCTCTTGGGGTCCCCATCAGCCTCCACCTCCATGGGTCTGAGTGTAGCCCTGCAGCCACCACTACAGCACACTCACCCTCCCGCCGGCAGCAACACTCCTGGGGGACCCTCCACACTGGGCCAGGCCGCAACCCCCAATGCTAGTGCCCCAGAGCCAGCGGGACCCAGCACCCGAGATGCTGCTCGCTGAGGACCAGGGGGCCTGGGCAAGGGGGGAGGTCCCGAAGGTGACCCAGTCAGGGACTAAGACACTCGGACCCCAACTCTGGCACTGTTCACACTGCATGTGTCCAGGCGTGAGAGTGAACCCTGGCTTGCACACTTGGGAGCAAATGTGGGCGCCCCTGTGTGCCACCCAAGGACGCTGGGGCCCCGAGAGGGTGCTGGCCAGCCACCCACCTGCGTGTAGGTGCAGTTCTTCTTCCTGCACTTCCCGCAGGTGAACAGGTCTGTCTGCGTGCCGCCCGTGCGGGCCATCTGGTGCTCGCGGATAGCCTCCTTGGTCATGGCCTTGCGGATCTCCTTCAGCTCGTCGCTGGCCATCTCCTGGGGTGAGGGGTGGGGTTAGCCAGCGCTCCGCAGGGCAGCCCTCCCCTCCCGGGGACTCACCTCCGATGTCATCACGGCGATCTGCTGGGGCGTGATGGCCCCACACAGCACGTTCCGCCGCAGGTCGGGGTTCTTGGCGTCCTTGAGATTGGAGATGCGGCTGCGCACACGGTTCTTGTACTTCATGTCCGTGTTCCCCACGTGCCGGAAGATGCGTGCAGGCGTTTAAGGACCCATCGGAAGCCAAGGCTGCCACCCTCCACCCGCCCACCAGGCCAGCCAGGGCCAGCGAAGGCCTCCTCAAGGGGGTCCTGTGGGCGGTGAGGGCTGGGCTGGTAAGAGGAGCCCAGCAACACAGGGGTTGTTCTGCCCACCCGGGCCTGGCGGTGAGCTGAGGGGCTGCCAGGAGGGGCCCCACTGGACCCATTTCTGGCTGAAAGCCTGCTGCAGGCTCGAGGCCCTGGGGACCCAAGCACCACCAGCAGGCAGGATCAGTCCCTCAGCGGGTCCAGGGAGGGCCCTCCTCGTCAAAAGGGGAGAGCCCGCCCAACCACCTGGTGAAGACACCAAGACAGTGGCCACCAGGGGGAGCCTGGCCTGGCTGGCCTCCTGGCTCCACCAGAAACCCCCAGCGCCCCCACAAAGGATATATTCCTCAATCTGGGCCGACAGCCGCTCGCAGTCTGCACCAATGGCCATGTGGTCATCTGCAAGAGGCAGCCCTAACTAGCCACTGTACTAGCTCCATGCTCCACCTCTCAGCCTGCCCAGCACCCGGCAGCCAGAGCCCAGGATTCAGGCGCTCTGGTGTCCCCAAAGAGCCCCTGCCCCCACCCAGGGTCAGCAGCAATGGGCTGGGAGAGGGCTGTCCCTTAGGACCCTCTGGACTCAGGCCTCTGCGGGCAGGCAGGGCCCAGGCCCCCTGGGAATCCAGGCGTGTGTCAGGAACCAGGACCCCCTGGCGGGCTGGGCACCAGCCTGCAGCACTCACGGTCCGTCTGCAGGGCAGCCGTCAGCATCTCACGGCACTTGTTGCGCACAGCGTCGCAGGTGATGGGCACCGGGGGAAATGTGGTGATCCTGGGGGTCGATGGCGTCCTGGGCAGCTCCGGCCTCTTGCGGCTGGAGAGAGACAGGCCCACCCAGGCCATGTGCTCCCCGTGAGACACCAGTACCCGGAAAAGCCAACGTCACGATCACAAGCCCCCCAAATCCCGTCTGCCCCACCCTGACAGTGGCCTATGACCCAACCCTGCTGGACATGGGACCACACTGCTCAACACCAGCTACCAGGACAGGGCGAGGCAGAGGGGACTTGGGGCTGCCCAAGACCAGGTACTGTGCCTCAGGTGGCCCCACCCAGCACAGATGCCCCTCGCAGGGCTGGACACCCCCCACAGGCTGCCTAACTGCGAGGCTGTGTCCACCCAGCCCTCCCCTCACGCCCCTGCATCTCATGGCCCCATGACCCCCATGGAGTCAGTGGAAGCAGACAGCTTCCTGGAGGACAAACAACACGTGCAGGGGGGCGGATGAACCCGGCTCCACACAGCCACGCCGTGAACTCAGAGCTCAGCTCTCCTGGCCCCCGGCCACTGCTGCCCAGGGCGGGTCAAGGGCAGAGCAGCCTCTCCCCGTGAGCCCTCCAGTCTCTGTGACCACCCTCCCTGGAGCAGCAGGGGCAGTGAGGCCTCGATGCCCCAGAGCCTGCACCACTGAGGCACCCACAGGGAGGGAGAACAGGACTGAAGGATGCTGGCCAGTGAGAACCAGACCCAGGACAGGGGCCCGGAGCCCACAGGCCCACTGGGGGTGTGCAGCAGCTCCTGCAGCCAGGCGGACAAGCCTCGCCTCTCAGATGGTTAGGGCTGAAAAGACACGGTGTCCATAGGAGCTTTGGAGGGGAAGTGTCCTGCAAGAGGCCAATCAGGCCAGGCATGGCTCCCTGGGGGGACCCCCTTCCAAGCAGCTGAGAGGACCACTGTGTTCCTGTGGCCTTAGTCCCTGGGCACACGGAAATCGACACCCTCGTCTGCCGAGCAGGTGGGGTCTGGGGGGCGGGAGGTGTGCACCTGCCCTCCCGGGGGCTACCTGGGGTCCTTGGCTTCTGAGGCCTCCTTTGAGGACGTGGGCAGAGGCCCGCCCCTCCGCCGCTCCCTGGCTGTGGCATCTGAAGCATCTGTAGGTGCCGGGGAAAAAGCAGGGGGCTGACCAGGGAAAGCAGACCCAGAGGGCAAGGCCAGGCCACGGAGGGGAGCAGATAGCCAGCCTCAGCTGCCGACCCTGCCCCCAGCAGCCAGGCCTCCCTGCTAAGGACCAGACCTTCTCTCCCTGCCGTTCCAGAAGTTCCTGGGACGGCCCCGTGCCACTCTCTCACACAGGCCTGTGCTCAAGCAGGCCACCTGCGGGGCCTCCCTAGGGTCCACGCCACTGCCTGTCCTGGCAGAGAAGCTGCCATCCACCCAGAGGGATCCCTGAGTACGGAACCCCCCGAATGACGGCTTCCATGGCGGAGCATTGGGGCATGGCCACTCCCCAGCTGAGCTTGGGCACCACGGGGAGCCGCAGTCCACTGAGCGCATGCCCTCCAGAAACCCCAGCCCGTGCCGGGGACCTTCCCACGGGATGAGGAGCATCCCACACGCCACCAGAATAAACACACTTCTCCAACGCACAGCCCTATGGCCACACGGACTGGAGAGAGGCCTAGGACATGCAGCTTTATTTCCCAAGGGTTTGGACAGAGCCCGGGAGAGGCCAGGAAGGGAGGGGGGCCTCAGGGTCCAGAGGTGGGCGTCTCTGCAACCCCCTGTCGCCCCACTGTCCCCAGGAAAAGGCTGCCGCCCCTTCTCTCTGAGTGGCAGTGGCTCTCCTTCCTCCTCCTCCCCTGCCTAGGGCGGGAGACCTCCCCAGCTCTGCAGGGGTCCCTCTAAGGCTCCTACCCTCAACTCTCCTCGAGCTACAGGGCGCGGCCTCCCCTCCCAGCCCGCCCCACTCTCAGGTGGCCCTGGCTTGGGGACAGCACTGCCAGCACTCTCTACAGTGCTGGCCAGCGAGGAGCCCTCGCCCCAGCACTCAGCCCCGCTGCCTGACCCGCACCCAGGAGCTTCTTCCAGGACTTGATGAGCGACTTGGCCAGGGCGACGACCTCCTCGTCTGAGCTCTGCTTCCGGAGGGCGTTGACGGACATGCCGACGCGGGTGGACTGCAAGGCAAGTGGCCTGGGATGGGGGTGGCAGTCAGACCTTCCTCACAGACCCTGGGAGACTCCCACAGGGCAGGGGCTGGGACCAGCAAGGGGACGTGGACGCCCTTCCCCAGGGCTACTGTTCTCTTTGGAACCCAGAAGCCTGGACAAGGAACGGGGTGGGCTGTCCTCGGACGCCCCTCTGCCTCACTGAGTCTCAGAGAAAGGCAGGGACGGTCTGCTCAGGAACAGGCATTTGTGCCAACCAAGGCCCGGGGCAGGGCTAGGAGGTGCCGCCAGGCGCCTGGGAGCTGTCCGGGTGGGGGCACGCAGGCCCTACCTGCAGGAGGTGCAGTGTGACGGGCATGGCCTTCAGCTCACGCAGCAGGTCCAGGGCTCCCTCCTGGAAGGACACGGGGGACTTTCATAAACGACTTCGAGAACTTGGTGGACAAGCCCACCTCCTCCTACACGAGGATGGGGGGACACAAAGCAATGACAACTGAGAGATCCACCGGGTCAGGTGCCCAGGGAGGACGGGAACGCAAAGGGAAAGAGGCTCTGCAGACTTGATCCTAGTGTCATGGGTCACAGGGCACATGATGTCTGGTCCTGCATTGGTCACTGACCAAACCATGACAACAGGAAATGCCTTCAAGGGCCACAGCCCCTCCCCAGCAGTAGCGCCACATCCAGATGTAGCCCCAGGGGTGCTCACTCCCCTGCCTGGTCCTGTTCCCTGCCCAGGTGGGTCAGGCAGCCTCCCTGCCAAAGTGGCCCGCCCACCAGCTGAGAGGGGCCAACCCAGGAACAGTCAGTGTCCCCTACTTAGGCCAAACCCTCAGGGTGCCTCCACCATCATCACACCCACACCAGCATCTACAAGTCCCACGGCCCCACCCCTCCATCAATCTCTCAGGCCAGCCACCACCCCTCACCTGGACTATTGCAACAGACCCTAGGTCTCCCTTCTTTGCCTCATCCCTCCATCTGTTTCCTCAAAGCTCTCTCACATGAGGCCACACATAAACAGGCCACATCTCTCCACTCCAGGCACAGCTCCTGATGTTCTTCCAGTGAGCCAAGCTGCTTGCCCCAGGGCCTTTGCACCTGCTGCTCCCACTGCCAGGGACACGCCTCTCAGGACATCAGCAAGCTTGTGCCCTCCCTCTCTCCAGAGCTTTATTCAAATGACACCTTCTCAGCAAGGCCTCTCCTATTTAACAGCCCCCTCCTCTTCTCCTGCTTTCCTCCACAGATGCTTCACTTTTTAACACACTGATGTGTTTTCACGTGTGCGTCAAGTGGGCAGATGATCCACCCCAGCCACCCAAGGTTGTGAGAGCCCCAGAAGTCCTGCAGCCCTCGCCAATCAGGATGGCATCTCTGCTCAGGCTGCAGCCCCCTCCTCATTGCCCCTGGCAGGCCCTGCCCCTCAGGCGTGCAGAGTCCAGCCTGGGGTGACCTCCTCAGACGGGACAGATGGTCACCAGAGCCAAGGGCACAGTGCCGCTCACTGCGCATCTTCCCTGAGACAAAGCCTCGGGGTACTGTGTAATGCCAGCTTCTCATTGGCTAAGGACCAGAGAGGGGTAAATGTAATTCCCCACTTCCCAGTCATGGCCCCAGCTCCCTCGCAGGCCCTGGGACCCACCAGGAGCCTCTGTTAGCTCTCATGCCCCACTCGACTGCACCCCAAGCCCCCCAGCCAATTGGTCTTCCCAGTCCACAGGTTCGTCAGCCACAACCGGTTCCCCTTCCTCACCCTCCCCTGGTGCTTCCACCAGGATACCTCCTACCCCAGTTCTGCCTGGCCCCACTCAGCCCCCGCTCCCCCCCCCCGCCCCCACCCCCCCCACCCCCAGCTAGGAGGCGTTGATCATTTTTGTCTCATTCATGGGGAAGCAGTTTCTTTCTCTGGTTCTCTCTGGAAACAGCTATTATTATTTCCACACTCCTGTTCTGTGCAGCCCACGGCCTCCCAGGGTAGGAACACAGTGTGGGTGGAGAAGGCTGCTTGCTGGATGAATGAATGAATGGGAGCTAGCCCCTTTCCTGTCAGAGTAGACCCCTGTCCAGAACCCTGGTCAGCAGGGACCCAGACTCAACCCTGCTCAACCCAAAAAGCTATCCCCAAACCATCAGTGCAGGCTCACAGCCCTAGGGGGGCTGCACAGACATCAAGCCCATGCCTCGGCTGCCCCCAGAGCTCACAATCTGGGGGAGAGAGCAGGTCGTGTTTATTGAGCCTCTCAGGGAGCCAGCCAGAACCCCTCCCCACCCCCTAGAGACAGGTACCACCCACCAAGGGGCTTCTGTATGAGGGTACTCAGGTCACCAAGGTCTCAAAGCTGAGGGGGTTGGGACTGGAACCCTGTCTGCCTGGCCCCTCTCAGAACCTGGCACAGCCTCCTTCAAAGGCTCCCCGACTGTGGGACAAGAGGCCCAGGCTGCAGGGCGAGTACCGCTGGCCAGGGGCTCCAGCGCCCAGCATGCCCAGGCCAGGCTCGGACATGGGAGGCTCTGTCCCAAGGGTCTCTACGTGTCCACCCACTCCCAGTCGGTACTGGCTGAGTCCTGGCCACCAAGGGGAAGAATTTATTAGGGAAACCTGGTTCTTGTGGGGCGGGGACAGAGAAGAAACAGGGCCTCGTGACCAGAGAGGCCTCGGGCCTGTGAAGGGGTGACGAGGGCCGCAGCCCCAGGCTGCGGGGTCGGAAGGCTCTGAGCTCCGGGAAAGGGTCGATCTCACTCTCCGAACTCCTGCCCCCCAGCAGGGTGCGGGGACCCGGGTGGGCTCGGCGGGGCAGAGCGGGCCGGCCGGTAAGAGGGGCTACCTGGCGACATCCGCGAGGCCTGGAGGGACGGGGCCGGAGGTTAGGGCACGGGGCGGGGGCCAAGGGGGGCGGCCCTCGGTCTGCGGGTCCGAGTTCTGGGCGGACGGCCCCCGGGACAAGGTCCAGGCCGATCACGGCCTCTGCTGAGGGCGCGGGGCTGGAGGGCAGGGGTTCGGCCCCCCGCGGGTCTCCCTGCGTCCGGGGATCTCGGCCGGGTCGGGATCTCGTCCTGCCCTCGGGTGGTCTCCCGGCCCCGACGGGCTTGGCGGCTCGGCGGGGGCTCGGCGGGACGGGGGTCCCGGGGTCCTGGCGGCCCGCGCCCCTCACCGCGCTCTTCTTGGTCACCATCTTGTCCAGCGTCCGGGCGATCCGCGCAATCTCTTCCTCCTTGCCCATCATCGCCTGGGGGGCAACGCCCCCAGCGCCCGCGGCCCGACCTCAGCCTCCGGCCCGGACCCGGCGCGCCGCCGCCGCCGCCGCCTCCCGCACCCACCGCAGCCGACGCAGCCCGGCCGCGGGCGGGAGACACTCCGTTCAAACTTCGGCCCCGCGGCCGCCGCGCTGCACCCTGGGACACGTAGTTCCCGCGCCCGCCAGCCTCACGAGCGCTCGTCTCACCCCGACCACAACTCCCAGGAAACCCCGCGGGCGCCCATGGCTTCCTGGGAAGTGTAGTCCTGCCGCGGGCCGTCGCCGGAGGTCCGCAGAGCCGGGGGACTGGCAATCTCACAAGCCCCCGCGGGAGCCAGTTAGCCGGTGCGGGGTGCTGCGGCAGCGTGGGGCCGCGGCGCGTTCCTCCTGATCCTCCGCCTGGGATCAGACTGCACGGGGCTGGCAAAGACACCTTCGAGGCGTCCCCTCTCTTCACCTCCTTTGAGCCTTCCTCTCCCACAGTCCGGCGACCCGGCGCAGCCGGACTCTGCGGGAGACCCTCCAGCCCTGAGCGGACCCCCTGCGTTCCGGTGGATTCCGACCTTTGCGGCCTCGGGTGGGGCGCCTGGAGGTGGGAGGGAGCAGTAGCCGGATGCCGGATCTGGGGAGGCCAGCGCTGGGGTGAGGAAGGCGCTTAGAAACGTGGAGAAGCTGCGTGGGCAAGGCCCATGCCTCCGGAGTCAGGCTCTGCCCTTCAAACTAGTCCTTGACCAGTCCGTGCCTCAGTCTCCCCATATGTGAAATGGGGATGGTAATGGTGTCTGCCTTGCAGGACGGCGGGAGCTGATTCATGTCAGGCACTGCGCAGGGCAGAGGACAGAGCATGAACAATTAGGTTATCATCTCTGTGGCTGCTGGAGGTCCCTGAGAAGGGCCAGACTGCACTCAGCTGGAGGAATGGCCCTGGCCAGGGGAGGGTTGGGGAGAAGGGGGCGGGGCCAGCATCCCCACCTCAGTGATGCAGATGCTGGTAGTTTGCTGGAGCGGGCACAATTCTGGGGGAGGGTAGAGGCTAGGGGACCGATGTCTGTAGTGTTGTGGTGAAATTCAGGCCAAGTCATTGTGAGGCCAGGTGGCAAATGGGATGTCCAGACAACCTGGGCTGACCATGCCTTGAACTCTCAGTGGCACTAATTAGATATGACTGAGCTTCCCAGCAACCAAATTGAAAAGGGAAACATGGTGAGTTATGAGATTCGCTAGTAATCACATGGAAAAGGCATGGAATTCCTCATAGGAAGCAAAGGTTTTCCAGGACAGAGGCCCTATGATGGGTGAACACAGCACCTCCAGTTTCCAGACTAGCTCTGATTCTGCCCCTCACTGTAAGCTGGGGGCCATAGCTCTGAGCCCACCCAATCAAGCAAGTCCCTGTGGCCAGAATCCCATGGTCAGAGCGTGTGTGCAGCCTCTGAGGGTCCGGCTACATCATGGGACACTGTGGAGACTGGAGTCACACACCCTTCAACCCCCCTCTCCACAGACAATGACTGGCCAGAACAAGGAGTTGGCAAGGGTCCTGTAAAACAAGAACCAGCAGGAACCCCACAGAACGCAGCCTCGGAGATCCGGGCTGCAAGGGCTTCAAAGCTGGCTCCCCACTGCCCACCTGGACATGTCAATGGCTGCCCAACCAGGCCTCTCCAACAGACGGGGTTAAGCTGATTTGAGGATTTCTTGGACAGAACTCCCCCTTGGGCTGGAGACCTCCAAGCACCACAACTGGGCATCCTGAGACACTGAGCGCTGCTATGGCTTCTGACAAAGGCTGGAGCACAGGGGAGGGAGCATAAACCCACACAGTCAGTGTGGAACAGAGCACTCAGCCTCCTCCCTCTGGAGCAGGCAGATGTGTGCCCAGGAGACCTCACAACAACCTCCCGTCCCTAAGACTGGAATCAGAAAAGAGAGGACCAGGACAGGACCAGGCCTCAGGAGCATCACCTGGGCTGTCAGGAAGGGTTTGTGCCTGAGGCACAACTTTGGCTGAGGCATCAGGTGGGGCAGGGTCTGGGGCAGGTCGCTGTCAAGGAGCCAGCGTCGAGGCCAGGCCCATCTGATCTCTCCGCAGGACAGATGACCACAGAGAGCAGGCATGCAGACCCCCCAGAAAACCAGCCTGAGGACTGCCCCTGCCCCTGCCCAGGCAGATCACCATCTCTGCAAGGGCTCTGCAGGAGGGGTGCTTCTCAGTGTTAGGCTGGGTTGAATATTTTAAGCCACAAAGATGTGCTAGCACAGTGACTCTCAAGCATGACCTAGGCAGCTGGTTAAGAATGAAGACCCCTTGGGGCCGGCCCGGTGGCGCAGCAGTTTAGTTCGCGCTTGGCAGCCCGGGGTTCGCTGGTTCCGATCCCGGGCGCCTGCCGACGCACCACTTGTCAGCCATGCCGTGGCAGCGTCCCATATAAAATAGAGGAAGATGGGCACAGATGTTAGCCCAGGGCCAGTCTTCCTCAGCAAAAACGAGGAGGATTAGGAACAGATGTTAGTTCAGGGCTGGTCTTCCTCACAAAAAAAAAAAAGAATGAAGACTCTTGTAGGTGGGGCCCTGGGGTCTTTGTCCTCTGTCCACAGGTGGCAGAAGCACAGGCCCCCAGCCAGCAGGGGTGGACACTGAGCAATGGGCACCCAGAGAAGGGTAGGAGCTCAGGGGGCTGGGGGGCTGTGTTCCAAGTGTGCAGAGGGTGTCCCAGGACTGGGAGGTGGATGGTGGTCTAGAGTTTGTACCCCAGCCCCTATGACTTTATCCAAATTGCCAAGAGGGACAGAGGTGGGTGGTCACGGGAGAGGGAACATGGCAGTGAGGAGACGGAGACAGGGCAGGTCTGGGAACCCAGAAGGGGAACTGGGTGGGGTGGGGCGGAGAACAGGACAGGGTCTCAGCCTGGGGGTCGGGGGCCAGCCCCTGTTGAAAAAGAAACCAAGTGAGAAAGAATCGCCGTCTCCTTTTCACTGATCTCTAGCGGAAGCATTTCGTTCCTCCGGTTATGAATGAAGCAGGAACCACATCCCAGAGCAGTGCCAGCACTGACCACAGCACAAACCAGAGCCACTTCGTGTCACGCCATCCAGCTGACACCCCGGCACTCACCGCTGCTGGGAACTGCACTTAGGTTTCTAAATCACACATTATGGAAAATATTTTGACAACTACATTTCAGTGTAATTGGTTTCCTCTGTAACCCTGTGAATTTTACTCTGTGCACTGCCCCCTTACGTGGCACCAAAGTAAGGACACGAGAGAAGGAGGAGCCGTCAGCTGAGAAATAGGCCCCTGCCCTGCCCAGCCAGAGTGGAAATCCCAGACCACTCACCTTGGGCCCTTTCTCCTCCTCCATGAGAAGCCAGGCGGTCTCTACCTCCGGGGGCTCTGGGGAGGGCCACAGAGACAGCTCGCAAGGGGCCTGGCATGTCTCACTGGATCTTGACTGAGGCCCACCAAGGCTGTAGACGGAGGGAGACCAAGATACCATGGCCCCTCGAGGACAATGGCAAGGAGGTAGGGGGCCCCCTGCATGAGGAGTGCCCAGCACAGGGCCCAGCCCATGGGGCTGCAGCGGGGCATCTGGGGAGCCTAGCCCAAAGAAGGGCCACTGAGGATGGGTGGCAGAAGAGGCAGACAGCTTCCGAGCTGGGGAACCGGGGGCCACAGCCCTTCCCCCGTGATGGGAGCCCTAAATCCTGACACAGTCCAGTCCTACATGGAAGCTACCACCACAGGGGGAGGAGGATGGCCCCATGTGGGGTGAGCAGGGACCCAGAGTCCAGGTGGGGTGACCCTGGTCCCTGGCCTGTGTGGCCCACGATAAGCAGTGACCTGTAGGTGGCAGGAGTGAGCCACAGACTAGACAGCCGGCCAGGCAGCAACCAGAGTGGGACTGTGGTTAGTCCTGGAGCGCGGCCCTCACTTGTGGGGGCTGTAGACTGGTGTCACCCCTGCCAGGGCTCCAGCCAGAGCAGCACTGACCAACCCAAAACTCCCAACTCCCCATCTGAGAAGTCTCTAGTCCTGTGGCCCCTCATGAGTTCACGACCCCAGAACCTTGCTCAGGACGTTCAGAGCCCACCCCAGACCCTTTGTGGACCTTATCTGACCTTGAGATCTTCCTCCTCCAAGGAGTGTCCCCCAAGAAGCTGCCTGGGCCCCCAGCCTCCTGTGCCTTCAGAAAGCTGCACCTGGAGAGTGACATTGGAACCATGGGATTCTCCTTTGGGGTGTTCGTGTGAACCTGGCCACGCCCGACAGGGCGCTCACCAGGGCTGGGTCCCTCCAGATTCGCCCTGAACCCCCTGCAGGTGAAGAAGTTCACTTCCTCTTTGATACATCTAGAGTGTGTACACACACATGTACACGTGACCCAAGTCACACGGGGAAGCACGGAGTTGTTCACATGTGCGCACACCAGGCACACCCGAGGGTGGGTCGTTTGGGCAAAGTGCAAGAGCACGCAGACACTTGGAGCCATCATGGACCGACCAGGAGGCAGCCGTCTCCCCGGGACTGCTCAGCCCGGAGAACAAGGCCTGTGTTCCCTCCTCTGCCACATCCCCCACCCCAAGACACCTCACAGGTGCTCAGTAACCTGCTACATGAAGGAAGGAAGGAAGGAACAATGGCGCTGAGAGTGGGCGGGAAGGGACCACACTTTCCAGCCACTGCCCAGCAGGGGAGCCCCAAAGACAGGCCCCACCTGCACCTCCAGAGATGGCCAGCTCAGCACTGGCCTCCCCTGCTGCTCTGGGGTGAAGGCCTGATGCAGGGACCCTCCTAGAACCAGGGAGGTCCTCTCCCACTGAGATGGGCTCAGGCAGAGGAGCAGGTGTGGAGGACAGGGACTGGAGGGCCAGGTGGACCTGACGAGGAGATGCCAAGTCAAGGGGACACCGGGCTGGGTCTGGATGTATGGCTGGGGGATGGGGCTCAGCAAGGATCAGGGAAGGAGCCCCCGAGGGGCAGGGGACAGGCACGCTTACCTCCCCAGACCCACCCACCCGCCTTACCTAAGAACACCCTCCTGGACACTCTCGGCCACCAGGGAGCCTCCCTCAGTTCCCACAGGTAGAAGCCCCTCTTCTGCCCCCACCCTGCAGAGCTGACCCCGCTCCGCTCATCTGTAGGGGTGTATCCCCTCCTTCAGGGGTCATCCACACTTGACCCCTTTATGGAAAGAGACAAATGGTCTGCCCTCAGGAGCACGGTCTGTGGGGAGCCCAGTGCTGTTCTGGGGACTCTGAGGGGGCAAATATGGCCCTGACAGGGGTCTGGGGACATCCTGACACCCCCAGAGTCCACCCACACAGGCTGAGCTGCACCTCTGGCCCAGAGGCCTGCCCCTCCCCATCCTCAGCTGGGGAAACATCGGAAGCTCAAGCCATTTATTTTTCTATTTGTGTCCCCTGCCCCCTACCCGCCCAAAGTGGCTGTGACCCCAACAGGCCGCATCCATGCTTCCCTTCTGGCTGGGCAGGGGCCTCAGTGGGAAGGACTCCGCTGCCCAACTCACATTTCCCATGCCCCTCATTTCCCATGGCTGTGGGGGCGGGGGGGATCCTGTGGCCCCAGAAGCCCCCACCCATACCCTGCACCTGGTAGGCCGCTCCAGGCACAGGGCTGTCTCCGCACCCTATTCCATCAGACCCTCCAGGCCACAGTGGGGCTGCAGGGCCCCACTATAGTGACCCCAGCCAACCCCATCGAAGCTTCTGAAGTCAGGCAGCACAGGGACCAGGGACTTAGATCCAACGAGAGGCCCATCCCATGCACCAGCAGACATCTTCGCTCTGCCATTGTGGCTGCCTTCTCTCTGGACCTCAGTCTCCGTGTCTGCAGAATGGGAAGGCCCCCCACCCCGCCCCGCCCAGGGCAGCATCTCTCGGAAAGTCCCCAGCCCAGCCCAGAGCCTTGGCCCAGGCCCAGCTCCCTCCCCCAGAGGCAGCACTGGGGGCAGGCAGGAGGCATCCCCAGAGGCCAGTAGGGCCCTGATGGGCTGTTCGCTCTAACAATGCACTTCCCCCACACAATTCCCAGAAACGCCGCCCTCCCTGTCCTGCCAGCCCGCCAGCCTGGCGGCCACTCCACCCTCCCCCTCCCCAGGGTCCCTGAGGCAGTGCCTCCCAGGGGTCCAGCACACTGGCCCTGCCCTCCTGGAGACCGATCAGGGAAACTTGTAGAGAAGGCACAATGGGGGGCCTAGGAGCCAGGCCTTGGGAGGTGACCTTGGCCAGGCCCGGGTCCAGGAGCAGATCCCCTGCCCTTCTCTCCTGGTGGTAAGTCCACCCTTCTCGCCCTGCACAGGCCCAGCTCCACACAGCAGTGGTGCTGAGGCTGCGGAAAGCTAAGTCAGATCACACCCTCCTCTGCTCAAAACCCTCCCAGGTCACCAAATGTCCTTCAGAGAAAAAAGCAAGACCTTGGGGCCAGCCTGGTGGTGTAGTGGTCGAGTTTGCCCACTCCGCTCCAGCTGCCTGGGGTTCGCAGGTTCGGATCCCAGGCATAGACTGATGCACCATTCATCAAGCCATGCTGTGGTGGCGTCCCACATACAGAATAGAGAAGGTGGGCAGAGATGTGAGCTCAGGGCCAGTATTCCTCAGCAAAAAGAAGAGGATTGGCAATGGATGTTAGCTCAGAGCCAATCTTCCTCACAAAAAAAAAAGAAAAGAAAAATCAAGACCCTCCCAGACCCCATACAGCCCCTCATCCCCTCCCGTCTGCACTCCCTGTTCTTCCCACCAGCATACTGCCCTGACCCAGGGCCTTTGCACGTTCCGCTCCCTCTGTAAAAAAAAACTCTTCCCCATGTATCCTCTCATCTCTTTCACATGTTTCTTTCAGGGGTTGGCTCAAAGGTCACTCATGAAAGGAAAGGCAGCGAGCACCCCTGACACAGCTCCTCTCTCCTCCACACCTGGCAGCACCACTCTCCATAGCACATAGCACAGCCTGGTGCCCCATATTCTGATTTGGTTGTGGATTTGTTGATTGTCCTCTCTCTCCATCAGAACAGGAGCGCCCCACAGGCAGTGACTTGGGTCTGTTTTATTCCCTGTCAAATCCTTATCTTCTAGAACAGAGCTTACTTAGTACATAGTGGGTGCTCGATAATGAACAAATGAATGGATGAATGAACGATTCCTGCCCCTGGGCGAGAAGGGGTGAGTGGTGCCCAAGAACACAGACCTGCCCACCCAGCCCATTTGGCAGCTCCAAACCGATGAGGCCTCAAAGCCACTTGCCACCAAAGCCAGGGCAGCAGCAGAAAAGAAACACACAGCTGCACTGCCCACCAGGGTGGGTGGACTGGCGACACCTGGGGGGCTCTGCTCCTTCTTTCTACGATGCCCAGGGCAGCTGAGGACCATCACCAGAGCCTGGCAGGAGAGTGAAGGGCCAGCCTAGCCCAGGGCAGGGCGGTCAGGGTGGGCACTGCACCCCTGGGGGCCCAGGATACCCAAATGTGCCAACACCCAGCCCCCCATGCAGGGCACACAGAGAGCCCCACCTTTGCCACACCAGAAGCCCCCGAGGGGGACCAGGACACCTGCACACCCAGGCCTAGGGCACCAAGATCTGAATGAAGACAACCACACCAGCAGCTGCCCCATGCCCAGATCAGGTGGCATGGGGGGTGGAGCCAGGGGCAGGAGCACTGGGCCTGGCCAGGCCGGACAACTGGACAGACAGAGTGTCTGGCGCCTGCTCAGCCAGGCTGGCCCTCGGCTCCCTCCGCTCAGCCTGGCCTTCCTTCCTTCCTGAGCCGGCGTTTCCTGGCTCCTCCCTGCTGTTGCCGCGGAAACCTAGAGCAGCGGGTTCCCATGGAGCTCCCGCTGAGCACCAAGTGGGGCCCGCACAGCACACAGCAATACCCCCAGGACACACGTGGGCTCCACAACACAGCTGGTCACCCCGACTCCGTCCAGCCCCCCACCCCCAGCATTTGGAAACAGCCTCTGCAACATCCCCAGCACCTGAAACACCCACTAAAGTCACTCCCACCACAAGGGACCTAGGCCCAACTGTCCATGGTTCATCTGTCATCCCCCCGCCCCCGCCCAGTCACTCACCCGGCAGGCCTCCTCATACATGCTGCATTTGGTACCTCCACGTCCACAGGCCCTGTGCTCCTTGACCCAGAGAAGCCCCCCACTTGCTCAGTCCTGCTGGTCCCACAGCACTCGGGCAGATCCGACACCCTGCACAACACCCCTTCTCGGCACACACCTGAGATGCCCACAGTGACAGCAGCACACCCACGCCTCTGCTTGCTCTAAAGGCTTCAGACTTTCAGCTAGCCTGACACCCCCAAGAGTACACTGACACCCTAGTTCCCACAGCACCCAGCTCTGCCTGTGGCTCTCAGGTCCACACGACTGTGGCAAATCGCACAATGACCCCAAATCCAACATTCTGGAGAACTGCCTGTGCCCACCCCCTCCTGCCAATTCCCCAACCTTCTCCCAGGAGGGAGGCCCACAGCATTTCAGAAGCCAGGGGCTCTGTGCACACCCAGCCCAGTACCCCAGGCTGACAGCAGGAAGGCACCGGGCAGGGCGAGCACCTGAACCCCCAGACCTGTCACTGGGAGAGACTTGCATGCACACACGTGGCCTCCCCAGAGGCCCCGGCCCCAGGACAGAGGTTGAGGCTGACCCCATACCTCAAATTACCTCCCCACCCCGACCTGCCCCAGCCCTCTGAGAGGGCTCAAACAGGCCAGGCCTGCAGCCCTGGTCTCGAGGACCGAGAGGTAGGGTCTCAACTGGGCATCCTGGCTCCAAAGCTGAGGTCTCAGGAGACCACAGTCCCCTCCACCTGGACCTCGTCTGATGGGGACCCCACGCCCACCCACCAGGAGCAGGAGGGTCCGGCCCCTCGGGACTCAGTAATTGGTCCCAGCCTTGCTGTTCCTGCAGCAGCCGGGGATGGGCGGTGGGACCCTGTGAGGTCTGTGCCCCGGGCAGCGCCTGGGAGGTCTGCCACCCCGGAGCCCAGCCAAGCCCCCACCCAGAGCCACCGAGGGGGATTACCCAGCATCCTTTGCAGGCTTCCCCTGGAGCCTGGGGGTCCTGTCCAGGCTGAGGGAGGGAGTGTGTGGACGGCAGGGAGGGCAGTTTCCACTCAAAACCCAGGCCAGCCCCACATTTGCAGAGAAAGCTTGCCCCTCCACTCCACCTTTCTGTCTGCGGAGGTGGGGACTGCAGATACGGCCCCGCAAGGGTGGGCAGCAGCTGACCTGGGCCACGCCAGCCTGAGGTGGGTTCTGGAGCCATAGGAATGCCCTGCGACTCGCAAGTCACCCCCACTTTGCATGCAGCTGGGGCCACAGCTCAATGACCAGAGAAGTCTTGGGGGCCCCTTCCTCGGTGGGTGTCGAGGGCCAGGGCTTCACTGAGCAGGACCCCGTTCTACACCCTGTGGGCCCCATCTCCTCACAGCAGAGTCCAGTCTCCCAAGGCCCTGGGCAGCCCCCAACAGTGGAGCCTCCCTCACCCCGCACCCAGGCACGCAGACAGACACACAGACCACACACAGACCCACAGACACACACTGCTGATGCTCCTCCCCCAGCACAGCCGGCCACACCCACACCAGCCCTTGGGAGTGACCCCAGCCTGAGGCTCCGAGGTCAGGGCCACCCCGACTGCAATCCACACCCCCATTGTTTGAGCATCTGGACAGCGGGCCAGAGCCGCTGTCCTCACCCCTGCCGGGCAGCATGCAGAGAAGGGTGGCCTGACCCCAAAGAGGTAGGAGGCACCCCAGGAGGCTCTCCCCCTGCTCTGCCAGCCCCAGCCCACAGGATGTGACAGCCGGACACCTGAGTTCGCACAGCTTGGCCAAGAGGGAGGATCACTGGCTGGCGCCAGGCGAGGCAGCTCTCCTAGCGCAGCCCTAGGTGGGGAGGTAACGCCGCACACGTCGGAGCAGCTTGGACAACTCTGGGCCGTCAGGGGTTGCAGAGGGGCAGGCAGGGCCGCTAGGGGAACTGAAAATCCATCCCAGTGTGGGGGGCCTGCAGTGGAGGACCCTGGAGGCCTCCTTCCTCAGCCCCAGTGATCATCATCCCAGACCAGCTGCTGCCCAGGCTGAGCCAGACCCTGGTGACCCCAGACCACACCGAGAAGACTGGGGGGAGAGGTGGCCTCCACCAGGCGCTAGCCCCTTGGACCCGTCCTTTAACCTGGAGCCTTCCTCACACATCTCTCCCCAACCCCTGCAGGCTGCCAGGTCCACCCACCCACACTGGTCAAAGAAGAGCTGGCACCACTGGGAGAGGCCTGTTTGCCCATCCACCCCAGTTCCCCCCTTCTTGCCTGCATCCCAGGAAAAGTCAGTCTTCCCCCAGACCCAGAGACACCCCCCCCCCCCCCCACCGCCTGGTGCCTTGACTGCCCTCAGAACACCAGCACGGGCTGTGTCCAAGAGTTAGGCGCGTTGGGGCCTGGGAGATCTGGAAACCCCGCCCTTTATTCCTCTGGCCAATGGATGAAACCGTACATGACAGAACCTGATGTGGGGACAAGCTGGACACCCAATGGCCCTTAGGTTGAGGGACCCCTGTGGGGACGCTGGCCCCTCCCCAAGGCAGGAAGGCCCCTGGGAGCAGCTCAGGACCCATCCCATCCATAGTGCTGACTGTATGTTATGTGGCCTAGAGGGACTACTAGGGACAGAAGACAGAGAGCCTCTGGCTACACAGGTCCAGGGTCACCAACACCTGTGACCACATACCATGGAGCTCCCAACACTTGGGGCGGGGGCTCCTGACATGGTGAGGGGGCTGCAGAGCTCCCAGACTACAAATGGATGTGCAGGAGGGAAAACTCTGAACCAGCCCAGGGCTGCTGAGGACATTCGCCCCACCAGCAAGAGAACCACCCTCAGCAGGAGGGGAGCTGGAAGCCTGCCCTGGGAAGACCCCCTCAGGCTCAGCTTCTGGAGCCTAGATCCTCTCCTGGTGTGGGGGATGGGGACTGGGAGGAGGCTGGAAGCTTCTCTGGAAACTCTCTCAGGTATGATGGCCCAAGGGAGGGCTCCTCTTCCCTGCACCTGCCCTGACCCTGCATCCAGCCTCACTCTTGCTGCAGTGGTTGCCCATGGTCCCAGCCCTACTACTACTGGTCCTAGCCCCTGACCCCAATAGGCCCTGAGGAGGGGGGACAGGCCTGGGCCCCTGCCTTCAGTGGAGGCTTCTCTGCCCTCTGGGCCCCCTTCACTTGCTGGGTGCAGGGCGTCTGCCGTGGAGGTCTGCCCTGTTCCGAATCGGTCTGGGAGTGGAGGAGGGTACAGGAAGACCATCTTCTCCTTTAACCCCATGAACAGGCTTGGTGGGGGAGGCTCAAAGCCCCCACTGCTGAAAGTTCCACATGTGCATAGAGGCTTGGGGGAGACATAATGCCCCTGGGTGATCTAGAGCAGGTTACCCAAGATCCAGGGCACTTTTCCCAAGGTGCCCCTTACCTTGGAGCTAGACTCGAGAAAGGACTTAACAAGCTGTTAAGAAGGCAGCCTCCCAAGAACACGGCGTTAAAATATAGCCCCCTCCTCCCAATGCAATCTCATGGGGGAGGGTGGGAGCAGCCACCCTCTCCCAATTACCATCTGGGGGGTCTCTCTCCGTGGGTGGAGGCAGCAGCTGGTCTCTGAAAGTCTGACAATCCCCTTGAGGACGCCCCCTTCCAAGCTCCAGCCCACATCAGCGGCCCTTTCCCACTCGGGGGGTCTCTCCTTCAGAGAGGGTGCGGGGGGCGCTGCCCGCAGGAGGCCGCGGAGGAATCTGGCCGGTCGGAGAAGAAAGGGAGCCCCCGGGGAGGGGGCGGCCCCGGCCCGCCCCGCCCCGCCCGCCCCGCCGCCTATTGGCCCCGCGCCGCTATATCTGGGCGCCCACCCGGCGCGAGGCCACCGCCGTCCGCCCGCCCGTCCCGGCCCGGCCCGCCCTCCGCGCCCGGCCCGCCGAGCCCGCCGCCCACCCTCCGCGCTCCCGCGCTCCGTTCCGCCCAGGCCGCGCCCAGCTGGAATGCAGAGATCGCCGCCCGGCTACGGTGCACAGGACGACCCGCCAGCCCGCCGCGACTGTGCATGGGCCCCGGGACCCGGGGCCGCCGCTGAGCCGCGCGGCCTCCCAACCGCCCCCGCCGCACCCACCGCGCCCACCTCGCCGCCCAGTCCGCAGCGCAGCCCGCCGCGAAGCCCCGAGCCGGGGCGCTATGGCCTCAGCCCGGCCGGCCGCGGGGAACGCCAGGCGGCCGACGAATCGCGCATCCGGCGGCCCATGAATGCCTTCATGGTGTGGGCGAAGGACGAGCGCAAGCGGCTGGCGCAGCAGAACCCGGACCTGCACAACGCGGTGCTCAGCAAGATGCTGGGTGAGTGGCGCGGGCGGGAAAGATGAGCAGTCGGGGGCGGGGGGCCGCATAGGGGTGGGCGGGGGTGGGCAGGGGCCGCGCCCTACTCTCACGGCGCACGCAGGGCCCAGCAGTCCGCCCACCCGACGGCAGCCCACTGACGCGCGCCCGCGCCCCGCAGGCAAGGCGTGGAAGGAGCTGAGCACGGCGGAGAAGCGGCCCTTCGTGGAAGAAGCGGAACGGCTGCGCGTGCAGCATCTGCGCGACCACCCCAACTACAAGTACCGGCCGCGCCGCAAGAAGCAGGCACGCAAGGCCCGGCGGCTGGAGCCCGGTCTCCTGCTCCCGGGTCTGGCGCCCCCGCCGCCAGAGCCCTTCCCCGCGGCGCCTGGCCCGGCCCGCGCTTTCCGCGAGCTGCCCCCGCTAGGCGCTGAGTTTGACGGCCTGGGGCTGCCCACGCCTGAGCGCTCGCCGCTGGACGGCCTGGAACCCGGAGAGGCCGCCTTCTTCCCGCCCCCTGCGGCGCCCGAGGACTGCGCACTGCGCCCCTTCCGCGCGCCCTACGTGCCGGCCGAGCTGCCCCGGGACCCCGGCAGCTGCTACGGGGCGCCCATGGCCGAGGCGCTCAGGACCGCGCCCGCGCCTGCCGCGCCACTCTCTGGCCTCTACTACGGCGCCCTGGGCGCTCCCGGCCCGGGGCCTTATCCCGGCCCGCTATCGCCGCCACCCGAGGCCCCGCCGCTGGAGGGCGCGGAGCCGCTGGGACCCGCCGCCGACCTGTGGGCCGACGTGGACCTCACCGAGTTCGACCAGTACCTCAACTGCAGCCGGACTCGGCCCGACACCGCCGGGCTCCCGTACCACGTGGCGCTGGCCAAGCTGGGCCCGCGCGCCATGTCCTGCCCGGAGGAGAGCAGCCTGATAGCCGCGCTGTCCGACGCCAGCAGCGCCGTCTACTACAGCGCGTGCATCTCGGGCTAGGCGGCCCGCTGGCCTGGGCCGCGCAGCGCTTCCGCCCGCAGCCGCCGACCGCCTGCCTTGTGTCGCCAGTCTGTGTCGCAGGTGCACGTTGCGGCTACTTGTAACAGTCCCGCAGGAACCAGCGACGCGTGCGCTCGGCCCCAGCCGCGGCGCCCTGCTGGGTGCTTCCCACACGCCCCGGGGTTTTTCCAGGGAGCCCAGGCCTAGAACCTGTTGGCTGGCTCTGCCAAGGTTGTTTTTGAAGCGCCTAACCTTTTTCCTGCAGTGCATTTTCTAGAACCAGGCTGTATTTTTTACTTCGCCTTTTTTATATACATAATACAATATATTTAATTTTTATTAAACTTTTAAACTTCTTCTTTCAACGGGTTTCACTGATCAAAAGTATCAATGTAGCAGAGGCTTTTCATATGTGAGGAAAACAATGTTCGTTGGCTGGAAAGGAAAGGAGCAGGAGCTGGCCCCCAGGGCCAGGCAAGGCCACAATAAAGCCCATTGCCTTTCCTTTGACACCTGCGTCTGTGCTTGTTGGGGCACCCTAGATGCGCCCTTCTCTCCAGATCTCCCCCAAAGAGCCTGACCCCAGCGTGGACCCCACACCACCCACTCTCTATCCTTCCAGAACAGGCTCCCCCTACAGAGTTGGTGGGAGGCAAGAGGTGTGGCCACTCCCAGCCCTCCATTCCCCTCCTGGCCCACTCCCCTCTTTAACTCAAGCCTAACAGGGATCAGACTACACCCAGCAATCCCCCCACATCCCCACCTAGGTTTCATCAACTTCATCTCCTCCTTGCAACTTCTTTCAAGCCCAAGGACTGCCCAGGACAGTGCCCTTCTCCCAAGGAGGCTGGTAGGGTTGAAGTCTATGTGCAGACATGGCACCCGGGGCCCCCAACTGTCATTCTCAACCCAGTGTCCCCAGAGAGAGTAGCACCATGTCACACTCATGCTGTTCCCCAGGGTGACCTGTCTAGGTCAATGACCAGAGCAGTGGGGCTCAGGCCTCATATCTCAAGCCTCAAACTCTGGAGCCCCATCACACTAGCCCTGTGCCCCCTCCAGCAAGACTGGACACCCTCTGTCCACACTTTCTCCTTGGTCCCCCCAGCTCCCTTCCACTGCCCCCTCCCACCCCCCACCACTGGGGGCCCCACGGGTTTAGGGGAAGCTGGCAACACACTTTTTGGGTGATTCTTCTTTCTTGGGACAGGGTCCATGAGCACCCCCAGAAGTGAATCCCCTGCACACTCACACACTTCTCAGGGCCTAGCAGGTCTTCAAGCCAAGAGGAGGGGCCATGTGTCCCCCTGGTCTGTCCTGCCCCAGCTCCCACCTCCCCCAGCATATATGGGGGGTACAGGTGATCCCTGACAACCCTGATGTGGAAAAGCCACTCAGTTCAGTCTTCTGAGTGCTTGGGAGCACAGAGGTCTGTGAGGTGAGTTCTGGATGATGACGTGTGGGGCTCTGTGAGTGACTGTGGGTGAGACTGAATCTGCACGTGTGAGTGTGTACATGCGCGTGTATGCACATGAGGCTCTGAGCATGGCTGTGCTGTGACAGTGTGGCCATATGACTCTATGTGACCATCCATGAGGGTGGCTGTGTGTGACACCCACTGTGTCTGAGACTGAGGACGTGGAGTGCAGCAAGCCTCGGTGTCCACACTGCTGCCTGGGTGTGTGGGGAGATGAACAAGGTGTGGGGCTGTTCTTAGGGGTGTCCTGCCTCTCGGAGGCAGTGTGATGTCATCTCTGTATTAACTGGCATGAACCCCACATCTCAGCTGGCGGAGTGAGGGAGCTGCACCTGGGCCCCCTATCCCCACCCCATTGGCAGCAGGGCCCAGAAAACTCAAAGACAAAGGGACAGAACTGAAGAGGGCAGGAGATGGACTCAGAGGTGGAGAGAGACACCCTGGGCGGGTAGAGGAACAGATAGAAATAGCCCACGGGACACCAGGGACATCATTTGCTCCTTCAAAGCATACATGAGTGCTGGCACACAGCAGGCAGGCAGAGAAGCTGAGGCACAGAGGGACAGGGGTGGTCCAGTCCAGCCACATCCGCCATGGAGGGGCACCAGTGCTGAGTCCTGGGCTCGTGCATGAAGAGAAACACACATCATCCACCAGTTGCAAGCCACACCCAGCCCTCACAGCCCTGGGCCTGCCTGGAGGACGGGTGGACAAGTGACCCACCCCTGGAGTCCTGGGTCAGCTAGGCCAAGGTGTACCCGCTGTGGGGATAGCCTCTGTGGGATGCCACCCACAGCAGCCAGAGTCTGTGAGCCTCTGCCCAGGTGTGGACCCTCCCACCCCCACACCCTACCCCCAGCCAGGGCAGGGGGAGAGAGGACCAGCCCAGCCTGTCCTGTTGCCACATTGACAGCCCCACTGAGGGCCTCCCTGCCTGGGCCCAGCCGTTGTCCCACCTGTGCCCCCACCCCAGAGACACCCATGGACACACAGAGAAGGTGCCAAATAAGTGGACACTGCTTATGTTTCTGTCCTGTTTTCTGGAGCAGGCTGGAGCAGTATTCTCACATTCTCCATTCTGGGCTCCTCACCCCCCCAGCCCCCGCCATGCCATCCAGAGGGTCTGTCCCTCCAGGCCCCTCGGGGTCAGTGGGATGGGGTCCGCAAGGGTGCCTCAGGGTGGCAGCATGCCCCCATTGCCCAAGCAGGGAGGACACTGCCGGAGGGGGCAGAACAGCTTACTCCTCAGAAGCCCCTCTCCCAGTGCCAGGGTGGGAGGCCAGTGAGGGGCCCAATTTGGAGCGAGTCCCCAGCGCCAGGGGCTGGGGGCATCCAGGAGCAGGATCAGGACCTGGACATGAAAGGGGCCTCCCACCAGGGACAGCTGTTTCCAATAGCAGCCCCTCAGCAGCGGCGGACCAGCGCAGGGGAATGGGGGCAAGGGTCTGCTCCGAGAATCCTCGGCCCAGCGCACCGCCTGGGGAACTCCCCAAGGGCCTGGCTCTGCCCAAGCTGGACTGGACGGAGCAGCCCTCCTAGGCAGGACCACAGTCCCAGGGCCTGGGCAGCATCGCCCTTGGGTCAGGCTTCCCACCCCTCCCCCTCCTGGCTCCGCCCACCTGCTTCCCCGAGGGTTAGGGAAGGGAACTCCCCACCCCCTGCTCCGGCTGAGTCAGACTCGCAAGGAACAGACCCAGGCCAGCGAGCTCCTGGCGGGAAGTGCTAGCAGCCCTGCCTGGCAAAAGCCACGCCCGGGACCCAGCCAGCCCTGGAGTGACCTGGCCCAAGGTGCTGAAGCGCCCCCAGCAAGCAGCCAGGGAGGAGGTCAGGCAGGGGGTGCTGAGAGCAGGAATGTGCACCCCTTTCCCTAGTAGATACGCCATCACTGGACACCCTCGGGAACACCACATCCACACACACACCAGCCACACAACACACCAAGAGACATACTCGAGCCCAGAAAGGCCATGCTGGGCGGGAAGGAGGGACTTAGGCATCCTCCACTCAACTGGACAAACCCTCCAGAAGACCCAACCACTTTGCTTAACTTCTACAAAACCTACCTACATTTTTAAATGGGCAATTCAGTGGTTTTAGTGTATGCATAGGGTTGTGCAACTATTACCACTGCCCAATGTTAGCACTTTTCCATCATCCCCAAAAGAAACCCATGCCCATTAGCATCACTACCCATTCCTCCTGCTCCCAGCCCCTGGGAAACACTGTTCTGGGCATTTCATGTCAATGGAATGATACAAAGTGGCCTCATCTTGAGTCTGGCTTTGTTCACTGAGCATCATGCTTTCAGAGTTCATCCATGTTGTAGCATGAATCAGCACTTTATTCCTTTTTAAGGCTGAATAATATTCCATTGTGTCGACAGCCCCGTTTTATGTTTTTTTGTGTGTGTGTGTGTGAGGAAGACCAGCCCTGAGCTAACATCTGTTGACAATCCTCCTCTTTTTGCTGAGGAAGACTGGCCCTGGGCTAACATCCAGTGCCCATCTTCCTCCACTTTATATGGGACGCCACCACGGCGTGGCTGACAGACAGTGCGTCGGCGGGCGACCGGGATCCGAACCCGCGAACCCCGGGCTGCCAAGCGCGGACTTAACCGCTGCGCCACCGGGCGCCCCCCCACCCCCACCCCCACCCCGTTTTATCTGTTCATCAGCTGATGGACATTTAGGCTGTCTCCACGTTTTGGCAGTTGTGAAGAATGCTACCTACGATCACTCACATGCCAGGTTTTGTGTAGATGCATGTTTTCATTAAAATTACATAAATTTGTATCTCTAATAACCAAGCCTGAGTGAGTATAAGTACTTTAAATCCGTATGCTAGAGCAGCCGCCCCCAGAAGGAGGTCCAGAGCTGTCCATCTCCAGTCCCAATGGGCCCGGGAAAGCCAAAGCTCAGTCCTCCACCCAGGCCACCCCCGCTTCTGCCCCAGATGGGGGAGGGGCCCCAAGAAACAGGCTCCCGTCCAGTCCACGGAGGGTCTTGGCCAGGTGTGTAGGAATTCCCAGCCAGGACTGGGGGAGGGGGCGGGGTGGGAGCGCCAGGGTTCCTCTGCTTTGGGTTTCAGCCCCCAGCCCACTCCCGCTTCCTCCCGCCCCCTCTACCCACCGAACGTGCTCTCAGACTCCCAGGAAGCCTCCCGGGTGTGGTGCAAGCACGGTGAGAGCTCCCTGCCCTTGGTCTTGTCCCCCACGCCCCCACCCTCGTCCCCCACAGCCCCCGCCCGCCCACGAGAAAACAGGAAGGGGCGCGCGGCGGCGGCGCAGGGAGGAAGCGCAGGAAACGGCCGTCGGGTGCGGCGCTTATCTCTGGCCGCAGCCTGGACCCCTGGCCTCACGCCCCGCGCAGGCCGGCAGGGGACGCGGGGGCGGCCGGAGGACAGGGCCGCCTCACCCCCAAGCCACAACGGGGCTGTGGAGGGAGACGACAAGGCCAGTGACAAGACTTCACGTAGCCAGGCGGTGCCCCTCCCAGACGTGAGCAGAGGTCCCCTCCCGACACAGCCTGAGGTCACCCAGGGGCCAGCGTCCACCCCAGGACGCTCCACCTGCCCACAACACACACTGCACCCCCCTTCTGACCTCCCCATTTCCCCCAAAACACTCACTTCCCCTAGCAGGTGCGGGCTCCCTGGGGCAGTGGGGGCTCCCTGGGGCGGTGGGGGGGGCACGATGGTTCTCTCTTTGTTTACAAAGCCAGGTCTTTTCCTAGGGAGGGGGCAGGATGGGGACTGTCCCTGGGCACCCCTCCCAGGGTCCCGCAGGCCACTGGCAGGGACAATGGGCTCCAGCACCTGGCACTCCCCCCCAAGGAGTACTTGCTTTGCTTCCTGGAGGGGGGGGCCTTGTTTGTTTCCGCACCAACCACAGCTGGAGCAGGGGGCCTCCTTGCACACCTGCAAGGCTGGGGGACCCCACACTCAGGCTCACACACAGGGCCAAGTGCCGGCAAGGCCAGTGCACCCTTCAGGGCTGGGTGCAGGTGCTTCCTCCTGAGCCTTCCAGTCTCCACAGCCTCCTCAGCACCCAGCACCAGATGGAGGGCCTGGCAAAGCCACGTGCTGTCCCATAGTCCCAGCTCCATGAATACGGGGCCTGGGCACCACAGGCACACATCTCTCCACCACCTCCCCTTGCTCAGTAGGGCTGGGGTAGTGGCCAGTGGGGGAGGTGCTGCCAGAGCCCACGAGAGGACCCCAGGGCAGGGCAAAGGCAGTCTGCAGCCCTCAGAAGGGCCAGCGCACTGGGCTGGCACAGACCCCACCACTTCGACCTGTGGGCAGCCTGGGAAGGGGCAGAGGTGGGAGGTGGGGTTGGAGAACACACAAATGACAAAGTTGGGATTAATGTTTTGGTTTTCAAATCCAGAGACTAGTTTGCTGGTCGCCAGTGTTCCAGACGTTCTTTCCAAAGCTCCCGGTCTGTGGCAGCTGGACCCCCCGCCTTTCAGTGCCGCCTGGGGTTGGGGTGGGAGGGTCTGGCTCCCTGGCTTTGGGACGTTGCACAACCCTGGTCAGTGCCCTGCAGCCCCATCTGCCACCCTGGCACAGCCCCTCCTTCTGGGCCCCAGCCTCCCCTCCCTGGAAGCAGCAGGAAAGGCACATGTGTGGGACAGGACACCACAGGGTGCAGGCCCCAACCCGACCACACACATGCCCCAGAAACAATGTTCTCTGGAGGAAGAACCAGGCTCAGGCCACAGGCTCCAGGCCTCAGCAAGGAGGGTAGAGTAAGCTGGCTTGGCAGAGGCCTCGAGTCCACAAACATGCAGGGCCCATCCACCAGGTCATGCTGCCAGCACTCTGCCCTTGGTGGCCCCATGGCCAATGGCTGTCCCCATGGCTGAGTCTCTTTCCATCTGTGTTGGTGCTGGTCAGTTCCAGGCTACAAATGTTAGCTTGTATGCCATGGTAGATGAACCACAAAGGGGGCCCCAGGGCTGAGTCTGAAGAAGGAGCGTTTCGGGCTCTGAGCAGGGCACCCGCAGCATTCTCTCTTGCCTCTGCATCTCTCAGCAGCTTGGTGTAGCTCTGCACCTGCCCCCAAACCTGGTCTGGTTGGGACGTCCACACCGTGGCCAAGTGAACTTTGTCCCAGAAGCCCACCCTTCCCACATCCTGCTTGAGGAAAGACGCTGTGGTGCGTTGAGTGGTGGGCCCCTCCCAAAAAGCTGTGTTCACCTCCCATAACCTGTGAGTGGAACCTTATTTGGAAAAAAGGTCTTGGCAGATGTAATTAAGGATCTCGAGGTGAGAAGACCATCCTGGATTACCCAGGAGGCACTAGATCCAGTGGCAAAGATCCTTATAAAGAGCAGAGAAGTCATATGAAGACAGAGGCAGGGATGGGAGCAAGGGAGCCACAAGCCAAGCAATGCCTGGAGCCACCAGAAGCTCAAGAGGCAAGAATGGATTCTCCCCTTGGAGCCCCTGGAGGGAGCACAGCCCCATGACGCCTTGACTTCAGGCCAGTGAGAGGTTTCTGTTGTGTTCAGACACCCAGTTGGTGGTCATTTGCCGCAGCACCCCTAGGAAACTGCATAGATGGTTTCTGAGATGTGGGGACAGGGTCCCAGGCCCCCAAACCCACAATGCCGGCCCAGCATCGGGGAGTGGGCAGGAGCAGGACTAGGCAAGACGGGCAGAGCCTCAGCCCAGCGCTGAGGCCACTCGGCACGTCTGAGGCCTCAAGAGGGTAGAGGGTGGGCAGTGGGGCTGTGCTGAGAACCCAGTAGCGAGGCTGGGGGGCACTGAGTTCTGCTGGCTCAGGCCACAAGCCTCCAGTTCCCTCCCCTGGGCATTCAGTTTGCCAGGAGAGACCTGGTTAGCTATCAGGAGGGCCTGGCCGAGGGAGCTCTGCCGGGCAGCGGAAGGTGGGAGCTTGGACCCGTGCACACACTCCTGCATGTACACACTTGTGGGCAGCTTCCCAGCACACGCTTGCGTGCGCACTCACACACATAGACATATCACCAGCTAGGCTCTGGCAGGAGCCCCCAGGAGGAACAGTGAGCCCAGGGTGCAGGAGCATCCTGCCCACTCATGTGGTCGTGGTCCGGGACTCAGGCAGAGATTGTACCCCCAAAACTCTGGGGCCTCTGCTCCTCCTCCCACCCCTACCCCCAGGGGCTGTCGTTTGTTTGAACCTCCCTCAGGCAGGGATGGATGGAGGGGCTGCCCTTTTTGCCCACCCACCTCCCCTTAGCACAGCCTGACCACTCTCAGCAGCAGGAAAGGAGCACCGTGGCTGGGCAGCAGCCAGGACAGCCCAGGAGGCCATGCCCAGGTGCCACTAGCAGAGGAGTGCTCTCCCCACTGGCCCAGGGGCTGGGGTCAGTCCAAGGGCAAGGAGCCAGCTGTCCTTGGGAAGACAGGGCCATGGTGGGGGCCACCACGGAGGGCCTGTCCCCACACCAAGACCCCTGGACTCTTACTGACCTTCTCCAGCCCCCTAACTCAGCTGCCCCACGCCTTATGCCCCAACAAAATTGGACCTTTTTCCTCTACGTGGACACCGGGCCACACCCCAAGGCTCAGAGAGCAGGAGCCCAGTGATGTAAACTCCATCAAACACTGAGATCTAGGAAGCTCGGCTCCCTATCCTGTGCAGAGGGCACGTGTGGGGTGTAACCATGCTCGGGGCCTGGGTGTTATCCCAACTCTTACCCTTCCTGGCTGTGTGATTTGGGGCAAGTCTTGTAAACTCCTGGTGCCTCAGTTTCCCTGTCTATAGAACAGGGACAGGGACAGTAGTTCCTGCTGCACAGACTAAAGGTGTTAACGTGTGTCCAGAAGGGGAGCTGCATCAGGGTCAGGTCAGGTTGTGGTTATTTTGTACCCACACTGATTGCTCCACCATGGAGGGCTGCCTGCATCTCCTTGCCCTGTTCTGCCAGGGTACCCAGAGGCAAGGCCTGCTTTGGTGCCTCCTGGGTTGGTCCACCTGTCAGGTGAACATGATGGTAGGCGCTGAGTCCACCAGACCTCCACCTTGGCGAGGCGCTCTCCTTCCCCCCTCCTCCATATTCTGTGATGAGGAAGGGGCCACCGGACCCCCAGGTCTGCGCAGCTGTAGATGAGTGCAGTCCAGGCATTAGCCTCTCACCCAGCCAAGCAAATATAGGGTCCCTGGTCCGCCAGTCCAGCCTCGGCGGTGGGGGGCTGTGGGGGGGGGGGCGCGGGACTTGAGGGGAAAGATGCGGCCACTCTCCCAGAGCTGCAGGAAATGGCCTGGCCCGCTTGCAGCCAGGGCCAGCGACTCTGGCTTCCCCTCAGGCCCGTTTCCTTTATCCGGTTGTTTTGCTCCGAATTCACAAAGCTCAGCCTTCCCCTCCCCTCCATTTCCACCCCTTCCCCCATCTGAGTGGAGCAGGACGGATACGCGACGTTTTAGGGCCGCAGGAGTCTCCCGCCCCGCCCCCTCAGCCGAGCCCGGGGACTGAGCCGGAGTCCCGTCCAGCGCCCTGAGCCGCCCCCTGCTGCTGGAGGCTGGCAGTGCCGCACCCCCCAGGCTCCCCCAGCGCCAGCTCCCCGCCGAGGCGCAGCCGCTGGGGAGGCCGGCTCCACAGCCGGCAGACAAAGGGAAGGGGAACGGGACCGCACCACCAACTCAGTTTATTGAGGCTTCGCGGTGTGTGGAGGGCGAGCGGTTCTGGGGCCTCGACGGGGTAGGGGCCAGGACCCAGCGGTCTGCCGAGGCCGCCTAGCAGATAGGGAGCCCGCGGTCGTCCACAAACGAGCCTGGTTCCTGGGCCCCACGGCCCCTCTAGCTCTTCGCCGCCGCGCGGGGCGCGCTAGGTGCCTTCCGTGCCCGCAGCGCGCAGCGCGAAGAGCTTCTCCCAGCAGGCGGCGACGGCGTCCAGGGCGCGCAGCAGGAGCCGCCTCCGGCCGCCGCGACTCCGGGCAGGGCGCCTCTCACGCCGCCGACTCCGCTGTCAGGGACGGGGCGGTCAGCGAGTGCAAACGGTCCCGGCGCCCGCCCCCCGCAGCTCGCATCCAGCCCCTGGGTAAGGGAGTCGCGGCCGGTCAGTGGGCCTGACGTGAGCCCCCAGACTGTGGGGCCGTGGGAGGTGCAGCGACTATGTGGGAGAAGAGAAATGGTGATCTGGACCCACACACACTCGGGGACGCACACCTGGTGCAGCATCCAGCAGTGGCGCCGCATGACCGCCTCGGTGCGCATGGCCACGGTCCACGCCGCTTTCTCCAGCGCCCCGTGGCGGCCCCCGGCCACCGCCCCACGCAGGGTCCGACCCAGGGACGCAATGGACAGTAGGATACTGTGCTCCTGGGGAAGGAAGAGAGAAAATCGGGGCTGGGGGAAGAGCCCTATGAGGAGGCCCCGGAGGGAGGGGGCTGGAGGGCCTAGGAGTCTCTTCCATACCTTCTGGGCACTGCATGAGGCTCCCACCCAAGCCTGCTGTAGTGTGGCTGTGGCTCCAGTCAGGTTTTTCTTAATGAAATGGAGGTGTCTGGACCCTGGCCCAGTCCCTTCGGCCCCTAGCCCAACACGCCTCACGACGGCCTGCAGGTCCTCAAAGATGACCGCGCGGTAGTGGCGGAGCACGTCGGGGATGCTGCAAGCACGGAGCCCAGCCTGGCCCAGTGCGATCCCCAGCAGCACCAGCAGGAGCGCCCAGACTGCAGGCTTGGGGGGCACCTGGAAGGGTCATGGGGTCAGGGTGGGGCACCCAGACCTCCAGCAGCCCCACATCAATTTGCTTTGGCCACACCCTCCACGCCATGGGGAATCTCTGAGCTGGTGTAAAATGGAGATGTCGTGGTGCCATTCAACAAATGATCCAGGCACGGGTCTAGCAGGACAAATCCCTGCCTGCTGTAGGTTTTAGGGAAGGATAGACAATAGGCCTGCAAACCAGACAGCTCAATGCTCCAGGCAGAGATCTGTGGGCTGTGCCTTGAAGGGCTGGGAAGGACACAGGGTTCCAGAGGCAGGAGCACCCGGTGTCTGGTCTGCATGGAAGTGAGAGGCCAAGTGCCTAGAAGACTTGGAGGGCAGGGCTGGCCTAGGTCTGGGTACAGCAGGAAGTCCCTCCAAGTACAGCCTTCCCCTTGACATGCCTGGACCCATCCCCACACCTCTCAGGAACAACCCCCACCAGGGCTGAGCACCCCCCACTCCCCAGCACTCTGCTCACCCTGGGTGCCCACAGCTGGGCTACACAGCTGTTGCTCTGCCCTCCCCACAGGAGCCTGGGGCAGAAGTGATCTGCTCTCTTCTGCAACACCCCCCAACCAATGGATCTGCTACAACCAGCTCTGAGCCCTGGAAACTGGGGTCCCCCATACCCATAACCCAACCAGGACAGGGGTGAGGTTCAGAGCTCAAGGCCACACCCCTTCTGAAGGGGAAAGCTTGGGGAAACCCCCAGAGGCAGAGGGAGGAAAGGGGCCATATTATGCTCACCAGACATTTCATTTACAGGCCTCCTCCCTCCCCTAGAATGGAGGGGACTGGCTCTCACTGGGAGAAGCCCACCCCAACCCAGAAGCCCAAACATCAGAAAGAAAGTAGCTTGTCCCCAGGCTCCCAGCCCCCAAGCCCTCCCTCAGGCCCCCAAGCTGGAGTCAGACAGCGACTGGAAAATTAATCATGTGAAGCCAGCCAGATGACAGGACTCGACTCTGCTTCCCAGCACTGGTAGGGGAGCCTGACCCAGCAGCACCCCAACCAGCACCTGGACCTGGGTGTCCATGTGGGTCTCCTGCCTAAGGCACCCAGCAGCATTAGCTAGAGGAACAGACACAATGAGCTGTGGACCCCTCTCAAAATCCCTCTAGACATTCTTGGCATGATGGCTAACTCAAGAGTCACCCCTCTGCCTGCTACAGGTGAGAGGTCACAGTGAGAACAAGAGCCCTCAGTGCTGGAGAGATGTCTCAGTGCGGTAGGTTGGTTGTCCAGGGGGTCCTGAAAAGGCCTGCCTGCCCCCCCCCACCCCAGGGGCCCGAGGCTCAGGCCAGCCCAGCCTGTGAGGACAGGGTGGCCCAGCCAGCACACTCCCTCCCCCCACATGGCCAGGAACATCACCCAGAGTCAGGCAGCGGAAACCAAGGGGGGATTTTCTGGTGGGCACAGCAGGACAAGCGGCCTCTCCTGGGCTGTGCATACTCCCAGCCCCTTGGCCCAGGTGAGCCCCCTCCCCAGCGGCCCGAAGCTGCTCACCATGGGCCTCTCAGGGTCAGGCCCTCCTTCACTCCCGCCAGAGGGCCTCACACATAGTCCTGGGGTCCTCAGGTGGGGAGTGCGGCCGCACTCCAGGTCCTGTTCCAAGCCCAGCCAACAAGGCCAGCCAAGGGGCTTCCCGGGCTGCAGCAGGGCAGGCTGGCGGGCAGACGGGTGGTGCGCGCGTCCGGCGGACAAGGCTTTTGAAGTTGGCTCCTCTGAGAAAGGAGGGAGGGAGCAGGAGGGAGGCCCCAGGATCCCAGCCCTGCCCCCTCCCTCTCCCTACTCTCTATCCAATCGCTTCTTTAATTAACCTGGCCCCGGAGCCAGCAGCCTCAGGGCTCTCTTCCTATTGAGTGGGTCTTGGATTAAGCCATCGGCCCTAGGAGATCTGCTCCGTCCAGGAGGTGGTGTGGTGCCCAGTGGGCAGAAGGCAGTGCAGGGCCCAACTGGTTGGGGAGGGGAGCCAGGCAAGCCAGGGGGCCTGTCTGCACCCCTCCACCAGGGCCATCCTCAATGATCAGCAGGTGCTGCCTCTCCCAGGAACCTGGTCACCTGAAGAATCAGGTGAACACCCCCCCCCCCCCACACCCTGACGTCTAGGGATCCTGCCCCAGCAAGTCCCAGGAGAGAGACTTTCCCGGCTTCCCCTGGGCCCAGCACTCAGCGGAGAGGTGCCTCCTGCTTCGTGCCCCTCCTGAGCTGAGGGGATCTTTCACTGGGGGAAGTCAGGGCCGCTCGCCCAAACAGGCTCTCAGGGAGCTGCATCAAATCCCCCCACCCCCAGCAGTCTCCCCAAGAGCAGCACCTCAAAACAAGGACAGCCTCCGGAACCCAACGTGCCTTGAGCAGGATGTGAAAAAAAGTCAGTTGAAAAAAAGCTAGGTTTTCCCCAGGGAGAAAGGTAGCTTAAGCACCTTTTAAAAGCATTTCAGAAAACAATGCCCACACAATCGAGAAAACATTCAGACACGGATAATCCAGATCAGATACTCCGGAACTTTTCAAGGGCCCTGCAGGAGGCCTCACCTGACATCTAGGTCAGAGGAAGCACCCAGGAGAAGTCATGCCCAACTCAGGGCACGGAAGGCGCCACAGCCCTGTGGCCGCCACCAAGTCACTGCCCCCTCCTGGACCTCGGTTTCCACTTCTGTACAGGGAACGGGCTGGCTTTCAGGCCCCTAAAAGCAGCAGGACTCACTCTTTGGTGTAATAGGCAGGATCCCCCGCCTCCTCCAAAAGAGATCAAGGGAAACTCCCATGTAGCTCTCCCATGGCTCCTCAGGACCGGCCCATCTCAGGGTGAAAAGGAAGGATTTCCAGCTTCACAGGCTATCTGTGAGTGGGCCCTGGCACCAGCAGTTCCTGACCCCACAGAGGGGTGGTCTGTCCCCTGCCCAGGGCTGGCCGTGTCCTTGCGCTTCCCAGAACACCAGAGGTGGACCCATAGGGCCTGTGCTTTCCAGGCAAAGACGCCAACACCCCAGGTGCTGACATCAAGGTGAGTGCTCCCCAACCTCAGCCACCACGGGAGGCCTGAGCCGTGGGTCAGTGACTGATCCCTACCACAGGTTCCCCTCATCAGCAAAGCACCAAGGGGCCCCTCTGGGATCTTCCCTTCCAAGAATGTGTGGGAACAGCTGCCAGCTACCCTTCTCATCACCACACGTGACAATCAGCATCTCTTCTTCCCGGCCCACAGCCTCTGGACCACCCATGACCTCTGGCCAGGTGTCTCCAGCCATGGCCCACACAATCCCTTCCAAGAGAACCGCTGGTTTCCAATTGAACACACACACAGGGCTCCAAAAGAAGTCCTTTATCCTCACATGGTGAAAACCTGCTAAGTCTCCCAGGGGATGCGTTGTTCCATCTAGAGATGAAGACAGTTACAAGGGCTTTGGGATAAAACTTGATTATAAACTAGCAAAAATAAATTCACCTGCAAATGTGAGAACCTCTTCCTGGTGACATCTTCCTTCAATACAGGCCCAAGGGGCCTCCAGCCATCCTTTAACAACACACTTGAGGGAGTCTGCCTGCTGTCTGCACTCAGACTGGGGGAGTCACCTACCCTGTGGGCGCTTTCATGTAGCTTCGTGCCCATGAGGCTGCAGACCTCCCCTGTGTCTGCAAACCTGTGACAGGAGCCCCCTCAGAGGAGAGGGGACAGACGAGTCACCAGGAGAGCCACCCCAGCTGTTCCCACGAGTTCCCACCCAAAATGTGCACTTCTACCACCTTCTCCACAAAATCTCATTGAGTCATACAGCTTCGCCGTGCTGCTGCTGTGGGGCATGGGCTGTCTGCAAGAGGTCTCCTCACAAACAAGAACCACCATGAGCCCCAAACAGCGCGGGAAGACTAGACTAGGGTGGCAAAGCACATGCCGGGGAGGGCCCGGAGAAACAGCAGGCCACCCACCCTGACAGGACACCAGACCTAGAAAACCTTTAATTAAAGAGCAGGATGGAGAGCCCAGGCCCCTTCCACGCCCTTCCTCACCACCACACGCTCCTCTGCGTGCCCCCCAAGCCCCCGCCCCACAGGGCCAGACAGTCAGAAAGTGTTCTTGATGCGGGCCGCCACCAGCACGAGGATCTCCCCGATCTTCCTCTGCCAGTTGGCGATGTCCTTGGACACGGCGCACCACAGCTCCCCGTGCCGCGGCTCAGCGTTCTCGCAGCGCCTCCTCACCTCCTCCCGCTGCTCCTGGGTGGGGCCACCAGGCACTTGAGGCAGGGCTCCTCCCAGGCTGCCCACCCCACGCACACCCAGCCCCACAGTGCCAGCCCGGCTGGCAGAGGGGGCAGGTCCCTGCACCAGGGCAAAGCTGTCTTTCAGGTGTGTTCCTCGAGACAGCCCCTTCCCCTGGCGAACAAGCCCCACTGCACCCCACTGCACTGACATTCTCCAGGGCACACAGGTGTGAGCCAAGTCAAGCCCTCTAAGTCTGTGCCTTACACAAGTGCCCCAAGTCTGCCTTCCCTGAACAAAGAGTTTACCAGATTCCACCTGGCATGGCTCCCATTCCCCATGGGGACCCCAGGACAGCCTGGCTGCCCCTCACCCACTATGAGCACAGCTCTGACAACGCTTGGCTCTCTGACAGGGTCTGATGCCCAGGCTCCTCTGGAAGCCACACTCAGGCTCAGGTCCAGGAGGACAGAACCCACTAACGAAGACATCCCTCGGGACTCAAACTCCACTCCCACTTCTACTAAGAGCCCAGGCCGCAGTCACCAACCAACTCATTAAGAAATGCTAACAGACCACTTAAAATGGCCCAAACATCTAAATTTCAGGCTGAGAGGCTAGAAGGCTGTGACCAGAAAACAGCTGTGGAGGCAGAAACTGTCAGGAGGGTGACACTGTGCTCCCCGCCCCAGTCCCTTGGCCAATACAGGTGGAGAGGTGGGAGGGCGGCAGACAGCAAGGCCTCACCTCCGTGCCATGCTGCAGCTCGAACTTGTAGAAGAGCGCCCAGGCGTCCCCCAGGTCTGAGTCGATCTTCACTGTGCGGAGGAACCACTCCCTGGCCTTGGTGATCTTCCGCTCACTCCAAAACAGCCTGTCCAAAGCAGAAGGGCAGGAACTGGAGTCAGTGGACACATGACCGTGCTTAAGGAGCAGTGGAAGGTGTGGCCAGCTCCAGCCTCCTCCGGCCACAGCGCGCTCACTTGGGTGGATGATGATCCACTGCAGCCGGCACAGGACAGGGCTCTGGCAGCATTGGTTACATCCTGTCCCCAGCGAACCCTTGGGCTCCAATAGGAGGGCCGAGGAATGGGGCCTGGCTACCTGGAAATCACTCCAGATCCTGGAGCCATCCAAGTGTCTCATCAAACTGTATCAAAAAACCCACACACAGAGCAACAACTTCAAACTCCTTTAAATTACTAAATTTAAACTGGGTAAAATACAAAGAGATAAAAGTAAACTTAACAAAAACTTCAATTACAGCTTTGATCAGGTAAAGTTAAGTGAAGTTTCAGCCTGCTCCCTAACAGACACCTCCTGGATCATTCTGCCCCGTCATGCAGCCTCCAGCAGGAACCCAAGCCAACATGAGAAGAAAGGGCCTCAGGTCAGTACCAGCAGACAGACACCTGGAAACGAGGCCCAGGAGAGGGTCTGTGCCAGAAACCACGAGTGGGGACCATCAGAAACCAAATCTGGGACCCATGGGAGCCCTCCCCCAGACACCAGTGAAGGCAGGATGGGCAGTGGACGGGGGCCTGACAGCAGGGAGGATGGCATGAGAGCACTGTGACAGCCCAGGACTCCCGGTGGCTTCCACCCTCCGCCCAGCTCTGCCTCCCTGCGGGGCCAGAGGCACCAGAGCAGACAAGTGCACCACTGACACTCCATTCCAGGCAGCTGTATGGGCTGGTCTCAGCTACAAAACAGAATTATTTCATGCTCTGATAGCTTGATTGCTTTTTAAGCCTTGTGGTATTCTTAATAACTTGGTGTTAGATAAACTGTGATTTAAAGAGCACAAACCCAGATAGCAGACACACAGAACACTAGCCTGGGAACAGCAAGGAGTGACTTATTTACTTTAGCAAAGCCTTTTACGAGGTTTTATGGCTGCCCTATCAGAGTGTCACACATAAAAGTCACTCTGAGAGGCGGAAGCACAGGGCAGGGGGGAGGGAGCCCCAGGAGGGCCCATGTTGGGCCCTCAGGAGCCTGTGGGAAGCCCCCACATGCAGTGCCCTCGGCCCCAGAGCTGCTGGAGAGGAGGTGCCGGGCAGGACCTGAGGAAGTGGGGTCAATGTCGCCTGGGTATGTCTCAGGTAGGCCAGGCTCTAGCTCAGGCGGCAGCAGCACATGGGAACTCCTGGGCCACCTCCCCCAGGTGAGAGCCCTGAGCAGCAGTCCCAGGATCCCAGCCAGGCTCTTCCTGACAACCCCTCCACCCCAACCCGCAGTTACCTCCCAGCCTCCTCGGACCACACCCACCCCTGCCCTGCACTCAGGTGGGCTCCTCTCAGGCCGTCGTCCCCCTTCTAGAAGGGAGCAGAGATCCTGTGGGGTCACGCTGGCTCCCAAGGCCCTCCACACTCTAGCCACAACCTCACCCAACCTTCCCAAGACCCTGCACACCACAGGCCTTTCCAGGGAACCCCTGACCAGCACCCAACGCGAGTCATGGTGAGAGGTCACTTGCTGACCTCCTCTCGCCCTGGAGACAACGCACCATAAAGGAGAAGTGGCCTCAGCACGTTCATCTCTACACCTCAGGCATACTGCTTGGGTGTGACCAACGGGCGCTGGACTGTTCCCGGGGGGGACGTCACAAAGGTGAAAGCATCTGGTTTCCCACCCTGAGGAAAACCATTTTCTTGCTTACAGCCCTTTGAGCCAAAGGGGCTTTGCCTATGACTTAAATTCCGTGTGGACTAACGGACACAGAGCAAGTTTGTCTTTGTCTTGCAACCCAGGCTACGTGTAGGTATAAACTAAAAAGTGTCAGAGACAGAGGGAGCAGTGCCATGAGAAGGAGCCCGGACAGAGGGAAGCAGGGTCAGGGGCCCAGAGGAGGTCGCACTCCTGGGGGTCTGGGACAGCCCGGGCAGCACACGTCTACATGGCCTCAGATCAAACTGAAAGCAGTGTCACGGAGCTTCAGTGGCCAAGGACCAGGGAAGCCTGCCCTGTTCAGGGGACCAGTTGGATCCCAGTGAGAGGTCCCGTCAGGTCCCCAAAGGTCAACAACCCCATGAGGACTTTTCACTCACTTGGCCACAGCCAGGAGCACGTGGGGGTCGTGCTCACACTTCTTCAGGGCATCGACGCTCTTGGTCTTCCTCTGCGGCCTCGCCTCGAGGAAGATGGCTTCAGACCACAGAACGCCTGAGATTTAGACACAAAGACACCATGCCTAAGACTCCCACCTCTGCTTTCAGAAACCCCCCTGTCCAGACACAGGCTGCTGGGAGAAGGGCCTGTGAAGATTCTAACCCGGGGTGTGTGCAGACCACGGCTGTGGCCTCCCACACATCTGTTCACAAGAACCATAAAGGCCGCACGTGGCGGCGTCCCATATAAAGTGGAGGAAGATGGGCACGGATGTTAGCCCAGAGCCAGTCTTCCTCGGCAAAAAGAGGAAGATTGGCGACGGATGTTAGCTCAGGGCTGGTCTTCCCCACAAAAAAAAAAGTAGTGATTTCTGAGTAGTGGGCGTACAGGTAATTTTTACATCCTTCTTTTTACTCTAAATTTGTTTATATGTACAGCATGCGCATTACTTGTAGATGTGAGGTAAAATAATAAAAGCTAAATTTTAAAAGAAAAAGAAATGGTAGCACCTCAGATCACGAAGTCAAACCCCGTGTTGAGACTGGGACTCTAGTTCAAACGTCTCAGTGACCAAGGACAGCTGAAACCTCTGACTGAAACAATTCACACAAACAGAACACTCTCGTCGTCTGTCTGCACCCTGAGACCCAGCCCTCGGGCAAGGCCGGGAAACCAGCAGCCCTCACCGGAGCTCGGGCACTCCTGTAGCGCCTTGGCCATGAGCGTGTTGGCGATGTTCTTCAGCCCCGCACGGTACTCCAGCCTCACGGACTCCAACCTGAGGAGAGAGGCCCAGAGGGGATGTCCAGCACCCGTCCACCAACAGCCCGACCACAAGCCCAGCTGCAGTTCTGGAAGAGCCTGGGAAGCCACAGCGGCTACAGCATACCACTCTGCTGAGCAGAGCTCTCCACTAGAGAAGCGAGACGGTACCCACCCCACCTTCAGGCCCACTGGCAGCTGCCACCGCAGCCAAGACCTGGACCCTGACATCATCCAGGTCCAAGTGAAGATGTGCAGGACAAGGACAAACCACTGGGACAGAGAGCATCACAGCACAAGTGGAGCTCAGGACCTGCCCATCTTTCTGGTGTCTCATTCAGCGTCCCCCTTCACACTCCAGCCCTTACATCCTGAGCCCTATGGTGCACCTCTATGCACACAGTTTCTATGGAGAAAATGCCATCTTCACCCAGCAAACTCCTATTCATTCCTCAAGGCCTTGCCCAGATGTCACCTCTTCCATGGCTTCATCCATCCCTGACCATCACTAGCTCTTGGCTCCCCTGGGCACCCTCCATCACAGCACAGATTAAACTGCATCAGACCATCTACGGGCCCATCTGAGCGTCTGGGCTGAACCTGCCAAGGCAGGAATCAGGATTCCTCAAGGCCAGTACCTGCCACCCTTCTTAAGGAGCCTGAGCTGGAAATGCTGTACACACAACTCAGCAAGAGCGAAGGAATAAGGAGAGCCCACCCGAGGGGCGAGCTCGCTCCCAGGACTCACCACAGGCCAGGGTTCTTCGGATTTTTCAGGCGAGACTTCTCCAAAATGGCCCGAGCTCGGGTTAGCTGCCCAATCTTCTCCTCCAGCCGGGAAAGCAAAAGCCACAGGGGTGTGGAATGGGGACATTTTTTCAACTGTGGCCAACAGAGACAATTAAGAGAGGGCCTTGGCTGGTGTCTGGGAGGAGCCATGACAGCTGTGGCCGGCTCCTCAAGCCAAGTCAGAGCTGCCTGTGTCCACAAAGACCCGCCCATTTCATGTCTTTGTGTGGGGGGTTTTATGTGCACGGCTACACTGCGTACAAGTGGGAACAGGGCACATGTGTGTTTATGTGCACAGCTGCGCTGCATACAAGTGTGCACTGGGTGCGTGTGTGTCTACGTGCACGGCTGCACCGTGTACAAGTGTATATAGGGTGCATGTGTGTTTACATGCATGGCTGTGCTGTGCAAACATGCACACAGGATGTGTACACAGCAGCCTGTTCACTATGTGTGCTGTAACCGGCACTTGGTTGAGTGCAGCGTACGTAGCTTTGGAGAAGGAAAAGCACAGGACTGAGTGAGAGGAGCAGAGTCCAGTCCCCCTGAGTCCACCACTCTACCAGCTGGGGCCTAAGCAAGTCGCTGACCACTGGCCCTCCAATTCCCGTAAGAGGTGAGGGGCAATGACAGCCCACCCCAGGGTGTTCCATCTCTAAGGGCCAGGCTTACCCCCTGGTTGTAGGCCTCCCGAGCCTTCTCTGTCAGCTCTTCCTGCTCCTCGATCTGCCCTTTCATCATCCACAGCTTGGGGAAGTCCTCGTAGTGCTTCAGGGCCTCCTCACACAGCTCCTGTGCAGCCACAATGTTCCCCAGCACCCACTCCAGCTTCACAGACTTCATGAACACCTGTGAGGTAGATGTGTTGTGAAGCAGCCCCTGCTCCCACCACCTGTCTGGATGGGACGGTCAACTCTGGCTCGGGCAGCCTCTAGCACTGGGCCCAGGGCCAGGATGGCACCTTCATGGCATATGCCTCATGCTACAGTTCACCATAAATGCTGTTTATCCTGCTGTATTTTTTGGACTTTTGTAAGCTGTCTCATGTCTTTTGGAACAAGGTGAGGTATAAATACAAGAATATATTTTAAAGTCAAGTAAGCACAGATGAGCCTAGAGTACTGTAGCCTTAGTTTGCCTTCCTGCATCTCCCACCTTCCCGAGACGGCAGGACCGGGAGGGTTACGCGTGGCCTGGGCAGCTCTGCTCACCCGGGCGGTGGGCGCGCTGCTCCGTGCCTTGGCCAGCAGCCTCCGGGCCCGCTCATACTCGTTGTTCTCAGATTCCAGTTTCACGGCCGCCAGCCAGATCTCCTCACTGTTAGGGTTCGCCTGGAGGGTGAGCACAACAGCATCAAGATGGGCTCAGAACAAAAGTGACCAGGCCTAGATTATACTTAATCAAAAGCAGCCAGCCTGGGAGCCAAGCTGGGCCCCGCTCTGCTGCAGGACAGTCTGTTCCAAGCCCTTCCCAGGCTAACAGATGACAAAGCAGAGTCGAGCCCAACAATGCCAACCTACCTGGAAACTAGCCAGCCCACTTTCCCTGGTGCAGCACAAGGCCTCTACAGCACGCAGGTGACAATGCTGCAGCTGCACAGCCACTCTTGCTAGGGTCCACCCTAAGCCGAGCAGGTCACTCACATCCCACCCCTATGGATCTGCCACACCCAACCCTGCTCTTTCCCAAGTCTGGTGACAAAGAATTGGCCATCCCAGTGTGTCCACACAGGCAGGACAGAAGGATGCCCAGGGCATTGCTGACAGTGTGGAGAGGGCTCCTGAGGGCCAGTGAACAAGTGGGTAGTGCCCTTGCAGCCTCCTGAAAGCACAAAACCCAATGGCCACACTCAAACTGACCACATGGCAGAGCTGATGGGCAGCCCCACGGTGATGGGCAAGGAAAGGAGAGCCACCTCAGCATGCTGGAAAGAGGCACCAGTGCCCAGGCAGGTGGCGTGACAGTGCTGCAACCGCCCAGAGAGGAGCAGTGTCCTCAACACCTGGGTGCCCTCAGACAGAAAGCAGAGAGCAAAAGGCTAGGTCCAGGCTAGTTCTCATAGCACTGACTCAAGGAAAGACAAACTTTGTTATTCTAGCTGGGGTCACAACAACAGACTGACATTTACGTAGCACTCTACAGTTTATAAAGAAAAAGGATGCTGCAAACTACTGACTAACACCCATCTTGTCAGACAGTAACAGGATATTATAAGTGACAATAACAATAAGGCACTGAGGAAAAACTGTACGGCTCATGACATCCATCATAATAAGCCTGGCTGGGTGCAGCTGTTTAAATGCACCTGTACCCAAGGGGCCTGGGCAGCACCGGCTGGCCCACTGTGACCCCAATGCACGCCCCTGTGTTCAGAGTACAGGGGACAGGTCTTCTTCCTCCAAGGACTGGACAATCTAATTTCTGTGTAGGAATATGCTGTCACTGTGCTCTTGTGTGGGGAAATGGTGTTGTCTGGCTACTGCTCCATCCCTTCTGGAGAATGTCACCTGTTTGCCCTGTGTTCTGTGTTCTGGCACATTTGGCCTCTGGTCACCGAGTGGCAGTGACCAAGAGGTAGGTGTCTACCAGCTGGGCCATTTTTCCTACTCTCAGGCCCCCTCAGGGCCCCAGCTGCCTGTAGAGCAGCCCTAGTCCTGTGCATCTTGACCATGCACGTCCCCTCTCTTGGGGCAGCTCATCAGCGAGCAGGAGCAGGGCTTGAGGAAGGCACGTGCACACCAGAGCCCTCAGGCCTCAGCTGGCACCAAGGCCGGGGTCTGTGTGCACACACCCCCTCGAAGCACGGCTGACCCTTCACCTTCACCCACCTGGAAGGCCAGAGCCAGGATGCTCCTCGCTGCTGGCACATCCCCTGCCAGCCACTTGGACTTGGCACCCATGAGCCACAGCACCTCCGCTTTGGGGCAATGGGCCACGGCCCTCTGCAGGAGCGCTTCCAGGGACTCTCTGCAAGACAGAAGGCCACCGTCACCACCAGAGCACACAGGGCACTCGCAGCAGAGGCGCGGGCACTGAAAAGACAATTACTGCTCCAAAGTTCGACACTATAAATGATTTACTAGATTTTACAATGGGGAGAGTGTGGGGAAATCTTTTCTCTCCATAAAGGTTCTAAAATCAACTACTGAAGAGGGTGCTACAAAGCAACGCATTGTTTAAATAGCAGAGTCTGACAGAGGGACTTCTCAAGAGGCCCTTTTATGGCCGTGTGTCCTGGAGGGAGTGGTAACTTCATGGCCTGGGTGACAGGAGAAGCCTTTTCATCTTTAACCACAGATCCGCCGATATCCACAATAAAGATTATGACCCTGAGTCTATTCTTTGGCATCCAGAGAAATTGTCTTATTGGAAGAAAAGTTATTTTAGGTCACTATTGAGCAAGAAGACTGTCAGCTGAAGTATCAGGCGTAAAGCCCCCCAGCTCTCGCACGGCCCACCACCCCATCATACCATCTGGTGTGAATAACCTCTCGGGGCCTCAGCAGCAGGACAGAGTGAGTGCACGGAATCGCTCCACGTGGAGTGAAGCCCAAAGGCGCACACACTGTGCTTCCCGGACAGCACCAGACCCAGACTCCAAGCACTTCGTGTCCCCGCATCATTCTATGAGCCAGCCAGATGGGCAAGGCTCCAGAGACAGGGGAGGGGCAACTGCCCCCTGACCCCAGGGATCAAGAGCAGCAGCGCCACTGAGGCCACGTGGAGGCATGTCCACAAACCACACCCGGCAGGAGAGGCTCTGCTCCAGACTTGGACCGTCTGAGGTGAACGTGTACAGGGTAAGCCAGCATTGTTGTCTCAAAATGTCCCCAAAGGAGTTAACTCCAAAATACCAAACCAGCTGACGGGAGTGGGGAGGAGACAGGAGCTTCAGCAACACCCTTGAAAGACACCTTGAAAAGACTGAGACTTAACAACGCCACAGAAAAAGAAAAAAAATAAGGGCTCAATGTGCCCAGCTGAAGCCCTGGTGAAATCAGCAAGGCTGCACCCACTCGGCACAGGGCCAGCAGAGGACCCAGGCAGAGGGTGTACGGCAACAAGAGTCCGATGCCCGGGACAGCTCCCCATTCAACACCAGAAATTGCAACACCTAATTGAATCAGCGGTTACAGCCAATAAGGCAGACTTGAAAGATTTTTTCAATTAAAGTATACAATTAAAGAAAATTGTCAAGGACCTCCTCAGAGCACAAAAACCAGCCCAAACCCAAATCCAGCACAGCTTAAATGAAAACCATGCCTGCTTGGGCCCAGATGCCGCACCGCCCACACTGCTGAAGCCGGTGCCGGCACAAACGTGGGACTTCAGACTCCAGCCTCGCCCCAGGCACCCTTTGGGCCACCGGGCATTTGCTGGTTCAGTTGTTAAGTGTTTCAGTAGACAGGACCCCTCGGTGCCTCAGCTTCTCAGCTATAAAACAGTAATAATCCTACTGCCAAAGGAGCCTTAAAGACGGCTCCAGCTGCAAAGTCCCAAGTGCCACAGAAGCTGCTGCCCCTCACTGCAGAGGGCTGAACCTCAAATTCAGGCACTTGTCCCTCTGTGGGGATGTGAGGTTTAAATTCAGTGCTGCGCAACCTAGAGTCAGAGTTAAACAGCATACAGGCGGACAGTCCCACCACATACCTGGTGCCATGGTTCTTCTCAAAGTATGCGGCTCGCAGCCACACGCTCTTCTTGCTGGGGAACACTTGCAGGGCATAGGCATAGATGGCTCGTGCACACTCCAGGGCATTGTGGGCCACACACTAGAGCAGAGAGACAGGCATGGGAATAGGTGGCCCAGCACCAGTCTGGGAGCAGGAGGCGTCGTGCCTCCCCAACGACGGCACCTGCTAAAATCGCACAACGGGATGATCTACCAAGAAGCACAATCCAGGAGAGAAACTCCAGGAGGAGTGGACATGAACACCAATACAGAAGCAAGTGGGATCCACAACAAGGCTGTCTGCTGGCCTAGGAGCCGGCGCACTGGAGCATGAGCCACCGCTGCAGGCAAGCGTGGTAGGCACGGTGTGACTACATGTCACACACACTGGTTCCTTTTTCAAAATTAGGTGCAGTATATGTTTTCCACCATAAAATTATGCTAATTGGAAACCTGTAAAACATAGGTAAATAAATACAAAGAGAAAGGAAAACCCATCCACTCAGACAGAACTACCATAAACACTCTATTGTGTTTCCTGGTTGGTGTCAAGCAAGACGAGAAGAGAGCCAGTCACTATTTGAGGTGATAATCTCCCCGGGTAGTCACAACCCCCAGATGCCCCCTGGAACAGGCTGACAGCCGTTCTCACGGAGCCTCAGGACAAAGGCCAGTGCCCCGCACAGACCACAATGCTAGAAGCTCACTGACAGCCCAAGAGAACTTGCTGCCCTCCACACTCTGCGAATGCTGAAAGGACTCAAATCAAGGAGGGGTTTTGTATCTTGAGGTTAGTGAAAAACCACTAGGAAGCGTGTCAGCAGCAAAGGTTTGCAACTGTGCACGTCAAAATGGTGTGGAATGCAACCAGACAGGTGGCCTTACAGCCCCACAAGCCCTCACACAGGGAGGGCACCTGAGCCACCAAAGGCCACTTCCCAGATTGATAGCTGCCCTCTCCAAGAGGGCCACTAGCAAGCCTCCTGGTATTCAAGGACCACCAGGGTGGAAATGGGTGTGGAAGAGAAAAAAGAGCAGGGCTTAGCACAACTAAGGCCTCATTCAGACTCGGCTCCTCATCGGCCACGTGGCCTCGACCTGACTCCACCACAGAAACCAGAAAGGGCCCTGCCTCAGGCGTGTCCTGCCCAGGAGCATCTGGAGAAGTGGGGGCGGACACTAGCCAAGGCTGAGACCGTACAAACTGGCTTGTACTCCTCTCCGTGACTTCTCACCAAGATCCTGGAGGCCAGTTACAAAGCCTTCAGGCCTCCATGGCCCCACAGGATCAAGTGACAGCGTGCCCAGGGTCTCAGGTGTGGGCGGGTGGGTGGGGCTAGTCCCCAGGTGTTGAGAGCACTAGGAAAATACTCCACACTTCTGAGCACAACAGACTTCAGTTCTTACTCCAGAATTACAAAGCACTTTGAAAGACAGCTGTGCTTACTCCAGTATGTGAAAGAGATGATCAAAAACCAAGAGAAAACCTGAATCAGCTTGTGGATTTCTGTTCCCATGATCTGGTATCCGCAGGGAGACACCCCCACGGAGGGCCTCCACTGTTGTCAGAAGCAGTAAAAAAAAAAAAAAAAAAAAAAGCAAAGTGTGAAATAAAAATTAAAAGAAGCAAAGTGTTTAACTGAGCATTCAGAATACAAAGGGACTCAACAACCGGCAGCTGGGGTACTTGTTCATACTTAGGAATTTTCTGCCAATACAGACTGTGCGGATACTTGTTCAATTATTCTGAGACTTTTTTACGTCTTAAATAGTACACAATGAAAAGTTTTTAAAAAACCATTACGATTGGCCTGCGTCTTCATTCCTCTAACGAACTGAGAGTGTGTTTAGAGTGCACAAGGCCGCATGCAAGCCGCTTGGCCCCTGGCAGGCACACGGACAGCTGGTGCCTGTGCTCTGGGTCTCGGCACACGCAGGACTTGAGATGACAGCTGCATGAGAACCACACAGATGATGCCAGCAGGGGACCATAATCTCACAGACAAGAGTAGGAATCCTTAGTCTCTCCTGATGTAAAGAAGTGAATAGCCACGTGAATGAGGGAGAAAGGCAAGCTCTTCATTACCGTAGAATTCCAACTAATAAACTCTAATAAAACATAGAAGAAATGGTATTTAAAAAATCATCATTTGGCCAACACCACAGTAATGACTGATACAAGCCAAAAATATCATTAATGGACCCGCAAACTAGTAGCTCAAAGTTTGGAGAGAAATGGTATATTTACATAGTCTCAAAGTGTCTCCTCACAAAATACTTATTAATTACAAAGGAACAAAATAGTAACCTTCCAGTGGAGAAACCTGGCCGATGCCACCTGAGCTGGTCACAGTTGAATGTGCCTCCGAGCACAACCCACCAGGAGAACACAACATCCCGCAAAGACGTAGAATCTCAACCTGATCACGAGGAAACACTGTGGAGACCTGAATCAAGGGGGTTCTATAAAATTTCTGGACTGTACTCCTCAAAAGAGTCAGACTCAGGAAAAACAGAGATGGACTGAAGCCTCCTCCAGACTGCCAGGACCACAGAGACCTGAGGATGTAACCCTGGGCAGCTACCAACCAGAACACAGTCAAGTTTTCCCTTTCCCTAAAAGGACACTTAGTGAGCCAACTGGTGAAATCTGAATACAGTCTGCACATGCCGTAATAGCACTGCACCAGTGTTCATTTCCTGGTTTTGGTAGCTGTGCTGTGGTTGTGTAAGACAAGGTGTGCTTTTAAAGAAACACACATAAGTATTTAGAGGTAAAAGTCCCTATCTGCAACTTACTCGCAAACAGTTCAGAAAAAATAAGAGTCATGTGTGTGTGCACGCGTGCACCTGTGCACGTGCATGGAGAATGAAAAAGCAAACATGGTAAAATGAGTCAATGCTGGGGAATCCAGGTGAAGGGCATATAAGAATTCTTCGTACAGTTTTGCAACTTTCCGTAAGTCTAAAACTATTTCAAAATATAAAGCTAAAAAAAGAGATGGCCACATTTAAGGTATACCTTAAACGTGTACATCAATTTTGACCCCATAATCTCTTCTCTGGAAAACTACTCTAAGGAAATAATCTCAAAGGGGGCAAAAGTTTTGCACGCAAAATGTTTTCTGTAGTGCAATTTATAATAGAAACCAGGGGGTGGGAGACAAGCCAGATGTCGAGAGGTGAACAGTTAGGAAAGCTATGTGAGCTTAGATTCCAGGCTGGCTCCTGGTCCATAATATACATATAACCACACTTGCATCAGAGAGCTTTGCAGATTCATAAATGCTCAGAAAGTAGCTCTTCATGTAAACTTGGGTTAACAGAAAACTGCATTCCTTATAATGGCAACTATGTTTAAAAGTCAGTGGGTCATGGAGAGAGGGAAGTCTCTTCAATAAATGGTGCCGGGAAAATTGGACAGCAACATACAAAAGAATGAAAGTAGACCATCTCCTATCACCATATACAAAAATCAATTCAAAATGGATCAAGGACCTGAAAGGGACACCTGAAACTATAAAACTCCTGGAAGAAAATATAGGCAGTACACTAATTGAGATTGGACATAAAGGGATCCTTTCAGATTCCATGTCTACTCGGACAAGGGAAACAAAAGAAAAAATAAACAAGTGGGACCTCATCAGACTAAAGAGCTTTCTACAAGGCAAATGAAACCAGGATCAAAATGAATAAACAACCCACCAGCTGGGAGAAAATATTTGCAAATCGTTTGTCTGACAAGGGATTAATCTCAGTAATATATAAAGATCTCACACAACTGAGCAACAAAAAAACAAACAACCCGATCAAAAAATGGGCAGAGGATATTGACAGACATTTTTCCAAGGAAGAGATACAGATGGCCAACAGACACATGAAAAGATGTTCAACATCACTAATCATCAGGGAAATGCAAATCAAAACTACACTAAGATATCACCTTACACCGGTTAGAACGGCTATAATCACAAAGACAAATAACAACAAATGCTGAAGAGGTTGTGGAGAAACGGGGACCCTCGTTCACTGCTGGTGGGAATGCAAACTGGTGCAGCCTCTATGGAAAACAGTATGGAGAGTCCTCAAAAAATTAAAAATAGAAATACCGTATGATCCAGCAATACCACTCTTGGGCATCTACCCAATGGACGTGAAATCAACCATCACAAGAGGCGTATGCACCCCTATGTTCATTGCAGCATTATTCACTATAGCCAAGAAGTGGAAGCAACCCAAGTGTCCCTCAACTGATGACTGGTTAAAGAAGATGTGGTATATACATACAATGGAATACTACTCAGCCATAAGAAAAGACACAATTGTCCCATTTGCAACAACATGGATGGACCTAGAGGGTATTATGTTAAGTGAAATGGGCCAGAGAGAGAAGGACAGACACTGCACGAACTCACTCATACATGGAATATAAGTGAACACAAGTGGGCACAAGGGGTGAAGAGTTACATCCACAAGATGACGGACAAACAAAAATGTACAACTAAAACCCCACAGTGTTATAAACTATTAAGACATCAATAAAAAAAATGGTGTAAAAAAAAAAAAAAAAAAGTCAGTGGGTCAAAAAGACTTTCAAACCACAGCCTAAGTCCAAGGTGCCTGCTGTTCCCCACAGAGCCTCCAGGCCCATGGAGCTGAACTTACGCTGTCAGCATCTTCCATCCAGGTGTGCTTCCGATCTTCCTCCTCAATCCCAATACCAATCACGGCACGCATGACCGCCTGGCAGGTGGCCACACTCCCAGCCTTGTCACACTCCTCAGCATCCTGAAAGAGGGACACAAAACAGAATTTACAGCCCAGAGCTGCAGGTGCCTGACAGGGAGCATGAATTCCCGGATGGTGGGAACTGAGAGATCCTTCGTACCGCGGGTAGTGTGGGTTCAGAAGGTTCTGAGGCCTTTAAGGCCCTGCCACAGCCTATCTGGCTCCATCTGTCTCATTCACTGATATACCCATTTCTGCCAGACAGCAGATAAATGCTCAACAAATATCTAATGACTGAATGAAGCTGCATCCATCCACTCAACAAAAATTACATAAGCACCTACTGTGTACAAAGTACTAGAGTAGGCAACTCAACAGTTACGAGAGGTTCCTACTCTAAAGAAATTTCCAACATAGTTGGAGTAAAAGACAAGTCCACAAAGACTTGTATCTGTTGGTCTGGAACTCAAGATTCGAAATCGAAGGAAGGAAGAAACACTCTAACCAAGAGAGACAGACCTGACCAGAGGTGGAGGAGCCCAACACATGGGAAGTGAGACAGAAACCTGGGGGAGGGACCAATCACAAGGGCGTTCCATCAGGCAGGTGGACAGGCTGACCAGCAGAAAAGCACCTGACTTTAGGAGAGCAATTTCAGGATGTGCAGAGAGAAGACAGTCGTGGTTCTACAGCAAGAGACACAGAAACATATCAGTGAAGTCTCTCGCACATCAAGTAAGAAAGGACCACAATGCAACAGAGAAACGCTGCAAAGAACATAAACACAGTTCTCCAGAAAATAAAAATGCAAGTGAGTTTTAAACAACTGAAAAGAAATTCAAAGCCATTCTTATTTTTAAAATGCTCATTAAGGGCCGGCCCAGTGGCGTAGTGGTTAAGTTTGCGCACTCTGCTTCAGCAGCCCAGGGTTCGCAGGTTCAGAGCCCAGGCGTGGACCTGAACACCACTTATCAAGCCATGCTGTGGCGGTACCCATAGAAAATAGAGGAGAATGGGCACGGATGTTAGCCCAGAGCCAATCTTCCTCACACACAAAAAATTAAAATAAAATGCTCATTAAGCTGTTCTAAGTACCATTTTATACTTATCAGATCAGCAACATCGAAATGTGTGCCAACACACTCGCATGGCAACAGTGGGGACACAGGTGTTTGCAGGCAGCAGCGGAGCACATGTGGACCTCTACGGAGGCCAATTTCACTTCCTCTATCAAAACAAAATGTACATATGTTGACCCAGCAATTCCACCTTAAGGAATTCATCTTACAAATATATTCCCATACATGCAAAACAATATATGTACCAGGACACTTGTAGCACTGATTGCAATGGAAAAGAGTAGGAACTACTCTGCTGTTTCCATCGGCAAGAGACTTGTGATAAGTTGGTCAGGGTGATGGTACAGGGGAGTGTGCGCTGCTGAGAAGGCACCAACCCTGGGGCTTCCCTGGATACGAAATGAACACAGCACAGTAGCCCCCACCTGAGCCCCCTGGGGCCCGGCAAGCATCAGAAAAGCATTGCAGGCAGACAGCAGAACCAAGGGCAAAGAGCTAAGGAGAGGGCATGTGTTAATGCACGGCAAAGGACAGTGATGAGCAAGGAAGCGTGGTAGCAAACTGGTGGGGCAACAGCCCTGAATTTGCACCCTCAGAGCCTTGCAAGCCATAACAAGGGCTCTGGGTTTTATTGCAGTGTGGCAGGAAGGCACTGGGAGGTTTTAAGCTACAGAATGAGTCACATAACCAGTCTTGTTTTTAAAGGACCACCCTGCTATGTGGAGCGTCAGCAGGGAAGCCCACTGGGAGGCACTGCCGAGTCTGGGAGAGGTGGTGGTCTGGCCGAGGACGGCAGCAGTCAGTCGGGTGATGAGAAGCACCTGGGCCCAGGATAGATGTGAAGGTAGACTCAAACTGCTCGTGGATATGGGGTATGAGAGAAAGAAGTCAGTGACGATTCATGGGGTATGAACTGTGCTGCTGTCTACTGAGGTGAGAAAGGCCATCGATAAGTAAGTTTTGTGGGCAAACCAGAGATGCATTTTGGAATGTCAAACTGTGGTGCTGTCACACATTCCAGGGGGATGCAGTGCCGCATGGGTGTGCATTCAGGGCTGTGGGGAGCACCCAGAGCAGAGTCAACATCTGGGGGGTCCTGGCACATAAACAACATTCTTAGCAACAAGTGAGATGAGATCACCAAAGAGGTGAGCACAGAAAAGTCTCCAAAAGGGGCTTAGGACCAAACAGCCAAGTTATTTAGAACACGAGAAGAGAAGGAAAAGCAGCAAAAGAGGCAGACAAGAGACCAGCGAGACAAAAGGAAAACAAAGCCTGTCAGCGTGTGTCGAAGTGATTCGAGGGCACGGGCTGGCTGAGAGGACAAACAGCACAGACAGCTGGATCTGCTGCCGAGGCTCCCGAGAAGGTCTGCAGCACCACGGGGTCAGAGCCTCGCTGGAGTGGGTTCCAAAAAGAACACAAAGTGGGGAAGTAAGAAGACAAGGCTTAAAGGACGTGTAGGAGAGAGTCGGGTACACAGTAGGTGCTCAATAAATGGTGATTTGCTCAAGAGGCAAAACATTCAGAAGTTATAATGCTCTTTGCAGGACAACATGAAAAACTTATGTATTAACCTTAAAATGACCGAACTGGTCTACATTTAGATCCTTTGCATTACATTCTAGTATAAGCAAGTAGTAGCAGAAAGTGAATTCTGAGGAAAGCTTAAGATGAATAAAATCCTAGTTCATGCTGTAATGTTTCTGCATACTGGCACAGTCTTAGTGAAGGGTCTGCAGGAAGGTGGTCTGAGAACCAGCAAGGGGACAGGATACCTGCCATCACCTCCTGCAATCATCCTTCCTGATATGATGAAAATGCAGGCTGGTAGAAGAGACAGACTTGGCTATGGCCAAGCAAGTGCACCCCAAAAAGGGGCTTAGGAATGGAAGTCGACGCAGAGGGGTATTTCTGTGGGAACCTCCTCAGCTCCACTCTTTGTCATACAGTTACAAGGGCTTGAGGAAGACGGAGAAGGCAGTCAGAGAGCAGGAGTAGCGAGCCCTGCAGCATACAGAATCAGCCTCCAAAAAGCTCTCAGAGGACTAGAGGAAGCACTGTCACTGCCAGCCAAGATCCTCCCTCCTGAAACAGCCAGAAAACTCAGACAAAATTTATGAAACAGTGGTTGTAAGACACTGGGCATCAGTAACAAAGGGCCGTGAGAACTGAGACGCAGAACAGTCAAGGGGAACCCTGCATCTGCTGAGCTCACCGCCTGGAGAGTTTCCAGGCTACAGCACAGGGAGGCGGACCCAGGAAGGGCCGCTGGAGGAGGCAGGGCTGAGAGCCCTGGAAGACCAAGGGGACAGAGCACGCAGGTCCAAGCATGAGAGAGAACCCCAGATATCTGCTCTGCAGAGGGTCCCCCGCAAGTCTTCACTGAACAAGAAGCAGTGCATGAAGGTGTGGCAAGAATCATCTGAAAGGATTAGCAGGAACAATCCTTGGATCTCACATGGGGCCAGGAACAGTGTCTGTTCCCACCAGCCAGACTGGAAACCCCCAAAAGACACAGGGCACTGGGAAGAATACAAAGAGAGGCATCATCTCCATAGGGAAATTAGCCTGAAACTGTCCCAAACTGATTACTGCTTGAGTCCAACCTAGCAAAGTGTCAAAGCAAGACCCAACAGACCAAATGTCTCCAACAGTGTAACTGTATTCCAATGCAAAAGTCCAGAATATTTATAAGAATGCAAAATATCCAGCACCCAACAAGGGAAAATTCACAATATCCGGCAGCAAATCAAAGATTGCCAGGCATGCGAAGAAACAGAAAAATTGCAACTTATCATATGAGGGAGAAAATATCTATCAAAATCAACCCAAAACTGACAGAGGTGTTAGAAGTAGCAGATAAGGACACTAAAACAATTATTATAACTATGCTCCATATGTTCAAAATGTTAAGTAGAGACACGAAATTTTAAAAAAAGACCAAAATTTAAAAAAAAGGCCAAAATTAAATTTCTAGAAATGCAAACTACAAAATCTGAGATGAAAAGTACCCTACGTGAGATAAACAGTAGCTTAGACGTATCAGAAGACTAGTGGAACCTGAGGACAAAGCAAAAGAAGCTATCCAAAATGAAACTGAGAACAAAAGAATAATTTTTTTAAAAATGACCAGAGCATCTGGAGAGGTTGTGGAGAAACGGGGACCCTCATTCACTGCTGGTGGGAATGCAAACTGGTGCAGCCTCTATGGAAAACAGTATGGAGAGTCCTCAAAAAATTAAAAACAGAAATACCGTATGATCCAGCAATACCACTCTTGGGCATCTACCCAATGGACGTGAAATCAACCATCACAAGAGGCGTATGCACCCCTATGTTCATTGCAGCATTATTCACTATAGCCAAGAAGTGGAAGCAACCCAAGTGTCCCTCAACTGATGATTGGTTAAAGAAGATGTGGTACATACATACAATGGAATCCTACTCAGCCATAAGAAAAGACACAATTGTCCCATTTGCAACAACATGAATGGACCTAGAGGGTGTTATGTTAAGTGAAATAAGCCAGAGAGAGAAGGACAGACACTGCATGAACTCACTCATATATGGAATGTAAGTGAACACACGGACAGAGAGAACTGATTGGTGGTTACCAAGGGGAAGGGGGGTGGGGGGGGCACAAGGGGTGAAGGGTTACATCCACAAGGTGACGGACAAACAAAAATGTACAACTAAAACCCCACAGTGTTATAAACTAAGACATCAATAAAAAAAAAATGGAAAAAAAAAAATGACCAGAGCATCAATGAGCTGTACAAGCTACCACCATACTCAATGGAAAGACTAGACATTTTCCCCCTAAATCAGGAACAAGACTAAGATCTGGGCTCTCACCACTTATTCAACATCGTACTGGAGATTCTAACCAGGGCAATTAGAAAAGAAATAAAAGGCATCCAGATTGAAAAAAGAAGTAAAACTATATTTGCAGATGACATGATCTTGTATATAAAAAATCCTAAAGAATCCACTAAAACTATTACAATTTAATAAACTATTTCAGCAAGGTCACAGGACAAATGTTCAATATTCAAAAATCAATTGTAAAGCATCACAATCCCTGATTTCAAAATATGCTATAGAGCTATGGTAATCAAACAGCATGGTACTGGTACAAAAATAGACACACAGATCAATGGAACAGAATTGAAAGCCCGGAAATAAAACCACACACCCGTGACAGGTAATCTTCGACAAAGGAGCGAAGAACATACAATGGAGAAGGAAAGTCTCTTCAATAAATGGTGCTGGGAAAATTGGACAGCCACATGCAAAAGAATGAAAGTAGACCATATCCTATCACCATACACAAAAATCAACTCAAAATGGATTAAGGACCTGAAAATATAAAACTCTTGGAAGAAAATACAGGCAGTACACTGACATCGGTCATAAAGGGATCCTTTCGGATTCCGTGTCTACTTGGACAAGTGAAACAAAAGAAAAAAATAAGTGGGACTTCATCAGACTACAGAGCTTCTACAAGGCAAATGAAACCAGGATCAAAATGAATAGACAACCCACCAGCTGGGAGAAAATATGCGCAAATTGTATATCTGATAAAGGATTAATCTCCATAATATATTAAGAACTCACACAACTGAACAACAGAAACACAGACAACCCAATCAAAAAATGGGCAGAGGATATCAACAGACATTTTTCCAAGGAAGATATACAGACGGCCAACAGACACATGAAAAGATGTTCAACATCACTAATCATCAGGGAAATGCAAATCAAAGCTACGCTAAGATATCACCTGACACCCATTAGAATGGCTATAATCACCAAGACAAAAAACAACAAATGCTGGAGAGGTTGTGGAGAAACGGGAACCCTCATTCACTGCTGGTGGGAATGCAAATGGTGCAACCTCTATGGAAAACAGTATGGAGATTCCTCAAAAAATTAAAAGTAGAAATACCTTATGATCCAGCAATCCCACTCTTTGGCATCTACCCAACGGACATGAAATCAACCATCCCAAGAGGCTTATGCACCCTTATGTTCACTGCAGCATTATTCACTATAGCCAAGAAGTGGAAGCAACCCAAGTGTCCCTCGACTGACAACTGGATAAAGAAGATGTGGTATATATATGCAAGGGAATACTACTCAGCCATAAAAAAGACAGAATTGTCCCATTTGCAACAACATGGATGGACCTCGAGGGTATTATGTTAAGTGAAATAAGCCAGAGAGAGAAGGACAAACACCGCATGGTTTCACTCATATGTGGAATATAAACCAACACACAGACAGAGAGAACCAGTTGGTGGTTACCAAGAGGAAGGGGGCTGGCGGGTGGGCACAAGGGGTGAAGAGATGTATCCACATGGTGACGGACAAATAATAACATACAACTAAAACCTCGAAATATTATAAACTATTAAGACATCAATAAAAATGAAAATTAACAAAACAAAACAAAAACAAAGATGAGGGGCCGGCCTGGTGGCGCAGCGGTTTAGTTTGTGCTTGACAGCCCAGGGTTCATGGGTTCGGATCCTGGGCATGGGCCGACACACTGCTTGTCAGCCATGCTGTGGCAGCGTCCCACATAGAGGAAGATGGGCACGGATGTTAGCTCAGGGCCAGTCTTCCTCAGCAACAAGAGGAGGATTCGCAACTGATGTTAGCTCAGGGCCGGTCTTCCTCACAAAAACAAAAAAACAAACATGAAATAAAGACTGTTTCCAGACATTTAAAAACTGGAAGAATTTACCACCAGTGGGCTTGCACTAAAAGAAATGTTAAAAAAAGTCCTTTGGGCAGAAGGAAGATGATACCAGTTGGAAACGTGCATCTCCACAAAAGAGTGAGAGCATTAACAACAGTAACAACACGGTTAGAAACACGCAAGTAAGAAAGGGGTTGAATTTAGATGGTTAAATGTTAAAGGGACATGTGAGGCCTTGCACTTGAGATTAAAAAAAAATTGCCCAAACACAGAAAGGGGCCACATGGATTAACAAGGTCCACGTGAAAACAGTAGAGGTATTGATCAAGAAGGGGTTCCAGGAGCAGGCAGCAGCCTCAGCTGAGGCAAACTCCTCAGAAGGAGGGGAAATGCCCTCACCGGCTACACCTGGAGCAGTTCAGGTACAGACAGCTGGGGTCTTTCTGAGAATAGTAACTGAACTGTGGTAGCAGGAGCACAGAGAAAGGAGGATGCAGGAGGTCTGGGGCCATCTTCCAATGTTGAGGGGCAGTGGGCGAAGCAAAGGGGATTGCTCTTTAGGGCCCCTCCTGGCAGAATGAAGCAGACCAATGTAAAAAAGCACATTCCCCTAGGCTGACTACACAACAGACTGGGCCTCCCAGGAGATGGAAAGCCCTTGCTCAGAGAGCTCAGCAGCAGAGTGGAAAGCAGGAGAGGACACCCATACTGGTGGCTGGGTTAGAGGATCTTCAGAGACTCCACTAACCACAGTCTACAGAAAAAGTTAACAGACAGGAAAGAATGAAAGAAGCCATAAGACTTCTTGTCATTCCCTTTCGATCACGTTATTTCCACTTGCAGAGTGGTGCAGTCCCACGTGGCCTGAAAGTTCTTCAGTGTCCAACCTCAAGATGTGCTCAGGGTTCTAACTCTACAAAAGGCAATGATGTGGTCACATAAGGAAAGCCACCCTATGCCAGCACGGGAACTCTCAGGGACCATCCAGCAGCCCCTACCCTATGAGGGGCTCCAACGTGCAAGAGGACATCCATTTTTAAAGCAGACACCATGGCACCTGACTGCAGCTGGGAGTCCTACCTGCCAACCTTACCTGGATCCACTGCTCACGGTTGATCTCCACACCATTGGCCCGCAGGGAGGTGATGGCTCGGTCAATGATCTTCTCCACCATCTGTGTGTTCCCGTTGGCTTCCTCCAGCTTGGCAGCCGTGATCCAGATGTGCCGGTCTGTAGGGATGTTCTCACGGGCCTTATTTAAGACCTTGCGAGCATTTTCGTAGGTCTCTAGCCTCGCCAGAGCAAGCCAGAGCTGTATGGACAGAACACCAGAAAATGAGAGGACAGCACTCAGTGCAACCCACCAGGTCAGATGGTGAGCTAACCTCAACAGGCCTGCAGCACCTCCACAAGAGTCTTTCTAAAAGCTTTCAAGGATCATGTAAACAGAGCCCATGAATGGGTACAGCAGTATTTTTTGCCTAATCTGGCAACTGTTCAGTTACGCTTCTGACTAATTTAGTGACTCTATGGTTAATGTGAAAAGTTGACAGAATCTCAGTCACACATTCCAAACACTGGTTAAACATACAAGGTATGCCAGACTCGTTCCAGGTGTCAGGACAGGAGGTGAGCAAGACGTCACTGTTGCCTTCACAAGCTGAAAGGACACAGAGGGTTCAGCCTTCTGGAGTTCTCAGACCCCAGCTGTTGATTCTGCAACATTTCATCACCAAAAATGTGTACCGGCTCTATTTATTTTTATGTAAATAAATTAAGATTAATTTTGTTTGGACAATTTCACAATACCCCTTAGGATAATGAAAGACATACTGGATATCATAAAACCAAGACTAAAAATCACTGCACAGAATGTTGTGAAGAGAATGTTTAAAGAAATCCAACTAGCTCTGAGGCAAAAAGCCGACCTCATGCTGGGCTGGCAGAAAGAGACACCAGTGTTTTCTAACACTCTCCACCCTTCGGGTCCCATTTACAAAAGCAAGCTGAATTAGAAGGACTGGCCCCTGAAAAACAGTGCTCAACAAAGAATTCTACAGTGGTCAGGGACTAGCTAAATCAGCACAACTGACTACTCTGCCTGGCAGCTGTGGCACAGGGGGGCGCCCTGTGATTTCACACTGTCTCACAGTCCCAGGAATCACGCCTCAGTGAGCTCAGTGCTCGCTGATGCCACTTTCGGACACTGAACCCGGCTCAGGCCTTGGCGCGGGTAGTAGACTACAGCCTGGTGGACTCACCTCCACGCTGGTGGGGCAGCACTCCACAGCTCGGCTGAGCATGATTCTAGCGTCTTCAGGTTCTTCCAGCTCAACAGCCGCCTTCCACAAGCGAACTGAGTTTGGAACATGCTCGAGGGCTGGGAGAGGTCAAACAAGAAACCAGGTCACAGAAAAGGGGAAGCGAAAGCAGGATGCTTGTGTCAGAGGATGCTGCTGCCAGCAGGGTCAGATGGTCTCTCCCCTGGACACCAGGCCAGGATTGTAGGCCTACCCTTTAAATGGGTCCTCTCAGGTGTGGGGCAGACACAAACGAGCAACGCGGAACATCTTAAAAAAGAAAGCAAGGGTGGGGCACAGCAGACAGCTGAGGGTGGCACAGAGTTGTGCATCGTATCTACTCCTGTTCATGCTTGAAAATCAATGTTAAAATACAAAGCAACGCAGACACGAGAAGACAATCACCCACACAGGAAGGACTGGCCAGGCAGGTTGTGAGTGTAAGTGCGTGTGCAGAAATCACAGGAAAAGGAAACAGAAATGACACTGGGATCTGCGTCTGCCCAGGCTGGTGTGCATCTGAAGGCTGCTGAGCTCGGGAACTCCTTCCTGTCCCCCAAAGAGTGCAAGGAGAACAAGGGCACTGTGTGGCTACACCACGCTGACAGCAGCACATGCACTGTCAGCCAGCATACAGAGTGACATCAGGGAAGGCGGGCAGACTCCCAGAAGAGGCATAATGCAGTCCAGAAACTTCCAAACCTTTGTTAAAGCAGCAGGGCCCTTTCTTCAGAAGCGATTTACCAAAAAGTCCAAAACAGAAGGCAGATCAACACAGAGCCCTGCAGTGTGAATATCGGGGAGGGCGAGGCCAAACCCTCTAGTCAGTCCCTGGCAGGGCGACGGTAACCATACAAGCTGACGGAGAACATGACAACTTGGTCCACAGGCAGGAAACCAGAACATCTCTAAGCTCCCACAGGAGCTCTTGTTTCTTGAAAACACATGGGCCAACATTGCAGAAAATAGACCTAAGATTCAATGGTGCAGAATTTGCAGACCCACAGTTTCTCACATGAAATGAGGGCACGGACTGGGGCCATCTGGGGAACCCGGATGAAGCCAGGATGTGATACCCTGAGCCTCCCTCACCAGCAGAAGCAGCTCATCTCACTGTCTGAGGAGATGGGGCTTCCCTCCTTTATAGGCCCTGTAAAAATCGAGGTGCCCCTTCCCCTTTCCTATGGCCAAGCCAGATAGCAGCCCACTCCAGGGTCATGACACACCATGTCACTCCCTGGCTGGCTGTCAATATGCTGGCAAGTAGGAAGTAGAACATACGTAAGAAGCCTAGAACAAGTGGGCCGGGGAGCAGGGAGACACACCCCACAAACCCCAGGGGCCTGCCCTCAGTGAGTTTCGAAGGGTCCCACAGTCCAGGGCTCGTGGGGACCTCCCCTCTGTGATGGAAAACAAGCTGACAGGCCAACAGCTGCCAGAGAAGACAATGCCCCAGCCTGGGCATTCAGGAATCACAGCACCTCCGAGGGGTCCCTCCACCTGTTCTCCGAGTGCCACAAGCTGCTTCTGACCCCACAGATCCAACTACACTTGGCCTACATGTGCCAGCCAGGGGTGCTATAAGGAGCCCCTGAGAAGGCCCAGCAGGAATCATGGAGCCCCTCTAGGGTTGTGGAACAAAGCTACTCTCTCCTGCAGCCCCTAGCTGGCTGCTGAGCCCAGGCAGAGACCAAATACTTGGCTTAGGGACATTAAGTGACCAAGCAACCTGATTTACCCCCCATGAACTGGGCGCTATATGACAGACCAAGCCACAAGCTGGGGAGATGCACAGCAGCCTGCGGTCAGGTAAAATAGCACAGGAGAAGGATGGAGCAAAGGCAGGTACGGTACAGGTAAGCTGCCTGGGCCATGCGGCAGATGCCTCCCACGCCGGCTGCTGATCAACCTCCTCCTCCCTCGGCCCACACTTATGGCCTCTGGGGCCTCTGATCCTTAGGATCAAGGGACTGGGAAGGAAAAACCCATCTTGGTTTACATATGGCTCTGCAGAGTACACCAGCACTGACTCCCCTGACCTGGAATCAAGTTATCACTTGATGATCCACTTGGTCAACTGAGACTGCCAGAAGATGGACCTACACTGACTCATACAGCAGCTGAAGATCTGACTGCGCTTCTAGGAACTGGAAGGAACCGGGTGGGAAGTTTGGAATTTGGGGGAAGAGATGTGCCATGGAATGATGGCAGAATGATCAAAGTGTGAAGTTATTTCTGACCCATGTGAGTGCTCTCCAAGGCATCCACGTGGGGAGTCTTCACAATTACTGCACACAGGACCATGTCCTGTAGGTGCTGGCTGGCCTCCTCCAGGGACCCACCACCCCCGCCTGCTTCCTGGGGCTGTGTACAAGCACCACGGAGGCAGGATCACAGCCATTCAGGGTTCATCCACAGAGGCTCCCTCCCATGGTTGATCTGCTGCTGCCTGCTGCTGAGCTGAGTCCCCTCCCAGAGAACAGTTTCCTGGTCTGCTCCCAGATGAGGCCAACATCCGGACTGGTTCCATGTGGAGGGGCAGGGACTGGTTCTTACTGGGATGGATTTGCCTTCCCTGCCTGCAGTGCTCTGCCAGCACCCCCACCCAGAGAGTTACACATCACATGTTCAAGAAACTTACTTCACAGCAAAAGAACATGCAGCAAAGGGCCTGAGCCCTGGGATTCCCTGGCATCACCATACCCGTCATTCAGGCAATGGCTCGGCAGAACAGCGAGATGCCTACTGAGAACAAGGAATGGGCCTCAACCTTATAGGATGCAAGAAATGCTGTGACAGACAACCACCTACAGTGGTGGTTCTCACATAGCCAGAACACACAGGTCTAGGAAGAAGCAGTGACACCCAAGCAGCTCCCCGGGGCTATACATCATAACCCACTGGGAAAGCCTCGTTTCCATCTCCTTATCTTTGGACTCTGTTGTCGAGAGGTCGCATCCCAAGGGAGAATGTGTCCACTAAGGCACGTGGCTACTGCACTGAAAGCTGAGCTAGTCGTATTGCTGGAGGTGAACTTCACAATTTAGCTTCTAAGGTACAGAACATTCAGGTGGGACTGAACTTGTAGGGTCAACTTCACCCAGAGATGGATACGACCCCCAGGACTCTGTGTCTCCACAGAGAGAGCACAGGAACTCCTCCACTGGCGTCTCGTCAGCAGCCATAGGATTGGAGCTAAAGCCAACCCCTGCTGACGGGTCTGGCTCTTGCCAAGGCGCTTCCCAGAGACAAGCCACCACACTGTGCTAAGGCTGCCTGGAGAAGCTGCAGCCAGCCAGCATATAGGGAAAAGAGCAGTCTGAACTAGACATGCCTGTTAGTAGGTGACGAGACCACTGACAGGCCAACGTGATCTCCAGCCCGTGGCCCTGTGGGGAAGACATTCAGGTGCTGTCCCTGTGCTCAAAGTGATCCGATGGTGCTGGCCACTGAGGCTGCCACACTTTATGGACCAGAGTATATCGTTTCAGGGTCAAATAACTCCACTGTTATAGGTCTGCATTAATTAGTACAGTAACATAGTGCTTCACACCTATCACGGTGAACTGAGTCAACAGGAAACAGCCAATGGCCCAGCCTCCAGGGCACAATGCTTATAGGCCCAGATGTGCCCTCACAGATGAGGACACTCTAGCTCCAAGATCAAGCACCGTACCCAAGGTCACTCAGCCTCTTCAGGTCTCAGACTAACATTTGAAGCTCAAGTTCTCCCAACAAAGGACTAGATGTCAGCTGCCTCCCAGAGCTCACAGGCCAGAAACTGAGGGCTGGCAAGGTGTCCTAAGTCCCTGACAGAGGGAACTGTCATCTCAGTTGTCAAAAATCAGGTCCTTCAAGCAGTGGCTAAGTGTTGACCAAAAATTAAATGAGGCAGTGCCCAGTTCTGCCCCAGGCACCTGGAAAAAGAATGCTGTTTTTGGAAATACTCTAAGGACAGAGCCAGGCCAAGGCCAGGACCAGGGAGCAGGGCAGAGGCCAGCTTGGAAACTCTACGTTCTTTCTACCTTACGAAGCTTCTCTGCCTGAGACAAAGCAGAGCCAGGAGGCCTGCTCCCCTCAAGGTCCAGGACAGCCTAGAAACACAATCACTCAACACTCCCTGCAGGCCCCACCTCCACGCCCACTCCCTCTCCTCATCTGAAGCCAACTGGAAATGAACTCAAGTAATCTGGTGGTGAACAGGGAGGGGTCCCAAAGACATTCTGACCATTCATCACGCTGTGACAGGGGAAAATCAGTAGAGCTACCCTAAATAAATAATGCTAATTACCCAGAGTTTAATGTGCCTGTCATTACAGAACTGTTTTCCTGGCTGAAAAAGATAAGTCAACTTCTATAACCAAGACTGGCGCTAACTTTCTGCTCCCAGCCTCCTTAGACAAGCTCTGAGCATTCAACAGGTACGGGGCTCCAGTCAATAAACCAGACCCGAGAGGACAACACACTTGAAAGCACAGACACAGGCACGCAGTCAGGGTCAAACATAAGGTGGACTCCACCTGGCCTCTATCACACAGACAGTAAAAACTCAGAAACTGTGTGATAATATCTGCACAGCCTGACATCACACACCTCTAATATTTCACTCAAACACACATATTAAAAACAAGAGCTGGAAACTTCTCACTGAAAACTGCCCTCAATTCCACAGAAAACACTTATTTTACCCACACTACAAACTCAGGCAGAAGAAGCCATCTGCACAGGTTTACTGCAGATCAGCCTTCTGACCAGCATCTGCTCTGGAACAAAGATCAAAGCAGCATCTACTAGACAGTTCTGGTGAAGGGAGAAACATTACCTCTTTTATCAATTCTGCAATAATGAAAAACAAACTGCCCACAAAAGCTCCATCTTGGCAGTGATTCCTGGATGGAATCTGTTTCCCTGGCATGCTAACTGTTCTCTGCGACTTGAGCCAATGGCACAAGTTACCCTGCTTAAAACCCTAGGCAGGAAAGTGAGGCACTGCCAACAGGCTGCCTCGCACAAGTTTTACGAGATGAGAAAGGAGTTCAATTAACGTACAGCTGTGGTGTGACCACCCAGTTGGTGCAGACTTAAAAGTGGCACACTTCTACCTGCCAGGGCATCAGGCTCCTAGCAGACAGCAGAGAAGACTAACACCCACCAGGCCTGCTTCATGCTGGCTCAGCTCCACCCCTCACACACACCATCTCATCGAGCCCTAAAAAGGAGGTCTGAATAAATGTTCTCATCTTGTAGATGGGAAAATCTGGGCCACAGAGCGAGTGCCCAACTCACTCAAGGTCACATGGCAGGAAAAGGCAGCGAGATCTAAACCGGAGCACCTCAGCCAAGGTGGAAACTCCTCCCACAGAGGGTCCAAGGACAGAGGCAACCCAGCCCAGAAAAATGCCTGGAAAACATCACCCGTTCTTTAACCACTGCCACTAAAGCCTGAGCAAAGCAGCAGAAAAGCTGCTCTCCAAGAGCACAGGCACCAGGATAAAGAAGGCAGCACCTCCTTCATGTGGACAATAGCCCCAGTGCACGCGCACCTGCCCGACAGGCATCCCAGGAGGCTCACCTTTCCGAAGAACCCGCTTCTTGGCTCGAATGTCCGTTTCCAGCTCTGCTGCTCTGATGTAAATCCTAACAGATTGTGGGAGGTGACGAACAGCTTGGGCCACCACGGCCTTGGCCGTGTCCCCAGGCTGCAATCTGGCTGCTTCTAGCCAGACATCTTCACTCTGTGGGGCAAAAGAAAAGAACAATAAGTGTATGTGCAGGCTGGAAGCCACGACAGAGCAGCAGGCACCCCTAGAAGTGTACACACAAGCCTAGGGAACAGGAGGGGCTGGGCTCATCAGAGCTACAGGGCCCCCAGAGTTTACAATCAAACAAAAGTCCACTGGCTTGACCTCAAACACACCTGTACCACAGACCCCTATAACAGCAATGCTTGGGAATGCGGCTAGAGCATGTCCATGTCCGAGTGGGAAAGACATGCAACAACACTATGAGAAAAGAATAGTTTGTCAGGGCCGGCCCAGTGGTGTGGTGGTTGGGTTCGCACGCTCCGCTTCAGCAGCCCAAGGTTCACCGGTTTGGATCCTGGGCACGGACCTGCTCACCACTCATCGGGCCATGCTGGGGAGGCATCCCACATAGAAGAGCTACAAATTACAACTATGATACACAACTACGTACTGGGGCTTTGGGGAGAAAGAAGAAAAAGAGGAAGACTGGCAACAGATGTTAGCGCAGGGCCAATCTTCCTAAAAAAAAAAACCAGTTTGTCCTGCAAGATAATAAGTCATCCACGGGCAAAGTGAAAACATACAGGCAGGTGGCCGTGCGTTTGCCTGGAAAGTTCCAATTTATGCCTAATGTCCTGAGGTAAGTATGCATACAGCATCTTTCCTTGTCAAGGGTACTTCAGTCTGCACAGTAAGTGTATGATCACTTAGAGGATCTAATAGGACTTTTTAAAGCTAGTCTATCGCTCCACCTTCAAAAAAAAATGCTGGAATACTCTCTTGAGTTATCATTAATCTTTAGGTTTCTTACATTAGGTGGGGTGGAAGAGCTGACCCATTTAGCACTTTCTAGTTAAGGTTATCCTGCCATTAAACTAATGGTGGATGGGCCTTCAGTCCCAGTGAAAATAAACAAGGAAAACTCTTCCCACTTTTCACCTCTTCCCCTGAACCTGTCCTACTGTCGCTCGTCTAGACACCAAAAGGCAGGCAGGCTCACTCTCACTCAGCTTTACTCCCACAGGTGTCCTGGGTGGTAGAAACATCAAGAGTCCACCCGGGGCTGCCATCATGTAGCCTTCCAGGAAAGTGTCTTACTTTGGGGCACATCTCCGTCCCCTTCATAATAAGGTTTCGAGCTACTTGTAGCTTCCCAGTGACTTCTTCCAGGCGGGCTGACGCAATCCAGGCTGGTGGGTGATGAGGGTTTGTCTCCCGAACAGACTTGAGGAGCAGTCGCGCCTTCTTGATATCACTACAAGGGCAAGAAAGCACACGGGATCAGGCCACCACACTGCCGAGGGTGGTCCCAAGCCCAGAAAGAAGGCGCCAAGCCCAGAAAGGAGGCGCCACTGCATAGATACAATGTATGAGCTGTCAAATGGGATGTCCCAAGTGATATAACCAACTCAAAACTCTAGTCAGCACCCTTCCAAGCCTGCTTAACACCCACGCAAACAGGCTCTAAGCACCTCTTCAGGAGCCAGGTGCAGAGCACTCAGGTCAAGGCTAGAAGCATGGACACGATTAGCAAGCTACTTTTGAGCTCAGCATGTGCACAGATTTGTAACACATTTAAGGTCCACAATAAATGGATACAGATGTATTTTAAATAGAAAGTTGAACTACCCCACCATACATTCCTTAGAACACCCACATCCTATTTTGGCTGCATATTTTTCAAGTAAAATCCAAAACATTCCAGGCAACCTGAGTCCCACCCGAACCCCCCCAGTTCTGCAGAGCACTCACTTGATGTCCCCTCCATGGGTCGGGATCATGGAATTTAAATCCGTCAGATAGCCTTTGGGGTCAACCACAGTCTGTCCGCTCACCGAGTCAGACACCTGCAAGACAGACCAAGCCAAGGTGGTTGGATAGGGCAAGGAATGCCCAAAACAAAGGACTCAGAGGGTTCCTGGAATCCCTTCCCCCAGTCTTGATTACCAATGGATACAGAAACTTTAAAAGGAGGAAAACAACCTTAACTCAAACAACAGTTTGTGATGATGATAAACAAACTTCATCTACATGGAACAAAGATCTATATTTAAAAAATGAAACCATAAAAGTCCCAGGGAAAAAAACCCTAACTGAACATAAGAAAGGTCTAAGAATGAGTGAAACCCAGAAGTCATAAAGTAAAAGATTCGTTATTTCAACTACTTTCTTTAAATCTGCATACAGCAGTTCATTCATTATACCATTCTCTCTAGTTGTGAGTCTTAAATTTATCATGATAAACAACAAACAACCCAAGTAAAAAATGGGAAAAGGGTCCTAGCTAATGCAGCAAGAGCAGATAAGGATGAAGCCCTTTGTTCACAGATGACTTGATTGTCTATGTAGAAAATCTAAAAGAATCAACAAAAAAACTCCCAGAACTAATCAGCAACTACAGCAAGATTGCAGGAGACAAGGTTAATATACAAAAGTCAATTGCTTTCCTATGTGCCTGCAAGGAACAAATGGAATCAAAAACAGTAATATTTACATTAGCATCCAGAAGTGTGAAATACTTAGGTATTACTCTAACAAATACATTCAAGATCTATATGACAAAGACTATAAGACTGATGAAAAAAATCAAAATCAAAATGGAGAGAGATTCCTTGTTCATGAATAGGAAGACTCAGTACTGTCAAGATATCAGTTCTTCCCAACTTGATGTATAGATTCAATGCAAACCCAATGAAAATCCCAGCAAGTTATTTTGTGGATATTGAGAAACTGATTTTAAAGTTTGTATGGAGAGATAAAAGACCCAGAATAGGCACCACAACATTGAAACAGAAGAACAAAGAGGACTTACACTACCCGACTTCAAGATTTAATATAAAGCTACAATAATCAAGATAGTGTGGTATTGGTGAAAGAACAGACAAACAGATCAATGGCACAGAATATAGAGCCCAGAAATAGAGCTACATAAATACAGTCAACTGGTCTTTAACAAAGGAGCAAACACAATACAACGGAGCAAAGAGAGTCTCTTCAACAAATGGTGCTGGCACAACCAGACATCCACGTGCAAAAAAATGAATCTAGACACAGACCTATACTCTTCACAAAAATTAAATCAAAGTGAATCAAGGAGGTAAATATAAAATGCAAAACTTAAAACTCCTAGGCAATAAAATAGGAGAAAACCTAAATGACCTGGAGTTTAGTGATAACTTTTTAGATACAACATCAAAGGCATGATCCATGAAAGAAAAAACTGATAAACTGGACTTCATTAAAATTTAAAATTCCTGTCTGTGAAAGACACTGTCAAGAGAATGAAAAGACAAGTACGGTGACAGACAAAAATTAGACTATTGGTGACGTCAGCATCATAGTGGAGTGAGCTCTTCCCTTAGTCTCTCCCCACAAGATACAACAAAAAGGACATTCATAAACCAACAGAGGACACTGACACAACACAACAGACTTTAGAGAGATCCATGCAGCCACACGTCTGAAGGTAGGGGTGCTGGACCCCCTGGGAGGCAGAGGAAGGAGTTAAGTGGATCTCCTCTCCCTCCCCAGTGGCAGCAGGCAGTGATTTAGGGCGCAGGACCCCACACGGTGGCCGGTGCGAGACTCTGAGAGGAGAAGGGGGAAAAGGTAGCCCTCTGGGGGAACACTTTCTGGGAGTTGCCTTCCAGCCCATGGGAATGCTCCACACTGATGCGGCTGAGCAACCACAGGGGCTTCCCCACCAAGGTGAGCAGCCCAGGTGGGCAGACCGTGAATGCAGAGCAGGGGTGCAGACAGGAAAGAAGGCGTCCCCTCCCCCCATCCCACCTGGAGCATCAGCTCAGCTGGTCAGCCAGGGCAGGGGATCCCCACAGAGTGCCTGCATCTACGTGTGTAAAGCAGTGGCAACCAGATGCAAAGAGCCCTGTCAGCACAGCTTCCAATGGACGGGCACAACTGCCAGGGGTCTCAGTGGACTCAGAAAACACAGCTCTTGCCCACTTCAGTGGTGACAGGTGGAATCTGCAGCCAGATACTACCACTATGTGATGGCAAAAGTCCACCGCATCAAACAGCATGAAGAAATACGTTACCACTCTGGACCAGAAGGAAAGTGACAAGTACCCAGAAACCAATCCTGAAGTCATAGAAATCTGCAATCTAAATGACAAAGAATTCAAAATAGTTATCATAAAGAAACTCAATGAGGGGCCGCCCAGTGGCGCAGTGATTTAGTCCGCACTTTGGCAGCCCAGGGTTCACGGGTTCGGATCCCAGGTGCCCGCCAACACACTGCTTGTCAGCTATGCCGTGGCGGCGTCCCATATAAAGTGGAGGAAGATGGGCACAGATGTTAGCCCAGGGCCAGTCTTCCTCAGCAAAAAGAGAAGGACTGGCAACAGATATTAGCTCAGGGCTGGTCTTCCTCACACACAAAAAAGAAACTCGAGTTACAAGGAAACTCAGAAAGACAGTTCAATGAACTCAGGAATAAAATTAATCAGCAGAGGGAATTCTTCACAAAAGAGACTGAAACTATATATATAAAAAAAAACCCAATCAAAAATGTTGGAGGGGCTGGACCAGTGGTGTAGTGGGTAAAGTTCCACACTCCACTTCAGTGGCCTGGGCTCGCGGGTTCAGATCCCCGGTGTGGACCTACTCCACTCGTCAGCCCTGCTGTGGAGGCATCCCACATACGAAACAGAGGAAGACTGGCACAGATGTTAGCTCAAGGCTAATCTTCCTCAAGCGGAAAAAAGAGGAAGATTAGCAACAGATATTAGCTTAAGGTGAAGCTTCCTCACCAAAAATAAATAAATAAGTTGGAGATGAAGAACAAATGAATGTGATAAAAAAAATCTGAAATCCTTAAAAAAAAAGAGCTGATATTATGGAGGAGAGAATTAGTCATTTAGAGGACAGAAATATAGACATGCTTCAGGTGGAGGAAGAGAGAGAACTAACACTAAAAAGAAATGAAGAAATTCTCCGAGAAATATCCAACTCAATTAGGAAATGCAATATAAGGATTATAGGTATTCCAAAGGGAGAAGAGAAAGAGGAAGGAGCTGAGAGCTTGTTCAAAGAAATAATAGCTGAGAACTTCCCAAACCTGGGGAAGGAGCTGGAATTACACGTAGATGAAGCTAACAGAACTCCTAATTACACCAATGTAAAAAGACCTTCTCCAAGGACCACACACCTATGGATAGCTAATCTTCGACAAAGGAGCAAAGAACATACAATGAAGAAAGGAAAGTCTCCTCAATAAATGGTGTTGGGAAAATTGGACAGCCATGTGTAAAAGAATGAAAGTAGATCATTATTTTACACCATACACAAAAATTAACTCAAAATGGATTAAAGACTTGAAGGTAAGATGTGAAACCATAAAACTCCTAGAAGAAATTATAGGCAGTACACTCTTTGACATTGGTCTTAGAAGCATCTTTTTGAATACCATGTCTACTCAGGCAAGGGAAACAAAAGAAAAAATAAATAAATGGGACTACATCAGACTAAAGAGCTTCTGCATGGCAAAGGAAAGCAGGAACAAAACAAAAAGACAACCCACCAACTGGGAGAAAATATTTGGAAATCATATATCCGACAAGGGGTTAATCTCCATAATATATAAAGAACTCATGCAACTCAGGGGCCGCCCGGTGGCGCAGTGGTTTAGTCCGCACTTGGCAGCCCAGGGTTCGCGAGTTCGGATCCCGGGCGCCCGCAGACGCGCTGCTTGTCAGTCACGCTGTGGCGGCGTCCCACATAAAGTGGAGGAAGATGGGCACGATGTTAGCCCAGGGCCAGTCTTCCTCAGCAAAAAGGGGAGGATTGGCAACGGATGTTAGCTCAGGGCTGGTCTTCCCCACAAAAAACAAAAACAAAAAAAAAAAAAGAACTCATGCAACTCAACAATAACAACAAAAAACAACCCAATCAAAAAATGGGCAAAGGATATGAACAGACATTTTTCCAAAGAAGATATACAGATGGCCAATAGGCACATGAAAAGATGTTCAACATCACTAATCATCAGGGAAATGTAAATCAAAACTACACTAAAATATCACCTTATACCGGTGAGAATGGCTATAATCAACAAGACAAAAAATAACAAATGTTGGAGAGGTTGTGGAGAAACAGGAACCCTCATATACTGCCGGTAGGAATGCAAACTTGTGCAGCCACTATGGAAAACAGTATGGAGATTCCTCCAATTAAAATGTGAGATTCCTCTGGGCCACCCGGTGGCACAGTGGTTTAGTTCGCGCTTGGCAGCCCGGGGTTCGCGAGTTCGGATCCCAGGCGCCCGCGGACGCACTGCCTGTCAGCCACGCTGTGGCGGCGTCCCATATAAAGTGGAGGAAGATGGGCACGGATGTTAGGCCCAGGGCCAGTCTTCCTCAGCAAAAAGGGGAGGATTGGCGACGGATGTTAGCGCAGGGCTGGTCTTCCCCACAAAAAAAAAATGTGAGATTCCTCAAATTAAAAACAGAAATACCACATGACCCAGCTATCCCACTACTAGGTATTTATCCAAAGAACTTGAAATCAACAATTCAAAGAGACTTATGCACCCCTATGTCACTGCAGCATTATTCACTATAGCCAAGAAGTGGAAGCAATCCAAGTGTCCCTCAACTGATGATTGGTTAAAGAAGATGTGGTATATACATACAATGGACTACTACTCAGCCATAAAAAAGACAAAATCATCCCATTCGCAACATGGATGCACCTTGAGGGTATCATGTTAAGCGAAATAAGCCAGACAGAGAAAGAGAAACACCACATGATTTCACTCATATGTGGAAGATAAACTAACACATGGACAGAGAGAACAGTTTAGTGGTTACCAGAGGGGAAGGGGGTTGGGGGCTGGGCATAAGGGGTAAAGGGGCAGATCTATATGGTGACTGACAATTAATAATGTACAACTGAAATTTCACAATTTTATAAACTATTATGACCTCAATAAAATAAAAAACATAAATTAAAAAACTAGAGTATTGGTGGTGAAGACAATGCAATCTATCCAGAAACTGAAATACAACATACACCTGAAACTTACACAACGTTATAAGCCAATACGACCTCAATTAAAAAAAAAAAAAGAGAGAGACAGAGAATGAAAAGATAAGGCACAGACTAGGAGAAAATATTTTGCAAAAGACACATCTGATAAAGGATTGTTACCTAAAACATAGAAAGAACTCTTAAAACACAACAACAAAAAAAACCCACCCAACTAAAAAAATGGGTAGAGACCTGAACAGACACCTCACCACAGAAGACACACAGATGGCAAATAAGCACCTGAAAAGATGCTCCACGTCCTGTGTCATCAAGGAAATGCAGATTACAACAAGATTCCACTGCATACCTATTAGGATGGCCAAAATCTGGAACACTGACACCAAATACCGGTGAGGATGTGGAGCAACAGGAATGCTCATTCGTTGCTGGTGGGAATGAAAAATGGTACAGCCATCTTGGAAGACAGTTTGGAGGTTTCTTACAAATCTACACCTACTCTTACCATACGATCCAGCGATTGCATTCCTTGGTATTTACCCAAAGGATGTGAAAACTTATGTCCACACAAAAACCTGCACACGGATGTTCATGAGCAGCTTTACTCATAATCACCAAAACTTGGAAGCAACCAAGATGTGCTTCAGTAGGTGGATGGATAAATAAATTGTGGTCCATCCAGACAATGGAATATTATTTAGTGATGAAAAAAAGAATGAGCTGTGAAGCCATGAAAAGACGTGGAGGAACCTTAAATGCATATTACTAAATGAAAGAAGCCAATCTGAAAAGGCTACACACTGTGTGATTCCAACTCTCTGACGTTCTGGAAAAAGCAAAACTACGGAGACAGTAAAAGGATCAGAGGTTGCCTGGGAGTAGGGGAGGGATGAAGAGGTGCAGCACAGGGGATTTTCAGGGCAGTGAAGCTACTCTGTGTGATGCTGTGATGGTGGACACGTCATCATACATTTGTCCAAACCCACACAACGTACAACCAAGAGTGAACCCTGCTGTAAACTGTGGACTCCGGGTGATAACATGTGTCAGTGTAGGTTCATCAGTTGTGACAAATGCACCATCTGGTGGGGATGTTGATAATGGGGGAGGCTGTGTATGTGTGGGGGCAGGGTGTGTGTGGGAAATCTCTGTACTTTCCTCTCAACTTTGCCGTGAACCTAAAACTCCTCTTTAAAAAGGACTTTGAATTATTATTATCTCTTTTTTTTGAGCCAGCCCTGGTGGTCTAGTGGTTAAGATTCAGTGCTCTCACCACCCCGGCGCGGGTTCATTTCCTGGTCGTGGAACCACATTACCCGTCTGTCAGTTCTCACACTGTGGCAGCAGCAGTGCCTCACACAGAAAAACTAACAACTAGGATACACAACCATGCACTGAAGCTTTACAAAAAAAAAAGGACTTGAACAGACATTTCTCCAAGGAAGACAGAAATGGCCAATAAGCACATGAAATGATACTCGACATCACTAACCAGGGACGTGCAGATGAAAACCACAATGAGACACCACTTCACACCCATTAGGATGGCTAGTATCAAAAAATCAGAAAATAACAAGTGTCGTCAAGGATATGGAGAAACTGGAACCCTTGTGCAGTGCTGCTCTGCTGGAAATCTAAAATGGCACACCTGCTGTAGAAAACAGTACAGTGGTTCCTCAAAAAATTAACCATAGAGAGCCAGCCTTGATGTCCTAGCAGTTAAAAGTTTGGTGCACTCTGCTTTGGCGGCTGGGGTTCGGTTACCTGGTGAGGAACCACACCACTTGTCTGTCAGCAGCCATGCTGTGGTGGCAGCTCACATAGAAGAACCAGAATAACTTACAACTATTCAACTATGTACTGGGGCTTTGAGGGGGGAAAAGGAAGAAAAAAGGAGGAAGACTGGCAACAGATGTTAGCTTAGCACAAATCTTCCCCTGCAAAAAGAAAAAAAAATTAAACATAGAATTACCATATGATCCAGCAGTTCCACTTCTGGGTTTACACCCAAAAGAACTAAAAGCAGAGACTCAAATGGCTATTTGTACACCAAGGCTCAGAGCAGGGTTATTCACAATAGCCAAAAGGTGGAAGCAACCCACATCCATCGACAGATGAATAGATAAACAAAATGTGGTCTATACATACACACAAAGGAATATTACTCAGCTTTAAAAAGGAAGGAAATCCTGACACGCTGCAGCACGGATGAACCTTGAGGACGTCATGCTCAGTGAAATAAGCCAGACACAAAAGGAAAAACATTGTATGAACACACTCATACGAGGCACCTAGAGGAGTCAAGTTCACAGAGCCAGAAAGTAGGACAGAGGGTGCCAGGAGCTCGGCGAGGGGATGGGGAGTCAGTGTTTAATGGGGACAGAGTTTCAGTTTGGGAAGATGAGAAAGTTCTGGAGGTGGACGGTGGGGATGGGTACACAACAATGTGAATGTACTTAATGGCACTGAACTGTACACTTAAAAATGGTTAAAATGGTAATTTTATCTTACATATACTTTACCACAAAAAATTACCAAGATAAAGTTTTTTTTAAAGAAAACATTTCTATATTCCACACACAAGTCTGAAAGAAACAACAAACTAGAGAAGAGACACGCAACGTAAATGATCATTGTGTTAAAATGAACTTAAGAGGAAAAGGGGCAAATGACAAGAGAAGCATTTCACACAAGAGCTGCCCGAGACAAACATAAGGAAAGATGCTCCACTTCACCACTAATGAAGATGCAGATTCAATGGAGGTTTCCTGAGGCGAAGGGGGTTTGCCTCTCAGATTAGCGAAGATGACCAAGACGATGACCCCTGAGCCAGCAGTGCCAACAGTGTGATCACACAGACACACTCATCCTGTGTTGTTGGGCATGAAATGCCACGTGTTTGAGAGATAATTTGGTATTTCAGTGAAAATATGCTGATCCAACAATTCCACTTTAAAGATACTACAAAAATGTTTACTTAAATGTTTAAAGACAGAAGCATGAGGAGTTTGTCAAAACATGGCTTACAATAGCAAAAAAGTAGCAACAATCCAAAAGGTCCATTAACCAAAGATCAAATCATGATACTCGTAAACAATGAACCACTCTCCAAGTTATAAAGTAGATATACATCGAGTAACATGAAAACGTGTGCAATTTTTTAAACTGGTAAACTACTGGATTTATATTATAGAATATTTGCTCACCATTAAAAATTCAAGAGGTACAGTAAAAGTTCAATTAAAATTTTAAAGTTTCCCAATGCATCAAACAATAATGGTTGAATAGTTCACTACACTATTTTTTTACTTCCAAGCATGTATGAAATTTTTCCTTAAAAAATGTTAACACTGGGTGCCGGCCTGGTGGCACAGCAGTTAAGTTCACACACTCAGCTTCGGCGGCCTGGGGTTCACAGATTTGGATCCAGGCGCGGACAGACGCACCGCTTGTTAAGCCATGCTGTGGCAGTGTCCCATATCAAGTGGAGGAAGATGGGCACGGATGCTAGCCCAGGGCGTTTTCCTCAGCAAAAAAGAGGAGGATTGGCAACAGATGTTAGCTCAGGGCTGGTCTTCCTCACAAAAAAAATAAAATTAAAAATTAAAAAAAAAAACGTTAACACTTAGTTCCCACTCCACACCCCTACCTTGTTCCCTGGTGGTGTGGGTGTGCAGCCCTGGACACTTCCCAGGATATCCAAACACAACTGTGTGAGGACATTCTCTTCCCCAACACAAATGGAAAATTACACATACTACTCTGACACTCATTTTCATGTGCATGATGATTTTTTCCCATATTTGTTGGTTCTTTTAACTTTACAGTGCTTTCTTTTGAGCAAGTTTTTAATCTGTATGTAATTAAATGTGAAAGTCTTTTCCTTCATGGCTTCTGATGCACACACACGTCATAATTAGAAAGGGTTTTCCACCTCACCTGGGTTTTCTAGAGCACTGAATGGGGCACATGCCCCCAAGGGCCACAACAATTTACTAGGATGCAGGAAGAAAATATGTGCATTTAACTTTTACGTAAAGAGGGAAGGACACAAAGCTTCATTGACAGTGGGCATGTGGCTTGTCAGGAGTGCCTTCGTTTGGTTTGCTTGTCAGGCAGCACTTTGTCACCTGCAACAGCCCCTGGGTCCCCCAAGAAGGAGTACCCACCTGGGCTGGCCCTTTGTTGTTGGCATTCTGAGCACACTGCACCTGTGCATGCCCTGTAGGTGGATGCACGGACCAGCCTGAATGCAGAATCCTGCCACTCTAACGGGACAGGGAACTGTACATTGTCACAGGTCTTGCTTATCTTGTGACAAAGTACTTCAAAAAATAAACTTTTCACAAACATATATTAGTTTTATAGTCAGAAAACAAAAATTCTTAAATATCATCTGTACGAAAATGTTGCATGACAAACTCTCACCTGGCTCAGCCTCATGTCCATCAAAGTGTTCCTTGCTTGGCCGATCTTCCTCATGTCCAGCTCACCTGTGCCAGGTGTCATCAATCCAGGTGTCATTCCACCTGGGTATGGAGTGTTCAGTCCACCTGGATAGGGTGTGTTAAGACCTCCAAATTGCTGGGAAGGAAAAAGACAAAATGCTGGCTTGCATTTTCATGTAGAAGAACCTGAAATCCCTCCATCGTAGCCTGAGATATGTGCAGCTGCACAGACAAGACTCAGCCACAGCACAGCTACCAAACTGCAGAAGCACATTCTCCAACACCACCCACCACTCCCAACACTGATCCATCTACCCAGCCCAAAGGAGCCCCATTCGCCTTCTTTTCGGATGCTCACAGTTTGTCGAGGATCCACTGAAGTATGGTTCTCTCCAGTCTGTAAATGTTTGGCAAAGAAACTGTCAGGAACAGGGGTCAGTTTCTCATAGCGTGGGTTCCGCTGGCGTTTGTTTCTGGCATCGCCAACCTCAGGGATGCTTAGCCACTCTTCTTCTGTGACTTCTGCCAACTTCCTCTGCAAACATCGGCCCAAAAACATTAATCTCTGGCACAATTTCACATGCACATGACCCCTAGCCCCCAGCACCCAAATCATCATGCCTTAGGATCCTGAGGCAGAAATGATTATCTATTTCACTTAGAAAAATCAATTTGTTGGATCTGCTCTACTTCAATCAAATGTAAATTGTTCTGTCAAACCCCAGAGGACACAGTTTAGAAAACCTTATGCATAAATGGAGTTAAAGATACAAAGAAAACAAGCTCATTTGTCCCACCTTTTTTGGGGGTGGGGGGAGAGAAGCTTTTGCACACATCTACATACAATTAAACATGTAAAGTGAGACCTTCTTCTACCATCTGAATCAAATAAAGAGCAAAGTTAGTGAAGTCTCTTCAATTTTACCCCAGAGCAGTCTGGTTCTCTGCTGGGTAGGTTAAGTGCATTAGAAATACCATGGTATCCATCTGCTTACTTTGAGATCTGAGAACTGTTGTTGGATTTTGGGGCGTTCCATGCGGTATTTCTCAATTTCTTCTTTCTCCCTTTGCTCCCTAGGAAGTAAAATGTATGTATGCATTAGAAATACTGGATGTCCACTCTGAACCAAAGTTATTTTATTATACTTCCTTAAATCACCAAAAAGAATAACTCCACATACTCAACAGCTAAATCAAATATATTTTAAGGTAATAATGGATACATTCATAAATACAGTAACTCAATTATCTACCAAATGAAAATATGCAAAAATTTACTGAAATGAAAACAAGTTGTCTTACTCTGACATAAATACTTGCATTTGAATAGGAGTACATTACTGCCTCAAAATTCTACAAAATTCCAAAGGTAGGGCCATCCTATGAATAGTCAACTCAGAAGAAAAGCTGAACCATTGTCCTAGTTACCCATCCAATTCTCTGCATGTCGTTGTTTCCCACTCTTCCAAGCAGACAGTTCACCTCCAACAAACAATCAGCCCTCTGTCAGCTTCACTGCTCGTCTGTACCATCCCCCGCATAACTTGCCTTCAGGGAGGCAGAGTTACTGGGTTACTGGTGATTTAAAACCAGGTCTAGGGACTTGGAAGAAATCTGCAGGTTAGATTTGAACACAAAGAGGAATGGAAACTGTGACAAAGTACCAACCATGTTAGGCAAACGAGTTGATGTGAACCAAGCAGCTAATACACCCTAACATCGAGATGGATACTTTCCTTCGTAAGGGAAAAGGAAAATATCCATAGGTAGAAATTGGAATGTATTATGACAAATCACATGCTTGGAAAAGACAGACAGCTCTCCATAAGCTGGAGATAGTCAGTCATCGTGGCTCCTGATGCGAAGCAACACACACAGATGCACCTAACAGGTTTTCTGACCAAAAATGTTTCACTTGATTTTAATCAAGGCTTGGGCACCAACTTCCACTGCACAGGAAATACTGAGAGCAGAACAAATTTGAGGACACCCCAAGGAGACAGGCAGCCATTCCATAATTTGGACCCTTCTACAAAACGACTCATCTCTTCAAAAGGCCAATGTCATGAAAAGGTTAAAAAGACGGGGGTGGTGGGGAGACTTAGGACACATGCCCTGAGGAGCGATTCTGATTGTATCTGGTTTGGAAAAAAGCAGTTCTACAATGTTCTGCAGACAAGAGGGAAATACTGATGCGCACTGGCTGTCGGATAACAGAGAATTGGGCTTCACGTTGTTGGGTGTGATAAAGGCATTGTGTCCACGAGGGAGACGGACAGCTCAGTGCGGAGGGTGAACTGGCCCTGACATGACCCAGCAAAGACCACCTGCAGGTGCAGAAGACGCAAATGTGCAAACTGTGAACAAGTGGTAAGACTGCATGGGGGCATGCTTGTGTTTGCTGCACTATTCTTTCTATTTGTTTGTATTGTGAAAAGTTTTCATAATAAAGTTTTAAAAAGCCAACCACTTTTCAAATACCACTTAATATGACAACTATCTATATGCATCCATGTCACTCAGTTTTCTTTTTTATGAATGAATTCTAGAAGATTGGATTCAAATCTTCTTCAGTATGCAAAACCATGCACACTTAGTTAGTATATATATAAATTCATGCACATCGATTTAATAACAAGCTTTAAAAAAGCTCCCCTGAAGAACTAAACTTCACTCTTCTAAAATGATCTTGAAAAAGTGAAAAAGTCTACATATGTTATGAAGATATAAAATGGCACGACTAATAAGCAACAGAAAGAAGAAAGTGAACCAAAATGTTAAATATCACTTTCTGGGCTTATGAATAAATGTTATTCTCTTACCTATACTTAATCTCATTGTCCTAATGTTATACAATGAAAATATATTCTTTTTGTAACAAAAGAATGTAGAAGACTTACAAACCAATATAATTTATTATGATGTGCAAGATTATGTGTTCACTTTGCATAAATTTCCCCAGAACAAGGACAGGAAATTTAGAAAGCTGCCCTATCAACTGGTACACCGAGGTAACATCAACATAACAGATTGGCTAGACCAACGTTCAGAGCAAGACACCCACCTAAGAGCCCCACAGAGAAAACAAGGGCCCTGCTGAGGAGCAGTCTTCTCTTCAACAGGTTCCCAAGGACAGAGCGCACTTCCTCCTTAGCTTGCTGGAGCCTCGCTCCCTGCAGGCTCACTGCAGTCTGTCCCCACCGGCCCAGCCCGATTCCCCATGGTCCCCATGGTTGTGTCCCAACACTGACGTGTGGAACGAGATTCTCAAGCCACAACCGCCTGCCCACAAGGACCTAGGTGTTCACCTGCCATCTTCAGTGAACTTCCAAATTACTTAATATACATTACTCGACATCACTACGCGCATTTCAAAGATGGTAACCCTGACGTGTAGTCAGAATAATCCTCCAAATTTTGTCAATTTCTGGAAAACCAGACAGAGTTCTTAAGCTCTCCACTCCAGGCCCCAGGCCCTAAGGCTATTCTGCAACAGCCCAGTGTTTATGCAAGTGCAGCTGCCATAGACCAAGACCCAGGTGGCCTCAAAGCTGAGCAGACACACGCACTATTCTTGCAACCTTTCTCCAAGTCCGAAAAAAGTCAAAACAAAACTTTTTAAAAGTTGGATAGAACCAGCCCCGATGGCCCAGTGGTTAAAGTTCAGCACTCTCACCACTTCAGCAGCCCAGGTTTGTTTCCTGGTTGTGGAACCACACCACCTGTCCGTCAGTTGCCATGCTGTGGCGGCGGCTCACATAGAAGAACTAGAAGAACTTACAACTAGGTTACAGAACCATGCACTGGGGCTTTGGGGAGAGGGGGAAGAAAAGAGGGAGACTGGCAATAGATGTTAGCTCAGGGTGAATCTTTCCCTGCAAAAAAAAGTATAAGTGAGACAAACACAGTTTGAAGGACAATCATTTGTTTTACCTTCTTTCTTTTCTTCTTTCATCCATCCTTTTGTCCAGAGCTGCATAAATAGCATCTGCTTCCTCATCATCTTTCTCATACGGCCCACTTGAGAAGAGACTTCCCGCATAGCCGTTAAACTGAGAACCAAACAACATGCTTAGAGGATCAGTTTTTCATCCAACACAATCCCCACCAGCAGAAACAGAGAACATTTCTAGTTGTAAAATGTTTGCTAAACAATTTTTTTCCGTCAGACAAACCCAAATAAAGGGATAAAACTGATCAGCATTCTTCAGAAGTGTCAAGGGCTTGAAAAATGCAGGAGCTCTCCCAACTGGAGGAGACTGAGACACAACTAAAGGCATCGTGGGATCCTGGACTAGGTTCTGGACCAGACACAGGACACAGGCAACCAAACCAGCATGGAATGTAAGTAAGATCTATAGATCAGGTAATAGTGCTGTCTCACTATTAAGTTTCTGGTTTCAGTAACTGAACGAAAGTCACATAAGATGAGAGGCTCATGAAGAGTATGCAGGGATCCTCCACATTATTTTTGCAAGTTCCCTGTAAGTGTAAAATTATTTCAGGGGCCGGCCTGGTAGCATACTGGTTGGGCTCACGCACACCGCTTCGGCAGCCCGGGGTTTGCAGGTTTGGATCCCAGATGCGGACCTACACACTGCTCATCAAGCCACACTGTAGCAGCGTCCCACATACAAAAGAGAGGAAGACTGGCAACAGATGTTAGCTCAGGGCCAATCTTCCTCACCAAAAAAATAAATAAAAATAAAATAAAATAATTTCAGAATTAAATATTCTCTACAAATCTTTTCCTCTGAGGAAAAATACCATCTGTTAGAACACATCTGAAGAAAACTTAAATTGCCCAAACACCAGTTAACTAAGAAGGGAAGCACTAAAGCAAAGAAAGCAAACACGATCATCAACTTCACTTTCAATCTTCATCATCCAAGACCAACCAAGACAAGACGCCAACACAGTAGTGACAACATTCACAAGGACATCTCTTCTATTTATTTATTTATTTTTGTGAGGAAGACCAGCCCTGAGCTAACATCCGTTGCCAATCCTCCTCTTTTTGCTGAGGAAGACTGGCCCTGGGCTAACATCCGTGCCCATCTTCCTCTACTTTATATGGGACGCCGCCACGGCATGGCTGACAGGCAGTGCGTCGGCGGGCGCCCGGGATCCGAACCTGCGAACCCCGGGCTGCCAAACGCGGACTAAACCGCTGCGCCACCAGGCAGCCCCAAAGACATCTCTTTTAAAGAGACAACAAAAGTGCACATTTTTGTATTTTTCCTACTCCCCTCTCGCACGCTGCTAAAGATATGCCACAGCTGATATATTAAATGTACCAGCCACTCATCACAGATGCCAAGAGCACACTAGGTTAAGAGCCTGGCCAGCCCTTCTGGGGGCTGGCTGGGGAGCCCACCACCAGTCACCTCATCGTAGTTGGTGTCGTTCAGATCCTCATCATCGTCGTCCGCCGCCTGGCTTTTCTTCATCTGGTCCCCTACGGTCCTCTTGCCTGGGGGTGCGTGGCGGTCATCCACAGGATCATTTGCATCCCGGGCAGGCCCAATGTCTGACCGGGTGGTGAAGCCAGTGGCACTGCAGAAGAAACGAGATGCCCATTTACCTGAGTGACTTTGTTCCTGTGTTCTGCCCTCCACAGCCGTCGCTTGATGCTACTTTTCGAACGCCTCTGGGAAACCTCAAAGATCCTGGGGGCAGTGAACTACGCACAGCCATGCTCTCCAACATTACTAGCCTGTTCTCTTCAGGGGAGAAGCCTTCCCAGCTATGCTGAGGAGGTTACCAAGGCTGTCTTTTGCCACCCCACATTCTCCTTGAGAGAGGTTTGCCGAGGCATCAGACCTCCCTCCTCCTCAAGCCCCAGCCTCCCATTTCCAACAACCTGCTGGTCATCTCCCCCTCCACACCCAACTTGACCCAATCACACTTCCTCTTCTATGCCTGCCCTGCAGCTGCACTGGGCTGTCTCAGCTGATGACAGCAGTGCCGTCCCAGGCACCAAAGGAGGCACCATGGCATCAGCCTTGACTCTTTCTCCCTCCCATCTGTCGCCAAGTTCTAATGAGCCTACCTCCGAAAGCTCTCCTCCCCAGACCATGACTTCCATCACAGCTGGGAACCAAGTTAGCTGCCCCTGCCTCTACCCTTCCTCTGCTTCAACGCAGCTCTGACTCTGGCATTTGGAAGTGTCTCTGTCTCTCCAATGCCCACAGGGGCTCTGATCCCTCTGACCTCCTGCAGCTCCACTCCATTCACTGCACATTCCACTCACAGAGACTCCTTGCTATTCCCTCATCTTCCTCCAGGCCTCGTCTTTTTTCTTAAATGCCCAACACACAAAACGTCAGTTACTCCTTTAACTCTGCCATGTCTCTACACCCCTACATCCAGCTCTCCTCCTGAACTTGGCCAACTGCTACCACTCTACAGAGCCTCACTCCCTGATCACTGGAACCCCAGAGTTCTAAATCTGTTCCTCTTCGTGTACTTATTTATGCAAATACTTCACATCTCCTAGTAAACTGCAGGTCCTCTGAAGATAGTCTTAATATCTGAGACTTACGTGTATCCCACAGTTTCTAACATAAAATTCCTGACAACAGGAACCCAATAGTTTTCCTAATCAAAAAAATAAGCAAATGGGGGCCGGCCCAGTGGCGCAGCAGTTTAGTTCGCGCTTGGCAGCCCGGGGATCGCAGGTTCAGATCCCGGGTACCTGCCGACGCACCACTTGTCAGCCATGCCGTGGCAGCGTCCCATATAAAGTAGAGGAAGACGGGCACGGATGTTAGCCCAGGGCCAGTCTTCCTCAGCAAAAAAGAGGAGGATTAGCAATGGATGTTAGCTCAGGGCTGGTCTTCCTCACACAAAATAAATAAATAAATAAGCAAATAGGATGACAATGACTCCTCATTTATTCAACAATTTATGGTAGTTGTCTGTGAAACAGGCATAAAGGACCCAGTCACAAGCCTCACAGATGCCATCCCGGCCCCTGGGGAGCTCAGAGTTTGAACCACCAGCATATGACGACCAACACTATCAGGAAAGAACGAGGCACTACCAGTGGCCACACAGGAGAATCTAGCCTGAATTATCGGGAAAGGATCAGTCATGCTTAAGACAAGGCTGAGGGGTCTGCCTGACCTAGGGAGGGTAGCCACGGGGTTCTGACTACACGTTAGGGATTCACTCGTTCGTCAAAGCAGACCTGCAAGACGGTGCTGTTATCCATCTTAGAGACCAGAAAACGAGCCCATGCACAGTTAAACCCCCAAGTCACACAATTCCTAGGTAGCAGTCAGAACTCATACTCAGGTCTGTCCTAATCCCAAAGCACTATTCCTCCTACAAGGATTAACCCAAAGCGCCTAGTATCTTATCACTGTTCTCGTCTTCCCCGTCGCCGTCGGCGAGCTGCCCTAACCCGGCTGCCTCCTGGGGAAAAGTGCGGGCAGTTAGAACGGTCTTGCCCGGGCCCCGGCCGGCCACCCGCCCCTGCCCCTGCCCCCACCCGCGACCCCGGCCCCCGCCCTGCCTCGGGCCCAAGCGCGCGCCGCCCATTCCCGCCCCTCAAGCACCGCCCGCCCCAGGCCTCACCCCCGACCCAGCCCCGGCACGTAGCCGAGCGGCGCGGGCATGCCCAGGAAAGGCTTCTTCTTCTTGTTCATGGCGCCGGGGACGACAAGGGTCGGGAAGGGAAGGGACGGAGGCCGCGGCCGGAGGCCAAAACCCACAGACGTCTGAGGTCTCGCCACAAGAAGAGGTCGCGGGCCCCGCGTCACCCGCGCCCCGGAAGCAGAGAACGCGGTCCGCACGAAGGCCCGCCCTCCTCGGATTCCCCGGGCGGAAGCTTCGGAAACCGTTTTCTGTCGACTTCCGGCCGCAGCGAAGGGGCAGAGATGCGGCAGGCGCATGCGCTGAGGCGTTTGCTTGCGGCGAGGTCGGCGGGCGGGCGGGCGGACCGGTCCAGCGGCGACGCGTTCCTGGACAAATCTTGCGGGACCTCAAAACTGAGCCTGGGGCATCCCTGCCTACTGTGTGTTCTCCATGCTTTCCGGAGGAGACCTCCTGTACGAGCAGGACCCATGGGCCCCTTCCCTCTTTGAGCCAGCCCAGCAGCCAGGGACCCTCCGATTCACCCCTGGCCGCCCACCCTGCCCTTCAGAGTCGCCCTGGCCCGGGGCAGGCCCTAACACATCTGAGCGGAGCTGCACGCCTATCCAGTTGTGTCAAGCGTGTGCAGGATGTATGTGTCATGCTTGCGGGCACACCTGTCTGTGTGCGCCTGTGTGCAGACTGCTGCCCTTGCTCTCAGCGCTCAGATTCCTGGGCCCTGACACAGGCCCCACCCCCACCAGACCCTGTACATTCCAGTGAGGACGGGAACCCAGCCCCTAGAGAGCTAATTGATGAAAATCAACAAATGCAGCAGATCTGTGGAAACAAGTCAGCAGTATGTGGGCATGGGCAGTCACAGCACGTGGGTGGATTCCCCGAAAATCCCTACCTGTGTGTGGGTGGACATGGGTACAGGTCAGACCACCTGTGCTCATATCTTGGGTGGACATGCATAACTGTACTCTGCACACATTTCTGCATGTCCATGTGCACCTTTGCTGGCTCTGCTGCGGGACATCTGCTGGCCCCCACATACACCTGGAAGGAGCACTCAGGCTCTTGGCAGAGCAGGCAAAACTCAGCTGGTCTCAAGTCTGGCCTTCTGCTGGACCAGACAGCCCCCAGCCCCATTGCAAGGGCTAGGGAGGGTTTTTCCCGTGCGAAGGACCAGGCAGCACTTCTGATTGGGGGGTCCTGGAGCAAACACATTCCTCCTGCCTGCCACAGCCTCCTTGGAGTTGCTCTCTCCTCCCCACCCCCAGCCAAGCCCGTTTCAGTGCCACATCCTGGGCACTGAGTCAGATTTTGGGGCTACAGAGGGAAGGGGAGAGACCCTGGTTGTCCTCCTAGAGTTCACAGTGTGGTGGGGGTGGGGGGGTAAGAGAAGGTCAAACTGGTTTCTCTGGGGAAGCAAGTGCCCATTTGAGGGAGAGACCTCTGGAGAGGTCTGGAGAATGCTGAATAAAGGAGTGAGTAAATTGAAGTAGGAATGGGGAGGGAAGTGATTGGGAGAAGTCTGGCCCTTGACCTGGGCCCCAGTGGGCAGAAGGTCCCAGGAGCAGGTAGGATACCCCCCTCGCCTTGCCACACACACAGAGGGGACGAATGCATCTTTGCTTCCTTGCCTCAGAAGCTCCTGCAGGCACCTGAACGTCCTGTAAGTGCACAGGGTCGCTCGTCCTTGGAGCCATGCCCAGGTGCGCACAGGCGCCCCTTGCTCTGGTACCCCTTGCCTACGCAGACCCGCGCGCCGCCGACACACCTCGCAGCTCCCGGAGCGCGCACTCAGGGCTCAGCGGCAGGTGCCTCGCCGCGCAGACTCGCCGGGCGCGGGGACCGGCTCGGCGCGGGGCCGGCTGGGGCGGGGCGGCGGCGCGCGTTCCCCGCCGGCCACACCGGCCGCCCTGCGCCCGGCGAGGGGCGTGTGCATGGACCTGGGACCGCAGGCCCCATGTTCACGGAGCTGAGGACCAAGCTGAGCCCCCCGCGAGGCCGCGCCGGGGCTGTGCGCGCCGGCTTCGGGGAGCGCCGGGATGTGGACGGTGAGCGGGCCCGGACCCGGGCGGGGGCATATCGCGGGCTGGGGGCTCGGGGACCGAGAGGGACAGGGGCGAGACCTGGCAGACTCCGAGCGGCGGCGGCTTGCAGAGTGGGGGGCGCGTTCTGGGTGAACGGGGTCCCTGGTGTCTTTGTCCTGCGCTGCGGGGCGGCCTCAGGCCTTGGGGATCAGCGCTCTTTGGCTTGGGGGAGGTGGCCGGCTGGGGCTCCTGTCCCGGGGCTGGCACCACTTTTCCATCGTGTGGGAAAAACCCTCCCCAGCCCTTGCAGTGGGGCCAAGAGGGGGCTGAGGCCACAGTCGGGCTCGGGTGCCCCCAACCCATTTTCTACTGGAATTCTGACGTTGGAGCTGGGAGGGAGGGACCGACTGGCAAACGGACAGAAGGACAGACGGAGATCCCTCCCCGAGTGTGGGCAGGAAATGGGCGGGGCCCGACTGGTCCGGGACAGGTGCAGCGAGAGCCCAGACATCTGACTGGTTCTCCCCAAGAAGCACGCCCCCGCCCTGGCCAGGCCTCCCGTGAGGGGAGGCCCTGCGACCCAGGCGCCTGTACCGTGTGCTGGCCTGGAATAAGTCTTCTTTCACCATACTAGAAGCCACCTCAGGGCAACGGGCTCACTGGCCTCACTGGCCACACCCTCTGTCTGACCCTAGACCTCAAATTTAGTCACCTGGGTCATCCGATTCTGGAAAGTTGCAAGAATGGGGAGGGGGTGCTAAGTCAGGGGAATCTTATGGGGTGGAAGGAGGAGGAGTAAGATGTGGGTTTCCCTCATTACACAGACCTCCTGGGCACATCGACAAACCCTGCCCTGGGGGGGGGGCTATATGGGGGGGGCAGTCTCTCTACTGCTGAGGGGGCTGGGGCCAGGGCTAGGGCCTGAGAACCTGATCCTGCCTGCTGAGTAAGGGCCTGGATACTGTAAAGATGGGGGCAAGCCTGTCCCCAGCTTCCCATCTCTCCCCAGGGTTCTGTTGACTTGACACCACATAGAGCCTTCATCCATCCATTCACAATGTTTCTGGGCACCTTCTGTGCATCAAGACCTGTGCAAGGTCTTCGGAGAGGCCCATCCAGGTGTCTGCCCTCCCTGACTCACGTCAGCAACGAGCCCAGAAATGATGGTAAAACTAAAACCTGATGAGTGTGATGAAGTTGGTGTGGGAAGAGAGAGCACCAGGCATCACCATGGGTCCCAGGGCACGTGGCTGCACCCTGCACACCTGTGCTAAGCAGGCCATGCCCACAGAACACCCGACACACACAGAAGTTGTCCTAGGCCAGGGGTCCCTGTGGGAGGTGGGGGAGCAAGAATCCCAGTTGTCAGCTTGCCCGGAGTTCAGGCTTCTTGTCGATGAGTCACAGCTGGTGAGCACAGAAAGGCAGGGGTGAAGCCTCAAACTCCAGGTACGGCTGCAGAGACTGAGTGCCTTCAACAACGATGAGCAGACAGCACACCCAGAGGGGCATCCCCACCACCCAGGGCCTCTCACCCAGGACAGCGGGGCCAGTGTTTCTTCAAGGGCAGGTCCTGTGTGTATGCCCTAGTCTCGTGTGGCATGTGCCAGCCCAAGGCAAGGGTGAAGTCAAGGCTGTCCCAGGATGGCCCCTCGCCTGGCTGCAAGTCTCAGGCTCCCTGGGGGCGCGTCCTCTCTAATCTAAGCAGAATCCATCCTGCTTCCCAAAGCACAGACTGTGGGCTCCGGGTAGAGGTGTTTCCAGTTCCTCATCCCAGTTTCCCACCCCATCTCCATCTGGGTGGAGTCCTCAAGACAGCGCTTGCATGCTTCCTTCTGTCTTTGGGGGCTTGGGAACCCCTAATGGGGAGAGTACAAGGGAGATGGGCTGAGCAGGGAGCTGGCTGACAGGGAGAGGAGCCTCTGGCCTTGCCCTTGACCACTCTGAGCAGGCACCCCTGCTCCACAGCCACTGCCCACTTCAGCTTCTGCCGGACCCTCCTGGAGCACACAGTGTCAGCCGAGAGCATCCCCTGCCACCTGCCTAGGACACCAGGCACCAGCCTCACCTGGCATGACTCCCGCAGCCAGAGGGCAGCTGTTGGCCGGCCAGTCAAGCTCCTGCAGCAGCCTGGCACAGAGGCCCCTCAGGTACCCACCCACTAGACCCACCTCAGCTCCTGCCCTCCCCACCACCTCACTCCACCTGCCACCCCTCTCCCCTGCAGGGCCGGCTGTACTGTGACCACTATGGCCTGTACCACACGAGTCCCTCACTGGGCGGCCTGACGAGGCCTGTGGTCCTGTGGAGTCAGCAGGATGTCTGCAAGTGGCTCAAGAAGCACTGTCCCCACAACTACCTCATCTACGTGGAGGCCTTCTCCCAGCACGCCATCACCGGTGCCTCTCTGGGGGGCTGAGGAGAGGGAGGGCACAGGGCTCCCTGGGAGAGCTCCTCCCCCACACCCAGACTGCCTTTGTTTCTCTTGCTGTTTCCCCCTGAGCCAACCTCTCCTTCCAGGTCTTTGTCTCTTTGCAGGATCTTCTTCTCTCCCAGTAGCTGTTTCTGCTTTCACCCGGCTTTGCTCTGTCTCTATCCATACTTGTCTTCCTCTGCCCCTCTCCCTGCTTTCCCTGTCTCTCTGAATCTGTGTCTGTCTCTCTCTCCCTCCCCCCATTCCTCTGTCTTCCTCTTTCTCAGTCTTTGAGTCTCTCTGTGTCCCCCTCCCTGTTGGCTCTCGGCGCGCCTGGATGCTGACCTTGGCTTGCCCCCTCTCCCCTCCCTCCCAGGCCGGGCGCTGCTGCGGCTGAACGCGGAGAAGCTGCAGCGGATGGGGCTGGCGCAGGAGGCGCAGCGGCAGGAGGTGCTGCAGCAGGTGCTGCGCCTGCAGGTGCGCGAGGAGGGGCGGAGCCTGCAGCTGCTCAGCCAAGGTCAGTGGGAGGAGCCAGCAGTGCCAGGGCCACCCCGGAGAGGTCTGGGGGGGCTGGGCTGCAAGGTCCCTGAGTGTAGAGTGGTGGGGTTGACCTCAGGAGGGTGGCTGTGGGACTCCAGCAAGAGCCATCCTGCACCAGGGCAGAGTGGACGATGCCAGAGATCCCCACCCCTCCTCACCCCCATCCACTCCACAGCTTCCTTTGGAAACATGTCCTAGCTGCTGCCTGAGGCTTGAAGCCCAGACCCCAGCACTGTGACCAGAGCCCGGGGCAAGGATGAGGCAGAGCTGGCCGAGCAGCCCCTCTAGGACACTACCAGAGGGCGCAGGGGCCGAGCCCGGCTCAATGGACAGGTGGGACCAGGATTGCCACCTCCAGCCACCTCTGGTTGTGCACTCTGGGCTGTGCCTGGCATTGGCAGCCAGGAGCTGCTTGAGCGTGGCCCCTCCCAGGACCTGAGTCCAAGCCCGCCCCCCGCTGCTGCTGGCAGCATGCGGGGCAGCCCCCTGGAGCCAGAGTGGGGTTTGGATGTCCCCCAGACTCCCAGGGAGTCTGTTTATTTCTATCCCCTTCACCCATGTTGACATCCGTTCCCCCACTGCCAGCTGAGTCGCGCGTCCTCTGGGCATCCTGCCCTCTCCCAGGCAAGAGGTCTGTCTGTCCGCCCACTTGTCTAGTTCTACGCCCTCCCTCAGCATGTAGAGGACTGCCCACACAGGTGGGGTAAATTGCCGAGGCTCCCTTTGGTGTGTGCGCCTCCCCTGCCCCCCCCCAGGCCCAGCAGGCCTAACCACAGCCCAGATAATCGGCAACGGCATTTGCCCAGCCGGCCTGGCGCCAAGCACTCATCACTTATGACACCCTCCCCAAGCCCCATCTATTCATGGGAACTGAAGTGAGAGAGGTCCCCGGCTTGCCCGAGCCCCCAGGCCCTCACATGGTACAATGACACCCCCATGCCCAGTGCCCCGCATCAGGCTCCACTGTGTCTTGGCCTTAGTTTGGGAAAGTCTCCCTCCTCCCAGGGTCATAGAGACCACCTTCGAGACACAGTCATGGGTGGGTATTCCCACTGCCCTTTTCCCAGGAAAACCCGGATTCACATAAGGATCTGTCCTGAGGGCTGCGCCCAGCCACGCTTGCCCACTGGAGACCCAGCTGGCATCTGAGCAACCACCCCGTGGGCCAGAGGGCCTGAGGTTTGGGGCCAGTGCTGCCCAGCAGAGGGACAGTGAGGGTGGTCCTGGCAGCCCCCAAGCTCTTGCTCCTCTGCCCTGCCACTCCCCAGGGGACTCCAAAAATCTCAAAGACAGATGAGACTGTGCCCCCAGCCCCCTCTCTGTGCCCTGAGCTGGCCTCGGGAAGGGAGGCTGGTTGTTGCAGGTCCCAAGTGGAATTGGAACAACTGGCCAGGTACCCCCCATCTGTGTGCCCCACCATGGGAGACCCCTTGTCCATTGTGGCTGCCCTGAGTGTCCCTACCCACCTCATGCTATCACGATGCCATCCTTTCCAGAGGGCCCTTCCCATCTCTGCCCTCCTTCCCCCTCCTTTGTCTGCACCCCCCCCCCCGCTCCTGTTGTGTCTTCCTTGTTTTACACTCACTTTTTTATATTCTGACAAAAAGACCAGAAATAAACCTGGTTCTCAAGCGCCCCAAGTGTGGTGTCCATGTCCAGCACTAGCCAAAGGGGCATGTGGGGGTGGGCAGAGCTCTGGGGGGGGACCCAGGCCTGGGAGAGGGGGTGCCCAGCCCAGCTGCCTCCAGCCGGGGCCACCAGGGGGCAGTGGTGTCACATCCTGGCGGGGCACCTGCAGGGACAAGAGGCTGGCTGGAGACAGCAATGGACTGCACCCGGACACAGGGACACAGGTGTGTCAGGTTCCTGGGGCTGCTGCAACAAATGACCACAACTGGGAGGCTCAACACTATAGAAGTCGATCCTCTCACAGTTCTGCAGGTCACGAGTCTGGAATCCAGCAGGGCCACACTCCCTCCAGGGGCTCAGGGAAGACCCTGACTCACCTCACCCAGTTTCTGGTGGTTGCCCCTGGGGACTCCTGGGCTCATGGACACATCACTCCATCCCAGCCTCTGTGACCACATCACCTTCTGTCTGTGTCAAATCTCCCATTGCAAGGACACTTGTCACTGGATTTAGGGTCCACCTGGATAATCCAGGATGATCTTCCCATCTCAAGATCCTTAACTTAACCACACCTCTTTCTAAATAAGGTCCCATTCCCAGACTCCAGGGATTTGACATGGCTATCTTTTGGGGGCCTCCATTCAGTACTCCCACAGGGTGATGTCCTGACGTAAGAAACACACAGGTCACAGCACATGCCCTGACACACATACCCACACAGCAACCAGATACACAAATAGTAACACAGAGACATAAACCAACCATTGCAGTCTGGACACACAGATACTAACACAGAGACACAATGACACCAGCAACCAGACCCACAACACACCCCAACACAGTGTCCCAGACACACAATGACCCCCTAACGTACAGAAACACTGGGGGCACAGCACACCTCATACACAAACACAATATCACATGATGTGCTGACATCCAGACACACTGCAGACTGGACCCCACCTGCTGAGACCCAGACATCCTCACATCACACCCTGTGTCCAGACACCTGGACACTGACATGCAGACGGGCATCCTTCTCACCTAGTGCAGGACACATGGACATACCCTGACACTGTGATGTCCAAACAGGACACTGCCTGACACACATGGTCACTCAGACATTGACATGTCACAGACGAGGGCATGCAGACTTACATGGGGAAAGCTTGGGTGACCCTCAGGGTACACTATTGACCCCTCCAGCAATCCTGCCTGTGCGGTCCCCAGAGTAGGCACAGTCAACAAGAGAAGGACATCCCTCTTCCTCCTGGGGTCACACAGGCCTCTCTCTGGCTCTGACTTCCAAGGAAAGGACCCACCAACTGACACCTCCACAGAGGGCCCCACTCTCCCTCTGCCTTTGAGTGAGCACTTTGTGCTGGCCTCAAGAGAAGTAGATTCCAAAGGTCCCTGAGTAGAGGCCGACCCCAAATCTGCCCCCACCTTTTGTGTCCTGCCCTCAAGCAGTGCAGCCCAGCCTGCTCCAGGGTGGACAGAGGGGGTTGAGGGGGTACTGGGTGGCGGGGGAGTAGGGAGGGAGGTGCACCTTGTAACTCCCTTTCCCAGCTAGCACTCTCTCCCCCGCCTCATTCATCCCAAGTCCAGGCAGTGTTGGTGCCCCATCATCCCTGACCTGATATCAGGTCCCGCAGAGGGCTGGGTTCTGCAGCACGGAGGAGCGAGGCACTGGCCGCTGGTCTAGGACCCCACCCCCGAAGCGGACAGAGGCTCGTCCAGCGGTCAGTAACCCCAGTAAAGCCCATGGCCTCAAACTGCCCCGCACTGCCAGGAGCCAGGCGATTCCCCGAGGGTGGCCACACAGCTAGCTGGAAGAGAAGCCACAGCCTGCTCTGGGGCCCAAGGCCCCCAGGGCCCAGGAGCTCAAGGTCCCGGTATAGCCATCTGGTGGCTTCAATCCCTTCGGCTTGGGGCCGTACCCAGGGCCCCTGTGATGCCTCAGTTTACCCCACTGCCTGAAAAATGCCTCCCGCCGTAGGCGCGGCATAACTCGCCACTTCGCACTGGAGCCGGGCGGACGGAGGAGACCGACCCGGGATCGGGCGAGCCGGTCGGCCGGCTGGGTCCCCCCCGCCCCCGACCCGTCCCTCCCCGTCGCGGAGCGTCGGCGGGAATACCGCGAGAGTTCGCCCCCTCCCCCCCAACAGTAAAACTGTCAAAGGTGGGAGGGGCGGGAGCGCGCATGTGCGCAGCGCGGCGCGCAGCCTGCGCCGCCCGGACCCCGCGCCCCGCGCCCCGGCCCACCCGGCCCGGCCCCCGCACGGCCCAGGCCCGCTGGGCGCCGCAGGTAAGCGTCCGGCCGCGCCCCGGCCCCGACCCCGCAGCCGCCCCCGCGCCCGCCGCGCCCGCGACCCTGACCTCGCGCGCGGCCGGGGGGCCGGGCCCCGAGCCCCGCCCGCCGCCCCCGCCGCGCCCGGACCCCCCGCGCCGCTCCCGCGCCCCGCGCCGGCGCCGCGCTCCCGCCTCCTCCTTCTCCAGAAAAAGTCGCCATTTTGGTTCACTGCCTTCGGGCCCCCCCCCCAGGCGCCGCGAGCGGCCCTTCCGGGGCCAGGCCGGGCCCGCACCCCGGTCGCAGGTGACAGGTGGGTGGCGAGGCCAGCCTCCAGGTGTGTGTCCCCTGGCCGGCCTCATCCGCGCGCCCGGGCCTGGGCCGAGGTCCTGCTGCCAACGTCGCCTGCGGTCAGCACGGCGCCCCCTGCCCCCCACGAGGGTCCCACCTCTGCCATGCTGCTAGGCCCTCTGGGAGGGTGGAAGCCCTGTTTCCTCCTGGTGCGCGAGTCACAGGCCTTGGATGGAAGGAGGATTTTCGGCTCCGAGGTCAGCCCTGGCCCCAGGCCCCCCAACCTTGAATTTTCCACCCAGCCTGGAGAAAGAATGGGAAGGGGGTGCTCAGCAGGCACCTGCATCCCAGGCTGTTGGGGTCATGATGGGGCTGGGGTGACTGATGTTGGCATGTTTCCCTTGGAAGTTACAGCGTGAGGGCTTCCAGAGAAATTTGTTTAAATCCATCTGGACCTATACCTCCCCCCAGGCCCAGGATATGGGCACCTCCTTGGCAATTGGCAGTAACTGTTCTGACTTCTGACCTCAGCCTTCCTATACGGTCTCTGGGTCTTTGGATGCTCCTAGGCACCGCAGCCCTACCCCATCTCTAATCTAAGTTAGTTAGAAACTACCAAGGGAGGGCTCACCTGCCCATAGACCCCACCTCCTTTTATGTGGCTTGGGGGGGGGACGTCCCAGTAGGGCTGAGCTCAGAGTCCTCCCAGCTCTCAGGGTGTGGGGTCCCCCAGCAGAATAGGCCACGGAGGCCCAGCCTCAGGCAGCAGGGGGCTTCCTGTGGCCGGTGGTCTCTGGAGTGGTGCTGGTGATCCTGTAGGTGGGGGGGCAGAGAGGCTCCTGAGAATAGAGGTGAGGAGGAGGTCAGCCAGGTGGAGGGTGGCTGAGGGGTCCAGCATGAGGCCTTACTCTGAGTGGAGGGGCTCTAGCTGGAGACAAGGCTGAGAAGAGGATCAGGTAGGATGGCTCAGCTGGCATGGGGACCAGAACCAGGCACCTTGGGGTCCTCAGTCCTGGGTCTGCCTCCCAGAGGGGGCGTGTACAGTTGGGGAGTAGGCTAGGGGTGTCAGCGCCCACCTTGGCCATCTTCCATCTGTGTCTTGGGGAGAAGGAGCCAGGAGCACCTGCCCTGGTAGGGTGGCATTGCCTTGGGTCTGGATGGGGCTGTGGAGGAAGGTGTCCCGAGGTGTCAAGCTAGCACAGCCTGTGAGCTAGCAGCCATCCTGGTGTCATAATTGGCCCCCAGGAGGGGTGGTGTTGGCCTCCTCCTTCCCCAGCACACCACCTCTCTTGGGACCAGCCCCGGCCCAACCCTCTCTGGGAATGTGTATCTGGGGACAGAGGAAGCCCTTCAGAGCTGGTGAGAGTCTTAGGACAGGGTTAGATCCTTCCAAGCAGATTGTGTCTCCTTGGTCATCTGGGGAGACCTTGGCTGGGCAGCCCCTCACCTAAACCAGAAGCCCCTCCATCACCTGCTTTCCCTTGTGGCCAAATGTACAGGTGAGCAGGCTCCCCTTCCCTGGGCCAGAGAGTGGGCCTGTCTGGGGGCTGGGCTCGAGGGCAGCTTATTTCAAGTCCTGAGTCAGGCCCGATGGGCCTCACAGCTCTGTCCACTTGCTCTACAGAGATGGCCGATCCCTTCTGTGTTGGAGGAGGCCGCCGGCTCCCAGGGTCCAGCAAGAGTGGACCTGGGAAGGATGGCGGCCGGAACGAGGTCCGACTTCCTGTGCTGCATGACCCACCGAAGCTGGGTAAGAGGGGTCAGGCCAAGATCAATTCCAGGCAGTCGTGGGCAGCCAGTGCTGCGTGTGGGCCGCCTCTCCGAACATCCATCTCCTGAGTGCCCAGTCGGGCCACCTGGGCTCCTAAGAGCCTTCTCAGGGTGGGGACAGTCCAGAGTCCTGGGTTCTTGTCCTAGGCTGATCACAGCCTTCTGCCTCCCATGCCTCAGTGTTGGGGAAGCAGGGCTCACTCCAGGCTTGACCAACCCCCTGGGTGGCTGGTGGGTCTTCAGGGAGCACAGCTTCTGAGCCTTGGTGATTCCTGTGCTTCAGGGATGCCGGTGGTCAGGGGCGGGCAGACAGTGCCCAGCCAGCCCCCACTCTGCTTTGACCTGGGAAGTCCAGCCAGCGACAGGACAGAAGGGAAGAAAAAGGGGCGTCCGAAAGCCGAAAACCAGGCCCTCCGAGACATTCCCGTGAGCTCCCTGAAGACTGGGGTGGGACTCCTGCTGGGGTCTGCTTGTCACGGCCACTGCCCTGCTTTTGATTGCCCTGCACATGTCCGCCACCAAGTTCTCAGCCTGTGTTAGCAGGTGGCTCCGTGCTTCAGGGCTTCAGGATGTGGCCTGGGGCCTGGTGGACCATGTTTGTGGGCTCCTAGCATAGGTGTAGCGCACCATTGCTGCTCTGGGTCGCCTGAATCTTGTCTTGGTCCTGAGGTTGAAGGACGTCTGCAGCTTGTCTGCCCTGCAGGCTCAGGGAGGGTGCTGAGTCCAGGGCCCGGATTGGCAGAGGCCTAGGTGGCTGAGGGGTCAGCAGCCTGGTCTTTCCCACTCCTAGCTCTCCCTGATGAATCAGTGGAAAGATGAATTTAAGGCACACTCAAGGGTGAAGTGTCCAAACTCGGGGTGCTGGCTGGAGTTCCCTAGTATCTACGGGCTCAAGTACCATTACCAGCGGTGCCAAGGGGTAAGGGGCTGTGGGTCAGTGGAGAGGGGGCTTGGGGCCCACCCTGTCCCAGCTGGTCGGCTTGGGGCGTGTTTGGGGAGGGGCCCAGGTGACCCATCCCATGCCTGCTCTCTTCACCCAGGGTGCCATCTCAGAAAGGCTGACCTTTCCCTGCCCCTTCTGCGAGGCTGCATTCACCTCTAAGACCCAGCTGGAGAAACACCGGATTTGGAACCATATGGATCGACCCCTGCCTGCCCCCAAACCTGGGCCAGTCAGCCGGCCAGTTACCATCAGCCGGCCTGTTGGGGTCAGCAAGCCCATTGGAGTGAGCAAACCTGTCACTATTGGCAAACCCGTGGGTGTCAGTAAACCCATTGGCATCAGCAAGCCAGTGACAGTCAGCAGGCCTGTGCCGGTCACCAAGCCAGTGACGGTCAGCAGGCCTGTGCCGGTCACCAAGCCAGTGACGGTTAGCAGGCCTGTGCCGGTCACCAAGGCTGTGCCAGTCACTAAGCCAGTGACGGTCACCAAGCCAGTGCCAGTCACCAAACCCATGCCGGTCACCAAACCGGTGACCATCAACAAACCAGTGCCGATGACAAAGGTTGTGACAGTTACAAAACCTGTGCCAGTCACGAAGCCGGTGACGGTCAGCAGGCCCATTGTGGTCAGTAAGCCAGTGACGGTCAGCAGGCCCATTGCCATCAGTAGACACACACCACCCTGCAAAATGGTGCTGCTGACCAAGTCTGAGAACAAAACTCCTCGTGTGGCGGGGAGGAGCAGTGGTAAGAAAAGGTACGGGGCTCCTGCCGGGTGGGGTTGGGGTGCTCCCCCACCACAGCCTGAGGGGGACAGGGTCCACAGTGGGCCCTCCTGTCCCTCACCTCCCCACTCCCTGCAGGGCTGCGGACAGCCTGGACGCCTGCCCTGTCCTGCCCAAGCAGGCAAGGCCGGAGAACGGGGAGTGTGGCCCATCCACCACAGGCCAGGGCTCGGCCTTCCAGCTGAGCACAGAGCCTGGTGGCGGTTTCCTTTCCCTGGGCAGCAGGCCGTTGGGAGGCAAGGAGGCGCCAAAGGCTATAGGCCCTGGGTCTCCGCCTGAGGAGAGCATGGAGCGCACAAAGCACAGTAAGACGAGAGCGGGGGGGCAGCGGCCAGCCAGCCAGATCTCCCGATGGTTATTTGACCAGAACCTTGGCCCTCGTTTTCTCTCCCCCGAGTCAGGAAGGAAACAGAAAACACCCAAGAAGTTTACAGGGGAGCAGCCGTCCATCTCAGGGACCTTCGGACTCAAAGGTGAGGTCCCGGCGGGCAGGCACCTGCGGGGCTGGGCGCGTGCTCACGTCTGCCCCACCCCACGCGTGCTCATGTGTCCCCACGCCCACCCCACCCCCACGTGCACACAGGCCTGGCCAAGGCGGAGGACAAATCCCGGGTTCACCGCACCAAGAAGCAGGAGGGGCCTGGCCCGGAGGACGTGCGGAAGAAGGTGCCGGCTCCCACCAGCACTGCCAGCAAGGAGGTGCCGGCCCCTGTGGCCCACCAAGCACCAGGTGGGGGCTGCCGTGTGGCGGGTCCCAGGCCAGGTCTCAACTGTGGGGTGGATCCTGGACCACAGGGATGGGGGGCTGTGCGTGGACCCTGGGTTCTGTGCTTGGTGTCCAGGGTGTCCGGGACCCCCTGCCAGCCCCTGAGGCCCTGGCCCTGCCCCACAGGTGGCCCTGAGGAGCAGTGGCAGCGAGCCATCCATGAACGAGGGGAGGCCATCTGCCCCACCTGCAACATAGTCACCCGAAAGACCCTTGTGGGGCTCAAGAAGCACATGGAGGTGTGTCAGAAGGTAAGGTTGCCCCCAGGGGTCCCAGGAGGGGAGGTGTCCCAGGGCCAGCTTCTCACAGGTGGGGCCGTGTCTGCAGCTGCAGGACGCACTCAAGTGCCAGCACTGCCGGAAGCAGTTCAAGTCCAAGGCTGGCCTCAACTACCACACTATGGCTGAGCACAGCACCAAGGTACCATCCAACCCTGACCGCTGACCGCTGGCCTCCCTCTCCATCACTGCCCATCCCACCCGCCCAGCCCTGACTGCTGACCTTTCCTTACCACACTGTGGCAGAACTTAGTGGCTCCCATGTCTCACCTTGGACATCTGTGGCCCCAACCCCTGGGCAGGGGCAGGGGCCCTGTGGTGGTTGGGGCACTGAGGCCGGGCCTGCCCCCCAGCCCTCTGACGCCGAGGCCTCGGAGGGAAGCGAGCAGGAGGAGCGGGAGCGGCTACGCAAGGTGCTGAAGCAGATGGGGAGGCTGCGCTGCCCCCAGGAGGTCAGTGGGATGGCATGGGTGTGGGGCACACAGTGTGGGATGGGACACAGCCTCTTACCAGCCACTTACCTGACCCTTGACCCCCCAGGGCTGTGGGGCCGCCTTCTCCAGCCTCATGGGCTACCAGTACCACCAGCGACGCTGTGGGAAGCCACCCTGTGAGGTGGACAGCCCCTCCTTCCCCTGCACCCACTGCGGCAAGACCTACCGCTCCAAAGCCGGCCATGACTACCACATGCGCTCGGAGCACACGGCCCCGGTGAGCAGCCTGCAGTCTGGGTCCTCCTGTCCCTCGGGCACTAAGCACACGTGTCGATGTGCTGCCTGCTGCGTGTGCTTTTCTTTCTCTCCCTGTGGGCCACGTGTGTTGTGGGGAGTGAGCCTGAGCTCCTGTGTCCCCAATACGTCGCTCATGTGTTCCTTTCCCACGGCACCTGCCCTTGGTCCCCGCACCTGCATGCCACGTAGTTCTTGTTGCTCACCCTGGCCTCCCTGCCCTGCAGCCCCCCGAGGAGCCTGAGGACAAGCCCCCTGAGGCCGAGGATCTGTTGGGTGTTGAGCGGACCCCCAGTGGCCGCATCCGCCGCACGTCGGCCCAGGTTGCTGTGTTCCACCTGCAGGAGATTGCGGAGGACGAACTAGCCCGAGACTGGACCAAGCGGCGGATGAAGGACGACCTGGTACCTGAGACCGCACGGGTGAGCTGCCTGCCCTGAGCCCCCAGCCTCCTGGACCCTGAGCAGGACATGCCTCAGCTTGGGTCCTCTATGACCTGGACCATTTGCTGACCTCCTAAGGTTCAATTCTTCCATCTGTGGAGGGCACAGTTGAGGGCCTTCTTAGAATAGCTGGTGGTGTTTGGGGTCAGTTCTGGCCTAGCGGCCTGGTCATCCCTGTTACCCAGGGCCCCTGGGCTCACCCTGGTCCTGTTTTCACAGCTCAACTACACACGGCCAGGCCTCCCCACGCTCAATCCTCAGCTGCTGGAGGCATGGAAGAACGAAGTCAAGGAGAAAGGCCATGTCAACTGTCCCAATGATGTGAGCTGGGGCAGGCTGGTTCGGTGGGCATGGGGACTCAGGGACAGAGAGCCCAGGTGTGGCCCTGGGTGGGAGCCCTCCAAGTGACCAGCCTCTGATCCCCGGGTCCCTGCAGGGTGCTCCAAAAGAACCCTGTTAGCAGAGAGGCCTCGACTTCAGCCCTAGAGACCCAGCCTTCCCACACCCCAAGACTCCTGGGGTCAAGCCCCCCCACTTGCCCCAGAGAGGCCCCAGACCCCCCAGGCTTGGGCGAGGGGTGCACATTTGTGTGGGGTACTGACCTGGGGGGCCTCCCCCATGGTTGTCTCCTGCCCCCAGTGCTGCGAAGCCATCTACTCCAGTGTGTCCGGCCTCAAGGCCCATCTTGCCAGTTGCAGCAAGGTGAGTCCCCAGGTCTTCCTCCATGGCGGGGTGGGTGCGCGGTGCCCCCAGCTACCCTCCACGGATCCCCACACTGTGGGCGTGTGACCCCTCTCCTGCAGGGAGCCTTCCCCATGAGTCCAGGGACTGGACAGTGCCCACTGGCCAGCCCAGCTCAGGACACTTTGCTGTCCCCCAGCCTTAGCCACGAGTCAGTCAGTCCCGAGTTGTCCTGCCCGTGGGGGCTCGTCTATGTGGGTACAAGTGGATACACTGACTGGGCTTGGGTGAGGGGCCTTCGGTAAAGGGCTGCACCACTTCCCTGGAACGCCTGCCTCTTCCCACCCTCCCCTCACCCCCTCGCAGTGGGGGCAACTCGGTGGTCTTGCCAGAGTGGCCTTGTGAGTCCCTGAAGCTCACCCGTTGGGCATCCATCCAGATAAGCTGTGGCTGCCCCTGACTCTGTAACTACACAGGTTGGGGGGTCCTGGCTGGATCTGGGGGCTTCTGGTCCTCCAAGGATTTGGGGTGGGGTCCAACCTCCAGGAGCTGGGCCGCCCCCTGTCTTGCAGGGAGACCACCTGGTGGGGAAGTACTGCTGCCTGCTGTGTCCAAAGGAGTTCAGCTCTGAGAGCGGCGTCAAGTACCACATCCTCAAGACCCACGCGGAGGTGGGGAGGGATGGACCTGGTGTGAGAGAGACCCACTGGGCCGGTGGCTAGTCGGGCTGGCTCCATGGAGGAGGTTGGGCTAGGCAGGGCTGGTAGGGGTGATGGTTCATGTGGCATTTGTTTGAGTGAGTGGCCAACATTGAGAAATCTGTCAGTTTCTCTTTAGAGCAGCTTCCAGCTTCCCTGGAAGACCCGAGAAGCTGAGTGCCCCGGGCACCCTGAGCAGGAGCCACCCTGTCGGGAGGGCACCCTGATGCTCAGCCACCTCAACACAGTGGTCTGCTGGCCCCAGGGCTCAGCATCCTTCTGGCCCAGGGTCTTCATCACTGCTCCTGTCTCCCCAGAACTGGTTCCGAACTTCAGCAGACCCGCCTCCCAAACACAGGATCCAGGACTCTCTGGCACCCAAGAAGGAGGAGAAAAACCTGCCAGGCGGGAAGAAGCGGGGCCGCAAGCCCAAGGAGCGGCCCTCTGAGGAGCCTGCACCTAAGATGCCTCCCCGCCGGGACGACTGGCCCCCAGGAGGCAGAGACAAGGGGGCCCGGGGCTCCACTGGCCGGAAGGTGGGAGCCAGCAAAGCATCTGAGAAGTGAGCATGGTGGCTGGCAGATTGGTGGGGCCCAGTCCCCACGCTGGCTGCCAAGCCCCCTCTGTCCAGGGTGAGGGTAGCTAGTTCTGGGACCTCCTGCACTCTAGTTCTCCGTCCCCCACCCCTGCCTATTTATCTGTCCAGTGGGGGTAGCCAGTCCCTCTCCCCTCCCTGAAGGTGGCCCTTCCCCTGTGCAGGCTGCCACAGGGCACACCTGGGCGGGGGCTCCCAGGGGAGGGACAGTCGCCGCAGCAGAAGTGCAATAGCCTGGAGGGACATTCACGAGTCTGGCGGAGTCCGGGGCCCTGGATGGGCAGGAGGAGGGCCAGTGGCCTGGGCCTCAGTGCCATGGGAGTGGTGCACAGCAGGCAGATGGCGTTCTGGCCCTTGCTGTGTGAGCTCCGTTCCCTGTCTGCTTCCTCAGGCCCAAGGCTTGGGGGTCCCTGGTGACCCGTGGCTCTGGGCTGATGAGGGCACCTGAGCAGCCTCGCCTCTCTACCCAACACTGGAACCCCAGCACCCCCCAGCTACCTCCCAGGACAGACCCTGAGTCTGACCGCTGCTGTGCTAACCTGACAGTCCGCCTGCCCCCTGACTTCCCTGATCCTCCCGCCTCTGGTTCCTCAGCTTCTGTTCTCTACCTCTCCAGGCCCACCCTTTTCTGTCTGTGCCGCCCCTGCTGTGCTTGGGCCTTGCCCCGCTAGCCCGTGTCCATTATGGTGGGGAGAGGTGGCCTTGCTAACCAGGGGCTCTCCACCATCCCCAGTGGTGCTCCCTGCTCCTTGCCAGGGGCAAGAGAGGGGCTCTACTTCTCCCACCTGCAAGGCTGCAAAGCAGGGGTTCAAGGCCCAGGGGCACAGCTGCCAGCCCTGGGGGTGAGGGGCCTCATGGAGCATGTTCTGCCTCTAGTCTCCAGCTTTTCTAACAGTGCTGGCCAAGTCGAGGCAGCCTGATGGGTTAGGGATGTGCCATTCTGGGCTCTGGGGTCAACTTGAGGCCTGTGGGCATGTGGGGTGGGGAGCTGGGCTCTGAAGAGTGACCACCACAGGAAGCAGTCTTCTGTCTGTTGGGCTGGCACATGGCCGAGCTCCTGTGGGAGCCTCCCTTTCTCTCTTTTTTACCTGCCCCTTCATTTCTCGTTGTGGGGTCTTTTGGATACGAGAGCTGAAGGTCAGGGAAGGGGCTTGGCCAAGGTCACAGCAGGTTGGTGGCAGCTCTGGGGCTCTGTCTTGGCTCCCTTTGGGTCCCTGAGGACAGCTAGGTCTGCAGATTGGGCAGGGGTCAGGCTGGCGTCCAGGGTACCAGCAGGAGGCACCACGCCCTGGCCCCTGCCTTCCAACTGAGGCATTGCAGGGAGGAGTGACCTCAAAGCCACTGGGTTTGGACAGAGGCTGTTTCCCACTGGGGATGGGGGTGGGCTGAGGGCTCGGCCTTGCCGATCCTGGACGATGTGAATTTTGATATTTGCCCGTGTGTGTGTAGTGGATGCCAGTCTTGTTGCTGTGACAAGTAACAACCTTTTTTTTAATTCTGTTTTTTATACAAAACTCAACAATCTGACATTTTGGTGCTAAGGGTTTCCTGGTGCGACGGTGGATCTGGGGGCTGGGCTGGGGTCCCTCCCCTGCTCAGGGAGGCAGTGCTGTCTGGGCACCCCTCTGCCCCCAGCTCCTGTCCTCATCCAGCCCCTGGAGAGGAAGGTCTCCAAGCTGGGCTTGGCTCTTTTCGCCTGCAGTAGGGAGGCAGGTTCCAAGGGGGCTTTGGAGCTGGGTCGCCACGGTGCCTGTCTCCAGCTTTTTCCTTTTTCCTGACCCTGGGCAGCCCTGGTGTGGAGATGTGGGCTCCCCCCACTCACATACACGTTGATCTGATCAAAGGGTGGAGGCCTGGGCAGATGTGTGTGATCCAATGTCAAAGGTCAAGGAAGGCAGCATGGGCAGGGCTTTGGGGCAGGAGGGCTGGCTTTGTAGTGTTCCTGGGTATCACTATGGTGTACAGCTGGCGGAGGTGGAGGTGGGGTCAGGCAGCCACTGGAGGGGCAGCCTTGGGAGGGGAGGGTGAGCAGGCACTGGCAGGAGCCCCAGGTGCACTTTGTCCCTGTCACCAATGGCTGGAGGAGGTTGGACCTCAACACCTCTGCCGGGGATGGCCACCCACCCTGGCCTCTCAGGTACTTGGCCCTTGGGAAATGGGGGGCTGGTTTTTGCTGGGGGGTGAGTTTCCAGGTCACCCCCCCAGAGTCCACAGATGGTTGCTGGTGTGGGAACCCCCCCTAGGTGTGTGGGAAGAGGGGGGTCCTGGATAACTTGATGTTTAGCACTTTAACCTCCTTCTTTGTCTTTAAAGGGGGCATGGGGGCTGATGCCAAAAGTGGCTGTTGGGTTGGATCCCTCTCTCCCTGCTTCCCTCCCGGCTTCCCATGCTCTGGCTGGTGAGTGGCAGTGGCAAGGTGGTCTACAGAGCCCTCCTCCAAAGAGGGCAGAGCCCTGGGCAGCTCAGCGGGATCTGCCCACCTCCCACTGTGGCGGGAATGCAGCCAGGTAACTACCTGGCCTTGACTGACAGCTTCAGTGAGAGGGACTGGAGTGGCAGACCCCCTGGGTGTGATGGGTGTGGACCCTGCCAGAAACCCAAGCCTAGGGCACAATGCCGGGTCCCTTTCTGAAGATCTACCTCTGGCCCAGCCCACCCCCTGCCCCTTGCCCTGAGAACAGGAAAGGGCCGACTCAAGGGGCTGACACTTCACACAAAAAAAGGATGCACTTCATTTGCTCATGCAAAGGCATATGATGGTGTCTCCTGGTGTGACTGGTGGCCTTCCCAGCCGTAGCCCCCTCTTATCCCTCTGGTTCAGAAGGGAGAGAACAGGTGCACTCTGATCTGTGGAAGGGGGAGGGCTGTCCCCATTGGGTGGGCCCCAGTGGGGAGGCCTGGGGCTCGGCGGCCAGTACTTCTGGCCTGGCAGCCACACGTCCTGTACTTTGGGTTTCTTGGTTTGGTTTTTCTAATGCCAGTTCTCCATACATAAGTGCATTTTGAAAGAGAGGCTCCAGCTATCACTTGTATTCATATATATACTTATATATTCTATCTACAAAGTGTTTATTTGCAAGATGTTTGACGGTGAGCTCGGGCCCTGCCCGCCTTGTGACCATCTGTCCCCGGTCCTCGTCCCCGCCCCCAGGACCTGAGTGGCGTGGGGGCGGGCCATCAACTGTATGTATTAAAAATGACTGTATCAAATAAATGTTTATTGATTTTTTTCCAGGGGTTTCGTGCGGCTGAGTTTGTGGTGGAGCGCGGGGTGGGGCCCTTCCCGCGCGGACTACGCCCGCACGGGCCGGGTGCTACCGTACTGCGAGTCCCGGCATGCCGGGCCGCATGGCCTTGGGGCACTTGTAGTCCGCGGGAGCCGTTCCGGAGGGTGGGCGGCGCGAAGCCCTGAACCACAGCTCCCGGCGGTCCGTGCGGCGCGCAGCCGAACCACAGCTCCCGGCGGCCCGCGCGCCGACCCCGCCGAGCGGCCTGCGAGCTCCATGGCGGCGCCCCCGACCCCCACCACCGCCCGCTCGCCCCCGCCGCCCCCAGCTGCCGGGGATGGGCCGGACCGGCCGGCGGCGAAGAGCGGGACCGCGTGCGAGGACCGGTAGGCGTGGCGCGCCCTGCCGTCTGCCGGGGAGGGGGACGCGTGAGCCGGCGCCCCGCCCAGCCTGTTCTCCGGGGCGCTGGCCTGGGGACGCGGACGGGGCCGCAACCAGCTAGGCCTGCACTAGCCGGGGTCCGGCCGCGGTGGGTGGGTTCCCAGGGCCTGGGCACCGCCCCTCCGCTCAGCCGGGGAAGGGGAGACGCGCCGCCCCCACCGCAGCCCTCGGGGCGCCGAGGCGGACACCCGGCCGAGGGAGCAGGTCCTGCACCCCAAAGCTGACCCTGTTTTCTATCCCGCGTGGACAGTCCCGCGGGCACCTGGGCCCGAGTGTGTGCCCGCCTGCCGCTCCGAGATGGTCAGCTGGTTCCGGAATCCGCGCGGACTCAACCCTGCCCCTGCCCCACCCGAGAGGCCAGGGGTTGATTCTGGGGGTCGGGTGGTGCATGGTGCTTTCTGACTGCCCCGCCGGTGTTGGGATCTTCGAGGCTTCGGGGGGAGCTTTGCAAGAGGAGAAGTTGTGGGGGTGCAGCGGGGGAGGAGCCGATTTGTCAACCAGGCTGGAGAGACGGAACTGGCCAAGAGAAAACGGGCTCCTGCTCGGTGCCTCTGGGGCCAGGGCCGCCAGGGGGCGGTGGCCAGCAGTGCTCAGGGCCGGCTCCCTGCACTTGAGGACTGGCTCCTCACTTCCGGGTCTGAATGTGCCCTGGGGAAGGCTCAGCGATGGCCGCAGACCCCGGGGGCTAAAGGAAACCATCCTTTCGGCCTGGGCACCTTGCCACTGTGATCTCAGAGGCAGAAATGCTGTGCACGTGGACTCCTCCAGGACGACCTGGGTGCTGCCAGCGGAGCCACTTAATTAGCAGGGAGAGGAACCCTGGGTGAGGGGTGCCTTGCAGTGACATCTGTTCTCCAGGAGCTGCGGAGCAGGAAGAGGCTGCCTTGGCCCTGGAGGAGGGTGTTGTGTCCTTCCAGGCTCACACCCTCCCAGCAAGTAGTGACTAGGAGGCTGGCATAGAGTGACAGGGCCTAATAGGACCCGAGTCTGTGATACCTGCTGGTTCCAAAGAATCTTTGATTTAGCACAAGACCAGTCAGGACAAGGCTAGATAAGCTCTTGAGAAAAGTACTCCCTGAAGACAGATTGGTGGGAGCTGCCTTCTGGGCCCTGCCCCTTACCATGTATTGGGCACGGGTGCCCCTCACGGTGCCTGGGGAAACAGAAGGCAGAGGTCATCCCCTCCTCGGAGCATGGTCCCCAGTGGACAGAGGAGGAGCCAGGACCCGTGGGCAGTAAGTGTAGACCACAGCACTCCTCCGGAGGCTCACGGGGGCTGCCCTGGAACTGCCCCTGGACTTCACTGGGGAATCACTTGCACATTATTTCCTGATGCTGGTGCCCTGAGGGCCCCCACTGCACTGTTCCTCAAGCTCATGCCCCCCCCCCCGCCCCCGAGGGCCCCAGAGCTGGCTCTGGCTGGTATCCAGGGGTATATGCAGGTGCTCCTGTGCCAAGGCTCTCCCTGACTAGCTTGTCCTTCCACATCGTTGTGGCTACATCAGTGTGGTCTGTCCACTTTGCTGTTGTTTCTTGTCTGCTTGCTCTCTAGAGGGTCAGCCTCGTGAGGACAGGGACCTCGGACTCCCTTGGCCCTGGGCATGCTGGTGGACAAATGAGCACCTTGTGGTGATGATAACATGCCCCTCAGTCTATCTCCTTGTGGGGTCCAGGTGGAGAGGGATTGCCAGACCCACCTAAAGCAGCAGGAAGGAGAAATTCTGCCAGGGGTTTCCAGGGTGGGGGCAAGTGCAAATCCCTGGAGCCCGTTTCAGCCCCTTTAGAGCTGCAGCTCTACAGGCCCCCAGTTCTCCATCTGCTCTGAGAAAGCTGCCCTGGTACCTCTGTCCCTGAGCCAGTCTGGGACCCCTGGGGTGAGACCCCAGTGGACCAGATCCTCCCTCCTTTCTGGCCTCGTTTTACTCACTTGCCCAGCAAACTTCCCTGAACCTGGACAGGGTGTCAGGCCCAAGTGGAGGCCCTGGAGTTGCATGCCGCAACTCTGCAGCCCTGCCCAGGACAGCTCCAGCCTCCCAGAGCATGGGCCGGCCCCTGCCCGTCTGCCCAGGCAGGGGGTCTGGAGGGAGAAGCTCCTGTGGGCGAAGACAGATAGGTCAGTCCTGCCTCCAGGTGCCTGTGGAGCGGGGGCAGACACACCTGTGTTCCCTGGGGAGCCAGAAGAGGCTGCCCCTGAGGCAGCTCCTGAGAGTGGCCCCCCCTTCAGGTGTGTGAACCCCACGTGGAAGTTTCTCTTCCCTGAGCCCCTGCCAGCTATCTCGTTGGAAGCCGGGTCAGGAGGAAAGCTGGTATACGCAATGAATTGGCTGGGTACCTATGGACACAAATCACTTTACAGGCTTTAGTCAAGATAATGACCCACTCTTGCTGGGGGTGGAGCTGAACCTGTTCTTCCTCTTGCTGCCAGGCTAGAGAGTGGCTGTGTCCCCTGGCTGAATGCTGAGTACTGCATGGCCCTGGGGAATGTGCTGGAGCCTACCCGTGAAGGGGGCGGCGCAGACAGTTATTCTGGGATGCCCAGGAGGATAGAGTTTCAGGTTTGTTTATGCCTCTAGGAGGCTTTTTGGGGCCAGGAGCGGGTCGCCCAGCTCAGCACTGACATTCAGTTCGGCTTGGCCAGGACACCTCAGATTTCTCTGTCCTACTCGGAAGGGGTGGGGGGGGGGGCTTCTGCAGCCCCAGGCAGGCCAGGGATCTGGAGCTTTGTCTGGTGTGTCCTGGGAGGGGTGCACAGTGGTCTTCAGTAAGCCCTGGGCTGGCAGTGTGCCAGCCTGTGTGCAGGGGGCAGCTCACACCCAAGGAAGGGCTGGCCTGAGGTCTGCCTGGGCCAAGCGAGGCTGTTTTCTTTAGCAGGATCAGTGCTATTAATATCAGCTGAGTGCACAGCCCTCAGCTGGGTGATCCTCTTATGCCTGTGGCCGGCGCCTCCGAGGCCGGTGGCAAGTGCTGTTCCTTCAGCACAGGGGCTCCTGGGGCCTCTCAGTGGGCAGCCTCTGCCAGCTAGGGGTTGGGCCCCACCCGGGCTCCTCATCTGCTGTGCCGCCCACTCATGGAGGGGCAGTTTAGGTGGCTCCTGAGCTGACCTGGGAGGCCACTGTGGGTCTAAGAGGCAGTGTGGTGATGCCCCTGCATGCACCTGGGATCGCTCTGCCATCGTGGTGCCCCCCGTGTCCCAGGCATGAGCAGCCCCCCAGCTTACCCTGGCATCAGGATCTCAGGCTGCTGGGCCCTCGGAGCGGAAGGCAGGTGAGTGGCAGGCCTGTTGGCTCCCTCAGCTGTGGTGGGGACACCTGCCTGTGCTGCATCCCGGCCATTCATGGCCTTGTGCAGTGTGTCTCATGGACATCAGGAAGCAAACAGGCCGGGCAGGTGCTCTTGGGGGGCCAAGCAGGGCCCACCACCCACGGCACTGGTTTTGCATGGAGCTGTCAGTTACAGGCTGGTCTGTGTCCGTTGTGGCTCATAATCCTTTGGGTTGAAATTACCTTTTGTCACCGTAGCCAGAAGCACCCTGTCCATCTGTGAACAGGGAAATGAGAGCTTTTGTGTGACTTTCTCATCTCTGAGTCCCTCCTGTTAGAAAGTGGGGTGAGGCTTGTCTGAGGGCTCAGCGAAGCTTTGTCCCTGGCTCCTAGGGAGAGATGGCTTTGGAGAAGGCTGTGCAGCTGGGCTTGGCCGCAGACTCGCCTGGTGCTGTTCCGGCCCATCACAAACCCTCGGTGGGGCGGGTTTCTGGCAACGTCATCCCTGGCCTACTTTTGACTCTTCCCGTCGTAAGGGCACCCTTCCCTGAGAAGGTGTCTGCCCCAGGCTATCGGCAGCACAAGCCTCAGAAGTCGTCCATGGGTTCGTGGTGGTTGTCGTCATTACCACAGTAGGATGAGGGATACTCACAAATAGGGACCTGAAGGCTCCTGCTGGAGAGGCCAGGCCACCAGACTGGGGTGAGAAGCAGGGGCACACCAGCCCTCTCTGTCTGACGCAGTCCCACTGGGTAGTCCTAGCTGTGGCGTGCGCGAGCACGCTCAGCACTGGTGCACGGGGCACACTCATTGTGACGACAGGCCTGCTCCTCTGTGGCTCAGGTTTTCTGTGTTGGAGTAGAAGGCGCAGAGGGGAGGGGCCAGCCCGAACTTTGTTCTCCGTCCACTGTGGGCTCCAGGGCCACTCGGGGCTCCTGTGCTGCTGCAGGGCCGGCTCCACTTTCCTCAGCTATGGGCCATCTGTCATCTCTGGGTGTGTAGGTCACCTGCTGGAAGGGCAGCCTGTTGGTGAGTCCAGGCACCGTGTGCTCACTGTCGGTGGATGAGTGGGTCCAGGGGAGCAGCCAGCACTGTCCTCTGTCTGGGGCCTGGAAACACCACGGCTCGTGCTTGTCCTCTGTCTCCTGCTTGGCTGAGTGGGAATGCGAGCAGCACCCCTGGGGCGGCTCGTTTATGCTGGGCTGAGTCCCCCACATGCTCACTGTCACCGCCTGGTTGTCTTGGTGCCCTGCTGTGTTGTCTGCACTCAGCCCACCACAGACGTCGGCGCCCAGCTCAGGAGCAGAACACCTCGGGTAATTGCCGTCTCCAGAGCTGCAGGGGACGCTGAGCACACACCAGCTAATTATCCCCGGGCTCCCTCCCCGCCCTGCCCTGACGACAGGAGCAGCAGCAGCCCAGCAGCCCTGTCTTCTCTGTCCCCAGGATGGTGCGCGTCTCCTGTCAGATGCAATGGGTGGCTTTCTTGCTGCTTACGCTAATGCCAGCGTTGTCCTCTGGGCCCTCGAGAGCTGTTGATGTGACCTGTCACGTGTTAGGCCTCAGCTAATTCCTTCCACCACCACCCCCTCGGCGCGTACACAGACACCATTCTCTTAGTTCTCAGCAATGCCGGGTGCTCTGGGAGGATCACACAGCCAGAAATGTCAGCGTTGCCAAGCTGGAGGTGCTCAGGCCGTCCCAGAGCAGGAAGGCACTTGTCACGGCCCTGGGCAAGCAAGCCCTTGCTGGGGCCTGTGCCTGAGGCCAGGTTCCCGGGACCCCGTGTCCTGGCAGGGTGGTGACAGCAGGACAGCAAGCTTCAGAGACAAACCATGACTTGTTTTGGGTTTTGATAACAAAGGGGCATGTGCTTGTAAAACATTCAAACATGGCAGAAGTCCCTGTTCCAAATCTTGGTGCCCAGGGCAATCCTGGCACGTCCACTTGTAGCTTTTTCTCTGCTCACACATGTCACTCACACGCACTTAGACGCCGGTGCATGCAGGTGACACTTGTCCTTTGCAGGTTTTATATAAACGGGATCATATCTTAACAGCAGTTTGCTTTCTCGCCTAACCATACTTCGAGGATACCTTCCATGGCTATATCTTCAGGATTTCCTGCCTGTATTCCAAGCACTGTGGGATTCCAGACCGTGGGTGGACAGGTGGTGCTGCAGGAAGCATCCTGTGAGGAGTCATCCAGTGCCCAAGCGTGGTTTCCTACACTTTCTTGCCACCTGCTGGGGGCTCTGCCTGGACAGTCAGCGGCTGTGATGGGCCATGACCAGCCTTGGAGCCTCAGGCAGGTCCGCAAGGTGACACTGTGGCTAGTCCAGTCTCTCTCTTAGGCAGTGACCAGAAATGCTTCTGCCCAAGTTTGTCCTGTCCCCATGGCCACCTTTACACTGGGCTCTTTGTCAGCCTCTCAGTACAGACTCTGGGCAGGCACCAGGCAGACGCTACCTCCTGGCCAGGCTGCTCAGCCCAACTGAGCCTCCCAGAAGCTGTCCCTGTCGGAGTTTGAGGCCTTGGGCGGAGAGGTCAGCATGTCAGCTCAGCACGAGTGATGCGGCTGGGGCGGAGCAGGGCTCGATGGCATCTGGGCCTTTCCCACATTGCGTTTTCTACCTTCGCCTTTGGGGACCCTGTCCTCCTCCCTGGAGTCTGCGGGATGCTGGGGGGGTAGAAGCAGTGGCTTCCCCACAGATCTCCCAGCCCGGGGCCTCCCTCCTGCATCTGTCCAGGCTGCTGCCCCGCTCAGCTCTCTTGTCAGCGGCTTCTCTCTGGGAGCTCCTCGCCCCACGTGCCCTGCATGGTGGCAGGAATTGGATCTTATAAAATGAGAGGGTTGCCCAGAGTGTCCTAGGAGAGACACAGTCCTTGATGGGGTCTTGACAGTCTTTGGCATGCCCACCTCTTGTCTCCTGGAGGGTCGAAGGCCCTGCCCAGCCCGGCAGACACCCAGTCCACATGGAAGGAGGAATGTGGCTTGGGACGGCACTCCCCCATCCCCGTCATTGTCTGTTGTCCTTCTCAACTTGTGTGGGCAATGACCGTTTGAGGCCATGAGCCCTGTGAATGGGCTGCAGGAGGGTTTCGTGTGCCCCCCAGTTGAGCCCACCCACCTCGGCCATGCCCATGTGCCTGCGTGGGGGGCACACCACATAGACCGGCCACACTGGGCCTGAGCCAGGGTGGCCAGGGGCTGCTGGCCCTGGGCCAAGGCAAGCGTGTCTTCCTCCTCTGCAGCAGCAATGCTGAATCCTTGGACAGGCTCCTCCCTCCCATGGCAGCTGGGCGCTCGCCCCGGAAGCGCACCACCAGCCAGTGCAAATCCGAGCCGCCCCTGCTGCGCACCAGCAAGCGTACCATCTACACTGCAGGGCGGCCGCCCTGGTACAACGAACATGGCACACAGTCCAAGGAGGCCTTTGCCATCGGTGAGCGTGGCTGGCGGGCAGGAGAGGCAGGCTGAGGCCACCACCTGCCCTGTTGCCCCCGAGCGGGGTGGGTCAGGCGGGACCACCATGGGACACCTGGGCCGGCATTTCCTTTGACCTGTGCTGCCTCAGGCTTCTTGGTTGGATGTCAGGCCTGGGGTGGGGCGGGAAGCTGGTGTCTTGGTTGGGAAGGGCTGTCCTGTCCCTGCAGGCAGAGGCAGCGTGGCAAGTGGTGGGCACTGCTGGGACCCAGCTGGGAGGCTGGCATGCGCCGCTCCCACTCAGGGTCCTTCCGCTCCTCCCCGCAGGCCTGGGAGGCGGCAGTGCCTCCGGGAAGACCACCGTGGCCAGAATGATCATCGAGGCCCTGGATGTACCCTGGGTGGTCTTGCTGTCCATGGACTCCTTCTACAAGGTGAGGGGCGCCCCCTGCAGATGCAGGCCACTGTCCTGGGAGGGCCTGGAGCCCCGGCCCCTGCGCCGGCAGGGCCAGCCCACCCCGCAGCTCTTCCTGCTGACAGGTGCTCACCGACCAGCAGCAGGAGCAGGCCGCCCACAACAACTTCAACTTCGACCACCCAGACGCCTTCGACTTCGACCTCATCGTCTCCACGCTCAAGAAGCTGAAGCAGGGCAAAAGCGTCAAGGTGCCCATCTACGACTTCACCACCCACAGCCGGAAGAAGGACTGGGTAGGCCCAGTGGGCTCGGGCTGCATGGGGCTGGCGGAGGGGCCACAGGGCCGCCTGGACACACGGGCAGCACTGGCAACTCCGCGATGCCTCTGCAGAAGACGCTCTATGGTGCAAACGTCATCATCTTTGAGGGCATCATGGCCTTTGCTGACAAGACGCTGCTGGAGGTGAGGGCAGGGCTCCGGCCCACACAGTCCTATTGAGGACGCCCACCCCTGCCCGCTCCCTGCCATCCTATGGGACTTGCCTTAAATTGCCTCCTCTAGGCAGGCCCCGGCCACTCACCCTGTCCCTATGTTGCCTGGTCACCTGCCCTGTCCTGTCCCTGTAGTGCAGTCACGGGTGTTGGGTAAGAACTGGCCATCAGGTGGAGCAGACCAGGTGGACCTGCCGCTCCCACGGAGTAAACAGAAACACCCTGGGCAGGGGCGAGGCAGGCCAAGGAGGGTTTGGGTGTGAACCCTGGCCAGCACACGCTCATCCCCTTCACGTCAGCGTTTTCTCTGACAGTCCCTGGGGTCCACACAGTCACCAAGGTCCCAGCGACTTTAGGGGTGGTGGGTGTGAGTGCACGTGTGTGCTCTTGCCTGGGAGGAAGGTGGCTTCCCGTGTCTGCGCGGGGCACTCCTGACCCCTGGGAGTCTCAGGGCAGCTGCTCCCAGCATGACACAGCCTCGTCCTTCCTACTAGGCCGCTCTGAGGGTGGCTCCTTCTCCCACTCCTGCTGAGGCCCGTGAGGGAGGCCTGTGCTCATGGCCGGCCATGCACTTGTCCTTGTTCCTTGTGGTCGTTCTGAGGCCAGTGAGTTTTGGCTCAGGCCCAGGGAACCCCACTGTCCCACACAGAGCAGCGCCTGGCCACCTAGTGCCCCCATGGCCCTTTCAGGGATCACCTGCTGTGTGCTGAGCGTGGGGCCAGACCCTGAACTCATGAAGCCCCGAGAACTGCTGTGTGAGGTGTGCTGGGGAGGGAACAGGCCCCCAGTGCCCTGGTGCGTGTGAGAGCTTCCTCGAATGGGCACGTAGATCACGGTGCCAGTCCCCTTCCGCCTCAGCAGCCAGTATCCACCTGGCATCCTCTGACTGAAGCCTCTGGCAGACAGCACCCCGTGCACACCCACGCACCAGACCTGCCGAGTCCCCATGGGCCTGATCTGCTCCCAGATCAGCACACAGACCAGAGGCCTCTGCAGAAGCTGTTCCTGTGTCACCCATGCTGGCCCTGCTGCCCCTCTGTGCCAGGCCCCACTCTGACTTGCTCTCCCTGCCCAGCTCCTGGACATGAAGATCTTCGTGGACACGGACTCTGACATCCGCCTCGTGCGGCGGCTGCGCCGGGACATCAGTGAGCGAGGCCGGGACATTGAGGGAGTCATCAAACAGTACAACAAGTTTGTCAAGCCCGCCTTTGACCAGTACATCCAGCCTACCATGCGGGTGGCCGACATCGTGGTGCCCCGGGGTGAGCTTGTGGTCCTGCCTGTCTTGGTGGGGGACAGACGAGGGGTGCGGCCGCCCACGTCACCCTCCCACCTGCATCCCCCTCCCACCTGTCCCACCCCAGGGAGCGGGAACACAGTGGCCATCGACCTGATCGTGCAACATGTGCACAGCCAGCTGGAGGAGGTGAGCCAGCCAGGCCAGGGTCCCTGCAGCCCACTCCAGCCCCACACCCCACCCCTGCTGCCACCGCCCATAGCCACCTGCTCGCGCAGCCCCCATGCATTACTGTCCCCTGCTGTGTGCTGGCCCTCTGGTGTCCCGGGCCTGCTTGGCAAGCCCCATCACCCCCAGCCCCGAGCCCTTTGTGCTGAATGGAGACAGCTGGGTTTCCTAAGAAAGGGTGGGGCACAGAAGTGCTTCCCAGCCCGAGCGGGCCTTGCCGGGGAGAGCGCACTCCTGTCCCTCCCAACCTTGTGGGGGACTGTTGGGTTTTGGTGCTGAGTCCCACGTCCCAAGTACCCTAGGACAGATGCCCTGACCTGAAGTCACAAACCCTGGGCTGGCCAGAGGCACTGCCCACCATCATCGTGGGGTGCCCAGCCCAGAGGGTGTCCAGGTCAGAGCCAGAGAGAGCTGGCCTGCTCCCTCTGTGGGGCTGTGGGTACCCATTCCTGGGTGGGGGTGGCCTGGCTGGCAGAGGCGCACGGCAGCGCCGGGCTGTGCTGACCGGTGACTGCGAGGTGAGTGGCGCTGCCCTCACTGACACGCCACCCGTTCCCTTGTCTTCCCGTGTTGCTGCTGCAGCGGGAGCTCAGTGTCAGGTAAGACTTCCCACACCGGACTGCTCACACGGAGGCATTTCCAACATCCCCAGGAGCTCGGAGTCCGGGCTGTCACCCGGGCGGCGGGAGGATCCTCTCCCGCCGCGCCCACCCCTTGTGCAGCCCTGCCCCAGGCACAGAGGGGGTGGTATGGTGGCCCCCACACTGTTTCTGCCTGCCTTTGCTGGCAGACAAGGAAACTATGGCACAGGGAGGTTAAGGAACTTGCCCAAGGTCACACAGCCCTGACCTAGGCTGGCCAGGCCTCTTTGGAGGCTCCTCCCCAACTGGAGGCTGGTTGCATGGGGTCCAACCCCAGGGGGCACAGCCATCCTGAGCCAGCATTGCTGGGCCCCCAGGGCGGTGGCCACAGGCATGTTCCTGAGCAGTCAGCCTGGATCTGCACCTCTGCCCAAGCAGAGGGGGTCAGTCTGACGCCCCAGGTGGTGGTGAGGCCCCAGCCCCCTGACCCCCTGCCCACCCTGGCTCTGGAGTCAAGGCAGAGAGAGAGCCAAGAGGAGCTCTGGCTGGGCCAGGGGCTGCATCTCCATCCTGCCCATGAGAGCAGGCGGAGCACCTGTCCCCACACAGTGGTCACTCTGACCTGCCCTCCGTCCAGGCTTTCTGGGGTCGGGAGCGCCCGGCTGAGCCCCCGGCAGGAGAGCCCCCAGGTCACACTCTTAGCACCGAAGCTCCCGATGAAGCGGCTGCGTTGGAGATGCCTCCAGGGCTGGTCACTGGCCGCCTCCAGCTTCCTGCCCTTGCATGAGTCTCTGCTTGGCTCTCACCCAGACCAGGGCACCTGCAGGTCTTGTCATGTCAGGTCCTCTGGAAGCCTTTGTTCTGAGCAAAAAAAGTTTCTAGGGTTTCAAATTTGAAAAAACACCTAAACACAGCCAGCTACATTTTCCTTTCTCTGGTCAGCCAAGGAAGTGGTGGCTCACGGCTGCTCACCTCCGTCAGCCCCAGGAAGTGTGGTTGGGGGTGGGTGGACCCGCAGGGTGGCCCCGGGTGTGGACTCTGCTGACCCTCACGCCCTCCCGCCAGCCATGCCCGCAGAAGCAAAGGCTCGGGGGTCTCCCTGCTGCTGGCCACTTGCCTCTCTTCCTCAGGCCAGCTGGTGGCCGCAGGGACCACCTGTGCTCCCCTGCTAAATGGTCTTTTTCTCTTTGTTCTTTTCCTCTTCTTTGTAAACCTTTGGGTTTCCTGCCCTGTTCCCTCCCCGAACTTACTCTTCACCTGGCGAGCAGAGGAAGCTGCGCTGGGATATGTGAGGACAGAGTGCGCTCTGGTTGTGGTGCTGCCGTGCTGTGCGCCCCCCTCCCCGCTTCGCCCTCCCCGCTTCGCCCTCCCCTCCCCCTCCCCGTAGGCCTCTTACCCCCCACCCCACCCCCCGACCCCCCACCCCACCCGCAGGTCCCCGCCCCTCCCATTTCCCTTTCCCAAGCCCCTCCCACGTCCCTCCCCAGGTGTCCCCCCCACCTCGCTGCTTCTGCTCTTCCCCCTCCTCCTTTCTCTCTACCCTCCAGGCATGGGGCAGCAGGGGCCGCACTGAGCCAGCTTTGCTCCCCTCTCCTGAGGGAGCCACGCATCACCTGAGGAAAAGGGTCAGGGCCAGGGCGAGGCTTGGCCCCAAAGCTCAGCTGTGCCCCCAGGGAGAGGTGTCCTGGGGTTGGAGGCTAAGACATCTGCGTGTGTGAGGCCACAGCCTCCCGCTGCCTAGTCCCTTCTGCTTCCTCCAAGCGAAGGGACCTGGACTGGGAGGGAGGCTCCCATCGCGGCCCCTCGCCTCCTGCCTAATGGTCAGCTGCCCTGCCTTCCGCTGTGTCCTTTAACCTTTGCCTGGTCGTCAAGGGGGCGGGGGCATCTCGGGTTGGGGCCCTCCCACCAGATCAGCCACAGGGAGGCAGCGCCCGCCTGCCCGCTGTCCCCCCCACAACTACTCCCACACACGGCCTCTGGAGTGGGAGGATGGGGCTCCAGAAGAAGACAGCCCTTCTTGAGTCTGCAATCGACTTGTCCCCAGGGCCGCGCTGGCCTCAGCGCACCAGTGCCACCCCCTGCCCCGGACGTTGAGTGTCCTCAAGAGCACGCCGCAGGTGCGGGGCATGCACACCATCATCAGGTGAGGGCCCTCCGGGGGCGGGCGGCTGGGCAGGGCCACCCCTTTTCTAAACCAGCTGGTGACCGGTCCGCAGGGACAAGGAGACTAGCCGGGACGAATTCATCTTCTACTCCAAGAGGCTGATGCGGCTGCTCATTGAGCACGCGCTCTCCTTTCTGCCCTTCCAGGTGCGCAGCGGGCGGGGGCGCGGGCGGGGGCGGGGGCGGTGTCGCTCCTTGTACTCACGGGCCCCCATCCGCTCTTCGCGCAGGACTGCGTCGTGCAGACCCCGCAGGGGCAGGACTACGCGGGCAAGTGTTATGCCGGGAAGCAGGTACCAGCTGGGCCGCGGGACTGCGGCGGGAGGGCAGCGGAGGGGACAGGGGTCCGGCCCGCTCAGCCTCCCCTCCCCCCAGATCACGGGCGTGTCCATCCTGCGGGCTGGCGAGACCATGGAGCCGGCGCTGCGGGCCGTGTGCAAAGACGTGCGCATCGGCACCATCCTGATCCAGACCAACCAGCTCACTGGGGAGCCCGAAGTGCGGGGCAGGAGCCTGGGGGCCCGGGGTGCACGCAGGCGGGGGACAGTGCGGGGGTGGGAGCCTGGGGGCCCCGGGGTGCACGCGGGCGGGGGACACGGGGAGCCTGACGTGCGGCCCTGGGTTTGGGCCGGCTCTGACCCTGTGGCTGCCCGCAGCTCCACTATCTGCGGCTGCCCAAGGACATCAGCGACGACCACGTGATCCTGATGGACTGCACTGTGTCCACGGGTGCTGCAGCCATGATGGCTGTGCGCGTGCTCCTGGTGAGGGGCCGGGGCAGGGGCGTGCAGGCAGGCGGCAGGGCTGGGGCGGGATTCACCCGCCCCTTTGGTGCAGGACCACGATGTGCCTGAGGACAAGATCTTCCTGCTGTCGCTGCTCATGGCTGAGATGGGCGTTCACTCGGTGGCCTACGCCTTCCCGCGAGTGAGAATCATCACCACCGCGGTGGACAAGCGTGTCAACGACCTGTTCCGCATCATCCCCGGCATTGGTGAGGCTGCCCAGGCCGGTTCGGTGGTGCATTGGGCCGGGTGGGCCTGAGACCCCACTACAAGGGCCTGCTTCTTTCTCCAGGGAACTTCGGCGACCGCTACTTTGGGACTGATGCTGTCCCGGATGGCAGCGACGAGGAGGAAGTGGCTTCGGCGAGTTAGCGCCCAGGCTGAGCCTCCCGCACCAGCCCCTGCCTGCCTATTGGGGCCCTGCTTTCCAGTACAGAGAAGTTAACTTATTTTAATTAAAAAAGATGTTACTAATATAACTTATTCTATACATTTTACAAAATAAATAAAGCTTTAGGAAAATGAAGCTGTGACTTGTTAGCTGGGGCACAGGAGTACTGTTCTGCCTGTGGCCTGGGACCTGGGCTGGGGAGTGGCCCCAGGGCGGCCCCTGTCCCCAAGCTGCAAGGTTGCCACTGAGAGGGGCGGAGTCGAGGGGCCTGGGCTCTGCTGGGTTTCTGGTTGGGCCCCTGCTTTCTCCCCAGGAGATGGGTTCCTGGTCTTGCACTTGGCTTTCCTTGCAGTGCAGGGTCAGTGCCAGATGGAGGAGAGGGCAGAGCTGGGGCTCGCAGCTCCGGGTTCTGGCACATGGGTCCCTTGCTGACCACCTGACCTGGACCTGGAGCTCTAGGTCTCACAAGAGGCAGCCTCTGCAGCTCCCCAGCCTGTGTTTGTACTGTGGGGGCCCAGCGGAAATCAGTGTGTGGGCAGCTGTAGGAGGGAGGGAGGAGCTGGTCTCAGCCACTGGCAGGAGCCCCAGTTGCAGGGAGATGGTCAGGGCCTCAGTGGGCCAGCCACACCGTTCAGGGCCAGAAACCCACGTCCAGCCCTGCCTTCACTGCTCCTGGGCTTAAGGTGAGGACAGGCTTCTCTGCTCCTCCAGACAGCCGTTCCTGGCAGGTGCACATTCGGGTGCACCTTCCTTCCCTCCTGGGCGAGGTGTGCATGGTGCAGGTGGCTGGGCTGCCGCAGGCGGGCTGTCAGGTGGGCTCCTCTGCCCTCCAGGCCTGGCTCTTGCCACTTTCCTGCCCCCCCCCTTGGTTCCCCTCACCTCACAAAGGGCCATGTCATGGAAAAGCTTGTTGTAGGCGGAGACAGGAAGTCACTGGGTGGGGACCAGGCCAAAGGCGGGCAGATAAAGGCAGGAGCCTTGTCCAAGGGGTGGCCAGGCACAGGGACAGAAGACTGACATGGGGTCCAGAGGTCAGCAGGAGGGGCTGCTTCTCCTCAGCCTGGTGAGTGGAACCCTCTCCCATGTGTCCAGAGGCCCCATTCATTCATTCATTGCTTCATTCATTCTTGTGCTATGTGCTGGGAAGCTGGAGGCTGCAGCAGGCCTAGCCCTTCTCAGGAGGTGTGATGGGGACATGAGGCTGGGAGGATGCCATTCTGTCCAGCCAGTTCTTCCCAGGTGAGGAATGGGCAGTTACTGAGGAGCCCGGCAGGGCTAGGTCATTCCTGGGAGGGCCCCTCAGAGTCCAGTGAGTGGCTAACCAGCTTCCTGAGAATAAATCCAACTGAGGCACATGCATGTGCCAGCACTACCACGCACACATATATCTTGTGCCCAGCTGCACACGACACATGTCCACGGACACAAGCGCATGTGTGCACAACGCAGCTCAGGGCTGGAAGGAGAGAGCCCAGCTGCCCCCACCCTATTCAGCCACCAGCCCCTGGGGGGAGGATAAATTCCTCCCTCTTTTTTTTTTTTTTTTGAGGAAGATTGACCCTGAGCTAACATCTGTTGCCAATCTTCCTCCTTTTTTGCTTTTTTTCTCCCCAAAGCCCCAGTAGATAGGTAGTTGTATGCCATAGTTGTACATCCTTCTAGTTGCTCTATGTGGATCGCCACCTCAGCATGGCTTGATGAGCAAAGCGTCCGTCCATGCTCAGGATCCAAACTGGTAAACCCCAGGCCACTGAAGCAGAACCGCTATGCCACTGGGCTGGCCCCTCCTCCCTCTTCTTGAGGGTCTGTGGGGGCCTAGGGAAGAGCCTAGAGGCAAGAGACCTGAACCACAGACCCTGCCTTCTCAGGCTGGGGTCCCCTCATCAGAGGCAGCTCAGGGAGGCCACAAGTTAGGGCAGTTCTTGGGCCCATTTCCTGCCAGAGCCTTGCGTGGTGGTGGAAGTGGGCCACCTTCCAAACAGACCTCGGGGAGGGTCTTCCAGGTGCCAAAGGGAGGAGAGGGCAGTTCCTCCGGCCCCCAGCAGCCTCCCAATCCCAGATACAGGATCAGGATCCAAGGTCTAAGACTCCTGGAAACAGCATTGGACACAGCTGCCGGAGGTATCAAGGGCTTCCAGTTCAGGGAGAAGATTGGGTGGGTGGTGGTCTTCAGGGATGGGTGAGCCCATCCCCAGGAAACCGTCTGATGGACGAATTGGGGGCTGGGAGCCAGGTGGCCTTCGTGCCGCCTTTCTGGACATCTGGGCTCTTCTGGGCTCAGCAGAGGCTGAGGGGTGTGTGGGGGGAGGCACCTGGAGAAGAGGTCAAGGAGAGCTGTGAGGATGAGGCCGCAGCAGGGAGAGATCCTCAGAGCCTGGTCGGGGGAGAGGTGGGCGAGGTGCAGATCTGGAGCCCCCCCTGCACTTGTTCAGAAGCTCCTGTGACGCTCAGGGTGAGGGTCCACAAGGAGAACGCAGCTGCTGAGGGCTCCGCCAGCTGCCCCCGGGCAGTGCCTCCAGGGCTGTCCGACCTGAGAATGGTGAGTCTCCAGGGTCAATCTCAGGTTCGTCAGCCCATGAGACACTGTCCACCCCCAGCAGTGGCTGCCACAGGGTGATGAGGGATGCCCTGGCCTGGCTGGAAGGGAAGCTTGGGGTGCCCTGCCAGGGGATGAGGCCCAGAGCCAGCATTAGGCACATGTGGTTGTCACGCTGACTTGAGCAGGTCATGTGTGCCTACTATACACGTTGCCTGCAGAAGGGTCTGGAGGGCTGGTATGGCCAGGGGAAGGACTCCGCCCCATGGCGCCTCAGCTGGGCCACCTGGAGTCAGGAAGCATCCGGCAAGACACTTGGATTCCTGGGGCCCCGGCCTGATGCAGCTCTAGTGCTCAGGGTGAGTCCTGGCAAAAGGGTGTCCTGCACAAGTGCTGGGCCAGGCCTGTGGCAGGAGGCAGCCAGAGACAATGCAGGAGGCTGGGACTTGCTGGCCCTCCAAGGTCAAGCTGAGAGTTTTCAGCGAGCAGGAGGAGAGGGAGCAGGGAACTCAGAAGTGCGAAGGGGCAGGGCAAGGGGTAGCGGTTAGATTTTGGCTATGCTCGGGTTAATGGGGCAATTCGCACGTGGGTTACGAGACCCACGTCTGTGACCGCCACAGGATGGGGCCCGAGGAGGGACTGAGTTCGGAGCAATGGCGACTTCAGCGGCGACACATCCGCTGAGACGCCCCCGCTGAGACGGGTGGGCCTAGCTCCGGGCGCGGGTCCCTTGGCGCTTCTGGTCACCAACCGGCTTCCAGCTGGGGGCCGGGACCCGCCCCGGGGTCACGTGGCTGGGGGTGGGGCTGGCGCTGGCTCCCTTCCCCGCGGGGTTCTGCGCCGCGCGCCCCGGTCCCAGCACGAGCGGAGCCAGTGCGAGTGTCCCCGATCCGGCCGGCGGGGGACCTGGACGGAGAGGGCCCGCGCTGGGGCGAGCGGACAGCGCGGAGGGATCCGCGGGCCTGGGCGCTCGGCGGGGAGTTCTGGGGATGTCCCAGAACCGGGCGCCCCGCAGGGTTTGTTCTGGGTGGGAGCAGGGGGTTCCTCTGAGGCAGGAACCTGGAGAGGGTGGGCGGCCCCACAGCAACGCGGACGTGACGGTGGGGTCCCCGGGCCCCCGTGCCGCCCACCCTCGGGGCCGGAGCCAGACCCGGGGGCACAGGTGTGAGAGGGACATTAACTGAAAGGCTGTGGCAGGTGGCATCTGTGGCCTGGGCCTGGTTTCTCTGGAGGCAGTTGCTGCCCACAGCCCTACTGGGCCTCCTGGGTTAAGGGCCCACTAGCCCCAATGTGTGCAGAAGGGCACACATGGCCAGACACACAAACTCCCAGAGACATGCACACCCTGAGGCAGAGAGCTGAAGCCTACACAGCTATCTCAGGGGTGAGGAAACAGGCACAGAGGGCTGGAGTCTGGGCTAGACACCCCAGGCTACGGCCTGTGCCGTGTCCAGGGAGAGAGGCTTGGCTGGGCCCAGGCCGGCCCCTACTCCTCTCCCTGCCATCAAGGTGAGCGGGGTGTGTGTGTATGAGCCTCAAAACCTTCTGGGGGCCTGACTGCTAGAGGGCTCGGTGGGAGATGGGCCCTACCCAGGAAGATGAGACAGCAGCGTCCAGGCATGAGCATCTCAGTGCCGTCCACTCAGACATGCTGGGTGGGGCAGTTAGGGGGACAACCCTGGGACGCCTACCCCAGAATGACCAGGACCAGAGGTGGACATGGATGGAGCTGCCCAAGGGTCAGCACAGAGCACAGGCCCAGCCGCCCTGACCACATTGAGGTCACTGCCACAGGGGCTGGAAGGTGCCCTGTGCTGTCACCCCTCCCTACCTCGTGCTGCCAGCTGAGAAGAGGCCTGCTGTGCAGCCCAGGGTCCAGGCGCAGTTCAGCAGCTGCAGCCCTGCTCATCCAGCAGGACAGTCACTGACAGGCAACAGGATGAAAGGTGGTGCCGCTGTCTCAGGGGGACAGCACGGACCGTTCCAGAGGCTGGGGTGGTAGGAGTTAGTGATGGTCAGCCAAGTGGGGAGGAGGGGACTATAGTCTCGGTGTTCAGAAAACGGAGATATAAACCAAACCCGGAGGGGGGCGGGGGGGCACCTGTCCACACTCAGACAAGGCAGGTGGGAGTGAGGTCCTTGGGGCCCAAGGTCAGCTGCCCCTCAGTGAGACCCCCCACAACAGGATTCTGCAGGAATCACGAACGAGGACGCACGCCTGCAGCATGTACAGTGAAAACGTTTATTGTACAACAGTCATCTTTATTTCAGGTCTACACTCAGACACAGGAGACGGAGATTACCGTGGAAACCATCCTGGCCCTCCAGCTGGCCCTCAGGTGTGCTGGGAGTCAGGGCCAGTAAAGGACAGAACCAGCCCATGGACAACTGCTTTCCATGCATTTGCATTTAGTTTTTTTTTTTTTTTTTGGTGAGGAAGACCAGCCCTGAGCTAACATCCGTTGCTAATCCTCCTCTTTTTGCTGAGGAAGACTGGCCCTGGGCTAACATCCGTGCCCATCTTCCTCCACTTTATACGAGACGCTGCCACGGCATGGCTGACAGGCAGTGCGTCGGCGGGCGCCCGGGATCCGAACTCGCGAACCCCGGGCTGCCAAGCGCGGACGAAACCGCTGTGCCACCGGGCCGGCCCCTGCATTTAGTTTTTAAAAACAATGTGTTTATATATTTCGGTGTAAACTGCCTCCCTTCATTTAGCTTGAAACATTACCCCATTTTCCAGGGAAACAAAAGCTACCAAAAGGCACTGCCTGGCCCCTGCTCCTCCCGTGGGCCGTCCCAGGAGTCAGGACAGAGACCCTTTTAGAACACAGCTTTGTCACTGACTGTATCTGATGCTTAGAAAATTGGTTTTAATGTTTCAAGGGAGAGAAAGGTTCCAGCCACCTCTTCGATGTCACATGGGGACACTCACCTATGGGTCAGGTGAACGTGACAGGAGGGCCCCCAGAGATGGGCATGACACTTGACATCGGGAGCCCTGGCATCCTGCCCTGGAGAAGCTGACGCCGGCAGTGGAAGGCCACTGAAGTGTGCTCAGGTGCCACACCCAGCCATCCACTCAAATTCTAGGTATGCAGTAGGGTTGATATTTCCTTCTGTGCATCCAGCAAAGGGGTTCACCCGACCCTGTTCCTGTCCCGACTCACCAAGAAACCAGAGGCCATTTTGGAGCCAACTTTTATTGTACTTGTTGCTTCGCCGCTGGACACAGCAGAAATGCCTGCTGCGTGATATATACATATACACATATGTACACACACGGAGATACACCACTGCCCACACCGACAGCACAGACGCCAATCGTGCTTGCAGGGACAGTAAAAATGTAGCTTTTGCCAATTCCACAGGATGATTCACAACCAAAATAACAAAAACAAACAGGTCAGTCTTGTGTCACATGGGTTCACAGCTCAGAATATTGAGAAAGGAATGAGATCAGTCACTTTTTTCATACCCCTCACAACCCGTCCCCTGGGAGGATGCGCTGAGAACCAGGGAAAGACGAACAGGGCACCTCAAGCTCTGCCCACACATCACCTGGCCCCTCCAGCGAGAGCCTGTGTGTGGGCGCCATCCTGCTCACTGGTCTCACTCCAGGTGCCAGGTGCTGGGGAGGCCTCTCGTCTCCTCAGACCGCCAGCTGCCCCAGTGGGTGTTCCTCCGGCATGAGCTCAAGTGGAATGACCACCCATGGTTAGAACACATGAGAACGGTCCTGGCAGGCCTTTCCCTGAGAGGAGCCTCACTGCCAAGCCCAGTAGCCCACAGTGTGGAGATGCCACCTGCTCCAACTACAGTGTGCACCCTGGCGTCTTTCTCCCGTAGGTTCCAGCGGGTGCTGACTGCACTGACCGATGAGAGAACTAGGCAGGCTCACACAGAGCGGTAAAGCTAAAGCAGTTTGAAATACAGTAAAGCTGAAAGGAAGACAAGAGAAGACAACACTGAGAAACAGAGGTCTACACACCAGTAGCTCCCGTCAGATGCCCGGCAGGTCTCGCACATGCTTCCTGCTTGCTGCCAGACCCCCTTGGGGCACCCACTGCTCTGGGTGCCGGTCAGGGAAAGCCCTGCCCTTTGAGAAACAGGATAGCTTCGGCATGCGCTGACCCCAGCAGGTCCCTGGCCACTCACACTAGCTGACACCAGCACTAGCACACTAGCTGACACCAGCACTAGCCACACGTGGCCCCAGCCCTGGGCAGCCCTAGAGTGAGGGCCGAGGGGCTCCTGTCACTGCCATAGCAGGCAAGGATCGGCCTCCACTTAGCACATGAATAGGGGTGTCCCTCCAGACTCAACACCTGTGCTCACAAGGGAAACAGACGGACCACCAAGAAAAAAGGAAATGTATCCAGGGCATCCTTGTCCTGAATCAAGACGGGCCCGAAGGGGTACAGTCAAGTCTTGTAAGGGTCCACCTCTGAATCACAAAGGGGAAAAGCCTTCGGGGTCGGGGGCGGGGGGCTCCAGGTGGCCATCCGGCTCCCGAGTGCCTGGCCTGTGCAATCTCCACCATCATCTTGAGGATTGTCATTGTCGTGACTTATTTAGTTTTCACAAATTCTGCAGGAGACTGGGTTCAACAAACGTCCGGAACGGTCCCTTTTCCATGCCGCCCTGGCCTCCAGGGGAGCTTCATGTTTCTAGAAAGTGACCATAAGATTCTGTAACCGAGAGACCTGGCGGAGACCCACTTTAACACGTGTGATGAGTCCAGAGCTGCAGGGGTCCCCTGCAGACCCCACAGAGGGGCCCGGCTGTGCTGAGGCCAGGCCCCCAGCGACTGCACAGCCACCGCAGAAGGGGTAGCTTTCCACCTTAAGTCTAAGCTTTGAACTTGGTTCTTGGCCATTCTGGGGAAAAACAACTCATTTCCTAAGTTATTTCCAAAAACATCACACAGGCTGACTACGGCATGCATCTCAGGCTGAATTCTTGCTGCTGTTTTGCGACCGGCACAGAAGACGGGCTACTGTCTCTCCTCCCGCCTCGTTCCAGGGTGGGTCAAACAATGAATTTCTCATCCTTTTATGAGGTCTGATTTTTGCAAATTATTTCTGACAATGTCCTAGTGCATATCTCCCCCTCACTGAATATCTGCATGATCATTTTAATAAGAAAAAACAAAACAAAATGAGACCAAAAAACTGCCCAAGGACCTGGTGCTGGGCTGCACCAGAGGTCAGCCGGGGGCCCTGGCATTGAGGTGGCTCTGCCAGAGCCAGCTCTCACACCAGCACGGCCTTCCAAGAGGTCCACACTCTGCCCGACACTGCTGTTCCTTCCAGCCACTTTCTGGCCAACACGAACCTACTCTCTGCATGGCCCGGGGTGGGCAGGCAAGGGCAATGGGTGAGGTGGGGCTGCGGGTCAGCAGACAGGTGGGAAAACAGTGGGCTTCGGGAACACGTTCTGGTACGTCTGAGCCAGAGAGTTGCCACTCATGCAGCCTTGTCCTCCTCGCTCTTCATCCCTCCGGGAAGTCCAGGACACACCCAGCAGCAGTCATTACGGTCGTTCTGCAGAAACCAGGCCCACTTGAGCCACTCGGGTCTCCCATGGCCGAGGGTAGGTCCAGCAGGGGCCTGGGCCAGCACAGGCACGTCATAACCCACGTCTCATTTCCTTAGTCCCTCTCGGTGGGGGCACCACCCACAAGGTCTGGGACACAGACAAGATAGACTAACTTCCCAGAGTTTACAAAAGGCGCGGCTTGACACAGCAGCGAGCGGCATTCTCTGGTCTGGCCGGTGGCTAACCAGCCAAAGGACACAGGGTTTCCCTGGGACCAACCCTCCTAGGCCACAGTGTGCCTTCGGTCCAGCTGGTCCTTCTTCCAGGAACCTGATGCCTCCAGCTCTGCCTGATCCATCCATGACAGCTGAAGGGAGCAGGCGAAGGAAAACGGGGTGGGTGGGGGCTCCGGGAAGCAGAGAGGAGGGCTGTGCAGCCACATGCCACCACTGACCTGGACTCTCAGTCCCTCTGGCTATACTAATTGGGCCGCTGCTACCAAGTATGGTTCTTAGAGGTCCAAAAAGCATTACAAAGAGGCCAGTTGGGCCTGAAGGAATGTGGAAGATGAGGCGGGGAGGGGAGGGGGAGACTGCTGGAATGTGGCCTGGGGGAAGTGCGGGAGCACACTGGAAGGACAGGGGCCTCAGGTCCATGTGACACGGAGACCCAGGCTGGACACAGGCAGAGAACTTGGTCTCAGGATCAGGAGCGCCTCCTGCGGCTCCCACAACGAACTCACCACAGGAGAAACCCCGCCACAAGGCTAAGCAAACCGTCCTCGACGGGCACACCACGGGAACGCCGATGGCACTGGCACCAGGGGGATGTGCCCAGCTCCTTCCCGGCAGGTGAGGCCAGAGGCTCTGCCCATGGCCACACAGAGCGGGACTAGACCCCACAGCTCCGGCCTCCATCCCACAAGCAGGGGAACGGAGCAGCCCCTCCGGCCTGAGCCCGCCTGGCCAGGAGGCACCATGCAGCCACGGTCAATCCACTGCACTGACCTAACTGAGAGCCCCGGGGCGGCTCCACCGTCTGGTTAACGCGGTCACGCAGCAACACACCCACAACACAGACATGGAACGGAACCTCATACATGCTATTAAAAAAGGAAAAACAGAAGAAGAAGAAGACCGTAGCTAAACTGCTTTAAATACTGCATGCTACGCACTTCGTGGATTGGGGATCGACAGATGGGTGGGCACAGAAGCAGGAGGGGCCCAAGGCGGCCGTGGCGGGTCGGCGGCTGCCCTTCCTCCGTGGCCAGAGCGGCTCCCCCTCATCCCTGTGACTACAGTTCATGATTCTAAGGTGGAAGTGGCCGGGTGCTGATTTATCCTCTAATCACAGCTTCTCCTCAACTTAATTGAACCCGTCGGTGTGGTAGCTGGGGTGGGAGTCGGCCGTGAGCTGGGTGGTCTCTGTGGCAGATGCTGGCTGTACGACGATCGGCGTGTCTGTGGCCTCTGAAAAGCAAGCACACACACGCTCACTGCACGAGGACAGCGGCCTGACCCTCAGGTCTCACCAACACACCGTGAGGCCCCCCAACAACACCGTCCTCGTGTGACAATGCTCGGTCGCCTGGTCGCTGCTCTTCTGAGGTCAGAGGTCGTAGGACACGTGCTCAAAGGGGAGAGGCTATTTGCTGACCTCCGCCCAACACGACCTTCCTCAGTCGCCTCAGGTCACCGCCAGCCCTCAGCCCCTCCCCACCTACTTGGTCCCTCGGAGCTACGGCTACCACAGTGCGCGGGTAGGGACAGCCCTCTGCGTCTGCTTTTACCTCAAGTGTCCACGTTCACACCTCAACAGTCCCAGCTGCCACCACAAACACTCCCGGCACAGTGTCAGTGCCCTCCTGTTTGACAAGACAGGTTGACACTGTTCAGGGCCTGTTCTGGCTCTGCCCCACGCACAGAAACTAGGTCCTCGGACTGGCACTCACCCCTCTCATCAGACTGCAGCTGCGCCTCCAGGTCCTCAGGGGAGACGTAGAACTCGGTCTCCTCGCCCTCGGGTGCCTTGGGCTTGCACTTCCCACAGCAGCAGTTGAAGCAGCAGCACAGGCAGCAGCAGCAGTAGCAGCACGTGAGGAGCCCACAGAAGACAAAAAGGGCCTGGGGCGGAGAACGGGAGCGCTGACACTGCGGCCGCCTGGGCCCCAAGACCCCGCGGCGGGCAGCACCCACCCCACTGTAAGCCTGCAGCTCGCTTAACAAGAGCTACAGAGCATGCTTCATGCCAAGAGTGTTCTTTTCCAGATCAAGAGGTATAAAGAAAGGACTTAAAACAGGAAGACAGGAGAGACAGAGAGAGATCAGTTGCTTAAAGAAAAGTAATTTTTGAAGAAGGGCATGAGGGTAACTAGTAAACAACAAAGATGGGCTCCCCACAGAGCAGAGCCATGGAATTAGTCATGCTCTTTGACCTTACATGTCACAGATGCTTTGAATGAAATAAGGAGGAGAAACTGGGTGATACATCCAAAGTTTCTCAAGTTAGATTTCAAACAAATCTTCCCTAATAACAAAGAAGATCTATCCACAACATGATGAAAAAGTGTAATTCCTATCTGTCCTTTTAAGAACTCACAGTGATTCATGAAAGAAAATTATGTTGCTACCACTGGCTCAGCACTCATCTTGCTCTGTGCACTCTGGCTCGCTGCAGGCAGGCCACAAGCCAGCTACAAACAGCAGGCGACTGAAACCTTTGCCCATATTCTCACAGGATGAGGAAAGAGACTGCCATATGCCAAGAAACCATTTCTCAAGAGCGTAGAGTATTTGATGAAATGCACTGATTCCATAAGATCTGAAATCCTACCAGGCATAAGATTATCTCCACATGTTCATGCCGGCAGCAAGCTGTCCGCTCCGCCTCACCTTGGCCCACCAGCTGGAGAGCACGAAGTAGGTGTTCACGTTCTCCTCCCCGAACTGCTCAGCCACGTAGAGCCCAAGCGAGCCGTACTTGTCGTAGATGTTTCTTTTTGTGGCGTCCGTCAGGATGGCGTGGGCGTTGTTGATCTCCTTAAACTTGTCTGCAGCCTCCGGGTTATCAGGGTTCTTATCAGGATGGTATTTCAAGGCAAGTTTCCTGCAAACCAAAACCATTTCCTGGTCTCGAGTCTCACACTCGTCCACTGATGGAGGGCCCAGTGGAAGAAATGATGACCCATTTACCATCATGCTTTCAAACTTTCCTCAGAATTCGAGAACGTCAAGGTCAAACGAAATCTCTGCAGTCATTTCAGGGCAAACCTCCCCGGCCTGATCCATCCACAGAGGAGTAAGTCCCGAGGTGAGAACTAACCTGGCTGACTGGCTGTCCTGCGTACAGCCTGCAATGGACACTCCCGAGGACTCTCAACAGCGCAAAGGCAAACCCTACTGCTGACCTCTAGCGTCCTAGCGGCCTAACTGCACATTTGCCAAATAAAGTGGTAAGCAAGGAGGGGTGTAATGAAGGCATTTTAATATGTTTAATAATGATACAACACTAAGAACATAAAGGAGGACTACCTGAAGTGTCTGGATTAATGACGATGTCTGTCTCTTACCACTTACTCAACGAAATCATACGTAAGGGGTGAGTTCTTCAAGTTCAGTCAGAAGGCTACAGCAGCAGGATGAGGAGATCCTGTCATCACTGTGTTGCACAACATTCTAAAGCCCCCTGCTCAGCAGGTTCAGACCTGCTTCCCTATGGAACTGTCTGCTCCAGGGTAAAGAGCTTGTATTCTCTACAAAGTGCTATTTTCTGTTGCCAAGAAAACATTAATATAACAATTTTAAGCTATAAGGGAACACACTACACTTACAAAGATGCAATGGAACCGTTACCAGTTACATGCAGAGAGAGCCAGGAAAAACCACATGGAGTGGTTCTTAGTAAACACAGATCAAACCACACGGGCGCCAGAGCCCGGGGGCGGCCTCGTACCGGTAGGACTTTTTAATGTCGTCCGAGGTTGCATTCTTGTCCAGCCCGAGAACGTGGTACAGTGACTCTCCAGAGGTGGAGAGTGAGCGCTGTCTCTGATCTGCCATGATAGGCTAATCTACAAGAGAACATCAAAAAGACAGATAAAAATTCCAAGCACAGAGCTGATGGACTTTATTCCATATGACTGTTTTAAGCAAAACATCACACACTATTTGTGGGCGTCATAACGTACACAGATGTAACACACTCAACCACAGATAAAGGAGTGGCCCCCATGGGGGCAAAGGGCAATGTTTCTGACTGTTCATGTGGAGTGCTGCAATACTGCTCGTAAGCAGACTATGAAAAATTGGGTTTATTGTAACCCCTAGAGCAACCTCGAAATAAAAAATGCAAAGAGGTATGGTCAAAAAGTTAAAAGAAAAAGGAAAAGGAAACTCTTTAGACTAAAAACTCCAGTTAAAGGAAGAGATTGTCAAAATGGATAAAAATGCAAGATCCAAGAGCCTCCAAACACATGAAGCAAGCACCGAAGGACGAAGGCAGAAGCGGACAACTCCACAGCGGCAAGTCTTCAAACCCTCTTTCAGAAACTGACAGGACAGACACACAATCAGGAAAAATACTGACCATCTGAAGAACACTATCAACCACCACAACCTAACTGATCCTTGTATGACACACAACATCTACGGAATATACATTTTTAAAAAATCACCAAGACATACCACGTGTTGGGCCTTAAAACAAGTTTCAATCACTTTAAATGGACTGAAATCATACACAGTATGTTCCTTGACCTTAACAGAATTAAATTAGAAACTCACACTAAGATATCTAGGGAAACCTCAAGTATTTAATATTAAACAATACACTTCTAAATAACATGCAGCTCAAAGGAAAACATTACAAGGGAAATTAGAAAATATTTTGAGTTAAATAGTAACAAAATAGAATATATTAATCCAGACCTAAGGTTCAACCTCATAAAACTAGAAAACAGCAGGGTAAACCCAAAAGAAATGGAAGGAGGGAAATAATAAAGAGCAGAAAGCAACAAAATAGAAAACAGATAAACAATAGAGAAATTTAACAAAGCCAAAAGTTAGTTCTTTGAAAACAACAACAAAATTGATAAACAGGCCAGACTAATGAAGAAAAAAACCCCAGAAATCAGCAACGTGAGGGATGAAAGAGGGGTCATCACTATAGACCCTACAGGCATGAAAAAGATAATGAGAAGATCACAGATAATTTTATGCCAAGAAATTAGATGAAATGGACAAATACTTTGAAAACTACAACTTACCAAAATTAACACAGGATGAAACAGAAAATCTGAATAGCCCTATATCCATTAATAAAATTGAATTTGTAATACAAAACTTTCCCACAAAGAAAATTCCAGGCCTAGAAGGTTTTTCTACCAAATATTCAAGGAAGGAATGATATCAATCTTAGACAAACTTTTCCAAAAACAGAGGAGGAGGCAACTTTTCTCAACTTGTTTCTGGAGGCCAGCACAACCCTGCTACCCAGACCTACCAAAGACATTACCAAAAAATCCCTCATAAACACGGAGGCAAAAATCCTTAGCAAAACATTAGCAAATTGAATCTAACAATATACAAAAAGTTATATACATCACGTTCAAGCAGAAATTATCCCAGGAATGCAAACGTGAGTTAACATTTCAAAATAAATCAACGTAATTCACTAGATTAATAGAACAAATGAGATAAACCACATGATCATCTCAATAGATTCACAAAAGCATTTGGCAAAATTCAATACCAATTCATGACTTTAAAAATTCCCAGCATATTGGGAATAGAAGGGAACTTTCTCAGTCTGATAAAAACCTACAAATAATATGCTTAGCAGTGAAATACTGAATGCTTTTCTCTTAAGATTAAAACATGATGGGGCCAGCCCGGTGGTGTAGTGGTTAAGTTCACACTCGCTTCGGTGGCCTGGGGTTTGTGGGTTGGGATGCCAGGTGCAGACCCACACACCAGCTCAAGCCATGCCATGGTGGCATCCCACATACAAAACAGAGGAAGACTGGCACAGATGTTAGCTCAGGGCCAATCTTCCTCACCAAAAAAAAAAAAAGAAAAAGAAAAAGAAAAAGAAAAAATGATGCCAGCTCTTACCACTTCTATTTAACACTGTTTTAGGATCCTGAACACTACAATAAGGAAAAAATAAAATAAAAAGACATAAAAGTATGCCTATTCATAGATGACTTGGAAAATCCTAAGGAATCTACAAAAAATGAGTAGAATAAATGAATTTAGTAAGATCAAAGGATACAAGTTTAATATTTAAAACAATCGATTATATTTTTGATAGCAGCAAAAATTTAGAAACTTTTATTACACATAAATTTCATTTTCAGCAGCATCCAAAGGCATAAAATTATTCAGGAGTAAAATCTAACAGAAGACATACAAGACCTCTACGTTGACGACTACAGCTCGCTGAGAGAAATGAAAGACAACCTAAAAAACAGATTTACCATGTTCAAGGATTAGAAGACTCAATATTGTTTAGATGGCAATTCTCTCCAGATTGATCTACTGATTCAATATGATCTTAACTCTAATCCCAGGCAGGCTTTTTTGTAGAAATTGACAAAATGATTTCAAAATTTGTATGGAAATGCAACAGGCCTAGATTAGCCACAGCAATGTTAAGAAGAACAACAAAGCTGAAGGACTTATCCTACCTGATTTTCAGACAAATTGTAAATCTACTAACCAAAGCTGTTTGGTACTAATCAACAAACAGACATAGAAACCAAGAGCAGAGCACAGAGTCCAGCACTGGACTGTGTAAGTCCAGTTCGCACTTACAGGCAAGCCACAGAATGGGAGGAAATAGTCATATCACATATATCTGAAAAATAACTCACATCCACAATACATAAAGACTTCTCACACAAGACAAAAAACCCAATTTATAGAAATGGGGAAAAGATCTGGACACTTCAAAAGACATACAGTCAATAGTACGTGAAAAGATGTTCAACATCATGAGTCATTTAGAAACGCAAAATACAACAAGATACCATTACACATCTACTAAAACAGCTTCTATTAAAAAGATGGACTATTTGAAGTGTTGGGAAGGATGTGAAGCAACGCGAACTCTCATCTATGCTGAAAACATAAATTGGTACAATCCCTTTATAAAAGTCTGGTATAGCTTAAAAAGTTAAACATACACTCACCTTATGACCCAGCAGTTCCACTGCTAGGTATGGTACTTACCTACAAGAAATGAAAACATCTGTCCACACAAAGACTTATACACAGACGTTCACAGCACCTTTATTCACAATAGCCAAAATTTGGAAACAACCAAAATGTCCATCAACAGGGAATGGATAAACAAACAATGGAATACTGCTCAGCATACAGGGAATGGGCTACCTTCACACACAACACCATAGCAACCCTCAAAGCATTTTCCTAAGTGAAAGGGGCCAAACCTAAAGGACGATGTGTGAGTTCCTTACATGAAGCTCCAGAAAATGCAGAGTAATCTACAGAAGGCAGATCGATGGTTGCTGAATGTGGGGGCAGAGGGAGAGATGGGTTACGGAGGGGCTCAAGGAAACTTAGGAAAACTGTTGGGCACATACCTACCACAGGGTCCAGTGGTTCCATTCCTGGGTGATTTACCCAAGAGAAAAGAAAGCACATGTTCACATAAAAACCTGTGCACAAACATTCACAGCAGCTGTATTTGTAATAGCCCCAAATGGGAATCAGCCCAGATGTCCTTCAACTGGATGGTTAAAAGACTGTGGTACGTATATACCATGTAACACCACTGAGCAAAAAACAAAACCACCAATGCACATAACTTGGATGAATCTCCAGGGAATTACACTAAGCAGATAAAAGCCAATCCCAAAAGATTACATCCTGTGACTCCATTTCTATAATATTTTTGAAATGGTAAAATGTTAGAAATAGCAGACAGACTGGTGGTTCTGTTACTGGACACAAACACAGGTTCTTGACTCGCCACACCAGAAGGGCCAAATAAAAACTGGAACACCAGGCTTACGGCAAGGAAAGAGTTTTTATTTCAGGTGATGTCAGCTGGGAGGTGAGAGTGAGCCCTCAAATTTGTCCCATCTCCCTGAAAGGTGGGAGACAAAGGGTTTTAAAGGTTGCGAAGAATGCAGGTGCCTGTAGGGAGGGGGAGCCTGTGGCCTTGCTGGTTGGTGCTTTCTCACCAGCCTGCATTTGGCCTTGTGAGGCTGCTTGTGGGGGAGGGTGGCGAGATATGGGAACCGCAGGTGGCTGTCTTTGGTTGTCTGCTTCCGTGGTGGGCGGTGGAGCCTGGCACCAGGAAGCCAGGGAGTGGGGTCTGGGAGCTTCAGCTTCTTGATGTCCTCTGGATATGTTTCCCTGTAACAAAACTTTCCCTGTAACACTGGGGAATAACACTGGCCAAAACTTCAGTGTGAGCCCAGTGTGCGGCCATCTGGTCTTTAAAAATTTGTAACCTCCATTTGCCTTGAGAAATTTAGAGACACAAAGGTTAAAAAAACCTCAGTATTTACATTTGAATGTAACTTGGAAAAGCAGGGAAAGAGAATGAGTGCTTTTGGTTTTTAACCCCAGATATGCTGGGTTTAATGTACGGGAACTGATATCAGGGCCGGCATCAGTTCCAGGGGTTCAGGATAGGAGGCAATGGTGACTTTAAAAGGGCAGCCACAAGGGGCCGGTGGTGCTGGAAATGCTCAGGACCTGGATTCTGGTGGTGGAAATACAAACTCGCACTGGTGATAAAACTGTAGAGAAGTTAATATACACACACTTGAGAAAAAGTAAAAGTAGGGAAATCTGAGTAAGATGGGTGGGTTGTATCGACTTCGGTATCCTTGTTGTGATATAAAACTACAGTTCCGCAAAATATCACCATTGGGGGAAACTAGGCAAAGTGTCTGTTATTTCTTACAACTACATGTGAATCTATAATTATCTCAAAGTTATAATTAACAGTAATTACTGGACCAATTCAAGGTTACTTGGTTGGTTTAGACCATGAAAATAAGTTTTAATTAGAGATAACACAGTGTATCGTTACCAGCAGCGAAGGCCAGATCTAAACTAACTGGAAACAGTAAAACACCGGAAGGAGAGACCTCAGCTGTGACCTGGCCCAATTCCCTCGCCTTACAGAAGATCAAAGGAAAGCCCAGAGATGGAAAGATGTACAAATAATCAGTAACAGGAGCAGGCCCAGAAGCCCTGCCTGATTTTAAATTCAGGGATCGACTGCACTGAGAAGCACCTGCCTGCCGACTCTCCCCTTAAGGCTGAATGCCAAGAAATGGCTGTGCCATCAGCAACACACAAAGGCACACTGTCTACAGCTGTGACCCACTGCTTAAAGTTAGTGAAAAATAATAAACTGCCTTTCCAGGAAATACTTGTGGTGAAGTTTCCCAGTGATGCCCCTAAAAAGGGGGGCTTCAAATCTCTCCCCACCATTTCTGCATCTGTGAAGAGAACAGTGGATGGGCCAAGGCCCAGGAGTCGCCCAGCTCCATCCATCACTTGCAGCTAGTAACCTGAGGTCAACTTTCTGGAAATGAAGGATGGACATGATTTCTAAACTTACTACTGATCTAACAATCCATGTGTGACTACAGGCTACTATTGAAAAATAAGCTGATGATGTGTTCATAACTGCCAAAACTCAGAAGCAACCAAGATGTCTTTCAGTAAGTGGATGGATAAATAAACTTGGGTACATGCAGACAAGAGAATATGACTGAGCGATGAAACAAAATGAGCTATCAAGCCAGGAAAAGGCCACATACTGTATGATTCCAACTATATGACATCTGGAAAAGGCAAAACTACGGGGGCAGTAAAAAGACCAGTGGTTGCCAGGGGTAAGGGGAAAGGGAGGAATTAAAAGGCAGCACATGGAGGATTTTTAGGGTGATGAAACCCTTCTGGGTGATACTACAATGGTGGATACATGTCCTTGCACATTGGTCAAAACCCACAGAATGTGCAACACCAAGATGAACCCTAATGTAAATTATGACTTTAGTTAATAATGTATTAATATTGGTTCATCAATTTAACCATGTACCACAATAATGCAAGATGTTAATAATAAGGGAAACTGTGGGGTTGAGGGGAAGTACACGGGAATTCTGTACATTCTGCTCAATTTTTCTATAAACCTAAAACTACTCTAAAAATAGTCTATCAATTAAAAAACACAATACAAAAAATAGTTGATGATCCAGAGGAAAAGCAGCAAACTTTTAAGGTTTGGTATCCTGAGAGATTGAAGGCTACTATTTCTATAAAATTAAAATAAGCTGTGGAGAAAAAAGGGGTACAAAAGGGTAAGACAGGCCTTGGAAGTCACCATCTGAGCAGTAAAGCGTAAACCAAGCAGACAGGCACAACACGCTGAAATGGCTGAAGGCCAAAGCACAGAGAAGACACAATTCAGGAAGTATCTTAAGAGAAACAGCACAAAGAAAACAGAAAATGAGAAAAGCTGTGTATAGCAGGAATTCGAAAGGCAAAGAATACAGCCAAGTGAGAAAGAAATAATAAGAAAATAAAACTAGAGCTGAGGGAAAACACACACGTGCAAACTGAGGCCCCATCGAGTCCCAAGGCCACACTCAAACATCTGCTCAAAACTGAGAAGGTCCCAAGGCAAAAGAAGCTTCCAATTCTAAGGAGAAAAGATTTTCAGCCTAGAATTCTATTATCAATCAAGTGTAAGGTCAAAAGAATGTATAAATGCAGGAGTCTGGGAGACATACTGCTCAAGCATCTCAAATGAAACAGCAATCTGAGGAGGTGCTTCCACAAAATGAGGAAAGAAATCAAGAAAGCTGAAAATGTGAAGACAAAGTGGTGGTGGTGGGTGCGCGGCAGCAGACAGAGGAGCCGCTCCAGCTCCTGCGGGTGGCCCGTGGCACATGTCTTTCGTGGTGCCTAATCACAACACAGTGCAAGCGCTTGGATGATGGGCTCTCAGGACGGAGAGGAGGGCAGGGGTGGATGGCCGGAACGTGCCGGGTCCCTCGACGCCCTCCAGCACCCACTCGACTGCCGGCCTGGGGTCCCTGAGTGTGGCAGTCCAGGAGGGTCGGGCTCCCCGCCCCCACCACCTCGCGAGGCAGGTGCTGCGACAACGACACCACAGACGAGGAAACAGAAGCACAGCCAGGTGGGGCCAGGAGCTGAGCCAGGCCAAAGGGCACCACCTCACCCTGAGTCTGAGGGAAGGCAGCGTGCTGCGCAGGGTGGAAAACAAGATAAGCCTCACCGCCACTGGGGGGCGATGGGTTCTGGGGTGAGGACGGGAGGATTCCAAGCCCAGTTCTGAAAGCTTCCAGCTGTGTGACCTGAACAGGTGCCCTCGTGCCTGCGGAGGGGTTGGCCGGCACAGGGCCAGGAGATCCTGGGTGAGAAGCAGGCATTCCTGCCGACACTGCTCAAGCAGCATACGCTGGTCGACTCTCCAGTACAAAGCACTTCACCCATTTAATCCATACAAAAGCACCACAGCACGGTCAACTTGAACCACTACCTGTTAGGTAATTTTTCTGGTCCTCAGGAACTGTTCTAGAAAATACAAATTTGACAAATTATTTTTTATTCTCAGCGTCTACTAAAAAGTTGGCTTCTAGACCTCATCCACAGAAAAATATCAATAATCAATACTTTTATGTCTGTTCTATAAAAGTAATTGACTATATCTAAGACATCGAGAGGTAGTCAGCACTTAATTTTGGGGGGTGGGGTGGAGGGCAGTGACTGGTTCTCTTCGCCCTGCAGGCAAGTGACTTACAGGGAGCCAGTTGCACAAGCATTAGAAGGGAGTGGAGGACAGCTCTGTCTCCAGCTCCACTTTTCCTCTTTTTTTTTTTTTTTGGTGGGGAAGATTGGCCCTGCGTTAACCTCTACTGCCAATCTTCCTTTTTTTCCCTCTTTTTTCTCCCCAAAGCCCCAGTACATAGTTGTGTATCACAGCTGTAGAGTTGTAGCTCTTCTGTATGGGATGCCGCCTCAGCATGGCTTGACAGGTGGTGAGTAGGTCCACGCCCAGGATCTGAACTGGCAAACCCTGGGCCGCTAAAGCAGAGTGTGTGAACTTAACCGCTGTGGCACCAGACTGGCCCCTCAGCTACTTAATTTGACTAAAGAGAATTCACCTTTTAACTTTCGCATTTTAAATTATGATTCAAACCACTTAAAAGTCAGTGCAGAACTGCCCTGATGGCGCAGTGGTTCAAGTTCGGCGCTCTCACCGCTTCAGCAGTCTCGGAACCACACCACTCGTCCGTCAGCTGCCCTGCTGTGGGGCGGCTCATACAGAACTAGAAAGACTTACAACTAGAATATACAACCATGCACGGGGGCTTTGGGGAGGGAAAAGAGAACAAGTCAGTGCATATGCCAGACACCACAGCTATTACTGCACTGAATGTCAGCATTTCCTGGTCTCAGGTGGAACCAGCCTAAGAAAAATCAACATATATCTGGCTTAGCCACTAGGAAAGCTGATCATTTTCATTTATTATTTGCTTCTTAACAGGTACAGATCATAGACTTTAAAACCTTAGAATTAATTTTCTTAGTTTCAATGAATTGCCAGTATATATCCAAACTTTAAAGGCTAATATTTGTTTAATAAAAAACGCACCTCCTGGGGCTGGCCTGGTGGCGTAGCGGTTAAGTTTGTGTGCCCCGCTTCGGCAGCCCAGGGTTCGCGGGTTCAAAGCCCAGGTGCAGACCTACGCACCGCTTATCAAGCCATGCTGTGGCGGCGTCCCATATAAAGTAGAGGAAGATGGGTACAGATGTTAGCCCAGGGCCAGTCTTCCTCAGCAAAAAGAGGAGGATTGGCAGCTGATGTTAGCTCAGGGCTAATCTTCCTCACAAAAAACAAACAATAAAACGCATCTCCTCAAACCCAGAGATTAAAAACTAAGTTATGTGTCCCGAGTCATTTGTGACTGGCAGCGTTCTCTTTCTCGTAACTTGAGTAACATCAATCTGTAATAGCGTCAGAACATTAGAGGAGCAACATTTGCACATTTCTGGCAATAATGCTATAATCAGGCAAGTTCTCCACAGATAGAGGAACAGACTAATGTCCACATGGATGCAAGAACTTATAGAACAAGGAGCTTCTAGAAAAAATGACTTGGGGATAAAATCCACCCAGTGAAGACGCAAACCATAAAGAAGATAGTAAAAAATGGAAACCAGGATAACAGGTCTGCAGGCAGGTGTCATAGCTGAGAAATGCAAGAACTAGACTCAAGAATGGTGGGAGCTGTGGAGACAAATTCGAATATAAACATCACAAACCTAAAATGACAGTCAGGAGGCAAGTGGGGAAACAGTGTGTGGAGTTCCACATCACCCCAGCAGGGGTACAGAGCCTGGTACACAGCATCCCTCCTTAAGGGTGTGGGTTTGCTTGCGGTGAGGGAGCAGCAACTTCCTGAGTAGCATCTCAATTTTCTGATTGCCAAATTGAAGGAAAAGTGAAACAAACGTTTTCTTATTTAAAAGACTAGCAAATACCTTTGGCAGGTAAGTACCTGGTAATCTGCCTGTTTCTGGGAAGAACTAAGGAGCAGAGGTTAAAAGACTTATTCTTTGTTGTACAGCATTTCTTTTACCTATTTTCTATACCATCACTTGATTTTTGTCATCAAGTTCTTCTCTATGCTTTTCTGTATTGTTTGAACTTTTTATAAATTTACGTCTCATTTTTATAAAAACTACAAAGTTGTCACTCTAAGAAAATGAGCAGCCACACTCCGGACAGTGCTCCCAGGTGTCTGCCTGTCCTTCCTAGGAGGCTCCTTTTAATGAGTCACTTCCGGGACAGCTTTATCAAGCACCTGTCATGTAGCCTCAGTGTGCTGGGCTGTCAGGGATACTGAGAACCCCAGTCCACCTAGCCAGCAATGTCCTTTAACCCCAGGGGTCTGGAGCTCACCCCCACACGCTAACTTCCCTCTTGCAACCAGTGAATCTCCAACAAATAGTCCCTCCAGAGCCCCTCCTCATCAGAGCTCAAGAGAAAGCTGTTCATTTGGCCACTGGCCAATGAAAGGGACCTAGATGGAGGGAGACTAACCTTCCTCACATTTTGATGAAATGTCTGACAGCACAGTGATGGTCTGCACAGCTCAAGCCTAATTTAATTACATCAAAGTTAGACATCAGAAAAGAGCAAGCTGGGTACACAAACTTCACCATCTAAGTTTCCTCGGGTGCTATCCCTCAGAGGATTATTTACTCTAGAGCAGGCACCGGCAAGCTTTTTGTAAAGGGCGAGATAGTAAATCTTTCAGTCTTACGGGCCACACAGACAGTCTCTGTTGTCAGGTCCCCAGTTCTCAGGTCTGCCTTCAGAGCAGGAAAGCACACAATGTGTAAATGAACGGGCACAGCTGTGCTCCAGTAAAATCTGATTTAATTCCAGAAGTGGATGCAACCCCTGCCCCAAAGGTCAGGTAACGGCTCTCTCATGAATTACTTAAAGGAAGTTAGGTCTTGCAGATGGTTACTTGTGTTCATGTACTGTGAACAAGCGTAGGCTGAGTTACTGTGACATTTTCTTAGTCCTCAAAATTAACTGCACAAACACAAAACAAAGATGCAGGCACACACTGTGACTAAGGGAATGTTTTGAATATACATTTTCAATCAAGATAGGGAAATTCAAAGAAATCTGTTGCAACACAAAGCAATTAGGCCAGCAAGAACACCCACTTGTTTACATAAAAACCGCTGGAAAAGCTGTGTGAGAGGTGACCGCACTTTTTTTGTGTGAGGAGGATTAGCCGTGAGCTAACATTCGTTGCCAATCCTCCTCTTTTTGCTGAGGAAGACTGGCCCCGGGCCAACATCCGTGCCCATCTTCCTCCACTTTATATGGGACGCCGCCACGGCATGGCTGACAAGCAGTGCATCAGTTCATACCCGGGATCGGAACCTGCAAACCCCGAGCCTCAGAAGCGGAGCACACGAACTTAACGACTATGCCAACGAGCCAGCCCTAGTGACAGCATTTTTAACAGAAACCACTCAAGAGCGCTCAATGTTATCCCTCATTAGTTTATTCTCCTTACTTTAGATAATGATTTACTCACTATTTTCTCTGGCAACATACCTGGAAACAAGCACACAACAAGTGAGAAAATTTGAACCAGAAGACAAATTCAAAAGTCATCAAACAGATGCTACTGCAAAGAAACAGTGGTTGTTACAACGTCTGAGAAGAACCTTGGCGAGCACAGCACCCTCTGCTGGGAGAACTGTGACCTGCTGCTTTATGGATCAGGTCTCCCAAGTCCCTAACACAGTGCTTGGCACATCCAAAGTGCTAGACATTTGGACGGGCAGAGGAAGGGTACTTCAAATAACATACCACTGGAGGCCACCACAGCGCCCACATCAGACATCCTGACCCTGCCAATCACATAGCCTCAACATATTCTGGGGGGTTTTCCAACTGGAATTTTAATTAAATTGAGATGATCACGTAATATGGAACTACCCTTATAATATTTTTGTACCAATGAACATAAAAACGAGCTCCCCTAGTTGGCACACGATTCCAGTGCTAAGAGAAAGTGCGCTGACTGCATCAAGTACAAAGTGCTCCTGAGGACGACGCCTTGCCAGTCTGTCTCCCATCACTGCCAACATGTCACAGCCAGTGACAGTGCAAGACCACACCTAAGGAATAAGAAGACTTTCATCGAGTTTTGCTGGGGCTTTGATGACTATTACTTTGTTCAAGAGATACAAGTCTGTCTCATGTAGCACTTATCATTCTTCAGGATCACTTATTCAAAAAATACTTACTGAGCCCTCCCACGTGCCAGGTGCTGGGAATACTGCGACAAGCAGGGGACGTGAGTTTAGTGGACGAGGACACCTGAAATCAGTGTGAACACAGTTCCCCAAGAACACAGTCTAATGGGAAAAGGCAAGACAGGCAGCTTGTTTATGTTTTAAGATCATTCTGGCTGCAGGGTATAGAATTAATATGAAGAAAATCATGCCTAGGACATCACGGTCAAACTGCTGAAAACCAAAGTTCAAGAAAGAATCTTGAAAACAGTCAGAGAAGACTGACATGTCACTTAGGGAGCAGTCATTTGAATCACACCCTCTCACTGGAAACCACAGAAACCAGAAAGCAGTGGAGCACTTCTGTAAAGTGCTGAAATAAAAACCCGTCAAACGAGAATTCCATTCCAAGCAAAAACATCCCTCGGAAACAAAGATGAACTACAGACATTTTCAGATAAACAGAGACTAAGAGAACCCATTACGGAGACCTAAAGTACAAGAAACGCCAAAGAAGGGAAACGACACCAGACAGAAACTGGCGTCTTCAGGAGGGAATGACGGCCATTGGAAATGCTAAGTATTGAGGTAAAAGACAGTTTTTTCCTTTTCATTTTTTAAAAATACATAGGATTATTGAAAGCAAAAAGGCTTGGGGTTTATCATGTGGGTAAGACGTCACACACAGGACATCTACACCTAAAGGAGGAGGGGAGGAGGAACGGATCTCCACAGCTTGAGGTGGAGGGGCACACCGAGCTCCAAGGAGGGCCGACGCCACCTCGCAACAGAGGCACTGACAGTTATCGGTCTACTCTACACTGGCACTACTCGCCAGCAGAAGGGATCACACACTGACACAAGCAACGAGAGAGAGAAATCACACACACTGTGGTAAGCACATAAGCTAGACACAAAATGATTCCATTTATACAAAGATTAACAGGAAAAACAATCTATTGTGATATAAATCAGAAAAGTGATTGTTTAAAGGCGGTGAAGGGAACCTCCTAGACTGACAGAAATCTTCTATAACTGAGGTAGTGATTTCACAAATGTGTACGTATACCAAATCTCACTGAAATTTACAGTTAACATCTGTACATTTCACTGTACGTCAATTTCACCTGCATTAAAAACAGAAAGCAGCTGTTGTAATTAAGGTTACTTGTTCTCAAAGCAAATTAGATACTAAACAAAATCAAATGATCATAAAATTCTCCAATCTTCTAGAACAGGCTGCCTATTTTTACAGACTCTCACTGGGACACAGTCATATCCATTTGTTTCTGTAACATCTGTGGCCGCTCTCAACAGAGACTGTGTAACCATAACGCCTAAAATACTTACTGTTTGGCCCTTTAAGAAAAAAAGTAGCTGCTATAAACATTATTCAAATTGACATTTTATATTTAGAGTCAGAAGATGAAATAAATGCTGTCCACTCATAGAAATTATTAAATTTAAATTTCGACACCATTTTCACACACATTTCAAAAGTTAGCATTCTAGTTAGAAACTAATCATTGCCAGGCAATATGAACCTTTAAATATTTCAGGTTCAGGTAGAACACAGTCTTGTAACTAAAAGACAGACTTAACCTGCAAATGGAAGGCTCTAATTTCATTCTTCATATATACGACATTGGGAAATGCGGCCAGGAGGATACCGAAACAGAAAGGTTATGGAAGTCAGAGAAGAGAAAACAGTTAAGGGGAGAAAGAAGGAATGAAGTTTTGTGGGGTTTTTTAATCATTAAAATCAACTTCTGAAAAAGGTTATTGTCTTAATACTTTATTTTCCTAATTTTCTATAATGAGCAGGTATACTTCAGGGATAGAAGAAATCAACATTTTTCCAATACAGGAAAAGAGATCATCTTAAAAATATTAGCCTACAAGTAATAAAGTGAAGAAAGAATACTCACTGTGCACCTGGTTATGTTGTAGTTTCCTTGTCACCTGTCTCCTGCCCCCTCTTATTTCTCCGCACTTCCTCAGCACCTGGTACCACAGGCTCCAAGCTCAAGGCCATGGGCAGGCCCATGGAAGCGTCATGGGGAAACCAGGTACACTTGCCACCAGCCTAGAGGTCCTGCCTGTGATATCCCAGCTTTGCTGAATTGCTGACTAGTCTTCAGCTGGGTCCAATCCTTTCAGATGTCTTTATATTTCCTTGGGGTGATGAGTCCAGCAGTTTACCACTTGCTATTTGAAATAGCACCTCACCATTTTATTTTTCCTAAACCTGTTTTAATTAAATTTCAAAGGCATTCCTGAGACCCATGTCAAGATCTGGAGAGCCATCACACCTACTTGAACTACATGTGCTGTAATTCACAAATGGCCGTCACAGGGTTATTCTCAGCCTTCCTTCGAGGAAGGTTAAGTCCCAATCTTTAGGATAGATCTCCTTTAGTAACATCCTATCTTCTTTTTATTTTCTTAGTTGAGGTGACACTGGTTTATAACACTATATATATTTCAGGTGTACATCATTACATTTTGATTTCTGTGTAGACTACATCATGTTCACCACCCAAAGACTAATTACCATCCATCACCATACACATGTGCCCAGTCACCCTTATCACCTTTCTCCTTCCCCCTTTCCCTCTGGTAACCACCAATCTAATCTCTGTATCTATGTGTGTGTTTGTTGTTGTTTTTGTTATCTCCTGTTTATGAGTGAAATCATACGTATTTGACTTTCTCCCTCTGACTCATCTTGCTTAGCGTAATACTCTCAAGGTCCATCCATGTTGTTGCAAATGGCAAGATTTCATTTTTTTATGGCTGAGTAGTATTGCATTGTGTATATATACCACATCTTTATCCATTCGTCCCTTGATGAGCACTTAGGTTGTTTCCATGTCTTGGCTATTGTGAATAATGCTGCAATGAACATAGGGGTGCATGTATCTTTATGCATTCGTGTTTTCATGTTCTTCATATAAATACCCAGCAATGGAATAGCTGGATCATACAGTAGTTCTATTCTTAATTTTTTGAGGAATCGCCATACTGTTTTCCATAGTGGCTGCACCAGTTTGCATTCCCACCAGCAGTGTCTGAGAGTTCTCTTTTCTCCACATCCTCTCCAACACTTGTTATATCCTGTCTTGTTAATTACAGACATTCTGATGGGCCTGAGGTGATATCTCATTGTAGTCTTGACTTGCATTTCCTTAATAATTAGTGATGTTGAACATCTTTTCATGTGCCTTTTGGCCATCTTTTATATTCTTTGGAGAAATGTCTGTTGAGGTCTTTTGTCCATTTTTTAATTGGGTTGTTAGTTTTTTTGTTATTGCAATGTATGAGTTCTTTATATATTTTGGATATTAACCCCGTATCAGACATATGGTTTACAAATATCTTCTCCCAATTGTTGGGTTGTCTTTTCATTTTGTTGATGATTTCCTTTGCTGTGTAGAAGCTTTTCAGTTTGACGTGGTCCCATTTGTTTATTTTTTCTACTGTTTCCCTTGCCTGGTCAGACATGGTATTTGAAAATATGCCGCTAAGATCGATGTCAAAGAGTATACTGCCTATGTTTTCTTCTAGAAGTTTTTTGGTTTCAGGTATTACATTCAAGACTTTAATCCATTTTGAGTTAATTTTTGCATATGGTGTAAGATAATGGTCTACTTTCATCATTTTGCATCTGGCTGTCCAGTTTTTCCAACACCATTTATTGAAGACACTTTCCTTTCTCCATTGTATGTTCTTGGTTCCCTTGTCAAAAATTAGCTGTCCATAGATGTGTGGTTTATTTCTGAGCTCTCACTTCTGTTCCATTGATCTGTGTGTCTGTTTCTGTGCCAGCACCATGCTGTTTTGGTTACTATAGCTTTGTAGTATATTTTGAAATCATGGAGTGTGATATCTCCAGCTTTGTTCTTTTTTCTCAGGATTCCTTTGGCTATTCGGGGTCTTTTTGTTCCATATAAATTCTAGGATTCTTTGTTCTATTTCTGTGAAAAATGTTATTGGAACTTTGATAGGGATTGCACTGAATCTGCAGATTGCTTTAGGCAGTACAGACATTTTAACTATGAGTAACATCACATCTTTAAAAATTTTGCGAATCTGTAGCGCATCCTGGTGGGTGATGCTAGAAAGCACACCAGGCCCTTCTGTATTGCTAGCCAGACAAGGCCACACACACAGCAGGAACAATGAGCTCGCCAAGCACAAGAGGCAGGGATCTGGTGAGACAGAGGGTTTCCTGGAAGACACGTGGTCTGTCCTTCCTCGATGCTGACAGGCTCTGCTCCCATCACCACCCCACTCAGGTCCTTCCCCAACACCCTACTGGCTGCAGCATCAAATCCCAGCTCCCTGGCCTGCCCTACAAGGCCCTTGTGGATGCAGGCCCTGTCCAGTACCAGCCTCTTCTCACCACTGCACCCACTGGGCCTCATGGCCTGACTGGCGGGACAGCATGCTCTCTGGCAGAGGCAGTGCTATCAACATGTTGAGTACTGGGGCTCTCCTTCTATGTGGAGAGCACCTAGTTAGACCTCTGAACCCTGCAGAGACATCCCTGGCCCTGGGAAACCTCTCCTGGCCACCTGCTCCATGCACACATGGCAGAGCCCGGCGCGTTCTGTGAGCCATCCCGGGCTGTGAGCATGTGTTTGTGTCGCTCATTTGTTCAACAAATGTTTATGAAGCACCTGCCACACTCTGTTTTCAAAGCTAAGGATTTAGCAGTGAACAAAATAGACAAAAATCCCTGTCCTCATGAGCCACATCTATGCTTAGAAGACTTAAAAGTCTTCAGGGAAAAGAGCTGTGTATTCTGACTCCTGTATTTCTAGATGTAATCTCAGCAACCCACCATTGCGGGAAAAAAATCATATGCCAACTTTGGAAGAACAGATTTGAAAACATCTTAAAAGGAAGACTATTTTTGCTCTGGTTAAATATTTTATTATGTAATACTTGATACACAGAAAGGAATATATGGAAAATATAAATTATGCTGCACAGTGATAAAATAAACACCAGGATCTCATCCTTCAATTTAAAAACTAAAAAATTACCAATAACCGTGAAGCTTGTGGTCTCCCCGTACACAATACCCTGAATTGATGTTTATTACTCTCTTGCTTTAATAAGATTACCTCAAATGTTTCTCCCTTAACACTATTTACTTTTAATTTTTTGAGCTTAAAAAAAAAATGGTCCAGGGGCCGGCCTGGTGGCGCAATGGTTAAGTTTGCATGCTCTGCTCCGGTGGCCTGGGGTTCACAGGTTTGGATCCCAGGTGTGGACCAACGTACCGCTTGTCAAGCCATGCTGTGGCGGCGTCCCATATAAAGTAGAGGAAGACGGGCACGGATGTTAGCCCAGGGCCACTCTTCCTCAGCAAAAAGAGGAGGATTGGCAACGGATGTTAGCCCAGGGCTAATCTTCCTCACACACACAAAAAAGGTCCAGGAGCCGGCCAGGTGGTATAGTGGTTAAGTGTGCACTCCTCTCTGGTGGCTCGGGTTCAGCGGTTCGGATCCTGGGTGCGGACTGATGCACCACTCATCAAGCCATGCTGAGGCGGCGTCCCACGTAGAGCAACTAGAAGGACACACAACTATGACATACAACTATCTATTGGGGCCTTGGGGAGAAAAAAGGAGGAAGATCGGCAACAGATGTTAGTTCAGGGCCAATCTTCCTCAAAAAAAAAAAAAAAAAGGTTCAATGCTGTATGCAGCCCTCTGTGCCCTGCTTTGAAAGTCAGTGTGTCAAAGATTCACCCGTGTTGCTGGTGCAGCTCTAACCCACTCATTTCCAGTGCTGGACAAATTCCATTTTGAGAGCAGACCACAATGATCCAGTCTGCTACTGAAGGATGCTTGGGTCGTTTTGCTTACAAGGCTGCTCTGAACACTCTTGGGCAGTTCCCAGCGTGCGGGTTTCTTTAGGGCAGTACCAGGCATGGTGGGCTGGCGCAGTGCTCCTTGGGCATGGTGGGAAGTGCAGAAGTTGACAGCAAATTAGACTGTGTTAGCAACAGCAAATAAGCACAGGAGAAGATACTCAACATCTTCACTTATTTGGGGAACGCAAATTAAAACTATGAGATACTACTACACAACTATTAAGATGGCGTAAAAAAATAACCCAATACCACCAGTGCCGGTGAGGACGCACAGCGACTAGAACCCTCACGCTGCAGGTGGGACACAAAATGAGGCAGCCACTCTGGAAAAGAGTTTGCAAGTTTCTTATAAAGTTAAAAACATATTTATCACATGACCTGGCAATCTCACTCCTAAGCATTTACCCAAGAGAAATGGAAACTGACATTCACACAGAAAACCTGTACATGGATATTTATAATTACCAAACCCAGAAACAACACATAAGTCCTTGTGAATGGATAACAAACTGGAAAACAGCAGCATCAACACAATGGGACACACTCAGCAGTAAAAAGGAACAAGGCATTTCCCACACAACTTGGATGACTCTCAAACATTACGCTGAGTGAGAGACCAGTCTGAAAGCCTACACACTCAATAACTTCACGTACAGCAGTCCCTCCTTATCCGTGGGAAACATGGTCCAAGACCCCAGTGGGTGCCTGAAACCGTGGATAATACCGACCCCTAAACATACTGTGTTTTTTCCTATACGTACATATCTATGATAAAGTTTAACTTATGAATTAGGCACAGTAACAGATTAACAACAGTAACTAAAAATGCAATATAATTATAACAGTACACTGTAATAGAAGTTACCGTAGATCTTAGCATATGATTTTTTTCTTTCCTTATTGAGAACTTTCACCTTTTCACTTAAAAGAAGCACTTTACACCTTCTCTTTGGCACATCCTAGTTGCCAGCATCACTACTCTTGCACTTTGGGGCCAATATTAAGTAAAATAAGGGTTACTTAAACACACAAGCACTGTGATACTACGACAGTCAATCTGATAACTGAGACGGCTACTAAACAATTAACAGGGGGTGGCATGTACAACGTGGATCCGCTGGACAAAGGGGTGATTCTCATCCCGGGTGGGACAGAGTGGGCCAAGGCGAGATTTCATCATGCTACTCAAAATGACGCGCAATTTAAAACTTATGAATTGTTTATTTCTGGAATTTTCCATTTAATATTTTCAGACTGCAGCTGACTGCTGGTAAGTGACACCACGGAAAGCGAAACTGTGGATAAGGGGGGGGACTACTGTAGATGACATTCTCGAAAAGACAAAACTATACTGACAGAGAGCAGAAGAGTGGATGCAGGGGGTGGGGGAGAGTGCTGATGGAGCGCTCCACATCCTGAGTAGGGTGATGGCTACACAGATCTATATGTAGTACACACAACTCAGAGAACTGTACATCAAAAAAAAGGTCAATCTTACTGTATGTTCATTTAAAAATTAAAAGAAAAATTTGAGCTTGCATTTTACACATTTTGTGATTTATTTTTCAAGTTAGTCATTTTTACTGTAGTTTACAAAAGAATCAACAGTCTGTGATAGATTGGGAATTTAATAAAATAAAATCTGGTCTTTTACCACAAATAGTTTAGGAAGAATTGTTGTAGGATGTCTACCTAAAAGTGGAACTTCAGGGTCCCAGAGAACAGGCGGGCTCACCGCATCAATATGCGGCCCCCACTGCCGTTCTCCACCTCAGCAACGACTGGGACCTCCAGGCCTCCCAGTAGAGCTCATTTACTGGGCAGAACAGCACCTCACCCTGCCTGAAGCCTCGCCCGCAGGGACTGCTGAGGGAGAGTGCCTTAAGGGCCTGTCGGCGGCGCCACTGCGCTGCGCCTGCACCTGCACCACTTCTCCAGCCGGCCCCCAGCGGACTGCAGGAGCTGTTGACATATCCAGGACCAAGCCTCTTCGTTGGTTACAAATGCTACCAATATCTTCTCCTAGTTCATAGTTCTTTTTACTTATTATGGTGTCTTTTGATGAACACAAGTTCTTAAATTTTTCTATTGTGGTAAAAAACATAAAATTTACCATGTTAACCATTTTTAAGTGTACATTTCAGTAGTGTTAACTACATGCACATTGCTGTGCAACAGATCTCTCACAAGATCTTAATTTTTACATAAGTGAACGTATCAAATCTTTGTGAACTTTCTTTTTTTTCCTTTTTGTTTTGGCTCAAGAAATCCTTCTTGATCCCAAGGTCAAAGTAAATTCTCCTACACTTTCTCCTAAAGTTGTGTTGCCCACAGGTAATCTGCCTCATCTGGGGCTACTCTGGGCACGGTGTGAGGCACAGAGTAGTTGCAACTGTCTGAGTGATGCTCAGCGCCCAAGTTCCAGGAGCCCTACAGAAAGGCCTGTCTTTCCTTGGGACCTGTGGATGCCTCTAGCTTATTACCAACTTCCACATGTGACGTCTATTTGGGGGCTATTTTGTTCCATTCTCAGCACACTTTATTCAAAAACCTCCAAAATTATCTGAGGCAATCTCAAAAATTTTTACAAAAGCTACAAATTCTTTGGTATTTCTACACACACCATTAGATACTACCACTTAAACAACCGTGTTTTAACACAAGCATCCACAATGAAGACAAGGAGGATGTCAAAGGCAATGACAAGGTGAGCTCGTGAGCCACACTCCTCGGTGTGCAGAGGTTTGCTCCCTGTGTCCCCAGGTCCAGGCTTTATGGCCTGAAGTCTGGGTGGTGCCATTCAGCAATGGAAATGTGAAGCAATGTGAAGGCCACACCAAGGGCTTCTTGCTGTCTCTGGGGATGCTGCTCTGAGACGCAGAGGCCTCTAGGGCTGCCACATGGTGTTCTCCAGCCTCCCCACCCACTGCAGGTCATCCCAGGAGTGCAGCTGGACAGGCAGCCTCGAGAGCCACGCTCTGGCCAGGCGCAGAAAGACAGAGTGCCCAGAGGGAAGTTCCAGGCCACAAAGATAATACATCAGCATGACAGGCAGTCTGAAAACACAGAAGCTAAGAAAAAACACTAATAGTGTAAGAAAAAGGCTGTGAGGAACTCGGGGGGAGGGGCACTACTCAGGAAAGAATGTAATTAGAGCAGAGGACTCTGGCTCTACAATACACACTGTTCACAAGAGCAAATAATGTAAGCGTTTTAGGGATTTTCAGTAGTAAACTTACAGACAAGCAACTTTATGGTCACAAAACACATGTAAAGGTGAAGGGACAGACAACAGAAGTCAGAGGAGGAGGAAAAGGGAAGGGAAAGAAGAAACACTGATCCCTCAAGTCAGGGAGATGACAGACAATGCACGCTATTGATGGAGCAAGATGAAGTCACGTCCCACAGAGAGACCAAGGCAAGCAGGTGAGAACTACCAAGAGGGACAGGGGGACAAAGGTGCTGCTGCCTTGAGTCAGGATAGTAGGCACAGGTAATTTGCTAGGTGACGAGTCAGGAACCAGTGGCACGGCACAACACAGCACGCGAGAGGCAAGTGACCACCAGTGAACACCTCTGGGGAGGGAAGGTCAGTCTGGGAAGGGTCCTGCTGCTTTGCCTCGAACATCCTGGACCCAACCCTACAGAAGAAAAACTTTGCTAAAAATAAAAATAGTAAAAATGAAATACAACTGGAATCCCAAAGACAGCTGACTTCTAATGTTTGGAGGAATCTTCATTTAAAATTTGTGAAGAACCTTGTAAAAATCAACTGCCAAAGAACATTCAAGAAGCAGGTGGGTCTGGAGCACCTGCCTTCGGCAAGGGAAGGCCAACTACCGCCAATGCTGGGGAAAGACTTGGAGCACAGCAAAAAGGCTCAGAAAACCAACAGCGTGAATGTGTAACTCTGAATTTGTCACCTATTCCAAAAGGAAAAAATTAATACACTGCACAATAGAAGGAACTGGCCACCAATTAATTCCATAGACATAACTGAAGAAATTATAAGGAAGAGTCAACAAATGTGGAAGGCATAAAAGATGATGCCACATGTCACACAGTCTTCTGTTATTTTTACTCATAACTTGAATTTCAAATGTAAAGAATTCGTAAAGTCGCTGGAAATATAGGAATCCCAAAAGATTTCACCTTTCCTCCTTAATTCTAAGAAAAACAAAAAGCATGATGAGCTTTAAAACAAAGAGAATAAAAAGAGTAAAACAGATCCCTTGTTTAAGGACAACGTCCCCACTGATCATCAAAATACCAGAGAGGGAATGGATCCGAATCCAAGGCATAGGAACGGAACCTGCCAAAGAAGACTATGCTTGGTCACAAAGAGAGTGTTCAAGTATTCCCCTCTTCAAGAAAACGAGCATTCTGCCCCCATGATTCACAAAATTAACAGAGGAAGCGACAACACTGGCCACCACAACCTGCAGCAGACAGATACCTGAAGAAGAATCGAAATGCTTCAACCCAGGGCGACACTCTTGCCGAGAACCTGGGGTTTCCCAAACTGCAAAACCAGTTCTGCAAGAGGAGGGTGTGACGGCTGACAAGAAACAAAAACAAACCTGGCGCCCCAAGGCCCTTCTGAGTTATAAATCGAGTGACTGCCCCAAGTCCTGGCAGAGCATTCAGTAAATGTTTGTTGAATTAATTTTATCATTAGTGACTTATGTCCAGAAACCAAATCAAGATTTTCTTTAGCAAACTGAAACTTAGGATACAATAAGTCAAAATGAAAAGGAGGCCAGAAGTTGAGCAAAATAACTAGAGATGTGTGTTTAAACATGAGGAGAGTCAAAAAGAACTGGACATTCTCAAAAGCCTCTTACTCCTAGAGGTTATCTGTGAGCTAACACAGAAGGGAGCCTGTCCTCTAAGGAATGCCCCACACACCCTCCCGGGAGGGTGCCCACCACTTCCAACCCCACCCACCCAGGCCTGCTGCTCATCATCTTTGAGGTGCAAAGAGTAATGAAATGAATCCAGGTGACACAAAATGAGGTGCTGAGGTAAATGAGGTGCTGAGGCGTGACAGCAGGCAGTGCTAATACAGCTTCTAACCCTCTGTACCCAGGGAGCCTGATATGAGCTAGAACCCCTAAACCCAGAACATGACCAACAGACATGAGTGATACTTCCACCATCACAGCCCTGGAGCCAACAAGTACTCATCGTGCATGATGCCAGAAGAGGATTCTAAGACAGAACCATTACTATGGCCACAAATTTCCAGAAAACCTTAACATATTCCCAAACCTAAATGTGAAACTAGCAGTGGAAGACAAAGCATTTCTCAGAAAAGAAATGCACATAAGGGCTTTTTGGTTGTTGGTGTTCTAACCTCACAACACCTAAAATCTCAAGATATTAAAGTCACAGGTACTTTTCAACCCAGGCGTGTACCTGCTGCCCCCAGGCTCTCTGCAGACTGGGCCTGAGAACCAGCAGACAGACCCGGAGAACCTGCAGGTTCTTTGCATCACGCATAAAGTGACAGGCAACCAAGTACAACTCCACTCTTGTGAATGCCTACCAGGAAGGATTCTATTATCTGGAGATCACCACAATATTTGAATCTTCAACTTCACACAATGCATGAAAATACTTACGATTGCAATCTTACTGGCAATATCATAGTCGCTCAGTTAGGAACAGCATGGCTAAGATACCTATTGAAACAGTCTGGGAGAGCCCACAGGTGCAGAGCAGTTCATCATGTGACTCTGACAATCAAATGACCCACCACCCTGGCTGCGGCTCTGCCCCCACTGAGTGGACTGGATGCTCCAACCGGGCTGACGCCAGAACGGAAGCTTAAGACACACCCAGTGGGAAAGAGTTCATAAAATGCAACAAATGAAGCCACATAGGACGTCTTCTGCATCGCCAACAGGAACACAGCCCAAAACGCACCTTCAGGAAACGGCACTTGATTCTCCAGTCAGGGCTGCTCTATGTGAAAGTCCCCTGGGGAGATGGCGGCCCGTGCTTCCCACATGGTGGACTGCCTCTGATGAAGTAGGCAGACATAGCTTCAGAGTGACCATCTCCCCGCAACCATGACCAGAATCAAACTATTTCATCAAATCTAGTATGAAAGCAAGTGTAAGGCGCACCAATTACACAATGACAAGCCAATTGTAAGACATGCCTGGTGCCAGAGGCAATGAGTGTTAAAACACATGCACACACCTCAAAACAGAAAGCCAGGACAACTGTGACGGAGCTTGTGATTATAATTTTACCAAAATGGCAGCTACAATTTAGGGAGCACGTAGCACATGCAGGCATTTAGGGGCACACATAACCTGGATCTCACTGAACGCTCCCAATAAGTCTGCTGGACAGGCGCCTGATCCAGTGGGTGGTAGGAGGGCAGCTTGGGGTCACCCGCCTGGGCTGGAACCCGCCTGTCACTCATGGGCTCAGTGACCCGGGCAAGTTACTGAACACCTCCACATCTCCACCTCCTCTCTGTCCAGCAGGGATGGAAACAGTCTCGCAGGGTGTGTCCGTGAGCTAGCTTGGGTAAAGTGTTTTACCAGGTATATAACAAATAGTAGCTATTATGATGATGATGATGTCCAATTTACAGAGAAGACGACCGAGGCTCAGAAACACTGAGTAATCTACTAGAGGCCACTCTACTAGGGATCAAATCCAAGTCTGACTCCCAAGCGCTGTACAATGTAATTGATTCTCAGCAACTGTTTTTACAAACAGGAGTAATTCTTCCTGCCCTGAGCACAAATAACTTATTTTCTTGTACATTAAGCCTTATCTGAATAAGGTATATATTAACCATTTACTGTATTTTTAAAATAAATACTGCACATATAGACAAAGTTTATAACGCTGAATGAAAGTTATGTTGGTTATATTTTAACTCTTAGCTTGAACACTAATATTGTTGCACACATTTTAGATGTATATCTTAAACTTATTTATATATATTTGTATAAACTTATATTTTATCTTACATTTATATCTTAAACTTAAAAAAATCCATAATTTATTAATTTGCTTTACTGTTATTGCATTTTAGAAATACAGGGGAAGACCTGTCTTCAAGGCTTCAGGAGGGGTGGCATCTAATTAAGGCTGCACTGAACTGTTGTTCACTGAAATATGCTCTGCACCTGTGACCACCCGAGACAAGAAGGTGAGCTGCCCATCAGCTGGATGGTCATGCTGGGGGGAAGAGAGGACCAAGATCCCTGGCCCACTCCAGGGAGCAGCACGTGGGTCTGAAGAACCGACAGGTTTACCCAGGTCTGCCACACAGCACGTTGTGACTCTGACCAATTTAAGATATGCCACAACTAAAAGGTACAAATCACAGATGCTCATGAGGGTTTGCATATTTCTCCAAACCAGAGCAGGTTCAAGAGTACACCCGTACCCTTTACACCTACTTGTATCACAACCTGCCAGCCCGCACGAGGACAAGATGTTGTTAACGTTACCAGCTGGCTGGATGGGCCGGCCTACCGGGCTGCCTACACAGGCCCTCTCAGATGATGTTACAGTTACTCTTGTCATGGACAAACGTTTTTGTTTTTTTTTTTATTTCCGCTCTACGGGATTTATTAAAGAGACATGCATTAACAAGCAGGCACAAAACAGTTCCTACAGCCTTTTCTGTTAGCTTGCTAAAGCCTCAGTGCTCAAGCAGATGCTACATCTTCTAGTTGTAGGGTCTGCAGTAGGCCCTTGGATCTGCATTAGGATCCTGATCCAGGATCAGTGTACATAGCATTGCTCAGGAATTAAACCTTGGGCACCTTTCCCAGGCATAGAGGCTACAGACCTAGGTAGATTTTTTTTTTCCCTTTCCATTTTTTTTTATTGATGTCTTAGTTTATAACACTGTGGGGTTTTAGTTGTACATTTTTGTTTGTCCGTCACCTTGTGGATGTAACCCTTCACCCCTTGTGCCCCCCCCACCCCCTTCCCCTTGGTAACCACCAATCAGTTCTCTCTGTCCGTGTGTTCACTTATATTCCATGTATGAGTGAGTTCATGCAGTGTCTGACGGACAAATGTTTATAAAAGAAAAGGAAGGGGCAGATGAAACAAACGTAGGAGCCACATCAATACTACACCCCAGGGCGAAGGATGCTGTTGGTAACAGTTAGGCTTACCCAACCAGGCAGGACGACGCAAGAGAAAACCGTACTCACGGAAAGGGCATCTTGCGAGGTGTTTATCCTGTGTGTTGTCATCTCGACATGCTTGATGGCGTTATTTGTGTTTATTCTTTAATACCATACCTTTATACTAGAGAGAATATGTTACTCTCAATTTCCTCATCTATGAAATTGAATAACAGCTACCTTGCAAGTCTGTCCTGGGGATACAGCTGATGCACATTAACTAACCCTGACCTGTTCACAAACAGTAATTAGGACCATTTCAGAGGGTTTGCTCTTGCGGGGAGAGGGGAGGTATCCTCTAAGTGAATTTCGTAAGAAAACACACTGTTTCAAACCGGGGGCAACTTTGCTTGGACAAGTTAAGAAATACTTCATAGATAACTGCCATCCTTAAACTGCAGACTTTCTCATTTCATCTCAAAATGAAATGGGACCATTAGATTGCTTTCCTTTTTTGGTGAGGAAGATTGTCTCTGAGCTAACATCTGTGCCAATCTTCCTCTATTTTGTCTGTAGGATACTGCCACAGCATGGCTTAATGAGCTGTGTGTAGGTCTGCGCATGGGATCCGAACCCACAAAGCCCAGGCCACCAAAGTGGAGCGGAGGAACTTAACCACCAGCTGGCCCCGAGTGCATTAAAATTTTTCAACTTTATGTGTGATAAGCCTCATGATTCAAAGTATAAGATGAAATAGTCCAGAAAAAGTCTTTATCCAGAACACAACTTCTTCTTCAGTTAATTTAAAAAACATATGTTGACTGGTTTCCTGCATTTCAAAAAGTCCATTTATAACTAAATTTCTTATTTTATTTATAACAATTCTTATTTTAAAGGACACAGTAAAATTTATAGCAACTGATAAAAAAAATCTTGAAAAGGAAGACACACACTGCCAGAGGGAATATAAACTTAGTAATATAAGGCAAAAATTATAAAGTCTGTACTCTTTGCCCCAGAATTTTTCATTATTTATCTTAGAAAAACCCTCTCACAACAAAAAACGCTCCTATTTGATAAAGAAAAATTCAATGGGACTTCCTGGCTAACAATCATACATTTGCTATGCTGCTAATCCCTTCCAATAATAGAAGGAAAGAAACAAAAGCCAGGCCAATCCTCCCACCCTGTGCCTGTAGCTTAGTCAGGCTGTGCGCCTTGAGGCCAGGCTCCCCTCCATTCACTGGGACTGTCTGATGGGGAGCCTGTGGTCTTGGGCTCCCAGCACCTGAATTGAGCCCCTGGCCCTTGAAACAACGGAGGGTTAGAATAAGACAGGAGATTTTGGTTTTGTTGGTTTCAATATAACACATTTCCACTCCACCCAGGGAAAAAAACAGAGGCAGAGGGCAGGGAGAGCTCTCTAAGAAAGCAGCTGGCCATCAGATATATAGCCAGGGTGGTGCACAGCTGACAGGGTGGCAAGTCAGCATTCCAACCCTCTGACTCCTAGGACTGCAACTTTATAACCGATTGGCACAGAAATTCTCAGAACACAGAAATGGAGACACCAAATGACGGTACATTTCATCTTGTAAACTACCGCGTTCACTGGCGATACAAGTTCAATGTCGAAAAATTTAAAGGACAACATAATTACAAATAACCCATGATGATGAATAAGTTTCATTCACACTCATACATTCAAAGAATACTGACTGATCATTCACAATGTATCACACAATTTAAAAATATTAGCCAGGTTTAATATGTCAGAAATAAAAGACAACAGTTTCTGCCACAGAATTAAGTTTTAGAAACCATTCATGTAGATACATGTACAATGTACAATGATTGTGGAATGAAGTGAAGCTTTACTGTATACAGATCAGTCCTGGAAAGGAAACGGCTTAAGACGACGTTTTCAGTGACATCCCAAACCCGGTCTCACGATGTGCGTCTCTCTTTAGAGCATGAGATGCTGTACTTCATTTCTGCAATATCAATGTTAACTACCGACATGTTCGCAAAACTCTAAGAATTTAAAACAGTTTTTATTTGTTAAAGACCTAAATCTATTAAACCTCTGCCATTACCAAGAATTGAGGCAGAATACACTACTTCACTGATACAACATACTCAGACGAAAAATTCATGCAAAGAACGATGAAAGACAAAATGTAAACTAAAGGTTGTTTGGTAATCTAATCCTTAAATCTTCCGATAACAGGCTAGCTGCTAATCCCCTTCAGGGGATGTCATTATCTGAGAGCCACCCTGGTGTCAGGACAGTAAAGGCACAACAGTTCTCTCTCTTCAATTAGAAGTAGCACTTTCGTAAAATATGACTATTATCATTGTTCAGCATCTTTGTCTCTTACATTTAAGAAGCAGTTGATGAGATATCTTCCCATTTATCAACTCCTGTAATCCCCCAATGGGCAGGCAGGGCAGGTACCACGACACTCATTTTAGTAGGGCTCCGTCATGTGAGTCCTAATCTCGTCCTCTTTCAGGAAGGGAAGTCTAGCACAGATTCTGCTGACATGCAGAGGGGCAAGGACTACACCAGAGCAGGAGGAGTGTCTGCAGCCCAAGACCGCTCTGATCTAATCATCCAACCAGAACATAAGAATGAGCTTCATTTTAGGAGTACTGTCATTTTAACTGCTATAGGGAGAGCACCATGGAGAGTTAAGAGCCTCCTCTCCACTTCTTCTGCAAGGACTGGTCATCACGCCTGACATCCAACCCCAGAAGACACAGAGGTCTGTTTCCTTACTAGAAAACTGACTGCCTTCATTGGCTGAGATGGTTTGCCTACTCCAAACCCTGCATCGAGTACTTCACAAGAGAGTTGAGGGATTTTTCAAGGGTGATTATATCTGTGTATTTCATGCTCATTTTACTCCCTGACTTTAGAAGCAAACTCCCACCATAGGTAAAATTCTACCTTATCACAACCCCCAGCCTCACTGTGTTTTAGTCATTCACTCAGCAAACACATACTGAGCATCTACTACACCCCATGGCCAATGTGAGCAGCTCCCATTTGGGCTCTAAAGATGCACCATCAGCAGCTTATTATGGGATTCTACATCGCGGTGTCAGGTAGTAGTCAATATAAGAACTGGTACAGAAGGCCTGAATTCAAGTTCCAAGTCTGAGACTGAGCAAGTCATTGGTCTCCAGGGGAGCTCACAACTGAGCACGGTGCCACCCGTCCTCTGCAAGCGAGGGGGACTCGAGAACAAAATCAGCTGAGAAGCATGCAGCATCCATTCAATCCCGGCACCACATCAACAGAATCATCCCTAGAAAGGCAAGAAAATCCACTTGCTGAGTTAATGTGGGTATGAGGTGAAAGTTCTAGAAACGATTCCAGAGTTCTTTAGTCACAAAGCAGGATTCAGTTTGGCTCGGTCACAGCACCACAGCAATGAGCCTCAGGCTGAGGGCATCAGGAGCGGCTCACTTCCAAGTAGGTCTTCTAACAAATTACTCCACCTGATCACAAATGTCACCAGGTATTAAGACTAGCATGTGGGTTTTTTTTTTTTGGCGGGAAGAGGGTAACCAAAGACAAAATTTCTAAAAGCATTATTACCAGTGACACATCTCAATTAAAAAACTTTTTATTTTGAAATAGTTGTAGACTGGAAGTTGCAAACAGATTTACAGGGAGGTCTCAAGCATCTCTCCAATCTGTCTCTTAACTGGCTGTCCTTTTCCCAAAGGGCAGGTGACTCGCCATAGACCTCCCTCAAAACCTGGTACTCCTAAGTGCTCAGGACTCACCCACGATGACTTCCAAGTGACAAGATCATCCTATCGCAGAGCTGTTGCTAAGCTCATCACTTTCATTCATTCAACAAGCATTCACTGGGCACATGCTATGTGCCAGCAACTGTTTTCTGCACAGAACAACTTCCCTGTGGATTTCCCCTCGTAGTAAAATACCAAGTATAATAAACACATTATATAGGACATTAAAAGAATTAGGTGCTGTGGGAAAATTAAGCAGGGAAGGGAGACAGGAAACAGGAAGTGGCAAGCTGAAATTCTAGGTAGGTAGGCAGTCAGGGAGGGCCTGGCCTCACACAGCATGAGTGTGAGGAAGTGAGTGTCCCAGGGAGACCCAAGGACAGAGTACATGAGTTTATTCAGGGACCAGCAAGGAGGCTGCTGTGGCGGGGGTAGCGAGTCAGGGGGCCAGTGGTAGGAGACTGGTCACAGAGGGGTGAGGGTGGCCAGACAGGTATCCCCCCGCCAAGGGTCCCCATCCAGAGGTCACACCAGCTCCACAGCTGCGATCCCTAAGCAGCACTCAAGTCTCCTCCATATCCCCAGCACACAACCCCTGGGGGCTGTGCTTTCACCAGGGCCGAGGGGGCCAGGCACAGGGGTCCTGCAACACACATCTTCCTCAGGCTCAGTGCTGGCTCACGATGACCATCCACAATGACCACCCGGGGACAAGGCCATCTGCATCACCCAAGCAGATCCACCACAGAGCCAGCCAGCCAGAGCCAGCTCCTACAGCCCTTGGCTTGGCCACACGCCACGAGGAGCTACCCTGAGTGCTAAAACTCTGACACAGGTGAAAAGAAAACCACACGCCCTCAATTATAAAGTTTTCCGAAGTCCGTAAATCCTGGCTTCTAATTTCCTTTCCGGTTTGACGGATTACTCAATCCTGAAACTCAGCACAACATTTAACAAAAGAGAAGCAAATAATGAACATAATATTTTAGGAGCTTTGGCTAGAGTTTCGCCTTCAGGCAACCATGACAACAGATGGGGCGATATAACTGTTTTTGCATTAAGATAGTTTTTAAACAGACGACTAAGTCAGGACAGAGGCGTCTAACATTCACACACAGCACCTTTCGGTTATGACTCGCGGGTTAAAACGTCCCCTATCAAGCCTAAACCTGAGAATAGACATAAAACAAACCTTTGCTTCCTTTTCCTGTTATGACACAAGCGAATGAATTCTGAGAAATCAGCTCAGGCACATGAAGAAGGGAGTCCTTAATCCAGCCACTTAACACAATCAAGTCAGAACCCGAACAGATGAGTTCCTAATGCTCTCTCCTTAAGGGAACAATACAAAGCATCGCTTAAAACAACGTCTTTACGAGGCAAACAAAACACTTTTTTTTTTTTTTTACAAACCACATGATTTTAATCTGAAAGATTAATTTACAGCGCGTTAAAGAACAAATTTCAATTCCCCGAGCTATAAACACAATGACCCGGGACCAGATTATCTGCTCCCTTATTCACCCAGCGGTTCTCAACCTTCCCCCTCCAGGAAGTAAGAGACCCTCCAGGCGGTCACGGGGACAGTGGGGGCGGGGGGACGCCGCGCGCTCATCGCGACCTCGAAGGACGGGGACGGACCGAGGAAGCCTCGCACAACCCGTCAGACCCCCACCCCCCGAAAGCAGCCACCGCGAGGCGAGGCGCACCCGCACCTGGCGGGCCCAGGCCGGCCCCCACGGGGCACCGCGGCCCCGGGCCGCTGCTTCCCGCCCGCCCGGGGCCGCCCGTCCCTCCTCCTAGGCCGCAGCGTCCACCGGCCCCTGCCCCCGCCCCGACGGAGGGTCGCCCCACTTCCGGCCACGGGCGCGCCGCCCCCGCCCCGCGGCCCCGCGCACCCCGCGGCCCTCGCCCCGCCCCGGCGTGACGGAAGGCCGCCAGGCCCTCCGGGAGCTCACCTGTCCGCGCGCCCGCCCGCCGTCCGCGGTCCCCGGCTCCGCGGCTCCGCTCCTCCGCTCCGCGGCGCTGCTGGGCACCGGCCGACGCGCTCCTCAGCCGGGGCTGCGCCTAGGGTACCCGGGGCGGAGGCGGCGGGGACGGCGACGGGGGCAGCTGCAGAGGGCGCGGGAGCAGCACCGGCAGAGGCGGCGGGGGCGCGCACGTTCACGCACGCACCCGCACCGGCGCGCGCGCTCCCGGAAGGACGTGGGCCCGGAGGGTGGGAGCCGCGGGCGGGGCAGGCCGCGCGTGCGCCCAGAGCACTAGGCGGAGGCTCCGCCCATGCGACGGCCTATCCCGGAGTGACAGCAGCCTGCAGAGGCTCAGGAGCGCCCTGCGGGAGGCTCCGCCCATAGGGGGGCGTGTCCTGGCTGGACAGCCCGTGAGGGGGCGAAGGCCCCTGGGCTGTGGGCGGAGCTCGCACCGCAGAGCCGGAAGCGCCCGCCGCCCGGAAAGGGGCGGGGCCAAGCGGAGAGGCGGAGCCTGCCTGCCAGTGCTGCGGGTGGTCTCAGGTGGGCGGGCAAGTGCTGCAGTGAGCTGCGCACAAGAAGTGCCGAGACTTGTCTTGCAGCTGAGTTTGCTCAGCGCTTTACATAAGATTGCAGAAACGTAATTGTCCTCGTCAAAGAACGAGAGAGGGAGCTGGTGGGAGACGCCCCTCAAGCCATTAGAGATGGGACTTCCTTCCTGCCCCGTCACCGAAGTGCCACCGCCATTATCCAGCCACCCTCCCAGAATCACCTTCAAGCAATGACGTGGAAGGGCAGGAGAACCCACTTCCACTCACTTCCCTCCCTGTCCAGGTGAGACCCCTGCTCATTCCATTGACCCCCTATGGGAGAGGAGACCTACCTGCTCGTCACCTTTCCCTATCACTCCCTGTAACCGTAACAGTCCTACCCTTTACTGAATGCTTTCTCTGTGTCCGGTACACCGGTATGTGCGTATTCATTCTAGAAGCCACCCAAACAGACCTTTCTGATGAGTGCTCCTGCCTCCTTGCTTTCACTCGTTCCCACTGGCCATTTTCCATTCAGAGGATTCTTTTTAAAACAGAGACCTGATGACGTCCAAGTCTTCCTATGACACACTGGGTAAAATACAAACTCTGCCAACAAGCTCTGGCCCCCGTCTACCTCTGCCATCTTCTTACACCTCTCTTCCCATAATGCCAGCCTTGAACTGCCCATTATGTCCCAGGCTCAGGGCCTGTAAGTGGCAGAGAGCTCAAGATGTCTCCTGGCAATCATTAAATTGTGCAACATCAAGCAGGCAGCAAGAAGCAGCCTATGAAAATCAAGAAGCAAAAAGGCCAGATTAGTATTTATGTCTGTTGATTCAGGAGGATGAAAGATTTTGGGCTAGAATCATAGGACTGAGATATCAAAACGGACCTGGTGGCAATTTCAGATTGAAGCTGTGTTCAGCCTGTGTTGGGAGCTGCAAGAATGAATAAATCAGGCCTTATCGAGTCCCTTCTTGACCTAGTAGTTCCACTTTAGGGATATTCTTCCTAAGAAAATGTTCCCAAATATAGAAAAAGGTGTATGCACTAAGCTGCTCTTGATGGTGTCATTTCTAGTGGAAATGGAAACCTGCCCAACCATACAATAAGCACATTCAAAGAGAACAGTATAGTTATTAAAAATGTATACAAAGCCTACGTAATAGCATAGAAAATTCTTCTGATAGTTCCTGAAAGTAAAATGAGCAAGATGCATGATATATAAAAAAATACATTATGACAAGTATGTTTATGAACAAACACGCCAATCTGTTTAGAGAAAATAAGACAGGAAGGGTACCTGCCAAAGGTACTCAGTGGCGACAGTCAGGCCCTGTGCTTTACATGCCTTTTACTTGGGTAAGGCAGACCCTGTTACCCTAACCCCGAGACAAGGGAGCTGAGGCTCCAGAGAAATAGGTGCTACTTTCCAATGCCAGTCCCTGCAATTGTGTCCATGGTTCCAATCACCCCACCAGTTGCTCCAGTCCTCCAGATTCTCAAAGCTCATCTCTACAAGTCGATTATTTAGGGGACACCTTGTCTTCCCCAACAAATGGAAGTGCAAAGCCCTTGAGAGCTGGGTCCCCATCAGATTCACCCTTGTACTCCACAAAACCTAGCAGACTCTTAAAATATTGAGGACACTTAAAATATTGAGTAAACAAAGACCACATGGAACCCATTTCAAACATAAATGACGGTAAATGTTGACTGCAGGCAGCGGTGGTGCTTTCTGTCCTTTGCACCAGCTCACTGCGGTATTGGACTGTCATGCGGGGGTGTATATCTTAAACAATTTGAAGTCACTAACTTTTCCTGCTGTTACATCTGGGGCAAGCCCTGCTCTCCAACCCCAAAGGAAGTCCGATGCTCCCAGTAAAGGGGCTTTCCACTGGAACACTCAATACAGCAGTAATGGCCATGTGTGATGCACCAGGGCAGTAAAGAATGGAGGCTCTCCCTCAAAGGGCCTTAGAGGTGGGTGCAGCTAGTACTCCAGATCATAGCATGAAGGAAAAGCAGGGTACAGAACACTGTATACCATCTTTTGAGTAAGAAAGGGAAGGGAATGAGGATACACATTCATATTCGCTTGCTTTTGCATGAAGAAACACTGGGAAGATGAAGAAGTTGTAACAGTCATCACAGAGGTGGGTGGGGACCAGGCACATTTCTGAGCCTACCTAGTATCCAGTTTTGACTTTTGAACCCTGGAGACAGATTACCTTAAAACATTTAACAAAGGAGTCCTCGAATCACCTGGGTCCCTGCACACCAAGGCAGGCCTCTGGTGGCAGCTCCTGTGTGCTGTTGCCACTGTCTGGAGCCCGCCCGAGGGCCCCGTCCCATTTCCTGTGCCACCGTAGTTCATCTTGGCTCCACACTCGCCTCATTCATTCAGGGCTTTGTCATTTCCCCATGTTATCTGCACGTGGTCCCATCTATAGAGCAGGGATGTGAGGACAGACAGCCAAGCACACTGCTGCCGGAGGAGCAGGAACCTCTTTTTCTGATGCCCGCTTCCCACTCAGTGAGCTCCCTCCAACTGCACGAGACCCAGTGAGAGCTCTTCACCTGAGGGACGCAGGTGGCCTTCCTGCACTGCAACAGCTGTTGTAGCTGCAGCTAGAAGCTCGCAGGACTTCAAGCAGCTGTCATGCCAGGCCCAGCCCCTTCAATGGGGCGAATGCTGGCTTGCATGACTCTCGCAGCTCAGTCTTGACCCAACTTGTAACCTGGCCAGCTCCTCCCCATCCTCCACACCCATTCCTCAGAGATCCCACAGGTCTGTCACCATTACATTCTCTCACAGTGTGTTTTTCTTCATAACACTGAAGATTTGGAATTTGTACTTGCGATTATCAACTTCCTGCCTGCCTCTCCCTCGGGTGGAGGCTCTGACAACAGGGCTCTTGTCTGTTGGTTTATTTGCCACTCTTCCATTACCTTCCTGAATGAAGTAAGACACACCACACAAGCTGAAGTGGATTTTTCCCATAATAAAGGAATGCTTTATTGACAAATTACTCATTATTTACTTTAAGGAAAAGATAAACCAGTTACTACCCCTGCATCTTGCCTTCTCACCATACCCCATCTAACAGATTCTAACCCTGGAGAAAGAACACTGAGTGGTGTTCTTCCCGCGGTACAAATGTGGCCTGCAGTCCCCCCGGGGTGTCTGAAGTGACCAGCAGACACTCAGATACCAGAGAGCACATCATGATCTCTCAGAGCGGACACTTGGAGCTGACGGCTCCTCCCCATAGGGAGTGCAGCCATATGCACAAGTGAGGTCTCTGCCCGCTAAGAGCCAGTAAGGCACGGAGCTGCCCCTCCAGACACACCTGACACGTGGGGCCCTGGGTGAGAGGCTGCTGGGGCACGGCAGCTTCAAAATGGGAAAGAGATCTTTGTAGCTCCTGAGAAAAGGTGACAGCAGAGTTCCAGCTGACCCCAGTGCCCCAGCCCTGCCCTGCCCTGCAGGGTCTGTCTGCTGCTTGCTTGTCCCCAGCATGCAACAAACAGGCAGGCTGGAGGCGCTGAGCAGTAATGTGTCAGCAGGACCTGGCCCACACAAGGGCAGCACGGCAGCACTGTGGAGGGTGCTGGCTTTTCTTTCTCCTGTCTCCACCTAGCCACCCCCAGAGGCCCAGGAGCCCTTTGGCCAGCGGGAGCTGCCATGGTCGTTGAGAGGAGAGAGAAGCAAGTTTCATACACTGGGATGGAGTGTGTCAGTGAAACAAAACACGCCACTGGGACAGGCATGCTGCCACTCAGGCTAGATGCAGAATTCTACATAGTGCTCAAAACCCACTAAAGAACTCTCATTTTCATATATAAAAACATTATAAACCAATTGAGCATAAGGCGATGTAAGGCTTGTATTTCAGCTTGAGTCTGAAGAAATAATATTTTCTATGAGGCTAAAGCTGCTTTGCTTAGTTTTAATTTTTGAAAAATCCACTGCGTTTAAAAAATAAAGAATTTGCTTTTGTTAAAGCTAGATCATTAGTGTAACCATTAGGCGGCTGCTGATAATCAGTTTCCTGGAGAGTCTTAGAAAATGGAGTTTTCTTTTTTTTGGAGTTTTCTTGTTTAGCATTTTGAAATAAAAACTGCAGATTAGGCAGGGCTTTCTGGATGACTCTTCCTTCTGTGACTTAGGGAAGGAGTTTAGGAAATACCACTTATTTTATACTTATCGCTCTTCCCATTCTTTCAACATTCTGATGAACTAACACGGTTCCCAAAGGGAGCGCTTGAGCTTTGGCTCAAGATGCCATGGGACCCGCCACCCTGTCCACTTCCTGCAATCTGGGAAGGATGGCACGGTGATCTGTTGCATCTACCAACTTTAGTGTAAAGCATCTGTGTACAAGACTGTGTTCCCTAACTCATGTGACTGCAGCGGCCACGTCTACATGTGGATGGCATGACTGTCCTCAAAACCGGCTCTGTGCGCTCGCCCACGGCCTGGCTGGCTGCTCCATTGCGCAGAGGTGCAGTTGTGGCGATGAAGGTGTGCTTGCACGTGTTCCGTGGCCAGGCAGAGCTGCTGCGGGCTTAGAAAGGCGTGTGATCAGGCAGGGGCTTGTCGCCACTCCCGGTCGGGGAGGGAAGGTTGTCACTGCCATTCTCTCTGCCACTCACAACCTTAGACTACAGATGGGGGGAGACCAAGAAAGAAAAACTTGAGACAGAGCACACAATGCCAGGCAGGTCCTAGGCCTGAGCTGGGAATTCAAGGTGTTCAATTCTCTACTTGAGTTTACATAACATCAACATTGCTTAACAATAAAAAGGAACAAATTACTGACAGGCAAGAAGCTGGATGATCTCAGGGAATTATGCAAAGTAAAAAGAGCCAATCCCAAAAGGCTATACGCTATATGGTTCCATTTATGGGACATTCTTGGAATGACCAAATTAAAGAAATGGAAGAGTTTAGTGGTTGCGGGGGCATGGCAGGAGGAAGCTGGGCCCCACGAAGGATCTTTGTGGGGCTGGAACTGTTCTCTATCTAGATGTACTGATGTCATATCCTGGCTGTGATGCTGCAGATGTTATTGCTGGGGGAAACTGTATAAAAGGTACAAGGGCCTCTGTATTAATTCCTAAACTGCATGTGAATCCACAATGATTACGTAAGTTTATGGAAGTGACAGGTCACACCTCATCAAGAGAATCGGATAGTCCAGATACAGTTACCTTTATGGTCCCAACTCGGTCTTCAAACGACTTGAAGGTTGCAGAGTTCCTTTAAAGAGAGAGGGAGCAGATGTCAGTATAAGGAGCAAATAGTCGTGCTGCCCTCCTAAATCTGAAGGGCCTCAAGGTTAGAGCCATCCTCTGGAAAGATCCCTGACAGCATCCTGAGAACTCACTGCAAAAATGTGACAAAGCCAAAGAATGGATCGGGGGGGCACACCCCCTGCAGAGAGCCCAGCTAAAATCATTCTGGAGGCTTCCCCAGGTCAGAACTGAGCTCAGCTACACCTGCCAACCACAAGGACAGAAAACCTGCATGCCACCAGCTGATGAGACCCAGATTTCACCTGGGCGAACTGCAGACCCCTCTTCTGGGCAGTGGGTGGGATGCAGGGCACATTTCTGCTGCACCCTAAATGTACACGTACTGGGATTATGAAGAGTCCCATGTGTTCTTCACACAAATCTCTCACAGAAGTCAAGCAAAAGGACAACCAAAGACAAGAGAGTGATAAGGAGGCAGAGCAGGAGAAAGCAAGCCAGCCCCAGTCCCACCCAGCACCCTCTGACACAACCAGCTCTCCCCTGGCTGCCTGGCCACCCTGCCCCCAGGCCTCTGGAGGCAGCCTGTCAAGGACTCCCAGCATGCTCTGGGGTGTGGCAGCTGCAGCAGATTCTCCTGTAACAAGGACAGGAACTTGCTCACAGCCAGGGCTGCAAGAAGAGCAGGAGAGAACACGGGAGGGAGGCTCACAGGAGGTAGAGGCCACAGCTCTGGGTGTTCTAAGGAGACCAGGGCTCCCCTCCAGGTGCAGAAAGAAGTCTTCATAACAGACTTGGTGATACCTGAAGCCTCCTGGGTGCCAGGTGTGTGTGCGAGACTGTGTGTGTGCGCCCCTCTCTGGCCTGACCTCACGCAGGCCTGGGAAGTTCCAGATGGAGCCCAATTTGGCACAAGGGTCTGCTCTGAGCCTCATCCCCACTAGCTCTCCAGCCTAGAAGGGGTCTTTCCCAACCCTTAACTGACAGAAGGCTGCCAGGGGAAGGTGGTCCTTGGTTCAGGGATATGGGAAGTAAGAGGCTGACCAGTAGGAGTCGCCCGCTCCCACCCAGCTCCCACCCAGGCTCTAGGAGCTTCGGAGCGCAGGCGTACGTTACCTCATGGCCGGCATGCTTATCGAGTGGCGGATGGAGTAGCTGCTGCTTGGAAGCATGGTAGAAGCAGAGAAGGAAGCAAGAGTTAACACGAGGACAAGACCGCATCCACTGTGCTCACCAGCTTGGTTCATGCAGAAACCGGACTGTGCAGGGAGGTGCCGGGACCCCCGCTCCCAGCACACCTGGAACACTCTGGCCACCACACAAAAGGAGTCTCGTAAAGCCTGCCTCACCAGGAGGAAAACTCGACCCAGGGCTCCTCTCTACCGGCTCGAAAGTTGCCCCAGAGGTGAAACATTGCTTGAGGGACAGAATTAAAACAGGGAAACGAAGAAGACTGAGGCCTAGGGCTTTAAAAAACTTTTGGTACAGGGGCCCGGCCCGGTGGCGTAGTGGTTAAATCTGCATGCTCTGCTTCTGCAGCCTGCGGTTCACTGGTTCGGATCCCAGGTGTGGACCTACGCACCACTTATCAAGCTACCCTGTGGCAAGAGGTCCCACATACAAAGTAGAGGAAGATGAGCACGGATGTTAGCCCATGGCCAATCTTCTTCAGCAAAAAAAGGAGGACTGGCAACAGATGTTAGCTCAAGGCTGATCTTCCTCACCAAAAAAAAAAACCAAAACCTTCTGGTACAAACAGATGTTACATATCCTTACTTGACTTCACAGCAAGTTAAATGACTTTTTGGCAAAAGAGAAACAACCAGGTCAAGTGAGTAAAAATATTTAAAATCATAGACCTCCAAGCTAGAAGAGTATGTGACATCAGAGTGTTGGTGCTGGCCCGGAAGAGCACAATTTAATTAGCATGAGGCAAAGGACCACTTGGGAGGATGTCTAACAGGGTCCCCACACTGCCCTGGTGCAGAAAGAGCTCTCAGTAATAAACGAGGCAAACTCAGCTGGAAGGGACAGGACTGCTTCTCAGGAGGAGGAGGAAACTGGAGCCATGTTTTGAAGGAAGATGTAAAGAACACAACAGCTAGAGAGGGTCCAGTACGCCCCTCCCACGTGAACATGTCTCTTTTTGGGAATAAACTCAGGTGTGGGCTGAGATGAATACACTTTGTGAGGCTGGGTTGGAGCGGGCAGTGACAGCACCCAGGGGTTGACACAACTGTTGTTGGGGAGGCCAGGGAGGAGTCCCTGCATCGATCATGCTGCTGGTGACAACCCACATGACCACAGCTTAGAAGTGACCGTGTGTCCACTAACACACTGCACTGCCTGGCTGGCCCTGCTCGGCCCGGCAGGTGCCATCTCAGATGGTTCCGTCACCTCTCTCTCTCCACCTTCATCCAGCACAGCCTCCCATGGGCCAGCCGGAATCCACCCTGCTCTGAATCAAAAAAAAGTCTTCCACAGGTGTCTCCAGCATCAGGCTTACCTAAAGGAGTGTGAGAATGGACGAGCCCTACAAGGCCGTAGCAGGAGGAAAGAAGAAATGCAGCGTTAGGAAAGGGAGGCCAGTGCCCGTCCCGCCCCTCCATGAAAGCTCTAGAGGGCCACCCCTCCAGTCCTCACACTGCCAGGGAGAGTGGGATATGCACCCCATGTCCAGTCTTCCCGAGTCCCAACTCTGAGAGAGGCTGCTGCTCCCTCGTGCCACAACTGGCAACTGGACAGCCCCATGGCTCTGCCCCGCTGGGTGTGATCACGTGCAAGGGACCCGCAGGTCCATAACTCTATCTGGAGGTTAGAAGGAAGAAGCCCCAAAGAGAAGAGATGTGCAAAGGTGTGAGACGGGCCATGGCAAACTCCGTGACCCTCAAAGTCTGGTGTGCCATCACCCAGAACCCCCAGTCAGCCAGGCTTGGCCAACACACTCCACGCCAACAGACCAGCCTGCGTTCCCTGTGGAGCTTCAGCTGGACCGGAATACATACATACACTGCAACAGGACCTGGACACCCTCAGGGCTGAGCACTTTGCACTCTGGCTTCACCACCAGGATGACAGAAGCCGACCTAGAAACACATGCGTATGTGTCCAAGGGCAGCTGCCAGCATGGGGCAAGGGAGGGGCACAGGGCTACCTCCACTCCCTAGCCAGGCCCTCCACCTCCAACACTCTGGAGGCCATCAACGTGGAGGTCATTTCAGAAGCAACACACACACAATCACACAGCCTGATGTGCCCACACCACTCGGGTGGGAGGTCTGACAGAGGGTTAGAGAGAGTAGGTGCCTTGTCAAAGGTCACCACGCTGGACGAAGACTCGCCCCTGCTTCAACCCAGCCTTTGACCCAAATCCAGTTTCCTCTCCCTCGCCCATCCCCTCAGGCCAGGACTGCCCCTAGACAGGCCCGTCGAGGATACCACCATGGGGCAGCTGTCCCAAAGGACCTGGCCCACACATCTCAAGGCAGTACCCAGCCAGGGATTGCCAACCCTGAACTCATGATGCAAACCTCCCTGAGCCCAACTTTCACTCTCAAGAAGTAGTCAAGTCCCAACCTTGGGCTCTAAACCGGGGAGGTTAATGGGCCTCGGCCTCAGAAACCAGTTAAGGTCATGTGATGAGACGATGGAGACACATCAAGGACCCCCTCACATCAGAGTTCAGGGCACCACTGACACGCAGCACAAAGCCAGGTAAACGGAAGAGCCCCCGGGGAGACACACCAGCAGACAGGACCATTCCTCCAGGCACCTTGGACACGACTGGTTCCTTCCCCTGGCTGGCCCACACATGTGTAGTGCATATACAAATTCCACACAGGCACAGTGAGGCTGGGCACATGGACAGAGCTGTCCCAGCATCAATGTGACAGGAAACCTGCTTCCTGCTGGCCACAACCCGCGTGCTCTGTGACCTAAAGCTACATGCCACAGGTCAGTAGCGAACTCCAGTTCTCTGAGCAGAGAGGGGACTCAGAGAAGCAGAGAAAGAAATGGGACCACATCACTGTCCTTCCAGAGAAAAGCAGATCATGTCAAGAACTGCCTCATCAAAACAGCCAGGACCAGCTTGCCCACCGACGTTCCCATCACCGCCAGTGGCTCTGCCCTCTTGCCCAATTTCCACCAATGGTGCTCTGAACACAGTCAAACATAAGTGAGAATATTTAAAATGAGTGAATAAGGCCACAAGTCAAAAAGAACATTCCTAGTGGAGAATGTAATTTAAGCACAGCAGACATTTGTTGCTTCCTTCAAATGCTCTGTTATAAGACCAGCATTTTGAGGAAAAGAACAGGCACAACCTAACACATTGCTCAATCTATGGTGCTGAGACAGCCTGCCTCACCCTCTGGGGCTGTCCCTGGGAACCAGGCCAAGCCACCACTGGCACGTGATCAGTCTATCACCGGGCTTACCACAGTGTGGCTCAGGTGGCCAAAGCAGGCGTCCCGAGTGCAGCAGCGATGGCGTCCCATCTAATTTCAAATGAGATTTGTTACAGGAACACACACACAAAGTCAAGTGTCAGCAGATCAGTGTGAAGCCTGGGCAGGGATCACTGCAGACCCTCCTTGCTCCCCATTCAGAGCTGCAGCTTGCAGGGAGGGATCCCTCTTGGGCCCAAATCACAGCTACAGTGGGCAAGGCCTGCATTTATAGGGGACCTGCAGGAACCCCCCAGCCACAGCCACTCGTGAGCATGGCCAGAGCCCCAAGTGTGCAGAGCGCACTCCTTAGGCACAGAGGAACATACAAGACTGCGTGCTGATTGTTCAGCTTCTCCGAAGGCTTGAAATATTTCAAATTACAACATTGGGGGGAGGGACAATTATGTCAAACAAACAAAATAAAAAGTGAGCAGAGCTCTAGGTATACGCCATCCTCTGCTCAGCTGGGTAGGTTCCCCGGGGATGTGAGCGTCTGTGTCTTCGCCTCTGGCTAAGTGGTCTGGGCAGAGCCCCTACCATGAGGCCCCACAAGGCAACCAGCAGTCCTGTGAGGCAGGGAAATGCCTAACCTAAGCAGGCGGGGAGGGAACCCACCCAAAGGTAAGAGGTGAGAGTCAGAGCTGGGTGGACCCCCAACTCCGCACTCAGTACACAAGCCCACAAGCACCACCACCGTGTGATTTTCAACTGTGAGGGACAGCAGCCTCAGGATGGAGTAGGGGCTACAGGGAGGCGTTCCTTGAAATCCAGAAGCGAGGGGACTAGTCCTGAGCATGAGTCAGGGGCCAGGCAGGACAGGGTTGGGCAGTGGCACCTGGGGGCCGGGGCACTGGCCATGACCTGCACTCCACACTGTCACTCACCGATGCGCGTTTCATCCTAACAACCCCAAGAGGGAGGCCTTGCCGAGGACACAGCTAGGAGGTAGCTGAGCCAGGATTCACCATGGCCCTTGACACCAGGGTCCAATCCCCTAGGCACAGTGCTGTGTAGCAGAGGCGGCCTAGCGGGCATGGCCACGGAGCCCAGAGCAGGAAATGCAGGGCTAGCAGCGGCCCCACTCGAGGGCATGGGGGCAGGTACCGCCATGTGCAGTCCACCAAGTGCCTGAGCCACCCAGTATTCCCTGGCCCCAGGCCTTGCTCAAGAGGCCTTTCGTGGCCGAGAGGGTCTCATCAGTTTCTAGGAAAGAACACTCAGCTGAGGCCCCTGGTGTGCAACCGCACATTCTCTGAGATCTGGGCCAGGCAAACACCCCGAGGAAACAAGCTTGTCCTGGACTTGTCCTGGCTGCAGCCTATCCAAACTGACATCCCACACTGACACTGACCCCCAAGCAGGAGTCACTTTCTCTTGATGAAACTTCAACGAGAAGGATCCACTTCAACAATTTCAAGCATCAGAAGTTACCAAAAGGCACCAGTGACCACCCCTCCCCTGAGAAATACAGAAATGGCAAAGAGGCAGCCAACAGGAGGCAGATGCACCCTGCAAATGAGAGTCCGTGAACCAACTGGAGGGGGGCTGGTGTGGCCGTATCTGGGAGTGTGTGCATCTGAGCCTGGGACTCTGGTAGGCCTCCTGCAGAACCTCTAGTGGATCCAAAACCCCTGAAACCTCACCCAACTGGCCCAGGCCTCAGGGCAGGGGTGGGGGCACGAGTCTCACCTCATGTCTCCCAGCTTCCTGCTGATGGCAGAGCCAACGGTGGACAGGGCAGCTGAAGTCTTCTGTCCCGCCTGAGAGAGAGTCTCCTGAGTCTTCTTGTAGCTGGGAAGAAGAAACACCATTTCAACCCACTAAGCAGAAGGCACAGCCACCACTCACAAAGCAAGGACACAGAGCACCTGGAGAGTGCCCAAGAAAGGAGGGAGGAGCAGTCAGAGGGGGCAGTGAGCACTTGCCCGGTCACCCTGGAGGGGACACACGTTCAGTCTCTGGGGCCCCCAAGGGGACCTACAGCAAGGACAGAAGTGGCACTGCCAGGTCAGGACCTCCCAACCCCGCAATGACAGTTTCTTGATCTTACTGTAATTCAAGTTCTCTTCCACCTCATTTGGAACTTACTTATCCCACCTTCCTTGACTTCTCCCAGCAACTGACTACTCGGGAAGCGTGGCATCTGCCTGCTGCAGAGAAAACAGGCCCAGAGGCCCCGGGTCCCGGGTCCGGGGCAGAAGCCAGAAAAGTCCTCTCGGGTCCCTGTCACTGCACTCAGGAAGCTTCTCTCTCTGTTCATGTAACAGTCCTCTGAGGGGAGAAAACACAGCCCAATCGCACCCATGGCGGGGTGCACTTGACAGCAGGGCACACTGCCTGTGATGTGCCGCCCTTCACAGACTCTGAGGAGTCCCTCCAGCCCTCCACCCTCCTGCGCCGTCGCTACCACAACCTTTTGGAACTGGGGAGACCTCCACCTCACACCACCATTCTCAGTGCAAGGGGTGGTCTTGGCTCACAGCAAAGACTGCCTCTTCCATGCCCTCCTGCCTTGTCCACCCACACACAGGCGCATCACATGAGACGTGGCTCCATGACCTCAACGTCAGTGTGATGGGCGAAGGGTGGGCACAGGCAGGGTGCCTTGGCCACAGGATGGCAAGGACACCCTTGGGCCCACCTTGAGAGCTAATACCTGGAGCTGCCGGCCCTTGTCCAGCTGCCACCACAAAAAAAAAAAAAAACAGCATTCTGAACCCAACAGCCCCTTTCTGGTCAACCTGGTAACCCTGAGGAAATAACAGCTTGAGATGGCAGGGCTCCCGAGACACCAGCCTACTCTCGTCCTGCTGGCATCAGCAGCTCACAGTGGGCAGGGTCAGACAGTACCAGCAGGGGGTCTTCTGAGCACTTCCCTCCCCTTCGTTCCCCACTGCCACCTGCAGGAGGCCCTGTGTGACCACCTACTGCCCTCCTCCCTCAGGCCAGTCTCCTGACCACTCCTGCCTGTCCACGCAGGGTCAGTTTCTGCTGTGACCCCCTGCTCTTCCTGTCCTGTGGGGACTGCCCAGCCCTGAGCACCCCTGGAGGGGCCTCCCTCTACTTGGCAGTGGCCCACTCACAGCACAGTGGGGCCTTGGGCTTCTCTGGTGTCCAGCAGGGCCCAAGACTCAAAGCACATGCTGCTTCCCAGCAAGAGAGTTTGGAAACATCCTGAAGTCACTAGAACATTGAGTTTATCTGTTTTCAGGGAGGTCAGTAAATTCTGGAACATACTATAATAATGGGAAGAAAACAGTTTCTAAAATCTTTACTGAAAAATTTGCTTCTGGATTTCCTGAAGTCAATAACTAAAAAGAAGTCTAATTCTGACAGGCTTTAGACAAATTTGACTACCTGAAATCCCCTCCCTCGTGATAGTCTGAAACTACCAGAGAACCGAAACAAACAGGAACTGAAACAAAATCTGACCACTTGTACAGAAACCCAGATAGCTGCGCGACCAGAAGCCAGACAGGATCACCCGAGCAGAGGGGCAGGGTCAGTCCTAGGCCACGCTGATTGGCACTGAAAACCAGAGTCCACACACTCTTTCCAGGAGGGTCCCACATGGACTCTGGGTAACCCCAGGCACCCTCTCACCTGAGAGCGCCTTCACCTGGGGCTGCCATCCACACCACGGTCCATCTCAGGCTCTAGCAAGACTGCGGCAATACAGGTGCAAGGGCACCTGTGGCGGGTGTGACAGCACATCCCCCACAAAACCCCCTGCTGAGGAAAGGCTCCAGAACCTTCTCCGGGGCCCCTAACCTACAGTGCCTGGTAGAGCTCCCCCCAACCCAAGGCCTAGCCTAACATATTGCTTTCATTTCAAAGTTAGTTAAATGAGATTATCTGCAAGAAACAGACCTCTGTGCACCCGGAGCCACAGCCGTTACCTATAAAACGCCAGATACGAGCAACTAATGATATGCAACACTGAATTTCAGAAATACAAACTCAGAACATGTCTTCAAGCTCAGTTTTTGCCGAAATAACAAATACATAAGATCATGTTAACATTCTGGGGTTTGCTGAAGTAAAAAACAGTCTGAAGCAGAAGATTTAAAGAAAAATCCTGACAGAATCTCTATTTGTGCCCACAGGGCCAAGTTTGGGAATCTCAAGTCGGAGCGAACTTGCGCCTGTGCCATGAGTCCTTGGGGACAAGGAGGAGAGCCCTGAGGGTGACTCAGAGGGGGCCCAGGCACTGAGCCACCGACAGGAGAGGAACTCCCCGTGGGCGACTCCGCAGGGCAGCATCCCCACTGAAGACCAACAAGAGGCAACTTTCCTGCACTCCACACCCCACAGCATTTCTGGGACGTGGAAACAGGCTGTCATAAGTAACTCCTTCAGAAACAGGAACCTCCAAACTGGAGCAGACATAGTGCAGGGGCCAAGGGGCTGTCATCACCTCACAGCCCAAACGGGGATGCCAAGTGCGCTCCTGCTGCACCTTCCCCTCCCAATGCTCTGGGCGGTGGAACCCTGCCAGCAGTCTCTCCAAACAGCGGCTAGGGAGGCATTGACCAGGCACCCCCAGCACTCCTTCCCCCACAGAGCACAGAGCAGCCAGTGTTTTCAGCCATCCCATCTCCTGAGTCATGTTGTCCTCCTCCTCCTGGGCTGTCACTGCAGAAATGCCTCCAGCCCTGGAGGCATCACTTTGACAACTCTTCCACCAGTGAAATAGTGGGTGAGACCACAGGGGAATGGCCACTGCCTGGGGAAGCACTTGGAAAGGACCATCCTGTGGGCCACAGACTTCCAGGCTCAGAGCCACACGTTTCTTTCAGAGGAGTCAGAACTGTAATTATTTGAAATGGTATATGAGCAGCTTTACGTCAGTTGGCTTTACAGAAGAGCACTAAAGTCTCCTAAGGGTGTTTTCATATGAAGTCTGCACTGTGAGCCTGCCTGGTGCCCAAACTGTACGAATGACCGCACTGTCTCAACTTAACACCTGCTTCTCGGTAAGGCACTGCCTAACACAGCCCTGAAAACACAGCACACTGGTGCTCCTAGAACACCTACGGCAATGAGTGGTTGTCACACCAAACTACACAAACACAGTGAAACGTGAACCACTAGATCCCCTGGCACCGGCTCCCCTTGTGACACCAGGCTGCAACGGCACCATGCGCACAGCCAGCCAACCAGGGGTCCCAGGTACCTTCAAGACAAGCTCCTTTAAGCCCAACGTGGAAGGACTTTCTGCCCATGTTCTCTGGCAACTTCCCTCTAAACAAGAGACAGAAAAATCCCAGAAAGTGACCATTTTTAAATATCGCCCCACCCAGTGCAAAGGAGTTATAATCAGATTGGAGCACAGATAAATGAAGTGCTATTATCTCGCTTAAGGATCTCAAATAAAACATCAGGAGTCACTCTGAACTATGACTCTAACAGATGCGAAAAGCCACCCACGTGCATTTCATGCTCTGCTAACCTTCTGTGCGGCTGACAGCTCGGTGCCTCTCAGACCAAAGGGCCTCCTTCAAGATCCTGCTGGTATGGCCTACACAGTGCCCCCTACTCAATAACCACCCCTAAGTATGAGTGAAGCTCTGAGAATCCACCAGCTGGAGCTATGTCTGCAGGGGAAGGAAGGAGACAAAAAACCAAAACGAAAATCACCAACATCAGGCCAGATGGCATTCAACCACTGTGCCTACTCTAAAAGCCAAGGAATGTCTACTGGCCAGAGACGCTGCCTGAGCCCAGCTCAGGCCTTCTATCTAAGGGACACAAGTCAGGCAGAGAGAAGTTTTCAGTGTGGTCTGCTGGCTGAGTGAATTTCCTCCAGTGACTGCATCCTGTTCCACAAGAGTTTAAAGGATAGTTTGTGCTTGAGAGAAGAAAAATTATATTAACATGAAATTGCCAAGAAACACCAAAACGAGGCTTGTGCCAAGTGTGCACAGCCTTCTCGTCCCTGAAAGGAGTGTCAGGGGAAGGAGAGGAGGAGAGGGAGGTGCTGTTGGTGAAGGCACTCACAGGTCCGACTGGGTCACTTTCTCATTCCACTCTCCAAGTTTCTCAGAAGTTTTCATATAGCTAAAAACAGAAAGTCTGTGGTAAATTATTTAGAAAAACTATTTCAACTCAGGTTTCAAACTGCAGGTGAAATTCCTGGGAAAACGGAGGACCGGCTGGCAGGAATACTGAATCTCCAGCCTGTCTGAGAACAAGGTCCTCTGCTTCTGCTCAGCACCTGCTGTGTAGGCCCAGGGGAGGTCACGTGAGGCGCTGCAGAACCAGCCAGTTCTTTACCCCTCATGCCTGGTCAATGTAAGATGGCTCTTGGGGACAGCACTGCTATGAGGAGCAAGGAGGGCACAGCCCGTGGCCCCAAACACTTCTCCGACAGTCACCCTTTGAGATTCAAAACCAATGATTTCCTAAGACAAAGAATGGGCTTTTCACAGGTGACATGAAATTTGATTCAATCCTTCTGTGGGGACATGGGTTCTTAGACAGTGGGACACGTTTCCCATCCCTCCCCCCATCGGGGAGCCATGTAGCCGTACTCCCCAAATTCAAGAGAGCTGAGTCACGTCTGAGTCAGAGGTCCTGGGCTCCTGAGAAGGACTCAAGCCCACTTCAGCAGACACTGAGCCCTGGGGACAACAGGAAAGTCAGTCTTATTAGAACCTAGTAAGTGTTCTCTCAAATTTGGACCCTGTAACATATTCTTCTCATCCATTTCTGCTTGGACAACTAGCTAGTGTGTCCACTCACTTGACTCTAAGCTCTTTGACTAATACAAGAACGGCAGCTAGTACACAGGGACCCTGGCTGGCTGCTTCCCAACAGGCACACTTGATCCCCTTGTTCCTGTGAGGCGCCTCACCCCCAGGAACTCAACCGCCCATTGACAAGGCAGAGGCACCACCCGGGTGAACACTCTCAAGCGTCAGGGGCGTCCCTGCCAGAGCTCAGGTACCTACGCGTTAGAGACCTGCACATCATGCCAGCTCCTGGAGAGATTCTGCTTCAGGCCCTCCAAGGCAGACAGGCCCAGCTTCCTTTTCAGCTCCCCAGAGTGTCTCTCCTTCGCTGCCAGGACCTGGCGCAGGGTGACAATTTCCTCTTCCACCTGCAAGAGCACACAGTGGACACAATCAGCCACCACTATTGCAGGAAGTGGCTAACATTCTTATATACAACGAAACGAGAGGGTTCTTAAAATTACGTAAGGGCTTCCCACTTACGGAAACACAACTCGTCTTAGGAACAGAGTCCACAGGCAGGCACCCGTTCTGTTTTTATCTGGTACCAGCACACCAACTTTTTCTGGAGAGCTGTCATCTCATCCCCCCAAGCGAGTCTGGTGGGGCTACCAATTGCTGTGCCTACCAGTGGATGACTAAGCAAGGACTGTCAGAGCTCTTCCCCAGGAATGGGCACAGGTGATAGAAGAGAGAAGCCCCTTTCCCTCTGGGCTCTGGGTCTGGGTTTGGGTTTGGAAAACAGAAGCTGGAACTGCTGGCAGCCAGGCCCCACCTGCACTGTGGCGGAGTTCCATACATAGTGGGAAGGAAGCAGAGCTGACAGACAGAAGGATGGCCAGAGACCCAGGTGACAGAGAAACAGCTCTTATGACAATATTCATGTTTCTGAGGTCAGTTCCAGGCCTCGGCAAAAGCCAGTTATACAAGCCAAAAGTAAATTCTCTTTTGTGCTTAAGATAGTTTGAGTTGGCTTGGGCATCTACCCAATGGACATGAAATCAACCATCACAAGAGGCTTATGCACCCCTACGTTCACTGCAGCATTATTCACGATAGCCAAGAAGTGGAAGCAACCCAAGTGTCCCTCGACTGATGATTGGTTAAAGAAGATGTGGTATATACATACAATGGAATACTACTCAGCCATAAGAAAAGATACAATTGTCCCGTTTGCAACAACATGGATGGACCTAGAGGGTATTATGTTAAGTGAAATAAGCCAGAGAGAGAAGGCCAGACACTGCATGAACTCACTCATATATGGAATATAAATGAACACACGGACAGAGAGAACTGATTGGTGGTTACCAAGGGGAAGGGGGGTGGGGGGTGGGCACAAGGGGTGAAGGGTTAAATCCACACGGTGACGGACAAACAAAAATGTACAACTAAAACCCCACAGTGTTATAAACTACTAAGACGTCAAAAAAAAAAAAAAAGATAGATTGAGTTGGGTAAAAGAAAGAATCCTGACAATAAAGACCCAAATCTTCTCAGGTTCAAGAAAATAGAATGTGATTTTAAAAAGGAGCATCCTTTAGAGCCTTACTACTTTGGGGTTCTCGATATTTTCAGCTCCTATCTGAATAGCTATTCTAAAAAAAAAAAAAAAATCTCTTTTTTTTTTTTTTTGTGGGGAAGACCAGCCCTGAGCTAACATCTGTTGCCACTCCTCCCCTTTTTGCTGAGGAAGACTGGCCCTGGGCTAACATCGTGCCCATCTTCCTCTACTTTATATGGGACGCCGCCACAACGTGGCTGACAGGCAGTGCGTCGGCGGGCGCCCGGGATCCGAACTCGCGAACCCCGGGCTGCCAAGCGCGGACTAAACCGCTGCGCCACCGGGCGGCCCCAAAAATCTCTTTCTTAAAAAGGTGATTGTTTGGATTAAAGCACTAAAAAACAGCTTAGACCCCTGTCTATCACTAGATTCTGCTTTAGAAAATATTTGAAACAAGAAATAATTTAAAAAACATCGTATCATCTAAAGCCAAACTATTACGATTCACTCCAGCAGTTACAGTGACTAGAACATTCCATTTATGGTGCAATGACCGACAGGGCTTAAGGGCATGTAATCTAGTTGTCTTGCATGCAAGTTGAAAATTTTAAGTGACAAAACAACTTCTTCACTTTTCAAATCTACCCTGAAAAAGACCTTGTGGTCTCTAAACCAACATATTCCTAAATAAAATGCAAAACCGAAGTCTCCTTGGATTCTTGCCGCTTTTCCCGTAAACTTCGTTCCGTTCAGAAGTAGCTGCATGCTTCCACCGTCATCTGAAAGCTGGTCCAGGGGCTAAGGTTTGTCTGCACAACTAGCTCTTTTCAGCCCGAGGACTAGACCCAGGACGTATCAAGACCAGCTCATCGCTGAAGACAGAGTGGAGGCCTGGGACAAGCAGTGCTCCAGCCTCTGCCTGACTGGACACTACGGTCAGATACTAACAAGTTCATTTCACCAGATTCTGGAATCTCGAGTGAGTCACTATTAGACTCTACATCACACAGTAAAAAGAAACACTCTTGGCAGTTGGTTTGAACAAAAATTATACTCAGAGGCTTTTGTTCTTAACTCCTATTTCATCTTAAGCGACTCTCACTTCAAAAAGATCACATGGCACTTTTTACAAAACAAGCATTTTTAAAAGAAAAATTAGAATCTAGAGGAGATAGATTGGTGGGGTCTTGAAAATGTCAAGTGTTAACCCCACAGAGAAACTCCCAGCAGAGGTGTGCTCAGAGCACCGTCTCTGTGTGGACGTTTTCCTCGAGGACACTGACACGGTCCAGGCACACACAAAGCGAGGGCAGCAAAGACCACCTTCTGCGGGGCTCCGGGGAAGACCTCCAGGGCAAGTTCCCCAGAGCAGGGCCAGCACTCTGGCCCCTCACTAGCCTGAGAGGCCTTCAACTCAGAGTCACCAAGGACAGACAGCCAAGATGCAGCACCTTTGCGAGTTCAGCCCTGAGCTCCTCCTCCTCAGCCTCCGACAGACCCTCCACAGCAGAAGTTTGGGCAGCCACCACTGTGTCAACAGGGACATCTGTCATGGAGTCGGACAGCAGACCTTTGTTAGGAGAATTCAGGTTGATATCTGCCAGAGACAAAACGAGGTCAAAAAGTGTCAGCTAAGGAGTTACAGAGAAGAAAACAGGGCAGAGGTCTCCACCAAGGGGGAAAGGACAGGTGGCAGGGGAAGAGTGAGGTGAAGACGAACAATGCCTCTCCCCTGAAAGGTTCTGCAAAGATGGTTTGGGCCATCAGACTGAAAGCAGCCACATCTCAGGCCACCCAAGATCCTGGCACAAGGCAGCCATGCCCTACCTCTGGTTCCCCCTGTGAGAACACTATCTTCCGAGACAGGAAATCTTTGCTACAAACAAAGCAGCCCGATCTAATAGATCTTCCATTTTCTAGAGCAGAGAAACAACACGGTTGTAAACACAACATGCACCACTTTCCAATCAACTGATCTACAGCGAAAATTACACACAAGGAGCACGTGCTAGTCACTCAGCCCCTGCAGGGAGTCAACAAAACAAAAATCCCCTCTACTCCATCCTGGAGTACCTCATCCCACAGCAAGGAGGCTGTGGCATGCAGTGAGGCAGAGGGAACACTGTCTCCACACACATCAGGTCCAAATTCCTGCAGTCACCATTTTTTCTTTGCATTAAATGCACCTTCCTGTCTGCACTGAAAGTTTACAAAATACCACACAAGGAAAAATGGGTTACTTCAGTTCTTTGCAACTCCAACCACATGCCTGTCACATAGTAGTTTTACACAATCAGCGTTGAAAACATCTTCCTTTTTGATCAGCACATTCGGTGAGGAGCCTTTGTATGGTATCTGGCACGTTTTAAAAGTAAATTAAAAGGCAGAAAAGGTGGAAAGAGGTAAAAGTATCTTTCATTCCAGGTATGTTTGTCCACTGTAGAAATCCTAGAGTCTGCTAAAAATAGACTGGATGCACTTAAAACCAAGGATGCTCTACTTAGCTGGCTCATCCCTTCACACGTCCACACAGCTGGAGTTGTGCACCTTCCTGGCACTCAATGGACATTTCCTAAATGAAGAGAGTCCACTTTTTTTTTAATCAACTGATTCGGATTTTTAATTGAGATTAACCTGCATATTTTATTTCATAATTTGTATCCACTACGTTGAACCTCTCAAATTTAGTAAATGCTTTCAAATCTCTACAATTTTTCTTTTCTATCTTTAAAAAATAAGTGAAGAAGGGCCGCCCAGTGGCGCAGCGGTTTAGTCCGCGCTTGGCAGCCCGGGGTTCGCCGGTTCGGATCCCGGGCGCCCGCCGAGGCACTGCTCGTCAGCCACGCTGTGGTGGCATCCCACATAAAGTAGATGAAGATGGGCACGGATGTTAGCCCAGGGCCAGTCTTCCTCAGCAAAAAGAGGAGGATTGGTGACGGATGTTAGCTCAGGGCTGGTCTTCCTCACACAAAAAAATAAATAAATAAGTGAAGGCCCTCACAGTTCCTGCCTATAAAGCTAAAACTGGATCCCATGGAAATCACCCCCAGACAGAAACTGGGCACTTACCAAACATGCCGGGCACTGCACAATCACTCTGTGTGGCACCAACCTCACCAACCCGCAGAGAGATGCTACTCACACCCTGAGGTCTCCTGGTTCAGAGAAGACTGGAGCAGGAAAGTGTCTTACCAGAAGACCTACAGAGAATAAGCGTGGGGCTGGTGCCCTAGGCAAAAGTAGGGGGCTAGATTCCTTCCCCCTGGGTGAGTCCCAGCTCTCTTAAACCTGTATAATCATCTGCAAAATGGGGCTAATATAAGGACCCATCTCAAAGGGCTATTCTGAAAATGAGAAAAGATCATTTGAGAAACAGGCTTAGCATATGGTGTCTGACACACGGTAAGTGCTCAGTGAACGTTTCCTGTCATTCTCACGACCAGAGTCCAGTGCTTGTGATATCTAACTAAAGTAGAGATGCAAGTCAACAGTGAAAAGCCTCCTGAACTTATGAGCCCGGAGCTTTTGATGCTCAATTATTTTGTAAGTAGACGTCAAAAGCAGAAAAACCTACAGACAGAATGTATCAGAACCCAGAAATTCTAACGTTCAATTAATAAGCTGGCAAACGTCAAAGACTGGAAAAGCATCCTAAAATTACCCAGAGTAGTTGTATCAACGTGGGAATTCTGCATTCTCTAAAACCTCAGAATGGAAGACACACTTGTATCATATTCTCAAGATTTTAATCTCCTGGGCGCGCTCCATACCCCCAGCAGCCATCTCACACTGGCCCGGGGTGTCTGTTCAGGAAACAGGCCTGGTATGCTGGGTGTGCCCCTGACTCACTGCACCTTCCCCCTCGAGACAACCCCTAAGGAGGCCGGGCTCCGAACAGCGTTGCCACCCGTGGGGCGCAGCACTGAACGCGAGGACGGTTTCACCTCCCCTCCCCCCGCCCGGGAGCCGCGCACAACGCCTCGGCCCGAGTCCAGGGCCGGCTGGCGTGTCCCGGAGGACCCTGCGCAGGGACAGAGGGAGCCCTGCAGGCGCCGGGCGGGAGCATAACGAGAGCTGCCTGGAGTGAGGAACCCACAACTTCGGGAACGAGGCGAGGACGCCGGGAACCGGTCCTCGGAGCGGTGCAACCGGGGGCGGGAGACGCGCGCCACAACCATCGGGCGCTTCGAGGCCGGGCGCCGGGAAGCTAAAGAGGCGCCGCGGGGAGCCAGAGGCCGAGACGCGACCCCAGCGAGGGGCGGAAGGCGAGCCGGGCGCGCGGGTACCTTGGCCGGCGGAGTCCATGTTTGGGCGGCGGCCGGGCTGCAGCTGGGATCCGGCTGGGGTCGGGGCCGGGGTCGCTGGCGCCGCGAGAGCCGAGCGCGCCACACCGGGAGTGCCTCGCCGCGCACACACCAGCCGGCGGAAGCGCCTCAGCCGCCGCGGTATTACGTAATCAGCGACGCGACGGCCTACTTCCGCTTTGATCCGAGCTCCGCCTTCGTCCCGCCCCACCAGCTGCGTCCAATGAAGGCGTAGTTTGGACCAGTCCCGGTCATTCACTCCAACCTGATTGGCCGAGGCTGCAGACGCGGCAGGAAAGGGAGGCCGGGTTCTGAGGGAACCCCTTCCAGGTCGACGCCACCAGCGAGACGCACAGATAGAACGGTCCGGAGGAGCCCCGGGAAGATGGGCAGTGGGAGGACTCTCCAACATGGCGCTATGGAAACCCGGTGCTGGGCCCCTGGGAGGTCTCCGGGGTGTTTGCAGCTGTCTACGAGCGCCGCAGCTCACGCACCTTGGCGGGTCAGACTCCGACCACCTGAGACCCCTTCGTGGCCCGACCCTCTGACTTTGGGGTTAGCCTCTCCCCCAGTCTTTTTGTTCGTTTTTTAGTCCGTCCTTTTTATGATTTTTTAAATTGTATGGGGGTCGCGCAGAAGAGGGCGTGGCCGCGATTCGTCTCCTGGCCCTGTGGGCGCAGCCGCCCTCACCTGGCTGGGGGCGTCTCTGTCCGCGCGCGGGCACCGGGCGTGAGCGCGCCTGCGGCCGGCCCTGGGCACCCTGGTGTTCTCTCACTTTTTTCACAGCAAGCCCGTGAGCCAAGTGGAGCCCTCCCCACCTTACAGAGGAGAAAACTGAGGTTAGAGTAGCTTGCCCAAGGTCACTCAGCCAGGTAGGGGACTTCCAGCAGAGTTTGCCAGACTTCCCAAAGGAGAGGTGTGTAACCACTAGACAACCCGGTCCCGCTAAAACAAGTCCCACAACTTACCTTCCTTGGCTCCTAATTGTCCCTGGACGCAAATCCTTACATGATCAAATCCTTTAGGATCTGACACTTCTGGACTGCACTCCCCGCATGCAGCCAAGCCATTCCCCCAGGCATGGAAGCCCCTTCCTTCACCTGTTGAACTTTTCCTGTCTCAGCTCAAAGCCCACCTCTTTCCCATAGGCGTCTTCCTGGTACTTTAGGTCACCTTAGGTACCTACCTCTGCTCACATTGATCCAGGTGCATCATGGCCATGTCCTGCTCTGATGCTGTCAATTATTTGCCCCACTTGCCTTCTTTCAGTTTTTCCAGAGCTTCTTGCTCAACCCACCCTGGTCAGCCCCTGTCCCTGGGGGCTGGGGACAGCCAGTAGTCCCTACTTCATGCAGTTCATGGCAGATGGTAAAGAAGTGACTGCATTACAGATGGTGTGAGCAGAGGGCTTGTCTCGTTCTGCATTGCATCCCTGAGGCAGGAACAAAGCCCAGCCCAAGCCTGGCTCAAGGGGACGCCCAGCAATGAGTGGTCAGTGCAGGTGTGTCTGTAGCCCCACATGGACATACCACTGTACATACCTGCTACTCTGAGTCTGTGGTCCCACAGTGAACTCCCTCCTGTAGAAGCCGGGAGTGTGGAGGTGGGAGGAGGACCCTGTGGAGCAGCAGCATCACAGTCCTGGGAAGGTCCAGCTGCTAACCTGCTTTACTGCCCTCCCACGCCAGTGTGCTTTTGCCTGCGGCGACTCGGACAGACCCTTCAACACTCCTCTTTCCCAGAGCCATCCTGCAACCCAGGCCAGGTGAAGAGCACCTCCTGGGGTCCCACAACCCCTGTTCCCACCACCCTTTGGAAGGGATTAATGCGCCCATCACACAGCGTTGCCACAAACTGGGTTCGGTTAATCTTTGCATTCCCTTTTAGGAGCTGAGAGCACACTGGGACGTCCACAGTGTTTGAAGGAGGAAGAGAAAGAAGGGAGGAGGGAACTTCCCAGTGAGGGAGAGCACCAGGTCCTTATGTCCTGCCCCACTATGTCCCAGACACCCAGTCGGGATCCCCAGGCAGGCCAGCTTTACTGGTTTGGGGAGTGGGGAGAGGAACGGACAGAAGCCCTGAAGGTGCACGAATAGGTGAACACGCACAGGCTACAGCCTCCAGGGCAGCTGGAAGTCCTCCGTTTCCAGCGGGCTGCAGTGAGTCGCCTCCACGTTCTTGAGGTGTTTGCGCGCCAGGAACAGCGCGAGCTGCCGGCGCCGCCGCGGGCTCAGGCCCTGACCCACTAGCCAGGGGAAGGGGAGGCCGTGGGGCCCCCAGGACTCCTCGTCCTCCTGCTCGTCCTCGCAGCGCGCGCGGTAGGAGCGCAGCAGAGCCAGGCACCATTCGTCGTCCACGCGATAGCGCGCGTAGAAGGCGGCCTCCTGTGTCAGGCTGCCGACACGCAGCCAGCGGGTCACGACGGCGAGGCCCTCGCGCACCATCACGCTGGGGTAGCGGTGCTGTAGCAGACGCAGTAGCAACTCGTTGCCGCGGTTGCCCTCCACGTCTCCGGACGGCAGGGGGCGCAGGTGGCCCGAGGTGCTGACCACGTCGTCCTGCGTGCGTCGGAGCAGCAGCACCGGCCCAGGGTAGCGGCATAGCTGCTCGGCCACATTGAGGTTGAAGTGCTCGCGCACGGTGCGCACCACCAGTCCCTTCCAGCTGTGGGGCATGACCTTCAGGGCCAGCGGCACGAGGTCGTCGAAGGTGGCGTCAAGCACCAGCGCACCCAGCTCTGGGTATGTCATGGTGGCCCAGGTAGCTGTGAAGCCTCCGATGGACCAGCCATAGACCACCACCTGCGCAGGCGGAAAGCGCAGGCGGTGCAGGGCGTACTTGACCACCACGTCCATGGCGTTAGCGTCGTGCTGAGGGAACGGCGCGCCCGTGCTGCCCCCGAAGCCCGGGTGATTCCAGCCCAGCACCGAGTAGCCAGCCTCAAGGGGTGCGGACAGGCAGCCCATCTCGTAGAAGCCCGCGTTGCCTTCGCAGCAGATGACGAGGCGCAGGCCACGGCCGTGGCTGCCCGGGTGTTGGCGGCGATCCATGAACATGGTGTCGATCTCGTTGCCGTCACGGGCCACCAGCTTGGCACGACGGCCGCGGTAGCGCTCCACGAGGCGCTCTTGGCCCTGCTGCAGCAGCGGCAGCAGCGCGCGCGTCATCAGGAACATGGAGCCGGGGTACACGAGCCAGCGGCCCAGCGAGTGGGCCAGCGCGTAGCTGGCGAGCTGGCCGGGCAGCTCGCGGATCTGCTGCAGGAGACATTGCGCCTGGCTGCGCGCCCCGCGCGGCGGCCGCCCCGGCCCGTCCCCGCCCAGCGCCGAGCCCCGCAGCAGCCATACGCCTGCCGCAGCCGCCGCGCACGTCAGCGCGCGGTGACCGCTGCCACCTACGCCTGCGGCCCGCACGTCATCCCAGCGGAAGTCTACTGGCCAGCTGCGGAAGTTGTAGGTGTAGTTGGCGGTCAGGTAGATCTTGAACACGTGCACTAGCGCTTTCACGAAGCAAACGACACACATGGGCGTCGAGGCTACCGGGCGCTGGGTGCGAGCCCTAACACCCAGTCGCCGGGCAGAGGTCGGGGGTCGGGGGGAGGCCCAGGCCCGGCAGGAGGGGCGGCTGCAGGGGTGAGTGCGTGCAGGGCTGTCTTGGGACCTGCTTCCTCAGGGCTTGGCCCTGATGGCTTTTGTGACCTGGGCCTTCTAGGGACCAGGGGAGGAGGCATCTGCCGGGCACCGGCTGGCTTTGTGAGTCACTGTTGCTGGGGTAAGAGGGGACACCCGGTGCTGGGCTCACAAAGGGTTCCCAGGAGTGGTGGACCTCAAGTTCTGCCCCACCCCTGGTTCACAAGCCTTAGGACCCCACGGCAGCCACACCCTCCCCAGGCCCTGCTTCTCTCACCCCCACCCACACCCAAGCCCTCCCACTCACCCCTTGAACAGTGCACACCCCCTCCTCCTTAAACTGAAGATGGACAGACAAGCTGGAAATCGACAGCCTGAACCTCTTTCTGGGCAGACTGTGGTCTCACTGGGAAAAATGCAGGGCTTCCCACAGCCCTGAAGCACACTTGCTGTGGGGCTGTCCCCCACCTGCTGAGGTACCCACACTGGTGGGAAAGGGAGCCAGGGGCAGGAAGAAGCACCTCCAGGGATCAGGCTGTGTGAGAGTTTGCAAAGACAACGTAGTGTCCAGGAGAAGGCTGCGGGTAGCAGTTCCCTGCCCAGGTCTGTGCCGGTGGCTGTGGCCCTGCCCTCCCAGAGCAAGGGAGCAGCCCAGGAAATCCAACACAGTATCACCCTTGGGGAGGGACAGAGGCTGGCCAGTGGGGCTGCTGCTGGAGCAGGGAGGCAGTATTTACTCATAGCCTAAGCCCCCCCACCTTCCTTCCCAGGAAAGGGGGTGAGTGCAGGCTGGAAACCCCCGCCTGTTCTGGATCCTCTTTCCACTGGCACCAGCAGAGGCAATGACCTTCTCCAGGTGGGTCCTGCTTAGCCAGTGTTCCTCATTTTCAGCCCCTGGTCAGGCCCTCCTCCCCCTCAAACCACCCTGAAAGCTGTACCTTCCTCTTTTCTGGAGGGCTCTGGTGGGTTCCCCTTTTTCTCCTGCACCAGAGAGGGCCAGCCCACCTGAAGGCAAAGGGGGCAGGGTTGGAAGCCACCATCAGGAGCCAGGGAAGAGCCAGGCTCAGGGGCTCTTGCAACAGTTGGCTGGACATGAAACAGGGAATTTGGCAAACTCAGCCAGACCCCAGCCTTCTGGGGAGGGGGTTCCAGGCCCGGCAAGCCCTCTCTGCACTCCTGCTCTGTGTCTGGGTGGGGAGCGCTGCTGGCCCAATCAGCCCCCACCAGGTTAGGGAAGCAGAGCTGAGGACTGTTGCTGTCCTTGGGGGTTGGGGGGCAGAGTCAATTGGCAGAGTGAATGGGTTGGGAAGGTTGAATATCCCCCCCACCCCCACCCAGGGTTTCCAGGTAAAATGCAAAACACCCAGTTAAATTTGAATTTCAGGTAAACAAAAAATACTTTTTGAGTATAAGTATGTCCTAAATATTGCATGGGACATACTTATATTAAAAGATTGTTTATCTGAAATTCAACTCTAACTGGATATCCGGTTTTTAGGTTTGTTTGTTGTTTTTTGCTAAATCTGGCAATTCTACCCCCAGCACCTCTCCCCACAGCCAGCTGAGATCCAGATTTTCCTGATTATCCAGATCTTATCCCAGACTGGGCTGCTCTGTTCATTGGTCAGGTCCCGAGGACCTGGTGTACCTGGGAAGGGCCCCCTCCTGTTCCTTCTGCTCTGCAACCACCTCAACTCATCCGTGGGTCCTGGGTGGCAGTGGGGACTGCCCCAGGAGGGAGTCCACTGGGTACTAAACCCTGGGGTCAAGGGATGGGCAGAGCTTCCGTGGGGACTGGTGGTCCTCGTCCTCCTGAAATGCCCACCCTGGCCCTGTGGTTAGGGGTGGAGATAGAAACCTTGGGGGAGGGCGGGGGATTTCCTCTCCCAGGAACTGCTTTCATAAACTCAGATGCTCTTTATCCTGGTCGGAGCAGGGGGAGCACAGACCCAGATGCTCCAGGCTCATTTTATGAGACCACAGGAGTGACCCCCAATGACAGGGTAGAGGGCCTCATTGTGTCCTCAGCCTGAATCCAGGCAGACACAGTGGAAGAGAGGGGGTGTCCTGGAGGATTGTTCACACAGTATCTTGGACACGCCACATTTTGTTTGATGCCCCAGGGAAAGATGGGACTTGGAGGACCCATGTCCTCCTGGGGGCAGTCTCCCAGCTTGGTTACCTCTGAGACTCCTGTTTGGAAATAGGCTTTCCTTTAGCCAGGCCCACCTGCCCTTGGCTCCCCCGGAAGAGCAGGAAGCTCAGAGGAGGAGGGAGAGCCAGAGACCGGATTCTGAGGGGCAGAGGTCAGTGGGCTGGAGCTGCTGGCCCCCTGGGGCCTTGCCCTGTGTCTAGCCTGACCCCTGCCCCCACCAGCCCTGCCCCCAGCCCATGGGAGCCCAAGTGCCCCAGAACCACCAGCTCTGTTGAGACAGGAAAGCATGTGACAGGAAGGGAGCTCTCCTCCTGCTGTCCCCTCTCTAGAAGAGCCCCCCCCAAACTGGACCAGCTGCAGCATCAGTGACCTCTTGTGCTCCCCTCCCCCACCTGCTCGGGGAAGGTGGGGCTGGGTCCCCAATTATCAGTTCTCAGTTTGAGGAGGCAACCCCCCTCACCGGCCACTCTCCTCCAGACGGACATCTGAGCCTGCACCTCACCCCTACAGAGCCTGCTGGGCTCTATGACCTCTGGCCTTTGCCCCACAGGGCTCCTACCCTCCCCCACCGAGGCAGTGCTCCCTCCTGTCCAATTCTGCTCAGCCTCCCCGGAAGCCCTGATTTATGCTTTGGGAGCCAGCAGAGCCAACCTTGGAGAAGGAATGGAGGGAGAGAGAGAGAAACCAGTCCCAGAGGCTGGAGGGCCAGGGGCCGGGATCAGAGCTCCTGGCAAAGGGTGTCCAGCCAGGCAGCATGAGCCGACCACAGCAGCCCAGGGCTCTGGGAGCAGCGCCCGGGCCTTGGGAAAGCTGAAGCCGCCCTGGCGGGAGGGGGAGCTGAGTCTGCACAAACGCCTCTGCTCAGGAAATGGGGTGCAGGGAAGGTGGGGGGTGGCTCAGAGCCTGAGGACAGGAGGGGACGCTTCCTGGCGGATGTGGGGTCAGAGACAGGGCGGAAATGGCCAAGACAGCTGCTGAACATCTGGAATCACAGAGAATTACCCAGCGCCCTCAAGGACGGTGGGGTGGGGGGGAAAGGTGGACGCCCACGCCCTCTCCTTCCTGCCTCTCTGCAGGGCCAGTCCCTCAGTCTCTCCTCACACTGTGACCCCACCATCAGGGTGAAGTCTGGGTGGAGGTCAAGAGCCCTGCAGGCCAGTCTGATGGGGGCCAAGTTCCCCAAGGCTCAGCTCCCCCGCGTGGTGCACAGTCTGTGTCCTTTCTGCAGACTCCAGTGGGTGAACCCCTCCAGGGCCCCCTGGAGTTGTGCAGGCTACGGCCCTGCTCCTGGGATGGTCCCTGGGGCCCCATACACAAACTTGGAAGGGTCACTGTGTCACTCCTGGCTGGGAGACCCTTTTCCTTTCTACCACTACAACACCCGGCACAGGGTTTAATATCAGGTGAGTGCTTAACCATCGTTCTGTTGTATACAATGTAACACAGGCTCACTGCAGTCAGTGAGACTAGATGTAGAAGAGTTCACTGTCCTTTCTACGCCCCTCCCTGGTTTCCAGAGAGATTAACCTGGATGTGTCCTTTCACACCTTTCTCTATTTGCCTACAAACATGAGCAACATACAGTCCTGACTAGGGGGGCTACGTATCATTTGCTTTTACAGGAGTGAGTATGATGCACACATTACTGGGCAGCTTGTTTTTCTCGTGAGTGTGCTGCATGCAAACTCCTCCCCATGTGTAAGCATGATACCCCCGAGTGCCCTTGCTGGTGGATACAAGGTTTTCAGCCCTTTCCCCTTTGCAGCTGTGCTACCATGCTCACCCTTGTCCAAGGATCCTTGCCTCTAGGTGCCTTTCCCTGCACACTAGATTCCTAAGAGCGCCTGCTGAATCAAAGGGGGCATGTGTTCTCAAGGCCAGGAGCTCTGGCCAGATTGCTTTTCCAAAAGCTTGTGCTGGCCTGTGGGTCCTGTGAGGGAGTTTGCCTCTGCAGCAACATGGGGCAGCTCCGTGCTCTTAGTATTTGTCAGTCTGTGTGTGTAAGTTTGGTGAATGTTGACTGATCCTGACCTGCAGACCAGGCTGGCACCAGGAGCCATTCCACCAGTCCCGCGATCCAGCCCGCTCTTCCTCGCTGCCCCTTGGGGACCCCCTCACCCCTGGGACCCGTGCCACACGTTCCTGGTGGCCAGACAGAAACTGCCGCCTAGCTCTCCGCCAGCCAGCCCTGCTCTGGCGGAGCGGAGATTAAGCGCACGGGTGATGGGGTGAATGGAAAGGATGGGGGCTCCTGGGCCTGAGAGTCGGGTCTCGGGCTTTGAGGATCTGACGGGTTTTGCCTCGCCAGCGTGGAACCCCGAAAACCAGCGTGGGGGCGGGAAAAGGGCACAGCCGGAGGGTCCGAGACCCGCACGGAGCCCGCCCGCCCGGCGGCTGAACCCGAACGCACGTTTCCCGGTACAAGCCGCCTTGGCGACTCTGACTGCACCGAGGGCCGGGGTCCCCAGAGGGCACAGAGGTCGCCTTTCCTGGTTCCTCCAGGTCGTGGAACTGGCGACACTTCTCACAAGGTGGTGAGGCCGCGCGGAAGGTGTTAGGTGTCGCCAAGGGGCAGTCCGCACAGCGGACCTTGGAGAATGGAGGAGTGACCGGAGACACCCTCCTGCTGCCGCGCCTGTGGCTCCAGGCTGCGCTCCGAGGGGCTGCGGCGCGTCTCTGGGGCGGGGGGCGCTCCTGCGCAGCCCCTCCCAGCACCTGGCCCGGGAGTCACCACCAGGAGCAGGAGAGCCGTGAGGTGGGGTGGGAAGCAGGGGTCCGGGCGCGAGCCCTTCTCGCGCCCCGAGAGCAGGAGACATCCTGGGGCGCGAGCAGCGAGGGTCGGCGAGGACGGGGTTCGCTGGCAGCAAAGAGTCACCGTTCCGGGTGGAGAGCCCGGGGGGCCGGAGGGCCTGAGGCCGACACTTTCAGACCTGCCTTCTTGGTCTCCCAACCTGTCCCGGGGGTGGGCTGAAAGCTGGCTTCCGCTTCGGCCCGGGCGTCAGGGCTGTGGGCTCATGACTGGGGCTCCTTCATGACACTAGGTCTGGGGAACCCCCGGCCCTGCGGCCTCGCTGCAGTCCCTGGAGACCTCAGCACCCGAGAGTCAGGAGGAGGGGTGGGGGCTGGAAGTTGGGGCGGGGTAGGCCAGCCCAGGGCGAGCGGGACCCTGGAAGGCCCCCGCGGACCTCCGATGGGGAGGGCCACCGTGAATTCAGGTCTCTGGCCACAGGACAGGACGAAGGTTGCCAGGGTCCCCTCTGCCCTGCGGGGCACACAGCTGACGGAGGCGGCTGTTTTTGGCCTCGCAGCCGGCACCTCCGGAGCTTGCGCTGAGCGGATCTAGGTTACAGCCCTCACGGCTCCTTCTAAGTCTCTTGCGCAGATTAAAAACGGCAACTGTCCCGCAGCTGACCCCAGGGGACCCTGAAAGTTTCCTCCCCCGCCTGCTCACAGGCTCTCTCTGTTCTCAGCGTCTGCTGGACTCCCGGGTGGCTGCTCCAAGGCTCCCGCTCCCCCACCCTCTCACCCCGCGGGTCCCTGGAGGCCTGGCGCGAGGTCAAGCCCACCGCAGCCGGCCGGCCCACCTCTGCAGCTGGTGGGGGCAAGGGCCGCTCCAGGGTGGGCCCAGACAGCAGGCCCTTCTTCCCTCCAGCGCTGGCTTCAGGCAGAAAAGTGGGGAGAGAAGCAGGGAGGTGAAGGGAGATGAAAGGGAAGTGAGTGTGTCTGCCTCACGATGGCAGGGACCTGAGGGGTCCAGGAGGAGTGTCCCACTTTGGTTCCTGCACTCCAGGGAGACCCCACACACATCATACAGACAGGACAGGATCTGGGGGCCCAGGCAAGTGTCTGGGCTTTTTTCCTGAGCCCACCCAGGAAGGCAGTGCATGGGAGGATGAAGAACCAGAGGAGAGAGCCCCGTTATCCTCCCTTCCTGTCCCCCACCCTGCCCTGGGGATCGGCACTAACCGCAGGGGTGCCCACCCGCTGCTTTGAAGCTGCCAGGAGCAGGACCCAGCTGCCAGGGGTTCGTGCACCGCTCCACCCCTCCGGCTGCGTGGGAGCTGGGAGTGACCACAGGGCCGCCAGCGGCCTTTGAAGTGCTGGTGCGCGGCTGCAGGAAGTGGGTGGTAGCCCACCCAGTCCCTGGGCCCACCCTACCGAGGGCTTGAGCCCCTGCCCACCGGGCGGGGAGCCCAGGCCTCGAGGCGTCCCCAAGTGCTAGCCACCTTGGCTGCCCAGGTGCACGCCTGGCACAGGATGGGTTGCGGGTGGAGGCAAGAGAGGAAAGGGCTGCCAAGCTGCTGCTTCCCCAGCCTCTGGGGCCCAACCCCAGCCTCAGTTTCATCCAGGCTCCAGCGGGGGGTGGGGGGGTGGGAGGCAATGGGGCCAGGAATTGGTCCCTCTCCCTCAGCTAAAAATAGCAGCCTTGGGCTTTGTGGAAAGCCCCTGGGGCGAGGGAGGAAGGAGCAGGGCCGCAGGGCTGTGGCCAGGGGAATGTGGATCGAGGCTGGGCAGGAAATGCCTGGGTGCCCTGCCCCCCCCCCCCACAGCAAAGGCTCCCATCAGCCCACACAGACCCCTGGAAAGCCCCAGGCAGTGCCTTCAGACCTGTGTGGGGCAAGAGTCCCCTGGGTCCTCAAGCTGGACCTCTGATCCCAGGATGGGCTTCCCCTCACCCCAGCTGATGACATCCTCCTGGGCCTGGGCTGGTCTCCTGCTGGGGACATCAGGAGGGCTGGATGAAGGCAGTTCTTTCTCCCTCAGTCATTCTCTGCACCTGGTGATGGCCTGAACTGCCCCACCTCCAGTGCCCCCTTCACCACCCCCAACAAGAACCATTCATTCCACAGACATTCACCCAGGGCCGGCTGTGCTGGTGGCTGGGGACAGGGCTGAGCGTGGCTCGTTCCATCCCTGCCCCCAGGGTGCTTGAGGGCTTTCAGGGAACAAACACCCGTGGCCACCAACCTGGAGGAGGGAGGGCAGGAGAGGGGTCAGGAGCCGAGACCAGAAAGATGGGTAGGAATTAGCTCGTGAATTAGATTGTGGAGTGTGAATTAGACCTGACCCTGGGAGAGGCCCTGGGGCTGAAGGGAGCTTGGCATCTTGGAGGAATAAGAAGGCCCGTGTGGCTGGAACCTGTTGGGGTGCAGGAATGAGGCCAGGGATGAGGAGCAGATCAGGTAGGGCTTTGTAGACTGGGTCCGAGAGTTTGAAAGGAAGCCACTGAAAGATTCTCAGCAAGAAAGTTCCAGACTCATGTTTGCATTTCAGAAAGGTCACTGCTATGTGGAGGACAGGCTGGGGGGGGGCTGGAGGGGGCTCATTTTGGAGGGAAGGTGACAGAGGCAGGGAAGGCAGAGGAGCCCTGAGGGCCAGCACAGATGTCTGTAGTTTCTGAGACGTGGGGGCAGACAGTGCAGAGGGGCCCCTGGAGGAATGTGATGGGACCAGGAGTGTCCAGGGGCCACTCCACGTCTGGCTTTCTGGTGGCACCAGTCTTCCCAGGCTGATTTCCCAGCAGTAAGCAGTGGCTTAGATGTTGGCAAGGAGCAAATGGGTGGTTGAGGTTCTTCCAGATGATGTCACGAGAGGACAGAAATGCTAACACCTCCAGTATTTTCTAGAGAAAATACAAAATCTGAACTAGATAAGAAGGAAGCCAAAGAGAGGGGAAGTCTGCGTATTTGGGAGAAAGGAGAGTTGTTCCTGGAGTGAAGGGCTTAGTGAGATGTCACAACTGTGTTTCAAGCTGCAGGGTGTGCCCACAGAGGGAGAAGGTGGAAATAGTCATTTCAGAGCGGACGTGGATTTTAGTGGCAGCTTGCTCCAAGGGCCGACTCTGGGAGTGTGTGACTGAGGGTCTTTGAGGTGAAGAGGTGGAGGAGGAATTCCAAGAGGGGCCCACATGATGTCTTCCCGGGACAGTTTGGAATGTTGGCAACTGACGTCTCCAAGGAGGGACAAAGGAGGCATCTCTAGCCTTCACCTCCATCACTGCCAAAGCCACTGTCACTGTCACCCAACCGCAGTCACCTCCATCACCATCATCACCTCTATTGCCTCCAGCTCCCTCATCACTTCCCCGCCAGCATCACCAAAATCCACCATCACTCACTCACTCTGGACAGATACCTGTTGAGAATATACTCTCAGCAAGGAATCGTACTGGCTTCTGGTCATGGCAACGAGCAGCACAAGTGAGGTCTCCACCCTCAGGGAGCTTACAGGCTGGGGGGCAGGCTGAACACAAACACGTGAAAAGATTTAGAAAACAAGAAGTACAATGGCCCAGCACTCCCACCCCTAGGAGTTCACCCAAAGAAATGAGACACACTAACACACAGTCGTCCTCCAATGTTCACAGCAGCATTATTCATGACATCCCCAAACTGGAAACACCCGAATGTCCGTCAGCTGGTGAACGGTGACCAAACTGTGGTCCATCCACACAGTGGAAAGAGGAGTGGACTGCTGACATGTACAGAATGAATCTCAAAAGCATTACGCTAAATGAAAGAAGCTGTACACAAAAGACCACGTACTGTATGATTTCGTTCATGTGAAACCCTAGAAAAGACAAAACTGTAGTGACAGAAAGCAGACCAATGGTTGGCAGGGGCCAGGAGGGAGAGAATGAATGCCAAGAGGCTGAGGGGACTTTCTGGGGTGATGGGAATGTTCTATATCCTGATAGTGGCTGTGGTTACATGACCGCACGTCCGTCCAAGCTCATCGAGTTGTATGCTTAAAATTGGTAAATATCGTTGTGTGTAAATTACACTTCAATAAAGCTCAATTTTTTCAAAGATGTGAAGACTGACTGGAACTGTAAAAAAACATAAGGAGAGGAGGTGATGAGGAAGGAGAGAGGGCTGGGAGGTGGTAAGGGCTGGTTTTTGGCAGTTGGCTTCCCGGCAGAGGTGTCATTTCTCTTGGGTGGGCACCTGGGAACAGAATTGCTGGGTCACATGGTAACTCTATGCTTAACATCCCCTTTCGTAATTTTAACTCTTAGGTAAACTGGCCAATTCAGACTTACACTGTGTGTTGAGGTAATTCACTTTTATAGGCTGTTTTTAGGTGATATGTCATTTCCTGCTCAGCTGACCAGAATAGACTGGCAGGATGTTCTGCAAATGACCAGCAGGCACTTTATCAGCCCAAGGCTGAAGCCAGAGACTGGTGTGGGAGGACAGGTAGGACCCCCCAGGCCTCCCCGAACAGCAGGGGTACTGTGGTCTGGGTTCACCACTGGCCAGTAGGCAAAGCCCAGGGAGCCTCCCAGGAGAGTCACACCTCCCTGGTCCTGGCAGCCTGGACATGGTAACCACAGGAAGTCCTTTGATCTGCTGCCCACTTCCTGGGACACTCATCTCCCAGACCAGTGAGCAAATTGTTACCCAGTCTCGGCCTACAGTGCCCGCTCAGGGAAGGCCAGGCTCTACTTGGCTCCCTGCAGTGAGCGGGGTAAAAAAGGGGTTTAAAAAACCAAGGGGTTCCCATGGCTTTCACCCCAGCTGGACTGTCCCTGGGCTTCCTGTCCTGGGCAAGGGAGGGCCAGGGCCAGGCTGAGGCCTCTCCTCTAGGGCAATGGGCCCCAGGATCCACCTGGAGGAGTGGGCTCTCATGTGGGAGCAAACCCGTGGAGGCAGAGGTTCCCTGCATTGCAAGTCACAGGCCTGGTGGTCTCTCCCATGCTCCGTGGGGCTCCCTGAGGATGGGTCCTGGGGCTGGTGCCACCTAGGGTGGGTGTGTGGGCTGCTCCACATCCTGGCTGGCCATGGTGGGGCCTGGGGGTCCAGGACTGGGGTGTGTCATGGGTGCTGGCTCTGCTGTCCTCCTCAAAGCCACTGTTTAAAGTAACTTGGACTGGCTGTTGAGGCACTGGCTGATCTTGGAACTGGTGAGCCCCAGGCCCCAGTGACCTTTTCCCCCTGTGGCCTTGACAGGGGCTGGGAACCTCCGGCCTGGCGTCCTGTGTCCTGCCAAGAGGATGTCCTGTCCTCCAGGCCAGCTCCCCGCCCTTCTCCATCCCTCCAGGGCCTCCAGGGGTGGAGGTGGGGGTCTGGGGGTGGAGGGGAGTTGGAAGTCAGCTGACTGGACTGCCCCCCCACCCCGTCTGTGTCTCCCAGCTCCCTCCTCCCCCTGGACCCGGATGCAGGGGACAGAGACCCCCAGCCCAGTACCTGGGGTTTTTCCAGGACAGACTCCAGTTCCCCTAGTGGGGTTTGGGGGGAGCTGCTCCACAGAACAAAGGCTAGGGCAGAAGAGGGGAGTAGGAGCAGGGAAAAGGAAGGGGAAGGGGCTGAGCAGGCTCTGAGGCCACCTCTCTGTGAGTCGCCAGGTTTCCTGTCCTGAGTGTGTGGGCCAGAATGGGGGGGGAGAGAGGTGCGTATTAGCTCAGCTCTGGCTCCTGCCACAAGCCTGAGTCTCATCACGGGGAGAGTGAGGCCCTGGATGGCGATCAGGTGGGAGGGTGCGGAGAGACTCCTGGAGCTCAGCCCCCAGCGGATGGCAGGGAAATGGGGCTGGTCCTTGGGGGGCAGGGACAGAGCAGTCTGAGCACCCCCAGGTGCAGACCCCTCCCCCACGTGGATCTATGACTGTGACCCGAGGGTCCTCCCTGCACCCTCAGCTGGTGGTCTCTGGGCGTCTGTGCTTGTGTGTCTTCCCCATGAATGCGTGCCTGTGTGTGTGTGTGTGGGCGTGTGTGTGTGTGTTTCCAGGTGGGTTAGATGTCTAGGAAGGGCTGAGTGGATATCTGTCTCTGTGTGTCTGCATTTATCTCCTGAGTCTCTGTGCATCTGGTATGTTTCGGAGCAGGTCCCTGGGCATTGCGTGTGTGTACATGTTTGTGCATGTGTGAGTGCGCACGTGTGTTTGAGTCTATCCTGGGCTTGTGTCTGAATCCCAGAGTGTCTGTGTGGCCTCCGTGCCAGTCTATATTTGTGGGGTGGAGTGCTGTTCTCCCTCTAAGGTCAAGAATGACCAGTCCCCCCTCAGAAAGCCTTGACCCCAGGAGGGGTGGGGGCAGGAAGGCAGCTGTTGGGCCTTCTCTCCTGCCACCTACCCCCCCCAGCTCTGTCCACCTTTAGTGCCGGCAGCTCAGCTGAGTTAAAAATAGCCCTGGGGCCTCTGGAAGCGGAAGGGGTAGAGGCATCCGCAGGCAGCAGGAGGGAGGAGGACGGGAGGCACCCCCGGCCCAGCAGGCGGCGGGCGGTCCCCAGGGTCTGCGCTAACACTCCAAGGCCAGCCGGCTGGGCTCCAGCAGGGCGGGCCACACATCCGCCTGGCCCCACCTGCGAGGCTGCAGGACCCCCACCCTGTGTGGCTCCTCTGGGCCCTGCTCTGGAGAAAGGCAGAGCTGGCCCTGAGGCAGTCAGCCTGGCCAGAGCCCTGCTCCAAGCCTCGGTCCCCAGAGGTAGGCAGGGCCCCCAGCACCTTCCTGAGAGCCTCCCCCTGGGGGCTGCTCTTTCCTGCTCTTCCTGCCCCTCCTGGCCCCCATCAGTCCACTCCCTCCATGGAAAGAGAGGGCGCCAGGGAACACTCCTCCTTGGGGGATGCTGTCAGTGGAGGGTTTTGAGGGGTTTTCGTATAACTTTTTATTGAAGTATCATATAAATACAGAAAAAGTGCACATACCTTAAGCATACGGCTTAATGAATTTTTACAAATTGAATGCATCTTGTCACCAGCACCTGGATCAAGAAAACAGGACACTGCCAGCCCCAGGAGCCCCCTCGGGCCCACACCCCAAAGGCCATAACTATTTGATCCCATTGGCTCCCTTGGTCCAGCCTGCTTCCGCACTCAGCCTGTCATGGAAGCAGTTTGGCCCCGCCCTCCGTGACCCGTGGCGTGGTGTCCGCAGTGGCGTCCGGAGTGGAGGGCAGCTGCTTGTCGAGGCTGTCCAGCGTTCCACCCTGTGACAGACCACACTTCATCTACGTGCTCCACTGCTGACAGGCATGTGGGTTTTTCCAGCTTGGGGCCATGACAAAGAGGGTGGCCTTGAACGTTCTGTATGTGGTTTTGGTGAACCTGAGTACGGATTCCCCTCGGACACCCCTAGGAGTGGAGCTGTGTCTGAACTGGTCACGACCCCTCTGAGGATCTGATGGGGGCACTACAGACACTCTCCCAGAAATGGTAGAATTTGCTGGTGATTTCACAGGGTGCACCTCCCAGAGGTTCCTGAAACTCGAGCCCTGGCCAACCAGGTCTCTCCAGTCTTGGGATCTGTTTGTCCTTGGAGGGGCTGGGTCCTCCAAGGAGAGGCTGTCCTCCCCGCAGGAGGGACGGGCAGTGTGTGTGTGCGTCCTCCACCAGGCCAGGCACGCCCAGAGGAGGCGCCCCATCCCGGAGGCCCACACCCACCCTTCCTTCCTCAGGAAAACCTGTGGCCTGATAAGGCCTCCAGTCTCTGGTTTTCAAAACCACCCCGGCACCAGGACCCCCCAGGGGAGGAGGGACCAGAGCCCCACGCAGCCGTGGCAGGTGGGCCCGGGAACCTAGCTCCTGGTGCCCCACACCCACTCCTGCACAACGGAGGGAAGGGGGCTCTGAGCAGCCCTGGACCCTGCCCGGGTCTGGGGGCTGTGAGGCAGAGGTGCTCAAACCAGGTTTCCCCCAGGACAAGGCATCCCCAACCCCCAAGGCCTTGGCCAAGGTCCCAAGCCTCCTCCAGCCCCTCACTGTGGGTTTTCCCTCTGACTCTACCTGACCCTATCCTGGGGGGGCAGAGGAGGAACACCTGCCCCCTGTTCTCGCTCGCCACCAGGCACCTGCCCAGTCTCGCGAAGCTGCCCAGCTCCCAGCATCAGGCAAGCCCCTGTTCTTCGACATGGCCTCTTCCCAGGGTCTGCGCCCTGGGGCTCCCAGCGGCATCCCAAGATGACTCCAGCCCAAATCCCAACAGGAAGGAGGCGCCCACAGAACATCCAAGACTCGAAACCGTGGCAGAAAGCCATGGGGCCCGCTCTCAGCTCCCTGCGTGGCCCTGTACCCTTCACGCACCCGCCCTGCACTGGGGTTTGTTAAACTGCCTTTGTGCAGCCAACGCTGACCACAGGCAGCGCCTTCTGGGGCTGCTTCTGTGTCAGGCCTTCCTGCTCAGCCGCTTGGCTCCATCAGGTAAGTGTCTAGGTGCAGATCAGCACTTGGAGAAGTGAGTGACTTACCCAAAAGGACACAGCTGGTGGGGACCCCGGTTCTGGGCAGGCTGCACCAGAGCCCTCAAGACCTAGGCTGCAAAGGGAATCAGACATGGTCCTGCCTCATGGCACTCGGTGGGGGGTGGGGGGGAAGGACAGATAAACAGTGCGGGCGTTGGACCAGAGGCAGGGACCTGTCTGGGTGGGGTCCTCTCCTGGATCAAGAGGGGAGGGCTGTGTCTCAGCAGGCCGGGGGCCTGGGTTGGGAGTGAGTCCTCAGGGATGGCTAGAGAACCACTAGGTGGGTAGGAGCAGGAAAGGCATTCCAGGTTGAGGGAACAGCAGGTGCGAAGGCCCTGGGGTGATGAAGAACCGGTGTTTGGGCACCGGCAGCCCGGGCCGCAGGGGTGGGAGGCTGGTGGTGGGCAGAGTCCGAGTGCAGGTGTGGGTGCCCACTGAGCAGGCAATCTCTCTTGTCCAAAGCAGGGTGTGCGGCAGTGGGACTCGTGTGTCATGAGACCAGCCGCAGGTGCAGCTCAGAGGACAGGTGGGGAGGGCGGTGGCCGAGGCTGCCTGAGCAGGCTGGTAGGCAGGGACGAGGGAGGCCCGACCCACCCATGATGGGGGGAGGAGGCACTATTCTATCTCATTTCAGATGTCCCTTCTCCTTCAGGCTGTTCTGACCTGGAGGGAACCCTAGGGGCTGAGCTGTGTGGGGCTTCCATGGGGGGAACGTCACCAGCTAGTGGTTGAGGCTGGCTTCATCCTGGTCTTGGAGCTGTGCGGGGCGGGGGGAGACTGTCCACTGGGGGCTGGTCCCACCTAGGCAGGATTGAAGTTCACCTCGCCCCATCCTAATGGGGATCCCGAGGCCCAGAGAACAGACCCTCGTGTCCCAACCCTCAGCCAAGGTGGGGGGAGTCCTAGGAGGGGATATTGGGATCTGAGGTTAAGGATGGCTGGAGAAAGGAATACTGGGCCGAGTAGAAGTCTGGACCAGGGTGGCTGAGGCTCCATTTCCTCTAGGCACAGCTTGTGGGAACTGCCCTGGGCCCAGGCATCCTGAGGATGGGGCTCTGCACTGGCCCCTGCCCAAGTGATATCTGAAACCCCCAGGGGCCCCTTTGGGGTCACCCCGCTGCCACATGACCTCTCTTGACCTCAACCATGCTGGGGTGAGGGCTGTGTGCTCCAGTGATCACCAGAAAGGGATTTCCCCTTTGTCACAGGGACCCCAGCCTGCTCTGCTCCCTCAGAGGCCTCCCCTCCCCAACGCTGAACCTGCAGCCCTGGCCTCTCTCCTCAAACCTGGGCAACAGTACCTGTGTGGCTTCCACACCCACACCCCCTTTGACTTCCTGTCCCGTGAACGGACAGCCACCACCCTGCCACCAAGGCAGACACCTCCTCTGCTTCCGCTCATGTCCCACTTCTGCTCCATCCAGGGCACATCCGCTCTGTATCCTAAAAGTCTCTCTGAATCACTATCAGATCAAGTCTGTCTCCTCTTCAAGGGTCTTCCACAGTGCCTATGGCCCGTGGGCAAACCCAGAAGCCCCCACCTGGCAGCTGTTGGGGTTGGGCTCATCCCACACAGCCCCAGGCGGGCCTTTAAATCATCCTCCCAAGGATTACCCCCTTCCTGGCTCCAGCTTACTGCTCCATCCTCGTGCATCTCCACAGCCATGTCCCCCACCTTCCCCTCTAGAGGTGTGTCTGGTCTTCATTCCTGAGGCTTGTGCAGGACCATCTCCTGCCCAGTGTCCAGAAGTGGGCCCGGCTCACGGGCTGGGTTTGTTCAGTTGGGAGGGAGGAAGGTGCACAAAGACTGCAGGACACACACTCAGACACTCCTGCACACACTGCCACCTCTGAGCAGGTGCACACAAACCCACACGCACACAGGCACACACAGACACCATTCGCAGACACACCCCTGGACACATGTGCACCAACACACACAGACAGGCCCAAACACACAGGCAAAGATGGAGGCTCATGGCGACTGTAACAAGAAACAGCACCGATGCTTGTTAAAGGCGGCAAGACCACCCCAGCGGGGGCCAGACGGCAGTGCAGACGGACTCAACTCCTGCTGAGACAGACAACCAAGGCTTTTAAAGGGAGAAGAGACAAAAAGAGGGCAATGGGGAGATGGAAAATTCCAGAAGGGGTGAGTGAAGCCACTGAAAATGTTTGGCTGGGACAAGGCATATTTTGCGGTTTGGCAGCATTGCGTTTTCTTGAGCAAAGACTCAGCACGGGGCCGGGGTCGCCTTCGGGGACATGGCCAGGTGCAGGTGGAGGCCCGGCTAAGGTTGGGTCGAGGCTCAGCACAGTGTTGGCTGAGCCCTTCGTGCGAGTCCATGGTTTACAGCACGCGGAACATGCTCAGACAGTGGTCTGGTGGCCCCTGTGGCCTGCCTGTGTTTTGAGCGTGGACCGAGACAAGAGCATCCCGAGCCTTAGAATCCGGAAACTGAACATGAGCATCTGGACCGAGATGGACCTCGAGAGGCCGCGTAACTCCCTGACATGGGCCCGGAGGAGGAGATTTTGTTTGATTGTTAGTTGAGTTTTGAAGTTTTTGCTTTTTAAAAATAAACGTTTCATTTCAGAATAATTTTAGATATACAGAAAGGCTGCAATGTTGCAAGGTACGGAGTTCCTGGTCCCCTCCCCTGGCTTCAGTTTCCTCCAGTGCATCACCCAGCATCGCTGTGGCTGGTCCATCAACACCAAGAAGCCCACATTGCTACATCTCTCTTAAATGCAGTCCAAACTCTATTCAGATTTTTCCAGCTTTTCCACTAATGTCCTTCTTCTGTTCCAAGGTCCCACCCAGGGTTCCATTCTATCCCATTGAGAGAGTCATCATGTCTCTTTGGGCCCCTTGGGGCTGGGACAGTTCCTCAGACCTCCTTGTTCTGCATGACCTTGACAGTGTTGAGGAGGACTGGTCAGGCGTTCTGTAGAATGTCCCTCGATTTGGATTTGTCTGATATATTTTCTCATGTTTAGACCAGGGCTATGGTTTTGGGGGAGAACACAGCAGGGGTGAGGTGTCCCTCTAGTCACATTGTGTTGGGGGTGCTTGACATCCCGTGACACCCTGGTGGTGCTCACTGTGGTCACCTGGCTAAGGTGCTGCCTGCCAGGTGTCTTCCTCCCCCTCCCCCTCCCAGCTCTCTCCTTCAGAAGGCGGTCCCTAAGCCCAGCCCACACTCCAGAGCTGTCTCTGGGAGGGGAGAGCCTGCACACACCACTTGGAGTCCTGTGAGGAAGGTCTGTCTCTCCTGTTTAGTTCTTCATCATCGTGTTCACACCAGTGCGCACTCGTGGGTCTTTGCTTCACTCTTTGTCTTATAATCCAGCACTATGTTATTCTGATGCTCGGATGATTCTGGGTCTGGCCATCTCTCCCGTCAGCTCCCATGTCCCTCTGTCCTGGCCCCATCATCTTGTTTCCTGAGCCCTCCATCCCACCTGCACTATCCCTACCCTGGTCCTAGCACCAGCCATTTCTCCCAGAAGCCCTCTGCCCAGGTCCGTTCTGCCATTGGAAATGCTCTTGTTGATCTCTTGGCCGACCTGTTTATTGCCTGGCTCCCTCCCAGAATACAAGGGGTTTTGTCTTGCTCTCCAGACTAGGACGTCCCTGGCACGTGGTAGGTTTCATGTGCCCCATGAGAGTCGCTGAACAAGTGAGGGAGTGAATGAACGAATGAGATCGAGACAGCAGGCTGGCATTGTACAGGGTTGGGGTCTCTCCCGCCTCCTGAAGGGACCCAGAAGACCCTCCTCTGGTGGGAGAGGAGGGGCCTGTCCCCCATGGAGGCAGGACAGACACCCTCATCCCACAGGCCTCTAGGGGCCACAGTCACCTTCTTCTCCTCCCCCTCCCTGCCCAGGGGAGCCAGGTGACCCTGGGCAAGCACTGGCCTGCTGCTCCTCCCACGGGCAGTGCTCAGCAAATGTGCCCTGACCCCTCTTTCCTCCCAGGACTGACTTTGTCAGTTTCTGGCTGACACAGTCCCCAGTACCTCCCCTGCCATGTTCTGGCCTGGCAGCTCCCAGATGGGACACTGGGGAGAGCCGGTGTCCCTTTCACCTGCCATGGCTATCTGCAGCAATCACCCGCCTCTGCAATGCGAGCCTTGGTGGCTGTGGCCCTGGGGAGCAGCTGCGCTCCTTCAGTGGGGACAGAGGCCCCCCGCCCCCTCACTCTGCTCCAGCGCTGACTGGCTGGTCCCCCGTGGCCTCCCAGTTTCCACAGCCCGCCTGAGATGGAATTACAGCCCCAGGCCCACATCTGCGATGGGCAGCAGAACCTCCTGGCTTGGCCAGGCGAGGACCAGGGTGGCTGCTGTGTGCCCAGGGGAAGCAGGGGCTGTGGATGGGGCAAGGCGGGGATCAGGGAGGCACCCCCAGAGGATGCGATGCCTCCCTGGGGACCAGGGATGAATAGAGAAAGAGAGGTATGAGGAGGAAGAGAGGACAGCAAGGCGAAGGCTTGCACCCACACAGGTAGCCAGGGGTCAGATGATAAAGGGACCTGGGCTGGCCCAGTGTGCTGGGGTGGCAACACAGGAGGGGACCCAGTGCCACCCCTTCCAGCTCAGGCTGGCCTCGGACAGCTGAGACCCATGAGCTGGGCCTACCTGGGGCTGTGGAAGGCTGGTGGCCCCCAGAGAGGGGCCTGGTTGGGGAGGGAGGCGAAGTGCCCTGACCATTGCCAGGTCAGGCCAAGGTGGGCAGTCAGGCTGAGCTGTTCACAGACCCTCAGAGGACAGGCCACAGCTACACCTCACAGTGCCCCCGGCTGCCCAGGCTAGACCCTGGCTGCTGTCCCACCCTGTGCTGGCCTGGCTGTGCAGCTGGTGCTGAGGAGGGTGGTTCCGCCCTCTGCCTCCTTCCCTGCTTCTGCCCCATTCCCTCCCCTCCTTCTCCTCTGTCTGCCAGGCCTCCAGCCCCTTCTCCAGCTTTCTGCCCCTGCCCTCTGACACCAGCCCCTCCCTGGGCACATGGCAGGTGTGGCCCAGCCTGTGTCCTGGAGGGAAGGTCTGGAAAGCAGAGCCCTGGTGTTGGCCTGTGGGTGGTGGTGGGAGCTGGGGCTCAGGAAGGAAAGGGCTGGCAGTTGGCAGTGGCGTTTTGGAAGGACGGTTGGGGGTGAGCGTTTGGAATGGAGACGGGGCGACAGTTGGCAGTGGCAGCTGGAGCCGCAGTTGGGGCTTGGCAGGGGTGCAGGCCCAGAGGACAGTTGGGGTGGGGCAGCCGTGGGCTTGGCAGGTAGCCCCTGGCCCCGGGCAGCTCTGGAGGGTGGTCTCTGGGAGGCCTGGCAGGAGGGTCAGCTGGCACCAGACATGGCTGAGCCAGGCCTGGGAGTAGGCCTGGCCTAGCTTCAGCCTCAGCAAGGCAGCCTCCCCAGCCCACGGTGGGGCTCTGCTGCAGCCCTGGGCCGGCCTCCGGTCTACCCGCAGGACCCCGGATGACGTGCAGAGGGCGGTTCCTGCCGCACAGCCCCGGCATCCTCAGGCCTGGCGGCCAATGTGTTTCCCTCCCCGCCCTGCCCTCGGCCTCTCTCCCTCCCTGTCAGGCTTCCAGCAGGGGCTTGGAGAGGGCAGGGGCAGGCTCCGGGCAATTCCCCATTCCCCGGGAAGGGCAGGACTCCCAGGGCTGTTGCCATGGGGACGGCTGAGCAACACCACTGGCTGAAGAATAAACAGGCAGGTTCCCTGACCAGTGACTGCGTGAAGACAGCCTGGAAACCCATCTGGGGGCGGATGGGGAACGCTGCCTGGGGGGCGGTGGGGGGGGGGAGGTGGGGGTGGCGTGAAGGTCCCAGTAAGGGGGTTGCCCAGGGGGACACTGGGAAGGAAGACCTGAAGGGATATCTGCTGTTCCTCTCATCTTCTTTCTCCAAGCTCCTCCCGGGCTATGCCTCACAGGAGCAGACCTGAGGGAGGCAGGTCCCTGCTGTCTTGGTGGCATCAGAGCACCTGGCATGGGCTGGTTCCCCTCCCAGCTCCTCTGTCCCCCTGAAGCCACACAGTGGGGGTCGAGGGCAGACAGAGGGCTGGCCGAGCACGTGGTGCAGATGGCTGTGAGCGCAGGGGGTTGTGCCAGGACCTTCAGGGACCCTGCCAGCCATGCGGCTCACAGAATTGAGCCTGCCCTTCAAAGGCCTGGGGTCTGCGGTGGGGGTGGGGCAGCACCTCTGAGGGGCTGCCACCAGCAAGCACATCTCTGGGCCCTAGCCCTGCCGGCTGCCGCTCATTCTCTCCAGGCCCCCAGACCCTTACAGGCCTCGAGGTGTCCCTTGGGCAGGCGCCAGACATGCTCACACACACGGCAGCCGTGAATTTCCAGAATGACCATCACGCAGCCTTCACCAGCGCAGAGTCCAAACCACCCATTTGTTGATCTGTCTTGTCCACCAGCTTAGCGAGGGCGGGGACCACGTCCAGTTCATCAGGACACTCTCAGGCACCCATCTGCTGGCTCTGCCCGCTCTGGACACTGGGTGCCCTGGCCAAAGTGTGCCGCTGAGGCCAACCCCACATGCTTGGTGTTCGCCTGTTCCCAGAGCCGCCCCCAGGGTGGAGCTGCCCTCTTCGAGGCTGCCCGTCTACACACTGTGACGGGTCAGCTGTTGTCAGGCAGCAGATCCCTCCTGGGGTCTCTGCCAGGCCTCAGGGATGAGGAGCTGTGCACATCGCCCGCACTGGGACCTACGGACCCCAGCAAGAAGGGAGGATGTGACCCAGCCTAGCAGCGTCTGTTTGCTGCAAGTCCAGTGCTAGTAGCAGCTTAGTCAGTACTGAGCACTGATGAACGTGGGGCTCCTGGGGCCATGCTGCCAGCATCTCCCCATCAGAGCAGATGCACCGAGGTGGCTCCAGGGAGTCCAGCTGCATGATCCTCCTCTTCCTCCCAACTCTGCTGAGAGGTCACAACTGCTGCTGTTGGTTTTCTTTTTTTTCTTTTTTAATGGTAAAGGAGGTTATTAGCTCACAGAATAACAACTGTCTGGCGGTAGGGTGGGCTTTAGGCAACGCTTGATCAGGGCTCTCTGGGACTGTTCTTGATTCTGCCTTTTTGGTGTATCAGCTTCATCTTCAGACTGCTTCAGACTGCTTGCCCTTCTGTTGGCTCTTAGAGCAAAAAAGATGGGCGTCTCAGTCCCCAGTCACTAGCAGGGCTGCTGGGGGGAGGGGTGTAACCTCGATTCATCATCCGGCAGGGTAGGGGAATGGGGAGAGAGAGTCCCAGGACCCCAGGGACTCATTCCAGAACTCAGCAGAGCTTTCTACCAAAACCAGAAGCCCCAGGCAGGCAGGTGGGGCGGGCCCTAGTACTGGTGAGACAAAGGCTTGGTTCTCCTGGGCAGGCCTCCTGAGCAATGACTGAATACCACTGCGAGCTCTGACGAAGGCAGCCTTTACAGCTCTCCGTTCCTGCACAGACAGCGGACGCGTCATCCCAGCAATGCTGCTCTCCTTGGACAGTGTCTGGGGGTCGAGTCATCTTGGGAGAGATTGGGGCTCTCCCTGAGGGAGGAGGCAGGCATCAAGGGTCTGATCCTCCTCAGTTTGGTGGGGCACTCCACGACCCCTTCTCTGTCTCTCTGGCCTCCTTTCCTTCATGGGCCACAACTGTGCTTAAGGAAGGCCGGGGGGGGGGAACTCCTGCAGAGAGCACCCACTGTCCTCTCAAAGGGAGGAGGCAGTGACCAGCCAGACCCTCCTGGAGGCTTAGAGGCAGCCCCTTATCTGGGCGGCTGTGCCCAGCCCCCACCTCCAGAGGGACAGGGGACTTGGGCCTGTTGTTCCAGACCATGGGGGTGTCACTGAGAGGGTCCTCCAGAAGAACGGCTGTGGGCAATGCCAGCCCAGGCAGAGGGAACGGAGTGGGGTGAGTGTCTGCACAGCCATTTTCAGGCGCCGCTAGCAGTGAGGGAGTGTCCGAGCCTTTCATCGCTGGCTGCCAGACCGCGGCTCACCCTTGTTCACTCAAGGAGAATTACGCCCCCCCCACCCCGCCCCCCAGCCTGCCCTCCCACTGCAGCCGAGTGAATGCCTCCTTACACATCCTGAGAAAGCATCCATAATGGCCCGCCGCCTCCCACCTCCCAAAGAATTCCGAGGCGCTGGGCCCGCAGGGAGGCAGGGCGCAGACGGCCCGCGGCGCCTCCCCATTGGACGGCCCAGTCGTGCTTGACTCCCCTGAGCGGCTGGCCAGCCATAGGCTCACCTCCCTTCCCACTGCCGCGCCCGAGAGAGGAAGCGAGGTGGCCTTTGCCCCCGCACAGACTAGCCAGGAATGCGGGGCCACGCTTCCCATTCCGCCCGCCTGAGGGCTCGAGGACAGCGTGGGCGAGAAGGGACGCGCAGGGCCTATCCCAGGCAGCACCATTCGGGATCGCTTGCCAGGGGTGAGGGGTACGGGGCAAGGACCAGGCCGCTCGCTTCCCCCCCCTTCGCGGGGTCCCGCAACCCCACAGGACAGACGACGCGGTAGAAAGGACCTACTCGCGTGGCCGCCAGTGCTTTTGCGTTGGCCAAACCTAAGCCCCAGTGGCAGGCACTGTCACGTGGCCCGCGCCCCGAGGGGCGCCTCAACCTGGGCGCACCGAGGTCCCCCGACGGCGCGGGCGTGCGGCGCCCAGGCCCTCTCGGTCCCGCGTCCGTGCGCGGCTGTGGGAGCGCGTTTCGTGGCACAGCGCGCGGCTCGCACAGCCGCCCGGGGGGGCGGGGAAGTCGCGAAGTTTGCGAGACGCGGGCGGTGCCACTGCGCGTCGGGGCGCGGGGACAGCCTGTGGCCCGGGGATCCGCGCGCTCCCGAGGAACAGGCATGTGGGCAACGCCGGGATGCGCAGTCCGGGCAGGGGCTGGGTGCCCTCGCCCCGACCCGCATCTCCCATGCAGGAGGGTTCTACCCGCCGCTCGGCCCCCGCGGGAAGGGGAGCGGGCGCCCGGAGACCCCACGCCGAGCCACCCCCGCCCCCCGCCAGCCCAGCGGAGGGGGCTTCCCACAATGCCCAGCGAGCTCCAGCCCGCACTTCCGCTGTCCGGCCGCCCACGGGGGAGGGGGCGAGGGGAACCGACCCCGCCGCGGCCCCCTCCCGCCGCGCGCGCGGAGCCAGGGCCGGCGGGGGCGGGGCGGGCGGCCGGCCGGCGGGGGCGGGGCCCGGGGCGGTGGCCGGGGCCGGGGCGCGTCTCGGGCCAATCAGCGGCGGCCGGGCGCGCGCCGGGGGGCGGGGTCGGGGTCCACAGGCGGGGCGCGCGCGCGGGCGGCGGGGGCCGCGGGGTTGGAGCGGGCGCGGGGGCGCGCGCCGGCCTGACGGACGGACCGACGGACCGACGGACGCAGCAGCCGAGGCGAGCGCGCAGCTCGGACCCGCCCGGAAGCAGCGCTCGCCCGGCGGCGGCGACGATCATCGGCTCCGGTCCGGCGGCCGTGGCGCCCGCCCTCGCCCGCGCCCCATGGGGTCACAGGTAAGCGGCGCCGGCTCATTGTCCGCGGGCCGGGCTGGCGCATCGCGGCGGGGCCGAACCGCGGCTGGGCGGGGACCGTTCCGAGTCGGGGCCGCTCCGAGCCGGGCGCGCCCCCGCCGCCTGCGCCCCGCGCCCCGCCGCGCCCCGCCCCGCGGGGGCGCCCTCCAAGCGGCTATCGTCGCGCCGAGCTGCGGCTCCGGGGGCGGCGGCAGCGACCCCGGCCTGGCCCTCGCCGGTCCCCGAGCTCGGGTGGCGCGGGGCGGGGCGAGCCGGGTGGGGGCGGCGCGGGGTCCCCGCGGGGCTGCGCGCGGAGGCGGAGGCGGTGGCGGGGCTGCCCCGCGCCCCTCGCCTTCGGCGCCTCCTGCCGCCGCCGCCGCTGCGGTGGCTCCCCCGTCACCTCCGAAAGGGGAATTTTCCAGCTGGTAATTTCTGCTGCGTCAATGCCCGGCCCCAGGAGGCAGCCCGGGGGCGTCCTGGCGCCCCCCGCCCGCGCCGCCCCGCGCGCCCCCCGCCTGCACCTCCAAGTCGCACCCGGACCCGCCCGCGCCGAGTTTGCCAAGAGTCAGAACTGCGGGAGGTGGGCTCGGGCGGGTCCCGGCGCCCTGCCCGGCCTTGGGGGTCATTGTCTCCCCCTGAAGCCGGGCATTGGCCTTGTCTCCATTTTAATTACTGGCTGAACCGGGCGCAGGGGCCTCGGGGCCGGGCGGCTAGAGCAGCGCAGAGGGGACGGGACGCGCCGAGCGGACGGGGCGCGCGGAGATAGTGGGGTCCTCCGCGAGCCACGTCTTTGTTTCTCTGTAAATAGACTTGTCAGTTTCGCAGGGTAGCACGAGTCGCTGTCTGACAACTCAATCCCGATGGCAAACGAGGGATGTCCGGCGCCGGGAGGACGGCTCTGGCTAATTGGGGTTCCCTCAGCTCAGCTAACAAATTCGTTATTTATAGGTTTAACGGACCGGGCACAGTAGGGCTGGACCGAGGAGCCTGGGTACAAACCACATGGGGCGGAGAACAGACATTTTCTGACACCAAGGAAATATAAACAAAAGAAAGTTTGACTGAGATTCTCAGCGAATTTCCCTGCGCTTTCTGTGCTACAATCTCAGCGACGCATTTGTCCTGGATTACAGTGGCAAGATTGTTATCAGCATTGTTTAAAGCAATGTTAATTAGGCAACGCACTTAGCAAACGTCTGGGCGAAGACACCTGTGCAGGGAGCACTCGCTTGCATTTGAATTGTATCAATTGTAGAATCTTTCCCATTGCGTTCATTGTTAAAGCCAACTTCCCGTTTGGGTGAGAGACTTGTGGATTCCCTCTTCCTGGTCCACATGCTGCCTGAGCAAGGCAGTATCTCCACTCTGCAAGACTGGAGGGTAGTTTGTTCATCAACAGGAAATTTACAGAAGGGGTTTTCCATGAATAATGAAGTAAACAGTATTTTATCATAGTAGAATCCTTCCATTTGGTATATTTATGATAATTTTAGATATTTTGAACTGAAAACTTTGGGAATTTGTTATTCCAGAAAGGATCAAACTAATGATAGGTGTACTTAGGCAGAAGTTACTGAAGATTTAAGTAGGAGCTTAAACACTGTGTCCCCTAAAAAGCTAGTAATTATTTTCATGTCCCTTCCTGAAGGGAGGAAGGTATGGGGTACGGTGAGAGTTCTCTTTAGGGAGTGGGGAGTGGACTCACTTTAGGCTCTTCAGAAACCCAAAATTCAGCCTTCCCTGGAGGCCAGCCTTGGGCATTTAATTAAGCCTCCCATTGACATCATCCTGGATGTGCGAGTTTTGTTTTGATTTGATGGGATAATTATTGTTTGGGTTTAGCTGTTCGTGTTTGAAAATAAGTTGTTCCTATGCCCAGACCTCAGTCCAGGTCCGCTTTTCTATCTCCGGGACTGGCCGACTGTTGCCTGCAGGGGCACCAACTCTCTTGGATGCTCTGCGTCCCTCTGTTATCCAGGGTCAAGGTGACCCAATGCCCCATTGACACCGTGTGCTCCTTAGTCACACATTTGCTCAGAAAGAGTGAGGGAAACACTGTGTGGAACAGCTCCCAGGACGTGTATTATTTACAAGCGTGTTAAGCCAAATTAAATTGTAAGAGTGAACTTTCCAAGTGTCCTTATGTGGGGTTTTTCGAATGAAGGGAAAGTGGGCCACTCTGTCCCTGTGGTCTGGGTTTCTGGGACAGCTGTGCGGCACTCACGCTCCCTTCTCTCTCCGAGGTCTCGGACCAGCCTCTCAGAGCCAAGGAGACCCACTTAGTGTGCGGTGTTTAGAAAGCACCACAGACCCGTGAACTTGAGCTGATTCCTCCCTTTGCTGATACTGCACGTGCTCAGGTGCCCTCTTGGCTGCTGTGTTAAAGTGAGAGGAGAGTTTTAGAAACCATTGCTCCTTGACCCCGTGCCCACTGTCGTAGCACCTGCCATGTGGTCCCTGTTCTGGGGGTTTCATGTTCCTGCCCAACTCATGTTGTCAGAAAAGTGTAGGCTTTTTCTTCTCTCTGACTTAACGTATTTTACCTTAAAGTCTGTTGAGTGATAGGAGATTGTCAAGAATTCCCTGTGAATCTGCCCCCTCCCCAGAAAAAAAAAGATTCTTCCTGTTGCTACAGGTTTGCCTGAATGGCCTGACTCCTAAGAATAAACAGATGATTAAAAATGTCTATTGAGGCCACAAGACTTATTTAAGTCTTTGAAATACCTTATCTGTCCTAGTCCTGGTTCTCATGTCCTCTGCTCTCGGCTCTGGCTCTGGCTCTGGCGTGGCCAGCGCGGCTGGGGTCTCAGACCCTGGGATCACAGAAGGTTTTTCCTTCTTTTCCGCTGTGCTAGCTTAATTGCTTTGTGCTCCTGACATGTGGTCCAGGCCTTGTGGTCTGGTTTGCTAGTGATGACACAAGGTGCCCTATGGTAATTGTTGTAGATGGAAAAGTCATGGAAAAGAGAAATGACATTTTCTAACAAATTAAAAAGTTGTTATATAAAGGATAAAACCAAGCTAGACCAGTCAAATTTAACCTTAGTATGATTTATGCAAAGTTTTCTCTTCAATGTCTGCTTAACTCTTTAGATTAAAAAATTACTAAGTATTTTAAAACATTTTTTGGATTTAAAACATTACTAACCTAGGTGTCTTGGACTAGAAAGTTGAGAAACAATGTTAATGTATTTTTCAACAGCATTCTCAGGGCTTTTGTGTTTTCACAGATGTGTTTTTTTTGAGTTGTATCGGACAGAGGTCACCAGGGTTTTTTTATTCATGACTGTTCTTTGGCATCATCGTGGACCTGCTATGGACCAGCTGTTAGGCCAGTTTGGGGACAGAGTTCTTCCAGAGGGGCGATGATCTGTTGGGATGGGTCGGGGGGCACACAGGAACCACTGATGTGACCCAGTGTGAGGGACAAATGCTACTGAGAAATGGGCTGAGAGCTCAGAGGGGGACAGAGTGTAGACCACTGGCTGGGGAGGGGGCGTCTGAATCTCTGAGAAGACTGGAGGGCAAGGGTGTCCATGCAGACCCCCCCCTGCTCAGTGCTGGACCCACAGTGCCCAGCCCTGGGTCTTGTACGTCTAGAGCAAATTCTTTCTCACTTCTGCTTTGCAGAGATTGGATGGCCAGTGAGAGGGCAGGACCCGTGGGGCCAGGAAGCTTCTGGGGCCGATTGACTGTGGGGGTGGGCATGAGAAGTGATCATAGCTTGAGGTTCTGCCTTCCAGAGCTCTTGTTTCAGATCACGTCCTACACATCCACACTCCAGACCACTCCTCAGTCCTCCTCCTGGCCCTGAGTGGCACCCCATCACTGCTGATTCCCCTGGACCAGGTGTGCAGGCCTCTTCTTCTCGCTTCCCCTTCAGCAGGGGCGTCTCTTCCAGTTGCCCACAGAACGGAGAAGGTCCACGAGTGTGTGGGAACGATCAATTTTTAAGGTGTCCTTATTGACACAGCATTTGACAGCATGGGACACGGGCACTTTTTGTATGTGAGACATTTCTCCTTCCCTCACTGCTTCCCCACCTCTCCTCCACAACATGGGCTACGACTCCGCAGAAAGTGCGGTCCCTTGTGAGCAGCAGAAACCCCCTTCACTGACACGTGGCACACCAGGCCTGTGTTACACTGCTTCTTGTAGAGCAGAAAGAAGGCACTTCTGTGTCTTGGGCTACAGATGGAGGGCTGGAGAATCTCATGCATCAAGAGCTGCTTCCGTGAAAGGTGGACTCACGTGGCAGCATGGCCCACGTGGCTTTGGGCCAGTCACCTTCTTGATGAGTGTGGGTCCCCTGGCAGACGGAGGGTCTGACCTGTGATCTTCCGTCCATCCCAGTCTGAGCATTGAGTGATGCGGGTATGCCTGGGCACAGAGAGCAAACCGAGGAACAGGACATCTGCCAGCCTAGCATTTACCTTCTGTGGTGGTGATTCGCTGTTCTCCAGACTGACTTCCCAAAAACAGTCCCACTGGGAGTGACGGAGGTTAGATGCTGTGCTGGGTTGTAAAGATCCGCGAGGAGCTGGTCTTTGGTTTCTGGGGTGTGGAGGGGCAAATGGAGGCAGACAGGCTTTCTAGGACACACTCACACGGTCCGCTAATCAGCCCACTTGGCAGAGGAATGGTGTGTGAAGTGAGCGACACATTTGCACAGCACCCAGGGCTGTTTGTGCAGAGTAGAGAAGCCCAGCCAGGGGGGACTGAGGGTCAGTGAGGGGAGCTCGTTACAGGGAGAGGGTGGATTGGGGGGATTGAAAACGCTGTCATGAGGGTGGCCCAGAAGAACCAGGAAGGAAGGTGACAAGTGTGTGGTTTTAGGTGGTGGTGTGACCACTGTCCAGCAGACTCAGGAGCAGGAAGAGAGGTCAGGTTGGGGAGCGTCAGGGTGGGGTCGAGGGAGATGACTGTGCCTCCACCACCAGGCATGCACCCAAAATGAGCTTTAAAGAGAACGTGGTGTATGGGCATCCTTGTCCCTATTCAAATCTTAAAAAGGTTTATTTTGTGTTTTCACCCCATCCCCTTTAAAATAATGAAGGTTCTGAGGGGCAGTATCCTTTTATTTAGGAAGTTCAAAGCCAGCTTAGAAAATTTTGAAAGAGGCAGGAATTCCTCAGCTTCATTTAGAGATGGAGAACGAGCCGGCTGCAGAGGGCTGCGGTTTCCCAGGGCATTCAGGGAGCGGCAGGATGACTGGCTGTTCAGCTCAGTGCCTGGTCCTCCAGGTTTCGCACAGAATCTGCAGACCGACTGCAGGGCTGGCGATGCCCCCATGCTCCCAGGGGAACTGCCAGATGCTGTGGAGTCAGACACTCGACTTCCGAGGGGTTCTGATGCTCATACTCACGCACGCACGTGGTCATCGCCCGTTACAGGGAAGTGGGCCCTTGGGCCCAAGACCCTCCTGAGCCCCTGGTCTCTCCAGAAGCCTTGTGCCACCTCGTGCACCCGTCTGCACCTAAAACCCTGCTTTTCTGCTGATTCGGTCGTTCACATCTGCCCAGTGGAGGAGGCCACTGTGTGGTCCACATGCTCTCTGACCAACAGGAGATGAAGCGGCCTGGCGGATCACTCTTGCGGAGTCCCGAGAAGGCAAAGGTCAGGACAAGGGAAAGGAAGGCGCAGAAATGAAACCCGGTTCTGGAAGTCATGGCAGGTGCGGCCTCAGGTGGGGAGGACGCAGGGTCTGGAGTTCTGAGACTCGCTGCCTCGAGTGTGTCTCCCTTGTGTTTTCACGCTCGTCAGATTGGGCTGATCCCATGCTTACCCTGCGCACACAGTGTGGTCGGCCCCACTCCGATTTCTCCCAAATAACGCTAGATGTTATGGTGTGCCTTCAGATCCAGACGTGGGGGCAGAGGAGGCTGTGGGCCACGTGGGACTGAGCCCGTGTCGGTGGCTGGCCAGAGAACTCCTAGTGGTTAAAAAGTGAAAGGCCCCCTGTGTTCTCGCAGGGCCCACGAGCCCCTCAGTCCCGGCCCGGTTGGGTGGATGTGTGCACAGGTCGGCTCTGGGGAGAGTTCCCGCAGCTCCAACAGATCCTCATCTGGGGCCGCTCGTACAAACAGGTGAGGCCCTCCTGGTAGGGGTCTTGGGGGTTATTTCAAGGCATTCAGGCTCAGAAAGTTCAGACAGGCACCTCTCCTCCCGTGTTCCCTGTTCTACTGCCCGAAACCTCTTCCACTCCCATGGCTGCTGCTGCGGCCTGTTTGATACCTCCCAGTTCCCGTTGGTCCACGCTTTCTTCACTCGTTTCTACAATGTTCCTAGTAAGAATTCACTACTGAGGAGAAGTTACAGGTGTTAATTTTCCTGTGTAAACCTTGTTCGGTAAGAGAGGAAGTTGAGGAGGTAGGTTCGTGTGGAGTCCTGAGCGAGGGACCAGCTCCTCCCGTGGGGCGAGTGCGCGGCCGGCTGCAGATCTTCCTATTTCTGAACATTTTTAGTGACAGCACTAAAATGTGACTTGAAGGGACTGTTACTGACTGTGTGTCCATTTGTGATTTTTGATTTCTGAAGGGAAACTGAGGGAGTCAGGACATTTAAAACCACGTTTGCCTGGAGCGGTGCAGCGTCCTATCCTTGAGATGATTCTGCTCGGCACTGTATTGTTAAAGCGCCTTCTGACTCTAGGTTGTCACCTTTGCTTTTGTTTTTGGTTGTACATGGATAACTCCGTAAGTGGGGAGTTTCTGTGTTTTTCCACTGTCTGTGGTGATCTAGAAACACGTGTCTGTATCACTTCATCACTTGTATTTTGTGTGAAGACTTTTTTCTTCCACCTCCGAGTGTTGAAGAACTCTTCGGAAGTCGTCATAGGCACGCTCCCCGCGGGGCAGTAACTGCAGCCGTGACCGGCCTGCTGGGCGGCTGAAAAAAGTGTTTTTTAATATTGGGTGCATTTTCACTTTTCCATTTTTTTTCTTATGTTGTTGGCAGAATGAGAGAAGAACAAGGAGTGAAAAGGTGACACTGTCCTTAGACGCCCCTGTTAAAGTCCGTCTGACGTCGCTCTCAGAACTTGATTGGCCAGAGGAGTAAATGTCTGGTGTTGAGGGTGGTCTTAGCTTCCTCTGCTCCTCCTTTTCTGTCTGGCTTCTGGGTCATGATTGCTGCTTTGGTTTGTCCAGCGTGGTGGAAACCCCACACAGACCTGGAGGAGGGGAGGGTAAAAAGGTTGCAGTGTCTGTGGGGCCGTGTGGCTGCGCTCCCCGTGGCTCTCACGCCATAAGCAGGGTCCTCACGGTGGAGCAGAGGTGTGACTATTTCCAGAGCGTACGTGTGCACTCAAGTGCCCGACAAGCAGTTGGGGAAGGGTCAGCGCCAGGAAACATGCCGTCACTGTGTCTGGCAAACCCGCCGCAGCACAGAGGCCGGGTGTGCTCAGTTCTCTCGTTTTCCTTGATCCTCGAACGTGTCACTCCCTGGAGATGGCATGGTGGGGCGGAGCGTCGCCTCTTCAGCTCGCCTGTGCACGAACCACGTTTGCTCAGCATCATTCACAACGACATCGTTTTTCCTTGAACTTATGTTCGCCTTGTCTTAAGGACCGAGAATACCCATGAAATCATGAATTTGATGTCTTGGTTGTATTTTTCTTGACACGCACTGACACGGATGTGTAACTATTCGGATAGATAAAGATTTGCCCACGAGTTGGCCAGAAGCCGCGTTCGGTGTGGCTGTGGTGTGCAGACCACCCCTCAGGGGTCCACCGCTCCCTGCATGGCTGCCGTCTGCTCTCTGTCTCAGGAGCAGCCATGAACCATGCTTGTCACACTCAGGCAGGCACATGGTGTGCACCCCACATCTCCCCCAGCAGCCCACTGGGAGAGTGCGGGCACTTTGGCCCTGGGCACAGAGGCGAGGGGTGGCTGAACCGCTGTGCCGTGATCCCTGTCTGGGTTCTGGATGCTGGGTGCCAGTGGCTTTGCCACGTGGCTTTCGTGGCTGAAGGGGTGGACTGTATCCATGGTTCTCACCTCAGAACCCCTTGGAGAGCTTCATAAGATACATCTTCCAGCCCCACCACACACTCTGAATTGGAATGGGGCGGGCCCCATGCAGATCTGGGTTAAGAACCACTTGTGCCCCATTTCAGAGGGCCTATCTGTTGTCTGATTGTAAGTCATGAGTTTCTGAGGGCTGATGGCTTAAAACAATAGAGATTTATTCTCTCCCAGTTCTGGAGGCCAGAAGTCCTAAATCGGGGTGTGGGCAGGGCCATATTCTCTCCAGAGGCTCCAGGAGAGGATCCTTCTTGCCTCTTCCAGGTTCTAGTGGCTGCCAGCAATCCTGGGTATCCTTGGCCTGTAGACACATTGCTCCAGTCTCTTCCTTCATGTTCTCAGGGCCTTCTCCCCCTGTGTCCAAATTTCCCTCTTATAAGGGCACCAGTCACATTGAATTAGGGCCCACTGTAATGACCTAATCTTAACTTGATCATTTCTGCAAAGATCCTATTAACAAATGAGGTCACATTCCCAGGTACCGGTGGTTAGGACTTGAACGTATCTTCTCAGTGGAACTGAATTCAACCCACAACACCATTATAGCTTATATTTGCCTGACACATTTCCATATATGTTTCTCAATCCCAGAGTTTGTTGAGGCTTCTCTGTCCATCACCAGCTGTCACCTCTCACAGCTGCTGTCCCCTTGATGGTATAGCAGAGGTGGCAAGTGACCAACACGTTGGGGAATGCATCCGGCAAACCTGCACTCAGCCCAGAGCCTGCGGCCAGCAGGACTCTGCCTGGGGACACAGCAGCCAACCAGGTCCTTGCTCTACTGGCTCGAGTGTCCCACAGGGAAAGTGACAAAGCAGAGACAGACAGGCCATGAGAGACAGATGGCGACCCCCGCTGTGGAGAGAGGAGGAATGGGTGATGGGGATCACACACTTTTAGGTGGAGGCTGAGCAGAGGGGGTCTGAGGTGTCTGGTAGGGAGGTTGGAGGTGGCCCGTTACTGCTGCTGCTCCCAAGCAGGATATGGGGCCTTCCTGGGGGCCTGTCTGTGCCCTGGGGAATGCACGTGTGCCCACCTGCCCACCAGGTCAGACCTGGGACCTTTTCTCTCCCCAGGCAGCTGGTGAGACCTGGGGCCCCTGTTCAGAATGGCATTTTTATTGCTTCCCATAAGATACACAGGAAAACGAAGGATAGCAGCTGTTGAAATATAGTATTCAAAATTTAGAGAACTTTTCTTTCAGGCTCTAGTAACATGTGAAACAACGCGTCAAATAACGTCATTAAGTGGCGGGTCTGAAACTTGTAATTCTGGAGTAGTGACGAGCGGGGCGGTGTTCTGTGGAGCCTGCGGCAACCATGGGGGATGTGGAAGTGGCTGTTGCCCGTGGCAGTCCCTCTGCCACTGATGCTGAGGTCACCAGGAGGGTTGGAGGGCATTCAGTGGGGGAGGGCGGGGGTTGCTGCTGTCACTTCAGTTCACTCTCAGGGTCACCCTGCAAATAAGGACCCTCACCTGATGGGTGGGACTGAGGCGGGTCCCTCTGCAGACCGTGCAGGTCTCGTAGCGGCCGGGGCTGCGCCTCCCCTCTTGGCCTCGGGCCGTGTGGCGACCTCGGAACCGCAGTCTGCAGGATCAGATTAGAGTGTCTTACAGCTTCTGCGTAAGCTTCTGGTTCATCACGTATTCTCCCAGTCCTGTAGGAGCTGTGTTATTCTTTCATGACCCGATTATGTGTGGGTCCTTATTTTGGAAGTTTTCAGACATGCACAGAGCTGGAGGGACTGCCTGCACCCAGCCGCGGTGATTCCCGGTGCCTGCTCCTCTCGGTCATTTCTCTCCCTCTGTGTTTTGCTCTGGAGTATTCTAAAGCAGAGTGCAGACATTTCATGTTTCCTCCGAGTGCTTCCCTGTGCGTGGCCGACGTACACAGCTGTGCGCTCGGCAGATCTCCCTCGCCGCCGTCACGTCCTTCCTGCTGGTTTGTTTGACTTGGAGTCCAGACAAGGCCCACACGTCGCACTTGAGGTGGTGCCTCTGAAATCTCGTTCATTCTGTTTTGTGCGATTTATTTGTTGAAATGGAGCTTGTTGGTCCCACATGGTGGTCTGGCTGGTTTTATCCTCTGACTGTAGGGAGTCCCACCCCGTTTTCCCGTGAGGAGCCGTAGGACCCGCTGGAGGTGGACGGGCTGAGGCTCACTTTTCTCGGGGTGGGCGCTGCTCCATCAGCATCTCCTGGGGCCCCGCATGTCCTGTGCTCAGAGTCTGAAGTGTAACAATGACGTCTGCATTGGAATTTCTGATTCATAGTATTTTAAAGACTAATAGTTTTTATATTTTGGTGCCTGCTTTTAAAGATATGTGTGCCTTCTGTTAAGGAGATGCACATGGAATTTTCAAAATAATTATCACCTTTATAAATTTTATTTAAAAAACTTAAATAATAAGTTAATAAGATAATAAGATATAGAAATATCTTGTAAATTTTTTTAACCTAAGAGGATCGTCTCAATTCTCTCCTTTTAAATTGATTTTCGTTTGGTTTTTACTAAAACAAATTAAATTTACCTTTGCTTCTCTTTTCTTTTTGGTTGAGGAAAATTAGCCCTGAGCTAACATCTGTGCCAGTCTTCCTCTGTTTTGTGTGTGGGACGCCTCCACAGCACGGCTGATGAGTGGAGTCGGTTCAAGCCCCATCTGAACCCTTGAACCCAGGTTGCTGAAGTGGAGAGCGCCAAACTTAACCACTGCGCCACGAGGCTGGCCCTGCTTCTCTTTTTTTATGTGGGAAAAGTGGATGTGTAATTTTGCCTGAATTTGGAATTCTCCTATTAGTGAGAGGTTTTGTTACAAAAGGATCGCCACTCTAGTGGGTCAGTGCTAAGACCTTAATTTGATATCTGCAGGATCTTTCTTTTGAGTATTTTAATGCGTGCTTCTCAGTTTGTTTGGAGTCATGAGCTATTTTTACCTTAGTTTTTTTTTCTAGATAAATCATTTTATCCACAACCAACACTGGGTCTGACAATGTGTGAGCTGGCCCCTCTGGGACGGTGGGAGCTGATGAAATGATGTGGGGCTGAGTGATGTGGGGCTTGATTTTAGAATTTCTGTCTCATGAAGAAAATGCTGGAATTTTGGCAGAGCTGGTGAGGAAACTGGGTTTGTTCATTCGTCACTGTTCACCCACTATTTCTTGAGTCCCGTGAAGGTGAGAGAGCCGAAATCATGTTCCTTGTGGTCTGTCTCCTTTGACCGTCCTGTCCCCCCCCGGACCTCATTGTCGGTGAGTGCAGAGTCCTGCCAGGTTAGCTGTTAGCAGTTGGCTGGCCCCTGCCTCAGCCCAGGAGAAGGACACAGCAGGTCCCTACAGAGCCGGGGACAGTGACTGGCTTGTCCGAAGTGCTTGCAGGCCAGTGGGCGTGTCTGGTTGGTCATGCCATCCAGCTCAAGGTCATGGCAGGAAAAGTCATGTAGCTGCCACCCGTCTCCGGGACCGTCAGTCCATGATGTCGCAGGATTTAGGGAACCTATGAGGTGGCCTCCCCTTTCTCTCTCTGCGTCTGCCTCAGTTCGGAGGCTCTGAGCAATAGTTGTAGAGAAAGTGACAGTTGTGCCACCAGAGCGGCTGGTGCTCCGCTGGGGAATTCCTTTTGCTCTTTAGGAGTTGGGAGACATCTGTGCTGGGTGGCTCCAGGTGGTGGGGGCAGGAAGGAGCAGCCTGTGTTTCCCTCGGGGGGATCCCCACCCTCGGCAGTTCCAAGGTTCTAGATGAGACACTGGCCCACATCGGCCCACCTGCGGGCCCCTCACGCCTGAGGGCCGTGTGGGGTTCTGGGACTCAAGGAGGCTGACGGTGCACCATCCTGTTAGGAAAGTTTGACTCCCTTGTGGTGTTCCCACCCTTCACACCTTCGAGCTCCCAGGAGGAGTGAAGAAAGGCAAGTATGGATTTCTCCCATATTTGTGCTGAAGTCCACGTCCTGGACGTTAATTTCTGTGGTGTCACCCTGCCCCACGCAAGTGTTGGTAGATACACCCTTTTTCCAGTTTTATAAATAAGGAACTTGCTATGGAGGGAAAGGGGATTTGAGCAAAGGTCCCACGGCCCGTGTGCTCTGCTCCGATTTCTTCCCATTTCTTTCTTGTGAATGTCGCCCCTGTGAGCTGGGCTCCCTTCCCATGCCTCACGTCTGCTAACTGTGCACCTGGGCGGTTCCTTCCCTTTTGCTGCTGTAAATAGCAGCTACGAACGTCCTTGAACAAATGAGCGTTGGGGTTATTTCCTTGGGGTAGAGCTCCGAGTAGAATCAGCTGGTTGAAGATGCACCGCGTCTCTGACTGTGCTGCGCTGACGGCCGCGTTCTGGGATGGGTGGCTTGTGCCCCTCCAGTTGCACATCGCCACCATCTTTGGGTTTTTATGACTTTATGTTAATTTTTGCCAGCTTCATCCATTCAGATTTTTCTTTGAAATCTTTTCTCAGAGTCTAGTACATTCTTTTCACTGAGTTTCTTTTAGGCCTTGCCCAGACACCTTGAAAGTTTTCACATTAAGTTACAAGATTAACTCTGATTTTAGAAGGAGCAGAGATGGCTGTGGGGTTCGCCCAGCACGCCCCCAGACCTTCCTGCTCTCCAGCCTCGGTGCTTCCTCCCTCGTCAGGGCTGGGCAGGAGTGGAGGTGGATTTGGGGAGGGGGTGAGGGGGGAGGGGCCTGTGTGGCACAGACCCTGTGCGGGGTGTCATAACAGAGGGGGTGGCCACCATCCCAGCAAGCGTTTACTGAACCCCCATGACCCCATGTGGGCACAATTCCCACATCAGGGCCGTGAGGACGGGGAAGCCACCGAGAGGGAGACGTGGCCGTGACCTGGGGCACCGGGGAACCCCCTCCCCGTGGCTGCCTGGCTGAGCCAGCCCTTTCAGTGCCCGTTTCCTTTAGCGAGCTGTGGTCACTGGTTGGTAGGGTAGATTGGAGAGCCCCTCATGGGCCCCTGTGGCCCCCAGAGCACCGAGCGGCCCTCCCTGGTGGGTCCCCGAGTACTGAGTCTGGACTCCTGCTGGCAGATACCAGCCTTTACTCTTGAATCACAGGGTTTCATTTCTTAAAGTGCCTTGGAGCCGGTCCAGCCAGCACTTTACAGAGAGGGGCTTTCCCGGGGAGAGGCCCTGTCTCCCTCACATGCTGGAGAAGGGGGGACAGGGTGCCCCAAACCTCCCAACCCTTCCCTGGAACCAAGCCCAGACTCTGCCCAGGGGGAAGAACCAGCCCCTCCCCTGGGCCCCCCCCCAGAGCCTCCCTCTCTCCCCCGGAGGCCTCTCCCCCCGGCGCCCCTCCCCGTCAGGGCCACTGTGGGGGTGCCAGGGACCATTGTGATCTGCTCATTGCTGAGGCCTGGTCAGTTCTGGGACTGGCCGTGTTGTTGTTGTCGATGCAGACTGGGGAAACTGAGGAGGGATTGATCACAGGAGGCCCAGTGGTGGAGATGGGATTTGTCTGTGTGGCTGTCCACCCGTCTGCCTCCTGCCCAGGCAGTTAGTTCTGTCACTCAGCAACCGTCCACCCATCCTTCGGTTATTCAGCACCTAATGAGTGTTTCCCTTCTGAAAGGCCTGTGCTGTCTGCAGAATTGACAGGGAGAATGGTACCGGGAACACGTCAGAGCAGCCGGTGGGAGTTCTGTTGGAAACCAGAGCAAATGTGTGTGCCGGTTGGGGCGGTACCATGTAGTTCCGGGCGTCTGCTGCCGGCCTAAAAGCTGGTGGAGACGTGGTTATGAACAAACGTCTCTATCCTGCTCAGGACGGTCCAGGCCCCTGAAGGTCGTTCCTGTGCGGCGCCTCACCTGGGCGGGTGGCTTCTCTTGTTTTCCAGTAATACAACTTTTAAGAAAAAGTGACTGATTAAAGTTTCCAGCATATTGCTTGATGGAAACAAATGTTGTAAAACGTTAAAAAATGGTGATCTAGTTAAGGGGGAGGTGCGAGTTCTCTGAATTGTTCTTGCAACTTTTCCATAGGTTGGAAAGTGTTTCAGAATAAAAAGTTGAAAAAGACAGCAAAAGCTTCCATCCTATTCTTGACAGCATGGCATTGCTTTTATTTTTTCTTATTTAGATTCTGTTTTTTCTTGGTGGCAAGGAGCACAGGTGTTTAGAGTTAATGTTTCAAGTCACAGTGTATCTCAGATTTAAAGTTCTCGGAAATCGTTTTTCTGCCTCGTTAAGCTGATCAACTTTCTTTTTTTTGTGAGGAAGACCAGCCCTGAGCTAACATCTGTTGCCAATCCTCCTCTTTTTGCTCAGGAAGACTGCCCCTGGGCTAACATCTGTGCCCATCTTCCTCTGCTTTATATGGGACGCCGGCGCAGCATGGGTTGACAAGTGGTACGTAGGTCCACACCCGGGATTTGAACCTGCGAAACCCCGGGCCGCTGAAGCGGAGCATGCGAACTGAACCGCTACGCCACCGGGCTGGTCCCTGATCACTTTCTTTTTAAGAAAATAAAACATTTTTAAGTTGGTGTGTGGCTTCTCCTAGAGTTTTTGTGAGACAGTGTCACGAACTGGAGGCTTAAAACAATAGAAATGTTCCCTCTCCCAGTTCTGGAGGCCAGAGGTCTGAAATCCAGGTGTGGGCAGGGCCGTGCTCCCTCGAAGTCCCAGGGGAGGATCCTTGGTTCTGGTGGCGCCCCGCGTCCCGGGCTTGTGGCTGCGTCACTCACCTCTCTGCCTCTGTCTCCACATGGTCCTTCTGTGTGCACCTGTGTCCAGATTTCACCCTTTTTTTTTTTTGGTGAGAAAGATTTGCCTGAGCTAACATCTGTTGCCAGTCTTCCTCTTTTTTTTTTTTGCTTGAGGAAGATTAGCCCTCAGTTAACATCTACGCCAGTCTTCCTTTGTTTTATATGTGGGTTGCCGCCACAGCATGGCTGACGAGTAGTATAGGTCCGTGCCTGGGATCCGAACCCGCAAACCTGGGACGCTGAAGCGGGGGTGCGTGAACTTAACCACTACACCACCAGGCCGGCCCCAGATTTCCCCTTTTTGTAAGGACACCAGTCCTGCTGGGTTAGGACCTCGTCTTAACTTGGTTAAATCTGCAAAGACCCTATTTCAGATCAGTCACATTCACAGGTACTGGGGGTTGGAACTTCAACATGCCCTTTTTGGGGACACAGTTCACCCCCACAACAGCGAGTAACTATCTGTCCCCCGGCTTGCTGTGAGCTGTGACCGGCAGGGAATGTCAGAGCCCCCCTCTCAGCTGCACACGTGGCGTCGCGCTCTAACTTGTGAGGCCCAGAGCGCGTGCTGTCATGTCCGGAGTCACGGCTCCAGTGGCTCTGGTGGCTCGGAGCTGGCATGTCATGGGGTGTTTGGCTGGTTGGCTGCACAGTTTCACCGTCCACCTTCAAGCCCACTGCCCTGGGTCAGGAATTTGCCATCTCCTTCTACTTCTACCAGTATTTAATATGGGACATTTTAACAATATTTCTTGAGTTTACAATGTAAGATTTCCATATCACAGGTTTAATGTATAGTTTTGTTGATCCCAAGAGTGTGCATTGAGCCTATTGAGCATCAAGATATGGTCCCTGTGCTGAGAAGCTCCCAGATTTGAAGGGAAGGTAGGACAGCACCAGGCATTAGAGGCACGGCGTGTGCTGTCATGGGAGGAGCACCTGCAGGCTTCCTGGAGGAGGAGGCAGTGTCTGGCAGCTGGGAGCAGCTCACCATCCCTCTTGTGTTCCATGGCAGAATTTGCCTTTGTAGATCTGAGCTGTTAAAACGAGCATGTTTGTATTGCCGATGCTTCATGTATAACCTAAATAAGCTCATGGGAGTTTAGCTGCCCATTAAGATTAAGCGTGTTTTAAAGATGAAAGGTCCAGGACAGGACTCAAGTCTAGCAGGAGGTGCGTAAAGAGGTCACCTCTTCCCCTTTCTCTTCCCCACTCTACAAAACAAAGAAATTCCCCCAGACCGACTTCCCAGCAGCGGAAGCAGAGAAACTGGAAGTCAGCGGAGCTGCGCGTCAGCTCTGCCCTCAGCTGGGCACCAGGCACGAGGCCTTGGCTCTGACACCAGCGCTTGTCAGAGGCCGTTCTTGAGGCTCCCACCCTGCCCGGTCCTTTTCTGTCTCCTCCTCCTCCGTCCCCCTAAGCCCGTCTTGTTCCCAGGGCCCTGGACCACTCTCCCATGTGCCAGAACCTGAAGTAGGATGGCTGGGACCCCTGCTGGGTGGCTGTGCTCGAGGACTCACATCTCCCCTCGAAGTGCTGGGCTCTGGGTCCCCGTCTTGGTGCTGTTGCCCCAACCATCCTGAGGCCTGGCAGAACCCTCACCCGGCCCCCGTGCTCGGCTGCTTATAGGGTCTCTCGCTGGCCCCCATCTTCCCACTGCTCTCCCACCGTGCTCCGAACCACCCTGAAGCACAGGGTCTCCTCCTCTCTCGAGGTCCTGTGGCTGGTTGGGCTCGGCTGGGTGGCTCTTCTGTCCTCCTGACGTCAGGCAGGGCCGCAGTGCCCTGGGGCTGGGCTGGGCAGGCCAGGGTAGGTGTTCAGTCGTCTGGCACCTTGTGTGGTCAGGGCTCAGTTGGGACTCCGGGGTGGCCGTGCCTTTCTCTCCACACCGTCTCAGCTCTCTGTTCCTGCAGCTGAGTAGCTGGGCACAGAGCTGGATGCATGGACCCATAAAAGTGCAGAGGTGGACGCTGCCACCCAAGGCCCTGAGCCCTGGGGTGGTGGCTCACTGGGGGTCTTGTTAGGAGGCCACCGCCACCCTCTGAATGTGTGGTGCTCCCTATTGTGGCCTCTCCAAGCCCGCAAGTGCCCCAGCCTGACCGGCTTGTACCCCCCAGGGAAGCTGCCCCCGGCCCCGTCCCTCCTCAAGTGTCTGCACAGCACCCTTATGCTGGTCTGGAATCATCCCGGCTCTGGCTCGGCCTTCTGAGTGGGGAGCCCCGTCTGGGCAGGTGGGAGGGTGTCCTCAGACTTGGGTCTGGCTCCAGGCTTCTGCGCACGGAGGAGCTGATACACAAATGGATTCCGCTCCTACAGTTAGAATTCTGCTCGGTGGGTCATTCCACATGTGACAGCTGTGTGACGTGAGATGGGCAGGCAGGGAGGGGCCGCTGCCCGGACCGTGTTTGGAAAGGGGGTGCCTGAGGCTGTGGTGCACGTCGGGCCCTATGTGGTCAGGGTTGGGGTACGCCCGAGAGGGGAAGTGACAGTTAAGCAGTGGGGAGGCCAGGTAGGGAGGTGGGAGAGGAGCTCCGGGCCCCACGGAGGTGAAGGAACCGAGAGACGCAGCGGCCAGGAAGAGGAGGAGCAAGGAGGCCAGGGTGTGGGCTGGGCCGGCAGGGCCTCCAGACATCAGGGCCGTGGGGAGGGGGCGGGAGGGGGGCCGCGGCCCACGTTTGCGCGCTTAGATCACACTGGCTGCAGAATGGGAAATGTCAGGTTCTCCAGCAACAGTGGTGTCAGTTTGTCCCCACCAGAGAACATTCAGGTAGTACCCCGCCCGTCTTGCCATTGAGAGATGCTTTCTGTTAACACTTTGGAGTTTTTTTCTATCAGGAGCTCATTTTAAAATTTTAAAATTTAAAATACAACTGTGAACAATAATAATGTTAGCTCGGGGCCAATCTTTCTCACAAAAAAAAAAAAACTGGATTTACAAAATGATTTCTCATTGTTGGTCTTAATCTTGGGTTTTTCAGAAGGTGGTGAACCGTCTGAGCACCTCAGAGTGCGGGCAGTGTCGTCCGTGTGGTGAGGGCTGAACCGTCGGGCCGCCTGCTTCCCCCCGGGGACACATGGGGTCAGGCAGAGGATGGTTTTCCCGGCGAGAATGAGCAGAGTGTTTCTCCCGTGTCTGCCGAGTTACCCTGGTGGCTTCAGTGGTGTCCTCGGGAGATAAGAGCGGGGTGAGTGTCCTGGGGCTGCCTGGCAGAGAACCGCAGGCCAAGCGTCTTAGACAACAGAGATCTACTCTCTCACAGTCCTGGGGGCCGAGGATCCGTCCCAGGCCTCTCTCCAGCTCCTGGCGGATCCTTGACCTACAGCAGCACTCTCCCTTCACACGGCCTCTCCCCATGAGCAGGTAGGTCTGTGTCCCAGTGTCCCCTTCTTATAAGGACACCAGTCACTGGATGAGGGCCCCCCTTAATGACCTCATCTTAACTGATTATATCTGCCACAACCCTGTCTCCAAATAAGGCCACTTTCTGAGATCACGGGGGTTAGGACTTCAACAAATGAATTTCGGGGGTCACAGTTCAACCCACAACAAAGGGCAATAAATAAGCACAAGTTTGTAGTTGAGTGAGAATATTTTCACAAAAATACGTTTCTAATTACCTTTTTGAGGTATAATTTACATGCGACAAACTGATCTCATTTTTTTTTTTTTTTTTTTGTGGGGAAGACCAGCCCTGAGCTAACATCCGTTGCCAATCCTCCCCTTTTTGCTGAGGAAGACTGGCCCTGGGCTAACATCCGTGCCCATCTTCCTCCACTTTATGTGGGACGCCGCCACGGCATGGCTGACAGACAGTGCGTCGGCGGGCACCCGGGATCCGAACTCGCGAACCCCGGGCTGCTAAGCGCGGACTAAACTGCTGCGCCACCAGGCGGCCCCCCAAACTGCTCTCATTTAAACAGTGTCACTCAAGTTTGCTCACGCTGGTGAAACCACCAGGTGGGGTGCGTCCCTCGCCCTGGAGTTTCCTGAGCTCAGGGAACCTCGGACCTGGTTCCGTCCCTGTCCCTGTCAGTGGGTTTGCATTTTCCAGAGTTTCATAGCAGAGGACACACACACCCTCCCCCGGCCTGGCTTCTTTTGTGATCCGCTGTGTGTGTGGAGTGACATTTCGTCATCACAGGAAGGCCAGGCGGGAGGTGGAGGAGGCACGTGGATCCTTCCTGCTGGGCGCGCCCCGCTGTTGGGATAGACCTCGTTTGTCTGTCTGTTCACCCGTTGACGCGCGTTTGGGTTGTTTCCAGGTTTTGCTGTGGTGAATGGCGCTGCTGTGAACGTGTGTGGTGCTTGTGTGGACCCGAGCGCCCACTTCTCTCGGGTCGGTACCTTGTGTGGGACTTGTTGGGTCCCCTGGTGCCGTTTTCCCACGTGGCTGCACCATCTTACATTCCCTCCCGCGGAGTATGAGGGTTCCCGTTGCTCCACGTCCCCATCGACATCGGTGTGGTCACTCTTTTCAGTTTTAGCCGTTCGGAGGGGTGTGCGGAGGCATCTCGCGGGCATTTTGCATCTGCATTTCCCTGAGGGCCATTGAAGTCGAGTATCTGCCTGTGTTTGGCCATTCATACGTCTTCTTTTTTTTTCTGTGAGGAAGACCAGCCCTGAGCTGACATCCGTTGCTAATCCTCCTCGTTTCTGCTGAGGAAGACTGGCCCTGGGCTAACATCCGTGCCCATCTTCCTCCACTTTATATGGGACGCCGCCACGGCGTGGCTGACAAGCGGTGCGTCTGTCCGTGCCCGGGATCCGAACCAGCGAACCCCGGGTTGCCAAAGCGCGAACTAAACCCCTACGCCACTGGGCTGGCCTCTTCATACGTCTTCTTTGTGATGTGTTTGTTCAAAATGTGGCCCCTTAAAAAAATCTCAGCAAAATAATTACGAAGAGCAGTTTTGGAACACAGTCACAGCCGTTTCAGTCAACGACGGACCCACAGAGACGGGGGTACCACAGAGCTAGGTGTGTAGTCGGCTACACCGTCCAGGTCTGTGTAAGCGCACTCTGTGATGTTTGCACAACGGCAGAATCACCCAAGGACGCGTTTCTCAGAACGTGTCCCCATCGTTATGCGCCACACGACCATTACGGTGTTAAACTTGGCTCCGACGTCTGCGGGGTCTCCCCCTTCCTCCGGGAGCCTGCGTGGGCCTGTGGGAGCTGCTTGGCCGCTGAGGCTGGGATCAGAGCGGTTTGGTTCCAGCACGGAGGTATCTTGCTTCCACTTTAAAGTGATATTTGTCCATTAGATAACATTTTCAGGAATATGTTAAATAAGTTTGAATTGAGCGTAACCGAAATGCAGGAATTGTAAGTCAGAGGTAAGAAGGTGGGAGGCGGTCTGGTGTGGTGTTTGGGAGGACGCTCACATCTTATGAGCTGTTCCCAGTGCGAGGTGGGGTTTTCCTGAGTGTGACTCGGTGACTGGCCCTGGGGAGCAGCCGGCCAGCCAGCGGGCCCAAGTCCCTGCACAGGCCTGACGCTCGGCTGGATGTTAGAGGGACACAAGGTCTCGATTGCATCCACTACTTTACATTTTTGTTAGAACAAATCGCCTTCCCAGACCCTTAGGGATGAAAGGAAAAAAAGAACCCATCCCGCTCCCGGAATTAGTGCTCCGAGCACACAGTGCAGCCAATGAAGTACATTCACAGCCGTCTTCACGTTTCGTGGTTCCTGTGCATCTTGAGACGTGCTAATTTATTTGCCTTTACCCAGGAAGCATCAGTAGCCGCCTCGAGGGGCTGGAATGAGTGATCAACGTCCGTCTTCGATAGGATAGCTTCTGCTGCTGATCATGAGGAAAGCCCCTCACCTTCAGATGCCAGTGGAAGGTTCTGGAATGTGCTCTGTAACTTCCAAGATGAGTCTAGGGATTGGGGTGCTGAGGGCTCTGTACCATGTGACGGGCTAGGGAGCTGCCCCCTCCTCTGGCACCCCCGACCCTGCCTCGTGGAGCCGCAGGACGCGCTTCTGTCTCACAAAGAGGAGGTTGGCTGGCGCTCGGGTTTGAGCGTGGCTTATTTTATTGGAGACATTGGCGTCTCGTCCTCGCCCCTGGATCACCACACTGAACAGAGTCGGGACTTGTGTCGCGTCAGCCCTTGACGCCAACACGGGACAGCAAGGCTCTGGGAGTACCCGTGCTTTGGTGTCAAAATACATGCGGTTCGGAACCCGCTCTGCTGTTGGCAAGGCACTTGGTGTCTCTGAGCTTCCGTTTCCCTGGCCTGCAGCTTGGGGACAACCTCCGCCTGTCCCGGAGGCCATGGGGTTGGAAGTGGCGCCAGGAGCATCAGGCAGGTTGCCCGCCCAGTTGGGACAGGCCCTCGGCTGTCACCTCTTCATCACGCTGACCGTTTGGTCACGTGCACTGCTCGCAGTGTCCCTGCTTATCCAGGGTGGGGACTGGCTGGCTCACGAGCCCCAGTGCTGTTCAGGGCAACTCGACTTTGGGGGTTGGTCTGGAGCGGGGGTTCAAGTTGTTTTGGTACCACAGTGGTAATGTTTTGTAAGTGATTCTGTCTAAAACTGCAGTATCTTGAGATTGGTGAGCTATAAATAAAACAGATAGCAGAGAACCCACAGGAGAAAGGAAGACAGAAGTGGTGTTTGGAGAAAACAGCATGGAGCTGGTGGGCCGTGAGGTGGCCCTTTGATGGCTTTTGTGCAGCCTCAGATACCAGGGTGGCAGCCAGGAGCCCATTTGCTGCCTTGGTCTCACCCAGCCTTAGCTCCTCACGTACGATGATTTGGCGTCTGTGTCCCTTCGTGGACCAGAGGCTCCTCTCTGACAGGGTCCCTTACTCATAGGGGGTGCCACACGTGGACTTCTCAATGCATGAAAATGCCCTGTGATCTGCGCAGCAGCACAGGTAATCCAGAGATGACAGTCAGGTTATCTCTCCACAGGTGTGTGTCTGCAGGTGTGTGTCCCATAAACAGATGTGTGTCCTATGAACAGGTGTGTCCCATGAATAGGTGTGTGATTATCCACAGGTGTGTGTCCTGTGAACAGGTGTGTCCCAAGAATAGATATGTGTCTGTCCATAGGTGTGTGTTCCCTGAACAAGTATGTGTCCATGAGTGTGTGTTCCCTGGACAGGTGTGTTCCCTGAACAGGTGTGTGTCCTGTGAACAGGTGTGTCACCATTAGACGATACACTCCACCAGGGCAGGGCAGGTGCTCTGCTATCCTTGCCTTCAAAGAAAAAATGTCGTGAGAGTGCTTTCGTCTCAAGTCTGCATCTTACTTGTCAAGCCGTTATATGATACGACTGGCCGTGTTGCCCAGGAAGCTTCCATTTTTAGGGTTGCAGCTGCCAAAGAGCAACTGGGCAGCTGGCCATGGGCCGCTGCTCTTCTGCTGTGGTCACGTGGGCGGGACCTCCGTGATCGACTTACTGATGCTGAGAGATTACTGTTCTCCTGAAGCTCCCCGGGTGTGGATAAGTTATGTGTGTCCTTAATATTTCCATAGCAGACTAGTCTATTTTCTGTTATCATTATTTTAGATTCCTTTTTCGTATACAAAAAACTTTTTTCCCTAATGAAAATTGTATTGTTTTTCTTACTACAAAATCCGTATGAAGTACATAACTGACTTTCAAGCTGCCCTGATTGAATAATAATTTATTTCAGAACTTTCCATATGGGTTGAAATTATTTTAGAAACGCAAGCCCTGTGAGATGGTTGTTGTTTCTGTGAAATGGCATTTTCTTTTCTTTTTCATTGTTCCTAATTCTTAAAGGATCTGTTTAACTGGTGAGAAAAGAGACTTATTATTCATATAGGAAACCGGATAATGAGACATACAGCTTCCTGACTTGAACACAGTGTGCCGACGCTTCTGATTCTTCCCGACACGTGGCCAGAACCGGTTGCCGCTTCACGTGGACGCCAGGCGTTAAATTGACACCCTAGTTTACGTGGTCACTTTCCTCGATTTGAAGTGTTTCAGTCAGTCTGAGTCTGTCAGGCCAGGCGTGAGAAGTAAAGCCAGGCCTGGACGTTTGTTCTCGTACCCCTCCCGCCCGACCAGAGCTCTGGGGCAGCACCCGGTTATAACCCACCCCCGGGGGCCCCGAGGTGCTCGAGGTCCAGAAGCCCTGGTGTCGTCTCCCTGCAGGATAGGTCCCCCACCTCGGTGGCCCGTCCTCCCCGGGGACAGGTTCAGCTGCTACAACTGAAAGGCTGAGACATGAGAGAGGCAGCGTGTCTACCTCAGGTCTGGAGTCTGGGGGCTGGTCGGGGCAGCGGCCTTTGTCCTCGGCAGTGGCCCCAGGGCCTGGCCGCAGGAAGTACTCAGTCCAGATGAGGGGACTAGTGCAGCGGGAGGTCACCAGGGCCTTGGCTGTCACATCAGGGGCCGCCAGCAGGAAGGGCTCGAGGGGGTGGGCGGGATGGCGCCTGGGACCCCGCCGTCTGAGTCAGTCTGTCTGCCTCGTTTGCCCAGCCTGTGAGCTGTGAAGTCCAGTAACTGCCTTTTTCACAAGGGCATTTTAAGATGATTTCAGGTGATATTTCAAAACATGTTGTAAAGACTGAAGGAAGGCCGGTGTGCCGTAACAAATGTGGGTAAATAAAGCCGAGTCTGAGGTCAACCCTGTGGGTCCCCAGAGGGGCCGCCCTGCACGGGAAAGTCGCGGCCGTCCCTACATTTGACAGCCTCGTTTTCTCCGGTTAAACACACTTTGGCGTTTGGGGTGAGCGCTGCTGCTCCCCTGGTCAGCGGGACAGTGGAGGATTTAATGGGGAGGGTCAACCCTGACTACCTTCTCTTTCTCAGGGCGTGTTACAGGGTGCGTGTCCCCCAGAACTCACCTGTTGAAGTCCAGGCCCCAGTGCCTCACAATGTGAGCCAACTTGGATGTCGTTAGTTAAGATGAGGTCGTACTGGAGAGGGTGTCCCTGTGAGAAGGGGACATGGGACACAGACACGCTCACAGGGAGGCGTGTGAACGTGGAGGCAGAGACGGGCAAGGCATCTACAGGCCACGGAAGGCCAAGGCTGCTGCCACCAGCAGAAGCTGAGCGAGGCCTGGGACAGATCCTCCCGTGGAGCCTGCAGAGGGCGCAGCCCCGCGACACCTCGGTCTCGGGTTCTGGCCTCCAGACTGTGACTCAAGTTCTGTTGTTTAAGCCCGGTCTGTGGCACTTTCTTCTGGCCGCCCAGGGAGAGACGGGGGTCGGGAGGGCCAGGGTCGGGGGCACGGTCGGGGAGGATTCGGGCTCTGGATTCTGTGAAGTGTGCTGCTCTCGATGAGGCACACGAGGGAAGTTCTGGTCTCCCGTGTGTGTTCCCGCACCGGGCACCTTCCCTGGGGGCTCAGCCGGTCACAGGGCCTCCTCCTGCGCAGCCAACAGTGGGCGAGCTGACCTCCTCCCTCTGGAGTCTTGGGAGTTTGTGGGGCTGAGGCTGCTCCTGTCTGTTGTTCTGCGGGTTTTGTTTGTGTAGGAAGTCAGTTTTTGGTTTTTGTTTTAAAGATGTTTCTTCAAGGGTGAGGGATGAGGGGACACTTGGGTCATTCAACCTAGATTTTCCATTTGAGCAGGAAGGTCACTCCACCCATGGATGGGCGTTTTCCTTGTTTCTGGAAGATTTGTTTCTCATTCTGAGAGTTAGCCGTGTGTGTGTAGGATTCTGTTCAGAACTCTGCGTCCATTATGACCGTGCTAAGGCTTGAACCTGGAAACTTGCTTCAGATTCCTGCTCGCTTCCATTCCCGCTGAGTGGCTGCCCTGCCCCGGGGAAGGCACAGGCGCCCCCTCTGCAGGAGGCGCTGCAGGCCCAGCGGACGGGCCCCTGGCGCCGTCACTTCTGCCCCCGCATGGCGGCCGGGCCTCCCGCAGGGTGTGCGCCCTGCACAGGCATTCGCACCTGCCTTCCTCACACACAGTCTGCCTGACTCGCGCCTGGCGTGTCTGTGTCGACCATGTGGGTAACTCTTTCTTTTTGCCCCCGCAGAGTCTGTAGAAGAGGCTTCCAGGATCCAGGACTTCCAAATGAACAACCGAAAGGAAGATATGGAAATCGCGTCCCACTACCGGCACCTGCTCCGCGAGCTGAACGAGCAGAGGCAGCATGGCGTCCTGTGTGATGTCTGCGTCGTTGTTGAGGGCAAGGTCTTCAAGGCACACAAGAACGTCCTGCTCGGCAGCAGCCGCTACTTCAAGACGCTCTACTGCCAGGTGCAGAAGACGTCCGACCAGGCCACGGTCACGCATTTGGACATCGTCACTGCCCAGGGCTTCAAGGCCATCATCGACTTCATGTACTCCGCCCACCTGGCCCTCACCAGCAGGAATGTCATCGAGGTGATGTCTGCTGCCAGCTTTCTCCAGATGACGGACATCGTGCAGGCGTGCCACGACTTCATCAAGGCCGCGCTGGACATCAGCATCAAGCCGGACGCCTCCGATGAGCTCTCCGAGTTTGAGATCGGCGCCCCGTCCAGCAGCAGCACGGACGCGCTGATCTCTGCCGTTATGGCCGGGAGGAGCATCTCCCCGTGGTTGGCTCGGCGCACGAGTCCCGCCAATTCTTCCGGGGACTCGGCCATCGCCAGCTGCCACGAAGGCGGAAGCGGCTACGGGAAGGAGGACCAGGAGCCCAAGGCTGATGGCCCTGACGACGCCTCCTCGCAGCCGCTGTGGCCTGGCGACGTGGGCTACGGGTCGCTGCGTGTCAAGGAAGAGCAGGTCTCGCCGTCTCATTACGGAGGGAGCGAGCTGCCCTCTGCCAGGGATGGTGTGATCCAGAACTCTTTCTCAGAGCAGGCTGGAGGGGACGGCTGGCAGCCCACTGGCCGGAGGAAGAATCGGAAAAACAAGGAGACTGTCCGGCACATCACGCAGCAGGCGGAGGACGACAGCCGGGCTGGCTCCCCGGTGCCGTCTTTCCTTCCGACGTCCGGGTGGCCATTCAGCAGCCGAGACTCAAGTAAGCCTTTCCTGTGTTACAGGCTCAGATACCGGGGCTGTCGGTGGCCCAGATGTGCTGTGTGTTGGTGGCCCCATGGCTGCTGGGTTTGTGGACCCGCATTCCCAGTGGGTCACCTCCTGTCACAGTAAATTGCTGTGAGCTCAGGGAATTCGACCGACACATCCCAAAGGCCAGGGTGTCCCCATCAGTACAGCACCAGTGTCACCAACACACAGAGGCCACCGTGGTAGGGCCCCTCTGAAGCCGAGGGAGACTTGAGCTGTGGGGTCGTAGCTGGAAGAGTGAGGTGTGACACATGGAGGGAGCCCCTGCATGGGGGTGTGGAATTGGTGGGCACGGTCTGCTTTCTCCTGTAGAGGAGGGCCTTTCCTAAGCACCATTGGGGTAACTTTAATTTTAAAATTAATATTTTAAAAAGATGGGAAGTGCATTAAGTGAGGTGATGTGCAGGCGAGAGGGAAGGCCCAAACCTCGCACCGTGGCCTCTGCTGTCGCATGGCCTTCAGCTCTGGCTTCTCTCTTTGGCGGACTGTGCTGTGGTCATTGCTGTGAATGTTGAACAAAAGTGTCATGTGCACGGGTTTTGTCTTTGGTGGAAAGCGTCCTCGACCTGGGACTCGAGGACTTGTGGCCACGAAGCCCCTCACAACGTGGGCTGTTTGCTGTTTGACAGCAGGCGTGGGTTCCAGTATGCAGCCTCACAGATGTGGTGTTTTGTTTGCAGCCACTGGGCGTTACTGCACAGTGTGGGGGGCCTCTCCTGACCCTACGTCTGAGCCTCTGGGACGCTCAAGGGGGCTCTGAGCATGGCTGTGTTGAAGCTGCTCCTCATACTCGGGATGACAGTTTATTTCTGTCTCCCAGACTGGAAAAGAACGAGTGCGATGTTTCCTAGACACCAGACACTCTTCCCGGTGTTGAGCACGTGGTCGTTACGGTTACACCGAGCCTTTCTGAGTGGCAGATGGGGAACAAGCTTTCACCCCTGCACCCCCGCCCCAGGCGCAGTGGGGACCCGAGGGCTGCGGTTCAGGGTAAGGAAGGATATTTGGAGGAACCGGAGTAGGTCCAGAGTGGGACGGAGGCTTCTTAGCAACTGCCCGCCGTGGGGAGGCCCCTCCAGGATGAAGGTTAGAAATCGGGCGGAGTGGGTGAATGGACAGAGGTGGACACAAGGCAGCAAACTGTGGGGCGATAAGCCCAGAGAAATGCCTCAAATGCTGAGCATGTCCGTGCTCGGTGGGGAGGGCTGCCCGCTCCCCCGCCCTGAGGGCTTCTTGGGGCTCCTGGTGAGCCGGCCCCTGCTCTCCTCAGCAGAAAGAGTGCCACACCCTTGGGGCCTTCAATACACTGTAGCCGTTATTATTGTGGTAAAATATACATACCATAAACTTCACCCTTTTAACCATTTGTAAGTGTACAATTCATTGGCATTAAGTATATTCATGCTGTTAGGCAACCATCACTACTGTCTATTTCTAGAACTTTCTCATCTTCCCAAACTGGAACTCTGTATCCATTAAACAGTACCTCCCCAGGATACACTGTAGCCTTTATTATTCATTCTATTCTCACTGTTACTTTGTGTTCCCAGCCCGAGCACACGGCCAGACCCCTGGATGTTTGGTACAGGTTGGTTTAACGGGGGTTTCTCAGCCTCGACTGGATGACTCTGCCGTGGAGGCGTCCTCGGCACTGCAGGGTGTTAGCGGCATCCCTGGCCTCTACCCTCTAGATGCCAGTAGCACCCCACCCCGTAGTTGACAACCAAAAATGTCTCCAGATGTCCCCACTGCAGATGTCCCCAGCGGGCAGCCCCCCAGAACCGTTGGAGTTTACCTGAACTTAAATCAGAAGAAGGTTAAGTTTCTGAACTGATCGAAAAACAGTCTGCTTCCCTGCTGGCTGTTGGTAAGGAGAGACAGGCAGTTGGCGGGTGACAGCGGTGTCTCCGTCTGCTCCTAACTTGGTTGATGATCTTTCACCGGCTCTGACTAAAACCTGAAAAGTAGCAGTCCACGGGGAATGACTTGAGGACAGACGCGTCGTGCGGATGCTTCTGAGGTGGCCGGTGTAGCAGTGCCTTCTCCTCCTGTCCCGGGACACCTGCTTGTGTGTCACAAGTCACCAACAGGCTGTTGCTGCAGGCCTTTAGATCTGAGAGTTCTTCAGCGTATTAAGAAATGGTATGCTCCTTAAGCCTGTGGGTTTGATGTTTTAAATGCAGTTGTCGAGCAGAAGGTGTTTTTAGAGTCCAAGTGATTTCGGCTGTGTACTTTTGTTAATGTCTTAAATCCCTTCGGTTACCACGGCAACTGTGAACTGCTTCTGGCATATTATTCTGAGTTGCTAAGGCAAGGACATGAGGTTGTGGGCTCGCGTGGGACTGTTTCTGCCCGCCTTATGGTGTCCATTGAGTCCTCTGTCCTGGCCCTGAGACTGGGATTTGGAAGCATAAATTGTGATCCCCAGTGGAGGTCAGTATGTTTTCATTCAAGATTTATTACATCTTAGAGAAGAATATTTTTTTATTCTCCTCCCGTTTATAAGTGAAAAGGTCCTCTTCCAAAGGAATGTGGATGCTTGGAAGTCCAGCCCTGCAGCCAGGGCCACCCACTCTGTCCCCTCTGTGTTCCCACTTTGGGCTTGCGGTGACTCTGAGGCCTGTTAGCGTGTGAGTGATTTTCCAAGGAAAAGACACTCTAATCTAGCAGCTTCTAAGAAAACGTCCATTGAAACTTACTTCTGAGTTATCGCAGCTCATTTGTGTGATCGCTTGTGGGAAATGGCGTTAAATGTGCAGGGACGTCGTGTGTACAGTTGTGTTGTGGACGCAGGCAGGCCTTGTGGCCAGGCCCGCATTCTCTCCCCCTTGTCTTCCCTGGCTCCGGCCTCACCCCTTGTCTGCGATCCTGAGGGTGGCTGTGAGGCGGAATTGTAGCTACTAGTTCAGAAGCTGGTGCGGGAAGGGCCCTGGTGCCCTATCCTGACATCCCACACATGTTCCTAAAAGGTTCTGCAAAAATAAAGTTCTAGCGAGAATGAAATGTGTGGGTTTTGTAAAGTGACTGTTTGTGCCTGGAGTTGGGGAAGGTGGGACCCTGCCACGCTGGGATCTTTGCGAGTGTGTTGGAAACACAAGCAGCTCCAGGTGGGTGAGGTGTCTCTCAGGCTCCCAGCTCGTGCCCTTGCAGCCTCCTCCCTGCTGGGGGAGGGGAGCAGGTGGCACCAGCTCTCGGGAGGGAGGACTCTGCACGCTGCCCCTGGCCCAGGCCCAGCCCTCCTGTGCCAAGGTCAGAAGGTTCTCTTCCCAGCCCCTCAGAGCTCGTCGCTGGGGCTGAAGCAGGAGCTGGCAAGCAGAAGGTCCGAGGCTGGTGGCCCCTCCGCCCCTCATGGAGGTGGGGGGGACCATGCCCCTGGACGGTCTTAGCCTGGCTGCAGGTGCCATCCTGAACTGCAGGGGCACAGGAGGACTCGTTTGGAGGGGCAGCGAACCTGTGAGTTTGTCTGAGTTCTCCTGCACATCGTTTCTACGATCTGATCGGAGATGGGAAGAGTGAGTGGGGTGCTCAGCGCCCGGGCACAACCCTCTTGGCGCTTGGGGAGACTCAGAGGTGCACCATCCACTTCTGGAAGAGGCTACCTTCCACCTCTGTCATTTCAACAAATCTGATCATCTCTGTTAAAATCAGCTTGCTTAGTATGGTATTTGTGTTTTGGGGATAAACAAGTCTGAACAAAAAGTGACACCACGTGCCTCGGTCAGTCTCGCGGGGCTGGGACTGGCTCTGCCTCCGACACCCAGACCGACAGGCGCTGTTTCTGAGACCCAGGGGCTTCACCCCTCTTCCCCTACTCTGCTGTTCAGTCCTTTCCTCAGCGGTTTGTGAGCTTGACTGTACCCCTAGATGTTTTCCTTCAGGTATGAGCACAGTTACCTGGAATCGGTCCTGAGGGACCAGGCTGCCGTCCATCAGGGCCGCGGCTGGTGCCCCCCACAGACAGCAGCGCTCTTCGCTGGAAAGTTGGGTCGGGAACATGGAGGACAGGGGCCAGGATGGGAGGACTTGCTGCCGGGATGGGAGGTAGTGAGGTGTGTCCTTGTGCTGATCCAGGAGAGTGGGAAATGTTGGTGACGCAGAACAGGTGGAACAAGAGCAGAAGCCAAATGGCCACACGTGGGATCTGGTGGGTGGAGGAAGAGTGGGCAGGCCAAGCACCAGGGGCCAGCGCAGGCGCCCATCTCCTGGGATGGGGACTTGTGCCCTTGGACTTTGGCGTTTGCACTTCTGATGGCTTGTCCATGACCCGAGGCCACACTTTGGAATCACTGTCCTGGATGGAAGACCCTTGTCACCTCGGTTTTGAGGAGCTGCCAGCATAGCATCTTTTCCTGCTCAAATGGAAGTGTCTTTCTTTTGCAACTGGATTTTCTAGAAAATTGAGTTCACAAAGGATGAGCCCTTGAAGGGCTCTCATGGGCATCCCACTCAGCCTCTTCAGTCCTTCAGGTGTGGAAACTGAGGCTGGACGCTGCCCAGTGGCTTGTACAGTCACCCAGGGGGCACCCGGCAGAGCTGGGGGGATGCAACCATCAAGCCCCACCCTGGGGAAGAACTTGATGAAGGACCAGGCAGGTCCCATCGTGAGGCTGTGTTAGCTGGAGCAGGAGGACGCGCTTCTGGAAGGCCCGCGAGCCCAGCGGCTCTCCAGGCTCAGGCGATGCGGTGAGCACAGCCAATGCCCTCATTCAAGAGTCCTCAAAACTCGGCTCAGGTTTCCCCGCCACGGTGAGGAAGGGCCTGTTGGTGGAACGCAGGATGAGCTGGCGTGACCGCATTTTGCTGAGCAGCCTTGTTTGTGGTGGTTCTTGGATGGTTCGTGTTTTTCCAGGATGCGTTTTTGCAGGAGGTGTGACCACCTTGTCCTGCTCTAGGATCGTGCAGAGAGGAGCTCTCTTCAGCGCCAGAGTCCAGAGGGGCTGCCGCGCAACAGCTTAATGGAGATAAAGTTCAGGCTGCTCTCCCATCAGAAGTACAGCCTTTGCTGCTTTTTTTTTTTTTTTTTTTTGCTGAAGAAGAGTGTCCCTGAGCTAACATCTGTGCCAGTCTTCCTCTATTTTGTATGTGGGTCACTGCCACATCATGACTTGATGAGAGGTGTAGGTCTGCGCCCAGGATCCGAACCTGAGAACCCCAGGCCATCAAATCGGAGTGTGTGAACTTAACCACTACACCACAGGGCTGGCCCCTTGGATCCTGTTTGGATTTGAACTTGTAGACCATGACAGTGACCGGTGGAGTGAGTGAGGGTGTGCTGACTTGGGGGTCCAGAGCCCCGGGCTGCCTGGCTCTGTGCCCGACAGTGAGGCAGCATTCACCTCGCAGGGGAGGGAGGGGCTTGGAGACGCTGAAATGTTTGGGGTAAGATAGACAGATATAAATTTAAAAGCATAGCTTGTAAACTTAGTTGTAAATGGAGATTTTAAAAGTAGTGCATGTAATTTTTAAGTGTAAATTTGAAAACTTTCATGCCACTGCTTTTTTCAAACTTTTTAATAAATGAGGTCTAACATACACACCAGCCAAGTGCAAAATCCCAACTGTTCAGCTGGCTGAGAGGACATGACCCAGAGCCCCTCATGCTGCCTGGGGACCACTTCCCCAGAGGGGACCGTCCTGACTGGGGCCTTTGTGCTCTGGTGTTTCTCTTGCCCACTGTGGGATGAAGCTTTGTGTCCTGATCGGGCGGTGCCTGCTCCTTCCCACACGGGCGGGTCCTGTTGTGTGAACACAACTCTGAGCATTTGTCATTCCAGTGTGGACAGGGCGGGCTGTTACCATCAGTGCTGCTGGAACCCTCAGTGCCTGCTCTTGGGCTTGTGGCGTGTATGTTGTTGGCATACACCCAGAGGTGCTCCTAGGGGTGTACTGGTTTCCTACCGCTGCTGTAAGAAATGACCACAGACCTAGTATCTTAAAGCAACACAAACTTACTGTCTTACAGTTCTCAGAAGTTCAAAATGGGTCAGCGGGGCTGGTTCCTTCTGGAGGCTCCAGGGGAGAGTCTGTTTCCTGGCCTCTTCCAGCTCCTAGAGGCGCCACATTCCTTGGCTCGTGGTCCCATGGCTCCGACCTCTGCCCCGTTGTCACATGTCCCCTGACTCTGACCTTCTGCCTCCCTCTTCCATTTAGAAGGACCCTTCTGTTGACAGTGACCCACCCGGATAATCCAGGATCATCTCCCATCTCAGGGTCCTTAACCCCGTCACACCTGCAAAGTCCCTTTTGTCATGTGAAGAGACATATCCGCAGGCTCCGGGGGTTAGGACCTGCACCTCTAGGGACTCCTATCAGCCTGCCCCTGGGGTATGCATGTAATAATGAGGGGTTTGGGTGAAAATTGCCATGCCTTTTTTCTATTCTTTGAGGTATAATATACATACAATAAAGTCACAGATTTCAAGTGTGTGGTTTTGTTTTTCTCCCTAACATTTTATTGGGAAAATATTCAGACTTAGAGAAAAGTTGAAAAAACAGAAGTGAGCCTGCCTCCCGCCGGATTCTCTGCTTGTGAATATTTTGCTGTATTTGCTTTATTACTTGTTTATCCATCTGATCATCCCAAATCCATCTTATTTTTCAGTGCATTTCAAAGTAAATGACAGACAACAGTATACTTCATCCCCAAATGCTCCCACGAGCATTTCATTAATTAGAGTTCAGTCTGTGTTTACATTTTTAAGGGCAGTTTTACACATGGTGAAATGCACCAATCCTCAGTGTACCTTTTGCTAAGGTTTTGATAAATGCAGGCACCCAAACCCCTACATGGGACAGAACATTCTCTCAGGCGTCCCCTGCGTCTCTGGCCATTCAGTCCCCAACCCCCGGCTTTTCCTGTTTAGCGCTTCATCTGAATGAAACCGCACAGTGGCCCCTGCTGTGGGATGCTTCTTTCACCATCTCCCTGTAGTTCAGCCTTTTCTGGTTGTGGTGTGGTCTTCCATCACCCCAACACACCGCTGTTTGTGTGTCTGGCCTCTTGTGAACTGACAGCTGGGCTGTTGCCAGTTTTTGCTATTATGAATAAAGCTTCTGTGGGCATTTTTGGCAAGCCTATTTTGTGGACGTATGTTTTCATTTCTCTTGAGTAAATACTCAGGAGTGAGGTGTGTGGGTCATTGGGAAGGGGTGACTTTAGTTTTATAAGAAACCGCCGACTTTCTCCTCAGAGGTGGCACCCCCCCGCCCCACAACGACATGGCTGCTCCACAACCCCCACAGCTTTGCTCTCGTCCGTAGTTCTCATTTTAACCACTCTTTTGGGTAAGTTTGATGAATTTTGACAAATGTGTACACCTCTGTCATCAGGATAGAGGACACTTCCATCACCCGGAATGTTCCCTCCTGCCCCTTTCAGTCAGCGCCCCCCCTGCCGTGACCCTGAGACGGCCCCTTGACTCCTTTCACCAGAGGAGCCCTGGGTTGCTCCTGTCCCCGGCCTCCACAGCCACCAGTCTGCCTCCAGGTCTGTGATTTCAGCACACTCTGAGGTTCATTCATGTTGCCATGTGCATCAATAAATCATTCTTTTATTGCCAAATAGGGTTCTGTTCTCTGGCTGTAACACAATTTGTTTATTCACTCACCTGTTGATGGACATTTGGGTTATTTGGGTGATTTTTGGCTATTATGAATAAAGCTGCTGTGAACATCCCAGGACAAGTCTCTGTGTGGACGTATGTTTTGATTCCTCTTGAGGAAACACCCAGGAGAGGGATTGCTGGGCCATCGGGCGTGTGTTTCCCTTTAAAAGAAGCTGCCAGAGTTTCTCCTCGGTGGTGTGCGATTTTACACAGCACCAGCAGTGACGTTGCCTTTGCCCCACTCATCGCCGACAGTTGATATTGTTCGTTTTTAAACTTTTAACCATTCTGAAGGGTGTGGAGTGACATCTCTTATGGTTTTTAATTTGCGTTTCTTTGGTGGCCACTGGTGTTGAGCTTCTTGCTGTGTGTTAGTCGCCACGCGCTGTCTGTCTCTGTGAGGTGTCTGTGCAGGTTGTTTGCCTTGTCACTTGGAAACGTCAGCCGTGTGGTGCGCGTGGCGTGCGCCGTGGCTTCGGTTCATGACGGCGAGCGTCTTCTCGTGCGCATATTTGCCGTCAGCGGCTCTTCTTTGGGGACATACCTATTCAAGTCTTTTGCACATTTTTCGTTGCTGAGTTGAGAGGTCTTTGTACATTCTGGTTCCAAGTCCTTCACCAGGTGTGTGTTTTGCAAACATTTGCTCAGTCTTTGGCTCATTTTTTCATTTAACAGTGCTTTTTGAGGAATGTGCATTTTAAATTTTGTCGAAGTCCAATTTGTGAACTTTTTTCTTTTATGGTTCATGCTTTTTGGGTCTTATCTAAGAAATCTTTGCCTACAGTCGCAAGGATTTCTCCTATATTGTTTCCTAGAAGTTTTAGAGATTCAGATGTGACACGTCCGTCCGTGTTTCAGGTTGGTTTTGCGTGTGGCATGGGGTCAGGTTTCAGGGTCACGTTTTGCGTATGGATGTCCATTTATTCCATTTGCCAAAAAATTTTTTTCCATTGAATTTCCTTGCTAACTATATATATATATTTTAATTAATGAGAATTTCTTATATGATGTTAAACTTATTGATAGGTATATAAAATGAGGAAACTTGACTTTAACTTGGATAAAGAAGCATGACACTTAGGAAATAAAGAATACATTTTAAACACATAAAGTGAGAAGGTGAATTTTGGACAAAGCACTTAATTTTTTTGAACTTCATTTTGCATTGTTTGTGAGGATCAGGATCAAGATCTGGTTTGAGCTGTAACCACTGCAGGGTGGAGTCTGCCTGTGATCACTGCCCCCGCCTCGCTGGTTTCCCACTTTCCACTAGTCCAGAGTGACCCAGAAGTTTCTGTCATGTTGTTGTTTGCACATCGGTGTACACGGGGTGCCTGTTCCTGGATGAGAGATGTTGGGTGGGGCTCTGACACCTATAGAAACGGTCTCAAATGCACCGCATGAGCATTTTTAAGAATTGTAAAGAGTGGAGATTTGGGGAAGTCTGAGGAACTGAGTGTTTGCTTTCGACCAGGCGGTGCCCCCCAGTTGTGAGGTCGGCTCCCCTTCCCTCTGGGACAGCCACGTCCCCCCAGGCCCCGAGCCCTCACGGCTGTTTCATGTTCTTTCCTGTTTCATCCTGTCTGTACCCCACTTTGCAACTAACACTGCGTGATCTATTTAATTGTTTAAAAATTCTGCTTATTTTAATTAAAATCTCTTTTCTGCTTTTCAGCTAAAAATTGTAAGTGAGCGAAAATTTCAAAATGCAGTATCACTTACAGGAAGAGAGAAGCATTGTTTTCCACTCTAGAATCAATCTTTACGTTAGACACTCAGCCCTTACAATGAGATGTCGGTATCTGGATCTGGTTTGCTTCATTTATTAAAAAGAGGTCAGCGTCAGGAGGGAGCCTTGAGCGCCTTTCCCATCACCCCGTGCAGTTGGCGTGTGTTCATGTCTTGCCGTCACACGCGTGTGTGAAATGCCTGCAGAGCAGCTGCTCACAGCGTCGTCCCTTTCTCCTGGGCTGGTCTCCCCGTCTCACCCCAGCAGTGCCACCGCCTCCCGCGTTGTGCCCAGAGGGAGGGCAGCACTCTCACTCCCACTTGCGGTGTCACTAGGCGCCCTGCAGGGGATCCGTCCGCCCTCAGATCCCACTGCGGCACCGTTGGGGGGTCCTGGGGAAGAAACCGGGGAACATAAGGGTCTCTCCCCAGAGAGCTTCCGTTGTCCCCATCCCTCACGCAAGCAGACAGACGTGTCTAGAGTACACAACAGCGGCAGCGTAAACAGGGGAAACGCAGCCCCCCAGCAGAGGACAGCGGGCTAGTGGGTGCCCTGGGTGGGGGCCTGGCAGGGTCGGGGCCGGACGAAGCGTCTGGTGGGGCCGAGCTAGTGTGAGGCCTGGGGTGCAGCCCCGGGAGTGACAGGGGGCGGCATCCTGGGGGGCGATGTCCTGGACGAGGGGCGTCTGGGGACCTTGGAGCCGTCAGGGGCATCTGGAGGCAGCCTTCCATGTTCCTGGGTTCCCCAAACGGCTCACAAATGAGCGCTGGCCTTTCTCTCCAGCTACGAACATGGTTTATATACTTGGAAATTCAACATGGCACTGCTGGTGTGTTTTCTTCCTCAGAATAAACAAAAGTATGGACCCTGAACTCAACTTTTTTTGCTACAGGTGAAAAGCTCCCAAAAGCCCTGACCTGAGGGTAACGTCAACTGGGGGCCCGTCCCCTCTGCTGCCCGAAGACTTTCTGGGTGCAGAGGAGCCCAGGTGGGGGGCAAAGTACCAGAGGCCATTGTTTGTAACAGTGTTTGCAGACAAATGGTGTTTTTTTTTTCTTTCTTCCTTCCTCCCTCCCTTCCTTCCTTTTTTCTTTCATTCAAAAAATATTTACGGAAGCAACCCAAATGTCCATCCAGACCATGGAATATTATTCAGCCCTAAAAAAGAAGGAAATCCTGACACGCTACAGCACGGACAAACCTTGAGGACATCATGCTCAGTGAAATAAGCCAGACACAAAGGAGAAACACTGTGTGAACACACTCATACGAGGCACCTAGAGGAGTCAAGTTCACAGAGCCAGAGAGTAGGACGGGGGGTGCCAGGGGCTGGGGGAGGGGATGGGGAGTCAGTGTTTAATGGGGACAGAGTTTCAGTTTGGGAAGATGAGAAAGTTCTGGAGGTGGATGGTGGGGATGGGTACACAAGAACGTGAATGTATTTAATACACTGAACTGTACACTGACGAATGGTTAAGATGGTAAATTTTATGTTATGTGTATTTCCACAATAAAAAAAATTGAAAAAAGTATTTACTGAGAGTATTACTGTGATCCAGGTGCTTGGGATTCCCACTGACCCCTCCCACCCTAGAAAATCAAACAAAACTCTGCCCCCCCATTCTAGGGGAGAGACAGACATTAGACATGCAGATGGTGGCATGTTGGGAGGCAAGAGGTGCCGTGGGGGCTCCCGAGAAGGGGATGTATGTGTGTGTGTGCACGTGTGTGTGAGTGTACACGTGTGTGCGTGTGTATGTACACATGTGTGGTGGTTCCAGATGGAGGGAACATCCTAAGTTACTAATTTACGAGTGAAGTTTTGGAACCCAACCCATTTTGCAGACATGGGACTGGCTATGGGTACTTACGGGCATTTTGTAAACGACGTAGCCCTGGTCCTGCAAATACTCGGGAGGGGCAGCCCTGTCTGGTGCTCTGGCCTCCTAGACGAGGTGTTTATTCCAGAACCTTCCTGTCCAGACAGGGCTTAGCCTGGGGGTTGGGGCGTCCTCACCAGGACTCAGATTGTACAGAGTAGTTTGTGTGAGAGAAGGGGCCGTAGCTCATGGACCGCAGGGCTGCTCGAACAGCCTTCCTTGACGTTCTTGGTAGAACTCGTGGGGGCTCAGAAGAGTTAACATTTCTGTCACCATCTAAGTTTGTCACAACTAACTGTTCAGAGGCAAAGTGCTGGATGATACGGGGAGGCCTGAGGGAGTCACGTCAGTTGTTGGTGTAGATCACCTCCAGCAGCTTAAAGAAGGCTTTCGTGCACCATCCCCAGCTCTCACGGTGGGTCACGGCTGGCCCTTGAGTCCTTGGTGTCAGGAAATGTCATCCTTGCCTTGGAACGGATTTGGGGGGTGCAGGGACAGTTCCTGTCACACATGGATGGCTGAGTGACACAGCGGGAGGCAGGCCCTCAAGCTGTAGGTCTGAGCCGCCGTCCAGCTGTCCTGGCGCCTTGTCGTCAGCATCGTGCCGCCTGCCTGGCAGTGGAATACCGCCAGCTGAGACCCGCCTGGAAGTAGGCACTTCAGCAAAAAATGCATTCTGCATTTACTTTAACCTCTAAATGTAAAGTTGCTAAAGAACAGCCACTGCTACTGCTGATCGATAGCTGTATTCGTCACAATCCGCCTTGAGTATTTTGAGTGGTTTTAGGTTTTTCATAACAATAATCTAATAAGAGCGAATTTTGTGGCTTTACATAACATCAAACTCTTTAATCTACCTACACATGGATTAGTTGCAGTATAAATATTGCTTTCAACTTCCCATTCTGTTCGTAGAATTTCTTTTTCGACATCATCGTCTTAAATTCCTCTTTCTGAATTCAAGCTGTGGTCTGGAAGGACCTGGAGGTGAGAAGCGTCTGCACTTACTGTCCTGGCGCCTCTCGTGGAGTCCCACGTGGGCTGTCTGCTCAGTCCCCCTCGGCACTTCCACACGCTGCCCGGAGCCCCTGCCCTGTCTCCTCACCATCCCAGCCCCCTCTGCTCCGCAGGAGGATTAGAACCTGGTAGGGTCCAGGGTCGGCCTCAGACACCCCCACCTGGGCACTTTCCCTCTGCTTCCTCGTTTGAAGAATAATAAATTCCGGAAAGAAGAGCTCTACGTCCACTTCCAAGAGTAATGCCGGAGTGGATGCAGAGACGGGCTGAAGCACCCCGAGTGGGATCATGTCCTTCTCTGATGTAGGTTATTCCGGGATGTTCAGATATCAGGGGACGTCTTCATGTGTTCTCCTTCACTATTCCAATCTTTAGAACGGACCAGTTACTTTGAAATTTTATTTGAATGGTATTATCCTCATATTAGGAGACGTCCTAGTGTTGTTGCCAGAGGTCTGTGACGTAAATTGTGACCTGGGTGCCCTGCAGAAAGACTCCAGGACTTTGGAAATGCAGCCCCTGGCTCCCACTGGTTTCACTGCAGGTGGGTCACGGACGTTGGGACGTTTCCGTCTGTTTGTCACGAAACTCGGCTTTGGCCTTCAGGTCGCTCCACTGTCCACGAGAGTTTGCTCGAGTGCAGGTTCTTTGTTAAAGTTCCGGATTTACACAAGATAGTTTGACAGCTTCACAGTGTGTTTGGCTTTGATTTCCCATAACAGTGGTAACTTTTCTGAGTTATAAATATTCATTTGGGAATTTTTCAATTAAAGAGATTTTTGTTTTTGTTTTTGTTTCTTTTGGTGAGGAAAATTTGTCCTGAGCTAACATCTGTGCCCGTCTTCCTATACTTTATATGTGGGATGCTGCCACAGCATGGCTAACAAGTGGTGTAGGTCCACACCCGGGATCCGAACCTGCAAACCCTGGGCCACCGAAGCAGAGTCCACTGAACCTAACCACTGTGCAACGGGGCCAGCCCCTAAAGAGAATTTTAAAAACTCTTTTACTGATCCTGTACACTGTGGACCTTTGATCATTATCGATTAGCATTTTTAGGGTGGTCGACTGTCCTGTTTTGGATCCCTCCTTGTGACTGGATTTGTGACCACATGCCGGGCCTTCCCCGCGCCCTCCTCATTTCCCTGCAGTTTGGACCTTTTCACCTTTTCTTGGTGATTCCCAATCAGTGGATCCCAGGTGTTCTTCTTTGAAACCCAACTTCTAGCTTTTCACATGTGGTGGGAATCTTTCAGCTAATCTTGATTTCTTTTATGCCTTTTGGATTTAAAATTGTTAATATAATTTAAATAAAGTTTAGATTTTAAAATATGCTATTTTTTAGTTTCAAGTCTGTTATGGACCAAATGTTTGTGGCTGTTGAAGCCCTGACTCCCAGGGCTGTATTGGAGACGGGGCCTGTAGGAAAGTGATTAGGGTGAAGTGAGGTCTTTGGGGTGTGGCCCTGATCCCCTAGCGTCAGTGTACTTGTGACAGGAGACAGCAGAGAGCTCGTCCCGTGTCCACACACCCACCGAGGCCACGTGAGGACACAGCAAGCAGGCAGCCGTCTGCAGCCAGGAGGTGAGCTCTCACTGGAGCAGAACCCGCTGGCCCTGGACCCCGACTTCCCATCCCCAGAACTGTGAGGACAGTGTTTGAGCCACGCGGTCACTGGCATTCTGTTATGGCAGCCCGGGCTGACTGAGACAGAGCCTTAATTTAAATTTTTTTTTTTTTTTTTTGGTGGGGAAGAGCAGCCCTGAGCTAACATCTGTTGCCAATCTTCCCCTTTTTGCTGAGGAAGACTGGCCCTGAGCTAACATCCGTGCCCATCTTCCTCCACTTTATATGGGACGCCGCCACAGCATGGCTGACAGGCAGTGCGCGTCCGCGGGCACCTGGGATCCGAACTCGCGAACCCCGGGCTGCCAAGCGCGGACTAAACCGCTGCGCCACCGGGCGGCCCCCTTAATTTAAATTTTGATTTAATCCCTACATTTAGTTGCTAGAAATGCAAAATTAATACTGATACACGGTTGGGGAATTGGCGGAAAAATATTAAAAATGTTATAGTTTGAAAAATAGAAAATATCCTTCAGAAACCCCCAAAAGCAGTCAGCAGTATCCGGATGGTCCCCTGAAAGTGTTCCCGAGTGTTACGGGTTCTTGGGGAGAGTCATGCACTCCTGAGGTTGGAATCTGTCCAGGTCGATGCACCGTCCTGCGGGAGGTGGCGGTCCACGGGCCAGGACATGTGTGGCCTCTCAGCCTGGCCCCCTGGGAACCAGTGCCTCCCACACCCAGACGACTGAGCTGCTCTGCCTGCGATGGGCCCTCCCTGCACCCGGAACGCCCAGCCCCTACTGTGCTCGGCCCTGGTGGTGTGTTCTGAAGAATGTGCGTGAATGAGTATGCATTTCCGTTTCAGGGGGCATTTGCAAACATTGGTCAGTGGCTGCACATCCCCAGGTGCCTCAGCCTCTGGCTCCCAGCACTGCCCCGCCTTGGCTCTGTGGTTCCGATCCTGATTTCTGTCCAAGGACCACAGTCGAAAAAGCATTATCTTGCAATTACTAAACTATTTTGTGAAAGCTGTCTGAAACATTTTTGGTGAATTTGCTGGACTGGCCATTGGCTGGGTTGGTTTCGACCTCTGTGCTCAGCGATTCTCCAGCTCCGTGTATTTTCCTCCAAAATGAGATGTGTCACGAAGCAACTTGGGCCTCAGTTACTTTTTGAATATGTCACTCTGCTGACTCCAGATGGGAATGAGCAGCCCCTGCATACATGGAAATCGCTCCTGCTCTCCGTGGGCTGGCATACATGGGCACGACCAGTGCTCAGCTCCGTGCTGGCTGAGCCCCTTCCTGTCCTCCCAGGTCTCTCTCTGTGTCTCACAGAGCCTTCCCCAGTGTGCCGGCTCGCTCCCTCTCATGGTTCACATTTGTTTGTGGTTTTCCTGGAGATGACCCACCCCCTGGAGCCTGCACCCTCGCTGTCCGCAGCTTGCTTACTGGGCCGGGTCCCTCCCTGTATGAATGTGTCCCCACCCGCCCCTCTGTTCACCTCCAGACTCAGAAGCACTCCCTCTGCCCCATTCTTCATTCTCTCATTCCCTGGAGCTCAGGGGCATCAAAGCTCGGGACATGTTTGTCATTGGGGCAGCTGTCCCAGTCTCAGGTCTCCTGGGCCAGCTGGTGGCCCACCTTCTTCCTCGTTTCTTACTAAGATGTGTCCCCTGGCTGCGGCGTATCAGCACCCATGACCCCCGTCTTTCTGCACCTGCAGGTCCCCCTGCAGCCCAGGGCTTTGCAGAAGCCCCGAGATCTGCTGCGTCAGCCGCGGGGGTACTGTTGCTTCTCCGGCCAACTTTGGCTCAGCGCTTTTCACAATGAAAGAGCGTCTCCGTCTGCCGTTGGAAGGTGCTCTGTCTTTCAGGTTAATGTGGTTTTCTCTTCTTCTTGAATGTTGACAGCAGGAAATCATTTCTAGGATTTAGTTCACCCAAGGAAAGGGGCGGGAAAATGCTGGCACTAGGGAGCTCCCCCTGGGTGGCGGGTCTGTTGCCTGCATCAGCTGAGTGGCTCTGGGTGTTTAGAGCCACGGGGGCCAAGACTTTGAGGGGCTGCTGATGTTCGTTGCTGATCTGAGATCCAGCTTTGAGCAGCGTGGTCCCACGTCCCAGGTCTGTGTGATCTTCACACGTACCCATCCCCCACGAGGCTGTCTCCTGCCATCGCGTTAGCGTCCCCAAAGTGCAGTCATCCCCTGAGAAGTGAGGAGCCACTGTTGACTCGTCCTCTGGAGCACAATGAGGCCAAGGCCATGCGGAATTTCTCCCCTGGTTTTGTACCTCCCCAAGTTGTTCCTTCTGTGCAGTTCGCAGGTATTTGCTGAGGGCTGGCTGGTTGCATTAACACTCCCGTTGATGGCTGGCGTCTACGCCTTCCTAGCAAACATCCGGATTAGTCAAACAGTTCTTGTCTTTAAGACTTTCCACCCAACTTTTTATTATGAAAAATTTCAAAACATGCAAAGAGGAAAAGAGAATCGATCCTGGGTGCTTGGATGCCCACCATTTCCTCATGTCTCTGGGCGGGTGTTTCCACGTGGCATTTAGATGTGGTGACTCTTCAGCTTCTTACTTTACAAGCCCCCAAACCCTTGTTTTCCTTGCCGTGTTTTGTTGAAGAAGCTGTAGAATTTCCCACATTTGCGTTTGGCGGTCATCCCTGTCGTGCTATGTGACATGTGCTCCCGCCCTGTACTTCTTCAGACACTGGCAGGCAGACACAGCAGCGTGACCAGATTTGGGCACGATTTTCCAGAACTTTCTATCACATATGAAGGCCCAGAGGATGGCCATCCCCACTTTCTGTGATGTTGAGGTTGATGCCCGAGCTGCGTTTGGGCGTTGTTGTGATGTCTGCAGCCTTGCTCTGTCCCCTGCTTCCCTGGAGTTCTGAGGAGGGTGCCTGCCCCTTCCGGGATCCGGCTCCGTGCCTCCCTCCCACAGCCTCGCTTCCTCAGTGACCAGTGGCCCACCAGGATGCACAGCTTCCCTTTTTCCCTTCCTATGGGGCCTGCCCAGCTTCCTTCCTGTCCCCAGTGCCTCCACCTTCCCGGGTGCCCCCTTCTCTGCTCTCTTCCAGGACAGCAGTGGGAGTAGAAGGAATGGCCTGGCACATCTCTGTCTCTGGCAGGAGTGGCCCCACTCTGCCCTGCATCCACGTAGCTGGCGCCTGGGCCATATGTCCCTCCTCTCCCTCCTGCCTCCATCTCTATTTTGATTTCTCAAGTTTCCACATGTTCCTGGGGACATTACCGGGGCAGCAGCTCTCCCCTGGGTCTGTACAGGCCAGCACATTCTGGGGCACCTTCATCCCCTGGTGTCTCCCCTTAGAGGGACGCTCCTAGTTCATGCCTTGACTCAGTGCTGACCTGAGCTCGGCACTCGTAGAGTCTGTTGAATTAATGACTCGAGATCGTCACATCTCCTTCTTTTAGTAACAGCTTTATTGAGATATCATTCATATGTCCTACAATCCACCCATTTAAAATGTGCAATTCAGTGGCTTTTAGTGTATTCACAGAGTGGTGCACCCGTCACCACAATCACCTTTAAAACATCTTCATCACCCCTTAGTGGCCACCCCCCGAGACACTTATCTCCCCCCGAGCCCCTGGCAACCCCTAACCTGCTTCTGTCTCTGCATTTGCCTCCTGTCGATATTCCATGTAAGTGGAACCTACCATATATGTCCTTTTGTGTTGGCTTTTCTCACTGAGCATCATGTTTTCAAGGTCTATCCACGTTGTAGTGTGTGCCAGCACCTCGTGCCTCTTTATGGCTGTGTGATTCTCCAGTGTGTGGATGGACCGCGTCCCGTTTATCGTTCATCCATAGCTGGACCTGTCGGTTGCTCCACTTTTCAGCTGTTGTGAGTGATGCTGCTGTGAGCACGCAGGCACAGCAGGCACAGTTTGTGTGGCGCAGCGTCCACTTCTCCTGGGCGTACTCCTGCAGGTGGGATTGCTGGGCCGTATGGTCAGTCTGCACTTAACCTGTGAGGCGCTGCCAGACCCTTCCACAGTGGCTGCACCAGTTCACGTTCTTACCAGCCATGGACAAGGGCTCTGATTTCCTCACACCCTTGTCCGTGCTTGTTTTTATCTGACTCGCTTCCAGCCGTCTTAGTGGGTGTGAGGTGGGGTCTCATTGTGGTTTTGAGTTGCATTTTCCTCATGACGAATGACTCTGCACATTGCTCATGGCCGTTTGTGTATCTTGTCCGTTCTGGATGGGATCTCGCGTCAGATAGATGATTTGCAAACATTTTCTCCCTTTCTCCATAGTGTGCTTTGAGGCATCGAAGTTTTTGATTTTGATGAAGTCCAGTTTATCTGTTTTGTAGCTGTGCTTTCGGTGTCCTATCTCAGAATCCATTGCCAAGTCTGAGATCACGGAGATTTTCCAAGTTTTGTAGTTTTAGCTCATCAATCCATTTTGAGTGTCACCTCTTCTTTGAGAGATGAAAATGCTGCAGATATGCAGCAGCCTCTGACCCTCAGCCCAGAACTGAGCCTGGAGTGGGTCTTTGGCCCCCTGTCCTGGGGGGCGGCCCCCATTGTTCTGAGTTGAGCCCCCAACCCAAGGCCTGTGCTGTGACTTCACTACTGTCCTGGGGCCTGTGGGAGACCTCGGCTGGCAGGACATAATGGACTTCACAAGCAGCTGGGTGGTCAGGAAGCTCATCGCTGGGGCTTCTCCTGAATTTGCCTTTTCCTGCCTGGAGAGTCTTGAAATGACCTGCGTGTTCTCTGTGTGTTTCCTCCCCCCAGGCGCGGACTTGACTGTCACTGAAGCCAGCAGCTCTGACTGCCGAGGGGACAGGGCCGAGCTCTATGCCCACGTGGATGAGGGTCTCCTGGGAGGAGAAGCCAGCTTCCTGGGCCCGCCCCTCACCCCCGAGAAGGACGAGGCGCTGCACCAGGCCACTGCGGTGGCCAGCCTGCGGGCGGCGCTCATGAGTAAGAACAGCCTGTTGTCTCTCAAGGCCGACGTGCTCGGGGACGACAGCTCTCTGCTGTTGGAGTACCTGCCCAAAGGCGCTCACTCCTTGTCCTGTAAGTGCAGGCCCCGCTCGCGCTGTGCGTTTATTTGTTCTGACCGTTGAGAGGAGCAGGCAGGTGTGAGACCGCGGTACGCGGCAGGGGAGGGTGTAGTGCGTCTGTGCTGAGGGTCGGCTGTGGGTCGGGCGCCTCCCGACCTCCCCTGAGGTCCATCCCGGGAGGTCACACAGGAGCCGTGTGAGCTGCACGGAGAAGCGGTTGACGTGGGGTTGTCAGGGCGATGGGAAGGGGAGCAGCCAGCCCTGCTCCACCGTTTCGTGCTTGGAATGGGGGCGTCCAGACCTCAGCGCTGAGCCCGGTTAGCCGTGCCGCGGAGCCCGGTGCGTCAGGACCGAGGGCCGGTGCAGCAGGGCCGCGCGCGGGCTCCCCCTGCCGGCCCGGCCTTCGCCCAGGTGCGTTCGCGCGGGGACGGTCGGTCGGGGCGCGTCCCCCGTCTCCACCACCAACGCTGGCTACACGTGAACTCTCTGAAAGGCGGTTATAACTTAAATGTCTCCCGCTGAATTCTGGTTGCCCGGGAGCAGAGGGCGGAGTACCCCACGCAGCAGCTAAGGTGCGGCCGTGCTGTTGAGCACGAGACCTCCTTCTCCCGACCGGACACGAGGCTTTAGCTTTTGCCTCGCCCTGCCCCTGACCCACCGGGCGCCGGCCCGGGAGCGAGCCGCTCTCCTCGTCACGGGCGCTCTGAAGATCCGTTCTGGGGACACTCGTGGGGCGTGGCAGCTGTCCGGGTGCTGCTGGACGAGGCACTGACCGGCCATCGGGGGCAAACTCTGAGTTTGGTGGGCGCTGCTTGTGGGTGTGAGAGAACAAGTGTGGCCCCGCCTCTCCCCAGGGGGAGGGGGTGGGGTGCCGCGTCCCAGGCGGCACAGGGTGCCAGCGTGTGTGGGTGGAGGGGCCCGAGCGATGACCGCTGTAGATGCAGTGCTGTCCCGAGCGCCATCAAACGAAGTAAAGGAAAACTGCCAGCCGTCTTTGATGTGGGGGATTTCAGAAGTATCTTTGTTTCAATTTTTCTCCAATTTAAAAAGCAATATTTTTATGACTTTGTTTTCAATAGCACTAAAATATCCTCAGTTTTTGTGTTGGAGTGATGAAAATTACTTACAGCTAATAAAGACTAAAACGGAAAATAACGGTATGTTCTCTCTATGTTCGTGTACTTGATTAAGAGCCGCTGCTGGTGTCTGAGGTGGGTCAGTTGACAGGACTTGGCCGTGAAGTCAGACCCAGGCTGAATGTCTCACGGGCAGTGACTAGCTTCTTGACGTTGGGCATGCTTTTAAAAACATGTTTAGGCTTCATTTTCTGCATCTGAAAAATGGGAATAACATCACTTACATAGTTGTGAATTTAAAACAAAATGGTGTTTGTAAAAACATCAAACACATAAGCAAAGTGTGAATGATAAATGCTCCCAAACATCGGTCTCTTCCACTGCCAGACCAGAGACCGTGCCATTGGTGGGAATTGTTGGATTTGTGGTGACCCGGGGTCAGTTACAGGAGGTGGTTCCAGGGTGTTTGCGGAGTTTACAGTAGGCAGGTCCAGCAACGGGGCATCCAGCTGAGGGGACAGCTGGACAGCTTTTGTGGCATCACGGAAGGGGCGATTGGGATGCGACTGGAAATCTGTGGCCGTGTGGAGAGGCTGGGGGTGAGTCTCCCGCCCCCGCCCGGATCGCCCTTTCCCCTCCCCTGGAGGGTCTGGACACTTGTGCTGTCTCTTTCGAGATGCTCCTAGTTCAGGTGTGAACGCCGTGTGTCATAAACTCCGGGAGGGCGGGCCCAGTGCCTCTGTGCGCCCCCAGATGTGGCTGGTCCCCACCGTCAGGAACGACCGTGGAATGAGAGGGCTGGTTTGTGGGTGCTTTTCCTACTGTCTCCGTGTCTGGCAGCCTTTCCTCCCAGCGTGGGCTTGTCCAAGAGGCCTTTTGGTGCGTCTCTGCCGGGAACCACGCCACGGACAGGGCCAGGGCGTCTGGGTAGCCCCCAAACACTGATTTTACCCACATTCGGTTAAGGAGTGAGACCCGTGGGCTGTGGGTCTGGCTGTTGGGCCTCTGGGACGAGCACCACGTGGCGCAGGGAGAGATGGACTCCACTCCTGTCACGGTTGCCCTGGGCACTTTCTCCCCCTCCAACCTTAGCTCCTCTGTCTCGCTCCCACCCCAGGAGAGGCCCAGACCCTCCTGCAGCAAGTCCCACACCCGGGTGAAGTCATGGGGGTGGTGACCCTGCAGGGTGAGGTTGTGCTGGCTGGGCTTTTCTCTTCAGATCCTCCTCTTCCAGTGTGGGTCACTGTCCACAGTGTGTTTAATGAATCTGGACGTTGGAGTTGGGCGGCCACACAGCTCCCTTCACAGGTCGGAGTTGAGAGCTGGGACGGGAGCCCCGTCCGCCTGTTTCCAGTGTTTGTGCCGACTTCCAGGCAAGGTCAGCTCGTGGGTTTTGGTGTCCTGTTTTAACCTCCTTGCTTTTAATATTTTAAATTTCCCGCTTTTCTCATAAGAATCTGCCGTTTCATTTTCCATAAATTGGGGTGAGAAGTTGGCAGAATCCTTACTGGTTGGGCCGCGAGCTGTATCGAGACATCGTGTGGGCCCACAGCGTTCAGCCTGCAGAGGCCGGAGACCTGGGCGGGGGAATGGCTTATTTTAAAATATGATTTTCTGACATCCTAAGTAAAATCTGCCTGTTTCTGGGCATACGCCAAAATGAGGAATGGAAATATCCAGAAAAAAACTTTATTTTCCAAAATTTTGTGCCAGCCCTCACTGTAGCAGGCACTCCATCCCTGATGGGGGTGGGGAGGAGTCCAGGCAGCTGGAGGCCGTGAGCAGCTGCCGGTGGGGGACACGTGATTGTGGCACCTTCTCCAGGCGCCCGTGGAACGTGAGGGGTAGCTGAGCGACTCGCACGCGTTTCCACCCCAGATCAGCAGGAGCCGAGCGGCTGCGCCTGACGGTGTCTGTCCGTCTGCTCTGCGGTGTTGCGTTCACAGACTCAGTTCCTCGAAACACACGTGAAGAAGCCTCAGGCCCACGCAGCTCTGCCTCGCTGTCTCTGCGCCATGGTGGGGGGAGCGCGTTTTCTGCTCAGTTGGGGGTGTTGTCATGGGCACTGGCTCCGGCGACTTGCTCGCGTTTCCTCCTCTCACTCCCCGCGGACGGGCCGGGCGTGATGAGCTAGCCTGTCTCAGGGTCCGCAGGCCTTCCCGCTGCGTCCGGTGGGGACCTTCCTCCCCGTGCCCCACTGCGGGCTCAGTCGAGATGCCCCAGTGGCGGCTGTCTCTTCCTCTAGACCGCCAGCCAGGTGAGCGCGGGCATGGCCTGTGTGTGTAAGGAACCTACATGCACGTTCGAAGAGAGAAAAAACGGCCTCAAACCAGGCGCCACTGACAGCGACGCAGAGGCATCACCACCCTGCTTCTCGCCGCGGGAGGAACACCCGGGGCTCCGAGCTGCAGGAGACCGCTCGGCTCGAGTGGCGCAGGGGCTGCACTTCCTCCAAGAGGGGCCGTGGAGGAGATAGCCCCCAGGCTGTGGCATTGGATGTCCCTCGTTCCTAGTCGGTGTGAGGGCCAGGGAGGCCGGGCGGCCCCCGTGTAAGGATTTTGCTTTGTTTCTGACTCTGACCCCCAGGCTCCTTGAGCTGGTTGGTAATGACGAGCTTTTTCCAGGGCCAAGACTTGTGTTATTGCGATTTTGGGGTGCCTGTTGGGCCCGCATCCCAGCTGACGTGGCTCATGGTTGGAGAATCGAGGAGAAGACACTTGCCTGGTGCAATGTTCGGTGGTGGCAGCTCCACGGTGTGGGGTGCACTGTGGGGGTTCCCAGGCCGTGTCCGGACCCTGCCTCATCTTCCCAAGGTGGGGAACACGGGGTGCATCCATGTGGGCTGGTCGCAGCAAGTCTGCACAGGAGAGGGGTGGTAGTTGCAGATGTTTAAATTAAGAGAACTTTTAAATATGCAGGCAGTGTGCAAGCAGTAATGAACAGTCAATATGCACAGGTCCTTTCTGGATGGCTCTCTGGATGGCTCTGGAATCTTCTAGAAAAACTGAGTCCTTATAGGTCTAATAACATTGACTTGGCTACTAAATCAACAGCTGGTTTTATTACTAGATCATCACTCTTTGACTGCTTTCTCCATTAGAAGACTTTTGTACTTTTTATTTTGATTCCATTCATCTCGATTCCTTTACTCTCCTTACTTTTCCTACAGTGGGCCAGCATCCTACCTGTTAATAGTCATTGTTCACTGAATAGAAGCCATGAAAAGCATCATTTGTGGCTCAAAACATGGCCCTGTCTTACCAGTTGCGTTTGTGGGTGTGCGTTGATCTGGGTGGGCCCTTGAAAGTCGCTCTGAGAACAGAGGAGGCTGTTAGATTTCATGGAAACAAATGAGGGTAAAGCAACCCCTGTGGGTGTGGGAGGATGAGTGCCACGTAGACGTCATTCCAGCCCCTGCGATGACCCAGACGTCAAGAGCGTCGTCCTAACTGTTGTCGGCTGTCGGCCCTCGACACCGTTGTTTTCAGAGAGGAGGGTTCCCACCAACAGTTGTGCCTGCTGTCCTGCCTGACGGGAGGGGCGTGCGGAGTTCCCTCCAGCTCTTCACGGGAGGGAAGACTTGAGAGCGCCTGGGGCGGGCAGCCGGCTGTCCACGCTGGACCCTCCCGACCCGCAGGTCGCAGGCTGCCCGGCCGTCCAGGGGTGCGTGTGGAGACAGCGAGGCTGGTTTTGTTTTGATGGCGCTTTAAAGAATATTTCCTTACGATGTTTAGAAAATGAATCGAGGCCGTTTACCTGGTTCTGGATTGATGCTGGAACATAAACAATTCCTGTGAAGGGGCATTTGGTGGAGATATTACTGCACTTGTAGGTCAGCAGCTGGTTGACACATCTTGAAATGCTTTCCAGAATCATTTCTCCCATCCAAGTCCTGACCAGACCCGACCCTGCTGGCTCCCAAGATGAGCCCAGGTCGGGCATGTGCAGGGTGGTGTGGCCGTCGAGCAGAGGATCCTTTCTCAAGGCCACGGGAGCCTGTGGTCCGCGTTCATGCGATGTGTCCAACTTTCTGTGCGGAGCCCTCTGTGGTACCCTTGTGCTTCCGGGAGAGACCCCACCCCAGACAAGTTGTGTGTAGAGACCCCTGGCATTTGGGGTTGCCGAGCGGATGAAGGTGCCTTCCCACCTCCAGCAGGACCCCAGCCTCGTCGCTCAGCAGCTCTCTGCTCACCGCAGAAGATCCAGGACGGCGCTTCTGGAACCCTCTAGAAGCCAACAGCTGGGGTCCATTCCCGTGGGTGAGACTCATTTCCTGTGTTCCCAGGGCCTGGCTCCAGCCCGAGTCACTCATGGGGGGACGCCGATAGCAGAGGGCAGGCGGCTCCCTCCGGCCCCACCCTCCTCCGCTAGAGTCCGAGACCCTGCTCTGGCGACTGGCCAGACCAAGCCCAGGGAGACGCCCAACCCCCCCAGCCCAGGTAAGACGTGAGAGCGGCCGGCACGCCCGGGCAGCCCAGACCAATGGCCTGTCCAGCGCGCTAGGCCCCGTTGGGCTCGGTGCCCTAAACCGCGTGCTCGGGTGCATCCCCAGGCGTCCTAAGGGTGGGAAGGAGCTTCTGTAGCATCGGCTGCTCTGTGTAGCCCACTTCTCAGCCAGGAAACGGAGAAAACCCGTTTTAGGTTGAGGCAGTTATTAGCTTTTGCAGTAACAATTGCTTCTCTCCCACAGCAAAGTGTTATATGAGGTTAAATTGGTTTTTATATTTAAATTAAAATACTTTTCTGAGGAATTGTTTTCCCTAGCGTAGAGACCTTTGACTCATATAGCAGTAGGTTGAAAACACCAGTTCCTCAAGCCTAGTGGTGCCGCTGGTCTTGAGCCGGTTTCGCAGGCAGTGGTTCTGACCGTCGCCGACGCAGGGCCCCAGGGAGGTGGCGGAAGCAGGTGTCCCTCCTGCTCCTGAAGCCGCAGGGTGTTCGTGTAAAGACAGGTCTGTTAGGTTCATTTGTCTCCCTGAAGAAAAGTACATCTTTAAGTAGAGCTTAACCATGTATTTTGGGTCTTGACATAAATGCTATTCCTAGGTGGTCCTTCCTAACAGGGTGGTTTTGGGGGCGTTGGTATTCTGTTAATGTGGGTTTTCTTTTGAATGTCCGTTCACTGAGAATTAACTGTAGCCTTCCTTTCCAGACGCGAGACAGGTCGTCCTTGTGACTGGACAGTGACCTGGTGAGTAAGAGGTGACAAAACATGTCTGTTTTAAGTCTTCTCAATTTCATCACGTCCTGATGGCCTGTAACTGGTCTGTCTCTCATTCTAGATCGACGCCTCTTGAGACCGGGAGACCTGGGCTCAGCGGTGAGGCCTCTTCTGGAGTTGGCCCCAGTGGTGCCTGGGTGGGTTTCTGTGGGGGCCGCCAGCCTGTCCAGGACACCCGGTCCTTCTTCTGGCACACTGTGCAGCCAGCGCTCCTCTCTCAGGCCTGGATGGACTTGCCCCGAGCTCCTCGGGTGCCCACAGCTTTACCCTGAAGTCAGCTAAGGAGCCACGAGGAAAATGTCCCCGGGGACACAGATGCCTCCCTGCGTACGATGGCTTCGAGGCCGGACAGGCTGGAAGAGGCGCCTCTGGCTGCTCTGGAGCCGACGCTCACACGTGCCTCTCTGCCGTGGCCAGGCCTGGCGATCAGCTCCAGGTGGCCACTGGGTGATGGCAAAGCCACGTCAGGGCGGGGGCAGCCTGTGGGAAGCTGGGACTAGGCGTTGGTGTGTGCCTTTAAAGCGGTCACTTCTCGAATCCTCTGCGAGCGGCCAGGTGAAGGCCCCTCAGTGCCCAGCCGGTGGGCAGGTGGGGCAGGTGCACCCTGGTTTGGGTTCACCCGGATCGTGTAGGGTTGCTGACTTATGGGGGCAGAGCAGGCGTGGAGGGGCAGAAAAGCGTGCACATCCATGGGGAGAGGAACCAAATAGCTCTGACCCCATTACTTTCTAGAAAGATCTGAGGACGGCATTTCTCTACAAGTGTGAAGGTGACGGGTTCTGACGGAGAATGACCAAAACTGCTTCTTTTCAGGAAGAGCATCTTGTGTTGCTCTTGTCCACCCTCATTGTCCACCTTCATTGGACGCACTGGGTCCCGCGTCTGCTTGCTCATGCGGAGCAGGTGGTTGTGGATGTGCTGGGCTCCGGGCCCGGGCAGAGGCTCGCCTTTTGCCAGGCAGCAGATGGGCTTCGGAAGGAAGCAGGCGGCCCCATTCCAGGTTCTGGGACAACCAGAGCCGCACCCTCCAGCAGGGTGTGAGGGGGGTGTCTGACGGGCCCCTCCAGGCCCGTGCCCACCCTGACCATGACCACACCCAGGGAGTGGTCCAGTGTGGTCCAGCGGCCTCTGCCTGCCCCAGTCCTGAGGTCTTCACCTTCATTAAACAGGTTCTGAAGACAGAGAAAGGTTGGGTTTTCAGAGAGGCTGCGGATGTTGTTGTCAAGGGGACCCCCTCAGGCGGGTGGTGTCTGCAGGAGTTGAAATCTGGTCGGTGCGTGTCACCCGTCTGCGAGGTCAGCTCCTCGGGGGTTTACCTCAGTGCCCGTTTGCATTTGAACATTGTTTCCAGAGAAAAGGAGGCTTTTCTTTTCTTTTTTTGTTGGTCATGACGGGATCTCCCGGGGATTGTGTGTCCAAACCTGGACACACTGTGGCAGAAGGAGCGTGTCCGGACGCCTGACTTCGAGGTTATTCCACATATAGGTTCCGAGTTAATTGGGCCAGGACGCAGAGGCTGTGGGGGCTTTTCCTCGTATTTGATTTTCGAGGGAAGTTTTTCTGGGGTGGACGGAGCGGGGACCAGGCCCACAAGGAGGCCTGCGGTTCGGAGAGCTTGTCTGCACTGCTGTGCTGAAAGGCTTTGGTTAACTTAAACCGTTAGAAATCTCCAGACAGTCTCCCTGCTGCCTAAAGAAACAGGTGTGTGCACTGCAGCATTACTCGCCGTAGCAAAGATATGGAAACAACCTAAGTGTCCATCACTGGCTGACAGGAAAAAGAAAATGTGGTTTATATATATGGAACATTACTCAGCCATAAAAAAGAATGGAATCCTGCCATTTGCACCAACGTGGATGGACCTTGAGGGCATTGTACTACGTGAGATAAGTCAGACAGAAAGGCATACCACATGATCTCACTTACATATGGAACCTAAAAACAAAACAAGCTCACAGGTGCAAAGGACAGATTGGTGGTTGCCAGAGGCGGGGTGGGGGTGAGAGAAATGAGTGAACTGGTTTTTTTAGTTTAAATAAATTGAATTTCTTTTTAGAACAAATAATAAATAAATAAATGCTCCTAAAAAAGACATAGGTTTGTGGTAGATGGTAAAATGATAAGGGGTGTAAGAGACATTTTAAGGGTAGACAGCCATCTGATTTCATTCTTACATTTAACATCATGTCCCTTGAAACTGTACAGTCATCCAACATATGAAATTTTCAGCAGGTTCATTTAGGTATTCTGTCTCTTGTATTTTATTGAATTTCTTGTTGAAATAACTGTGGCTCAGGGCTTAATTTCAAAGAGTTTTCTTTTTAATTTATTGATATGTAACATTAATCTTTCTTGAACACAGAGAATTGCAATAATAAAAGGTTGCTTATTTATTTAGGTCCATTTACTGCCACAAAACTTGTTCCATGTCTAAAAATTCATTTTGGGCTTCTCATCATATTTACCATTTTCACAAAATGTGAGTGAGTGGCTTCACAAACTTGCGTATCAGTCACACGTGTGACTGATAGGTTGTAGGTGTGTGTGTGTATAAATGAAGACTTCTATTCACTTGGGGATGTTAATTTACTAATTTAGACTGCATTTAAAATATATAATACCGTCTTGATCATTGTCAGTTTGGCTGTTGCACATAACTCAGGTGCTAAGGAAAAGGCACTAATTTATTTCAGAGAAAATATTTTTAAGAAAACTTTTTGAACTTCCAGTTTCAACCATGACTGGCTTGTATTGGGCTTACCCTCTAGGCAAAAACTATTTGAAAAGCTGGCAAAAAAAAAGACCCCAGAAAACCAAAACCCACATATACACACATATGCATGTATCCTGGAAAGCAACCAGTGCAGGTGGGACTTTAAGGGCTGTGGTCCTTGAGAGAAGGGAAGAACACGGGGAGGGCTGTGCTTTCACCCTGGGTTTGCTCTGGCATGTTTCTCAAACATTGGAGCAGGAAACAGGCCAAGCAGAGAGCAGCAGCGTTACGTGCCAAGGAGATGGATGTTGTCCTTCAGGGCAGCCCAAGTAGCTGGGACTTGAGGGGCAAATCCCAAAAAGCAAGAAGCCACAGAGAACGAGCTCCCAAATAGGCGTACAAAACCCTTCACCTTCCAAGCTACTCACAGAGCAGCATTCCAAGAATCCACCCATCAGCAGCCCTGGGAGGCCACAGGGCAAAGCAGAGATGCCAAGGTAGTGCAGCTTGGGGACAGAGGTGGGCGTGCAAGCCCAGGCAAGGTCGAGGGGACCAGGGTGACACCTGCACTTTCAGTTGAGACCCCAGAGAGTCTTACCGTGAAGTAAGAATCACTCCCTGGGACTGAAAGCAAAACTGATTTAAACTAGCCCTAACAAAAGCTAGAATGAAGCTCCACGGGGTCAAGGTAATCCTCCTGAATCTGTCTGCTTGACAGAAATAAAAACAATAACAACCATAAAAACAGACCTTAGCTATCTTTAGAAAGAGTGACATCATGTACAATGTCTCTGCTTTTTCATTCACTGTGTGTAGCAACTAATAGAAAGTGACAGTGTGTACTAAATAACAGAGCCAAATGACTAAATCCCACCAGGAAAAGCAGACAGATGTTGTACTTATCAGACAGGAACTTGAAGATATTGATAACACATTCAAGGAAATGGTGAACGAAATGGATTAAAAGATGGGGGATTTCAAGAGAATTACAATCTATAAAAAAGAGACAAGTGAACATTCTGGAACTGAAAATACAATATCTGAAGTTAAGAATTCATTGGATAGTTTAATAACGGTCTGGATACAACATAAGATAGGGTTAGTGAACTGGAAGACAGAGCAATGAAAAATATCCATGCTGAAGCTCAGAGAAAATTAAAAGAATGGGAAAAAAGCAAAGAGACACATGGAACACAGTGAAAATGTTTAATATATGTGTAATTGGAGTTCCAGAAGAAAGAGGAGAAAAAAATAGAACAGAAGTGATATCCAAAGAGACAATAGCTGAGAATTTTCCAAAACTGGTGAAAGACATCAATCTACAGATTCAAGAAGCTCAGTGAACCCAAAGCAAAATGAACACCAAAATAAAAACAACAACAAAAACCAATATCTGGGCACATGATGGTCACACTATTGAGAACCAAAGACAAAAAGAAAAATCTTAAAGCAGCCAGAGAAAAAAGACGTTACTTTCAGAAGAACAACAAGACTGACGGCTGACTTATGAACAGAAGCTACAGTGGCCACGTGACAGCAAATGACATCTTTGAAGAGCTGCAAAAAAAGTTGCCAACTTAGAATTCTGTACCCAGCAAAAATATTCTTCACACATCAAGGCTATATGAAGACATTACTGTACAAACAGAATGGAGAGAATTCACTGCCAGCTGACAAGAAGTACTGGAAAACAGCCCTCAGGCTGAAGAAGAATTTTCCAATGGAACATGGACTGAAGAAGCACCAGGACGGGTAACCATGCGAGTTAGGAAAGGATCTGGGTGGTTTAAAGCAACGCTGGTAGTTTCTGTGGGGTTTTTAACAGAAATAGCATAATGCGTGATGCTTCCAGCACAAAGGTGGGAGGGGAGATGAGGTTGACTGTAGCTCCTGTGTTCTTTGTGAGTCACGTGAATAATGACAGAATAGTAAAGGACAGCTCATAGGCTTATGAAGAGGAAATGCAATCATACTTGATTAATTTGAAAGAAGGCAATCAAGGAGGGATAAAGGAACAAAACACATAAAGGACTGATAGAAAACAGGCAGCAAGATGGTGGCCTTCAGCAGCTGTGTCAATACTCCATGGTTACAAAGGGACTGAAAATGCCAATAAAAGAAAAGGTTCTCAGCCTGCTTTGTAAAGAAGTTTGCTGTTTATAGGTGACATACTTGATAGATAAGAACACAGAGACGTTTAAAGCAAAAAGATAAACCGAGGAAACACTAAAGAAAGTCATTAATATTAATGGTAGTGTACACAATCAGCTTCCAGAAGTGTCACCCAGGAGGGACACTGCGTGCTGATGAAGGAGTCAGTTCAGTAGGAGGTGTCACAATCCTGAATGTGCGTGCTCAGCTCTCAAGTAAATGAAGCAGAAGCTGACAGCACGGAAAGGAGAGTGAGACCAGCACACAATTAGAGCTGGGGATTTTTAACTCATTTCCTCAGTCATTGATAGAATAGCAGGCAAAATATCAATAAGGACAGAGAAGATTTGAACACAGTTTTCAAATGTTAAGTTAACCTTGAATTCCTAGAATAAACCCATCTGGTCACAAGGTGTTATTCTTTTTCTATATCAGTAAATTAAACTTGCTATTTGTTTAGGGGTTTTGCCTCTATGGTCAGAGGTGTTGGCTGCTAATAACACAATTAACCAATTTGAACATTACACCCAACAAGTGCAGAGTATTCCAAATGCACTGGATTTACAGAATGGACCAGGGCTGTTCCAGAATATTCCAGACTATTCCAAGTGCACATGAAATGTTTACAGAATAGACCGATCGGGGCTGTAATGCAGGTCTCAACAAATGCCAAAGGACTGAAATCATAGTGTGTTCTCTGACCACAGTGAAATTAAATTTAAAAAAATCAATAACAGAAAGATACTAGAATATCCCCAAATGTTAGGAAATCAAGCAACATACTGTTAAATAATCCATGAGTTGAAGAATAAGCCACAGTGGGAATTATAATATACTTTCAACTGAATGATATTGAAAATACAACATATCAAAACTTGTAGGATACATGTAAGCAGTGTTAAAGGGGAATTTATGGCTCTGGTAGCATTTACTAGAAAAGAAGGAAGGTTCTAACTTTGAGTATCAAGAAGTGAGGAAAAAATAGCAAATTAAACCCAAAGAAAGCAGGAGGAGCGAAATAAAGAGCAGATATCGATGAAATAGAAAGCAGACGTACAACAGAAAAAACGAACAAAGCTGAACACCACCGTGTTGAAAAGATTAATAAAACTCTTCTCGAAAGTGATGAATAAAAATAAAGTGCCAATTTTCAATAAAAAGGTGTTAGATCATTACTAAGATCCTACAGATATTAGAACAATAATAAGAGAATATTATAAACAACTTTATGCTGATACTTTTGGCAAGCTGGAGGAAATGGACAAATTCCTTGAAAATCACAATACCCAATATACCAAAACTGAAGCAAAAAGGGGGCCTGGCACGGCATGCAGGTCAGTCAGGAGGCAGAGGGAGTGAGGGAAGATGTGGGCAAGAGCCTTGACTGGGGGTTCCTGGGAAGGGATGGGTGAGGCAGAGTGACAGGCTTAGGACTGGCTCATTTGAACAGTTTCCACGACTCCAGGCACAGGCCGGCCCTGGTTGTCTGGTCCAGGGTCTTTGGGGCAGTTAGATAGTGACCCAGAGTTGGGGGCTGGATAGTGGAGGGGGTGGGGGTGGCCTCTGGATTGGCAGGCTTGCATACGAAAGGCAAGTTATTATCTCTTGGAGTTGGCCAACCCTGGGAAGGACCGTCTCTCCAGGGTCACCAAGGCCCCAGATGTCCAAGTGTCAGAATGCAGAGAATAAAAGGCCTGTTTACAACAGACAGCTGAGGTGATCTTGAAGAGGAAGAGGAGAGTGGGAGACTGATATAACCAGAGGTCAAGACTTACGGAGCTGCAGACTGGGTAGAGTCTGGCACAGACTGTGACGTGGTGGCACCTGACGTGGGACAAAGACCCCTCTGCAGTTCATGGGGTGGATGGTTTTTTCCATACGTGGTTCTGAGTGAATTGGATGTCAACATGGAGGGAAAAAATGAATCTTGACTCCTACCTCACACCAAGCACAAAAATTAATTTGGGATGGATCATAAACTAAACATAAAAAGTTTCCTAGAAGAAGATCCAGGAGAATAGCTTCATGATCATGGTGGTAGGCAAAAGTTTCTTAAGCAGTTCAGAAAAAGCACTAATAATAAAAGTTTGATAAAATGGACTTCATTAAAATGATTAATTTCTTCGCTAAAAGACATCATTAGGAGAGTAAAAAGCCAGTCACAGTCTAGGGAAAATGTTGGCAATAAACATATCTGACAATAAACATATCTCATACTCAGAGTTTGTAAAACTAGAAAAATCAAGGGAAAAGGCAACTTAGTAAATAATCGAATGAATGTGCATTTCACAGAAGCGGACACCCAAATGACCACTGGGCTCAGTGTCGTTAGTTGTTGGGAAGTGCAGATTAAAGTCACATTGCGGTATCTGTACTCCCACACTGACTGAAGTGGGAAGGACCCGTGACAGTGCTGTGTCTTGGGAACACACAGCACCTGGAACACTCGCTTGGCTGGGGGGAACATAAATTGGTGCAGCCACTGTGGAAGACTGCTTCCACAGGCCATGTCTGCTGAAACCAAACATGCTAATACCCTGTGGCCCAGAAATTCCCCTCTTAGGTGTATGTCCAATAGAAATGAGAGCCATGTCCACCACAGACATGTGGGAGAGCCATGCAGGCACCACTGTCTACTAGGTCTGATGCCTGTCAGCTGTGGGACAGGCGCGTGGTCCTGCAGTCCTTCAGTGGGTGCAACAACAAGCAAGAGCAAGCCACTGCTCTGGGCAGCTGCGTGGTGACTTTCACAGACCACGTGGGGTAAATGAAGCCAAACCTGAGTGTAAGATCCCACGTGTACAAAGTCCTAAAGCAAGTGTGTGATGATGGAGGGCGGAGCGGTCATTGCCTCTGGGGGGAGGTTGACTAGGAGGGCCCGGAAGCCTCCGGGTGCCGTGAGTGTGCACTGTGCTGATCGAGGTGTGTTTACGTGGATACTACGTGGGTAAAGAGTCATTGAACCGTACACTTAAGTTATGTGCACTTTGCATGAGGTTAAAGCCTTTTGAAAATCATTTGGACACGTCATAGCTTCATTATATTCTAACACAAAATAAGTGACAGCCTAATAAATTATAAATGGAAAAACAAAGTATGGTGCATGTTTGGATCCATTTCTGAAATGCACTTGAAGGCAGTCTTTTGTAAATTATAATCAGAGGAAGAACAAAAACCCAGGATGGTTATGTGATTAAAGACTTGCATGCCCTTCTGGAGAAACCTCCATCTGCACCCATCCGCAGCCTGCGCACCCTGTTTCACCCCGATTCACTGGCGATTTCTTGGAGACTTCAATGTTATCGTGAAATGTTTCTGGAATGTTCGCTTGTACGGTGGATATTTACGACAGGTCCACTTCTCCTGCAGTGTGCGAAGGGGCAGGAAGGATTGAGGACCCGTGGCCACGAAGAGCCCGGGTCAGGGTCTGGTTCGGGGAGACTTGTGTGCCTCCTCCGGTGGCAGGAGCTGCTCCTAAGGCCAGCTGCTAAGCAGTATTCTTGATACATTTCTGTAAAGTTATAGCCAAATGTTACTGAGCTTCAGATTTTAGGTAATCTAGTGCCAGCTTTTGAAACCTCGATTCTTGATTATTGAAGCTTCTTGTTTGTCCTGGATATGTGATTCCAGGCCTGAGAGTCCAGTTTCAGGATGGTTGGGTGGAGCGTGCTTTAATGATATTTGTGCTTTTTCGTGTATTTCAATGACTCCTTCACCATGTGGATTTTTGAGGCTGTATTAGTGTTTATAAGAATGAAACTATGATGTCGAGAGTTTTTCTAAGATACATGGACTGTAAATCACAATTTATAGAAGTGTTAGGTTCTTTACGAGTATTTTGTCATTTACAAGTGCCATCGAGTCGATTCCTAGGAACCCTGTGTCAGCAGAGGGAGCCCTACCCCGTCTTCCTGCACCATCCTCTCCCCTTCTGGGGCTGTATCAGACGTTGCTCTGCCTCTATTCATAGGATTTTCATGGCCAATTCTTTTGGAAGTGGGTGGCCAGGCCCGTCTGTCTAGTCTGGAAGCTCCGATGAAATCTGTCCACCTGGGTGACCCTGCTGGTGTGAAATCCCGGTGGCATAGCTTTCAGCATCACAGCAACATGCAGCTGCCACAGTATGACAACCGACAGACGGGTGGTGTGCTTCCCTGACTGGGACAGGAGCCCAGGCCGTGGTGGTGAGAGTGCCAGATCTTAATCACTGGACCACCAGGGCTGGCCAATAATGTTATTTAGTCATAGTAGCTGGTGAAAATGTCCCTCAGAGACCACAGTACGGGTCATTAAATGTGGTGGGTTGCAGGGTGCCCCCCACCCAAAAGATATGTCCACGTCCTCATCACTGGAACCTCTGAACGTGACCCTATTTGGAAAAAAGGTCTTTGCAGATAAAATTAAATTAAGGATTTCAAGATGAGATCATCCTGGAATATCCCAGTTGGCCCTAAATCCAATGGCAAGTGTCCTTATAAGAGACAAACGAGAAGACACAGACACGGAGGAGAAGCCACGTGGAGAAGGAGGCAGACACTGGAGGGACGCGGCCACAAGCCCAGGATGCCTAGGGCCCCTAGAAGCTGGGAGGGGCAGGAAGGATCCTGTTCGAGAGCCTCTGGAGGGAGCGCAGCCCTTCCCACACCTGGATTTCAGACTTCGGGCCTCCAGAGCTGGGAGAGGATAGATTTCTGTTACTTTAAGCCACCAGTATGTGGTAATTTGTTACGGCAGCGACAGGAAGTTAATACGTTAGGTAAACACCAAAGTGTATCATCACAGAGTAACTTCGGAAAGTGCGTTTTAAGTGGACTGTCTGCGGCCACGTGCAGGCTTTGTGCAGAGTGGCCTGCCCAGCCTAGGCAGGCGGGGTCACTGAGGGTGGGTCATACTCATGTCCGTGCATTCTTAATTGTTTTTCTAGGGGAAAAACACAGCACTCTGTACAGAGAAAAGTATTTTTTTAACATGTAGGTCTGAATTGTTAAGTACAGAAAGCTACAATATATAATTCAAAATGTTAATTTTCACTTTTATAGAAGCAGAATAGAAACCATGAATAAATACATTCTCAAAAAAAGTTGTTTTAAAGTAAATAACCTAAAAGCTCCCTTCCCTGTTTCTCCATTTCCATCTCAGAGTGGGTGGCACGTTGGCTCTTTTTGGTGATAATAGGAAATTGGAATCGTCCTGTCGAGGAAACCCGCCCTGGTGGACGTGTGGTGACAGGTGTGACGTCATTAAGGCCTGAATGATGGGGCGGTCGAGTCCAGGTTGTTGGGAGGGGAGGCTAAATAAGGAAGAGCGTGAGGTTTTCCTCCCCTGGAGCTGCCAGGTGTGATGGGCACGGCTGGGCAGACAGACGTCCCCTGGGCCTCTCGGCCATGTGCTACGCATTCGCTCCTGCAGCGCAGAGCTGTTCGTGCTCTAGGGCCAGTGGGAGGGCCGAGGGAGTGTGGCAAAGGGGACAGCCAGTTGGGAGGGCAATTTGGCATGTCCCACTTCTCAGAATTTACCTGTCGAAGGTGATCAGGTGGGTGCAGAGATTCATGTGTGGGACCCTCATTGAAACATCGTTCACAAGGGTAAAAAATGGAAACAGCTTAAATATTCAACAACAGGACCTTGATTTAATAAATTATGGTATATTCAAACATTTGAAAACATACAAGTTAAAATCACAGCATGAAGGGACCGCCTAGTGGTGTAGTGGTTAAGTTTGCATGCTCCGCTGTGGCAGCTCTGGGTTTGCAGGTTCGGATCCGGGGTGTGGACCTACACACCGTTCATCAAGCCATGCTGTGGCGACGTCCCATATAAAGTGGAGGAAGATGGGCACGGATGTTAGCCCAGGGCCAGTCTTCCTCAGTAAAAAGAGGAGGATTGGCAACGGATGTTAGCTCAGGGCTGGTCTTCTCACCAAAAACAAAATAAAATTACAACGTGAAAAGCAGTCACAGTGTTAACTGGACGATGTTCTATACAACTGTGTACATTATAATTTTAATTCTGTAATTTAAAAAATTATATGTTTATGCGTAGAAAAGAGATTGGATATCACCTTACACCGGTTAGAATGGCTATAATCACAAAGACAAATAACAACAAATGCTGGAGAGGTTGTGGAGAAACGGGGACCCTCATTCACTGCTGGTGGGAATGCAAACTGGTGCAGCCTCTATGGAAAACAGTATGGAGAGTCCTCAAAAAATTAAAAATAGAAATACCGTATGATCCAGCAATACCACTCTTGGGCATCTACCCAATGGACGTGAAATCAACCATCACAAGAGGCGTATGCACCCCTATGTTCATTGCAGCATTATTCACTATAGCCAAGAAGTGGAAGCAACCCAAGTGTCCCTCAACTGAAGATTGGTTAAAGAAGATGTGGTATATACATACAATGGAATACTACTCAGCCATAAGAAAAGACACAATTGTCCCATTTGCAACAACATGGAAGGACCTAGAGGGTATTATGTTAAGTGAAATAAGCCAGAGAGAGAAGGACAGACACTGCATGAACTCACTCATATATGGAATATAAGTGAACACACGGACAGAGAGAACTGATTGGTGGTTACCAAGGGGAAGGGGGTGGGGGGCGCACAAGGGGTGAAGGGTTACATCCACAAGGTGACGGACAAAAATGTACAACTAAAACCCCACAGTGTTATAAACTAAGACATCAATAAAAAAAATAAAATAAAATAAAAAAAGATAAGGAAGTGGAGCAGTAGTTCATATGTAATGGTTATAACATTTTGTTAAGTTAACATTAATCAATAAAATCTAGTCATTCAAAAAAAAAAGAGAGATTGGACAGACAGACATGAAGGTGTTGGCTGGTTCTGTGTGTGAGGGGCTCAGGGGGTCTTCTCGTCCCGAGTGCTTTTGCGTACATTCCAGGTTCTCTGCAGGGTTCTGGTTTTAGCCTCTTGACCAGGCTGCGCCTTTCCCCTGCCCCCAGCTCCCCGCCACACACACGCACGTTAAAAGCTCTTAAATGTAAGAAAATGCTTTACTTCCTAGGACAGGACTTAGAATTCTGAGAGATGTGGTGAGCTCTGTTCTCAGTCTTGGTGGGGACAGGCAATCCCTTTTATGTGCGCAGAAGCTGTAAGGGGAGCAGGTGGCCGGGCTCCGGGGAGTGGCGGTGGGCTGCTATGAAGCCCACACAGCCTGGGCTTGGGCCGTGATGGCCTCATCCTGGTGAAGTTGTCTGGCCCGAGTGTGGACACAGTTCACCCCAGGAGGAGTGGCCCTGGTGTGGACTGACTGTCCATGGGGTTGGGGAGGTCTCAGAGTAAACAGCTCTCGGGCACAGGAGGGTGGATGCAGCTCGTGGCAGATCTTGCAGGTGGTCCCACTGGAAAACAAGAAATAATCTTGTTGCTTGATTATTAAGACACCCTTTAAGGGTTCTTGAGAGAAAATATATGGCTTAGTTAGGATGCACCATGAAATGTTCTGCTTAGCATCTGCCCTGAATTTGACCAGTGTGTTTCAGGAAGGGAGGTGAGGGAGTGAGGACCAGCTCCACATGCACACAGGACCTAGGCGTCCAGGGGCCAGTGTGCTCAGGGTTGTTGCTCTGCACCGTCCAGTTGGTGCCATTTCCATGGTGACATGCCCGTGGCTGGGGTCAGCAGCAGAGTGGAGATGGAGGCCACGGGGGTGGTGGTGAGGGGTCCCCGCTGTTGTGCAACATGGTGGGTGGCCCAGGGCTGGGGGGCAGAGCTCAACTAAACTGCCCGGTCGTTCTTCCAGCAGACTGGCCGGTTCGCTCCAGCAAGAGGCCCAGGACTTTGAGTCCCTCAGCTCCCCCGTCTCCTCCCCACTCTGTGAAACTCTGTGGCATTTGTTTTCTTATCTGCCTTCCTTGCAGGGCCTCCAGGGGTGGTTGTGACCGTGGCCAGGGCCTGTCATGCATGGACGTTTGGTAGGGGTCTGAGGGTGTGGAGGGAGGCTGCCCGGGCCTGACCGGGTGTCCCCACTCCTGCTGGTGTTTGTTCCAGCAGCCTGCCTTTGACCGGGTTCAGTGTTCTTGACCATTGGGACCCTTGGCCTGTCTTCCGGGTGCTGGTGCCCACGCGCAGCCTGCTGAGTGCCCTCTGTACCCCTCCAGGTTGTGGGGTGGCGTGAGGGCCCGGAAGCTGCATGCAGACAGATGTCTGCATGCCAAAGGACAGGGCTCCTGGCACGGCGGAACTTGGGCTGCTCCCGGCAATCCTGGTAAAATCTAGGATGACTGACCATCGGAAGCCTTCAGGTTTCTGGGTACTGGATAGACGCCCTGCAGGCTCAAGATGGGGTGACCGTGGTGTCTGCAAGTGCCCAGCGCAAAGGGTGCACCTCAGAGTGAGCTGTCCCAGTGCCCAGTGGGGCCCTACTCAGGGAGGCTAACACCATGGGACCCCAGACCTCCGACCGCCACCAAGAGACCACCTGGAATGTGGGCCAAGACGCCTCTAAGGATGTGGCTAAATCGTGGTGTGGAATGTGGCCCCAGCCATGAGGCCAAGCTGGCCACGGGTGACCCCTCAGGGGCCCGTGGCGTCATCCTTGAAATGTGGAAAGGAAGAAACTCAGTGGACTGGGCATGCCCGAGGCAGAGCGCTCCCCTCTTGCTGTGCTGTTGGGGCTGAGCCGGCCTCTCGCCTGGCCGTGTCCCCCAGGCTGCACCCTTCCTCTGGGCGTCATTCCACATGCACTGCCCCCGGCCTGCGAATGTTCGGACGGGGCAGCTGTGCCCCGCCGGCTCCTGGGCGCTTTCGGTCCGTGGCCATGAGCAGGGCCGTGGGCGTTCTCTGGCTTCACCTGTGTTTCTACTTGTGTTTTTCTGTCGCGATTCCGAGTGTGGACATCACTGTTTTAGATGCTGACGCGTGCACTGGGCTGTCTGAGGAGAAGTACTCTCTCTTACAAAGGGGACGCGGTGGCCTCTGGCCTTTGGCCCAGGCTTGTTCGGTCCTCTGACACCAAACCTCATGGGAAAAGCCCTTTGCTCTGGTGGCCAGCTGGCTGCTGGGCACCCTGGCTCTGCCGGCCACCGGGGGCAGTCTGTGCAGGGGGCGGGGGCTCACCGGGCGGGGTGGCCGCGCGGTGACTCGCTCGTCCGCTGTCTTTCAGTCAACGAGTTCACGGTGATCAGGAAGAAGTTCAAGTGCCCGTACTGCAGCTTCTCAGCCATGCACCAGTGCATCCTCAAGCGGCACATGCGCTCCCACACCGGCGAGCGGCCCTACCCCTGCGAGATCTGCGGGAAGAAGTTCACGCGGCGCGAGCACATGAAGCGGCACACGCTGGTGAGCACGGGCAGGTGGGGTCAGCATGGGGTCGGCACAGAGGAGATCTTGGGGTCGGGATGGGGTCAGTGGGGGGAGTCAGCACAGGGTCAGAGCGGGGTGATCACAGGGTCGCCATGGAGTCCATGTGGGGTCAGTGTGGGTTATCACAGGGACAGCACAGGGGTCAGCACGGGGTCAGTTTAGGGGTCAATGTGGGGAAGTTGGCATGGGGTTAGTATTGGGTCAACATGTGGTCAAACATAAGGATCAACACAGAGGTCAGCATGGGGTCATCACGAGGTTGGCCCAGGGCATGCTCTGCACTGGGTTGAGGTGTCCAGGCAGGTGGGATGGTGATGTGGGGTGTCCAGAATGCCACAGAAGCCCTGAAGTGGGGTCTGCTCTGTGGTGGGGAAGACCCAGAGAGCGGGGGAGCTACCCCGACCCACGTGTCCCTCCTGACAAGCTCCACCCTCCGGGTCTGGGTGCAGAAGGCAGGTGGTCTCATCACCCCCAGCCCCAGCTCTTGGATTTCCCTCTGGGACCCCTTCTGCTCCAGCCCGGCCTTGGCAAGTACTTCCTCCCCGGTGGGACCCCTGCCCTCGGCCCCCCGGGTGCTACCACGAGGTCACTTCTCTGAGCTCCCGCCCCGCAGTCACAAGGACCCCAGCCCCTGCGACCCCCTGACTCTTGTAAGGTGTCGATTGCCTGTCTCTCATGGGTGCTTGGCTCGCAGTGGTCAGGTAGCAGGTGCTGAATGGATGGATTTGCTTGGCGAGGAAATGATAGAAAAGGTCATCCTTGAAACAGGCAGGCAGACTTGCTAAAAGAAAAACAGAGCAAGGGTCCCTTGGGTGGCTGAGATAAACCAGGAAGGCTGGGCAGCTTGGGGTCAAGGGGCTGGACCACAAGGCCACACGCAGTATCAGAGCCCCCCTTGACACGCACTCCAGGTGGGGTGCAGGGCCGCAGATGGGCTGGCTTGGTCTTGCAGTGGTTTAAGCGGGAGGTGGTGGAGGTAGCCCTGCGCTCGAAGCTGCCTGGTACCCTCAGCATGTGCCACGGGGCAGGGAGAGGGCTTTGGTGGTTTTATGAGTTTGGGAATCTCAGGAGTGTTGGGAGTTGTGTGCGGGGTGCACAGGCTTGGCCAGATGCCTGCAGCATGCTGACGTGCTGACCATCGTCATGCTGACCAGGCCTGTCTGGAGGGGCCATGTCACGGTGGCAAGGGAGGCCCAGGTGCTCCCTGGCACAAAGTGGCAGTCTGGGAGGAGCTGAGGCGAGACCCTCAGGCCTGGCCCGTCAGAGTGAGCTGTGTGTCCATCCATGCGGCGAGCAGAACCTACTGCCTGGTCCTCCACCCACACTCGAGGGGGCTCTGGCTTGCCTTGGGGTCCCGTCCAGACTTGACTCTTGTCGGATTCTCTAGTCCACTGTCTATGTTGGGTAACCTTAGCCGGTCATTTGTTTTGCTTTTCCAGCCCAGTGGGGGCACTTATTTGGGGGCGAGGACACCTAGGGGAGCTCCCCGGAGGTCAGGTCGAAAAGCTGGAAAGGGAGACAACCCTTGAAGCGGGGGGCCCAGGCTGGCTGCCTGAGAGATGCCTGTGTCCCCCTGGCCGGCCCCACGGGCCCCAGCCTGCGAGTGTCCCCAGCAGCCATGGGAGGCGGGCCGTGGCCTTCCCGTTCCTCTGCGTGTCCCCGACGCGGTGGGTTCCAGTGGAGGAGGAAAGTGGAGCCCTGGGGTGGAGAGGCTGGTCTGCAGAGCCAGGAGCACCAGGCCGACTCCACGCGGTGATTTGAGAATGGCCTTTCTCTAGTTGTCCATCCGCGTCCCCTTAATCCAGTTAGGAAACCACAGACTTATCCTACTGAATGACTTAGAAGATGTGGAGGGGAGGTATGCCTCCGCCTCGTCGTTAATTGTATCTCGTTTGTTACACTGAGTGTTGGAGAGGGGTCCTGACAGCCACATGGTGGCAACATCTTTCTTTAGCAAAACCACACAGGAGCCTCAGTGGAGGTTTGAAGCTCAGTGTCACTGCTGCCTGTTCACCTTGGACGGGGCCAGAGTTTTATCCTGGGTTCATGGTTGGGCTTCCGGAAGGGTCATAAATCCCTGAAGATGTACTGAGAATGTGTGAGGGCTTGCCTTCTTCTGAGGAGGGGGTCCATATCTTCCCCTTTAGTTTCTTGGGGGTCGCTGACCCCCAGTGCAGCAGGCAGCATCAGGGGCGTCACCTCGTCCCTGCTTGTGGCCCTCCTGGCATGTGCTGCTACCACAGAGCACACGGAAAGGCTGGTGGGAGGGTTGTCAGGGCTGGGTCTGGACAGTGGGTCTCTGGGCCATGGTTGCCATGGTGCCCACATCCTTCCTCTCCCTTCCTTCCATTTGCTCGTTCGGATGTGTGCCGGCCATCTGGTCCTGCCCAGAGGCTCCTGCGGCTCCTGAGATGCCCTGATCGCTGGCAGGTGTCCTGGTGGCTCCTGGCTCTCCTGCATGGGAGCCCCAGGCCTCAGGGGCCTCAGTGGCCGCCCCACTGCCCGGCCTCATGGTGCCTGCTCGCCCAACACACTGTCACTGCTGCTCAGCCTGGATTTTTTGTTCTTTGTTGGGGGGAGGTCAAGGAAGCCCTGGGTTTAAAATATAACAAACAAAAAAGACCCAGCAAGGGGCCCCGGGGACCAAGTCGTTTGAGGTTCCATTTCTAGAATCAGAATCTGTCGGGTAGCACCTGGAAGCAAACATCTGAGTAGTGGGTCTTCCTGGTGCAGGGTTTGTGGAAGGATATGGCTGGGAGGACACATGTTCATGGGGGTCTGTGGGACCCCTCCCTCACCGACCTTCCCCTCCCGGCACTGACCGCCCCTCCCCCGCAGGTCCACAGCAAGGACAAGAAGTACGTGTGCAAGCTGTGCAGTCGCGTGTTCATGTCGGCTGCTAGCGTGGGCATCAAGCACGGGTCCCGCCGCCACGGCGTGTGTGCCGACTGTGCCGGCCGCAGTGTGGCCGGAGCCCTGGACGGTGGCGGCGCCGAGGGCTCCCCTGAGCTGTTCACAGGCGATGGGCCGTACCTGGAGGACACCGAGGACACGCGCGGGGAGGCTGAGGAGGAGCTGGGCGAGGATGAGGATGATGTGGGCCTGGCCCCTGAGGATGCACTGCTGGGGGACGACAAAGATGACGAGGACTCACCGCGGGGACCCCACAGCCCGTCCGGGGGTCCTGACAAGGACTTCGCTTGGATCTCCTAGGCCCCCCACTCTGTGTGTGCATCCTTAGGGGTCCTCACTCACCTGGCAGGGCCACGCTGACCCCTCTCAGCCCCTCCTCCGGGTCCCCTCTATTTTGCTCCCGCCCCCAGACTCACACACAGAAGCTGGCCCTGTGGGCTCAGAGGCAGGTGCAACCCCAGCACCCGGGGGCTCAGGGACCGAACACAAAGTGGGTGCGCAGGGTGGGTTTGAGCAGAGGGAGAGCGCGTGCTCCCACCCGTCCCGGGGACAGATAGGGGGTCCCTGGCAGGTGCACGTGGGCAGGGTGTCAGGAGAGCCCTTGCGGCCCGCCTGGCCTCTGGATGCAGGAAGGCCGTGGCCAGGTCAGGGTCAGTGCTGGTTGGGGTCATGTCCGCAGTCCCTGAGGCCACGGGTCTGAGAGATGTTGAGGAGTCTGCTACACCTGAGCTGCATTCAGTGCTCGAGTCCACCCTCCTCCCTCCCTTCTGCCCCCCCATCCTCCCTTCTCAGCAGCCTGGTCACTGCCTGCGGCCACTGCTGCAACCTGCCCTCGTGGCTCTGCCACATTGTGCAGCCTGCAGAATCCAGGCCGGTGTACAGAAAACCTTGGCCCTCCTGCCTCGGGGCTTTGGTGCTTAACACGAAACAGCTGCAGCGGCCCCGCGGCAGCCGAGGGCTCCCAGGTGCTATCTTCCAGGGGAGGCGGCTGCGTGGGGACGAGGTGCCTGCTTCTCCCGGACAGGGCTCCGTGCTCCCCACTGCAGGCCACTCGGGGTCCCTTTGGGGGCCTTGGCTCTTTGTTCTGTGTGCACTTCCTTGGAGAGCCGGGGGCTGGCCTTGTCCTCTCATCTCTGCCGTCCCGTCGTGCCCAGGCCACTCCCACTGACCCTCTGGGTGTGCTTGCCTTTGTCGCTGCTAGCACTGGAGGTGGTGTCCGCTCGCTGTGCTGCCCACCTCCCCGCGCAGGTAACCAAACGTTGTAAGTAGTCAGAGATGTGGAGGGAGTCACATAGTTCCTTTGTTTGGCGTTGTTTGTCTCACTTGAGGGAACATACAGAGCTGTCTTTCTTGTGGCTTGTTGTCAGGTCCCCTTGCTGTCTTTTTAAAGGAGCTCACGACCTGCTCTCTTTCTTCTGGGTGAAAAGCCAAGACCCGCTTTGTGCCTGGCTGGTTGGCCAGCACCGTTCCGTGAGGATGCTCCCCAGCCGGACAGATGGCCGTCTGTCTTCTTCCTTGTTAAGGCTGTCTCTGACAACACTTCGTTCTAAGACATTCCGTCTCTTTCTCCCACTCGCTCTGGCGCACACCTGCCCCGCTCGGTGCAAGGACCTCAGGGCACTGAGCTGGAGCCTCGCTGGAGAGACAGTCTCTTTATTTTCTCTTTTTCCACAGACCGTGAGCCAAATGGCTTCTACCAAGCTGTTTATTGTGTCACATCTATTCTTTCTAGGTGGAAAAAGGAAAACCCTACAAAACCCTGACTTAGGTTTTGGTGGTGGCCTGGAGCATGTGCCCCCAGTAGCACACGGAGCACCAGCCTCCCTGGCTGCCCGTGGTAATGCAGGGGCACGGTGCTGCCCTTGAAGTCCCGCCCCTGGGGAGAAGTCACAGCTTTTGCTTTAATCAAATCAGCTGCCATTTCTATCAGTTAGAAGAGGGCGCTCTTGGTGGAGGTGTCGTCTGGCTTGCCTGCACCCACGTCTCAGCTGGGGACACTCGCAGCTCCTCAACGCTGGCATTTTTCAGAGAAAGGGCCGGGATCTTCCCCAGCTCTGGCCACAGCCCCCGGGGCAGGAGCCCTGCACGGGCTGCCAGCTCCTCCTGCTGTAGGGGCGAGGCCAGTGCAGGGGTACAGGGGGCTCGGGGACACACTTCCCTTCCTGCTTTCCCAGGAGGCCCGGCCCGGCAGGGCTCTCAGAACTGTGTACCCTCCCGCTTTCCAGCCCCTTTTATAAACAGACTGACTTTCCTATAAAATACGTTTGGAAACCAGACCTTTGCTACCAACCAGTGTCTCTGGGTTTTGTACCGGTCCCACCTCTCAGGCCGCCCTGCCCACAACCCGGCCACCTCTGCCTCTGCACTCAGGATGTCCTGCTCTTTCTGACTGCCTTGCTCCCGCTCTGCACCGCCCTCACTGGCCTTTTTGGGGGTTTGCTGTCAGCGCTACAGGGCATTTTCTTCCTTAAAACCAATACTGTACTGAAAATCGAGGGTCCCGCTTCCTGTCCCACCGAGTTCCCCAGGCGTGTGCTGTGTGGCAGGTCTGTTATTCTCGTGTGCAGTTTGCTGGTCGGAGAGCGCTGAGCTTCAGAGATGGAGATGAACACGTCACCTCTCGGGAGGCGTGGAGGGACAAGACATGTGATGAAGGGTTTTTTACGTGACCGATCTTTTTTTTTTAATCAATGTTGAAACTAATAAATATTTTTTTACGAAGAGGAAAAACTGTGTAGATTACATTTCACATTTTGTACTTTTTCATTTGTCTGTCTGTATTTTGGTGTTTGCAACACCAAAGTGGATCACGGTTGGGTGGTGAGTTCTTGGGGTGGGGGTGGGGCAGGGGAAGCGTGACTTTCGGGTCAAGCTCTGGATCCTGACCAGCTTGTACATGTGACTCTGGGTTTGGGGAACAGTCACAACACTGCCAGGACTCAGTAGGGACCTCGACTCAAGAGACACAGCTACTGCTTCCAACTTTGCACATCTTGCTTTTTAAAAAAGAAAACTCTGAGAAGATGCAAAAACTGGAACTTTTTGCAATATTATGAAAGATAATCTTATTTTTGCTCATTCTGTGATATGTGCAACTCTTAAGAAAGCCATACTTAATGGTGGTTGTTTTCATTTTTTAGATCCTATTGTGTTTTGTACACAGCCCTTTTAGAACTCTGTGTAGTGAGGGTGCTGTGTGTGCTTTTCTTAAATATTTATTTTTTCAACATGCTTTCAACCTGTCAACAAAAACAAAATAGACAAAAAAAGGGCAGTGTTTGAAGATTGTTGATTTTTTTCTGGGGATAATCTATATTATATTGACTTTATATTAATTATTATAAACCTGTGTTTGTACTGGAAATGTGTTCAGTATTCGGGGGAGGTTTTCGTCATCAGTCGGTGGGAAATCACAGCTCTGTTGTCCGCTCCTCTGTAGCCGTAGGACAGGTAAACAGTACTTTTTCTAGTGGTCTTGAGGTTTCTTGTCGGCCTGGGCGAGCCCTGGGCGGCCTGTGGTTTCCTTTCTGTGATGGGGTTAGGATAGACGTTCTTGCAAAGCGATCACTTTCAATAAATTCGGAAATTGCTGCTCAAGCAGACGCCTCACGTGTGTTTCACGGTGTCCCCTCCTCTGGCCTCACCCTGGGCAGAGGTGGCCAAAGTGACCCCCCCCCAGCCCTTTGTGGCCTGATGCCAGCCTCCCTGCCCACCTGCCCACCGCCTGCCTGTGGCAGGGTCCCAGTTCCAGGCCCTTCCCCACAGGAGGCAGACTCAGCTTCTGGAAAAACTCAAATCTTTTAATGTTTCTCCTCGCCTGGCACAGCCCAGACACGAGACACCTGAGCTTCAGAAACACGGTACAGATGTCAGCCCCGGGGCCCTTGAACCATCAAGGTGAGTATGGGCAGGGGAGGCCCTCCCTGACACCCCTCAAAGTGCATCAAGGATGGCCCCCGTGTGGCCCAGAAGCCAGGCCCTTCAGCACCCTTGATAAGTCCATGGGCCGACGGGCAGGCAGGGCGCTACCCCTGGCCCAGGGATCCCGGGCCAAGGGGGCAGCCGTAGGGTTTGGCTTTAGTGCAAAAGGCTGGTTTCTTCAGAGGCACTTTGAGTGGTGGGACACCCCCCCCCCCACCTCTGGGGGTCCAGGGTCATGGGCTCCCTCCTCCCCTTTAAAAAGTAGACTCTGCGGCTAGGAGAAGCCCCAGGCCAGGTGGGGAAGGTAGCTTATTTTCCCCTTTAAAAAGCCCTGGTGGGCGGACAGGCAGCAGCGTGGGGCGGGGCTCAGTCCAGGAAACGCTGGCAGGCCTTCTTCCAGCGGCAGGCTGTGCACCAGAGGTCCCGGCGGTCCATGCCGTACACTTTCCGGCACTTCTTGGCATCACCTCGGGGCTTCCTGGGGGGAGACACGGGAATGTTGGGGTGCTGTCGGGCCGGGCACCCCCTGCAGGCCCCTGCCCCGGTACTCAACACATACCCACCTCGTGTTGGCACCAAGCTTGGAAGGCAGGGCTGGTGCGCAGGCCCTGACCGTGGGGGGCGGTGGCTCCAGGTGGACGGGTGCTGGGCAGCCCTGAGAGGAGACACAGCTGTGGCCTCGCTCCCCTCTGGGGCGCCCTGAGCACCGACTCCAGCTGCTGCCTGTGGCCTCTGCCACCTGGTAGGCGTGGTCACAGTGCCACACCTGGGGGGGGGCCAGGGACTCTGGCAGCTCCAAGCGTGAGAAAGCGGGTGGCACAGAGGCTGTGGGGGATGCTGGGCTCAGGCTGGCCAGCCCATGGGTCAGTGTATCCACACCAGCGTCCAGCTCCGTGTAGTAGAAGTCCTCCTCACCATCACTCTGCTCCGGCTCCGCCTGCCGCCTGCTGGGGACACAGTGGGTGGGAGCTGAAGCGGTGGCTCGCCTGACCCGCCCCCCCCACCTGCCAGCCCCACCGCACCCCAGGTGCACCAGGCGGATGTGTCTCTGCATCCCGGAGGCCGTGCTCAGCACCTTCCCACAGCGCTTCCACAGACACTGGAACAGCACCTGCGCCGAGCTCTGGGCAACAAGGGCCGGTGGTCAGGCTCGGCCACCCATGTACATCCCGCCCTGAGGGCTGCCCCCAGGCTCACCTTCCTCTTCCTTGGGGCAGGCTCCCCAAACAGGAAGTGGGCTGCCTCAGGGGGCAGCGGGGGCGACGGGGTAGATGGAGAAGACTGGTCACTGGCCAGGTCCCAGCCCCAGTCCCCACTGCTGCTGCTGCTGCAGCTGCCTGGTGGCCGCACCAGGGCCTCCTTCCAGGGCTCCAAGCCGACCTCTGCGGGGACACGCCAGGGCCGCTGTCAGGACTTGCAGTCGGCTCAAGCTGCTCTGCAGAAACTGCCAGCCGCGAGTCCCTGAACTCTGAGCATCCACCTGGTCACCTGTTCACAGGTGAGCTTGGTGGGCAGAGAGCCTCCTGGAGGAGGCAGTGGCCAGGAGGAGCTGGCCATGGCAGCTTGGGGACTCGCCTCCCCAGCACAGGGGAAAGTAGAGAAGTCCTCTGTGGGGAGATGGCTGGCCAGCCAGGTGGAGATGGACAAGTCACAGAGGCCTGCAGACCTGGGGCACTGTGGCTTGGCTTCTATGGGGGGCACTGGGGGTCCTGATGTCTGTTTTAGGTCTCAAGAGGTATGATTAGAAGGTGGTGTTCCAAGAGAGGGCGCTCTGCTAGCCCCACAGGAGCTGGCCAGCTGCAGGGTCCTGGAAGGACAGTGGTCCTGGGCCCTGCCCCCACCCCTACCCTGTGCCAGGCTCTAAGTCTCACCTGTGCTGAAGGCTGCAGCCGGGGCCCCCAGCAGGAGGGGGCTGGTGGACAGGCTTGTGAGGGCTGCGGCAGCCATGACCTCGTCCAGCCGGGCTTTTCCTGGGGGGGCTCTGGAGGAGATGGGATCGGGGCGCGGGTGGTGCCCAGCAAGTACTCCAGGCCCTTCCCCTGGCCCGGCACAGGCACACATGCAGGCCTGGGCACGTGTGTGTGCACCAGGCTCCCTCACTCCAGGCACTGGGCAGGAGGCCCAGCTCCACCCCCAGCTCGGATTGCAGAGCCCCAAATCTCCAGGAACCACCAGGAACAGGGCCTGGGCTGGGGCCTACCCGAAGCCTACTTCTCTGTGGCCTGGGCTTTGTTCCACAGTGGCTCCTTCAGACCCTGGTGCTGGACAGGGGTCTGAGGCCCCACTGATGGGGCCAGGCCAGGCCCAGCCGCCACTTAGTCCCCCATCACACATTAACCAGGGTTGTGCAACAGCAGCTGTGGGCTTAGCGCCAGGCCTGGGAGGGCGGGAGCAGCCAGCAGTCAGCAGCAGCCAGGGGAGACTGGGCTTGAAGCACAAGTGGGTCCCCAGGCCCCAGCCGGCCAGGCCAGAGCCCGCCCTCACCCCGCCTGTGCAGCCAGCCTAGTGTCTGGCACCCAGGAAGGTTTCCTGGTCCGGCTGGGCAGATGGCCGTCAGAAGCCCAGGGATTCCTGGACACTCGACGCCGCAGCAGCGGGCCGCGCAGCCTATTCTGCACAGACTGACAGCAGCCCCCTCCCAGCTCTGCACTCTGGCCCCGGAGTTTGGGGGCAACAGGGTTATTAATACATGGATCATTTCTGCTCAACTCCTCCTGGGCCTGACCTGCCCCCAACTGGGGCCCCCACTGGAGGGTCTGGAGGCACATGCGCGTGCCCCACCCACCACCCCTGCAGACGCCAGCGCACGTGTGCGCACTGCACCAGCTCACCTTTGCGCTGGCACTGGGATGTGCGCCGACGGCGTTGGGGGCCCCGCCGCCCCCGCCCATGTACCCGGGGCCCCTAGGTCCGCGGCCCGCGCCTCCAGCTCCTGCGGCGGCGCGAACTCCAAGCATGCAAAGCCGCCGCCTCCGGGAGGGTCCTGCGGACCGGGCCGGCTCAGCGGGGGCGGCGGCCCGACCACCCCCCCGCCCCATCACGGATTCGCTCGGCAGGCCCCCGCCCGCTGCGGCCCTGGCCCCGCCTCCGGCCCCGCCCCCGGCCCCAAGAGGCGGGAAGCATTCCCCGAGCTCGGCCTGGGCGCCCCCCACCGGCCCCACGGACACGCGCGGACTGGCGCGGCCCCCCCACCCAGCCCCGCCCCCGGAGTCCGAGCAGCCCCGACGCCATCTTCGCGGCTGGAGCTCGGTCGTCCCCCCGCGCCCGGTACCTGCGGCGGCGCGGACACTGGCACGGATGCGGCCGCGGGGTCCCGGCCGGCGGCGCGGGGCGGGGGGCGCCCGCAGCCCGGGCCGGGCGCCGGGGGGCGCTCGGCCTCCATGGCCGGCCGGCCGGGCGCCAGACTGCAGCGGCGAGGGCGGACGCTCGGACTTGGCCCCGGGCCGGGCCGGGCCGGGCTGGCCGGGCCGCGACCCCAGCCCTGGATCGGCCGCCGCCCGCGCCGCGCGGCCCGCAGGCTGCCGGCCGGCCCGCCCCGCCCCTCCGCGCGCCCCGCCCCCGCGCGCGCCCATTGGCCCGCGCGCCGTATCAACACTTCGAGGTGGCCCGGCCGACCGCGCCCCCGTTGGCCTGCGCTCCGTGGCCACGCCCCCGCTCCCACCCCCGGGCGGCCGCTCCCGCGCTGCCGGGGTAGGGGCCCAGGCAGCCCCCGCCACCGCCTGCGCCGCGCCCGGCGCCCGCGCGCCCCCACCGCCGGGGAGGCCGCTTCCTCGCGGGGTGCCTGGTCCGGGGAGGGGCCGCGTCCGCTTGGCGGGCTTCCCGGGAGCAGGTTACTCTTTAACGCACGACTGCCCACTCCCCCAGCCTTACGTAACTCCGGGTCTGGCTGCGGAGCCCTCCCTTGGCCTTCAGGGTCCAAGTCCCACCCTGGGGCGGCCACCCTGCCGGCCGGCGGTACTGCCCCCCAGGACCGACAGCCTGGGAACCACCTCCGTGCTCGCCTCCTTCCCGACACCCTCTTCTGAGCTTGACCGGCCAGCACGGCCTCAGATGGCAGGGCCCAGGCCCCCCAGGCCAGAGGAAGCCTGTCCCGAGGCCGGGGGATGCCTCTACTCCTTCCAATCCCCCAACCCTCCCAGGCTTTCGGAGAAGAGTAGGCTGGGACGCACGCTGTGTTCATCCTCCGCACTGGGATTTATTAAGACGCTGGCCCGGAGAGGCCAGGCAGCCAGGACCCGGGGGAACTCCCCGGCTGGCAGCCCTGGGATCTGGAACTTGTGCTGTCAGCTGTGGGGGAAGTGGGGAGTCCGGCCCCACTCTGGAGGAGGGAACATCTGTACTTGGTGTTCCAGACAGGGAGGAGCCGGAGACCCCTGGCTAGGCTGTGGCAGGAAGCAGGGGCCTCCGTGCCCTGCACATGTCCACTCATGCTAATAGCCAGAGCTGGGGGGCTCTAGGCACTCAGGGGCCCCCATCTCCTGGATGCTCTCATACACGTTTTCCAGGAGGCTGTTGTCCATGCCCTGGCCCGTGAGTGGGAGGGCCTCATGGGCCAGGTCACGCCCCAGAACCAGAATCGTTCCCCCACCCTTGGGGTCCAGCTGGTCTGTGGCAGGTCCTGGGTTCCTCCTTTTAGGCTTGTTGACCCTGGAGTACAGGATATCCACCTGGAAAGAGGAAGCCGACCCAGGGAGGGGTCACATGATCCATTCTGCCAAGGATCTGCCTGGTCCCACCCATCCTACCCTGCTGTACCTGAGCAGCTGGGGTCACCTGGGCCTTCCCCTGCTCCAGGCCTTGGGGGCCCAGACCTGTTCCCTGGAGCTTCTGGATGCAAGCATACTTAGCCACCACAGGTCTGGCCTCAGGCCTAGGCCTGACACAGCTGCTGGTCAGCTGTGCCCCTGCCCACACCACAGGGTTGGCTGCCAAGCTGGCTCTGGGAATCGAAGCCAGCCCCACATTGGAATAGGTGGCCTCGGGGCCGATGGAGGGTGCTCGGGGCAGCTCCCGGTGTGAGAAGGCTGCTGGAGGCCTGGTGGTGCCTCTGGACTCCTCCAGCCATTGTGGGCGCAGGAGATCCATGCTGGCTGGCCGCGGGGCTGGGGATGGAGTCAGGGCAGAGGTCATGGGGTGCACTGCAGCAAGCCCCTCCCACCACCCGGGCTGCCCCTCCCAGCTCAGTTCACCTCTGCTGCCACGAGGGCCCCGGTGCAGCTCGTGCAGTCTGGTGTCCGACTTGCTGAGGGAGCAGAGGTGGGGTCGTCTCAGCAGTGACTGGGGGCAAGGAAGGCTGGTCGGTCCCCTGCTGGCCCCTCCCTAGCCCCGGGGAAAGCCTGGCACTCACCGCTTCCACTGGCATCACACTGCCCTGTAGCCCGGCCCGCTGCCTCTGCGCCTGCTTCCTAGGGTAAGGAGGGTCGTCAGGCCAAGGAGGCGGACATGGGAGCAGGGTGTATCTTCTGGTCCAAGCCCAGTAGGAAGGCACGTGCACGGAGCCAGACAGGATCTGCCTGGAGCCCCGCCCCCTCTGGCCACAGAGCAGAACCAGGCCCCATGCAGAACCCAGGCAGGGGGTGGACATACCTGTGGCAGGCTGTGCACAGCACCCACAGCCAGAGGAGCAGGGCGAGGCACCCCAGGACCCAGAGGGCAGAAGGGGCCGAAGGCAGTTGTGGCCCCATCTTGGGAAGCTGCGGACTGGCCTGGGGGCAGAAGACAGGGGTGCTGGGGGCTGACTGAGGGACTGGTGCCCACCTGGCAGCCCCACTTCTGCACCTTATGCTGCTGGGCCGTCTCCTCCCCTTTGGCACTCTGACTCAGCACACAGGAAACCCCAAGGCTCCACAGCCCCTCCCCCCTACAGAGGCCACAGCCTTGGCGCCCACCTTCCCGCTCTGGTTGGTGGCTCCTGGCAAGGTGTGAGGTGTGCTCTGCCTGGCCCCATGAGTACCCAGGTCGGCGAGGATGATCCAGGCAACGGCTGAGCAAGGCCAGCGAGAAGGGGCAGGGCAGCTGTGACCTGGCCAAGGCCCCGCTGTGATCACTGCAGCCCCAACCTGAGACCTGGGGAGGCCCCTGAGGTCACAGCTCTGGGCCTTTAAGCCATAGGCCAGACTCATCTGCAGCCCTGCCCTGCCCAGGCGTGGCCCTCATCTCACGTGATGCCTATCTATCCACTACAGAGCTTAGACCTCGAGGGGCTGGAAAGGTGGGTGTCAGCAGGCAGGAGGGACTGTTTTGGGCACTGACTGCCCCCACCCCACCTCTCCAACCGTCCCTGCCATTGAATCTCTCTGCTTCCTGGGTTGTTAGCAGAACTGCTAGCGGTAGGTGCCCACCCCACCATCAGCACAGCCTTTAGTCCAGTAGCAGAGACTGGGGGTGGGGTGTCTCTGGAGGTGGGGCTGATCTGCCTGGACCCAGGGAGTGGACTTCCTTCACCGAGGACCCAAGCTGACTGACATGGTTCCAGCCCAGGTCCCAATGCCCTGACCTGGTAGGGCCCAGTTCTCCCAGAACCCAGCCCTCAACTGCCCCCAGGAGAGGCCTGGGGACCTCATCAGGCTGGAGGCTGGAGCAGGACTTACCAAGGCCATGGGTGTGGTGGCACCTCCCCAGTCGTCTGGGGCCGGCCAGGCGGCTCAGGCACCTTGAGGAGCGGCACCTTCGTGCAGCCAGCCCAGTGAGCTCCCCCTCACTTCCTGCTCTGCGGCTCACTGCATCTCCCCACGCAGCCGCTCAACCCCCGCTGCAGCTGCTCCTGCTGCAGCCACCGCCTTGGCCTCACCCACCTGCTGTGGCCCCCACCGGGTCTAGACGTTACTGGTGGGTGTGTGCTGCAAACCCGCGCCATTCAGAGAGCCTAACTCACGTCGTCTCCACCCACGGTGAGGTGGGCTTGAGCTGGCAAGGAGACAGGCCCAGCACGCATGGGAACTGGGTGGTCTCAAGGGTGCCAAGTGTCGGGGCTGAACCCAGGCTCTTGGGCTTCCCAACCCCACCCTCCCCAAGTCCTCCTGCCTCCTTCACAGCACTCCCCAGGGCCTGTCACGGTCAGTCTCCTCCCAGCATGGCAGCACCATGCTCCGCCCATTTGTGGGCGTCAAGCAACATGTGGGCCCCCTGGCTCTGACCCACCGGAGCTACTGGCAGAGCCCCATCTGAGAGAGCAGGGAGAATGCCAGTCCTCCTGGGCCCTCTGCCTCTGGGTAGGGGACAGTGGCCTTACTCGGGACCCCTGTAGCTCCACCCCCGGGCCCGGAGCAGAGACGACTCTCTCCCCAAAGACCCGACAGCCAGCCAAGCCTCCACCGAAAGACACACAACAAAATCACTTTAATGTCCTTGCTCAGGAGACACCCTAAGACACTGGCAGATGGACTCAATGAGCAAGTAAGTGTCCAGAGTGATCCCTGCAGCCCCATCTCCACTCAGCAGTGTCCACACGCCCCAGGCTGCCAAGAAGGCCAGCCGTAGAGGTTAGCCTTGAAGCGGGCCGGCCCCTCTTCCAGTGGCATCCTGGTTGTTGGACAACAAGTTGGTCTTCCTGAAGGCAATTGGGAGTTGGGGTCTCTGATCTCCAGCCATGGTGTGTGCGGGGCTCTAGAACTCGGTCATCTTCTTATGGGTGTCTGCCTTCCTCTGCTCCCGCTGCAAGCCCGCCTCCTGGGCCCGGAGCTGCCCCAGCTGCCGCTGGGCTCCCGCCAGCTTCTCCTGCAGCTGGGCTACCATCACGCTGTGCCTAGAGAGGAGTCCACCATTCAGTGTGGGCTCCCGGGCCGCTGCCACAAAGCCCCCAGGCTGCCGTGGCCACCACCCATCCTCCTTAATCATCCAGACCCTCCTCAAACTCAGTCTGCTGCCCCTCCACCCCCAGCCCAAGCTCAGCCCCGTATGTACCGTCCTGTGTTTCGGGCGAGGGCCTCCTGGATGCCCCGTATGTCCCGCTGGGTTTGCTCAATCTTCTCCTCGGTCTGGAAGAGCTGCAGGCTCAGGGCCCGCTTGGTGCTTGTGGTGCCTCTGTACATTTCTGTGCCACTCTTCCTCCCTGGGGGGGCCACCCCGGCCTCCAGGGCCACAGGATCCTGGCCTTGCAGCTTCTCGTTCAGAAAGTCAAACACACTACGTGGAGGTGGACGGCCCCCAGGCCTGCCGCCTCTCCCCCGGCACTTTGGGGGCCTGCTGGTGCTAGCCTTGCTGCCTTTGGCCCTCTTCTGCAGGATCTCCGCACACTGGTCCAGTGACTTCCCTCGAGGCAGCACCACGGCATGGATGGGCTCCACCCGGCCCTCAGAGTGTCGACCCAGACCTGGGGACACACGGGGCTGGCATTACTGCTGCTGGACTCCTGGGCTGTGCTCTGGCAGCCCCCTCCCCTCCCTGGTGCAGCACATACTCACCCTTGCCAAACTCGTAGCCCATCTTGGCGAGGAGTCTGGAGCCAATGCCCCGTGTGTGCACCTCCCAGCCGGCGAAGGCGGAGCTGCAGGTCCCATGGTCGGCAGCACCAGGTTCCACCACTGCAGGAAACAGAGGGCAGTGGCTTGGCCCAGCCGGACACAGAACACTCTGGGCTCTGGCCAACATTAGCCCAAGAGCTCAGCTCTGGGCCAGGGCCGCGATCCCCAGTACCTTAGGCTCTCCGCCAGCTGCCCAGGCCCATGGCAGCATGTGACGATAGGCAGAGCTTGTGGCAGAGTCTGGCACAGTCTGCTCCAGCCCTGCTGGTCGCATGGCTGCCTCTCCCCACACAGCCACTCCCTGACCCACCTTCCCAGGTGGGGAGCTGCCCCCCTCCCCTCATGGAGAGCAGTCCCTGACTTCACCTACTCGGCTTAGTCCTCCCCTCCATCACCATGGACATGGCGCTTCAGAAATGACCAACTCATGCAACAGATCCCACGGGGACGCCTCCCATCTTCATCCTAACCAAGCCTCGGGAGAGCTGGACACTGCCAGCCAGCGCCCCTTCCTGGAACTCTCCTGCCCCTGGTTGTCTGGACACAGCCCCTCCTCCATCTGTAGGGCACCCAGGCCCTAAGTAGAAGCTACTGCAAGGAGCTGCTCCATGTCCCACTGGTCCCTTCCTGTGCATCAACTTCCTTGGCAGCTCCTACATCAGCAGCCCCCTCCCCTCGGGTAGCCACAGCCTTAGGTTTGCATTGTGTGGGACTATAACCATTGCACACGCACTTCTTTAAGACAACGGCCAGGTCTTTGCGTCTGTGGGTGTCCAGACCTGCCCCAGACCCCTCACACACGCTTTCATGTCCCCAGCCTCCTGTGGGGGCTTCCAGGCCTCCTCGGGCACAACTAGTGCCCCTCTGTGGGGCTTCCACAGACTGAGCCTCACCCACCTCACTGCAGTCATGCTCTCCCACCATCTGGTTAGACGGGTGGGGTACCCCACCAGCCAGGGGCCTCTCAGGGTGACCACTACCAATGTTGCCCCTTGCCCCTACCTTCCTGGCTTCTGACCCTGAGCCTGAGCCGCTGCCATACCTCTGGCATAACTGGGGTCATCCGGGTCACTGCTATCTGAGTCAGAGGACCCTGCAGGCTCTGTGCGCAGGGGGGGCAGGATGCTGTCCCCCTCCACCATGGCCTCCTTCAGCAGCAGTGAGTCAAACTTGACTGTGTAGTAGCCGCTGTCCACATCTGGAGGTGGGGGACAAAGACAGGCCAGGTAAGCAGCCTCAACAGGTGCAGGAGCCACACTGGAAGTTGGGAACAACGTGGGGCCAAGGCAAGGGTGGTCTTTCTCCTCTTGGGCACAGAGCAGGGTCCCTATGCCCAACCAAAGGAGTGGTCATGTGAGAATAACACATGTGATGCATGGGGAGGGCTTTCCAGGAAGGGCCCTGTCAGGGAGGCCCATAGGCAGCCTCACCAGTGATCCGCGCTGGGTACCAGAGGCCATCCTGCTGCTTGGCCAGACACGCAGAGCCGGCCTTCAGGGAGCTCAGGTCTGGGTCCTGGAAGGGGCGCAATTCATCCACAGAGACCACCTGCCCATGGGAGAACCTGCAGAGGGTCACAGGGGTGAAGCCCAGACATGGCCCACTGGGGGCAAGTGAACCCAGGAGAACCAAGTCCACCTGCCTGGGCACTGCACCAAAGGGAGCGAGAGATAGGGAGACAGACACATGTACACACACACATATACACACCCACACACATGCATATAAACACACCCACGCACGCACACGTATATACATGTACACGCACATACACACACGTGTGTGTGCTCTTTTGCACGCTCGTGCTCTCTCGCTCTCGAGATGGATCCGGCTACTTGGAGGACAAGATGCTTCGTGTCCCTCCTCAGCTTTCTGGGCTAGAGAAACCACAAGTGGCCAGCAGATGGCTTTGTGACTAAAGGTCCCCATTGCCTCTCCATCAGACATGAACAGACAATGAAGGCAGGTGTGAGTCCCCCCAAACCAACTAGGAGAACCCAGTTCTCATAGTGGTGCCTTAACTCTTAGATATGAGTGAACCAGTGAAACTAAAACCAAAACTGAGGGGGGGTGGGGTGAGGAGAAGGAAGTGTGGGGACCAAGGCCTGCCACCTTCAACTTTGCCAAATAAAGACATGAAGAAACTAACCACACACTAACTTCCACTGTGCCATCACTCCAAAGAGGAAGCTGTTCTAACCCGACAAGAGCAATCGAGGGCTGGCATTTACTGCACAACACAGAGCCAACGCTGGCCATGGCTGTCTTCCTGGCAGGAATCGGTGGTGAAGGAGATGGAGAGGTAATGGAAGGAGTCTCCGTCCCCGCCCATGGTGGACAAAGATGTCCTTAGTCGCCTCCCCAGCAGGATTCTGGGCAGCTCCTCTCACACTGCCTGTCCTCAGGCACCCAGGGCACTGCCAAAACTGAATGGCACCAGCAGCTGCAAGACTAGGCCCCGAATGTGCACGACCATGGAGACTCTGTGATTGAAAAGTCCTGTTCAACTGAGGAGCAAAACAGTGTGCCCAAAAGGGGGACCCAGGGGCTGCCTGGTGGTGCAGCAGTTAAGTGCAGGCTTCACTTCACTGGCTCAGGGTTCGCAGGTTCGGATCCCAGGCTCAGACCGATGCACCACTTGTCAGCCATGCTGTGGCAGGCATCTCACATACAAAGTAGAGGAAGATGGGCACGGATGTTAGCCCAGGGCCAGTCTTCCTCAGCAAAAAGAGGAGGATTGCCGACAGATGTTAGTTCAGGGCTACTCTTCCTCACTAAAAAAAAAACAGGGGGGAGCCTAAACCCAGGGGTGAATTCAACCAAATACCCCCTTTGGCACACACACACATATGCACACACATGTACATACACCCACAGACACCACCAATTAAACCTTTCTGCAGGAGTCTTTGGCAATATTAGAAGGCTTAAAATTTGGTATATTACTCCTTAACCCAGCAAGTGCTTTTAAGAAATGATTCTAAAAAAATAATAATGAAAGTATGCAAAGATTTACCACAAGGATGTTAACCAAATACAAAAGGCTTGGAAATAACCTAAATTTCCAACCATGGGGAGTAGTTAATGGTATATCCATAAAATGAATTTAAAACTAAGAGAATGGGCAAACTGATCAATGGAATGACAAGAGCACCCAGGAGGAGCCCCACAGAGACTGAAACTTCACACAGGACAGAGGAAGCATCACAAACAAGTCAGAAAGAGAGGGATTATGGATTTCATAAGGAAAAAATTAAAAATTGGTTTCCCATATTAAAAAACCCCTCAATGGCCTACCTCACAACAGTCATGGAAGTATATTCCAGAATAAGTAAAAACCTGAACCTGAAAACAAGCATTTGAAACTATAAAGAAGGGTCTGACTTCCAGTCGTGGCCAAGTACAGAGGTCGTCACATCCTCTCCACAGAAAAACAAGGCTAAAACTGAGAAAAATTATCAAAATTCACAGCTTCAGAGCTGTGGAAATTGACTAAAGCAGACAACACACGGAGAAATGATTATTCTAAAAAAACTGCCCAGTTTGGGGATAGAACGGGGGGAGGGTCTGCAGCCTTCGCACTGGGGGCTGCTCCCTGCCCACCCTGGTCAGCAGACAGGAGTGTCACCTGCTTGGGATTGCAAAAGTAGCAGCAGCAGAGGGTGGGAGTGGGGCAGGGGCCTTGGAGCTAAAAGTGTGAACCTGATAAAAACTAACAGAGAAAACTGACAGCTTTGATGGCTTGGGGCTGTTGGCCCAAGGGGAGTGGGCATTGGGCCAGCCAAGTACTTAACAGGGAGACCCTGAAAATGAAATTTTTGTAATTTAGGTCCAGAAAACATACTAAAATAAACCAAAACACTCAGGAAAACAATTCAGAATCCAAAGTTGCTACACTATATCATCTGAAATGTCCAGTTTTCAACAAAAATTTACGAGTAATGCAAACAAACAAGAAAATGTGACCCATATTTAGGGAAAAAAGCAGTTGACAGAATCTGACTGATTGGGCCCAGATGTTGAATCTACCAAAGACTTCAAAGCAGATAGTATAAGTATATTCAAAGAATTAGAGTATGATGACAATGATTCAAGAAATAGAGGATCTTAAAAGAGAAGTGAAAATTATATAAAAGGAATCAAATGGAAATTCCAAAGTTGAAAAGTCAATGACTGAAATGAGAAATTCATCAGATGGGACACTTCTGGCTTCCAGTCTGGCATGTAAGAAGCTGGGAAGTCACCCCTCTGTCTTAACAAAAAGTGAAAAGCTGAACACACTGAAAAATCAACAGTTCTCTTCTTAGATCCATCAGAGAAGTGAGGTCACAGGGCAAAGTGTGGCCCCAAGTTTGGAGACCAACAGGTGAACACAGAGAATCACAAGTGACTGGGGCTGGAACTGCCGCCGCAGGACCCAGCACCAGAAAGGGAACCTGCCCATGACTGACGGCTGGAGGCTCAGTGAGGGCCCCATCACAGGGGTTCCCACACGTCTGTGAGTTCTACTCCAGGAGCTCCACCAGGCTCTCATCATGCAAACTGGAGAAAAATCCCCTCGTGCTCTGGCAGAGGAAGGGGAAAAGGAACCATTCTGAAATATGCCATCCACTCTGTTCTTCACAAGGCCTGCCCTCAGGGGAAAGCAGCTAACCAGGGCCTAACCTGATGGGGTTTTATCAGAGCCTAATTGAACTGGGGGTTAGGGAACACCCAAACCTAGCCCATGCCAGCCATCCTGCCCTACCGGAGTGGAGCATGCGTGCGTGTGTGTGTGTGTATGTGTGTGTGACTGAGAAGCACACGTGAAGTTCACAGTTTAGAGGCACAGGTTCACCACAGACTGAGATCTAATCACAAGACTATAAATGCTTCCCCCCACACCACATCACTAAACGGCTATTTACAGTTCCTTTACCCAGTATGTCATGCTTAGCTATCAAGAAAAAAATTACAAGACATACTAAAAGGCAAAAACACAGTATACCAAAATATGCATAATAGAGTCTCAGAATAAGAGGGAGAGAAAGGTGCAGAAAGAATGTTTGCAGAATTGAAGAATAATGGTTGAAAAGTTTTCAAATTTGATGAAAGACATGAATCTACAAGTCAAAGAAGTTCAGTGAACTCCAAGGAGTACAAACTGAGATCCACAATGAGGTACATTATGATCACCTGCTGACACCCAAAGACAAAGAGAGAACCCTGAAAGTAGCAAAAGAGAAGTGACTCTTCACACACAGGATCCTCGGTCAGGACGACTGCGATTTCCATCAGAAACCATGGAGGCCAGAAGGCAGTGGGACGGCATATTTAGAGTCCTGAAAGAGGAACACTGTCAACCAAGGATTCTGTATCTGGCAAAACTATCCTTCAAAAATGAAGGAGGGGGCTGGCCCGGTAGCGTAGTGGTTAAGTTCACGCGCTCCACTTTGGCGGCCTGGGGTTTGCAGGTTTGGATCCCGGGTGCAGACCTATGCACTGCTTGTCAGCCATGCCGTGGCAGTGTCCCATATATAACATAGGGGAAGACGGGCACAGATGTTAGCCCAGGGCCAATCTTCCTCAGCAAAAAGAGGAGGATTGGCAACAGATGTTAGATCAGGGGCAATCTTCCTCACCAAAAAAAAAAAAAGAGAAATGGACATTCCCATGTCAACAAAAGCTGAGGGAGTTCATTGCTAATAGACCTGCCCTGAAGAAACACTAAAGGGAGTCCTTCAGACTGAAGTGAAAGGGCACTAGACAGTAACTCAAGTCATATGCACACTGGTAAGGGTAACTACGTAGGTAAGCATAAATGTCAGTATTATTATTTTTTTGGTTTGTAACTCATCTTTTTTTCCTTGTATGATTAAAAGACAAATGCATAAAGTAATAATCACAAATCTGTATTTCTGGCCACACAATGTATAAAGATGTAATTTGTAACAGTAACAACATAACAGGGGGTGGACTGTATAGGAGCAGAGTTTTTTTATGCTACTGAAGCTAAACTGGTATTAATTCAAACTAGATTGTTCTACGTTTAAGATGTTAATCATAATCTACAGGTTAACCATTAAGAAAATAACATAAGTGGCCAGCCCCGTGGCCTAGTGGTTAAGTCCGGCACGCCCCGCTTCAGCAGCCCGCCTCCGCAGGTTCGATCCCGGGCACAGACCTATGCCACTCATCAGCCAGGCTATGGTGGCAACCCAGACATAAAACAGAAGAAGACTGGCACAGATGTTAGCTCAGGGCTAATCTTCCTTAGCAAAAGAGAGAAAAATAACGTAAAAATATGCAGAAAAGAAAAATAGAAGGGAATCAAAATGATACACCAGAAAAAACAAACACAAAGGAAGGCAGTAATGGAACAGCTGAGAAACGAAAAAGACGTAAGGCACACAGAAAACAAATAATAAAATGGCAGAGGCGAGTCCTTCCTCAGCAACTACTTTAACTGTAAATGGATTAAACTCTAATTAAAAGACAGAAATTGGAAGAATGGATAAAAAGTTATCCAAGTCTATGTCATCAATAAGAGACTCATTTTGGGTCCAAAGACAACAACAGGTTGAAAGTGAAAAGAAAGATATTCCATGCAAATAGTAATCTAAAGAGAGCTGGGACGGCCATACTAATATCAGACAAAATAGACTTAAGTCAAGACAAAGAAGGATATTACATATTGATGAAAGAGTCAATCCATCTGTAAGATATAACAATTATACACTTATAAACACCTAACAATAGAGTCCCAAAAATACATAAAATGAAAATTGACAGAATTAAAGGATGAAATAAACATTTCTACAATAACAGTTGCAGACTTCAACACCACACATTCAACAATGGATAGAAAAGCCAGACGAAAGACCAGAAGGAAAGAGAGGACTTGAACAACTAGACCTGCAGACATCTACAGAACAGTTCACCCAACAACAGCAGAATATGCGTCCTTCTTGAGGGCACATGGAATATTCTCCATGATAGACCACATGTTGGGCCACAAAACAAGTCTCAATACATTTTAAAACACTGAGATCATACAAAGTACCTTTTCCTGTTTCAATGGGATGAAATTAGAAATCAGTGACAAGGAAATCTGGAAAATTCACAAATATGTGGAAATTAAGCAACACATTCTTAACCAACAGGTCAACGAAAAAATCAGAAAAGAGATTAGAAAATATTTTGAGATGAATGAAAATGAAAATACAACATAACAAAACTTATGGGATGCAGGGAAGCAGTGCTCACTGGGAATTTATAGATGTTAATGCCTACATTAAAAAAAAAAAGAGGGCTGGCCCCGTGGCCGAGTGGTTAAGTTTGACAAGCTCCACTTCGGCAGCCCGGGTTCAGTTCCTGGGCCTGAACCTACACCATTTGTCAGAGGCCATGCTGTGGCAATGACCCACATACAAAATAGAGGAAGACTGGCACAGATGTTAGCTCAGGGCCACTCTTCCTCAGCAAAAAAAAAAGCAATTAATAATTTCATTTATAATAGCATCAAAATGAATAAAATACTTAGAAATAAATTTAACCAAGGCTTGTGAACTACAAAACACTGCTGAAAGAAATTAAAGAAGACCTAAATCAATGGAAAGACACTCCATGTTCATGGATCAGAAGACTTAATACTGTTAGAACGGCAACACTTCCCAAAGTGACCTGCAAGAGTCAATGCAATTCCTATCAAAATCCCAATTTTATGCAGACAGGGACAAGTAGATTTTAAAATTCATATGGAATTGCAAAGGATCTTGAATACCCAAAAGAATCTTGAAAAGAAAAGCAAATGTTGGCGTACTATCACACTCTGATTTCAAAACTTACTACAAAGCTACAGTAATCAAAACAATGTGGTATTGCTTTAAGAAGACATATAGACCAATGAAATGGGAGAGGAAGCTCAGAAATAAACCCTCACATATATAATCAATCGATTTTCAACAAGGGTGTCATGACTATTCAACGGGGAAAGGATATGCTTTTCAACAAATGGTGCTGGGGAAACTGGATCTCCACATGCAAAAGAATTGAGGTTGGACCATTACCTTACACTGTTAGAGTATGTGACTTATAAGGGAAATAAAATGAGATTACTATTATATTTTTCAACAATATTTTATGTATGAAGAAAATGGAGTAACATATCTAAAATATTCAAGGAAAGTAATGTGAGCCAAGAATTTTACATCCAACAAAACTGACCTTCAACTATGAAGGACAAACAAAAACTTATCAACATGCCAGACCTCTGGGACTATGACAGGCACACCTCAGAGATACTGCAGGTGCGGTTCCAGACCACCACAGTAAAGTGAATGTCGCAACAAAGCAAGTCACAGGAAGCTTTTGGTTTCCCGGGGCATATAAAAGTTTACTATACTGTAGTCTATTAAGTGTGCAATAGCATTATGTCTAAAAATACAATGTACATACCTCAAGTGAAAAACACTTTAATGCTAAAGAATGCTAACCATTGTCTGAGACTTCAGCAAGTCATAATCTTTAAAAAAAAATTTTATTGATGTCATAATAGTTTATCACAGTGTGAAATTTTAGTTATACATTATTGTTTGTCTCTCACCATATAAATGTGTCCCTTCACCCCTTGTGCCCACCCCCAACCCGCTGCCCCTTGGTAACCACCAAACTGTTCTCTCTGTCCGTGTGTTAGTTTATCTTCCACATATGAGTGAAATCATGCAGTGTTTGTCTTTCTCTGTCTGGCTTATTTCGCTTAACATAATACCCTCCAGTCCATCCATGTTGTTGCAGATGGGACGATTTTGTCTTTTTTTATGGCTGAGTAGTAGTCTTTTTGCTGGTGGAGGGTCTCGCCTTGATGTCGATGGCTGCTGACTGATTAGGGTGGTGGCTGCTGAAGGCTGGGGTGGCTGTGGCAATTTCTTAAAATAAGACAATGAAGTTTACCACTTCAATTGACTCTTCCTTTCATGAACAAATTCTCTGTAGTATGCGATGCTGTTTGATAGCTTTTACCCACAGTAGAACTTCTTTCAAAACTGGAGTCAATCCTCTCAATCCCTGTGGTTGTTTTATCAACTAAGTTTCTGTAACATTCTAAATCCTTTGTTGTCATTTCAACAATCTTCACAGCATCTTCACCAGGAGTAGATTCCCTCTTAGGAAACTGTTTTCTCTGCTCATCCATAGGGAACAACTCCTTATCCATTGAAGTTTTATCATGAGACTGCAGCAATTCAGGCACATCTTCAGGCTCCACTGCTAATTCTAGTTCTCTTGCCGTCTCCACCACGTCTGCAGTTACTTCCTCTACTTTGAAGTCCTGAACCCCTCAGAGTCATCCATGAGGCTGGAATCAACTTCCTCCAAACTCCTGTTCATGTTGGTGTTTTGACCTCTTCCCAGGAATCACCAATGTTCTTAATGGCATTTAAAATGGTGACTCCTTTTCAGAAGGTTTTCAATTTACTTTGCCCAGATCCATCAGAGGAATCACTGTCCGTGTAATCTACTGTCTTACAAAATTTATTTCTTCAATAAAAAGACTTGAGAGTCGAAATTACTCCTTGATCCTTGGGCTGCTGAATGGATGTTGTGTTAGCAGGCATGAAAACAACATTAATCTCATTGTACATCTCCATCAGAGTTCTTGGGTGACCAGGTACATTGTCAATGAGCAGTAGTATTCTGAAAGGAATCTTTTTTTCTGAGCAGCAGGTCTCAACAGTGGGCTTAAAATATTCAGTAAACCATGTTGTAAACAGATGAGTTGTCATCCAGGCTTTGTTGTTCCATTTATAGAGCATAGAAAGAGTAGATTCAGCATAATTCTTAACGGCTCTAGGATTTTCAGAATGGTAAATGAGCACTGGTTTCAACTTAAAGTCATCAGCTGCCTTAGCCCCTAACAAGAGACTCAGCCTGTCCTTTGCAGCTTTGAAGCCAGGCATTGACTTCTCTTCTCTAGCTGTGAAAGTCCTAGATGGCCTCTTCTTCCAATATAAGGCTCTTTTGTTACAGTGAAAGTCTGTTGTTTAGTGTAGCCACCTTCATTAGTTATCTTCGCTAGATCTTTTGGATAACTTGCTGCAGCTTCTACATCAGCACCTGCTGCTTCTTGTTGTACTTTTATGTTACAGAGATGGCTTCTTTCCTCAAATCTCATGAACCAACCTCTGCTAGCTTCCAACTTTTCTTCTGCAGCTTCCTCACCTCTCCCAGCCTTCCTGGAATTGAAGAGAGTTAGGGTCTTGCTCTGGATTAGACTTTGGCTTAAGGGAATGTTGTGACTGGTTTGATCTTCTATCCAGACAATAAAACTTTCTTCAGAGCAGCAACAAGGCTGTTGCACTTTCTTACCATTCATGTGTTCACTGGAGTAGCACTTTTAATTTCCTTCAAGAACTTTTCCTTTGCATGCATTCACAACTTGGCTAACTGTTTGGTGCATGAGGCCTAGCTTTCAGCCTGTCTCAGCTGTCAACAGGCCTTCCTCACCAAGCTTAATCATTTCTAGCTTTTGATTTAAACTGAGAGACGTGCGACTCTTCCTTTCACTTGAACACTTAGAGGCCATGGTAGGGTTATTAGTTGTTGGCCTACTTTCAATATTGTTGCGTCTTGGGGAACAGGGAGGCCCCAGGAGAGGGAGAGAGACAGGAGAACAGCCAGGCGGTGAAGCAGTCACAACACACACAACATTTATTAATTAAGTTCGCTGTCTTATATGGGTGCCATTTGTGGTGGCCCAAAACAATCACAATAGTAACATTGAGATCACAGATCACCATAACAAATATAATAATAATGAAAAGTTTGAAATATAGCGAGAATTACCAAAATGTAATACAGAGACATAAAGTGAGCAAATGCTGTTGAAAAAATGGTGCTGATAGACTTGCTCGAGGCAGGGTTGCCAGAAACCTTCAATTTGCAAAAAATGCAGTATCTGTGCAGTGCAATAAAATGAGGTATACCTATATTCCTATGAGCCCTTCCTGAGGAATCTTCTAGAACATGAAAGACACAACATATGGACTGATGGTGAGCATGAAACATATAGTTCTTTCTAGAACTGAGGCTGAGAGCAAGAGGGAGATGATGGTACATAACAGCCATATGATCTGACAGCGCAGCTCTAGTGCAATCATTAAGAACAGCTGGGAGAATGGGGGTAGTACATGTAAAAACATTTTTAACAGTTTTCAATCAGCATAACTGAAGAACGAGTGTTGTTATTCTGAGAGTGTCATGTGTGTGTAAAATAGAATAAAACAAATAAGTAATTAGGGGACATCATCCCCTGTGTCCTTGAGCACCAGAATCCTGGGTGAAGAAGGAAATCCTGGGCAGAGATGTGATCCAGAAAAGACTAAGTAAAACACCGCAGTCCTCAGTCTAAATTGGAAATATCCAGATGAATTCACAAAGTATTTTGTCTTTAAAAACATAGGTATATGCCATGTGTATACACTCACATGTACATACGTGTGTGTTCACTGATATTTCTTAGCTCCGTCCACTGGAGACCTAGGACAATGACCGACCAAGCAAGAGAGCATCCCAGTGCCCACATTGTGGGTCTTGAGATATCATTTCCCATTAAAAGAAACCAGGGCTTCCTGGAGACGTTGCTGACTCCAGGTCTGGGGAAGGGAAAGCATGGATGAGTGTGGAACATCCTGACTCCCAGCAACGACTACTGGGCCACGTCACAAGGACACGGGAGCCAATGTGAAGAGGTTCCCACTTGCCAAAGGTGGGATATTTGAGTCTCAATAAGGATCAGAATCTCAGTGGACAGCAATTCATCAAATATATTTAAATCCATGAGTCCATAAGGATATTAATTATTTTTTAAAAGCTAATTCATCACCTTCTCAGGATGAAAGAGAATGAATTTATTATCTTGGAAATTAAGTAAACAAAACAGAAAAATCCAGCATGCATCCTGCCTTTTCTATATGGACTGTACCCCTGGGCAGCCAGGTGGTAGATGAGGGAAAGCGTCTGTTTACAACATTCCAGCTAATAAATGAAATGAACGGATAGAATTAAAAGATCTCTATTCTGCAACCCCACTGAATCAGTGGATCTAGGCATTGCGCATTAGGGGCTGCTAACATCACAAAAGAAAAACTCGACTCAGGTGCCTCCTGATGAACAAACAGCACCTGGAGTCTTGCCAAAGGAAGAGAACTTAGTGTGATCAAGTCCCTGGACACAGCTGCCAGCTTGCAGTGGACAGAGAACATGCCGGACTGCACCAGCGGTGTTCAGTAATGGGTCAGAGAGTCCAGCCCTTCAACAGTGACGCTGTGAGGCCAGGACAGGCAGGCAGAAGGGTATGCACCACCAGATCCAGACACAGCAGGCTTCCACGGTGAGTACAATTAAACTGTTGACACCACAGCCGCACTTGAGCGGTAAGCCATAAAAACACAAGGAGGTGTAATCATAAAAGTCAGGATAGTGGTTACTTTCAGAGGAGGGAGAAGGCTGTGTTTGGGCTGAGGCTCAGGGAGGGGCTTCTGGGGTGGTCAGCATATTTGTAGTTTGATCTGAGTGCTAACTACTAGGGTGTTCCAATAATTCCTCATATTATGTCTTTACTTCCTGTATCCGACTCTATTTTACAATAACAAGATAAAAACTAAAAATCTACCATGTGCTTACTACATGTTAGGTAGTACTCTAAATTCTTTGCACATATTAATGCACTCCTTTCTCCCAACAACTGTGAAAGATGATTCTCATCTCTGTTTTACAGATAAGGAGACTGAAATATAGAGATTAAGTTACAACAAACATATGAAAAGATACTCACTCTCGCCACTAATCAAGGAAATACAAATTCAGTCAAGATACCATTTTCCCAGCTTTCAATGGGTACGAATCTGCAAGTCAGATAACATTACTGCAGATTGTGGAGAAGACTAGGGACTAGGAACTGTACCTCATATGAAAACAAAAAATTTGCACATACTCTCCATGGTGGTTACACACTAGGGAAATTCTCATCAGATACAAAAGAAGACAGGTACTAGGATGTTCACAGCACATTGTAATAAGTAAAAATTGGAAAACATCACAAAAGGACACAAAAAATAAAATTCATGGCACATTCATATGAGAGAAAATAACGCAAGTTAAAATGAATGAAATAGTTCTATAAATATCAACCTGGCCATGTGTCACAAACATGCGTACTGGAAACAGCAAGTTGCAGAACTAACCACACTGTACGATACCACTTACTCAGACGAAGCACAGACGTGTACTGCTTATGGACACACATGTGCTTGTAAAGAACTAACACATACTAGAGATGTACACACCCAAGCATGACAATGACAGCCTTCCGGGATTGGCAGAGGACTCTGGCAGAGCGGGGTCAACATTGTCTATTTTACTGTATTTTAAGAAACCCAAAACAAATGCTAGAAAATAACTTATCAGTCCCAGGTGATGGCGAGATGGGTGCTCGCAGGACGTGTCAGTGGGGCCTAAAGCTGACATCGCAAAGCACAGTGGTTAGGGGCTGTCTCAGAGCCAGACTGCCAGGGCAGGCCCCAGGTCCTACCTCATGGGGATGCCGCACACAGTTGATACTGTGAAACTCTAGGAACAGTGCCTGACCCAGAGAAAGCAGCACATGGACGTGCTCCCTCTCATCATCACAGGGGACATCGTGCAGGGACGTGGACTTGCCCTTCAGAGGGACTAAGGGCCGAAAAGATGGAAGGGTTATACCTCTTCCTTGACCCGTTTACTGGTGACATGGTGCGTCCGCTCTGAAAACTCATCGAGTACCCTTATGACCTACGAGCTGTTCTGTATGTGTGCTATTCTTTAACAAAACCTACAAAGAAGAAGAGGAAATGTCCCAAATAAGACTTGAGACCCTGCAAGAGTCTATAAAGAAATAAGACGAGCAAAGAACTAGAGACAGTTACCCTGAACTATTGGCTAAAAGAGAAAATTATCTACTAGAAATTTCAGTAAATATTCTTTCCAAAGTTAAAGCACGAAGCAGCAAAATCAGTCATGCACTAAAGAAAAGAAGACATCGTCACGACCGCCGTGGGAATGCGAGCGTGAACGAGGTACTACTGTTACAGGTTAGGTGCAACAGCGACACGGAGATGATCTTTTTATAACGTCCTTACCAGTTACATTAGGGGTGCATCCTGAAGTACACACACAAGAAGAAAAACAGTAACTTCCAAAATTTGTTTAAAACAGTTCAAGGAAAAAAGCAGGGCAGGGAGAAGAGACGAAGGAGACGGGAAAGGCGGGTAGCGCGGGGGTGAGGACAGCGCGGGCGGCCACGCTCCCTAACTTCGCGCGCGCTTGAGTCTCCGCGGCAGACGTAAACGATAGGTCTCACCGTGAAGAATGAAGGTCCCCCCTTCCCACAGGAGCCCTTCCACGCTTCCTGATTCGCCCGAGAAGACCCAAGGAGACACTCAGACCAGGACACGCCGCCAGCCCAGCCGCCCCGCCCGGGGGCTCACCTGCACTCCTCCTGGAAGCGGCACTTGCCCTCCAGGAAGAACGGGCAGGGCTTCAGGGACCGGTGCGTGGGGTAGAGGTAGAGCACGCGCACGCCCGCCGCGCCGCCGGCCGCCGCCTCCGCGCCCACGACCATGGCGTTGTGGTACTCCAGGGTGCCCCACGGGCTGTAGTAGGGCGCGCTCACCTTCCGCCCGCTCAGCCCGCCGCCGTCCTCCGCGTCGTCCTCCTCCTGTCCCGGCGCGCTGGGCTCCGGCCCAGCGTCGCTCTCGGGGACAGTCTCCGATTCCGCCCCCGGGGCTCCTGGCACTTCCGCTGCCTCGGCCACGGCCTTCTGGAAGGCCAGGTACTCGGCCTCGTCCCGGGCCGGGTGCTCGCCGTCCAGCGCGGCCAACAGCTTGCTCTTCCTGACGGACACCAGGCTGGCCTCCGTGAGCGCGATCAGCTCCTTGAGGTCCCGCTGCAGCCGGCGCAGGTCAGCGAGCTCGGAGGCGTCCAGGCCCGCGCGCAGGGCCCGCTCCACCTGCCGCAGCTGCGCGCCGTGGCTCAGCAGGGCGGCCTGCAGGCTGTCCTCGTCCATCCCGGGGGTGGCCCGGGTCCTCGGGGGGCGGCTCGGTCCTCGGGGAGGCGGCTCGGTCCTCGGGGGGCGGCCCGGGAGGGGGCGCTGCGGGGAGAGAAGCCGGTGAGCCGGCGGAGCCTGAGCCGACGGGCGCGGGGCCCTCAGGACACCCTCAGGGCCGCCCGCGGAGCCGGGGGCAGCTCTCGGTCCCGCTGCAGGGCCGAGAAGACAGGCGGGGAGCGGCTCTCGGCTCCGAGGGGAAGAGCCACAGCCTGAGCCTGGCTGCGGGCCCCACGCCGCGTCTCCCGGCCCGGGTGCTGCCGCTGGGCTCCATGGGGCCTCCGCGCCCTCGCCGGGCCATAGAGAACCCGCAGCCTCACCGGCTAGAGCGGCCCGGGGGCCCCGCTTCCGCCCTCGCAGCCGACAGGCACTTCCTCCCGAGCGAGGTCGTCACCGGAAGTGCCTGGAGCGGGGGCCACCGAGACGGCTCCGCTCATTTTCGCACGGTCGGTTCGCATCCCGTCGGGCGCCGCGCAGGGTCAGCGGGGCCAGGCGCGGCAGCCGGCGGGCGCAGGTAGGCGGGCGGGGTTTCCGCCTCCCGTGCGGGTCCGAGGCCGCGGCGAGGACCGGCGGACGGGGCTCCGCCGTCGCAGCGGCCGGTCCGCGGTCCCTGAAGGCCGGTGTCCGGCCGGGGTGGTCCGTCCCCACCAGCCCGCCCCTAGCCGCCCCCCCCCACGCACCCCGCTCCCGGAGGCGGGCGTCCGGGGTTCCTGCCCTGTTTCCCGGACTCCGGGCGGGCAGGGGCAGCTGGTTTTCGCGGGCCGGAGTGGGAGGGGCGCGGTTACCCGGCCGGAGAGCGCCCGGTGGGTCGGGAGGGCGTGGAGCCTTGAGGGACCTGGGGCTCGGGGAGCGGAGGGAGGCCCGGCGGTGACTGGGAAGGAGGAGGAGTGCACTGGAGCGAGGACACCAGGCGGCGGTCCGGAGGGGTGGGGAGACCAAAGAGAGACGGGCGGCGAGAGGCGTCGGGAGTGCTCCAGGCTAGAGCTGGGCAGTCAGCGGGCAGGGCCGGCGGGCGCTGTCCACCGCTGTGGGCAGCTGGCGGGAGGGGGCGCCGGTCGGAACGTCGTGACTGGTCTCTCGCGATGTCCAGGGCAGGATGTACACGCTGCTGTCGGGCTTGTACAAGTACATGTTCCAGAAGGACGAGTACTGCATCCTGATCCTGGGTCTGGACAATGCCGGGAAGACGGTGCGTGCCTGTGACCCCTCTCCTTTTGGTTTTATGCCCTCATCTGCATGCCCATCACCCAGACAGCATTCAAACCCCATTTAAGGCCACGGGACAGTCACCACCAGCTGCTTTGAAAGCAAAACGTTCTTCTAGTTTTCTTTGTTTTAAAGGAATGGGTTAAAGGAGGAACACTGGGGAAACAGACTTGGAAACTTTTTCAGCCCTTACCTAACGTCTCTTTCTCCTGCTCCGCAGACCTTTCTGGAGCAGTCAAAAACCCGGTTTACCAAGAACTACAAGGGAATGAGTCTATCGAAAATCACCACCACTGTTGGTCTAAACAGTAAGGGGGTCCCTTAGGGCTGTGGGTTTGGGGGGCAGACCCCTAGGATGCTGTCATGACCTCAGGCCAGCAAGCAGGCAGCAGAGCCCTGTGTATGAGGCCTCTGCTCCAGGCTCGTCGGCTGGTCCTTGAGGAGCACTAGAGCGGCCTCTCTGCCGGAGAGCTGGGAGACAGGTGTCAGGGACCAAGGCCACAGCCTCGCCCATTTTCTTCTCTCAGTTGGCACTGTGGACGTGGGAAAGGCTCGCCTCCTGTTCTGGGACTTAGGGGGGCAGGAAGAGCTGCAGTCTCTGTGGGACAAGGTAAGATGAGTGCTGTGTACTGCCTGCCCCTGGTGCCATTTCTCCCCAGGTGGCACCCCTGGGCCTCTTCCTCGCTCTCCTCAGAAAGCCTTAGGCTCACCTTTTTCTCCTGTCAGCAGCTCCCGTCACCCACTTTGTTCCTGAGCTCCCCTCCCCCCGTCCTATCCCGGTTCCCGCATCACTCCCCTGACAGTGAGGACACTCTTGGTTCCTTTTGGTTTAGAGATTTTGTTGCTACTTACCCCAGGACAACACAAGATATGACCAAGAAACAGATGTTGGGAAGGCATCACACTTGTGCTCGGCTTCACCACCAAGGCCTGCGTCTCCCCCACTGGGTTCCTCTCCCTCAGTGTTAGCTTAGGATCTGTCCTCTGTGGTGGCCCTTTCCCTATCAGGGAGGATGTCCTCAAAGGCCCACAGCAACTGCATCCTCTTTTGACATAGGTTTTGGGCATTTCTGAGACCCCAGTGTGGTGCTCCTCCCCCCAAACCCCAAGACTAGAGTCTGTCTCCAGCTCAGCCTGTGCCCAACACTGGGGTCCAGCAGCAAGCGGGACAGGCTTAGATCCTTCCCTAGGCAGCCCCCTTCTGATGGATTGGCATAGTGGGTTTGGTGCAGCCCAATGCTGGGGTGTAGATGTGTCCACCTAACACTTGCTGGTTGCCTATGTGTTTAGAACTGAGTGCCTAAGTCTTGATTTCTGGTTTGACCCCAGCAGCAGGTACCCAGGACCTTTTCCTGGTCCCCCCCGAGTGTTCTCTCTTGCTCTGATTTCTAGCCAAGAAGGCAGCTTCCATTCTGTGGCTAGAAGGTCACTGACAGGCTCTCTGTGGCCATTTAAGTTGGACTGAGGCAGAGCCAAGCCTGCTGTCTGAACCCTAGACCCATGTGGGGAGTGAAACAGATCCCGCTGTTGTGTCACAGGCTAAGGTCTCAGGAGCAGGTGCTGAGATGGAGGTTGGGGTGCGGGGTGCGTGTTGGTGACCAGCACCTGGGGAGGGAGCCGAGAGGACATGAGACCAAGCAAGGGGAGGGGTCAGCTCGGATGCTGCAGCCAGAGAGACTGTGGCTGGCCCAGCAGGGAGCCCTGGATGAAAACTGCTCATGGCTGCCCCCTGTCAGGCCAAGTTGGCTGTGACTCCATACTGCCTGGCGAGTCACCATGGTGGGCTGCCCTGGGCAGCTGTGACCTAGTAAGGTGGCTCTTTGTGGGTCAAAATGGGTCCTGCAGGAGCCAACTAGAGGCTGACCACTAGTTGGGGTACACTGCCTGCCACTGGTCAGCAAGGCTGCAGCAGGTTGCAGGTTCCTGTGCTGGTAACCGCCCACCATGCTCTGCTTGGAGTGGCTCCTCCAAGATCAGGGCCTCCTCCTGAGGGGAAGCTGGAAGAGGGAGGAGAGGGACAAACCAGCCACAAGCTGGCTTCACAGCTGGTTGTGGTCCCCTTCACTGCCACTTCTGCCCATGCTGTGATCTCATCACGAGAGTCTGAGCCCCTGACTGCTGAGCTCTCCTTCTCTGGCGGACCCCTGGGTTCCTCACGTGCTCCTCGGCTTGCTGTGGAGTGGGCACCCCCCTCTTGCTGATGGGGTCAGTTACCCTCTGCCAGGGAGGGGTCTCTGCTGGGCCCTGGACACAAGTTGCCCAGCATGTCCAGGAGGCGGCCAGGGGTTGTGACTCAGCAGGTCTCCTGCTGTTCCCCTGGTGAACGGGTGCCACTGTGCCAACCACACCCCCAGCCCTGCAGACCCCAGACCAGGACAAGCAGCAGAGTCACCTGTGGGTCTCTGCGGGGGATGGGAAGTAGAGTTCTTACTCCCCGCCTAGTTGCCTGACGCTGCATCCTGGGCCCTGGCCCCCATGCAGTCCAGCACTGCAACACTGTGTTGGGCCAGCCGAGTCATTTTGTCCCCGGCAGATGTCTGGTGGCCCTTCAGTCCCCGTGTCCACTGCCTCACATCTGCCCCACACCTTCATCCAGGCTGTGTACTGCTGCCCATGGGTCTGTGCGCATGCCAGCCTTGGGCCACGTCTGCTCACACAAGTGGGACCAGGTGGACCACTTGGCACTCTACCACCGGGAGGACTCCTGGTTCCTGTTCCTCTAGGCCACACCCAAAAGACCTTTGGCGTGTGCCCACCCAGAGCCAAGCTTGAGCCCTTCCCTTTTTCCACGGGTTGTGTAGGATCCCCCAGCATAGTCACACATGATGTAGCCTTCATGGTCTGGAGCATGGCAGGTGCTGTGGGGCCAGAGCAGCCTGCTGTGCCCCCGGTCCTGTTCATACTCAGCCCCAGATGTGCTGCTCTTGTCACTGCCATCACTGTTGGACTGTCACCTTACATCTGCTGGGTGTGGCAGCAGCTCCAGCTTAACCTGTCAGGGCCCAGTCCCGCACCAGGAGTGAAGTCCTCTGCCACTCCCTGGGGTCCAGGGGCTGCCTGGTGATTCTCTCACTGGGCTTGCTGCAAACTTCACACAGTGTCCCTTTCTGCTATGGAGACCTCCACTGTAGGGCCTGCCAGCTCTCTTGTATCAGCCCCAAGATGGCCAGCCTGCTGCCCTCACGTTGCCCAGCATGTGGGCCAGAGAAGTTCCTGTGTGTGGGACTGGTGGCCTGCAGAAGCCAGGAGGCCCTGTGTAGTAGGTGCAGATACAAAAGCTTGTCTTGTGCTGGGGTGGGGGCACCCTGCTCATTATACCCCAAGAATCGTCCAGAGCTGCCAGGCCTGTGCCTCCCCAGTTATCTCCCACCCTTCAGAACACGTGCATCACCAGGGCCTTTGGCTCGCTGACCACTGGCTCCTCCTGCCCAGCTAGCAGAACTGCCTTGCTGTAGCGGTCAGTGTGGTGTTCTGTGGAATGTGTGGATGTTCCAGGTCCCTGGGCTCTTGTGACAGGTGGGCAGGAGAGCTGGGGCAGAGTGGCAAAGATGCTGCTGTCCACTTCATGTGAACCTGGGTGCTTGCAATGTTCTGATCGGGATAGAGAGTGGACTCGCCAAATCTGGGGTTGCGTTCCTCGTACCCCACGCTCAGTGGGTCCATCCCTCGTATGTCCCTGCTTTGTGCAGCTGTCTTTTCCCAGGGATGCTATGTTCCATTCTGTCCCCCGGCCCCGGGCTTTGGTGGTTAAGTGTTGTGGGAGATCCTGTGATGCTTTGCTGTCAGCAGGCCCAGGGCTAACTGCCCTTCTGGCACCAGTCTGGCCTGCAGAGCTTGGAGCTCAGTGACACTGGTTTGGTCTCTGGCCCTGCCGTCCTGTGTAGGAGCCAGAGCTGCTTCTGATGTGGTGCTGGCCTCACCCTCCTGGCCTTCCCAGGGCTCATCAGTGGCACACCTATCAGGGTTGCCATCCATGCCAGCACAAGGCCCCACCAGTGCACTCTCCACCTCCGGGTCTGCAGAGGGACCGGCTTGGTCTGGGCTCCTCCAGCCCCCAAGCCCCATCTTCCCTTCTGGCTACCAGCAGGCCAGCGGTCACAGGCGGTTCTCGGGAGCAGACACTGAAGTGGGGTTGGGGTGCAGCACTGGGAAGTGTGGGGGAGGTGGCCATTCCCCATCCAAGGTCAACAGCCCTTCCTGACGGGCTGTGGGGGTGCATCTCCACTCTGCCCTACCTCCCCACCCCGAGAAGGGTCTTCTAGTCAGCAGTGCCCGCTGGGGCGGCTGAGTGCCCATGGCTCAACACCCTGTTCCTGCCCCTTCCCAGTACTACGCAGAGTGCCATGGCGTCATCTACGTCATTGACTCCACGGACAAGGAGAGACTCTCAGAGTCCAAGAGAGCGTTCGGTGGGTGTGGCCTGGCCAGGGCTGGGAGGGGGCTGGGGGAAATGATCAGGTCCAGTCTGCACATCTCATGTGTCCGGAGCTGGCCTTGGGGGGAGGCTGGGCTCACACCAGGTCAGAAGGGCCCTGGCCCAGAGAAAGAGCATCCACGCCTGTGGAGAGTTTGGCAGGGATGTGGGGACCCCTGGGCAGGGCCAGGTGGTCAGAAGTGGACGAAGGGTGCTCACCACCACCTCTCTGTCCGCCAGAGAAGATGGTCACGAGTGAGGCACTGGACGGCGTCCCCATCCTAGTGCTGGCCAACAAACAGGACGTCGAGGTGAGCCCCCTTGCCACAGTGGAGCCCTGCGGTGTGAGCTGCCCCTACTGCCAGGGGAGCGGAGGTGCCTGTTCCAGGGAGAGGGCCACCGCCTTCCTCGGACACCCAAGCCGTGCCTGCCTGGAGTGCACGGAGCTCCTCCCCTAGACCTCTGCCCACCGTGCAGGCCGCTTTCTCTCCACTGGAGGGCAGCCGTGCATGTCCCTCTGCGGCCGGCAGCCTTGTGGTGGGGAGACCCAGATGACAGTCTGGAGAGAGACGTCGGGGATCCCAGGGTGGGAGTCAGTGCAGCTCCTGACCTGTCTGCTGCCCTTGGGGTTGGCTGCTGTGCCAACCCCCACTAGGGGCAGCGACAGAGGGGCACAGACCGACTGTCGGTCACCCTCACCTGCCCACCCAGGCGCAGGGTGGCTTGGCGACTGTCCACGTGGACTGCATGGCGGGGGTGCTGTGTAGGGCAGTGGCCCATTTCTGGGGCAGGTGTCGTGGCTGCCAGCCGTCCTGGGGGCCAGGGTGCATCTTAGATCACGTCACGTCTGTTCATCCCTCTCTTCCCTGCCGCCTGCTCCTGTGTCTGAGGCTACTCATGGGGCAGGACCCCTCCTAGGCAGGAGAGTCGCCACTACTTCACACCACTTCCTCAGCCCTGCACTGCGACCTCACGTCCAGCCCTGGCCAGCTCTAGGGACTGCCTTGAGGGCCATGAAATGGCCTGGGGGTGGGGACGGGGCCCTGCTCTTCAAGGTCTCACTTCCCCCCAGACTTGCCTCTCGATCCCTGACATCAAGACTGCCTTCAGCGACTGCACCTCCAAGATCGGCAGGCGCGACTGCCTGACCCAGGCCTGCTCGGCCCTCACGGGGTAAGTGGGGCTCCCACCCTGCAGGCCGAGGGCTGCAGCTGACCCTGCCTCACTCCTGCTGTCTCCACAGCAAAGGGGTGCACGAGGGCATCGAGTGGATGGTGAAGTGCGTCGTGCGGAATGTGCACCGGCCACCGCGGCAGAGGGACATCACGTAGGCACACCAGCGCTCGCTGGCGCACAGCTCATCCCCAGGCGCCAGGGGAGTGCTCCTCCCTGCACCAGGCCGCGGGTTCTGGGGGTTGGGTTTGCTTTGCCTTTTGGTTTTTCCATTTGCTTTGTTTTTTCTCTAAGACAAACTTCTTTGTGTCTGGAAAAGCGTAGGCATTTGGAGGCTTCTGCTGAGGGAAGTTGGGGCAGTAGGGCCACTGGGTGCCACTGCAGGACCCCCAGTTGACCCCAGTGGGGCCTGCGACCACATCAGACCTAGTCCCCTACCCCTGAGGCTCTGGTTGGGGCCCTGGGGCTGAGGCCTTCGTGTGGGCGGGCCAACTCTCCCTCTGGAGCCTGTCTGCCCAGCCCGGGGCGCAGCCTCAGAGAACCTGGTGGGAAGTGGGGTTTTCCAGACCTCCATGCAGTGCCCCCATAGAGGAGGCTGTGGGGACACGGCTGCCCTCGGCCTCTGCCTCCTCTGATCCTGGGGGTGGGCTGGGAGCTGGTGTCACCTTGAGGGAGATCTGGCCCATGTCCCCAAAGGCCAGCAGGGCTCTGGGTTCTGATGCGTCCTCAAGACAGTGCAGGGAGTATCTGCCTGGAAGGCCATGTCCCCCTTCTGACGACATCACCTCATTTGATCCCCAGCAAGGAGGGTAAAGCCAGGAGATTGTGTTTGGAGTGGGTGTCCCTTCTAAGCACACTTGCCACTGACCCGGGACAACCATGGTTACCAGCTCAGGTTGCACTGGTGGGGGTGGGTGACCTGGGCACGGGGGCATTTGGAGGGGAGCTGGCTCCGCATGGAGGTGGGTTGGTGGTGTGTTGGAGCTGCATTCCCAGTTCAGGGTGAGGAGCGGAGTCCCCTTCAGGTCTGGGGATGAGGTGCCTAGAAATCCCTTTCCAAGCCTGTGTGGGGGAGCAGAGACCCTCCTTACATAGGGCCCCTGTGGGAGCAGGCAGGGCCAGGCCGTGCACAGGCGGCCAACTGGCTGGCGCTGGCCGGGGTGTGTGTGTGTGTGCAAAATAAAGGTGGTCTGAGTGGATCCTGTCCATTGTTCCTCCAGGTGCTCAAGGCTGAGTGTGGACTCCCAGCTGTCTGGGCAGTGACCACTGCATAAGGGGCTCTCAGGCCGGAGCTGTGGCCTGCCTTCCTCCTTCCATGGGAATGGCCTGGCCACAGTCAGAGACCTGGTGGCTTTATGTCAGAGGGTCAGGTCCCTCCAACCTGCCCTCCCTCCCTGGTGGGGGCCTGGGAGGAGTTGCTGGGAAAGGGATGAGTCAGGGTAGGGGTGGGGATCCAGCTGCAGGTGAGGTGACTCATGGGGAGGTCCTGCTCCTCCCTTGGGGCCCCTTGTGGGGGTCAGGGAGGGGGCTCCAGGGCCTGTGGGGAGGACTGGGAGTCCCCCAGGCAGCTCTGAAACAGTCAAGCCCTCATCTGAGCCTGCTCCAGAGGGGAAAAGCCTTGTTTCCCAGAAAGTGTGTGGGATGCAGTGGCCTAGGAGGAAGTCTGGCTCCTCTCCTGGGAAATCCCCGCAGTTGGGAGCAGGTGGAGCTCTCGGGAGGGGACGGGTGAGAGGGATGGGTCTCCTGGCGCTGGCCAGTCCAACCTGGGACCTGTGCTACAGCCAGAGTCCCTGGACTAGGTGTGGTTCTTCTGGGCACTGCCTCCCACCATGGTCCTCCTTGGCCAGCCCTGACCCTCTACACTGTCGTGACTATTGAGAACGTAACTTCGGGAGTTACAGAGTGAGTCTCAGGAACCCCTGCTGCACCCCACAGCTGTAAGGGGCGCACCTGCCACGCAGTGGCCATCTATTCTGGGTGTGGGGACAGCCAGAGGAAGTGTTGGCAGCCTGAGGGCTTGAGAAGCACCAGGGCAACCTGCCATGGAGTCTCCCGCGCCAGGTGTCCCCACTGTGCTCCCAGTAGACCCTTAACGCAGTTTTACAAAACAGCTTTATAAAAAATAAACTGTTAGCACAACAGGAACCTGGTCAGAAGGCTCCTTTGATATGGCTGATGATGCCTACGTGGGAGGCACAGCTGGGGAGTAGAATAAATAAAGGGGGGTGCTTCAGTGCACCCGGAGGAAGCGCTCGCGGATGCTGCGCTCCAGCCCAGGCAGCCTGGCCTCGCGCAGCGCCTGCAGCAGCCGTGCCAACAGCGGCTTGGCCTGCACCTCGAGGAGCTCTGTGAGCTGCTGCCGCAGCTTTAGCTGCAAGGCCACGCGGCCCTCCCTTGGCGTTGACGGACTCTGTCCCCCAGGGCCCGTCAGGGCCTGCTGCAGCCGCAGGAGCCTCTTGAAGGAGATGTCCTGGAAAGCCACGAAATCAATGATGGCACGCTCGCACTCCTCGGTCCCTGCAGGAAGGTCAGGGCGAGGTGGGGCTCAGTCAGGTCCCAGTGAGCGGGTCGTCAGCCCACAGACCCTGACAGGGCCTGGGGAGGACATAGAACAAAGGGGACATCCCCGTGCTAACAAATGGGTAGCTTGTAAACTGCTGAGGAGTCTGGTGGGAAGGGGGAAGATGGGGCTGCAGGGGGTGCAGGGCTGGGGAGGGCCGGGGCCAGGGGTGAGATGCCTCACTAAGGGGCCTGCCAGTTCACTGTGTGTGACCTCGCACCAGCTGTTCAAACTCTCTGGGCCTCAGTTTCCCTATGGGGGGGTGGAATAGCATCACCTGCCAGCACTGAAGCCCACCCCGAGACTCCCCAGGTGAGGCTTGGGGACTCCAGGGCCCCTTGACCCCAGGAAGCTTCTGGAGGCCCTTCTCAGGGGCCAGCTAAATGTCTCATGCTCCAGGGCTGGGCTCAGGCCTGAGAGCTGGGGTCAGGGGCACAGGCTGACCCCCCCCCCCGGTCCCGGGGGGTCACCTGGTCCCCCGGACTCTGGCACACTAAGTGGGAAGTGGGTGCAGCTGGTGCATAGGGTGTCGTGGGAGGGAGAGCCCGGCATGTTGAGGGCCAGGCCCAGGGCCGTGCAGTTGCGGTGTGGCTGGCACTGCTCCGAGCTCGAGCTGCTGGCTGAGAAGGTGCCTGGGGGACACGGCTGGCACTGCGTGTTCCGGCTGGGGGTGCCTGAGGACGAGGGGGGCGGGGTCAAGTCGAGCTGGGGTGTCGTCCTTGCCGGGCTGAAGTGCCCAAGCCGCCCCCCATCCTGGGCCCCGCACCCACCGGGGACTCCCCCAGGGCCCCGCACCCACCGGGGACCGCCACGCCGGCTCCGGGCGGGCAGGGCGCGTGCTCCAGGCAGAAGCCGGCGTGCGCGAAGAAGCCGGGGCGGCAGCGGCAGGCGCGGTTGTGGGTGGCCCCGCACGGCCGCGCCTCCTCCTCGCGCTCCCCGCAGATGACGTTGCAGTAGCGGCAGCGCTCCAGGTAGTTCCAGAACTGCGTGTAGTGGCGCGGCGGGCACGCGCCGCACGTCGTGGGGCTGTCCCGGCCGCACGGCCTCTGCACGAAGGTGCCCGGGGGGCACTGGTCGCACACCAGCCACTCTTGCGTCTCCGCGTCCCGCCACGGGTACGTGGGCGCGCCCGCCGCCGCCCCACGCAAGGCGAGGGCCAGCAACAGCGCGGGCAGCGCCCCCGGCGGGGTCAGCGGCGGCCGCTCGGGCCCTTGCATTGTCCTCTCTCCGCTGGAGCGGTGGCTGCGGCCTCCCGGCGCCCTGGAGCGGGGACAAGCGCCGCCCCGTCCCCAGCCCTCCGCCGTACCTGCTGCCGCCCGCGCTCCGGCTCCACTGCGAGGCCGCGTCTATATGAGCCGGCCTCGCCACGCCCCTGGGGGAGGGGTCGGCGACCTCGGGGGCGACGCTTTGACCCAGTTCTCCGTAGCGTCACAGCCCCGAGGCCCCTCCCTCCGCGGGCAGCGGCCCCCTCCCCCAAGAGCCCAGTTCGGGGGCTGCCCTGTCACCAATCTGGACACGGCCCTCCTCAGCACCAGGGCAGCTCATGACCCAGTGACCAGGCCTGGAATCCAGGGTGGAAGGGGGTCCAGGCCCTGCTCCTCTCTGATGTCACAGAGGCTGAGCCGAGCTGGGACAAAGCATTCAGGGTACCCTCACAAGGGACCCTGTGTCAATGCCCCCATCCTTCCTTCCCAGCACCATCAAATCCCACCAAGGCCAACCGTGCAAACAGCGTCCCAGTAGTGCCAGCAGCTTTATTAGGGAGAACACTGTCACCTGATTAAAAGCAGGCCCACTGCTCACACACAGGCTAAGAATGTCCCCCCAAGGAGGAAGCAGACGGTGTCCCCTCCTTCCTGGTAGTGGGCTCAGCTATGAAGCCCCTGGGGCTCCACCCACAAGCCAGCAGCTGGGGAAAGTTCTGGAAACACCTAGCTGACCCACCCCAGACCCCGAGGTGGCTTCAGGGCTTCTCGCAGGCGGGCTCAGATCCCACTGCCGTCTCGGGCGTCCTGGACTGGCCTCCCTGTCCGGTGGGCTTTTGGCCAAGGGGTTGCTGTGCTGGGCCTGGTCCACCCCCTGCCCACAGGCAAGTGTCCAAGCTGCATCGGGCGGGCGTGGCCTCAGCTTCTACAGACCCTGCAGGGCCCGAGGGTCTCCACAATCACCGGGGATCTGGCCAGAAGACCTGTGTGACGCTCTGTCTCCTGGCAGCAGTGTGGCAGGCTGGGCACATCCTAAAGGCCTGTGGAGACAGAGAGGGCGCTGGACACACCGCTGCCCACCTGCCCCCTCTGTCCACTGGGTGGGGTGGCGCTGACAGGCCATGTCCACAGGGGATGGGGCCGTGTCCGCAGGGTCGGGCTGCCGACCTGGAGGTGCTGTCGCCAGCAGGCCCAGCAGCGGTGGAAGTCGCAGGAGGGGCACTGGAAGAGGACGGCGTCCTCCACCCTGCAGCCGCGGCACGCAGAGCCTGCTGCAAGGGGGCCACGTGAGCACCACGGGCCTGCTGCTCAGGCCAGTCTCCACCCCCAACAGTCTCTGCAGCCCCCCAGAGACCTACCCCACTCTGACTGCGCCTGCCCGCAGGGGGCCCCAGGGGGCCGGTGGGGAGCCCCCGCCCCCACCACTGGCCTCTGTCTAAGGAAGGAGGAGATCTTGCTCTGGGTCTTCCCGGGTTTCTCCAGCTGTGAGGGGCCTGGAGACAGAGAAATGAGTTCAAAGGGCGCCTAGCGCTTCTCCACTGCCCACCCTGTGGGGCTGAGTGGGGCTCCAGGGGGACAGGCAGGGGCGGCGGGAGCTCCAGGCAAGTCACCTACCGAGCCTGGCAGGGTTGGGAGGTGCGGCGGAACTCCCCTCCCAGGGTCCCGGCTGCTCAGTGCCCGTGCCTGGGGCAGGCAGGCTGGTCAGGTCGGCACATGTCTGCCGGAAGCGCTGCTTGTGGTGTGGGCGCACAAACATGCCGAACCCTGCGAGAAGCGCTGCTCAGGCCCGGTGCCCCCAACCCTGCCCGCACAGCCCCTCTACTTGCCCCCCATCCACCCCCCGCCGTGGTCACTTGCTCTGCAGCAGGGGCAAGCCCTCGGGCCTGGCTGTGGTAAGCGCAGCCACCACAGCCACCACCTTCTCAAAGTCATCGTCCCGTTTGTAGGTGGTCAGCGCCGCCAGGAGCTGGCTGCAGCCTGCAGATCCCAAGGCCCTGCGGGCATCAGCCAGGTAGGCGCTCACAGTGGGCTGGCCCTGCTTCTCTGCTCCGGGGGCTCTACATCCGTCTTGTGGACAGCTGCTGGGGACTCCTGGTGGGGAGGTAACGTGTCTCAGATTGAGTTGGGGGTCCAGGGGCCTGAAGAGCTCCACCTGGCTTCCTGGGAACTCCTGGGGAGCCTTCAGACCATCAGCCTCCCTGTCTCTGGGGGTGTAGAGCCAGAGCAGCCCCCCAGGAGACTCTTCCCCCCCAAGGGGTTTTCAGCTGTTCCTGGCTCTGGTCCGAAGCCTCTTCAGGGCCGGGATACCTGCGGAGGGCGGCCTGGACGTCAGGTGGTGCCGGCCCTGGGACAGGGTCAGCTTGGAGTCAGACTCCCTTCCTGAAAAGACGAGGAGACACAAATAGCTACCCAGCTGGTTCCTGACGGGCCGGAGTGGTCCCTGGGGAGGAGGCAGGCCTGTCCAGGGCCTCGCTCTCCTCAGACCACTGCAGGAGGACCTGACTTGCACACTCCCACTAGCCAAGTGCTGGGAGGGGCAGCACTTCATCCATCCCTTAGCTGGAGAGCCAGACGCAAGGACGTCAGTGGGCACCAAGCCCAGAATGGGGAGGGGTGACTCTCAGGCTGGAAAGGGCCCCCCAGTGACACCTGTTCTCGGGGAAGTCCCTGCCCAGGGTAGGGGGGGGGCCTGTTTGTCAACAAATGAGGACAGAAGCTCCCAGGCTCTGGAGGTGCAGGGTCCACTCCAGGTAGACAGAGTGCGGGGACAGGGCACCAGGACCCCACTGCATGCATGACTCGCCAGGTGCAGGTCCTCCCAGGAGGCCTGGGCCCAGGCCGTGCATGCTCTGGGGACTCCACACCTCCCCCCACGTGGCACACCCTGCAGTGGTTCCTGTCAGCCCTCACACGAGCACAGGAAGGCTGAGCCAAGCTAGGACCCACCCCGAGACCCCGGGTGCCACCCCATGCTCAGGGTCTGAGTTTGCGAGTCCTGACCCGGTAGGGCCCTGCTCACCGCTGGGGTCCAGGGCCGGCCGTGCCTGCTCCCTCCAGGGAAGGCTATGCTCAGGCCGGTAGCCACAGCCTTGGCCGGTCAGCTGGATGCAGACTTCCTCAAACTGCTGCTTGTGGTGAGGCCGCACGAACTGATAGAAGCCTGTAGGGAGGGGGCGTCTGTGCCTGTGGGTTCCACATGCTGCAGCCACTGCATCAGGCTGGGAGCTCTGGGATCGTGACCACCCACACATGTTTTTCAGGAAGCAGGGACAACCGTGGACCCTGGTGGCCTGCCCAGTGTCTTCTGTGGTCCCCCACCCCAGGGCTGCAACACTGCCCCCGGGAGACAGGTCAGGGCACCTTGGAGCAGGCTGTGCTTCTTGGGATCCTCAGCAAAGAGGGGGTGGAGGCAGGCCACCAAGGCCTCAAAGTCGTCTGAGCCCTTGTAGTCCTGCAGGGCCTGGGTGAAGGTGTCAAAGCTGGCCTGGCTGAGCGCCTGCTTCACGGTCACCATGAACAGCTTGGCCCTGCCCGCCTGTGCACTGGCTGCCAGCCCCTCCTGCCAGACACACAGCCAGGTTCCCCCGTCAGACGGCACCGACACTCCCATCCCCAGGGACAGCAGGCTACTGTGGGGGCTGCTGCCCGCAGAGGCCTAGCTGGCCGGGCCGGGGTCACACCAACAGCAGCCAGCTGCCGGCAGAGAATCTACAGGTGGTGGCTCCAGTTCACGGCGGGCGCACCCTCCGAGAGCAGCAACAGGGCAAAGCACAGGTCTGCTCTCCCGGGACTGGGGGCTGCTGCTGCTCGCCAGGTTCCTGCGCCCAAGGCAGGTGCCACCACAGCGATGCTCCTGGCGCAGAGGACGGTCATCTCACAGCAAGGGACACTGCTCAGTGTACCAGGGACTTTGTCCCCATGCCCCATGTCTCTGCATACCCCAGGCCCTGACACTGGACTCAAGACAAGTGTGGAAATCAGACAGGCTCCGCATTCAGGCTCCCCGTTCCCCATCCAGCTCGGCCCTCAGAGGCCCAGGCCCCTGGCACCCGGCCTACTTCCTGACAACCTCAGTCTCCCGGGCACCGCCCAGTTCTTCCCAGAAGCCAACGGAGATGGACAAAGGCAGTGGCGCACGGGGCTTTCCAGAGGCTTCCTGGCTCGGGCTGTAACTCAGATGCTCTTAATTGCTTTCCTCCGAGGCTGGGAACACAGACCCTCCCCGTACTCTGGTGTGTCAGTGCCCACACTCTGCCAAGAGCCCCGCCCAACCCTGCCTGGGGAGCCGGCCCAGCCACAGGCCCCACACTAAACCCGCCTAAACAGCCGGGGCCTGACTCCCGCCTGGCTGGGAAGGCAGAGCTTCCATGGAGGGAGCCCCTGGGGCTGTGTGGACCCCACCAGCCACCCGTGAGGTGCTCTCCCCCAAAAACAAAAGAACAAAATGAAAGGCTCAAATCTGACCCCAAGTTTGTGTGACTCCAAAGTATGGAGGAGCTGCCCCAAGTTGGGGAGATGCCGAGGGCCCCGGAAACGTGAAACAGGTCTGAGACGGGTGAGGGCGCTGTCCAGCGCTGCACGGGGAGGGCATGTGGGAACTCGGGGCCATTTTTGTGAGCTTCATGGAGGTGCAACATGCTCTCCAAATAAAAAGTGAAAATGAAAGACGGGACCCATGCAGGCCAGGCCCCCAACGCGCCTAGTGAGCGCAAAGAGCTTTGAGACAGCAGGGAAGCTGACAGCCAGCCCTGGGGGGGAGCTGTCCCTAGAGAGGAGCTGTCAGGACAAACAAGCTCTCTGTTAGGAGGCAAGTCTAAAGAGACAGGCATCTAGAACTCGCTCTAAATATTCCAGCCAAAACAAAGGTGGGAGCGAAGCAGGCCTTGGGGCAGCCATGGGCACGGGGCTGTGCTGCACTCCCTCGGCGCCTGTGGCTGCGTGAGGACCCCGGCAGAAGACCAACCCCCGTGCCTGGCCAGCTCCCTTCCCTGGGCCCCCAGGTCCCCGACGCGGGGATAGCTGAGTTAGGACAGTGGGCAGGCTCGGCTCACTCAAACTTCACACTCTTGGTTGGTCAGGGGCCACCAGCCATGGGCAAGGGCACTAAGAGCCATACCCGGCCTGTGGCACTGACCAGATCCCCAGACACTCTGTGGGTGGCTCACATACCTGGCCGCTAACCAGCCTGATCTTCTTCCTCCCTCCTCTCTGCTCATCCGCGGGCCTTTTCTCACTCGGGAGGGACAAAGTAGAGCAACGTTGTGCCTGAGGGCAACACAGCTGTGGTCTCAATCCATGCCCTCAGGGTCCCCAAAGCCCCGTGTGGCACTGTGCTGGGCCACAAGGTGGGGAGAAGGGCCCTCTCCCTAAGTCCCATCATCGGCCTTCCTCGTGGCTTGTAGGGGACCAGTGGGAAGGGAACAAGATGCTCACTCCAGGGCTGAGAGCAGGACAGGGAAGGGAGAGGGGAATGGTGGCCAGCAGGAAGCAAGGAGCTCCGGATCAGGCCGGGAAATCATGGGCTACTGGGCAAAGGCCCCGGGGCAGAAGGACCAGGACCTGCCCATAGCTCAGGCGCCCGGAAAGGGCACAGCAGGCGCTGGACCCTGAGTGGAGCGTGTCAGGCTGACTCCCCAGTGAGAACCCACAGGGGTGTGTAGGAGGAGTACCAGCTGAGGGCCGCGGGGGCCATGCCAGGCACACAGTGCTGCCAGGTAAGGGCTGAAGCCCCCAACCACCCACCTGACAAGGGTTTACAGGTGTGAGTGTGGGGGTGCCCAAGGCCAGACGGGTAGGGTCTGGGCATCTGTGTCTGTCTCCAGGGTCCCCGGCACGCGTACCTCCTCCTGGGGGAGGGCCTCGTCCCCAGGCCCTCCAGCCAGCTGCTCACTGTGTTCCAGGGCGGCCAGCAGCCCCATGGGCCTCTGCTGGCTTCGGACCAGCACCTGCTCATACTCCACACACAGGCTGCCCTCGGCTTCCCCGGCTGCTGGCAATCATGTGGGAACACAAGTGTGGGCAGCGAAGCCCACTGTGCGGGAGGGCAGGGGGCGAGCCAGGACCCTCCCGGCAACAGTCTGGCTTGGCAGGGCGCTCTGGTCATTGGGCCCAGCATGCCACCAGCCTGCTGGAAGCAGCCCCCCACCCCCACCCACTCAGTCGTGTCGCCCGGCCACACGCACCCATGGGTCTCTGCTTCAGGCTGGGGACGTGCACATCCAGACTCTTGGCTTTCCTGGTGGGGAGGGAGCTGGGCAACAGAGCCACTGCGATGGCGCCTTCTCCCTCACTCAGGCTCGGGGCAGCAGCCAGGGGAGCTGGCACCGGCATCTGGACAGTCACAAGGTGGTTGGGGGTCCCACCCAGCCCGCTCCCCTGGCTAGGGAGTGAGGGCACAGCCAGCTGGGTGTCTGGACTCACGGTTTTCTGAGCGATACGGAAGAACTGGGCCACATCTCGGATGACATGGCCGAAGCTGTCGTATACCTTGACGTGTGGGCGCACCCAGGAGGGCAGCTGGGCTCTGGCGTCCGCATAAGTGAACCTAGCAGGATGGCAGGGCCATCAGCCCAGGAGTCCCGCCTGCCCCACAGCCCACCTCCCAGGCTCAGACTCGCCGAGGAGAAAACCAGCGCCTGTTCCCGCGACAGCAGGTACTGAGAAGCGGCAGGGCAGGGGCCTCGTGCAGGCAACAAGAGGGCTGCACCTGTGGTCACAGAGGAAGACAGCCCCGTAATCGTGGCGATGCCGGATCACCCGCCCGATGGCCTGATTCACAGCCCTGGACGCCTGCTGCCGGTACCAGTCACGTCCAGAAAGGAACTGCAGGAGACTTGGTCATGGGGGCTCGGTCACGGGGGCTCAGACCCCTTCCTGCCCCCCAACCCGGCCCCATGGCACCTCACCTGGCCCCTGGCCCCGCCCTGGCTCTTCATCTCATCCAGGAACTGCATCTTGAGAACAACCCGGGGGTCCATGCGTGGGGGGTACGGAAGGCCTGTGACGATCACACCACGGCCATTCGTGTCTGCGAAGTCCAGCCCCTCGCTGACCTGGTGGATGGTGGGAACTCTTTTCCCCCGCTTCCTGCACAGGAGCCCAGGGACCTTCCCCCAGGGCGCACCCATGCCCAGCTCCTCACAGCCACAGGCTCTCAGGTATAGGCAGGGCGGGAGAAACCTCCAGCCTTGGGCCAAGCCCTCCCTGGGTCCTCGGCTCCCACAACCCCACGACCAATTTCCCACATTCTTGGAACCTCCTCCATTCTTCCTGCCAGCGACCTGTGAGTGGGGCCCCAGGGCCAGCCCCAGCCAGGGTAGTAGGGCTGTGCCCTCCTGTGTTTGCTGGACATGGGGCCTGAGGGAGGGGACTGGCTTGTCCTGCCCGTGGCACAGCCCCTAGGTCATGAGCCACGAGCTCCCTCAGGCACAGGCCCCAGGTGGGAAAAGGCAGGCCAGGGAGTGTTGGACGGACCCTCACCTTTCCCCGGCAGACAGCCAGGAAGGCGGCCCCGCTGGACCCGGTGGAGGCAACTGTCGTGTAGTAAGCATCCATCACCTGGAAGGAGAGGCTGCTCAGCCAGAGCCCTGGCCCCGGTGCCAGCCCCTTCCACCTCTGGGAGTGAGACCCCGGGTCTCATCCTCCAAGATGATGCAGTGTCCCAGCTACGAGGTGGCTCAGCAGGGTTCTGGAAGCTCCTTCATGACATTGGTTCCCAAACTGACCTATACCCAGCACCCAGAGCCTGCTCAGTGTTTCCCAGAAAACAGGGGGACCCAGGGCTGGGGTCAGGGGAGCTCCGCTTCCCTGCCAGCCCCTCAGGTTGAGGTCCTGCTGCTATTGGCACCCATGCCCAAACTTTCTAAAAGGTGACATGCCAGGCCAGACAAGACCTCAGCCAGGCACACAGCCTGGAGCTGGCCAGGGCCCCTGGTCAGGGACGCAGCCAGCGCGGCGCAGCTGTGAGAGGCAGCGAAGCCCAGCGAGCTCAGACCTCTGACAAGCCGCCTTTGCTCCTCGGCTCCACAAACACAGGCTTCAGGGCCTCCAGCTTCCTGGCGAAGCCCTGGGCCTGTGGGAGAAAGTGGGGTAAGGATGCCGTCATGCCAGCAGATCTGGCAGGCCCAAGGCGCCTCTGCAGCCACCTTTGCCGGCTCAGATACAGACCCCACCTGACCCGTGGCTATTTGGGGCTCCCCCTACCCCCGGGAGCACACACGGAGGGCGACGCACCCGCCAGAACTCCAGGCTTTTCTCCATGACGGGGTAGGAAGGGAAGAAGACCAGGAGCCCGTGGGGGACAACGCGGGCGATGTTGCCTGGAAGTGCCGCAGACTTGGTCAATGGGAGGGGCGTCTGAACAGGCCCCACCCTGGATCCCCAGGGAGGGCAGGCAGGGCAGGGAAGAGGGCTGGGAAGGTGAGACGGGGCTCCCCAGACACCACGGAACAGGGTGGGGGCCAAGGGCTTCCGGCAGACACTCACCTAGTGCCTTCCCCAGGGAGGCCAAGCACGTGTCAGAGAACCTGCACACAGTCAGAAGGCTGCTGCCACGAGGGTCCCGGTGCTTCGCCCGCCCCCTCCTTGCCCGCCAGGCCCCCTACCGTTTGTCAAATGCAGAGCTCAGCTGGGCTCCATCGGGGCCTTTGGGGACGACTCCCACCCAGATCTGGTGCTTGTCGATGACGTGTGGGTTCTCCAGGCAGACTGGAAAAGGGCTGGAGGCAGCGGGAGGGAGGCAGGGGTGGCCCCTGTGAGGTCCTGAACCCCCGGCAGCCCATGGCAGAGGGGATGGCCTTGGGACCCCTGGGGGCACGGGGCAACCCTTACATCTGCATCTCCAGAGCGAAGGAGGACACAGGGGCCAGCGTGCCGCTGGTGAGGATGAGGGTGCGGACGCCCTGGCGGACCAGCTCGCGCATGCTGTGGCCGGGGCTGAAGCACCAGTAGCTAAGCACCTTCCCTGGGGGTGACAAGCGTGAGGTTGGGATGCGGGGGTGCCCCGCAGGGAGGCCCGATAGCCGCCTCTCTGACCACCATCCTTGCGTCTCTCTCCCATAGGCAGCCGCCGGGCCCCGCGGCCCATGTGCACGAGTCTGATGGAGGAGGCCTGCTTGAGCCCTGAGGGGAATGCGAGCGGGGGTCCTCCCCCGGGGGGGTCCTGGGAGCAGGAAGCTGACCCAGAACAGCGCCCGGGGGCGGATGCTAGGGTCACCGCCAGAGAGACCAGCCAAGCACAACCCCAGACCTCCCAGACACTGCCGTGCTGCTCAGGGTGCAAAGAGCACCGCGAGCGCCGGCCAGAACGCAGGAGGGAAGCAGAACCCAGCCTGCGCCGCTCCAGGCGGACTGTGAGAGGGAGCACAAGCCCACGTCCTCAGGACGCCAAGCCCACGTCCCCAGGACGCCAGCAGTGATGCCACAGCCAACAAGGTTCCATTCACAGGGAGCGGGCAGTTCCTACAAGTGCCTGGCCACCGGGGAGGGCACCAGGGCATGGCCCCAGGGCAGACGTGCCCGCCTCCTGCTTGCTCCCAGCTGGCAATGGAAGCTTGGGAGATTAAAACAAGTAGAATGGCTCTAGAGTCAACTAGGTCACAGGTCAGCAGGGACATTTCCAGAAAAGAACGAACTACTTCCTGGGGCCAGAGAAACCTTTTCCACCTTCAGCACAAGATCTACCCTGTGATGAGGAGGACCGGGACAGCAGGAGCAGCCCGCACTGTCCCGGGCCAGTCCTGCAACAGCAAAGATGGGGGCGAGGGACGTGAGGCTTCTCCGTCCAGGGCCCAGGCCCCGGCCCCCACCTGACCCCTCACTCACACACCCCTCTACCTTCCCAGTAAGGCCAAAGATGAACTTCCTACAAACACCCAATCCAGGGAGTGGCTATTGCTGAGAATTCACATGCTCTCACAGGAACATGGAACACAGGGGTTCCGCACCCCACTCACCCTTGGTACCTGAGCACCCCACCAGCGTTGACGCCCGGCCCCACAGGGAGAGGAGGTGGATGTGGAGGTAGGTGGTGGGCTCTGGCCCGAAGCACAGACTGCCTCCTGTGGCCACACGAACACCACGTGAAGGGAGCACTGGTTTCCCCAACTCTCATGGAAGCCCCTTCCTGCTCATAAAGGCTGAGTGACCTGCTGAGGCCACACCATGGACCTCTCGCTCGGTGCCAACTTGCCCATGCTCCCAGCCCTTCTTTCCTGCTCGGTTCTGTGGGGCCGGTAGCCAGCAGCCAGAGGAAGGGCGTGGCTCAAAGAGGGCCTGGAGAGTCTGGAAGAGGGTGTGCTGGCAGGGCTGGGGGCTGGCCCGGACATGTTGGGCTGCAAACCCCACCCAAAAGGCCGAGTTGAGAGGGGTAATAAGCTCTGCCTGGGGCAGCCAGGATACTGGCCAGGGCCAGACAGCATGGGCACATGCGCCTCGGCCAAGACAGGCCAGCCCCACACAAAAGCCACAGTGTGCCAGGTGCCAATCCTGTCCTCGAGCGTCCCCAGTGGCCCTGGCTCCAGGACACATGGAAACAGCTAAGGCCAAAGAGGAATGTGGAGAGGGTGGGACACAGGGCTGGGCCTGAGCTCATGATGGGTGTCAGGGCAACAGGGCTAGCACCAGAAGGACCTGAGTGACCAACAGCCAGCAGGCCCCTCAGATGCAACCCTAAGGCCTGGGGAGTGGCCTCAGCCCGAGACTGCCCCAAGTGTGTCAGCCGGGCCAGAAAAGGCGTGAAAGCAGCACGTCTGTGCTGACGTGGACGTGCCAGGGCCACCCTGTGTGCCATCAGGGGGCTGTGTGCCGACTTCTTACAGAAACGTTCCTGGGCGGCGGGAAGCCTGGCCATGGCCTGGCTTGGCAGATGCCCATGGGGTGACTCTGGGCAGGCCTCGTGCCATTGGGCCTCCTCTGAGGACTGTCCAGTTCTGACAGCTCTGACTTGCAGATGGTGAGTGGAGAGGTCACTTGGAGAGAGCCAGACTCACAGAAGTCGGCCTGAGCAGCAGCCGGCCAGGAGACCCACAGCTGGTCGTGGTGCCACACTGAGGTCGAGCAGAGGAGTGTGTCCCGGCCCACAAGGAGACGCACCTTGCTTTCTGGCCGCTGTGGTGCTCCAGGCATCTGACCGCTGAGCCGTCCTCCGGTGACTGGCGTCAGGGTGGATGTGCACCTGGAGGGGTGGAATGGACAGGTGTCCTGAGGCCCAGCCTGGGGCCCTGCATCGAGGAGGCGGCACCCACCTTGTAGGGCTGAGACTCCCACCCGGGAGCCCCACATCCGGAGGTGGCTCCCACCTTGTAGGACTGAGAGACCCCTGGCCCCACCACGGAACTGGGGCAGCCCTCGGCAGGGTCCATGCTGAACACGATCTGGAAGGCAGAGATGATGGACAGTCAGCAGGGCACGCCAGTCAAACGGGACACGCCAGAGGCTGCCGCTCCTGCCAAGTGGCCCCACAGAAAGACAGGCAGCCACTCAGGGCACCGCCATCACCCGCCTCTGCCTTCGAGCTGACAGCACCCCAGCAAGGAGCTCCAGGCCGAGGGCAGGAGCTCACACAGGCCCGTCTCCTCCCCTTGGGGAGATGCAGACGCCCTGCAGGGCCGTCCTCGACAGCTGGTCCACATGTCCTCACAGGGACCGGGCCCAGGGGAGCCGCTGCCCTCTCCCCTCTGAGCCCCGGGGGCCGGATCAGGGAGCCCAGGGAGGGGAACCTAGTTTACTCCCACAAGTAATAGGATCCCTAAGTCAAACAAATAGGACTGGACTCTTAGCCAATGCAACAAGCCAAGGCAAAACAAAGAGGGATCAACACTGGGGAAGAAGGTACAAAACTCTGGGTGTTACAACCCATAGAACTATCTATTTAGAAAATCCAAGAAAACCAAGTGAGAAACTTCTAGAACTAAAAGGAAAATTTAATAAGATAGGGTCATACAAGACCAACAGATGAAAACAATAGGTTTCTTACATACAAGCACTGAGGGGTTAAAAAGACCCCCGTCAGAATAGCAACAGAAAGTATGTGATACTGGAAGTAAGTGGGGAAATGCACTTCACTTCCTCTAGAAGAGATGCTGCAACCTCCCTGGAGAACAGAGAGACACTCATCATAAAGTTGCTGGCTCTCCCCAAAATAATCTAGAAGTCCACTGCATCCCGGTCATAACCACAGGATTCTCACAACGTGAACAAGCTGACTCTGAAATTCACCTGGCGGAGAAAATGCCAAGACACGTCTTAAAGGAACCACAAAGAGGAATTTGTTCTGGCTGATATCAAAACACATCACAAAACCATCGCAAACGGACCCGTGCCGTGAACGAACCGATGGAGCAGGCACCCACGCGGTGGGCTCGGGGGATGGCTGCGTGTCAGCGACACTCAGCAACTGGCTCATTGTGTTGGGAAAAATGAAATCAGATTTCTGCCATCACATCACTCTTAGGAGACATCAGCTGGGTCAGACGCTATACGAAAAGCTGTCACTCTGCTCCGTGTTGTAAAAGCAGAAGAGCAGGTTATCATCCTGGGCTAGAACCTCGCTCAGTCTCAGGCACAAGGGAACAGGAGAAACATGAGCTGACAACGCAAAGCCTTGTCCCCGGAGCCCTTCACAAAAATATAAGATGCCAGGAGGAGACCAGCAGAGGTGTGTGCCCTGTGCATGGATTAATACCCTGAGTCCTAAGAACCCACGTGGCTAGAGGAACGCGGGCAGCTGGCAGCGTGGCTGGGACACCCCGAGTCGCGTACAGTAGTAGAGCACAGTGCAGCACCAAGGCACAGCCCGGAGGTGGCTGCGGTGCACCACATCTGTGTGTGTGCGTGGGCATATGGTGCTGCCCGGAGCGTGGCCCACAGACGGTGTGGTCTATGATGAGCACCGAAAGTGACAGGAGCTTCAAAAGTCATTTGCACTGTCCAGGCGGCCAAACATCTGGCCTTCCATTTACCAAGTATCCCTCTCTAGGGACGCAAATACACACTGGACTTCACCACAGAGCCAGAGGCCACGACGAGGGATAGGCAGGAGGTTAGACAGCAGCCAGCTTCCTCGCCGCGGTGACCTCCCCGGCAGCACCTGTCACTGCTGTCTCCCCTCCTCTACACGGAGCACCGTCCACATGGCTTGGCAGGCACCCCATCCTGTCTGATGCCCACCAGCACTACGGCTGGGCCATGCAAGGGCAGCACCAGTGGGCCCCACAGCACCCAGGACCACCAGCTTCTCAGCGGGGCCCGTTCAGCAGGTGAGCAGGTCTCATGCTGTCTCAGGGGCTCCCTCCGGCACCGCCTGCTCCCTCTCCCCTGAGGCTGGCTTCATCCTCGTCCTCATCCTTGTGGAAGACCCTCTGTCTTAGAGAAATTTGAAGGGCTTTGAGTTTGAAGAGAGGCAGGCTCTCCAGCCTGGCCGGGGGTCTTGAAGTGCAGCCCCAAGCTTCTCGTGTATTCACCACAGGTTGCCCATCTGGCCAGCCCACCACTCCACTGAGGCCCGACCAGCACCCAGAGCCCCAGGGCCAGGCCAGCAGCACACTGTGACCCTGTCCACACCTGCCCAGCACACTCGCGTTCCTACAGGGCTGCCCGGCGCAAGCACCCACAGGTGCTCAGGAATCAGCTGTGGGATGAGCAACTGCCTGGTCACAATTCCTCCTCCAGCTGGAGGGAACAGGCCGCATGTGAATCCGGCCCGCAGGCAACCCCGGGCAGGCAGGGGACTCAGTCATCTGCCAGGGACTACTGAGAGCAGCTGCCAAAGGAAATTCCAAACCAGTGGGGTGAGTGGTGTTTGGGTTCCAGAGAATCTGGAGGGGAGAAAACTGCTCCATAAATGGGTGTCTGGGGAGGGAGGGGCTGCACAGGCCTGGGACAGAGCACTGAGAGCTAGCCGCCTCACAGGGCACTTGGGGAGGGGACAGCGGCCGCTGGCGCACTGGCATGCTCATCCACAGGGACCCATGAGGAGAGCAGGGGGGAGAACGGGCAAAGGGTGGCCTGGAGGGACAGGCCTGCCTTGCAGAAGCAGGGGCCCTGGGGCAGGACAGTGTGTGCAGCCGGGAGCCGCAGACAGAGGGGTTGGGGCTGCCCAGAGACCCAGCAGTCATGCCAGGCCATGGGCGCCAGCTGCCCCTCAGCAAAGTGCTGGGAGGACACTGGAGCAGAGCCTGGCCCTCCAGGACAGTGCGCCAGAACATTCCTCCCCCTGTGTAACACTCACTGCTTTCCGGCCAGCCCTGTTCCACAGACAAGGAGACTGAGCTCCCCAGGGTGAAGGCCAGACCATTGGCTGTGGTCATGCAGCTTGACCTCAGGCCCCTGGCCCGGGGTCTGCGCCTGGTCTGTGAGGAAAAGCTGCACCTGGCTCTCCCTGGGCTGCAGCTTCACCCCTCCTGGCTCCTCCCCACCCACCCACCCCTCGCCAGACCTCCCATGTCCAGCAGCATGGCCACAGAGCAGCTACAATGTGAACGAGGCTGGGCGTGGACCCTGAGCCCTCGACCCCTCGAGGCCACACGCAGCCAGGCGTGCCCCCACCTGCCCCCACAATCTCCAGCGTCCCAACCACCCTGGCCACCCCGGCCTGGACATACAGTGTGGGCAGAAGTGCCCAGGAGGTGGCACACACAGCACTACGTGGCACGGGGCCTCCTGTGCCTCGGTTTCAAAGGACCAACAGCCACTGAGGGTCCTTTTAAGAAAGGCCTAGCGAGGCGCGGGAGGGGCCAGAGCACCTGAAAACACCGGCTGGCCCTCAGCAGCCAGCTGGGCAGCCTCCCAACAGAGCGAAATGGGCCCTGGCTCATCCACTTGAGCTGAGGAAACGGCTCAGCTGGGCCCAAGGACAGCAAGCTGAGGGGCAGGAAGGGGCGTGTGCAGCAGCCCTGAGGTGTGTGCCATCCGCACTGGTGGCCTGGCCAAGGAAAGGTGGGGTCTGCATGTAGCAGAGGAGCTGCCCCCACCCCACCCCAAAGCAGATTCCAGAGCCCAGAGTGAGGCTGGCCTGGCTTGGGGTATGTGCTGACCATGCCCACTGACTCCACACGCCAGCTCCATGGGTCCCACCTGACTCACAGGCATCTCCTGGACACCCCAGATGTATGAACACCTCTCTGGTGTGGCTAGCCCAGTGGCCAGACATGGAGTTGGGGGGACAGTATGCCCTCTGCTCTGTGAACATGAGGTCAGGGGAACAGAGTCTATACCCTGATTCTGTGAACACAGGGGTCGGGAAGACAGTCTCTGCCCCCCATTCTGTGAATGTGGGGTTGGGGGGGGACAGTCTACACCCCCCATTTTGTGAACATGGGATTGGGGGGATAGTCTACACCCCCCACTCTGTGAACATGGGGTTGGGGGACAGTCTGTGCTCCCCCCAGTGATGGGCTCACACTTTGACTTTCCTCTGAGAAGCTATTTCAGGAAAAATCTTGAGAAAATGCGATGGCAGCATGCCAGGCAGGAGCCGCTGGGCCTGTCTGAAACCCGGGGGGACCCTGCCAGGCCCTCACCCCACCCGGCCCCCACTCCCCCATAGCCCTGATCCTCGAGCACCCACCCTGGACATAACTGGCCGAGAGCAGCCCGGCATGGCCGGCTCCCCCGGAGGTCCCCAGGGTGTACTCAGGATGAGAGGAAAGAAGCCTAAGAGATTGCTGATGAGAAGCACGTGGTACGGGCGCCTTTGTTCTGCCTCTAAGTCTGGAGTCGGTAACCACTCCACCCACCCCAGCTCCAGTCAGGAAAGGAGAGGCAGTGGCCTCCTCGAAGGCAGGTCCTCACCTGGATGATGTCCGCGAGCTTCTGCAATCCCGCTGTGTTAGTGAACAGCCCTGCACCTGTGGGAGCAGCAGGTGCTGACCATCCCACACCATCAGGGGAGGCACCAGACCCTTGGCCTCAGGAGCCACGAGCCAGCTCAGCTCATGCCGCCAAGCTCTGCCTCAACCCAGTGTCGGCTGTAGGGCAAGCCCTCCGATGGTAGTTTGCCTGCTCTTCACAGCACGACTCCAGGAGGTCAGTGGGATGAGAAAAGAGACTCTATGGCTAAATAAGGCTGGGGCTGCTTGGCCACCCTCCAGAGCCCAGGAGCGAGGTAAGGCCGGTGTCCACGGTGAGCACAAGACCCCACCCAGCAGAAGCGGGCTCTGCAGTGCAGCCACTGGGAAGTGGTCCACAGAAACCCTCAGTGGACACGGGACGTGGGGAGGTGGGATTTGGGGGAGAGGCCGGTGGGACCCACAGCTCACTGACCCACCTAGGCCCCTTGCTGCTCTCCTTTAAAGGGGCTGTCGGAGAAATGGCAAAGCTGGACGTGCTGGTCAAATGGCACTAATGTCCCAACCAGAAAAGGAGTTCTGGAGGCCAAATTCCTGCTCCTTAGGTACAGCAGGCTGCGACCTTGAGTCAAGGCCAGCACGGAGTTTAAGGCAGCCGCAGGGCACAGGGCGGGCAGGGACTCACGTCCTGCCAGGTGCTGGATGATCTGGTCCAGGGAGTCCAGGATGCAGCCCTTGGTCTGAAACGTGATCTGGGCTTCGGCAAACAGCTCAAAGATGTAGCTGCCGAGGAGAGAGGAGGCTCAGGCCCGGGGAGACCAGGCTGAGCTTCAGGAACCTAATGGCCAACAGCTTTTTAAGTTTCCTTCACTCAGAAACAAGCTCTGAGCCCTCTAGGGGAGGCCAAGCCTGGAGGTGAAAGTCCTCTGCCCTCAGGAGCCCGGGTGGGGAGGAGAGCTGCCTGCTCGAGATCCGAGATCCGCCTACTGAGGAAAGGGCGGAGTCCCAGGGCTCAGGCCTCGGATGAGGGTCGGGTGGTGGTCGTCAGGGCCTCCCTGAGGCAGTGGTTTGGGCAGGGTCCCCAAAGAGTAGCTTTGGAAAGAGACAGGAGGGAGGGCAGCGGAAGGTGCAGGAGGACCAGGGAAAGCCCTGTGGATCTGGGTGCCGTGGAGGGTGGTCAGGGTGGGGCAAGCTGAGGAGCTTGGTTCACCTGGGACGCGACTGGGGGTTCTGCAAGGGTCTGAGCACAGTGGAGCAGGGGCTCAGGGAGAAGGCAGGGAGCCCAGTGCTGCAGAACATTCCAGAACATTCCATACCTCAACAAACCCAGGCCTGGATACCAGCACAGCCATCAGCTGTGCTCCAGCCAGGATCCCTCATCTGCCTAGAGGAAATAAACCCCACTGCCCCGGGCCACTGGAAGACTGGAAGCCTGTGGAACACTCAGAAAGTTCCAGGCCAACTGGAGGCCTAAAGAGGTGGTGGATGTGACCGCACTTCTCATCCTAACAGAAGATGCACACGGAAGCAGGTACCTCATTCTAAAAGGCACTGCAAACCAAGGGCTGGACCAGGAAGACAGCCTCCAGTGGAGCCGAGGAGCATGTCCTCCCAATATCCTCAGCCGTCAAATGAAAAGCTGGCAGCCCCTCCTGGGCCTCCCAAACTGGAACAGCCCTCACAGGTGTGTGAAGCTGGCAACACCCACCAGGTACAAGGACAGAGCCCTGGATACCCACTGTCCCTCTCAACACCAGACAGGGCCTGGGGTCAAGGGCCAGCTCCCCATCCCTCACCTCCCTGGCTTGGTGATGCCACTGTCATCTCCAGGCAGCTCAACAGCATCGATGGCCCCCTCCAAGCGAATCAGGATCACTGCGGAGCAAGGGGTGGTAAGGGGCAGGTCCCGCCCGCCCGCGAGAGCAGGAGGGGAGGGAGGCACTTACTCTTGAGCTTTGCGATGTCTTCCAGCTCCATGTTCAGCCCTATGCAAGAGAAAAGCGGCAAATACACATGTCTGCATCTCCCAACACTACCAACCATCTCCTGAAGAACCAGCCTCCCGCCTATTGGGCTCCTGCCCGTTTTCAGAGTGGCTGTGGTGTGCAGGAGAGGAGACAGAGGAAGGGGAAGAGGCTCTGCAATCCCTGCAGCCCAAACTTGACCTAGAAGCAGCAGTGTGAGCTCACAGGGTGTCTCACCTTTAGAGACACATGTGAACATCACGTGTGGATGCACTTCCTAGCTCCATCCACTGGAGATCTAGGACAATGACCGACCCAGCAACTAAAAGCGTCCCAGTGCCCGCATTGCGGGTCTTGAGATATCATCTCCCATTAGAAGAAACGAGGGCTTCCTGGAGATGTGGCTGACTCTAAGTCTAGGGTAGGAAAAGCATGGACGAGTGTGGAACATTGTGACTTCCCAGCAATGACTACTGGGCCACGTCAAAAGGACACGGGAGCCAACAAGACAACAGCTGAAGACAGGGCACCCGAGTTCAATAATGATGAGACTTATAATGGACTGAAACCACCATCTGTGTTCAAATACACATGCCCGCTGATGACATTAAAAATTATTCCCCTCCTGGGCCCGGCCCGGTGGTGTAGCGGTTAAGTTCACATGCTCCACTTCGGCGGCCTGGGGTTTACAGGTTCAGATCCCAGGCGTGGACCGACACACCGCTTATCAAGCCATGCTGTGGTGGCGTCCCATATAAAGTAAAGGAAGATAGGCACAGATGTGAGCCCAGGGCCAGTCTTCCTCAGCAAAAAGAGGAGAATTGGCAACAGATGTTAGCTCAGGGCTGGTCTTCCTCACACACACACACAAAAACTATTCCCTTCCGGAGGATAAGGGACCAATAATAAGTTGGGAATAAATTCAAACTCCCAAATTTGAAAATTGGGAAATAAAGGGAAAAAAAATCCAGCACTTTTCCTGCCTTTCCTATAAGAACAGCATCACCCAACAGCAGATGAGGTGACGAATATCTTTATAAAATTATTCCTGATAAATTCAGCACCGGAGCCAGCACGTCCCATCTCACAATTCCCAACAACTAATGGATCTAGGCACTGAGCATAACAGCGTCACCACCAAAACAGACAGCGAACCCACCACCGTGCACCTCCTGGTGAGAAAAACATACCACCATACAAGTGCAGCAGGGGCCGCGGCGGGCCTGACCGTCCACACGCCAGGGAGAGGGGCCCCAGGAGAAACCAACCCTGCCGGCACCGTGACCTCCGATCTTCAGCCTCGGGAACTGGGAGGAGTCTGTGCTGCTGAAGTCGCCCGGTCTGTGGTATTTTGTTAAGGCAGCCCAAGCAGACTAACGCATACGGGAACTCTGCTCTCCAAAGGGGCTGCACCGTTTCATGTTCCCACCAGTGACGCATGCACGTCAGCTCTCAGCATCGTCCCTCTTGTAGATGATAACCATCCTCCTAGGTATGAAGTGCTATCTCATTGTGGTTTGGATTTGCATTTCCCTGATGACTAATGATGTGTTTTCATGTGCATATTTGTACATCCTCTTTGAAAAAAATGTCTTTTCATATAATTTGCCCATTTTTAATTGGGTTATCTTTTTCTCGAGTTATAAGAGTTTCTTACATGTTTTAGATACAAATCCCTTATCAGATATATGATTGGCAAAAAATTTTTCCTATTCTGTGGGGTGTCTTTTTGCTTTCTTGATGGTGTTCTCTGAAGCACAAAAGTTTTTAATTTTGATGATGTCTAATTTATCTATTTTTTCTTTCAGTGCTTGTGTTGTTGGTGTTATTTCTAAACAACCACTGCCTAACACACGGTCATGAGATTGACACCTAGGTGAATAACCCCCACTTCTTAGGTGTGACCTCCTCTGAAAGAGGACAGAGTGGAAAGGAGGGGCAGAGTGACTGTGAAGACCCTGATAAAGATGACCTCAGCCAGGGGACCAAGGTTGACACCACGAGTCATGAGTCATGCTGAGTTGACAGTATGGACACTTGATGGGATGTGATGAAAAGGGCGCTTTACATCTGCACTCTTCTTCCCAAATCCCATAACCCCAGTAAAGCCAGGAGAAAAACATCAGACATATCCCAATTAAGGGACATTCTACCATTCTGACCAATCCTCCTCCAAACCATCAAGGTCATCAGAAACAAGGAAAGTCTGAGAAACTCTCCCAGACGAGAGCAGGCTAAGGAGAGGGGACAACTAGTGTCCTGTGGTTTCCTGGGACAGAACAGGGACACTAGGTGAAAACTAAGGAAATGAACCCACTTTGCAACCATTAGGACGGCCATTATCCAAAAACTACATGGTCCTTAAACTGCTGAAAAGATGTTCAGTCTTACTCCTAAGAGAAAAGCAAATCAGAATCATACCAAGACACATTTTCATCTATTAAAACAGCAAAAATTAAAAACCTGACGTGATATTCTGCTGGCGAGGCCATTAGGACACAGAGGCTTGTGCCCACTGCTGGTGGAAATGCAAACTGCGCCCCACGGCTGCAAATACGTCACTGTGAACGCTGCAGCCCTGCTGCCTGGAACTCACCGAGCAAACACCTGGAACACAGTGGAAGTGCAGTGCCTGAGGCTACTCATGCAGCACAGTCTGTGACTGCAAAATATCAGAAACAACCTAAATGCCATACACATGGCTGGACAGACACAGAAGATCCACAGGAGGGAGTCGAAAGCTGAAGAGAGGGAGTATCTGTGAAGTGAGGCCTTTCCAGGACACTTCAGGAAAAGAGCAAAGTACAGATGAGTGTCTACAAAACACAACAAGATCCTCTGTGCAGGAGAGAAAGGAGAGTAAGTAAAATATAGCTGTATCTGCTTCTTTATGAAAAAGCAAAGGAAGGATAAACTGGAAACTAATAAGACACTTCTCTTGAGTGAACTACGACTGTGACCTCTGCAACCATGTTAATGTTTCAAATACTCAAAAAAAAAAGTAATGAGGGGCTGGCCTGGTTGGCCCAGTGGTTAAGTTCGATATGCTCCATGTTGGCGGCCTGGGGTTCGCAGGTTTGGATCCTGGGCGTGGACCTACACCCCACTCATCAAGCCATGCTGTGGAGGCGTCCCACATACAAAACAGAGGGAGATGGGCAGAGATGTTAGCTCAGGGCCACTCTTCCTCAGCAAAAAGAGGAAGACTGGCAACAGGTGTTAGCTGAGGACCAATCTTCCTCTCACATACACAAAAAAAGATAAAATCATCATGAATGGAGAAAAATGGAATAAAAAATGAAATAAAAACAGAAACAAATGAGCTTAAAATGAATAATATAACCACAATGAAGTGGGAGGAAATAACCCAAGAAACTTTTGAACGTAGTATTTTGCTGTGCTCTCAGACTAACGACAAACAGGATGTGAACACATATTTAAGTCTAGTGCGTAGACTTCCATTTCTCACGGGTGGGTGAGCAATTCTAAACAACGTCTGGGTGTTCTAGGATCAAACAAGTAAGTAAAATATTCAGTAAAATGGAAGCTGGTTTTCTATCACAAAAAGGCATTATAAATATGGAAAGGGAGAAAGCCAGGATGAGCTGTGTAGTGCTAGACTACAACTGGAGGTGCGAGCGCGAGTTCACGATTCTACACACACCCACTTGTGAGTATGTGCATATGACTGAGTATAAATACTCAGATGTTGATATAAATACGTTAAGTAAGTAAAAGATCTTCCTGTATTAGAAATGTATTAGAAATTAAATTTTGCATTTCGCCATTTTGCAAACATTATGGTAACTGTTAATTCAGGGAAGAATCATTAACGGATGGCACAAATGCCTTCAGAATCACAAATGGAAAAACAGTAACTTCACAGCAGAATGCTGGCAGTCATCGTTGGACCGTGACCACCATTTACGTGACAGCCATGCTGAATCCTGTGATACAATGGACTGAGGACACAGCACTGCTGGGTTATTCCTGCCAAAAGTGTGCGACCTGAATCAAATCATGAGGACATGAGACAATCCAGACTGCCAGGCAGGCGGGCTCCTGTGGGGGCTGGCCGGAAACCGGGAGCACTCAGGCCAGACCTGTCTTCATGCTGCTGCTCCCCCTCGTACTAAGGGTATACTACCTGCCTTTTCCCCTCTTGTTCTCCCATGAATATACACTGCAGTTTTCCACAGACCACTTGTGGGAGGCTGATAATGGCCCCCAAAGGTGTCCATGTCCTAATCCCTGGAACCTGTTAACACGTCCCCTTCCATGGCAAAAGAAACTTTGTAGACGTGATTAAGTTAAGGACCTTGGGATGGGAGATGATTCTGGATTATCCAGGTGGAGCCTAAATGGAATCACAGGGTCCCTACAGGAGGGAGGGAGGCAGGAGATCAGAGTCAGAGGAGATGTGACAACGGGGCAGAGGTTAGAGCGATGTGGGTCCATGAGCGAAGGAATGTGGCACCTCTAGGAGCTGGAAGAGGCCAGGAAACAGACTCTCCCCTGGAGCCTCCAGAAGGAACCAGCCCTGCTGACCCATTTTGAACTTCTGAGAACTGTGAGATGGTAAGTTTGTGTTGCTTTAAGCTACTAGGTCTGTGGTCATTTCTTACAGCAGCAGTAGGAAATGAACACAGCATATGATGTGTGATAGCACATCAGGTCAAGTTTTTTAAATATAGTTATTTTTCAAGAAAAGTGTTATGTTAATGTTATAGATTTAATTGTATCCTCCAAAAAGATATATTCAAGTCCTAACCCCTGATACCTGTGAATGTGATCTTATTTAGAAATAGGGTCTTGGCAGATGCACTCAAGTAAAGATGAGGTCATAGTGGACTGGAGCTTGTGTTCTTATAAGACGAGGGAATTTGGACACAGACACACAGGGGAGAAGACCACATGAAGATGAGCAGAGGCCGGAGTGATGCATCTACAAGCCAAGGATGCAGCTGCCCACAGCTGGGAGAGGCCTGGAACAGATACCCATGGAGCCTTCAGAAGGAGCCAGCCCTGCCAACACCCGGATCTCAGGCTTCTGGCCCCCAGAACTGTGAGGGGATAAATTTCTGTTGTTTTAAGCCTCCCAGTTTGTGGTACTTCGTTATGGCAGCCCTAGGAAGCTAATACAACATGTAATGGTCTGTTATTTAGATGAATAAGTAAATGAATCTTTAAAATTTTTTCAGTTTTCATTTCTAATACAGTGATTATCAATAAACTCATATAAACCAAGTTCAGTGAGTTTTAAGGATGTAAAGTTTTAAGAATGTAAAGAGTCCTGAAGCCAAAACGTTTGAGAACTTCTGTGCTAAGCAAACACCGTTTACAACCCCTCCTGCACCAATGCAGGTCTGAGTGCGTCAGAGGAGGCCGGAGACCCGTGCCGAGAGGGCATGAGGAGTCGCCTGGTGAGAAGGACAAAGAGGGAGCCCACCCAGGCCTCTGCTTCCTCCGGGGTCTGTTCACGGATGTGACCATAAAGGGCATGAGGAAGCTGAGCCTGTTCTGGCCTGCACCCCACGTCTGAGAGGACACAGGAGAATGTCTGAAGATGTTCACAGCACAGTGTACAAACACTAAACCTGCAGCAACCACAGAGTGGGAACACCTACTGCAAAGCAGTCTAGGTGAGCCAGTTTGGATTCCTTGTCACCCACTCACAGAGGCCAGGGAGAACGTCTGGACAAAGTAAGCGCGTTCATTAACGCTGTCTGCACGCACCGTGATTAGCGCTGCATAAGGTAAACCCTAGAAAGGAACCTATGAGAAGAGGAAGTTACGTGCGGACAATGCACATAGGTTGTTGGAAAATGTCTTCACGGGGGCCAGCCCAGTGGCGTAGTGGTTAAGTTCACGCACTTCACTTTGGCGGCCCAGGGTTCGCAGGTTCGGATCCCGGGCACAGACTGACACACCACTTGTGAAGCCATGCTGTGGCGGCATCTCACACAAAGTGGAGGAAGATGGGCACAGATGTTAGCCCAGGGCCAGTCTTCCTCAGCAAAAAGAGGAGGATTGGCAATGGATGTTAGCTCAGGGTTGGTCTTCCACACACACACAAAAAAGAAAATGTCTTCATGGTTAATACACTTGGTTTTCATTTTCACACAGTAGAAGGGAAGTCCACACTGGCTGGGATAGGATGGAATGGTCTCTGAGGTCCTGAGAAGACTCTTAAAGAAGCTGACATTGTCCCCATATGCCAACTTGAAAGAAGGCCCTGGACAGACTCTGGCCTCCAGAATGCAAGACCACCCCTTGGCCCATCTTGGGTTTCTGGCCTATAAGCTCACCTGAGCTGCTGGAGTCTGCACTGAACTCCAGGGGGAGGTCACCCTGCTGCGCCACCCTGGTCTGCTCCTCCAAAACCTGGTCTATGACGTCCAGTCCAGAAGCCACGTCGTGGGGGGTCAGGTCAAAGGACGCCGACTCCTCGCACATCTTCTCCTGAGGGTCCAAGCAGGCTGTGTTACAGTGGAACAGGGGCAGGGGCTTGGGGCTCTGGGAAGCAGAGATGGGGCGGGGTGCAGAAGGTCACCCCACCCCACGGTCTCTAAGACTAGGTCACAAACTGGTCCAAAGATGGCTGTCTGGCCACATCATTGTTTGAAAACAACTTTACTTGAGCTGCCAACATTTCGTAATTAGAAAATTTCCCATTAAAACCAAATTTCTGGCTTCTCTCAAAAGTCAGATCTTGACCTACTGGGCGCACCGTCCCCCGTGGGAACAGCTGCTTGGAACCAAGTCGGGGCTGAGGGTGGCCACCATCCTAGGATGCCAGACTGGTGGAGCCTCCCCTACGCTCTGGAGCACGAGCACGGCTGCCCCGAGTAGCCTTTCTCCAGTGCCTGGTCAAGGCCACCATTCCTAGAAACACAGAGCCCCAAGCACAGGCCGCAGGAGTGGGTGGAGAGGGGTGCCGGTGACAGGGAGGGGCCGGGAGGCGGCCTCTTTGAGCCTGGGTATGGTCACCAGGGGGCGGGTCAGGCCAGCTGGCTGACGTGGGACAGAAGGAAAGAGACTGGATAAGCTGATGGCAGGAGGGGCTGTGGGGGTCTTTTGTGGAAACAGCTGACACAGCCGGCCAGCACACCTTACCCGGGGTCTGCTTGGTGCCGACAGCTGGGGCAGCGGGGGTTTGAACAGGCCCGCACCATTCTCCACAGGGAAGTGGGTAGGGGGCAGGGGGTATCGGGAAGGCCATCTGGATACTCACCACGTTGTGAGCTTCGTCAAAGATGACGACCGTTCCTTTCAGGTCGATGCTGTGTGCCCGGCGACTCTACAGCAAGAGGAGGAGGCTGGGCTGGAGCCGAGCGGGGCAGCCACTGCCCCTTGGGGGCCTGCAGAGGCCAGGCAGGGAAGGGAAAGCCCAAGGCACGTGGCAGGCAGGGGAAGGCTCAGGGAGGCACGACCCTCCCGAATGCTGACCACCACACTGCCAGGAGATGTGGGGGAAGGCCCTCTCACACCTACTGCTGGGTGGCAGCTGGCCACGGCCACAAGGCACTGCCCACCCACCAGTGAGCTGGACGTCAGGCATCTGTGCTGGCGATGCTCACACAGCACAAGGGAGCAAGTGCGTGGCCCACGCTCCGCAGCCACAGAGCAGCGGGGAGGCCAAACCAGAGCTCTCCACCTGGCACACACATGGGGAGAGTGTGAGGGGAGTGAGCTGGGGTGGGATCTGGCGTTGGTATTTCTTTTCATCAACTTAATTTGAAGTTTAATTTCCATAAAATAAGGGGCCCATTTAAGTGTGCAGATGAGTGTGGACAAATATGAGCACCGCGTAGCCACCACCCAAAGCAGGAGACAAGACATCCCTCGCTGTCTGTGGGAGCTTCAAGCTGCTTTTTGTGAGCAGAGATCAGATTTGCCTCTTCTAGGCTGTCCTGGAAACAGTCAGGCAGCAGGGCCTCCTCTGTGTCCCCTCTCTGGGTTAGCGTGTTCTGAGACCCACGCGTGTTGCTGCGTAGTGGCAGGTCACCCTTTTGATTGCTCTGTTTTAGGGACATCCACCTGTTAAGGGACAGAGGCTGTCCCCAGCTCGGGTAACAATCAGCAAAGCCCCAGGCATGTGCTGTGACAGGCTCTGGACGCAGCCTCATTCTCTCAGGCGTGTCTCCAGGGCAGGGCACCACGGCACACGCCTACCAGCAACGGCCGAGACCTCCAGTGCTCTGCGTCCTCCCTGGTTCTCCTAAGTCTTCTTCATTGTAGCCGTTTTGGTGGGAATGCAGGGTCATCTCCCTGTGCCTGTCACCTGCATTCTTTCGGGACTCATAATGCTGAACACTTTCCATGCACGCGTGACATGTCTGTCTGGACCTTTTCCAAGGGCTGGCTGGGTTGTCTGTTGAGTTAGAAGAGCGCCGCACGCACTCAGGGCCCAGCCCTTCAAAGGACAACCATACCAGGAAGACTCCTCTCCTTCTGTGACTGCCTTTATATTTTCCTCTTTCAGAGAGTCCAATTTATCGATTTTTGTCTTTATGGCTAGTGCTTTGTGTGTCCAAGCTAAGAGATCACGGGCCCCCCAACTGCAGTGACCCATGTTTTCTCCAGGGGATTTCAGGGTTCCAGCTGTTACATTCAGGTTACACCGTGTGAAGGACTGGCTGAGATTCATTCTTTTCCAAATAGATAGAAAGCTATTCCAGCACCATATTTTGGAAAGTGAACCCAAAACCTTTCCTTTCCCCACTGAAACACCTAGGCAAGTTTGTCAAAAACCAACTGCCACGGGCGTGGGTCTGCGCTGGACTCAGTACTCTGCGACACTGACCGGCACCCGTCATCAATTCTGTGCTCTGCAGTGAGTCCTGAAGTCAGCAAGTGCGAGCCCTCCAACTCAGACCTTCTCCGCCAAGATCGTCTTGCTCTCTTAGATCTTTTGCAGTTCCGTGTAAGTTTCAGAATCAGTTTATCAGTTGTGACATGACTGTTGTAGGGTGGGGCCCAGGCCCAGGTGGCCAGCTTGACAGCACCCGTTTGTGAGAATCACATATAACCCCTCAGCAAACCCCACCAACTCTCTGTGCCCAAGTCTGGGCCACCTCTTGGGACCTGTCCTTGCCCTCCCACATGCCTCACCTTCCACTCTGCTCCAGCCACTCGCTCCATGCGACAGTCCAGCGTTCCACGCCTTAGTACGTCTCTGCCCACTACTTGCCCAGATGGCTGCTGCTCCTCAGAGGCCTCCCTGTCCACATGGCACCGTCTTCACCCTCCATGCTCATTTCCCCTTGTGGTCCTTACATGCTACCAACTTGTGCGCTCACTCTTCTGCCATCTACCCCACTACTAGAAGCAAAGCTCCACACAGTGATGCTGGTTTCGCTCAGCACCGCGTCCAAGCGCCCAGACCCGAGCCCAGCACGGCAGGTTCTCAGTAAACATCTACCGCAGGAACAAATGGACAAACACAGGCCCGAGAGGAGGACGTCCGGTGTTGTCCTTATGTGAAGTACGAGTTGCTGAACACGTGGAGAGTGATGCCCCTACGTTAACACAGGAGGGGCAGGGGCCGCCCGGTGGTGCAGTGGTTTAGTTCGCGCTTGGCAGCCCAGGGTTCGCGGGTTCGGATCCCGGGCGCCTGCTGATGCACTGCTTGTCAGCCATGCTGTGGTGGCATCCCATATAAAGTGGAGGAAGATGGGCACGGATGTTAGCCCAGGGCCAGTCTTCCTCAGCAAAAAGAGGAGGATTAGCAATGGATGTTCGCTCAGGGCTGGTCTTCCTCACAAAAAAACAAAAAACAGGAGAGGCACACAAAGATGTGTGTACATGCCTGTCCCAAGGGATGAGCATGAGGGCAGAGGGCTCCCTGGGCTGCCTCATCCAACTGGAAAGAGAGAAGCTGAGCTGCCAGGACAAGGTCAGGGACTGGCCCTGGCTGCAGCCTTGGGGTCTCCTCACTCCTGCCAGCCCCCCGCTCCCAGAGAGCTCAGAACGACTGATCCACGGCCCTGGGCTGGTCACAACTGAGCCCTGACCAGTGAGGGAGGCCAGGTCCCCCCACAAGCCGGCTGCTCCAAGCGAGGGTCTGATCCCAGGACTGAACTAGTAAAGGCTCTGACGGCCCTTCGTGAGCCTGCAGACACCCCCTCAATGCAGGAATTGTCAGTTACAGGGGCTGAAACCTTACCTTGGCATCCAACAAGTAGTTGTACGGCATGAAGATGATGTCGGCCTGCTGCTTCAGGTTCCGGGAGAGGTAGTACGGGCAGAGCCTGAGAGCAGGAGAGGAAGAAGGCACTGTGAGCACCACACGCAGGCGCAAGGGGGCATCCGAGGCCCTCAGAGGTGCTCCCACAGGCTGAGGTGGGAGCAGGTGGTCAGGATGGGCAGCAGCGACGCTGAGCCATGGCCCCGAGGCCTGGCTTGAGGCTGCGTCCCTTGGTGGGCACACAGAGGGAGGAGCCCTGGTGCTGCATGAGCTCGGATGGGAGCGGAGCAGGGACGACGGGGAAGCCGGTGTTCACACCGTGCACTTCCCACCACGAGGATAAAAAACCCCAACTCTCTTCCAGGGCAGGTCAATGAAGTAATCAGAAACAAGACACTCGTCCCATCTAATTACAACTCGAACCCTTGCTCGGGGAGTGTGTTCAGGGAGAAGGAGGAGGACATGCCCCCTAGCTGCTGAAAACCAACTGGTCCACACCCCACAGTGGCGGGGGGGGGGGCCTCACTTCTTACTTGACAGTTCTCAGAACTGCTGACATGTCTTCATACTGAACAACTGTCAGTTTCATGATTTAAAAAAGGAAAAAAATAAAAGAAACACATGTGCCTGTGCACGTGGTGGGAAAGCTGGGCCTGGGAAGACGCAGCTGGCCACGGCCCCCCCGAGGGCTCTTACTTGTGCCGGTTCCCACTCTTGACCAGGTCCTCAATGTCCAGGATGGGGGTGGCCAGCTCTTGCTCCAGGCTCTTCTCTGAGGATACAGACAGGAGTGAACTTGGCCTCAGGTCCACTGAGTGCCCCCAAGCCCCAAGGGGAAACCCAGGACAGAATGGCTCCTACATAGCGGGCACTGGGTGCGGCCACCCCGGGACCTTCCCTTAGGGCACGACTGGGGCGCCCAGCCACCTGGAGACTCACCAGAGAGAATCCCTGCCCTGTGGGTCTCAGGGTCCCCTGGGGAGGGCCCTGAACCTGAAGTGATCCTGAGGGAGCCCTGCTCTGCACCCCAGGAAGTGCCACCAGCCTAAGGCTGAGCATCAATGGGAGATGGGACCTCCTGGGATGGGGGGCTGCCCCTCAGCCTGTCACTGTCACCCCTGATGCCCTCGAGGTCACGCGGCGTCTCCCACAAACCCCGGAGGCATCTGTGCTGTAATCAAGCCTCACCGGCAGCAAGTCTCTTCCTTTCGCTCCGCTTTCCCGCCCGTGAGAGCAGGCCCAGAGTCTCCCTCTAAAGACAAGCTCGGCCCCACAGGGTGGGGAGCAGGAATACTAGGCTGTCACTGCCTGCCGGTAACAGTGCATGGAGCACAGACCTGAGGCCGGGCAGACAGGAGGGACAGGGGGTACACCAGGGCTCTTTCCTTAGGGTGGCAGCCCACAATAAGCACTACTCCCTGCTGGCTGCGTGGCCCAGGGCATGAAGGAGGGGTACAGACCCCCCAACTGGGCCCACTGAGGAGCTGCTTTACCCTAGCGACTCTGGGGCCCATGTCCTGGTGGGCAGGACCAGAGGTCTCCTCTATCAAGCACCCCAGGAAGTCTCAGGGTAGCCACATGTAAACCCCCAGCTCCCAGCCCACTGTGGCAGGTACCAGGCCCAGCCTTTAACTGCAGAGGCCAGAACACACATGGCCTCAGCGGTGACCCACCCCCAAAATGCCCCTAGAGACAGCAGGCAAGGGGAGGAGGAAGAGCCAACACTCTGTGTCACCATAGCAACAGACTAGCCAATCCCATACTCTGCAGCAGGCTAACCCAAGAGCTCAGCAACCTTGGGAGAAAGGACAGGATGGGGGGAGGGGAGGGAAGAGGAGGGGCAATGAGGACGGCCGGGCAGAGAGGAGGAGGGGGCAGTGTAATGGAAGGGGGCAGTGAGGTGGAAAGATGAGAAGGGGTCCCTCCAGGGCTGACTCGGTGTGGAGACACTGCAGGGGGGCAGCAGGGCCCTTTGCTTGCTCCCTAGGACATAGGACAGGCAGGGTTCCAGCTCTGTATCCCTCTCCTTACTCCTACACCCAGGCCCCCCCTCCTCTCAGACCCCTCCTGGGGTCACTTCTCTCCACCCTCCAAGGGCTGGGCAGCTGCTGAAGATGCCCCCTCACCTCCTGTGGGGGTGGGGGGTAGAAGAGGCTGAGACACAGCAAGGATTCGCAGGTTCATGGTGAGCGGACCCCCACCCTCAACTAGAGTGAGAGCAGAGCAGGTAGGTTGTGACTGAGGAGGAGACAGATGGAGGCTGGAGCCAGCAGACCAGCTCGGACAGCCCCCCTGCTCTGCCTCACAGGGCCCAGGACCGTGGGGATGGGGTCTGCAGCCCAAGGGGCCAGCACGTGCCAGCTCCAGCAGCACCTCCACTGTGGGCAGAAAGCTCCCCTCAGCTCCCATCCCCTCCCCTGGTCTCTTGGCCCCTCCCTGCTCAGGGACCCTCCAGGAGAGGCAAGGGCAGTGCAGGTGAGGGACCCAACAGATGAGGGCTGGGCTAGCAGAGTGGGTGAGTTAACCCACAAGCAGCTGTGGAAAGGTGGCTGAACAGTTCCCACCCAGTGCTGCTCAAAGGCTCTGGCCTGTGGCGAACAGGGCACCTGAACCCACCCCATTTGCCAGGGATGTGGGTGGGGAGGCAGCCTTGGTGGGGTAGAGAGGGGACGACTCCATTGAGCATCATGGGTGTGACACCAGTGCCCGTGTGAAGGCAGGGCTGAGGTGGGACGGCTGTAAGCAGACAGGGGGACAAGGCGAAGGGGAAAGAACACCGTCAGAGCGACCCCGATCCCCACAGGCCTGATGCAGGCAGAGGAAGCAGAGCGAGGCAGTCAGCCATCCCTGGCCTGGGGCCAGGACCAGCTGTCGCAGGCCACAGAGACTGGCAGCTGCCCTCATCCGGGGCCGCTGTGGGCCAGGCCGATGCTCAACGCTTCCCATGCACCCTTCACTGCTGTCCCGAGGATCCTTGGTGCCACCAGACCAAAAAACACAGCAAACAAGAAGGCAGTGAAAAGCAAGCTCCAGGAGCCTGGGTCCTCACTGCAGAGGCCAAGACATGTAGAAGAACAGACCCCACGCAGCCCCCACTCGCAGCCAGTCACACCCAAGGAGGGCCTGAGCCCAAGCCACATCAGGCACACTCTCCACCCCTCTCTCCAAGGGGCAGGGTACAGGGACGCCTCGTGCTGGGAGGTGCGGGACCCCCAGCTCAGGCCTCTGGGAGCACAGCACTGTCCTGACCCTTCTCTGCCCAGCACAGGCTGGCACGCTGGGCACTCCAAACCCCAGAGCAGACAGTAGCCTACAGACCACCAATGCCTTGTGAGCGCTCCTGGGCCCACGTCACTGCTGCTTCATGGTCTGAGTCCCAAGCCTGAGGCAGGAAACAGAGGGAACCCCGACCCCATAGAAGTGTGACCCCTCCCAAGCCACAGAGTCCTGACTGCAGACAAGAAACTGTAGAGGCCACGCCACAGAGAGGTCTCTCTACCACTGCCTCTGGCTCCAGAGGTCCTTCACAGACACGAGGGGCAGCCACATGGTGGAAAAGCAGATTTGGAGGCAAGCCCCTCCACTCTGGGCCCCAGGAAAGACAGCAACAAGGGGTCCCCACCACAGGGCCACAGGCGCCTGCAGTCACGCACATCAAGCCGCTGGCTGTCATCACCAGCCCTGAACACATCACTCTCCCTGTCTCTGGATGAGGCTGTTCTCCCCACAGCACCAAAGGCTGGAGGAGTCTGCAGGACTCCCAGGACTCCGAGAGAGCCACACCCAGGCTGTGACGTATTGCAGCAAAAGGACACCGCCAAGTCCACAAAAGGAAAAGCACCTGAAGAGTCGGGGGTCCAGGGCAGGCTTCCAGAACCCCCTCCCCGGGCTGACTCCCCCAGGACGAGCTGTGACCGTGTGTGGAACGCTGTCTACCGGGAAGCTCGCCAGAGACCCAGCGCCCAGGGTTATACCGGGGGCCGGTCATGTAGGCACCTCTGCCTGGCAGGCACCCAAATTCTAGACTCCCAGAAGGAAGCAGGTGCTCAGCACAAGCCATGTTGTTTGCACAAACAGCCTGGGCCCAGGGAGTCCCTCCATCCTATCAGGATGGTGGGGCCCTCCCCAAATCCAAGTTCCCCATCACCAGCGAGGCCGGTCTTGCCAGCAGGCCTTTCTGAGACGGCAGCCTTTCTCGGGCCCGCAGGGTGAGCTCTTCTGCATGCAATCCAACACAGGCCCCCGGTCAGGAGACAGTGCCCGAGTACCTCCCTCACCCAGCTGAGCTGGATGTGGCCGCCCTGGAGCCCCAAGAGGCAAAAGCCAGCAGGCTGTGAGGCCACTGACCTCAGCCCCAAGAGGCCACACAGGCTCCACTCCCACTTTGCTGCCTGCTGACTGACAGGAGCAGTTTCCATGAGCTCTCTCTTACCTTCCACATTGTTGTAGAAATGACAGGAGCGACTCGCCACCTTCTTGCGGCACAAGTGGATCTGGGAGAGAAAGGAGGTGGTCCCGGCTAACACAACAGCCAAGGAAGGGCAGAGTGCTGGGCTGGCCAGTGGGCACACCGCCAGCCCTGCTGCCCAGTATGTGAAGGCCAAGCCCCACTCTGGCCCCTGCCCCCAGCCAGCCACCCCCTGACAGCTCCACCCCTCCAGCTCTTCATGTGCCATCTTCCAGGGGCACAGAGGGGGCTCTGAAAGCTGGGCAGCACCCACCTAGCAGAACCACAGAGATGTGCCAGGCGCCCCAGGAGCCCACCTGCATGTGGTTACTTTCCTGCTTCTTCACCTCAGGGTGGATACACAGCTGCTCCCGGGAACCCAGCACACACACCCTGGGTCTGGTGGAAGAGAGAGCTGTGGGTTCAAGAACTAGGGGACAGGAAGTAGCCCACAGTGCTGGCCACGCTCAGGAAGCCCCAGGAAACTTGGCTCACACGTGCACGCAGGCAGCCAGCAAGTGGCAGTGGCCACAATATGCCCACGGTTTGGGAGGGGCTTTCTCTGCTGTGTGGCCCACTTTGAATTGTGGCCTAGGGTGAGCGCAGAGACAAGGCAGGGGAGACAACGGGACAGATGGGAAGAGATTATCAAGCATCCACAGTGGCCCCACCGTCTCTATGTGTCCTCACACAGGAGGCCGGGGTGGGACACCAAGGCTCCTAAAGCTCTGCTGGGCTCTGACATGGGGCAGAGCCTCCTTCCCCTCACGTGCACAGCTGCAGTGACCCACACCCACAGCTGATACCACAGCACCTGCAAGGAGCTCAGTGTGCAAACCCAAGGTCAGCACATAAACTCCAAGTTGCTCTCTCACAAGTCGTGGGCATCAGAGATACCCCGACCCTCACTGTAGTCCTGCACACCAGAGCAGAGCCTGCACTCAGGGGGTCCAGGCAGAACACCACCATGAAGCACCGTGCCGAGGTCACCTCCCCATAGCCCTGAGGCGGGGTGAACACCGCCTGACCCACCGGTAGGAGGTGTTCCGAAGCTCACTGATGACCTGTGTGAGCTGCGAGTGGGTCCTGGAGGCATAAATGATCTTTGGGATGTCCGTGTAGCAAGCTGCCCAAGCACGAGAAAGCAGAACATGTCACAGCTACCACAAGACAATGTTCTCGTGTGCTGTTAACCCAGGGGCACTTGGCTAACTCCACCCTGCAGACAGCTAGGCATTGGCTGGATACCCGATACTGGTTACCGGGAATGGGGTAAGTGGGTATCTGCAGTGTCCTAATTCGGCCATAAGGCTCTGACCCTAGGCTTACAGCTGGGATGGTGAGAAAGGACATGGCAGGTACAACACTCCCTGCTCAGCTCTGCTCAGAGCTGCACACCTGCTCCATCCCTTCCTTACCTAGGGAGGGAGGCCTGGAGAGGGGCTGAAAGTAATGGAAAGGAGCATCACCTGTGTTGTCTCCATCTGAAGCAGCAGTCCCCCAGGACGACAAGGCGCGATGGGGGAAGAGCTCCCCTTGTGCCCTCTCGGCAATCTTGCGGGCAGAGATGGCGTCGTGGAGGTGCTCCCGCCAGGCCAGCGTGGTGCAGAGGAGGCACAGGGTCTTCCCCGTGCCCGTGGGGCTCTCTAAGACACCGTTCACTTTCTGAATGGAGTCGGGAACAGGGTCATGGGGAAGCAGGGGAGAGGCCCTGCAGGTCACACAGCCCACTTGAGACATGCCCGCCCGGCAGCCAGTGGGGCAGCTCTGCTCAGGCAGAGCCCACCCAGCAGGTGGCAAAAGCCCCAAAGGACGGTGGATAATCCCACAGGACAATGTTTCCACCCTCAAACCAAATGCTGTCGGTTAATTCAGTCCTCATTAGCAAACAATTTGCAGATCATTACCCAAAACGGGACAGTATTTTTCAGACTAATATAAATAGTAAGATGACTAATTAGGTGCCAAGTCTCAAAATAGGAGATCGTTCTGCGATTCTGGACCCGGGCATTTATGCTGTCTGAAGGGAACCTGATGGCCTACATAGCTGTGGAGCCTGTGCGGGAAGCCTGGGGACACACGGAGGCAGAGCTGCGCTCCCAGCTGCCGCAGAACCCGCCTCCTTGCTGACACAGCAGCAGCCAGGAGCCCAGCTGCAGGGTCAGCCCCTGAGGGCTGGGGCCATGAGCAGGGTACAAGAGGACATGCTAAGAAACCCAGCAGAAAGCAACCTGCAGCCCTTCCACCTTCCTGCACACCCTGGAGGTTTAGAGGCCTTCCAAAATGAGGGCTGGGCACCAGCTGTCCTTCTTCATGGAAATACTTCCTTTAGATCCTCAAATGGCTCGCTGCTCTTCGTCACTTGCCTCAGCTCAAATATCACCTCCTCAGAGAGGCCCCCAAGGTGCTCCCAAGCCTATCACCTTCTGTCTTTTCTTCATAGCTCTCATCACCATCTAGAACCATCTTTTTTTTGTTCACTCGTTTAACATGTCTCCTACCCCACCTGGAACATTAGCCGTATTTATGACAGAGTCCCATGTCCAGAAGGGAACCTTCCACCCAGTAGGACCTGGTTGGAGTGAACAGGAAGGTGGAACTACATCACTACATCAGCTCCTGGTTGGGAGCTCTACCCATGCTGACTCTTCCCCCAGGTACAGACCCCTCACTCTGCGGCTTTACCTTCTGCAGACACTCCAGGACCTTGGTCATGTACTCCTCTTGGCATTTGTATGGCTGGAAAGGGAAATCCACTGTCACACCGTTTAGGGTTATCTTGGGCATGTCGGCCTGTTCTCTGGAGGGCACAGAGGTTGGCTGAAATGCGGACTGTGTGAGTCTGTGAGACAAAGCCCCTCTGAAGATTTCGGGACCTCAGCCGCTCCGGGTAAGTGATGGCAGCCTGCGGCGCTGGGACATGACGCTGTTCTCCTGGGAACCCCTATGGCACAGAGACGGGGACGACAATAAGGCTCTAGCCAGCCTTTCTGGAGTGCCAGGCCACTTCACCAGTCATCTCAGGCAGCCCCTCCTGCGGCCGAGGTCTGAAGGCAAGGCGCCCGGGGAGGTGAACGACCTGCGGGTCAGCACTGCCTTGTTCTCCCGCCCCACGACTGCATCCTGCTCTGGGAGAAGCGCCAGGCTCAGAGACGACAGGAGCCAGAGCCGGGCACCGCTCACCTGCCCCGGCGCGCGAGAAGAACCCGCTTACTTCCACCAGAGCTGGACAGGCCGGACCCCAGAAGCCCCCCGGCCCCGCGTCCCCAGCCCTTTGGTCCCCGCCGGCCGGCCAGGCGGACGAAGAGCGGAGTGCCCGCCGGCCCTGGGCTGCGAGTCCGCGCGGCCCCGGCAGCCGCTCGACCTCCTCGGGCCGCGGTTCCGCCTGGACACTGGGACCAGCCGCCGTCACCACGCACGCACGCCGGCGCGCCCGCAGCCTGGAATCCGCAGCCAGGCGCCCCGAGCGGGGAAACTCCGGGCCCCAGCATGCAGCGCGGCCGCCGCGCGGGCGGGTGTGCGGCCCTGGGTCCCCGCGGGGAGCCTCCACGGCCGGCCCCCGGACTCACCCCGCTCCGCCGAGGAACCGCCACCGCGTCCCGCCGCCAGCGGCTCGAATTTGGCGGGCTGAGGCGCAGCCGTCACCGAGCTCGCTGCACTTCCGCCCCCAATTCCGGTCCGCCGCGCGGTGCGCCCGGCGGAAACCGTTCCGCGGCCGAGGGGTCCGCGCGCTGCCCGAGCGCTCGCTTCCAAGACCCACCCCGCCCTTCCGCCGACCCTGAGCCCGGGACCCGCACCTCCGTCGCCCACGGGCAAAAACCGGGGTCCCGGCCGTCTCCTCCCTCGACGTCACCCCACCAGGGACCCCATTTCACTGCCCCTCCCCGGGCCAAGCCATCTCGGTTGCCAGGACAACTGCACAAGCCTCCTAATGGGCTTCCTCCCTTTTCTCCGGACACCCAGGTCTTTTTAAGACTCCAGTCTGAGCCGATCACGCCCCTAAAATCCGCAGTGGCTGCCCCTCGCCCATGACCCAGCTCCTGAGAGCCTCACAGCTCCTCTCTTTACTGTCCCCTGGGTCCAGCTGCTTTTCTGGTCAATGTCCTCCACTGGTCAGGGCCAGGCACCACTGGCAGTCAACAGGGGGGCCACAGCGTCCGCACAGCTCTGTGGGGTCAGAGATGTTTGTCTAGGCAACCCCAGCATGTCCCACAAGGCACCAGGAAGAAGCTGATGCTGCAGTTTCTGCCCACAGCCAGCTGACAAAGTTGATTTCAGAGCTTCTCCTGGGCTCTATTTAATGTCCAGATGTTGTCCCACTGATGGCACATTCATCACACATTCATGGCCGCACGTGTGTCCATGCTGATATGTGTGAGGTCGCACTTGGAGAAACCCCTGGCACATGCTGGCATCCACCCCACTCACCTGTTCTGGTGAGAGGACTGTGGTGTCTCTCTTAGACTCTCAGCAGGGAGCTTGGAGAAGATAAGGACCTCAGGCCACACACTTGCTCAGTGCTCAGCAGGCACAGGGTTTGCTACCACCCATGCATGCACTGACATGTCTGTCCTCTGAACAACCTCTGAGATAAGTTCCTTTATTATCCACGCTTTACAGATGAGGAAAGGAAGCACAGAGCAGGTGGTTAGAAGATTGCCCAAAGCCAGCAGCTAGCAAGTCTCAGATCCAGGAGCCCCGCTCTTTACCTCCACAACCCCCATCTGCTGAGAGCAGCAGTGTTCATCCCCCCCAAAAGCCCAAGGAAGGGAAGGCCAGGACCCAGAGGCTTGGTGACCTCCTGGGGTGGAAGTGGAACTGAGGACCCTGAGACCCTGAGCTGACACATGAGCTACCGGGTCACACATCACGTACGGAGACTGCCCAGCCTATAAGCTGTCACACATAAGTGCCATTGTACTGCCATCCCAGCCATAACGTGTCAATAGCCATCCCAGGCGGAAACCGAGGCTGGCCATAGCAAAAGATCTCAATCAAGTCAACGAATTTGAATTGAGCATTTGCTCTAGCACGCTTTGCGGGACTCCCACGGTGGAGCAGACACCACATGGACCACAGGACAGATGTTAGCAGTCACAGGCTCCGTGTGGGTGCACATGGAGGTGTGTTTATACACACACCTGCAGGGCCTGCTCCAGACTGACTCTGGTCCTTAGGCTGTCCTTGTTTCTCACCTTCTTGAGCCCTCCTCATCTCTGCAGGTTCCCGAGGTCCCCAGAGGTTTATTCCTGGCGCTAGGACTTCATTGTTTGTGGAGTAAGCACTCCTCTTGGCATCAGTGGCTCTGTCCCTAAAACAGGAATGACAGTCCATTTGTTTGACTTCCCATCCCTGAAGTGAGGTGAGATGGTCACTGCAGGAGAGACCCCACCGTCTCTGCCAGGCTCTCCCATTGTGGGTATCAACCAGAACCCTGAGCCCAGAAGAGGAGGGAAGGCAGGATGCCCACCCACTCACCAAGCGTGGGCATCTCATCTCCTCCTCATCTGGGGAACGGCATCATTGTCTCATCTTACACCTGAGAAATGGAGGCCCAGAGAAGTCAAAAACTTGCCCTCAGTCACACAGCAAGTGGATGTCAGAGCTGGGTTGGAACTAGCCTCTAGCTCACTTCAAAGCCCTTGTTCTAGGCCTCACCACCCCCATTTACCTTCTTCTCTGCCTCAGAATCTGCTTATCCTCTGAGATGCCTCTCAGAGGCCTTCCAGACTAGCCCCCACCGTCCATGAGAACCTTTCCCCTCAGCACAGACCTGGGCACACGCAAGGCACCTCCCAGCCTCCAGCAACCTCAGTCAGAGCTCTCCGACCCCATCCTGATGTTGGGGCCTGTCCTTCTGCTGCGCCCACCCTGGGAAATGGGGACTGTCTCCAACCCCCCCCAAGCCTGCACAAAGCCAAGCTGGGGGAGCATGGGGTACATGCGGTGAGTGGTGGAGGATGGGCCTCTCCTTGCAGTCCTCCACCCTGTGTCCCAGGCTGGTCTCTTCCCTCCCTGGCGCTAGGAGCACCTCCCGTGCTTCCCTCCCACCCTCCCCTCCCTCCACCCCTCTCCCTCTGACGGCCGCAGCCCCTGCCACAGCCAGGCGCTTCCTCTCCCTCTCCCTTTCTCTCTCTCTTTCTCTCCCGCCCCACCACCGCCCGCGCCGCCTCCCTCGCTCCCTCCCCTCCCGGGCACTGCAGCATTCGCCTTCTGCAGCTCCAGCCGCCGCCCGCGCCTCTCCGGCCTCCGCAGCCCCGCCGCCGCCAGCACCATGGCCAGCACCGTGTCCGGTAGGTGCCCGGGCCGCGGGCTTCCCAGGCCGGCGGACTATCTGAGCAGAGGCTGTTGTCTGGCCTGGCCCGACGCTAGGGCCGATTGCGGACTCTGTTTTCCGTCTCGGACCCCGCGCCCTGCAAGAGCCAGGATTCAGGGCCGCTAGACTGGGGCGACCCGGTGCCCCAAGGGCGGGGATTGCGGCGTCAGACGGTCGGGCGTGGGCCGCTGGGCAGGGCCCGCGCCGGGGGAGCGCTCCGGGTGGGGGCGCCGGGCGCGGGGGCGCATTGCCCCTTCGGGCGCCGCCGTGCCAGGCCGGGCGCGACTGCGGCAGGGTGGCTCCGAGGCCCCGGGCGCGGGCTCGTGCCCCTGGGTGGGCGGGCTCACCGAGTGCGGGTAGCGTCTCCTGAGGCGCCCGGCGACCGCAGACCCTGGTCGGCCGCGCCTTCTCGGGGGGGGGGGGGGAGGAGGGAAGCCCAGGGCCGGAGGGACCTCCCCGGGGGCTGGAGGGAGCCCTGCAGGAGGGCGGGGGAGGGGGACCCGAGCCAGGAGCTAGCGGAACCGCCCCCTCCCCTCGCCGCTTCGGGCTGGGGGACCATCCTCTGAGACATGGCGCCACCCGCTCTGGTTGACAAAGCTACCACCCTTTGCGCAGCGGAGGGGGGTGAGGGAGGGACTGCTGCCAAACCCTCCCAGGACGGGCCGGGGTCTGCCTGTCCCTCCCCCACCGCCCGGCCTCCCAAGCTGCGGACGCACCGCCCTCTAGGGCAGCGACCCCCTCCTTCCGGGCCCGCGTCGGGCGCGGAGCTCGGCGGAGGGGCGGGGGCGACGCGGGGCAGATACTGGACGCGGGGGAGCTGCCTGGCCACCCCGGGCGCGAGGACGCGGCTCGCTCTCCCTCGGAATGCTCTGCTCTGTCCGGCAGCCCCAGGACCGGCTTCACCTTTACACGCGGCGCCCGGGACGGCAGGGCAGTCGGTCCCCCACCTCCACCCCGTCCCCCCTCCGACCGGGAACCGCACTCCCGCCCACTCTCCCCTCCGCCCTGGTCGCGGCGGTCCCCTCTCCCCAGCTAACCCGATTCTCTCGGAAGCGCCCGCTTTGGCTGGAGGCGCCAGAGCTCCGCCCACCCACGTGAGCCCCGCCCTGACCCCCCTCCTCAGGCCCTGCGCGTTCCACACCCCAGGTGACTTCTGCACCTGTCTGGGAGGGGACCACGTGCGTCACTGTCCACACCGCTCCCACCCCGTCTGAGGGTCTTGTCCATCTGGGCTTCGTCGGCCCCCTGCCCTCTCGCTGACACCCTCAGACGTACTGGGACCGGCTTTGGCAGAACGGGACCCTCCTCCTCAGCTGAGGGTGGCCCTGTCCTTTCCATGGCCAGAGTGCTGCCCCAGCCCCACACTGAGGCGGGGTTGTGGGTCCTTGCTCACCTCCTGTGCCTGAGCTGAGGGACAATGGGCAGCCACCGGTGGGGAGCACTTCTCAGCCTCTCTCTCTCACCCCCTTTAGTAAAAACCCTGCTCAACAGGCCTCATTCCTGTCACCCGTCTGACAGACAAGCAGACTGAGATTAGGTGGTGAAGGGACACAACCAAAGCCACATCCTCAACAGCCATCAGAGCTGGGCCCAGACCCTCTGACCTCAGCGCCCCAACACCAGCCCTCTCTTTTGGCCTGACTTGGGGCACTGCTGACCCACACTTGTTCCCAGGATTCTGCCATTGGTGCCAAAAGGCAAACCATTAGTGCAGCCAGTTAGTTTTGTCCAGCACAGCCATTGCCTTGCAGATGTGCCGCAGCGTCAGGCAGAGAACTGCCCCTGGCCGAGGTCACATGGGACTGGGTCTTTCCTGTCCATCATCAGCACTGCCCTCAGTAGCGTGCAGCCAGCATGTACACAGGCCTGTGCTCACCTTCGGCTTCTCCTGTCTGCAAAAGTGTGATAGGAGGGTGGCCTGGCCCAGAAGTGGCCACGTGAGAGTGCTGGCAATTGAGGCCAAAATTAGTTTAAGTGAACTCAAACTACAGCTTCTCTATGAAGATATCTCTGATTGGAGCAGCCGCTGGCCTTCCGTGATGCAGTGGCCTGTCTGCTCACACTCACTGGTGGCCTGGTCTTGGTGACTGGGGTGAAGGGTCATCATCTGTTATGATTTTGTAGCCTCTGCAGGGTTGATCTGAGCTCTTGCTCCCTGCATGGACTGAAAAGCTTTCCTGCCTCCTTTCCCATGAGTGCCTCTCATCACGTGCTTTTGTAGACTCTTGCTCGTATTTAGCTCCTTATGCAATTCTGTCGAGCTGTGAGGCCTTGCACATGCTACCTGGCCTCCCAGGGCCTCAGCTTCCCCATCTGAATGGGGACCATAGTGACAGCACCTCCCTAGTCTTGTTCTGAGGGTCGGATGAGATATTTCAAAAACAGTGCTTGGCCTGGTTGCCTGGCAAGAGGTGAGTGGCCCATCCATCCAGGCAGCACAACTGTAGTAGCTACATTTCCCAGAGCTTCCTGCCCAGAGAAAGGCAAACTCTCCCGGCGACTTCTGCCACGCAGGGCTTCCGGCCCTGTCGGAGGCAATTCTGACGCGAGAGAGGGGCAGCCTGGGTGGCAACAAGCTTCATCTGTCAGGAAGCAGTCAGCAGCAGCCTCCAGGGCCCTTCTACAGGTGAGTGGGCATCTGTAGTCTCCCTGCCACCCAGTTCTGGACAGACCCTCTCCCCCCACGAGGCTCCCAACAAGAAAGTGCAGTCACAGACCTGGACTTGTGACCATGTTCCCATCCTGGCATGCTGTGTGACTTCAGGTGGGCCACTTGCCCTCTCTCAGCCTCTTTTTCTCCTCTGTAGAAATGAGGCTGACAAGGGTGTCCAAAAGGCCACTATGCATTCTTGCATATTTAACATTTAATATGAAGAGGAAGAGAGAGATGAAAGCAACTAGCTCCTGGCAGAGATGTGTTTTTAATGACTCCCTGAAGTCAGTGATGGGGAAGGAAGAGAAGGGTCCTGGTGAGACGGAGAAAAGGGAGAGTGTGCCTCCAGGCCCTGGAGGGGCTTCCTGGCTTGAGCTCTGTGGCGAGGTGGCCTAGATAGGTCTGGACTTCGACCTCTTGCCTCTGCAATGGGACATGACCTGTAAGCCTCTCTAGCTCTGAAAATACAGGTGCAACCTCCTGCCCTGTGTGCAGCTGGGCCTGGCCCTGGACTCCAGCCCCACATGCACGTGTGCCTGTGGGCTTCCCCTTGCTCACTCTCTCCGAATTTGCCAATTCCCCACCTGCCGTCCAGCCCCACCCCCACCCCAGCCTGCAGCCAGACCATAGAGCAGGCCTCACTCCCAAGCCCCCTCCCGGGGGTGCCCCCTCCCACCTGGCTTCCTTCTGGGAAGGAAGATCCTCATGGGCCATCGGCTGGGAAAGCCAGCCCGGGAATCTCCGTTGACCATCAGATGCTGAGCCAAGCACCTGTTTACAGCTGCAGGACACAGTCCCTCACTCCCCAGTTGGACACTTGTCCTCTGGGAGCCGTGACCTCCAAGAGCTCTGACCTCAGTCTAGTCCCCTCGTCCCTCACCACTCTCTCCTGACAGTACAGTGCTCACACCTGCCCAGGCTCCCCATCCTGCCCCCTGAATTGCTCCAGCCTCCCCCATGCTGAGGTGACAGTTACCTAGAAGGGAGCCCCTTGGCATTTGTCCATGAACTTGTTCTTCCTCTGCAATGAATCTGCAGCTCCTTCTCCGGGGAAAATTTCAGGCTCAAGTCAGGGAGGAGCTTGAGCAGCTGTGAGGCCCCAGGTTCCTGGTATGTAAGGTAAACCCATTTGGAGGTTTTGACATGGGATGAGGAAGGACTACCTGAAAGGTTGGGATGGGGGCTGGTGTCTGTGGCCAAGGCGGCAGGTGCTGGCAGAGTTAGATCCAGTCCCCTCCTTCCTGTCCTCTCCCAGGACCTAGGTATGCCCCCCTCCCCCACCTTCCCTTCTGGGCACAGGCTCCCTACCTCCCCAGCCCCTCCAAATATCCAAATGTCTCCTGGTCTGCTGCTCCTGAAGAGCTGCTCTGCATGGTCTTACACCCTCTAACTCCCCAGCACATGTACTGGAATGGACCCCTCTGCCTCCTGTTTAAAATTAACATTTAATAACACAAGTAATACAAAAATAGATTTTGCTCATGAAAAAATAAAACTGACAAGTCAGGCCAAAATCCCTTTGAGGCCCAGTCCCACCTCCCCTCCCTCCCAGCCTTCTGAAGCTGATGACCAAGACATGTCGTTGCGCTGCTGCCCCTCTGAGCCCCAAAGGCTCTCCCTGCTGCTTGCCAGGGTCCCTTTGTGCTCTTTTTACAGGCTCTTTGGCTTCCTCCAGAAGAGTCCGGGTCATCAGGACATTTAGGTCAAATAACATCATTCTCTGTGCTGGCCGTGGGAGGACCCTGCTCACCATGAGCTCTTCCCTCAGACCAGGGCCTGATTATTTCTGCCCTGTGTCCTGTTTCTACACCAACTCTTTTCCCAATTTCATGTGAACTCAGTTTAAAAACATTATCTTGTGTGAAGTTGATAAGTTTCTTGTCTGCCCCTTGGAAAAATGCTGTAGGTAACTGTCACATCTCCTCCTTTGTGGAAGCTAGATTCTCTCTCCCTGGAGTGTCTCCCTGGAGACCTGTTCCAGCTTCTGCAGCCAAGGAGGTGCCTGCACAGGTCTCCGAGCCTCCTAGTCTCTGGGACCTGCTGGAGTGGTGGAAAAAAAGACCATCTGGGATTGTGCTCGAGGAGCTCGGGGCAAGTCACCCCGGCCAATTGGGCCCAGTGTCATCCTGGTTGAGCAGGGGCAACAGTATTGGGCTTGCAGGATTGTTGAGACACTAGACCAACAGGTCTACTTTGGGGCCTGGCTCGCCATGAATAAACCACAAATAGCTCAATTATTTCCCATCTGAGAGCAGGCATCTTCCTTTCCCCTGACAGGGCTCAGGGCCTCAGCAGCCAGGCTCACCTCCTTTTCTGGTTGGGCAGTGGGGACACTGGGTGTGGGCACTGGCTCTGCAAGGCTGGAGGGCGGGCTGTGGTGCTGAATGGACAGCTCCCTTCCCTTTGGCCCTAGAAGGGCAGTGAGTGTGTCTGGGGAGGGCTTGGTTTCATCCGAGGTGTCCACCCTATTATCAGGGTAAATGCGGGGTGGAGGGGAGACAAGAGGGTCTGAGGGCTTCATCCAAGTGTACAGGCCAAGAAAGTGCTGCCCACAGGAGCACCACATCTGTGCTGGTCCAGTAGTGAGAGTGGGGGTTAATCCCGTCTACCCAAGCAGGCCAGTGTCCCTGAGAGAGAAAGGGGAGGAAGGAGAAGTTCATGGACGGGCAAAGGGAGGTGAGAGTTGGGAAGATAGACAGTGACAAAGAATCACAGAGACATAGAAAGATACAGAGAGACAGTGACAAATAGAGAGCCAGAAAGACAGAAGGATGAACAGAGACAGACAGAAAGAGGCAAGGAGAGACACACAGAAGGAACAAAAGACAGAGACACAAAACAAGACAGCAATTTAGGAGAATGAGAGAGACAGACAGGCCAAGAGAGAAAAGGAGGGGGAGAGAGGCAGAGAGAGAGACACAGAGAGAAAGACAAGGACTAAGAGGCAGGAGCAGAGAGAGCAATGCAGGAAGACCCACAGGGAGGTGTGCCCAGGGAAAGACAAAGTCAACGTCTGGGAGGGAGGAGAGGGAGAGAAGAGGTGTGGAGTCAGAGATGTGGGAACATAAAAGGGAGCGAGGTAAACAGGCTCCAGAGAGACATGTCAGAGGGAGCCATGGGGAGGAAAGGTGGGCCAGGGGCAGGCTACCCGGGCAGCAGGGGAGGTGGGTCAGGAGGTGGCAGTCGCACCTGCTCACGCTAGCCTCACACCCACAGCCTACAAGGAGAAGATGAAGGAGCTGTCAGTGCTGTCACTTATCTGCTCATGCTTCTACTCCCAGCCGCACCCCAACACCATCTACCAGTACGGGGGTGAGTGTACCCTGGCTAGTGCCTGCCCCCACCTTACCTTGCTCCCCCCTCCTGTGGCCTCTCCAAACCACCCAGCTTGGCTGGCTTCTGAAGAGAGGGCCTCTGGGGGCTCAGGCCTGGGAGGCCCACATGAACAACCACAAGCCCTCCCTCAGCCCTTGATTTGTATGTGTGCTGGGAACATGCCCCCTCAGCCCATCCCCTCCTTAAGCCCCTGTCTGGTTTTGCCCTGCAGACATGGAGGTGAAGCAGCTGGACAAAAGGGCCTCTGGTCAGAGCTTCGAGGTCATCCTCAAGTCCCCTTCTGACCTGTCCCCGGAGAGCCCTGTGCTCTCCTCCCCCCCCAAGAGGAAGGACACCTCCCTGGAGGAACTGCAGAAGAGGCTGGAGGCAGCTGAGGAGCGGAGAAAGGTAAGGAGCCCGCCCCCTGCCCCTGGTCCTAACAAAGGTAGCCAGGAGCCCTCGCTGACCATGGACAGGGTCCCCAAGGTGCAGGGTGCTCCAAGCCCCTGCTTGGTCATCGGCCTGGGGTGGAGACGGTCTCATGGTTCCCTGGAGCTTCTCCGGAGAGATCAGAATGTGACAAGGAGGAGGAAGGATCCCCAGTGGCAGCTAACTGAAAGAACCAGACACTGTTGGGGGGGATGCCCTTGGCCATGGCCAGCAGGGAGTGAGGTGGTGGTCCCAGGAGGAGGCCCTGGAACATGAGGCTGGGCTGGCATCCTTCTCCTGGGCAGAGGAGTGAGAAGGAAGAGTCTCCCATGTGCTGGGGGCTGTGAGTGGGGACCTGCTGGGAGATCAGGGGGCCCCTGGGAGAAGTGGGTGTGGGCCCCATCTCCCTCTCGCCCCTTCCCTTCACACCAGCCCCACTGAGACTGAAACACACACAGAAAAGGACGTGCTCCCAGTAGTGATGTCCTGACGCCCAAGCCTATTGGGCAGGGGCAGTGGCTCGTCCCCCTTACAGCAGGTCCCACTAAGATCTGGGGACCCAGGCCTCGCAGGGTTAACTAGTAGTGACTGGCACATGGGTGGGGCCAGCAGCCTCTGAAGGAGACTGAGGGGAGCTGCTTACCCCTGGAGCCTTCCAACTCGTCCCTTCCCCAGCGGCCCTGGGGACCCTTCCGCCGCCCGCAGCGCCTTAGGGAGCTCAGAACCTGGTGTGTATCGAGCACCTGCCTTGTCCTCAGCGGGCAGACGTCTGAGGAAGAGACGGGGAGGGCACAGGGACAGCTCACGGATTAGAATTTCCTCTGCTCCTCCAACATTCCCCGAGTGCACCACTTTGGAGGGGTTTGGGGGTGGCAGCCAAGCGTGGGCGGCCTCAGCCCAGTGCGGAGGGGGCGGCCTGCGGGCCGAGGATGGACGAAAGGGCGAGCAGCTTCCAGTTTGCCTGGAGCCAGGGGTCTCCAGGCCCGCGGAACTTGCAGTGCTAACGCCCGGGGAGTCCCGGGCAAACGGTGCAGGGTGCGGGCTGGGCGGGCCCAGGCCGTCGCTCCCGCGCCCACCCGCCCGCCGCCCGTGCAGACGCAGGAGGCGCAGGTGCTGAAGCAGCTGGCGGAGCGGCGCGAGCACGAGCGCGAGGTGCTGCACAAGGCGCTGGAGGAAAACAACAACTTCAGCCGCCTGGCGGAGGAGAAGCTCAACTACAAGATGGAGCTCAGCAAGGAGATCCGCGAGGCGCACCTGGCGGCGCTGCGCGAGCGGCTGCGGGAGAAGGTGCGCGGGGGCGGGGCCTGGGAGGGGCGGAGCCCGGGGAGGGCGGGAGCTCACGTGGGGCGGGGCCTGGGCGGGCGGAGCCCGGGACTGGGCGGGGCGGAGCCCGGGGGCCTGAGCAGGGCCTGGGTGAGGCGGGGCCGGGGCGGGGCGGGGCCCGGGACCTCCACGCTGCGCCGGGGGCAGCAGGCGGGGCTCGGCCGGCCCACCCAGGGCGCCTGCAGCAGTGCACGAAAGTAGGCCCACATCCTGTCCTCGGGGGACACAGTCAATAACCGCAGTGATAAGTGGATAGTGGTTGCTTGTGAAGTGCTCTGAGGGAAACGCATCCCGGGTATGAGCTAGAAGAGGGGAGCAGTTGCTTTAGGTTAGGGGCCAGGGAAGCCCCCCCGCCATCCCTCCCCCACCGGAGCTCCTTCCTTTGGGCTGTTCCTGCCCGCGGCACCACCAGCGCTCCCGCAGCCCGGTCCTCCCGTGGCTCCCTGTCCTGCTTGGGGCCAACCCACGGTGAGGCGAGCCCCTGGGAGTGGCCTCCGCTTCCGCCGAGGGTGGAACCAGGTTAATGCCAGTACCCGGAGCCTGCACACCCGGGTTCCCTGAGTTCCCTGAGTCACAGCGGCTCGGGTTTGGGTACAACCCCAGGCGCACTGAGGGCCAGCCCCCACCCTCAGGCCATACGGTGTCACGTGGTGACACGGGCCTCCCCTGCTCTCTGTTGCTCCTCAGTCCTGGTCGCTAAGGTGACCTCATTGGTTGCGTCTCCCGCTCCCGCGGCCGCCGGGCCAGTCCAGGGAGGAAAGGATTCTAGGGCCCCTAGACCCCCGGAGCCCAGGGAGTGGGGGAGGGCAGGGCCCCGCCCACCGCCCACCGCCGGCTGTCCTCGCAGGAGCTCCACGCGGCCGAGGTGCGCAGGAACAAGGAGCAGCGAGAGGAGATGTCCGGCTAAGGGCTTTGGACACCGGCGCCTGGATCCTGAGATGAGACAAGAACACATTCGGGTTTTGGTTTTGTTTTGTTCAACTTTGTCTAGACGCAACTTTTGTTCCTGCTCCCTCCCTCTCCTCCTGCACTCCAGCTTCATGCTTCTCTTTCCGCACTGAGCTGTCCAGTCCTTGTGGCCAGTTGGTGACCTCAGGCTCTCCCTGGAGGAGCCACCAGGGCACGGCACATGGTCCCTCAGGCACCAGGCCAGGCAGTGGCGGGGTCCCCTCTTGGCGGCCTGCTTAGTGAATGTGGTGGTGACCTCAATAAATCCAGTCATGGTGGCAGGAACATGAGGGTCCTTACGCTGGGTTGTCCTCTGAAGCAACACCTCCTGCATGTTCTCCTGTGGAAGAGGGCTGGCACACGGGAGGGGGCAGAGGAAGAAAGAGTTGGACAGAGAAGGACCTCTGTGCAGTGTGGGGCCAGGTCACCCTGTCATTGTGGCCAGCCCTGGGAGCTGTGTGTGTAGTGGAGCTTTTTAGAATCAGTGGGTGAGGCTGCAGCACCCTTTAATGTGGTTGCACAGGGGTCCTCTGAGACCACCTGGCCTGCAGTGGGCACTCTGGGCTGGCCTGGGAGCCTGCAGTCATTGCCCATGGCTGGTGTCGGGTGGGGTGGGATGTGGCCTGGCTCGAGTCTTCAGGGGAGTGGGCATTCTGCACCAGGGACCCATGAGTGGGCTGCTGTGGTCTAGAGGGTTGTGGGCAGCATGACACCCCCGGCCAGCCCCACCCACTCAGAAGTGCCCTCCTCCCAGGAGTCTTGGGCCAGCACCTGTGTGGGGAAAACCCACCTCTGCCATCCGCCATCCCCTCCACCACGTCCTTGGAGGACCCTATCCTTTGAGCCCTGTGGAGTCTTGGCCCCTTCCTGTGCCCTCTGCTCTGGTAGAAAGACGCTCTCACAATGCTCCTAGCAATGGGGCTTTCAGGCTCACCTCTGGACAGGTGTGACAAGGTGTGAGTGAGTGGCAGCCACAAGTGCCCCTCAAGGAGCCCCAAGCAGACAGCAGGAAGGTCAGGGGACCAGCTGCCTGCAGATTCAGAGGGTGGGGGGCAGGGGACAGGATTCCCAAGCCACCTCCCTCCCTGGTCCATCCTTGGCATTCCTGGCTAGTGGCCCCCCTGGCTGGCCTGCAGGTTGGAGGCCTGGCTCTAGGCCTCTCCTGCCAGGACATTCCTGGACTTGTTTCCTTCCCTTCCCTCAGCCTGGATCTCCAGATCCCCCAGCACTGGCCTTTGAGGACTAACACTTGCCTGGATGTGGCGGGTGTCCGGTCCTTGTGCCACTGCAGCATCCTCCCCTTCTCCAAGGCAGCCCCACCCCGCGGCTGGATACTGGGGGCAGGGTCCCTGCTGACTGCCCTCTTGGTGGAAAGCATGAGGGAACAGAGTACAAGTTCTCACAGGACCCAGAGCCAGCTCGTCAGAATCCAAGCAGTTGCAGCCCCCAGTGCCCTCAGCTTCCATCCTACAGAAACCTACAGGGGGGACTGCTGGTGGTCCCCCCGGGCCAAGCCACAGGGCACGGGTGGATGCTGATCCCCTGCAGTGGGCTAAGGGGAAGTTGGGACCCATGCCCCCTCCCCCCGTCCCCACCAAGCCAGCCTCCGAGGGAGCGACAAGCCAGGACTGGAACCCAGCAGTGCCCACTGTGGCTCTGTGGCCTCAGGAAGGGAAGTGGGAAGGGAACTGAGGGTTGGATTCCTTTAGTGGCAGCAGCTCTCTCATAGCAGAAGCCTAGTGTAATATGCACCCATCTCATCCACATAGTGAACTGAAAAATTAAACCGAGTGAACGATTAAAAACCTGTGTGTTTAAGAAATGGCTGAACTGTTCCCGTGTATGTCCTGCACCTGTGGGGTTGGAAGGGGCTTCGAGGCCCCTGCCTGTGCACGCATGTGTGCTGCCTGTAACTGCACTGAAGCGTGTTTTATCACCACAATTACGAATAGTTCTTTTGTTGTTGTTGAGGAAGATTCGCCCTGAGCTAACATCTGTGGTCAATCTTCCTCTATTTTGTATGTGAGCTGCCGCCACAGCATGGCCACTGATGGATGAGTGGTGTAGGTCCGTGCCTGGAAAGCAAGCCCAGAGTGCACCGAACTTAACCACAAGGCCACCAGGGCTGCCCTGAATACTTCTAATGAAGATGGTGATGTTAAGAAATGAGTGCATATGGGGCCGCCTGGTGGCGCAGCGGTTTAGTTCACGCTTTGGCAGCCCAGGGTTTGCGGGTCCTGATCCCGGGCGCCTGCCGACGCACTGTTTGTCAGCCATGCTGTGGCGGTGTCCCATATAAAGTAGAGGAAGGTGGGCACGGATGTTAGCCCAGGGCCAGTCTTCCTCAGCAAAAAGAGGAGGATTGGCAGCAGATGTTAGCTCAGGCCTAATCTTCCTCACACACACAAAAACAACAAAAAAAGAAATGAGTGCATAATCCACACACAAGCCCACTTTCCCCTCTAGAGACCCAGGGGGTGGTGGCGTGGGAGGGAGGAGGCGGGCCCATGGCTGTAGGTGGGTGGAGCCTCCCTGCTGGCTGGGCTCTGGGCCACAGGCTGCAGCTTGGAGGAAAGATGGGGTTTGAGGTCTAAGGCTTGCTCTTCTCACCACAGGCTTGGGGCTGTGGGTCTTGCACGGATGGGGGGGTCCTAGACTCTTCGGGGTGTGCCCCACAGCTCTGTGGACCCCAACAGGCAGCTGACTGTTCACAGACACAGATCTGACCCCGAGATAGGGACCTGGAGTGGAAGGAAGCAGGCGTCCTGACTCAGGTTGGTGGACATGCCTGTTCCACGGGACCAAGCAGCCCCTGGGTGCCCAGCTGGGGAGGAGGCATGTTTGATAGATGTCCATGCTGCCCATGCTCAGGCCCCGGAGAGGTGCCTGCTCCCTAGGACCCAGAGAGACCCACTCACCTCCCCTGTGCTCACTGCCCTCCCCTGGGGCAGTCCTAGCTACTTCCTCAGACTCCAAGGAACTCTTGCCATCTCCCCTCCCTCCCCTGTCCAGGGAGAGGTGGGCAAGTCAGAGTCCAGGACACACAACTGCCAAAGGACGGAGACATCAGAAATCTGCAGGAGGGAAAAGCTAGGGAGGGAGAAAGGAAATGTGTTGAAAATGTTTTATGAGGCATGGCTGCATTCTGGATACACAGACACATGCACACCATATACAAGCACACAGCCCTGGAGTTCCTGGAAGATGATCTTAGGGGCCCTGTGAAGGCACCGAGGGGCTGATGGCTTTGTAACAGTCACCACATGGAGCCTCTGACGTTGGGTGAGGATGGGGAATCCTCCACAGACTGATCATACTTTTCCTTAACAAAGCAAAGGTGGGGCTCCTTCTGGGAAGCCAGTCAGAGCTGCATTAGTTACCTACTGCTGTGGAACAAATCGCCCCAAGCAATGGCTTAAAACAACAAACATTCAGGAATTCAGGGGCTGGGTGGTTCCACCTCGGGGTCTCTCATGAGATTTCAGTCAGGACGTCAGCTGAGGCTCTGGTCATCTGAAGTCTGGACTGGGACTAGAGGATCCACTTCCAAGTTGGCTTGCTCACGAGGCTGTTGCAGGAGGCCTCAGTTCCTCCCCACATGGACCCTCCTCAGGGCTACTTGGGCGTTCTCGCAACATGGTGGCTGGCCCCCCAGGGCGACCATCCAAGAGAGGAAGGAGGAAGCTGCATGAACTAATCTGGGGAGTCAGCCACATTCTATTTGTCAGGAGTGAGTCACTAAGAATAGCCCACACTGGCGAGGCAGGTGGGGATCCACCTTTAGAAAGGAGGAGTGTCAAAGAATCTGTGGACATGTTTTAAAACCACCCCAGATGCTCTCGAGTGGCCCTGTGTCCAGACACTGGTGGTCACTCAGTGAAGGGGGCTGCAGTGGGCTCCACTCCCAAACAGGGTGTCCAGCAAAGCAGGTGGTGCTGGACAGACAGATACTTGTCCCCAGCGGGGCCTCCCCGAGCCCTCTTATGCATGTCCTAACCGGGCAATCTCAGGTGTGGCTTCAAGAAGTGAGGGAGGAGAAAAAGTGGGTACAAACCAGTCGTTTCTTTCTGCTGAAAAAAAGTAATTTTGCTGTTCAGCAGTTATGTTCATTTTCTAGGCCTGCCGTAAGAAGTACCACAAGCTGGGGCTTAAAATGACAGAAACGTATCCTCTCATAGTCTGGAGACCGGAACTCCGAAATCAAGGCCGTGCTCCCTCTGAATCCTGTAGGAAGGACCATCCTTGCCTCTCCTGGCTTCAGCCTTCCGACCCCCCCAAGGCCACTTAACAATGGCTTTGGGCCTGGGACAATTCTTTTCAACAGATAAGGAGCCCACACAGCCTGTGCGGGATAGCCTTCCCCGTTGGGACTCAATGAACACACTCGTGTTCTGCTTAAGCGCGAGCCCTCAAGCCCAGCCCTGGCTTTCAGCATTTCAGACTCCATGGGGGAGGGACTGGGGTCCTTCTACTGCAGCACAGGAAGGGTGCATGCAGGCCAAATGCCCGGGGATGGCCCCACCGGCATGGGGACCGTAGCCCACGGTGGAGGCCGACCTTGCCTGTCCTTCATCTGAGGAGGAAAGCTTGTTCTCTCAGCGCTTGGCTCCCTTGGCGACTCTGATGCCAGGATGCAAAGGGCAGAAGTGTTTGGACTTCTACCCTGGCATCTGGCGCTGTCATAAGCTTTGCTTCCCTCCACATAGCAGAAGTCCTCCCCAGGAGCAGGGACTAGTGCCAGCGTTCTGCTGGATGCCGGCAACACTTGGTGTCCCTTGACTTGTAGATGCATCACACCAATCTCCTGCTCTGCGGTCACATGGCCGACTCCCTCTGCGTGTCTGTCTCTGGGACACCAGTCATTGGATTAGGGGCTGCCCTAATCTGATATAGCCTCATTTTAACTAATTACATCTGCAACGACCCTATTTCCAAATAAAGTCACATTCTGAGGTATTGGGAGTTGGGACTTCAACATAGTTTTGGAGGACACAATTCAACCAAAACCAGCAGTTATGGATATAGAATTTGTAACTTTAAAACACGCATGCATTTATTCTTGTATTCAAGATGAGTTTCGTGTTTATTACACACGCGTGTCTCACTCCAGAGAACGGTGATGGATTTGAGGACCCAGCTCTGGCCCTGGGAGAACTTGCATGCTGGTCAATACAACTTTAAAATGTTTTTAATCTTCATGATGTCCACTATGAGGAAAACAGGGGAGGCATTAGTTTATTACACTGACATTTTCTGTGATTATAAATGTATATGTGTTCACAGCATCCCTGCAAAGTATAAAGACAGAAATCTCCATCCACCAAGACTCCATCCCCTCAAGAGGGTTTGCCCAGCAGTGGTGTTGAAGGAGCCAGCGCAGACCTCTGAGAACCGCAGTGTTAGCTTTTCCTAGGGCTTCATTAATGTCACTTCAGTGGTTGCATAACCATCTATTTTGTGGGTGTACTAGGACTTTTGAGAAAACTTCTCCAACTTTTTAGTTTCAGGGACCCCTTACAATCTTAATTATTTATGGAGGACCCACAAAGACTTTGTTTATCTGAGTTATATGGATTGACCGTTACATTAGAAATTAAAACTCAGAAATTTAAAAAAACAGTAATTCATTTAAATATGACACACTCATTACGTTATCATATTTTAAAATGAAAAACAAGGACATTTTCCTAAAAAAAAAATATCAGTGAGAATGGTTGAAGTATATGAAAAAAATCTGTCCTCACAGACACATGGGTGGAAAAGGAAAGCTATTTTAACAGCTTGTTCTTCAATTCTAAACCAAAGCTTGATGAGGGGTAGTTTCTTAAAGGTCAGCTGCAATGTGAATCTGAAACCATACCGGTGAACTTTCCACACTCTTACATTAGTCCCTGGGTCTGTCTTGTGCTCAAGTGCATCTTTTACCCACGTGTGGTTCTGTAACATCCAGAGCAGAGCACTTGCCGCCTCCCCCAGTCAGGGGTCTGGGAGCGCAGGGCCTGAGGAGCGGTGGAGGGAGGGGAAGGGTGATTGTGGGGTGAGCTGGGGCCTGCCTCTGTCCTGCTTCCTGTCTGGTAAGTAGGTGTGAGAAGCGGAGCCTGAGTAGAGGGTGGGGGGTGGTAAACCTGTGCCATCCTTAGGCCTGGTGATGACGTCATGGTCTCACAACCTCTCGGGTCCAGGGTTGTCAGGAGAGGGTTGAAGTCAGTGACTTGCATGAGTGTCTTTTCCTCTCCTCTGTAACAAACCAAGAGTGAAAGCTCCCCTCCCCTTGGGAGCCCCAGCAGGGCTGGGCATCTCCCCTGGCTGTTCCTGGGGAGAAATCTCCACCTCCACTCCCAGTATGAACTATCCCATCCTGCCAGCCAAGCAGAGCCCAGTGCTGTAACCTCCCTCTTTCAGAAACAGAGGAGGTAAGCACAGGTTCAGATGCCAGGCCTGAGGTCCTGTGGCAGACACAGGCAAGGTCGCACAGCAGGGGAATCAAGGAGACCCAGGAGTCCGGGGTGCCCTCAGACTTTGGTGCTGGTGGCCACAGCTCACCCCAACTGGACAGCAGTGGGCACCTGGCACAGCTCGCTGCCACCTGCGTGCTCTCTCCCCCCACCCTGTGCCACACAGGCCTGGTCCCCGTCTCCTTCTGGGCCTTCTCCCTTTGACTTTATTGGCATTTATTTCCAGAATGTGAGGACAGGAAACTCATATAAATGACAAACACAGACCATGCACACCTGCTCTCATATTTACCAGATAATAAAACAGCGGCATTGACATAGGCTCAATACTTTAATCCTTAAAAAGAAAGCCTTTTTCCATCACTGGCTTGATTATACTCTACATTATTGAAAATAGAATAAAAGTGCAACTCTCCCAATGACAACATCACTGAAACCAAGTTTGCTTGAAAACTTCTCATTCTGGGAAGTGGCTTGCTTCAGAGGTCTTCCTACTGAAGTATGAACTCGGGTTCACCGCTCAGTCCTAAACAAGACATCTGCCTCCTGCCCTCTCTGTCCCCCGAGTTCTCTGGCAGCAGCTAACAGTGAGAGCAATGATACTGGGCACATCAGGAGAGCTCAGGTGTGCCCACCCTGTTCGGAGAATGGACAGCCTCAGCCACCCTCTGGGTCCTACCCTGACTGCCCCTGCAGGTGGGGAGACGCAGAAAAGGGAGATTAAGGCAAGTGCCCACACCACACCGCCACAGAGCTTCCTCCCAGAGGCCGCAGGTCTGGAGCACGATGCCTCACTGCTGCCCGGGCTCTGGCCGCGGCAGCTGCATCGCGCTCACCACCACCCAGGGGCCTCCCACCGTGCCTTTCAAACAGCAAGGAGTGGTTGTACCTAGCTCCAAGTCAGGGAACTCCATAAAAGCTGAGTGATGCTTATCATCTTACATTCTGGAAAATCCAAGGGCTTTATATTCCAGCCCTTTACCAGTTATTAGAAAAAAGAGAGTGACACCAGCTCTCCATGCGTCCCTCTCTACATCTGGGTGTCTTTTATGACTCAGTGATAACTGAGAAACTGAATTTTAATTTTAATTAACTTAAATGAGCACATGTGGCCTGTGGCTACAGCACGGGACAGCGGGGCGGGGACTGGTGAGGACACTGCCTGGCACTGCAGATTCAGAAACGAGAAGGTTCAAAAGCCCTTTTTAAGGCTCACTATACGATAGGAAATGAAACGTGGTAACTGCAGGAGTCGGACTAGACGAGCGGAAGCACCCAAAGCCGGCTGCTCCCGCGGAGCAGGACCTCCGGGCTCTCTGGGTAGGCCACCTTCGCACCTCGAGATGACAAGGGACCTGCATCTGGGGTTTGTCACCTGTCCACGCACACTTTCCCCCCATCCTTAAACAAGTCTCCCTACGCATCCTTTCCCCGCTCACGTTCCTTCGCTCGGACCCACGGAGGTGTCCGCGTCCCGCAGATGCGTCGTCGCGTCCCGGCAGGTGCGCCGGCGGGGCCCCGGGTCGAGCAGCCCAACCGAGGCGACCCGCGTCCGGCCCCGCCCCGCCCGCGCGCACGCGCGCCCAGGCCCGCCGGGCCTTATTTCTCGGCCCCGCCCGCCTCTCCGCCGAGCGCCAAACAAGTCTCCGAGCCCGCCCCTGCCCGTGCGTGCGCGGCCCCGCCGCCTGCGTCACTAGGAAGCGCGCGCCCGGGCCGCCGCCGCCGCCGCCGCCGCCGCCGAATCCCCAACAAGGAGCGGAGCCCGCGGCCGCCGCCGCTGCCGCCCGCGCACCCGCCGCCCGCCCGCCGGCGCCCGCGCAGGCCGGGCCGCGGCCCAGGTAAGCGCGCGGCCCCCCCGCGGCGAGGCCTCCCGCTCCGCCGCGCGCGCCGTCCAGTCAGGGGTCCCTGCGGAGCGTCAGGACGTTACGGCGGGGGGAGGGGAGCGGGGGAGGGGCGGCGGCGGCGGGCGTCACGGGCGTCACGGGCCCGCGTCAGGCGGCGTCGGCGGCGGCGTCCGCGTCCATCTTGCCGGAAGGCGCGGGCGGCCGGCGCTCGGCATGGCCTCGGGCCGGGCGCGGGGTCGGGTGGGAGCCGCGTGGACGCGGGTCTTGCACCCCCCTCTCCGGGGAGCCTTGTGGACGCGGATCTTCCAGCCCCACCCACCCCCCCCCGGCAGCCGCGTGGACGCGGGTCTTCCACCCCCCTCCCCGGGGAGCCGTGTGGACGCGGGTCTTCCAGCTACCCCACCCCCCCAGAAGCCGTGTGGAAGCGGGTCTTCCACCCCACCCCCTTGGGAACCGTGTGGACGTCGGTCCTCCACTCCCCCGGGAGCCGCGTGGATGCGGGTCTTGCGCCCCCCTCTCCGGGCAGCCGTGTGAACGCGGATCCTCTCCCCTCCCCCGGGAGCCGTGTGGACGCGGGTCTTCCACCCCCCACCCCGGGAACCGTGTGGACGCGGGTCCTCCACTCCCCAGGGAGCCATGTGGACGCGGGCCTCCCCCGCGCCCCCGGAGCCGTGTGGATGCAGGCCCCCTTACCTTGCAGACCCTCGGTGGGGCCGAGTGGATGCAGACCCATTGGTAGGAGCCATATCCATATGGACCCATTGGTAGGTACTGTATTGATACAGACCTGTTGGTGGGAACCAAATTATTATGGACCCACGGGTAGCAACTATATCCATATAGACCTCTTGGTAGGAGCCTAATCAATATGGGCCCATTAACCAGTAATGATTTGTTACATATTTGGTTCACTTTATAATTCATTTAGTTGATTGACTTTTCCATTGAACCAAAGTTCTCTATCTTTGCTAACATTTCAAATACAAGTTACAATTACATCAGTCTTTTTTTGGACACATACGAAAAGCTGTACGTAATTATGTCACTTGATGAGTTTGGAGATACATAACATATCCATGAAACCATTACCACAGTCTATGCCATAAACTCTGCCATCACCTCCAAAAGTTTATTCCTGCCTTCTTATTTTGTGATAAGAATGTTTAACATAAGATCTACCCTGTTAGCAAATTTTTAAGTATGCAATAAAGTGTTGTTAACCATAGGCACTATGCCGTATTGCAGATCTCTAGGACTTGTTTCATACAACCAAAACCTTGTGTCTTTGACTAATACCTCCGTGTTGCCCCTCCCCCCACCCCCTGGCAACCACCGTTCCACTCTGCTGCTCTTAGTTTGACTATTTAGATTCCTCCTATGAGTGGTATCATGTAGTATTTGTCCTGTGTCTGGCTTATTTCCCTTAGTATCGTGTTCTCCAGGTTCATCCATGTCGTAAATGGCAGAGTTTCCTCCTGTTTTAAAGCTAAATTATATTCCATTGTGTGCATATACCACATTTTTATCCATTCATCCGTTGATGGATATTTAGGTAGGTTCGGTGTCCTGGCTGTTGGGAACAGTGCTGCAGTGAACGTGGGAGTGCAGATATCTCTTGGAGATCCTGCTTTCATCTCCTTTGGATGTATACCCAGTAGTGGATTGCTGGATCATGTCATAGTTTTATTTTTAATCTTTTGAGGAATCTCCATACTGTTTTCTGTAGTGGCTGCACCAGTTTACATTCCCACCAACAGTGCACAACACAACAATGTACAACAGTATGCCTCAGTCTTATTAAGGGTAAAATCAAATGGATTCAGTAAACCCCGAATGTAACAAGATAAACTAAGCAGACTGCTTGTTCAGAAATTGTTTCTTAGGAAGTATCTTAAAACTTTTTGGGAAGACGTGCTAGATGGGGGAGGAATTTGTAATTTAGATACAGACATGTAAGTATTGTGTTTCTATGAATTTAGAACACTTGTAAAACTATATTCAAACCTAGGTCTTAAAATAATAACCCACTTCATGCCTGAACTAGGAAGCGAGCCTGCTCAGATATCTTCAGGACCAGAAAACAAATTCATGTGTATCGGGGGCTGCACACTTATGTGCCTGGTGCAGCCTGGCTGGGTGTGATGTGGAGGGTGTGGTTGAGACTGGGGAGCTGCTGCATTTGTGCCCCACCCAGAGGGTGGGGATGCGGAAGCCCAAATTCTCTAGGAAAGGCAGGACTAGAGAGACCACCTCCAGGGATCACCTCTTCTGACATGTTTCAAAAAAAAATTGAAACAATGTGAAAGTGAAAGAAATGCCTGTGTGTCGCTGGTATGTGACTTCTGCTATGTTTCTAGTGGTTTTTTTTTTTTCCGGGGAGGAAGATTGGCTCTGAGCTAACATCTGTTGCCAATCTTCCTCTTTGTGCTTGAGGAAAATTGTCCCTGAACTAACATCTGTGCCAATCTTTCTCTATTTTGTATGTGGAATGCTGCCACAGCATGGCTTGATGAGTGGTGTGTAGGTCTGCACGCTGGATCCGAACCCACAAACCCTGGGCTGCAGAAGCAGAGCACGTGAACTTAACCACTACACCACCAGGCCAGCCCCTCTAGTGGTGTTTTTATCAAAGGAAAACATTTGTGATTTTGCAGAAGATGTGGAAAACCAGATCTGAATCTGACGTTACTGATTGCACACAAAACGTGTTTGTTTTGTTTCTGTATATTTATGCCCAGAAATGCTATTTTAAAAATATTTCCTTGTATTTTATTTACCTCAAAATTAATTGGGGTTTAATTCACACTAGCAAGGAACCTGAGCTTTGGGATTAGAACTGGGCTTGGATCTCAGTTCCACCGTATACAAAGGGGATATGAGGATCATGCTCACTGGTCTGGGAGGTGCAATTCCCATAGCAGGGGCTGTGATGATTACTTGCTGTAGTGCTTATTCTGTGTCTAAACATCATTGTATCAAAGACTTGAACCATTTTCTGTGAAGTAACTTTTGTGTGTGTTGCTTTGAAAACGTAATACAGTTGCCACTGGAAAGGCAAGAATTCATTTTTGTGCATTTACACTACTTGGTGTTCTGTGAAGTTTTGAAATTTGGACAGAACAGCTGCCTGTAGATGGCAGCTCTTTGTTTCAAAGCCTAAATCTAGAACACAAAAGTTATATTTTAGAAGTATGCAGTAAGTCTGTCAATGTACATGAATTCATTGTTGCAGCCTTCCTGGCTAAAAAGCTTCTGAAGACAGCCTTGAAGACCCTGGCACAGGTGGACAGCTCTGGCAGCTGGTGGTGTTCATGCTGAACCCCCTGTAGGCGTCCTGTTAGTTGGCTGCCAGGGTGAGCTGGAGTGGTGGTAAACAGCTTGTCATGTGAGAATGTTCTGAGGTTTTTAAATATGACATCTTTCCTGATATTTTTCCATTACCTTTCTTTCCATTGCTTATACTCTCTAAAGCAAGAAAACAGGAATACTTTCTTGTCCCTAGCATCTAATCATTAGTTCTTGTGTTTAATACTGTCAACTTAAAAAGCAAACTCACCAGTTATTTTACCCTCAAAACCAGTTTATTGAGGATAGCCAAAAAAGAATTGCAATCCTGGATGTGCAAGCCATGGCAAATCCAGACAACAAAGCAGGGGAGCTGCTTTTATAGAGAAAAGGGGGAGAGGGAGGGGCTGTTCTAAAGGAAAGTCCATTGGGGGAAAGTAAGTGTTCAGGGCAGCAACGGCTCCTCATTGGCTGAGCTGCAGTGTTTCTCATTGGCTGAGCTGCAGCGTTTCTCATTGGCTGAGCTGCAGTGTTTCTCATTGGCTGAGCTGCAGCGTTTCTCATTGGCCGAGCTGCAGCATTTCTTGTTGGCTGAGCTGCAGTGTTTCTCATTGGCTGGACTGTTGCCCACCGGGAGAGAAATCTTCCTTCAGTAGTAAAGAAGTTTTACTTTTTGTCAGAGGTGCAATGTCTGTCTCCTGTCTGGAGTAATTGATGATGTGTGATGGGAGTGAGAGCTCCCCCTGCAGGCCTTCCGGCTCCAGTTTGCTCCGATAGGATTCTGTTACTCATTTCCTAAGGCTGAATCTCTGTGATCTTGCTGGGCGCTGAGAGGCCTGGCGAGGTGTGGCTGGCTTTCTTGGAATAGCTTCTCCAGTGAGCCAGTGCAGTCTGGGGCTCCCTTTCTCAGGCATGGGTGGGTGCCCGCTTATGCCAGCCAAGGTGGTTCTGGCCCCTGTCCTTGGACATGCTCATTGTTTGGTACAATGCTGAGCAGGTGATGTCATTTGCACGTTAACAAGTATAATAAAAATGGAGTTCTGAAAATGTTTCCTTTTTAGAAGTTTTTATCTTGTCTTTTTAGTCTATGTCTAGTCTTAATAAGTCATTCTGTTGTAATATGATTAGAAAAGTATTTTTATTGTGATAAAATTCACATACAATTTGCCTTCTTAAACATTTTTAAGAGTACACTTCAGTGGTATTAAATACATTCACATTGTTGTGCAACCATCATCACCATCATCTCCAGAACTTTCTCATCTTCCCAAACTGAAACTCTGCCGCCATTAAACACTGACTCCCCATCCCCTCCCCCAGCGCCAGCCTATTTTCTGTGTCTGTGTATTTGACTCCTCTTGGTGCCTCGTATGAGTGCATTCATACAGTGTTTCTCCTTCGTGACTGGCTTATTTCACTGAGTATAATGTTCTCAAGGTTCGTCCATGCTGTAGGGTGTCAGGATTTCCTTCCTTTTTAAAGCTGAATAATATCTCTTTGTATGTGTAGACCACATTTTTTTTATCTATTCATCTGCCGACGGACATGGGTTGCTTCCACCTTTTGGCTATTGTGAATAATCCTGCTCTGAGCCTTGGTGTACAAATAGCTGTTTGGGTCTCTGCTCTCAGTTCTTTTGGGTATAAACCCAGAAGTGGAATTGCTGGATCGTATGGTAATTCTGTTTCATGTTTTGAGGAACTGCCAAACTGTTTTCCACAGCAGCTGCACCATTTTACTTGTCTACTAACAATGCACAAGGTTCCAGTTTCTCCGCATCCTCAACAACACTTACTTTCCATTTTTTGTTTTTTGTTTTTTTATAATAACCATCCTGATGAGTGTGAAGTGGTATCTCATTGTGGTTTTAGTTTTCATTTCCTTAATGTCTAGTGATGTTGAACATCTTGTCATGGGCTTACTGGCTATTTGTATATTTTCTTTGGAAAAATGTCTGTTCTAAGTCCTTTGCCATGTTTTAAATTCGGCTTTTGTTGTTGTTGTTGAGTGATAGGAGTTCTCTTTATATTCTGGGTATTAATCCCTTACCAGATAGATGCTTTGCAAATATTTTCTCCCATTGCATAGGTAGCCTTTTCACTCTCTTGAGAATGTCCTTTGATGCACAATAATTTGCAAGTTTAATGGAATCTATTTTTTCTTTTGTTGCCTGTGCTTTTGGTGTTGTATCCAAGAAGTCATTGCCAAATCCACTGTTTTGAACTTTTTCTCCTATGTTTTCTTCTAAGAGTTTTACTGAATTAGCTCTTATATTTAGGCCTTTGATCCAATTTTTGTTAATTTGTTAATTTTTGTATATGATGTAAGATAAGGGTCCAGCTTTATTCTTTTGCATATAGATTTCTAGTTGTCCCAGTGTCCCAGTCATATGTTGAAAAGACTGTCCCCATTCCCCACTGAATGGTCTTGGCACCCTTGTTGAAAATCAGTTGACCGGGGGCTGGCCCGGTGGCGTAGTGGTTAAGTTCACGCTCTCTGCTTCGGCGGCCCGGGGTTTGCGGGTTCAGATCCTGGGCATAGACCTACACACTGCTCATTGAGCCATGCTGTGGTGACGTCCCACATACGAAATAGAGGAAGATTGGCACAAATGTTAGTTCAGGGACAATCTTCCTCAATCAAAAAGAGGAGGATTGGCAGCAGATGTTACCTCAGAGCCAGTCTTTCTCACCAAAAAAAAAGGGGGGGAAGAAAACCAGTTGACTGTATGTGCGAGGGTGCAATAGCATTTTTTTTGCCAATTTAATTTTTTAAAAATATTTGCAAATGATAAGATAAACTTTTACAGTTTTTTGATAAACAGTTCTATGAGTTCTAACACATGTATAAATTTGTGTAGCCACTCCTGCAATCAGAATACAGAACAATTCCATCACCCCAAAAATCTCCCTCGTGCTATCCTTTTATAGCCACATCCTCCTCCCCCCAACCCCTGGCATCCACTGATTTGTTCTCCATCACTATGGTTTTGCCTTTTCCAAAATGTCATATAAAAGGACTTGTACAGTATATAACTCACTCAGCCTAATTCTTTGGAGATTCATCCAGGTTGTTGCACCTATCAATCATTTAATTTTTTTTTTTTTTTTACTGTTGAGTAGTAGTCTGTTGTGTAGTTGGACATACAGCATACATATTCTGTTGTATGTTTGTTTATCCATTCATCTACCAAGGGTCATTTGGGTTTTCCCAACTTCTGACAATTATGAATAAAGCTGTCATAGAAATGCACGTACAGGTTTTTGAGTAAACACAAGTTTTCATTTCTCTTGGGCAAATACTTAGGAGGGGGATTGTTGGGTTACATGGTAAGAGTATATTTAACTTTATAGGAAACTTCCAGACTCTTTTCCAGACTGGCTGCACCATTTTGCATTCCAACCAGCTGTGTATGAGAATTCCAGTCGCTTCACATCCTCACAGACTTTGTATTGTCAGCTTTTTGTTGTTGCTTTTTTTAAGCTATTCTAATAGGTGTGTAGTAGTGTGTCATTATGGTTTTAGTTTCCGTTTTCCTATGGGTTAATGATGTGGAGCATCTTTTCATGTGTTTATTTGCCATCTGTATATCTTCTTTGGTGACGTGTCTGTTCAAATCTTTTGTCTATTTTTTAAATTGAGTTATTTTCTTATTGTTGAGTTCTTTATATATTCTGGATACAACTTCTTTGTCAGATATGTGATTTGCAAGTATTTTCTTCCATCTATAGCTTGTCTTTTCATTCTCCGTTATGTTCTGTTTGTTCCATTGTAATAGACATGCTTAACTTTTTTGAGCTGTTTTAGATTCACAGCAAAATTGAGTGGACAGTACACAGAGTTCCCATATATCCCCTCTCCAGTCTCCCCTCAACATCCTACACCAGAGTGGTAGGTTTGTTACAATCTGTGGACCTACATTGGCACATCATTAACCAGAGTCCATGGTTTACATTAGGGTTCACTTTTGGTGCTGTACGTAGTATGTTTTGTTTTTTTAATTATGATTTTATTTTGGGGGGTCGGCTCAGTGATGTAGTGGTTAAGTTCGTGTGCTCCACTTTGGTGGCCCAGGGTTCGCAGGTTCAGATCCCAGGTGCGGACCTACACACTGCTCATTAAGTGGTGGTGTCCCACGTACAAGATAGTGGAAGATTGGCAGATATTAGCTCAGGGACAATCTTCATCAAGCAAAAAGAGGAAGATTGGCAGTGGATGTTAGCTCAGGGCCAATCTTCCTCACCAAAAAAAAAAAAAGATTTAATTTTTTTAGAGCAGTTTTAGGTTTACAACAAAATCGAGAGAGTTATAGAGATTTCCCATATACCCTCTGCCCCACACATGCATAGCCTCCCCCGTTATCAACATCACTCACCAGATTGGTACATTTTTGACCAAGGATGAACCTACATTGACACATCAGAACCACCCAAAGTCCATAGTTTACCTTAGGGTTCCCTCCTGGTGGTGTACATTCTTTGGGTTTTAACAAATGCATAATGTCATGTATCCACCATTATAGCATCACACAGAGTAGTTTCACTGCCCTAAAAATCCTTTGTGCTCTGCCTGTTCATTCCTTGCCCTCCTCCCCCGCCCCCCAACCTCTGGCAACCACTGATCTTTTTACTGTCTCCATAGTGTAGCCTTTTCAGACTGGCTTCTTTCACTTAGCAATGTGCATTTAATGTTTCTCCATGTCTTTTTGTGGCTTGGTAACTCATTTCTGTTTATCTCTCAATAATATTCTGTTATATGGAATATAAAGTTTGTTTACCCATTCACCTTTTGAAGGGCTTAATTTTTCACAGGCTACTTAGAACAGCATTCAGCCACTTGGAGTGGAGTGGAGGTCTGTTTGCCATCCCTTTTGAAATTGTAGATGTTACACGTCTGCATACGTTTAAAAGCCCACCAGACAGTGTTAGAATTTTTGCTTTCAGCTGTCATACATGTTTAAAGAACTTAAGAGAAAAATAGTTTTATTGTATTTACCCAGATATTTGCCATTTGCTTGCTCCTCCTTCATTCCTGAAGTGGCAGTCTTCCCTCTGCTATAATTTCTTTTCTGTTTGAAGAACGTCCATTAGCATTTCTTTTAGAGCAGGTCTGTCTGTGACTAATTGTCTTAATTTTCTTTTATCTGAAAATGTCTTTATTTTGCATTCATTTCTGAAGGGTCTTTTCACTTGTAGACTCCTGGGCTGACAGCCCTTTTCTTTCAGCACATTAAAAATGTTGTCCCTGCCTCTGGCCCCGTGGTTTCTGATGGAATTCCACAGTCCTCTGAATTGTTTTCTTATAGGTAATATGTACTTTTTTATCTGGCTGCTCTTGAGATGTTCTTACTTTGCTTTTGGTTTTCAGCAGTAGGATTATGATCTGGGCGTGGATTTCTTTAAGTTCATCCTGTCTGCTGAACTTCTTGAATGTGTAAGTTTATATCTTTCACTAAATCCAGGAAGTATTCAGCTATTATTCTTTCAGTTTTTTTTTCCAGCATTACACTTTTTTCTTCTTTCCTTCTGGGTCAATGATACAGATGTCCAATTTTTTGATATTGTTCCACATTCCCTGAAGCTCTGTTCATTTTGTTTTTCCTTTTTCTTTCTGTTGTTCAGATTGGATAATTTCTATTAATCTATCTTTATTTTTATTACTCTCTTTCCTTTCTCATCTCCATTCTGATATGAAGTCTACCCAGTGAATTTTTTACTTCTGTTATTATATTTTTAATTCTCAAATTTTTGTTTGGCTATGACTTCTGCTCCTGTGCTGAGACTTTCTCTCTTTCCATTTGTTTCAAGAATGTCTGGCTTCATCTTGAAGCAATGTGTAATAGCTGCTTTAAAATCTCTGTTGATTCCAGTGGTCTCTTGGAGTGAGTTTCTCTGGATTATTATTTCCCTTGAGAATTGGTCAGACTTTCCTGGTTCTTTGTATGTCAAATAATTTTGGAATGTATTCTGGATACTTTGAGTATTATGTTGTGAGACTCTGGGTCTTGTTTAAATTTCAGGAAGAATGTAGCCATTTTTGGTACAGCAGGAAATGGACCTGGTTCAGGATGCAGTTTCCCAGCCCTCCTGTGGATGTGGTCCTCACATCAGTTCAGTCTTCAGAGCATTTGCAGAGCTCTTTGGATCTGTCCTGGGGGTCAGTTTTCAAAACCTTTGGTTTGCTATTTAGGGTCAGTTTCCCACACGGACAGTTGTGGGGTGACCCCAGCATTCATACACACTGGAGTGCAATCCCTTTCAGCACTTCCCTCCTCTCCAGTCTCCCTCATACTCCCTGACCCCAGGGTCCCCTTCCTTGTCCTCTGGCTAGAAACCCGGGCTCTTGTGTGTCCTTTGCTGCGACACTTTGAGACAGGGTCTGCTCTGGGCCAAGCATCAGAGGACAGAGAGCAGGACAAGCAGGAACCCTATGGTCTTTGGACTAACTTGCCTCTAGTCCCTGAGTTTTGGGTGCCTGCGGGCCCCCACCATCACAGGATTTTAGCAGGGACTGGGCTTGTGGGAGGGCAGAGCAAGCAAAGACAACAGTAATGACAAAAGCAGGGCATTCCACCCTTTCTGTCCTGACCAGAGATGGGACTTGTCTCTGAGTGCTTTCTCTGCACAGCTCTGGGGTGTGGGCTGCCTCTGAGTTCAGGCCAGGGGGACACAGAGGGACAAGTAACCACCAGGAGACTTACCTCCAGAGGAGTCTCCTTGGACTGGTCCCCTTCTCCGTCCCCTGCTGTGGACCACTGAGTTTTCAGACCCAGGTGTAGCAGCTCTGTTCATTCTGCTCAGGGATTTTAGCTCTTATGGTGGCAAAGATGGGTGGATTGTGCTTATTCCATCCTCACCAGAACCAGAAGCCCTGGAATAGTTCTTCTCTGTCCATCATTTCTGTCCAAAGTAGTGGGCTGGGCCTGAAGGATGGATCTTTGTAGGTACCTACAGGTGTGGGTGCTGCAAATTCTGCTGGGCAGACACGGAGGCCACCTGTGACCTGTGCCCTGCCTTGTTTCCTCCAGGACTTGGGACCCTGGCGGAGTGACGCTCTTGCTCCTGGGCATCCTCTTCATCTGCGCCATGGCGACCCCTGATGTGAGTGTCCACATGGAGGAGGTGGTGGTGGTGACAACGCCTGACACCGCGGTGGACGGCAGCGGCGTGGAGGAGGTGAAGACTGTGCTGGTCACGACGAACTTGGCTCCTCACGGGTAAGAACGGGGCCTCTGTCCTTTGAAGGCTGGTTAGGCTCAGGCGGGCATCCTGGGCATAGTGTAAGGGGGGCTTCAGGAGTGTCCTTTACTTCCAGTTATTGTAAACTGGGCTCAAGTGTCTTTGTAAGTAGAGAGTGTGAAGGAAAAATAGAAACATCACACCAGCCAGGAAGCAAAGATAGTGCTTCTTCTTTGCCTTTTTCTCCTGCGTCAATATGATCACATGGTTTTCATTTCTGAAAATATATGGTCATTTCTCTTTGGATAAGGTGGACAGTAGGGACAATTTGGAACTGTTTTTTCAAAATGAAGTTGAAGAGTCAGAGATTTTCTTGACATTCCTCCTGATAACTGTGAGTATTTTCTTCCCCGTCTCTTATAATAGACATCCAAATAGAAGGCTAGTTGGCAAAAAATGCTGATATTTGACTTAACTGCTGGCTTCCTTTGCTATCCCCATAGATGGAACGGTCACATAGGCACAGAATGGCTCCTGCCTATGTACTGCCTGTCACCTCTGCTCCTCTCTGGAAGGCCTGAGATGAAAGGGCCGGTCAGCCCTGGGCAGAGGGGCGGCTCTCCTTGTGCTTCCTGCCTGGAGGAGTCAGGCTGGGGCAGGTCTTCCTGTCGGGCTCATGTTCACCGTGTCTTGTGTGTGGCGTTTTCACACTGACCTCAGCATGTCACTGCAGTGAGGGGAGATTTTGCCTTTTCACTGTCTGAGAGCTTTTGAGGGGAAGGACTAGACCAGGGCCCAGCCGCACGGGTGGTTCCTGTCGCCAGCATAGAGGACACCAGGTTTCACTCCTTTGCACAGTCTGTTGCAGCTGTGTGGTCTGACCGCGTCTCGGGACATCTTTGTCTTCATCTCCGTTGCTTTGGGTCTCTGATGCTGGGACCGATGCTTTTAGCCTGCCCTCCTATGGGCAGAATGGAGGCAGGGTTGGCTCTGGGTCGGTTCCTGGTTTGATTTATGATACTCACCTGCTTCATTGACGGAGTGCATGACCGTGTCTGTGGAAATGCAGGACCTTGTGATTGGACTTTCCCCCTAGATTCTCATGTTACCCTGATCAGTATTTGTGTTGTCTGTGTACATGCCGTGGGCAGGTTTCCAGACAGTGACACCAGCGTCTCCAGTCCACACGCTCTGCAGTGACTTCCCACTCCCCACCAAGAGGCGGTGCCCAAGCCCCCTCCCTTGGTTCTGGGATGGCCCACGATGAATACAGTGTGGCAGAAGTGACACTCTGTCAGATAAGGCCCAGCTGCTTCTGCCTGGTGCCCTGGGATGCTTTGAGGAGCCCTCGCCCACGGCCACTTTTGTGGAGATGCTCTGGTCCCGGCCGAGCCTAGCTTTCGAGTCACCCCACCCAGGTGCCTGACCTGGCAGGGAAGGGAACTCCAGGTGGATCCAGCCCCACGTTGGAGTCTTCCCAGCTGCAGCCTCCGATATTGTGGCTACGGCCATAGGGTGACGTGATTCAGTCCTTTCATTGGGGAACCGTTAGTATCAGCATCTCTTCGTCTGTCTGCTTGGGCTGATCAGATTCCCCAGAGAACCTGTCTTAATCAGCTCCAGCTGCCATAACAGAATGCTATACATGGGGGCGCTTACACTAGAGAAACTTATTTTCTCCCAGTTCCAGAGGCTGGGAAGTTCAAAACCAAGGTCTAGCAGAGTTTGGTTTCTGGTGAGGACTCTCCCTGGCTTGCAGATGGCTGCCTTCTGTCTGTATCCTTACCTGATGGAGAGAGAGCTCTCCCTCTCCTTCTTATAAGGCCACTGTCCTCTCAGATTACGGACCACACCCTTATGACCTTATTTAATCTTAATTACCACCTAAAGCCCCATCTGCAGATACAGTCACAATGGGGATTAGTGCTTTAACATATGAATTTGGGGAGACACAATTCAGTCCATAGCAACATGCTTCTACCCTTTCCTGGAGGGTGAACATCTCCCTGGTTTAGGGACAGGAGGGGTCTCACTGTCCAGGATGCTTGGGTTCTCTCAGTGCTCCTCCGCTTTCAGGATAGTGCCCACCCCCAGCTGTGGTCGGGGGCCTGTAGAGAGCCCTCTGCTTTTTCCTCGTAAGGTCTTCTGCTAGGTGGGGCTGGGGACAGTGTCTGGCTGCATGAGTTGGGTGTGTGGAGGTGGTGGGGGTCATGGTCTGGGGATGTAATTACTCATTTCCCAGCTTTCAGCCAAGTCTTCTTATCTTGACTGCTCTTGTTGCTGCTTCCAGAGGTAGATTTGGGGGTTTGGGGCATAAATTGGGTTAGTGGTCATCTCGTCCTATGTTTAATTTGCCATTTTACTGAGTTTACAATAGATTTTTAAAAATTGAAAATAATTTATTATTACAATATATATAGGGTAGAAAATGAGAAGATACTGATATGTAAGAATAAAAGCAGAGCACATTCCTACGCCCAGGATTCCTACAGCTAAGACCTTAGAATAGATCCTTCCAGATGGTCTGTTTATATATGAACATATCAATGCTTCTTTCTTTAAACCTTATTATCAAAGGAAATCACAATAGAAAGTATGAAGTGGATGTGGAAGACTGAGATAGAGCATCTCCAGCACCCCAGAACCCACCCCTCCTTTCTAATCACACAAATGAGATCTGATCATACTGTATGTGTGGCTTTTTGTTCTGGTTCTGTTTTGTGTTAGTGATCTCCACCTTTCCATGTTGACACATGTTCATCTCTTGTAATACTCAATTCATGCTCGTCATGGCTTTTTTCAGATGCATTCTCTCTGCTTTGAGGGACAGGCTTCTGTGGGACAGTGCCCTGGAGATTCTCAGAAGCCCTTTGCCTGGCCAGGCCTGGCCTGAAAACCTTCTGAGGTTTGAACAGAGGGTCATGCAGCTGCATCCTTGATTTGGTCTTTATTCTGAGGCCATTTCGAACTTTGAAAATCTTTTGCCAGGTGAGAACTGGAGATGTAAAACAGTTTGGCTCCCATATTCCCTGCAAATTCTGCATCCCACAGGAGACTCTTCCTCTTCCCACACATTGTCATCTGCACTCCAAGAGCCAGTTGATACTTTCTGCTTTCTACCCGAAATTTTCCTTAGGAGAGCCACACACAAGTTCCTTAGGGTGTTTTCTACCTTCCGTGACCAAGTCTTATGTTTTTGCCAGTTGTTCCCCCACTGCATGGCATGGCGTCCCTTTTCCAAGCCTGCTGTAGCTGCTCCTGCCCCTGGTTGGCCCTGCTAACGTTTCTCTGCCTTCTCCCAGGATTTTGTGATAGCAGCACCCCACTTCTGGGATGGTTCTGGCTTACAGTTACATTTGTTGCATAGCCACCATAAAACTTAGTGGCTTAAAACAGACAGCACATGTTTGTTATTTCTTAGGAGTTGGAGGGTTGGCCTGGTGGTTGTTCTGGCCTAGGCCTGTGCTGCTGGGCCCCTCTGGGTGGCCTCACGTGCCCTCACTGGAGTGTCTGGGGCGCTAGCTGGGATGATTGGGGGCTCTCTGCACATGGCTCTCACCCTCCAGGACACCTGCCTTGGTGTCCTCGTGGCGGAAGATTCCAGCAGCAGGCATGGGAGACCTTGTAGGGCCTGGCTGCATCCTATGGTCATAGCGCCAGGCTACTGAAGCACTGCCCATGTCAGTCATTCGTTTATGGAGGAAAGGAGAGGCTGTGTGTACCTTTTCCTTTGAGAACACCACCCCACGCTGGCAGCTGAGGCAGGTTTATCTTAAAGGACCTGAAGATATTTCTCTTCTTTTTCTGCAGGAAGTTTTATCTATTATCGTACTAGTTAAAAGTTGAGATTTGCTGGGCTACATGTTTAAGAAAGGATTGGGGAGTGAAGCGAGTTAACTATTTTGTGGGTGCTGGGTTCTCTTCTGCCTGGGTGTTTCGGGGAGAACTTGGGTGCGTTCCTCATTGATGCTAGGGCTGCCTCCCGCCCACCGCTTTGCCATGGCAATGGGCACGCGTTGGCCAAGGCTGGGAAGAAGAAAGGAGCACTTTGTAGATAGCCAGCAGTCCCCACAAACATTTGCTTTAAGTAAAATGGACTTTTTTTTCTTTTGTGAGGAATACTAGCCCTGAGCTAACATCCATTGCCAATCCTCTTTTTTTCTGAGGAAGACTGGTCGTGGGCTAACATCCGTGCCCGTCTTCCTCTACTTTATATGGGACGCTGCCACAGCGTGGCTTGACAAGTGGTGCCTCTGAAGTGGGACATTTTTTGAATGAAGCTTGAACCACAAATACCAGTTAATTGGCTTCTCATAGGAGTGGTGGAGGATTTCTTTCTGCATGGTGTGCGAAGTGGGAGGGCAGAGGCGGCTGTGGTTGGGGGTGACTTCTGCCCCTCCCTCGTGTATGCCTTCCTGGAGGGCCCTTTGGTCTTGGTGGGAGCCACATGGCCCGTGTTTCCTCAGGGCGTCCCTGTGATGGCCATGGTCTCTTATTTGCACATAGCCTGTGATAAGAGACCGTGTCTCTGGCTTGTTGAATGCTGAGCTCTCTTTCCTGTCTCCCACTCCTGACTCACTTCCTCTTAGGGACTGTCCTTTTCTCTTGTGTGAAAGGAGCACATTTTTCTGTTTTGTCGTTATCTCCTCCACCTTCCAAAGTTCTGGCTTAAAAGGACAGCTTCCGTTTCTGAGTTCACCCACCCCCATTGGGGTGCTGGTGTTCTCAGTATTATTCTTCATATAGGAGTCACTCCTCATCCCAAAGACCACATTCCAAGTAGGCGTTTCTCATCAGCTCTCCTTTCTGACCTGGTTTGAAGTGAAGTAAAGCCTTGGAGACTTGGAGAGCGGTGACTTGACTGGGCAGCATCCTCGGTGCTCTGGGGCTGCGGTCATTGTCAGAGGAACGGTCGTCAGCGAGTGAGAGAGTGGCCCCCGCATGGAGTGAGCGCGGCTCTCAGGGGCGCTCTGAGCTCTGCCAGGCCTTCCAGGGAGCAGGTGGAGTTAGAGGTGCAGGCTCCTTGGGAGGAGCGCCTATGAGGGACAAAGGGTGGTGCAGGGGGCGGTGGTGCCTGTCTGAGCTGTGGGAGCAGGGAGGGACGGGAGGAGTTGGGTGGGAAGAGCCCAGCACTCTGAGAGGCCCAGCCAGGCGCTGGGATGCTGACACAGACTGCTGTGAGAGAAGCCCACTAGGGCAGGGGCGTCCGGATCCCTATAGGCCGGTTCTCTGTAGGGAGCTGAGCGCCGCCCCACGTCCCCAAGGCTTCCAGTTCTTCTCCACCCTGAGGAGCCCCCTCCTCCCTCCTGACCCTTCCTCCAAGCCTTTGCATTTTTTGCTCCTCTTCCTGCACCCACGGTGGCCACTGCCTTGACCACCCCCTGACCCGCCCTCAGAACGCTCCCCAGGGGTCTCCAGCAGATCCCCAGGCGTCTTTTAGTCAGTGCAGTCAGCACTGTGGGCTACCCCCTCCCTGTCTCCATGGTGACCTCTCTCCTGGGGCCTCGGTTTCTCTGCTGCTGTGTAGATGCTGGCACCTCTGGGCTCAGAAAGGCTCTTTCTTCCTCACTCGCCACTGTCACCACTGTCATCTTTCCCGGGGAATCACCTGTACGACCAAGGCTTCACCATGACCCCACATCTGGGCTGAGCCCTGACCTTGGCTGAGCTGTAAATCCGCTGTGAGAAACACCTGCTGAGTGGCTAACAAATGATGGTGTGTTCCCAGAACGGAGCACGAGGCGACGACCAGGGTGAAGAACTAGGGCTGTGCACAGCAGCAGTGAACTTCACAGGCCTGTTGTGAAGAGAAGCCAGACCCCAAGAGTCCATACTGACTTCTTTACAGGAGTTCAGAGGTTGTCAGCCTGGTCTGTAGTGCTGGAAGTTGGGATGATGGCTCCTACTGAAGGGACCTCAAGGGATGCTCCTGTGGCCTTCCCCTGCTGCCCCTGGGATCTGAGACCTTCCGTGTGTGGGTTACTCCTCAGAGTCTCCCAGCCAGACACTAGCTGGGCATCCCACAATCACCCCAAGTTTGTTGTGCCCCCCCAACCCAGAGCCCACAGAGTCCAGGTGTGTCCCCTCCCACACTGTGACTCCGCTTGGCCGGGTCCTCTCTGATGCTGGGGTTCACACTCAGGAGCCTCTCACCTCCTCTCTCTGCTGATTTTTTGCCCCTAAAACCCATACTCCATTCCTCTGCCGAATGTTCTTTCTGAACTGAGTCTGACCATGTCACTCCTCTGTTAAAGATCCAAAGGCCTCCCGTTCCCTCCAGGCTCAATTCCTACCCTTTAGCACGGCAGCGAAGCCTCCCACCTCTCTGCCCTGGCTCACACCCCACACGCCTCCTGGGGTCCCCCCATGCTCTCCGTACCAGGTCCTGGCTCGTGGCATTTTTCCAATTCAGTGTCCTCCAGAATAGGTGGCTGCCCTGGCTCTTTGTCCTGATGGCCTGAGTCCCTGCTCCTCCCAGTTGGAGCTGTGGGAAGTCAGGGCTGTGTCCTTGCGCCCTCTACCCCAGACTCTGGGCCAGGGGCACCGGTCAGGCGAGCGCCTGTGCCTTGCCGGTGGGAGAGTGGCCACTCTCAGGAGGCCTCAGGCTCGAGTGTCTGCTGAGGGACTGGATGGACACCAGGAGCCATTCCCCACAGCGTGTTTGTGAGCAAACCTCTTCCTGAAGTGTAGCACCCAACAGAAGAGTGCCCACATTGCACACTCATTGGTCACCATGTGAGCACATCTGGGGAGCCCCACCCAGGCCACGCCCGGCTTGTCCTGTCCACGTTGCTCCCAGGTTCCACAAACCAAACTAGCCTTCTGTCTCAGATAGTCATGCACGTCTTCGTGCACGTGTGGGAACGCATTCTCTGCAGGGTTACTTCCTAGAGGGGGGTGCCTGGGTCAGAGGTGCATGTCCTCCAAGCCGTGGACAAACCCCTTACAGTGTCACACATCCCCCCCACCTCATACAGCTTGTGGCTGTCACCCCCGCTCAGTGGTGCTGCTGTTGCTGGAAGTGGTCTCCGTCTGCGCTGCTCGTGAGTGAGGCCTCGGGCTGGCCTCGCTTTTCTGCATGGTCTCTGCTCGCGGCCTTCACCCTCCTTTTGGACTTCACGCTGTGGGGGCCTCTTTCTGGAACACCAGGAAGTGAGCTGCTGTCTTCCTTGTGTTGACACGTTTCCCCCCAATTCTTTCTGGACAAATTGGTGTCCCCCCAACCAGAAAGTTTTTATTTTTATTTTATTTTCATTTTTATTGATGTCTTAATAGTTTATAACATTGTAGGGTTTTAGTTGTACATTATTATTTGTCCGTCACCATGTGGATGCATCCCTTCACCCCTTGTGCCCACCCCATACCCCCCTTCCCGTTGGTAACCACCAGCCAGTTCTCTGTCAGTGTGTTCATTTATATTCCACGTATGAGTGAAATCATGCAGTGTTTGTCCTTCTCTCTCTGGCTGATTTCACTTAACATAATACCCTCTAGGTCCATCCATGTTGTTGCAAATGGGACAATTCTGTCTTTTCTTATGGCTGAGTAGTAGTCCATTGTATGTATATACCACATCTTCTTTATCCAGTCATCAGTCAAGGGACACTTGGGTTGCTTCCACTTCTTGGCTATAGTGAATAATGCTGCAGTGAACATAGGGGTGCATAAGCCTCTTGTGATGGTTGATTTTATGTCCGTTGGGTAGATGCCCAAGAGTGGGATTGCTGGATCATAAGGTATTTCTATTTTTAATTTTTTGAGGAATCTCCACACTGTTTTCCATAGAGGCTGCACCAGTTTGCATTCCCACCAGCAGTGAATTAGGTTTCCCGTTTCTCCACAACCTCTCCAACATTTGTTGTTTTTTGTCTTGGTGATTATAGCCATTGTAACCGGTGTCAGGTGATATCTTAATATAGTTTTGATTTGCATTTCCCTGATGATTAGTGATGTTGAACATCTTTTCATGTGTCTGTTGGCCGTCTGTGTATCTTCCCTGGAAAAATGTCTGTTCATATCGTCGGCCCATTTTTTGATCAGGTTGTTTGTTTTTTTGTTGCTCAGTTGTGTGAGTTCTTGATATATTAGGGAGATTAATCCCTTGTCGGATATACGATTTGCGAATATTTTCTCCCAGCTGGTGAGTTGTCTATTCATTTTGATCCTGGTTTCATTTGCCTTGTAGACGCTCTGTAGTCTGATGAAGTCCCACTTGTTTATTTTTTCTTTTGTTTCCCTTGTCCGAGTAGACATGGAATCTGAAAGGATCCCTTTATGACCGATGTCAGTTAGTGCACTGCCTATATTTTCTTCCAGGAGTTTTATAGTTTCAGGTCTCACTTTCAGATCCTTAATCCATTTTGAGTTGATTTTTGTGTATGGCGATAGAAGATGGTCTACTTTCATGTTTTTGCATGAGGCTGTCTGGTTTTCCCAGCACCATTTATTGAAGAAACTGCCCTTTCTCCATTGTATGTTCTTTGCTCCTTTGTTGAAGATTAGCTGTCCATAGGTGTATGGTTTTATTTCTGGGCTTTCAATTCTGTTCCATTGATCTGTGAGTCTATTTTTGTACCAGTCCCATGCTGTTTTGATTACTATAGCTCTATAGTATATTTTGAAATCAGGGATTGTGATGCCTCCAGCTTTGTTCTTTTTTTTTTCAGGATTGCTTTAGCTTTTCGGGGTCTTTTGTTGCCCCATACGAATTTCAGTATTTTTTGTTCTATTTCCGTAAAGAATGACATCGGGATTCTGATTGGGATTGCATTGAATCTGTAGATTGCTTTAGGTAGTATGGACATTTTAACTATGTTTCTTCTTCCAACCCATGTGTGTGGAATATTTTTCCATTTCTTTATGTCTTCATCAATTTCTTTCAATAGTGTCTTATAGTTTTCATTGTATAGGTCTTTCACCTCCTTGGTTAAATTTATTCCCAGATATTTTATTCTTTTTGTTGCAATTGTAAATGGGATTGTCTTGTTGAGTTCTCTTTCTGTTAGTTCATCATTAGCTTGTAGAAATGCAACTGATTTTTGTAAGTTGATTTTATACCCTGCCACTTTGCTGTAGTTGTTGATTATTTCTAGTAGTTTTCCAATGGATTTTTTGAGGTTTTCTATGTATAAGATCATGTCGTCTGCAAATAGTGAGAGTTTCACTTCTTCGTTGCATATTTGGAGTCCTTTTATTCCGTTTTCTTGCCTAATTGCTCTGGCCAAAACTTCCCGTACTATGTTGAATAAGAGCGGTGAGAGTGGGCACCCTTGTCCTGTTTCTGTCCTCAAAGGAATGGCTTTCAGTTTTTCCCTGTTGAGTAGGATGTTAGCTGTAGGTTTGTCATATATGGTTGTGTTGAGGTACTTTCCTTCTATACCCATTTTGTTGAGAGTTTTTATCATAAATGTATGCTGGATCTTGTTGAATGCCTTCTCTGCATCGATTGAGATGATCATGTGGTTTTTATTCTTCATTTTGTTAATCTGGTGTATCATGTTGATTGATGTGTGGATGTTGAACTATCCCTGTGTCCCTCATATAAATCCCACTTGATCATGGTGTATGATCTTTTTGATGTATTGCTGTATTCGGTTTGCCAATATTTTATCTCATCAGCGATATTGGCCTGTAGTTTTCCTTCTTTATGTTGTCCTTGTCTGGCTTTGGTACCAGGGTGATGTTGGCCTTGTAGAATGTGTTAGGAGGTATTCCATCTTCCTCTATTTTTTGGAATAGTTTAAGAATAGATGTTTTATTTTTATTTTTTTAAGGCAAATTTATCATCTTTTTTATTTCTGGGTTTGTATCGTATAAGAAAACTTTTTACCACTTTGGAACTGTTAAAAAAATGTTCTTTTTTTTCCTTTTAACACTTTTATGGTTTTGCCTTTTGCCTTTACATTTGATTTGTTTGTAATTTATTTAGACCATGGGTGATTTTTTTTCCTCCTTTGTAAAATTTTATATTTTTCAGTAGTTTCTATAACCGTATGAGATCATTGTAATAGGATAAAAGACTTTATTAATGAAGAAACTTTATTAAAGCACGCACTAGACCCGCTTACACCTTTGTTGCTTCCACAAACACGCGGTGCTGGTAGCACATGCCAGGCGCTCTTGTGGGCACCAGAGACACAGCCATGAACAACACAGACCGTTAGAGAAAGACCTGCTGGGGGCAGCAGTGCACTGACCATGAGCACAAGGTCTCCTGACCCGCACGGCCACTGGGATTCTGGCTGAACGTAGGAACGCGCGGCGGAAACGGCAGTAGAGGGTGTGCGAGGCCCACTGTGGTTGGGTATGCTGACGTTTCCCTCTCCATCCCCCTCCTTTCCAGGGGCGACCTGACAGAAGATAACATGGAGACAGAAAACGCTGCCGCGGCCGCTGCCGCTGCCTTCACAGCATCCTCACAGCTCAAGGAAGCCGTATTAGGTAGGGAGCCTGCCTTCTTGCCGCTGTGCCTGCGGGCAGCTCTGGAGGTGGTTTTTCCCAAGGCGACGGTGCCCCAATTGAGAGGGGAACAGTGAGGTTCACATGCCGTCTGAGGGCTGTTCCCCAGAGATGGGCCCATGGTGCAGTGGGGGCCCAGGCTCCAGGTCCTACCTGGGACCTGGCTCTGCCTGGAAGGGCAGCCTGGCCTCTGCCCGTGGCAGGTGGGGAGAGCCCCAGCTTTGCAGCTCTGCTTGTTGTAACTCTCAGTGAACAGTAGTGAAAACTCTTTGTAACACCTTTGTATTTTCCTGTTGCCTAGCATTAAAGGCCTCAGAACTCTTTAAAACATTAAGAATAAGTTTCTCTAGAATTGTTCCAAGTAGAGTTTGATTTCATTTCCTTAAGTGACTCTTCAGTTGAACTATAGTTTAATGTGATTATACTAATATTACTATCGTTAAATTGATTTTGTGAATTTACCTGAAACTCTAACTCGGGGCTAATGAGAAAGCCCCTGCCCACCTTGGTCCTGTCCCAGCCCTTCCTGGATTTGATTTTTGGTTTCCAGATTTGGAGCGTTTTGTGCTTTTGCAGGAAGTGCTTTGGAGGGGTTGTGACTGATCTCTGTGTTTACCCTCCCCCTGTCAATCACCCTGTGAGAAGTGAAGATGGCTGAAGAGGAGGAGAACCTGGAGGCTGAGATTGTGTACCCCATCACCTGCGGGGACAGCAGAGCCAACCTGATTTGGAGGAAGTTTGTGTGCCCTGGCATCAATGTGAAGTGTGTTCAGGTGAGGGCTCCGACACGCGCAAGCACAGGCCCATGTGCTGGGCCGCAGGGAGGCCCTCACAGTGCCACACCGTGAAGCCGGCAGGTGAGGTCCCTGCTCCGAGGGCTGTGGCCTGTGCGGTGGGGGTGCAGGAGACAGAATCCCAGGGGCGTGGGTGAGCAGAGGAGGAGCAAGCCTTCAAGGACGGGCAAGAGTGTCGCTGAGGCCACAAGAGAAGCATCTAGGAATAGTAGTTCTCTGTTACTGGAGCAAAGCTGTGGAGGGAGGCTGGGAAGCAGCTCTGCTCACGTCGGGGGCAGCTGAGACCTGGGCTGAGCTGGGGAGCTGGCTCTATTTGGCAGATTGAAGGAAATGCGTGCTTTGGAACAGCGCTTTTAGTCCCCATGAGTGAGATGAATGGGAAAGCTATTCTTTCTGGCAGCAGGGTAGATTAGGTGCCCAGACTCCACCTTGTGCTGAAGACAGCCAAAGATGCTAGTTAAGATATTTTCATAGAGCATCTTCTAGAGGCACCCTTAAGCTGGTAATAAAAGAAAGAAATATGCAGGCCAAGGGCCCGAGGAGAGGTGGGGTTGGAGAGAGGCAGAGCTCCAGCCTGGCTTCTGCCTGCCGAGCTTTGCCTGGCACTGGTCTTCTCCACCTTGCAGGCCTGGAGATGAGAAGGTGAAGCCCAGGGCTCCCCCAAAGTGTTGTTGGGGGAGGTTGTCCCCTATAATGCTGCTGCTTCCATAGTCTCTCCCCTCAGCATTAGGGTGGGCCACTGATGACATCCAGCCCCGCCCTGTCCCCCGCATAGAGTGAAAACTCCTGCCTCACGTCTCAGCACTAAGTGAGGGGGACCCTCTTGAGGATCTGCATGTGGCCTGTACAGTCTGAAAACCTTAAGCTAAGAGTTTAGTTGAGCAGTTCCTCGCTGGCAGTTCCCCCAGGAATCTGACAGAAGCAAACGAAAAGTCCTTTTTGGAGGAACTCATCTTTATCTCAGGTTTCAAGTAATTTCGGCAAAGTTCCAAGAGAAGGAGCTGCTCATGTGAAGTAAACAAGAACACTGAGCACACAGAACAAAGCACCCGAGTGTGTGCACACAGCACCCTAGATGCTTCAGGCCATGGTGTTTTGAGACACGAATATAAAACAATTATGTTTAATTTATTTCGAGAAATAAAAGAGAGGCTTGAATATGAGTAAAATGTAAGCAGATTTGGAAAAACACAACTAAAAATGAAAAATAGAATTAAAATCGAACTCTTAGTGGATAGGTTTTACAGCAGGTTAGACACAGTTGAAGAGAAAATTAGTGAACTGGAAGATAGAAGTAAAGTTATCCAGAATATAGTCCACAGAAATAAAGAGGGAAAACAGAAGCAGGAGAGTCAAATGCATTGTCTGAGTTCTGGCCGGAGAGAACAGCGAGGGTCAGAGAACTTTCATAACCAGTCCGCAGTTCAAGAGACCTAACAAATCCCAGACTGAATGAATGAAAAGAAACTCCCCACATTTCAAAGAGCTATGGGTGCCAGTTCAAAGGGCCTTCCACTAGCTCCTTCTGGGACAATTTCATTTCAAGATAGTTAATGATAGTCTGGATTATAACTCAAGTAAAGTAAGAATCTACGAGTCCGTATTTATTGCAGTGTGTTCCATGGCATTTATTTATATCAAATAAATAGGGAGAAGTAAAGCTCTTACACTAGAATGCCAACTAATAGATGTAGAAGGAGTGATGGAGCCAGAATGCCATGAGTGGTTGCTAAAACTCGTCAGTGAAAACTGGTTGAGGAGCAGGGTATTCACCTGGTCTCAGAATATTCCCATCAATTAGGTATTAATTACAGAGGGAAAACAGTAACTCCGCAGTGGGAAGGAAGCCTGGCAGATAGCTCCTTAACAAAGTGATTGACATTCAGGCGTCAATATTGGGACAAACCTCCATCATGGGTCTCCTGATCGAGTGGGCAGGAATTCTCTGGTATTCCTGCCAAAAGTGCATAAGCTGACTCTGCTCATGAGAAATTTGTGTCATCAGACAGACACAAATTGATGGACAATCTACAAAAAATTGACCTGTGTGCTTCAGAAATGTCGAGGTTAGGAAGACAGAAATGTTCTGAGGAGCTGCTCTAGGTCGAGGAGAGGGGAGGATGTGACAGCAGGTGCAGTGCACGGTCTGGCTGGGTCCTGCATCAGAGAAAAAAGTTGCTGTAAAGGCTATTATTGGGACAATTTATGAAATCTGAATATTGCCTATGGACTAGATAATGTATCAGTGGTAATCTCCTGACCCTGAGAGGTGCACGTGTTCTTAGGAGATTGATAGGAAGTACTTGGAGCAGGGACCTGACGTCTGCAGTTCACTCTCCCAGTTCAGAGGAGTGATGTGCGCACATGCTCTTTGTAGGGCTCTTTGTACGATTCTTACAGTTACTCTGTAAGTTTGAAATAATGGCAAAATAAAAAGTTAGAAACAAACAGAGATTTACCATAGATAACATCACAATGGGACTGCAAAATGAGAGACAAAGAAGATCCTAAAAGAACTGAGAGCAGACGCTATTACTCAGGAGCAAGAAGCCGCTGGCAGCCGAGCTCCTGAAAGCACCTGTGGAAGCCAGAGGATGACAGAGCTGTGTCTTCTTGTGCTGCAGGAGAATGACTGCACACAGTGAGGCCTTCTTGAAAAACTAGTGGGAAATAAAGACCTTTTCAGACAAAGCTGTGTTTGCCACCAGCAAGTCATCACTGAAGAAACGTGTTCTAAGAAACGTACTTCAGGCCAAGGGAAGTGATCCCAGATAGAAGTTTTTAGGTGCAAGAAGGCGTGAAGAGTAAAGGAAGTGGGAAGGTGGATGAATGTAAGTAATCCACTCTGCAACACTGATAGCTTGTTTTAGGAAGAGTCTAAAGAAGGATCCAGTGCATGGCCACGTGGCGGTGGGGTCAGGAGGAGTTGAATGGGGTCAAGTTAGCTCTGGACTCTGACGGCCCAGGTAGGCACAGCATCCACCGATGAGTAGAGTGCAACTTCCTGACTAGTGAGAAAAATCTGGAACACAAAGAGTGATCCTCAGCTCAGAGAAAGGCAAGAAAACAGCATCTGGAGAAGGTGGTGCAAGATTCCAGGGAGAAACAGACCAGTCACGTGGTGGCTGGATCGTCCAAGTGCTGCTGGGATGGCCCAGAAGCGATGGCCAGAGATGCCCTCACTTCTGTGGGGGGACAGAGATGGTTTCATGTCTTGGGGTATGCAGAGGCTGGGCCCAATGTGAACTTCCTGCCGGCTTGGGTGGTGGCCAGAGGGGTCTTCTGACTCCACCTGCCTGGACTCAGGGCCCGTCTCCCCGACCAGCTGAGTGAGAGGGTTGAGTGGCTTCCTGGACTCAGTGAGAGAAAGTGTGCAGATGCTCAGGAAATGAGGAAGATTACTTCCATCAACAGGGGTTCCCTGGGCTGGTCGAATTTGCCGTGACCCCCGCTGATGGAGATAAAGGGAGTTGAGGCGCTCTGTGCTTGGAGGCAGGACCGTCTGGGCTAGACCTGAACACAGACAGCAGGGCGCCCCGAGAGGAAGTCACCCCAGGAAGCGGAGCCCTGGGGAGGGGAGCCCCGAGGAGGGCAGCCCCAGCGCCTTGTGTCCAGTGGTGTATCCAGGCCACAGTTGGAGCTTTCGTTTCTATTTCTGCTGAGATTCAGTGACTCCATCCCCAGCCTGCTTGTTTTCTAAGTAAACAGTTTTATTTTGATTCTTTGGTTCCAATAATTGCTCATTTAACAAGAGGGAGTAGGATGTTATACCTTCTCAGGACAGCTGAGCTCCAACATGGTGTGAAACTAGCAGGCCCCAGCACATCGTGAGTAGGGAGGACGGTTCCCTGGCTTTGAAAAGGACGTCTACACGCATCAGTGCGAGAGTGTGACGTGTGCTTCCTGCGCTGTGAAGGGTGCTGTCAGGAGCGGGCCTGGGCGGGTGAAGCGGACGTTCACAGCTCCCCTTGTACGCTGTGTCTTATGTTATTTTGACCTAATATGTGTACAGGTCTTCCTCACCTTACGATGGGGTTATGTCCCGATAAACCCATCGTAAATGCAAAATATTCTAAGTTGAAAATGCACTTAACACAACTAACCTACCCAACATCCTGGCTTAGCCTTGCCCACCTTCAACACGCTCAGAGCACTTACAGTAGCCTACGGGGGGGAAATCGTCTAACACAAAGCTTATTTTGTAATAAAGTATCTAAAATCTCATGTAATTGATTGAATACTCTACTGAAAGTGAAAGACAGAATGGCTGGCTGGGTGCAGCATGGCTGTCAGCGTATCGGTTGTTCTCCATCGTGATCGCGGGGCTGACTGGGAGCTGTGCTCGCTGTCACTGCCCAGTATCACGGGAGAGAATCAGACCACATATCGCTAGCCTGGGCAAAGGTCAAAATTCAAAATTTGAAGTGTGATTTCTACTGAACGCCTATTGCTTTTGCACCATGATAAAGTTGAAAAATTGTAAGTGGAACCCTTTTAAGTTGGGGACCGTCTGTATGTTATTTGTGGAGTGAATTACTCATAACAAGGTTTGCTGACTCCCGTCTGGAGGGAGAGTGCGCCACACCTTCCTGAGTGGGGGGTTGCCTCAGCTCTCCCCCGGCCCCAGGCATGTGGTGTGTTCTTAGGGGGACAGCGCCAGGTGTTCGGCTCCCTCCCCGGGCTTGGGGCAGTGCCTGGCTCCCCACTCCAGCCCTTGTTCAGGAGGGCCATCCCTTTTTTTCCTGACTTGTTCTTTTTCTCAAATCAAGATTGTCGCTGGCTGAATCCTAAATGTCAGATTGAGAGCGAGCCTGCAGCCTCTCTGTGCCGTGGCGCTCTTCCCTGCCATCTGTACCCCTTTCCCAGGCTGGGCTCCAGACCAAAGGTCAGGCGGGAGAGGAGGGCCGTGGAGGGCTCCATCCTGACCCTGCTCTGCTGTGCTTCCCTCCACAGTATGACGAGCACGTCATCAGCCCAAAGGAGTTCGTGCACCTGGCCGGCAAGTCCACCCTGAAGGACTGGAAGAGAGCCATCCGCATGAATGGCATCATGCTCAGGTGGGCATCTGAGGGCGGGGCGAGCCTTTGGCAGCTGGGTGAGTGCAGGTGGCGGTGCCAGGTGTCCCTCTCTGGTGGAATCACAGCAGCCATTACTTTTTCATTGTTTTTCGGTTTTTGAAGGTGAGGCACATTTTGTTTTTTATTTTTATTTTATTTATTTATGTTTTTGTGAGGAAGACCAGCCCTGAGCTAACATCCATCGCCAATCCTCCTCTTTTTGCTAAGGAAGACTGGCCCTGGGCTAACATCCGTGCCCATCTTCCTCTACTCTATATGGGACGCCGCCACGGCGTGGCTGACGAGTAGTGTATCGGCGGGCGCCTGGGATCCGAACCTGCGAACCCCGGGCTGCCAAGCACGGACTAAACCGCTGCACCACCGGGCGGCCCTGAGGCGCATTTTAAACATGAGAGTTGACAGCATCCCCAGGGGCTGCCCGGCCTACGCCCCTCCCAGCGTGTGACACTGTCCGACTTGTAGGACTTCTGTTGTCTCATTTTGACTCCACCAGTTCTTCACCTGGAGGCACCTGTGACTGTTTCACCAGTAAAATATTACTGGCGTAGTAAGGGTTTGCACGTCAGACGGGCAGCCAGGCCTGATCTGTTAGCACAGGCTTTGTGCTCTCTTGACATGCGTTATTTCCTACTAAAGTGATACGTGAGGTGCACAGGTCGTTGGTGAGCGGCGTTCTGCCTCTGTGTAAGAAAGTGCTCCCAGCTGTCCTGCTGCAGTACCACCCGGGCCCACAGCCTCCTCCTCTCTCACCCCTGGTGCACGTTAGTCTGGCCGGTTGTCCGCACCCTGTCCTTTCTGGCATGGCTGGTCTGCCTGGCGAGGGTCCCGTCTAGACTGTCTGCGTTCAGTGGCCGTGTCTCAGTCTCCTCGAGTCTGGGCGGTGCCTCGGCCTTTCCTGTTGTGGATTTGGCTGTGCTGGGCTGGTGCCCCTCGCCGGCCCTCGGTGGCATGCTCTTGGGTGAGGTGTCCACTTTCTCCCCACACACTTCCTTTCCCTTTGAGATTCAGTAGGAATTTGTGGGGAGCTTCAGGCCGGCTCTCAGCTACTGCACGCAGACGTCAGGGCCAAGAGCGCTGAGGATCCGGAGCTCACTCCTCAGGCCCGCGGGGCCTCTCGCTCCTCTCTGTGGGAAGCTGCTGGGGCCGGTTTCGGGGTCAGTGTCCTCTCTGCAGCTGCCCTGGGTGTGTGTGGCCTATCACAGATGGTCTTCTGACCTCTTCCCTGTCACCTGCAAAGCAGGAAGGATGATGCCCCTTCTGAGAAGCCTGAGGACAGACTCCAGGCTTTTAGTTCATCCCCCAGGGATGGTGGTTCCTCAGTTTCATGTGCTAACAATTCCTGCTTTGGTGGCACCACTCACCCCTCCCGACATGGCCCAGGCTCCTCCGTCCGGCCTTCCTGCCCTCCTGCCTGTGCCCGTCCCCACAGGCCTACTGTCTGTCTGCCCAGAGATGCCCACCGTGGTTGACAGTGTCTAGTGTAGCTGGGTTGGTTCGCTGTGCTGCCAAAGGGGCTGCTCTCCTTAACGTGTTTATTCCCGGGAGAAGCGGCTCCTTGCTGTCCTTGGGTGTGTGTTCGCTGCCACGGCAGTGCCTGTAGCCCTCAGTTGGAGCCCTCCCCCCGTGGAGCTGTCTGACCCTTCCACGGGTCAAGGTATGTGAGTTGAGACATGCGAGGCGGAGGGAGGGCCTGGGGAGGGCCGTCCAGGCAGGTGAGGCACGTGCGGAGCCTTCCTGATAGAACCGAGGACGGGAAGTGCTGCAGCCTGGAGACTGCAGGAAGCCAGGGGTGCTTTGTCCTGCTTTGTGTGCGTGGCAGAGGGCTCGTCACCTCTCTGCTTCACAGTCGGTCACACAGCACGCGGTGTGCCTCTGTCAGTACCTTTATCAGCCATAGATCTGCTCCCCGGGGCCTGTGAACAGCAGAACGTCCCGGAAAGGCCCAGCCCCACAGTGCTCAACCAGCATCTCCAGGTCGCCTGCCAGTCAGGGCCGCTGTTTCTCCCTGGGCACACTGGCCATTGTGGTCGCACTGCCCGTGGACAGAGCCATGTGTAGGCCGCCAAGGCTGCCTGCCTGGCTGCAGCACGTCCTGGTGCTGGCTGAGAGCTTTGTGCTGGGGGGGCGTCGGAGGCCTGTCTGGGAGCCTCCGAGGAGCCCACCTCCTGCCTCCTGAGGGCTCGGTCTTGGTTAGCCACGCTGCAGCCGCCCCTTCCCTGGGACCCGCCCCCAGGCCTCCTTCCTTTCCCTGTCGTGCTCACAGGCACCCTGGCCGTGGCCTCAGGCGCAGCACGTGACTCTCTTGTCTCCTCTGCCACAGGAAGATCATGGACTCCGGGGAGCTGGACTTCTACCAGCACGACAAGGTCTGCTCCAACACCTGCCGCAGCACCAAGATCGACCTCTCTGGAGCCCGTGTGTCCCTGAGCAGCCCCACGTCGGCCGAGTACATCCCACTCACGCCCGCCACGGCCGACGGTACGTGCTGGGCTTGAGGCTTTGCTCTTGCCAGCTTGGTGTGACCCAGCCCCACTCTGGCTCCCATCCACAGAGGTGGACAGGAGATGGACGTGCCCGCTGCTCGGGCCTCTGCACACACACATGACAGCCAGTCATCTCCTCTGGGCCTACGGTGTCAGTGACCGCCTCCTTCCTCGCTAAAGAAGTCCAGCCTGAATTGCTGTTTTCATCCATAGGGAAGATTAAAGTACTTTTTATTTTTAAGCTATTTTTGTTAAAAATTTTATAACTTATGTGTAGAGAAGCGTATAAAGAACACTAAGGCTGATGTCCAGTGCCCACCACCAGGTTTGACCCACTGGGGGCTCCCCATGTGCCCCATCTGCCCCCCGCCCTCCATCCGCCCTCCCCTGGAGCTGTGCCCCCAGCTGGGAGCCTGTTCTCCTTTCAGCAGTGGGTGCTCCGCTCGTGTGTGTGCGCATGTGCTCCCTGCTGCTTGGGCTTGGACTGATGTGCTTAGATATTCTTCCATGTTGACGTCTCTTGCTCTAACTCGTAGAAGGACTAATTATTCCCTGGAATTCTTTCCAGCTTTTTCAATAGAGAAGGACTTCTTAAAACTGAAGTGAGAGTGAAATCAGGTCCCGAGTTCCCTGACCATATTACCTGGGGATAATTTGATGGTATTGCATTTCCAGTGGTGTCTCTTGCATTGTTGCTACACTGTCACTCCACGGGGTCAGTCTGGGCATGCTGCTCTGTGGCCAGGGACCGTCCTTATCACTGACCAGACAGTGGTCAGCTGGGACCGTGCCCCGTACTTGGGAGGAAAGAGGAGGCTCGGGGGCAAAGGTGAGGTCCTGCTGTTGACCCCAGATGTGTTCCCTGCTCCCTGCCTGAGCGGGCTGGCGGGCTGCAGAGCTGACAGCTGGTCCAGTTCGGAGTCCTTCCTCGAAGTTCTAGGAACGTGCAGGTTGCCAGTCAGCTCTTTCCTCATCCAGTGGCTACAGTTGGCAGTGATGTGGGCGTTTCTGGAGCAAAGCCCCAGGCTGGGTCCTGGTCTGGCTCCTGTGATGGCACGAGGCAGTGTGGGGAGGGGCCAGGTCACGGCCAAGCCCCCTCCCAGGAGACACGTGGGAACACATGCCCCAATCCCAGTAGGCCGCAGCTTTCCTGAGAACAGGGTCGCCTTGGGGTTGTTGGGTCTGCACCCTCTGCTCCACCTTATGAAGTCAGCCTGGGGGGACTGATCCCAGAAAGGACCAGGCTCTGAGCACTCCTGTCGGTTCCCGCTGTGTCCGGTAAAGTCCGCGTCGGGTTTAGGAGTTAGCTCTGTGAACTCTTGTCCCTCGATGGTTTGGACACGTCTGTCTGTCGCTTTACTTAAACTCACCTGTGTGGTGGTTTCTTCAGCCAGAGTCGGTGAGAACATCTGCCTTGCCTGCTGTGTAGTCAGTCAGACGTTTTATATCAGCCCGGACTATGAAAACACATCCGTTCGAGCCCCAGATTATTCCAAGCACATAATATTCCCCAGAACGACATCTTTGACGGGTGTGGAAGAGGCCAACGGGAGGGTGCGAAGCGCATGCAAACATTGGCCAGTCTCCGGGCTTGTTTTGAAGCCAGGTCTCTATCAGAAACAGCCCGCAATGGCCAAATGCAGGTGTATCCTTGGTCGTTCTGCAGGCTTGAGGGCAGGAATCAGGGAAGCCAGAAAGGATGACTTCCGTCTCTCAAAGTCCCACCTCTTCTGATGTAGAAAGTGGAAATATGATACCAAGATGCACGGTGGTGTCAGAGAAACAGACACGACGTGAAGAAGAAATCCAGGCGTGATTGACTCTGCCAAGTAGCAGTGTCCCCAGACTCCCGCACACGGGAGAGCAAGTCGGGCGGAAGTCACCCTGTGGCGCCCCGACCATCAAGTCGCAGAGTCTCATTGGGAAAGTTGTAACTGCAGCAAGAAGAGCAAAATGTTGGAAACTGTTGAAACTGGGTGATGGGCTCAAGGAGATTTATTTTAGTTCTTTCTTCTTTGAATGTGTTTGAAGATGTCTGTGATTGGAAAGTTTAAAAAGTAAATTTCAGGTGCAAGGCAAGTCATTCCTTTGGTTGCACTAGTGCATGTGTGTGTCAGTGTTGTGAAAATTGGTGCACAGGAGAGATTCAGAGCTCACGTTTGGGGGATGGGCCTGGCAGGCAAGGCTCACCGCCGTTCTGTCTTGGTTGCAGTGAACGGGTCTCCTGCCACCATCACCATAGAGACCTGCGAGGACCCTGGTGACTGGACCACGGCCATTGGAGGTACGGGGTCCTTCCTGTGGGCTTCTTGTGGGTGGAATGTGACATGCCAGGCGACAGAGCAAGGCTCCCACCTGGTGCTTACCCTCGGGGAGACGCAGACGGGGTCGGTGGAGTCCCCCTTGTGGCGGAAGTGGCCATGCAGTTGGGGAGCTCTGCCTTTTCGGGCACTGGCAGCTGTCCCCCTAGGTGCTCAGAGGCTGTGCTCAGTGCCATTCTCCTGCAGGCCGACCCCTTGGACTTCTGCATGTACACGGCTGGGCTGACTGAAGCCAGCTTAGTGGGAGGGGGATGCTACTGACCCCCAGAAGCGTGTCCTCCTGGGAGGGGGACACTGCTGACCCCAGAGCCTTGTCGTCCTGAGAGGGGGACGCTGCTGACCCCAGAGCTGTGTCCTCCTGGCAGTTCTTAGCTCCTCCCTGGGGTTAGAAGCCCATGGTGGGGCTGCCTGTGCAGGACTCTTCCTGCTCTCTGAGCCTCTCCTCTCCTCACAGATGACACATTTGCCTTCTGGCGAGGGCTCAAGGACGCTGGCCTGCTGGACGAGGTCATTCAGGAGTTCCACCAGGAGCTGGTGGAGACCATGAAAGGCCTGCAGCAGCGGGTCCAGGACCCTCCCCTGCAGCTCCGAGGTGAGGGGCTCTGTGTCTGCCCTGACATCAGTGGGTGCTGCCCTGGGCCTCTCCTGCCCCTGAGTGGAGGCAGGGTGGTTGGCGGCCTCGGGATGCCGGCGGGTGCAGCCTGATCCTTGCGGGCTCCAAGCTGAGCCCAGCAGGGTCCGCTCCCCCAGGCTGTTCTGTCCCCCTGGGATGGGGCCGAGTCCTAGATTCAGGTTGAGCTTCTGGTGGTGGAAGAAGGCGAAGAAAAGACCCACCTCTCTCAGGATTGCGTGCGTGTGTCTCAAACGTCTCCAGTCGGGCTGGACCCCGAGGAGCCAGTCCCTGTCCTGGCCCCTATTCTCACTGTGTCCACCTTGCCCTGTAAGATGCCGTCCTCCTCAACAACATCGTGCAGAACTTCGGCATGCTGGACCTGGTGAAGAAGGTGCTGGCTAGCCACAAGTGCCAGATGGACCGCTCTCGGGAGCAGTACGCCCGTGACCTGGCAGGTGCGTCCCCGCGGCGGAGTCGGGCCTGGCAGCTGGGGCTTGCCTCTTGGGGCCATGTGCCCGCACAACGGTCCCACGCAGGGGAGCTTGTCCTTAGAGAGCTGTGGAGGTGGAGCGCGAGGTCTGGGGCAGACTGGGGGGCGCTTAGTGTTGTCGTGCAAGGCGTCAGTGATGCTTAGACCATCAGTCGGACCACCGCGTGGGGAGTACGGCCACTTGTGCGTTTCTGAGACACCACGTACTTATTTATAAGAGAAAACTAGAGATGCCGTGAAGGCCGACTGAGACCCCCAGAGCACACCTGTGACGTTTGTGCCTTCCCCTGCGTCCCACTGGTGTGTGTACTTGTGTGTGTGTGTGTGTGTGTGTGTGTGTGTGCGTGTGTGCGTGCGCGCGCGCACGTGTAAAGCAGGCTGCTTACATGTGCTGTTGACATGATTTTTATTTTAATGTGTCACAAGAGCAACTGTGCCTGCAAAACTGAGGACAGTGGGAGTATGTCGGAGAGAACGGGCAGGTCTGGCAGCTCGGAGGTGGCTGCCTTTGTGACGACGTTCCTGCCCCTGGAGCAGCCGGCCCCTGGGTCAGTGCAGGGTGTGTGTGGTCTCCACTCGGCCCCCACGTCCCCGCACTGACACCCTGCCCCTGTCCGCCCGCAGCCCTGGAGCAGCAGTGTGACGAGCACCGCCGTCGGGCCAAGGAGCTCAAGCACAAGTCCCAGCACCTGAGCAACGTGCTCATGACGCTGACGCCCGTCTCCCTGCCGCCCCCCGTGAAGCGGCCTCGGCTCGCCAGGGCCACGTCCGGGCCGGCCGCCATCGCGTCGCAGGTGGTCGCCCAGTCTGCGCAGATCGCCCTCACCCCGGGTGTGCCCGTCTCCCAGCTGACCAGCGTGCCGCTCGGCAAAGTGGTGTCCACCCTGCCCTCCCCCGTGCTGGGCAAGGGCTCCCCCCAGGCCGCTCCTGCCGGCTCCCCAGCCTCCCCGCTGCTCGGGGGCTACACGGTGCTGGCCTCCTCGGGCACCACCTTCCCCAGCACCGTGGAGATCCACCCGGACGCGTCCAGCCTCACAGTGCTGAGCACGGCCGCCATGCAGGACGGCAGCACTGTGGTCAAGGTGGTGAGCCCGCTGCAGCTGCTCACCCTGCCTGGCCTAGGCCCCACGCTGCAGAATGTGGCCCAGGTGTCGCCTGGGGGCAGCACCATTGTGACAGTGCCCACGGGGGCCGTGGAGAGCGCCATGGCCACCCCGGGGCCCGAGGAGCACACGGCCACCATCGAGGTGGCTGCCATGGCGGAGGGCCATGAGCACAAGTAGCTGTCAGCAGAGGGCAAGGTCCCTCGCGGGCCCAGGACTGGCCACCTCTCCTCAGGCCGCGCCCAGGCAGGAACATGGCGCTGGCGCCCTGCGGGTCACGTGGGCTGCTGAACCAAAGAGAGGAGACGCCGAAACAGGTGAAGAGAAGAGAGAGGGACGAACATGCAGCAGCCTGTAGCGTCGGTCCCGAGTTCTGAACTTCCTCCCCTTGTTTCTTGGAAAATATATTTTTCCATCTGTTGCTTATTGATACTGTTTACACGTTGGGCCTTGATCAGGAGGCAGGTGGGAGGACGAGGAAGCCTGGGTGCAGCCAGGGGCCAGGAGGCAGCCGGGGAGGGGGCGCCCGTGGACCCGCAGGGCCTGCGCCGCTGGGGGGCACGTTACTCGCACATGTCTTGGGAACTGTCCCCAAGTGTGGAAACCCGTGGATCCTATGGATTTGGTTTCTTCCCACAGTTTTCTGTAGGGTTAGTGTGGCTGGCACCCTGTTCTCCCGTCTCTGGAACAGGCATCGGCAGTGCCGCAGGTCTGCATGTGGCTCAGGTCTGGGGTCTCCCGGGCACCCGGGGGTCAGGGTGCAGACTCCGGGGGCACCCGCCTGAGCAGAGGGGGCCGAAGGCCATGAGCAGCATGAGCTTCCTCTGCCCCCGGGCGAGAACGGGGATCCCCCTCCCCCTGCCCAGCAGGTGCTCAGGGGCCATTGCACACAACTGTGGGTGTTTTTAAGTGAATTGTTTAGCAGGCTTCTAGGAAGAGTCAAGTTGATAGCATTTTCAACCTAAATGATGTTTAGTGCCTAGGCTTCCCAAATCTGCTCTGGGTTCCAGAGTGTTTTGTACAAAATGGCTGTCAGGATGGCCTGTGGGTAACCGAGTGCTGGGGGATCTGCCGCTCTCTCCTGTGAGCCCCAGCACTGAGCTTGCCCCCCAGGGGTGTACAATGGTGGGTGTGACCCTGGGGCTTCAGTCCTGGGGGTGGGGGCCTGACTAGAACAAGACAGGAGCTGTGGAGGGTTCCCACAGGGTGGGGATGTCCTTTCAGATCAGGGGCTCATTATCGCCCCCTGTGCTCAACCTGCTGGTGGGGCCACCGTGACAGCCTCTGCCCAGGACCTCCCAGGCCCCCCACCCTGCTGGCTGGCACTGGTGCCCCAGGACACTAGCGCGACGGCCCAGCCCATCAAAATGGGGACCCAGGTGCTCAGGGAAAGGGCAGTCCATGGGGCGGCTGCAGTTCTGATTTCAGACTCAGAGGAAAACCAGTCAGGGGGCCACTCTGCGGGCCTTGAGCCATCTCCAGCAGGGTCCAAAGGATCGCCCGAGCCCTGAGCAGCAGGTCCCTGGCCACCCCTGGACCTCCTGCCAGTTCTGTCACCGCTGTCACCCACAGCAGGGAAGGGCCCCCCAGAGACAAGCTGCCACCCCCCTCACGCTCTGAAGGGAACTGGGCTCCATTTTTCCGTCCTTCCATCTGTCAAATGCCTCAGACCCCACCTCTGCGGGCCTCGCCCACGTCAAGTATACTGAGGTTGTCCATTTTGTTTCCTTTGTTATACTTTTTGCTGTTGTCGTGGGTCAGCTGGTTTCAGTGTGCTGTTTACTCTCATCAGTGTGTGCACTCCTTTTTTAAGCTCATCATTACTGAGTCATGAGTCCTGTTACACGTGGCAGTATGACCCTGGGTGTGGGCGCCGCCTGGCCCGCCCACCCATCCTCACCAGCTCAGACCGTGTTAAAGCTGTGTCGCTAATAAAACCGCGTCTTGCCCTTGGAGCCTTTGTCAAGGTCAGACCTGCCCGCTCCCTTTACAGCTCCTGCCCTGCCTTCAGACCAGGGGCACTGGAAGGAAAGTTTTTTTCAGAGCCATACACACGGAAGCCACAGACAGCTTCAGAATCAACGCCTAGCCCTCACTCCATCCCCAGCACATTCCGATGCACAACTGGGAGGCCACGTCCAGTGCTCCCCACGTCCACTCGCTCACGGACATCTGTGCCTGGCAGGGCCCCGAGCCCCAGGCTGTGGGGAGGGATCCACCGTCCTCGAGGAAACCTCAGCCCACTGGGGAGGGGGTCAGCATGCTCTGCGTACGCCGCCAGCGCCCCGCTCCCAGCCTCCTCAGGGCAGAGAGGCAGACAGGCAGGCTGTCCTGGTGCCTGTGCTTGGATGCTGGGAAGGCAGCATTGGATTTGGTTTTCCCATGGGTGCTCAGAGGCAGCCTGGGGAAGGGAAGCGTCTGAGTTCCACTTTGTATGTTGTTTTGCAAGTATCCGCTTGGTACTTTGATTTAAAATAAAAACATTTTTCATGATTTGTGTCTGTGATGACAGGTTGTGGGTGGGTCGAGTCACGTGTAGACACGTGCCCATTGCCTACAGTGCAAGCTCACGCGTGCTTACGCTCCGACGCCTGCCCTGGAGGAAGTGGTCTGCCCATGCCCCCAGCACCTTTCCTCCGCCTCCAGGATCGGCATCCGCAGCCCCCAGCAGAGAACAAGCAGAGATGCTCCCCGCGGGACAGGCTCGTGGGGTGGGACAGAAGCCATGGTGGGCTTGAAGGCAGGCGGTGGGGGGAGGACCGTGAGGAAGAGGGAAGGCGGGTGGCTCACAGGAAGTGGGGCGTCCCCCAGAGTGGCGTGGGGAGCACGTTTGGCTTTCTCTGGTTGGTCCTGAGTTGGAAGCAGGACAACATGGGGCAACTGCTGTTGCTGACAGAGTCTTGACCGTCTGGGCCGATGGCTGCAGAGGCTGTGGGTCTGTTGTGTCTTTGGTCTCTTGGGCTCCACACAACACTCTCTAGGGGTCACTTAATTGCCATACCCGCTGCTAATGATGGCTTGGAGCTCCTCATGCCTGTCGGGAGGAAAGCCCCCAGCCACGCCGTGGGCTCTTCCTCACCTGTGTTCTTGGCGAAGGCTCTGCAGCTGCCCGCCCTCTATGGGGACCCCCTCAGGGTGCTGCAAGCCCTGGTGTGCGGCCTCCCCAACTCCCTGCTCCTGCGTCAGCCATGGAGTGGCTGGAATGGAGCCTGCCCTGCGGATGTCCGCCCAGTGGGCATGTGCAGCTGACTCCTCTGAGCAAGATACAAGGTTCCTGCTCGTGGGTTTATGTCCTGGGGCCTATGAACCAGCCAACAAGCAGTGTCAGGAGTGGAGGGTGTCATGGGGGTATTAACGATCTCACAGCCCTCTCCAGGGGCAGAGGACATGAGAGGGGCCCAGGCAGTGTCAGTGCTTGGGCGACACAGAGATCACGGCGCGGGGAGGGGGCCCGGGGCTGGAGCAGTGTGGTCACCATGGCTGAAGAGGCATGAAGGAGGCGCGTCTTGGGGGAGTGGGTCTCAGGAGGCTGGCCTGAGCAGCTGGGTGGATGGTGGTGACCCCCAAACTGTGTCCTGGGCCATCAGATCCGAGGTGCCCACAGACACCCTGGGGAGGGGTGGGCTCAGGTGAGATGGCACCGGAGGGGCCTGGCAGGACGCTCCTTAGCTCCTTATTTATTGCAACAGAGGACGTGCATGTAGAAGCACCCCATCACTCAGAAGGGTGGGTTCCCAGCGGGGACCCCTGCACCCAGCACCTGGACCAAGGGGAACAAGAACCCTGACTTTCAAGACTCACGTTGTCTCCTCCTCCGACGTTCCAAACCGTGATAGCAGAGTCGCGTGGCGTGGACTCCGCAGCAGCCTCTTGCCACATCGTGTGCACTGGCTCCTGCAGCCTTGGCCTGGATGGAGGAGAGCAGAGCTGGTGAAGAGAAGGATCCAGAGCTGAGCCCTGGGGAGGGAGGAGGGGCGGGGAAAGGGGATTGTAGGCGAGGAGTCTGTGGAGCTGCCCACTGGTAGAGGCTACTTTGTTCCAGCCTGGGGTCAGGGCCGGCCTTTCTTACTCAACTTTTGTCATGCAGCAACTTGCATAATATTCTCAAAAACCTGTTCTTTCTTTACTGAAAGCATATTAAAGAGGGTCAAAGGGCGCAGGTGCAGCCTCTTAACAGCCCTCAGGGCGGATAGAGGGACCCCTGCTCCTCCCTTCCCCTGCTCCTCCCTTCCCGAGGGCTGGCCGCAGGTCTGCTGGGAGCGCTGCCTGTCCTCAGACATGGACTGGAGAGAGTGCCGTCTGTCAGCACGTTCCTCCTCAAGGATGTGCTGGGCACCTCCTCTCTGCGGAGTCCCACCGCACGTCGGGCGTAGCTAACCTAGGAATTTGCGGATCAGGAAGAGCCATGTGTATGCAGTAGGTGCTCACCATATGAGTGTTGGACGTCCAGATGCCAAGTCTCATCCCGAGGAAGCAGGGGGCCCTGGGCCTAGGTCTCCCCTCCTCCGTGTCCAGGGTTTGCACACGGCTCCCTAACCTCCAGCCTCAGCCCTCTCCCGTGTGGTTTCCCAATGTCTCCCAAATGTCCCTCCAGCCCCACACAGAGCCCTGCCCTGTGGCCACGCCTGCGTCCTTCAGTCTTCCTCTCAGGAGGGCACCAGCGCCCAGGCCGGAAAGGAGCAGGTTCCCCACACCCACCCTCAGTGTCATGGGCCCTCGCTCCGGAGAGTCCCTCGCCTCTTCTCTCTGTCTCCGGCGCCCCTGAACAGGCCAGCACAGTGTCAGGATGCCGGGGCTGCTCTCTAACTGGGCTCCTGCGTCAAGACCTCCCAGCTACAGTCTGATCTAAGACCTAGACCTCCACTCCCTCCTCAAAGCCCTCCTGGCCTCGTGCCCTCTCCCCCTGGGATCATCCAGAGGCTGAATTCTTGCCTCTTTCCGGAACATGGAAACGCTGTGCCCTGGAGCCACATCAGTTCTTGCAAATGGCCATGTATTCCTGAAAACAAAATGTGCATTTTCTCTTGGCCAAGTGTGTTCCCACATCTTCTATTGGATCGAGCTTACTAACTGTGTTGTTGGGCATTTCTATTTTTATTTACTTATTGGTCAGCTTGACCTGTTGGTTTCTGAGAGAGGTGAGTTACAATCTCCCTCTTGGGTGGTGAATTTGTTTGACATCTCTTAAATAAAATAGACTTAAAATTTTATTATTTATCATTTATTTATATTTATTTTAAGAGCAGTTTTAGGTTCACAGCAAAGTTGAGAGGAAAGTACAGAGATTTCCCACACACACCCTGCCCCCACACATACACAGCCTCCCCCATTATCAACATCCCCACCAGATGGTGCATTTGTCACAACTGATGAACCTACATTGACACATCTTATCACCCGGAGTCCACAGTTTACAGCAGGGTTCACTCTTGCTTGTACGTTGTGTGGGTTTGGACAAATGTATGATGACGTGTCCACCATCACAGCATCACACAGAGTAGCTTCACTGCCCTGAAAATCCCCTGTGCTGCACCTCTTCATCCCTCCCCTACTCCCAGGCAACCTCTGATCTTTTTACTGTCTCCGTAGTTTTGCCTTTTCCAGAACGTCAGAGAGTTGGAATCATACAGTGTGTAGCCTTTTCAGATTGGCTTCTTTCGTTTAGTAATATGCATTTAAGGTTCCTCCACGTCTTTTCATGGCTTCACAGCTCATTCTTTTTTTCATCACTGAATAATATTCCATTGTCTGGATGGACCACAATTTATTTATCCATCCACCTACTGAAGCACATCTTGGTTGCTTCCAAGTTTTGGTGATTATGAGTAAAGCTGCTCATGAACATCCGTGTGCAGGTTTTTGTGTGGACATAAGTTTTCACATCCTTTGGGTAAATACCAAGGAATGCAATCGCTGGATCGTATGGTAAGAGTAGGTGTAGAGTTGTAAGAAACCTCCAAACTGTCTTCCAAGATGGCTGCACCACTTTTCATTCCCACCAGCAACGAATGAGCATTCCTGTTGCTCCACATCCTCACCGGTATTTGGTGTCAGTGTTCCAGATTTTGGCCATCCTAATAGGTATGCAGTGGAATCTTGTTGTAATCTGCATTTCCTTGATGACACAGGACGTGGAGCATCTTTTCATGTGCTTATTTGCCTTTTTTGAGTGTGTGTGTGAGGAAGACCGGCCCTGAGCTGACATCCGTGCCCATCTTCCTCTACTTTATATGGGACGCCGCCACAGCATGGCTGACAAGCGGTGTGTCTGTCTGCACCCGGGATCCGAACCTGTGAACCCTGGGCCACTGAAGCAGAGTGCGAACTTAACCACGACGCCACCAGGCTGGCCCCAACTTTTGCCCATTTTTTAATGAGGTTTTTTATTTTCTTATTGTTGAGTTTTGATAGTTCTTTGTATATTTTGGATAACAGAACTATATCAGATAATGTCTTTTACAAATATTTCCCCCTAGTCTGTGGCTTGTCTTCTCATTCTCTTGACAGTGTCTTGCAGAGCAGAAGTTTTTTTATTTTAATGAAGTCCAGCTTATCAGTTCTTTCTTTCACGGATCTTGTCTTTGCTGTTGTATCTAGAAAGTCATCGCCAAACCCAAGGTCATCCAGGTTTCCTCCTATATTATCTTCTAGAAGTTTTATAGTTTTGCATTTTACATTTAGGTCTATGATCCATTTGAGTAAATTTTTATGAAGTGTGTAAGGTCTGTGTCTAGATTCATTTTTGTGCGTGTGGATGTCCAGTTGTTCCAGTATTATTTGTTGAAAAATCTATCCTTTCTTCATTGAATTGATTTTCTCCTTTGTCAAAGACCAGTTGACTGTATTTATGGGGGTCTATTTCTGGGCTTTCTCTTCTGTTCCATTGATCTATTTGTCTATCTTTCACCAATACCACATTGTTTTGATTACTGAAACTTTATGGTAAGTCTTGAAATCAGGTAGTGTCAGTCCTCCAACTTTGTTCTTCTGCTTCAATATTATGTTGGCTTTTCTGGGTCTTTTGTCTTTCCATATAAACTTTAGAATCAGTTTCTCAATATCCACAAAATAACTTACCGGGATTTTGATTGGGACTGCATTGAATCTATAGATCAAGTTGGATGGTTTATGTATTTTAAGGTTAGGTTATTGGGTATATATGTGTTAGTGGCTGATATAGCTTCTTGGTTTGAGTTTTTCAAACAGGTGATAACACATTTTAGTGGGTGTACAACCAGTTTAGAAGAATGTGTTTTTTTAAACTTAGGTGAATAGAATACAATAGAACAGAACAGAACATAGTAGAACAGAATAGAATAGAAAGTTCAGTCTGTCAGATGTAGTAAATGTAGTACTTTGGGAAATTTTAGTTGCAAATCCCAGTCAAAAAAGTTTGAAGAACATGGTTTTTGGTGGATTCCCTCTTTCATTAAATAGTGTTCCTTCCCAGTCCTATTTATTCTGTGGGGTTTTTTTTGCCCTAAATTCTAGGTTGTCTTAAATTAATATGCTATGTCAGCATTTATTTATTTATTTTGAGGTGGGAGATGCCTGGCATGTATTTTTCCTTTTTTATTTTTAAGCATATTGTATCTTTGTGTTGTGGTATATCTCTGGTGAGTAGCAGAGTTGTATTATTGTCCTTCCTTTAAGATCCGATGTGTGATCCTCAATCTTTCGGTAGTGTAACCCTTCTACACTTATTGTGATGACCGATGTGCTTGGATCCACATCTCCTACAGGCTGAAGTGTTTGTGAGGAGTTTGTTGACTTGTGCTTTCTTCTCAGTTGGGTCTGCCGTTTCTTTCCTTCCTTTTTTCCTACAGTGTAGATGACTCTCAGCTCTCTTCTGTGTATTGGCTTTAAAACATGTCCACAAACTCTACGGCACTCCTCCCACAAAAGTTGGAGTCTAATTTCCCTCCCCTAGATGTGAGCTGGCCTTAGTGACTCACTTTTATTGACTAGGATGTGGCAGAAGTCATGCTGTGTGACATCCGAGGCTGGTTTGGGAAAAGGTGATAGTTTCCACCTGCTGTTCTCTCTGTCTCTCTCAGAACACGCCCATCCTGGAGCCTGAGCTGCCATGTTAGAGAGACCACGTGGAGATAGAGACAGATGCTCAAGGAGCCCCCGCCATCCCAGCCCCCAGCCCAGGTGCCAGACATGGAGTGAGGAGCCTCAGATGACCCGGCCACAGAATCTGAGTCTTCTGGCTGAGGCCCCAGACGTCACGGAGCGAACAACAGCTATCCCTGCTAGTGCCTGTCTGAGTTCCTGACCCAAAGGACTCATGAATATAAATAATGGTTGTTTCGCCCCACTGGGCTCTGGGGTCATCTGTTACACAGCCACATTAACTGGGACATACTGTGTCTTGATCAGTTTCTGTCCACCTGAGCCACACGTGAACACTGCATCTGGGTCCTGCTCACTGTTCGGTGGCCTGAGGGGCTGGACCTAGAGAGGGGGCTCATCCGAGTGTTTCCTCTCTGTTGGAATGGCTGAGGCTGGATGCTCTTCTGCATGAAGCAGGGGTTCCACAGGGCAATTCTGCCTTGGCCTCAGCCAGGATTCACAGATTTCCAGATCACATTCTAGGTGATTCTCTCTGCTTAGGGCACCTGCACCATGAGGGTACAATGAAGCTGTGCACCACTGACCCAGTTTATAATAACCTCTCTGTTCTAGGGGCAGGCCCCATGGCCAAAGTGGTTAAGTTCCGCTGGTTCCACTTTGGCAGCCCACGTTCACAGGTTCAGACCCTGGTTGTGGACCTACACAATGCGTCAGCCACACTGTGGCAGTGACCCACATATAAAGTAGAGGAAGACTGGCACAGATGTTAGCTCAGGGCTAATCTTCCTCAGCAAAAAAAAAAAAAAAAGCAACAGCTCTCTGTTCTTGAGCTTCACGTACCTGAAACCATACGTTATGTACTCTCTTGGGTCTGGCTGCTCTCACTCAGTTTGAGAATTTGAGATTCATCTGTGCTTTTGTGTGCATCAGCAGTCGTTTTCTTCCTGAATAGTATTTCATTACACAACTATAACGTCATTTGTTTATCCAGCAGCCTGACGATGGATGTTTGAGTTGTTTCCAGTTTTTGGCTCCTACGAATAAAGCTGCTGTGAACCCACAGGTACAAGTCTTTGTGTGGACAATCAACACCCTGCCTCAGGCTTTGCTAAGATTGAAGATGCATTTTCTTTTCTCTTGGGTAGATATGTAGGAGTGGAATTGCTGGGTCATAAGTAGATGTTCATTTAACTTTATCAGAATCTACCAAACTGTCTTGCAAAGTGGCTGCACCATTTTGCATTCCCACCGGTGACGTATGAGAGTTCCTGCTGCTCCACATCCTTGTCAGCACTAGGTGTTGTCAGTCTTTCTAAACCGAGTCATTCTAACGGGTTTGACTTGGTATCTTATTGTGCTGTGATTTACATTTCCCTGGTGACCACTGATGTAGAGCACCTTTTTAATGTACTTATGTCCATTCCCCTATATGAAGTGTCTGTTCAAATATTTTCTTTGTTTAAAAAAACTGGACTTTAAAAAAAATTGAGTTTTAAGATTAAAAAAATAATGTGCATACAGTTCTTCACCAGATATGTATATTTTGAATTTTTTTTTTTCAGTCAATGGCTTGCCTTTTCATTTTTCTCACTGGCATCTTTTGAAGAGCAAATATTTTTTATATTTATGACATTCAGTTTATGTTTATCAACTTTTTCTTTTATATTAGTGCTTCTCATGTCCTTTTAAATAAATATTTGCCCACCCCAAGACTGTGAAGATTTCTTCTGTTTTCTTCTAGAAGCTTTGCAGTTTAGCCTTGACCTTCAGATGACCCATCTTTAGTTCCTGTTTTGTGTAGTGTGAGGTATGGCTGGAGGTTCATTTTTCCCTCATCCTTCGGTGCAGTTGTCTGGGCACCATTTGCTGGAAAGGCTGCCCTTCCCCTGCTTCGGCAGACGGTAGGCCTGGATCTGCTCCAGATTCCCTCCTGTGCATCCGCCTCGCAGTTACCTCTGTCCAGCATCCCGCGTGCTCTGGGTCGAGGAAGAGGAACTTCCGTATGTGTCCCCCGCCCCCCCGGCGCCTGAAACACTGTCATCGTGAATTTTCTCTTTACACGACCAACCCCCTCTTACAGCTGCAGATCCTGGAGGCACGGGGTGTAAGCCGGCAAGGCTGGGAAGTGGGCCTCCCCTGGCAGGTGACAGGGCAGGCTGCACGCTGAGGAGTGAGGCCCAGAGGCCAGGAGAGTGGACTTGAACCTCTGGCGACGGCAGCAGGCCAGTCTCCGTCTCCCGGGAGGGAACCGCGGGCTCCGGCCTCCGAGGACCCGCCGAGCCTCGGCTTCCCTCTCCGCCCGCGGTGGGCGGGCTCCGGGGATGCAGCCCACCCGACGGCGCGCACGGGCGCCGAGCGCGCGCGGAGAGGTCCGCTGCCTGACAGAAGGCTGGGGTCCGAGCCGCGTCTGCCGCCTCCTAGACCGCCAGCCCCCCGACAGGAAAGGCTCACCTTTGCGGGGAGTGCAGGCGCGCTCCCACCTGGTGGGAAGCGCCCCGCCCCCCGCGCTCCCCCGGTCCTGAGTGCGGCCCCTCCCACCGGCCGGGCGTGAGGGGCGCCCACGGCGACCGGGCGAGAGGGGCACGAGGGACAGTGGGCGCTCGGGGGACAGAGGCAGAACCGCCCAGCCCCCGACGTGTCACCCTGGAGGAGGGGTCAGACCTCGGGCGGGGAGGGGTCCGATGAGACTCCGGGGCGGGGCCGGGTAGAGAGAGGTTACGCCCCCTATGAGGCCACAGGCTCCTGCCGGAGCGGTTGATGGGATTGTCCCAAATCTGCACCCGGATCGTCCTCATCAGCTCCGCAACGTCCCGCCCTCCGAGCGGCCTCCCGCTCAGGGTCTGGGGGCTCCAGGCCGGGGTCACAGTGTGGGCTGGGGTGCGCGGGTGGAGGTAAGAACCACGGTGCAGAGCCGCTGTGGGGTCGAGATAGCGAGGGAGCAGCTGGGACGACCCGCGGTGGAGACGCTTCCTAGGGCGAGACCTCGCGGTCAGATGCCCCTTCCTGGTCCCCATGCGCAGTGGGATGCAGCCCCCACACCTTCTCCCCGTGACACTAGGAGAAGGACGATTCTAAGAGCTCCTCGTGGCTGCACCTCTCCCTCCAGCCTAAACGGGGACCCTCCTGGGATGCCGATGAGATCTGGGAACCTCCCACCTGTAGACTCTATCACCTCCTTGCTCCCGGGCTAAGATGTGACCATCTGGCTGGGTGGGAGGGTCCCTGGGTGGGACCTTGGGCGGGTTCTTGAGGGCCACGACCTGGGTATTAAAGTTCTGTTTTGGTGGGCAGTACCCAGAGGCTACGAGGACCAGCTGAGAGGACCAGATTCATCACAGGTAAACTGAGGCCTGGCCCACAGACTCGAGACTTCCGCAGCCTGCGGTGATGCTTGTGGGGGTATTTGGGGTTTTCCAGCAGTTTCTGGGGGTGGTGGAGGGTGAGGGGCCGAGCTTTATCTACTGGGAATGTGTTCGGTGAGGAAGGCCTGGTTTATGGAGCGAGGCGAGGCGTTGGGCGGATGCTTTGTTTATTCTTTAACATAATTCTAAACAAACTTACACAAAAGTTGCAAAAATAATGCAAAGAACTTCTATATACTCTTTTTCTAGATTCACCGACTGCTTACATTTTGTTCTATTTGCTTTATTATGTAAACTTTTATTTCTGAACCCAGACTTCATGCCCTTTAACCCCTGACACTTAAGTGTATGTTTCCTAAGAACATGCACTTTGTCAATTATTAAACAGGACATTTAGCGTTGATGCAACAATATTACTGATACTCAGGCCACATTCAAATGTTAACTAATAACTCCATATATATGTATATATATTTTTTGTGACCTAAATTCTCACCTAAGAACCTTTGATGCATCCAGTCCTCATCCCTCCTCAGTCTCCTCCAGTCTGGGGTGACTCCTCAGCCTATCTTTCATGACCTGGACATTTTTGAAGAGGACAGGGCAGTCATTTTTGCATAGTCCAGTATGTTTCTTTGTGGTAGGGATGAGGTTTTGTGTTTTGAGCTGGAATCACAGGAGGGACTGTGTCCTCCTCGGTGCGTCATCCCTGGGGCTTGCGTCAGTCTGTTCTGTCTCTGGAGATGTGAGCCCTGCTGTCTCAGCTCAGGAGACTCTGAAGTTTTCTCTGCTGCAAGGTTACTGTTTCCCTTTGTAACTAGCAGGCATCCCGGGGAGACACTCTGAGACCACATGAATATCTTGTTTCAGTTATTACTATGATGGTTGCAAACGTCAGCCTTGTCCTCTGCATTGATTTGTTGGTATTCCAGAGCAGAGTTTGGGAAGGACCGCTGTGTTCCTGACAGGGAGGAGTGTGGATGCAGGGAGCCAGCGAGGAGGCTGCTTAGGATTCTAGGCTCAGAAGGTACCACTGGATTCTGGATCAACTTGGCTTTGGAGCTGACAGCATTTGCAGATGGTTGGATGTAGTGTGTGAGGAGGAGTGCAGGATACCTGGGCACCTGGGAGGATGGAGTTGTCATTTATTGGAACCAGAGCCTGTTGGAGGAGCAGGAGGAGAGGGTTTGGGCCAAGTGCAGTGTCAGATGCCTGCTTGACATTCAGGGGAAGATCCCAAAGAGGCCAAGGACTGTGAGTGTCTGGAGTTTAGGGAAAAATCCCTGCTGGAGATGACGAATTGGTGCCATCAGCATCTGGATGATCTGAAAGGCCAGAAGGTGAAGGGGAAATCACTCCAACATAAGAGTGACCAGGGAGGGGCCAGAGAACAGTCCCTGTGCAAACATTCCATGTTCATATTGGATGTGGTGCCTTTTACACTTCAATTTCTATTTGAATAAGGAATACACACCCTTAACGCAAAATCAATTGTACAAAAGGTAGAGGAAGAAAGTGAGTCTCCTCCTGTCCCAGCCACACCGCTTACTTCTGATTTCTGCAACTGAGTTTTGTACTTTATATATTTTAAATTTTTTCCTTTTCTTTTCTTAAGGTGCATTGTTTTGTACCTCGATTTTCTTCAAGAAGTTATTTTGGAAAAAAACTCCATTTCAGAACATCTGAGATCCTCCTTCTGTTTTGTGGCCTCAGAGTAGTCCACGGCATGGGGAGGGGAATGCCAGTTCAGGAGCCGTAGTCCCCACCGGTGGGCACTGGGGTGCTGTCAGCCTGCTGTGATTAGGAAGGAGGCTGCCATGAACATCATGTACATGTCACCACACAAAATCGGGGTTCTCTTCCTGTTGCATGTAAAAAGCCAATTATTGCAGCATCAGCTTTTGAGAAAAGAAAAGGCTTTATTGCAAGGTCAACCAGAAAGGAGACAGGAGGAGAAGCTCTCAATCCAGGACTTGAGGCAAAATTTAAGATGTTATGGAGAACAGGCTGATGTGGAAATGCGGGCAGGGCAGGATTTGATTGGATGACTTTAAGCATTTATGGTGTGGAAGGGGCTTTAACGTCATATCTTCCTAAACAACAGACCCCTCCCTTCTGATAGGAGCCTGACTGTCAAGTTCTGGTCATGTCCCACTCTTTTGGTTCCGTAGGGGGAGAATCTTTGGTTCTGGGGTCATTTCAGGTCAAGATTTTCTCCTCCGCACAAGGTCTGGCTACATGGCTTGCAAATCTTTGGCTTGCCCCTGAAAAACCTTCTATTGATAAGATGGGGTCAGTTTGAAATGGTCCTAGAGGCCTGTGGTTACAAATCTCCCCCTTTTGTTGTTCATTCCTCAGTCTTGAGGGATATAGGGTGACGACTGCTCTAGCTTCTTCCTGCTGATAAGGGGTGGAGGTTATTCCATCTCACTGAACCAGTCTCTTAGGCAGTGATGCAGGTGGACTCCCAAAGTTAGGCCTATATTGTGTGATCAAGTAACAAGGTATTTAATAAGAAGCATTTGTAGAGAAAAAAAAGAAAAACAAGATTAATGGTTGGAGCAAATTATAAACTAGTTTCTGAGCCCAGGGTGCAGCCAGTCAAGAAGATTTCTAGGTGTCAGGGTTGAAGCATCTTTGCAGTTTTAAATGTCTCCGATGATGTCATCAGGTGTTCAGGTATCTTTCTGAGTGGCTTACACAGCAACAGGCATGAATATCTCTTAAGTTTATATCAGATCACTCAGCTTCATTTTGCAGGGCTTCAGGAAAAAAGGTGGTTTCAGTTCTCAATGATTCCAAATGAAAATGATGGAAATGATTGAAAACATTAGTTTGGAGATTTGTAGCCAGATGTTTGAGCAGTCTAGGAGAATGCAGGATCCAGTCCAGTTTACAGAGAGAAAACAAAAACCTCAAAGACAATTAATAGAACTAGAACCTAATATCCACAAATGTGTATTACAGTTCCTACTGAAACATAATTTTTCTCTCTAAAATCACTCTCATTTTTACCAAAGATAGTCAAATTAAGACTCATTGGTTTGTAAAATATCTAGTTTCAATAAACTTGGCCCAATTATTTACATAAGTACAGCAAGAAGAGCAATTGATCATATACACTCTTTTAAATCTTCTTTACTGGAACTTTTTATAAAGAATCTCAGATTGAACTTTAAAAGCCTCTCCATGCCAGAAAGGCCAAGCCAAGGACTTGTCACCAGACTCCACCTGTACTACCTATAGATTTGGGTGAATTCCTCTCTTTTCTTGAGGTTCCCCCAAATATGCTGAGGTTCTTGCACCTGCTAGGGAAATGATCTTCTTTACTCACCAGGTAAGGTTGCTGGAAACCCTGTAAGCAAGGTACCAGGCCAATATTTCCAGGTGGCTTTATTCATTCCATAAATTCAACCTTTGTTCCTTAAGGGTCTATGCATGTTTCTCTCAAAATTACATTCCAGACAAAGCCTTGGTAATATAACAAATGTTACCAATTGTGTCCTATTATAAGGAGAACAGATTCCTATTGAACTTATGCAAATAACTATATTGCCATGAAAATAAGAATGCTAACTCATTATGCATTTCTAAATTTTGGAGGGATCAGGTAGGGAGAAAAAGGTAAATGTTTTAATTCTATTTACAAAGGTATAATTTACCAAGTTGCTATAAGTCATAGCTTAAGAGAAAAGAGTTTCCTTAAATCTGGAAAAACAAGACATTTAAAAAAATCAGCAATATTTCAAACAAAAAGTCATAAAAATTATAATCATCCTCATCAGTTCATTCAGTCCCATGTAATCAATTCTTTTTTTTTTTTAAACTTTTTTTTTTTTTTTTTTTTTTGTGGGGAAGACCAGCCCTGAGCTAACATCTGTTGCCAATCCTCCCCTTTTTGCTGAGGAAGACTGGCTCTGGGCTAACATCCGTGCCCATCTTCCTCTACTTTATATGGGACGCCGCCACGGCATGGCTGACAGCCAGTGCGTCGGCGGGCGCCCAGGATCCGAACTCGCGAACCCCGGGCTGCCAAGCGCGGACTAAACCGCTGCGCCACCGGGCGGCCCCCCCATGTAATCAATTCTTGATCTTGATCTTCTGTTAGCAGTTTTATGAAGCCATCTGTTTTTCCATTAGAGTTCTGTAATTTCTTACCCAGCTCAGTTTTACAATCTGAAAGTTTATCAGAAACCTATATTCTAGAGTAAGTGTCAGAGTCCTTTCCCTGAATCCCTCTGAAGATGAAACATATTTGCAAAAGTATCAGAGTAAAACAATATTTGTCTGTAAATGACAAAAGACTTAAAAATGGCAATTGACAAAGAAATTTGGTTATTTCTGTGACATGTAACATTTTAAAATAGCTAGAATTATGACTGATAACCATGACAGATTAGAATTTTAGGAACATTGTATAATTTTTAAAAACACTTATAACATTCACCCACGCAATATAACCTAAGAAGATTTATCATCATTTATTTGACAATGCTTCTCAGTTAACTTAACATACCAAACAAGCCTAATTGGTTTAATATCTTCCTTTTAAAGAAAGAGAACAAATTCTTTGAGAAGTCCCAGGAACCCACTGGAAGTTCTAAAAGTTACTTTCAGATCAAAAGAAAGACTTTATTTAGGTTTTGAATTTTGGGGAAGCTTGTCAAAAATATCAAAAGGTTTTAAAACACTTGGCCAAATAGGAAACAATATACACTGTGAGACAATGCTTAGTTATCCATTTAACCAAAGTGACTACAGAAGATGTTAAAGGCAAACATACAGAGTTAAATAGTTTAAAAAATCTTAGTTATCTTAATAGAGAGATTTCAGCCTTTTAGAAAACAGGAAATTATTTTGACAAAACATAGAATTTCTGTCTTTTAAGCGTATTTACTCAAAGGTAAAGAAAAACCTTTTATAATCTCTTTATCAAGAGCAGACTAAAAGTCTAGGAAAATTATCCTTTTTAAGAGAAAGGAAACCAAATTTTAATTTTTGTACCAGCTTACTTTTGATATTAAAACTTATTCACTTAATTGAGTCCATTTTAATCTTAGCCAACTTTACCATGCATAAAACTCTGTTTTCAAGGTTCTTCCACAAGCCTTCTATAACTTTCTTTTTACACTCAGAATTTGTCCCATGCCTTTTTTCTTCCCTTCTAGTACTTTAGGACAAATTTATCTTTCTTAACAAAACAAACAAAAATATCTCCATTCCTTAAATCTTCTTTACCGAAAACATACATGTCACTTTCCCTAATTTTTAAAATATATTGGCATCCTGTGGATTGGCAGATCCACAAATACTGTCTAGAAACATGTGCTTTCTCGTAGGAAATTTCTCAGTGTGGCATGAAACATGTTCATCAATAAACCCAAGTATTTTTCCAGTTTCTCTCTAATATGAAGCCAAAGGTAAATAAATGTATGTTTAGTAATTAATATCTAATATTATATCTTATGTGGAAATGACCTAGATACTCAATAAATCTTCTCATTTAACTTAATTTAGTAGAACTCTAAAGTTTCAAGTTACCAAAAGGTTTTGAAGTTATTTTAAGTACATACATCATAACACAGTTATTTATAAAAAATTCACCCCAAACTTTTATCTTTACTGTCTATTTAGTTTACTTATTCCCAATAATTATTTACTTTGCCTGCAAGTCTTCATGAGACATTAGGCAAAATTAGCTATTGTTCTAAGTTATTATTTTTGCTAACAAGTTTTGTAACAGAGATAACTTGAGCTTATTTGACCAATAAACCCAGGTAGAATGAAGGCTGCATGTCTGCATCATATCCAGTGTTGATAACTAACATTCCTATCTCAATCAAACCAACAAACTTAAGTAAACTTTCACTTACCAAAGATTGTTTTTTATCACATTAACTTGAAAGACATTTGGGTTAGTTTCCATTACATTTATATAAGCACTTACTTTAAGCCAATTAAATAGAGCTGTTTTAGGAATTATATCATCTGGAGACTTAAAAAAAATGACACATATATAACATATATAGACACACATACACAGAGATTCCACAGCTATTGTTTTAAAGTTATTGCCATGAATCAGGTACAGTAATACAAAGCTCACTAGTTATGAATCCAAATTTTGTTTTAAGCTTTTTCTACTAATATGTGTGGAGAAGACACTTAAGATGCTAGATTTGGGGCAAGGGCACTCTACAGATGGTTTTTTTTTCCTTTTTCTCTTTTTTTTCCTTCAGTCTTATGAGTTGTTGATGGGCTAGATAACGATTCCCATAGAGGTTACAAACTTTTTGAGATAAAGGAAATGGTGGAATCGAACTGCCTTTAGAGCTGCATTTCCGGTCTTGCAAGGATTTGTAAGAGAAGGACAGTTGCTCTTAATTCCTCAGAAATTAAGTTATAACTTAAATAACATTATAGGTTAATCTACCTGTCCAACTACATCATTGCTAACTTGCTTCTTTCCCTCTGGGTGCTTAGTTTTATTTTAACTTAGGGAAGAAGGCCTAAAAAAAATTCCTATCAGGCTCTGAATATCAGCTTCCAATTTGGCCAAATCTCTGATTGGTAAGTTGCTAAATCCTTTCAAATATCTTGTCAGGTTGCAGCCAGGACAAACAGTAGCTCTATTTGGCAGTATTGGACAACTCCATTAATCTTTAACATAGCAGTTTTCCAGAAAAATCTCTGAGTCTTGTTAACTCTGGGAGGGGCTCATATTGGGCCCTCCTTCAGAGGTAGATTATGGGGTGTCTGTAAAACCATGACCTAATATATTTTTCTTTTAGGTACCTTTTATAACTTAATTTTCTCTTACCTTTTTGCAACAAAACTTCCAATAAGGTTAGTTTGGAATTTTGAAGTTTTAGCTTTTAAGTGCTCTTCTTAGCTTAGTAAGATTTTGCAGTTCTTTGTAACTATTTATAGTTTCTGGAACCTTTAGGTTTTGAGCAATTGTGATGGAAGGTGGTGCACCTGACTCTTTAAAGATTAAAGATTTCTTTCTCGGTTTCGAAACTCAAAAGGAGTCCAAAATGACCACTATAATTTTAAATTATCCTGGGTTATCTTGCCAGCTGTTTACAGTTATTCCCATTTTAGGAGCTTTTTCCTAGGTGGCTGCAACAAATAAGGTCTTTCTAGGGGATAGTGTGTAGGGTCTAACAATGTGTGCTTGTGAGAACAGTTTCCCCACAAATAACCAAGGTATTGGCTTTTTCCCTTCTTTGTCCTGGCACCCACAAAGTTCAGAGATGAATGAGCCCTGGATGAGCTGCCACCGCTGACTGCTTCACCATGAACAATAGAGCCCAATAAGATATGTTCTTCAAAAGGGGGTCCCTATGAGGACACCGCCCATCATGGGCAGATGCCCTGACACCTCAGTAAAATCCCCAGTCACCTGAAAATGTCCTGAAGGACTGGAGGGAACAGTGCCTCTTTTCTCTGGAGTCAGAAGACTCTCATAAGGTTAACTTCTAAAGAAGTTTGTTACAGTTACCGAGAAACTCAATCCCCAAACAGCCAATTCACTTTAGACAAACATTAACACACAATACAATTCTACGTGTAACATAGGTCAGGATGCTGGCCAGTTTGCAGGAGTTACTTAGAACCAGGAGCAACTTCACAAGTGAACCTTTTTTCCTGCCTCTAATTATCTTGGGTGGTCCAGGTCCAAGGTCTGGGACTCAGCCCACCAGGACTCCCCAGAATACAAGCCAAACTTATATTTCCAGGGGATCAAACCAGAGAAATGAGGTATGGACAGTCACTTTCTTAAAGTTACTCACCCAGAGCCCACAGATGTCTTGATCCAGACACTCTTTTTTCTCTCAAAAGAAAAAGAGCACCACAGCAGGAAATGAGAATCTGATCAGCTGAGCCTCCAGACAAAATTATCTAAGCATCTGCTTAGGGTTGACAAAAAGACCCCACACCCTGCCGGGGGCTCCAGAGCCTCAGGCAGGTGGTCACAGGACCTAGTCCCTGCGTGGTCACCAGAAATTATTACCACACAAAATCGGGGTTCTCTGCTTGTTGCGCATAAAAAGCCAATTGCAGCATCAGCTTTTGAGAAAAGAAAAGGCTTTATTGCAAGGTCAACCAGAAAGGAGACAGGAGGAGAAGCTCTCAAATCTGTCTCCCCGATCCAGGGCTTGGGGTGAAATTTAAGACGTTGCAGAGAACAGGCTGATGTGGAAATGCAGGCAGGGCAGGATTTGATTGGATGACTTTAAGCATTTATGGTGTGGAAGGGGCTTTAACGTCATATCTTCCTAAACAACAGACCCCTCCCTTCTGATAGGAGCCTGACTGTCAAGTTCTGGTCATGTCCCACTCTTTTGGTTCCGTAGGGGGAGAATCTTTGGTTCTGGGGTCATTTCAGGTCAAGATTTTCTCCTTTGTGCGTGCTCTGGCTATGGGACTCGCAAATCTTTGGCTTGCCCCTGAAAAACCTTCTCTTGATAAGATGGGGTTAGGTTGAACTGGTCCTGGAGGCCCGTGGTTACATACAGACCTCGCTGTGGACACTCGAGCGCCTGCAGAATTGCAGGTCAGAGGGTGTGTGGGCTTGTACTTCTGACTGGGTGCCGCCTGATGACATTGTGGTTTAGACACTCCCCCCCCCGCCCCCCCAAATGCAGTGTCTGATTCTATGACCTTTACTGATCAGAGAGGTGAAAATAGTATCACGTAGTTCTAATTTGCATTTTCCTCAGAGTGAGGTTTCACTACATTTAGAGCTGTTAAAAAAAGAAATAACAGGCCTCAAATGGAGTCATTTGCCCCCATGACAGCAAACCAAGACTTACTTGCAGTTTCAACCTCTCCCAGGAGTGTGCCCTTGAAACAGTCGGTCTGAAATCTCCCAATCAGCACCGGTGAAGCCATCTACATGGTAAGACCCCTGCCGTCCCTTCCCCACAAGGAAGACGTCCTGGCCTGAAACAGGACTTTCTCTTCTTTGCTAATAGCTCCCTTGCCCCACCCTTCTCCCTACAAAAACCTTCCATTTTGTACAACTCCTCAGAGCACCTTTTACTTGCTAGATGGGAGATCCTGTCCAATTCATGAAACGCCTAATAAAGCCAATTAGATCTTCAAATTTACTTGGTTGAATTTTGTTTTTTTAACAGAACCTTTAGCTGTGATATGAAGTATAATTTTTTTCAGTTTGTGTTTGACTTTTGACTCTATTGATTTTTTCCTCCATATAGAATTGTTTTCTTTCTGTGTGGTTGAATTTATTAGTGATGTGCTGGTGGTTTGCTAGTAGATGTTTAACAACTGGCTCTTCGAGAAGAAAAAAAAAATGCCACAATTCATAGTGTTTGTCAATTTCCATGGTGTAAACATTCCATCAGTGCTGATTTCAAGCCACCAACTCAGTCACCGAGCTCAGCAGAGGGGCACATGGGCCTTCCAGCCTGAGCCAGCTCCTGCACACCCCTGCTGCAGTGCCCCCTTAGAAAGTCCCCTCCAGGATCACTCTCAATAGACACGTTCCACCTGGTTTCTGCGAGTACCTTTGTGGTCGGTCCTGTTTCTGTTGAAATCTTTGGTCCATCTACTATTTTATTTTGGTGTAAGATCCTCCACCCCGTTTTTGTTTCAAGATACTGACCAGTTCTAACAGAAGTGTTAGAATTGAAACAGTTCTAACAGAATCTGCCAAATAAACTATTTCCCAGTAATCTGAAATGCTGTCTTTCGTCATGTATGAGTCTCTGGTGTGCATGTCAGCCTATTTCTGGGTGCCCTGTTCCACCACCTTGACCTGCTTGTCCGTTTGTGCTCCAGGACCAACCACATTCTTTTAGTAGCTTTACAATGTGTTTTAATATTTGGTGGGGCTTGTATCCTCTGTTACCCTCTTTTAAAATTAATTAATTAATTAATTGAGATGTAACTGACAGTCAGGTGCTGGATAACAGCGTTTCGGTCAACAGCAGACCGCGTGTACGTCGGTGGTCCCGTAAGATTAGTGCCGTGTACCTAGGTGTGTGATAGGCTGCACCATCTAGGTTTGTGTCAGCTCACTGTGTATTGTTCACACAATGATAAAATCGCCTAACGATGCATTTCTCGGACGGTATCCATGTTAAGTGATGCATGACTGTGTAACATTGTGTAAGTTTGTGTAAAACATGTTGATTTGCTATATCGAGTTATTGCAATATGATTGACACACCAGCCTGAGCTAATAGCTCTATCATATCATGGAATGAACGTTTCCTTTTTATGGTGGGAACAGTTAAGATTTAGTCTCTTAGCAACTTTGAGGTTTATAATATAGTATTGCTGACAATAATCACTGTGCGGTGCAGCAGATCTCCAGAACTTAGTCACCACGAGTTGCAAGTTTGTACCCTTAGACAACGTCTTCCCAATTCCCCCACCCCTTAGCCCCTGGTAACTACCGTTGTACTTTCTGTTTTTAAGAGTTTGGCTTTTTCAGATTCCGCATATAAGTAATATCATACAGTATTTGTCTTTCTGTGTCTGACTTATTTCACTTAGTATAATGCCCTCAACTTCTACTCATGTTGTCACAAATGGCAGGATTTCCTTCTTTCTCATGGCTACGTAATATTCCATTGTGTGTGTATATGTATACATATATGTATATACAGTCATATGCCACATAATGACATTTTGGTCAAAGACAGACTGCATATACAACGGTGGTCCCATATGATTAGTACCATATAGTCTAGGTATGTAGTAGGCTCTGCCACCTAGGTTGGTGTAAGTTTACTCTGTGTTGTTCACGTCATGACGAAATCATCTAACGATGCATTTCTCAGATCATATCCCCATCATGAACTGACCCATGACTGTGGATATATGCCACATCTTCTTTATCCATTCATGTGTTGACAGACATTTAGGTAGGTTCGGTGTCGTGGCTGTTGGGAACAGTGCTGCAGTGAACGTGGGAGTGCAGATATCTCTTGGAGATCCTGCTCTCATCTCCTTTGGATGTACACTGAGAAGTGGATTGCTGGATCATAAGGTGGTTCTATTTTTAATTTTTTGAAGAACCTCAGTACTATTTCCCACAGTGGCTGCACCAGTTTTCATTCCCACCAACAGTGCACAAGGGTTCCCTTTTTTCTGCATCCTCACCAATACTTATTATCTCTTGTCTTTTTGATAATAGTCATTCTAACAGGTATGAGGTGATAGCTCATTGTGGTTTTGATTTGCATTTCCCTGATGATTAGGGATGTTGGACATCTTTTCATGTACTGTTGGACATCTATATACCTTCTTTAGAAAAATGTCTATTCAGGTCCTCTGCCCATTTTAAAATTGGATTTTTTTTTTTTTTGCTATTGAGTTATATGAGTTCTTTATATATTTTGGATATTAACCCCCTTTCAGATATATGGTTTGCAAACATTTTCTCCCAATCAGCAGACTGCCTTTTCAATTTATTGACTGTTTCCTTTGCTGGGCAGAAGCTCTTTGGTTTAATGTCATCTCACTTGTTTATTTTAGTTTTTGTTGCCTGTGCTTTTGGTGTCATATCCAAGAAATCACTGCCAAGACCAATGTCAAGGATCTTTCTCCCTATATTTTCTTCTAGGAATTTTATGGTTTCAGGTCTTATATTTAAGTCTTTGATTGATTTTGAGTTAATTTTTGTGAATGGTGTAAGATAGGGGTCCATTCTTTGTTCTTTTTGAGTCATCATTCTTTTGCATGTGGCTGTCCAGTTTTCCCAACACCATTTATTGAAGACACTGTCCTTTCCCCACTGCATATTCTTGGCTCTTTTGTTGTAAATTAATTGACTATGTATGCATGGGTTTATTTCATGGCTCTCTGTTCTGTTCCACTGATCTATGTGCCTGTTTTTATGCCAATACCACACTGTTTTGATTACATACTATGGCTTCATAATATAGCTTGAAATCAGGGAGTGTGATGTCTCTAGCTTTATTCTTTCTCAGTTTGCTTTGGCTTTTTGGGGTCTTTTGTGGTTCCAAATAAATTTTAGGATAGTTTTTTCTATTTCTATGAAAAATTCCATTAGAATTTTGATCATTGAATCTATAGATCGATTTGGGTCATATCGACATTTTCACAATGTTAATTCTTCCAATCCAAGAACATGGAATGTCTTTCCATTTATTTGTGTCTTCTTCAATCTTTTTCACCAATGTCTTATAGTTTTTAGTGTACAGGTCCTTCACTTCCTTGGTTAAATTTATTCCTAAATATTTTATTTTATTTTTTTTGAGGAAGATTGGCCCTGTGCTAACATCTGCTACCAATCTTCCTCTGTTTTCTTTTTTCTCCCCAAAGCCGTAGTACATAGTCGTGTATCATAGTTGTAGAGTTGTAGCTCTTCTATATGGGACGCCACCTCAGCATGGCTTGATGAGTGGAGTGTAGGTCTGCGCCCAGGATCCAAACTGGCAAATTCCAGGCTGCCAAAGAACGCAGAAACTTAACCACTGCGCCACCAGGCCAGCCCAATACTTTATTATTTTTGATGCTATTGTAAATGGGATTGCTTTCTTAATTTCTCTTTTAGGTAGTACATTGTCAGTGTACAGAAATGCAACTGATTTCTGTATGTTGATTTTGTATGCTACAACTTTACTGAATTCATTTATTAGTTCTAACAGTTGTTTAGTGGATTCTCAGGATTTTCTATATATAAGATCATATCATCTGCAAACAGAGACAATTTTACTTCTTTCCTTCCAATATAGATGCTTCTTATTTCTTTTTCTTGCCTATTGCTCTGACTAGGACTTCCAATACTGTGTTGAATAGAAATGGTGAGAGTGGGCATCCTGGTCTTCTTCCTGATCTTAGAGGAAAGGCTTTCAACTTTTCACCGTTGAGTATGTTGTTAGCTGTGGGCTTGTCATATATGGCCTTTGTTATGTGAGGAACACTGCTTTTATATGCACTTTGTTGAGCGTTTTTATCATGAAAGGATGTTGTATTTTGTCAAATCCCTTTTCTGCATCTATTGAGATGATCATGTGATTTTTATCTTTCATTCTATTAATGTGGTGTATCACATTGATTGATTTGTGGATGTTGAACCATCCTTGCATCCCAGGGATAAACCCCACTTTATCATGGTGAATGATCCTTTTAAAGTGCTGCTGAATTCAGTTTGCTAATATTTTGTCGAGAATCTTTACATCTGTGTTCATCAGGAATATTGGTCTGTAATCTTTCCTTGTGGTGTCTTTGTCTGGCTTTGGTATCAGGGTGATGCTGGCCTCACAAAGAGTTTTGGAGTGTTCCCTCCTCTTCAGTTTTCTATTAGTTTTTGTAATAATTTTTCTGTCCATTCTTGCTTGTTTATGTTATACTTTTCCAAATGAACTTTAAAATCATCTTGTCCACCCCTCAATTCCTCTTAATATTTTTATTAGGATTGCACTAAGTTCATAGATGAATTTAAGAAGAACTGACATCTTTGTGTAATGTTAAGTCTCCTTATCCAAGAACATAGTATTCCATTCCATTTTCCACCATGTTCTATCGTGTGTCTCAGGAATGCTTCTGTTTTCTTGCATATTCCTTGTTAAGCTCATCCCTAGGTCTTTTGTTGATGCTATTATTTATAAAATATTTTCCTCTATTATGTCCTCTAACTTGATGGTTGTATATCGAGAGGCTCCTGGTGTGATTATTAATGGCGGACACAGCCAACCTCCTGACTTAAAGGGGAAGCTTCCATTACTGCCCCTCCTAACAGGATGCTGGCCTTGGGCTGATGTAGACACATTGCATTGCCCGAGAGACAGCACTGGTGTATCAGTGATCTACTGCAGGGTGAGAAATCACCCCAAAACTTGATGGCTTAAAACAATAATCAACATTTATTATCTCACAGTTGGGAGTGGCTTAGCCGGTGGCTCAGGCTTGGGGGTCACTCCTGGGGCTGTAGTCATCTGAAGGAGGGTTCACTTGCAAAGTGACTCACACATGTGCCTGACAACCGGTGCTGGGTTTGGCGAAGGCCTCTCCACGGGGCTGCTTGAGCATCCCCACAACATGGTGGCTGGCTTCCCACAGAGCTGGGGGCCCAAGAGAGGGAGGAGGAAGTGCAGTGTCTTTTATGACCCAGTCATGGTGGTCCCACTCCATCCTTTCTGCCTTATTGGCTGGTTACACAGTTTGGCCCTTTTCAGTGTTCAAGGGGTCTCCACATGGGTGAATCGAGGAAGCAGGGATCATTGGGGTCAGTCCGGTAATGGGGGGGTGAGGGGGCCGGAGCTTTGCTACTAGCTAGCTGCTGGGCCTTCCCCAGTGACCACGGGGCCTCAGTTTTCTCAAATGGGCTGAGGGTGGCCCTGCATGGAAAGGTTGGGCAGATCAGATCCGACTGACTGCACAGTGCTCCCAGCTCTCCCTGCTCTGGAACTGGGGACTGTTCTCACTGCTTCTGGCCCTGGCCAGACATCTTTGGTGCATTTTAAGAGATTGGATATAACATCAGATTTCCCCAGGGAAGAACTTCCCCAGGTAGGACCCTCCCCAGTAAGACGGCAGGTCCCCTCTGACCCAGACTGGCTGGTGCCATTTAGAAAAGGGCCCCCTTTCCGGTGGGGCCTCCCAGCTCTTGGCCTGTCCCCTCTCCCGTTAGTGCCCCGCTCCTGCGGGGACCCCCAGTCGCTGCGGAACGTCGTGAGCAGCTCTGCTCGTCCGTGCTGGGGGACGGGGGCGCCAGGCCACCCCCACCCGGCTCTGCCGGTGGCACCGGTCCACCTTAAATGTTCTTCTGGTTTCCTCGCCCCCAACACGGGCAGGCCCCTTCCGCAGACTGCCCGGTGCACCCGGGACCCGGACAGGGCCGGGTTGCACCCGCGCGGGGTGGACGCGCTGGGCGCTCGGGGGCGCTCTGGCCCGCGCACGAGGCGGGGTCGCGGGTGCGGTGGTGAGATCACTCGGGGGCGGGCCGGGGGCGGGCCGGGGGGCAGTGAGGTAATTTCCGCGGTCCGGCGTCAGAGGTTTGAGTCACCCCAGGGGCAGAAACGAAAGTGATCGCCTGGCCGGGAGGGGCGCGGCCAAATGGGATGCCCGGCGGCGGCGGCGGCGGAGGCCGGCGGAGACCCGGCTCCGCGCCCAGGGTGAGCGCCCGGGGATGCGCGGGGGTCTCGGCCGCCGGCCGGTGCTCCTAGCGCCCTCCCGGGTTGGGGCCTCTCGGGGAACCGCCGGGCAGGCGGCGGCCGGAGTTGGGAGGGGGCGCTGGTGCGGGGGGGCGGAGCCCAGGAACCCCGAGAGGCGCGTACCCGGGCCAACTGCCCCGGGAGAGCTGACTGGGCGCCAGGTCCGGGGAACCCCGGCCACCACCTCGGAGCCATCAGCCCCGGTGGCCGCGCAGCCCCCTCGCCACGACCTGGCCCGCGCCTGGGGGGTTGGAGGGGGCGGCGGTCTCTGGACCCAACCCTTTAGCCTTGTCCTCACCGGCTCCAGCTGCCCCTATTTCTGAACGTCCACCGGGTTGGGGGCTCAGCTCTGGTCCCCTCTGGAGGCGGCTCAGGTTTCACTTTGGACTGAGGTGGCTTCTGCACTCAGGGCTGCGGCTCGAATCGTTTCCTTTTAAAACATCTTTGTGTCGGCCTCAGTTTCCCTTGAAAGTTCCCTTTAGACCCAACCAGCAGTGTTTGCAGGGAGTGGGTCCCTTCCTGTTTGGTCCGCAGCTGGGTTGGGGACCCCCAGGGCATCCCCAGTCCCTCCTGGAGCCCTGAAGCAGACTGTCCTGCCTCAGCAGAGCCTGGCCTCTGCGAGGTTCTGCCCCGCTGCTGTGTTCTCCTCCTGACCTCCCCCGGAGCAGAAGAAACCCCCAGTGGGGAGGAAACCAGTCCCCCCAGCCAGACAGCTGTGGGGCACTGGTCCCAGGAGACAAGCGTCATTTCACAGAACAAGGGGTACTGTGTCTGTAGAAGAGTCAGGAGACCAGGAGTTGGAGGGGCCTTCGGATGCTAGGGCCCAGAAGGAAGGCTGTGGGGGGATGGAGGGGGGTGCGGGCTGGGAAGTCCTCGGGCCCCCAGGGCTTCTGCTGGTCTCCAGGGCTCCTGTTGCTGGGGCACCCTCCCTCCCACACACTGCTGGGCTCCTTTTGGGCAGGGCCCAGAGACCCTTCAGAAAGGGAGGGGCCTTAGCTGGGTCAAGGTCAGTGGGGCCCAGCCTCTTTGGACCAAACAACCCTCTCTTCCCATCGTGTGGGCAGACTTCTTCCTGTTTCTGCTTCCCTGGCCCCTTGCTTGAGGGGTGGGGGTGTCTGAGCCCAGCCGGGGTGCGTGTGGCTCTGGAGGCCTCAGGGCCTGACCTTGCTCCTGGCTCTTCCTGTCCCAGATGTCTCATCGTGGGTGAACAGCCCCAGAGGACCAGCTGAGCCCGTGAGTCCCAGATGCCACTCCGCAGGGCCAGGCCAGCATCAGAGATGGTGTCCCCGGGGTCCGGCCCGTCGCCCACTAGCCCCACGGCCACCAAGGAGCCACCTCTGGCCAGGCTGTGCGCCCAGGTGGACCTGTGCCTGGGCTGCCCCCGCTGTACCCAGCGCCTCAATGAGAGCACCTACCTCCTGCGCGGGGTGGAGCATAGCTGCCCCCGTGAGATCCTGCTGGCCCGCTTCAAGCGAGCCACCAAGAGCAGGGTCTGGCGCAAGGTGGACCGCCGGCCCAGCTTCCCGCGGCCCGCGCGCTACGAAGTCTGCCGCTACTACAGCCCGGGGCTTGGCTGCCGGCGCCACCACAACCAGTGTACCTTTGCCCGGAGCCCTGAGGAGGCGCTGGTCTGGAACTTCGAGCGTGAGCACAACATCCACCGTCTGTGGCTGAAGGCCGCGGTGCAGGGTGACGGGGCTCAGGGCGAGCTGCGCGACACAGCTGATGCCATCTGCGCGGAGTTTGGCGGCCACTTCCAGCTGCTCTGCTCCCACTGCTTCCGACGCTGCCCCCCGCGCCTCTGCCCTGTGGACCCCCAGGGGCGGTGCTCCAAGCACGGAGCCTGCCCCTCGCTCCTGGCCCACGTGAGCACCGAGGGCCGCCGCAAGCAGCAGGTTGTGGAGGTGCGGCGGCAGCCCCAGTACGGTCAGCCGCTGGCCTACTGCATGTACGTGGGGCGCGGGTGGCCGTGCCGGCACGGGGCGTCCCGTTGCCAGTATGCTCACAGTGCCGTGGAGATGGCCGTGTGGGAGGCTGAGCAGCTGGGCGGGCTCCAGCGGGGGGACCTGCTCATGCCCCCTGCCCCCGTGGGGCACAGGCACACAGCCCCCCACGGACAGCCCCCTAGAGTCCAGCTGTACTGCCACGTCTGCCTGCTCACCTGCGGCTCCCAGGAGGCCTTTGAGAACCACTGCTCGTCCCTGGAGCACGCGCAGATGGTTGCCTTGGACCAGGCCACGCCCTGGAAGCACCGCAGCCCGCCCGCTGGGCTCTCCACGTTCACGCTCTGCCCCAGGTAAGGACAGTGGGGCCGGGGCTCGGGTGGGGGAAGAACGCGCCTTCAGCTGGAGCCAGGGTTCCTGTCTCCTGACCGGCTGGCACCTCGTTGGCCTCAGGGATGGGTAAGGCAGGTCCACTGAGGCTGCTCGTGCCAGGCCTCCTCTTGGAGGCACAGTAGTGGACAGGACAGAGGAGATCCCTGTTCCCGCCCTGCCCCCTGGCCTGGAGTCTCTTCCTGCTCTCCCACAGAGGCCAGTATTGGGCCGAGGGGTCTCACCCTCGTGTGACCTGCTGACCTCCCCTCCCCCAGGCCCGACCTCTGTGAGTACGGGGTTGTCTGCACCAAGGCGCATTCGGAGCAGGAGCTGCAGGAGTGGATGTCACGGGCACAGACCGTGGAGCTGCGGGAGCAGGCAGCCTGGCGGGAGGGGCTGGTGCCCTACCAAGTGCGGCTGCTGGCCGAGTACCAGAGCAGCAGCAATGAGATCCGGGTGGTAAGTGGGCGCCCGTGAGTAGCGGGGCGGGCGGGGGCCGGGGCCACCCTGCTGACCGCCAGGCCTCCATGTGCAGCTGGCCGAGACCGTTGATGGCGTGTCCATCACCTGCAACCAGCCCCTGGTGCATCAGGCCCAGGAGAAGAAAACTCAGCACAGCTGGATGTTCGCCATCCACTCTGAGGTGAGGGGTCAGCACAGCCTAGCGCAGCCTCTCCAGCAGGTCTGTGTGATCTGGAGCAAGTCCTTAGTGTCTCTGTGCTCGGCCCCGTGAGGTTATTTTGTGGAGTGCCTGACACAGAGTGAGGGTCCAGGCCGGTTACCACCGTGCATGCCCTGAGCGTCCCATGCCACACCATCACCTTGCTCAATGTCCTTGGGGGCAGCCTAGGCGGGCTCTGTGACCCCATTTTGCAGAAGGGAACCCCTAGGTTGAGAGAGGCCAAGCACCCTGCTGGGGTCACAGCCAGGAAGCGCAGGAGGGTGGGGAGGGGTCTGTGCATCAGCCTGGACCGTGATGGATTGGAACAGGGCCCGGGGGCCGCCTCGCCATCCAGTCTTCTCCCCCAGGAGCCACTGCTGCATGTAGCCCTGCTCAAGCAGGAGCCGGGAGCAGACTTCTCGCTGGAGGCTCCCTGCCTTCCCCCGGGCCGACTCTACGCACAGGGGGAGCGCTTTTGTGTGCCCGGCTCCCAAGCTGAGTTCCGCGTGGGGGTACGTGTGCAGAGCGCCTCCTTTGGTACCTTCGAGCAATGGGTGGTCTTTGACTTTGGCCGTCGGCCGGTGCTGCTGCGAAAGCTGGGCTTGCAGCTGGGCCAGGCTCATTGCCCAGGGCTCCGAGGGATGCCAGTTCCTGGCCACCCTGTGGAGCTGGAGCGCTGGCACCCTGGCAACCGCCATGTGGTGCCCAGTGTGGCTCGGACCGCGGAGCAGGCAGCCCTGATGGCCAAGTACAAGGTGCCCGCCCTGGCCCTGGAGTTCAGTCGCAGTGGCCCAGCCTCAGGTCCCATCTCCTGCACTAACTACCGGCAGAGGATGCACCAGTTTCTCTATGAAGAGGAGGCCGCTCAGCAACAGCTGGTGGCCAAGTGAGTGGGGACCAGAGGGCAGGCAGGGGCTGCCAGGGTGCTGACTGCAGAGCTGTGACCCTGGTCAGCTGACCCATGTCCTCCCCACCAGGCTGAACCTTCGGGGCCCGGTGTCCCTGAAGACAGCACTGCAGACACCAGCCCTGGGCATGCTCTTCCCGCCACCGGGAGCCCTCTACGCTGAGGTCCCCATCCCCTCTTCCCTGACACCAGACACAGACCAGGGCTTTTTGCTGAGCCGGGCAGTCAGCACGGCCCTCGTGGCCCCCGTGCCCGCGCCTGACCACACGGTGTTCGAGGTGCGGCTGGAGACCCGGGCCAGCTCAGAGCAGGCGCTGTGGCTGCTGCTGCCCGCCCACTGCTGCACAGCCCTAGGGCTGCAGCCTGAGGCCAGCCCGGTCTTGGAGGTACAGTTCCAGATTGACCCGCTGACCTTCCGCCTCTGGCACCAGGCAGTGGACACGCTGCCTGATGAGCGCCTGGTGGTGCCCGACCTGCTGGCCTGCACCCTGCCCAGCCCTTGGCCCACCCCGTCCACACTGCACGGCAACCGCAAGCAGAGGCTGGCCGTGGAGTTCATCGCGGGCAGCAGCCCTGGGGGCACACAGCCCATCGCTCCTCTGCTCATCTACGGCCCCTTTGGCACGGGCAAGACCTACACTCTGGCCATGGCCTCCCTGGAGGTCATCCGGCAGCCCCACACCAAAGTGCTCATCTGCACACACACCAACAGGTGAGCCCAGAGCCGCCGCCCGGCTGCCCATCACCTGCTGCCTGGGCTGCGGCAAGCACCCTGCCGTGATGGCATCGCCCCAACAGAGGAAGGGGGACTGGGTCTGGGGCTCTGGATGGTCCCCAGGTTCAGCGGAGGCCTGGGTGGCTAGTTCTAGAGCAGATGTGCCAGGGCCGCCTGGCCATGGGTGGAGTGGGGGCTGGGCTGTCTGAGCTCGCAGTCCCTGGTGCCCTGTGCACACTGGGTGGGCAGTGCATCCCCGGGGTGAGTCCCAGTTCCTCTGACCCTTGGGGCTCTCCCTGATAGCCGGTCAGTCCTGGGCTGAAAGGGACAGGGGACGTCTGTGCTTCAGGCTCAGTGCGGGGCCCCCTGGGGGTTGGGGTCCACTGTTTGGGTGAGGGGCTGCGGGTGCCTCCATAGTGGTCCTGGACCGGGAGAGAATCGTGGGTAGGGGTGCGGCTTGGCCCACACAGCATTTCCTGGGGCGAGGCTCCTGTGCTGTTTTTAGAGAAACGCAGATTCTTCTCTCAACCGTGAAGTTCCCCTTTAGCCAATAGAGTTTTCTTAGTTCCCAACACTGCCTGCTGCTCAGGCATGGTGTCTCCGCCTCTGCCCAGTGGGGCTGATTCCTGGCTGGCCTGAGGATCCTTGGGGGCCTGGGAGGGGGAGGCAGGTCTCTGCAGAGATGCCGCGGGCCTCTGGCATGTCCCAGGATGCACTGGGTGTCTGAGGGGCTGTGGGGTGAGGCCCGGGCTGGCCTGTCTGCCCCTCCGACCTGAGAGCTGGCACCAGGTCTTGCTGTTCACTCACTGAAAGCCGACCGGGAACCGAACTCAGGGTCAACCCCAGCCTCTGGCCAGTCTGGGCTGCTCGGGCCATGGCCCCCACTGTGCCTTTCTCTGCCTCTCCACAAGGCCAGCTCCTTCACCTCCTCTGGGAAGCCCTCCCTGATTACCCGGATGCTCTATGCTGTTGCCCAGTTCTCCTCATTGGGCTCTGACCTTCCCTTCTTTCTCTATCTGTGTGTCTGTCCCCTCTGCTGACATTTAAGCTCCGTGGGGGCAGGACGTGGGTCTGTCTGCCTCATGTGAATTCCTGGCATCCAGGTGGGACCGGGCGTACAGTAGGCGCTTTAGCAGACAGCTGCCGAGGCCCCATGTGCCCTTCTCCCCCCTCAGCGCGGCCGACATCTACATCGAGGAGCATTTCCACGGCTACGTCAGCAGTGGCCATCCAGAGGCCGCTCCACTCCGGGTGATGTACACGGACCGCCCGCCGAGCCAGACGGACGCAGCCACGCTGCAGTACTGCTGCCTGACCGAGGACCGCCGGGCCTTCCGCCCGCCGACGCGGCCAGAGCTGGAGCAGCACCGCATCGTGATCACCACCACCTCCCAGGCCCGGGAGCTCAGGGTGCCTGCCGGCTTCTTCTCACACATCCTCATCGACGAGGCCGCCCAGATGCTGGAGTGCGAGGCACTCACCCCACTGCGCTACGCCTTGCCCAGCACCCGCGTGGTGCTGGCGGGTGACCACATGCAGGTCACGCCCAAGCTCTTCAGTGTGGCCAGGGCCCAGGCGGCTGGGTGCACGCTGCTGCACCGCCTCTTCCAGCACTACCAGCAGCAGGCGCACGAGGTCGCCCAGCAGAGCCGCATCGTCTTCCACGAGAACTACCGCTCCACCGAGGCCATCATCAGCTTTGTCTCGCGCCACTTCTACGTGGCCAAGGGCAACCCCATCCATGCCAGCGGCAAGGTCCCTCGCCACCCCCGGCACTATCCACTCATGTTCTGCCACGTGGCTGGCAACCCCGAGCGCGACATGTCGATGACGTCCTGGCTCAATGCGGCTGAGATCGTCCAGGTTGTTGAGAAGGTGCAGGAGATCTATGACACCTGGCCCCACTGCTGGGGCAGCCGAGAGCAGAAGCACATCTGTGCGGTGTCCCATGGTGCCCAGGTAAGCCCCCGTGCTGGGGACAGCCTTCCTCTCCCATTCCCAAAAGGGATGCTCCACAGAGGGGTGCCCCCCTTGGGGTCTGGTGGACCTGCATGCCCGCGGCTGGGCCTCTGCAGCCTCAGTTTCCCCTTCTGTAAGAGGGGCTGGGGAATTCATCTCCCAGGGCCAGTGTGGGGCTCGAACCATGTGGTTGGCATGAGGGCTGGGTGGCTTGAGGGCGCCAGGGCATGGGGGCTGGCATCTCGTCCTTGTTGGGGACCCTCACTGTGCATCGAGCGTTCGCCCGGGATGCTGAGCAGCCATGTGTCTCCAGGTGAGTGCGCTGAGGCAGGAGCTGAGGAAGAGGGGCCTGGGCCAGGTGTCTGTGGGCAGCTTCGAGATCCTGCCAGGTGGGTGATCAGTGCTGGGGGAGGGACAGAGCGGGGCCACCCTCCCAGCCCAACCTGACGCGCCCCCTCGCCCCCTCGCAGGGCGGGAGTTCCGGGTGGTGGTGCTGAGCACCGTGCACAACCACTGCAGCCTGCTGGGCCCCGGGGCACCTGCCCTGGAGTTCTTCACAGACGCCCGCGTACTCAACACTGTCATGACCCGAGCCCAGTCCCAGGTCGTGGCCGTGGGTGACGCCGTGGCCCTCTGCTCCTTCGGGGCCTGCAGCAAGCTCTGGAAGAGCTTCATCCGTGAGTGCATGGAGCATCGCAGTGTCTGCCCTGAGGACCTGTCACTGGAGCAGATCAAGCGGGGCGTGGTCCAGAGGCAGCGCTGGGCCCTCCAAGCAGAGAGATCAGTGGCAGTGGAGGCTGCAGACACTGTCCTGGAGCAGGGGGCAGCAGGGGGCCCAGCCACAGAGCACACGGCCGTGGTGAAGGTCGAGCCAGGGGCTGTGGCTGAGGGGGCTGCACCCCCGTCCAGGACCTCAGAGGCAGAGGACGCAGCCACACAGAAGGCAGAGGCTGGGGACGCAGTGTCAGAGTTGGCAGCTGGGGGGCGCCCAGCAGCAGAGGAGACAGCCACAGTGCACACGAAGGCGGGGGACACAGCATCAGCAGGGAACCCTGTGAGGGGGGACGTGGCCCCCGAGGACGCCACCGCAAGCAGGGAGCCTGAGGACCCCGAGGACTCCGAGTCCAACTTCTGGCCTTCTGACGGGGAGCTCAACGCCGACGACTCCATCCTGCAGGAGCTCCTGGACGAGAGCCGGAACGTGACAGTGACCGTTCGGGAGGACGGGCTGCTGGACACCATCCCCAGGCCTGCATCCCCACACCAGGCCCGGCAGTACGTGAACCTGCCCCGGGCCACGCTGCGGAAGCTGCTCCGCACGGAGCCCAAGCTGTACCGCCGCTGTGCCTTCATGCTGGAGACCTTCGAGCGGGCGACGGCTGTCCCGCTGGACGACACGGGCCCCGGCCCCATCCAGGTCAGGGGCCGCCTGCACTGCGGGATGGCCTTCACCGGGGACGAGGTGCTGGTGAAGGTCCTCGGCGGGGCTGCCAGCGACAGGGGCCATGCGGGGCGGCTGCAGGGCCGTGTGGTGGGCGTGCTCAAGAGGAGGCGCCGTGAGCTGGTGTTTGTGTGCCGCATGGACGAGTGGGACCCCCGCATCATGACCCCCATCGATGGCTCTGTGACCAAGATCTTCGTGGCTGAGCTGAAGGACCCGCTGCAGGTGCCCGTCCACTGCCTCTTGCAGGGCCACGTGCAGCGGGTGGGGTACGAGCGGCTCACAGCCAAAGCCCGGCGCAACCGGCTCTTCCGCGTGCGCATCGTCCTGTGGCGGGAGCGCTTCTACTACCCGCTGGGCATCGTCCTGGAGGTGCTGCCTGAGGCTGATACCTGGGAGCAGGGCCTGCGCATCCTGGACCTGGAGTTCGGCCTGAGGGAACCCTCGCCGGATCCGGCCTCAGTCTCCAAGGCGCGGCAGAAGTACCAGGTGGAGCTTGGCCGGGCGCCTGGCTGCCGGGAGGACTGCCGCGGCCTCTTGACCTTCACTGTGGACCCTCGGGGCGCCCGCAGCCTGGATGATGCCCTCAGTGTCCGGGACCTGGGCCCCCGCTACGAGGTGGCTGTGCACATCGCCGATGTGGCCAGTGTTGTGCCCCGGGACGGGGCGCTGGACGTGGAGGCCCGCAGGCAAGGCACCACCTTCTACGCCCCCGACCGAGAGCCAGTGCCCATGCTGCCGGCCAGCCTCTGCCAGGACGTGTTCAGCCTTCTGCCAGGCCGGGACCGCTTGGCCATCTCCCTCTTCCTCACTGTGGAGAAAGGCAGCGACCAGCTCCGGGGCCTGCGCTTTGCGCCCTCCGTGATCCGCTCCGACCGCCAGCTGTCCTATGAGGAGGCTGAGCAGGCAATCAAGGGGCACCCAGGTGCGGGCCTGGAGCTGCCGGCCCACCTGGACTCAGTGGACGCCTGTGTGGCGGCCGCGTGCCACCTCTCCCGGGTGCTGCGCCGACGCCGCCTACAGGCCGACCGCCACTATGAGCAGCCAGACGAGGACAGCGTGCTGGGCTTCCGTGTGGCCCATGTCATGGTCAAGGAGTACATGATCCAGTTCAACAGCCTGGCAGCTGACTTCCTGGTGGGCAGCGAGCGCACGCGGACAGTCACACCACTGCGGTGGCAGCCCATGCCCAGCAGCCGCCAGCTTGAAGCTGTGTGCGAGAAGCACGGGGGTCTGGTGCCCCTGTCGCTGCATCTCCGCCACCACCTGCGCAGCTGCGGCCCCCCCGATGCGCGGCTGCACCTTCTGACCTCCCTCTGGAGGCATGTCCAGCTTGCGGCCCACGCCCAGGACTTCGACAGGCTGGTGGACCTTGTCTCCACAGATGACATGCACCCCTCACTGGCTCCCGCGAGCCTCGACTTCCGCCGGTCCCTGGGCCGCTCTGTCTTTGGCCGCTCCAGCCACGGTGAACAGCAGCCGGCTGGCCACTACTCACTGCAGGTGGACTGGTACACGTGGGCGACCTCGCCCATCCGCAGGTACCTGGATGTGGTGCTGCAGCGGCAGATCCTACTGGCACTGGGCCAGGGGGGCGCCACCTACTCTGCCAGGGACATTGACGGGCTCTGCCAGGACTTCAGTCACCAGCACATGAGCTCCCAGAGATACCAGCGCCGGGCCAGCAGCCTGCATCTGGCCACGCGGCTCAAGGCCCAACCCCAGGACAAGTTGGGCTTCGTGGTCGACGTGGAGGCGGGCAGCCGCTGCTTCAAGCTGCTCTTCCCAGCCAACCACGAGACCCTGCCTGACCCCTGCCCCATCTACTACCGCTCTCTGCAGCTGGCTGAGCACCCCCACGACCTGCCAGGCCGGCCAGGCCTGCAGCTTTCCTGGCGGCGCCGCATCTACTCAGTGCAGGCGAGCAGGCCGTGCCTCCCACTGCCCGGCACCCTGCTCGACCCACACACCTGGCCCGTTGACGCTGCCCTGTGGCAGCAGCTGCTGGAGCTGGTGGAGGAGCAGCGGTGGCCTGAGGCGGCCGCCCTAGTGCGGAAGCAGGGCGCCATGGAGCCCCAGCAGCGGGAGCTGGGGCGGGTGTGGCGGAGCCGCTGTGACCACTTTGTGGAGGTGGCCCGGGAGCTGAGCAGCGGGGACACGCTGCAGGTGCAGCTAAGCGCCACCCTGCAGCGTGGGCTCCTGGCGCCAGCCTTGCAGCTGTGGACCGTGGCGCCCGGCCTCAGCCTCTGCCTAGAGCACGTGGAGCGGCCAGGTGACTGCTTCTCGGGCTACGTGCCCCAGGCGGGGCGGGACCAGTGCCGCGACGTGGACGAGTACTCCCGCGTGTGGGAGCCGTTCTGCTCCCTGGAGTCGGCCACCAGCGCAGTCGCGGAAAACGACTCCATCACGCTGCAGCATGTGAGCGTATCCTGGGCGGTGGAGCGGACGCCGTGGGGGCAGCTGCAGGGCACCTTCCGCCTGGAGGCCGCCTTCCTCCGCGAGCACTGCATTGACATCAACCTCAACCACTGCTATCTCTGCATCCGGCTCGAGGGCCTGCCGGCCGTGCCCAGCACAGGGGCGCCATGCCCCCCAGCCAGCCCTGGCCAGCCTCCCCTGGCCGCCCCACCCCGTGGGCCCAGCAGCCTTGGCCCCCTCCTGATCATCGACCCTGACACCTACACCTGGGTGGCCCACGGGCTGACGGAGGACTGGGACCCACAGGAGGGCAGGGCAGACCGGCAGGAGGCCCCCAAGCAGGTACACTTCTTCATCCACCACATGACCATGGAGAAGGTTCCAGAAGAGGTGCTGAGGCCCGGCACCCAATTCACCATTGAGGTGCTGCCCAAGCAGCTTCCTGACCTGTGAGTGGCTTCCACGGGGCCAGAGGCCAGGGAGAGGCTGGCGGGTGGGGTGGGGTGAGAACTGCCTGGGCTCTGTCTTCTGGGAGGGGGTGGCTCTTGGGGCAGGGGCCGCTTCTCCGGGAGAGTCCTGTCGATGTTCCAGTGTCCATCTTCACCCCCCACCTGCCCCCAGCCGCAAGGAAGAAGCCGTGCGCGAGCTGAAGGGTGCATCCCCACTGGTCATCAGCATTGCCCTGGGCCAGCCCATCCCCACCTCCCACCCCACTCCTTGCCAGCAGCCCCTCCGCAGAGGTAGGTGGGGGGCCCTCCAGCTTCCCCCCTGCCCCTTTGTCCTGCTCTGGCCCCCCCTGCACCGGTGCTCAGGGAGGCCTGGCCCCTTCCTCAGGGACCCCCAGCAGGTTCCTGGAGCGACAGGCCTTCGACATCCCCGGAAGCCGCCACAAGCTGAACCCCAGCCAGAATGGGGCCATCAGGGAGGCTCTGAAGAAGCAGTTCACGGTCATCCAGGGCCCACCAGGTGGGGCCCACAGTGGGGGAGCTGCGGGCTGCCCAGGCAGGCAGGCGGAGCTCCACTCACCCCGTTCTCTGCTCGCAGGCACAGGGAAGACAGAGGTGGCTCTCCACATCGTGTTCTGGTTTCATAAGTCAAATGAGGAGCAGGGGCTGGCCTGCGGCACCCCCAGTGGGGAGAGGCGGCTGGGGGGCCCCTGCGTCCTGTACTGTGGCCCCTCCAACAAGTCAGTGGACGTCCTGGCAGGTGCGGGGGTTGGCCACCTGAAGGCTCTGCCTGGGGGTGCTGGGCCCAGGGGATAGTCACTCATGCCCCGACTGCCCCCAGGGCTGCTCCTGAGCAGGAAAGAAGAGCTGAAGCCCCTTCGCGTGTACAGTGAGCAGGCCGAGGCCACCGAGTTCCCAGTGCCAGGTGTGAGCAGCAGGGGTCCGCCCAAGAATACCCCTCGGGAGGGAAGGCCGAACCAGACCCTCAGGTACGTCTGTCTGGGTTTGGGTAGAGGCGAGGGGCCCGATGGTCCTGCCTTGGAGCAGCACAGGGCTTCATGGAGGTATCCCCCCAGGAGCATCACCCTGCATCACCGGATCCGGCAGCCCTCCAACCCCTACGCCCCAGAGATCAAGGCGCTCGATGCCCGACTGCAGAAAGGGGAAGTGTTCTCCAAGGACGACCTCAATTCGTAAGTGGCCGGGGCCACGGAGCTGTCTCCTGGCGTGGGGTGTCCCTGGGTGACCAGATGGCATCCCCACACAGGTACAGGAGGACCCTGGGGAAGGCGCGGAAGTTCGAGCTAGACCGGCACAGGGTCATCCTGTGCACGTGCTCATGTGCAGCCTCCATCACCCTCAAGAACCTGGACGTGCGGCAGATCCTCGTGGACGAGGCGGGCATGGCCACAGAGCCCGAGACCCTCATCCCCCTGGTGAACTTCTCAAAGGCTGAGAAGGTGAGTGAGGCAGGTGGTGAGCTGGTGCCCCAAGTGGGGGTCGGTGAGTGTGGCCTCCTTCTGGGAGTGCATGGAGGGCAGCGTCGTGGTGGGGCAGTGATGGCCGGGGGGCTGGGTGCCCCTGGTCTGGGGGTGTCAGGACCATGCCTACCTGTACCTCCAGGTGGTTCTTCTTGGGGACCACAAGCAGCTGCGGCCTGTGGTCAAGAATGAGCAGCTGCAAAACCTGGGTCTGGATCGGTCTCTCTTTGAGAGGTATCACAGGGACGCCTACATGCTGGACACGCAGTACCGCATGGTAAGCCGTCCCAGCCTCAGCCCCTCCAGCCCAAGGTGTGGTCTGTGGCTCACTCCCCTGCTTCCTACATCCACCCGGGCCTTGTCCTGGGGCCACAGCGGCTGCTGGTGGGAGCTCTTGGCTCTAGGGCAGGTGGCCTGCCCCTGCTCATGTCCCTGTCCTGCAGCACAAGGACATCTGCACCTTCCCCTCCATGGAGTTCTACAAGAACAAGCTGAAGACCTGGCAGGGCCTGAGGAGGTGGCCCAGCATCCTAGGTCACACCGACAAGAAGAGCTGCTCTGTCATCTTTGGCCACGTGCAGGGCCATGAGCAGAGTCTGCTGGTGTCCACGGATGAAGGGAATGAGAACTCCAAGGCCAACCTGGAGGAGGTGGTGGAGGTGGTGAGTGTTAGCGATATGCTCTCTGGTGCCCTTTGGTCAGGGCGGGCTTCCCGGGGAGGAGGCAGAGGAGACGAGGGGACAGGTGAAGCCCTGGTGCCCAGGGAGGGGAGAGGCACCAGGGCTGGTTTCACCTGTCCCCTCTTGGTCTGTCAGGTTCGCATCGCCAAACAGCTGACCTTGGGCAGGACAGTGGACCCCAAGGACATTGCCATCCTCACGCCCTACAATGCACAGGCCACAGAGATCAGCAAGAGGCTTGTGCGAGAGGGCATCACCGGAGTGACCGTGTGCTCCATCACCAAGAGCCAGGGTGAGGCTGGGGGCAGGGGCACGTGGGCCGGTGGGCAGGTGGCATGGTGAGTGCAGCCGGCAGGGGCCTCACCACACCTGCCCGGCCCCCAGGGAGTGAGTGGCGGTATGTGCTGGTGAGCACCGTCCGCACATGCCCCGAGAGTGACCTGGACCAGCGGCCGACCAAGGGCTGGCTTAAGAAGTTCCTGGGCTTCGTGGTGGACCCTAACCAAGTGAACGTGGCCATCACCCGGGCACAGGAGGGGCTCTGCCTCATCGGTGAGGGCTACTTGGTGGGCAAGGGCCGGGGCGGGGCTCCTGCCTGGGGGTGGGGCTGCTTGGTGGGAGAGGGCTGGAGGCTACCACTGACTCTTCCCCCTGGCAGGAGACCACCTCCTCCTGCGGTGCTGCCCTCTCTGGCGTCGATTCCTGGACTTCTGTGAGGCCCAGCAGAGCCTTGTGCCCGCCGGCCAGGTGCAGGTCTGGAGGAGGCCAGCCGTGTCTTTCTGAAGATCCCCACCTGTCCACTGCCCTCAAGCTGCCAGGACTGCGAGGAAAAGTCCCAGGCCCTCCTGGGCTGGCCACCCTAGTGGGCCCCACTCAGCGGAATCCCACGTGCCTTCAGTGGTCACTGCCAGTCACCATGTGGCCACCCGTGCCTGGCCGCCTGGGCAGGGGTCTCAGACGCTGGCTGCCCTGCCGCTGTGTGCATAAACTTGGGGGAGAGCCCACGCTCCCTGCTGAGCTGATTTTGCTGGGACATTTGGTGACCGGGAGCATCTCAGGGGTGGGGGGGCGTCCTCTGGTCCAGCACGACACCTTTGCTGGGAAGGTTTGGGGTCAGGAAGGAAATCCTATGGGGGTTGCTCTTTGGTGTTTGGACGCCATCCCCGACCACACTGGGTTTGGCAGGGAAACTCAGCTTTATTTTCTATTTTTAAATAAACCAAAAGCCAGTGTCTTTTTTATTGGAACAGGGTCCTCAGCCCAAACTCAGGGCAAGGAGGCCTCCCGGGAGAGAGAGCCTTTTCTCTGTCACCACTGCCCAGTCTAACTCGTACCCACAGCCTGCATCCTTCAGGGGCCACTGCCCCGGCAGGGGAAGGGCAGACCCAAAGCAGAGGCCCACATGACCTTGCCTGGACCTGCCCCTCCGGAGGGAGCCAGATGGTGCAGTACTCCTGCAGCGCGTGGGTGGGGCCCCTGGATGGGTCTGTGCTTCCACCCTGAGCTCTGCACCCGCCCTGTTTGCTCGGGCCTGCTCCCAGTCAGGGCCTCTGGGATCACCTGCCCGGGTGTGTCTTTCTTTGTAGGGTCGAGGACCTTCACCTGCCCCTCAGGGCGCCTTTGTGTCCTGCCTTCGGAAACCTGTCCCCTCAATGTCTGTCCCCACCCCGCCCGCCCTGAGGCAGCTCTGACTCTGGAAAACAGGGCCCTCCATTCAGTGCAATTCCACTGTCCTCGCAGCTTTGGGGATGCTGCAAACAAGTCGTTCTCGCCAGGAGGGGCTCACCCACCTGTGGCCCCTGGCAGACCCCTCTGGGAGGGCAGGGGTGTGCCTATGTGTCTGTCGGACTCTGATGTTTCCTACAAATCACATTTCTACATTCCAATTTTTGTATCTTTTGGACTGTTATATGATTGAATGTTAATTTTATTATAAAGACCACTTTGAATGCTTTTCTCTCTTCTGGGTGTTTTGAGGTCCGAGTGGGTGGCAAAAAGGGGTGGTCCCTCCTCTTGCTTTGGGTTGCAAAGTGGCTGTTGAGGCTGTCGAGCCAAGAGTCCGTCAGAGCTGGATGCTGGGTGAGGGAGCACGTGGAGAGGGCCCACATCTCCTGTTTGACAACTGACAACACAGCCAACAGGCTGAAGGTCGTCTGTGCCACGGTAAAGGGAGCTGCTGGTGGGGGGCAACCTGGCGAGGGAGGGCCACAGCAGGTGAGCTGTGCCCAGGTGCTGCCGGCCACCCAGCCCACTGAACTCTGACCCCAGGCAGGGCTGGCCCCAAAGTCTAAAGTCCAAAGTCTCCAGGCTGGCGGCCTTGACAGCGTCCTGCAAGGCCTCAGGTCTGAAATTACTCCCCAGGACCCTTGGGCAGCGCACAGCCCCCCAGGCCGACCTGGGCTAGTCAGCGTTCCGCCTGTTTGTGGCTGGGTGTCCAGAGCCTCCAGAGCACCAGCTGTCCAGAGGAAGGCACGGCAGTCCCCTGGCCTCCCTAAGTGCCAGCACGGGTGTCAGGTGGGTTGGGAGGTCAGAGAGGGACAGAAATCGTAAGGAAAAGAGGTCTCGGGGCCTCCGTATCCTGCGTGTTCACTGTGAGGTGGCGGAGTGGGCCAGACGGCCTACCTGGGAGAGCATGTCTATTCTAGGGTGGCCACGAAAGCATAGAGAAATTTTATCGTATCTCAAGAAAAGCGCTTGAATAGAGGACTAGCAGGCACCCCGAGGCAGGGAGTCAGTCAGGAAGGGCTTCCCGGAGGAAGGGGCGTTGAAGCCCAGAGGACCGGAAGCTGGGCTGGACTGCAGGCCTCGTCGCAATGAGGGTCACAATTCTTAGTCCGTGTGCGAGGGGCGGAGTGCGGCAGGTGAGCTGGGGTGGGCGAGGGGCGGGGGCGGATCTGCGCCCCAGCCTCAAGGGCTGCACCCGGAGGGTGCCGCGGGGCCGCTCACAGCTGGGGAGGTACAGCAGTGCCCCCGCGAGGCCGGGCTGGGGGCGGGAGGAGCAAGGAGGGAGAAGACCCCCAGCCGGCGTGTGCCCATATGCGCCTCCCTTGGCGAACCCCCACTCCACGCTGCCCTCTGTGGTGGCATCTGCATGACCCAGCACAAACCCCAAGGCCTGGTCCCTTGGCCGCTCTTTCTCCTGTCTCCTCCCCAGCCCACCCAACCCCTCTGGTCATTCCTGAAGAATATGACGACTCCGCCCTGGACCCCTGGGATGACGCCATCCCGCCCGCCCAACATCCAGGAGACAGTCCCTGAAGCCACATGGTCCCACAGAGTGTGTGAGACAGTCTGGCTTGACCCCCTGGATGGCATGCAGGAGCACACAGTGGGTCAGCAGTTGGAGAGACCTAGGAGGGGAGCCCCCACCCAGGCTGAGCCCACCCCAACCCCACAGAGCACACTGTCCATAGCTGGGGGGAGGGGACTGGTCCTTTCTGACAGTTGCGGACCCTCCCTCACCAGGCCATTTCTCCGTCAGTTCTCCCTGTCCCGGATCACCCTGCCTGGCCACACCTCATCTCAGAGGGCCTGCGGTCCTAGTGACCACCATGGTGTGTGCGTGGTGGTGGACGGGAAGCTGGTTACCACTGCACAGGGAGTAGGGGGCTGGGCTGAGTCAAGGAAAACACTCACGTGGCTGCTGCCGCCTTTAAAACGTAAGTAGATTCATTTCTTGAATTGTGTATGTGAGTTTATACTCCTCTGTATTAGTGGATAAATATTAGGAAATCATCTCTTGGAAGGTATGGTTAGGGGTGGGCCCGGCCTGCCCAGCCGACTGGGGGCAGGCCCTTCGGGGGGCCCCGGCCTGGTCTGCAGGGTGAGGCTGTCCCGCCAGGGCTCGTACACCAGCGTGTAGGTCTCTGCTCTCTTGACGGTGAACTTGTAGGCGCGGTTGGGCAGCAGGTTATGGATGTCGAAGGTGCAGGCGGCCACGGGGATGATGCCACACTGCGTGCACTCCTGCTGTGTCCGCGGGTCCAGAAGCTTGAAGCGCAGCTCAAACTGCTCCGGCGCCGCCGGCTGGATGGTGACAAACCAACGCAGGCTGACCCAGTCCTGGTGGGCCACCGACTCCTTGCGGTCGAACATGACAGGCATCTTGGTGCTCAGCATGAGGCGGATGTGCGGGATCTTGGTGGCGCCAATGTCGGACACCAGGCGGTGCTTGATGTGCAGGCGCCCCGGCACCATCATGGCCAGGAAGCTGTCCATGACGGCCGACAGCTCTGCCAGCCGCTGCTCCACGAGCCCCCAGCCCGCCAGGAAGGGCTGCGGGTCTGGCGACTCGAGCAGGGCATCCAGCTCAGTGCGGCCACAGTCCAGCTGCTCCAGCAGGTCCCCCAGCAGCAGGAGCTGGATCTTGGTCTGGGCCGTGCCCACCTTCTTCATGCGTTGGAACTTCCAGGGGTCGATGAGCTGGAACATGGTGCTGGGCAGCACCAGCGTGTTCTGGTCACCCAGGGCCAGGTGCTTGGGGAGGATGTCGATGTAGTAGGAGCACTTCCTGAGCAGCTCCACGCGGGCATGGTGGCGCTTGAGCAGGTGGGGGCTCAGGTCTGAGGTCAGGAATTCACGCAGCGCGTTGCGGCGCTCCAGGTAGGTCCTCCAAGCCTCTGGCTCCAGCAGCTGCCCATCCTCAGCCTCCTCTGCCTCCTCCTGGTCCAGGAAGGACTGGGGACTGTCCAGTTTCATCTTGTCGAGGCCCAGGCCTGTCACCTGGAAGCTCATTGTCTGGGGGTAGGGGGTAGAGGGCAGGGTGTGAGCTGGAACAGTCAGGCCGGCCTCTGCGACCCTCCCAGGGACTCACGTGGGGCAGTGTTTGTGTGTGGGGGTGACTTTAGGTCCACTGCCCCCAACACAGGGCCCTCTGTCCTCCCTGGGCAGGGAGGAGCTTGTGGGGGGCACACCTCTCTCTGAGAAGGGGCTACAGATCTGGATAAAAGCGGACATTGAGCGGCAAACACTCTACTGATTGTTGCTTGTGACGACACAAGGCAGGGCTGAGACGGTGGCTCTGGGACCAGAATGACTTGGGCAGAAACACCAACCACTGACCAGCTGTGTGGCCCGGCAAGGCCTCAGTTCCTTGTCTGAAATGGGGTGACAGTACTCCCCTGGGGCTGTTGAGAGGATTCAGTGTGACCCTGATGAGCGGCACTAGCCCCCTTGGGGACACCACTGCCCTGCAGAGGCCCTACCACAGGTGCAAAGCAGAGGGCAGGGCTCACCCAAAGACTGGGGTGAGGAGGCCAGAGCAGAAGGCAGGGTGGCCCCAGGCCTCGGCTCTGAGGAATAATCATGCCAGCTCCTAGTTACGGAGCCCCTGCTGTGTGCCGGGGCCTCACATGCCTTGATGAGCTCACTGACTCCACGTGAAAAGCCCCATGAAGTAGTAAGATCCTGTCACCCCCTCTCACCGATGGGCTCCGGGCTACAACGCTTGGCAGCTTGCTCTTTTTTTTTTTGTGGGGAAGACCAGCCCTGAGCTAACATTCGTCGCCAATCCTCCCCTTTTTGCTGAGGAAGACTGGCCCTGGGCTAACATCCTGCCCATCTTCCTCTACTTTATATGGGATGCCGCCACTGCATGGCTGACAGGCAGTGCGTCGGCGGGCGCCCGGGATCCGAACTCACGAACCCCGGGCTGCCAAGCGCGGACTAAACCGCTGCGCCACCGGGTGGCCCCGGCAGCTTGCTCTTAATCCAGGGTTTGAGCCCGGCCACTGACCCCAGAGCCTGACTCTCCTTCTGCACCCCACCTTAGCACCAGAGGTTCCCAGCTCTGGGTGTCAGTGGGAGGGGGCCAGTGCACCTCACAGCTGGACGCAGCTGTGGTCCCAGGCTGGGCTGAGGCAGGCCACAAGGACTGGCCCTGCAAGCTGGAGGGAGAAGGGGCCAGCATCCCTGGCTGCTGTCCTGGGTCTCAGCCACCCATAAGGCGGTGGGACAGATCCTGGTACTTGGCCAGTGGCTTATACGGGAGGTCTCAGGTTGTCCCAGCAACCCAAGGGCTGGATGAATTACAGATGAGAGCTGAGAGGTTGAGTACTTGCCCAAGGCTGCACTGCCAAGTGGCAGAGTAAGGTTGGGACCCAAGTTGGCCTCCCACCCCAAAGGCCAGCCCTTGACCTTTCTGGGGCAGAGGAGCCAGACCAGGCCCTGGGCACAGCAGAGAGGGTATTTGGGGTGAGGTGCAAGCAGAGACGAGGACCCCAGGACTCCTGGCCTAAGTCCTGCTCTAGCCGGAGGCTGGGGCAGATTCAAACCGCCTCTGGAGGGAACTCTTGCTCCTGGGTCTGGCCACGGGTCAGGGACGTTTCCAGTTGCCAACGGCCTCCCAAGTTGGAAAACCGCAGAGGGACTGGTCGTGAACTCCCGGGAAGGGGCCGCCCCGCTCCCTGGCCGCCCTACCCAGACCTACACCCTCCCGTGCCTTCCTGACCACGCCTACACACCCCTCGCCCCCAGGCCCGCCTCCCCGAGACCCGCCCCCAGCCCTGCCCGCCTTCCCACCCCGCAGCCCGCCTCACAGGCCCGCGCCCAGCCTCCCGCGCGCTTACCCTGCCTCCCGGAGCAGGCGGAGCCGTGCGGCTACTGTGCGCAGAGCCGCGGGCTCCCAGCCTCCCGCGGCGGCGTCCAGCGTGTTGCCATGGGGACCGCGGGCCTTTGTGACGCCCCTCGGGCCCGGGGGGTGGGGTGGAGCCCGGGGCGTGGGGGTGCGGGGAGACCCCGGCCGTCGGGCCCCCTCGACTGGAGGGGCTGCGGGAGGACGGCGCGGGCGCGCTCTCTGGTCCCAGGACCCGGCCGGAAGGAACCGCTCGCCTCAGCCGGGTCCTCAGCCCCGGATCCCGGACCCCGGGCTCAGTTTGGACCGAACCGTCCGGAGGCTTCGCCCCGCGCCCCGACCTGGGAACCACCGTGGGTGGCTGGTCCGACAGCAGGCTCGAAGTAGGGCTCCGCCGAGAGGCGTAGACAGGTCGCCGCCCCTCTGTGCGGAGGACCCTGTGCTGGGGTCGTTCTGCGGCCGCAGCGCTCCCTCGGCGGGGCTTCCGGGCTCGGTCACCGGGAAGGGGGCTCCTGCTCCACCCCCGGCCCGAGCGCCGCCCCGGGAACCCCTCGGAGGACCTGGGGAGAGAGGCGGTGACCGCGGGAACTGCAGGTGGGTGAGGCTTGTCGCCCTGGTGGACGGACAGAGCAGGGAGAGGAGCGGCCGCTTCTGCCCCCGCAGGCTTCCTCTCCCACCTGCGGCCTGCCCAGGCTGAGGCCTCTAATCTGGGTCTGGACAAATGGGGTCTCCACAGTTCCAGAGACCCCCTCAGAGGAGTTCTCATCCCCTTGAGCCCCACAGGTAACCCCCATCTGGGACCTCTGGGGTCTCTCAGCCAGCCTGGGGTCTTCCACCAGCAAGGGTCAATCTCAGACACCCCAAAGAGCTCCTTGCACCACCTTGGGGATGGTGGAGGAGGGAGGGACACCCCTTGCCATCCCTGTCTTCGCCCCCTCAGAGGTCAGTGGTGGAGCCCTTTCCAGTGTACCCGTCTGTCCCTGAGCTTCCCTCCCAGTCTGTTCTGTGGCCAGAGCCTCCACCCACCGCACCCACACCCCTCTGGGTGACTCCACCATTGGGAGGAGGCTTTGCCTGGCTTGGGGCCCATCAGCCTATCCTCAGGTCCAGGCCTGGGCCTGAGGACCCAGCGGTGGTGCACTGTCTGCCCTCCTCTCCCTGAGGGGCTCTAACTCAGTAAATGCTAGCTGTTGTCAGTGTTGTTATTTAGGGGTCTGAGGGACAAGAGCTGGATTATTTGGAAAGGGGGCTGCTGTCTGAAGGTCGAGGGGGGATGCTGGCACCTGGAAAGGGGGGAGGGGATGCAAAGCAGTGGGAGGCAGACCCCCAGCCCTGCAGCCCACCCACAGAGGGAGTGGGGTGGAGCAGCCTTCCCCTCCCCTTCTAATCCAAGCTGTCCTGGACCTCTGCCAGCTCTTTGGCTCCACCCTCTTTTTTTCTATTTCTCATTCTTCAGCTAATTTTTTTTAATTAAACTTTTAATTTTGAAATAATTGTAGATTCACATGCAGTTGCGAGAAATAACACAGAGATCCCGTATGCCCTTTGCCCAGTTTCCTCCAGTGGAAACACCTTGCAGAACTGTAGACAAGATCACACCAGTGTAGTGAGGTCCACACATCCCCACCGGACCCCCAACGTTGCCTTTCCTAGCCACACCCACTTCCCTCCCACCCCAACCCCTCCTTAGCACTGGCAACTACTAATCTCTTCTCCATCTTTGTAATTGTGTCCTCTCAAGAATCTTGTGTAAACGGAGTCATATGGGTGTAGCCTTTGGGGACTGGCTCCTTGGCTCTTAGGCTATGCATCATTACTCTTTCCTTTCATCCGTTAAAAAACAAAATTCAATGGAGTAAATTCGAAGATCCAATCGGCTTTATGAATCTGGCAGCATCTCATCTTGCAAGAAGAAAGATGCTCCAGGGGTTACACAACATGGAAGCCATCTCTAGTAAGGAGGGCGGGACAAGGAAAGGAAGTCAGCAGCAAGGAAAAAATGAAAGCTCATTGGAGGAAAGTAAAAGTTCAGGTGACAATGGCCCAGTGGCTTCTTGTTTGCTGAGCTGCAGCATTTCCTGTTGGCTGGGCTTGTTGCTGGGCCGGAAGGAAGTCGTCTTCCTCCTGGGGAGGGCTTCCTATTTGGGAGTGCAAGGTACTGTCTTCCTGTTGGGGTCTGTAGTTGACAGAGGAGTGGCAGGGCATGAGAGCTCCCCTACAGGCCTTCCCGACTTAGTCCTAACACATCACTATGACGTTCCAAGGCGCAGACCAGTCTGTTTTCTGTCTTGCCTGACCCAGTCTGCAGCCACCAGGCTGTGCTGTCCCTTAGTGGACAGAGCGACCCTGGGCCCTGAGGGTGGTAAGCCTGCTGGTCGTGAGGTCACAGCCCTGGGGGAGGGGGGTGCACCGTGACCACAGAGGCTCCCAGAGTATGCCCTCCAGACACATGAACCCACAGGGTGGTGACACGGGGCTGCCAGCCTCAGCCTGAATGCCTGGGAAGCCCCCTCCTCAGCCCAACCAACCTGGTCTGAATCTTCACTCTGCCCCTGCAGGCTCAGTGCTCTTACAGACAGGGAAATCAAGGCACAGAGAGGTTCAGCAGCTTGCCCGAGGTCATATGGCCAGTAAGTCTGAGAGCAGGATTCCAACTCGTCATCTGACCTGCGGAAATTGATAGAAGAAACCTCAACTAAACTGGAGTCGGAAGGCCTGGAGGGGGAGCTCTCATCCCTATCACACGTTGTCAACTACTCCAAACAGGAAGAGACAGACTTGCAACTACTATACTGTTGAAGGAGGATTTCTCTCCCAACCCGGCAACAGCCCAGCCAATCAGAAACACCACAGTTCAGCCAATGAGAAACGCCACAGCACAGCCAATGAGGAGCCGTTGCTGCCCTGAATGCTTACTCTCCTGCAAAGGACTTTAGTTCAGAACAGCCCGTCCCGCTCCCCCTTTTCTCTGTAGAAGCAGCTCCCCTGGGGTGTTCGCCGGGTTTGCAGTGCGTGCGCTTCTTAAGTTGCAAGTGTTTTGGCTATTCCCTAATAAACTCATTCTGAGACAAAGTGACAGACAAATTTGCTTTTTAAGTTGATAGACCCAATCCAGAGCTGTCCTGCCCCGGGGGTCCTTCCCCTCACTCACACACCCTGGAACACCCTGGAACATTGCACCCCACTCCGCAGCATGGTCCTTATGGCTAGGGCCCATGGAGGAGGTGAGACTAATGGGGGGTGGGTGGCAGAGTCAGGAGAGGGGCGATCCTGGGGGCCGGGCAGGGGTCCAGTTGCTGGGCACTGGTGTATCAGGTGGCTGAGGTGAAGAAGGGGACAGTGTGGGCCAGAACCTGTAGGTCAAGGGAACACGAATCACAGTGCAGGCAGCTGGGCCTGCAGGGGCTGGGGCCGACAACTGGAAGGACAAAACCAGCTCTTGCGGCCCCCAGTAACCAACACCTGGTGTGTACGGTGCAAGGACAATAGGTGATTGGAGGGGAAAGGTGAATGAGGAAGGGTGATCTGGGGGTTTGTGGGGTGGAGGGGGACGGAGGAGGGCCCAGGCAGTGGCGTGGCTGAGTGTGGGGTACTCCCTGCAGAGCCCTCTGCACTGGGCAGAGGAGGAGGAGCCTCTCTCCCTCTGGGGGAGGGGTCTTCTTCAGATCCTCTGTCCTGGTCACCCGGAGATGGGCCAGGTGTTCTTTGCGAGCTGGGCCCCCACTGCCGGGCACAGATTCCTGCTAGAAAATGTCCCTGCTGTAACTTTGAGGAGTGATGGACAGAACCCTGTTTCCTTATCTGGAGGAGGAGGAAGACCCCGCCCCTCTGTGGGGTCTTTATAGCAGTGGCAGGGTGGGCAGCCCTCTGCTCTGTCCTGATTTATTCTCTGAGCTTTTCTTTGGGCTGACAGGAGGCCTGGGGACCAGGCCTGGGGGCCAGTCCAGGGGACCGAGGAGGGTCCCTCCCCCCCTGCCCTGACCGCCAGAGGGAGTGTGCTGAGTCCCAGAGGCCGAGACCCTGTGGCGTTAAGGGACCGGAAGTGTGCAGGAGGAATGTACGTCCAGTGCTCTGAGTGCTTGGCCCTGAGGGTGGTCCACACAAGTGGGACCCTCCCACAGCCCGAGGAGGCCTCCCTGTGGCTGCGTGGGTCTGAGTCTCATAGCCTGCTTCCTAGGAGGAGAAGCAGCATAGGTTTCAAGGATATAAGGAAACCGGTGTGCAAAAACCCAGACTTGCGCACACACAGGAGGAGCAGGCGGTGGGGGTGAAGCCTCAGTGCCCTTCCAGGGCCTCCCCTAATGTTGTATTTGTACATATCTTCTTCTCAATACCACGAGTCTCAATTCCATGGAGCCTGCACCTGGGGACACCCCGCTGTCTCCAGGCTATGGGGGCCTCAGAGAGCTGCTCAGCTCCCTGTGCTCCTCCAAAAGACGCCAGACGTGTATCATTGCCACGTTACAGTTTGTAAACTGTACGAGCTGTTCACGCAGGTGTGTACCCCAGAAAGCCCCAGGGTGGGTTTCAGAGAGAAGTGACCTGCTGCAGCTCTAGGGCAGGTGGATGGGCGTGTGGCTTCTCATGAGTTGGACAATCAGCACACCTGTTGGTTTGGCCTGTTCAACCATGGAACACGAACATTTGGGCGTTGAGCCACTGTGGGATCTGGAAGGAGGTCTGCGGCTTTCATGAAAGGGTGTGGGCTCAATAAAGGCGCTAAGGGGGCTGGGCTGGGAGAGGCCAGCTGGTGGGGAAAGAACCTGTAGGCTGCCTGGGGTTGGGACCCCACCCACCCACAGACCCCGCCCCAGGGCCCCACCCGGAACCAGCCTGGCTGCGGTTTGCTCTCCCCATCCAGCCGGAAGCAGAGGAAACCTGGGCAGCTGGCACAGTTGACTTCAGTGTGCAGGGAGGCCTGGCGCTGTCCAGGGAGAGGACAAGGAGAGGTTGCAGGCCCTGGCCCAGACTCACCCGCCGCCCCTTCCCTGACACTGGCACCCGGTTCATATTCCTGAGCCGGGGGTCAGATATCAGCCCCAGGTCCTCCCTGCAGTGGCTGTTGGGTGTCCCCTGGCCCAGATGGCCCAGAAATCATATCACCTCGTCATCGGCCCATCTGTTGAGCACTCCCTGTGCTCGCTGAGCCGCCCGCAGTCGCCACCAACATCCCACTTGCCTCACATATCCGAAGTCGCACAGGCAGCGGTGGGGGGGCCGTGCTGCCCCCGACTGCCCCCACCCGGGCTTGGAGCCCTCGCTACAAAGGCTGCCAGCCGGGCGTGCGTGGCTCTGCCCTGCGCAGGCTTTGTATGATGTTAAGAGATTTGGCCAGCATTAGAAGAAGCAGGCAGTTTCCACACAAATCCAGCTCACTGCTAGGCGACAGTGCTGGTGCCCCTCATGAAGCCCACTCCTCTGAGGGCGGGGCTCATGGCCAGGAGCGTGTGGGGTACTAGCGCGCAACCCCTTCTCCGGTTGTCACCCTTGCGGCCTGGTGGGGCCGCGCCGCCCCTCCTGCCTGGGCCTGGGCGGGGAGAGGGAGGGAGGGGGCTGCCTTGTCCAGAGGCCCCGCCCCCACGGCCCTCCCCAGGCCTACCCACCAGGCCCCGCCTCGGCTCTGAGCAGTCGGGACAAATCCTGCCCACAAGACGCCCTAGAGGTCGAGGAGAGGAGCGGCCGTGTGTGGCCGAGTGCTGGAGGGCCACCTTACGCCCCACCCGGTCTGCACCCCCGCCCGTGTTCAGTGGCCTGTCCCCCACCTCCGCCAGCAGGAACACCGCGCTGCGAGCCTCCCCGCTCGCCGTCCCACTGGCCTTTCCAGTTTCTCCCTAGTCGGACGTCCGAGCCCCGCCGCTGCGGCCCCTCCCCTGCAGGGCCCCATGCGCCCTGTGGCCCGCAGCCCGACGCCCCAGGAGCATGGAGCCCTTTCTCAGGAAGCGGCTGACCTTCCTATCCTTCTTCTGGGACAAGATCTGGCCGGCGGGCGCGCCGGACGACGGCATGCCCCGGTTCCCGGACCCCGGCGCCGACGCCGAGCCGGAGTCCCCCGCCGCGGAGCCCCGCGGCCTCACGGAGCGCGCGCAGCTCTTCAGAGCGCTGTACGACTTCACGGCGCGGTGCGCGGACGAGCTGAGTGTCAGCCGCGGGGACAGGCTCTATGCCCTCAAGGAGGAGGGCGACTACATTTTTGCCCGCAGGCTCTCGGGCCCGCCCAGCACCGGGCTGGTGCCCATCACCTACGTGGCCAAGGCCACCCCTGAGATGATCTCAGACCAACCGTGAGTACCACCCTGCTCTGGGGAGCCAGGAATAAGGGCAGGGCTGAGTCTGGGGATGGCACGTCCAGGACCGTTGGTTCATGCATCCATTCATCCCATGGTGGCTCCCCCAGGCCCTGCCACCCAGCCCTGAGCAAGCACACAGGTGTAGTGTGCAGACAGGAGTCACTGTGTGCCCTGATGTTACTAAGAGGAAAAGTGGCTAAGATTCTGACAGGAGTGGTCGGGTCCAGTGGCGAATCAGCTGGACGGTGTGAATGCATGCCACTGGCCCGGCACCCAGACTGGAGGTCACTCTGGGATCCTGTCCGGTGGCCAGGCCCTCCTGCTCTCACGCAGGGATTCAGCCCTGGCATTTAACATTCTGGGGGTCTCTCCTTCCACAATGTTTGCTGAGTGGTCACTGCTGGTGGGGTAGGGGGCTAGGGTCCTGGATGCAGTTCTGAGTGGGACAGACACAGCGCCTGTCCTCCTGGGCTCCCAGTGTGGACATGAGTGAGTAGAGAGACCATCCAGATGTCCCCTTGTGCTGTGAGGGGGTGAGGTGGTGAGCGGGGGATGGAGGGGGTAATAAGCTGGGTCAGAGAAATGTGTTTACCTGCCCCTCTCACCCATCCACAGTCACCCAGCCCCCCTTCCCCCCGCACTGGGCCAGGCAGACATGGCCCTGGCCTTTGGGACTGCTCCCAAAGAGGCTTGTTTGGGGAGTGAGTGGACACAGGTGAGGGGGAGCCCACCCATTCCCCCCAGAATGTCCGAGGCCCCTAGGGCTGGGGCAGCCCACAGGCAGGAAGTGGCTGGCAGGGACATCTGGCTGTTTGCAGGCCAATCTGCAATCACAGAGGGAAGAAAACAGAGGGCTCCTTGGAGGAGGTGATCTCTTGGCCCAGGACAGGGTAGTCTTCTCGCACAGTTATGTGCCAGCTCTGAGCAGGGGCTTGCCGTACTGCAGTGGACATGGCACATGCCTCAAGCCTTTGACTCAAACCTTGGAATGGCCCCTGCCTGTCTTTCCCCTGAATGCAGTGGGCCAGCCAGGATGCTGTGGCCATCTCAGTCTCCAATGTGTAGATGCGTGGAGCACTGGGGGCAGAGATGCCTCCTTCCAGCCCCAGCATGCACAGAGGTGGCGTGCTGGGTGACAAGCTGGTTGGTGAGCAGGTCCAGCAAAGCCAGGCCCAGCTGCCCTGTTCAGCTGCCCAGACCTCGCCCTGGTGCAGGCCCCTGGTCCTGCACCCAGTTGGGCCAGGCCTGAGCCCTGGGTGAGTCCTCTGCAGACCAGCATCAGGTCTCAGCTTCACCTAGGCCACCTCCAGCCTCCTGGGGACCCCTTGGCACTTCCAGGGTCTCCTGGGGAATTTGCACGTGGTGGGGGAACCCTGGGTCACAGGAAGATGCCTTGTGAGGGGACTCCAGGCCCCCACCCCATACCGCCTGCTGGGAGCAGTGGCGGAACTAAGCAGCCATTCTGATGGGAAGGGGCCCCGCAGTCACCCCAGGAGTGGAGGAGAGACCCTGTGAGCAGCTCCTGGAGGTGGCTGGCAGGGCTCCCGGGGGAGGGGAGGTGCTGCTGGAAGGAAGCATTAATGACTGTTTGCCTGGGCCAGAGATGAAAGGGCTGACCACACTCACGTGTCATTAGCCTCAGACACCTGGCCGACTGTCCCTGGGGCCAGAGCAGACGGGTGGGGGGAGGCCCCTCAACCCCGACCAACCGTGAGGCCTCTGCTCACAAACTGCTGAGGGCCCCCCTCAAATCTTATCTTGCCCACTACCCCATGCCGCAGGGAGAGACCCTAAGAACACCCCTGAAGCCCAGGGTGTGCACAGAGGCTCAGTCCCCCAGGCCCTGATGTGGGGCCCCAGGGGAGGGCTAAAAGGGGGGGAAGCCTCTGCTTCTCCTCATCCCACACAGCCCTGCTGCCCTGGGAGGGTCCCCTGCAGCCCCTTCACAGGTGCAGGCTCAGGTGGGCGGACCCGGGCAGCCTCACAGGGCTGCATCTCCCCTCCCAAACCAATGTGTCCCTGAAACGAGTTCGTCACCCCCCCAGCCTGCTGCCCAACCTGGTCTCATCTCAGGGGACCCTCGTGCACACGTCCTTGACCCTGCCCCACGTGTCTGCAGGTTCACCTCCTGACGTTTCTCAGGCCTCTGCCTCTCTGCTGCCATCACCCCACCTCTTCCTGTCTGCAGCTTTTTGCTTCCTCCAGCCCCAGCCCAGCCCCACGCTGGCTCTGGCCATGTTGTTCCTAGCCCCCTCCCCGTAGCTCCCCAGGGTGGGCTCAGGCCTGTTTCTGCCCCCCTCCTGCCCGGCTCTTCCTGTGCTCCAGGCTCCAGCACCCGCCTGCCCACCACACCTCTTTTTGGGGCACCCTATCTTGCGTTGACTCACTTTGAGTCATGCTTTGGGTCCTCTAGGATCCCTGCTGGTCCTGCGCCCCCAGGTGGTCTGAGAGCTAACCCCCACGGCCCCCAGATCCCTGTGCTCCCCTCGTCAGGGTGAATGAGGGGCTGTGCTCCCAGGACTGTCCCTGAGTGGCTGGAGGCTCCAGGGTGGGAAGCTGACTCAGATGTGGGGTTCCCCTCAACGGGTCTTGGGAAGCAGACACAGGCAATAGGGTGGGGCCAGGAGCTTTTCCATTTTCCTTCCAAGAATGTGGAGCCAGGAAGCCGCACCTGGTGTGACTCAGGTGGACCGCCAGCCCAGATGGGGTGTCAGGTGGGGGAGCCCCAGACGGGCCCTGCCTGCCTGGCACACTCAGGTGTGTGGGCTCCTGGTATCTGGGAATCCTACGCAGACCAAGGAGAGGGTGCCTGGGAGCCCCTGCTGCCCTGGCACTTGGAGCAGCCTCAGCCTGCTCGGCTTCACAGAGCGAGCATCTCTGTGTGGGCAGAGGGCCAGGGGGCTCGGGCCAGCCTGCACTGGGCAGGGCCCCTCAGAGGCAGACAGGTGATGCTTTGAGCCTCCCCCAGCTTCCCCACAGCCTCTCCTGACCTCCTGCCCTGCCTGGCTCAGGCCACCTCCTCTGGGGCTCTCCTGGCCTCTCCAGGATGGAGGCCTCTTTCTCTCACTTCCACTTGCCGACCTCCCAAGGCATGTGGGCTGTCCCCGGCCAGGTGGCTCCCATTGTCTTCCGTGCCACCCCAGCCCTCACTCCCGGGGCAGCTCGTCAGGGCCCCCTGGTTCCCGGTGGACCCCCTCCCCTGGCAGGGGCTAAGCAGGCTTGAGTTGGGTGGGTTCCGCCTGGGGTCAGGGCTAATTGTTGGCTCCTGGCCAGGGCTGGTGGTCATGGAGGTCACCTTATGAGCAGGGCTAATGGAGAGCCCATAGCCGAGGAGAGTGGGCAGTGTCACCTGACACAGGTCATGGCTGGTGGCTGTGTCAGCCCTGTGCCGGCCCACACAGGCCTCCTGTTCAGTGCCGACAGCTCCAGAGGCTGAGCACTGGAGGTCGGGCAGGTGCAGACCCTGGGCTGGGACCCCAGCATTGGGCACCTGGTGCCCCTTCTCCCTGAGATGACAGGACGGTCGGGGCTCAGCCCTGCTGCCTGCTCGGGGCAGGCCTCTGGGGCCCCTGACTGGTGTGGGGGCAGCAGTCACTCAGGGCTGGGCCTGCGTGGTGACCACCATGCCTGCCCTTTGCAGCTGGTACTTCAGCGGCATCAGCCGAACCGAGGCCCAGCAGCTGCTCCTGTCCCCGGCCAATGTGCCAGGGGCCTTCCTCGTCCGGCCTAGCGAGAGCAGCCATGGGGACTACTCGCTGTCAGGTACTGGGGCGGCCCTTCGCGCCCCTGTCCCCACAAGAGGCACTTTGCCCAGCCCCCACCAGGCTGGAACACCCTTGACCTGGGGGTGGTTGCTACCCTGGAGGTCCAGCCCCTCCTGTGCCCGGCCCCACCTTGGCCTTAATGGCATCCATGCAGGTCACCCCCGTTTGCTCTCTCAGTCCTTCACTTGTTTATTCATTCATTTGGCCACGTGTTCACTCACTCATTCATCATTCACCGTTCCCCCTTTCTTCATTCACTTACTCACTAACTCATTCATTCACCAAGTATCCACTGAGCGCCTACTCTGTGCTCTGTGCACACTGTCGGCAGAGCCCCACCCAGGGCCCCTCTCACTGCCCCTCTGGCCTGCAGCTGCCCATGCTCTCTCTTTCTCCACACAGCTCTGGTCACTTCAGGGCCCACAAGGCCAGATCTAAGCCAGGCCCCCCGGAGGGGTCATCTGGTTGGGGTGGTAGGAGGATCCAGGGCAGGCTGCAGCCAAGACATGGCCTCCATCTCTGTGTCCTCCCAGTCCGGGCCCAGGCCAAAGTCTGTCACTACCGCATCTCCACGGCAGCTGACGGCGGTCTCTACCTGCAGAAGGGCCGGCTCTTCCCCAGCCTGGAGGAGCTGCTCGCCTACTACAAGGCCAATTGGACGCTGATCCAGAATCCGCTGCTACAGCCCTGCGTGCCCCAGGTGGGCCCACCCCTGCCCCCGCCACCTGCCAGGCTGCCTCTTGCTGGGCCTCGGACGCTGCCTGACGCGCGTCCATGGGGGCGAGCAGGGCAGCTGCCCTGGGCCTGACTCTGGGTGCTGCTGGGGGGTCTGATAAAGCCTAGGAGCCCCCAGTGTCCCAGTGGATCCTCCATACTCTGGTTGGAGCCCTGCCCCAGGGTTGGGCTGCTCTTATCTCTCATCTCTGGGGATTCCTGGGGTGGAGGGAGATGAGACTTGTAGGATCCCGCCTACCGTGTCCAGTTCTGCAGGGGAGCAGCGAGGAGGGCAGGGGTGAGTTTGGGGAGGTGGGGAAGGCGCCCACAGTACCCTCAGGCCCCAGGGCGGAAGCTGTGGGAGGAGACGCCGATCCAGACGATGCTGCACCTGGGCTGGAGCCGCAGCATCCCCACGACTGTCCTGGACGAGCAGTCCTGCCGAGGGGCCGGGGCAGCCATCTGGTTCCTCTGGTCGCTTAATGACAGCCTGGCAGGTGCAGTAATGAGTGTTTGTGGATGGATATCCGCCTCCAGCAAAGGTGCCACTTAGGTGGAGAAGCAGCTGGGGCCAGGCCTCCAGGTCAGCACCTGGCTCCCTCTGACCCCAGCCAAGGCCAGTGTTGAGTGTGTGCTGGGGCAGAGGTGCCCAGGGCCTGGTGCCCCCAGAAGAAACTGCCCACTCTGCCCGGGGAGCAACAGGCAGAGGCACTGAGTGCCCCCACCCCTGCAGAAGCCCCCCAAGCAGGACGAGTGGGAGCGGCCCCGCTCCGAGTTCACCCTGTGGAGGAAGCTGGGCGAAGGCTACTTCGGGGAGGTGTGGGAAGGCCTGTGGCTCGGCTCTGTGCCCGTGGCAGTCAAGGTCATCAAATCAGGTGGGTGAGGGCGACCCCTGCGGGTCCCGCCCTCTAACCCCTCAAGCCCTGGGGGCAGTGACAGTGGGCAGGCTGGTGGAGTGGGCGGGCCCTGGAGCAGTACCCTCTTCCACAGCCGACATGAAGCTCGCCGACCTCGCCAAGGAGATCCAGATGCTCAAGAGCCTGAGGCATGAGCGTCTTATCCGGCTGCACGCGGTGTGCTCCACCGGCGAGCCCGTGTACATCGTCACCGAGCTGATGTGCAAGGGCAACCTGCAGGCCTTCCTGGGCAGTGAGTGTCCACCCCTGCCGGCTGCCTGGGGTGGCCCAGTGTCCCTGCCTCAGCCACGAGCCCCGGTCCCAGGGGTGATGATAACACCTGCCTCCTTCCCAGCACAGGCCGGTGACGGTACACCAGGCCTCTTTGGTGGACGCTCGATTGTCCAGGCCTAGAGGGCTGTGGTGGGCTCTGGCCAACAGCGGGTTTGGGGCCCTGGGTCTGGGCCAGGCCTGGGCCTGGTGGAGGAACAGTCAGGGCTTTGCAGTTCCAGGCTGGGCAGAGTGCAGGCGGGAAGGGCTGGTCACCAGCCCCTGAACGAGATCAGTGTGGACCCTGTCTCCGCTTTGTCCATTCTCTGTCCCTGGTCTCTGCTGGGGGCCCAGGCCGGGTTAAGGAGCAGCTAGCACCGAGCCCATGTGGCCTTGGTGGGTGCTGCTGTGCTCAAACCGAGGTACAGGAGGATGTGATGGGCGCAGACATGCACCCCTGACTGTCGGCCCTGCCCCGCAGGTGCCGAGGGCCGGGTCCTGAGCCCGCCTCTCCTGCTGAGCTTTGCCTGCCAGGTGGCCGAGGGCATGAGCTACCTGGAGGAGCGGCGCATTGTGCACAGGGACCTGGCCGCCAGAAACGTGCTCGTGGGCGACGACCTGACCTGCAAGGTGGCCGACTTTGGCCTGGCTCGGCTCCTCAAGGTCAGTGCTGGCCGCTGACCCTGCAGGGTGGCGGAGTGGCTGGGAGGGGAGGGGGCCACTCCATTCACCCCACCCTGGTCTCCCCTCACCCAGGACGACATCTACTCCCCAAGCAGCGGCTCCAAGATCCCCGTCAAGTGGACGGCGCCTGAGGCGGCCAACTACCGTGTCTTCTCCCAGAAATTAGACGTGTGGTCCTTCGGAGTCCTGCTGTACGAGGTCTTTACCTATGGCCAGTGTCCCTATGAAGGTGGGCCACAAGGCAGCCCCAGGGAGGAGGTGAGGGATCCAGCCCGAGGGAGGAGGCGCACCCTGCCCTGGGGGTTGCTGACCCTGGAAGGGAGGGCACCAGGCCTCAAGGTTGCCCACTTGGCGGGGTCTGGCCAAGGGCTGGGGGGTCTCCATGGTAACCCTCAGGTGGAGGTGAGGCAGCCCCTGCCTGCCCCTTCCTCGGCCCCTCCCCAGGAATGAGCAACCATGAGACGCTGCAGCAGATCACACGAGGGTACCGCCTGCCGCGCCCAGCCGCCTGCCCCGCTGAGGTCTACCTGCTCATGCTGCAGTGCTGGAAGGGCAGCCCCGAGGAGCGGCCGGCCTTTGCCACGCTGCAGGAGCAGCTGGGCGCCGTCTATGGGCGCCTCCACCCTGCGCTCACGTGACCTGGGGCACTGGACACTGGGGCTGGGGCGCTCCTTTCTGCCGGGGCATCCCCCCAGGACAATGTTACCTGTCAACACATACAGGGGTGCTGGACGGCCCAGAACCGTCGCCAGCCGTGGAGCCTCTGGCCACGGGCCTCACACCCTGACACACACACAAGTGTGTGCACAGGAGGCAGACTCACACTGACACCCACTCAGGGGCTGACGCCAGCATCCCTGGCAAAGGACGAACTTAGCACAGAAGGCCGAGTGGAGCCCAAGTTTGTTCCAGCCTCGGGGAGACGCTGGAGGGAGAAGCCCTGAGCCTGGGCAGCGGTCCCTCCTCCGGGAGCTGCTGCCCTGGGCCCCCTCAACCCCCTCCTAGGTCAAAAGCGAGGGGCGGGGCTTCCCAATTTTCTCCAAAGTCTTGCCACCGTCTTGTCGAAGTGGTGGTGCCAGGGCTCCCAGGTGGACGCCGGGCACTGGCCCCACACGGCTCATGCTGGGCATATGCTGGGCGTGGCCACCGCCTCTCACGGGCACAGCAGTTCCTGTGTGCAGACCCGAGCACACGGGAAGGCAGCACTCAATAAATACATATCGAGTGACTCACACATGCAGACGCGCTCACACATGGGCTTCAGCCCCCTGAACGCGAACAGGAGCTGGAGCTGGTGGAGTGGGCCCCCAGCTGGTTTATCCTGGCAGAGGGAGAGCTGGCCCCCACATGGCCCAGGCCCCCACCCCAGGGCATCTTGTGCCCAGAGCAGGGGACCCAGAGGCAGCACTCCCCCTGGGCTGTGGGCGGGACCCATGTGTCGACAGCCCTTTCCGTCTCCCTGGGGCTGGAGCAGAGAGAACAGGCTGGGATTGAAGAGGTAGGGGACTGGGTCAGGCCATGGGAAGGTCAGTGGTGGCTGGGTGGCTGTTTCTGGGGATGGGTGACCCTTGAGGTCAGTTCTCTGGGGACTGGGCAAAGGTCAGAGAAGCAGAGTCTCTGCCTCATGGTGCTGGTCCCGGTGCCACCCCGGCTGTGCAGGCTCAGGCGGGGTGGGGTGGATGCCACGGGGTGATGGCTAGCTGGCTCTCTGGGGAAAAAGAAGCAGCCCCGATGCGCAGCCTTGGGGGTTTCCAGGGTGTGACTGCTCCCACAGGGCTGATTTCAAGCCACCATTGACGTCACCGACTGAGGAGCTGGGTGGGACAGGCACTGTTGGTTCTTGCTTATCCTGCCCGGCTCCGGCCACCACCAGATGGGCAATGGAGGGCAGGGGGACTGGGAAGGTGGGGTCTGTGTTCACGGTCCCTGACCCCCTCCTGGGAGCCCCACGCTGGCAGCTGTGCCCCAGAAGGCCTGTGGGGACTGAAGGGCAGGGCATGCAAGGCCTCCCTCAGCTCACTGTCCCCTGGGGGGAATGGCTTCTGCGTGCAGTTTAGGGTCAGCTCTGGCCCCTGAGGTCGATTAGCCCCTCACCACTGACCCCAGGCCCTGCCTAGGGGCTGGCACTGCAGGGAGCTGGGACCCTGGAGTGCTGGAAAGTGACCCTCCCAGGGGCCACTCAGATGCTCTGAGAACAGTTGGGGGCTTCCCGGAGAGGAGGGCAGTTGGGGCACCACAGGTGGGGGCAGCACAGAAGGACAAGGTCACTTCGGGGCCCAGATCAGCCTGGCTGTGGCTCAGGGCCATGTGGGGAGAGAGCAGGGGCCCCTTGGAGCCTTGGGCATCAGGCTGGAGCTGGCCCCGACCCAGGTGGACGGGGCGTGGGGCAGGAGGGTTTGGCCTGAGCCTTTTGGGACCCCAGCAGCTTAGCTGAAGCTCTGCCTTGGCCTGCAGCCCTGGACCCCCTCAGTCCTACCCTAGGAGAGCTGAGGGGCCAGCTCTGGCTCATGGGCTGAGAGGGGTGAGGGCTGGAGCTGAGCTCCTCGGTTCTGGGTGTTTCCTTGACACACGAGCAGCAGTGTGGGACCAAGGGGATCAGCCACCATGATGGCTCACCTCTGCTTCCTGAGCTGCAGTGCAAGCGAGGGGGGCCGCCAGGTGCCTCCAGGGAGGGAATGTGCTGGGCGTGGCGACCGGTCAGGGAGGCGGGTGTGCGTGGGGTCACTGGCTCATTCCTGGGGTGTCTCATCAGCCACAAGCTGAACAGGTTTGGTGCTTCTGGGCCCCTGGGAGCGTCCGGGGACTTTCAGGCTCGAAACTCTCCTGCTTCCTGGTGCAGAACCCGGGCACGTCTGTGCCCTGCGACACGCCTTGGCCCCCTGGACATGGGATCCTGGGCCAGCCCAAGGGCTGAGGGGACTGGAGTGTCTTGGTGAGCAGTGAGAGGCAGGTGGTGGAGCACCTGGGAGCCCCCTAGGTCCTGATACAGGGCCCACCCGTCCTCCTGCCCCCTCTGAACCCACCGCATACCTCCCTCTGCTGTCCCTTCCCCACCTGGGACAGAGCGGAGCTGGGCTGTCCAGTGTCTATGATGTTAAATCATGCATGTTAAATACTCCGTGTTCCTTTCCCGAACCTCAGATGGAGTGAGTGGTGCCACTGCTGTCATTTCAGTCAAAGGGAAGGTGCAAACACAGGGTTTAGTATGTGATTTTTCCCTGGTTACTTGTCTTCACGGTCCTCCTGCCATGGGGGGCAGAGTCCCTGCAGCCCCTCTCTGCAGGCCCTGCCCTCCTGTCCCCGGGAGCCCAGCACACAGGACAGCTCCTGTGGGCAGGGAGCTGAGGGGGGGCTCTGGGGGCGGGGGAGCCGCCCGGGACGCAGGAGAACCTCTGGGGTGGGAAGAGAGGCAGCTCTCCTCGTCGAGGAGGCTTCTGGCAGCAACTCTGCTGGGAGCTTGCTGTCCATCTGTCTGTCCAGATCAGGCCCGGCCGCCCTGGGAGGTTCGGGAAGGAGTGACTTTCCCATGGGCCTCAGTCCCTTCCCTTGCCCTCCAGCTTCAAGACTCACTCTCCCTAGATTCTGCTTACACCTGAGTGCCCACCTGTCTGACCAGTTACTCCGCCCTCCCTCCCCCTGGGCTCAGGTCTGGCTATGTGGCCTGGGGCACCTTAGTGGCGGGTTGGTGGGCAGATTTCCCACAGCAGGTGTACAAGAGCGGTGCCCCGACTGAACTGGCTGCAGTGGGTAGGAGGACAGGTGGGGGCTGCCGGGGCCCTTAGCATGGAGCCCAGGTGTCTGGGGAAGCCTGGGAGAGGCCACCCCAGTATGCACGGGTGTGGCCGGCCTGGACTGGCTGCCTCGTCACGGGGAAGTGGGCCGGCTCCTCAGCTGGGTGGGGATGGCCTGTCAGAGTTGGTGCCGCCTGTCTATCGCTCCCAGACAGGGGTGCCAGCAGCCAGTACAGTGACAGGTGGCAAGGCCAGGTAGTCAGGTCCTGCCACTGTCCCCACCATGGCGTCCCGGGGCCAGGCGCACTTGGGCCCCAAGTACATGGGCCTCTGGGACTTCGAGGCCCGGACAGAAGAGGAGCTGAGTTTCCGGGCAGGGGACCTTTTCCATGTGGCCAGGAAGGAGGAGGAATGGTGGTGGGCCACGCTGCTGGACGAAGAGGGCCTGGCCCTGGCTGAGGGCTACGTGCCCCACAACTACCTGGCTGAGAAGGAGACGGTGGAGTCTGAGCCGTGAGTGTCTCTGTGGCCCTTGTGGGTCATTCCAAGGTGCCCCCACTCCCTGGGCTGTGTGGCCCCTCGAGAGCTCCAGGCAGGGTGGCCATCAGACCAAGCTCTGTGCCACCGTGGTGGGGCTGAGGGGAGGGGCAGGCGTGCTAGGCAGGCCCCTGGGAGGCCAGTGAGGATGGGGACCCGTGGCTCTGTCTCCCTGTGTTCCTCCGTCAGGACTGGACCCCACCATCCTGGTCCTCAGAGCACTAACTAGGCTTTCATTGCATGACATCTGGGGATGGGGGGCCGTGGAGGCATGTGGCCCCTTCCTTGGGCTCCCCCCGGTCACTTTGTGGTGCCAGAGAGGACAGAAGGGTCCGCAGTGGGCTTCCAGGTGGCCGGCTGACAGTGGTGAGGTCTATGCGGGAGACTGAGGCAGGGACTGGGCCTTTTGGAGAGCGAAGCTTTGCTCACCTCCCAAACAACCGAAACCAGATGTGTAACCCAGTTAGAGGGAGCGGGAAGGTCATTGTGACATGCTCGTCCAGGGTGTGAGCCAAGGCGTCCGCTCCCTGCATCCTCACAACGGCCCCATTGCTGGCAAGGCGGCCCCCAGCCCCGTGGGGCTGCCTAGGAAGCGTGGACCATAAGGGCAGCCTGGTGAGAGTGTGTCCACGGCGGCCTGAGCGTTCCTCTGGGCACTGGGTGGGGCGGGTCCAGCAGGAGGGACTCCCGTTGCCTGCCTGTGCTCCCACGGCCTGTGTCTGTCCATCTGCCACATGGAGTGAGCACCCGCGGTGTGCCGGGATAGCGCGGGAACACGTGTACGATTACCTCCCACCACAGGCAGACGAGCAGTGCGCACGCACAGTCACAGCAGGACAGGTTCAGGAGACAGGGCCCACGGCAGGGATGATGCAGGGGGCACGGCTGGTGCAAGGCCCCTGAGGCCTGAGAACCCAGCACATCTGAGAAGCAGGAAGGAGGCAGGGTGGTCAGTGGGGTGCGGCGAGCAAATGGGAGAGGCTAGAGAAGGGTTGGATCCGTCAGGGGCAGAGCGTGGACCCCCAAGGGGCTCTGTGCGGGGCAGTAGCCTTCCTTCCATGCAGGGGCCCGAGTTCCAGTGGCGCCTGAGGGAGTTGGGGAGCCAAGGGCAGAGCAGAGGGCAGCAGGGTTGCGTGGGGAGCTCCGAAGGCCCCAGCCTGCAGTCCTGAGTCAAGGGCTCATCCACGCCCTGGTGCTGGGAGCGTGTGAGCGTGTGGGCGCATACGTGTGACTGCAAGTGCGTGTGTGCACTGCTTTGCTGCTCAGACACCCAACCCCAGGTCCCACGGAACTGGAGCCCCGTGTCTATGGCCCAGGTCGCAGGAGGTGGTCACAGAATCACAGAACTATGTAGTCCCACAGGATGACATGGCACACGTCTGGTATGGGAGACATTCAGGCAGGGTAGTGGGAGGTGTCTGCTCCACCTCTTCCGGGTCACAAGGGCCTTTCCTGGTGTCCAGAACCAGCCATGTGGGACATTTGGGGTCTAGGAAGGGGCCTCTGAGTGGGGGACACTATCAGAGGCCAGCTGTGGGTCTTGCTTGGGAGTATGAGGAGGCGGAGGGTCAAGTGAGGGTGTTGAGATTCAGGGTGGGCTCAGGACCCCCCCACCCCCCCACCCCCCCAGGTGGTTCTTCGGCCGCATCTCCCGCTCAGAAGCCTTGCACCAACTGCAGGCCGAAGGCAACGAGCCGGGCGCCTTCCTGATCAGGGTCAGTGAGAAGCCGGGCGCCGACTACGTCCTCTCGGGTACAGACCCCCGCCCCTTCCTCTGCTCTGCAGCCCCACTCCTGCTTGACTCTGGGGCTCCTTGCCCCTGAACCCTCCCTGTACACCGGGAGTCCAGCTCCCTTTGGCCTGTTCCCTCCATCTCCCTGCAAGGTCCCCGACATCCCGGCCCTCCTCCAGGGAGCTCTGACCACTACCAGTGGGCATGGCTTGTACCTGGGGTCCCAGGTTTAGGTTTTCTCCTTTCCCTGTTGCCAGCACCCCGGGGCAGGATGCCAGGCGTGGTGCCCACTTTGCCCCTGATCTGCGAGCTCCTCTCTGGGGGGGGGGCCCGGGGGGGTGTGTGCCTGCTCACGTGTGTCCCTCCCTCTGCCTGGCCCCCTGTGCTGCAGTGCGGGACACGCAGGCCGTGCGGCACTACAAGATCTGGTGGCGCGCTGACCGGCTGCACCTCAACCAGGCCGTGTCCTTCCCCAGCCTGCCTGAGCTCGTGGACTACCACAAGGCCCACAGCCTGTCCCACGGCCTGAGGCTAACTGTGCCCTGCTGGAAGGTAGGGCAGCCCTGCTGGACCACTGCCCTGCCCCAGCCTCTCTACAGCCCTCTCTCCTCAATGACATGGACCCTGAGAGTCACACAGGGTGGGTGTGGGTCCTGACGCACTGACTGGCTGGAGGGGACTGGGCCCCGGAGACTCTGGCTGCCTGGAAGCTGTGGGTCCCCAGAGCGAGTGTGGGACAGGAGGGTGGGGCAGGGGATGTGGCCTCCTTTGCTGGGTCACTCTCACCTCTGGACCAGCAAGAGGTCAGCTGTGCTCCTGTCACGTCCTGAGTTTCTCTGGGCTGGTAGGAGCCTGGGGACAAGGGCCATGTACCCTGGCCAGCAGCCAGACAGTTTTGTCTGAGTGGCACTCAGGCCAGTCACTGGTCCAGAGTGGGTGGGGAGGGTGGTGTGTGTTTGCATGACACAGCAGGGGTCAGCCAGGCTGCGGGCAGCCCCTGCCCAGTGCCAGACACTGGGACCGTCCCAAGCTGAATGGCGGTCTACCTCTGAGGATAGACCAGGGGCTCCCTCTGCTGGAGTGAGAGCGGGGAATTCCTGGAGGACAGACTAGGTGATTGGGACGGCACCCCCTCCCTGCCCTGTGTCCCCTGCCTGTCCCTCCAGCACGAGCCGGAGCCCTTACCCCACTGTGACGACTGGGAGAGGCCGAGGGAGGAGTTCACGCTCTGCAGGAAGCTGGGGTCTGGCTACTTCGGGGAGGTCTTCGAAGGGCTCTGGAAAGACCAGGTCCGAGTGGCCATTAAGGTGATTGCCAGAGGTGAGTGACCCCCACACCTCCCCTGCCAGTACCACCAACAGGGACTTCTGGCCTCACTCACTGGGGTGGGGGCGGCCAAGCCAGCCCAGAGCCCTGATGTCCCATGGGCCACACGTCACCCTAACTTGTGCCACATGTGGCACCTACAGAGGTATCGAGGGGGCATTTTCCTTTCAATTGTACGTTTTTACCTAAATGCATTTATTTTGAAAGGGAATTTTAAATTTTTAATGTAAATGGAAAGTAATTAAAATAAATAGATCACTAGAAAACTGAAAAGGTTGATCTAAAATCTCTTTGGGACCCACCAGAGGTCTGGGTCTCCACTCCAGGAATCAGAGGCCCGGGGTGCATGGGAGCACACTTGGGGGAAGTTCGGGCCCTGCATCTGGCTTGGGCAGGTGCTGGCCAAATGAGGGGACTGCTGATGCCAGGTGCAGTGGGAGCCGCCTGCTCCTGTGAGCGTGAGGCTGGGGTGCTGGGGCGCCGGGGACCATGCTGCGTCCACCCTGGCATTCTGGCCTGCGAGCTGCTGTGTGGGGTGGGCGGGGCTGCACCCACAAGGCCCGCCGGCCCCGCAGATGACCTCTTGCACCAGCACACGTTCCGGGCAGAGATCCAGGCCATGAAGAAGCTTCGGCACAAGCACATCCTGGCCCTGTATGCCGTGGCGTCCGTGGGGGACCCCGTGTACATCATCACTGAGCTCATGCCCAAGGGGAGCCTGCTGGAGCTGTTGCGGGGTGAGTGGGCCCCTTTCTGGGGGATAAAAGTGACCCACGCTCGTGGCAGGGAATAGGAAACATGCGCAGAGAAAGAAAAAGAAAACCCCAGCCACCCCCCGCCATGCACAGACAGCCAGGGAACTTGGATGCCTTCACGGCCCTCTCCTGCTTAAGAAATGACTTAAAATATCTTGTGATAAATGGTCCATCTGTTCACTGTAGGAATCTGAGAAAATACAGATAAGTACAAATAAGACAAGAAGAGCTGCCCATAATTCCTGCACCCACAGTTAACGCCCCACGTGGCCTGCCCACCCCTCCAGCTTTCGGAACATGCAGGCCTGGTTCTCTCTGCTTTTCTCTTTTCATAGAAGGCACTGCCCCTCCTTCTGGTGTTTGAATGTGCACGTACACTTACACACCAGCACACACGGGCACACACGTATGCATGCACACAAGGCATGCTCATACACTTACACAATGCACACACATGCAGTCACACCACACATGCACGCTTACACATGCACACTTATACACTCACACTCACCCACTTGATGTATCTTGTTGACTCAGAGACCTTGTCATCTGTAACAAACCCTGTTATTTCATTTAACACCAAACCAAAGACAAGTGCTGCCAATGAGGTGCCACTGTGTGCAGACGCCGCCTCAGCCCCGAGATGATAAATGACACCCAGGACGTGCATGTGTATCCGGGGATGTACTTTTACATATCAATATTTGGAATACTCTGAATGTAAATTTTTTCACATAAGCTTGATCATTACAAGCAGTTTCCCATGTCATTAAAATTCTTCAGAAATGGATGCACTTCGTCCACTTAGCCAGTTGCCTGCTCCTGAACCTCTTCGAGGTTTTCGGTTGTGTAAACAAGGCTGTGATGAACGTCTTGGTCCTTAGGCTTTGAGTTCCTACTGCTTTAGATTCCCGGAATGCAAATTGCAGGGAAAAGGGTATGTGTGAACTTCGCTTTGGCTCCGATATATAACTGCCTTCCAGAAGGTCTGCGGTGGGTCCACTGTTCCAATTTCAAATCAGGCCAACTCCCCTTTGCCCCAGCCCCTCCCCTGACCGCAGGAGCCTGCAGAGCCCGTGGCGGAGAGAGCTTGGCCCTGGCCAGCCCCACTGACCCGGACCTCCTCTCGTCTCTGCAGACTCTGACGAGAAAGCCCTGCCCGTCTCAGAGCTGGTGGACATCGCATTGCAGGTGGCTGAGGGCATGTGCTACCTGGAATCACAGAATTACATCCACCGGGACCTGGCGGCCAGGAACGTCCTCGTGGGGGAAAACCACCTCTGCAAAGTCGGAGACTTCGGGCTGGCCAGGCTTGCCAAGGTGGGGCCCTCGGAGGGTAGAGGGTGAGGAGCAGAGGGTGGAGGGTGTGGGGCAGGGGTACAGGGCAGGGGCATGGGGCTTCCTCTGTGCAGGAAACTAGGGATTCCCGTGGGTTCCCTGCTCTCAGGGAGCCCAGTTTGAGCAGGGGACAGGAAGCCGAGGCAGCTGTGGCTCTGACAGGTGAGACACAGGGCCATGGAGGCATGTGGACGAGTCCAGGAACCGCAGGAGGAAAGGGAAGCTACAAAGGGGCCAGATGCTGGGGTGGGGGTGGTCCGAGGAGCCAAAGTCTCTGTGGAGTGGGTGGGCTGTGGTGCAGCAGGGGCTGGGCGCTCAGGGTGTCGTGGCCATGAGGAGGAGCAGGGAACCATCTTTCACGCATTCACTTGCTCATTAGTCCATTCAGTGTTACAGCCCCGGCCTCCTGCCGCTGAACCAGGGGAAAGGCCGGGCGTGCTCTGTGAGCTCAGGGCAAACACTCCCCAGCCACCCCCCACACAAAGGGAAACTTGTTTACTATGTAGGATTTTGAAGACAAATGTGGATGAATAGTGTAATGAGCCTCACGTACCCACCCTTGGACAGCCCCCCCACTGCCTCCCTCCCTACATGTTTCTTAGACCAAAGTCCCCAGCAGGTGCACACCTCAGCATCCCCGCAAGGACTCCAAACAAAACAACCACAATGCCATCGTCACACTGTTAAAACTAATGGTGACTCCTCCAAGTCATCACATGCCCCCTCAGAGCCAAGTTCCCAAATTCTTGCAAGTGCCACGAGTTCATTTCAGTTTGCTTTTTGAGCGGATCCGCGCATCCCAGCTGCTTGACTGCCTCTTAAATTTCTCCTAACCCACCGCTCCTCTTCGTATCTCCCTGAAACTCACTGTTTGAGACTCCATCCCTCCTCCGTGAAGCCCTCTGCTCTGGGTTTGCCATTCGGTCCTCTGGGCGGGGTCTGTTGGTGTCTGGGGCACCATCTGTTGGCAGGTGGGGTGCGGTCTGCCTCTTTTTTCATGATGCTACTGGCCACAGATGGCCAGTGTCAGGTCCCTTTGCTCCTGGCGGTGACATGCTGTGTGGTTCCTTCCTCATGGTAAGCTGGACGCTTCTAGAAAGACACACATCCCTCCTCCACTCTGGCCAGCAGTGAGACAGGTCAGATGGGACGGCAGGCTTTTGTTAGTTTGTCCAGTGGTGGCCAGTCTGCCTTTTTTGGCATTTCTATGAACTGACGACTCAGCACATGCGCCGGCTCCACATGGTGGTCCCCGTCCTTACTCGTGCTCACGCTGGCCACCTCTGGGCTCCTCTGACGCGACCCAGGAGAGCCACACTCTTCCTGACCCTGACTCCCAGCTCTGCTCTCCTGCCTGTCCTCCCCACGCCCCGAATCTGAGGGAAAGCTGTGCTTCTGGCGGCCCAGGGCCTGCCTGCACATCTCCAAGTGCCAGGAGCATCTCACTGTAGTGGCAGCTGTGACGGCCCACGTCACGACAGCGTCATCAGAGCCCAATCCCCAGGCAGGGCAGCCACACACCTGCCCGCCAGGCCTCCTGCTCTGTGCCTGTCCTGCTGCGGGGGGAGCAGGGGGTGCAGGCGCCCTAGGGACCGCCCCCAGTGCCTGTCTGGTCGCAGGAAGACATCTACCTTTCCCACGACCACAACATCCCCTACAAGTGGACCGCCCCCGAGGCGCTCTCCCGAGGACACTACTCCATCAAATCTGACATCTGGTCCTTCGGGGTTCTCCTCCACGAGATTTTCAGCAGGGGTCAGATGCCCTATCCAGGTATTGGGCCCCCACAGTATCCCCGACTGTGGGCAGGGCGGGAGGAGACCACCTCCCAGGAGTTGCCATCCAGAGAGAGGTGTTATAGGTGAGTGTGCGGGGTATACAGAGGGAGAGAGCATGGCCCAGGATTCCTGCGGGGTGGTAGGTGGTGGGGTGTGACTTCCTGGGGGTGGGGAGAGGGCAGGTGGGCACTAGCCTCCCAGCCCCTACAGCCCCTCGTCCCCACCGCTGCAGGCATGTCCAACCATGAGGCCTTCCTGAGGGTGGAGGCGGGCTACCGCATGCCCTGCCCCCCGGAGTGCCCACCCACCACACACAAGCTGATGCTCTTGTGCTGGCACAAAGAGCCCAAGCAGAGGCCTTGCTTCAAAACCCTGCAGGAGCAGCTCTCCAGCTTCACCAGATACGAGAACCCGCTCTGAATGGCGCTTTCCCCGCTGCTGCCTCGGAGGTGGCAAGGCCAGGCCCTGCGAGCAGGGGCGGGGGACGATGTTCTGGACCTATCAAGGGCCTGGGCCGACCCGCTGATTTATTGAGGATTTGCCTAAGGTGCCAACAGCTCCCTGAACCAGGGTGCAAACTCCAGGGGGGGAGGAGCTCCTCCAGCAGTGGGACTGCCCTGTCCTGGTCTGCAGTCTGGGGGCTGAGGCTGCCCCTTCCTCAGGTCTGCTCCAAGACACCAGCTCCTGGAAAGTGTCAGCCTCCCTGGCCAACTCCAAATCTGGAATCCTCCAAGAGCCAGGCCGCCCTCCTTTCAAAGGGAGTGGACCCATCCCTGGTCCTGACCCAAAGCCCACCAGCTCAATCAGGACCAGAGCTGAGCCTCCCTTGGCCACACATGGTGGGGACCTGGCCCTTTGTCACTTGGCCCCTGCCTGCCCTACGGCCTTCAGGAAGCACCGACTCCCCAACACTCCATGGAGACGGGTCGTCCGGTGGTGGGACACTCCTGCGGCCACCCAGGGCCAGACAGCTGTCCCTGTCAACAGCTGCCACCAGGGCTCTGGCGGCCTGGCCTAGACGCTGGCCAGAAAAACTGGGTGGGCCTCAACTACCCTTTGCGGGACCACCTCCCTGGGTCCACCTAAGGAGATGGGAATAAGGATCTTCCCTACCCAGCCTCAGCACTGACCACTGGCCTTGGGAAGCCTGGGTGACGTTGTCCGCCACCCTGCAGCCTGCCTGGACATGCAGAGAACAAGGAAGGACAGAGGCTGCAGCCCTTGGGGGCCACAAACTATGCACATGCCTTGGACTCTTGCACCTATTTATAGCACAAAGTGGGTGGGGGCCTAGGGGGGGAGAGTTAGGTTGGCAGGAGGGGAGTATGTGCCCCTCAGGGGATAGCTGAGCCTGGCCCACTAGCCAGTGGAGGCCACTCCCCTCACTGAGCCCAAGACCTCACTCCAATCCCCCACCCCCACCCCCTCACTAAGCTGCTTTCTTCTGGAGCCCTCAGCTGACCAACAGACCTCGGTCAATCTCTGCTAGCCACTGTAGGCATGTGCCACAGCCAGTCCTCCATCCACACCTGCCCCCGAGGAGTTTGGTGGAGGATGACACAACCACCCTCCCCAGCTTCCTGAGTTGGACTTTGCCCAAAGCTGGGCTGCCTGTGGTGGGGAGGGCCCTCTGGAACGCCTCCACTCCCACACCTCAGCCCCAGTTTTGGGTGCTTGGTGCCACAGACCTGCCTCAGGCTTGGGGGACCCTGACCAGAGTGTCTTACCACAGGCTAGAGAAAGTGACACCCTTAGGGGAAGGCACCTGGGAGACAGCATGCCCCACTGTTTGCCCCCACAAGCTGCCCCACCCAGTTGGCAGACACAGCTTCTGTCCTGTCCCCTGCCCTCCGCCCTGGTGTCGACAGGGGCCTCATCAAGGTCCCTCCAGCTGAGGGCTCCTGAATCCATAACCAAAGGCCCAACCTCCTACAGTGACCACTGGGGCCAGCAGCCAAGTCACTTAGAGGACCCTGACCTCAGTGGCTGCCCTAGAGGTTTCCTGTCCAGTTCCTAAATTGTCTGCTCTCCCAGGCTCCTCAAATTAACAAGGCACCCCACCTCTTCTCGGGTGCAAGGCTCCACACTCACTGGAGCAGCCTGCACATGTGAACCTGGGCCAGATCTCAGTGGCAGCCCCCAGCGAGGGGCCCCAGGCAGGCCCAGGGAGCAGGGCCAGCTCCCCACCCCCACCAGGAAGTGAGGAGGTTAGGTGGGGTTCAGTGACTTCATGTGTGGGCCTCCGGGCACACAGCTCACACACACCACCAGTGCTGCTGGACACTTGGAGTTTATTTTCCACTTGGTGCAAGGCACACGTTCTGGGGTGTCACGAAGGCCCTCGTGTGGCACGGATAGTAAAGAGCCGGGTTCTCTTGACTTCCTTTTTGGTGTTTTGCTGTTTTGAAATAAAGGAACCCAACTACTTCAGTTTGCAGCTGCCCGCCTAATCTAAGGTGCTGGCTGGAAGAGTGGGGTTGGGGTGGGGAAGGGCTCTGGGGAGCCTAGCGCCTGCGTAAGCCTGGTGGCGGCCCTCAGGATGGGGGCCCGGCGTTGGTTTTGCCAGGCTGGCCAGCAGGCTGCTTCCTTGTGGCGTCCTGGGCCAGGTCACAGGTGATCATGCCACTGGAGACCTGGGGAGATTCCGAGCTGGGGGAGAGTGTGTGGTCAGAGGCTGCTTCCACCTGCCCAGCCTCCCACACTGGCCCCCAGGAAGGTGGACTCACTGCTCTGGGGACTCCAACACTGTGGCCATAAACGGGAGAGCAGACTTCCCAAAAAAGAAGCTCGCCCACCAGTGACCCGGATCAGCCTTGGGGAGACCTAAGAAAAACAAAGTGGGGTCACGTGCTGCCGCTCACTCCTGGTGGGTCCCCTCCAGGCAGCTCCCTGGGACAGAAGGGGAGTGGGCTTGTACTCACCGGGATGGTGGGGGATGGCTTCCCCAGGGTAGTCGGCACTTCCGCAGGAGCTGTTACTGGAAACGGAACCCAGGCGGCCTGGACAGGAGACGCAAATCAGCTCCGAACCCCCAGCTCCCCCCACCAGGCCTAGCGCTGGCTTTGCTGGCAGCACAGGGGCAGGGCCACGGTCCTTAGCAGCCCAGTCCCCACCCAGATAAGGAAACTCCACGGGCTAGCTGGTGGACACGGGTCAGACCTGTCGGGCGTAGGACAAGGGGCTTACTTACGCCGGTAGTAGTCGTGGGTGGCCACGAGCGAGCCGCTGGAGGGGATGGCTGCCATGCTCCTGCTTGTGGGCTGGCGGAAACCTGCGCGCGGGCGTCGGAGGCCCCTTCAGTCTCCGGCTGCCCCCGAGAGGGGCGCTCCCCACTCGGGCCGAGCCGCCCCGCCCGCACTCCGGACGGGCCCCGCGCTCCCGGGAGGGGCGGGGACGCCGGGGGTGTTTACCACGCCGGGGCGGGGCTCCAGGACGCCCGGTCCGTCTTCGCTGCGCGGGGCGGCGCCAACCGGCCCGAACCGGTCGCGTGGGGAAACAAAGGCGCTTTGTGCGCAGGGCCGTCGGCCTGGGGCTCCGGGAACCGGCCGACACCGGCCCAGCTCGACCACCCCTCCCCGCGCGCCCGTCCCCGGCCCCTCCGCGACCCCGGCTCGAGTCCGCCTCCCGTCCTTCCGTCCGCGGGCCGCTCCGTCCGGCCAGCCGTCGTGACAGGGCCGCCCCCGCCGCCCGCTCGTTCCCGCCACACGCCGCCCTGGCCCTTACCTCGGCGGCGACCCCTCGCGGGCCTCGCCGCGCGATCACGAGTGGCGGGGACGGGGAAGGGGGCGCTAGGCCACGCAGCCCATTTGCAGAAGAAACCCAGAGAGGCCGACCCGCGACCGGGACGAGGGGCTGCGCACGCGCGGATGCGCCCGCTTATATCGAGGCGCCGCGTCGGCCCTGCCCCCAGCCCGACCGCCCCGGCCCGCCCCCGAGAGGCCCCGCCCCGAGTTCGGCTCCACCCCGCGAGGCCCCGCCCCGGGTTCGGCTCCGCCCCGAGTTCGGCTCCTCCCCGCCCGGCCCCCGCGAGGCCCCGCCCCGCCCCTTTGGCCCAGCTCTCGCAGGCTGGCCCAGGCAGAAGTCCAGCTCCACGGCGTCCGTACGACCTGGGCGACCCGGGAAGCGCGTCCCGGCTGGCCTGGGATTGGAGTGGTTAAATGATCCCCAGCCCCCGTCTTAGAGCAAGGCCCGCCCCTCTTCCCCGGCCCTGGCCATCCTTTCTGACCCGCCCGGCTGGTCCAGCCTGTTTCGACTTCTCCAGCCCTGTGGAGGGGGCAGGGGCGCTGGGCGGTGGCCCCTGCACTCCTGGTCCGTTTCTGCTGCTCTCGGCACCCAGGGCGGAGCCCTGCAGCCCCAGCCTCCGCTCAGGATGGGACCTGCCCCACTCTCACCCAGGACAGGTGGGGGCGTCTGCTGGTGTGCACCCAGCCCCCCAACCAGTCGTCGGCCCAGGGCATATGCTCCCCCCAGCTGTGGGCACTGGTGGGACCCAGAAGGTGCTGTGTGCCTCGAGCCCTCCAGCAGGGGGTCTGGTGGATGCAACCCTTCAGGGATTTCACAGTGGGTAGAAAGCTGAGGAGCCCACCCATGTCCCGCTGCCCCTCTGGTGGCTCTGGAACACACATCCTGGTTCCCGAGCTCCACCTTGCGTCCAGCTGCTGCAGCCACAGGCAGAGAGGGAGGCTTATTAGAGTGGGATGGAGTAGACCGCTGCTGTTTGGGGGTGTCTCCAGTGGCTGGAGGCAGAGGCCCCCTGTTTGGGCAACCCCAGAATGTTCCCCCAGGTGCCTGGGGCCCTGCCACACCCTGGTTTGTCAATCTGGAGGAGGACTTCCTTTCCGATGTGGAGATCAGCCCCACCCCCAGCCTCCTCACGCAGGCCCCAAGCTTCAACCTCCCTCTGCAGCGAAGGGAAGGTCACAGCTCAGGAAATTAGGCCTCAGCTCTTTCCTGGTGGTTGGGAGGGTCTCAGGAGGTCTGTAGGGGGTTCAGAGGAAAGTCACTGGGAAGATTCCATGACTCCCTCTGCTGGGCCCTCTACATCTTCAAACCCCCTCAAGGACTCCTCCAGGATTCCTGAACCTCAGTCCAGCTTCTTACTCAGCAGAAGAGGAGGGGAGGAGAGGAGCCTGGCCACCCCTGGATATGACCTTTTATTGGGCTGAGTGGGGGTCGAGGCTGCCAACCTTCTGACTGTGACTTGGCTTGGGTAATGGTGGGGCCTGGGGGAACCTGGGAGGTGATGCAGTTACCTGTCTCAGGTAACTCTCCTTCTCCACCTCCTCCATCTCTTCCTGGTGTCCCCATGGACTGGGCCCCTGCTGGTCCACGGAAGAGGACAGTTCCAGGGGCTCTCCTGGCCACTTGTCCAGCCAGATCTTCCATGGGCTTCCAAGATAACTGTGCTCGTGCAGGGGGGTCAGCTGGATTGCACACACAAGTGAGACAGCATGACCATGCAGGAGAGGCGTGGCATCCGCCAGCTTGCTCACGGAGCACTGCAACCCTAAACCCCACCTCATAGCCCATGACCTCTCATTGCTTCTCAATGCCTCTGGGTCAGGACCCACAGCCACACCCCAGCCAGCTTCCTGCCCCCCTCCAGGGGGTCAATTCTGGATCATAAGCTAGGTGTGACTCTAGTGCAAATCAAATTTAATTCTTAAAGGACACCTGCCATCCCCCACCTCACCCCCACACTCACCAAACCCTGAGCCTCTCAGTGGATCAAATGCACCAAAGCCAGATGATTAAGTTATCGGCTGTTTGGGGTCCATGCCGGGCTTGGGCCATCAGCTCTGCTCAGGGCCTTGTGGAGCTGCCCACTGTGCAGAAGGAGCCTCTCCCCTCTGGTATCTCTCTGGTGCTGGTCCCTGACCACATGCTAGCTTGGGATGGGTATCAGAGCATCACCCCTCAGCTGGCCAGCGTGTGCCTGCCTGACTCCCCGGGTGCCACCCTGAGATACAGGACCAGATGCTGCCGGCATCAGGGTCCCATCCCCGAGTGAGGGGCAGCCCCCAGTGGGCTTGGAGCATGATTGGTTTTGGTGTTTCGTGGTTCACAAAGGGGGCTGGAGTGTCTGAGTGCCAGCTCTGTGCTGGGTGCTGTGGGGGAAGCTGAGGCCAGCAGCACCTGCATGCATGGGGTGCACAGTAAGGACACACAGTCAGGCAGGGATGCTGGGGAGGGGTCTCTCGTGCTCCTGAGAATGAACACAGGGAGGGCCCTACCTTGGATCTCCCCCTATTTTGTTTACTCAGTCCACGTGTTCGTGGAGCTTCTACCAAGTGCAAACAGCTGAGCCGGGTAGAGAGGGTGTGGTGAACCGAACAGGGGCTTCTTCCAGGGGACGGGCCAGTCCAGAGGGCAGATGGACCCCACTTGGTGAGGTGTGACAGGAGAGGGGCGTCAAGTTTAAGCTGAAGCCCGAGAAGGGAGGAACTGGAGGAGGGCCCAGCATGGACACCCTGAGACCCAGAGCTTAGTGCTGCCGGCGGGGGGGGGGGGGGGGGGGGCGGAGCAGGGAGGCCCCGGCCTGCACAAGGAGGGCAGTGGCAGGACCTGCCATGGGAGAGGTAGCCAGGTCTGCTCACTGCAGCCGCTGGGGGGTCGCCGATGAGGCATATTGGTCCGTGTGGTAGACACCAGGAGGGCAAAGCAGTCTGGCAAGACCCAGGCTTGTCTCTCTCTGCAGGACCCTCAGCTGCAGGGCTCTGCCCCTTCCTTGGACTCCGTGTCCCTGTGGTCCATGGCCCAGTGTGGGTTGTCTGCAACAGGACTGTGGTTTCAGGGCCTGAGGCCTGAGAGGCCGGCATGAGCCCGGGACCTTGGACCGCACATATGGCCAGGAAGTGGGGCTAAGCTGCAGGGCCAAGCTGCAGTCTCTGAGGCAGTGAGGTGCCCTCTCTGAATCCTGGGTATGGTGGTTACTTGGGAGGGGTGCAGCTGGGGGGATGAGGGCTGGTGCCATCCCTCGGGCTTGGGTGGGACGCAGAGTACTCCCAGGGCAGGGGGGAGCAGTGTGAGCAGAAGTGGGGGGACGGGGTCAGGACCCCTGGGGCAGACCCATCCCATGGGGTGTCCGAGCAGAGAGAGCTGGGACTTGGGGCTACCCTGGAGAACGGGGCCAGCTTAGGGTCCCTGTGGTGCAGGAGGACTGCCAGGGCTACTGCTGGAGGGGCTCGAGGCCAGAGGCTGGTGCTGGCCTTGCTGCTGTGGTTTCTGTTCGTTTAGAGCTTATCGAGAACCTACTGTGTGCCAGGCATGCGAGGCCTGGGTATGCAGCGGTGGGTGAGCAGGAGCTCCCGCCCTCTCCAGGCTCAGTCCTCAGAGGCTGAGAAAGTGCTGTCACAGCATCATCCCAGGGAGATACAAAGGCCCCGGGGCTGGAGGGAGCTCTGGTACACTGGGCTGTGGGTGTGGAGAGGTTGAAGCCAGGTCCTGCCTCCTGGTCGGAGTAGAGGGCAAGGTGTCCCAGCCAGTCCCAGCGAATGGGTGCATGTGTGGCGCAGTGCTCACTCTGTTTGGGCCTCACAGTCTGGGCAGTCCTGCCCTTGAGGCCTCTGCAGCTCCTCTTTCCGTGGGCTCACAAACAGTGCCGGGCCCCTGGGATGGCCCTGACGCAGCCGCATGCGGCATCTGCTCCCTGTGGGACCCAGGCCCCATGCCTCCCTGGGCCCAGCGTGGGTGTGGGCAGCTGGAGGCGGAGGGCTCCGGGGGAAGGAAGGGGGCTGGGCAGTTGGGGTCCTGACAACCCTCCTCTGGACCTCAAGAAACCACGGAACTCCCCCCAGGCGCAGCCACATCTCCTCAGATGGACGGGAAGCTTTGGAGCTTCGGGAGAGACTTAGAAATTCTCAGGCCGGTCCTCTCTCTAGCGTGGAGCTGTGACTTTCTGGGGCTGTTTCTTCCACATCCAAGAGCCCCTCATACAACTACGTAGTGACAACCCATTCGACGCTCTTCCATTCAATTTGATTAACTTTGGTTTCATTTACACTGACACCTAGCTCCAGCCCTTCCTTAGCCCATTCAGGCCATGTGACACTCCACCCTTACTGGGTGAAAACACGTGCTGGGTGTGGACACCGGGCAGAGCCCATGAGCCTGTCCTCTAGGGCTGAGGGCAAGGCCAGCCGTGCCTTGGGGTCACCTTGTGGCAGGCTGGGTCTGGGAGCCTGGGCAGGCAGGGCACTCAGCCACGACCTGACTGTGGCCACCTCCCATCTGGAACTCCCTCTTGTAGAAGTGTCACAGCCAGGGTCTCAGGAGCAGGTGCTGAGATGGAGCTTGGGGCACAGGATGCGTGTTGGTGACCAGCACCTGGGGAGGAAGCCGAGACGACGCAGGCAGGAAGAGGGGTCAGCTTGAGTGGCAGGGCCAATGGGACTGCAGCTGGCCCAGTGGGGAGTCCTGGAGCCAGGAGGGACCGTCAGGGGTGGCCTGGCAGGCCCAGCTGGCAGGGTCTTTATCCCGCAGTGCTAGGACCAATGCAACTGCCCGGGGGAGGGAGCCTGTAGGTGAGGCAGCTCTGCAGTGGAAGAATTCCCTGAAGGAGCACTGATGGCATCTCCCATCTCCCAGGCCACCCTCCAGCCCAATGGGCCAGCCTGACCCAGTCCACTCCATTTTCAACCTCATCGACTTCAATAACAGAAAATCTGAAAAGAGGGTTTTTCTTTAAAGTGAAAATGTAAAAGCTGCATTTATTAAGCCAGGAAAAGGGGGGCTCTGCCGGTCCCTCCCCACAGCAAGCATCAGGGACCCTGAAGGGGGGATCGTGGGACATCTTGATTAGAGTAGGGAAAGGGACAAAGGGTGTCAGTCTCCATCTGGCCCATCCCCAGCCTGTGTGTGGACCGCATGGGATGATCCCAAGACGGGCTGTGCACCACAGGTTCGTGTCCTCCAAAGCGCTAGTGGAGGGATCAGGGTCATTGTCCTGCTGGCTGGCCCCCCTGCATGTCTCCATCGTTGGGGGGACCAGGCCCCTGAGCCACGAGGTCTGGGGTGGAATTGGGCTCCACCTGCTGCTGGCTGTGGGACCTGGCCGAGCCGCTGCTGTCTTTAGGGTGGGCAGTAACAACAGTGTCTGGGACCTGAGCTCAGGAAGGTCAGCTCTTCCCTTCTGCTGGCTCCAAGGGGGTGGTGACCTGCGTGCTTGGAGGGTTGTTGGGGCTCAGACGGGCAGGGCTGGGCGCTGGGTCAGGAAGCAGCACTGGAGCCTCCAGTCACCAGGGAAATGGTGACAGAAAAGCCATTCAGTGGGCCAGAGACCTGCTTGCCGCCCTGAGCTGGTCATGCCCAGCTTGCTGCCTGGATGTAGTCGTCAGCGGGATGTCTCTGCTGGAGAGGAGACCACGTAGCTGGATCTAGATGGCTGATGGCCACAGGCTCCCACAGGGTGGGAGGGAGAGGCTTGGGACCTGGAGTCGCTGGGACTGGGGTTCGAGTCCCAGTTGTGCACCAGCTGTGTGACCTTGGCAGGTCTCCTGCCACTCCCTCCTCTCCCTCCCCCTGGTAGAATAGGGGTAAGAGGGCACCTTCCTCTCAGGTGTTCTGTGAGGACTAGACGGGACAGGCAGGTGCTGGTGCCTGTTGCAGAGGCCCCAGTGGTTACCCACAACTGGGGGCTGTTCCTGTCCTGTCACTCCTGCTGGAGGTATTTGGGGGCAGGGTGAGAGGCCCGAGGCCAGGGCTGGGGCCCTGGGGGCTCCTCAGCCTGCTTCTGAGAAAGGGGTTCCCTACCAGGATCACAGCAGCCCAGCCCACGCCCCTTGTCTTCGGGGTCAGAGGACTCCCTCCCCTGGTGGCAGCTACTGCCGGGCTGTCTAGTGTGAGCTGGTGGCTCTGTAGGTGATGTCGCCATTTGCAGAAGAAAATAAAACTACTGACTGATGATTCATGAATGCCTACTATGGGAGGTCCTGTGTGCGGCCAGATGATGTTCTGGGGGCGCAGTGGCCGGCAACCGCTGTTCCTGGTTCCCGTCTCTGTAAAATGGGAGGTGACTCATGGGGCTATTTTGAGGTTGAGATGCTGATGTAAACACTTAGACCAGTACTGAGCACAGAGTAGGTGCTCAGTGAAAGTTAGATATGATTGCTGTTTACAGCACTTTTCACTACTGGAAATAACCGAATTTGTTTACTTGTTGGTGAAGCAAAATCTACGGGAACAGAGATTGTAATTATTCTGCCCCCAGTGGCTAAGAAAGAATCCGCCATGTCGTGGGCATTCAATGAATATATCTGATGACAGTGAATCGCCTAACAAAAGATACCACCGATTTCTCAACACACTTTCTCCCACGTGGAACTAGACCTCTGGAAACGATGGTCAGAAACACCATTCAACCCCCACGCACAACAACCCAAAAAATGTTAATTCATCAAAAATACTGAACTTCATGATAAAACCCAAAATTGTTTGGCAGACAAGCACCAGGAAAATCTCAGCTGGCACGAGTTACGACACCCAGCGAGCACAGATGCGGAGGCGACACGGGTGCTACGGCCATCTGACAGAGGCTTCGAAGCAGCTGCTGTCAAAACGCACCAACAGGCAATCCTGAGCACTCGGATCAGATGATGGACGATGAACTTTGACAAAATTCAACATCCGTTCATGGCAAAAACTCAGCGAACGGGGAATAGAAAAGACATTTTCGATCTAATAAAGAGCATTGACGAAGAACTACAGCAAGTACCGCCAACACTGGACGTGATGGAGGAAGACCGAATCCCTCCCCCAGGACTGGGGACGAGGCAGGGACGTCCACACGCGCTACGGTTATTCGACAGCCACTGGAAGACTTAGCCAGTCCAGTAGGGCAGGAGAAATAAATGGCACACAGACTGAAAATGAGGAGTAAAGCTGTCCCGTTCCTTGACAATGGTCTGTCATCAAGCAATGTACAAGAGGGCTAACTGAATGATCGAAACTGGCAAAACACGAAGTCAACATTCAACGTCACTTGTATTTCTACATGCTAGCAGTTTACAGTTCAAAGAGACATTTTAAAACATACCATTTATAATAGCCACCCTCTGCCCATGAAACACTGAGGTAAAATCACACAAAACACGTACAGGATTTGTATGCCCAAGATGAAATACTGATGAAAGAAATCAAAGACCTAAGTAAATGGAGATGCAACCCAGTGAAGATATCAGTTCCCTCCAAACTGATGTGTAGATTTAATGCAATTCCAACAAAAATCCCAGCAAGATTTTCAAAGATATAGACAAGCAGATCCCAATGTTAATATGGAAAGGGGTTGACCTGGTGGTAGAGTGGTTAAGTGTGCGCTCCACTACGGTGGCCCGGGGTTCGCAGGTTCAGATCCCGGGTGCAGACCTATGCGCCACTTGTCAGCCATGCTGTGGCGGTGTCCCACATATAAAGTGGAGGAAGATGGGCAAGGATGTTAGCCCAGGGCCAGTCTTCCTCAGCAAAAAAGAGGAGGATTGGCAGCAGATGTTAGCTCAGGGCTGATCTTCCTCACACACACACACACACACACATACACACACACAAATTAATATGGAAAGACAGATGAACTATAATAACTAAAACATTTTTGAAAAATAAGAATATGGAGAAATTGTAATACACAGATCTTTTTATTGAGATAAAATTCCCATAACATAAAACTAACCATTTCAAAGTGTGCAGCCCAGTGGCAAACATTTAGCACCTTCACAATGTTGTGCAGCCACCACATTTATCTAGCTCCAGAACGTTTTCATCCCTCCAAAAGGAGACCCCGTACCCATCAAGCAATTTCTCTTCCCATCCCCCACCCCGGCAACCATTAATCTACGTTCTGTCTCTGTGGACTTGCCTGTTTGGTGTTCTGGACGTCTCATGTAAAAGCAATCATACAGTGCGGTCCTCTGTGACTGGCTTCTTCACTCAGCATGATGTTTTCAAGCTTCATCCATGTTGTAACATATGTCAGTACTTTCTTTTTCAACATTTTTTATTGTGGTGAAACACACATAACAAAGTTTACCATCTTAACTATTTTTAAGTGCAGAGTTCAGTGGTATTAAACACATTCATAACGCTGTGCACCCACCCACCACCCCTCCATAGCTCTTTCATCTTGTAAAACTGAAACTCTATCCTCATTAAACAATAACTCCTCATTTCCCCTCCCCCAGCAACCACCATTTCACTTTCTGTCCCTATGATTTTGATTAATCTAAGTATCTCATACAGGTGGAATCATACAGTATTTGTCTTTTTGTGACTGGCTTATTGCACTGAGCATAATGTCCTTAAGGATCATCCACGTTGTAGTAGGTGTCAGAATTTCCTTCCTTTTTAAAGCCGAACAATATTCCATTGTATAGCTATACCACATTTTGTTACACATTCATCTGTCAGTGGACACTTGGGATGCTTATACATTTTAACGATTGTGAAGAATGCTGCTATGAACATGGGTGTGCAAATATCTCTTTGAGACCCTGCTTGCAATTCTTTTGAGGATATACTCAGAAGAGGAATTGCTGGATCATATGGTAATTCTATTTTTAATATTTCAGGGGAACTGCCATACTATTTTCCATAGTGGCCATACCATTCTACATTCCCACCAACAGTGCTCAAAATTCCTATTTCTCCACATCCTCTCCAACACTTATTCTCTGTTTTTGTTTTTTTTTTGATAGGAGCCATCCTAATGAGTGTGAGGTGGTATCCCAGGGGAGTTTTGCTTTTCCCTGATGATTAGTGATGTTGAGCATCTTTTCATGTGGTTATTGGCCATTTGTGTGTCTTCTTGGGAGAAATGTCTGTTCAAGTCTTTTGCTCATTTTTGAATCAGGTTGTTTGTTTTCTTGTGGAGTTTTAGGAGTTTTCTATATATTTTGGAGATTAATTCCTCACCAGATGTATGATTTGCAAACATCTTCTCTCATTCTGTGGGTTGCTTTATTACTCTGTTGATAGTTTGTTTTGATTAAATATTTTTTTTAATTTAAAAAATTTTCATGAAGTCCAATATGTCTATTTTTTTCTTTTGTTACCTGTGCCTTTGGTGACATATCCAGGAAATAATTGCCAAACCCAATGTCGTGAAGCTTTTGCCCTGTTTTCTTCTAAGAGTTTTATAGTTTTAGGTCTTACATTTAGGTTCTTGATCCACTTTGAGTTAATTCTTGTATATGGTGTAAGGTAAGGGTCCAACTTCATTCTTTTGCAAGTGAATATCCAGTCTCCCAGAACCATTTGTTGAAAAGACAGTTCTTTGCCCACTGAATCGTCTTGGCACACTTGTCAAAAATCATTTGGCCATATACAGGAGGGTTTATTTCTGGGCTCTCTATTCTGTTCCATTGGTCTGTCTCTCTGTGTCTATGCCATTATCACATTGCTTTGATTGCTGTAGCTTTGTAGTAAGTTTTGAAATCAGGAAGTGTGAGTCTTTCAGCTTTGTTCTTTTTCAAGATTGTTTTGGCTATTCAGGGTCCTTTGATATTCCAAGTGAATTTTAGAATAGATTTTTCTATTTCTGTAAAGAACATAATTGGGATTTTGATAGAGATCTCATCGAGTCTGTAGATCACTTCAAGTACTATAGACTTCTTAACTGTACAAAGTCTTCTAATCCATGAAGACGGGATGTGTTTCCATTTCTTTATGTCTTTAGGTTCTTTCAGCAATGTTTCATAGTTTTCATTGTGCAAGTCTCTCGCCTCCTTGGTTAAGTTAATTTCTAAGTATTTTATTCTTTTTGATGCTATTGTAAATGAAATTGTTTTTGTAAAATTTCTTTTTCACATTGTTTATTGTTTGCGTATAGAAATGCAACTGATTTTTGTGTATTGACTTTGTATCCTGATACTTTGCTGAATTCATTTATTAGTTCTAACAGGTTTTTTTTTTTGTGTGTGTGGAATCTTTAGGGTTTTCTACATATAAGATCATATCATCTGTGAACAGAGATAATCTTACTTCTTCCTTTCCAATTTGGATGAATTTTATTTCTTGTTTCTTGCCTAATAGAACTTCTAGCACTATGATGACTAGGAGTGGTAGAGCAGACACCCTTGTCTTGTTCTCAATCTTAAAGGAAAAGCTTTCAGTCTTTGACCATTGAGCATAATGTTTGCTGTGGATTTTTCATATATGGCTTTTATTATATTGAGGTAGTTTCTTCCATTCCTAGTTTGTTGAGAGCTTTTATCATGAAAGGGTGTTGAATTTTGACAAATGTTTTTTCTGCATCAATTAAGATGATCATGTGAGTTTTTTCCCTTCACTCTATTAATGTAGTGTATTACATTGATTGATTTTTGTGTGTTGAGCCATCTTTGCATTCCAGGAGTAAATTCCACTGGGTCATGGTGTATAATCCTTCTAACATGCTGCTGAATTTGGTTTTCTGTATTTTGTTGAGGGTTTTTGTATCAATATTGATAAAGGACATTGGACTGTAGTTTTGGTTTTTTTCTTGTCATGTGTTTGTCTTTGGTATCAGGATTATGCTGGCCTCATAGAATGAGTTAGGAATTGTTCCCTCCTCTTCAATTTTTTGGAAAAGTTTGAGAAAGATTGGGAGTAGTTCTTCTTTAAATGTATGATAGAATTTACTAGTGAAGCCATCAGGTCCAGGGCTTTTCACTTTTGGGAGGTTTTTAATTACTGATTCAATCTCCTTACTAGTTCTAGGCCTATTCAGATTGTCTATTTCTTTGTGATTTAGTCTTGGTAGATTTTGTGTTTCTAGAAATTTGTCCATTTCATCAATATTATCCAATTTGTGGGTGTGCAATTGTTCATAGCTGCTTATTAGTTTTCTTTAATCCTTTTTATTTCTGTATAATTGGTAGTAATGTCCCCACTTTCATTTCTGATTTTAGTAATTTGAGTATTCTCTCCTTTTTTCTTAGTCCATCTAGGTAAAGGTTAGTCAATTTTGTTGATCGTTTCAGAGAACCAACTTTTGGTTTCATCAATTTTCTCTATTTTTCTATTCTCTTTACAATCTATTGAGATTTAATTTGTGGCCTAACATATAGTCCAGCCTGGAAAACGTCCTATGTGCCCTTGAGAAGAATGTATATGCTGTTGTTAGGTGGCGTGTTCTCTCTGTGTCCCTTAGATCTGGTTGGTTTATGTGTTGTTTCAGTCCTCTGTTTCCTTATATTCTGTCTGGGTGTTCTATCCATTATTGAGAGTGTGGTATTGACATTGCCAACCATTATTGTAGAACTATCTATTTCTCCCTTCAATTCTGTCAGTTTTGTTCCATGTATTTTGATGGCCTGTTATTAGGTACATAATGACTAATGATGTGGAGCATCCTTTCATGTGCCTGCTGACCATTTGTATATCTTCTTTGGATAAATATTTATGCATATCCTTTGCCAATTTTTAAATTGGGTTATTTGTCTTTTATTATTGAGTTTTAAGAATTCTTTATATATTCTGGACACTAGACCCTTATCCAATACGATTTGTAAATATTTTCTCCCATTCTGTAAGTTGCATTTTCACTTTCTTGGTGGTATCCTTTTTGATGAGTCCAATTGACCTATTTTTTCTTTTGTTGCTTATATCTTTAGTGTCATATCTAAAAATCCATTGCCAAATCCAAGATCACGAAGATTTATACCTATGTTTTCTTCTAACACTTTTATAGTTTTATTGGGCTTTGGATCCATTTTGAGTTAATTTTTGTATATGGCATGAGGTAGGGGTCCAACTTCATTCTTTTGCATCTAGATATCCAGTTATCACAATAACCTTGGTTGAAGAGACTATTCTTTCCACACACTACCCGATTTTAGCAATTACTAGAAAACTGCAGTAATCAAGTCAGTGTGGTTTTGGTGAAGAGACAGACTCATAAATCAATGCATCAAGGCAGAACATCCAGAAATCCACCCCCCCCGACATGTCCAATTGTGTTTTGAGAAATTTGCAAAAGCAATTCAATGGAGAAAGTAAAACCTTTTCAACAAATGGTACTGGAAGAACTGAACATCCATATGCAAGAAAAATGAAACGACTTAAATCTCACACCTTATATAAAAATTAACTCAAAATGGATAATGAATCTAAATGTGAAATATAAAACTATAAACTTTTAGAAGAAAATATAGGGGAAAATCTTTGTGACCTGGGGTTAGCCATTGTCAAAAGCACGATCCATACAAGAAAAATATGGATGCATTGGACTTCATCAAAGTTAAAAACTTTGTACCATGAGTGACACTGTTAAGAGAATAAAAAGACAAGTAACTGACAGGGAGTAAATATTTGCAAATCAAATATCTGACAAAGGATTGGTATCCAGAATACATAAAGAACTCTCAAACTCAACACTAAGAAAATAAACAATGCAATTAAAAATTGGGTTAGGGATCTGAACAGACATTTCTCCAAAGAAGATATCCATATGGCTAATAAGCACATGAAAAGATGCCCAACATCATTGCTATTAGGGAAATGTAAATCAAAACCACAATGAGATATAATTTCACACCCATAGACTAAATGTAATAAAAAAGACAGACCAATAACAAATGCTGGCGAGGATGTGGAGAAATTGGAACCCTCCTATATTGCTGTTGGGAATGTAAAATGGTGCAGCTGTTTTGGAAAACAGTTTGGCAGTTTCTTCAAAGGTTAGATATAGTCACCATATGACCCAGCAATTTTACTCCTAGATATCCACCCAGGATAAATGAAGACACATATCCACACAGAAAACTCAGACATGAATGTTCACGGCAGCATCATTCATAGTAATTAAAAAGTGGAAACAACCCAAATGTCGTCAACTGATGAATGATAAACAAAATGTGGTATAACTAAACAATGGAATGTTATATGGCAATAAAAAAGGAATGAAGTGCTGACACATGCTACAACACGGATGAACCTTGAAAACACACAAAGCAAAAGAAGCCAGTCACAAATGACCACATAGCGTGTGACTCTATTGATATGAAATGTCCAGAATAGGCAAATTCATGGAGACAAAATAGGTTAGTGGTTGCCTAGGGCGAGGTTCGGAGTAGAGGAGGAATGGGAGCGACTACTAAATAGTGCATGGTTTCTTTCTGGGGTGACGAAAATGTTCTAAAATTAGATTATGGTGACAGTTGCACAACTCTGTGAATATACTAAAAGCCATTATGCTACATCCTTTAAGTGGATGAACTTTACAGTATGTAAATGATATCTCAATAAAGCTGTTTTTATTAGAAAAGGCTAAAGGACCTGAATGAAGCTCCACTAAAAAGGATGTGCCAATCAGCACATGGGAAGTTCTTCCCCATCATCAGCCGTTAGAGAAACGCAAGTGAGATACCATTACACGCCCATTAGAATGGCTGAAAAAAATCCAGGCAGACTGACAACACCGAGTGAGGTCGAGGATGCGGGGCCGCTGGAGCTCCCACCCACTGTGGGCACACACGACGGCACCAGGGCTCTGGAGATCAGTGCGGCAGTGCTTAAAAGTTAAACGCACACCTGTCATGTGGCCCAGCAGTCCCACTCCTGGGCATCTGTCCAAGAGAAATTCAAACTTATGTTCACACAAAAACTTGTACTCGAACGTCTGTGGCAGCTTTATTCATAACGACCCAAACTGGAAACAACCCAAATGTCATTCAGTGGGTGAATGAATGGATACACAAACCGTGGTCCATGCACACGTGGAAGATTTCTCACTGACAGAAAGGAATGAACCATTGATACAGGCAACAGCCTGGAGGAACTTCAAAGGCATTATGCTGAGTGAAAGAAGCCAGACCCAAAAAAGTGACATACTGTACGCCTCCATTTACACAGCATTCTTAAGAAGCCACACTGATGGAGAACAGACCAACCAGTGGTTGCCGGGTAAGAGGAAGGTCTGAGTATAATGGGAGAGCACAATGGAGATTTTTAGGGTGAGAGAACATTCTGTGTCCTGGTTGACGTGGTTACAGCAATCTGTACGTGTGTTAAAATTCATAGAACTACACGCCTTCCAAAAAGTCAATTTTCTGTGATAATTCAGAAAATAAAAATAGGCAAATAAGTAATTTAAAAGGCACAACCATCATACAGAGATCGATCTAGGTAAGAACCATCAATGCGTGCTCAGGTGAGACAGGGGTTTCGACGAGGAACAGGGTATTTACAGAATCCAAAGTACAGCCTCATTAATTACTTAATAATCACAAAGGGAAAAATAGTAACTTGACTGTAGAGAAAGCTGGTGGACACCGCGACTGGGTGATCAAGGGAACTTCACCAGTAACAGATGAACTGACACCAGGCACCTGCCGGTCCATGCCTTGGAAAGGACACACATTGCTCTGGTGGTATTCCTGCCAGAAAAATGAATCGTGAATCTATTCATGCAGAAATATTGGAAAAGCCCAAATAGAGGGACATCCTACAAAACAACCGGCCTGCACTCTTAAAAAATGTTGGTGTCATAAAAGACACAAATGGCTGAGGAACTGTTTCAGATTAAGGAGATTAAGAGGCTTGATGAGGGAAACCAACGTGTGACCCTGGATCGGGAGAAAACAGAGCTGTGAAAATCTCGCTGGGACAGCTGACACAGTCGGAACATGGACTGTAGCTGAAGCATTGTACCAACTGGAATTACACACTGAAGTATTAGGGAGTAAAGGCAATGACGTATGCAACCTTTTCTCAAATGGTTCAGAAAAAAGAATATAACCAGACACATATAGAGAAAGAGGATGATCGCGCAAACGGAGCCGAGATGCACAACTAGTGCACGTGGACGGAGGGCACAAGGCAGTGTTCTTGGTACAACTCGAGCAACTTTTCTGTAAGTTAAAAATTATTTCAAAATAAACAATTGACATGTGTGGAGTCAACTTCTGCTTCCAACCTTGGGGAAGCGGCAGGTAGCAGGCTAGCCCTGTTCCATAAGGAGCCCTGGAACTGGACCAAATACAGCAGCAGCTGCCCCGGGCACGAGAGGGTGAAGAGGATAGAGAAGGGAGCTCTCGAGGGCCCACTCCTGCCGCTCTCTGGGGACAGTTTTCTGACTGTAGAGCTGCAGCAGGGCTCCAAGCAGAGTGTGGTCATCCAAGCGAGCCCAGGCCGGGGTTGGAGTACAGGGCAGCTGAAGGGTGGGGGGCTGCTTGGGGGCCTAGAAGTTCATGTAGGGTCCCCTCCAGTCTGTGGCTGAGGGCTAGGGGAGGCCGCCGGAGGCTTACCGGACGGCAGCTACTGTGGGGTGTGCACCAGTTGTCTATGGCTGTGCAACACATCACCACAGTGGGGTGGCCTTAAAAACATACACTGATCATGCATCCCCGGCTTCTGTGCATTAGAAGTCCAGGCATGGCTGCAGTGGGGCCTCTGCTCAGGGTTTCAAAGGATGCAATCAAGGTGTCAGTGTTTCTTTCTGAGGCTGGGGATCCTCTTCTAAGCTCACGTGGCTGTAGGACTGAGGTCCCTGCTTTTTTGTTGGTGGACAGCCAGGGGCCCCCTGCAGCTCTCAGAGGCTGCCTGCAGTTCCCTGACAGGCAGCCCCTCAGAGGCCTTCTCACAACCTGGGGGCTCACTTCTGCAAGGCCAGTAGGATAATCTCTTGCTCCAGTCTGCCAAGACTGAGTCTTGAATAATGTAGTCCAATCAAGGGAGAAATAGCTCATCAACTTTGTCGTAGGCTATTGGCTAGACGCAGGCCACAGGTTCCTTCTGCACTCAAGGGGAAGAGATTATGCCAGGGCATGACTCCTTGGGGGACACTGTGGGTTGAGACGGGAACAAAAATACTGGAAGACAAGCTGTGCTGGGCAGCACTGGCATTTGGGCCTGGCTAGAGTGGAGAGACCTTCTCACTTATTTTTTAGGAGAGAAGACTACAATTTACTCTAGGCCCATCTAAGAAAAGTTAAAACTGAGCCCCATAAGGAGCTGCAGGGGGACTAGACTGAAGCTGAATCTTACCAAGTTGGGGGGCTTGGGGGACACTGGGTCTTCCACAGACTGACACCAGCAGAGCGTGAAAACAAGCCCACACAGGTCCAGTGATTGAATGGCTGCTGAAACAAGAAACAACAGTCTTCAGAGGAAGATAACAGAATCCAGAGTCTTTACAGAATGTTCAGTATTCAGCCCCAAATCACTAGGCCTGCAAAGAAATAGGAAAATATCCTCATAGTCAAGGAAAAAAAGTCAGCTATCAATTAATTTCCTCTCAGCTATAAATTCGCACTTCATTGCCTGCCCTGACGAAATGGATCTGCTCACTATAACAGAGAAATGCTTAAAGAAGTTTTGTTCACTGTCACAGAGCAGGTACTGAAGGGTGAACTGAGAGGCAAGAGGCAGCAAACAAATGAGTGGCATAACGCACACACCCTATGGCTCGAAACCCTACCCTGGTGGCGCTCACCAAGTAGGAGCGGTGGCACAAGTGACACGCACAGGAGGCTCCGGGCAGCTTCATCTGCAGCAGCTCAAGACTGGAAGTGGCACACTACACAGCAGTGGAGATAAACAACCCACTACCAGGGGTGGCAGCATGGATGACCGTCACAGACACAGTGGCACATGAAAGAAGCCAGACTGAGGAACACAAACTGTGTATACCATTTATATAAAGTCTAAAAGCAGGCAAAGTGGCCAACGGAGTAAGAAGTCAGGACAGTGGTCACCTCTGAGGGCACGAGGGAGTGCTGTTTCTTAGTCTGGGTGGTCAAGTACATTTGTAATTTGTGCACTTTTCTCCAAGGACGTTCAAGGACAAGGTTGAGCACTGTCTCCCTCAGTCCCCGGTCCTTTACCCAGCCAAGGTTCGGCCTCCTCAGTCTTGCAGGTGTGGGGAGAGTCTTTCCTGGGGCAGGGGAGGCTCTGGGTCTCTGCCACCGACCCGGAGAATGATGCTGGCTGCACCCTCCTGCATCAGCTCATCCCTCAGATGCCCACGAGGTCTCCTGCTATTGGGGCAGGTTATTCCCAACTGCCCAGTCGAGGGAAGCTCTATTCAAACACGTGAAAACATGGGCTCCGAGTTGCTAATGAGCTTCAGGTTCCCCAGGGCAACTCCCGCCTGGAGATGCCCCCCTTGAGCCCGGGGGCCAGGAGGCTGGCCGAGCACTGTGCCCTCTCCCTCTACCACTCAGGAAGGCAGCCCCGCTTGGCCCCCAAGGGGAATCTGGATACAGTTGCAGAAGGAGAAGCACCCATGACGCAGCAAATGTGCACCTGCTCCCCTCTTCCCACCCGGGCCCAGAGAAGACGGATCTGGGGGGGGCGGTAGGCCTGCAGACCCTCCAGGGGTTCTTCCCTCTGTCTCCGTGCGGGATTGCAGGGCCTGCCCCTTCTTGGCCCCGAGAGGCTGACCTCTCCCCTGGGCTCTCTGGTTAGCCTCCCAGCCTGCGACGGGCCGAATGAGGAGGATCTGGCCACTCCCTCCTCCTGGCGTCAGACTGGAGCCCCTGATTGTGGGCGGCCCAGAGCTCAGAGCCCACCGGTGCAGGAGGGAAAGTGCTGCCGGCGGCTCTCTGCTCCTCGGAAGCGGGTGGGCGCTGGGCCAGCGTTGGCCGCCGGCTGCCCTTCCAAGCACAGCTGCCGCCTACCGGGCTCTTGGAGAGTGAAGGCCTTGAGGGAGGAGCCTGCGGGGCCGCCTGCGCCTTCGCCATGGCAACGGCCGCCGGCGCTGCTCCGGTACCTGGGGCCCCAGACAGCTCCCCCCGCCGAGCGCGGGTGGGCGGGGGCGGGCCAGGCCGCCCCTCCCCCTCTCTGAGGGTCTGTGTGTCGTCTCCCCCCACCCCCCACCCCCGCCTTCCTTGGCTGACTCGGGTCGGCCTCATACCGTCCCAGACATGCGGGATTTCGTAGGGTGGGGTGTTGGGGCCTGGATTGTCCAGTAAGTCACCCCAGCTCCCCATTTCTTGGGCCAGGGACCGAGCACAGGGTTGGCTGGCTGGTGGGGCCCTAGGCTGGCCTCGGGGTCTAGCTGGTGGGCATGTGGCCCGCCTCCCCGCCCCGGGTCCCAGCCCCACCCCGGCCCCGCCCCTCGACCCCCGCCCCCGGCCCCCCTCCGCCCCGCTTCTCTGATTCAGAGGCTACGACCTTCCTCTCCCAAGAGAAGCTCCGTAGCTAAGAGCTCCACTTCGCCATGGAGACCACTTAATTTGCAGCCTCATGGGCAGCTCAGTCCCCTGGGTGCCCGGCTCCGAGATCTGGGGGCGGGGGAACTTGTCCTCGAGGCCGTGCAGGGTCCTACTGCCCAGGTAGGCTGGGAGACGAGACGAGACGAGACGCGACTGACCCCACACGTGAGGGTGCGCACTGATGCCCTGGGGTCAGAGGGCAGCCTGTGGCCCAAGGCCCGGGGTCGAGGTCGGTCTGAGACACCCGGATGCTGGAGGGCGCCCCTGGCCCTGACCCCCGCTCTGCCCCAAAGCCGCTGTCTGGACTGTCTCCGGCCCCAGCGACGGTCACCCGGGTTGCCAGCCCACCCTCGTGGCCGCGGCCCCCACAGGAAGGCACACGCACAGGTGGTTAGTAATGCATTCACAGGTTATTATTAACCCGGCAGTGACATCACCGGCAGCCAATGGGAAACCGGTTTATTTCCAGGGCTGACAGCTTGATAACGGTTAATTTTAGCTGGATCTTCTTTCTCCAGGCTCGTGAAACCCCAGCCAGCCAAAGAGGGGGCTGCCTGTGTCTCCCGGAACAGCTCCAACAGCTCGTGGCTGGGCCTGGGGGCCACGGCGCCGGGGGGGGGGGGGCGAGGGGGCGGGTCCTGGGGGGGGCGAGGGGGCGGGTCCTGTTCCCCTTCCTCCTGCCTGGCTTCCCATCTGGTTGGCTGCTGCCCCTTCCTAGCTCGTGTCCCGCCCCTCCAATGCCCTTGGCTGCTACAGGGGCCACTGTGACCAGTGGCTCAGATGTGAAAGAAGGGGGGCTAACAGGGACAAGCCTGACCTGGGGGGAGGGGGGAGCACAGGTGGGACCTGAGCAGGCTTCTGTCCAGAAGTCACACTGCCCTGGTTCAGGCCTTCCAAGCACACTGCAAGTTCTGCCCTCCATGCTATGTGACCTTGGGCACTGTGCTCTGCCTCTCCCTGCCCAGTAGGCTCTTGGTCCATGGGTCCTCGGGCTGCCTGGTAGCCCCGCCTGGCACTCGGTGAACTCACAAGGTTAGGCAACTGTGGCTTAGAATGTCATCTAGTATTCGTGTTACTGTTTACTAGTTATTCAGTACCCTTCCGTGGTTATCAAGTCCTAACCAGTAGTTAGTGGTCATTAAGTACCATTTAACAGTCAGTCCTTGTTTAGCACTTGTTTGGGACTCTGCAGTGGTGAGCAGCTGTGGAGCACTGCTGCATGGTGATGTAGCGTGATACCTCTCCAGATGGCCGAGTCACGGGCTCCCAGGGCCTCCGAGCTGCTTGGCTGCAAGTTAACAGAGTGCGTCCTGGGGACACGGAGGCCCTTTGGAGAAAGCACCTGAGACCCCTCCCCAAGGTCAACGTGCAGGCCCCTGACACGGGAGCCTCACTGTGCTCTGGTTCCTGCCAGCTGACAGCTGTGGGTGAGCCAGGAGTGAGGGGTGAGGCTCAGACCCGTGTGGGGTGTCTGACAAACACCCTCTGGGGCTGCACGCAGCCCAGGGTCCTGGGTGCTGGCAGTTCCTTGGGGGAAGTTGGGGTGGGCATCCTGAGGGACCTCAGCCTCCTGCCCCTTGGTCTGGCCCATCCCAGCCTTGGCCAATCACCACGTCTCCCAAATCCTGCCTAACCTTCAGGCAGGACGGACACATTAAATATAGAGACCAGCTGGCGGGGGGGCTGGGTCTGGCTTTCCCGCTAGGTGGTTATTTTTAATTCCTGGCTCCTGTTTGACGGTATCAGCAGCACTCGGAAGTGCTAGGTCATGTGCCAGCCCCTCCCTGCCTGGGAGGGTCAGAAGTCCTCCCATCTGTGGGTGCAAACCTCGGTCCTGGGGCAGACACAGGGACAGCCCACTCCCTCCCTGAGAGACCCTCCTCATGGGCTGGGGAGACCTGCTTGGCCCCAACCACTGCCCTGGTCCCCCCTTTACTTCCTGACCTGCTGGGGGTCCCACCTCTGGGGGCTTCCCATGGGCATCATCCCACAGGAGATGCTGGGCTTCTGCTCTCACCCAGTCAACACACATTTCTTGAGACCCCACCCACCTTCTCCCGGACCCTGGGTTGCAAGGACAAATGAGAGACTCAAGTGTCCTCAGGATCCAAGCCAGATGGGGAGACGGCCATGGGGAGATGTGATAACGAGTGAACTGACAAGATCAGAGGTCCTGGGTCCTCACACAACACACGGCTGCCCCATTTCCCTCCTTAGAACCCAGTTTAGTCATTACCCTGGTCTGCCTGGGACCCTCAGGAACCCCCTACTTCCTACAGAATGGGGCTGTCTGTGGCTCCGCACTCTGACCCCACCAGGGCCAGGAGGGGGGGGGGGCTCCGGGGCCACAGCTTGGAACTATGTTCGGGAGCTGATTTGGGATGAACTCTGCTTGCCCGGGAACTCTTGCCCATGGTGCACACCAGGGCCGCCCTCGATATCGGGGCGCTCTGGGGACGGACTTCAAGCATTCCCCACACAGAGAGGGGCTCAGGGTGGAAAACAGTCCTTTGCAGGGGCCTCAGAGGGAGGCTGATCTGGGTGGATCTGCTGGCGGAGCCTCAGGCCACTTGGCCAAGCTGAGGGGCCCCTGGGGGCACCCTTTCCAGGCCACACCATGGGCCAGGTGGGGAGAAGCTTGGCTTTGGGGCCTGCTGGGGTTACCCCATGTGGCAGGCACCTGGGGGCAGGGTGCCTGGAAGCAAGCAGATTCTGGGGTTCCACTGGGAGGGGCTGCACCCCCTGAGCCACATCAGGGAGACCCTCAGAACAGAGCTTCATTTGTTCACAAGGTACCAACCACACTCAGCCCCTGGGAGATGCAGGCCAGGACAGCCACCCAGACCTCCAACCTCAGCCCCCCCCCCCCGCCCCGGCCCGGGCCTGGGGGCTGACCTGCACCCCCTCTGCCCCACCTGCCCATTTCCTGGCCCTGCGGACTGGCCCCATCCCTGAGGACCTGCTTTTATGTCTGGAGTGTCTTTCTGTCCTGCTCTCTCCACCTTTCCTCTCTCCGAGTGTGGCTGAGCCTGGCGTTTCAGTATCTGCTTTATCTGCACTCTGTGTCTTCTGTGTTTCTGTCCTGGTGCCTTTCTCCATCTCTGCGCCTCCCTCCTTCCGGCCTCCCTTCCCTGCACCCAGCCCTCCGCCCTCCGCCCCCCGCCCGCCTCCGCCTGTTTTTCTCTCCCTGCCTGCGCTCCCTCCGGGTGCGTTTCGTCTCCGCGCCTTTGTAGCTCGCTCCCTCGCCGCATCCTCCTCTCGCGTCCCCGTCGCGCCCGCGCGCGTCCGCGGGTAGCAGTCCTCATCTCCCTGCATCCCTCGCATCCCCGCCCCCGGCCCCGCCCGCCGGTACCGCAATGCCGTACTGCAGGGGCGCAGTGCATTGCGCTCTCTCCGTCAATAGGTGGACCCCCTCCTGGAGAGATAAAACCGCCGGCGTCAGCGCCGCCAGTCCCTCTGGCTGAGACCTCGGCTCTGGGTAAGGACGCTCGGCCTCCGGGTCCCCACCTCCGCCCCCGGCTTTCCACGGAGGGTCCTTTCCCCGGGGACAGGTCCTGGGGGAAGAGAGGGGCCGGGCCCTGGCGCCCGGCGAGGCTGTGCTGCTCGCCGCAGGCATCGGCCGCTCACCCCGTGCGCCCGGACCCGGCACCGGGGGTCGGTCCCCGCGGGCGGCTGGCGTGGGGTGGGGGCACCGCGGTGGCGCTTGTTTACGCGGCGACGGCGGCGGCGGGGGCCGGTCTCCTGGGCGGCGGCATTCACACTGCAGCGGTGACCTTGGGACCGCCCGGGGCTCTGCGGGGTGGGGTAGGGTCGTCAGTGCTGGGGACTGGTGGGATCAGGCAGCTGGGTGTGCCCGGGCGACAGAGCCGGGGAGGGGGAGGCGATGAGACCTGGGGGGGCCCGCGCCACCCCTCCCCCAGCCGGGCTCTGTCCCTGCGGTGTTCGCACCCTAGGGTGCGCTGCTTGTGCCCACTTTCTCTCCCCCAGCCACCTGTCCCCTCCTGGGCTGCCTTGGTTTCTCCACTGATCTCCAGGATAGGGCAGGGGCTGTGACTCTGGGCCCTGACCAGAGGGAAGGGGGAGGAGTGCCCCCCTGTCTCCACCAGGCCGAGGGCATCTCTGCCTGGGACCTGCTGGGCTTGGCTGCTGGGGCCAGATTCTCTCTCCTCTGGACAGAGCAGGGACCCCCACCTCCCTGCTCTACTGTCTGCACCCTGCCTAGATCCAGGGAGGGCCTGAGCTATTCTGGGTCCCTGATCCGGGCACCACATTGCCCTGTCGGAGCCCTGGCCCAGCCTGTCTCCCCCTGTGCCAGCCTGGCGGGCAGGGATGAGAGGAAGATGGCGCCGTCCCTGTTTGAGGAGGGGAATGGGGAGCACTGACCATCTCTCCACTGTGGCAGCTCTGGGGGTGGGGGGTGGGGTGGGATAGGGTACAGCATCCTGGCCCAGGACTCCGGGTGGGGGAGCATTGGGGACAGGGTGTTGGAGAGCTGGGCAGGATGAGTCATCACCAGACTCCTGACTGGTCATGGGGCTCCCCCAGCCTGATGCTTCTCGGTCTTTCCAGATGGGGGTTAACCTTCATGGGAGGGGGGCTTTGCGGGGCATGACATGCAGACATTTATGGCAGATTGGACAGTTTGGGCTTGCTGCCTGGCTTGGCTGGGCCAGGCACAGGCGGCGTGGGGGGCTCTTCCCTCCCCACCAAACGTGGGGACTCGACCCCAGCCTTGGGGGCCAGGTCTGTGGGCAGGCATGTGCTCTCCACCGGTGCAGGACAGTGTCTTGGCTGGGCTTCCCTCTGAGGCTCTCCATCACCTGTCCCCTCCACCCCGACCCACAGAATTAGTGCTCAGCATCCCCCTCGTCCTGAGCTAGAGCACCCCAGGCCGTGCCAGCCCCTCCCCATACCCTGGGCAGAATGGGCAAGGAGAAGACCCACATCAACATCGTGGTCATTGGCCACGTGGACTCTGGCAAATCCACCACGACAGGCCACCTCATCTACAAATGTGGGGGCATCGACAAGAGGACCATTGAGAAGTTTGAGAAGGAGGCGGCTGAGGTGAGCCCTGGGGGTGCTCCCACCTTTGCCTCTGCTGTGAGGATGGGTTCCCACATGGCAGCTGGGCTGGCACTTCCCCAGCTCTGGGGCATGTGGCTCAGGGCAAGAGGGGCGTGAGCGCTAGAGGGTCCTTTGTGAGGGATGCATATCTCCGGGGGTCCAGATGGGAGTGGTGTGGTGGGGAGCAGGGACGGCATCTCTCTGAGGGTGTGCTTGGTGGGGGGCAGTGGGATGGCCTGCTGGATTTGCCCCAGGGTCGGGGTGGGGTGGACTGGAGGCAGCATTTCTGCCCTGCAGTGGTCCACAGCAGGCTCTGGGACTCTCTGCCACATTGGACTCAAGAGCCCTGGAGCCTGTCTTTGTGTCCCCGGGGTTGGTTTCCTGTGTCCCCAGGGCTGAGGTCTGGGGCTGGAGGTGGTGCTGCCCTCACTTGTCCCAGGGCTGGGCCAGGACTCAGGGTGGCTATTAATAGCGGATTGATGGGCACTGGGCCCCTCAGCTGCACTTTCTCGTACTGGGCTGGGGAGGGCTGCTTATCTGGGGTGGCGCCCTTCGGGGGGTCCTGGTTGCCTGGTGAGGATGAGAGGGCCTGCTTGGCTGACCTCCACTCTCTTAAGTGACGGAGACCTGTGGTGGGGAAGTGGCCGTGGAGTGGGGGTCTGGTCTCTGTGACCTCTACCCCTACCCTTGTCTAGGGGGCTGCGAGGGCTCTCAGCTGTGTGACAGAGGGGCTGGGGCCAGGGCCCGGGAGGAGCCAGTTGCTGGCCTGGTCTGAACCCCACTCAGGAGGAAGGTGGGGTGCTCTGAGTTACTTCCTCTGCACCTGGGCCCAAAAGCTGTGTCATTCCTCCCTGCGGGGCAGGCTGGGGGAGGCTGAGGGTGTTTGTGGGGTGTCTGGTTCAGGTCTAGCTGGGTGTTGTCTGCGTTCTGTCTGGGTGGCCCCTCCTGGAGGGCAGAGCCCTGTCCGTGCATGGCCCTGGCAGGGAGCTTTGCCTAGCTGGGCGGCCAGAACCGCAGCCCTGGCCCCAGGCATGGGGATCTCGTTGGGCACTCGCCACAGGTGTTTGCAGAGAGCCGCCCTGCCTTGCTGCCTCTGCTCAGGTGGGGCGAGGAAGGGGAGGAGGGCCGAGAGCTGCTTGGAAGCCTTGGCCGCCTGCAGAAAGAGCTAGAAAGCTAGGCCCTTCCTTGCAATCTCATCCAATTTCTTTCTTTTTCCCTTAAAAAAAAAATCACAGAGGGCTTTTTTGTTTTGACAGTCTGAACCCCAGTGGTGTTGTCCGTCTCTGGCTGAAGCAGGGATCTGGGTGGGGGGGGCCTGACTTCAGATAAAGGGGAGCCATCAGCCAGGGGAGGGGTTTAATTGGTCTGGCATTTCTCTCCAAGACCTGCTCCCAGGCCCTTGCGCCACCTGCTGGTGGATGAGCAAGTGGCGCCCATTTAGGAGGTGGGAGGCTGGACCTGGGGAGACAGGAAGGCCGGCGCTGGGCAGGGCAGGGTGGAAGTCTGGGTGTCCCTCAGAGGTACTTGCATCCGGCTCCTTCATTCCAGAGATGGGTCCAGAGTCCCAGGGTCCTGGCAGGGAGCGGGGTGGCTGGGGCCTGTCTCCCGCCTCACACCTGGCCTCTCTACTGTGCTGTGTGGCTCCTGGCTGAGTCCCGCTCTCGCCCTGAGCCGTGCCCCACCCCTCCAGATGGGGAAGGGCTCCTTCAAGTACGCCTGGGTGCTGGACAAGCTGAAGGCGGAGCGGGAGCGCGGCATCACCATCGACATCTCCCTCTGGAAGTTCGAGACCACCAAGTACTACATCACCATCATTGATGCCCCAGGCCACCGCGACTTCATCAAGAACATGATCACCGGCACCTCCCAGGTGGGTGGCGCAGCACCCGTGCAGGGCACCCTGGGCCCGGAGCCCTCGCGGAGTGGCTGGTCCCTTCTGCTTCCTCAGCAGGGCATGAGAGCCCCACCTCTGTCACCCTTCGCCCACCTGGTGCAGAGCCCTCTGATTACTGATTAAGTGCCTGGCATCTCAGCCAGGCGGGGGTGCCTGCAAGGACGACGAGCACTGTGGGGCCACCTTTGCAGACAGACAGACATACACAGAGGCTGGGATGGGGACACTGAGATGTAGGCCGAAATGCAGACAGATGTACCTGGACAATCAGACATTGCTGGGCATTCACACAGACAGACACAGACAGATGGATGAGCCCCTGCCACTGCCCTAAGGTCCAGATCCCCTCGGCCCCATCCCCAGGTGACTGCCCAGGCCCCTGTCCGCTGCCCCAAGGGGCCTGGGCGTGAGCCAGGGTCTGGGGCTCACCATGCCGCACTTGCCGGGCAGGCGGACTGCGCGGTGCTGATTGTGGCGGCCGGAGTGGGCGAGTTCGAGGCGGGCATCTCCAAGAATGGGCAGACGCGGGAGCACGCGCTGCTGGCCTACACGCTGGGCGTGAAGCAGCTCATCGTGGGGGTCAACAAGATGGACTCCACAGAGCCCGCCTACAGCGAGAAGCGTTACGATGAGATCGTCAAGGAGGTCAGCGCCTACATCAAGAAGATCGGCTACAACCCTGCCACTGTGCCCTTCGTGCCCATCTCAGGCTGGCACGGTGACAACATGCTGGAGCCCTCACCCAACGTGAGTGCCGCGGTGGGCAGGCGGACCCCTCCCCGAGGGCCCCAGGCACTGGGTCTCGGGTCAGGCAGGGTCAGGGTGGGGCTCCCCTCGGCCCTGCTGGGCTCCCTTAACCTGTCCGAGCATGGGTACCAGCCTGGCGAGGAGCCCCAGCCTCCTTGGGACCCAGGGGCGCCCCTCAGCTCAGCTTCCCCATGGGTCCAGCAGGGACACCCTCCACAGGGGGACAGTGCAGGGGCAGTGGTTGCTGGGGCCCAGGCTCATGTGACCTGTTTCCGGGGACTCTGCTGTTGCGCTGTTAGTTTTCATCTCCCCCAGGAGCCTCCCCGGGGCCCAGAGTGGGTCGGGCTCTGGGAAGGGCTGAGGGCTGGCTCTTTGCTGGTCAGTTGGGAAGCTTGTGGCTCAGGTGGCCCACATCCCAGGGACTTGGCTGGAGGTTGAGTGGAGCCTGGTTGTTTTGAATTTTCAGAACACTGTTGACCTGGACTGTCTGGAAGACAGTCCCAGGAGTGGACCTGGGGCACAGTGCTGCTAGCCCCTCTCCTCTCCCCACCTGTGGCTAGTGGGCCAGGGGGCTCTGTGCCAGGGGGCACCGGCTCTGCTGTCGGGGGAAGCCCTGGGCAGTGATGGGTTGGCTGCACATGGAGGCGGTCGGCTCAGTGGTCTCCTGGGGCCAAGGGTGGTCTCTGTGTGCCTCTGTCCTGGCCTTTGGCTGGACTCTGTCCTCTCCTGCTCTGGGGGAGCAGGTGCTTGTTCTGCTCAGGGATCTGAGGGCCGGGGCCCCGGCGGCTGCAGTGGGGGGGGGGCGGGCTGAGATCCACACTGGATGCTGGTTCAGAAGCATCAGGATCATCCTCTGTCTGAGCCCCTGGTCTGAGCAGTCTGGGCTGTGGTGGGGGCTCTACTTCCTTGTGTCTGTCTTCCTTTCCCAGGGTCTCTGTGATGTTGGGAGCATGGACTGGGGGTGGGGTGGGGCAGTGCAGCATCTTGGTGGGTTATGAAGCTACTTAGTGTGAACAGTCAGCCATCAGGCAGTGGAGGGGGTGTGTCTGCACTCCCCTGCCCCCCAGACGCCCCTCAGGTCAGATGCCTCCACCAGGATTCCTGGAGAGTCCTGGGGAGGCTGTGGGGCTGTTGGGCAGGGCAGGGTGGGATCTGTGGTCTCTGTGATTGGTTCCTTCTCCCTCCTGTCCAGATGCCATGGTTCAAGGGGTGGAAAGTGGAGCGTAAGGAAGGGAATGCCAGCGGTGTGTCCCTGCTGGAGGCCCTGGACACGATCCTGCCCCCCACACGCCCCACGGACAAGCCCCTGCGCCTGCCGCTGCAGGACGTGTACAAGATTGGTGGTGAGTGAGGGCTCAGTGCTCAACACTCGCAGCTCCACTACAGGTGCCCAGCCCAGCCCACCTCAGCCAGCTCTGCCCCGCAGCCCCCTATCCTGAGACCAGGGCCCCCAGCAAGTAGCTCCTGAGGCCAAGTTATTTCCAGGGGAGCATCCATCTATCTGTTCATCCCCATCTATCCCCCATCCATTCATCCACCCATCCATCTATCCATGTATCTGTCCATCCACACATCCATTCATGCCCACACATCCGTATGTCCATTCATGCACCATCCATCCATCCATCCATCCATCCATCCATCCATCCATCCACTCACTTACCCAACCACCCATCTGTCCATCCATCTACCCTCATCTGTCCTTCCACCATCCGTCCATCTGTCCATCCATCCGTCTTTCTGTCCATCCACACATCCAGCTACCCCCATCCATCCATTTATTCATTCATCTGCCATCTATCTATCCATCATCCATCTACCATCCACCATCCATCCATCGTCCTTCTGCCCATCCACCCATCCATCCATCCATCTATCCACCCACCCACACCTACCTATCCATCTGTCTGTCCAGTGTTTGCTAGGGTCTTCCTCCAAGTAAGTGCTCAGCCCTATGCCAGAAGCTGGTGGCCCAGGGTAATGGCACAGGGATGACTCACATATCCCTATCCCCCCAGAGATCCCAGTCTTGTGGGAGACACGATCCAGTCCAGAAATGGGAAATGCTGTCATGAGATGATGTAGAAACCATAAGCAAGTGTGAGACCCAGGAGTGGTACTGCTGGGGGACTCCTGGTCAGGAGTCTGTGGCCAGAGATGTTGGTGACCAGTGTGCAGGGCAGGGGTGTCATGCTCACCCGGCACAGAGAACAGCCATCAGCCTCAGTCTCCACCATACTGTAATGCCACGTGAGCCTCCATCATAGTCAGGAGATGGGAATGGAGCTCCCCCACACCCTGGGGGAGACCAGACGCCCACTGAGCAGCCACACAAGTGTAAGCAGACCCATGAGAAGTGCTGGGCACCAGTGCCCCTTCGGGGGATAGCCCCCAAGACCAGCAGCATCGAAGCTGGGCTGGGTAATCCCAGATGGGCTGGTCCTTGACCTCCTCTGATGCTGCTCCCTCACAATGAGGGGCCTCAGAGAGGGGACAGCTGCCACTTGGGGCAGGGATGGGATCCCAGGTCCAGACGGCCCTCTCCTTCCTATCTCCCCTCCCTGTGACTCCGTGTTCCCGGGAACTCTCTCTTGTTCAGTCCCTTCTTTTTCTGATGCGGTCGGGGGAGCCTCCACTTCTGTCTGAACCGCTCAGTGTCTGCTCTGTCCCTCACCACCTCCGTGTCCCCAGGCCCCCCGCCTGCCAGGGACGACCAGGGCCAACCCTCGGCCCCCGCCCGCCCCTGACAGCTCCCCTCCTCTCTGCCCAGGCATTGGCACTGTGCCTGTGGGCCGAGTGGAGACGGGCATCCTTCGGCCAGGCATGGTGGTGACCTTCGCACCCGTGAACATCACCACGGAGGTGAAGTCAGTGGAGATGCACCACGAGGCACTGAGCGAGGCCCTGCCTGGTGACAACGTCGGCTTCAACGTGAAGAACGTGTCGGTCAAGGACATCCGCCGGGGCAATGTGTGCGGGGACAGCAAGTCCGACCCGCCCCAGGAGGCCGCCCAGTTCACCTCCCAGGTGGGCGGTCCAGTCCCACCAGGGCAATAATGGGGCTGCCCGGCCCCAGCCGAGCACTCCACAGCCTGTAGCCTGGCGCGGGGCGAACTCAGACCTCCGCTTGACATGAGAGGCCAGTGGAGCCTGGGGGGTGATTCAGGAAGAGCAGATGCTGTGGTGGGCCCAGGCCCTGTTGCTTCAGCCTCACTGAGGTCCCACTTGGGTCCTGAAAATGCTTTTATTAGTTTATTGCTGGAGACATCTGTGTAAAACTTTTATTCTCTACGTGTTCACTGCACCCTCTTTGATCACCTCTTCGCATGACAGCAGTTGTAAAAATTGACTTTGAGATATAATTGAAATGTGATAATCGAGGTCCAATTTTGTCATCCCCCTGCCTCAGCTCTGTTCAGGGCTGACGGGTAAGCTCTGCCCACTGGTTTGCCAAATGCCTAGTGAGGACCTCGGGGTCCATGTCTGGGTGGGGTGGTTCCCCATAGCCTGACCTTCCCCCATGGTCAGCACTCCGGGACCCGGCAGGTGGGTCCTGGGACTGGAGCCTCCCCCAGCTTTGCTGCCCACCCTGGGCGTGCCTGACGGCCTCATGCAACTCTACCCACAGGTCATCATTCTGAATCACCCTGGGCAGATCAGCGCTGGCTACTCCCCGGTCATTGACTGCCACACAGCCCACATCGCCTGCAAGTTCGCCGAGCTGAAAGAGAAGATCGACCGGCGCTCCGGCAAGAAGCTGGAGGACAACCCCAAATCCTTGAAGTCTGGGGACGCGGCCATTGTGGAGATGGTCCCAGGGAAGCCCATGTGTGTGGAGAGCTTCTCCCAGTACCCGCCTCTCGGTGAGCAGGTGGTCAAGGGAGGGGCAGCCTGGGTTGGTGGCTGATCCAGGCTGAGGGCAGTGGACACTGTGGGGCCGGGGCGGGGGAGTGTCCTTTACTTTGCTGTGCTTAGAGCTTAGCAGGAGACCCATAGCCACTGTCTTATGGAGCACAGGTGGCCCCCTGGGCAGGCCTGGGATGGTGTCCTCCTCTGCAGATGAAGGCCCCTAAGTGACTCGCCCAAGGCCCACAGCTAGTCTAGTGGCAGGATTAGGACTGGCGGCCCAACCCCAGCTGGCCCGCCCCACAGATACCCACAGGATAACACACAGACCTGTGCTGGAGAGCTGCCTTATGGAGGGGTGCTGGCCACTGTAATAGTATCTCGAAGGGCTACTCTGCCAGGCCTGTTCTAAGGATGTTCCATGTGCCGTTCACTTCTCACAGTGATGGCTTGGGCAAGTCCTATGTGCCAGTCAGTCCTGCCGCCTAAGGAGAGAGCCTACAGACATTCTCGCTTTAGTGTCTCTCACTCTAGGAGCTCTCCTCCCGCTGCTCCACCTGGAAACACGGCCTGCGGGCCCTGGGGCTGGGGAAGGATGCTGCGAGCGCGAGTGCACGTGCGCGCTGCATCCCGGCGCCCTGCGGGCGGGGCGGGGCCAGGGAACCCCCCCCCGCCCGCCCCTCACACCTCCTCCCCGTAGGTCGCTTTGCCGTGCGCGACATGCGGCAGACGGTGGCCGTGGGCGTCATCAAGAACGTGGAGAAGAAGAGCGGCGGCGCCGGCAAGGTCACCAAGTCTGCGCAGAAGGCGCAGAAGGCGGGCAAGTGAAGCGCGGGCGCCCGCGGCGCGACCCTCCCCGGCGGCGCCGCGCCCCGTCCCCCGCCCCGCCTCCCGCCCCGCCCCGGCGCCCCGCCCCCCCGCCGGGCGCATGTCTGCACCTCCGCTTGCAAGAGGCTCTCCGTCAGCGACTGGATGCTCGCCATCAAGGTCCAGTGGAAATTCTTTAAGAGGAAAAGCGCCCCCACCGCCCCGGCTTCCGCGTCCAGCCTTCGACATGCTCAGTGCCCGTTTTACCAATAAACTGAGCGACCCCAGAGCCGTGTGCGCCTGCTGCTGGGGTGGGTGGGCTGCCGCCCTGCGGGGGTCTCTCGTTAGGACCCTTTCTCCGGCCCCCCAACGCACCCCTAGGCCCTGCGCTCTCTGTAACCTCCTTCCCGCTAGGGTGTCGTGCCCGGCATTCATCATCCCTGTGGGTGACCTGGCCAGGTGTCCTCCCTCACTACCCAGAGTGGGTGGTGGGACCGGTTCACCGGTGGTGCTGGTTCCCTGGGCTGTGGCCCGGCAAAGGAGGCTGGATCCGAAGTCCAGCTGGTCTGGCTTGCCGTGACAGGGCTTTGGAGTGGCCCCCGAGGGGGCATCCAGGACAAAGAATCTGTCACTTTGGTCTGCAGAAGGGGGGCTGAATGTTTTGGGGGTCTCTCTGAAAACCGGGTGAGAGCTGAGGGCTCCTCCCGCACAAATGATTGTTTCTCACACACGCTGTTCCTCACTTGGGTTCCTGGGCTCCCATGCCCTGGAAGCCATCTTACTCTCCTCCCCATCTGGTCACTTGTGGCTGGAGGCAGCACCACATAAGCCCTGGGCTCTCAGCACACCCGGGAACTCCATCTCTGGAAACCGCAGAACAAGCCCTGACCTTAGTCAGCAAGGACAGGTGCAAAGCAGGACCACCCCCTGCCCAGCCATCCCTGCTCCAGAAAAGTGGCCCCCAGCCCGTGCCTGGCGTCGGTGCTGCAGACAGAGCTCAGGGTGGAGACGAGCAGATCCCTCCAACCATGCTCACAGTGCAGACGTGGCTGCCTGCGGTGGGTGCTGGGCTGTGGGGGCTGCCCCCTGGGTAACCAGCAGGCAGACCACACGTCCCTGGGTGTCTGAGTCTCCTTGAGTTGCTGCAACAAAGGGCCTCAAGCTGGGAGCTTAAAACAACAGATACATACTCTCACAGCCCCAAATCAGTATCACCGGGACCAAGTCAAGGCGCTGGCAGGGCCGTGCTCCCTCCACAGGCTCTAGGGGAGGGTCTGTCCTGCTGGTGCTGAAGTTCCTTGGCTTGTGGCCCCATCACTGAATCTTTGCCTCCATGGTCACGTGGCCCTCTCTGTGTCAAACATTCCTCCACCTCCCTCTTAGAAGGGTACACTGATGGCACTGAAAGCCCACCTGGATAATTGGGATTGTCTCCTCATCACTAGATCCTTCATTTAGTCACCTCTGCCAGACCCTTTCTTGCCACCCAGGTGACATCACAGGTTCCGGGGTATGGGGTGGAAGTCTTTGGGGGATACCCAGACCATTACACTGGGTGAGTGGAAATGCAGCTGTGTGAGGGCGGTGCGAGCAGCCGGGAGAGATAGGCGCCCGTGGGTCAGAGGTGCCCGTGGGGGGCAGCTGGTCCCAGCATGAAGGGAGAGTAGGACAGGGAGGAAGACCCCTGTAGCCAGGCAGAGTGCAGTCTGGGATCTGCTTCCCAGGGGGTGGTGCTGGCAGCCCGCAGACCCATATGGGAGGGTCTGGGCTGACCCGCAGGGTCCTCCAAGGGGGACAGCCTGAGGTAGCAAATGCAGACCCGGGATGCCCAGTCAAATGTGGATTTCAGATAAACAGCGGACAACTTTTTAATATAAATATATCCCACTCAATAGTTACACTGAAAAAGTATTCATTGTTTGTCCGAGGTTTACACTTGACTGTGTGAGGTCAGGCAATCCTACTCCGGGAAGCCGGGTGCTCCCCGCCACTCTCCTGGGCCCCTGGCCAGTCCTGGGCCTCGCCCGGGCCCCCGTCGCTGGCGGGAGGGCTGTGGTGTGACCCTGCAGAGCCTGTCCACCCCAGGAAGTTGTCCTTACACACTTGGCCCGGTTAGAGTTGGGGTCAAACTGAAGAAAGTTGTCAGCCTGAGAGGGCGAGAGTGGAAACCAGCCTACTCGGGGGTCGAAGGAAGCCCCTTTGTGGTCCCTGAGGGGCCCTCACGCTCCCGTCTGGTCGCTCTTGCAAACTCTGGCCCCTCCAGGAACCCTGGTCACCTAGACGCTGAGGGTGTGGGGATGTCAGCCCGTCCTGCCACCAGGGGTCTATGCTGGGGCCACTCTGCCTGCCCTCCTGGTGGGCACGCTCCTGGGATCAGGGCACAGAACTCCCAGGAGGGCAAGAGGACAGAGGTGGGATCACTTCCTCATTCCCACCAGAGTCTGCGGCAGACAAGGGTCCCAGCCATGGCGGAGGGTGGGTCTCTGGGGAGGGTCTTCAGCCTTGAGCCCCCCTTCATGGGTGGGGTGATGAAGGCTGGCCCGGGCAGGTCCAAATTCCTGGGTCTGTTGCCTGGCAGAGCTCCAAGCCTCAACTGTACCCCTGGTGCCCGGCTCGGGGGGGGGGTCCACAGAGCGGGGAGGGGGACAGTGAGTGGAGGAGGCAGAAATCTGGGACCTCTGCCTGGTGGGGACAAGCAGTAGCCCCCAGTGTCCACATGGGGGCAGCACACACAGGCATCTCTCCCAGGATTTTCCTGCGGACCTCAGGGTGGGGTGGGAGTTCCCCTGCCTCCAGCACACTGCCAGCTGGGGGTGGGCGGGGGCCAGGGGTCTCTGGGCTGTCCCTGGAGCCGCCCACACTCAGTGGGAGGGGCTTTGGCTTCTGGGGGATGGAGGACACTGGCCACACCTCGGGCCTCAGAGACAAAGGGGGCGACATGCATCTTGTGGCAGGGGGACCAGGTGGAACCAGGGCAGAGGGGGGCGACATGCATCTTGTGGCAGGGGGACCAGGTGGAACCAGGGCAGAGCCCTCGGGGTGCACTCTGTGCCATGGTTCTCAACCTTCCCGCTGTAACCGTGGGCATTTAGCATACCGGAAGTGAAAATGGAAATATTAAGAACACGAGAATACGTGAGCACATGGCACGGCTTGTCACACATCACGCGGCCTCTGGAAAACTCTGCTGTACGAGAGAGAAAGGAATTGGAAAGGACGCTCCTTGGCATCATTGTGAAAGCAGTTTTGACCTCGAGGCCTCTGGAAGGTTCTTGGGACCTGGGGTGCCTGGATTAAACTTTGAGAACCGCTGATCATGGCCACAGTGCTGGCAGCAAGGATGCGGGTTCGATCCCCCGGCTCCATCCGCTACGCACTGGGACAGAGCAGGTGGTGTGGCTGCACAGCGGCACCTGCCCTGGAGCAGGGGAGGGTCAGATGAGCCGTGAGGTCAGGTGCTCGCAAGTGCGGTCCATCTTCCAGAGCAGCTGCTGGAGTTGGGTAGAGGTGGCAAGGTGAGATGAAGTGGGGCCTGGAGGGGCTGGGGGGCCTCCCTCTGGTCCAGGGGTGGGTGGGCCCTTTCCCACCGCAGCTGGGCAGGGGAGTGGGGCAGTGGGCGGAATCCACTGGGCCTGGGGGGGCGTCAGCTTGGGGAGCCCCGTGGGCAGCTGGACAGGGCGGTGGGCAGGTGAGGGCGAGCATCATAGCTGGGACAGTGCCCCTGGGGCAGGGGTACAGCCTCAGAGCCGGGGCCCAAGTGGGGGACACACACTGGCGCTCACACCTGGAGGACGGAGGCCCAGAGAGCTGCCCTGCCTGCAGCCACATGGCTGGAGCCGCGCCTGGGCTGGTGAGGCAGCCCCTGGAGTCATGGCCTCAGGGCCAGGTGCTTCTGCCCTCTGCTGGGCTGGTGAACAATTTAGAGCAGGATCCGCCAGGACCCGGTTGGCAGCTTCAGTCTGCACTTTGGGTGCCTCTGAAAAATTCACGCGTCTGTGAAGCTGCGGGGCCCTGCTGAGCTGGCCGGATCTGATCTGGCTCCTGCCCTTGTCTCCCCACAGCTCCTGGCACCCTCCCCACAGGGCAAGAGGCAGCTTCCCACCCTCCCCCAGGGCACGAGGTGGCCCTGGCCGTGACAGTCCTGTGTCTGAACAGTGGCTTCACACCCTAGCGATGGGACGCCGGGTTTCTCTCTAGAGAGTGACTGATCTCGTGGGTAACTGGGTGTGTCTCCTCCTGGGCACCCTAGTGTGTCTCCAAGTGAGACCATGGGTGTACTGGATTACATGTGTGCCCCTGGTGTGTGTACAGCGCATGTCTGTGTGAGTGTGGCCTGGGTGTGGCACTGTGCCTATGTGTGTGTGGCTGTGTGGAGTGTGGGGGAGACTTGGTGGGGTGTCCTGGAGCCCTTGGGCGCTGGGGCAGTGAGTGTGTGCGTGCATGTGCACATGTGTGTGTCAGTGCCTGCAGGCATGTGTTTGTGCACACGTGTGTGCACACATATGTGTATGTTGGTACGGGTGTGCATGTGTGCATGCACGTGCGTTTGGATGTGTGTGTGCATGCTCAAGAGGGAGAGCAGGTGGCTGCACTATGTGCATGAGTGTGTGTGTGTGTGTGTGTGTGGGTGTGTGAGCCCATGTCTCAGGTCCGCCTGTGCTGCTGGCTGGCTGGAGTCAGGGCTGAGCCCCTGGGAGGTGTCAAGGGAGACTGGGCCGCGCAGCGCTGGGCAGCTTTCTCTGTCCTGCAGCCATGCAGGGAGCAGCTAGCGGGGCGGCTGGACTGCCAGGGGTACGAGCTCCAGGCTGCTCCCGACTCCGCGGGGGTGTGTCAGGGAGGAAGGGAGAACGGTGTCTGGAGGAGTGGCGGGTGCTGGCTCCTTTCCTGGGTCCACTGCTGCTCCTGGGGTCTCGCTGTGGGGTTGGCTGGGGGAGGAGGGAGAGGATGCTGATCAAGGCTGCAGAAGGCAAGACGGTTCAGCTGTGAACTCGTTGGCTGGGAGCCCGGCCAGGGTCGCTGCCAGGACAGAGGCCAATCAGCCTCACCACCCCAGAGTCTGGGGCGCCCAAACTGGGAAGAGGCAGAGAGCATCCAGGCCCTGCTTGTCTGGTGTCCACCCTGGGCAGAGTGGTGGGCTTGGAGGGGTCAGTGGGGCAGAGACCAGGTCATGCTCTTTGGGCCATGTCCCTGAAGACACTTGGCGAGATGGCCCCTGTCCTGTGACCGCTGTCTTGTCAGCGAGGCTGGCAGCTCTGGGTGGGAGGGGAGCCCCGCACTCGCAGACTCTGTGGAGGGAGGGCGTGGGCTGGGCTGGTGCCAGGCCTCCCCGGCCGGGAGAGCCCCCCTGGGCTCTGGTGACAAGGACCACCACCAGCCGCCCTTTGAGGTGGGGCCCATCGAGCCAGTTGGGGCTCCTGGGTTCCAGGGCTCAGCTGCCTGGAAAGTGGGGGCAGTGCTGAACTGAATGGGGTGTCAGAGGACACACTGAGGGAGGTAGGGGGTGGGGAAGAGGGGCCCCCAAATCCCACAGGGGGTAAAATTTCCCCTTCCATCTCCTAGTCTCTGAGCAAATGTTTCGCCCTCAGTGGGTGAGGCTTGGACGGGTGCTCCGTTAGGGTGGGGGTCTTCCTTGTGCTCCGCTCTCTTGGAAGGCTGTGGCTGCCTCCATGGGGTTGGGGTGGGAGCTCCTGAGACCCTAGGTGCCTTTGCTGCCCTCTCTGTTCCCTCCCTTTACTCCACGTGTCTCCCGACACCCAGGGTCCCTGTCGCGAGTGTCGAGGAAGGCGGTGCATGTTGGAGATGCAGAGCACTGGGAGCCAGCCCCGGAATCGATTCACTTATTTTCACTTTCATGCTTATGTAATGCTTATTCATGCCAGGCGTTGTTCTAAATGCTTTACAAACCTTGATTCACTGCACTGTCCTAACAGTCCAGCTATTATTATCCCCATTTATAGGCTGAGAAACCGAGGTTCCTCTGGAGAGGCCCAGCAACTTGTCCAAAGTCATCCACGTGAATTAAGCTGGTAAGCTGAGACATAAGTGAAGCTTCCATTGTTCTGTGAGGGTGTAGAAGTAGCATTCTGTCATAGAGCTAGAAAGTGGCAACATGGAAGACCTAGCGTTACTTTGTTGAACTTCGATGAGGAGCCCATCCTGTTGTCACTTGGCAAGTGTGGCCCTCACACAGACACTCGCCCTCCAACGCCCTTCCAGCGGGGGTGCCCTCCTTCCCAACATCCCAGACTCTAGCCTCCCTTTCTGTGAAAATTCTCGTCCTGTGGCTTGGGTATTTTCAGGAGCTTTAGGGAAAAAATCCATTTGTTTTATTTCATGCTAAGGTGTGAATGGCTGACTTACCAAAATATTTGCTTTTTAAGGGAAGATCTTGTTAACCTAAATCGTGGTTCTTACCTTCAGCACTATCGACATCCAGGGATAGACAATTCTCTGTCGTGGGGGTGGGAGGGCTGTCCTCCGCACTACAGGAGGCCTCAGTTTACTAGGTGCCAGCAGCATCTGCCCCCGTCACGACAACCAAAATTCTCCAGACATCTCCATATGTCCTCTGGGGGACAAAGCCTCCCTCAGGTGAGAGCAGCTGGCCTAAATGGGTCTCATCTCTGTGGGCAGGATGCCAGGAAAGGATGGGGTCAGCTTGTCTGAGCTGGGGGGACAGAGAGATCATTCTCTCTCCAACTGCAACCAGTGGGAGGGTCTGGAATAAACCAAGGAAGAGGGTGTCTCTAAGCTCGGAGCCACTCGCTGGGGCTCCTTCTGCCATTTCCTGGACACGGCCCCATGCTGGATGCTGCTCAGGGCGTTTCGCTCTGCTACAGGATCATCTTGGTTCAGCATCCCGGCAGCCCCGTGAGGTGGGAGCCATTTCTCTCCACTTGACCAATGAGGAACCTGGGCTCTGCAAGGTTGCCTGACCTGCTCAAGGTTGCACAGCTCAGATGAGGCCACGGGGGCCGCTTTGGGGCTGCGTCCTGCAGCCAGCAGCACCCCGCGTTCAGGTGCCACGGGGTGGAGCCTGGTGTTTGCGGCAGAGTGGTCCACCGGGGCCACCCCAGCAGAGCCCTCGGTGCTGGCCGGGGGCTCCAGCTCTGTCCAGGCTGATGTGTCCCTGGTTTGCTGGTCAGAGAGTCTAGCCTTTCTGCCCCATCTCCCTGGCTTAGCAGGTGGTGACCTTGTCCTGGGTGAGGGGGTGGGTGGGGGCAGGGACTCTGACAGCCCACAGGCCCTGCCCCAGGCTGGACAGCTCTGTCCCAAGCACACTGGACATCTGCCCAAGCAAGCAAGTCACCGAAGCGAGCCTGGGCTGGCAGTGGGCGGGCAGCCAGGACCCAGCTGCCGACAGCCTGTGTGTGGGCAGGGCGGCTGACCGCTCTGCTGGCGGAGAGCCCGTCTCCACGGCACCGAGCTTTAGCTGCCCATGTCCTCCCAGGGTCTACCCCGGCAGCCCCTGAACCACACAAGCCCCAGCCCGGTCACTGAAGGCACATTGTGGCTGGAGGCTCCAAGTGACGCCCAGCCCCACAACAAACTGACTGTCATTCATTCAAGGAACATTCATGAGCACTTTCTGAGGGCTGGGCTGGGGCTGTGAGTGTGTGCACAGGGCTGTGTGTGCACAGGTTCCTGAGTGTAAGGGGTGTGAATGTGTGCACAGGGCTGTGGGTGTATGTATGGGGCCATGAGTGTGTGCACGGGGCCGTGAGTGTGTGCATGGGGCTGTGAGTGTGTGGGGCTGTGAGTGTGTGGGGCCGTGAGTGTGTGCACAGGGCCGTGTGTGCATGGGGCTGTGAGTGTATGCACGGGGCTGTGAGTGTGTGCACGGGGCTGTGAGTGTATGCACGGGGCCGTGAGTGTGTGGGGCTGTGTGTGGGGCTGTGAGTGTGTGGGGCTGTGAGTGTGTGCATGGGGCCGTGAGTGTATGCACGGGGCCGTGAGTGTGTGCATGGATTGTCAAGTGTGTGTATGGAGTGTGAGTGTGTGCAGAGCCATGAGTATGTGCATGGCCGTCCTTGCTGAGCTCCCTGTCTAGTGGGAAGGTGAACAGGAGGCAAACAAATACTGTAGTTTCAGATTGCGATGAGGAACCAGAACTGAGAGGGAAGGTGGGCGTCCTACTTCAAGGAAGACCCACAAGCAGGGCCTCCCTGAGAAGATGCACAGGGACCTCCTGGGGCTAGTGGAGGGAACAGCATTCCTGGCAGAGGGAACAGGATATGCAGAGCCTCCTTCACCTGCTTGAGGGTCACTGAGGCTGTCATGTGCAGGGTGGGGTGGCCAGGGGCCGGAAGGTGGGAGGTGGGGGAGGTAAGGGCGGGGCGGTGGTGGGTGGGCAGGTGCGGTGGTCTGAGAGCCACAGGGCCAGATCACACGGGCGAAGAGACCTGGTGAGGAAAGCTTTTGGATGTTGTCCAGGTGCCACGGAGCGTTGCCACGTGGAGATGCTCGGTGGGGCCTGGATCGCAGCTCAACATCCATACATGAGCCGTGGGGCCTGGCTGCTCCTCACGTTTCATCTGCCATGGAATCGGGATGACTGTCACTGGTTCCTCATCTGCCCAGAGGTGTGGAAGGGGGAGCGTGGGGTACCTCGTGTGAAAGCCTGTGGCCCGGAAATGACAAACGCACACCCTCCTGAACACCAACTCCTTGGTCCTGGAAGCTGGCCAGTGGAGCAGAAGCAGGGGGTTCCCTCGAGGGCCCACAACCTGCAGATTGATTGCCACCCTCCAGATACGTCCAGGGCCACTTTCACTGCCTGCCTGTCTCCGCCCTCACGGGTGACCACGGACGCCTGGTGTCAAGGTGTTGGTGGCTGAGAAATACAAATCAGCTCCCTCATGCAATTAGCTGGTTTGCCAGGGGCTGGGGAAGCTTGTTGGGAGCTCTGATCCTTAAAAAAACCTATAAATTAAATTTTTATTGACTTTGGTGTAAGATGTTTTTTAAAGAAAATCAATGCTTTCACATCTTAAATCTTTTCCTCACTTCCCTGTTCCCCATGACCTGGATAAATACGGCTTTCCTCCTCCTCATGATGGAAAATTCCTTGGGGGGAGGGCTGGGACTTTCTGTCTGGGTAGGCACTTCCTGTTGTCCAAATTACAGGATTAGGTCGGCAGCAGCCCTGACCCAGCTTCAGTGATTGAGACCCTGTCTGTTCTCATTCCCCAGATGAAGTCTTGTTTCTCGGCGGCTGGGTGGAGCCTTCCCTCGGGCCTCTGCCAGGAGCATGTGTTTTTCGGAGGGGCCCTGACTGGGGGAGGAGCTCACTGCTTTTCTCCTGGGAGGGGTCGGGGTGGTGGTGCAACAGGAAACTCTGCTTTTCAGTGTCTGCCCCCAGTGTCCACATGGTCACTGGCCCACGGAAGTTGAGTGTGGCTGAACACCTGGACATGAGGATCTTCAATGTGACCACAGGGTGTCAACAGAGCCTCAGACCGGGGCTGTATGGAGAGGGCTCCCTCCCTCAGCCACCAACACCTCTGCCACAGGCACAGCTGCTCTTGTCCCTCGGCCAGGATGGATGGCCAGTGGAAGCCTGTTTCTTCTCAACTCACTTCCCCTACGCTCTGAAATCTTCTCTCTGGTTCCACCGTCCGATGTAAAGGCTGTGAGACGAGTCACGACCCACCAGGGTTTCAGAGAAGTGGGTTTCCAGGAGATGCTGAGCCACTTCTGACCTGCACCACTGTGGGAAAAGTCTCCATGTGGTTTCCCCAGAGAGGGAAGGACCCAGGTGTGCTTCGAGTTGACCTCTGCCACCAGCAGCTGCGATGTCCACTGACCACACATCACGGGCCCCTCTCCATGCCAGGTTCTGCGGGGGTCGTGACAGTGGGCAAGAAGCACACAAAAGCCGGGAAGCAGGCCACAGCCTGGGGGAGCTCCCGGGTGCAGAGGGGATGCACAGGAGTGCTTTGGTGGGGAGATTTGTGAGAACTCTGGGCTGGCCTTTGAGACAGTGTGGCCAGCCTCAGTTGTGTCAGCTCAACAGTCCATTCTTGGCTGCTTAGTGGAGCCTGTGATGTGGGGGTCAGGAGGAGGAGGCCATGAGGAGAGGGCAGGAGAAGTGTGCTGGGCCCCAAGGTTCTGGGGAGTGTTCAGTGCTGGTGGTGCTGAAGGGACAGCGCCCGGCTCAGCCGGCCCTCTGCGGTGGGCGTGGGTCTCTCCACCTGGAGTCCCGGTGAAAGCTGTCTCCCCAGGAAGGAGTTGGGCGTCATGTGCGTCTGAATTTTTCCACTCCTCCCCTCTGGATCCGTCAGTGCAGTCTTGGCAAAGATGGCTTGAGCCTGAAAGCTTTTCCCATCTATTTTTAAATAAATGGAATTCCTGTCGCTTGCATGAAATTCACCCCAACTGAACATTTTCACCATCTGCTTCATCTGGGTTGTGGCGGGGGGGGGGGAGGGGGCACTGGTGACCAGACTGCTGACAACGCACAGTCCCTGGTGTGGGTGACACAAAACTGAAAACATAAGTGATCAACGAGCCAGCTCCCCGAAAGGACATCCTGAACAGAGGAAGCAAAGATTTCCAAACCAAATGCAGGATTTGCCTTCCAGAACCTCTGAGAGAGGTGGCAAAGTCGCTGGTGCAGGCGCCATTTGCAGACCAGAGGACAGAGGGCTGCAGGGTGCACAGGCCACGTCAGAGCAGGTTCCCCTTCCAGTCTGGCTGTCGGTGCTCCCACCAGAGGGACCTCCCTCTCCCCACCACCCCCTCCCCAGGAGACTGTGAAGGAGCCGTGGCTCCTAAGACCTCAGGGATGTGTCCTTCTCTTTTCTAAAATGGACGAGCAGGTTTGCCTCTCCTCAGTATCCTGGAACGCCGGAGAGCCCAGACCCTGCTCTGTCTCAGTGGTCATGCATCTGCAAAAATGATTCCTGGAAGTCGCTTTTCTTTCATCCTCTGTGGACCAGCCCTGACCATGGGCCCACTTGGCTCTCACGTCACACCCTGAGAAGGGCTCTCCCAGGAGGGGTCGTGCCAGCTCAAGTGTGCCCCGTAGTCTGGAGCTTCCCCTTAACAGCAGGAGGTGGCCTGGCCCTTCCAGAGTTTGTGTCTGAGTTGCAGTCCCTTTGTCCAGTCTTCTGAAGAGTGAGAATCAGGGCTACCCAGAGGCCAAGGAGCAAAGCCAGCCAGATGCCAACACCTGCAGACCCAGCTTGTGAGGGTAATGCGGGTTGTCCCTTCTCTCCTTCTGCAGTCCAGGTCCCCCGCCTCCCCTCAAACGGACCAGGCTGGCATCTCCTTCCTCGTCTGGGCTCGCGGGGGTCCATGCGCTCAGAAAACCTGCAGCCGCCTGATGCTGGTGATCGTAGCTGATGCCTGGGCACGGAGGCAGGGGGGTGGGCTCAGGAGTATGGCCTGGGATGTACCTGTGCGCACAGGTGTGTGTGTGTGGAATCAGCTGCAGTCCGTCCCCAACATTCTAGAAGACTCACAAATCAGCACGGTGCCTGCATCAACCATTATGTTTTCTGCCTAACTAAAAAAAATAAATAAACAGGTCACGTGGCCACTAGCTTTGGAAACCAAAGGGTGGGCAGCACAGCTGACCTGGCGCTGGAGGTCGTGCTGTTATGAGCTGAGTTACCAGGGAGGACAGCACCAGCTACTGTACAGGGTCTTTCCCTTGGTAGACCCCACGGTGCCGGGCGACTGTGGGAAGAGCTGGATATAGTCAGGAGAGGCACCTGCAGCCAGCACAGTCCCAGCTGTGCAGAGGGAGTGAGCCCACGTGTGCAGGGGTCTCTCAGGGGCTGAGGAATGGGTCCCTTCGGCCTCCCAGCAGCAGGTTCCAGAGGGCTCCCCCCCAGGTCACCCATGGCTCCCTGACTGAGGGAGGCCACCTCTGCCCATTCCCTCCCAAGGGGACACCCTGCCATCTGTGTCCAGAGCCTACCCTCCTTTGACTGTGGCACCAGCATCCCCACTGGCCTCAGGCCTCAGTCTTGCCCTGGGGCCCACCCTCCATCCCCTGCCCTTGCCACAGGCACTTTCTGGGCTCTGAAGAACAAGGTCCAGGCCCCTTGGAGAGGCTTCCAGGGGTGAGTCTCTCAGGCCTGGCCTCTCTGGCCATCCTTGCCCCTTCCTGCCTCTGCAACCCATCCTTTCCCCTGTGGCCTCCCTTCCAGACTCCTTCTCTAAGGCCAGTGCAGGCTATGTCTTAGGAAGTCTCCCCAGATGCCCCCACACCCAAGAAGCCCAGGACCGGGGTCCTCATGCCTGGTTCACCTAGAGGCCATGAGCATAGGCCCCCGTGGGCTGGGCCATATAATGGAGAGCCCACAAGAGCCGTAACCTTTCTGCGCTTTGAGGTGTCCAGTCCCCTGGGCCTAGCTGGTAAGAATCTAACAGAGGTCAGGCGCTGGCACAGCTTTGGGACCCCAGGGAGAGCTGGGGGCCGCTAGGCGGTGCGCTCGCCTGGTCCTGACCACCTCAGAGGTGACCAGGGGACCGGGTGCCCTCGTCTGGGCACGCCTGTCAGGTGGACCAGGCAGGGGTCTGCCTGGGGCGGCGGGACGCCTAGCCCAGCCGGGTCCTCGCCTCCTCTCGCTTCCTTCCCCTCCCCTCTCCTCTTCTGCCTGTGCGGCGTCGCGGGGGTTAACGGGGGGCGGGGCGAGGCGGCGGGCGGAGCCCGCGCGGCCGCGGGCCAGGCACCGAGGCGCGCGCTGAGCGAGGTGGCCGCAGCGTCTCCGCGCGAGGCCCAGGCCTGGCAGGAGCGCGGAGCTGCCACAGCCGCCGCCGCCGTCGCCACCACGGCCATGCGGCTCCCGGGCCGGGGGCCTGGGCTCGGGCCCGCGCCGCCCCCCGCGCGCCGCCCCCGCTGAACCCGCCCCCACCGGGGCGCCGCCCGGCACCATGGTGCAAAAGTCGCGCAACGGCGGCGTGTACCCCGGCCCAAGCGGGGAGAAGAAGCTCAAGGTGGGCTTCGTGGGGCTGGACCCCGGCGCGCCCGACTCCACCCGGGACGGCGCGCTGCTCATCGCCGGCTCCGAGGCCCCCAAGCGCGGCAGCATCCTGAGCAAGCCGCGCACGGGTGGCGCGGGTGCCGGGAAGCCCCCCAAGCGCAACGCCTTCTACCGCAAGCTGCAGAATTTCCTCTACAACGTGCTGGAGCGGCCGCGCGGCTGGGCATTCATCTACCACGCCTACGTGTGAGTGCCCACCCAAGGGCGGCCGCGCGGGGGTCGCGGGGCACGGCCGGGGGACCGATCGGCCGCTGGAGGCCGCGGGCGCGCAGCTGCGAGCGATGGCGGGGCTTCTGTGTGCGTGTCTGAGCGCCCGCGTCGGTTACACCGCGTGCCTAGGGACTGAGTCGGAGGACGGCGTCCCCTGTTTAAAGCGAAGGGCGGAGATTGGAGAGCGAATTCTGAGAGATCAGGCAGGAAGGAGTTCAGGTCTGGGCGTTCAGGTCGTGGCGGGGGCGCCAGTCCCCCTCCCCCGCCGGCGGCCTGGCTGGGTTGCATCAGCCCCTCCCCCGCAGGATGGGGAGATGTGCGGGCGCCCCAGCCTCCCTTCCTCAGCCCGAGAGGCCCCTCCCCAAGGCCGCTGCATTGAACAAAGAGCCGGCCGGGGGGAGGGCGGCACTGCCAGTCCTGCCACTGGATCTGGACTCCTGGGGGGCCCCCTCTGGGTTGGGCTCCCCCAAGAAAGGGGAGATGGCCTACCCTCCCCTATTTCCCCCAAGCCACTCACTCTCCATCTGGGATGAGCTTCTGGGTTATTGAAATGAAGGAGGGTCCTAAGGTCTCTTCCCTCCCCCAGCCTCAGCTGAGGGCAGCGACTGTCCTGCCTGTGGTGCCTGCACCTATCCCTGGCTGCACGGGTCCCTCCCTGCTGCCCAGCCCAGCCCTGACCCCTCTCTGCAGCTGCTGGTTGGGGGGGCAGGTGTATGCCTGGCGCCCCCTGTGCACATTCTGGGTTCTGGACCCCCTCCTTGGCAGAGTGGACACCCAGGAGGATGGGTGCCACCGTCCTGGGGCCTGCCAGCCCTGGCCCTAGAAGGGGCTGTCAGTCTCCCCAGGACTGGTGTTCCGAGGACTCCTGGCTCTGGGGGCAGGGCCGGCGGCTGCCGGCCGGCATTGTGTGCACATGGATGTTTGTGTGTGGTGTGTGTGCGGCCGTCACTGTGTGTGCCAGTGCAGCCTCTGAGCATGCAGTGTTCTCTCCCATCCCAGCTGGACCAGGGCGGGACTCGGCCATTTTGTATGAAAGAGGCATTTTGGGATGGGAGTGAGGGGCGGATTCTGGGAAACCGTCTCTGACCAGGTGCCTAACTGGATGAGGGGTGTGTGCCGTGAGTGTGCCTGTGTGCCAGGGAGTGTGTGCTCTGGACAGACCCTCGTGGGATGAGGGAGAAGACCCCGGGAGGGAAACACCAGGCTGCTGGCGGGGAGGGTGTCGGGGGGGAGACCATAGTCCTGGGGACCCTGGGGCGCTGTCTGCAACCGCAGCACCGAGCCCCTCTGGGAGTCCTGAGAGGCAGGGGCTTCCCTGGGATGGCGTGCCAGCCCCCACCTGCCCGAGAGACGGCCCTGGCTCTTCCCGGGCGGGTGAGTGTGCTCAGAGCTGTTCACGCCTGGAAAAGCCCTGCGTCTCCTCACCAAAGGCCCTCCCACCACCACCTCCCTCCCCTGGGCTGGGGGTTGAGGGGGCTCCCTGTGGGACTGGCTCTGGTCAGCCAGGTCCTGGCCTGAGGTGACCTCTGGTACACGGACAGAGCCTGCCCCACAGTCTGGCGGCTGGGGCCCCCCAGTCTGACCCGTGGTGTGGCTGCTGGAGGGTTCTGTGCTCTGGGCACGAACATCCCTGGCTGGCAGCATTTCCTGGGGGTCCTCTCTGTATGGCCCTGTCCCCGGCCCTGAGTGTCCTCTCCCTGCCTGGGCCTGAAGTGGTCAGCCCCTCTGTGCCTCCTGGAAGCAGAGTGTGTGGGGAGCCGGGTCAGGCTGCTGCTCTGGCGAGTGTGGGGTCTGTGTCTCCAACTCAGGAGCCCCTGAATCAGGACGGGCAGGCCTGTAGTGCGTGGGGCTGTAGGGGTGTTGGTCCTTACAGTTGAGGCAGCCCTGCCCTTCAGCCTGCTCAGGACCCTCCTTGGCCCCTCCACCGAGGGCATGGGGCTTCCGTGAGCTCCCTTCACCCCCAGCTCACCAGCTCAAACTTGGGGAAGGCAGCCCCACTAGCAGGGGGGTTTCTTCCGGGGAGTGGGGTACGCAGGGGGGGACAATGCTTAAGAGCAGGATCTGTGGCCTCTGTTGGGTTAGGCACGAAAGTCTAGTTACAGAATCTCTGCAGGCCTCACTTTTCCCATCAGAAAAGTGGGCACAGCTGCTCCTTGACCCCAGGGCGTTGTGGAGATGAACTGTGTGGGCGTCTACTCCCCCAGGGCTGGCCAGTGGGCTCTCCCCAAATGGTGACACAGCCCTGTCCTGCTGTTGTTGCTCATCGCCCAGCCCCCAGGTCCCCAGTGGAATTCTCCAGCCCATCCTTGGGGCCTGGCCCCACCCCAACCTCCCGCCCAAGGCCCGAGTTTCCCGAGGGCATGGCCACCCCTGTGCACCCCCTTGCCCAGCACAGACTGGCTCATGTTTGTGTATCATTTGGTTTGTTGGTTCATTAATCAAATGAAGTTCCAGCCTCTTCTCCCCGGTGGGTGCTGAGTTGGGCCTGGGGAGGCCAGTGCAGGGCAGGGACAAGGCCCTGGGGCTGGCAGGCCTGCTGCTGCGGCCCGTCCTGGCTGGAACTAGTCCTCGGGTCTGGGCTGCCCTGAGTCCTCCTGGGCCACCTTTCTCCTGCCTTTTGCCACCAAAGCCTGGCTGCTGGGAGGTGGAGGTGTGCTGCCCTCTGGGTGTCCCCGTGGATCCTGGGGGGGCAGCTGCTGTCACAGGTGGGGAGGGAGGTGGTGTCTCTGTGGCCCCCAGGCTTGGTGGGTGTCAGGCAGACATGCCTCTGGGTGCAGAGCCGTATCCGTCACCCCCTCCACCTGTGAGCTTCTCCAGGCTTCCCTAAGTCAGGAAGGATCAGAGACGGGCCAAGGGGTGGGCCTGCCTGGACCCGCCCCTCCCAGCCCTGAGCCCTGGAGGGTCCCTCCATCTGCCTGCAGCTGGATGGAGCGCGGGCCCTGGGTGGGCGGACCCCGCCCCACAGGACCGGTCACCCAGATTTGGGCCGGCAGCCCAGGCTGCACGTGGGTCCCAGAAGCCACCAGGACAGGGTGGATTTCTGGCAGGCTGGGTTTGGATGGCTGTCAGCTGTGTCGTCAGCAGGGGTGAGGAGCTGGGTGGAGTGGGTGGGGAAGGGGCGCAGCTGAGCTGCAGGCAGCTCTGGAGACCCTCCTCCTCCACTGCCCGCCCTCACACCCCCGGGGCAGGTCTTGGGGCTCAGAAGGTCTGTGTGCCCACAGAGCGGGGGCGTCTTTGCATAAGAGGATTTTCTAGGTATGGTGTCTGGAGTTTCCATGAGTTTCTCAGAGTGGGTGTGAGCCACAGAAAAGGCCCCAAACCACCGTGCAGGGTTGTGTGTCTGGGCAAATGGGGCTTGTGTGGTTGCTTGTCTGCCCCAGGAAAGTCCATGGGGGGAGTCCTTTGACTGGCTGGGGTGGGTGTGCCGGCCACCCTGCTGCACTTGATGGGAGCCGAGGTTACTCCATCATGGAGGACTCTCCTCTGCATGGTCTATCTGCGGCTCCAGGGAGAAGTGGGAAAGGGAACTGCACTTATTATGCGCCGGCTGTGTGCTGGTCTCGAGTATTTCACACTGTGAGCCTGTGAGGGGCTCCGTCATCCCATTTTCACTGGTGGGGAAATGGAGGCCTTGAGAGGTCGAGTGAATTCCAGAATTGTCCCACTCAAGCCGAAAGGGGGGTCGAGTGCAGATTGCTTGACCTGTCCAGCATCCGAAAAGGCACTTTGAGTTGCCAGGATGAGACTGTTAAAAACAAGCGGGATGGAAAATGCCGTGAGGTCAGCAGAGGGGCTGAGCCCGTGGAGGCTGGGGCTCACTCGACAACCTTGCTCTGGAGTTGTTTTCTCCCGGGCTGGGCCACCAAGCCCTCTCCGTCCTCAGACAGCGTCCAGCGCGTCTGTGGAGGCCTCGGCGGTTCAGGGGCCCGTGGCTGGGGCTGTGGCATTATCTCCCGCTGCACAGCAGCGGGCTGGGGTCTAGGGTCTCAGGCCTGCTCCAGTCCCCTGCGTGACAACCCAAGTGGGGTCACACTTTTGGTTGCCCACAGGCCGCCTACAGCCCCCTCTCTCCGCCTTGGTCTGGTTGTCTTTGAGTGGCGAGTGTGGCCGGGGAAGTGGCCAGGGTCCCATCTCCGCAGGTTTCTTGGGAGACTGGAGTCTGGATGGCGGTATTCTCAACTTCTTCCGAGTCCCAGACCTCCCTGCAGTCCTCCTGAGAAGGAAATGTCTCTGACTGTAGAGTTGGAGGATCTTATGGAAATTTCCCCAAAGGCAAAAATGCCTGGAGGGTTTTGGTTTCCAGGGAAACGTGGGCTCATCAGACTTATCCTCAGGCCTCCTTGCAAGATTTCTCACCCTCACCAAATAATTTAAAGTGAAATTACTCCATGACAATAAAATAATTTTTAGTCACTGTGTGTAATTACACTGTGGAGTAAATCCCCACAAACACTCTTGTGTCTGCCAGGTAGCGGTGGGGTTCACAGGTTAGCGGAGGACGTCTCGGTTTTATTAGAAATCGGTACAAGTCAGATCCGCAGACTGGTCTCTGCAGAGCCTCAGGAGCACCCAGCTCGGCCGGCTGGGCCTGTGGGGTCTTCGGATGTGGGCACTGCTGTGCGTGAGGGTCCTCGCACCCCACCCTGTGGTGGGAGGCCGGGCTCCCGTTCAGAACGTGCTCAAACGCTGGAATGTTTCTGAAGAAACGGGACACTTCCTCAGGCTCAGTGCGAGAGTGGGTAGAGGTTAAGGGGGGTTTTCCCAGTTCGTTTTAGTTGATAAATGAACCCACAAGTCAATCTGTTAATCTCTGCGCTCCTGCCTGTCTGTGATGCAGGCCCAGCGCGTCTGCATTGCACCGTGCAGCACGGTCTACCGAGTCCCTGCTTGTGAGGGCCATGGGCCTCGCCTCCGCCCTCCAGGGCTTGGCATTCTGAATGCCCCTCGGAAGGGATGGGGTCCAGAGGGCCGGGAGCACCTGGTGGCGTTTCACGGCGGCGCCAACTACAGGCCTTGAGTTCGGGGAGGGGGAGACCACGCGGAGGGCTGAACCTCTGCACAGAAGGACGGGGGGGCGGACACGCAGCGCATGTTCTGGGCCCTCTGAGCGTCCACTGGAGTTGGGCGGGAGGGCTCCGGCTGTGTCCTGTTAAAGGCTCAGGGTGGTAGGTGGGCCCTGGGCTGGAGGTTGCTGCCCCTTCCAGACGTGACGCTTATGAGGGACATTGGCGTGTGTCTCACGTCTTGTCACTGCCAACATGCTGTGTGGGTTACCTGGCAGGTGGGTCATTTTAAGTACTCGCGAGTGTAGATGTGGGCTCGCTCCTACGTGGAAATGGCCGGTGTGTCACCAGCAGGTACCGCCTGGCTCCCCCAGTGAGGTCGTGCGGCTGTCTCTGCCCCTCGTTAGGCGTGTTCCTTGAATGGTTCCCTTCGCGTGGCGTGAAGTTCTAACCTGTGAACCCAGTTCAGGGGGCGTTTCGGGCAACGGACGGTGGGTGGTGGGCACTGTGGGCTCCGGGCAGCCTGATGCTCGTGTCCTCGTCCGTAATGCGGGTGACAGCTCTGTGCTTGCCTCCCATGATGCACTCGATGCCGCGCTTAGTGGGCACAATGTTCACGGAGCTCGGCGCCTGTGTCGTACCGTCACCGTGACTGTGGGTCAGCAGAAGGAGTGACCTCGTCCTGAATGGAGAGTGGAGGGCCGGGTGGATGAAGGTTGGCATGTCCTGGGCAGCACCCTCGGCCATCCGCCCCTCAGCCCAGCTTTGCCAAGTTCTCAGTCCCATCGGCCAGTGACTAGGCCTGGGTGAGGAGGTCTGGGGCTGCAGTTAGTGAGGCCCCACGTTTCCACATGAGGCCCCGGTCTGCCCTCAGACGCATGCTTGGTGTTTATCCAGGGCGGTGGACATTTTCCTAGAGGGGAATGCTTGCTCTGCAGCTGCCTGGGTCCTGGGAGATGTCTTCCTGTTCACGGCTGAGTGACAGCCGTTCCCAGCATCCTGTGCCTCTGAGCATGGAGACAGGACTAGTTTTGGCTTGAAAAACACCATTGCAGGCAGATTGCACCAGTGGACCCCTGGACCCTAAAGAACTGCCCTGGGGACACCAGGTTTCCATGCGGCCTGCATCCTGAGGAGCCCCCCACTCTCCTGCTCTAGGTCATGTGGTGACTTAGCTCCGCGTGGGCCTCAGGGCTGAGCTCACCTTCAGACGTGGGACCCGGAGCGTGGGAGGCTCCTGCCACGCACGCTGCTCTTTCCTGCAAAGCGGGTGCTCGGCTGTGCTTTCTGACAGCAATTTGCTGACAGCTCCCACAGCCTCTTCAAATGGCACCTCATTTGTGGCGATGCACCGGCTGTCACCGGAGGAGGCAGCGCGTCTTCCTGTTAGGGCTGCGTGGCACCTGTCCAACCTGCCCGATAAAGCGGAAGCAGCTTAGTTGGATCTGAGGCAGAAAGAAGAGGCACGTGCAGACCCAAGATTGTCCCCAGAGAATGTCGTCTTCATGCCACGGGGGAGGGTTTTGAGCAAACAGCAGTGGTTCTGGACATGCCTCGGGTCCGCCCTGCCCCCGGCCCCTGCAGCACCAGCCTTCCCTTCACTGTCTGTGCCGACTGCGGGGTGGGTCCTACTCCCTGCAGAGGGATGCATCCCGCCAGCTCGTGCTCAGCGCGCTTCCCTGGTGGCTGGTGGCACAGCAGTGAACCCGCGAAGCGAATCTGTGGCCTTTAACTAGTCCTTGGTGAGGTGGGTGTGTGCAGGAGAGGGTCAGTGGCAGAGAGATGACTATTTCTGGACCCTTCTATTCCTCATGTGAATTAAGAAAGCCATGGCCACAGAGTTGGAGGGGAGATGGTGCCAGGCTGTGTAGCAAGGGCTGGTCTGGAGTTAGGGAGAGGGAGGGCTGGAGTTGTTGTTTGAAGCGGGGACCACACTTTTAATTCATACAGAAGAAAATAGGGCTGAAGACCTCGAGGGTCCTGGTGCCCCTGGATGGGAGCACCCTGGCCGTCTGGGACCTGCATTCCAGAGGCTGCTGGACCAAGGCATCCCAGTAGGAGCTGTAGGGTCAACATGTCCAGAAGAATAAGGTGCTTCTAAAATGATTTGCCTTAGTTTGTGTGGCTTTCTCTGCAACCCATTCAGAGTTGTCTTGCTGAGTGTGCCAGGCTGGTGAGCCATGGGGCGGGGGCCAGGGGCTCATTGCGAGGAAAGAGGGGCCCCTCCTGGCGGTCACACCAAGGAGCGCCGTCTGCAGGTCTGAATGCTGATTGACTAAGGAACCACTTGTTTCTAAAGTAGCCTGCTGCCAGCCCTGCTGAGCACCCCTCGCTGGCCGGGGTGAGCCCTTTCCCGGTGGAGAGTGGAGGGAGTGACACTAAGGGCAGGGACACAGGTCCTGGCGTGGGGTCGTAGGGTCGAAGCTAACGTTTCCTTCTGTAAAGTGGGCCTGGGCTCTGGTTGGGTGTGGGGTTTGGTCACGGTGGGGGGGGTCTCGCCGAGGGGGTTTCCTAAGCCTTGGATGCATGTTCCCGTGAGAACAGGCGAGAGCACCCTGTCCCCAGGACGCTGCGCGTTGGAGCGAGAGCAGGGCTGGTGACAGGATTCCTCTTGGCGGCTCACATGCCTGTCGTCATTCAGCCCCAGACGCTGCGGCTCGGCCCCAGGGAGGGCTCAGTCACGGACCCAAGGCCACGTGCTGGGAAGGCGCGACCAGGGTTCAGGCTGCGCAGGCTTCCCCATGTGTGCAGCGAGGAGACCCCACCCTGGGGGAGGTAACATGCCCACAAGGCTCTGGCTTCTCTCCAGCCACCAGCTGTCTAGAGCCTCAGTTCCACTGCCCAGCAGCCGGGCCTGGCCAAGGGGAGGGGACGCTGGGCTGAGTAGGGCCACGCCTTTCCCGGCAGCTCCTTGAAAGGCGTGATGGTTGGGGCTGTGGCTGCTCCACCTGGGCAAACGGGAGGATGGCTGTGTTCCGGGCGGCCAGCCCTGAGTCTGACCTTTGTCTCCAGGACGTGCTCCAGAGCTGAGTGTCGTTGGGCTCTACTGGTTACCCGGCTGGAGTAAAATTAGGTCTTTGATTTTTTTGGATTGCTTGGAATAATTTTGTAAATGTACAGAACAGGATTTGTTCCAGAAAGTCCTAAAGGGAGTCACTGGAAACACAGTGTCTCCAGAGATCCCTTAGTCATCTGTGATGGCGGCAGGTGGCAGCTCCCATTGGGTGTATGGTGCCGAGTGAGCCTGGCCGGCAGGGAGCACCCTTCTAGATTGTTCCTGGCTGCCTGCAGAGTACAGCCATCCCCTGCCCAGGCCTGTCCCTCCTCTGGGTCCCGTCTGGTCTGTTCCTTCCCTCCATGGAGCCTCAGCCTTGACCTAACTAGAGAGCTTAGAACTTTTGGGTTTGCTTTCCCATTTAGGCTTGGAAAACATATTTGAAGGTTTGTAGCAGGAAAAGGCCAATTTCTCCTAGGATCCCAGGTTTTGGGCAGAGGTGGTGAAAAGCTTCTGGAAGCACGTTAGTGGGTTCACCAGAAGGGGTGTGGAAGTGGAAGAGCTGCAGCGAGAGCTCGGCTGATCAGATTCTGCTTTCTGCGTGCAGGGCACTAAGCTGAGCAGTGAGTGCTGCCTTGGCCCATCAGTGGACAGGTCACTACGGGAACCCACCGGGCCCACGGGGGTTTGGAAGTTTGTTCACCCATGGAGACCGAGCCTCGATGAGGGATGTGCTGGCAGCACCGGTGGGGCCCTCCAGCAGGAGTGCAGGGCCTTCTGGTTTTCTCTGGGAGCAGGCAGAGCAGGGAGGTGGGGCATTTGGGGCTTAGAGCCCCACCCGGCTGGGAGGCCGGATGGGTTTCCCTTCGCAGATGGTGGGAGAGGCCCATGCAAGATGGTGCTGGCCATGGTCCTGACCACGAGCCCGTGCCTCTCTCCTCATGGGCACCAGCCCCAGCCCCAGCCTGTGGAGAGTGGGAGACTAAGCCCACCGCCGGCTGGCCCTGGGGAAGGGGCTGTGCGGCTGGGCCTCTTGGGGCAGAGACATGTGGGCACCACTTCTCCTCATCTGCCCACTTGCTTCCATCTCCAGATTCAGCCGTTCGTGCTTGCAGGGTTCTTTCCTCCCCAGTTAGCGTTCTCGCCAGCGTTTTCAAGACAGTCCTCTCCCACATGTGCCATTTAATTAGCTGAGAGCTGAATTAATATCGTGTGGATGGAAATCAAGTGTCTCAACCCAGGCAGTGAGCTGTCAGCACTGCGTCTGAGCGAGGGTGCGCCGGCAGCATCTTAAAGAAACACTTGGTTATGGTTTATTTTCTTTTCTGATTACAAAAATAATACATGCCCACTGTAGGAAATTGGGAAGATGTTGAAAAACACGAGGACGAACATTTTTCTGTCCTGATTTATTTCAAGCCTCTGCATTTCTTAGATGAGATGGGATTCAGACTCTACCACCCTTTTTGTGTTAATGGTGTGTTGTGCAATTTCCTCGTGGAATTAGATGTGCTCGCGCGTGGTGAGTACTAGGCTTCGTCTGCGTCGTAATGGCTCCTGGTGTTCCCTGGGGTGGGTGACGAGGAGCCCTGTCCTTGACTCCCCCTCACCCTGTGTCCTTGGGGGCTCAGTGGCTTGGGGAGGAGACAGTGGCCATGGGTGCTGGCCTGGAGAATAGACCCTGAGCGAGCACACGCCTGGTGGCCGCCCCTGGGGTCAGGACCAGGGCTGGCCCAGGAGGGGGCATTTTAATGGAGTCCCTGCTTCTGGGTGAGCCCTCTATCCCTGGAGGCTGAGAGAACACTCCCTAGGGATGTTTTTAGGGGACCAGTGTGCCAGAGCTGTGAGCCCTGGGAGCAGGGAGGGGAGGGCCAGCCTGAGAGCTGGTTGAAGTGTCTTCAGGAATAGTCTGGGGGAGACTGACGTTGGGGAGCAACAGAGTGGGAAGGCAGGTCTGTGAGGGGCCCTCGGTCAGGAGAGCCATTGTTGGGGTGCCCTGTTCTCCTGTAAGTGAGCTCCTGTGCTCACGAAGAGAACGTGGGATGTTGCGTGGGGGAGAATGTGGTCCAAACTGATCCCCTTGTTGAGGGAGGACCACCTTCCCGCCAAAGGTGATGTCTGCTCAGTGGCTTACAGGTTCTGCTCCCCGTGTCCTGATCCCAAAGCTCATGCCCATGGCAGGGCCGACTCCTACCCACTCCCACCCCTGCACGGTGCTTCCACGGGACGAGGCCGAGGGCCCAGCAGGCGGGGGATATGGGACCTGCAGGGGCAGGAGTCAGCCATGATGACCATCTGCTCAGCCGTGGTGACCTTTGGCTCAGGCCAGCTCCCTGGATAGAGAGGCACTCGAGGGACTCCAAAGGTGCTGGCGTTGGGGGCACGTGTGGCCGGGGAGCTTGGGACAGGCAGGCCTGGGGGACACACCCCAGGTCTGGGGGCCCTAGAGTGAGCCGGAGCTGGAGGAAAACCGAGGCTCACAGGATGAGGCCCAGTGTCAACCATGGAAGAAAACACATTCCAGAAGAGGAGACCCCCAACTCTCGAAATCAGGAGCGAGTTGCCGCCGGCTCCCTGTGGGTGGCAAACACGTGTGTCGACACCCAGGCTTCACAGGTTGAGGGTGGGGTCCGTTCTGGCCCCCGACTGGCCTTGGAGCAGGTGTCCTTTGTCTGGTGACGGGGATGGGTCTCCTGCCAGTAGGGTGGGTACCAGGGGCTGGGGGCATCTGGAGGGAACAACGTGTGGAAAGGCGTTCAGCTCTCCCACCCAAATCGGTCCTGTCACAGAGGGAAACTGAGGCACAGGTGGGGAGGGCACTGCCCGGGCACAGAGCTGCCGATCGACAGGCAGGTCAGGGGGTTTAGCAGCCATTCAGACCTTGAGAACTGGCCTTGTTTCTTTTCTTTTCTTTGTTTGACATGTTCACAATGAGGGGTGACCACTGGGCTCTCTCTCGTTTTAAAGCTTTTCTATCGCCCTGTAAAACCCCCTGAGCCCTGTCGTCCCCGTGTTCCCTCCACCAGCCCCTGGGGCGGATTTGCCGGTTCTGGATGTTTCATGTAAGTGGAACCACGCAATGTGTGGCTTTTGTGGCTGGCTTCTCTCCCTGTGTGTCGTGTTGTTAAGACTCATCCGGGTCGCCACACGACTCAGTACTTCACTGCTTTTTAAGGCTGGACAGTATTCCTCCGTGTGGATGGCCCGGTTATCTACCGTCATCTGCCAGTGACACTTGGGCTGTTTCCACCTTTAGGCTGCTGTGCACGGAGCCACTGTGAACATTTGTGTACGAGTTTCTGTGTGAACACGGGCTGTCATTCTCGTGGAGCGTGGCCTTGTTCTCAGTGAGTGGTGTTTGCCCCGTCGTGGCTCACGTGTGGTCAGGCTCCCCGAGGCAGCGTGCCGCTCCTGGTCTCAGGACCCCCCCATTGTGCCTTTGGAAGCCCTCTGGGTCCCTCCAGGACACAGGTCTCCTGTCCATGGGCCCCTTCTTGACCCCTCACTCGCGGCCCGTCCGGCAGTGTTTGGAGGCAGCGCGGTGTGTGCCATCGAGCCCTGTCTGAGTGGGGCTGTGGGCCTTTGCTCTTGAGCTGGATCCGACCTCGGTGAGGGCAGTCTTGACCATCACTTGTGAGGACACATGGGTCACCCCTGTGTGTAGGTTCTGGCTGTGCTCTTGGGGGGCCGGGTGAGCAGAGTGGGCAAGGAGAGTGAGTGGACGCCTGCTCAGAGGGCATCGGCACTGGGAGAGGCCGGGGCCCCCAGCAGAGTAAACTGGAGGGAGTTGGGGGCTGGGCAGCCTCTCGAAGAAGGTGACATTGAAAATGAAACCTGGAGGACAAGGAGGTGGTGGCCCTGAGGTGGACATGCAGAGAAGAGAATTCCAGGCAGTAAGGGGAGCCCGTGCAAAGGCCCTGGGGTGGGGAACTGGCTGGGGGAGGCTGAGAATAGGCAGGAGGGGGGTGGCTGCTCTTCCTGTGGTCTTAGTGGTGAGGGCGTCAGAGGTGGATGGAATGGAACACATGGGATGGAATTGCCAAGATGAGGTCTTGGGAGGGAGAGGGAGGTCCAGGAGGATTGCCTGGTTGGGGGCCATGAGCCTGGGGGCACTGCTGTCGTCTGTGAGAAGGCTGGGGGTGGGGAGGCAGAGGTGACCCAGGAGGGCAGAGGGGGAGCCCCAGGTGTGGGCATGATGGGGACAGGGGTCACAGATACTGCCTAGGGATGTGGTTGGACTCTGATGTGGATGGGGGAGGGCCCTCAGGTCCAGCCCCTGTGGTCTGTGTGGGGACAGGTGACCAGTGGGGAGCAAATGACCCCATGTGGAGCCACGTCTCCTGGGATTGAGTGGGTGGCGTTTGGGGAAATGGCCTTTCTGATGTGCTGAGCCAGCGGGTTTCCTGCCAAGGCCCCGTGGGGACAGCTCCTCCCACAGTCTGCAGCTCCCGGAGCATCTGGGGCTTCACCTCAGGTGACCGCTCTTTCGGGGCGGGGGGCTGAGGTCTGCAGCAGGCGAAGGGGGCCTGGGGGTCCCTGTGATCTTGGGCCTTCTGAGGAGTGAGTTGTTATGGAGCGATGGCCAGGGACGGTAGGACCCCTGACATCCACAGCCCCCCAGTCCTGAAGAGAGCCCGTGGCCGAGGCTTCAGAGGGACACTGGCCATCCCAGGGACACTGGGCAGTGGGGAGCATTGAGGAGTCCCCTGAGAGCACCATCCTGCCCTGGGTGTTGGGAGAGAAAGGGCTGGATGGGGGGGTGGTGGTGCAAAAAGGCTGTGGATGTGGAGTGGCTGTCGGGGCCAGCTGGGGGAGGGGGCCAGAGTGGGGCCCAGGCCAAGGCCGTTTGTGGAGGCCTCGAGTGCCGAGCCAGGAGCTGGACCCTCCGAGGGTCTGGGGCTCCCTGAGCTGGCCTGTCTGATTCAAGGCACTTACTGAGTGCTTGCTGTATGCGGCACATCCCGAGTGCTCTCACTCCACGGCCTTGGGCTCAGGTGGGTGCTGCCAAGAACCTGTCATTCTCCAATGAGCAGGCTCAGACCGGGTGCCGGCTGACGGGGGGGTCTGGGGGTGGGCCACACCGCCGGTGAACCTCGGCTTCAGGAGGGGCATCTGCATGTGCAGCCATCTCGGGAGGGCAGCCTTCTGCTCCCTCGACCCTGGTGGGACCTCACAGTGATTTCTCACGTCTGGTCTGCTCCTGGAGCAGCCGTCAGCCACCCGGTCTTTCCGTCACGCCTGGAGATTGGAAGTGGCAGTGGGTCCTGGAGGCAGAGCAGTTCATTAGGGGAGAAATTAGATTCCAGGCTGCAGCGCCAGCCGCAGTCCTAATGGACAAGGCGGGCGGGAGGTTCCCCGGGGAGCCTGGACGTGGGTCTGGACCAGAGGGGACCGGCTTTGGCCTCACCTTGGCTGCTCATTCAACACTGGGCCTTGCTAGGCTCCCCCGGCCCCCAGGGAGGCCCAGCCTTATTGGAATGGATGTTACTCTGGGGAGAGGTGGTTTCTGCAGGGGGCACCCAGGACCCCTCCCGTGCAAGGGGGTGCTCAGGCTCGACCCGGCATGGCCAGGGCGAGCTGCTTCAGAGCCTTCATCTTCTCATCTGTAAAGTGGGCGAGAGCATCTTCCTGCCTGAGGGCTGTCATGTGCCTGACACGTGGTAGGCCGTGAATTCTAGCCCGTGGGGCCATGGAGAGGGGAGGCTCAATGTTGGGGACCCCTCCCGGCCCTGCGTGAGAGCAGCCACAGGGGCTGGGGCTGAGTGCGTGGGTTGCTGAAGACACAACTTCCCTTCCCCCCACCGCTGCCGTTCGCTTGTTAAATGTTTATTTCATTAAATATGTAAAACAAGATGAATAACCCCAGCATCTTCTGAGTCAGGCTTTGGAGGGAGCGACAGAGTCTGACTGTGGGATCGACCATGGGGCTCCGTCCCCGCCTGCGCCATGGAACCCTCCCTGTGGACCCCCAACAGCAAAGGGGAGTCAGTAACGAGGCAGCAGCGTCTTTGCAATGTTTTTCCAGAAAAGAAATATTCCCTGCACTCAGATCGGGGGAGGAGGTGGGAGGGGAGAGATGGAAGCAGAGGGGTCTCTCCCTGGAGGTGGGGGACACCCCCTCCTGAGAGTGCAGGGGCAGGCAAATGCACACCCACGCACACACATGTGCACCCCAGGACCTGCGGGTACAGCTGTGGGCTGATCACCATGAGGGGTGTTGTCAGGCCTCGACTGGGGGCTCCTCTGGCTCATGCCCGTGACTCCACCACCCTCGGTCCCTCCCATCACCTCCAACCTGCCCTGGGCCCCCTCCGTGCCCCGCCTCTCTGTACATCAGAATCCTAGCCCTCAGGACCCTCCCGTGCCTCTGCCTGTTTCAAGAGAGAGGTCCCGCCTCTACTCAGAGCTCAGGCTGCGGCTTAGAGGTCCCTCCTGATGTTTGGCTGAGGACTGTCCTGTTGCTGACTGAAGACAGTCCATTTGCTGTGGGTCCTGGAGTGCAGGGGTCAACCCCCCTCAGAGCCACTTGTGAGCTGGGTGCTCTGGCAGGCTCAGGGCCTGGGTGCGTGTTGGGGACGTGGCTTGTTCTGCCAGTGCTCGCTCTCCAGGTGGCCTGTGTCCCCTCGCTCAGGTGAGCACTGGCTGAGGTCCCTTCCCCGTGGCCCATCCTGGCCCTGGAATCTGGGGCTGGGGACCAGCTGCTAGAGATATGTCTTATCTCCTTGGCAACTGCTGCTGGGGAAGTGTGCAACACAGAATTCATTACCATAATTAGCCCCAGGCTGCAGGAAAACCACCCTGTCCTGCCAACGGAGGTGCCTTCCACCTCCCACCTTTCTTTCCCTGTAGCCTGGACAGTTCCCAGGCTGGGGGGCATGCAAACGGCCCCCCTGCGCCCCGGGGCCTTGGCCCTGGTGTTGGAGAGAGGTGGCCCGGGTGGTGCTGGGCGTTTAGCTGAGACTTGCAGCTAAGGGACAGGGCTCCCAGCCTGTGGGGCCAGTGGAGCTGTTCACAAGTCCTGTCTTGGGGGGAAGCAGACCCAGCCAATGTTCCCCACACGCATCTCCCCAGTGCCTTTCCTGAGGGGAGGAGGGGGAAGAGAGGTTCCTTCTAATCCACAACTGCTAGCTCCTGAGAGTGTCAGGAGCCAGAATCCAGGATGCCAGGGCTCGCCAGGGCAAGAAGGGCCTGCGGGAAAGAAGGCAGGGCATCTGCCATGCTCACGCCCCCGGGTGTCTGCAGGAAGCTCCGGGTCTGCTCAGGGCCCCGGCCTGACTGCAGCCAGTGACCCCGTGATGTGCTGGGAGGCTGTGGGTGATTATGCCCCGCGTTGTCCTGCGGGAGGGTGGCACCTCGGGTCTGAGCTAGCCCCCTCCCCTGGGCTGGACCCCAGTGAAGTGTCCCTTATCACTGAGGATGCCGTGCCTCGGGACTGTGAGGCCAGGAGCAGAGCCCCCTGCCAGCCTCGCCGAGCCTCAGTTTCCCCATCTCTGATGGGCATGAGTTTTGGATGTCCCACGGGGCCAGGATGGCACTGTGTGCTGAGCAGGGGTGGTCGCTGGTCACCGAGGTGCCTGCAGACAGGAGGACGCCTGGAAATAGATGTATTTTCTCCATTTTACAGCTGCTGGGAGAAGTGGCTGAGGGGTGGAGGGAATTAACTAGCATGGCAGCGTTTCTCTCTTGCTCTGTCGGGTCCCCTCCCTGGGCCTGGAGGTGTGGCTGGGGTGTGGGTGCCCCCTCTCCGTGGGAGTCTATCTGTCTTTGCTCCAGACATGACAGGGAGCTGCATACGGCTGCCCAGTCTCTCTTTCCTCCTCCTCTCCTGTGTGGGCATGCCGCGCCTCTTCCCCGAGTGTCCGGCCTGCTGCCTCCCCTGCGCGCCCCCGCCCTCAGGTGCCATCTGTGGCCATCTGTTCCCAAAACTTCAAAAACAAAGCTTGGAGCGTCGCCGGCACTCTCTGGGGAGGGGCCGCTGGGGAGGGTCGGCTTCTCTGAGGAGTCTGCTCCCCTCCGCCTGCCGAGTGGGAACCTTCCCAGGGACGGGCTGTGGGTTTGTCTACTCCTGAGTCGCTGGTGTGGATGGATGTCCAGTCACGGCCTGCTAGGAATGGCTGCACATCTGTACAGCATAGCCAGGCCATTCTGGAATGTTCCGAGATGCCGAGTTAGAGCCGCACTTGGGAAGCAGGGCTAGAGGTGGTCACCTTGGGACCTGGGCCTTCTCTTCTTTACTTTAGAGGAGTGTTTTTATACAGCACGAGGAGCTGGCCTCTGTGGGTGCAGCCCTGGACTCAGAGTCTCCTCCACGCGGGGATGACCCGTTCTCCAGTTGGGTCAGACTCACCCTCCGCCTGTCCTAGGACTCACTGTCCTCACCCCCTCTGGACTGCCCACTTGCTCTGCATTCTCCTGTCTTGTCCCTGCCAACTGCTCTTCACCCTGCAGGACCCGTCCTCGTGGACACCTCCTCAGGGAAGCCCACTGGATTCTGTGTCTCCCCTGGGCTCCCCGTATCACACCGCCAAGCCGAGCCAGGTCTGGGTGCCGTTCCTGTGATGGGTGATGGTTTCAGTCTCCCAGCGCCCAAGCCTCCACGGTCCTGACCTGCAACCCTGGAATTCTCTGAGCTTGGTCCCTGCAGACCCACTGTGTGCATGGACACTTCTTCCCCATGGAGTTGGGAGAAAATACCACCAGGCAGACAGAGAATTACGAATATAAGGCACACGAGATATCTGGACATTTTTTTCCAGGGCTGTTAATTGAATGAATTGGCTAAAGAGCAAAGGAAATTAATTGCGGTTTTGAAATGTGACCATTTCTCCGCGTGCGTTTTGTCTGTGCCAGGGGGCACTGCCGCGCCTTTGTATCTGCTGTCCGTGCCTCTGCCCAGGAGCCGGGAGCACCTCAGGAGACGTCCTCAGGGGCCGCGCTCCCGGGGAGGGCCGGGTCACCCGTGGGGAGGGTCTGGGTGTCTCTGGGAGCCTTTGCCAGGGCTCTTTGGGGCACGTGGGGCAGGGCTGCTGGAGGTGCCCCGGCATCGGGCTGAGGTTCGGAGTTCCCGGTTCTGAGCAAACTCGGTGTAGCCTGGGCTCATGTGCGGGCGGGACGTCCAGCGGCAGGATGCCAGCCGGACTGGGCCAGGCTGAGCTCAGGTTGGACCACGCAGCACTGGCCCCAACGTGTCTCAATCCCCACACTGGGGAGGCTGGTGGTCTTGACTCCCGGGGCCGGTGGAGCTGGGGTGATGAGGTGTGCAGGGCGGTGATGACACACAGGAGGGGCATGGTGTGGGGCCCCTGTCCAGCTTCCTCACACCTGGTGCTTTATGCTTCTCAGGAGCCCTGGACCCTCGTCCTCAGCCATCAGGGGCTCTGCTCCTGGATACCCCACCCCCACCATGTCTGCTTTGGCTGGACACTCTGGCTGGTGGTTTGGATGGGGCCTCAGCGTCCACGCTAGCTGCACAGCGGCTGCCGGTTCCCTTTGGTTGGGCACTGCTGGGCCCCTTCTTGCAGCTGCACAGCACGGCCAGCAGACGCAGGTCCAGCGGGCGAGGGCACTGGCGTGGGTGTTTGTGAAGGCTGGTGCTGATCAGGAGACAGGAAGGCTTTCCGCCTCTGAGCCTAGAAGGAGAGAATGTTTATCGGACGCCCTCCGTGGGGCAGATGCCTGGAGCCTGCTCCTTTCTTGTTCTTGCAGCGTCCAGGAGGCCGGGTTCCGTTCCCTCTTGACTGAGAGTTTTGGGCACTTCCCCAAAGGGCGAGCCTGTGAGGGTGGGCGTCCTGGAGAGCATTGGGCGGCCCCAGGCGTCGCGTGGAGCCCTGGGGGGCGACTGCCAGTGTGTCCCCTCTGCTCTGCCCTGGTGGAGGGCGCGGGGCTCTGCTCCCGCAGACACAGCCCTGGGCCCTGGCTCCCGTGCTCCTCCATGCTTTCCCTCTGTCTTCCAGGTTCCTGCTGGTCTTCTCCTGCCTCGTGCTGTCCGTGTTCTCCACCATCAAAGAGTACGAGAAGAGCTCGGAGGGCGCTCTCTACATCCTGGTGAGCCCTGCTCACAGGCGGGTTGGGAAGAGGTGGAGGAGGTGGAGGGCCATCTGTCCCTCATCCCAGACCCCGCCCCCTGAGAGCCTGCTGGCCCCGCGGCTCCTTCTAGCCTCCCCTCCTGGCATTGGTGACATTGCAGTGTCAGCCTCCACCTGCCCCCCCCAACACCCACGCCCACCTGGTCCCTCCTTGTGTCGTCACGGTGCCTGGTGGCCCCACCCCCCCATACCCCTCGTCTGTTCCCACCTCCCATTCTCTCCAGAGCCGAGGAGAGGTGTGGGGTGTCCCCGGCAGACGTGGGCGCCAAGCGAGGGTTGTGAAGCTCAGCAACCCTGTGACGGCAGAGGCGGGCGCCATGGCAACCACAGTGTAATTTCTGTGTTGCTATTGGTGACCGAGGGGCGGCCCCTCTAGGAGGCTGATCCTGAATCCAGAATGCACCTCTGGGGAGCCCCTGCCCCCTGCCCATCCTGCCCTCTGTCCTGGGGCTACCCCAGGCCAGGGGTGGGGCCACACCTCCTTTGCAGTTACCTGGGACCCTCCCTCAGCTCTGCCTTCCGTGCTTCCCGCACCAACACCAGATCACCAGGGTAGGACAGGACCCCTGACACCAACACCAGTTCTCACAGGACCCCCCACACCAACACCAGCTCACACAGGACAGGACGCCCCACACCGACACCAGCTCACCCAGGACAGGACGCCCCACACCGACACCAGCTCACCCAGGACAGGACGCCTCACACCGACACCAGCTCGGCCAGGCCAACCCCAGCTCCTGCCCCAGGCCTGGCGCTGGCTCAGCTGCAGCCTCCCCTGCAGGAAATCGTGACCATCGTGGTGTTTGGCGTGGAGTACTTTGTGCGGATCTGGGCCGCAGGCTGCTGCTGCCGGTACCGCGGCTGGAGGGGGCGGCTCAAGTTTGCCCGGAAGCCCTTCTGTGTGATTGGTGAGGCTTGGTTGGGGGAGGGGGCCAGAGTGGGGTGCAGGGATGGACACAGGCCCTGGGAAGGAGCTGGGTGTCTGTGTTGGCCCGGGAGGCCAGGCGAGATCACAGGACCCATTCCTTCGGGAAGTGTCCTCTCACCCACCCGCTTGGCATTGGAGCCTGTGGTGAACATGGCCTGAATGGCAGGAGGGGCAGCCTGTGCCCAGAGCAGTGCTGGTGGACAATAGTAACCATCCCCATGCCGGGTGCTCCACCTGCACTACCCGTCCATCTGTCCATCCTCCTGGACCGGTGGGGGGGCCCCATCCCCATCTGCAGCCAGAGATGGAGGTGCAGAGGGGCCGCCCCCACCTTGAGCTCCGCCGTCTCCCACAGACATCATGGTGCTCATCGCCTCCATTGCTGTGCTGGCTGCCGGCTCCCAGGGCAACGTCTTTGCCACGTCGGCGCTCCGGAGCCTGCGGTTCCTGCAGATCCTGAGGATGATCCGCATGGACCGGCGCGGCGGCACCTGGAAGCTCCTGGGCTCCGTGGTCTATGCCCACAGCAAGGTGAGCCGGCCGCCAGGCAGGCGCGAGGGCCCCCAGTGCTGGGGTGAAGGGGCGATGGCCCTGCTGGAAGCGGCCCGGGAGGTCTGTGTAGACAGGAACCAGCTCCCCCTTTCGTCTGGGCATCTTTCCATGCCCTGGTGTCTTCATCTTTCTCCAGAACAGCTTTTCTGCAAGGCCTGGTCCCCGTCGCTCCCCGACTCCAGAGCTGGCTCGCTCCGTGGTTGAGTGGGTGTGCTTGGATCCATACCTCCCGTCACCTGCCCGTTTGGGCTGCGGCTTGTGGTGGCCCCTATCCATGGGACCCATGGGGAGGCTACAGTCCTGCATCCCATCCTGAGCCCCTCCCCATGTTGCAGGGACCCCCCACGAGGCCCAGATCCCACCCTGCCAGGCTGTGCCATGAGGCCACCCTGCTCATGGGTGGGCTTACTGGCCCAAACAGCCCCATCCCCACTGTCCTTCCTGTCGGAGCCCTGAGCTGGGGGCTTGGTTGGCAGGATGGAGTGGGTGTCGGTTCCTCAAGGTGCTGAGATGCGGGTCCCCCAAGGAGGGCATCCCATCGGGGGATTTCCCCGAGCCTCAGGGACGTTGAGGTAGGAACTCAAGTCCCAAGGTTCTCCGGCCTGATGGCCTGATGGTCTCCTGGGGAACACTCCCAAACCTGAGAAGATGCGGCATGCTGGCCATCCTCCGCCGCCGTCTTCCTAGGTGTGCGGTGCGCAGGTGTGGGGACCACCCAGGGCCGGGCTGGGAACCAGCCGCCTCCCAATGCCCCTCCCGCCTGCCCCGGGCTCGGGCTGTGCGGCCGGGCAGCTGCTGGCCTGGGCTGCTGGGGGCTCTGTGGCTCTTGGGAGGGAGCCATAGCAGGCCTCCTTGGGCAGCAGGGACCTTGGTGCTCCTGGGGCAGATTGGGCTGGACGATGGCCAGGCGGCCATGACTCGGCCTTCTCTTTCAGGAGCTGGTCACTGCCTGGTACATCGGCTTCCTCTGTCTCATCCTGGCCTCGTTTCTGGTGTACTTGGCGGAGAAGGGCGAGAATGACCATTTTGACACCTATGCTGATGCCCTCTGGTGGGGCCTGGTGAGTCCCCGGCCACTGGGCTGGTTGTCCTTCACTGAAGATGTGCTCACCTGCTGTGGCCTTCTTTGGGGGCCCTCCTCCTGTCCACTGTCCAGCCTTTGCCCCCCTAGGATGTGCCCCCTGACCCTCAGGGCCTGGACAGAGACTCAATGGCTCTTTCTGGCCGAGCTGGCTGGAGGCGTGTCTCTGGGGCCATCTGCTGGCCACTTTGACCATGATGCCATGTGGAGGTGGCGGTCCAGGCTGTGTGGTGGGGGGTGGATGCACTGGCCCATGTTCAGGCACAGAGAAGATGGGCCCCCAGGGAGGCTGTGCCCGGCCATGGCTGGCCATCTTCCTCCCTTCCCGTTGACCACGTGTGTGACCTCAGTGCTGGAGGGGAGAGGGGCAGTCCTGCCCATCACACTGAGGGACAGGAGATTTTGAAAAAGGGAAACTGGACCCCTTGGCTACCCCAGGCTTACCTTCCCGGCTGCCTCCGTCCAGGGTAGGTCTGGAGGCTGCTGTCTGCAGCCCATGGTCACAGCCACCCACCTCCCGGAGCCCTCGAGGGCCCCTCTCCTGTCACCCAGTGCAGATGGCCTCTTCTGAGAAAGGCCTTCCTGGGCCACCCCCCTGACGGGCCCCTCCTGCTCCGAGTGGGGATAGCCCAGGTTTTGGGAATGTGCCCTCTGGAGACCAGGCCGGGTCCAGCAGGCTTCATCCCATTAGCTGAAGAGACCTCGACCTGGCCCCTCCTTGCCCGGTTCCCCAGATGCCCTGGGCTGGGGACTAGAGTACCCTCCTTTGCAGGGCTCTTCCTGGGGGTGCTAGACACTCAGCCTGGTGGGCACTTGGCCCGGGGTCACGTGGAGGCTCCTGTGGGTCTGGGAGGGCAGAATCCGCTGGTTCCTGGGACCTCAGACCCGGCTCTGCAAACTCTGGCTGTGTGGCCTTCGGCAGATACTGCAAGTCCAGTTGCTGGGAAAAGGAGTGCATAGCTTTTATCTGGCATTTGAGCCAGAATGCAATTTATTTGTAATTATTTTATTAATTGCATGGAGGCCTGGAATCCATGTCCTTTGATCCGACCACGCAGGAAACGGGGTGCTTAGGAGCCTGGGGCTCGGCGGGAGTTGGGGGTTGAGGCTGGGGGCACAGAGTGTGGTGCACTGGAGCCCGTGGTGCCTTCCCTGTGGTCCAGCCTTTGACTGGACAGCGGGCTGAGCCCCGGGCCCCTACTGGTGATGCGGCCTGCCCACCCCAGGCCTTTCACCTTATTCAAGTGTTTTCTCAAAGTAATACTTGCATATATTTAAACATGTGACTAGTACCCAAATGTTATGGTGAAAATACTGCTGTGCCCCCTCCCGCCCTCCGGGGCAGACGTCAACTCCTGTGGCTTTTCTTTGGCGTTTACCACTGTGTTCCCAAATAACACACTTACACCGCTATTTCCCGATTTAAACTTTAGACATTAATTCCTTACTTATACTATGATAGAATGAGATTCAGCACCCTACCCCGTCCACGTCATTCTTGGAAAACATCCTGCCGGAGCCCCCCTCTTCTGTTCTGCCGGCTGGCCTGTGCGGAGGCGTCCTCAGGGGCCCTCACCAGGGTCCGGGGAGTCCCCCCCCACACCTCCCTCTCATACCAGGCCCCTGAGTGCCAGCCCCTCAGCTTCCCCAGTCTTGAATCTTCCCTCATTGGAGGAGCACGATGGGTGGAGACATTTTTTGAGACCTGCGTGTCTGAAAATGTCCCAGTTCCACACCCTCCTGGCTGCAGGGGCCCTGCGGGTCACGCCCACGGTGTGTGGCGGGTTCCCTCCGATGCTCAGGCCCCTCACGCTCTCTGGGCGTGTGGCCTCGGCGAGAGGGTCTGCTCAGTGCCCGGTGCTCTTTGAGTCTGTGAGTCTGCAGTCGTGGGTCTTTCGGTTCCGGAATTAAAGACAGTTGTTTCTCCGATCACCCCCACTTCCTTCCCTCCTGGGGGCTTGATGCCTCTGATTAGACTGGATGGACCTAGGACTCATCCTCTCGTTTTTCTCAGTCTTGTCATCTTTTTATCTAACTCCCAAGAGACTTTTTAACCTTATTTCTCCATCTTTGATTTTAATTTCGTTTTCAAGATCTCTTTGTCTTTTTTTTAATGGAAGAATATTTTTTGTCATTTTTATTGATGTCTTAATAGTTTATAACATTGTGGGGTTTTAGTTGTACGTTATTATTTGTCCGTCACCATATGAATGCATCCTTTCACCCCTTGTGCCCACCCCCAACCCCCCGTCCCCCTGGTAACCACCAACCAGTTCTCTCCGTCTGTGTGTTGGTTTATATTCCACATATGAGTGAAATCATGCGGTGTTTGTCCTTCTCTCTCTGGCTAATTTCACTTAACATAATACCCTCTAGGTCCGTCCATGTTGTTGCAAATGGGACAATTCTGTCTTTTTTATGGCTGAGTAGTATTCCATTGTATATATATGTCACATCTTCTTTATCCAATCATCAAGATCCCTTTGTCTTAACGGATCTGAATTCTGTCTGTTGGAGGCCGCCAAACTTTCAGAAGTTCTCTGCTCTCTGCCGAGCTCTGGGGTCCTCACACAGAGTAGTGCCGGGGTGGGGCTGGGCAGCGGCTACTGGTGGGAGGGGTCTCTCCATGTCTCTATGGACTTTCCCTGACTCCTCCCTGGAGAGGGGCTTGGCTGTGGGGACAATGTGTCTGCCCCCCGCCTGCACAGACCCGCCTGCCCACCCCTCCCGCCAAGCCTCTGACCCGTTCGCAGACATTCAGCCTCTTCCTGACCCTCTCCCCGGCCTCTCCTCTCCTCTTCAGCCTCTCCCCGGCCTCTCCTCTCCTCTTCAGCCTCTCCCCGGCCTCTCCTCTCCTCTTCAGCCTCTCCCCGGCCCGGCCCGTGGTTCCCTACCCTCTGGCCTCTCTGCTGGGCTTGTCACGACTGTCACTGCCCTGCGCTGGAGGGAGTGGCTGTCTTACGAGTTTCATTTCTTAAAATGTGTCTCCTTTGTGTTGGGAACAGTGGAATAGAGGATCCTGCGCATGGTGAAGTGTCAACTGGGAGGTTTTATGGCGAGGAGTGGGTGTCTCTCCTGCCCTTTTCCAGCTCCTGGCTGCCCTTCTCCAAGCTTCCTTTGTCCAGCTTGCCAGCACCTTTCCAGAACATTCTAATTTATTCAGACTTTTCCTTAGACTACACAGTGGGCTTTAGGTGGGTTTTGTGCATGATTCCCAGAATCCAGGGGACAGACTCCCGGGGTGGATGGTGAGAGATGCCCCCGCGCCCCAGCAGGGGGGCCACGCCCCTTGGGCAAGTCTTGCAGGAGCTGCCTGCAGACACGTCCATGTCGGCCGCCCTTGTCTTCACCTGAGTGCCCCTCCGTTCAGGCACTGCTCTGCTCACTTGCTGCAACCTCGGCCTCCTTCACAGGAGGAGCAGCCTGCCCTCCCTGCTGCACCTCTGCAGGGTCCCTTCCTCATCTCCCCGTCTCTCCCCTCCTGTGATCTCCTCTGTGGACCTCCTGGCCCCTTCCCCTCTTCTGGCCTCGGCTTACATGTCACCCTCCAAAGGCCCCCATGTGGCCTCGGCCCCATTTCTCTGGGCCCCATCCTTGCCCATGGTGGTTCCCTCTCTGCATTGTCCCCTCTCTGGTCCCGGGCTCTTTCCGAGCTTCCTGGCTGCCTGTGCTGGCCTCGAGCTCAGACCCAGAGCCAGCCCACAGCCTCCGTCCTGGGTGAAGCTGCTCGGCTGGCCTCCTTGGCTTTCCTGGCTTTCCCGTGTGTGAAATGGGAACAGAGCCTTCAAATGACCCCACCCCCTGGCATGTAGGGGAGAGAAGAGAGATTTGGGGGAGTTTAGATGTGGTTGTTGCAGCGAATAGGATGGCCAGTGCTGCCCCTGGCTTCGTTGGGCCCCACATGGGCAGTGTGGGAGGGGGTGGCCTCTGTGTCTGTCCAGCCTGCCAGGAGGGGTGTGGATGAGCCCTTGGTGTAAGCCCTCTGAGGGCTGGGGGGAGCCTCCAGGGCCAGCCAAGTGACCAGGGCTCACTGCCCCACAGATCACCCTGACCACCATTGGCTACGGGGACAAGTACCCCCAGACCTGGAACGGGAGGCTCCTGGCGGCAACTTTCACCCTCATCGGTGTCTCCTTCTTTGCTCTTCCTGCAGTAAGTCTTGCTGCCCCTTCTCGTGTTTGCTGTGGGTGGGGTCTTGGGCTCCCCAGGTGACTGCAGGCCGCCCTGGGCTCCCGTGCACTTGGGGGATGTGGAACAGGAGCAGGCTCCCAGCAGGGGCCCGGCAGCCTGAGCACAGGGAGGCTCCTTTCCCGGGGCTGGGCAGAGGCTGCCCTGGCCCAGAGCTGGCTGCTTCCACAAGGCTCCATCGGAGCATGCTGAGCGTCCCCTAACTGTGGCCTCTGACCCCGCGTCTATTGGTCGCTGTCAGCTCCCCCAGTCTAACGGGATTGGCCAGTAGGGTCCTTGTGGCCAGGAGCAATGCTGCACAGTGACACGGCCCCCTTGCCAGGTCTCCTGGGGACCCAAGAGTCCATCTCCTGCAGAAAGGGCGAGGGCTCTGTTAGCCGTCCACTCACAGCCGGGCAGGGCAGGGGCGGTGGCAGAGATGCTCTCCCAGGCGGCCTCTTCACCAAGGCCCCACAGTTGCCTCAGCATGGACAGATCAGGGGTGGATTGATCTTTGGGCCCAGACATGTTCAATGTGGGCACTGCCGCTTCTTCAAGTCCACCCTTTCCTTTACCCCAAAACCCAGTGTTTCTGGCAGCCTGGTCACCCGGTGATCAGGGACTGAGGAGTTGGGAAAGTGGAGCCCAAGAGGCCTGAGGTGTGTAGGCAAGGGAGGTGTGGGAGCTGTGGTCCCGGGATGTGGTCTGACCCTGATGAAGTGGTGACCACAGGGATGGGGTCTGACCCTGATGAACTGGGGGCCGTGGTCCACGGGACAGGATCTGACCCTGATGAACTGAGGGCCGTGGTCCCTGGGACGGGGTCTGACCCTGATGAACTGGGGGCTGTGGTCCTGGATGCCGTCTGACCCCGATGGCTTGCAGGGCATCTTGGGGTCTGGCTTTGCCCTGAAGGTTCAAGAGCAGCATCGGCAGAAGCACTTTGAGAAGAGGCGGAACCCGGCAGCAGGCCTGATCCAGGTGAGTCCAAGTGGCCCCCACTTGGGACCCGTGGAACCCCTTGGCCTGTTCCCACCATGTCCGGGAGCAGAGCACTGCTTGGTGTCCTCCGTGTCTGTGGATGGGCCGCAGCCCTTGTCCCTCTGCAGGAACATGTCGGGCATGGGGACGTCAAGTCCAGGTGTTGAGAACCAGTTTAGATGCCGAGGCTGTGCAGCAGCCATAGCACACTCGGTGGTGACCCTGGGGCCTCAGGCCAGGCTGTCACAGGTGCCTCCGAGGTTGCCCTTCACGGCGCCCTGGGAGGCAGGTGTGCTGTCACAGCTGTCCTGCACATGGGGGTCGGGGCTCAGAGACCCCACTCAGGTAGGTCCCTGAGCTGTGTCTGTGCCGCCTGGCTCACCCAGCCCAGCCCCCAGTCCAGGCTTCAGCATCTGGCAGTGCTTCCCGAGCCATCCTGAGAGGGGGGGCCCGAGCGGCCAGCTGCCCGAGGGGCCTGATGTACCCGCAGTCCCTCCCAAAGCCCCTGGGACGCACAGACCTTCGGAGTTGACCAGGATCACTGCTGGCGGGACGCGGCCCTGCTCCCAAGTGTCCTCCTTTTGTAAACGTGTTGTCTTGTCCTGGGCGCGGCCTGCTTCACGTATGTATGTGTTTACCTTTCACCATGAAAGCTCCAAGTGGCTGCTGTTTCAAATGCAAACGAGTATAGAGGAGAAGAGAATTGTCCACAGTCTTACCCTACTGCTGACGATAAGTCACCTCATGTCCGTGTTGCTCAGAGGTCAGATATGTCAGGGGAGAAGCATGGCCTGAGCACGTGGCCTGCTCCTCCACGAAGGTCACCCTTAGCAGCGGCTTGCGCATCTCTCCAGAGAACGGTCACGCTTCTGTGTCAGTCCTTTGAATGTTGGCTCCATGGGGCCACGACGCAGCTGCCCTGCTCCTCCCTGCGAATGTCCTGGATGCCTTTCCCCCCTTGGGGCTCAGGAGCAGCTCAGGCTGAGGCTTCGAGGGTTTTTCCCCTGGAAGGATGTTGAGATTGTTCCCAGGGCTGCAGGAATCCTGGTTCGTGTGTGATGAGTGGTCCTGGGGCGATGTTTTGCAGCAGGATTGCTGGTCAGAGGGTCCTGTCTTGACCCTCCTGTGGAGGCTGGCGGTGAGCCCACAGTCCTGCTGCATGGACTTGAGGGGTGAGAGGGAGAGCTGAATAGCTGCTTTCTAAGTGGTCCATAACCTGGTGTGATTCCTGACTCCTAGAGAGGAAGAAGCCAGGTGGGGAAGCCCCAGAGGAGGGCTTGGGTCCTCCATGCCCTGGAAGCATCTGAGGGATCTATGTCTGTGTCCCTCTGGGAGCCAAGGTGCCTGGGCCAGCATCCACCTCACTGCCTTTGCGCACAGTCCAGCTGGACGAGGGCCCCTGCCCAAGGGAACAGGCATCTTCACTAGGGGCCTGCGAGGCAGGCTCTGGACACCAGCAGGGGGAGGCATGGCCAGCCCTGTGCCCAGGTCCCCAAGGGTGGGCAAGGTGCTCTCTGTGAATCCAGGGTGGGGGTGGGCTCAGACAGAGGCCTGGAGAGGGAGGGATGGGATAGACAGGACCTGAGGAGGGAGGGAAAGAGTGGGGACAAGGAGGAGATGCTCCAGGTTTTGGTTGGGGCACCTGGGTGGATGGTGGTGTGTTTGCTGAGATGAAGAAGCTGGGAGGGACAGGCGTGTTACAAGCTTGGGTTTAGCCATGTGAGATTTGGGAAGCCAGTCTGCCCGCAAGGGCAGAGGATGGCCAGGAATCTGGAGCTGAGGAGTGAGGTCCTGGCTGGACACAGAGGTGCAGGAGAGGGTGTGGGAGGATGCCATGGGCCTGGGTGAGGCTCCTGGGGAAGATCTGGGACCTGGGGCTGATGCTGGGCCCCAAACTTGAGAGGTGGGAAAGGGAGCAGCATTTGGGACATGGAGGTGTGGAGAGCCTGTTAGGAAGCCCCCCCTCTTTGCTGAGACAAAGAAGCAGGGGTTCAGGGCCAGCCCCAGTGGCCTAGTGGTTAAGTTCAGTGCACTCCTCTTTGGTTCCCGGGTGCGGACCTACACCACTCGTTGGTGTCCACGCTGTGGTGGCATCCCACATACAAAACAGAGGAAGATGATTGGCCACAGATGTTAGCTCAGGGTGAATATTCCTCAGCAAAAAATAAATAAGAAATAGGGGTCTGGAGACGTCCTCTCAGGACCCCACAGTCTGGTCGAAGGATCCAGATGAAAGTTTAGGGAACAGGGATGTCACTGAAAGTGGTGGAGTGTGGAGTTCCAGAGCCTCCTTCCTCCACTAATGCAACAATTAAGCCAAAACCTGTCAGAATCACCCTTTTTGGAATTCTGAACCCTGACAAAGTTTTACAACCAGAAGGGTGCTTAGTGAAGAGAGCAGCTACTGAGCTCCAGTAAGAGTGTGTGGTGTTTTAACTTCCTGCCTGCCACCTCCCGCTCCTGGTCTGGGCAGCTGTGGCGTGGCGGCCGGCATTCCCGTGTGGCTGCTGGTGTCAGAGGGGCAAACACACCTTGTTCCAAAAGAATTATGTTGTTTGCTTGACCTGTGGTGGCTCCAGAGGGATCAGCTCAGGGGTTTGCCTTTGCTTTACCGACCTGGAAACTTTCTTGGGGCTGGAGTGGCCTCCCAGGACGTGTCTGTCAAAGCTGGGGCAGGGAGAGCAGACAACACCAGCAACAGATGGGTCAGAAAGCCTGAGAAGGAAGAGGTTTGGGAAGGAGACACAGGGGGAGTTAGGCCTTGGGAAAGAGCCCCCATATACTGGGAGACCTAGGAGGCCACACACACGCCCAGGGCTGGATGCAGGCTCAGAAGTGACTGGAGGAGACCCTAGGCCTTCACCTCAGGCTGACCTTCGGGCTCCATGTGAGCAGGAAGTGAAGGCTAATGCAGAGTTGTAAGTGGCCTCCAGATGCTGAAGGAGTGCCACAACACAGGGCCAGTCTGCAAGGACTGAGTATTTGTTTCCTCTTTGGCTCTTTGGGTTAAAGGAAACCTCTCCTAAATCATTAGCTGACCACTGAGCTAATGGAACAGAGACTTGAGTGACCACACATGACAAAGAATACAAAATAGTTTAGAAAAGTCACTAAATAAACAACTACAATCAAGCAGCAACAACGAACCTTGGGGAGGGGGCAGAATCTGACTTCCTCATTACAATATTCTAAACAAGCAGTTTTCAATAAAAAGTTAGGAGGCAAAAGGAGAAGAGAGAGAGAAAATGGCAAAAAGAACGTTTGAGGAAATAAGGTCAAGACTTCTGAAATATGATGAAAGACATGAATCTATACATCCAGGTAGCATAAACTCAGAGAGATCCACACTAGGACACTGTAGTCACACTGCTGACACCCAAAGACAAAGAGAGAACCTTGAAAGTAGCAAAAGAGAAGTGACTTAACACACAGGATCCTCAGTCAGGACGACTGCGATTTCCATCAGAAACCATGGAGGCCAGAAGGCAGCGGGATGGCATATTTAGAGTCCTGAAAGAGGAACACTGTCAACCAAGAATTCTGTATCTGGCAAAACTATCCTTCAAAAATGAAGGAGAAATGGACATTCCCATGTCAATAAAAGCTGAGGGAGTTCATTGCTAATAGACCTGCCCTGAAGAAACACTAAAGGGAGTCATTCAGACTGAAGTGAAAGGGCACTAGACGGTAACTTCAGCCATATGCACACTGGTAAGGGTAACTATGTAGGTAAGCATAAAAGCCAATATTATTATTTTGGTTTGTAACTCATCTTTTTTTCCTTGTATGATTAAAAGACAAATGCATAAAGTAATAATCACAAATCTATATTTTTGGCCTCACAATATATAAATATGTAATTTGTAAGAGTAACAACATAAGGGGGGGTGGACTGGATAGGAGCAGAGTTTTTTTTTATACTACTGAAGCTAAATTGGTATTAATTCCAACTAGATTGTTCTACGTTTAAGATGTTAATCATAATCTCTAGAGTAATCATTAAGAAAATAACTGAAAAATATTCAGAAAAGGAAAAATAGAAGAGAATCAAAATGATACGCTAGAAAAAGTAAACACTAAAGAAGGCAACAATGGAGGAATTGAGAAACCAAAAAGACATAAGGCATACAGAAAATAAAAAGCAAAATTACAGAAGCAAGTCCTTCCTTATCAGCAGTTACTTTAAATGTAAATGGATTAAACTGTCCAATTAAAAGCCAGAGATTAGAAGAATGAATTAAAAAACTGTCCAACTCTATGCTGTCTATAAAAGATTCATTTTGGATCCAAAGACAATAGGTTGAAAGTGAAAGAATGGAAAAAATTATTTCATATGAACAGCAACCTAAAGAGAGATGGCTACACTAATATCAGACAATAATTGACTTTAAATCAATTTTAAGGAGACAAAAAGGGATATTATTTATGGATAGAAGAGTCAATCCATAAAGAACATGTAACAATTATAAACATGCATATGTTAACAACAGAGTCCCAAAAATATATGAAAGAAAAATCGACAGAATGGAAGGATGAAATTTTATAGACATTTTTACAATAACAGCTGCAGACTTCAACACCCCACTTTCAACAATGGATAGAAAAGCCAGATGAAAGACCAGAAGGAATGAGAGGACTTGAACAACTAGACCTGCAGACATCTACAGAACAGTTCACCCAACAACAGCAGAATACATGTCCTTCTTGAGGGCACATGGAATATTCTCCAGGATAGACCACATGTTGGGCCACAAAGCAAGTCTCAATACGAAGGTGCCATGTACATCCAATGGGGAAAGAATGGTCTCTTCAACAAACAGTGCTGGGACTACTGGATATCCATTTTTAAAAGAATGAAGTTTGACTCTTACCTCACACCATATACAAAATTTACTCAAAATGATCTAAAACTTAATTGTAAGAGCTGAAACTTTGAAACTCTTAGAAGAAAACATAGATGTAAATCTCCATGACCTTGGTTTCTTAGATATGACACCAAAAGCACAAGCAACAAAAGAAAAAATACATAAATAAGACTTTACTAAAATGAAAAACTTATGTGCATCAAAGGACACTATAAAGAGAGCGAAAAGACAACCCAGAGAACGGGAGAAGATGTTTGCAAATTGTGTATCTGATAAGGGACTTATATCCAGAATATACAAATGACCCCTACAGCTCAACAACAAAAAGACAAACAACTCAACTGAGAAATGGCAGGGTCAACCTGGTGGCGTAGTGGTTAAGTTCGCGTGCTCCACTTCCACGGCCCGGGGTTCGCGGGTTTGGATCCTGCACTCAGACCGATGCACCGCTTATCAAGCCATGCTGTGGTGGGGTCCCATATAAAGTAGAGGAAGATGAGCACGGATGTTAGCCCAGGGCCAGTCTTCCTCAGCAAAAAGAGGAGGGTTGGCAGTGGATGTTAGCTCAGGGCTGGTCTTCCTCACAAAAAAGAAATGGGCAAAGAATTTGAATAGATATTTCTCCAAAGAAGATACAGAAATGGCCACTAAGCACAGGAAGAGGTGCTCAACATCATTGATCATTAGGGAAATGCAAATGAAAACCACAATGAGGTACCATTTCACATCCATTGGGATGGCCAAAATTAAAAAAAATAGAAAAGAGTTGGTGAGGATGTGGAGGAATTGGAACCCTCATACACTACTGGTGGGACTGTAAATGGTGCAGCCACTCTAGAAAACAATTTGGCGGTTTCTCAAAAAGTTAAACATTCTCCTATGACCCAGCAATCCCACTCCTAGGTATGGACCCCAAAGAATTGAAAACAGGTGTTCAACCAAAAACTTTTACGTGGATGTTTGTAGCAGCACTGTTCACAACTGCCAAAAGGTGGAAACAACCCAAATGTCCATCAGTGGGTGAGTAAACAAAATGTAGATAAACAAAATGTGGTCTGTCCATACAGTGGAACATTATTAAGCCATTGAAAAGAATAAATACCGTTTCTCGCCGCAACGCTGATGGGCTTTGACAACATGCTGAGTGAAAGAGGCCAGACACAAAAGGTCACATGTTACATGATTCCATTGATAGGAAGTGTCCAGAATAGGGAAATCCACGGAGACTAATGTGGACTGCCAGGGCCTGGGGGGGTGACTGCTTAATGGGTGTGGGGTTGGAAGGTGCTTCTTTGTGAGGTGATGAAAATGTGACACTAGGTAGGGGTGACGTTGCACAACAGTGTGAATGTACTAAGTGCCACTGAATTGTTCACTTTCGAATGGTTGGAAGGGCAAACTTACACACACAGAAGTCGGGCACAGAAGCCTAGGCCAGGTTGAGAACAGCCTACACGGCAGGCCCAAGATCCTGCGTTGTGCTCAGTTTCACTCCTTCACTGGCCACCGCGCCACCACGCTGGAGAGGATGGACGCATGTGTTCCCAGCCCTGCCCCCTGCCCCCCAGCTCCTGAGGTCGCATGGGGCCCAGTGCAACGTTCCCGTCAGGACTGGGGAGGGCAGGAAGGTAACCACCACAACAGGTTGTAACGCCAGGCGTCAGGTAAGACATAATGGGAGGAAGAGCCCTCGAGGCCCCTGCGGACTCCTGTGCGCCTGACCCAGGCCCCCTTCTCCAGACCCTGCCAGCTTCGGGGGGTGATGGTGCGTGCCCATCCTACAAGGGGTAAACTGAGGCCTGTGGGGCGGGGCAAGGCCCTAGAGAGGTAGGAGTGGCCCCCTGCGTGGTCGCTGCGCTCCGTCCCCCTCATTGTTGGTGCCTGACCCTCCCGTTCCTCCCTCTGCAGTCCGCCTGGAGGTTCTACGCCACCAACCTGTCACGCACGGACCTGCACTCGACGTGGCAGTACTACGAACGCACGGTCACTGTGCCCATGTACAGGTACCGCGCCCCCGGGGCTCCGCCGCCACTGGCGCCTCGGCTGTGTTTCCATTTTCTGTTGTTCTTAAACCCCATTTTTTTGTTGTTGTTTATTATTTTGATTGATTTTTCTTTAAAATGTCTGTTCTTTTCAGGAAGGAACTGTGTGTGGTTTATTTCCAGCCTTGATTCTGTTCTTGGTTTCATTGCTTGTGGCTTTTGTTTTTCACTCCATCCCGCCCATCAGCCTGGTTTCCTCGCTATGGGGCATGTGTTGTGAGCATCGCGGAGACAGGCCCCTCCCCAGAGAGTCCCTCGAGGTCAGTGCCAGGTGGCCCCGGTGGGAAAGGACAACCTTGGCCCTCCGTCCTCCAGCAAGGACCAGGTCTCTGCGTGACCCCCGACCACAGTGAGGTGTTAGGACCAGGAGACCCGTATTATTCTGGGGTCCCAGGTGCCCCCAGCAGGACAGAGCACAGACACCCCCAGGCGTCCTCGGGTGGGAGAAAAGGGCCCGAAGCCCTCTCCAGGGGGGCGATCAGCGGAGGCAGTGCCAACAGGCCATGTGGTCAGCAGGCGGCTTTCCAGGCGCTGTTTTTCAAGGGCAGGTGGCCGCCTGGGGTGAGAGTGTGGCCGCCTGCAGGATTTTTCTGCCCTGGGCTTTGCTTAGAACAAAGTCTGGGGTGAGAGAGGCTGGGGGCCTCTCCATATCCACGGGCCTGATGCCCTCAGGTGGGCACCGCCCTGCTGGCCTGCCCCGCACCCTGGGGGTGAAGCTGAGCCCAGGGGCTCCCCAGCCCAAGGATGCCCCTTGCCCACCCGCGGGGGGTTCCACCCAGAGCCCTCACCCTGGGGTGAGTGGGGCTTCTGGGCAGGCGCAGGGTCCTACTGAGGTCCTGCAGTCAGTGATGGCCAGAGGCCATCCCCACCCACCACCTTCCTCAGTAGGGATTCGTTACCTGGGAATAGGGTGCCCTCCATCAGCATCTGCCTCCCGCACTTTCTGGAACACTTGGCTTTGGCGGCCATGGCCCGTCTCCCCCTGAGGTCTGAGGCGTCCGCTCCCCAGCAGGCTCTGTGCCCGGTGGGCAGGGCTGACCCTCCGGCTAATTCTCTCTGTTCTGTTGTTTCCCCCACTTTCCTCAACTATTTTTTTCATTTTCTTTTTCTTATCCCGTTCTTTTTAAATTTCCGTTCTTTCCCCTTTGTGTGTGTGTGAAAACACTGGAAAGCTCGCAAACTCAAACCTACGGGGCCTCCAGGTAGGAACGCATGGGCAGAAAGCGCGTGTGCTGTGGTTCCGTTCTGTCTGGGACTGTTACGGGGCCGCCCGGACCCCACGGCCGCCCCACTGAGCGCCCCCGCACCGAGCCCCAGCCTATGGCCCCATGCCGGCAGCGGGCTGCCCTGTGGCCCCGTGGCCGCCCACTGGACCCACGTGTGCCCTCCCTGCCTCTCCTGCCCTGGTTCCCCTCTCGACTGCCCCCACCTCGCTGCTTCCCTGTGTTGGGTCCGTCCCCCCAGGTTATCTCCTGTTCCTCGTGCTGCTTCTGCCTTGTCTCTGTAGCTGGGGTCCCTCCCCTATGTTGCTGCCTCACCCCACGGGCCCCACTCATGCACACGCAGAGTGGGTGGAGACAGGGGCACCCCCAGCGAGGGCCCCCTGTTCCTGCAGGCAGCTCCACTCTGTGCATGGGGCCTTTGCTCGGCCAGCTCACCTCTGGCCCCGTGTAGGGTCTCCTTCTCTGGACTGATACCCCCAAGTCTTCCTACTGCAGCGAGGGGGACGCAGGCCCTGGCAGGAGGTGGGCCTGTGGTCCTTCTGTGCTGCCCCAGTTGCTGTGTCTGCACCGGGGGGGCTCTCTCACCTGCTTTACCATTAGCTGCTACCTGGAGGGAGGAAACACGGTCATTTGCCCAGACTGGGGGGCCCTGAGCTGCTGCAGGAAATTTCACCCATGCACGGTGCCAGGGTCCCTTTACAGGCCCTCACCTTCCCTGTGGAGTGGGCGGGCACTGTGCTAGATGCTGACATCCACGCACAGCCCTACAGAGCGTGGGGCCATCCTCTCCTTGTGTAGACAGAGCCGGGGCCCCAGGCGAAGCTCTTGGGCCGGCAGCTCCCCTCCAGGGTCACTCGTCCTTCTCTGGTGCCCAGTGTGGGAACCATGTTAGAAAGTTAGCCCCTCCACTCCCAGAAGGGAAGAGGGTGCCTTGCTGGGAGGTGCAGGGCAAGGCGGTGGGAAGGGTCTGAGCCCCCACAAGCATCTCCCTGCCCAGTGCCTGCTTTTCACTGCTGGTTGCAGACCCTAGAGGCCTCACTCATAGGAGAAGGTGGTGATGGGCACAGCGTCCTTCCCTGTTTGCTGGCCCTGGGCTCCTGGGGCTCCAGGCTGCCTGGGCAGTAGGGGAGGCCCAGCTTCAGTCCCCGACAGGCTCCTCCTGAACCTCGGTGGTTCCCCTGATCTATCCTCTCCAGCCAGCCCCAGATCCTCCAGCGTCTGTGGAGGTATCCCCTCCCTGCCCCACCCCCTGGCCTGCGGGTTGCCCCCTGACGTGTCCCTGACTCCCGTCAGCACACTGCGTCCTCGTCCTCCATGACCACCCTTGGAGGTGACTGGGGCTATGTGTGTGTGGCCCTCACGTGTGTGGTGTGTGCACATCCCTGCCCGTGGCCCTGCCCGCCTGTGTCTGTCCCCTGCTGCTGTGTGTCTAAGGCATGACATCCTATTTGTGTGTCCCTAACCTTGGACCTGTGTGTATAGGCCGAGCAGGGAGGGCTGTCTGGGGTCTCTCCTCCCTCCCTTGGGTGGGTGGTCAAGGGCAGTGGGGAGACCAATTCTGCCCCCGTGTCTAGTCCTGGGGGCTCTGCTGTGCCCATGGCATGAGCTGACCTGACTACCCAGGCCTCCTGCTTAGTCTTGACCCATGAGGGGTGGCCCTGGAGGAGGGGGAGAGAGAGCTTGCAGGATCACTCTCCCCCCCAGCCTTTCTGGAGTACTGTCCACTCAGGCCTGGCTCTGCTGGGCTGCACAGGGAACACCACAGGCTGTGGGGTGCACCTGCTGGCAGTGGGGATGGCAGTGGTGGGGGCAGGCGGGTGGAGGGAGGGGCACTCCGACTGCTGGTGCTAGGGTACTTGGCTGGACGGAGGAGGAGTGTGGAGGGACAGCAAAGCCAGAGACTAGCAGGCTGACCGTCAGGGCCGTGGGTGCAGTGGAATCAGCGGTCCTTCTGCTCTGGAGGAGTGGGGAGCCATCGGGTGTTTGAACAGGAGGGTGATGAATGAGTCACATGAAGGGAGGGTGGTGGTCATCCGGGGGAGGTGGGCTCCGGCCCAGCCTGGAGGCAGAAGGAGAGAAGGATGTTGGGCTGCGAGCAGAGCTTCTGGGAGGAGATGCGGGAGGGAGAAGCAGGTCCAGGAGACTGCGGGGGCTCCATGGATGGCCTGGGCCCCGCTCACACTCCTCTGCTGTGCATGCTGGTCACTGCCCACTTCCAGGGCTGAGGCCCCCAGGAAAGGTGCAGCCCAGAGAAGGCAGACGGTGTCCCAGGGCCCTGGAGGTGGAGACACGAGCCCCAGGGGGACCCAGGTCCACCATTGCCATGGAATTCTCCCCCTTTCTGCCCGTGACAGGCCACACCCCATGTCCCCTGGGTGTTAACACTGCACCCCCGTGTGTGAAGCTGGGGTGAGTTGTCTCCGGGCTTGGGCGGGCGGGAGCTCACTTGTCTCTCCTCTTGCCACAGACTAATCCCACCACTCAACCAGCTGGAGCTTCTGCGGAACCTCAAGAGTAAATCTGGACTCACCTTCAGGTCAGCGAGGGTCTCCTGGGCTGGAGCTCAGGGGGGTCTCCATCCTCCAGAGGGGTCCCTGCTGCCCACGCTCTCAGCATGGGCCTGGTGATATTGGTAGTCTGGGCTCTCACCCCCAGGGGGCACCTGGCTCAGGGGTGGGCACAGAGAGTGGGGCTCAACATGGGGCCAGGGGGCTCTGCTTGTGGCTGGTGCTCTGGCCCCAGGCGGGAGGAGGAGTCCAACCCTGCATCTCCCTGGAGGGTGGGGTGGACATGCATGCTGTGGCACCTGCTGGTTCTCCTGTCATCACAGATCTGCGGCTCTCGGGGTGTGTGGGCACAGTCGGGTTTGCCTAGCAGGAGAGCGGAGAGGAGGTTGTCCCCAAGCAGTTTGCAGACTCTGAGGAGCTCTCAGCCGGGCGGAGTGGCTGATGTGTAGATGGAAGACATATCCATGCCCTGGAACCTGTGAGTGCGACCTTGTTTGGACAAAGTCTTTGCAGATGTGATTAAGTGAAGGATATCAACACGAGATCATTTGGCTTAGTGTGGGACCTCAATCCAACTGCAAATGTCCTTAAAGAGGCGGTGAAGATGGCCCTGTGCAGACGGAGGCAGACATTGGAGTGAGGCGGCGCAAGCCCAGGTCGCCTGGGGTCCCCGGAGCTGAGACGAGGACGGATCCCGTCCTGGAGCCTCGGGAAGCAGGGCCCTGCCTACAACTGGAGTCTGGACTCTGGACTCGCCTCCAGAGCTGGGAGAGAGGACATTTCTGTCATTGAAGCTTCAGTGCTTGTTAGGGTGACAGGCAAACCACGGCAGAGTCTAGTCCTAGGAAGTGGGTGCTGCTGTGACAAACCCTAGAAGTGTAGGTAACTGTTAGAGGACCGTTTTGGAAGAATTTTGAAGAGCATGATAGGAAAGGCCTCGACTGCCTGGAAGAAACAGTTGGTGGAAACCGGACGTTGATGGTGACGTGGTGAGAGCTCGGGAGGAGGGAGGAGCGTGTCATGATACAGATCTCGGCGTGAACAGTGTGTGGCCAGAAACGTGGACGTCGAAGGTGCGCTGGTGAGGTTGGATGGAAATGCGGGACGTGCCGCTGGAAACTGGGGGCGAGGAGCACGTGGTCGTTGTCATAAAGTGGCAGGACTTGTGGCTGAATTGCGCTCTCATGCTGGGTGGGAAGCAGAGCTTGTCCGGGATGAACTTGGACGTAGCTGGGGGATTTCCAAGCAGAGCATGGAAGCCGCAGCCTGGTTTCTCCTCGCTGCTGACAGAAAAATGTCGGAGGAGAGGTGAATTGAAGGACCTGCTGAGCGAAGGGAAACCAGCACTTGAGGACTCGGGGGGTGGTCCTTGGCCTGTCTAGTTGCAGAAGACAGTAAGTCAGGGGATCCGCCATGGGGAAAGCGCACTCGGAGAGGGGGACATGGGCCTGGCTGGACAGCTTTTGTGGGAGACATTCCGTGTGTGACCGGTGGGCCCAACCAGCGCTCTTGGCAGAAGCAGGACTAGAGATGGGTCTCAGGAGAGATGGAGGGAACCGCTGAAGAGTGACGTCTGTCCATGTGACCCACGGGGTCCTAGGAATTTTACACCAGCAGAAACACTGCCAGCCTGGCCTGAAAGGGACAGGGTTGGAGGGACTGAAGGAAAGGTGTCGGGCCTCTGGGACTTTGCAGCAGGAAACAGGCTGACAGAGCCGCTGAGCTGCGAATGCGTGTGGCCCTTCAAGGAGAGGGAAGACTGACCCAGGCCAGAGGGGTGGGCACAGAGGCCGAGGGGGCTGGGGGCCGCAGGAGATGCTTACGGGCTTGTAGCCGAGCGGTATTTGCCCTGTCAGATTTCAGACTTGGTGCCTGGTGACTCTTTATTCCCTCTAATGTCTCCCTTTTGATTGGGGGTGTCTATCGTAAGTCTGTCCTGCTGTTGTATTTTTGGAGCAGATCACCTGTTCCCTAGATTCACAGGTCCCTCCGTGCAGAGGACCTGCACCCCAGGATGGCTTATACCCAGAATCCCGGCCACATAGACAGGTGACTGAAGTGATGAGATTTGGGACACAGAGTTGATGCTGTAATGGGCTGAGACTTTGGGGGATGTAGGGATGGGGTGAATGTATTCTGGATGTTACATGAATTTGAGGGGGCTGGGGGCAGACTGTGCTGGGTTGAATGGTGGCCCCCAAAAGATATGTCCATGCCCTGGAAGCATGACTGTGACCTTCTTTGGATAAAGGGGGTTCGCAGATGTGGTTCAGGATCTGGAGGTCATCCTGGATTGTTGGGTGGGCCCTTGGTCCAATGACAAGCATCCTGAGAAGACACAGACACAGAAGAGATGCCACATGACAACAAAGGTGGAGATTGGAGTGAGGTGGCCACTTGGGAGCTCCTGGAGCCACCAGAAGGTGGAGGAGGCAGGAGGATCCTCCCCTGGGGCATGTGGAGGGAGCACGGCGCTGCTGACACCTGGATGTCTGACTTCCGGCCTCCAGAACTGGGAGAGAATACACTTCTGTTGTTTTAAGCCTCCAGGTTTGTGGACTCTTGTTACGGCCGCCGCAGGAGACGAACGCGAGGTGAGCTGTGGGACCCTGGCCTGGGCCAAGTGTGTCCCCGGGCTGGGCGGCGAGCCGCTCTCGGTGTCTGAGCTCTGTGTGCTCTGCGCAGGGCTGCGGGGACGGGGCTGCTGCACGGCCGGTGGCGCCCGCCGAGCCCTCCGCACATGTGTTCCCGGACTGGACCTTCTTTGGGGTGGATGTTATTCCCGAGGGTGAAACGGAGCCAGCGAGACTCGGGGGTCAGTTGTCAGGGACCCCAGCCCCAAGCAGGACATCTGGCCACCCTCTCGCCTCTGCTGTCACACTCTGCTTTGCCAGCGTCACCGTGACACAGACCTGTTGTACCAAGATTGCAGATGAGCACGGAAGAGCCTGTGTGGCCACACAGCAGATGGACGTGGACGCCAGCTGTCCTGAGGTGTCCGCAGGGGCCACCAGCAGTTGTCCCCAGGACCTGCCAAGGAGAATCCAAGCCACCAACCTTTACTCAGCTGATAACGAATATTACCAGTGGAAGTTGTCAACCCAAATCGAACGGACGCCGGCCAGAGTCGCCGTGCATGCAAAGGCCTGGGAAAGCCGGCCTCAGTGGAGCTGGACCACCCCACAGTGGCGGGGCTCCCAGGTCCAGTTCAGCTCTCCGCTGGAGCGTCACACGGAGAGAGTGTTCCAGGAAGTCGGGATGGGAGAGAATGCACGCGGCTGTTGGTGCTGCACGCCGGCTGTGGAAGTTGAGGCCTCTGGAGCTTCCTTCAGCCCTCATTTCCTTCCTGAAACTGTGTATTGGTGATTCTGACTGAATCGAGCTTCCATAAACACAGGGCGATGATGACCCCAGGGTCAAAACTTCGTGCGGCCCCTTCCGAATTCCATTTTTGCTGCGGGACCTGCCTCCTTGCCCTCCAAGCAGCTCTTGGGGGTGGGGGCTGTTTCTGTGGCCTCTCACTTGCAGCCCCCGGCCGCTGGGAGCATGGGCACGGGCGTGGGCCCCGAGTGGGGTGGGGTGGGCGATGGGCCCCACGTGGGGTCTGCCTGGCGGGCTGGCTGGTAACAGTCTTGTCACTTCTGTTTGAAGGAAGGAGCCTCAGCCGGAGCCATCTCCAAGGTCAGTGCCCGCCCGCCTCCTGCTGCCCTGGGCGTGTGGCCGTGTGCACGACGCCCGTCCCGTCCTGCCCCCCTGTGTCTGTGCACCGCATGTCATCAGGGGAGCTGAGGGCTGCTGTGGGGCCCTGCGCTTGCTCCCGTGTCTGGACCCCTGCCTGGCGGTGACGTGGGCCCTTAAGGCACTCTTCCTGTGTTCACTACCCGTCTCCAGGGCTTGGGCCTGCCTTGCGGCTGGGGGAGGCTCTCCCTGTCCATGAGTGCAGCCCCCTGGGGCCCCTAGGAGGGGTTTCGATGAGCACTCCCACTCACTCGGCTCTGGGCACACAGCTGAACTTGCAGCTGTTCTGAGTGATAACTCCCAGGGTCTCCCCAGCCCCCCTGCCCCCTGTTGGTCCATCTGGTGGGAGGAGGGGCTGCTCTGAGGAGGGGTCTTCCCACAGCCCCCCTGGCCTGTCTTGGTTTGTTGGAGGTCTTTGGAGGGAGTGGGAGAGGTTCCCCTTTGGGGCAGGGTCTTCTGTCATTGGGGAGGGGGCCTGGGATACCCTCCCTGCCCCGCCTCCCACCCCCTCAGTGCAGACAGACCTTGTTTGCCCTGCCCTGCAGGACCTGCAACCTGTTTGCCTCGGACAGGTTAGAGACCTGGACCCCATGTAGGGACCCCCCCTCCCCGAGTGATCAGGCAGGTTAGAGATGGGGTACACGTGTAGTGACTCCTGAGGGTGATCAGGAGTTTAGAGATCCTGGCCCTGAATAGGGCCTCCAGATGCAGTCAGCCAGCTTAGAGACCAGGTGTCCTTGTAGGGACTCCCAGGGACGAGCATGCTGGTTAGAGACCCCTCAGGGACCCCCGAGGACGATCAGGCTGGTTAGAGACCCCTCAAGGACTCCCGAGGACGAGCATGCTGGTTAGAGACCCCTCAGGGACTCCTGAGGACGATCATCCTGGTTAGAGACCCCTCAGGGACTCCCAGGGATGAGCATGCTGGTTAGAGACCCCTCAGGGACTCTCCTGGGAGATCAGGCTGGTAGAGACCCCTCAGGGACACCCGAGGATGAGCATGCTCGTTAGAGACCCCTCAGGGACTCCCCTGGGAGATCAGGCAGGCTGGAGACAGGGACCCCGTGTAAAAACTCCCCCAAGGGCGATCAGCCTGGTTAGAGACCTGGTCCCCGGGAGGGACTCCTGCGGGCATCTCTGCTGGGCGAAGGGGTGGGGGCAGTCTAGCATTTTCCTGGAACTAAAAAGAGGCTAAGAGAACTCACATCAGACAGAGTTGGTTTGGCAATAAGATGGGACTGAGTGGAGCGCCCACCAGCTGTTGTCTGCACGGCCCGGCACGTGGGGGTGCCCAAAGGGGTGCCCCCATTTCATCCGTCCCGTCGGTGTTCCCTGAGCCTGGCAGGTGGGGCTGCGGCTCTGCCCCAGCCAGGGGATGCCTGTGGATGGGGCAGCCTTCCTGACCCTCGGCGCTGCCCCCACCCACCTGCTGCCCCATCCGTCCGAGGCCCGCCCCCACCCCCGACCTGGCCTGATGCGCTTCTCGTGCTCGCGCTTTACAATCTGCGCTCGACAGTTTTCGTCTCAGCCTCTCTCTCTCTCTCTCTCTCCTCTCCTGCCCACCCCCCCAATCTGGAAAATCTTGCCTGCCCCCCCACGTGCCTTTAATCATGTCACTGCCCTTCTCGGGCCCTTTCACGTCCGCTCTGTCTTTGGGGATGAGGTGGCTGACCCTGAAAGCAGGACTCAAGGTGAGGACACACGGGTGCCCTCCCCCGGGCTCTCTGGAATGTTCCGTGGCTCCCCTCTCCCTGCGTCCTGCACACCGTTCCTCCGTCTCCTCCCCGTGTGTCCGTGTCCCCGCCTGCCTGTGACCCAGTGGCTTCCCTGAGGGCCACCCTGGCTCAGCCTGCTCCTGGGAGTCCCTGGGTGAGGGGTTGGCTTCCCAGGGGACTTGGGCATGTGGCAGCCAGATGGGGTCTCATCCTTGGGGAAAAGCTGCTGGGGCCTTTGCACCTCTCGGGTTCGAAGGCTTTGGGAAGGCGCTGGGCACTGTGGGAGAGCCAAGCAATTTCTGTCAGTGAAGACACCCGCCCCGTTCCCTGGGAACAGAGGGCCTGTGTCTCCTGGGATGCACTCCTGGCTGCCAGGTGACAGAGGGTGGCATTCCTGTCCCCTTACCTGGGGCAGCCACAGACCACCTTTTTAGCACCTGGTGCATAGTAGGTGTGTAGGAAATTGTTCTGCCACTTGTCCCCATGAGGGAGTGGGGCTGTCCCTGGGCTGCCCGGCAAGGGGACCCTGTTCCATGAAGTGCTCATGGGAGTGTGGCTCTATAGGCCCCTCCTGCCGCCCCCATGGTGGGAGGTGTGGCCGTGCCCGTGCCCGCCACCTGCATGCCAGGATCCCCTGGCACTAACCAGTCTGGGCAGACAGATGGTGTGGGCACAGGGCCCTCACTCAGCTGCTGTGAGGCCCCCTCCCAGTCCTGGCTCACCGTGGGCATGCCCCCGGCTGTGTGGGGATCCTGGGCTCCTGGCAGGACCCATGGTGGCTGTGCTGGTGTCAGACCAAGGCTGTCTGCATCAGGGGCAGGGGTGGTGACTGGGGCTGTGCTGCTCCAGGTGTGTCTCTGACTTGCCCACTGTCCCCACCCCCGTGCCTAGAGGAGACCCTGCCCCTGGCTGCTTTGTCCCCTTGTCTCTATGGGTCCCCTCCTCATCGCAGGTGGCAGCGTGCCGTTTCGGGTGCCAGTCTGTCTGTCTGTCTTGGTGAGTGTCTGGGCGCCTCTTCCACCCTCATGAGCCTCAGGCCCCCTGGGTCTGCTGCCCACCCTGCCTGGGCCTTGCTGTCTGCTGGCAGTTCTCAGACTGGGCGAAGCTCCACGTGGCTGACTGGGCAGGAAAACCCCAGTGCCAGCCTGGAGCCCAGGGGGAGTGGGCCTGAGTTGGGGGTCCTCATACCCCCCAAGGCAGTGGGGCACTGCTCAGGCAGGGCTGTGGCCACTGACAGCCCACCTCCCCCCAGCTCCTGTCAGGCTCTGACTGTGATGTCCTGTACAGGAGCCACTGGCCACGTGTGGCTGTTTACATTTTCAGTAAAATTAAATACAATTGAGAAGCCATTCCTCAGTCTCACGTGCTCAGGAGGCAGGTGTGGGGTGGTCACCGCACCAGACAGTGCGGCGGGGAACAGGGGAGTGGGGCCCGGGGATGCGTCCAGGGCAGGCGACCATGCAGGGAGTGTTGAAGGCAGCAGAGCCTTCAATATCCCCAGGTTTGGGGATTGGGCAAAGCTGGGATCCTTCTAAGGTGCTGGAGGCAGAGACCATCCCCAGTGTCCTCTTTCCTGGGGGCTGAGCCTCTGGTGGGGGGCCCTGTGTGCAGGCCTGGGGACCCCTGGGAGGAGCTGGCTGAGGGGTCTTGGTCTGTAGCCATCTGGCAGGCTGTGGTGGAACTGTGGCTGACTCGAGGGTGTGCCCAGGAGAGAATGTTTGCCCCAAATTTGAGGGACCTCTGTGAGCAGCCAGAGCTGCCCAGTGCTGGGGGGGGTTCCAGGTCCTGGGGATACCGAGTCACAGGGAGGTTCACCCCCACATGAAAGCACTCACTATACAGTTGGACCCCAGCTCCCTCCCGCCCACCCAGAAACCAAACACAAACACAGGCTAGTTTACCTGAGGCCCGGGAAGAACAATTAACTGGAACTTCAGGCTTGTGGCGAGGAAAGAGGTTTATTATCGAGAGGCAGCCAGATGAGGAGATGGGGGTTAGAACTCAGACCCATCTCCTCGAAGGGAAAAAGGTAGAGGTTTTTATCTGGGGTTTTAGGTAGGGGCGGGGGAGCGTGTGCTGGGGTTTTAGGTAGGGGACAGTGAGCGTGTGCTGGGGTTTTAGGTAGGGGGGTGTGGGGAGCGTGTGCTGGGGTTTTAGGTAGGGGGGTGTGGGGAGCGTGTGCTGGGGTTTTAGGTAGGGGAGGGGGAGCCTGTTCTGGGGTTTTAGGTAGGGGGGTGTGGGAAGTGTGTGCTGGGGTTTTAGGTAGGGGAGGGGGAGCGTGTGCTGGGGTTTTAGGCAGGGGAGGGGAGTGTGTGCTGGGGTTTTAGGTAGGGGAGGGGGAGCCTGTGCTGGGGTTTTAGGTGGGGGAGGGCGGGGAGCGTGTGGCCTTGCTGGTTGACGCCTTCCCACCAGCCTGTGTTTGTCCTTGAAGACTGAATTGCTTTTCCCTTGACTGTCTGGACTTTTCTGGTTAGTTTTCATCTTCAGCCTGCATTTGGTCTTGTGAATCTTGACATCTGAACCTTGACTTCCTGGGAAAGACAGCTTGCTCATTAACTAAGGAGGAACAGAAAGACCTGGTTAGTTTTGAACAACAGTTAATTATGCTGAATGTGCACAGCTGCAGTCAGCGAAGCTTACCTCAAAGCTCTCATTCTCTTCTTCTAGCCCAGGGAAGATTTTTTAAACTGTTTTGTTCTCAGTTTCAATCCCCACTGTCTTATGCTCATCCCTCAATCTTGGGGATTGCGGGGCAAAGACCGCTCTAGCTACTTCCTGCTGTGAAAGGGCAAAGATTGGGGTCGGAGGAATGAAAATGTTCTACCTTTATTTGAAAATATTTGGGGTACCAGGTGGGGTGGGCGAGGTATGTTTTGCATGACTAATATTTCAGTACTCTGATCAATGGCTTTGGAACAACACTTAAGTCCACATTTTATAATTATGTAGATGACCACACAGATTAGCAAAATAGCCCAAATTTTAGTATCCCCTCCATAATTGGCCTTAATCCTTGTGGAACCCAGGAGAAGAGGCCTGTAAACCCATCCAGGTTAGGGCCTGGAACCTCAGGAGAAATGTGATGTAGCTGAGTCGCCTGCCGTCTGTAGTCCAACAGGTAAGGTGAGAACCTGGGAGTCATCCATTGCTTGTCTTTAGGAGACTGTCCCCTGAGCAGCCACTTGCGGTCCATCAGGGGTTCACCTGACCATTCAGAAGGGTCTGTGTCTACAGTGTGAACTGGCCGAGGATTGGGGGATCCCAGTTGTGACATTCTTCTATGGCCTGGTTCCCGTTGCCTGTGGCGTTTTCCCCAGTTTCTCGTCATCTAGTTGGTTTTGTTCTGCATCCCGAAGTGACTGGGAAGGTGCCATGAGGAGGAGGCGCACCTCATGCGCAGGGTCTCCCTCAGAGGTCAAGCATGGGGAAGGGCCCAGCGCCTCCCAGCCCTTGGGCAGCACAGAGCCCTTTGAGGGACCTTGACTGGCTTGCTTATCAGAACCAGCCAAGTGTGTCGTTTATGCGTGAGTGGAGACATCCTGTCTGGACACCAGCAGGTGCCACCAGTGTTTAAGTGAACGTGTGGCATTGAGCACTTCCTTCCTGGACGGAGCTCCTTTCTGTGAGTTGAGACCATCGGACACGTCTGGGTCCCTTGGGTGCGCAGTTTGAGAACTGCTGTCTCAGAGGCAACAGCTGCAAAAGTGGAGCGGGAGGGAGAGGCCCCAAGAAAATGAAGGATTTCTTGAGTTCTTGTTTGTTGTTTTCATTTCTGCTAAGAAATTGGCACGTTATAGTGCAGAGGTAGGTCCTGGGCCTTTGGGGCGGTTCTTGGGGAGTGCTGACCGTTGGCGGAGCCTCTCCTGCAGAACCGCTGGCAGGTCCACAGGTCCATCTCCGCCCGGCGAGCACTCCAACTCTGAGGTGGACTTTGCTGAGCCCGGAGACGCACTGACTGTGGCCATCCTTCTCAATCTGGGTCCCCCGGTCCGTTCTCCTTGGCTTCCCTCCAGGTGGAGGCACCACCGCCTCCTAGGTAAACCAAGGCCCACTTCCGATCAGCAGCTGGCTGGGCTCTGCGAAACCTCAGTGATTGGTTTGTGAAGCCACACTGCACATTTTTCCTGCCTAAAATATGCACTTTCTGGAATCCTGTCCTTCTAGAACAAGCCTTTTGCAAAGTCTTAGCCCATGTATTATTTTTCTGTTGGCATGAATACAGCAAAAAATAATACATCTTTTAAAAGACGTGGTCCCAAACTCTGACTCTGGAAGGAAAATGTATTTTTGGAGGAAAAAACAGGAATTTTTTTCTTCAAAAATAGGGGACTGCTTTCTTTTCCAGGCCGGCGGGAGACGTTACGTGCAGCCTCCTCCCTGTCCTCGCTCAGATGCCAACTCTGTGGCTGCTGGACCTTGAGCCCAGAACTACCCCAGGGTGGTCTTGGTGCCTCCGTTTACCTGTGCTTTCTGCCCCCTGCCCGGCGCCCCCGGGACTAACTGTGCTCTCCTCATTTCCAGTAAAGGCAGACCGTGCAGAGAGTCCCTGTGTGGATGCTGTCCTGGACACTCTAGGTACCGCGGACGCGCCGCACGGACCGACCATTGCTGCACGGCTCTCCTCTACCTCCCCTCCCGCTCCTGACACCCTCTGCTTATTAGAGGTTCTAGATGAGCGAGGGAGAGGCTGGCGCCCTGCCCCGGCCCCCAGGCCCCAATTCTGATTGGCAGCTGGGCCTCCGCAGCCCCCCGTGGTGGAGCGCTAGGCTCCCTCTGATTCCAAATGACCTCCTGGGTGACGGCGGTCGCGGGGCGCCAATGCCCTCCCTTCTCCACAATCCCAGCGATGCCCTGCTCCAAGCAGGAGGGGCCGGCCAGGGGCTCTGAAACCCAGAAAGGGCACCAGCGCCTCCTGGGGTCCTGGTGGCTCCTGGCGAGCCTTTTCTCTGGGGCTCGTCAATCTAGCACCTCTACTACGCACCCGAGGACGGCCACGCCTTAACAGCTCACCCTGTGTGTGCTGGGCTCCCCGAGGTCCTGACACACGAGACACACCAGAAAGCCAGGGTCCGTGGCTCCCCCTCCCGTGGACAGGCCTGGTTTAGGGCAGACTGGAAACCAAAGGGTGGGAAAGCCGCCCTGGCCCTTTGCACTGTGGGCTCCTGACCGCACCTTTCCTCTCTTCTGTCCACTGTCTGCTGTCAGGTGTGTGGAAGCGTCTGTCCTCCTGCTTGCTCCGGGTGTCCCCCCATCTCTTGCCCGCCTCCCTCCCTGACCGGTGCAGCCCTGCAACGTGTTGGCAGCTGTGCTCACTGTCATCGTGTGCATGCAGTTGCTGCTGGCCCTGGAAGCAGTGGTGCCTAGCGGCAGGCATGGGGAGGGGCCGTGCAGCAGGATCAGGGCCCTGGGGCGGCAGCATGCTTGTGCGTCTGCATCTGTGCATGCTGCGAATCCTTCTCCACCCCAGAGGGGCTCGGAGGGTGGCCTCCCCGCCCTCCACGCTGGCTGTGTCCCAGAGGTCGGTGCTTGGGGAGGCTGTTGCAGCCCCAAGTGGGGAGATTTTGGGTCCCGGCAGAAGCTGTCCTGCTTGCCCAGAGCTTGTGTCCAGGGTGCTTCTGGCCACAGGCTGGTCCCTCGGGTCAGGGGCTGTGGTCAGTCTGCTTAGGGACCAGAAGGGCTGGAGGTGCCCACGGCCAGGCCAGAAGCCCAGGCCAGGTTTGGCCTTGCTGTGCGCAAGTCTCATGAATGTCACTTCATCCTCTCCACTCTCCCTGGGCATCTGTGGTCTGGCCATGGATCTGGCAGGTCTTTCTGTGGATACCGGCTCCTGCACGGCTGAGCTGGGCCCCAGCCGTGCAGACCAGGGTGCAGCCGATCTCAGCTGGGGCTTCTCACTCGCCCCGTCCCTGTTTACGGCTGGCCCCACATGTTTAAAATTTCACCCGGGGGAGGTCGGCAGGCTGGGGAGGAGAGGCTGGGCCTCAGCTTTCACCCCCAGACCCTCCTGCACTTGCTCCCCTGGCCCCATGTAAATGTCAACACACAGATGCCATGACACTGCCCTCTCACACAGAGGGTGCTCCTGGCCTCGGGCTCTTTCCCCCGGGCAGGTGGCCGGAGCCCCACCTTATACATCTGCTTCTGTCCTTGGCTTGCGAGGTGAGCGGGGGTGGGGGGGGGCTTCTCTTGACACCTGCAAGACCATCCGGCCATTTGGCCCCCTGGAGTGAGACAGGTCTGGTGTGGCTGGGTGGGCTGAGAGCCTGTGGGCATGGAGCTGCGACAGCTGTGGTGGTCCAGGGGTGGTCCATACTGTGGCCTCCTCCAGCAGAGCGCCTCTCCCCGGTCTGCCCATCAGAGAGCCGGGGACGGTGGGGCCAGGCCGAGGCCAAGGAAGGCTTCTTCCTGTGGCTCCATTCTCACATGCTGGGGGCCCCTTGTGCTGCACAGGGCAGCAGGTCCAGCCAGGGGTCCCCAGCTCTCCTGGCTGAGCAGGCCATTGCTTCTCAAGTTCTCCCTGGACCAGCTGGTGGTCTCCATTGGGATGGTAACAAAGGAGAAGGTCATCTGGACAGAGGCCCCCATGGCACCTGGCTCCGGGCGTCCCTCGGCCCCCACCTGCCTATCTCGTGCCAGGCGCAGTGGTTATGGGCTCGCAGGACACAGGCCGCCTGAGTGGGCTCCATTCCTTGGGCCGTCTGCCTGGGGGACTTCTTCCTTCCTTTTTTTCCTGTCCTGCAGAGCCCTGTGAACGAGGACATATGGTCTCAGCTGCCCAGGATGGTGGGGAGGGGGTGCTGACCTGGCTGCGGTGTCCAGGCTGGGTGGACTGGGCCATGCGCTGTCTCTTCTCTGTGGCCTGTCATCTCTGTGCCGTCTGATGGACATGTCTCGGCTGTCCATCTCAGTGGGGGCTGATGGAGGCGGCTGGCCCAGGGAGGCCGTGGTGGGCACGGACAATGTCTGAGGGATTGGCAGGCGATGGTGGTTTCCCAGCGACGGCAGAGGCCCTGCCAGGCCCCAGGAAGGCTTGTCACAGACCCCAGGGGCAGCGAGGGGCCTGCTCAGAAGTCATTCAGGGAGGTTTCATGGCTCCTGCGTGTGGCTAGGTGTGAGCAGGTTCACAGCTCACAAGAAACCCACTCTCCTCTCTTGGGCAGATGGTGGAAACTGCCCAGTGGGAGGAAGCTGGTGGCTCCCTGGCCCTCCAAGGTGAAGGCTGCTCCCGACCATAGTGCCCACCCATGTCTCTTGGCTGCTGCCCGGAGGGTGTGAGAGCCGGGCAAATGGGGTGTCAGGCAGGTTTCTACGGTTACCAAGAGCCAAGGGACAGGGAGGCCCGAGGACCCGTGCAGGGGCGTGGCTGGCTGGCCACAATCGCCCCCTCCCTCTGGCCTCGGGCCAGGGCTCAGGACAGCAGGCATAATCAGCCGAGGTGGGACAGGAGGTGCATCCATTGGATCGTCTAGAGTGTGGACGTTCAGTTCCTGGGCATGTCTGGGGGTGGGTGACGCCTGCTCTTCCCTGGGCAGAGGGGAGATGGGGCAGGCCATGCTCCAAAGCCGAGAGAGAGGGCCCTCGCCCTCCGTGATGCTTCTGTCTTCCTGCTTGGGGACTGGAGAAGACACAGTCTTTCAAACTGACCTTCTCGACCCAAACCGTTCCACCAGGTGGCTCCCTAGGGTAGACCTCACCCCTCCTGACCCTGGGGCAGGCAGTAAGGGAAGGAGGGAGGGAGGAGGGCTGCCCCTGGGGCAGTTACAGGGTGTGGAGGGGCAGGTGGGAGACTGCCAGAGTGGCTTGGGTCCCACAGAAGGTGCCCAGGGAAAGGCCGCAGCCACAAGGCATTTTGGAACCCATTTTCCCCTGGAGTGTCACTTGGAGAGGGAGGCCTGGTGGGACAGTGTGGAGAGGGCTCTGGCACCTTTTGGTGGCAGCCAAAAGTGATTTGAGAGTCCATTGACCCCTCCCCAGCCAGGCTGAGTACCCAAGCTGGCCCCAGGGAGCTGTGGGGGAGCTGGCGGTGTGCCACCATCTCCGCCCACCTGGCGGCGGTCATCTCTCTGAGTCTGCGTCTCCCTCCCACCCACGTGGACGGTGAGCGCGAGCAGATGACAGGGTGCGGGCGTTCTTTCCAGAGTGACCTCTCTTGCTGTCTTTCTCTTGCTGTGTGTGTCCGTCCGTCTGTCCGTCTATTGGTTCTCGCGGGAACAGTCAGAAGGTCAGTTTGAAAGATCGTGTCTTCTCCAGCCCCCGAGGCGTGGCTGCCAAGGGGAAGGGGTCCCCGCAGGCCCAGACCGTCCGGCGGTCGCCCAGCGCTGACCAGAGCCTGGAGGACAGTCCGAGCAAGGTGCCCAAGAGCTGGAGCTTCGGGGACCGCAGCCGGGCGCGGCAGGCCTTCCGGATCAAGGGCGCCGCCTCACGGCAGAACTCAGAAGGTGGGTCGGCCCGTCACCCTCCCACGGCCGAGCGCTTCCAGGGGTCCTCCTGGGGCCCTGCGGCCTCTGAGTGGAAACTCCCCCCGGTAGCCTATTCTTTCATTGAGGTGAGATTCTCGCAACGTAGCGTTAACCATTTTAAAGTGAACAACCCAGTGGCACTTACTGCATCCATGATGATGTGAACCCACCACCTCTCTCTGGTTCCAGAATGTTTCATCACCCCAAAGGGAGCCCCTACCTCTTAGCAGTCACTCCAGCCCCGGCCACCAGCAGTCTTCTCTGCCTCTGGATTTGCTGTTCTGGACACTCACACACGGGCTCACACAGCGTTTGTCCTTCCGTGTCCGGCTTTGCTCCCCGAGCACGGCATTCTCCAGGCTCCCCCCACCTGCCGCGTGTCAGTGCTTCACTCCTTTTCAGGGCTGAGTGATGTTCTGTTACTGTTGTGTGTGGCTGTATCACGTTTGTATCTGTCCCTCTGTCCATTCACGGAGGTGCCCTTCTAAACCCTCACGATGGCCACTCCCCGCAGGCCACAGGGGCGAGGAGCCGGCTGAGGAGGGCAGGACAGAGGGTGGGTTTCTACAGCCCAGGCGGGTGCCTCAGGGAAGCCTCAAGGGGTTCCCTGACACCCTCTCTGACAAGTGCACACTGCAGGACCACAGGACCGGGTCCCCTCTGTCCCCAGTGTGGCCTGTCCCCTCACAGGCTGTGTGTCCTTCCACCCAGAAGCAAGTCTCCCTGGGGAGGACATCGCGGACGATAACAAGAGCTGTAACTGCGAGTTTGTGACCGAGGACCTGACCCCGGGCCTCAAAGTCAGCATCCGGGCCGTGTGGTGAGGGCCCCTGGGCCCCTGGGGTGAGACCCAAAGAGGGGTGTGTCCACCCTCTCCTGGGGATGCCGGGCCTTTGGGAGGCTGGTGTGCAGCGTGCACTCCAGTGGGATGGCCGACACCCCTTCAGTCCCGGCTTCTTGTGGCTCACGAGCAACTTGTGTCACCCGCCTGTCCTGGGTGCGGAGCCCCAGAACTGTTAGTGGACGGCCAGGAGCCACCCCCGCAGAGGGGGTCCTGGGTGGACGAGTGTCCATCTGCGCAGCCAGGCCCAGGAATGGCTGGTGTCCAAGGGAGGTGGATGGCCCAGATAACTTGTGGACGTTCTCGGAGGTGCTGAGAAGGCCAAGGGCAGGTGGATGCTGGGGTTCGGGTTGGAGTGCAGCCTGCAGTGGGCAGTGGCCTGGGGCTCATGGCCCTCTGGCCATCCCCTTTCAGTGTGATGCGGTTCCTGGTGTCCAAGAGGAAGTTCAAGGAGAGCCTGCGGCCTTACGATGTGATGGATGTGATCGAGCAGTACTCAGCTGGCCACCTGGACATGCTGTCCCGCATCAAAAACCTGCAGTCCAGGCAAGAGCCCCGCTGCCCAGCCCCAGGGTGCAGAGGCCAGGTCCTCCTGCGCGAGTGGGGGCGTGTCCGTCAGGGGCCAGTGCAAGAGGGGTGCAGTGCAGGGGCCCATACATTCTCTGCCCAAGGTGGGGTGGTGGGCAGGGCCGCAGGGGGTATGGTGGCCGGCCCTGCTTGCTGCCGCCTCCAGGCCCTTCCTCTCCGGCCCCGCGACAATCCCACGTGGGCTTCTTGCCGTATCCTCGTGTGGTCTGTTTGTTTTTAATGTTTGTGTTGTGGCTCCCCTCCTGCCCATGCTCTGATGGGCAAGCATGTATGCGTGTGTTTACGTGCATGTGTGTGTGAATGCACGTGTGCACATGTATAGTCTCTGCACATGTACAAGTGCACGTATGTGTGCAAGAGCATTGTGCACACATGTGTTATGCACGTGTGTGAGTGCGTCTCTGTGCTGTCCTGTGTGTGCAGTGTGCCCGTGCATGTGTGTGTGCATGTATGCACATGTGTGTGCTGGGAGCAGAGTGGTTCTACTGAGTGATGAAGCTGTGGGGTTGCGTGGCCCCATCAGGCAGCAGTTGTGCCACTTGGCATTTCTTCTTCCAGCACGGGGGGCTCGTCCACCCCCCACCTCAGGGGCTCCCACATTCCGGGCAGGAAGTGAGGTTGGGGTGCATGTCTGAAGCGTGGCAATAGCAGGGCACATGCTGACTCTGCTGTCTCTGGCCCCATGTGTGAGCACTGACTGGCTTGCTCACCCCAGGAGTCACCTGTGTGTGTGTACACAGATACAAGAAAAGGCCTGGGATACACATGAGCATACCCATGTACAAGTGTGTGCACATAGACCCGTGTCCACTTCCATGTGCACACGTGTGCCGGCACACACATGTACACACAAAAGCATGCTCTTAGGCTCATGCCCTCATACATGTATCTCATAAGTCCATGCACAGGAAGTACACCTGTGCTCACATGCATGTACCCTCCACCACAAACAAGCATGTGTGTTTTTGGTGCCTGTAACCAGGCCATGTGGCTGTCGTGGGGGGGGGTCTCTCCTGAAGTGGGTCGCACGCTCTGCCACTCAAAGCCCCTCCTCTGCCCAGGGCCCCTCCAACGAGGCTGCCACAGGTGGGAGGATCTGGATGGTCAGGGACAGTCCTGGGGGGGAGTTGGTGTGCCCACCTTGGGGCACCTCCCCTGTCCTGCTCTAGGATGCCGGGGAGGGGTCTCTCTGGACCTTAAGCTGCTCCCATGGGGGGTGCCGGGAGGCGACCCCTTCCTCTGCACAGGCTCAGGCTGGGAGGCCCATTGCTCAGCATCCTCCCAGAACATTACTAGACCTGTGGGTGCATGTGACAAACGTGTGTGCAATTGTGCAAGTGATCAAACATAAGAAAATGTGCGCAAATGTGTGACCACACATGTGAGCAAATGTGAGCGTGCAAGTGCGAGATGTGCAAATGTGCACAGACATGCAAGTGGGCATGTGTGGGAGCGATGTGAGTGTGTATGGTGTGCAGGTGTGTGCACGTGTGTGTGAGTACACGTGTGAGTGATGTGTGTGCACCTGTGTGCGTGTGAGCAAATGTGTGCAAATGCGTGTGTGTGGGTACACTGTGTGTGAGCAACATCTGTGAGTCCACGAGTGCATGTGTGTGCCTGTAAGCGTGTGCATGTCACCTGTGTACATGTGTGTGCATATGCATGTGTGAGCAAATGTGTGGGTGTGTGAGAAGACAGTCCGTGTCTTGACTGCTGGGCCTGTTTACACGTCTCTCTCACTACAGCTGTTTCCATTCATCAGGCTCTCCTGTCCTAAATTTTCCCTTTTCCTTCCCTTTCTGTCTGTAAAAACAACCAACCAATTGCCCACCCCAAGGAGCCGGGATGTTCTGTCACTTGCTGGCAAAGCCTTAATGTTGTTCTGAGCCGGCGCCCTGGTACTTTGCTGCCAGCTGCCATGTGTCCCCGTGCACGTGCACACTCGCCCAAGCACACCTGGGCACACGGCTCCTGGGCCTGTGCTCACTTAACATGGGAAAGACCGGGGACAGCTGAGGTCAAGCGGGCGTGGCCTCCACTGCGTTCCATCCCGAGTGGAGCGTGTCTGTGAGAAGTGCCCTGTGCTGCCATGAGCTGGGTGGCACCTCCTGTTTCTGCAGTTTCCAGCCGACTCCCCTTCTGTGCTGCTTCACGACGCATTCGCTGGTGTCTCTTTTCTCGTTTGCTCGCCAGGATAGATATGATTGTGGGCCCCCCACCCCCTTCAACTCCCCGGCACAAGAAGTACCCCACCAAAGGACCCACGGCCCCTCCGAGAGAGTCACCCCAGTACTCACCTAGGTCAGGATGCCAACCCTCTCCCGCCTTGTCTCTGTGGAACGGCCAGCCCCCTTCGCTCCAGGCCACATGACGGCAGCACCCGCACTGCTCCTCTGATGGACGGAGGGGACATCTCTGTCCCTGACAAGGCAACACCAGGGGGAGGCCATTCCCTGCAGCCCCGGGGAGGCTGCCTTTGAGCTGCTTCTCTGGTGGGGTCCTGGGGAAGCTTTCCATGGGGGGCTCCTGTCTGCGGACATCCTGCGTGACGTCCCCCTGGGGTGGGGGCTCCCTGGGCAGGAGCAGAGGGCAGCACCACAAGGATCAGATGCATTCAGACTGCAGGGAGGGCCTGTGGGCCCAGGGCCGTTGGTGGCTCTCCCTCTGCACTGACTCTGACCCCCAGCACCCACCTGCTGGTGGGGCCGAGCTGGCTGCCATGTGGTCTGAGGTCCTGCTGCTTCTCTTCCCTTTAAACTCTTGTGAAGAATAAATAGGAGAGTCCCTTCCAGGCGCCCAGCGCTGAGTCGGGCTCTGAGGGTGTTGTTATTTTCTATGGTCATCACCATAGTCGGTATTATTAATGAAGATGGCCCAGCTGAGGGGTAGGATGGAGGGTGGGGGCGGTTAGTGGTGATTGGCAGAAGCAGGTTCTTTGGTGACAAGTTCAGACTTGGGAGCCTTCCTCCTTCCCTGGGGCTGGTCAGGGGATGGCTTCAACCTGTCCCTTTCTCGGGCAGCCCCGCGGTGGGGCTGTGAGGCTGAGAGCAGACACACCCCAGCCGTGCTGGTAGCTCAGGGACAGCGGGGCCCAGGGGCATCCTGGAGGCCACTAGGTGTGCTGGCAGCTGGGCACATGGAGCAGGGCCCGAGCTGCCCAGTGGAGTGACTGGGTGTCTGACCCGTCCTCCTTATGAGCTGGGGTTTCTGCACAGAGGCCAAGGGTCAACATGCTGGGCATCTCAACCTGGTGGCTCTCCCAAGGGAAAGGAGTTCCCTGGGGAGCCCCAGACAGTGTTTGCTGGGTCCCCTGCTCTGCCCATGTCCCCCCAGCCCCAAGGATGCTGTGCCTCAAGACTTAAGCCCATCCTTCTGGCTGGACCATGAGCTGGGAAGGCCCTGCTGGCCCTCGGAGCCCCCCAGAACTCCCCGACCACTGCAGCCAGAGGACACATAGATTCACATAGAGAAGGGGCCAGAGGACAGTTTGGGCATGTGGAGTTAAGCCCGAGGCCTAGGGGAGGGGGTGGCGCAGGCTCCTCAGAGGACCCTCTCCCAGCCCCCCACCAGCGGCAGCTGCAGGCTGAGCCCTTGGCCAAGGCTCCCAATGGGACTAGCCAGGCAGGCGGCCCGTCATGTGGCAGGGGTGAAGGCGCTGAGCCCCTGTGTCTGGACTGTGTGGACACTTGGAAACACCAGAGAACCCTTCTCCCTCTCCATTCTCCACTGCGTCTGCCTGGAGCCCCGGGGCCCCCAGCCCCTCCGCCTCTCCCGGCCCTTTTGTGCATGAATCCAGCATGGAGCCCAGTGGAGCATGAGGAGGCTGCACCGTGGCTGACGCGAGCCTGAACCCTTCTCCTGCTTCATGCGACAGAAAGAAAAAAATCACCCCTGAAGCCCCCACCCCATCAGAGGCAGACAGGGCAGCCCTGTGGGTGAGGAAGGAAGCCCAGATGTGGCCACAGCTGGCTCGCGTGGCACCTGCTGGGCCGTGGAGCTGGCCCCTCTCCCACTCGAAAATTTGAGAATTGGCTTTGCGCTCGAGGCTCCAGGCCAGAGATGAGGCAGGGGCCACGTGGCCTTGGCCTGGGTCACTGTCCTTCTCAGGTGGCTCGAGTGCCATTTGCCCAGCAGGTTCGGAGCAGCTGACCCAGCGGCTCGCAGACCGTGGGGTCTTTGTTTCCGGATGAGCATCCACATACCTGCAGCTCATGGGCTCGGAGCACTGGGAGCCCGCATGGCTCCTGCAGCCCCTTCCAAGTCCCTCGGTGGTCCTTCCTGTTCAGCACGGGGATCAGGGGACACCTGCTCCCCAAAAGAAGCCTCCCTCTCTTGTTGGCATTCGTGACCCATGGCCTCGTTCGAGATCAGCTCAGCTGTGTCCTGCATCCCACACACATGCACAGCACACACACATGCATGCACACACAGTAAGCACACACATGTGCACACACATGCATAAGCACACGCACACACGCGCACTTGTGCGTTGGCAGAAACGTTCACACACACACGCACGCACCCAAGGACACAGGCCTCTCTGGTTGGCAGTGGCTCTGTCCCCTCCTTTGGTTGTGCGTTGGTTTCCCGTGTTGGTCTCTGTCCTGCTCCCTCCCATCCTGGTGCATGGAGCCCTAGCTCTCTTGCCTCCCTGCTTCTGTTGTTCCCGCACAGACATTGAACTCCGTCCCCACCAGACCCGGGTCTGGCCTTGGCCTCGGTGGCACATTATGTGGGAGTAAAGCTCGGGGGTGGGGCGGGGCATGGGGAGCGGGGCAGCTGCGGGGTGAGCGGCCCCAAGCCCCTTCTCTTTACTCCTCGCTAATGTGCCAGCCCACTGGAATGGAGTGGATGGGGACAGGCCCCGAGGGTGTCAGAGAACAGGGTGACCACTGGTGCCCGGCGTCCATCTGTCCTGGCACCCTGCTTCCCCCTGGTCGGCTCTGGGCTCAGCCTGGATCTGGGAGGCTGTGGCCTGGCCCAGGAGGAGAGGGCCACGGGCTCCGCCGCACCCACCTGAACTCATGCCGGGGGGCGGGGTCTCTTCCCGGCAGAGTGGACCAGATCGTGGGGCGCGGCCCGGCGGTAACGGACAAGGACCGCCCCAAGGGCCCAGCCGAGGCGGAGCTGCCCGAGGACCCGAGCATGATGGGACGGCTGGGGAAGGTGGAGAAGCAGGTGGGAGAGGCTGGGGGCAGGAGCCCCTGCCCAGTCAGCCTGGGGTCTGGGGTGGACGCTGTGAGGGAGTCCTTGAGCTTTGGAGGCGTGGGGCCCGTCACAGCTGAGGGCTGCTGTGTCAGGGCCCCTTGCACCCCCGTGAGCCCCTCCCGGGTCCAGGGCCCTTTCCCTCTGCCAGCAGGACTGCAGGCCCACAGGACTCGAAGTCCTGGTCTGCTTTCCTCCCTTTGCCTGGGTGAGGGCTGCTGCAGGGCACCACGTACTCCAGGCCCTGCGGGTTGTCCTCTGTCGCACCTGGCTGGGCTCGTCCCCACCGGCCTCTTTGTCCGACTCCCCACTGCTCTCCTGGGAGCAAGTCCTCAGGAACTGTGCACAAGACCTTCGTCCCGGGAGTTGTTTCTGGGAGCCGGCTGTTTCCTTCCCTCCGTAGAGTTTGCTCTAAGGGGTGGGCCCACAGTGGGCAGCAGAGCCACCCAGATGAGCAGGAGGGTCCAGCGCTCTGAAGCCGAGGCCACAAACACTGAGGAGTGTGGTCAGAGGCTGAGCTGCTGGTGGATCTGCCCCCCACCGTCTCTGTACCTCCAGGGAGGAGACCGGGTCCCCCCACCTCCAAAGAGCAGCTCAGGTCCCCCCTCACCTCTGGGGAGCATCTCAGGACCCCCCAACCTCTGGGGAGCAGTCCAGGTCCTCCCACCTCTGGGAGCAGCTCGGGGTCCAGCAGCTCCTCCTGCAGGTCTTGTCCATGGAGAAGAAGCTGGATTTCCTGGTGAACATCTACATGCAGCGCATGGGCATCCCCCCGACAGAGACCGAGGCCTACTTCGGGGCCAAGGAGCCGGAGCCAGCACCGCCGTACCACAGTCCCGAGGACACCCGGGAGCATGGCGACAGGAATGGCTGCATCCTGAAGCTCATCCGCTCCAGCAGCTCCATGGGCCAGAAGAATTTCTCGGCGCCCCCGGCCATGCCCCCTGCCCAGTGCCCACCCTCCACCTCCTGGCAGCAGCAGTGCCACCCGCGCCAGGGCCACGGGGCCTCACCTGTGGGGGACCATGGCTCCCTGGTGCGCATCCCACCGCCGCCTGCCCACGAGCGATCGCTGTCTGCCTACAGCGGGGGCAACCGGGCCAGCACGGAATTCCTGAGGCATGAGGATGCACCAGCTAGCAGGCCCCACGAGGGGGCCCTGCGGGACAGTGACACGTCCATCTCCATCCCATCCGTGGACCACGAGGAGCTGGAGCGCTCCTTCAGCGGCTTCAGCATCTCCCAGTCCAAGGAGAACCTGGACGCGCTCAACAGCTGCTACGCGGCCGTGGCGCCATGTGCCAAAGTCAGACCTTACATTGCGGAGGGCGAGTCGGACACGGACTCGGACCTCTGCACCCCGTGCGGGCCCCCGCCGCGCTCCGCCACGGGCGAGGGCCCCTTTGGTGACATGGGCTGGGCCGGACCCCGGAAATGAGGCTGCCCCTGGCCTCTCCCTGACTCTTGGCCTTCTGGGTTCCAAGGTGGGACCCTCAGGGCCTTTCTTAAAGTAACGTGGGTGGGGATGCCCATGCTGGCCCACGGCCAGGCGGGGACAAATGTTCTTTTCCAACGGCGGCAGCTGGGCTGGCCGTGCCCACTCTGCAGGCCATTGGCCCGGGTGTTAGCAGGGGCTGGGGCGATGGCTGAGGACAGGCCCCTGGCCGCAGGGTGGAGGTGTGGGTCAGGGCCCAGGCCCAGGTGAGGGTGGCAGCAAGGGGCAGGCCTGTCCTGTGAGGATGGGCAGCCTTGAGTCCTGGTGAGGAGGGAGCCTGGGCAGGCGGCTGTGGGAGGTGTGGCCAGCCCTTGGAGTGTGGCTTGCCCTTGTTCCTCCATCCCTACCCCCACCCCATCTGTCCGTCTGTTTGTCTGTCTGTCAGTGTGCACAACTGAGGCGTTGCCTCCTTGTCTTTTGGGTGCCTGTCCAGAGAGCTGCCGGTTGGCGTCCTCTCTCCTCCCCCTGGGTTCCAAGTGTCCTGTGATGGGAGCCGGCCCCAAGTCCAGGACCCTGGCCTGGAGAGGCCTAGAGACCACCCCAGAGCACGGAGTGACCCTTGAAACTCCCAGCCTCAGCTCCACAGGCTTCTGGGAGGGGGCCTTTGGGGGCTCTCCTGGCTGCAGGAGGTCTGGGCGTGGGCGCCCCGTGTCCTCTGTGCTCTGCCCTGGCCGGGCACCACTCACTGGGCACCCACCCACACTGGGAAGAGACCCGCGTGCAGGAAGTGGTGCTGGGCAGCTGAGGGCCCCCTGAGCCAGGCTCACGTTCCAGGTCCGGTGGGTTGCGGTGAGCAGAGTCACACACCATCCTTCCCCAGGGGCCTTCTTCACCTGTTCCCCAGTGGAGGCCTGATAGGACCCAGGGCTGGACGAGGCCGAAACCGCTGAGAAATGCCTTCAGAGCCCCATGAGGGTCGGGAGAGGCCCCCTGCCGTCTGGAGACGGGCGGCTCTGTCAGGACATCTCTCCTGTCTCCACTGGAGCTGACCGTCCCCCACTGCTCTCCACTGACCAGCCCCTTGGCCATGACCTCTTGGTGTCTTGGGAGTCAGGGACCCCTGTCCTCGCCCTCGGCCCTGGGGAGCAGGGATCCCATCCCTCCTGTCGGCACTTTGGCCCAAGGGGCGGCCGCTTCCAGCTGGGAGCCGAGTGCGACGGGCGGAGGTGGAGCGCCAGGTCCAGGGAAAGGCTCTGCGCCTCCTCAAAGTGCTCGTTCAGGTCCGTCCTGACAGGGACCAGATCGGTCAGCAGGAGAGTCCGTCCTGCCCTCTGGGAGGGACTCGGGAAGCCGTGTCTGAGGGTCTTGTGCCCCTGGTGCTGGGAGATCTTCCGGGGCCGCATCTGCCGTCCACGGCAGGGGGTCGCTGCAGCCTCCGCGGCCCCCCGCCCTCTCCAGGACACCCTGGGTCCCACCCATGGGCGCCTCGCTGCTGGGGCTGCTGGCCGGGCAGCTGGAGGGTGGGCTGGGCCTGTGCTTGCCCGAGGCCAGTGCCTGGGGCGGGAGAGCTCTGTCCACACTCAGGGCTGCAGCCTCGCGGAGGGCTCAGGCGTGGAAGCTGATGCATGGCCCAAGGAGAGGCACCCCAGAGCCCCCAGCCAGCCCCTCACCCCGCTGTCTGCTCTGCTTACTCTCTTGTTCTCGAGGGCAGCGTTTCTCCAGCCTCGGGCCCCACGGTGGTGAGAAAAGTCCCTTCCAGTGTAGACACCATGGGCACTTGATGTGGCCAGCGTGAAGTGGTCCAGGCGAGTGGCCACTGCCATTGCTGCCTCCCTCTGGGCAAGGTCGGGGCTGGCATCTGAGCTCCCTGCACCCTCCTGCTGTGAGAGAGGGAGACTCCAGCTGCAGGCCCCTGGGCAGGGCACCCGCAGGCCGCCTCTGAGCTGAATGTGTCCACGTCTGACACTAGCCCCAGCTGGCTGCTCCCGCGGCCCTGGGAGTGTTAGATCCGACTGCCAGCAATGGGGACCCGTCCTCTGTTGGATCTCAGCTATCGTGGGCCCCAGGCCTTAGGAAGGGGGCCCTTCGCCCTCAAGGAGAGGTTTGTGCCCTGTGCTGTGCGCCCCTGGCGGCAGGAGGAGCCGGCTCGGACGTGTCTCCTGTCCTCAGAGCTGCTGAGCCAGCGCAGGTGCCGAGAGCCACAGCTGGGAGGGTCTCTCTGGGGTTGCAGAGTGGGGATGGAGGCCGGACTGTGACGTGTCCCCATCGCAGGGAGAACGTGAAGTCTCCTCCAGGATGTCTCTGGCCCCGGGGAAGAGAGAAGGCATACGTCTGTTTGGGGGATGGCTTGGGGTGCAGTTCTGGGAGATGACGGGGGAGAGGCTGCTCCTTGGGACCCTCAGACCCAGGCCTGAGCAGCCTGTCACCCCACAGCGCCTGTCCACTGCTCGGGGTCCCCACCTGCAGAGAAGTGTGACAGGGAAGGGGCTGGGAAATCTGTGCACTGTCTTGGGTGTGCGTGTGTGTGACGCGAGTGTGGCTGAAGGCAGTCCCCGCCCCGGAGCAAATGCAGCAGATGTTTTCCCAGACTAGTGTATCTGTTAGCTAGAGCGTGCGCCCCTTACATGCCTACTCGCACACACCTGTGCTCACACACGCCCGTGTACACACAGCATACACTCACACGTGCACACCCACAGGCACACACACCACACGTACGCTTGCTCACACAGGCACGCATGTGCATACTCACGCATGTGCCCACGCATGCACATGCACACCACGTTTCTGACCTTGGTGGTTCTTTGACCTGTCTGTGGCTCTGCCCTCTTTCAGCCACGAGGAGTTAACAACTTCAGGAGTCACAGGTGGTCCTGGAACGTGGTACCCTGGGTCGGGGTTCTGGCCATCCTGGGCTCCTGGGCAGTGCTGGCAGAGGGTCCACGAGAGCCCACCCAGCATCCCATGCTGCCCCCCTGTAGCTGGCTGGGCAGCCTTCCAGAGTGTGTGGTCAGCCGTATGTCAAGAGATGTCTTGGGGTGGCCAGGGAGGTCCCGGCATCTGTGGGGGTGTCCAGATTGGACACTGGGGTGCTGGCCGGCTCCCTCCACCCTCCTTGGCCACATGGCCCAGCGGGGCATTGCCCTGTCCCTTCATTGGCATATTGTGACCCAAAATCTCCCTCTTCTGTCCACATAAGATCATGAGTCATGGCCTCAAACTGGGTGGCCCTGGAGGATGGAGGATCCCAGCCAGGTGGTGGAGGGCTACCCCCGGGCCTGCCCACCTGGTCCCTCCCCATGGGAGGCCGCAGCTACCCATCAGTACACCACCTTCCTTTGGGGGGACTTGCCTCAAACCCCTCTTTAGAGGCTCAGGAGTCGCCACAGGGTCCGGGACCCCACACTGTGAGGGCTGCTCCGTAGGGGCCCGTCTGGTGAGAACAGGGGGAGCTTGGAGCTGTCCCCCAGTCGGCCCACATCCCCAGCCAAGAGCAGTCACCAGCCGGCAGTGTCTCGCACCTTCAGTGTGTGAATTTCCTTTAACTGACTGTCTCCCCTGTGCCAGGCTGGAGCCCCCATGGACACGGATTCGAGGTGTTGGCACGGAGAGAAGGGTGGAAGCGGCCCGTCTTCTGCTGTCCCCACATTCAGGGGACACCCCATGAAGCAGGCGCCCCTGCCCCCACTGTTTGTGGACAGAACTTGGTCCTGAGACTTTTCTAGATGCCTCCTGAGGCCCAGGGGTTGGGGGGGTTGCTGGGGGCCTTTGTAGAAATGCTGCCATTTTGTCTATTTCGTATTCACCCCAAGTTGTAAATAATGTACAGAGTGGGGGCTCAGGCCCCAGATCTGTTGCTGCAAGACCAGGAACAGCACAGTTTCCACGCTCTCTGACATCCCAAATGCTTGAGACAAACGTGGTGTGAGGAGGGGCAGTTTGGCAGAGAGGACCCACCATGTAGGGTTTGGGGCACCTGGCACCCCAGGGATGAGTTCTGAGCCGCGGGTGGGGTCTGTGCCCAGTGCCCCCTGCACACTGGCTCTGAATCAGGTGCTCCCATCCTGACCGACGCCGTCCTGAGTGGTCCTCAGCTGCCCTCAGCGGTGGTGCACAGACCTCCTGCACCCCAGAGCAGATCCCCAGGCCTCTGACTGTGTGTGCTGACATTGGGTATGGGCAGGAGGGCGAGGGTGTGCCCGGCAGGGGTGGCTGCCTGCTTCTAGTGCCTGGGGAGCTTGTGTGGTTGTCCCAGGCCAGCTGTCCTCTGGTGTTCCTGCCCCCAGGGGCAGGCTCCAACTGGGCCCCACCAAGCTAAGTAGGAGAGACGACCAGGGAGGGCTGCCTAAAGGAGGCAGTGTGGTGGGATCAGGGCTCATGCCTCTCCTCTCTCCAAGGGTCCTGGGAAAGCCGGCTGCTTGGGCCAGAACACCGCATAGACCCTGGAGCGTACATGAGCGCGGGCCCAGTTTGCTGGATTCTGCCGTCTTGTGAGGGGTGGGGGCCGACAGCAGACAGTGGGAGGAGGTGACGTTGGAGAAGGGGAGCTTTAGGGAACAGGGTGGCGGGAGAGGAGGTGCGACCCTCTGCACGACCTTTGGAAGGTGTCTGTGGGATGGGAGGAGGAGGTGGTTGGTCTCTTGTCTCGGACACTTGCACAGGTGCCCCCGGCTGACGGTGGACGCTGGGTCTGGCCGATGGCCCCGTCCCAAGTGACCCTCCAGAAAGCTGATGAAGTGCCGGGAGAGGAGGGGACCCCCGGGGGCAGCCCTCAGTCCTGGGCTTCCAGGCAGGTGTGTGGACGTCACCATATGCCGCACATCCACCTCTGACTGCGTTTCATAAAGTTGTTGCCTTAATGCACGTTGACAGAAATTCACCGAGGTCACCCCCATGCCCCCTTGGCGCCCGCCTGGCAGACACCTGTCTCCTCCTTCATCCGAGGTCCGAGGGACAGCTCCGCGGGTGGGCACAGAGGGGGCGGCAGATCTCACACCAGTCATCGCACCGCAGGGGGGTCCGCCTGGGATCCCCTTGCGCCGCCGGCCCTCACCCCATCCTCGCAGCGTCGCCCTCCGGCCCGAAGGTGGCTGCAGCTTCCCCATCTGCGCTGTTGCCTTGGCTGTCTTTGCACTTCTGTTCACGCTCCAAAGAATACTTCATATGCCTTCAGCACCGACGCACACTTTTAACCGTTGTGAGCACCCCTGTGCCGTAGCGACCGCCTTTCTTTCGTGAATGCGTTCCCACCCACCCACTTGAGTCGCGGCTTGTGCGCTGTCCGTGCTCCAGGGGCAGACGCCCAGGGAGTGGACTCTGGTTTTCTATGGACCAGCGAAATTCTAACTCACTCAGCCACTGTCAGGTTGACGCTTGTGCCACGAGGACGGGGCCCAGCGCAGGTTTGCCCGGGGACTTCGGGTGTGGAATCTGGCGGCAGGGGCACACGTGGAGAGTTCTACTGCTACAGGGACGAGTTCGGATGCCAGTGGACCTGTGCACTTAGTAAAATGCAGTGATTCAACCTGGACAACGTGTGGCCTCTTTCCTCTCGTCGTGTCTGGGCTGCTGGCCTGTGTCACGGGCTCACGGTGGGAGGGGCTGTGACAACCTCACCAAGAGGCCACTGTGCTCCCACAGGAGGGGCTGGTGCTCTCCAGGTCACAGACTGGGCTCGGTCTGTGACCTGTTGCTGCTGTAACAAGGACCACAAACTTGTGGCTTAAAACAACAGAAATTCACACTCACCTGCCCGTGCCCGGGCCTGAGTCTTCCTGCCTGTGGCCCTTCCCTCCACCATCAGGAGCAACTAGGGTCCTGGGATGGGCGCCTCTGGCCTGGGGCAGGGCGAGCCCTCTGGGCCCTCCAGGAAACGCTGGGTGAGCACCAGTGCGCTGGCCCCGGCTCTCGGGCATGGGCTCTGCGCATGTGGGGAATCCGATGTAGACGCAAACGTGCCGCTGGTGCTCAACCTGGGTGCTGATGTCCTCGGAGCCACCTCCTGCTGTCCTGGACACCTGCCCAGTCACTCCCTCCACCTCGTCTTCCACCTCACTCCCCTCAACCTCCAGCTCCCATGCAGGCCCAGTGGGGTGAGGGGCAGGAGGGTGGGGTGGACACAGCCATTCCATTTCCTGCCCGAGTGGTCTCAGGCTGCTGTTGGGTTTGAGAGGCAGTGACAAGCTGAGCCGTGAATATTTTCAGCTATGGCCTCCATCCTCTAGAATTTTCCACCCCACCAGACCTTCCCTGGGCCTCCCAGGCATCAGCTGAGCAGGAAGAGCAGCTCAGCAGTGTTCAGTGGCCTGAGAGGCAGTGACCAGTCCTGGACTGGTGCCCAGAACTGCTGACCTCAGCTCAAGGCCTGCTGTACCCACAGCCCCTTTGCAGACATCCTGACCCTGCAGCCTTGGGGTGGGGAGCCTGGCAGGGCCCTCTGAGCTGAGGTGTCTTTGGGTTTTGGGGAGAGGGGGGCTGGGCTCCGGGTGCAGCTGGGCTCCTGCCTGCAGGGCCAGGGTCGGCCACTGGGCTCACCTCTGTCCACCAACAGTGTCCTCTGCCTGTCTCTGCGACAGCCAAGGGGCCAAGGGCTCCAGAGCCACCCCAGGACACCCGGAAGCTGCGAGGGCTGGCATGATCCATTCCACTCAGTTTGTCCACAGCTCTGGCCAGGTCAGGTGAATAACCTGGACCCAGTGTGCTCGAGGGGTCTCCAGCTGCCCTCTCACACCCGTGCCCTCTGCTGTGTGGGGGGGGAGCTACAAGGGGAGGTGGGACCCCACCTCTGTCCTCCCTCATCCGTGGTCACTGGAGAGTGTCATTATCTGCTTTCACTCAGTGGCCTCTAAGCTGTTTGCCTTATTTCTCTGTGCCAAGAAGTTTCTCTAGGAATTGTCACCTAGGATTAGGATTAGGTTTAGGCTTGGTGGTAATCAACCGAGAAACCCTAAATGACTGTGGATTCAACAGAATAGATTCATATTTGTCTCTCATGGTCTTCAAGTCCAGAGGGAGGCCATCTGGACTCGTGTGGCCAGCGGCCCCGGGTTGGACACTGGCCGGCAGATGATAGAATGAGCAGAGTGCAGTAGGGACAGTGGTGTCTGAAGCTCTGTGCGACCCCATGGTGCCTGTTGCTTCCCTCCGACCCAGCGCTCACTGCCTGCTCTGTGCTGGGCCCACATGGCCACACACCTACTGTGTACTAGGCCCATGCAGGCCCACACTGCATTCCCTGCTCTGCACATGTCACCCCAACCCCATGAGGTGGCATTACCTATCACCCCAGTCCGTAGACGAGGAAACAGGCAGAGATAGCTTGAGGGCATCCCTGGTTGGAGGTAAGTGAGGAGCAGTGTGTAGCCCCAGAGTCTGCTTGGGAATGCAGCCGGAGAACTCAGAGGAGCTGGGCGCTGACTGAGCTGCCCTCTGGGGCCCCCCTCCCCGACCAGGCGGGCCAGCATCCTGCTGTCACCTGGGTCCTGTGGGCAGTCTTGTCCAGTCCTGGGGACCTGGGCCAGTGTGGCCGTGGGAGATGGGGAAGCTGCAGATGATTGGGCAGAGTTGGCAGCTGGTGGGCAGGCAGGACAGGGTGCGGGCAAGTGCTTCCAGATGGGTGTCCAGGGCTATGGCGTGGGGGTGCCATGGACGGGCATGGAGAGGGCAATACCCAGAGACCCTCTTCTCGGGGCAAAGTCCTGAGGCAGGAGTGCACTTAGATGCTTTGGAACAGCAGGGGGGGCGGGGGGCCCAGGGGCTCTGGGCTCAGGGGAGAGGCCACTGCAGACCCCTGGGGGGCCGAGCTCCCCCTCCTGGTGGTGCTGGCTGAGGGGCACGGACGGGAGGGCCTGCCGTCTACCAGCGCACCCACTGCCTGCCCACCATGTGGACCCTCCTCCCATCCCATCCTGAAGTCTTACTCCCTCCTCCCGCCTCCTGCCCCTTCCTCCCGGGGGGGTCTCCTCGTGCACACGCGCTCCGCTGGTGTTGGCATTCCCAAGCGGCTGACGAGGTTGTGAGGGTGTTTGATGCCTCCCCTCGACAAGCACAGGAGCCCCCCCAGTGCGCTGCCCAGGCTTGTAGTGACCCCATGTTCAGCCGGGGGTTCTGTTCCACGGGTGTACTCCTCGGGTGCCTCTGAGCGACCAAAGGTGAACTGGAGCGGGGGACCCAGGGCTGTGTGCGGCAGCCTGGGAGGGGTCCGAGAGGCCGTGGTCAGTGCAGTGACAGGACACGGTGTGGACAGATGCTATGGGCAGGGGTGGAGTGGTCTCCAGGGAAGCTGGTGGGGGGATGCTGACCCCATGTGTGCCAGGCCGCTATCCACCCCCCCCCCAGGGATGGACGCCCCCTCTCACCCGTCCTGGGCCCCAGAGCCGCCATGCCCAGCATGCCACTAGGTGGCAGCATTCACCCGGAGGAGGGCCGGCTGCGGGAGCCTGCCTGCGACTGGCAGCAGACCAGCCCTGCACCTTGGGCAGACCCAGGCCAGCCGGGCCCTGCTGCTTGGAGCTCTGGGAGCTGGGAGGGAACCAGCGGCACGCCCCGCCGCCCCACAATCCACCAATACCCGCCATTCAGCCAGATCGGACCCGAGGCTGGGCTGCTTCTGCTGGACTGACATCCCCAGGCCGAGCCCTAGAACCTGCTGAACCTGGGGAAGGGATCGAGTGGTCACAGGGGGACTCCTGTCGTGGGAGGGGCTCCTGTGGGGCAGGGGCTGGAAGGAGAGGGGTCGGGACCTAGTCAGGGTCCTTAGGCCTGGGGACAGTGGGAGGTACTCCTCCAGGTCCAGACCCACCTCGGCCTGACTTCCAGGACCCATAGGCTCCCCTAAACTGCTGTCCAGCTCCTCGCTCTGCTCTGTGCCTGGGGCTCACCAGCCCCACCCCAGCTGGACTCTCAGGCTGCAGCCCCGGGGTCTGCAGGGCTTGTCCTGATGGTCCAAGGCCATGGGGAGCGTTCTCAGATTTGACCCCAGTCCCGTTTCTCTGCAAGTGGCCACACTTCATTCATTCGCATATTCATTAATTCACTAAATAGGCTTGTGTCAGCTACTGGGCAGCGAGGAGAGTGAGCAGACATGAGCCTTGGGACCCTGGACACCAATCACAAGACCTCATCTTTCACCACGGCCACTCTAGCACCGAAAGTGCAGACAGAAATGCCCCCGAGATGTGGTGGGTGCTGACCAAGGGGGACTGTGCTGGGGGTCCCCTGACACAGCCAACAGATGGTAACCCAGTGGGAGGGGGGAGCTGGGCCAGGCTGTCCTGGTGGTGTTTGCCTCCTCTGCCAAGTGCAGGGCCAGGGCCAGGGTGGTCATCTTGCAATCAGACCAGGGGTTGCATGTGTGGCCAAGCCAGCACCCCCCGGGGCAGTGGCCTCCAGGCCTGACTGCTAAGCACAGTCTGCTGTGGAGGTCACTCATTTGACGAGTCTGGTCACCTCACCGCAAAGCCCAGGCCCATTCCTGGGGCGGAGCAGCAGAGGTGAGTGAGCCCCCGGGCCCCTTGGAGCTGCAAGCTGTGAGGACAGGGGATTCCTGCTGTGGATCTGGGTGAGCTTCTAGTGGTGAGTTTGCCTCGGATGTGAGGGCAGGCTGGCTTCCGGGAGGTTCTGTCCAGGGACGGCTCTTACGGGAGGAGGCTGTGGGCAGAGGTGGCCAGCCCGCCACCGGACAAGCGGGTGAAAGCAGAGAAGAGCGGCCGGGAGGGCTGGCACTCTCCCAGCAGGGGTTCAAAGTCTTATTTAGAAAACATACGAACCACGCACACCCATCAGGACGGCCACTGTCAAAAACACAGGAAACAGCAGGTGTTCTTGAGGGCGCGGAGAAATCGGGACCTGTGTGCTCCGCTGGTGGGAGGGAAAAATGGAGCAGCCATTACGGAAAACAGTGTGGCGGCTCCTCAAAAAATAAAAAGAGAGAATTACCACTTGATCCAGCAATCCCACTTCTGGGTGTACACACCAAATAATTGAAAGCAGGGTTGAAGAGATGTTTGTATTTATTCACAATAGCCAAAATGTGGAAGCAACCCAAGCGTCCATGGGTGGATGAGCAGATAGACAAAATGTGGTCTATACACACACACAAAGGGATATTATTCAGCTTTAAAAAGGAAGGAAATCCTGACACGCTACAACATGGATGAACCTTGAGGACGTCATGCTCAGTGAAATAAGCCAGACACAAAGGAGAAACACCGTGTGAACACACTCATACAAGGCACCTAGAGGAGTCAAGTTCACAGAGACAGAGAGTAGGACGGGGGGTGCCAGAGGCTGGGGGAGGGGCTGGGGAGCTGGCGTTTAATGGGGACAGAGTTTCAGTTTGGGAAGATGAGAAAGTTCTGGAGATGGCTGGTGGGGATGGGTGCACAACAACGTGAATGTGCTTAATGCCACTGGACTGTGCACTGAGAAGTCGTTAAGATGGTCATTTTGTGTCACGTGTATTTTACCACAATTTAAAACAAGACACAGAGACAAACCCCTGCCTGTTCCCTTCCTCGCTGAACGGGGCTTGGCCAGTGGAGCTGCTTCCACGCGGGTCTCCCCCTCCAGTGCTGGGAGCAACAGCTGTGGAACGTGGGCAGCGTCCCGGAGGTCAAGGATGGGGCGTTTGGCATCACCCATCCAGGCCCCTGGTCTCTCCTGAGTGGAGGCCTATCCCAGCCCGCCCCCCACTGTGCGAGTGAGGTTAGAGGTCAGACATTCCCCAGATAAAACCTGTGTAAAACTGCAGTGAGCTCCTCCCAGGAAAGGTCCCCCTCCGAGAGGTGAGCAGGACGGCGTCCTCTGGGCCGAAGGGTTAATGCTGCCTGTCGTGTGTGTGTGTGTATGTGCGTGCACGCATGTGCACGTGAATGCATGCACATGTGTGACCAGGGAAGCAGGGACCCTGGGAACCTGGACAATTAACCTGTGAAGCAGCAGGCGGGTGCAGGGGCCAAGAGAACAGTGGGCAACGCCGGGACCTCCAAGGCCAATGCTGCCCCGAGTGATGCCTCTGTTGCTCCTGTCTCACTTTCTGGAAGCTCATGGCGCAAACTTCCCCTGACTTTCTCCTAATGCAGCTCAGCTCAGTCTCTGAGTCAGGACCGTCAGTGGGGAGGTAGAAGCCATGGGCTTGTCTGCAGACCTTATTCCGTTTGTGAGGCTGGCCCTGCACGTCAGGGCTCCACTCTGGGCGAGCTGGGGGAGGTAGGGGCAGCACAGCCCCCATCTGGCTCTGGCTCCCCCTCCGGGGGTTCTTCTCTGAAAACCAGGTTATGGGGAGTGGCCTTTCCACAGGGTGCAGGCAGAGTGGGGTGGGAGTCCTCCGGGGGCCGGGCTTTATAAGGGGGCTGCACTCTCTTCTTTCGGACCGGCTCTGCCCAGAGCCCCCGGGCTTGCCCTCCACCTGGCCCCTCACCTGCTCACTACATCGTTCAGCACCGTCCCTCTCTCTGGGACAGAATGTCCTGTGATGTGTCCCATCTTAGAGGAACGAACCCTGCCCCCAGGTCCTGGTGAGTCTGAGCAGGCCACAGGCAGGGAGGGCGCTGAGTGTGGGGAGCGGAGGGGCTGGGCCTCTGGGGCTCCCTCGTTGGGACCTGCATCCCATGGGTGGCATGTAGCTCCCCATCATCCTCTCTGATGGGCTCCTTGTCCTGAGTCCCTTCCCTCCAGCCAGGGCACCCGAGTCCTTGGGGATGCTCTGGGGGGGGACACCAGGAAAGTCCTGGAATCTGGGCACCCCTGGGTCCTCGGGAATCCCTGCCTGGTTGCAGCAATCATCTGTTTTATAAGATGCAAAAATGTAATTTCTTTTTCAATGTAGAAATGATATGGTTTAGCTCAAGAAATTGGCATTTTATTTCTGCATATGCAGAGGGAGGCATAACTTGTGAAACTGGCACGTGGTGTGTCCTTCTCAAACACTTTCACATGGAAGCTGCCTGTCGGTCTTAAGGACGGCCTTAAGAGCCGGGCCCCTGGCAGGCATTAGCCTAGTGGGCAGCTCGGGAGACAGGGACTGTCGCAGCTGGCCCCTCCTGCCTGGAGTGACCCTGGGTGGGACATGCACAGGTCTCCAACTGGCCAGTGAAGAGAGAGGGAGCTGGGCCCTGGATTCTTGCTCACCAGAGTCATGACCACATGGCCAAGAGCATCTATGGAGCACCTGCTGTATGCATGGAGGTGGGGAGGAGAAGGTGTGGCCACGTCCCTGAGCCCCCCAAGGACCTGCCGAACTCAGGGGGTGAGGGGACAATGGGTCTCTGAGGAGCTGTGGGGGGCAGCTCTTCACTGCCCTGGTTGTGATCTCTGTCATCCCTTCCTCAGATGTCACCCAGCTCCTCTCTGACTCAGTGCACAATCCATCCTGTAGCCCCATGATTGTGATCCCTCAGCCTTGGCCTGTCCTGGACTGTCCACGGCCCTCAGGCAGCTTTGCTCTCACCCCCATCGTGGTTGCCTCTTGGTAGCCCGGTCACCCAGACTCCTGTCAGCATGGAGCCCACAAACGGACCCAGGACCCCAGGGCACCCGCTCCGGCGGAGGCCAATGGTTCTGTCCCCTCCTGCATTCCAAACAGGAAATCTCTTGTAATGCTGCCAAATTGTGTCCTGGGTGGCTTGTGGTCCACTAATATCTTCAGTCTTTTTATCATGACCTGATCTCAGCCCAAGACAGTGAATTCAGGCCTCGGTTTGGCAACTCTAGATCAGACAGCACTTTGTCCCTGTTAAATTTTATCTTCTGGGTCTGGACTCCGCAGACCTTGACGCTGTCATCTGCAGCCCTCATCTTGGAGGGAGGGCTCTCTCAGCAACCCTGCTCCCGGCAGCCAGATTTTCCACTGGACTGGGCTCTCCCTCCCCACCAGACGCAAGTCCTGAGATTGTCTCCCTCGCGTGCATTGGCTTCACGGATGGTCCAGCAGCCAGTGTGCACTTGGCAGTGGCCCTGCTCCTGCTGCCACCTCCCCCCGCAGCCCCTGCCTCCTCCCTCAGCCCCCCAGCCCAGGAACTGGAGAAATAGCTCAGCCACGTCCGCTCCACCAGCCGGAGCCAGACAGCTGGAGCTGAGACTCCCTCCTTGACATTCAGAGCTGCTAATTTTTCCTCGCACGGTTGGGTTGACATTTGCATTGGAATCGGTTTGTGTTAACTTCCTCCCTGCGGCTGGCGGAGACTGGATCCTCCTGGCTGCTCAGGCATGGAGCGTGCGAGGGCCTGCCCCACGTCACTGCCCTCGCCCGCCCGCCCAGGGGAGGCTCTGGGGCCGGGACCACCCAGGCGCAGTGGGGGCACCTGGAGCCTCCGCCCTCCACTGTGGCCTCTGCCCCCACTGCACCCTCAGGACACGGCTGTCCATCCTGCCCAAGGCCTCCCTTCAGTGCCGCTTCCTCCATGAAGGTTCCCCGATGGGTCCTCGTCCTGGGTCATCTTCCCGGTGGACCCTGATCACTCCCTGCTCCTCCATTGCTTCAGCACCTAACGTCCACGTCACCTTCCGGGGGTCAGGGGCTGGCCGGGCTCTTTCCTTTCCTCCTCAGCGCCAAGTGGGATGTGTACATGCTCCCTGCAGCATTGTGACTCACTGCGAGCCACGCTGTCCACGCTCTCCTGGACTCTGCTGTGCGTGCCACCGGCGCAGAATGGGTGGCCACCAGCTCTGGGGGAAAGGCTCGCGTGTCTTGTAGACAAATGCCAGCTCAAAGCTGGAGACTGAATGGTTTGGGTGGAGGAGCGCCGACATGGCCTGCCAGCTCACGGGAGGTCTGCTCAGGAGGAGACCCCCGCTCAGCCTTGCCTCTCCCCAGGCTCCTGATGGGGGTGGGAGGGCTGGGGGTTCAGCTTGGGGAGAGGGGGGTGGGGGTTCAGCATGGGTCAGAGGGAGAGGCCTGGTTTAAGGAGAGAGGCTTTGGTGAGAGTGTGAAGTGGGGCTAGACGAAGACTCTGCAGGTGGGAGGGGGACTGGACAGAGCCCGCTCTTGGGAGCCCGGTGCACCCCGCCCCAAGCCTGACCCTGGGAGCCTGCCCAGCACGTCCTTCTTCTCCCAGGACGAGGCCCCTGCCTGGTGTTTGTCCTCCATTTGCCACCTGACCTGTGTCCATAGCCTCTCCCCATTCAGGAGAGGAGCCTGAAGCTTAGAGAGGCTGAGCAACCTGGCTGGAGGCGTCCACGGGAGACGGCGGAGCTGGGGGGCGCCCACTAACTTGAGGACGGCAGAGTGAGGAAGGACAGAGGATCCCAGCTGGGGTTTTGGGAGGGGCCTCAGGCCCTCTGCCTGGCCCTCCAGAAACAGTCCAGGAGGCTAGAGTCTGTGGGGCAGACACCCGTGTTCTTCCTTCCGTGCTTGCGAGACACCCAGGCCAGAGGGGACCCAGGATGTCTTCTCTGGGCACGGCTGACTGGCTCCCTAGGCTGTGGCCTCCATGGGGAAGGGGTCTCTGGTCAGAGGGGAGGAGGGGCTGCCTCCCCACCCAGGGATTGACCTGGACCCCCACTCCAGCCCTGCCTGCCAGGGCTCTCAGAGTCTGGGAGCTGTGGTCAGCGTCCACCGTGGGCTCCAAGTATACTGAAAATGGACCGGGGCACAGAGAGTTGGGAGGGTGAGGCATATTACAGATGTGGACACAGGACAGGTGAGTGTGGCAGGTGGTCTTTTCTAGTGGCGGCCACACCAGTACACCCCATGCTCTTCTTACAATGGGCTGCAAGGCTCCCCATCAGGAGCTGGACCCGTGTTAGGATGATGGAAGTGACGCTGCCTGGCTTCCGCGGCCGGGCGGTGAAGGCCACGTGGCTTCCATCTGGCTTTCTCGGGACACTGACCTCTGAACTCCGCCAAGGCCACACATGAGGGTGTCCTGGTCAACAGCTCCAGCTGAGGTCTCTGCCGACAGCCAGTGCCAACCACTGACCTGTGAGCGAAGCCTTCAGATGCCTCCAGCTCCCAGCTGGGGCCCCGGAGGCTGGACCAGTCCTGTCTAGACTCCTGATCTACGGAAACTGAGAGAGAGGGTAAATGCTTACGTTGTTTCAGGCCACCAGGTTTTGGGGTAATTTCTTGTGTAGCAACAGATATACAAATACAAAACCACAGGATTTATAGGAAACGACTCCATGGTGCATCAGGACGGCGTGGCCCCCACGGGCACAGGCGGAGAGCTGCCAGGCGCACGCCCCTTCCTCCTGGGAGACTGGGTCTGTACAGGCTGATGGTGTGAAGACCGTGTGGAAAGTCATTCTGCGCCTGGTTTGCTGAAAGCTCCTGTCATGAGGGGCTGTTTGTCGAATGCTTCTGATCAGCTGAGACGACCACGCGTCTGTTCCGTATGTTGAATTACACTGAACGGTTCCTGAGGGTGGACCAGCCTTGCGTCCTGGGATGAACCGGGGGTGGCTGTGGCGTGGTGTCCTTTTATGTACCGCTGGATCCCATGTGCTGACTCCTGGTCGAGGACTTCCGGCGCACGTGCTGAGGGTGCGGCTGCGCAGCGTCCTCGTCTCCCCACGTCCGGCTGTAGTACCAGGTAACGCTCTTCAGGGTGACGAGTTGGGATGCGTCTCCCCTTTCTGGGGCAACTGTGTAACGCTGGCCTTTGTTAGAATTTACCAGTGAGACAGTGTGGCCTGGAGGTGTCTTTGTTGGGGGGATTTTGAGTACAAGTTCAACTCTTTAGATCAGTGTTGGGCTGTTCCCGCTGTCTATTTCTTCGTGACAGAGTTTTGGTAGTTTGTGTCTCTTGAGGATTTGGTCCACTTCATCTTCACGTCATATTCCCTTATTATTCTTTCAGTGACTGCGGTGTCACCGGGGATGTCCCCTCCTTCATTCCTCTTGTCAGTAATTTATCTTCTTTCTCTCTGTTTCATTGGTTAGTCTGTCTATAGGTTTTTATTGCTCTTTTCAAAGAACCAGATTTTGGTTAGATTGACTTTCTCTGTTGTTATTCTGTTTTCAGTTTCATTGATTTTGGCCCAAATCTTTATTATTTCCTTCCTTCTACTTTCTTTAGGTTTAACTGTCTCTCCTTTTTTCAGTTTCTTTAGGTAGAACTTAGGCTACTTATTTGAAATCTCTCTCCTTTTCTAATAGAAGAATTGACCACAAGTTTCCCCGTAAGCACTGCTTTACTTGCCTCTCATAAATTTGATAATTTTTTAAATTTGCATTTTAGTTCAAAATATTTTCAAATTTCCCTGAGACCTCCTCTTTCCTGGGTTATTTTGGAGGGAGCTGTCTAATTTCCGAATGTTCGTGGGGTTTTCCTCATCTCATTCTCTTCCTGGTCTCTAGTTTAATTTCCTTACGTTCTGAGACCACACTCTGTGTGGCTTCTGTGCTCTTGAACGTGCTGGGGTGTGTTCAGGACCGGCTCTGGCCCCTTGGAGAGCGCCCGGTGTGCGTGAGGGAAACGTGCTCTGCTCCCGTCCGAGGCGCGCCTGCTGCCGCCGGTCCGCAGCCGCCAGTAAGATCCGCCGGCTGACGGCGTTGCCCACGTCGTCTGTACTGTCACCGGTATATGATGTGATCGTGGGTGATCTTGCATGGCAGCTCCGAAGGCGCCGGAGAGGAAGGTGGTGACCGTGGGCGGGACTCAGGGGCAGACAGGCGCTGGAGGAGGACCTTGCGGTCAGCCCTGCCCACCGCACTGTCTAGAACAGCACTGGACACCTGGCTGGTGCTCAGACACTCAGCAAACCCGGCCTGGCTTCCCAGGAAATATGGTGCCAGGGAGACACCAGTGCACACAGACCGTCCTGGGGCCACATGCGCCCACCGCCCCAGTGCCTCTGGGGACAGGGCGTCCTGGAAACCCGCCCTCTCCTGTGGTGGCTCCTACTACTCAGCACCTATGTCTTCTGGAGTGTGCTCGGTTTTCCTGGGGGGCTGCGGACTTCCAGACGGTGCACTCTACACGGACAGGCAGAGTTGGGGGTGGTCCTGGTGCTGTTTCTTAATTTAAAAACATCAAACAAATCTTCAACCATTTCACCAATAAGGAAATAAAAAGCGTGAGGCAGACCGGGCAGTGAAAACCCGCCCGTGCGGGGTGGGCGCCAAGGAGGGCCCCGGCCAGGCAGACACCTCAGAAAACAAAGTTCCCATGGTCTGTGGTCAGACCCCGACCCTGCACACTGTCAGGTGATGGCCGGCGGGCTGGCCATCACCCCTCAGAACTGGGGGTGCCGTGGCTGCTGAGGACGGAAAGCGAATTATTTTCTTCAGGCAGCAAAAATGATCAGGTAAATATTTTATGTGCCTTTTTAAAAATCTGGTGGAGAGAGCCTGCGTTTGTCAGACAGCCCTGCCGGCACTGACAGGCCGGTGATGCGGAAACTGCAGGTGTGTCACGGCGGGAAGGGCATCAGCTGTAAGTCCTCCCTGTCACCCACCGCTCTCCGGGGCCGGGAGGGAGGGCGCCTGGCTGTCCTGGGCAGCGGGGGCCAGGCAGTAGAGGTACCTTTGGCCACAAGACCCTCACTTGAAGGGAGGGGCTGGGTCAAGGGCAGAGGGGACTGTCCCTTTGAGAGGGGTCAAACCTGGGTGACAGCTCCATGCAGTGATGGGGACGGGGTCCAGCTTCAGTGAACAAGAACCTCTGCCCACATAGAGTGGAGCCAGGGCTCGGGATGTGGGGTCTCTGGGGTCCTGGAGCCCCTCCCTGGGGTTGCCATCCCTGGGAGCAGAGGGGGCAAAGGGGGATTCCTGGTCCTGCCCAGCCCCCTCTGCCATGATGCTACCCCGCAGGCCGGCAGGCGGGGCCTGAGCTCAGGCCAGGTGGGAGCCCCAGACCCAGGAGGGCAGCACCCCCATCCCAATAAGGCCAGGAGGGTCCCCACCCTGGTTCATTCATCTTTCCTTCCAACAGCCCCGCCGACTCTCTCCAACACATGCTCCCCAGGACAAGGGCACAGACCCAGACAGCCGTGAACAGCTGGGGGTGCCAGACCTCCATTTTAGCGGTCAAATGGAGGAATCAGGATCCATGCCCCATCAGTGTGTCCAGAGTCCTGCAGTGACCACAGCACCAAACTGCCTCTGGGCTCCCAGCCTGGAGCCCCTCCCCCTGGGGTGCTGCGAACACCCCCAGCGACTCCCAGCACCTGGTGCTATGAGGCCGCCACTTTCCCAGCTCTGCGGGGCTTGGAACTGGGGATCTTGGGATGGGCCAGGTCCGGGCCTCCCACCAGCAGCCTGGGGGGGACCTCAGGGCTCCTCAGGGGTGACCCGCATCTGCAGCTGCAGTTTTCCAGGGAGGAGGCCAAGCTCCTGGTGGGAAAATCTATCTTCCCCCCCAACTTGAAACTGACTTCTGCATCAGTGGTGTCCAATCTGAGCCAAATCAGCACTGAGGGAGGAGAGAACACAGGGTGTCCTGGGGTCTCATCAGAGCGCCGGCCTCCTCCCAGGGGTAAATTTCCAGGTCGGCCCTCCTTCCGTGGAGCCCCCTCCACAATCTCCTCCTCCTGGAAAGCCCCATCCAGGTCTCAGGTGCCTGTGACGCCCAGGACCCGGGCTGACCCTTTGCCAACATTTGCTCCCTGCACCGCTCAGCCTCTCTGCAACACCCCAGATATTCCCCCCGTAGATGCTGGGATGCCGATGGCTTTACTGTGAGAGAGGGTGGCCCGCCAGACAGAAACTCAGCTGCTCCAGAGATGTCCCCGGCATTGGGACCACCCAGCCAGAGATGAGAAACCGTCGCCTCACCCCCTTTGTGGTCAGCCTCCCCCAGGCTCAGCGGTGGGAGGGAGCAGATAACACACCTGCCTCCCAGCCTTGAGACCAGGGGGGCTCTGGGTGAGAGGGGTGGGAGAAGTGCCCGCCCAGTGCCCCCAGTGGGGGAGAGCAGCTGGCCTTCGGGACCCGCCCAAATGGGACGCTTCTCATTGGCAACTCCTCTCCTGTGTGGCATCTTAGAAGGGAGCGTGGTTGTCGCTGGTCAGCATGACCCCGTCTCTCCCTGCAGCTGAACGGGAAGCTTCCCTCACTCTGGGCCTCAGATTCCCCGTCTTCAAGATGTATTCTGGAATGAACAAGGTCATGGACTGGAGGCACAGCGGCTTATAGCAGGCACAGCTCGGCCCCGGCGTTCACCTGCCTGCCCCCGCGGGAGACTGGGCTTGGTGTCATCGAGCACCCTCCTCCCCACTCTCCTGAGCGATCCAGGTCAGGGCCAGCCTTCAAAGAGCTCACATCCATGGGATGTGACCAACACTGCACCCCAGGCAGGTTGCTATGGAAACATGCACAGGCTGTGGGCTGGGGGATGGGCCCCAAGGGTCTCGGGTGAGGTGTTGAAAGATGAATGAGTTTCTGAGCAGAGCAAGGCAAGGAGGCGGGGTGGGGAAGGTGTCCTTCTGGGCCAGCATGAGCTTCTGGGATGCCGCAGATTAATTCAGCCACTCACACCAGGCGTCAGGCAACTGTTCATTTAAAACCTCTCAGCAAAAGCAAGGGCAGGATTCAGACCATTCTGTCCTCTCTCCGGTGTGGGTGTGCAGGGGCAGAGCCATAGGTGATTATTTGAGTTTGTAAACACGTTTCTCCCCTGACACGTAGCTCTGGGGGGACACCTGGGCAAAGCCTCTCGCTAGCTCATCCCAGATCACAGGAGATCAGTGGGGTAGGCTCCTTCCCGGGCACAGCTCTGTGGTGTGTCCTGAAGCGCCCTGGTCCCAGCGTGGCCCTTGGCAAGATGCCCGGGGAGCAGGTGGCCATCCTGTGTGGGCTGCGGCACCAATATAGCCTGTCCGCTGGCACAGGGAAATCCCGGTGAAGAGGTTTCTCACAAGGCCTCAGCCCACAGGATCACAAGCAGAAAACCCGCCTCCCCAGGACCAGCCTGGACTCATCTGGCAGGATTGCAGGGGGCACATGAGAGCCGGCTTACACGGCCCCACCTGCGTCGGCCCCACCCTGTTTCAATGGCAGTGTCCTTTCCTCTCCTCGGCTGGGAGGGGGCAGCCTCCCGCAAGCACCTGGTCTGAGGGGTCCTGACTTCAGGACGTCGTGGTCTGAGGGGAGAAGCAGGGAGGGGCCCCTTTGAGCTCGGGGCGGAGGGTTTGTAAGCTCTGTGGGCTGAGACCCCACAGAGACACCCCGGCCAAGCTGAGAGGGCACAGTGCAGGGCCAGACGCCCTCCCTGCCGGGACCCCAGCTTTCTCAGCTTTCCCTTTCCCGGCAAGCCCCTCTCCCGTGCGCCTCCGGCCATTTGGGGTCCCTGACCCTGATGTCAGTCCAGCCTCCCCACATCAGGGCTGCTCTGGGGCCCACGGCCGCCCTGTCTCCTGCTCCCTGGCGCGGGTAACTTGGGGCGTTCATCGTGATTGAATGTTATTCGGAGCTCCCGCCGCGAGTGCTGCCGCTGACCTTCATGTGTTCTCTTTCTCCTCTGCCCTGAGTCATCTTCTAAATCACAATCAGTGTGAGTGCAGGCAAGGTCACCCGAGGCCGCCACCCCTGCCGGGCTCCGCAGTGGTCGGGCGCCGGGCAGTAGAAGCCGGCTGGGACCCCAGCCTGCACCGCGTCCTCTGCCACGCCGCCAGCTCCTCGCTCTCTCCTGCCCCTCCCCACACACGGGCAAGCTGGTTGCCTGTAACGCAGTCTTACTACTCACACTTGGGGCAGCTTTTAAGGGGGAGAAAGGAGGACACGAGGAGGGGTGTCTGAGAGGGCTGTAGAGGGGCTGTCACCTTCGCCAGGACGGTGGTCGGGGCCGTGGACCCCAGAGGAGTCTTGGGCCTCTGGCCTCCAGGACTCCTGAGCCTGCAGTGCGTTCCCCAGGTCCTGGAACAGAGCCAGACCCCACTGCCCATCACCACCTCGGAGTCCAGCCTTTCCCGACGGGTGTTCTGTGGAACCCCAGTGCCCTGGGAGGCTTCCAGAGAGCTCTGGGTTCACATCAGCATGGGCAGTGCGTGCCCCAGCCGGGAACCACGGAAGCACCAGCATGGAGGCCTCGAGACGTCTGGCCGCACAAAATGCCTGATTCCTTCTGTTTATCCAGGGTCCACCAACGTGCCAAGATCACTTGTCCAGAGTGGCCCCCACTAACGGCTTACGTGTCCCTGGCTCACAGTGTCCTACAGCCGTGTTGGTTCTGATGCTGTTCCCGTTACAGGCAACACGGGGTGACAGTGAGGGTCCTCCCCTCCGAGAAAGCGTGGACAGCAGGACCCTGAGCCGGGCACCACGCTGCAGGCACCAGACACCGCAGTCTGCACGGTGATTCCGGAGGGAAGGACGACTTTCAGCCCCGACTGCCAATGAGGAAACGGAAGCTCGGGCTGGGTCGCCGTCCAGTGAGGGCTGAATTCGAACCCGGGGCCCTGGGACAGTTGTCTTGGCTGTGGAACCAGCGTTTCTCCCTTAGCGACGCCCTGGGCAATTTCTATAAATCTAGATCTCCAGGGCTCCAGCTCCGGCCTACGAGTGCTCTGCTGGGTGAGGCCGAGGAGCCTCCTTCCCCCCGAAGCTCCAAGCACAGGGGCCTGCAGGGGCCGCCGCTGTCTGTCTGAGCCGGGCCTGGGCCCCAGGGGCCCCAGAGGAAAGGCAGGCGGGAGAGAGGCCGGCTGTGCCAGGTCAACCGACTCCTGAGAAGCTGGTAAGGTCGAGGCCAGGCCTGGGGGCAGCCTGGGGTGGATGCCAGGTTTGTCTCGGCCCCGTGAGGGGTGCACCCAGCCCAGCCGCTGGACGTGTCCCAGGGCAGGGGCAGCCGTAACCTCACGCCTTCGTCATGCGTTGCTGAGGATTCAGCTCTGAGGAGACCCTGGGCCAGCGGGGCGTGGGGGTTGGGGGCAGGGAGAGGGGCCAGGCCCTGCCCTGGGGACGCCCCCCACCTGCCTCACTGCAGGCTGCATCCAGCAAGGATGGCCACGGGCACAGAAACCCCCTGAGACTCACTGTCTCCGAGCTAGCAGCCTCTCCCACAGAGCACCACATCACCTCGCTGGGAGCAGAGCCCCCCAACATCCGGAGCCGGAGACAAAGGACCCACACACTCTAACCATTGGGCCTCTGCCTCCCAGGATCTCACCGTGGGCAGAGGGGTGCAGCAGCTCATCAGCCAGAAGATGAAGAACGGAGCCCCTCATTACCAGCGCCCGCGGGCCCCGCCTGCCGGAGTTCTGCGGAGGCTCTTCACTGGGCGGGAGTTTGATTTGGAGGCAGGAGATAAGGGAGCAGCCGCCAGCATGCGCCTCCGAGGGGAGAGGCAGTCTGAACTGCCTGGCTCAGAGACCCCCCTGGCCCCCCCACCCCCACCCCGTGGGCTCTTAGACAGTTCACTTCCCTTCAGGTGTGCAGCCTGCAAGCTTAGCGACCCTAATTCCAGGGAACACAGGAAAACAGACGCTTGGAGGACCCCTCCCTCGGGGCCTAGATTTAAAAGGCCTCTGGCTTTAACAGGAAAGACTCTGGATTTGCCCAATACTCAGGGTTCTAAACTTGGGGTTTTCTAGAACCTGGAGAGCCCTCCCCCTGCTGTGGTCACCACACAATGACCAGCCTGCGGCGATGCCCTTGCTGGGAGCTAAAAGGATCTAGGTCCAGGCTACCGCAAGGCCCTAGGACTCACTCGGGGGGACTGACACCACCGAGCACAAGCGGCTCTTGCACTGCGAGAATTTGAGGAGACAGAGTTCACTGGGAGTCTAGATGAGGGCCGTGGCCAGCACATGGCCATGGCCTGCTTGCCTGTGTCCTCCAAGGCAGACGCACCCCCTCAGCCCCAGCGGGGTCTGCTAAAATGGGGTGCAGGAGACAGTGAGGCAGCAGAGGGGAGGAATGGGGGAGCTGTGGGGACTGCTGGGGGAGAGGCCGTCTGCCCATTGGGGTCAGAGTGCTCCCAGGCCCAGCTCACTGTGAGCCCTGCCCTCCTGGTCACTTCGTGAAGGTGGTCATCAAGGAAGATGATAGACATGTCACACAGAGGAAGTGCAGGGTTGCTGGGTGAGGCCCCTCGGTTCCAGGCCAAGCAGGTGGAGGTAGACCCCGGTTCCTGTTTGACGACTGGGTCTGACCAGCCCTCCTGGGAAGGAAGAGCTCAGCACTGATGTGAGACGCCGTGACCTGGGCCCCAAGGGGCCCATTTCCTGCAGCCCCATGACACAGGCCACCTCGTTGCCTGAACCACAGAGCAACCGCCCACCGAGGCCCTGCTGTGACTCTGGCCTCTCCATCCATGTGCCCCCCCGCCCCCAGAGCCCTCTAAAACAGGCATCAGGCAGGACCCAGAAGTTGGCTGCCCGCATCTGTGTGGGGACCCTGGCCTCGCCTTGGGCCACCGGGCTTGCTCATCACCTGCCACGTTCGCCTCCGGGCTCCCTGCCTTCACTTGTCCGCTGACTCGGCCCGTCTGCAGTTTTACCCAAAACATCACTTTCTCGGAAGTCTTCTCAGAACCCACCGGCCAGGGAAGCCCCCATCATTTGCTCCTGGCATTCCCTCTAGTCCTTCCCAGAATTTTGTGCATTTTGCACGTCTGATCATTTAACTGTTTCCAACACAACCGAAACCCCCTTTTCCCCACTGTGATGGCCACCGGGGCCCCAGCACCTGCCCTGTGTGCTCAGAAGGGGCTTGAGGACCCGAGGCCTGGGGTGAGCGAGGCCCTGGGAGGCACAGAAGGGGCGCCCAGGATGGGGTTCCTCCCCAGGCGGCTCCCACTGTGGTGCCCCCGTCCTGACACCCCCTGGACTTGTCTGAGGGCCTTTCCTGCAAAGGGCCTCTTGCTACTTCAGCTCTGGGCACATGGAAAGGGATTAGCCACCACGTGGGAAAAATGGCCCCCTCTCTACAGACCAGCCGGCCAGGGGCCAGAGGGTGACCCACAGTCCAGGGCCTTTGGCCTTGGCCCAGCCGGGTGGAGCTAAGAGGCTGGGCGGACTGAGACCCAGCAGCAAGCTTGGTGTTGACGGGGAAACCGTGCAGAGCCACTTAATTCTGGGAGAAGATTGGGGTCAGGCCCGAGCGGGCGGGTGGGCTCCAGCCTCCCCTGGGGTGTCAGCACCGATTTCCTGGCACAAGATTGTCGATACAAACAGCCAATCCTGTGCCCTTCACGTAAACCTTCTCAGCCGAAGCTGGGGGCAGCCCACCAGCTCAGAAACTGTTCCCTGATCCACACCCTGTAAATTGCACCAGAGCCCCCTGTGCTGAGACACTTCACTGCCCTCAACCTCATCCCCAGTCCACCTGCCCTCAACCATGCACCACCCCTGTCCTGGGCGGTGGGTCAGGGCTGACCCAGAAGGACGCAGGCTCTGTCCTGGAGCTGCTCACATCTTGCCGAGGGGAGAACAGCAGGGACGCTGTCCTCTGAGAGGGACATCGGGAGGCTTATTTGGGGAGGTGGCCTTTCATCCAATACCCAAATGATGAGAAGGAGCTGGGCAGTGGGGCAGGCCAGCCAGGAAGGGCCCAGCTAGAACTTTCTAGAACCTTGCACTGTAGCATGCAGAGGCAAGAGGAAGGAAGGGCGGATCACTCGGGTCCTCTGGGCTTGGGATGGGGTTGAACTGTACCCCAGGAGGCCCCTCTCTCCACCATCAAGATCATCCTGGATTTAAGCTCTGGGGCGCAAGGTGGGGAATCTACCTTGTTTCAGGTTCCCTGGGGCTGGCCTCGTGTCAGATGTTTGCCGGGCCGAGTGGGATGTTTGCAGGACAATGGCCCCACCTTGGTTCCTGCTGGCCGGACGCAGCTTGCTCGGAGGGTCCTACAGACCTGTGTGGCCAGGGCTTGGCCTGGTCTGCTCACCGCAGAACAGGGGTCTCTGATCTCTTACAGCTGCAGTGTCTGGGGTTCTGCTTTTACAGAAAGCGGTGTCCTGCTCTGGGAGCTGCTGCTGGGCTCACCATCCGGCTGTGTCCCCACGGTCAGGCCTCTGCCCTCATCACGGCCCAGAGGCACTCTGAGAGAGAGCCGTGCCCTCACGGATGGCAGCTTCCGGACCTGCCAGCACTCTGCGGCGCCTGCGCAAAGGTGCGGAGCGTCAGGGCTGCGATGGAGCCTGGCCCCTGGCCACCCGCCTTCCTGTCTGCGTGTCCCTGTCCTCCATCCCCCTGCAGCAGGGCAGCCAGCTCCAGGCTCCGTGTGGAAGTACAGGAACAGCCCCCTTCTCAGGCCAGCACAGGCACGTGGGGATGTCTGGTCCTGGGCAGGGGCGATGCTCCCCAGCCAGCAGGTTCTGGGAACGAGGTGCTACAGTGTGTGGCGACCACATGGAGCTCGGTGCTGGTTGCTTGATGAGAAGGAGCCACTGGCCCCTCGATGCTGGAAATGGCCGTCTCTGATGGGGCTGAGCCGAGGAAAGGACACGTGCTGCCCCCCAGCTCGCCACAGCCCAATCTGTGTTTCCAACACCGAGGAAACGTATTTAAACTCTGCAAACGGACGTCAGGGTAATTATCTCCACTCAGGACTGGGACAAGGTCCAGGGCCTCCCTGAGAACAGGCCAGGGATATGTCAAGCACTTCGGAGAGACAATGAACTGGAAGGAGGTGCTGGCAGGGGGACAGCCCAAACAGACACTCACCCCACCCAGGCAGAGAGGGAAGTTGAGGCCACCCGGCCTGCCACCTCCCCAGCTGGGAGGAAGAGAAAGACTGGGGAGGGGAGCTGAAGTCCAGGGATTGGAGCCTGCCCCGGAAGCTCTTGGCTGGAAGACGCTGTGAATATTCATGAGCCTGCAGCCTTGCCCAGGTAGCTGAGGCCACCCTGGCACGTGCGTTTTGGCTCCCGTCTCCTGGTTTTCTGAGCCCTGACGAGCTATTTGCAGACACGTCTTTGTCAACAGGAAGCAGAGCTGGGTTTTTGGAGGTCTCCTGAGCAGAGAGCTCTGGGCACAGCTCGGGGAGCACCGTGGGGTGGGGGCAGCACGAGGCTCAGGTGACCCAGATGTTGGGGGCCTCTCGTCTAAATTGGGGGCATTGAGGAGCTGCGATGCAGGAGGTGGGGGGAGAACCTGAACCCAGGTCCAGTGATCAGCTCTCTGCTCGGCCGGATGACCTTGGCTTGGTCATCATGGAAGTAACAGAATAATAACGCTGCCCCAGATGCTTGTGACCGTCCATCTGGGTGACAAACAGTCGACATGCTGGAAATCAAAAAGTGCTCCATGATGCAAACGAGCACTCTCCCTTCTCCCCTCTCCCCTCCCTAAAATGAGCCCAAGGATGGGCTCGGAAACCCAAAGGCAGGTGCATGGAACCCCTGACCTCCTGCAGGATGGCATTTCCATACTAGCGACAGGCACCGGTGCTGGGTTCAGGGACGTGTCCAGCTGGGTCTGAATCAACATGCTAATCAATAGGACCTAGTCAACAAGCTGCGTCTCCTCCTCAGTGCAGAGGCTGAATGCCCAGCGTCCCCTTCCAGGAAGGGACTGAGGCCAAGAGCCTGAGGGCCCAGCTGGACCTCACTGCATCCATGAACCTGGGACAGAACGAGCAGCAGTGACAACGGGAACAGACAGTGATGGGGTTCCACAGGGAGGGGTGTGGCCCTTGGGACCTTGTTTGGGGGCATCTCAACCACTCAGAGCCCTCCTCTTGCTCCCTGGGGCTCCCCCACCTCCCCTTCCTCTTGGCCCCAGCCCCCTGGGGCCTCTGGTCCCAGGCTGCCATCAGCACCCCTGCCCAGCTCAGCTGGAGCCATGGAGCATTGGGGTGGCTTCCTCACCGGAGTACCTGGGCACCCAGAGGTGCCAAGTGCAGCTTCATCCTACCAGCCCCTGCGGCAGAGCCCCTGTGAGAGGTGCGTCCGCCCAGGCAACTGACGAGCATGGGGCCGGCAGCCCCTGGTTTGCCGACGGTTCCTGAGCCGCAGGCCTGGCTGTAGTGCGCCAAGTGGCCTCAGGGATCTCGGGTGCCCAGTGCTGGTTGGAGGACGCCTGAGGATGAGAGCCCTGCCCCCGTGCCCCCCTTCTGGAGGAAAGTGCCGATTTGAAAATCCAGTTGCCTGGCAAAGGGAGCTTGTGCTCTCTGGAATCAGCCCCTGCGCCTGGGGACCTGAGCTCCCACCACTGCAGGCTGGAAATGGAGGTGGTGTGGGTGCCCCCCAGATTCTGGTGGGCTGTGGATGTTGGGGGCCTGCCTTCCCTGTGGCGTTCCCTCTTGGGCAGGAGCTGGGCATGGAGATAGGGGTGGAAGTGAGCAGGGCAGGCCGGGCCCCAGGGCCATGCTGCAGGAATGAAGCCCCCTGTCTGGGAACACAAGGACACGGGCACACGGCTTTCACACGTGCTCCTGTGCAAACTCATGCAGGAAGTGGCCCTTGGCCTCCAGGACCGTCCGTTGGCCTCTGGGCCTGCAGCCGTGCCACTGGCTTTGGAGGGAAATGCAGGCGCCTCCTCTCCCGCCTCCTCTGCTGGGCCTCAGCCAGCTCAGGCCCCACAGAGACCGCCACCCCCTGCAGGAGCCACGCAGCCATCCCGGGTCCCTCTGCCAACACTGTCTGCCGATGTCGCAGGGGCAGGGGCCCCACACCACCGCTGCCTCTAGCCTGTGTTTGTGGGAACTTGCATCGCCAGGAAACTGGCCCAGAAGGTCCAGCAGAAAGGGTCCAGCCAGGCCTGAGTGGCCCCAACTGTGCTGCTCCCCGAGCAGCCTGAGACGGCCACAAAGTGCAGTTAGTCTCAGCAGAGGGAGGGGAGCCCACCTCAGGGCCACCGTCCTGGGACAACCACGCTGACAGCACCGCCCGTGTCCACCGCAGCAGGAGCTTTCCACGTCTGCAGTTGGGCACTTGGTTGGGAACGTCCTTGCTTTCAAGGCCTGGGAAGTAAGGGGCAGCACCCCCGTCTGGGGGGAAGGGTGTAGCTGAGGGGGGCAGGGCTTGCCCAACGTCCCGTGGCGGAGGGGGCAGAATCAGGCCAGGGCCTGGGTGTCCCGAATCGGGGTCCCATGGCTGACACGCTTCCACGAAAGTGGGGGCCCCAGGACATGCCCAGGGGTGGAGGTGACAAGCTGGAGAGGGGCCTCAGCTCTGCCCCGGGTCTGCAGGGAACAGAGCCCTCCTTGCACGGCCGGCTGGTGGGGCCCAGGGGCCAGCAGGGGTGAAATGGCCCGCTCCCCCTCCCCGGGGCTGGGGAGTCCAGTTTCTGAGGATCCAGTCCTGACTTCCAACCCCAGGAGGGGGTCCTCCCTCCCTTGGAGGTCCCTGGGGGGGCTTTGTGGGCAGTGGCCAAGCCTGGTCTGGGCAGGACGTACCTGTGGCCTGCCCAGCGCCTCCTCCAGGATGTCCCGGCAGCCGCCTGCCTCAAGGGGCTCAGGGTCCGGTGGGGGAGACGGACACTCACAACCAGTGATTTTAGGCCCCTCCTGAATGGGCAGAGTTGGGCAGCCCCAGAGCACGCACACTGCTGTGCTCATGGAAGGGAAGTCCCGTGTGTGGCCCGGGGACGCCAGGGTGTGGGGTCGAAAGTCTGATGAGGTGTGTCCACTGGTCCAGAAGGGCCTCGCGGCCCAGGGCCAAGCTCCACTGGGGACTTCAGGGGTCTCTTCTCTACCTGGTGCCGGGTTTGGGGGCCCGAGAGAGGGCAAAGTGACCGGAGGTGAGGGAGAAAGAGGAGAACTGGACAGAAGGTTTCACATTCTCCTTGGGGAGTCACTAAATCCCCCTCTGGCTCTGCTCAGTGGCTCTCCGTCCACACACACAGCAATTCAGACCATGGCTCTCCCTCCCCTCCCTCCCAGGCCCCTCCTTCAAGGGAAGCTGTGACACGGCCCTCCCAGGAAAGGGCCACATCGATGGATCCTCCGATCCTCCGGGGTGTCTGCAGGGCTCAGAGTGGGAATTGTTAGCGGGCAGCCAGGTGGCCGGACAAAGGGCTTTTCGGTGCTGGACGCCCGTCGGGAGGTAATTCTTCACAAAGAGCCAGACTCACTCCCTCTTCTAACGTCCACCTCGGGGGTGGCTGCCCGAGGGCTCGTCTGTGTCTGCTCGCTCGAGGGCCGGGCAGGCATCCAGAGCCCTGCTGTTCAGGTCCCAGGTTAGGCCAGGTGGGACGGAGCCTCGTATGGGGGTCCGCAGCCCCTGACTGGGGCACGATGCTGCTGGGATGCTCTGCAGCCCCCGGGCCAGGTGGCGGGGTGCAGACCCTGTGTCTGTGCCACAGCTGGCCAGGCCTGTGGGCTCCACGCTGGGATTCTGAAGGCACCTGAGTTGTGACCCTGCATCCAGCCCCTTAGCCGTCGGCACAGGGGCCTCCCCTGAGACGGCAGAGGAGTGAGCGCCAGGAGGCTCCTGGTTAACAGTAATTGCAGCAGCAGCAGCAGCAGCAGCAGTATTGACAATTCAGCGACTGCCAGATGCTGAGCCGGGTCCCAAGTGCCCGCTGGCCTGGCCTCCCTGCATCCTCACAACGGCCCCTGAGTTGGGCACTGTCACCGCCCCCATTTGACAGCTGAGGAAACTGAGGCTCGGTGGGGTGCCTCGCTGGTGGGTCTCAGCCCCGCGCTGTGCTCTGGGCCAACAGCAAGACTTGGAGTCGGAGCAAGCACCATCACTCTTGTCCCTTATGATGGATTCTTCACTCGGCAGAGCGTTTCCCTTGGAGGCCGGAGCCCTCCTCTGGGGTGTGTTTATAGATAATTAGCCACTTAGCAGAGAGGTAGGCAGGGGTGTGGAGGCCGAGACACTTAGAACTGTGAACCTGGAGCCCGGCCAGTGACCGATCAATACCTGTCTACCAGATCCTGCGGGGGGTCGGAGGACAACATCCAGCTCACAGGAGACTGGGGCGGGGTGCTCTTGAAGGTCGGGGAGCAGGGCTGAGCCCCGCTCACAGGGACTCAGGGGGGAGAACGGCCTGCAGGGACCCCAGCTGTGGACCAGACCTCTGGGAGGACGGGCACTTGCAGCAGCTGCTGCCTCTGGACTGCGCGTTCCTCCAGGCCGGGGCTGTGGGACATCAAGGACGCTGGGGCCAGGAGGAAATCTGCTGGGGCAGCAGGCCCTGATCTCTGCATGGCACGGCTCTGTTTCATGGCTTAAATCCAGAACCTGGGGGATGAATTGCTGGTGTCCTGGGGAGGGGCCGGGTCTCTGCTTCCTCTGTGCTGTTGTCCACTCCTCTGCTGTAGGGACATTTGGTGTTTTTTAAATTGTGATGCTTAGAAGGAGTCAGGCTGTTCAGCCGCCCTCTCCCCTCTCTCCCAGTCATCATCCCAGGGTCTGTGTGGCCTCCAGCTGAGCAGCAAAGGTGTCTCTGTAAGTGATCTGGTTGAAGCATCTGCAACTGGGGACAGAGGAGGGCATTGCCCCTAGGAGATATCGACCCCACTTCTCATATTTCTCTTGCACTTTGTCTTTCAGAACTTTTGTTGAAAGAAATGGGCAAAAACAGGGGCTCATAGATCTCCTTTCTCCCATCAGTCCCAGGGGTCAACAAGGGGAGGGGCTGGAGCAGAGTGGTGGGTGGAGCTGAGAGCAGGCAGGCCGGAAGGGCCTGGGAGACAGGACATGGAGGAGCCTGGCCTGGGGAAGGTGGCCAGCAGAGGCCTTTGCCCAGGAAGATACTTGATTCCATGTAGTGGTCAGGGTGGCCTGGGAGTGGGGCCTCACTGGTAGTGTGTGCTGGACCAGGTCTCCTGCTGAGGAATATGACCAAGGTCAGGACCAAGGTCCTCCTAATAGCCCCAGAGAGAATGCAGCCAGGGCCAGCTGGGGCTCGGGGGTGGGGGGCAGCATCCACCGCATGTCAGGGGGAAGGTCCCATGACAGGACTGACTGAGAGGAGTGCTTCAGGGGCAGCCAGGCGGCGGGCATGACCCCCGACGGAGAGAGGGCAGGATGGCCTTGCCAGTGAGGTGAGAAGCATTAAGTTCACTCCTGATCCATCCCTGACAGTGACAGGGAAGTCAGTGAGATGGGAGTGGATGGCTCTGAACCCTCCCTGGTTCCCAGCATCCTTCCTCCTGCCTGACTCAACGTGGTCATTGTTCCTCTCTCCTGGGGTGTCACCTGCCCATAAGCCCAGGACCAACCTCAAATACCTGGATCCTCTCAGCCTGAATGCGTGGGATCTGGGCCAGGTTGGAGTTGATGTGTAGCACAACAGGGGCCCACTCTGGACCCAGCCACCCTTATGCTGTCTTAGCAGGCATCAATTCCCCCACTCATTCATCCATCCATCCATGTATTCACTCCTCCATCCACTCATCCATCCATCCCTGCATCCATCCATCCATCCATGCATTCACTCCTCCACCCATCCATTCATCTATGCATTCAACTCATTTAACCAGCCCCTACTAAGAGCCAGGCATCTTGAACACAGCAAAGAGCCTCTCATTCATTCATTCATCCATTCACCTATCCATTCATGCATTCATTCATTCATCCATCCATCTATTCATCTATCCATCCAACCAGGCATTCACTCCTCCCTCCACCCATGCATCCATTCATTCATCCATCCATCTATTCATCTATCCATCCATCCATGCATTCACTCCTCCAAGCATCCATCCATCCAGGCATCCAACATGTTTACCCAGCCCCTACTAAGGGTGAGGCATTGTGTGCAAAGCCTAGAGCCTCCCCTCATGAACTCACATTATTGGCACGGGTGGGGGTGGAAAAGAGGCCAACAGATGACATGCAATATGACGTCTGGTGGTGAAGAGTACAGGAAGAGAAATAGAGCATGTTATGGGGCAGAAGTGAGGGGGGAGAAAACACATCTGGAAACTTCATTTACAAGAGAGCACAGAGCTTTTCACGTGTCCCCCTCTCAGGAGTATCTGGGTTTTAAAGGGCCTGCTGCAGCTCACCTTAGGAAGAAATGGAGGGACATCAGGTGCAGTGTCACCTGCGTGGGATGGAGGTTAGGGCAGGGCAGGAATGGACATCCCCCACCCCCATGGGTGAGGTGTGGCTGAAAGGGTGGAGAAGGAAGTCCCCCAGGGGTTGGGAGTACAGGCAGGATCCTTGCATCCCCGCTGAGCTCGCCAGCACTCACTGGGTCCTGGCGCTGATGGGCCCTCTCCTGTCCCCTCCCTGGCCAGCCCCTGCTGCCTGCCTCCCTCGGCCCCCACAAGGAGTCCTTGCTCCTGGTGCAGCTCAGACTTGGCACTCAGCGGAAGCTCCCACCTTTAATTCAAATCGCTGTTTAACCAACGACTGGTTACCATGGAAATGTCCTTGGGACAGGGTGGAGGGTGGAGGGCAAGCACAGGAGGGAGAGGGAGGGGCCAGTCCTGCAGAGGGGTGGCCATCTTTGGAGTGCTGGCGGGGGGGGGGGGGGGGGGGGGGGGGGGGGACGGCACGGCGTGCATGTGGGGAGGGTCTTCAAGGACCACGTGGCTCCTGCCACAAAGGCTCCTGGACTTGGGAGCATGGAGGCGCCTGTGCCCCAAAGCTGGCCTCATTTGTATGTGAACTGGGGGTTTTCCTTTTCTCTGAAAGAGCAGTTCCAGGAGCAGCTGGAGGGAGGGGCCCAGAGCCCTAGAGTCAGAGCCTGATGCAGCGGCTGTCATGATTACTAGGTTCCCATGACAAGTGCTTTCCAGCAGGTGCAGGTGGGGAGGGAGGGCCGTGCAAATTAATGCGTTAGACAAGATTAATCCCTCTGCATTAGCAAAGCCACAGGGAAAGCCAGACGAGGTTGCACAGATGTGTGTAAGGGTGTGCACGCCCGCAGCAGGGCTGTGTCTGCCCCCAGGACCTGCACTGACCCCAGCCTGGCCTCAGGTGCCAGGAGAGAGAGGCCTGCTGGACTCTCTGGCTGAATTCACCTGTGGGAATGGCCATTGAAAGCCACCATCTCGAAGGGAAGAGGCCAAGTGAAGGGAAACAGGACAGAGTGCTGACTCAGGCTTTGAGCTGCTGCGGCTCCTGCTGAGAGCCCAGGGCCTCTCCCTGTACAGACCTGCCCCGGGGGCAATCTCAGCACCACCAGGGTGGGGGCCGGCCTGATCCTCCGCAGGAGTCCTTGGGCCCAATCAGCTCTGAGTCTGAAGCCTCCTCATCAGAGTCGCCTGGAGACAGCTGTGAGAAATCGCAGACTTGGAGGCCTTGGTGGGGGCCAAATAGTCGTCTCTGAGGATGGGATGCCAGAATCTGGAACTTAAACAAACTCCCCAGGTAATTCCCTGTGCAGTGCCGTGGGTGGACGTCTGTAGTCCCTGGGGCTACCTTCCTGTGTGCCCCTTCCTCCAGGAAGCCTTCACAGATTGGCCCAGCTCACCATGCACCCCTCTCTCCTCTGACTCTGGCCCAACATTCGCAGGAGTGCTCAACTTTAACGAGTCCCGAGGGATGAACCTAAAAGCAGAGGCTTGAGGGAGCATCCTCATTTCCCACAGGCATCAGTGTGCCCCAGATCACGGGCAGACATCACTTTATCAGCCAGCGGCAAACCCCGTGTGGGCCTTACCGTCCCAGATGGCCAAGTGAGTGTAATGGTGACCTCTCTTCCTAGAGATGCTGAGATCACTGGAAGAGGCTTCCAAAAGGGACCCGGAGCACGGCCGGCCTCTATTACTAAGAAAAGAGCGTGGAATCGGCCCCGCAAGCTGTTGAGCGAGGCACTGTCCTGTTTCTGCTGGGGCAGCATGGAGGAGGGACTTTCCCACTGAGACAGGGCATAGACGCAAGGAGGCTGTGAGCACTCTCCCACCCAGAGGTCACCGGCACTTGTCACCCTCCCTGGATCCCCTCCCTGAGGGGGAGGCTCTGGCAGGTTCTAAACTTCACGTGGCTGGTGCCTTGGGGGGAGGTGGCCCTTGCCTGCTGTGTTGGGGGGGGAGCGGTCCGGGAGAGGCGAGGAGGTCGGCCGGGTTTGCCCTCCTCCCTACCCTGCACCCAGGTAGCAGCAGGCAGGGCCTGTCCTCTAGCTGCCGGTTCAGGCCGAGTCTCCAATCAGCTTGGAGAACCTTCTGGTTCCTAGCACTGAGCTGGCTCCTGGAAGGGGTATAATAGATGCCGAGGAACCTAGGGTCTGACACTGCAGGGGCACGGCTTGGCTGAGAAGCAGGAACAGGGAGATGGGTCCTGCCTGGAGGGACTTGGGTCTGCCTGTGGAAATAGGATACAAACCAGACCAGGCTCCGGGCTTGTGGGGTGGCCTGAAGGGAGGGTGATGCACTGGGGCTGGGCGGTCCAGGAGGTTTTCCAGAGGGCAGGCTTCCCTCGGTCCCAGGAAAGCAGAGACCATAGGGTGCCAAGAGGAGATCATCTCAGTAAGCCCTGGGACATGCTTTGCCTGAGGCCGGGAGGAAGCCGGGGTGCAGACCCTGAAGCCAGGTGGCCTGGGTTGGAATCCCACTACAGGCTGTGTGACCTTGGGCATGTGGCTTAACCTCTCTGTGCATCCATTCCTCATCAGGATGCAGGAATAACAAGAACCCACTCATAAGGGTGTTGTGGGAGCCCAACGAGTCCATGTGTCTCAACGGCTTGGGCCAGCATCTGGGAAGCCCACAGACTGGGTGCGAACATCACTGCTGAGACTGGCTGCTTCTCAGGGCCCAGCATTTTGAAAGCTGCGAGCCTGGGAGCAGACAGAGAGCTCCTGCAAGAAGAGCCCATGCAGGCCTCGGAGCAGGTGCGCCGTGAGCTACACCTGGAGCCGGAGTGCATGTGGGCTGGGGGCAGGGGAGATGGGGGGCAGGGGAGATGGGGACAGGGGAGATGGGGGCAGGGGAGATGGGGGCAGGGGAGATGGGGGCACGGGAGATGGGGGGCAGGGAAGATGGGGGCAGGGGAGATGGGGAGGGGGCAGGAAGAAATGAGGATGGGGCAGGGGGAGATGGGGGAAGGGAGATGGAGAGGGGGCAGCAGGAGATGGGGAGAGGGCAAGGGGAGGTGGAGAGGAGGCAGGGGGTAGATGAGGAGGGGACAGGGGCTGTCGCCAGTGGAAGCTGTCACCTTGGTCCCTGCCTGTTACTCCCACAGTGTCACCTGTGTCGGGTCCGGGAGACCGAGGGGCTCGTGACCGGCATTCTGCTCCCTCAGGGACGGGGCACGGACGCCAGAGGAGAGCGGGGACGGCTCCAGCCCCTCCTTCTCTGCCCCTAGCCGGGACCCCAAGTCTCCGTTTGGGGGCTGGGTCCCCCTGCAGAGCCCCGGGCGGGGGGCGCGGCGCGCAGGGGTGGCCGCGGGTCCCGGTTTCTGCCGAGCGGAGCCCTCTCCTCGCCGAAGCTCAAGTTCCACCGCGCGGAGCGGCCCATCCCGGCCCCTCCTCTGCGCACCTGCTGCTCGGGCGGCGGCCGCCTCGACCCACCTGAGGCGGAGCCCCCGCCAGGGCCGCGCGCGCCGATGCTGTTCAAGACCAGTCCCGGGCGTCTGTTCTCCAGGCACCGGGGCCCAGACCCTCCACGGCCGCCCCCCAGCCTCCGTCCACGGCGAGTGAGATGGGGGGCGGCCCTCACGCCCGCGCAGTCCAACGGCTCGCAGGGCAGCGGACCCCGACCCCTGGCGGGACCTGGAGGCGGTTTCGCCCGGGGCGGGGCCGTTAGGGTCCTTCCCTCTCCCCAGAAAGGCGGGCCGCGGGGCCTGGACTCCCAGTGGACGCTTCCCGGTCCGCCCGGGACAGGCTAATGCGGGGTGGGCTCTTTCCTGAACGCCTCGCCGGGGAAGACGACAAGGGACCGGAGATTTCCAAACTGCAAAGCGGGGCGGGGGTGATGGAGTTAGCCAGACGCATGCGGGGCCCCCTCCTCGCGCCCGGAGCCCCTGGCTGCGCGCCCCGCCTCCCGGGTGGGGGTCAGTGTCTCTTGGTCCGGAAACCAGACCGGTGCCAGCATCCCTCAGTTGCATGCAGTGACCACGAGGCCCCCACCCGTGACTCGGGCACGTCCCCAGTCCCGAGAGGATGAGGGAAACTTTACCCCCGCGCCGGCAGAGCGCAGCCCCCTCCGCCTCGTGGTCCGTCCCCCCTTCCTCCTCCCCTCGCGTCCTCGCCTTCCCTCCTCCTTTCCCCCCTCCCCCTCCTCTTCGCCGGCTGGAGGCGGGCAGGTCCGGGCGGGGCCGCGCCGCTGAGCCCACAGCCCCGCTCTCCGGGCCCGGTCTCCGCCGCCGCGCCCCGCGGGAGGAACGGCCGAACCAGGCCCGGCGGACGGAGCGGCCCGCGCGGCGCGGGGGGCATGAAGTTGGGCGCGCGCGGGCCTCGGAGCGGGGGCTCGGCGGAGCCGGGAGCTGCCCGCGTCTAGAGCCCTCTCGGTGCGCCATGGAGCTCGGGGGCCCGGGGACGCCTCCGCCGCCGCTGCTGCCGCCGCTGTTGCTGCTTCTGGGGGTCGGCCTCCTGCCCGGTAAGTTTCGGGCCCCCTTTCTCTCGGTTCAGGCGGCCCCATCTCCGGAGTCAGAGGAGAAGAGGCTCCTGGCTGCGGTTCCAAGCCGCGGGTGCGCGCAACGGGGCGGCCGCGGAGGCTCCTCCACCCCCGAGACGCAAAGGCTGTCATGCGGTGCGGGCTGAGCCCGGCACGGAAGGAGTTAACCCGGCCGCGATTGCGAGGAGAGGGGTTTGGGTGGGGGTGGGGGCTGCTGTTTCAGGAGCTGGACCCAGAAGCTCCAACTTGGGTAGAGAGAGGCGGGGCCCATCTCCCCGCCCCCCCATCCACCGGGCCAAATTTCCCTTCAGACACCCCCGTGCCTGCTTCTGGCTTGGGGGATCAGAGGGGTGGCCTCTGCCTTTAGTGCGCCTCATGGGCGCCTTTTCTACTCCCTCAGATTCCCCGGGACAGGGGAAGTTCCAGCTCCCCCTGTCCCCCCATCCCCTGGGCAGACCTGGGGGTCTAGGACCTACCCCAGGGGAGCTTGTGAACCCCTCCGGGGGTCCTGTCTGTAACTCACAGGTGAGCAAGACAGCACTGAGAGGAGGAGGGGGCAGGGGTCTCCTGTCCCTTCATGATGCAGTGGCACCAGTGCACTGCCTGGGAGAGGCAGGGAGACCTCAGACAGACTGGCCCATGGGGCCCTGCTGAATGAGAGGGCCCCTCCCCAGGCAGTAGAGTCGGGGGAGCTCACTCCAGACTCGTTCGTGGAGTGCAGTCTGTGTGTCCATCCAAGACCACGGGGTAGCGGGCTGGTTTTCAGGGTCTGCACTTAAAATGCCCCTTAAGCATCCGGGGATTCCTTCCTGGGTAAGTCGGAGTTGCTGGCAGCCACAGGAAGCAGGTCTCGGTGGCCAGACCTCATTCCCCTTCCTCCGTCTCCCTGCCGCCACTGCTGTCTGCACCCTGATGTCCTGTCCTACTGTTCCCCTACCAGTGGTCAGAGGCAAGGTTCTCAGGACTCTGCCAGTGGCTGGAGATACAGCCTCTCCCCGCAAAGTCAGGATCTGACGGGGAGACTTATCCAAATCAGTGCTCAGCAGATTGTCTGTCTGCTTGTGTGGTGAGGTGCAGGTTGCTAGGAAGGCCTGGGGGGTCTGGACGGGCTTCCCTGAGGAAGTTACATCTGTACCTGCCGGAGGCGAGAAGCTGAAGCCGGGAGTCAGGCAGCACGTACAAAGGTCCTGAGGTGGGAGGAATGTGCAGTGAGGTACTGGAAGGAAGCCAGGGTGGCTGAGCATGATCTGGCATGAGGCCGGAGGGGGCAGCCTGGATGGCCACCATTCCCCAGCCCTGAGCTGCATGCCTGCCTGCCCCCACAGTGAGCAGCCACGTGGAGACCCGGGCCCATGCAGAGGAACGGCTGCTGAAGAAACTGTTCTCTGGCTACAACAAGTGGTCCCGGCCTGTGGCCAACATCTCAGACGTGGTCCTTGTCCACTTCGGCCTGTCCATCGCACAGCTCATTGACGTGGTAGGTGCTGGGGGTAGGGAGCAGGGAGCTCTGGGCCTCGGCCATCACGCATGGCTTAGAGGGTCGCCCTGAAGGAGCACCCGTGTCTGCGAGGAGGCCAGTCCTGGGGGAGGCCCGGGGCTGGGGGAGCCTGGATGAACTGGGAGGACCGCCATCGGGGCTCCATGTGGCTGCGCGTGTCCCACCTGAGCCCAGCAGACACGCCCTTGTGGGAGAGTCCAGAGGAAACATGTGTTCTGTGCAGGTTGTGTGCCCCAGGCCCTGCGCTTTCCTCCCCTCCACACAGAAAAACCCAAAGGCCAGATTTCAGCAGCGGGTCAGGGTTGTCACCTTCAGAAGCAAAGAGCAGAAAATGCCTCTGTGGGGTGGGGGCGGGTCCTGTGGTGCCCTGGCAGCACCTGACCCCCACCTGGTCCGGGAGACCCCATTATCCTCCGGCCTAGAATGCGGGGTCCTGGTGAGTCTCGGACAGGTGTGGGGTGTCTGCCTTCCTGGTTAGGGACCGAGGAGCTGCTGGGAGGATGCTGGGGGTCTAGCCTCCAAGTGGCCACGGCTCTGGAGCGGTGGCGGGGGGCCATCCTCGGGTGCGATCTGACTGGGTGGCAGGCCCCGGCCTAGTGGGGAGGGGCCTCGGGAGCCTAGTTCGCTGTCCCTGAGGAGGCCCAAGGCCCACTAGGCTTGGAAGGGCATGGATTTCCTCACTGCGATCCAGCGGGCTTTGGTTCCAGGGGGAGCTGGAATTCGTCCAGCTGCAGGGAGCTGGAGTCCCCAAATGTCTACCCCCTCCCCTGCCAGGACCTCAATCTCCAGTCGGCTTGGTGAGGGGAGGAGCCACTAGTTTTGGGGTCTGGAGGCCCTCGTTCCCGGCTGGTGCCGTGCACATTGAGTAACTTTGGCACCCCGTCTTCTCCCCGTGAGGTGGGATGGGCACAGCCACGCCGTCTCAGGCTGAGCAGCCACATCCAATGGGCTTCAGGAGGTGGGAGGGCTGTGGCCATGTTCAGATGGACAGAAAGGGCCGAGCCCGGGTCCCGTTAGCAGGGAGACCCGGTCAGTCTGTCCTGTCCTCAGCCGTGTCCAGGCTTCGGCCCTCCGGCACCCTGGCACCGGGCCTCGAATGCTTCCTGTAAGGTGCTCCTGGCTGGGGAGCCAGCCAGACAGAAGGCAGAGCCAGAAGGCAGCATGAACACAGGGTTTGTGAACCCGCTGAGGTTTGCAAACACGGTCCAGAGTGGTGGCTGGCAGTGGTGGCCCTTGGCTGCCACTCAAGGTGTCAGGTCAGCTGCATCATGGCCTGGCCTCCTACCTGAGCTCCCTGGGGCTTGCTCATCGCTCCCCACGCCACCGCCTCTCCGGTTTGCCCAGGAGAGACTGAGGCCTGGAGCACACCAGCTCCGAGACCTCAGTGAGGGACCGGCCCCGTGTAGCACCGGGCAGGCTCTGCTGTCTGCACTGGAGCTGACCAAGGACACGCCTGCACACGCATGTGTGCTGATGAGCTGTCCTTGCTCAAGTCCTGATTGCTGGCTTCAGGCCCGTGGCCACGTTGGTGGAAGGGGCCACCCTGTGTCTGGGCCGCTCTCCGCCCGTCCCTTTGCGAGGCTCCAGTATTTGCTGCAGGCCTGTGTCTGGGTGGCGACTGCTCCCATGTGTGAGTTCACGCTTGCAGAGGAGCCCGAGGAATCCCCGGGCGCTTTCCGGGCCCTGGGCTAACGTTGTGTGCTGGGAATACACGGGAGAGCACTTCACACAAGTACCTAGCGGGACAGCGTGTGGGGCTGGGAAGCCACCCGGGAAGGAGGTGAGGCCCTGCCACCTTGAAGCTTGCTCTGAGCCTGGGCGGGAGATGGGGCAGAGCAGGGGCAGGCCATCCCCCCAGAGAGCAGGGCAGGACTGCGGCAGGGTGGGGCAGGAGCGTGGTGGTGCGAGGCTCACTGCTGAGGTCCTCAGAGGTTGTGTCCCGGCACCGGCTCTGGCTCCTGCTCAGGCCACACTTACTTCTCAGCGTTCTTTTAGCGGGTCCTGCTCTGGCAGCTGGGTGGCCTGTCCCAGGTGGCCTCTCAGGAGAGCAGGACCAAGGGCAGTGCCTGGGCGTGGCAGGGGATGAGGTCCCCTCTCCCTGAACCGGAGGACGGGGGGCTTGTCCCCTGGGGGAATCAGGAGGGGGAGGCGGCCAGGTCTGTGCCCTGGGGATACAAGGCCCCACCCTGACCCTAGTCTGGGCGCTGGGGTGCTGTTCTTTGGCTTCAGCAGTCTTTCCCGGTGGCCTTGTGTGTCCCTGGTCTGGGGTGGATGACGGAAAAGGTTGGCCCGTTGGTGGGTGGGAAGAACCTTGTTCAGGTGTTGCTCCCAACACCCTGTGCCCTGGGTCCTGCCCCCTCCTCCAGGGGAAGAGCCCTCAGCACTCGGGTCCCCATGGCACCCTGCTCTGAGGGGTCCTCCCATTGTCTGCTGAGGGCCCCACCCCAAACTGTGGGCAAGGAGTCAGCCCTGCGGCCCAGCTCCCCTCCTGAGTGGGTGCCAAGTGGGCTGGAGTGTGGCCGTGGCTCCTGGGGGTCAGCATTCAGCACCCACGGAGTGGGGTGTGAGGACCCTGGGGCTTCTGTCCCTGCAGACCCCTGCGTCCCTGCAGGAGCCCGGCGCTCTTGTCCAGAAGGCTCCAGCCTGTGCTGGGATCTGACCGCACAGAGGCCAGGTCTCACCTGCTCACTCCTCAGCAGGAACGTGTCTGACGCCCGTCCCCCGTGAACCCTGGGAATGAAGGGGGTGGAGGCCGCAGGGAGGGGGCAGTGTGGTCCAGCCCTTCTCACCTGGACTGGTGGCCTCACAGTGGCCTGGAGATGGAACCAGCAGGGTCCATCGCCCCTGATCCAGCCCCTCACCTGTCCACCTCCAGGGCCTGAGGCTCGGGTCCCAGAGGTGCAGTTTGGCTAGGGGCCAGCCTGGCCAGTGAGTGGGGCCCCGTGCATACCAGGGTGGCTTTGGTGGCAGCAGGAGGGAGCAGGTGCCTGCTCACCTGGGGCCCATCTGCAGAGGGGGCTGCCCAACCAGCTGGGAGGGAGCAATGCAGGTGGGCAGGGGCCGACAAGGTCGTCCAGGAGCTGCCTCCCTTTCCCACATACCCATCCTTAGCTGGGGGGGAGGGCCAGGCCCGCCACCTATGAAGTCGGCCAAACATTGTCCCCACTTGCCTTCTGGGAAGGTTCAGTGGGCCTTGTCCCCACGTCCCTAAGTCCCCTCGGGGCTGCCATCCTGGGCTTGGTTGCCTCTAGGAGTGAGATGCTCATTTCCTCCTAGGGTTGCCCACTCTGCATGTTCCTTGTGGGTGAGGACACTCAGGGCCAGAGAGAGACGTGTCCCGTCACTGAGGGGATCATGACCTCCCTTTGCCTCCTTTGTGTCCTAGGATGAGAAGAACCAGATGATGACGACAAATGTGTGGGTGAAACAAGTAAGTGGGAGGGGAGCCCCCCTGCTGCCCCCACCCCTGACCCCTCCCCACCCCCTGCCCCCTGCTCCCTCCTCACCCCTCTCCACCCCCTGCCCCTCCCCCTCACTGCCTATGGCCTTCTCCTCCTGTCCCTGGCCCAGGAGTGGCACGACTATAAGCTGCGCTGGGACCCCGCAGACTATGAGAATGTGACCTCCATTCGCACCCCCTCTGAGCTCATCTGGCGGCCGGACATCGTCCTCTACAACAAGTGAGCCCTGGGGGGCTTAGCGGGCAGGGGTGGCAGGTGACTGTGTCCAGCTGTGCCCCAGCCAGGTGGTTCTGCCAAGGCCGTATGAGGAAGAGGCAGGCGGTATGTCTGGGCCCCACACTCGAGGGCTGGGGCCCATGGAGCCAGGAGGAGGAAGAGGGAGCAAAGGAGGGTGTCTGGAGTCGGGCGGGGCAGGCCCACCGGCAAGCAAAGCATCGAGGAGATTGAGGGGCGGGTGTGGCGTGGGCACCTGGGGGCTCCATCTCTGCCAGACCAGCCCTGGGCCTCGCCTCTCTCCTAGGGACAGGGAAAGGGGGTCGAACCCTCCCATGACTGCAGACCCCAGAGCTGCTCCCCTCGGGCTGGAGTCACTTTCAGGATCAGTCCCTGGCCAGGGCAGGTGGTCCCTGCCACATGCCTCTCACTTCACTTCTGGAAGAAAAGTCCAGAGGCACAGGGTGTTCTCGAAAGGGGTGAGGAAGCCCTCAGCACTGCCTGTCCTGGTTCAGCCCGCTGCCCCCTCTTCTTCCCCTGCCTTTCATTGGTGCTCTCAGGCCCTCCCCTGCACAGATGACACTGCAAGTCCCCAAACCCAGGCTGGCTCCTCACATTCCTGAGCAAACAAAGCCTGCGGCTGAGCCAGTCCCAGCTCTGGGAGGCTGAGCTGAAATCTGATCACAGAGTCTGTTCTAATGTGCTGGGAGCTGGGCTCTGCAGGCATGGCCAGTGGACAGTGGGCTCAGACTTATCCTGTCCTGGGACAATTGCTGGAGGTCCCTGAGCCTGGGGCATCCCAATGTCCTCCTGTGTCCCTGTGTCACTGTTGTGTCATCACTAGGCCAGCTGCTCTGAGCTGAATCTGTGTGGGATTCCCTCGTCTCAGGCTTGGGCCTGGGCGGCAGCAGCTCCCACAATGGCTACAAATAAAGCAAATGGAAACACTTAGTTCCCTCCCGTCCCAGCCATCTGTCCAGGCCCCCTGCCCTCCCCACTGCCAGACCCCAGGGGACTTCAGCACAAAGCCCCTTCCAGGGCCCTGGGGATTGGGCCTGACCTACAAAATGTCGCTATTTGATTAAGAATGATTGGGCTCCTCTTCCAACTTAATTGATTCCAGTAATGGCAGTGGGGAGAGCGGCCGATTGTGAAGGAGCTCGGAGATGGTTTTCGGGGGATGCATTAAGGGGGAGTCGGCTCGGGAAGTGGGAGTGCACAGTGCTGCTACCCCACAGGGCAGGTTCTCTGCTCTCCGCAAGCTGCCCAGTCTGAACCACGAGCCCCGGGGTCCACCAGCCACTCCAGCCTCCCTGGGGCCCCGCTCAGCGCCCCGCCTGGAGTAGGAAGATGGCGGTGGGTGTGCTGTGGAGCGGGGCGCCTCCAAGGCCTGAGGGGACGGGTGTGAAAGGAAGCAGAGGGTGGGAATGAGCAGAGGGTCCGGGCAGCTTCTCCGGCTCAGCCGCTGTGCCTGAGGGACATGTGGTGGCCGCGCCACTGTCCATGGTGCTGAGACCAGAGTGCCATCAATGGGGGTTCCATGGGGCCATGGAGAGGGTTCCCCTCAGTGTCTCAGAGCTGAAGTGGGCAGGGCCTGCCCCGAGGGGCTGCTGCCTTCGCCTGTCTGTGGGATCCACCCATGGTCAGATGGCCCAGGCCTTGTGGGGAAACTGAGACCAAGAGAGTGGCACACCACAGCCCGGGTTACATGCCTGGGACCAGACTCGGGAGCAGGTGCTTCCCACTGTGGACAGGCGGGCATCGGAGCTGAGCACAGCCAATGGCAGGAGCAGACAGGGACTCACGGGGGGCCACTTGCAGGTGTCCCTGAGTTCTCACTGTCTGGCTGGTTCACCCCACAACGTGCTTATGTGGCACGCCCCACCTGTGGGCATCCTCTTGGGGAAACTGAGGCAGACGTCTCTGTCTGAGAAGCCCAGGCCTGCAGGCTGGGCACTCTGCCCTCAAGAGAGGGGTCGGGGACAGCAGCCCCTTGCTCCGTCCCCCACCCTGGTCTGTGGACATAGCGCCAACACCCCCAAGGCCGAGGGAGAGGCAGGAGGGCTGACGACTGGAGGCTGGAGTTCATGTCCCACTAGGTGGCCGGGGCCTGTCTTTGCCTCCATGGGCTGCAGTCCTCACCTGTGGAGGGAGGGGGTCCTTCCTGCTTCTGTGTCGTTGCGGGTGCATGGGGAGACAGTGCAGAGAGTGCTCAGTGTCGCCAGCATGCACGGTCTGGAGCAGGTGAAGGTGGCCGGATGGGTCCCCCCTGGCATTTGGCCCAGCCCCAGGGGGTGACCTGTGGGGACGAGGCATCAGTCTGGGAGGCCTTGCGAGGTTCTGCGGTCTGCGGTGTGGTGCCCAGCGCCACTTTTGCCTCTGGGGCCCTTGAAGGGGCGTGGATGGCCAGGTGGGTGGAGAGGCCCCAGTCCCTGCCCCAGCACCCAAACAGTCACTGTCATTGTCATCACCACCAAGCTTGTGTGTCAGGGACACAGGGCCACTTAGACGGTCTCCATCCGCATGCACCCCCAGTGTAGGGTGGCCAAGCTGAGGCAGGCAGGTGAGTGACGTGCCTGGGGCCACCAGCCCAGATCTGCCTGACCCTGTCCCCTTTCTTCACTCACCTTTGAGGTGGGAATGTGCATGTGGTGGGCGCACAGGGGCCTGAGAGCTGGGCGCCAGGGCCGCAGGGGTCAGCGGGTCTCACACCTTCTTTCTCTTGCTGCCCAGCGCGGACGGGGACTTTGCGGTCACTCACCTGACCAAGGCCCACCTCTTCCACGATGGGCGGGTGCAGTGGACGCCCCCGGCCATCTACAAGAGCTCCTGCAGCATCGACGTCACCTTCTTCCCCTTCGACCAGCAGAACTGCACCATGAAGTTCGGCTCCTGGACCTATGACAAGGCCAAGATCGACCTGGTGAGCATGCACAGCCGTGTGGACCAGCTGGACTTCTGGGAGAGCGGCGAGTGGGTCATCGTGGATGCCGTGGGCACCTACAACACCAGGAAGTACGAGTGCTGCGCCGAGGTCTACCCGGACATCACATACTCCTTCATCATCCGGCGCCTTCCGCTCTTCTACACCATCAACCTCATCATCCCCTGCCTGCTCATCTCCTGCCTCACCGTGCTCGTCTTCTACCTGCCGTCCGAGTGTGGTGAGAAGATCACGCTCTGCATCTCCGTGCTGCTCTCGCTCACCGTCTTCCTGCTGCTCATCACCGAGATCATCCCCTCCACCTCGCTGGTCATCCCGCTCATTGGGGAGTACCTGCTCTTCACCATGATCTTCGTGACTCTCTCCATCATCATCACGGTCTTCGTCCTCAACGTCCACCACCGCTCCCCGCGCACGCACACCATGCCCGCCTGGGTCCGCCGGGTCTTCCTGGACATCGTGCCGCGCCTGCTCTTCATGAAGCGGCCGTCCATCGTCAAGGACAACTGCAGGCGGCTCATCGAGTCCATGCATAAGATGGCCAACACCCCGCACTTCTGGCCTGAGCCTGAGGGGGAGCCCAACTTCGTGAGTGGAGTCTGGAGCCAGGGCCCCTCACCCACCCCATCCTTCTGCAGCCCCCTGGATGAGACGGTCAAGCCCCAGCCTGCCTACAAGTCACTCTTGGGCCAGGTCCCCGCTCTGCAGCCCTCAGAGGCCGAAAAAGCCAGCCCCTGCCCCTCGCCAGGCCCCTGCCGTCCACCCACCAGCATCCAGGCCCCAGGGCTGGCCAAAACCAGGTCCCTGAGCATCCAGCACATGTCCAGCCCCGGCGAAGCGGAGGGCGGCGTCCGGTGCCGGTCTCGGAGCGTCCAGTACAGTGTTCCCCGGGACACTGCTGCCTCGCAGGCCAAGAGCCTGATGGCTGGCTCCCCCACCTCTCTGAAGGCCCCCTCGGCTGAGCTCCCGCCCCCAGACCAGGCCTCTCTGTGCAAATGCAAGTGCAAGAAGGAGCCGCCCGCGGAGTCCCCAAACGCCATGCTCAAAGCCTGTGGCACCAGAGTGCCGCCCCGGCACCTGCCGCTGTCGCCAGCCCTGACGCGGGCGGTCGAGGGCGTCCAGTACATTGCAGACCACCTGAAGGCGGAAGACACAGACTTCTCGGTGAGTCCTGCCCATGGCTGTGTCGGGAGGTGCCCCGGGCCCCAACAGGACAGGACGTGCTCTGCCTCCCTCTTCACTCTGTGGGAGGGCGTGGTCAGTGACAACTCCGGAAACCAGGACCCAGACCCGGCTGCTGAGCGCTGGGCCCTGTGGCAGCCTGAGCCCCTTCCCCTCTCCTGCCTCCAGTACTGGCCTGGGGCCCCTGGGGCGGAGCTGGGGCGGGTGGCCCAGAGTGGCTAGCAGGGAGGGGATTGTGGGAGCGTCCCTTACCGGCTTCAGGACACAGGGAGCCTGCGGGCATCGGGGAGGGGTCCACTAGCACCATCTCTGCCCTGTGAGCCCTTCCCTCTGACCTAGGCCCCGGCATGCACCCCTCCCTGTGGGACTCTGGGGACCCCTGCAGAACTGGAGGAGTCTGGGCTCTGGTGTTGAGGTGAGAAGGGCTGAAAGGAGACGGGATGGGGTTGGGCAGCCTCCTTGGCCTGGCGGGAGGAGTGGAGGATCGGGGTCTGGGACACAGCCCTGCCCCTTTGGCCAAGCTGAGGAGAGGGAGCGCAGAGTCGTGTTGGGGTAACACTGGCCCAGCCATGAGGCTGTGCAGGGATGCGGGGACCCCAGAGAGTCGGTCCTCCTAAGCAAGTACCTCTGGGATCGCTGGCCGGGGGACACCTCACTCACCAGCGTGGCTGGAAGGAGGCCTGAAGAACGCCTCGAATCCCTCTGCTGAGTGTCAGCCCCGAGACAGGATGGCCCCGTGCCCGTTGTACCCAGTTCATGAGCTACAGGTTGAGATGTGCCCAGGCCCCCCAGCCGGTGGGCAGTGGACCTGCATCATCGGCCAGCTCTGCCTGAGCCTCCACCACTAGGGGAAGTTCCTTTTCCTTCTATAGACATTTGCCTGCCTGTCACGTGTGGGGTTGCAGGGGCTGGGGGTCCCGGCTCAGATGTGGGAGACTCAGGACCCCGTGGAGCCAGGAGGGTGGTGGGGTTGCTCCCTGAGTCCCAGGCTCTGCTGGCCACGTCTCGGGGTGCCTGTGAGCATGAGTCCAGGCTGATGGTGGAGCCCCCAGTTCAGAGCCCAGGCAGAGGGAGGGAGGGCGGGCCCAGTGGGCAGGTGGGCAGGGGGAAGGGGATACCCACCCTGGTCAGTCCACTCAGCCGTTATTCACTGCTCAGCGTGGGGCCTGGCATCGGTGGGGCTGCATCCACCTTGCCCTGTGTCAGCTTCCTCCTTTGCTGGCTGGCGCCTGCCACTGCCCATGGCACAGACCCCGGGGTGGGAGTGACACAGCTGTCCCCCCTCCCTGACTGTCATTTCAACGCCAGCTCCTCGTTCCCTCGGCATACTCTGAAGGGTCACTGCCTCCTCGAGTCCCGGCCTGATATGGTATATCGGACACGTGTGATCCCTGGGGACTGTCTGTCCCCGTAGCTGAGCGAGCCCTGGATAGGAAGCAGGGTGCCCGTGCCCACGTACTACACCCCTGAGAAGTGAGTGAGTCGGTCTCCCACAGTCACCCCACTGAATCCCAAGAGGCTGTGAAGCCATTCTGGAGGTTTCCGGAAAGTTTGGCTTGGAAGAAACCGGCGCTGGGACTGTGTTTTGCTGCCAGCTCTTGAAACAAGAGACAGCTCCCCACTGTGACAATGTGATGACGTGACGCGTGGGTCTGAGCGGGCTGCTGAGGAGTGACTGATGCCGTCAGAAGTGGAATTGGAAACGGAATGGAATCCAGCGGTCAGGGTGGCGTGGTCAGCCAGGGCCGGGCTCCTTGGCCCCATGTCCTTCATCTGCATCGCGTTCCGGCTGCGACCTGGTTCTGGTTTCCGAGCGCCCCGGGCTCTGGGGAGCAAGGCACTTCACAGGAAGGGACCTGGGATGAGGATCAGGGCGGCTTTGGTCTGCGAAGGCGTTTCATCCTCGGGCCGCGCACAGAGTGGAGGGATGAAAGACAGCGTGGGATGACGCCACAGGCTGCTGCCAGGGCTTCCTGGCACCGAGGGGCTGGGTGGACGCTTTATTTATAAGTGACCCTGTTTGTTCTCAGGCTTCCTGTGAATAAACACGGCCCTTTCAGCTGCTTTAAAACCATCAGGACGCCTCTGGTTGCTTAGAGCAGATGATGGCAGTGAAGAACCCTCTTCCGTCGACACCCCCGAAATAGGCCAGCTGAGCCCTGCCCCCTCCCCAGGCCTGTTGGACCGTTAGTGCCCAGCTGGCCTGGGGCCTGGGGCTGCATCCTTTCTGGTTACTCAAGCACCGACAGACTGCCCACGCAGGACCAGACCTGACTGGGTGGCTGCATCCGCCTCCCTGCACCTTTGCTCCTGGGGTCACCAGGGCAGGGGGCCGCTCCCGCTCAGCCCCAGGTAGAGGCTCCGGCATGGAGTCAGGGGCTGGGACCGTGGAGCGCCCGGGCCGGGGTCTGCTCCGCTCATAGATGTGGAACCATGGCCCGTCCTCGGCTGCTCTGTGCCTCAGAGTCCCCACCTGTAGAAGGGACAGTACCTCTGTCATCGGGTTCAAGTGAGGTGACATGCTCAGCCTGCTTCCTGCGTGTTGGCTCCCACTGCCTGCCCCTGGCCTCAGCGTCCGGGATCCCACCTCAAGCCTGCGGTCCCCAACCTCCTCCCCTCAGTGGAGCCCTGTGCCCTGGCAGCTCCGCCCTGCTTGGAGCCTGCTCGCAGCACCCAGACCTACCCCTGCCTCTTACGTGTGCTCCTCACCCTCGAGGGACTCCAGGGACACAGCTGAGAGACCCCGCTGACCCATGAGGGGCCTCGGGTCACGTGGGTGGCTGGCCCATGAGCACCTGCCCTTGGGGTGGGGAGGGCAGAAATGGAGGGCAGTCAGGCCTCAGCTGTCGCTCTTGGGACATGATCCACCCCACCCTGGGGGTTCTTGTTAGAGGTCAGGCCCCCGTTACCCAGGATGCTCCTGGCCCTTTTCCTGCACGACCAGGGGTGTATGCATCCCCTCTCCGGGCCCCACTTGCCCATCTGCAAAATGGGGGGTGCCCTTGATGGTCTCCATGATGCCCTTTCAGCTTTAGCAAACTGAGAGCAAATTTCCCATGAAATGACCCGGACCCTGGTCTTCCTTTGAGACCCTCACTGTCCCCACCTCCTTGGAGCTCAGGCGCCGTGCCAGGCAGGTGAGGGTCAGGTGGGGCCACAGCACCACACTTGTCTCCCTTGGTGGCCCGGATGCTGGCCCCCCTTACAGGGCGTTGACCCGTCTGCAGCCCATCGTGTTTCGAAGCCCACACTTCAGCTGGACAGGTCATTTCTCTGTGCGCCACCCTTGGCCACTTGTCACCTCAGTACAGGTGTGTGCCTGCAACTGTAGTTACCTTGGGTGGCAAGGATAGGAAATGGAGAACCTGCCACACAAAGCATCAGGTTCTAGAAGGTTCTTGCTCCCCATGAGGCCTGAGGGCGATGAGCTGGGAGTGACCCCCTGTCTGTGTTTGCAGGTGAAGGAGGATTGGAAGTACGTGGCCATGGTCATCGACCGCATCTTCCTCTGGGTGTTCATCATCGTCTGCCTGCTGGGGACTGCAGGCCTCTTCCTGCCACCCTGGCTGGCCGGCATGATCTAGGGGACAGAGGCTGGGCGTGGCCCAGGCACCTGCAGGACATGGGCAGCGTCTACGGGGGTCTGTGCTTGGCTCTCCACACTACGGGGTCACGCCGTTTGCTGAATTGTCCCCCACCTCCCGTCTACTGTAAAATGGCCTCCTGGCAGAGCCAGTGCTGGCTCGGTCCACTGGGACCTGCCCCGGAGGTGCTGGGCTGGAAGGGGCAACTGGTAGATGCCTATTCTTATCTGTAGGGCAGTGTCACTGCCTGAGTCTCATTAAAGTTTATCCGGAGCATGGCGACACATTGGCTTCCTGTCCAGATGCGCATCTGACCTCTCTCTCAGCGAACGTCCCAGCAGCCCTACTGTCCCAGGGCCACAACCTCCAGCCCCACTCAGCCCCAAGTGCCCTTCATCCCCGTGGGGTCCCGGGGGCCCAGGCCTCTGAGCTGGGGCCTGGCCAATTCTCCCCCTGGTTTTGGGGTCCCCAGGCCTGCTCCCTCAGACCCTGCAGAGGCGAGTCAGCAAACCCTTGGATCTCATTGTCTGGGTAGGTCCAGACAGGGACTTTATTTTGTTTTGTTCTGGGTAAATCAGTGAAAACCCAGGATTTGTGCCCAAGTGACATTGGGGACTGGAGGTGATAAACCTGGTCTCATTGGGAGGAGAATCAGGCAGCAGGTCCCCCATGGGCGAGGACCCTCGGCCCCAGGGAGTCCAGGCATCTGCCTCCCAGAGGTCCTGGAGGGTCGTGGGCAAGCACTTTGCAGGGGCATAGTGACGCCCCCACACCCCCCATGGGCACTGGTGGTTTGTGAGGAACCTGGAGCAGTGTCCAGGGCCCAGGCCTCCCCGACAACACCTCCCCGTGGGTTCCCCTTCTGCTCACAGCCCAGGAGGCCCCCTCTGGGGCCCAGACATCAGGAAGGACTTCCCTGACACGGTGGCCATGGTGAGGCCTGGTGTCCCTGAGGAACAACACAGGGGATGGAGGGGACCCCCACAGGCCTCCTGCCCTTGGACTTGTCCTCCTGAGGCTCACCGCAATGCTGGGCATCCTGCACAGAGCGGGGGCCGGAGGGTGATGGCCCCGGGGGCCCATGTTATCTTCCCCCCAAGGCAGAAAGCCGGGCGGCACCAACAGTGTCCCCCGTGCCCCTGGGAAGACGTGCCCCTGGGGGTGGGGGTGGGGGCCCCTACTGCTCCAGGCTCTCCCTGATTCTTCTGCACCCTCAGGCTCCAAGTATGGGGAGGGGCTCAAGGACATCGTGGCCCCTCCCCTGGGAGTGACATCTGGGAGGAGGAAGGAGGCCTGGAGGCTGAAGGAATCACTCCTCCTATGGTGGTGAGATCCTGCCTCTCCAGACGGCGCCGTGCCCGTGGCAGGTTGGAGCAGATTTCAGACCTGAGCCCCTCATCCTCCTTACGTAAGCGGATCCAGCACCAGATGTGCGTGACAGCTGTGAGGAGGCCTGGCACCAGGCCCAGCTGGGATGTTCTCTTCTGGGTCGGGAGAGACGGCGGAGCGGCTGTGGTGAAGACGCCTTTCCCTTTGCTTTTTTTTGTTTTTCTTTTTGGTGGGGAAGATCGGCCCTGAGCCAACATCTGTTGCCAGTCCTCCTCTATTTTGTATGTGGGACGCCGCTGCAGCATCACTTGATGAGCGGTGTGTGGGTCCGAGTCTGGGGTCCAAACCTGCGAACCCTGAGCTGCCAAAGCGGAGTGCACAAACTTAACCACTACGCCACTGGGCCGGCCCCCCCTTTCTTGTTTTTGGCTTTTTGTTTTTTTGAGACTCAAAAAAGAAGTCAGCAAATCCACACACACAAGTAAAGCCCGTGTTCCCACCCGTGTTCCCATGGTGCTGTGTCAACCGCAGCCTCCGTTCTGGCCTGTTTGTCCCCAGTGTGTTGTTTTGATTGAGGTGATGTTCACACACGACGGAACGTGTGATCTCAAGCCCTCAGATCAGTGGGTTTTACTAAATCCGACACCCAGGCCGCAGGACCCCGTCCCCCAGAAAGGCCCCCCTGCCCTCCAGCCTGCGCCCCTCCACAGCTCTGACCCTTCACCAGAGACAGTCTTGCCTGTTCTTGAACTCGGGGTAAGTGGGTCCCCCAGCATGTGGCCTTCCTGTCTGGCCTCTGTCACTGCATGTGGAGAGGCTGAGATTCGTCTGTGGTCTCGTCTCTGCCGGCCAACAGTTGTGTTACCAGGTGCTGAGTGGTGTTCTGTCGGAATAAACCGGAACCTGGTTTGCTTCCCCATCACCTGTCAACGGGCTTTGTTTCCCGTTTTCGATCATTACAACTCGAGCTGCTGTGCAGACGTGTGTACCGGTCTTCATGTGGACGTGTGTTCCCATTTCTCTTGGTATTAACCATGGGTTTTTCTCTGTCTTGTGATGTTTCGACATCTTGAGGGCCTTACAGACCCGGGCAGACTGCCCCTCCAGGGCTGGCTAGTCCCGGGGGTGGACAGCCTACCAGAGCACCGCTCTCGGGTGCGGAGGCCATCCGGGGCTGTGCCCCACCTCCCTCCTGTCCAGCCCTCACATGTCACGCCATATTTCCCGTGTCACGCGGGGCCAGGCCCCAGGCAACTCAGGACAGCCCCTGTGCCCCAAGGCCCACGAGGATTATTCAGACTGGCCAGTCCAGGGCTATTCGCCCTGCCCTGCCTGTCCTCGGAAACCCCCGTAGAGGCTCCAGCCTGGGCCTCCCCCACTCCCTCTGCCTCCTGACCAGGGCACTTCCCTGTGGCCCCACAGGGCACAGCGTGCCCTCTCCTCTCGGGAAATGAAGTAACATATTCTTCTTTCAAAGGCACTGGCCTCTCTGTGGTGTCCCTCGGTCACCTTTATGAGTTACGACCAGGCACAGAGCACTCTTGGGGGCATGCCTGTCGTGGGGTTGCTAGTCATGGGGTGCAGGCATGCTCACAGTTTTCCAAAGGGGCTGAACACTCTGCTTTCCCACCAGAAACGTCTGTCAGCCAACCCTCCACCACCCTGGAGTAGCAGGCCCGGCCCGGCCACGACGAGTCGAATTCTTTGGGCACAGCCACGCCATTCCTTAGGTGTCGTCGACAAGGGCAGGCCTGTGTGGTTACGACAGAGACCCCGTGGCTGCAATGCTGCAGCGTCACTGCCTGGCCCTTTACAGGAACGTCTGTGATCACAGTTACCTTCATGACAGGTTCTGTGCTGTGTTTTATTCTAGTCGCTTCCATTTCAACTGTATAAACATGCTGGTTGCAACCCCTAAATGATTTCTTACCCCTTAGTTTGAAGCATACCACTTAGAACAAAGACTGAGGAGTGTGCTGGGCACTGGGGATTGCATTCGGCTGGAGCAGCTGGTGCCAAATGCTTTGACAGGGCTCCACCACTGCACCCCCGCAGCTGGGGCATCGGCACGCCCACCCGCATCCTGGCTGACGCGTCTGGATACTCTCCTGGCTCACGGGTGAAGTAGCATCATTGAGAGCACAGCCCACAGGACCAGCCCCACGGCCTCTGTCCACCCAGAGGTAAGCTGACACCCTCCTCTGACTGTGCCTGTTCTTGGATTCTGGTAGAGGGTCACACGGCATGTGCTCATGTCGGCTTCCTTCTCAACCTGAAGTCCAAGCTTCATCCTTTTGCTACACGTACCACGTCCGCATGTTCCTGCTCTTCCACGGGATCCCGTGGCTATGAGGCCATGCCACGATGTAGTCATCCGCTCGCCCGCTGGTGGGCACTGGGTCGTTTCCAGTTTGGGCTGTTATGAGTAATTCTGCTGTGAACCCCTGGGAACATGTTTGCGGGCACACATCTATGTGTTTCTGTTGGGCGTAACCCCAGGAGCGGGTTGCTCCGAGGTGGGCAGTGCGTGCAGTGGGCTGTGTCAGCTGCTGCGGGCGGTTTCCTGAGCTGGGTGTGGATTCGCTGCTTCGTCGCGGCTCCTCATCCTGCAGTTGGCTGGGATGCGGCTGTCTCATGGGGTTTAGCTGTGTTCCTCCAGCTAGTGGCGAGGCTGGGTATCTTATGAAATGTCAACCCACTATTCCTGTTGCTTCCACAACACGCCCATTCTTGTCTTTTGTCAGTTTTTCCAATCTTCAATATTGATTTCTAATTCAGTTCCATAGCAGAGAATATGCTGTTTGATTTCAATTCTTTTAAATTGTTGACACTTGTTTTGGGCCCAGTGTGTGGTCTCTCAGTCAGCATTCCACACACACTTGAACAGGAGTTGCTTGCTGTGGTTCAGGGAATGTTCTAGAAATGCCAGCAGGTCAGGCCGGTCGAGTGTTGCTCTGGTCTCCCTCATCCTCGTTGATTCCGTCTGGTTCTTCTCTCGACTCCCAAGGGTGAAGTGCTGACGTCACGGGGATTGTTGTGGGTTTGTCCCTCCTCCTGCCAGCTCTCGGCTTGTGTGTCCTGCATTTTGGGTTCCATCGGCCACACTGAGGACTGTTGTGCCCTCTCGGCAAATTGCCCCTCTTATCGTCATGTAACGCCTCCCCTTATTCTGGTGATTTTCCCTGTTCTGAATCTACTTTTCTGACAGTAACTCAGTGTGTCTCCCTTTTGATGGTGTTCACGTGATGCATCTTTTCCATCCCCCCACCAGTGCACACAGAGTGGGTTTGCAGACGACAGGGAACCGCACGCCCGTCAAGGACAGGATATCCCCATCGCCCGGGAGGTTCCTCCTCCCCTCGCAGCCAGTCCCTCCGCACTGCGGAGCCACTCTCTTGACTCGCGTCGCTGCAGACTCCTCTCGACTGCTCCAGAACTTCACGTCACGGGAGCACGCTCTGTCGCGTCTGGACTCTGGTTCAGCACAGGTTTTGGCTGTTCCGCCCTGTTGTGTACACAGGACTCACTCGTGTTTGACTCGACTACCGTGTATTTATTCACCGAAGGACGTTTGGGTTGGTGCCGGTTGGCCACAGGGCTCCATCATTCCGTCAACAGCGAACTTCACCATCCTGGGGTCTACCTTCTGATGATTTTCCCTTTCTGCGGCATACGCCCCCAACCGCGTTTCAAAGAGGAGCTTGTTACACGCTCTGACACTCTGTGGGCCTCAGAATGTATATTTGCCCCATTCATTTCAGTGATAATTCTACTGGATATAAAATTTGGGAATTTTGTTTCAATACTTTGACGTCGTTATCCTCATGTCTTCTGACATCGAGCTGACTCTTATTCTTCCGTAGAAAGATTTTTTTTACCTTAAAAAATGTTTTTATTGATGTCTTCATAGTTTATAACACTGTGGGGTTTTAGTTGTACATTATTGTCTGTCTGTCACCATGTGGATGCATCCCTTCACCCCCTGTGCCCACCCCCACCCCCCTTCCCCCTGGTAACCACCAACCAGTTTGTAGAAAGATTTTTAAAGAATGTTTCCAGTGTCTTCGTTAGGTTTTGCATTAATGAACCCAAGGGTACATTTAAAAAATCAATCCTGTTGGGCACTCTGAGCCTTTCAGTCTGAGATCTCAAATCTTCCTCTAATTCTCCATTCTTTAAAACCACATATTTCAACATCCCACCCTCACGTACTGACTGTCCCTCCTCCCCCTCCGCCTTCCCAAGCCTGCCGGGCTCCCCGACCTCACAGCCCACTGTCTGTGCCTGACTACTCGGCCTCCTGCCCATCTTCTTACTTCTCCATGGATGTTTTCCACGCTGTATTTCCAAGCTGTTTTTCCTTATACCTGTTAATTTTGGCTTCATGTTATTACCATCCATCCTTCCCTCTTTGAAGGTGTCACAACTTTGGTAATAATGGACCATAGGGAACGTGCGTTTTTCTTCATTTGGTCTGTCCTGCTCAGTGCCTTTGCTCCTCGGATGTTTCATTTTCCCATTAACTCATCTCCCAAACCCAGGGAACGGGGCTGTGTGTGCGCGCGCACATATGGGGATACACGTGTGTGTGTCTGTGAGAGTGTGTGCACGTATGGGGATATGCTTGTGTGTGAATGTGTCCCTGTGCACGTATGGGGATATACATGCGTGTTTGTGTGTCTGTGTGTGTGTGAATGCATGTGAGCATGCACTGTGGGGATATACATGTATGTTTGTGTGTGTGTGCATTATGGGGATATGTGTGTGTGTGTGTGTGTGTACGTGAATGTGTGTGTGCATGCACTATGGGGACATACATGTGTTTGCAAGTGTGTGTGTGAGTGCACGTATGGGGATATACGTGTGTTTGTGAGTGTATCTATGTGAATGTGTGTGTGCGTGTGTGTGGAGAGATCCCGGGAGGGACGGCTCCTCGTCCTGTAATGGCTTCGTGTGGACAACTGCAATCGGCCAATCAGCAATGAAGGGTGAGTGCAAAGGGCCGGCAGCTAGCCTGGTGTCTTTCTCCAGCCCGCTGAGCCCAGGCCAGAGGCAAGTGGGGCCCCGCAGGCCAGGATGTGACTGGATGGGCAGGCAGGTGTCGGGGAGCCAGCTCCTGCCGTTTGTTCTTTCCCACAGTGGCAACTCTTAGAAGAGGCGTCACTGTCCCCACTTCCCTGCTCCTGGACCAAACATTCCGCAGCTTCAGCACCTCCTGTCTTCCTCTCTCTGGTGGCGTCCTGAGGGGGGGGGTCTCTGCACCCACACTCTGCTGCTGCCCACGGCTCTCCCCTCCCAGCCTCTGATGACGGCGCCCAGCACTCCATCCTGGGAACCCAGGGAAGCCAGCCTGCAGCTTCCACTCACCTCTGAGATGGTGGCACCCACACTTCACCCCGTGAACCCACCAGGCCCTCCCCTCCTCCCCCGGCTACTGTGGGCCCCTGGGTCTGCTCTCCCACCCCAGGACCTGTTCGCAGGGTCTCCTCACCTCACCCAGGGGCTCAGCCTCCTGCCTGCCCTCCCCTTCCAGGCCATCAACCTGTCAAACCCCCCCCTCCCCACAATCCAGCGACCTCCACTCAGTGGACCAGAGACGAGGTCCCTGCCCGGCTTGGCTCCCTGAGGTCTGACCTAGAGGTCGTCTAAAACAGACGCAGGGCACATCAGTTCCCTGCTCAGAACCCCCAGTAGCTTCCGGTCGCTCTTAGGACAAAACCCAGACTCCCCAGCGCCCGCCCCCGCTGACCCCTCTCCTGGCCCTGTGCCTTCCTGCCATTCTGGGTGGTGCCCAGTGGGTCCAGCCTCAGGCCTGTCAAGTGTGTGCCCCTGACCAGAAGGTCCGACCATCTTCCACCCCCGCTACTTTGTTCATGTCTCTACTCAGATGTCACCCTGGAAGCCTTTCTTGGCCACCATGTCTAAAGGAGCCCCTGCCCCAAATTCTTCCTGGGTTTAGAAAGCTACTTGGTGTTGAATCTGCCACAGCAGGTGCCGCCAAGGGGTCCACAGCTAGCGAGGTCTCCAGCTGAGTAAGTGTGGTTGGCCGGCCAAGGGGAGCTGTTAACCTCCAGGCTGGTCAGAGGGAGGGGGGAGAGGCGCTGGGCAGTGACCAGGCATGGGGCCAGCAGGTGAGTGGACATTACGTTAGAGGAGGGGCCGCTACTAGGGAGGTGGGAGCCCCCCTAGGGCACCCAGACGCCGATGCCCAGGCTGGGCCCAGGACGGCCACATCAGTGTCTGAGGGCGGGCCGGGCGCCGACCTCAAAGCCCACCCCCACCAGGTGACTCGGAGCGCAGCTGAGGCTGAGACCCCCGGCCTGGGCGGGGACTGCTCTGGAGGGGCCAGGGCCACACCCCTGGGGACTGGGGGAGCAGTGGCCTCTTGAGAAGGAGGGGTGAACTGCAGGGTAACGGGGAGTCCATGGGGTGGGGGGTCCTTGCGGCAGCTTCTCTGGGAGAGATGGGGGTGCGGAATCTTGGACTCCAGTTGACAGGGATGGACTTGGGGCCCAGGACACCCTCCCGCCCCCCTATAATGAGTAGCCACCTCCTTTGACAAGCACTTGGCGGTTTATCTGAAGGTGGACAAGACACAAAGGGAAGGTTCCAGGTCCTCTCTGCCTCCCTCTCCTCCACCTCCAGGCCCCTCCCAGGACACGCTCTCCAGGTTCTCCAGCGGCTGCTCCTGGTGCCCAGAGAATCCAAGGGGGAGAAGCGCAGGCTCACTGGGGGCAGCACGGGGAATGTCCTGGCAGGAGAGAAGGGCAGGCAGGTCTGGGAGATGGACAGCCGGTGCCTAGTCAGGATGCAGTGGCCCAGCCCACCGGTGCCATGCACCCAGGCCCCCCAGTGTCCCAGCGAGTCCAGTTGGGCTGTGTGCAGAGCAGCGACGCCGTGAGCCCTTTGCATGAACCTGCGTCTCAGGGCGCTGCTCCCGTGTGCCCCCTCCCTGATCCAAGCACCCGCCTGTGTCTGCTATGATGCACATCTGCTCCACACATCTGTTCCACACACCTGCTCCACACACCTGTCATGCTGACCCTGATAAAGGGCCCCCTGGGTTCCCACTGGACCAGCTCAGGTCCTGGTGCCTCTCCCAAGGCCAGTGAGCGCCCCCACGCCCCCACTGCCCCAACCCCAGGTCCTCTGGTCTGTCCTTGCTGCACTCCCCCACAGCTCCCCCTTGGGAGTTCCTCCCAGGGGTCCTGGAGGCTCACTCCCCTGCGGCCCATGGCTGCCCATCTGGCTGAGGGCTCTGGGCTCACCTGAGAGGAAGGGGGGATGTGCTGGACTGAGAGGAATGTGGGTGCCTGAGCCCCTCCTTGGGCCTGGGGGCACTAGGTCCAGGCCTCAGGTCAAGGCTGAAAGCTCAAGGATGGGGGTCTGTGAGCCCCAAACAGGCGCCTATCATTGGCTCAGTGGCTGGGGTTTAGTGTGAGGTGGGGGGCTGGGTGGAGGAGGCACAGGGTGGGGTCCTCATGACAGTGCCTGCCAGCCTTGTCTAGACGGTGGGAGCAAAGACGGGGTGTTTATCCCAAAGGCAAGTGTAGGGGACTGTGACAGGCTTGTGGGCCTCCAGGGGGTTCCCACAGGTGGAATCCTCTCCCCCAAATGCACAGCTGGAGGGGCAAGGCAGGACCCCTTCCCCTCTTCCCTCCCCTTCTCCTCCCTCCTCCCCCTTCCCCCCTCCCCCATCCTCCAGTCCCCCCTCCCCCACCCACAGTGCAGAGCTGTCCTCCCTGCCGGGCCACAGTCCCCCCGCCCCACTGCCAGTCTCCTCTCTCCCACTGAGGCCCAAGAGCCATCTCCTCTCATCAGCCTCCCCATCCATCTCAGCACCTGAACCGTGACTGCAGCCCAGTCAAAGGGACTGACGCATGACAAGGTCACTGGACCAAGCCTCCTGCCGCATAGGAGACAGGGGGGAAGGAGCGTGCGTGCAGGAAAGGACTGGAGAGAGGGACGGAGGGTGGGGAGGTGGCTCCAGCTCTGCTTCCTGGGAGGTTGGGGAAGGGGCCGCTGTCAGGACCCCAGGAAGAAGGCAGCCTTCAGTCCTGTGGTGACCAGCCTCTGTGTGGGCCCCGGGGGGCTGGTGCAGGGGCTGCCGTTGGCCACACAGAACGACTAGCCCCAGCACGGGGTGGGGGAAGAGCCACAGTCCCCCCAGACCCCTCCCCTAGGGAGCAGGTACCTCTGTCCTCGGGGCGGCGGCCACCACGTCCCCCTTCTCTAGGGAGCTGGGCCTCGCTGGATGTGCCAGGGGGCCCAGGGGCCTCCAAGATGGGCATGGGGGGCCTGGTGCTCTCGTGGAGGAAGGAGTCGAACTTCAGCACGTGCTCTGAGGGGACAGGAGGGATGGAGGCGGGGAGGGGGCCGTCAGCAGGACAGCAGGGTGTGGGGAAGACCCTCGCTTGCTTTCCCCTTGCTCCATGGCGCGTGGCCAGGGAGATGGCCACCAGGCTGGGTGCAAGTGATTGGGCCCCAGGGCTTCCCTCCAGCCTGGTGGGGTGAGGACAGAGACGGCATGGTGCATGGGAGGCTCTGGGGTCCTCACGAGGAGGCTGGGCCACTCACTCTGGATGGCGGACTCGCAGGCCTGGCTAACGAGCTGGTAGATGGTGGCCAGGGACTGTGGCTCGCCCTGCGAGGGAAGGCAGGCCATGTGGCCGAGCACCATGACCAGGCTGGCCGGCGTGGGTGCTGGTGCCTCCCCCGTGATCCCTCAGAAAGTGCCTGGACCCCAGACACTGGCTACACTCACCTTCTCTCCTCGTTCTCCCTTGGGCCCTGGCAGCCCCTGAAGCAGGAGGAGATGGAGAAAAGCAGGTCAGCAGAGAGAGATAAACCAAGGGACTCCGGCCGCCCTCCTGCCCCTTCGCCAGGCCCCGGCAACTCCCCTTTGGGTGGTGGAAGCCTTAAGCTGGCCTGGGTCAGCTTCTCCTGACTTCAGGCAGCCCTGACTGTCACTTGTGGTGTGGGGGTCCAGTCCATATGGCGGGAGGAGACCAGGCATCTGAGACCTGCTGGGCAGGCAGAGCCGAAGCCCCATCCCGAATCCCTGATCTAGGAGGACTGGCGGCAGGGAGTCCCCAGGGGCAAAGGACCCACTTCTTGTTGACGCCAGCTGGTCCCTAGCAGCTGGGACACAGCTGCCCGCAGGAGAAGAGACCCTCCGAACTGACAGAGCCAGGCACCCAGGCCCAGAAGCCAGCCAGGCCGCACAGAGTGCTTCCCTGACCCCGGCCCCGCCTTCTTCCACCTCCCCAGAACTTGCTGGTACCCCACCCTCCACACCCTGGAGCCCACAGCCCCACTACATGCCCCCACCTGGTCTGTCCTGGGCCTGCAGGGGCGGCCCCGGCTCTTTGCTCCCGGCAAGCCCCAAACCCAAGCACTGTGCAGGCCTCACTTTACAAGCGCCCTGGTTGCAGGAAGTCCCTGAGTGGTCAGCAAGGCCTGAGCAGTCAGCAAGGACGAGTTTGCACACCTTTGTCTCCCCTCCCACCTTTGTTGTGGGGAGGGAACTTACCGTTGGCCCCACAGCCCCTGGGAGTCCTTGCTCCCTGCTGGTCCCCCTGGCTCCTGTCATGCCCTGGAAGCCCTGTGAAGATGCAGAGGTCGAAGATGCAGAGGCTGGGGCTTGACTGCAGCGCCCCCTCAGCAAGTCTGCCCCTCCTCCCTCCAGCCCTGGCTCCTGGTAGTCCGGGTCCCCCACTGCCCTGGACCAAGACCAGACCCCTTGCCTGTCCCTAGCCTCCCACATGCTGTGCCTCATCACCCTGTCCAGGCCCCACTGTCCTCACCCTGTGCCCAGGACAGACTCGCACCCATCCCACCCATTAGTGTCAACTCTGCCCTAAACATCGCCTGGCTGTGTCCAGTTGTCTCCAGTGTGACCAGAGGTCGGGCCCCTGGGGGATCCTGGCAGGGTCTGGGCTGCCTGCCCCAGACCCCCCAGTGGAGCAGCTCCCAGGCACTGAGCTAAGCACGGACCCCCGGGACCCGCCGGGCTCAGGAGGAACAGGGGCAGCCTTGGGCTGGGAGAAGGGGGCCGGGCCCGTCCCCACAGCCAGCCTCACGCCTGCCCTCCCCAGTCCCAGCCGGGAGCCCAGGCACTCCCCTGCCGTGTGGAATCGGGGTGCAGGCGTGACTGGGGGGCTGTACAAATGCTGCATTTCCAGATCAGCCTGCCCAGCAGAGGCGAGAAAGACCCTCGGCAGATTGGCTGCTGCCACACCCCTGGGCACAGGACATTCGCATGCCCAGCTGAGCCCTTGAAGGTTCCACCCAGGAGAGAGAGTCCTCCCCAGTCCCCTCCTGGGAGTGACCTGGCTGCAGCCAGGACGTGGCTGACTGTGCTCAGTTCCCCAGGAACCTCGGGGGGAGTGGTGTGGGCAGGGGCGAGGGCTCCCAGAGGAGGCGGTGCCTACCCTGGGTCCCGGGGGTCCAGGTAGGCCAGCAGTCCCCTCCAGGCCTCTCATTCCCTGAGGGCAAAGGAAGGGGTGAGCTGGGGTGTGGGGGTCACGCCCCGCACGCCCCTCCCATGGTGACTCACGTGGCCCCCATGAGGAGCACCCAGACACCCCATGACCCACCCTCGCAAAGGCAGAGTACACACCGTCACCTTGCTCTGAGAGCAGACAAGGCTGGCCAAGCTCGGGGCCTGCCCCTGCCCTGGGCAGTGGCCGCACCTGCCCCCCATGGACTGACGCTCCTCTCCCCCCAGGCCAGGCCACCGTTGGGGGCAAGATGGGGTGAGAGTGGGGTGGGGGGTGAGGAGAAAGCCCTCCCCCCCACTGCCTCCATCTCGAGACCCTCCCTGGGCGGGCTTCTCTCCCACCTTTGGTCCCTGGAGGCCAACCTTCCCGGGGGTGCCCTGGTGGCCGGGGTAGCCCTGAAAGAGAACAGAGGTAGCCGGCCAGGTTGGGACCACGGTCTAACCCAGCATCCCAAGCACATGGGGGACCACCCTCCCTGTCCACATGCCCTGAGTGTGGTCCGAGCCCGCTACCTGCAAGCCAGGGAGTCCATGGTCCCCCTTCTCTCCTTTGACCCCTGGTGGACCCTGGAGGGGAAGATGGACTGGGCAGCAAGGCAGAGGGGAGAGAGGGGCTGGGGGTGGGGGTTCAGCAAGGAGGAGGGGAGGGGAGGCAACACCTACCATGGGTCCCTGTACGGTTCGACCCCGGGTCCCTGGCGACCCCTGCTGGCCTCCAGGGCCCTCGGGTCCCATCTGTCCAGGCGGCCCTGGCTCTCCCTGGAGACACAGGCGGGGGAGGGCCTAAGAAGTCCTGCAGCCCCTCCTGCAGCCCCTCCTGCAGCCCCTCCCTGATCCTGCTCTCGGCGGCCCTCCCAGCCCTTCCACCTGCCTGGTACCCAGACCCGGGCCCACACGACGGTATCTGCACCCACACTGCCCACCCTGGGAGGGGTCCTGCTACAGTCCCGCCCAAAGCCAGGGCCCAGGGTCGCTTCTCGGGTCACAGAGGTGGTGAATGGGAGTCAGCGTACATAAACCAGTTTGTCCAGCCCCAGGTCTCCCCCACGACCCCAACTCGGGGTTCCAGCAGTGGGGGGCTGGGGGGCACAGCAAGAAAACCCTGACAGGCCAGTCACAGAGCTCTGAACCCCAAACACCAGACTCAGACCTCATTGGAACATTCTACCAAACCTCTAAGGGAAAGATGACACCAATGCTATTTAAATTGTTTGAGATGGTAGGAGAAAAAAAAAAGAATGCTTTCAAATAATTTTTGTGAATTAAGCAGATCAATGTACCAAACTCTGTAAAGAAAACGGCAGACGTTCTCATTTATGGATATCAATGCAAAAATCCTAAAGAAAACATTAGCAAGCAGGATTCTGCAGCACATTAAATGGATAATAAGCTCTCAGTGACCAGGCCGGCTTCTTAATGGCTGCAAGAATAGTTCAGTATTTAGGGATAAACTGAAATCATTCACCAAACTAATAGCTTCAAGAAGAAAAATTATTTGATTTTTGTCCGTAGCAGCTGAAGAAGCACTAAATCTTACTTAATATCCAGTCTTGATTTTTAAAATCTCATAATAAGAACACAACCACGTGTCACTTAATGACAGGGATACATTCTGAGAAATGTGTCATTAGGCGATCTCTCTGTTGTGCAAACATCACAGAATTACACAAAGCTAGGTGGTACAGCCCCCGACACCGAGGCTCTACGGGACCACCATCGTCTACGCGGTGTGTCACTGACTGGAACATCGCTATGCAGCGCCTGACTGTAATTGGACTTTACTGTCACAGGAAAAATGTATCTGCCTCAGCTCTCAGTCAGCGGACGAACACCAGGAGCCTTTCCATTAAGTCAAGATGAGCACTCTGCTGTCACTGCTGTTCTTTGACAAAACTCTGGAGTATTCACCAACACCACCACACCAGAAAAATAACCAGAGTAATAAAAATCGAAAAGGAGAAAGTGAAGTTATGTTTTGCAGGTGATGTAAATTTAAACCAGGAAATTCTGAGACAACTGTCTGAAAACAAAAAACTACTGCAAATGAGATAGTTGAATAAGAAAGGAGAGCACAAAATAACACAAAGAACCGAGCTTCAGGGAAGAGGGAGGCCCAGCCGGAAGCGCCAGGAATCGGTCTCCCCCGGGACAGCAGCCACAGGCAGGTTGTCCGTGGTCACTGCCGGGAACGCGAGTCTGTGGACAGCTTGGGATCAGGAGTGTGTTTAAATCAGGGAGGGGCCGCGGGCCATCACGGTACAGCGAGGCCTGGGCGGTGGTCTCACCTTAAGCAAATAAATTTAGGGGAATCGACATTCGAATGTGTAAAGGCTCTAGAAGGAACATCGAGGAAGTGCACTCTGCACTCTGACTAAGGAAGATCTTCTGAGACGGCCTGCGAGAGTCAGAACCCACAGCAGACAGACTGACAAGGTCGACCAGATAAAGGTCATCTTAAAAGTCTACAAAGAGAGGGCTGGCCCAGTGGCCTAGTGGTTAAGTTCGCACGCTCCGCTTCGGCGGCCCGGGGTTTGCCAGTTCGGATCCAAGGTGTGGACCTCCACACCGCTCATCGAGTCATGCTGTGGCAGTGTCCCATATAAAGCCGAGGAAGATGGGCACGGATGTTAGCCCAGGGCCGGTCTTCCTCAGCAAAACAAATAACAAAAAACCTACATGGGCATGCACAGCACGAACAAGGTCAAAGATGATGAAACGGTGTAAACCTTGTCAGGACTCGGCCCCCAGGAGTGCGGCTGGTTAGTCTCCAAGACATACAGAGTGCTCCCGGAATTAGTGAGGAACAGGGACCCAGTGGAGAGGGGGCCAAAGGACCAAAGTCCAGCAGGAAATCCTGGCAACTTTCAAAGGGCATCGAGCTGCTGGTAAGAGCTGCAAATTCAAACGTCATGGACACATTTTCACCTATCACTGCGATTCCTCTCGATCCTTGGGGTGGAGGGTGGGGAGCTGGCCTGCTCCCAGTTGGGGAGCCCCCCTTGGCCTGGGACAGGGTTGCATGGGGCTCACTCCTGCGTTCTAATGAACCGCTTGGGGGGTCCTCTCCTGGAAGGTGGGATCCGGGCCCCCCACCCCCGGGACTCCCCACGACTTACCCTGGGCCCTGGGAAGCCCTGCTCTCCTGGGGCTCCGCTCCTCCCGGGGAGGCCCTGCAGGGGTGCAAGCAGGGCTGAGCCCCAGCACCGCCCACCGGAGGCCGGTGCACCTCAGGGCCCCGCCTTTAGGTGAAGGGGAAGGGGCTTTCGGGGCGAGGGCATCCTGGCCTGTCCCTCCCTGCCACAGCCACCGGTTATGCGCAGACTTGGGTTCAGGAGGGTCTGACCCTGGCCCCTCCCTGGTGAGGTTTGTGGACCACGAGCACGAGCACAGAGTAAGCACTCGTCCTAGCACCCTGGAGCCTCAGGCTGGCAGAGGGGCTGGACCTGCCCCACATGGGGCCCAGGGCCTGGAGGGAAGCCCCCCTGACCATCCCCAGAGCTGCCTCACAGCCCAGAGTGCCCAGGACAGAGGCCGACCGTGTGGCTGTGACCCACGGCCCGCCTGCCACCACCAGCACAGTGCTGCAGACTGGCTGGATCTCGGCCCCCACCCAAATGGGGAAATTTGGGATATGCTGGACCCCACACCAGAGAGGGGTTGGCTCGGGAGAGGGAGGCCAGTGGAGAGGAAAGGGCTTGCCAGGAGCAGTCTCGTGGGCTGGCGGTGGACGAGGCAGCCGGGAAACTCATGAAGTGTGTCCCACCTGTGGTGCAGGCCTGGGGACGGCTGCTGGGGCCTGGCTCCCATCTAGGGGGCATGGGAGGGGGGCACCCTCGTCTGCCAGTGGCAGTGAGATGTCGCCAAGGGAGGGGCTGCTGGACTCACCGGAGGTCCTTGTGGCCCCGGGGGCCCAGGGGTCTGTGAGGAACAGGTGCAGACAGGAGGGAAGGCCGGGCACGCCTCTCCATCCTTCTGGAGGAAAGAACACCCCCGCTCATTAAATGGGCCCTCTCCCAGGCTCTTGTCTGACCCTAGAGCTTAGGGCAGCCATGGACACCCGGGTCCAGTGAATCTCCAAACCCACACCTGGGAGGCTGCGGGTGATAGGCGGGACCCAGTCCTGGGTGCCTCCCCCAGGCTGCCCGGCACAAGCCCCGGGCAGGACTCCCTCTCTCACTCCCTTGCAGGTCCCCAGCATGGTCAAGCCCAACGTGGGTACACGGGGAGTCAGTGATGACCCCTGTTCACACCTGCACCCACAGAAAAGGGAAGTGGCCCTCGGCTACGGCAGTGGCCACCCCTGCGGCTGAGGGTTTCCCAGCACTCTCCAGCCTGCCCTGCCCCCAGGGCCTCCAGGACCCTCCCATTCAGCCACCCTGGGCTCTGGCTCTAGCCCCAGAGGCCACCTCCTTCAGGAAGCCTGCTCTGATCTCTCCCAGCACCATAAGACCTGGACGGCTCATCTACCCCAGGCTCCACGGCCCTGGAGAGCACTGCCCACCTACCGAGGCAGGGAGCTCGCAGCACCTGTCCTTCTCTGCCCAGGAGTCGCTGCACACGATCTGCAGCTTCTGGAGCTGGAACTACGGGGCAGGGAGGGAGCAGGGTCAGCCCGATGCAGCTCAGAGCAAGGATCCACTGGCCCCTGCCTGGCCTGCCTGGCAGGATGAGGCCCAGGCTCACCACGGCTGAGCTGCTCCGGAGGCCCCGGGCCTTGGCCAGCCTCCCCAACGTGACAAAGCCAGCAGCGGGCGGGCTGCCGGCCTCCCCGATGGGCCTCTCAGCCACCTTCCGGCAGTCCACGTAGAGCCTAACCTTGGAGCGGCCCACGGCCACGTGCACCTGCAAGACGCCACGGAGGTTTCTCTGCAGCCCCAGCCAGAATGGGCACCAGTCCATGCCCACAAAGCCAGGGCCAGATTGGGTGGGTGGTAAGTGCCCATCACTGGGGCCAGGAGTCAGGATCCTGACTGTACCCCAACTCTTGTGGGACCCCCCTCACTGGGCCTGTTTCCCCTCTGCAAATGGACCAAATGACACCCGCCACAGGCCCCTCCCAGGAACTTGTGGGACCCAGAGAGAAGGGCTGGGATGCTCTTCAGCCCCAAGTAAGATGGGGATGTCCCGGGCAGAGGGGACCACAGGGGCAGAGACCCCAGATGGGCCGGTAGGACTCTCCAGGAAAGTTCTAGCATTCTGCGGGCCATGGCCACGGGGGCAGCCCGTGGTTGGGAGGCAGGCATGTTCTGCAGAGCCCCATGGGGGGGTCTGTTCCAGAACCTGGGGGGCAAGGGAAGGTCTCAGGCAAAGGGAGGCAATCCTTCCAGGATCTTCCAGGACCTTGTGGAAGCTCCCGAAGAATATCCTCCTCACTTCGGGCAGGTCAAAGGTGGCCTCTTGCAAGGTGGCCCTGAGGTCGTGGCTAAAGTAGGTCAATGACTTTCTGCCGGCTGCGGAGGCGGGGCAAGGAGCACGTGAGGCCTCCGGGACCAAAAGCCAGGGAGGACCCCCCCCCCCACCCAGAGTGGAATGAGGGCGGCCGCCACGGAGGCACGCAGAGCCTGATGCACTCCAAACCTCAGAGGCCCGGGCTGCAGAAAGTGGCCCCGGTGGGATGCCTGCCTCCTGCTGAGGGTGGGCACCGGTGCCCTCCACCTGGGGTGGCCCCGGCCTGGCCTGGAGGCAGATCTGCTCAGGACCCACAGCCCGTGGGGCTTCAAGGGGTGACCTGAGCCCACTGCCCTCCCTCTCAACTGACCATCCAGCAGGACCCCCAGGACGGGCTGGAAGTCCTCGGCCGTCATCTGCCACAGTGCAAAGGCCTCGCGGGGCGTCTCGGGGAGCAGGCGCAGGAGGAAGACAAGCGTGTGTTCCGGGGGGAGGGCGCCTGGGTGGATGTCACTGTGGGGGCACAGGTGGGGGTGACCTCAGGCCTGAGAGGAGGCCAGGCCCGGCGGGGTTGCTGCGGTTCCCCAGAGGCCGGACCCGCAGGACTGCAGAGCAGGGGCCACAGGGCCAGGCTGGGGCCTCTCCTGCCTCAGTTTCCCCATGAGTGACATAGGGTATGTGAGGGACAGACCCCCCCCCAGGGCTACTGGGGAGTCAACGAGTGGGGCTCCCAGGGCACGGCACACACTTTGCCCCCCGTGGCCAGCTGGGACCGAAGGCCATCCCACCATAGCCAGTGTCCACCACGGTCCCAGGCAGGGCTCGCCAAGACCCCGCTCCTCAGGGTCTCTGCGTGGTGGAGAGGGTACAAGTCAAGGAGGCCTGCAGGAGGGTCCCTGAGCCTGTCTCCTGGGGGTCAGGAGCCCACAAGCCCAGAGGCAGCTCTGCTGTCAGAGCTCTCAGACCGGGTGGGCAGTGGGGTGTCTGCGCTGGTGCCAGTGCCCACTCGGGGGGCTGGGAGGTGGGGAGGGGCAGGGAACAGGGTCTTGGGTCACCCAGGAAAACTGTTCCTAATGGTGCACCCTCCCCATTTGCCTTCATTTGCTCTCAGGATGCCCACGAGCCCGCAAGACCCAGCCCAGCCACATTCCTGCTGGAACTGGCCCCAGGGCCTCAGCACATGCTGCTCGTTTTTGTCGGATGCCCTTCCCCTCCCCTATTGTCTCCCTAGTGACTCTACTCATCTGCCACCTCCTCAGGGAGCTTTCCTGACCCCATTACAGGGAAGGACCCCTTTCACTTTTAGCGGCCCTGGAGTCCCATTCATGGGAGCTATCATGGTGGGGGGGTCATATCTGTGCTAGGAGCCACACCTGTGCTGGGGCCACACCTGTGCTGCAGAGCCACACCTGCAGGACCGTCTGCCCCACCTCTTGGGCTGTGAGCTCCAGAAGGGCAGAGAGGCAAACATGAAGCACCCTTCACACTGTGAGGGCCCAGGAGAAGTCCGTCATTAGCAGAAAAGGACAGTTATGGGAGAGCCACCACAGCATTTAACCACTGCAGCTGCCTCATCCACACAGGGGGACAAGGAGCAGAGACTGTAGATTAAAGCTTGGATAGGAGGAGGCGCCACCAAGGAAGAGAGAGACGCCAGCCCCCTGCACAAAAAACGCAACTTGCACCCCACCCTTAAAAGAAATGAAAATGGAGGCAGATGGTGGGGGGATGTTCACAGCAAAGATCCGGCGTGAGGCAGAGGATGGTGCGGGAGCTGTGAGCAGGCATTTAGTTCAGCCACGAAGTGCCACATGTGACGGGGCCAGCATAGAGAACTGCCGTGGCCACGCCTGCCACACCAGTGCTGTCTAGGGAGAAACAGACCTGAATCTTAGTAGCGCTGGGTGGGTTTTGCAAAATTATATATTTTGTAGTTTTCAGATTTCTATTACAGAGCTTGTGACATACATTTGTAGTTTAAAACATTTAAACTTAAGAAAAAATTATGCTGTGTGTATCGGAATTCAATTTACGATTCAAGGTGTCTTCGTACACAAGGAGGGTGGCTACTGGACGGGGAATCATCACGAGCCTTCTTCACGGTTAGTCTCACAGCAGTCGCTACTGACAAGCTAGGGTATTTGTAGATTTGCCTCGTCAAATCAAAGCACCCATAGAAGGCAGGAGTTCTCAAGGGGACAAATTTGGTGGCTCCTGCGCAGAAGCCCACAAGTTGGATCAATCCTTGGGCCACACGGGTAAAAGGACCCACACGTGGCCTCATTGCACCCACGTGAGATTTACTAAGGTAAAGCTCAGATTTCTGGAGCCCACACCCCCAGGTGAGTGCTGTTTGCTGACGCAGTGTCCAGGGGCCTGGTGGTGGGGACGTGGTGGGTGCCTCCACTGCCACTGCCCCCTCAGGCCACAGCCCATCCCCCACCCTCCCACCTGGCTCGGCGTGTCAGCTGAGCATCCTTGAAGAGCGTGAAGGTCCTGGTCGGGCCAAACGCCGAGGGCTCCATGGCCACGCCGCGGATGGAGGCATACTCCTTCTCCACCAGGCCGAAGGCCACCATCAGGTCAAAGCCTGGGCGGGGTGCAGGAATGATGGGGGACAGTCAGAGATGGGAGGTGAGGAAGAGAGGGGTAGGAGGTGAGAGAGGACAATTAGGGGTCAGGGTGACGGCGGCAAGCAGAAGAGAGAGGGGAAGCCCAAGGCCAGAGCTTCGGGCAGAGATGGGGAGATGGGGAAGCAGAGACGGGGTGGGGTAAACATGAAGACGCCCAGAGGGGGAACGTGGGGCCCTCAGGTGGGTGGGAGTCAGGACCTCAGGGCCTGGGAGGCAGGCAGAGTTCCGCCTAGGTGCCCAGAGCCCCCACTGGCACCCCCGCCCCAGCCATCCCTTCCCCTCGCCTCCGTCCCGACTTGGGGAAGGACATGCAGGCAGCATTGCCCGCTCTTTCTGTGCTCACAGCCCTCGGCCTCCCCACCACCCCGTATCCCGCCCTCCCAACAGAGCCCAGGGATGGTTCCACCACCCACCCCAACCAGGCCGGCAGAAAGCCTGTGACTTCTCCGACGTTGATGGTACAAAGTGAACCGAAGATCTCATTTCACTGGGTGCTCAAGGTGGCCACAGGGCAGGAGTGGGCAGCCTCACCTGTCCTCACCACCGGCCACAAGCAGGCCCTGCCCTGCCGTGGGGTGTGAGCAGCCGCAGCCCCATTGCTCACCAGAGACCCCAAGGGACATTCAGCCCTCAGTGCGGCTACCCTCCCCGCACTCTGCCCCCATCACCCCTCCCGAGGCAGACCTCCCTGACCATAGCCGGTGCCCACATGTCAGCCCTCCCTGGGGAGGGTCTCAGACCCACAAAGCACTAAAGACACTGTGTGACTCCTCAGCCCCTCACACCGCCCAGCTGCTGGCCAGCAGAGGCTAACAGAGGCATACAGGACCCAGAGGCCCCGGTTTTGCCTCTGCTCCACCACATCCCAGCCCTGACCTTGGACAAGTGACCTTGGACAAGCCTCAGTAAGCTCGACTGCGAAGTGGGAATAAAAGCACCAGCCAACCTCATGGGGACAACCCTGGAAACATGTGAGCCCTGCCTGCCTCTTGACTCCAGGCCACCCTCCCCATGAGAACCCAACAGGAGGAGGAGCGGGTGTGGGGTTGGAAGGGAAGCAGCTGTCACTCAAGGGCAGGACCTACCTGGGAGGGAGCTGTCCAGGTGGAGGGCCGGGCAGGCTGCTGAGAGGCAACGGGGGGTTGGGGTCAGTGGTCTCCATGCCTCAGGGACGGGGACAGGACAGGAATGGTTTCCCGCTACCTCAGGGGTCTCACTTCCACCCCCTTGGGGAAGACGGCACCTGACCAGGGGTCTCCCACTGGGGGGCCACACCCCAAGAGGGTACCAGCCACCCCGACGTGCCCCAGACAGCAGGGCCAGGGAGATGCCTGGGTGTGCAGACATGCCAACCGGGGCCACACGCTGCCCTGGGGCATAGCTGTGCAGGCTTGCTCCACCGCCAGCTGCACAGTAGGTGCTTGGAAGCGTTCCCGGGAGAGTGAAGGCAGGAACCGGGACCCACAGGGCAAGAAGCAGCTCTCCTCTCAAATGGGAAGGGTGCTGAGCCTTGGCAGCTGTCCACTGAGTAGTGAGGCCCCTGTCCCCAGAGGCATTCAAGCCAAAACTAGAGGATCTCACGGAAGGGACACAGAGGGAAGCTGGGGTGGTCAGGCTGACCGGCTCTGAGGGCCGTCTGCTCCGAATGTCTGCGATTCTCCAAGAGAATCAGCATAAACAATAAAACAAAAGCAACAAGTTCCTCTCAGCCAGGGCCTGGCCTGCGGGTGGCAGGACTCCAGGACGACTGATGCCATGTCCACGTGCTGGGCGTGTCGAGGCGGGGCCAGCCCACGGGCCCTGGGACAGCCGCCCGCCTGCCCACCCACGCTGTGATCTGCGTGCAGCTTGCCCGCTCCTGCAGGCTGGACGTCTGCCCTGCAGCCCTGGACACAGATGCAGGAGGGGCACAGGCCTGTTCCCAGCTTTGGGTGTCTTCAGGCGAGGTTTCAGCTGGAGCCCCTGATGTAACCTGGGGTCAGCAGGGCGTCCTACGACGTGGAGGGTGTCCCGTGAAAACCCTGAGTTTCCTCTGCTCAGCTCTGCAGCGCTGGGCCACGTGTGGCAGTGACAGGCCCCTGTGTCCTGCTGAGTAGCCCCTCCAAGCAGATTCTGGAATTATGGGGGCTGGCCAGGGTCAGGGCCTGGCTGGGTCTGCGGGTCTGGGGCCTGGCTGGAGTCTGGCGTCTGGGGGCCTGGCTGGGTCTGAGGATCTGGGGTCTGGCTGGGTCTGAGGGTCTGGGGCCTGGCTGGGGTCTGGTGTCTGGGGGCTTGGCCGGGTCTGAGGGTCTGGGGCCTGGCTGGGGTCTGGTGTCTGGGGGCTTGGCCGGGTCTGAGGGTCTGGGGGCCCAGCTGGGGTCTGGGAGTCTGGCAGGGTCTGAGGGTCTGACTGGGTCTGGGGACCTCGTAGGGGCCTGGGGTCTTGGCTCTGACCCGGGTCTGGGTCTTGGTGCCCACTCACCCGTCCAGCCAGTGACTGACACTGCCATACTCTCCCCTGCTCTGTAGACCGCGGAGACCAGAACTTTGTACTTGGTGGCTGCCAGCAGGTCTGGGAGTACCACATGGCTCCTGGGTCCTGGTACGGAGATCTAGGGGGGACAGGGTCCCCTGAGCTGCCCCTCCCGAGTGTCTTTGCTTGTTTAGGCATCTCCGCTTCCTTCCGTCTGTGTGTCCTGCCCTGGAAGGGCTGCGACTCTCAACAGACAGGGTGGCCATGTCTGCCCCATCACCCCCAGGACCCAGGGGCCCACAAGGGGCGACAGTTCCCTGGCTCCACTGAGACCCACCGATTTCTCGGGTCCCGAGCCCGAGGCCAGCGTATAGGTAAGCCGGTAGTGGAGAACGTGGCCACTTGAGGGTGTCCAGCTGACCCGCAGGCTGTTGGGTGACTCGGAGGCCAGGGCCAGGTTGGAGGGCGGGCTCCGGCTGACTGTAAGGAGAACACAGGGGGTGGGGGGCCCAGTGTGCTTTGTACCGTGCCCGCCGCCCCCACCGCCCCCACCATGACTTCTGCCCAGTAGCCTCAGCACAGACCGGGCCACCAGGTCAGCTCTGGGACCGTCTTGAGCACTGTGTCACACCAGGTGACTGAGGTTCCGGCCATCCCAAGAACACCTGCCTGGAGGGCTCAGGGAGGCCCTGGGGACCAAAGCAGGCAGGCCAGAGGGTCAGGGATGCGGGGAACTGCCTGTCAGCAGTTCTGGGAGTTTGGGTCCTGGGCCATGGAACTGGGGGAGTCTGGGGTCCCTCTGGGCTGTTCCTGCCCCACACGCAGCTGAGGGGCAGAGCAGGGGTCACTTACGGCGGGTATAACGGAGGGACACGGGATCGCTGCGGGCCCCGTCCCTGTAGTAGGCCAGGATGGTGATCTCGTACTCCGAGTGCCTCCCCAGGCCGGGCAGGACAGCTGTGCCCAGGTTCCCCGGGACGGAGATCTGAGGAGAGGAAGGACCAGGTGTCCACCCTGTGGAGTGGTGTCCTCACACTGGGGCCTGGCTCACAGGCCACGGGCAGGCAGGTGTCCCTGAGACGCAGCACTGGGGTCTGAGCCCCCTGGAGCTGGGCTGTGGGAAGGGGGTCCTCGCTCCCCACTCCACACCTCATGGGCCTTCCCATCTCCCAGGGGCGTCCACTTGATCTGGTAGACGAGCACACCAGACGCCGCTGCGGCCGCCCACTCCAGCCGCACCTCGTCCCCAGGGAGCTCTGTCAACGACAGCTGGCTCGGGCTGGGGACTTTCCCTGGAAGATGGAAGAGGGAGACTGAGGCTGGGTAGCAGGGCCCGGAGCAGGATGACTGCCTGGAGAGGAGGCCCCCCGGCCTCGGGTGCACGTAGGAGGCTTCACTGGCCTGGGGCCACACTTGGAGAGAAGGCCGTTGGGGGCAGAGGGGACCCCCCAGTCCCCACACGGCAGCCGTGCCACGCTTCTCCCCTTTCCCAGGACCAGGCTGCGGGCTGGGCACAGGCCCTGCTTCCTGGAGGTGCCCCCCTCTCTGCTCAGCCCCCAGGACCCTGCATCCCGAGGACCCTGCACCCCACCATCACAGGTGTCCATCTGTCCCCACCTGGCTCAGCGCTGCACAGAGCAGACGCCTAAACATACATACATACATACATACAACATGCGTGTTGACTTGAACTGTCTGTGGGGGCAGAAGGATGCAGCCTGGCCTGGGGGCACCCACTCTGACCTCTGCCCACGTACGTGTGGTCAGGCGGCCGGTCAGCGTGGAGGAGCTGCCCCCGAGGTAGAGGCAGGTGACTCGGACGGTGTACGTGGTGGAGGAGGAGAGGGAGCCCAGGGTGGCTGACGTGGCATTCCCAGGAGCCTCCATCTGCAAGGCGGGCAGGGACACCGGCAGGGCCTGGAGCTGACTCCCCAGGGCCAGGGAGGGAGCAGCCCCTGCCAGGATGGTGACCCAGTCCCGGGACCAGCTAGCCAGGACTGCCCCATGGCCACCCCCAGAGTGGGGAAACTGGCATGGACCAGGGGATGGGGTATAGGACCCACCATAACATGCCCCCTGCACACATCACGCTGTCATCTACATGTATCTGTATACTTGCTTCATGTCTGTCTCCTCCCCACCCCCACCAGCCTGGGGCCCCCAAGGGCTGACACTGCTCTGAGCTTCCCCCGCCCCAGGCCGAGGCTGGCACCTGGGAGATGCAGCCAACACCCACTGACGGGGAATGCAGGGGTGTACCAGGGACTGAGGGCTGGGGGGTGCTAAGGATGCTGGACCCCCCCGGACACTTCATCCCCCCTAGACACCAGGTCCCCCAGTGGCCCCACAGGACAATGGGCCCCAAACAGGGCCTGCTCTTACTTGCGCCGAATGGCCGCCCTTGCTGGAGATGTAGCTGACCCTGAAGAGGTGCACAGGCCTCGGGGTGCCCTCCCAGAACACACGGGCCGAGTCGTGGCTCACATCTGAGAAGCCCAGTCTGGTGGGGGCCAGGGCAGCTGTGGAGCACATAGAAGCCTCAGGGACTGGCCACCCCCTCCCTAGGTGTATGGGGGAAGGGTAAATGCTGGCCAGGGCTGGTGGGGCCACAAGGTAGGGTCTGGGATCCTCCACCCTGTGGAAGGCTCAGGGGAACAGAGTGGGGCCTCTGCTGGAAGGTGGGGCACTCACGGGTCCTGGTGTGCACGCTCCGGGTCTCGCTGGCCTCTGCCCCTCGCAGGCTCTGCACCCAGATGTCATAGTGCCTGCCCGGCTCCAGACCGTCCAGCAGCACCTCGGGCCGCCCCACTAGCACCTGCAGGGGCACGGCACACACGCTGGCCCCTGCTGGCTGCCCCCCTTCTCACTCTCACCCCCAAAGGCTGGGGTCACGCACCTCTCTCCCCTCCTCCTTGCCCTTGGGGGAGGCAGGTGAGCATCGCACCAGGTACTGGGTGGCCCCGGCTGAGGGCTGCCAGGTGAGGCGGATGGTTCTGGGCATCACTGCGGCCAGGGTCAGTGCCCGGGGCGGCGGCAGAGGCGCTGGGGGAGGGGGGCACTTGAGGAACTCGGCACAGGCAGGAACCCCACCAGGACCTGGGAAGTGCGGCCGCTCGTGTGTCTGGATGACACAGAGGCGGAAGGACAGCCCCTGGGGCGGGGTGGGGCCCTGCAGACAACTCTCAGTCTCTGTCTCCAAACTCCACCCTGGGCCAAGTTTCCTGCTCACAGCTCTGGGGAAACACGGCCACCCCGTGGGTTTCTCTTTAAGGACACTTGCCCTGCCTATAGGACAGCTGTGGCCTCTGGGGGTTAAAAGGGCCCCATGAAGAAGCCAGACGCAAAAGGCCACATACTGTGTGGTCCAATTTATACGAAAGGTCCAGAAATGGCAAATCCCAGAGACAGAAAGCAGATTAGGGGTTGCCAGGGGCTGGGGGGAGGGGGGACTGGGGGTGATAGCTAATGAGTAGGGGGTTTCCCTTTAGGGTGACGAAAATGATCTAAAGTTGACTGTGGTGATGGGCGCAGCACTGTGAATACACTAGCAACCACTGAATTGTACACTTTAAGAGGATGAGTTGTAGGGTACATCTCCATGAAGCTGTTGAAGGGGCTCATGGCATCCCTGGGGGCCCGCAGGCCAGGTGGCACAAGAGCTGCATAAACTATGTGAGCAGTGACAGGAATGGGTTCTCGCTGTGACTGTCGTGATGACACAAATGATGTTGCTTGTGTTCAGAAGAGGACACCAAGAGTCAGGCCCAGTGACTTGGCCTCAGTCACACAGCAAGTTGGGGGAGGTGCCCCCCCGGGTTAAGACCCGGTGGGGGTAAGCACCACCCCCAGAGCCCGGGCCCACCTCCACCGGCCCACCTGTGGTTGCCAGGCCCCGCAGGCCCTCGCCAACCCCGGCCTCGTAGACGGGGAACACGGACACCAGGTACTCCGTGCTGGAAGTCAGGTTGCGCAGCTCTGCGGACGAGGTGGACCCCTCCACCACCACCTGGAACAGGAGCTGTGATGGAGCGGGCAGGGCGGGGTGTAGGGGGTGCAGGGAAACAGCTCGGGTGAGGGCTGGGGTCTGTCCCCGCTTCCTGCATGGCCGGGTCCCTGGCTCCGGGAGCAGAGCAGCTCCTGGCCACCAACCCATCATCAGAGGCATGAGCGCCCACACGCTCCATCCTGCTCCGTGGCCGTCAGAGAACTTTCAGGACTCTGGCTTTGTGGCGGCTGTGGGTTTGGGAGGGCACCCCCTACCCCGCTCTCTCCACATTGAATGGTTGTGCATGGGCCCTGACTTTGCAGGGGGCAGGCAGGAGGCCAGCTCTCACCTCCCCAGGGGCACCGCCCCTGGAAGGCCGCCACATGATCAGATACTTGAGGGGTGGTTTCAGGGCTGGAGTCCAGGACAGGTGAACGCTGGAGGACGTCACCTGGGTCAGAACCAGGCTGGTGGGGGCAGAGAGGGGGTCAGGGGCCGGAGCGGCAGCTGCCGGTGTCACTGTGGGAGGGGAGGGGGACGGTCAACGGCCCCAGCAGGCAGCTGGCATTAGCAGCTCCATCTGCTCCCCGTGGCGGCCACTTCTAGGAGGGACAGTGTTCCCCAGGTAGGGCTGCAGACCCCCTCAGAGCCACGAGAACTGGGGCGGGAGCCAGCTCAGGACACTCAGGAGCTGCAGGCCCCTGTCCCTCTGCCCAAAGTGGCTGGCATGGGTGACTCTGCCCTCGCGTCACCATCCACCCACTCACCTGGGCCCCTACGTGGGCTCCTGCCCTGGACATTCTGGCAGATGAGGCGGCTGAGCAGGCCGGCCAGCCTGGCGAGATGTGGGAAGTCCTGCACGTTGTGGACGGTGATGTCTAGCGGCTGGGACGCCAGGAGCCGCAGCTCTGCCTCATCAGCGTTCTTCACGCCTGCCCACAGGGTGCGGAGGGTGACGACCTGCCCGTTCATCTTACAACCGGGACCGCTGGGGCCCTTGCCTGAGGCCCCCAGCGGGCTGGAGGGGCCTTCCCAAGACCCCATGGGCCCCAGAGTGGGGTCACCTGGTGGGTGCCCGTGAGAGACGGCCTGGGGGCTGGTGCAAAGGTGAGGCCAGGCCCCGGACGGCCCCTCCAGGCTGTTCCACGCCTGCCCGGGTCTCGCAGCGTTTGGGGCCAGGAGGGAGGCCAGTGTGCTCTCTTTGGAGTCCTGAGCACGCCCTGCTGATCCACCCACACACCTGGGGCTGGGGTGGAGCATGCGTGAGAGGATTGGGGCACCAAGGAGGATCTCCACTCCCAGGAATACACCTCCAAGTTTCCTTCTCAAGGGACAAGGTTAATAATTGGGCCCATTAAGTGAGTAGAGCAAGACCCCAAGGAGAGCTGGGCTGTGGTGCGGTAAGCGGGGCGCCATATCGAGGGGAGCCTGTGCAAGGAGGTGTCTACAGATGATGCTGCAAACTGGCCGATTTGCCAGGGCAGGGGGCAGCCTCACTGCCAACACTTTCAAGCACCCGCAGGTGCTCAGCTCCTCAGAGCTGAGACTTGTCCTCTCAGCTTCGCAGATGGCGGGGCTGAGGTTCAGAGAGGCCGCGAGACCCCCAGCCTGGGGTGAAGCCGGGGTGCAAACTTCCACTGCAGCCAGGGGCCCACCCTGCTGTAAGAACTCCAATGAGAGCCCGGGGGCTGCTCACCCACAGCAAAGATGTCCACACCCAGGTCCTTGAGGATGTGGCCAGCAGTGCGGGCGTCATCCTGGGACTTGCCGTCCGTCACCAGGATCACCACCTTGGCCGCCTCCGGACGGGGACCCACTACAGGTTTCAGGTTCTGCTCCAGCACGTGGGTCAGGGCCAGGCCTTGGGTGCAGCAAGAATGAAGTGCAGGCAGCCCCCATGCCCCTCCTGGGGTCCTCCCCACCCGAGACCGCTCCACCAGCCATCAGCCCCAGCACTCTGCCCACTGTGTCAGTCCTGGCCCCCTGCAGGCTGAGGACACCCCGAGAGCAGGGACACCACCTGTCCTTCCCTCAAAGGTACCCTGAGGCCCAGGGGCCGGCTCCCCACACCCTGCCCCTCGACCAGCTGGCATCAGCTCTGGGGGCATCGAGGCCCCAGGAGGCAGGAACAGGGAGGGGTCTGGCTGTGCGGGGCATCTCGAGGGGACTGCTTCCACCAAGGCCATGCCAAGACCACTGATGGGCCCCTCCCAGAAGCTTCTATCACTTTCAGGAAGACAGCCCAACAGAAACCCATGTTTTTGCCAAAGACAAACAGGGCTGACGTGCCCCGTACAGAGATGTGAGTCAGACTCGGCGTCCACACAGCCCTCGGGCCTGATTCACACACGTTCAGCTCAGGAAGGGTGTAGGAGGAGGCTGACCCACAGGACAGAGCGAAGGGCACCAGGACAGACCTGAGCAGACCCCAGAGGGTGGGGCACGGGGCCCAGGCAGACCTGTGAACGTGTTTCCCCCTTTGTAGCGGAGACCGCGGACAGCTGCCAGCACCTCCTCCTTGGTGCCAAAGGCATTCAGGTCCCACTCGGTCTGGGGGTCTCCACTGTACTGAGTCAGGCCTGGCAGGGAGGGGCCACACGTGGCCAGCTGGAGTGCCAAGGAGGGCAAGATGCACATCCCCAGTGTACGCTCCATACACAGCCTTGCCTGGGGTCACCAGGAGGGCACATGCTGGCACAGCCCCACTTCCCACTCAGAGGAGTCACCAGAACTGCCCCAGGAGCCGGCCGTTCCTCCAACCCAGGGGGCCCCCACCCTCCTGGCCGGTGGGGCAGTTGGCCTGTGGGCTGCGGACAGCTGTCTGCCTGGTTTCCCCAGGGGGCTGCCGAGTCTCTGTCCCACCTCCAGCTTCCCGGGCAGGGTCTGGCCTGGGCTGGGGCCCAGTACCCACCTACTTGGACTTTATCTGGCCCGATTTCAAAGGGCTCAATGACACTGGCCAGGAAGTTTTTGACCTGCTGGAAGTGACCATGGCCGATACTCCAGGACCCATCCACCAGGAAAATCATGTCCACAGGTGTCGGGGGCATGCAGCGGAACTGGGGGCCGGCTGGGCGGGCAGGGAGGAGGTGAGGTGTTGGGTGAGGCCCATCGCCGCTACAGGACCCCGAGCTGCTCCAGGCCAGGCTCCAGCCCCCAGATTCTCCTTCCCCCTTTGGAGGGCTGGTGGAGGGTGAGGGGCCACAGGGCTCTGGCCTCAAGTGAAATACACTTAGAAAATCCCACATGAACTGTGGTCCATCATCTCAGCCCTTCTGCGCCCCGCAAGGAGGGTCAGTGAGACACAAGGTGCTCCAACGGCCTTGGCAGGGCTGGTCACTGTGCACGGTGTCCATGCAGGGGGCTGCTATACATAGTCCGCCTGCCCTGTCGGCAGGCCCAGACGGCAGTGGCTGGGGTGGGTGAGGGGTCAGCACCGCGGACAGCTCCAGGCAGAGTGGGGCACTCCCCATTTGGCCAGCCGTGGACTGAGGCTTCACCATCTAGGGTGGGAGGTCCTGAGGATCCAGGGTCTCTTTGGAGACAAAGCCACGCCCCCTAGTCTGGGGTTCCCTGAGAGTTTTGCACAGACAGCACCTCTGGGCGGAGCCCCCGAGCCAGGGCCATACCCCGCATAGAGGCTCCTGGGTTGGGTAAGTGCAGCAAGACCCCTGTCTAATGGGGGAGGCACAGCCCTGCCCTCAAGGCCCTGAGTTGTGGGGAGACCATCCTGGCGGACCCCAAGTCCACTGGGAGGCAGCAGGGGCCCCAGACCCCAGACCCCCCATGAGAGGGGACGTGCCTGTCTGAGGAGGGAGACACCTCCTTCCCTTCCAAGTCTGATAGGGGAGACAAAGTCAGGGACATCCAGGTCTAATGGGGGAGGCACAGCCCTGCCCGCAGGGCCTCGTGGGCCGGCAGAAAATGCCAGGCCTGTCTGCCCTGCCCCAGGTCACACAGCAGCCCCCGCCCCGCAGGCCAGCAGAGGCTGGTGCCCTGGCCATTCTACCTGGCTTCTCTCTCCCTCCAGCGGAGGCCCTGGTAAGGCTCTGCCTCTCCAGGTCTGGGGTGGGCTGAGCGGGCGCCTTCCCCCTGGGACCCCTCGCCAGGCACTCCTGGGGGAGGTCACAGCTGTGTCACCTCTCACCTGACACACTCAGGCTGCGGGGCGCCAGGCACCCCCAGCGGATGACCTGCCCTCAGAGGTCAGAGTGAACCCAGGGGAGTGGCAGGCAAGCTTCAGGTAAAGCTAGAGAGTGTGAGGTCAGATGTGAGGAGGAACTTCCCAGCCACAGAGAGAAAACACGAGAAGCTGAAGATTACTCCCTCCCCCAAAGACTTACCCTCACCCCACTTTGACCCACCAAGAGTGGGTGGATCTTGGCTTGGGACCAAGGTGACTTGGGGCTCAGGGTCTGGGCTCCCCACATGGGAGGGGGTGGGCTCCAGGGCTGCCCCCAGTGGCCTCCAGCTGCTCCTGCCCTCGGAGTTACTCTTCAAATCCTCGACTGCAGAGAGATCCAAGGGGCTGTCAGGATCCCACTGCCCGGGGTGGGAGCAGAGGCCTGGAGGGTCTGGGGGGTCTGCACACACAACCCTCCCCACGAGGGCACAGTGCAGGCTCTGTGGATCCCCTTGCCCCCTAGGAGGTAGGCAGGGGCCTCAGGAGCTGTAAGCAAGGCTCCTGGGTGGCTGCATGGGGAGCCAGGACTTGAACCCAGGCCTGGCGCTCCCAGCCCAGAGCTCAGCTCCGGCCTCCTTCCAAACACACTCACCCCCAGAGGCTGGAATTCTATGTGGGGGACAACAGACTTACTCACAAACTTCCTCTGAGCCAGCAGGACATTCCCTGAGCCAGTGAGCTCGAAGATCTGCACAGTGTACCCCTTGGAGGGGCTCAGGCCGCCCACCGTGGCCTTGGGAGTCTTGGTGGTCAGCATCACCTCCTGCTCCGGGTCACCTGGCATGGGTGTGGGGAGAGCTGTTGAGACTGCCAAGGTGGGCATGTGAGTGTATGTGTGTGTGTACATGCACGTGTGTATGTGTATGTGTGCTGTGTGCCCTCTTGGGTACTGCGTGTACATGCGTGCATGCAGGTGTGTACGCATGTGTGTCAGGGAGAGGTCAAATCCTCCAGGCTCCTCCTCTTCTCCTCCCCTGGCTCCTCCCCTCAGGGCAAGGGGTTGGTCTTTGCCCCTTCTTGTGGGGTCTGATGGGAGGGCCTGTGCTCCTGGGTAATAAATTGAGAGAGAATGTATCTCCACGGCAGCAAAATAGTCGTATGTCCTTTACAAAGCCTCCCCAGAGGGGTTTATCCACGATGAGAACCCATAGACCCCCTAGGTGCCCAGCACAACAGCCTCAGGGACACAATGCCAGTGTAAAAGCAGAGAGAGAAGATGACTGGAGGAACCGAGGCCCCCCCGTCCTGTGCATGGGGCTGGATGGCATGACCAGCCAGACCTCTGGCTCTGACTCCCTGAGTCCAACCTTGGGGGCTGGGTTTCAAGTATTAAAAACAAACAGATGATTCCAAAGGGAACACAGACATATTCTCAGAGGACGTGGTCCGGGAACAGAGCCAGAGAGACCACAGTTAGATGTCAGGAAGCCCTCAGCGACTCTCCAGTCTCCGATGCAGGAAAGGGGAAGGAAGGAGGAAGGACCCCCACTCCTGCACCTGGAGAGGAAGCCGACCTTGCCCATCTTGTTGGCAGACAGTCCCCCAGACCGGGGCCCAGCCCTGTGCTGGGGAGGTGGGGCAGGTGGGCAGGGGGGAGTCGTAGGAGTCACTGGACAGGCGTTTTGTGGTCACTGCGATTAACGGCTAACATCTACTGAGCATTCGCTGTGTCCTTGGCAGCAACCTAGCACTTCACCCACATTGAGCTGCATGATCTTCGCAAACCCGTTACCCCACTTTGTAGATGGGAAAACTAAGGCCCCAAGGACCAAGCCACATAGTCACTCAGTGGTGGAATCAGGATTTAAACCAGGTCTGTCAGATTCCTGAGCTCGCCTGCACAGATGTGTGATTAACAAGCAACAGATGGAGGGAGTCACATCCATGTGTGCCCACACACGCTCACATGTGCACACACACACACACACACACTGCCCTGGTTAGTGCCCACCCACATCACTGGCCTCGGGGACTCTGTGCTCCTGACTCGTCAGCATCAGCTTTGCTCAAATTTGCTGCCCCAAAGGCCTGTCGTTTCTTTCTTCCAACCCCTCTCTAGCACCGCCACCACCCTTCCTGCCCCCTACCTGCCCCCACCTGCCCCCTACGTGCCCCCACGTGCCCCCCACCTGCTGCGTGCTGGCAGCTGGCTTCATGCAGTTGGAGCCTCGCACACAAGAACAAAGTCCTAATCCCATATGCCCCACACACTCTTATAGCCTCATTGTTTTTAACAGAAGCTAAGTATTTTTTAAAGACAGAGCATGAACTAGACCACAAGCAAGCAGCTTTAATGTGCCAGCTCAACAAGCACCGACCGAGGCTGCCTTTGCTCACGGCTTGACGACCCTAGCAAACACTGGTTCTGCAGGGCGTCTGCCTGTCCGTCCACACCAGCGTGGAGACAACACGCAACAGCCGAGTCAGGCTTCTGCTCTGGGGCTGGTGGACTCGGGAAACCAGACACCTCTCCTGCTGAGTTAGGAAAACTGGATAGAATGCTTTGCAAGAATCTGCTTGAAAGCCAAGAGCTAACGGGCAGTGAAGAATTGCAAGACCACAATCCAAAACTGAAAGAAGTCAGCCCAGACACTGGCGCTGCGTTTGCACCGTGAGTGTGTTATAGACTGAACGTTTGCATCCTCCAGATTCACTTGTTGACATCCTAACCCCCATGGTGATGGTGTTAGGAGGTGGGGCCTTTGGAAGGCAATTAGGTCATGAGGGTGGAGCCCCCAGGATGGGATTAGTGCCCCTAGCAAGAGGCGCCAGAGAGCTCCCTCACCCCCTCCACCATGTGAGGACACAGTGAGAATATGGGCTTCTATAAACCAGAAGAGATCCCTCACCAAGAACCTGACTGTGCTGGCACCCTGATCTCGGACTTCTAGCCTCCCAAACTGTGAAATGAATGTTGTTTAGGCCACCCAGTCTGTAGTAATTTGCTAGAGCAGCCCAAATGGGCTAAGACAGGCTGACTGCAAGAGAGGCCAAGAGGCCAAGCAGGCTTGAGGGACAAGAAAAGGAGTCTAGGGCCCTTTGAGGAAGCAAATCCTTGGCACATACTCCCAATTCTTTGGGTTGAGACCCTGAAGAGCTACACCTGGGAGCAAGCGTTAATGGGAATAGACTGGCCCTTGAAGGGACTGAAGCCCAAAGTCAAATAACGTTAACTTCTAAAACTGAAGGAAGATGACCCAAAACTGCTAGTTCACATCTGTCAGAGAAGCAAACACAAATTGCATCTGAAGGAAAACGATGTTATACAAGGCCATAAATTATTTCTGAAAGTTTTCACATTGTCTGGCCCTCAGTGAAAAGTAACCAGGTATATAAGGAGCAAGACAATATGACTGAAAGTTAAGAGAAACAACAGACAATAGAAAGAAACCCACAGATTTTTGAGATAATGGAGTTATGAGACTTTAAAATAACTATGCTAAGTAGTTTGAGGATTTAAAAGATAACCCTATGAATTTGGGTATCAGAAACAATAAAAAAGAAATTCTGGAATGGAAAAAACAAAAACTGAAGTTAAGAATTCAAAGGATGACTTAACAGCTTCTTACACACAAATGAAGAAATAAATAGTGGAAGTTAGGTCAGAATAAAAAACATAGAATTAAGAATAGAGACAAAGAGATTGAAAATGTAGAAGAAGGAGTAAGAGGCATGGATACACTGAGAGGATCTATATGTGTGTAATTAGAGTCCCACAAATAGAAAAGAGAGAAAATGGGACACAAGCAATATTTGAAGAGATACGGCTAAAGAATTTTCCAAAATTGTAAAAGATTAAGACACATATTCAAGAAGTCCTATGAACCTGAAGCAAGATAAAGAGATTCACACCTATGAACATCAGATTAAATGTACTGAAAACTAAAACAGGAAAAAAAATCTTAAAAGCAGTCAGGAAAAAAAGAGAAAGCAAGCGAGACATTATATCTAACAGAGCAACAATGAATTGGTAACTGAATTCTCAAAAAAAACCCCACAAAAACCAAAAACCAAAAGACAATAAAAAGATTCTTCAGAGTGCTGAAAGAAAGTGCCAATTCCAAATTCTATACCCAGCAACAATATCCTCCAAGAATGAAGGTAGAATAAGGACATTTTCAGACAAAAAACACCCCCTCCTTCAAAAACAGAGAATTTGCAATCAGCAGACCCATACTAGAGGAAACACTAAAGAGTATTTTCAGGCAGAAAAAAAAATAATAATTCCAGATTGGGAGACTCTGGAAGGAATAAAGAAAATTAAAGGGTAAATATGTGAGTTGGTCTATATTAATATCGAACAGACACAACTACAGCAATGAAAATGCCTTTTGAGATTTAATGTTGATGTAGAATTGACATGCACGAGAAGGGGATAAACGCAGTTGTGATGTTCTAGGTCTTGGCACTATTTGGGAAGGGGTGATGTAGCCGTCACATGTATCACATGTTGATAAGTTAACATGTATGTTGTGGTCTCTGGGGGGATCACTGCAACAGCAAAGGAACACGTAACCCTTGAGCAGACTGGGGACATGGAATAAGAACAAGTGCTCAGTCATCTCACACCCACTGATCAATCTTAACTTCACACAAAAAAGATTCACCAGTGTGTACCTCCAGTTGTGGTACAATAGGAATTACACAAAACCACTGAAAAAGAATTCTTTTTAACAAACTATAATCAAACCTGAATCTGACCAAACTCCTGGGACCTAGCCATCAGTCTACAGGAAATACTGAGAGAGAGGAACAATCTCAGTGGCACCACGGAGGCGCCGTCGGCAAAATGCAGAACGTTGGAAGGTCCACAGGACAAACTGTCTTCTTTCCTCAACAGATAAATGTCAAGGAAAAGGGGAGAGGGGAAACTGTTTTAGGTTAAACATTACTTGAGACATAAGAACCAGATATAGTGTGTGGACTCTGTTGGGATCCCAGTTCAAAGGAGTCAGTTGTAAAAGGTATTTATCAGACAAGTTGGAAGATTTGAAATACTTTTATTTCTTAGGCGTAACAGTGGTACTGGAGTTATTTTTGAGTCCTTCCTTTTAGAGAAACATACTGAAATATTTATAGACAGAATTATATGAAGTCTGGGATTTGCTCAAAGCTAATTCAATATACGGAAAAGGTTAGAGAAAGACATAAAACGATATTGGCCATATGTTGATAATTGTTTAAGCTAAATCATGGGAACCTGAGGTTTCATTATACTCTGTTCTCTTCTTTTGCACGTGTTTAAATTTTTCCACAAAAATTCAGTTCCAAAGAAGACAACAAAGGAGAGGAAAAAATTCTAACAAGTGTAACAAGAAGAAAACAATAGGAAGATGGCAGATTTAAACCCAAATATAATCAGTAATTTCATTAAGGGTAAATGGAAAAAATGTTTCAATTAAAAGGCAAAGATTGTCACACTGGATAAAAACAATACCAACTATGCGCTCTTGGAAGATGTATCTAAAATGAAAGGCTAGAGAAAAGTTGAGTCAGTGATGGGAAAGACATTTAGTGCAAACACAACTTGGTGGAGCAACACTGACCCACACAAACTAGATGCGAGGAGGAGGCCTGACCAGAGGGTGACGAGGAATAGTCCATAAGGAAAAGCTCCAGTCCACCAGGACCATACGATAATTCTAAATCTGTATGCACCTAATAACAGAGCCTAAACACATACAACCAAGATTGGCAAGACAACCAGAGAAAGACATACCTACAGAATCATAGCGGGAGATTTAAAATACTTGTCTGAGTAACTAATAAGTAGACAAAAAAATTAATAAAAATATAAAATATTCGAAAAATAAGGTAGACAAATTTGGCTTCATTGAAATATTAGAAAACTGCACCCAAGGCCAAAAGGGGTTTATGTTGGGAGCAGAGAGCGGTGGACACCGGAAGGGGCCTGAGGGGCTGGGATGTGCTTCTTTTCATGCTGGGAGGCGAGCCCAGGTTCGCACTCGCAGTGTGCCGGCTCCTGCAATTACAGCCTCATGTTTGTGGGCTTTTCTGTGGGGTTGTAAACTGGCAGTCGTGGTCAGTCAGCAGGGCTCTGTGGCTGGGCCTGCACTCATCCTGTTCAGGCACCTCTGCCTCCCTCCTGCAAACCGTGGGTGGATACTGTGAATCAGATGCCCTGGCGGGGGTTGCTGGCACACAGAATCCTGGAAGGGCTCTTAGCTTGAGGAGGGATTCACCGTTCCTTCAGAAGACACTGAGCACCTTCGGCATGTGCTCGACGCAGGGACACAGCGGTGGGAATTTTAAAGGCCTCCATTTGCATGTTGGTGGGTGTAGACGGACAGGAGAGAAAGCAGAATCACAGGGACACGTGGGTGCTGAGACACAGGAGCCAGCACCGGGACTGTCCTGCTGACCACTGTCACTGTTGGCTCTCAGCGGGGAGGCACAGGCACCTTACCTGCCACGGGCTTCACCTGCACCAGGTAGCCAAGGCCGCTCCCCTCTGATGCCCTCCACTTCATCTGCAGCCGGTCCTCGGACAGCACGGACAGCCTCAGGCGGCTGCTCACTGCAGAGATGGGATGGGGTGGTCAGGACTGACCCCAGTGACCACCCCAACCAGCTCTGGAGCCAGGGCACTCGCCCTGGGAGGTGTGAGGGGCACGGCCCCATCCAGGTTCTGAAGAGGCCTTGGCCCCACTGAGGGGACTTGAGAAGATGAGGCCCCACCCAGGGATGGAGGAGCACAGGGCCCTCCTAGGGGTCCAAGGTGCTGAGGCCGCCTGGTAGCTCCAGTGAGAAGGAGATCACCCCACCCAGGGAGGCCCCCGCCCGGCTCTCCTAGGGGTGTCACCTGCCCCTGCCCAGTAAGGCTCAAGCCAGCATCTGGGCCTGCCCAGTTGGCAACCGCAGGCACTGAGTCAACACAGCAGCTGCCATCCAGCCCAGGGCCTGGAGCCACCCTGGCGTCCCTGTCCCAGCAGCCGGAGAAGCAGCTGTGCAGCTACAGACCCCCAGCTGCCAAGGTCATGGCCGGGTACATATGGCTCCTTGGGGTTGGGGTGCCCTAGGGTGGGGTGCCCCATGGGGTGGGGGTGCTCGTGGGGTGGGGGTGCTGTGGCCATCTTGGGAGGAGGATGGGCAGTGGAGGCCTGAGCCCTCGGGCACAGCCCGACCTCCTAGGGAAGCTTCCGGGAGCTCTGTGGTGGGGGTGGCTATTTTTGGAAAATGAAGACAGAGATGGGCTTCTTATGGCCGCTCCACCGAGAGCTGGGGTCGAGGAGAGGGGCAGGGGCTGGGGGGACCCAGGGCGGACACAATGACCGCTTCAGAGCAGGAAGCAGCTGAGCCGGGTCTCCAGATGGGCCCCCTGCTCCCGGGAGCGTCAGGCTGAAAGGCAGTAATGTCTCGGGAGTAGGGACTTTGAAAAGCCACTTGTGAGCAGGGGGCCTGGCTCCTACTCATGAAGAGACCTCTGTGTCTCACAGTGCCTCTGACACTTTGGGGGAGGCATCCTGGGTTGTCTTCAGGGGTCTGCATGTCAGGGGCTTTGTCAGGGTGCAGGACAAAGGCCAGCCAGTGGCCAGCCGGTGGGAAGCGCCCCCCTCCCCAGGACTATCTTCAGGGACGGTCAGCCTCCACATTCGGGCCCCTACCCACCCCAGCCCTTCTCGGGGACCGGGAGACAGGGGCTCTGCACAGAGCCTGCAAGGAACCTTGTGAGGAGCTGAATCCTGAACTCAAGTTGTCTGTGGAATCGCTTAGGGACTTGGCCCCACCTTGGGGTGGTCCTGTCAGACCCCCAGGAACCAAGGGACCCACTCAGGCAGCAGTCACCAACCTGCATGCAAAACCAAAACCAAGAAGACGTGCCACAAACTAAGAAAGCGGCTAGCAGACCGGTGGCTCCAAGCTGGATCTGGCCACGCAATGCACCCCTACCGCTCTGGACATGGCAATGGGCAAGAAGAGGCGTTTTTAACAGAAACCATGAGTCAGACACAGACAAGTTAGACCTTGGCAGTAACCCCAAAGTGCAGCTTAAAACAGTGATGAGGTACCTTCTCCTGCCCTCACGAGACTCTGGGAGCTGGACCCCCCGCACGCTGGGGGCAAAGCCAGCTGGCTGTGTGAGCGGAGCCTCAGAGCATCCCCTTAGGACGCAGACGCCTGCCTTCCCAGGATTGTCCAGGCCAGTGCCCTTCACAGGAGAAGCTCAGCAAAGACACCCCAGTGTCATTGGCAGCGTCCCTTCCGGGGTATTACCGATTACACAGTGATGAAAGTGAGCCGAAAGGGAAACGCCATAAATGCCCATCAGGGAGGGGTCAGATTGAAGTGTCCTCGCGGGACGTGGAACAGCCACTGAGAGGCATGGCCCAGAGCGTGACACCACGTGAGATGCCACATGTGAGTGCCGTGCAGGGAGAAGAGTTGTGTGAAAGTGCACGCTCTACATGCCCCAAACAAGCTTTAAAGTGCTATAAGCCAACAGCCCACATCGTGGTGCTCTCCTCTGGGGAGGACATGAGGGGAAGGGGCGTTTTCAATTTTTACTCCAGATTTGTGCCGTTTGAAAATTTTACATTGAAAAGGCGTAGGTGGAATAATTCAAAACAAAACATTAATATGACAGAATTAAATGCATGGTATGTTAACTTAAAAAAACCAATCGGAAAACACACAAAAGCATTCCCGAGCAAGGTGAGAGGTCGCAAGGCCAAAGGTCAAGCTGAAAGCTGAGAGTGAGGCTTTGGGCAGAAGGACACACACGACCTCTCGGGCTGTCCAGTCTTCACTCATTGAGCATGTTTTCTATGGGGAACAGCAGCTCCTGGGGAGGGTCAGGAGCTGGGTGGAAGGCTCACCTGCACTGGGGCCTCTGCCCTGGGCAGGTATGGCCACAGTGGGCAGCTGTGCAGGCAGGCAGGGGCCACAGTCTCCAGGGAGCTCCCACACCCCATGTCCTTACCTTGTCCCCAGCCAAATCCCAGGGTGACACCCAGCCACAGCCAGAGGCACATCCCGAGGTGCTGGCGCCCTCGGGCGCTCATGGTGCGCAGCCTGTGGAAGGAGAGGCCACTTAGCCATCTGTCCATCGGTCCCGTCCCCTCCTGACCACAAAGCCAGAGCTTCTCTGTCCAAGCCCTCACGGGCAGGGCGCCGAGCCCACGCTGGGCATCCCTCCACACACGTGTGGAGATCCCGAGATCCGAAGACCTCACCTAGGCAATGCTGCACCCCACAGCCGCCCCTGCCTCCTGTCCCCAGTGGGTCAGCGTCCTGCAGGTCCTGGCCACGAGCTTCCCAGAGCGAGAGCCTGCACTGCCTTTCTCCTGCCCACCCCTGGACGCGTCTGGCCCAGTCACAGCCTCTGGTCCTGCACCCCACCCTTGGGACGTGCCCACCCTCCATAGGCCAGCATATGGCCCTGACTGCTGCTCTGGTCACTCACTCACCATTAGACCAGACTCCTCCAGACAGTGCCGAGGAGTTTGGGGAGGAAACCAAGGCCAGATAGGGGCAGGGGGTGGGCCCTGCCTGCAGCCTGGAGCAGCTCAGAGCTGGGACTGGGACCCCAGTTTGAGCAGAACCCCTCGGGGGCGGCACAGCTGCCCCTCTGCTGGCCCCAGGAGGGGGTGTCCTGCCTGAGGACTGGCCCCAGAGCTGGCCTCTCAGCAGGGAGGGGGAGGTTCACGGAGGCAGGGTTGGGATCCTGGGGGAACCATCTGAGGGTGTCCCTCCCACCCTGAGCTGCACACAGCTGGGGGCGCCCCTGGGCCTCTGCTGACAGTGCAGAGGGAACACGCAGTGCAGGCTCTCAGGCCCCCGGCCACCCTCAACCCAGCATACCCGGGGCAGGTGGTGGCCGAGACAGGCCCATTGCCTGACTGTGGAGCTCATGGGGGTCCTAGGGCTATGGAGGAGCTGGAGGGTGATGAATGGGTTATCTGGGCACCCCAGGCCCCTGCACCCTCCTGATCCACATTCTGAAGCCAGACGCCTCCCCTCCCCAGAAACCTGGCCTGACTCAGCAGGACCCTGCCAGGGCGCAGAGGTGGTGGCTGTGAGCAGGAGCCCTCTGCACGGCATCTGCCCAGACCTGGGCACATCCCCTCGTGGCCTCTCCACGTCCACCCAACTCCCTGAAGAGTCACCAACCTGCTCCTGTCCCAGGGCAGCATCCCTCACTCCCCGCCTGCTCCGGTTCACTCTGGTCCTGCTGCAGCTACAGGGAGGCGGGGCTTATGAAGGCCCCCTTCCTCGACGTCACTGCCTCAGCCCACCCCCCCGGCCCACCCCTCAGCCTCCTCCTCCCCTGGCTCTCCACCCTTCCCATCTGCTGCCCAGAAGTTGGGGCACAGAGATCCCAGCACGAAGAACCCCATCACACTGTGGGGCAGGGATCCCACCAGCAATCGGGGTGGTGGATATGGCACTAACATACACCTTCATCCCTCACCCACAAGGTCTGTCCCAAAAACAGGCTTATGGGGACGGCACTTCAGGGACAAAGGCCACCACATGTGGTTCTGGGCGCCAAACTGGTTGATGAGCACTGGGGGTCCCTGGCAGCCTGAGGGGACAGCCTGGACCAGCACCTGGACCCTGGGGCCACACCAGCCTCCACCACCCCATTCCTTCAGCATCGCCCCCAGGGCCCTGAACTCCAAAGCTGAGCCATCCGGGCCTCTCCAGTGGTCTCCAGTGCCCAGGCCCACGCCCTCACTGGCCCCCACCCAGAAGTCTCCTCTGTAGCAGTCACTTCTCTACAATCCTCCCCAGTCTGTGAAGGTCAGCCAAGCACGGCCCCTCCCTATGCCCTCCCAGCCCACCCTGACCAACGAGGCTCCCATAGGCTGGCCTGGGGAAACAGTGCTTGGGCGGGGGCACCCAATGCAACCAGACCCCAGGACCTGCCCAACCTCAACTAGGACCTGCCCCCGGGACCCACTGACCCTGTGCCTCCACCAGACCCCCAGGACCTGCCCCTGCCCAGGTGGTAGAGGGGTGGGCGGAGCTGACCCCTGGGTCAGCTCTGGAGGCTGCTGGGGGCCCTCTGAGCCTCCTCAGGGTCAGCTTCCTGAGGCAGACACACTCCAGGAGCAGGCACAGCACGGGGCCCTGGGCTGCCAGCTGGAAGATGAGGCTGTACTGGTCGAGACATGCTATTTGCTAGAAAATGGGAGGGATTGGTCAGCCAAGGTGGGGGGTTCGGTGTTACTGGAGGGGTGGGGCCCTTCCCCGAGTCCCCCGGGGGCTCTTGTTCTCCCACCCCTGGCCATAGGGCAGGCACTGCAGGGTCCAGCCAGCTCCACTGCTTCGCCCCTGAGGCCGGTCCACCATCTTGAAGGCTGGGAACACTGCTGGGGGAGCCCCAGGTCCCAGGCCTGGGCGTGGAAACCGAGGCCAGAGAGGTGGCCTTGCCCCAGGCCCTTCAGAGTGCCCCTCCTGTCCTGCCTGCATCTGAGCCCAGCTTCTCCCCCTGGCGGGTGGTGCTCCGGTGGCTGGGAAGGGCCTCAGATGCTCTGCCCCACAAGGACCTTGGGGAAAAACAAGTTCCTCGACTTGCCGTGTCCTGGGAGCCGCCCGAGCCTGAGCACCAGAGCCTGGATGCGGGGACGCTGCAGGGCTGATGTCCTGGGACCTGAGGCCCCAGTGGAGCCCACAGACGCTGCAGACCCGAGCCACGGCCAGCAGAGGGTGCCTGGCTTGGTGGATGCAGATCCTCACACACTGGGCACACACACGTCTGCCCAGGCTCACAGCCACTCCAGACACGTGTGCGCTCACATGCACGCAAGCCAGTCAAGTCAGCGCTCTTAGCTGGACCATGTCCAGCCCTCACCCATGTGCCTGCCCAGGGGCCTCTGCACCCAGTGGGTGCTTGGTGCCTGCGATGCCCCCACAGCCTCCAAGACCACCTAGCAGAGCCGGGGCTCAAGCTGCCCAGACTCACAGCTGAGAAAGAACAGGTCAGAGCCCGGCACTGGACCCTTGCTGAGCAAGAGTTCTGGGGTCCTTCCAGAAGCGACACAGCAGCCAGTGTCCTGGCTGTCTCACGTTATCCCCATTCCAGAACAGGACCTGAAACCGGGAAGCGGTCTGGCCTTCACATGTGTCTACTGGTCAGTTCTGGTACCTTGGCCAGGAGGTCTGGGGCACACAGATGGCAGAGGCTGGCTAGGAGGCCTGAACTGGTGGTAGATGTGCTATTTGCGGATTAGCCTGGCCTCCTGGAGCCAGAGCCTGGGTGGGACTGCATGCAGGTGGCCAGGGGGTCGAGGGCAGCTTCACAGCCCATGGTCCATTCTCTTACCCAGCTGGCCCGAGAGGCAGAGGCCAGGCTGGCCAGTGCAGGTGAGTGGGGCCAGTGGAGATTTGGCCAACAATAGACTCCAGGACCGCCCGATAAGGACCCAGACCTGCCTCCCCAACTGGGAACCACTGCCTTCACCTGGCCAGTCTTGGCTCACCCACTCCAAACTGCTGCCCAGGGCAGGACGACCCACGGGGACAGCAGGAAGAACCTCCACCAGGCCTCTCCTGGTCACATTTCACAGGAGGACGCAGGCTCAGATGGAGGAGGCAGAGACCAGGTTGCCTGCTTGCTGCCCCACACACAGGGGACTCGGGGGGCCTCTACCAGGGTGGATGAGCATCCCGCCTGCACCTCTAGGAGCTCCAAGGGCAACTGGCTTTTCCCCCACCTGCACTCATGCTGGAAATGGCCCCTGGGGGGCTCGCCAGACCACTTGTGTTCCTACACACTTTACTGTGACACCAGCGTCCCCATACAGGAGGGGGAACTGGACACTCAGACCCTTGCACCCAACGCAGCCCAGAGAAGAGGTCCCCACACGCGTCCTGGAACCCACTCGGGCAGCACCTGCAGACCTGCAAGGGCGTCTGTCTTTTGCCTATGAGGAGTCTTGGACCACCACATCCTGGCGTTCCAGAAGCAGGTGTGGAGAGCAGGCCTCCCCGTGGCACACGTCTAAGAACTCAGAAGGTGTTCCTGGTGATCACTGCACTTGGCATGGAAGGGGGCTCCCAGGCAGACAGGGCAACTTACTCCCAACTTAACGTGGCCTCCTGGACCGGAAAGGACAAAACTGCCTGAATGCCCCTGAAGCCTCCAGAGCTGAGATCAGGAACCCCGCGTGAGCCTCCACCCCGACAGGCAGGGCTCTGGCGCGGAAACCCAGGACTGTACACCCTCGTCCTGCCAGGCGCTGACCCTAGGAGGGCAGCCTGCGGGCCCTGCTCCAGGGAGAACATACCGGCCCAGAGAGCGTCCTCGCCTCAGGCTCAACTCTCCCGAGCACCCTCCCTCTGCGACCCTCGGTCCCCAGCTGGCAGACCAACCCTGGGTTTGGCTCTCTGTGCGACCTGGGGCTTCTCATCCCCCTAAATCTGACCTCTGACCTCAGACCCAAGTGCAGCAGGCTGATGGCCCAGTGACCGAGACCCTCAAGTGGCTGTGAAAGGCACAAGTGCTCTGTGCCAGCTGTCTCATCCTCTCTTTGGGCGTCTTTCTAGAGGGAAAGCTGTGGCACAGGGCTGTCCCACGCTGGCCTGCCGGTCGCTTCTGGCTCAGGGTCAAGCTGCAGACTGACACACTGTGATTTGGCTGCTCTCAGGGCTACATGGTCACCTGAGGGTGGGGGCCCACGTGGGGAAAGGGCACAGTGCGACAGTGGCCACCAGCAGCCAAGGCAGGGAGCATGTCCCAAACAAATAAATCATATAGGAGGCCCCCGGTACACACAGCGCCTAGTCAAAACTTGGGTGATGGTGACACGAGGGTCAGGGTAAGTGGGTGTGGGGACAGAGGACTGACCATAGCCTCTTGTCACATGCAGTGTCGTCAAAGACCCTTGGTAGTGCCTGACCATGGGGACGGGAAGGCAGCAGCAGGGGCTCACAATCAGGCGGGCTCCAGGTAGATGGTGAGCTCCCCACAACAGCACAAGGGGACACGAGGGCCAGCGCAGGAAGGACAGCACCGTGGGGCAGCTAAACACCAGCAGGGGTGGGACTGGTGGCAACAAGCCTGATGAAAACTCACCCCACACTCCCGCTGCCAGAAAGGCCTGGCAACAGGGGCACCGTTGGTTTATTGGCACAAGCCTCAAAACACCAACAGGCAGACACACCAGCGGTGTGGCAAAGGCCCACGCTGCTCCTCAATGAGCCTGCCCTGCCATCACATGGCCCCCAGACCTGGCAGGGGACTGACTCAGGCTCGGACGGCGCACTGGACCTGCCTTCCTTCCTAACCAGGCTGACTTTTATCTCCATGTTTCTGAGCTGTCCAGGCATCCTGGGCTGGTGCCACCATCGGCTCCAATGGGCACACCCAAGTTCAAGCACTGACAACGGGCTTAGGTGTCCAGGGTGAGGCGGAGCCCACAAGCTGTGTGTGCGGCCACTTATGGAGAGCTGGATGGGAGGACGAGGGATACCCCTGCGTGAGCCATGGCAAGCTTCTCAGCACACAGTGGGCACAGGCCAGCGGGGTCGAGGTGAGGCAGAGTGGGGGGAGGGGCAGACAGCAGGGTGAGTTCTGGTGCTGCACTGTCTCCATCTCTAAAATTCACCTTTGAGTTTTCCTCTAAAAGAAAAAGAACTAGCGCAAACCTGGAGTCAAAGACCCTTCCAGAATGCACGTTGTCATTGATGCCACGTGGCTGCAGGGTTTATTAGTGAGCTCGTGCGGGTGACTGGGCGCGGCTGGCCTCCTGCAGCAGCAGGGACCCTGCCCTCAGCAGTGCCAGGCCCCAGGGCTGCCCCAGAATCCTGGGAGAGTGGGGTCATGGATGGCAAGACACAGGATGGCCTCTGCCCATGACCTGAGCACCACACTCGGGCAGGCAGCACCGGCCCAGGGTCCCACCCAAGGCGCTGTCTTCACTCCTGGCCGCTGTCTCTTCAGTCAAATGGAAGGAGGCTCGAGGAGGGCAAAGTGTAGATGCAGCGGTGGCCCCGGGGGCTGGGGGTGCACGGGGCCTACCAGTCCTGGCTGTCCCAGCCCTCGTCGACCAGCGCGGTTGGTGGTGGTGCCACCTTCTTGGTGGTCTTGGCTCTGCTCTCCCCGCCACCCCCCCAGGCCTCCCCGCCATTGCTGTTGTCGCTGTTCTTGTTGGACGCGGAGCCCGAGCCCCACACGTCCCAGCTGTCCGAGCTCCTCTTCTCAGCGGAGGCATCAGCGCACGTCCAGCTGTCGCTGCTCGGGGACCTATGGGCCCTGGAGGGGTCGGCACTCCCGAAGGCCTCCCAGAAGCTCTGGTCGATACGGCTGTTCTGGCAGTTGTCCCCACCACTGTTCTGGTAGCTCTGGCCCTCCGGGGGTCTTGGGAAGAGAGAGGGGGACTCTGAACAGCTGCCTCACAAAACCAGGAAGCCAAGGCGGTGGCACCCCCGAGCCGCCGGCCTTCCCTCAGCAGCAGCATCTCCCGACAGCGGGGTCACAGCCCGGGGCCCTGGAACCCCATGCCCAACCAGAGCGCTCGGCCAGAGCCTCCCAGGATCTGGGAGCTGTTTTTCTCTCTAGAGCAGAGGAACCCGGCCCCAATGTGGCTCCACCACGGAGCCAAGGGTGTGGAACCTGCTGGAAGGAGTCAGACAGGCCTCCTGCCACCAGAGCCCATGCTCTCTATTGGTTCCACCCAAAATGGAGGATGTTTGAAGGAAAACGTAAAATGCTGGTTTTCTGCAATGATTAAGGAAGGAAAACAAACCAGGGCTCTCAGGCTTTGTCCACACCGCTTAGAATTAGCTCAGGACACAGACGGTTCCTCAGAGAGCCCCTGAGCTAAGCTGCTGCCCACCTGCCACAGTCACACCATTGAAAACACCAGACAGCACACGGGAAGAGAGCGCTGTGGCATTGTGCTGTGAGCCAGGAAACATGTCCCAACGCCCGCCACGGCCAGCTTCTCAGCGGCCACTGCTCCAGGCCCAGCCCACGGCCATCTCCCCATCACATCCCCATGGTCCCACTCGTGGGGTCAAGGAGAAAGCCAGCCAAACAGGGCTTCCAGCAGAAAGGGCCGGGCGCGAGCCCTGAGCGCAGACAGTGAGCGCCAGACACTGCGAGATGGCGGGCCCAGAGCTCGGCCGCCCTCCCCAGCCCTGGGCAGTGGCAGTTCTTGCCAGGGTTGAAGGGGGAGAGACCAGGACGCCAACCGTCCTCTCTGCACTTCTGGGGGCCTGGGGGCTTCTGCACTATGACCCCGAACCCCTGGGGGGATGACACACCTGCCCCCAGCGGGGATGCCAACCGCCTCCCAGAGACCCGGGGGGAGGAACCCCAGGAAGGGAGGTCCACGTCAGGACAGGGGGACCCAGCACACCTGTCTGAGGGGTCCTCCGCTCTCCCAGAAAAGAAAGTGGTGACATCCCGCCATCCCCTGCTGCCAACTCCCTGGACCTGGAAGGGGACAAGAGGAGCTCAGTCCGGGCTGACACAAAGCACGCCCATGGCGTCCTGTTGAGACCCAGTGAAGCTCAGAAACACAGCGACATGGCAGGGCTCAGGCTCTGCTGCCTACAGCAGCATCTGCTGTGGCACGCGGGGTGCCCATGTGGACAGTGGGAGGCTCCGGCCCTCGGGAGCTCAACCCAAATGAGCGGAGCTGCGAGGGAAGCTCCCTGGCAGGCACGCAGAGGTCCGCGCAGGCTTCCTCCCGTCTGGAGAGCCTCGTGCTGGGAAGCAGGGCGACACGCACACCCCAGCCCGGGCCTTAAGGCAGAGACGGCAGGCCATCCCTAAGCACGGTGAGGGGGTCGGCACTCACCAGGGGGAGGTCAGTGGCAGCAAGACAAGGACAGAAGGAAAAGAAGCGACAGGTTAGTGGCTGCAAGAGGCCCCTCATCAAGCTGTTTCCATATTCCTCCAGCCACCGGCACCAGAGCATTGACCTGACCCTTCGCACATCTCAGAGAACACTCAGGCCACGGAGGCGATCCAGGGCACAAAGCGCCCGCCCTACCCGCTCTTGGTTCCGGGCGCCCTGGAATATGGAGACTGGCTTCCAGCTGCGCCCGCACCTCAGGCGGGGCCTGCCCTACCTTGGACGCCAACTGAGAGACCCCACTGGACACCTCATCAAAAATCCTTCCCTCCTTCACCTGCGAGGATTAAAACAGTTGTTAGCTGAGGAGCAGAAGCCCCACAGCGGCCCATTACCAAGAGGACAACGCAGGCTGGGAAGAGCTGCGGCAGCAGCCACAGGAACCCATCTCCCTAGAAGCGAAAGGGAGGAGTTGGGCCCAACGACACCCTATGCCCAGGCTGGTCTAACGTGGTGTCCTCTCCCAGTGGTCTCTGCATCACCCACAACCTTCTGAAGAGAAGCCGGCAATGACCCCAAAGGCCCCAGCCCGACAGCCTCTCCCGTCCAGTCTGACCCTCCTCTGTGCACTAGGGGGTGTGCTGCAGGAAGGCCGGGGTGCACACCCAGCCCCGTGGGAGGAGAGGACCCCCACCCCCCGAGGAGCAGAGTGCAAGACCAGGCCTCACTGAGCCCGGGACGGCAGCTGCGGGGACACAGGGCGCCCGCAGGAGTCAGAGCCTCTGACTAGAGCCCCCCAAAGCACAGCTGCTCCCAGAAACAAGGGCCGACTGGGCAGACACGAGGAGCACCCGACCGAGCACTCGGGTCAGGCTGTCGCCTCCTCACCTTCTCCTGGGCGGGTCTGAGGACGTTCTCGTTCAGACTGTGACCTAACTCGGAAGCCTGTGTGAAGGAAAGACGCGAAAAGAGAGAAGTCACGTGAGCTCCCCATGTGGCGTGGTCCCCCTGCACAGGCATCGGTGCAGCGGCCACGAGCTCTGGCGACAGAGGGACAGCAGCGGACGGCGAGCAGCCCACCAGCACACAGAACGCCCCATGCTCTTGTGGCAGCTGCATGTAAGTGGCCCCCCGGGCACCCTGGCTGCATGGAAGCCAGAGACCCCCAGCCTACGTGCTCACAAGAAGGGGCCCAGAGATGGCAGCAAGCCCCCGGGAGTCTGCCCCGTCCAGCAGCCACTTGCAGGATCTTCCCGTCAGATCCCTGGTGATCCCGTCCTGTGAGGACAGCCAGGTACTGATGTAGGTCACACGCCCCCCCCCCCCCCCCCCAGGATGCAGATGGGTGCATCCTTAGTTCCTGGGGCGGTTCAGGCCCCACCTGCCCTCCGGCAGGCACTACGGGAAGCTGGCTTGGAGGGACGGGACGGAGCTGGGGGACAAGTCAAGGTTGGCAGTGCGCTCAGGTGGGGGGCAATGGCAGGACGATGGGGCGGGGTAACCCGACGGGTGTCGGGACCTCGTCACTGGGATAAAACTCCTTCAGATTATTTGGCTCAAGATAATTAAACCACAAAATGAAAATCTTGCCAAGTAGCTCAGGCGCCCCCAGGCCCATCAGTGCCCCTGGAGGAGCAGCACCCCCGGGTTCTGGATCCTGTGCCTCCTGCCCATGACTCGGATGCCCGAGCACCGTGGATGGGAGCCCATCAGGCCGGTGAGATGCACTGAGTGTGAGCACACGAAAGTGCCGACACAAGACAGGCCACAGCAGGAGGGACGGCTCAGAGCTAAGCAAGTGCTGAGCAGAGACGAGGGGGAGGGCATGCTTGAGAACAGACACAGGGCCTTACCAGCTCTGGCTGCTGCTTGGAACCCCAAAACTACCCAGACAGCACAAGGAGACAGGTTAGGGGTAAGGAAAGAGAGAGAGAAAGAGAGCGAGGCAGTAGGAGCAGCATTTGGCAACAACCAGGAAGCATCCTGACATGTCAATTAGCGTCACGTTTCTCACAGCATCACCCCGACAGGGGTCCCCAAGAATGACCCTGGAGCCTGTTCACCCCACTGAACCTGACCCCTTTCACTCCCAACTGACAGCTTTCCAGAACCGCATGAGGGAGCGCAACTCAGGAGCCTGAAATGGGGGCTCAGAGACACAAGCAGAGAAGGGGTCCCTGAGCGGGCTGGGCGAGAATCACCCTGGGCAGGCGGCGCTCCGGGCCCCTATGGAGCCCCCTCCCTCCCGCAGGGCGAGGGCGGGCTCCAGCGGCCCTGGGTCAGCCTCCATGTGAGGCGCTGACCCTCAGCTCCGGGAGGACAGGCCAGCCCAGGCCCTTGGCACCAGGTGGGGACTGCTGGGTGGCTGACCAAGATTCGAAGAAACAACAAATGCCAAGGCCCAAGCCCGCTGCCTCCGAGAGCACCGACCAGGACAGGGGGCGCTGGGCCGGGCGCAGCCCACCTGCGGCTGCTGCACACACAGCACAGAGCCCTTCCCCCCCGCCCTCAGTGTGGCCGCCGCTCCTTCCCGGGCTGCGATGGATGGGGGATGACCTCGGCCCACGGGCCCTAAGCAGGTACAGCCTCTTACCCCACTGGCTAAACCCACAGGCACCCGAAGGGACGCCTGCTGACGTGTGAGCTTGGGGGACAAATCCACGCACACAGGCCTGTCCGTGTCCAGGCTGCACACGGCAACGCCCCTCCCGAGCACACGGCCTGAGGAGGGCAGACCAGGCAGGGTCCAGGCACCGACAGAACGTCACACTAGAAGTTTTAACAGAGCACAGGATGCAGAAGCTGCCTTTGTTACCTTTTGACTTGCTTGGGATCCAAATTTTGTGGCCTGAAAGGAAAAACAAAGACAGGGCCTTTTGATCAACCGTCCCGACTCTGGCCACCAGGCTGCGTTGCCAGGGGCCTGCGACACACACTCAGTCCCAATGGCCACAAGGCAACAGCACTCACCCCACAGCAGGTCTAAGGGGCCCCGACAGCTCCGAGGGGCCCAGCAAAGCTGCCCACAACACCAGCTCCCGAAGGAGGGAGGCCATCAGATCAGGGGCACCCATGCAGCACCCAGGGCCAGGGGAGCGGGGCCAACTCCATCCTCCTTGCCCCTGGACGTGGGGTCCCCACAAGCCCACTGGTGCAGGGGTGTCTACCCCAACCCTGTCTTCACTGAGCTTTCTCACAACCCAGCCCATGCCGCCTCCCGCTCGGTGCTCAGCACAGTCCAGTCCCACCACTCGTCTCTGCCCAGCACCCAGTCACTTTCACAACAAGTGAAAAAGAAAAATGCCTGGCCGTGATGTTCCAGCTGGAAGGTGCCTGGACCCCCCCGGCCACAACCCTGTGTCAGAGATCAGGCCCTGGGGAGAACCAGCAGAGGCCACGTGGCAAAACAGGCTCCTCCCAGGGCCGGGCCTCCCTTCCACCCCACACAGGCCTGACAGGGGTGATGCAGGCACAGTGGCCCACGGTGGGGCCCTGAGAAGCGATCCCGGAGACTTCACTCCAGCCCAGAGAGCCAACCCCGTGCTTCCCACTGGTTGTTGGGGCAGCTGCCAGCACCCGGCCGGCCCATGGCCCCCTGGCTCTGGCCCTCAGAAGGCTCCTGTCCTAACCTTCCGGGCCTGTCTGCTCTGGGTCACTTGCCGGGCAGCCTCTCGTCCCTGCTCTGGGCTCCCCTCCTCTCTTCACCTTCCTCTCTCGACCACCGCCACTCCACCAGCTCACAGCCTCCCCTCCAAGCAGATATCCCCGCAGTTTCTGGCCTGTTCCTTTCCACCCAGCACTTGTCCAGGTCACTGCCAGGAACCCGAGCAGGTTCCCACTCATTTGTCCTGACAAAACCCCCAAATCCTCCCCTGGCCTCGGGCTGAAGGGCAGGCAAGGGGGAGGGAGAAAAATCCCACTGTCGAACTGCTCTGGAGATCCAGGAGAAACTCAGAGGGGCCGCAGGGCCACCACTTGCTTCACCTGGCCTGGGCAGGGGCCCGGTCAACGCTGCGGGGGAGGGGCAAATCCAGGTCACGTCCCGCCTGCCCCCCAACATGTTGCATCTTTCTGCTAAGCCTCTGACATGTGGACAATCTCCCACTACTAAAGCAGAGAACCTCCACGTGGCCTTGAGGATCTGCCACAACCCTGGGAACTCCGGCTGAGGGCAGAGTGAAGGGCCAGCAGACCAACGGTCCCTCAGGTCAGATGGGTGTGCAGCCCCGAGCATGGAAGGGAAGCCTCCTGGCCTCTGAACACCCACCACCCTCTCAGTCAGAGCCCCATCAGGACCCTTCTCCAGCTCCCAGACCGCAGAGCAGCACAGCCTGGTGGGCCCCGAGGGGCCTGGTGGCGCACTAGGACAAGCTACTCACGCCCTCCTTAGCCGCTGAGGCAAACTTGCTCGCTCCGGTGGTGAAAGTGCTCCAGCCCTGAAAGAAAGAACAGAGAAGACCACGTCAAGGCTCCATATGCCGCTGCCCGGGAAGGGGTTTTCTGACCCACCGCACCATCAGCTTGCAAAGGAGGGTCTGACCACTTCCACACCCAAGTCCAACAGGAAGGACGCGTGCAGAGGGCCCTAGGGACAGCTCACAGCTCCACTCTCCACAGAGAGGCGAGCAGACCCAGACGCCACGTACCCGTCCCTGCACCACCTCACCGGGCAGGATAGTACCTGTGTCTCTGCCGGCCCTGACTGTCACCGGCCCCCGACAGAAGGGACTCAGAAGAGCCAGGCTGGGACCACAGGGTGGGACGACTGGCCCCGCCTCCAGCCTGGGCCTGCTCCTCCTGCTGCTCTCAGTCTTCCCGCCTCCCCTCTGAGGGGCCAGGAGTCCAGCGCCCAGTCCTGGTGCCCACTCCAGAGGGACGCAGAAACTGTGGGGGCGGCTGGGGGCCACTGTACCCTGTTCTCTCCTAAACCTCCAAAATAAAGCTATTTACAAATATAAACATCTCATTTACATTCCACGTTGCCTCTTCCTCCTAAGGAAACGCAAAGGGACCCTCATACTGGGAGAGAACCACGCTCAGCCTCTTCACTAAGAATTAAAGATCTGCGGGGGGCACGTGGAGACGTGAAAACACCACGTTCGGGGCGGGCAAGGCTCTTGTAAAATAAACTCCTACACAGAAGGCTTCAGACTAAAGATTTGCCTTTCTTCCCTGGAGAAGATGCACCAACCACCGTGAGGGAAGTGACCTCGGGCTCCAGGGCTCCAGCCGGCTTCTTGCAGGCCACCCGTGACCCGGAGCGCCAAACGTGGGCGCCTCGGGGCGAAGGAAATGTTAAACAATTTTTGAGTGAGAAGCTCATTCATTTTTGGAACGATAAACATACATGGTTCAAAGACGATCTCCCTCCCCGCACACGTGGCACGGGTGGTGCCCGTGTCACCGCTGCACACACGCCCCCCTCTGCACCTCCTTGTTCACTCGGCCGGTTGGAGACCCATCCTACTGGCACAAGGGCCCTCCTCGTCTCTGTGCCCACGGCACCCAGATGACACACCGGCTGCCGCGGACCCGCCCTCCCCGGGCAGACCCTCAGGTGGTCTGCACTTCTCGGTATCACAGACAATGCTGCGATGAATAAAAATGGTTCTCAAGAAACAGAGTTTCCTTGGAAGACGACAGTTTGACCGGAGCAGCTGAGGCAGGTGAGGACACAGGCGTGGCCGAGGTCACTGTCCCCGAAGGGCGCCAGAGCCCGTGCAGCCCCTGAGCACTTCGCCTCGGCTACCAACATCTCGTCCTCAGAGGCTGGCCCACAGATGACGCCAGAAATCAGCCCGGGAGTGAGGCGGGCTTAGCTGCCGGCTGTGCCCAGCGCTCTCCCAGGAGAGAGGACCATGCAGGTCCACACAGAACCTTACCTCTTTGGAGGAAACATGCTCTGATAAACTTCAAACACATATTTGTAACTAAAGCGAGTAAATGACTGAACACATCTGGGACCAGAATAAGGTGAGCCACGTACAATTTCAGCGAAGGAGAGGGCCTCAACCAGAACAGGCAGCACGCTCTCCCAGGGCGGCCCAGCACTGCCGCATGGGGCCCAGCCCATCCATCTGCGACCCTGGGAGGCCCCTCGGGGTTGGCGCGGGACACACCACACACACACTAGGATCTGTGCACCCTCACCGAGTACAGGGACGACATGGCGCTGTTGAGGAAGTCATCTTCTCTCTTCGCAGGCGGCACCGTGTTCCCAAACCCCACGTAGCGATTCTCTGGGGCCCTGCCAGAAACACAAGCAGCTGCCGTGCTGGGATGCAGGAGGTGCCCAGAGCCCGGGACAGACGCGTAGACCGCCCAGCCGGCCCGAGGCGCCCTCTGAAGGACGTGCCGACTCCCCACACACAGGACACGCCCATGCATCTGTGGTCTGGCAGCACGCGGGAGGCGTGCTTTCCTCTGCTCTTTAAGACCCTCCTCCTGCGTCCAGCCAGAGAAGCCCCAGCAAGACACAAAGCCAGAGCACACAACCAGAGTAACGGCAAGAAGCACCAAAATAGTTTAATCTGATGGCTCCAGGGACAAAAATTCATTTACAGCCCAGGCAGATTTCAGGAAAGAAAACGTACTCTTTCTTTCTAATGTAAACGCTAGTTTTTCACTTGACTCAAGACCCCTCTTCAAACCTGGACTGGCCCGGGGCTGAGGCAGCAGGACGCCCAAACACGCTGACCCTGCACATGGGAAGCAGGGGGCCCCAGCCACCCCTGCAGGGGCATCCTGCCTGAGGGACAACCCTCCATGGCGGGGTCTGCCCAAAGCGCCCCCTGCGTCCCCCTGAGCCGCACCCTGGACCCCAAGGCCCTACCCTTGATACAAGCCGAGGTCGTCGTTCAGCCAGTCTTCGAAGGCCTTGTCCGAAGAAGCAGTCGAGCTCTGCAGCCGGCCAGAGGTTCTGAAATTGGAGAGTCAAAGGTCAGTGAGGCCAAGACAGCGAGGAGACACCCACGGGAGCCATGCGGGTCTCTGGGAGGTGCTGTCTCATCCACCTGGTCACACCCGGGCCCTTCTGAGAACAAAGCACTTGAGGCCAGGCCAGCCTCCAGCTGTCTGGAAGGTGGCTCAGGCTCGGCAGTTGAAGCCACAAGCAGCACATGGAGGCACCACAGCCTCAGAGATAGGGCCTCAACAGTGGCTCCTCGCCTGCCTGTGCCGGCAGTGAGGCCGCAGCAACACCCTGACCTCTGGGGGGGGGGGCAAGGAGAGCCACTGGGCACCCCCAGTGTAAACAGGGAGCCTTGTCTGAGAGTGGTCACCCCAGAACACCAGCCTCCAACGTGCGAGAGGACGGAGGATGTCCACCGTGGGGATCAGCTCGCCCACAGCGTGCCTATGCTCTGGGGAGGCAGGCAACCCCGCTGGGCCACGTCCCACAGAGCCGCACATGTCATGGGTACGTGTCTGGAAGGACCTGCGCTGGGCTCACACCTGAGGAGTGGGGAGATAGTAAGTTTTGTTTTAGATGTGTCTTTATTGGTTGAATTTTAAAAACTTGTATTGCTTCAGCAACCTGAAAAGTTGTTTTTCCCACTGACTTCTGGGAACACCTCACAACTGGAGTTGTTAAGACAACAGCATGGGGATCCTGAGCTACAGCTGAGACCAGGGCCAGGCCGAGAACAGCGCAGAGCCCAACCAGCAGGCCAGAGGAGCAGCTACCGGTGGGTGGTGGACGGCAGCGTCTTGGGCTGGGGCGGAGTCCAGTTCTGGGCAGGTGATGACTCCAGAGACCATTCTCCACCTTCGGCCAGAGTGGCCACCTGCCAAAGGGACACAGGGGTTAGAGAGCCTGGAACCGTCAGGGGCAGTCCACTCTAGCAGACTCTCGTGCACCCTGCACCTAGCCCCTCCAGCCTCAGTGGCCATGGGCTGGGGTCTCTGCCACGTGTGACCACCAAGAGTGGGTCTCACTGTGACTGCAGTGAACAGCAGTGCCGGCAAGTTCTTGGTCAGCAGCTCCAACCCCAAATGCCTGGGACTCACCTCTGTGTCCCCTCAAATGATGGCCCCCAGTGGGTGCTATGTTCTCCGGAGTTGTACCCAAGATGTGGAAAGGCACCTGGATGTGACACTGTCCCAGATGTTGGGGAGGAAGGCCCATCCTTCACCCCTGCCAACTACAGGTGCCTGCTTCCCCTTGGCTGGGACAAGACAGGGTGACACGTCCTGTCTGTACACAGACCGCACACGGCCTCCACGGGTGTGTCAGAGCCCACAGGAGAACCCCAACTCCTGGAACCACTAAAGCTGCCGCTGGGCAGAGCAGCCTGGACACTGGTGGTCAACGTGTCATCACCTTGTCTCTGAAGAGGGCGGCGGCTCTGCTGTTGTACTTCTCCTGCAGGGACCAGCAGGGGTCATAGTCATCCTGAGACTCCAGGAACGCTCGGAATTTAGCGTTCCCACCGGCTTTCATCTTCTCGAGCTCAACGTCCTTCCATTTGTCCATAGTAACAGAGCGCACGAAGCTAGAAACCAGAGCATCAATCTAACGATCGAGCACAGGGCACCCACGAGCCCCTCTAGGCTGTGAATCAGACGCGTGTGCTTCCTGTGACAGGGGCGCCCGGCTGTGACACCTGAGGGCACCAGGAGCTGGTGTGTGAGGTGGCCCGCACTTTCCTGTCACCTGGCTCCCGATGGCAGGCCCCTGACCATGCCTTAGGATGCCCGCGGAGCCCGAGGGCCGGGAGCATGTCCGCAGCCCTGAGCAGAGGGCACTGACCTGAGATGCACCCCGAGCCCGCGGTGTTTGCCTGAGCACTCCAGGCAGATCCAGATGCCGTAGGTCACACTCACCCACTGAGGGTTGAACGCACCACACTCAAAACACACCTGCAAAGAGCGTCACGTGTGGCTCACCCAGGCGGCTCAGGGCAGGGCCTGGGGATCCCAAAGACTCAGTGGGTGGCCCCAAGAGGGAGCAGAGGAGAGACTGGCTGTGAGATCAACAGCAACAGGGCGGGAGGGCTCTGAGGCTGCAGGCAACTTCCGAGAGGTTTGCTAACCCTAACCAAAGCATCACAGAAAAGCAGAAGCTCACATTGTTTTCATCTTGCACTCTGACTTCTTTAAGAACTTTCCTGGTTCTTGGGCTGGCCATGATGCTACAAAGGAGAAAAACAAACTTTTACAACTTACAAATAGGTTACTTCACAAGAAAATCAATTACCGCAAACACACTACAAAACATAGCTTCAGAGACATTCCGCTAAGCTGCTTAGAAACTGTAGGGTAGGGGGCCGTCCGGTGGCGCAGCGGTTTAGTTTGCGCTTGGCAGCCCAGGGTTCGCGAGTTCGAATCCCGGGCGCCCACGGACGCACTGCCTGTCAGCCATGCCGTGGCGGCGTCCCATATAAAGTGGAGGAAAATGGGCACGGATGTTAGCCCAGGGCCAGTCTTCCTCGGCAAAAAGAGGAAGATTGGCGATGGATGTTAGCTCAGGGCTGGTCTTCCTCACACAAAAAAAAGAAAGAAACTGTAGGGTAAAACCGCTCACCACAGGCAGCGGCAGGGAATCACTTACGAAGGAATCTGTTCCCCACACTCCAGAATCGAGAGCAGTTTGGATGCTCCTGGCCAACGGCAACACAATTATTAGGAATAACGTAATTATTGGTGCCACTTTGCTTAAGCGTTATGTATAATTTATAAAAGGTCCTGTCTTTTAATGAAGTTCCTAGCAAGGGGTGGTTGCTATAAAATACACAGAGATTGGCCACTACGTCTCATTTCCCACCTAAAAGGGTGACACACCAGACTGGGCAGACAGCCTTCAAAGACAGGGCCTCATGTTCTCTGCACTCCACGCCTGCCTTCCACCTCCCAGCACGGTGCAGCAGCAGCCCTGACTGACATGTGAAGTCAGTGGGAGGGTCTGTAGGTAGGTCCTCTGTGGGGCCATTGTGAGGGACGGAGGTGACAGACGGCATGGCCACAGCAGGGTAAGGACCATGGCCTATGGATCAGCAGACCTGCCTCCACGCCTCACTGGGACACTGCTGGGGAACAGCAGCCACAGGCTCAGGCTGAAGGGAAAAGCCATTGATTTCTTTACAGATCTCCTAGCTTTCGCAAAGTTCAACTTCAACTGGTGGCCCACTGAATTCATGACCAGGAAAATCGATACAAGGCTCCAGCTGGAGGAAGCGGGTGGGTGCCAAGCAGTGCTGGACGTAAATTACCACCACTGGTCCTGCACACACCGCCTCTGACCGGACCTGGGTTCTGGGCCACCTCTACGGCCACCAGCCCACAACTGAGGATTTTGCCTCTCTGAAGCTCGCCCTGCTCTCACTTGTGAATGGAACCTGTGAGCTGTTCCCTCTAACTCACAGGGCAACACACATCCTCTGAGAACGCTCTAGAACTAAGTGGCAGACTGCTGTAGTTCTCTGTGCTTCGAGACGTCCTACTGAAACCATCGGATCTTGAATGTAAACACCTGAACACACACTCCTGCCCAGTACTCGGCCCCTGGCACGACTCCTTCAGGTGGATGCTGTCATCACACTGAACAGTCTACTCATCCACAGCTTGAAAGGCAGAAACGGGGAAGACACCCTTGGAGAGAGGTCCTGGTGGGTTTGAGTTTACAAAGCCCTTTGCACACATTTGTCTCATGACAGCCCCAGGAGCGCCCCATGTGGGGTGGTGGGCAGAGCTGACACACACACCTGCCTGATACAGGTCTCCACACCAGGCCCCGCACACTCTCCAGAGCTGTGCTGGCCCTCAGAGGCTCATGTTCTGGCCAACAGGACACAGGCAAACAAAGTCAGAACTGGGGTGAGCATGCTGTGAATTTCTAATTGTGTAAAGAAAGGCACAGTGCTTGTCTGCAGAACCACCAGAGAAGATACACAAAAAATAAACGACCTGGCTTGGATTTATAAGAACTTCCCTCAGTGACTGGTTTTGGATGTGAGAATCGTCAAGTTCTCAGAAATGCTAAGTTTAATACACAAAACCAAGTATCTCCTAGCTTTCAAGACCATTAACATGGTTTATCTTGAAAAATAACGCAAGAACTCCTGTTTTAATGCTTGAAACCAGGATAGTATGAGGCAGTTCTTTCTGCAAGTGGATGTAACTTCAGTAAATGTTGAGCCAAATGAGGCCACTTTTCTTAGTTCCCTAAGTAAGCCACTTGTCAGACTGCAGCACGTTTGGTCCTCACATTGGGACCTTCTCCACGTGTGAAATGACAAGGGATGACTAAAGGACACTGCCAAGTCCCCAGGGCTGTTACACAGGGGACAGGCAGAAACTGTAACCCTCTTTTTCAAAAACCGTTTGAGAGCCCCCCCCCCCCGCAGTTGTGTCTAAGCATAGCCCTTTCCATTCTGACAGATTATTCCTGAACCTCCGCAGGGCTCGGTCCGGAAAGGACGCCAAGCACACCTAAGAGCTCATTACCCCCTCCACTGTTCCTGCCGTGTTCCCTATCACAGACAAAGCCACAGAAAGATTAAACCCCAGCCGAACGAGCAGTTATTTCTCAAAATTGGTGGTTTGCAATGAAGGTGTTTGCCAGTTCGGACAAGCATAGTTCTTCTACCCAAATCCACGTCAGCTGAAAAGACACGTTCAAGCCCCTTGCTGGCCTCTTCACCCTCCCCCGACGACGCCCGGCAAAGGGTGGGGAGGACAGGGGACGCGAGCTGGCCGAGGCTGCGCTTCCGAGCAGGCGGACCCCGACCTCCCAGGGACGGAACCCCCTTCAGACCGGCCGAATGGACGCTGTGTCCAGGTCCTGGGGCCGAGGGAGGGGCCGAGGCAGGGCTGGCTGCCCCCGGAGGGTCGGGGTGGGCAGGGCCGCGACCCGTGGAGGGTCCAGAGCCAGAGGGGGCGGCGGGGGCGGCTTCAGGGGAGGGAGGGTGGGGGTCGGGGGGCGTCCGCCCGGAGGGGCCCGCGGACGGCCGGGGGAGCGGGGAGGGCAGGGCGGGCGCTTCCAGGTCGGGGTTCTTGGAGGTCTCGGGCGGCGCGCTCACCGGGCGGGCTCGATCCTGCGCGCCGGAGCCAGACGACGGTCCTGGAGATGTCCTGAGGGGTCCACGCCGGGGTCGGGCGGGGTCGGGTCGGGCAGCGCCACAGCCGCACGGAGGACGCGCCGGCCGCCCACCCCGCCGCCACCAGCTTCCGGCTACGTTGCACCGCGCAAGGCATCACGGGAAGCCGGGGGGCGGGACTTCCGCCTCTGCCCCCGGCCGGAAGCGCGGCCCCGCCCCTGTCGCCATGGGGACGCGTCCCGGTGGCCCAGCGGGAACAGAGCCGGGCCCGGCCCGCGCCGACGCTGCGGTGGGCAGGCGGCCCGAGCGGACCGCCCTGGAGCCGCGTCGTCGGGCGGGGCCTGCAGACTCCGGCGCTGCTGTCCCGGGCAGGGCGGGAGGGTCAGCGACGGGTGTCGGAGCGGATCGTCCGAGGGACCGCGGTGCCCCCGCTTTCGGAGGACAGGACAGTGCGTCCGGTGCATCGCCAGGATCCTGACGAGAACCTGACGGCCTGCTCAAAGGAAGATGCTCAAGGACGGCTTGTTGACCAGGGGGCTGATTCGGGAGGTGTGGACGGGCTCTGGGAAACCACGGGAATTCTGCCAGAACCGGGACTGGAGCAGCAGATCTGTGACGTCAACAGGCTCCACGGAAAAGGGGGAGGTTCCCGGACTCGGGAAGGACAGAGTCCTTAGGCCCGCTGTCCCTGCAGAGCTGTCACCCTTGGTTGAGGGCATCCCCAGCCCAAGGTGACCCAGCAGGGAAGCCACGGGAGTAAACACCCTGGCCTCTCGGGCCTCTCGTCCTCTGAACTCCCGATTTTGCCTCCCATTGTCCGAGCCCGTTGGTGCAGAAGAAGGTGGTGGTGGGGGAATGGGTATGGAGAGGCGGCCTGAGAGACGGAGCAAGCGCCTCACGTAATGCAGCCCTTGCAGGCAGGCTGCAAAGCAGCGTGAATAGCGGGATCCCAAATATATGAAAATATGACTGTAGAAAGGGAACTGTTAAAGTGATTATCTCGGCTATAATTGCAAGTGACTTTGGGTTTTACTTTGTGCTTTTCTGTGTATTCCACATATTCTTCATGGGTCTGTATGACTTTCAAATGATCAAGTATAAACATTTTTATTGAGGTATAATTTACATTAAAAAATGTACAGTTCAATGAGTTTTGACAAATATACCCCAATGTAACCTCCACCACAATCAATTCCAGAGCATTTCCATCAGAGGCAACCACTGTGCTAATTTTGTCCCCATATCTTAGTTTTGTCTGTCCTAGAACTTCATATAAATAGGATCATGTACATGTACTCTTTTGAATGGCTCCTTTCACTTAACATAATGTTTTTAAGATCTATCCATGTTGTTGTATGTGTCTATTGTAGGTATTTCATATAAATGTCTCATATAATATGTGACCTTTTGTGTCTGGCTTCTTTCACTAAGCATCATGTTTTTAGACTCATCCATGTTGTAGCGTGTGTCAGCACTTCATTTCTCTTTATGGCTGAATAGTATTCCATTAAATGAATATACCACTTCGCTTATCCATTCACATACTGGTTACTGGGATCATTCATAAGTTTTGGCTATTGTAAATAAAGCTGCCCTGAAATTCATTTATAAGTCTTTTTGTGGGCATATTTTTTATTTCTCTTGTTTAATTACTTAGAAGTAAAATTGCTGGGAGATGGAGTAGGTGTATGTTGAACTTACATGAAATGGCCAGCCTTCCAAAATGGTTGTACCACTTTACGCTTCTACCAGCAGCATGAGAGTTCCAGTTGCTCCACATCTTTGTCGACACTTGGTATTGTCAGTCTTTTTACTGCAGCCCGTCTAGTGGGTGCAGACTGGTACCTCAGTGCCTTTCCCTCCATTGTTGGTTGAAAGCTGCCCTGGGTGCTTATTTTAACCTCCCGGGACTTCCACCCTGCTCCGTGCCCAGCTGAGCAGGAGCACCCTCCTCCAACCAGAGGAAATCCTCAGGAAGGAGTCACTAGTTCTCCCAGTAAGCAACCACTGGCATTCATAGATATGACAAGGGCTGAGGTGATGTGAACAGGGGCCAATGGGGTCTACACAAGCGGCAATACGAGACTGTGTAGATTCAGCACAAGATCTTATGGTTGGGACTGTGTGGGCTCCAAAAGTTCCAAGAGTGAGAACTATGTGCTGGATTAGTTACTGTGGGCTTCCTGGAGGAGGCAGGCTGTGAAGGATGAGATGTAGAAAAGGAAGAGAGAAAAAGTGAAGGCATTCCTGGAAGGGGCACATCTGGAGCCAGCATCTGGCACTGGGTAGACCAAAGAACCAGTGGGGGCTGAATTTTCATTTCTGATCATAAAGCAAAGAAGTCAACCCCTACTCCACCTCTGGCTCTGCGAGGTCTGGGGCTATAGTCACCCCCAGAGTGAGGCCCACGTCCCCAGAGCCAAGGCCAGAGGGGTGGCTCTTCCAAGGACAGGGCAAACCCGCCCGCCCACAGCATCTGCGTCAGCCTCTGCCTTTCTCTGTGGTCTCAGGGCTTGTACAGGGACCAAGTAACAGATAGGAAAAAACACTCACTGACAACGGCAGAACCTGGGCAAGAAAGTGGTGAATGGTGCAGAACATGTAGCTGCAAGTTGAAAACGTTTTATTTCTCCATATAAAATATTTAGATAATTTGTTTTTCTTTTAGAACCACCAGCAGTCCATTAATTTTCACTTATAGTAACGTGATCATCTTTGCGGTTTCCTCCCTGGGGATCTTGAAGTTCTTGATGTGAATAAAACTGAAGGGAACACGAGGTGGTGAAATGAAAGTGTCAGAGTAAATGGCTCTGCAGTGCTGGAGGGCTCTTGGTGCCAGCCTGGGCCACAAGGTGAGCAAGTCAGACAGGAAGGCAGGTCATCTGTGAAGTCGCCATGGGATCTGGGGCAAATCGCTACTTTTCCTGGACTCAGTTTGCCCATGGGTGAAAGGATGCCTCCAATTCCCCTTTCAGGCTAGGGGCCCACGTGTCCTGAGTGCTTGCCAGAAGCCAGGGCCCAGACTTGATAAAGATCTCCTTTAAACCACACCACCATACACGCTCTTTCTGATATGAACCCATTGTTCAGATGGGGAAACTGAGGCACAGAACAGATGAGTAATTTGCCCAAGGACGAAAAGGCAGTAAGTAGTGGAGCTAAGGTTTGCACCAGCTTCTGTAACGTCCTCCTCAGAGTAGAAGAAGGAGGGTGTGGGGAGCCGGGCGTCCGCTTGGGGGAGGCATGTCCTCTGATCAGGAAACTCAGCACCAGTCCAAGGCCAGAACCACAGTAAGTTCATTCCAAACACATGCCAGTAACAGAAAAGTCAGGGGACCATGAGCACTGGTCAGCAGTGGCCCTGTCTGGGTCCCACAGCATGGTCAGCCAAGTCCACGGTGTCCAGCCAGCTGCTGGCAGCGGTGGCAGAGATTGAAGAAACAGTTGGGGCTACTCAGTGCTGGTGAGGGCTGTGTGTGTGCATGTGAGTACGTGTACACGTCTGTGAGCGTGTTTGGGTTTGCACATGTGTTCAGTGTGCACATGTGCGCATGTGATGTGTGCATTGCTATGTGTGCTTGTGTTTAGGTGCACGTGTGTGTGCATGTGCTCACGTGGATGTGTATGCTTGTGCTTATGTGTATTTGTGTGCATTTGGTGTCCATGTGTCCATGTGAGTGGTGCAGACCTGTGCGTGGACTTTGGGCGTATGGGTCTGTTCCTGAGGCTTGTTAGGCTCAGGGTCCTCATACTGGGTCCCCCATCTGCACAGAGAAAACAGGTGTGGTTTTGGGGTGTGTCCCAGGGTGGGTGCTCTCCAGGGCTTCCCAGAGAGGCAGGTCCGGCCCTAACTGCTTTGCACAGCTGCAGAGGCCTGCAGCTCAGAGAGGCTGAGAGACCGACCCAGGTGGTGGCAGCAGCGCAAGGATGCGGTCCCAGGCCATTCCCACCCCAGAAGCTCGGGGGTCAGCCTCGCTGGAATGTCACCCGGTGCCACATGCAGGCACACCCCAGCAGCAGCTCGCTTGAGTTCCTGTGCATGGCTGTTCCTGCTTTCCCTCACTGGAGCGCTGCTCCGCCGGTTCTCCCAGCGCGGCCTGAGGGACTGTGTCCCAGAAACCCCGCGTGGCCACCGGGGGCGATGTGGGACCGTGCACTCCTGCCGCCCACCCAGTTATGCGGTGGCTCACTGCCTGTATTTGAAGATTCACCCAGCCTGCGGCCAAACAGGAGCCTGGGGCATGGCAGGACCAACGGGGCATCTTGAAATGACTTTCTAATTGCATCAACTGACCAGGGCTCCAGGGCCACCAGGAGAGGCAGGGCCTGGCCTTGAGTGTCACCAGAGCCCTGTGGACTCAACTCATCTTGAAAACCTCTCCTATGTTGCGCTCAGCTCGGAGGCCACAGGCCGACCTCACCTCATGTCCAGAGGCGTTTCCCACAGATGTTCAGGGAGCATCTTGGTCGTGCAGACCCTCTCTGGCCTCCAGGGAGCAGTTCAACCCACCTTGAAGCTGACAGGGCCTCCGGTTCCACGAGAAGCAGCTCATCCTTCTTATCTCCTGAGAATTGTTTAAAGGAAGATACAGCCCACAGACAAGAAAGGAGGGCCCTCAGTCAGAATCGTCCATCCCAATCACACAGAGTGAGCCTACTGTTTGCTAGGTGCTGGTGGCAGGAGACCAGATGGATGCGGGGGCCTGTGCCCCCACCTCACAGGCACTGGGACGTCAGTGATGATGAGCTGTGATAAAGGAAGTGCTGGGTCGTGGGGGCAACACCATGGGGCCCGGGGTGGTCTGGGGATCTAGATGCTTCGTGTCAGACATTTGAGCCAGATCCGAGAGAGGAATTGAGACCCTCCTGGGTGCCAGGGCTCGTGATGGGAGGCCCACAGAAATAAAGGGACATGCAATCCTTACTTCCCATCACCCACTTCTGTTATTTGTTCCCCGTAGTGTGTCAATATCACAGCAACATGCACAGTGTGGAGCTCAGGCACCCTGCTCTTCCTGATGCAGAAATTCGGGGAGCCAGGGCAGGACCCTGTGCCAGTCAGTGCTGCCCCGTGCAGGGTTCTGGAGCACAGTGGGTGCTGCAGTGCCCACCGGATTCCCTACCCCACGGTGCACCCACCTCAGGGGTGGGCCTGTAGGGCCCATGGCTCACAGCCACCCCCTTCAGCGTGGCCCTCCTCCAGGTGCACCCCACCCCCCAGACCTCAGGCAATGACTGACGAGTGGTGGGGAGGGGGCACAGGGGACCAGCCCTTGTCAGTGGGTGGGACGGACCACTTCCTGCTCCAGAGCCCCCACCCCCTGGGGTCAGATTGAGGCTGGTCTCCAGCAGAGACCACCTCCTTTGTCAGCTTCCCCTGCCCCATCCTGCCTCCCCCAGCCCTTCTCCTGAGACCCCTCCCAGTGGATCACTGCACAGGCGTCCCCGCTCAGGCTCTGCTGCCAGGGAACTGACCTAAGCCCTCCAAGCTGACATTCTGGTTGCCATTTGCTGTGACAGATGCCACACTTCTTAGTGGAGGTGGGGGAGGGGCGGGTACATACAGTGAAGGACATTTTCTCCAGAACCGTCTCCTTCATCACCTCCCAGTCACCAGCTTCAGCCTGGTCACTCTGAGCCACAGCCAGAAAGAGCCCAACCACACTGGGTCACTCCTGGGTGCAAGAGCTGGTGTCACGTGCACCATTAGTCTGTACAGGCCCAGGCTGCTTCCCTGTGGTTCTCCTTTCCAGCCTCAGGCGTGAAGGCACAGGCTCAGAGAGGTACAGTGTCTCACACAAGGTCACACAGCTGGTGTGTGGTACTGTGGGGACTAGACCCAGGTTTATGGGACGTGGAACCGCAGTGTCCTCCAGCCCCTGGGTTTGCCTTCCTGCGTCAGTACATAATCCATTCAAGGTTTCCTATCCAGGACTTCTTTCTGCTCAGACCCCAGCTCAGCATCGTCAGTCTTCGGAATGAAGTCCAATCACCTGAACTTGGCATTGCAGGCCCCCCGAGAACTTGGATTCTGGTCTGGTCTCTGCCCTGCCCCTCCAGTCCCAGTACTCGAGCCCCCCCCCCCCACCGAGTGTTCTTCCACCCTCCCCCCTCCACTCGTGGGAATCCTGCTGATTTCTCTGGGTCCTCCTCCATGCAGCCTGCCCTGCTCTGCCCCATGGTCTGGGAGTTGCTGGAGGGCCAGCCCATGTCCTCGACCTCTCCCTGTCACTCAGTGCGCCCCACAGGGTCTCACGCAGAGGCGGCTCCCTTGGCCCAACTGCTGGGTCCTGCTTGGCTGCCAAGATCACAGCAGGTTCAAGCCAAGATGGGCAGGAACAGGCTGAGGCCTGGAGAACCTACTGGTCCAAGTGGACGGGCATCCCCAGCAGAGGCCTCACGGGGTTAGAAGGACACACTCTGTTGCCCCAGGGCGCCATGCAGGGCCCCTCAGTCCCCGTGCAGGCCCTCCAGAGGTGGCCAGGACAGCAGTTTGGGGTGGCCCTGCCCAGACAGGCTTTCTCGCATAAACATACACAAGGCCTCATTCTTCCACTGGCACTTGGCACCTCGCCCCGTGGGCACCTTTCCCTCGTCCGTCTTCATATTGGAACCTCGTTCATCCTAACTGCGGATATGAATAATTCTCTAACTGCCCTCTAGTGGAGAGCGGGGTTCTATGACCATCATTATCATTATTGTCTTTATTCTGCCTCACCATTGCAGTTGTACCAGACATCTGTGTACAGTGGTCTCTCTGCATTCATGTGAGGGTTTCTATGGCGTCAACCTCTAGAAGTGGAAGCCCTGGGTAAACGCTGGTAGATTCTACCCAATTGTTCCCCAAACCTTTGTACTAAATGCCCTGATGTGAGCACGCCCATTTCTCACGAGGATTCCTATTTAAGTTTTCATTTCCTTAGTGGTGGCGGAACCGAGCTCACGTGACTGGACAGTATGTCCCTCCCGAGGACCCTGTGATTGTTCTCTGCTCCTTTTTGTCTTCTGTTGATCACCTTCCACCACCAGGTCCTTCCTGAAACGGCTTTGTCCCGCATCTGGAGAGAAGAGCGCGGAGGTGGCTCAGGTCTGCCCAGGCTGGGGCTGCCACGCACCTGGCCTCTGGCCTGCTGGGTGGTGGGACTCGGCCCCAAGTGGAGAAGGGCCTGGCTGGCCCCAGACCCATCTGAACCCCTGCCACTGCCTCTGAATGATGCACAGGAAGAACTGGGGCCCGGGACAGAAGGAAATGGAAGGGATGTTGGGACATGTGGCCCTGCTAATTCAAGAGCCTGTGCATCGCTCCAGAAGTGCAACTGCTCCTGAAAATCCTCAGCTATCATTCTGTCCTAAAACACCAAGGAACTTGCAGCTGTGCTGAATGACACTTGGTCACACTGGCTAAGGAGTCACAGCCAAGAATGTGTTGAGACTGGGCCAGCTTCTCAGATTGCAAGCCTGAGGGCTCAGATCCAGTGCTATGACAGTAAGGACCCACACACCCCTGACTCAGCCCTTCCATGCCGATCTTAGTCAGGAATCTTTCTAGATTCTAGTTGCTAGACACAGAAGATCCAACCCCAAATGGCCTAAACAACAAAGGGAAGTCATTGATTCATGTGATGAAAAGTCCAGCAGTAAGTTGGCTTTCAGGCAAGACTTGATCCAGCAGCTCAACAATATTGCCGAGAACCAGGTTTCTCTCCGTGTCTTTGCTCTGCAGTTCCGTCTTCACCCTAAGGTCCCAAGAGGCAGCTCCTGAGGCTGCAAGCTCCCTGGTTTGCATCCAGTGGGAGAAAATGGCTTTGTACCAGCATCCCAGCCAAAAGCCTGATTCACTCTGATTAGACTAGTGCAGGTCATGTGTCTACTTCTAAGCCAATCACAGGCCGGAAGCTGACCTGTGGCTTCTAGGCCCTGAGCTCCAGCCCTGGGGCCCCATGGAGAGGGGGGTTCCCCAGGACTACAAGGACCCCCAAACAGAAGTCTTAGGTGTTGGGGAGCCAGAGGGCAAGACACTGGAGAGCAAGGAGTCCACAAACCTGCTCTGCGTGGCTGCCTCCACACTCCCAGGGACCAGGCGAGCTTGCCCCGTGGCAGAGGTTGAGGTGGGGTTTTCGTGACTCCCCTGTATCTTCGGGGCCCAGCATGGAGCCAGGCTGCAGACAGCCGGTGTGGTCCAGATGCTGGTGAGGGATGGGCCGGGCTCTGCCTGTCTCTTCTCTCTCAAGCCTGGCTGCTGCTGGAAAGGAAGGAGGAACAGGTGCAGGTGGACAGGTGGATCATCCAAGAGGCAGGAACTTGGCCTGGAGTGGGGAGGGAGGGGGTGTGTGCAGGGAGGACCAAGGAAGAGAAGTAGAAGGGGATGCATGGGACTGTGAGTCCAGATGTGGACGTGTTGAGTCTGGGGCACTCAGGGAGCACCCCACAGGCTGTGCAACACCCTAGGAGGGACAAAGAGCTCTGGGTTTCAGGTGGACACAGGAGCTGGTGCCTATGGGGAGGCTAAGAAGGGACGCCCCCAGGTTGGGGGAGAACTGGGGACAGCGGCTACCTGACTCACACTGACCCCGAGGCCCACTCAACCAATGGGGTGAAAATCAGGCCTGGAGAGGACTGCAAACCACAGCGCAATCTAGTCTGGGCCTGAGCACGCTCCTGGTCAGCAGGAGGCCCAAGACCCGGGCCAAGGTGGGGCTTGAGCGTTTATCCTCCTGTGTTCCTGCCTCCTGGGCACGCTCCTGCTGTGAAATCACATCACACAGGGAGCCTGCGGGGCAGCAGCTGGCTGTGCTGATTGTCCGAGATCCTCCTCCCGGGCGCCTATGCTGCTCCTCCCAGTGGCCAGGGTGGGAGCCCCCTCCCTGGAGTCACGAGACCTGGAGTCGCATCCGCCTCTGCCAATTTTGAGCTGCAGGGCAGTCACTTAATACGTCTGAGCTTCAGTGTCTTCATCTGTAAAATGGGAGCATTGATGGTCCCTCCCTCCAAGGATTCTTGTAAATTCATCAAGGTGGTAGGAGGATGATGGGGGGCAGAAGGAGGCCACTGCTACAGCTCCTTGCTAGTGCAGAGAGGGGCCTCTGGGCCTCCCTGTCACCAACGGTCCCCGCATGCAGAGACAGAGAAGCCGTTTCTTCCTCAGGCAAAATAAAACTAATGAAGGCAGGAAGAACATGCAGCTGCTGGACGTTTCCTGTGCTTCCAAAGCCGAGAATGCAGTCGGAGGGGTCATTTTGTTACCACACCAGGTCCGTTTTTGCCCGCCGCCCAAAAGCCAAACACCAAGACGACGAGATTACAGCAGAGAGAGGGTTTAATAATCACAAGGCAGCCAAGTGAGGAAACAGGAGGATGAAGCTCAAATCCACTTCCCCGAAAATAGGGACTCAGGGGTATTTATGGGGTAGGGGGCAAGGTGGTCAGAAATGATCGGAGGTGAGGAGAGATGAGGTGATTGATGATGTGCGCAAGTGTAGTCAGGCTTCAAGTCTCCTCATAGGAGGCATGTCCACAGAATGGCTGCGTTAGCATGCCCTGAGGGTAGAGTTTTAACCTCTTGATGTCAAAAGATCGCTTATCGGACATACATCTCCGTGGGCCCAGTTGATGAGTTGGTGGTCTCAACCGGCCTGAGGTGGGCAAGGGGCTCCAACTCCTAAAAAAACTCAAACTCCCATTACCATGGTGACCCCGGCCCCACGGAGATGTTATCCGTAGGAACCTAGTGGAAGTCAGACAGCGTATTGCCTGAACAGCACAATTAACAACGGGTAAGTTTATCATTCAGATTTAGTCCTCACCTTCCGTTCTGATAAGTTTCTAGGTAAGGCCATCTCCCCTTCTTCCTGGTACCGGGAAGAGGATACCTTTACAAATGGAGATTTCCTTTACTAATGTAAATGTCTCTTAGAACGGTAACCAGAACTAAGAATGGCTTAGCAGGGACTCTCCCAGATGCCCCAAGATGTCCATGGTGATGGCCTGTTCTGGGGACAGGCCTCCCCTCCCAAACTGTTTTGGTCAGTTAGTGGGGGTGGGGGTCAAAGTGTCTTTCCGGCAGAGACATATTTTGAGGTGGCCAATTCTGATCCCCCCACCCCGTTACTAGCTGCTTAATCATCAATGGCCAACTGTCTGTCGGTGTCACTTTCTGAGTCCTTCCCAGTGCTTCCCAAACAGCAGCTTGATATGATGTTCGTGTGCCGTCTGGGAATCATAAGGCCGAGGCCTCCATCGAGAGGGACCGAGACAGAGGGATAGAGAGAGAGAGCAAGAGAGACAGAGACAGAGACAGAGAGGGAGAGACAGACAGGAGAGACCCGGAGAGGGACAGAGAGACAGAGAGAGAGAAAGAGGAACAGAAAGAGAGAGAGGGAGAGACAGACAGGAGAGATAGGGAGAGGGGCAGAGAGAGACAAAGAGGGAGAGACAGAGACAGAGAGGGAGAGACAGAGAGAAGGAGAGATAGGGAGAGGGACAGAGAGGAGAGACAGAGACAGAGAGGGAGAGACAGACAGGAGAGACAGGGAGAGGGACAGAGAGACAGAACCTGCAGAGAACCCAGCTGAGGGAGGGCAGCGCCCGGGCCTGCAGACCCACTTCCCTCCTCCTGGTTTTTCCACTGTTGAACGCGCCAAGTGCTTCAGAAAGACACCGCAGCCTGGCTTCCCCCTCTGGTCCCTGAGATGCTGACAGCAACGACGGGGGTCTCTAAAGAGGCCTGCCGATGTGGCCCCTGGACGGCTGCCCGGCCCCTGGGCTCTCCTGGAGAGGGTCTTGGAGCTCCGGGCCAAGCCTGGACTGCTGGAGCTCTGTGTCAGGATTGGGGCAGTGACCCGTCTCCTCCCTCTGAGCACCTCACATGGGCGTCACCGGCTTTCTAGGACGTGCAGCGGGGGCTCCTGGGGTTTAATGCCTCATCTGTCACCCGTCCTGCTGGCCAGCACCCTCGTGAGGCACTGGAAGTGTTTGTCACTCACCTGAAAAAATACAGGGACCAGCTTGGTGCCTGTTTCCATCTGCGGCGCCAGCCAGCACTGACCATTGGTCTCCACTCCCTGTGCTGTGCAGCCTGTGGTGCTGAGTTTGCTCCTGGACAGGAAGCCCAGGGGGCTCTGAGGCCTGCTGCTCAGTCCTTTGCAACTTGCGTGACTCTAGGGATGGCAGTCCGCCTCCTGAAGATGCAGGTGAAGATGTAATAGGGGCCTGTTTCCTGCCTCATCCTTTGCTCCCAGCTGTGTGACCTTGGCCACAGCTTCCCTCCCTGAGGCTCAGCTTCCTCCCCTGGAATGAGGGTCACGTCACCGCCCTGGGGCCCGGGCTGTGGGAGAGCATTAGACAAAGCAAAGAGCCGGTTTGCTGGCCCCTAACTGGGGGACTAGACTCGGGGGTCCCTGTTAGCCCAGCTGTTATTAATCTCTTAATTAATGCTCTTAATCTCAAATTCGCATGCCCAATGCCCAGCAAGGCAAACACTGAGACATCGGTGCTTGGAGATAAAGATTTGTTCGAATTGGCCAAAACGAGTAGGTGGGAGCCTGGGTTCCCTCAAATCCACGTCCCCAAGAACAGAAATCAGGGGAGTTTGATACAGCTTGGCAGGAGGGGCTTCAGAGAAACAAAGGGGTCACTCCGATAAGCCTCTGGGCAGTCTGACATCTGGGCTTCAACAGCTGCTGAGGGCCAGCCACTCGGTGATTGTAACCTCAAGGAAGACATTATCTCTCCTGCAAAACAAGCTCACAATCCTCTGGAAAGTACGCTCACAAATCCTCAAGACCCCCGAGTCACCCCTCAAGTTATACTGGAGAAAACAGCAAATTGATTTAATACCTACAGTACCCTGAGGTGCCCGGCCCCATTACCCCTCGTAACGATGGCCTGTTATGATGTGACAGTGGCACACCGGCCGGGGAAGGTCGGGATGGGATGTGCAGTGCTGGGGCCATGCTGCGGGGTGGACGAGACGAGCTGGGCAGACCCTGGGCTCTGAGCTTCCCCTGCTCTTTCAGTGCCCAGGGGATCTGAGCTCCAGATCAGCTCTGTGGCCCAAAACCCACCCCTGCCCCGGGCCAAGGGAGGAGGCCGCGGGGCCCTGCTGCCCCATGCTGCTGTGTGTCTCACCCTCTCTGTTCACATTTACATCCCTCTTGGCCGCAGCTCCCCTTTGCCCGAAGGCTGGACACCAGAGAGCAGGGGGGCTCGGGGCTGCGCCGGGATGACCAGAGACGGAGGGCACGTCTTGGCTTTCTGCTGTCCCTCAGTAGAGCTGCGAGGGACGCAGCCAGGGGCGCCCACCAGCCGAGGCCCAGAGTGCAGAAAGCTCCGCAAGGACGGGGGCCAAGTTCCCCTCCGCACCCTAGTGCCACAGACTCGGGCTGGAGGGGAAGGAGGCGGGTTCCATGGCATGAGACGGTGTCAGCGCATGGGCTCCTCCAGGAGACTGTGGCGGAGGAGGAAGTCAGCGGAGGCCTGGGGGCTGGGAGGGGGGCATGTGCCAGCAGCTGTGGGGGCTCCCCAAATTAATACCTCATAGGGACAGACGCCCCACATATGCATGCAAACCACTGTGACCTTGTTAGTCCAGGTCCCGTGGGAGCCGCACGAGGAGGAGAGGTGTGGAGCTGCGGGAAGTGCTGGACAAGCTGCTCTGAGACTGGGGGTGGGGGCAGACCTGCGGAAAGGAGGGACAGAGAGCCCCGCTCAGGGTTCTGCCAGCAACAGGAACCCCCTCGACCACCTGTAGCTCAGAGGGAATTTACAGGGAGGACAAAGGGAGCACGGAGAACAGGCTGGGGGAGACAGACTAGCCGGCTACCGGGCTCGCACACTAGAGCTGCTAGCCACTGGGAACACGGGGTCACCTCACAACCCACAGTCCCAGGAGAGTGACTGACTGGCCTTGCTCGGCCTAGCGCCGCCCCTTGTCTGGACCAGCCCAGAGAGAGCGGTCTGTACTGCCAGCCCCAAGGGCACTATCAATGTCACATTCTCCATGAGGCTGTGTGTGCACAGCCCGTGTGGCCTCAGGGAAGACCTACCAGTATGATCCATATGAGGAGAGGTGATTCCCCAAAAGGAAAGTGGGGTACTGTTGGGAAAGAGGGCCTCAAAACTGAATTGTGTCTGCCTCAGAGAACTGATGGCTGGGGTGGGAACAGGGATTTTGGGCTAAAGAACCATCAGAAGTGGTGAGGGGGACATGGTGTGTGCTGTGGGGTCAGGAGTGGGGGCCACACTGAATGGGGTGGTTGGGTCTGGATGGGTCCAGAATTCCAAGGGTCCGAGGTTTGGAGTGGGCATGGCTGCATCTACTCTGAGGCCCCAGGGAATGGGAAGTCAGCTCCAGGAAATCCGGGGTGCAGCCTGCCTGGGAGAGCCCAGGCACCCTGAGGTTCAGGGGCACAAGCCCTTCCATGTGGGAAATGTGTCCGAGTGATGCTGCTGGGGTGGGGACCATCCCCCAGGACTGGACTGTGGGCTGGCCCAGGCCAGAAAGGGGCTCCTCCTTTTCGCTTTTCTGCAGGAACTGGAAACCGGCCAGTGCTATTTTCTTTTAAAGGAAGAACAGAATCAACGGTTCTGCTGGCGGGTACCTTTCATCTGGTGGGGATGAAGGGGTCAGGCTGTCCTCTGTGCACAGTTCTGGGGATCGGCCTTTGTTCTTCTGGGAGTGTTTGTTGATCGTTAGAGATTTCATCTGAAAATATTTGTGCACAGGGCAGTTTCTGTTGCTTTTGGCACACGGGGACCTCAAGGCATTTTGATAGTGGATAGGCTGTGAGCTGACCCCACACGGGCCTGGTGGACACGGCGCCCTGGCCGGCAAGGGGGTTTTTCCTGTTGTTTCTGCTGTGAGGGGCTGGGCTCTGCAGGACAGCACCCCAGAACCTCAATCCTGCCTCTCCAAGTGCAGTGGTTGATGGTGGCCCCCAAAAGATATGTTCCTAATGCCTGGAACCTGTGAGTGTGACCTTATCTAGAAAAAGGGTCTTTGTAGATGTGACCGAGTTAAGGATCTCCACGTGAGATTATCCTGGATGACCCAGGGGACCCTAAATGCCATGACAAGTGTCCTTGTAAGAGACACGAAGGGGAAGGACAGACAGAGAGGAGAAGCCCGTGAAGGTGGAGGCAGAGACAGGAGTGATGTGGCCACCAGCCCAGGGACGCCTGGAGCCACGAGAGCTGAAGTCGAGATCGGATCCTCCCCTGGAGGCTCCAGAGGGAGCAGGACCTTGATTTTGGACTTCTGGCCTCCAGAACTGTGAGAGAACAAACTTCTGTTGTTTAAGCCACCCTGCAGCCCTCCCCCGGGGCGTTCTCCGAGCAGGATTGCTCCCCCAGGAAAGAAATGGCCCCGAGTTCCTCCTTGGAGCGTCCGCTTTCACCCTCTGGAAATCAGAGGCGCCTCCCCGTTGTCCCAGCTCTGCCCTGCAGATCCCAGAGGCACGGCTTCCTCCTGATCTGCTGTCCATGCAAGCCCGTGGGCCATGTGGACGTTCCCGGCCTCATTTTGACGACTGAGGCAGCCTTGCCCAGTGGTCAGGCTCCTGTCCATTCCCCCAGCCCCTGGGTGGTCTGTCAGGGGCCTGGAGACAGCCCTCCTCTGCTCTCTGGTTGTGACCATGGTACTGAAGTTTCCTGCTGCCCCAAGTCCGGCCTGGGCGACAGGGAAGGGGCGCTGACTGGGGCGTTGCTGTCTGGGAGTCGATGTAAAATGGAGATCTGGCCCCATTCAGTTTTCAAGAACCATAATCCTCAGCCAGAAGAAACGTGAAAGGAGATGTTAGGTTAAAATCTCGCCTCCTAGAGGTGGCCAAGTCCCAACACTGCTCTGTGCTTCCCACAGTGTGACCTGGGGTGAGTCATAGCCTTGTCATCTGTAAAATGGGCACTCTGCACCCCAGGGGGCCCACCGCCTGGCCACAGCAGTGAGCATGCCCCAGGGCAGGTGGGGTGCGGGTGTATGGATGCCCTCGACCCTGTGCAGAGCCCCACGTGTCTGGGGTCAACGTCCAAGCTGCTCTGGTTGACTCCTGATCCCTCCATTTCTAGAACAGGTGATGCCCAGAATGGCTGGCAACTCTGATACTCGGGGGTGCCAGTTAGCGGAGGCTAACCTGGTCCACGCTCACCTGGTGTTTGCTTTCAAGAGGAAGAGCAGACAGCATCTGATGACTTACTTCACTTAGTGTGATGTTTTCAGTGTCCATCCACGGTGTAGCATCCATAAGTGCTGTTCCTTGTTATAGACGCATGATATTCCATTGTGTGGATATACCACATTTTGAACAATCTGTTCACCTGTTCAGGGACACTTGGGTTGTTTCCACTTTGGGCTATGATAAATAATGCTGCTACAAACATTCGTGCATGTTTTTGTGTGGGCATTTTCATTTTGAGGACCTATACCAGGAGAACTGCTGGGTCCTATGGTGACTTTATACTCAGCCTCCTGAGGCTCTGCCAGACTGCTTCCATAGCGGTGGCACTGTTCACACCCCAGCAGCCCCGTGTGAGGGTTCTGGTTTATCCATGTTGGCGCCAACATCTGCTCCTGCCTGTCTCTTGGATCCCGCCGCCCAGGGGGTGTGCAGTGGTGTCTCACATGGTTTAGATTCACGCTTCCCTTTCCAGGTGCTCACTGGGAACTATAGCAACTTAGTCCATCTCCTGTGTGGGCCTTGGGCTGTCCGTCTTCTCTCTGCAGACAGTGCACTGATAGCCATCGCCCGCACATCCCTGCATGGGGTGGGGGGGTGAATGTACACAGGGGAGACATTCCCCGAGTGAAGCCGAGGAACTCAAGGGCGTTTACACTGGCGATTGGCGACCAGAGCTGCCATCCCACCCCCTTGACCCGTGCCACCCAGGAGTCTACACGGCACTTTCCTTTCCATAAAATTGAGACCACATTGTATAGAGGGAAGGGCTGTCCCAGAGAACATTTGTCCATGTCTGGGAACATGTTTGATTGTCATGATTGGTGGGGGTGCCACTGGCATCCAGTGGGAAGAGCCCAGGGATGCCCTTGGAGCCCCCACAGCACACAAGACCCCACCAGCAGAGAGTCCCTGGCCCCACATGTCCATGATGCTGCTGTCAAGAGACCCCATGGCACATAATATTTTGCCACCTGTTCATTTTACTGAATAATTTTTCGGGACCATCTTCCTGGGAAGTTCCACCATCTTCACTCAGCCTGTCCTGAAGGTCGAGACTTGCCAAGAAGCTTGCACACACAAGCCTCCCGTGTGAGGTCCTCTCTCTGCAAAGCCCCACACCCCCGCCCCAGGTCTGCTGAGTCATCCCATCAGGACCGGGACCTCACACTCAGGGGCTTCAGAGGCCCCTCTGCTCCCCTAGCACAGCTCCCCAAGGCTGTCCTGAGTGGTCTCAGGGCCCTCCCTGTGCCCTGGCCCGCATGCTCCCTCCCTTGCTCCCGTCAGCAAACAGCCTGAGGACCCCTCACTCACCAAACCTTTCCTATTTGCTGGATCTGGGAGCTGCGCCCCCCAGTAGAGCCTGGGTTAGGGGTCTGGGGCAGCTTCCTCAATTCGCTGAAGACCTTAGGAGAACGTGACCTTGTTTTTCTAATAAATGGACTGATAATCTTTGCCCTGCCCACTTCCAGGGACTGTGGAACAGTCAACCAAAATCTTGCAGGCAAAAACTCTTGGTGGTTTGTAAAATCGCAGGAATGACGTTGCTGTGGGAAATCCATCTCAGCTCACTCTGCGAAGGGGGCTGGCCATAACAGGGCAACTAGAGCTCCAAGGAGCAGATGTCAAGGGAGCACTCTCCAAGTGCCCCTAGCCTGGTGGTGTTGCTCAGCCATGGAAGGCAGCTCTCATCACTGGTCGCTGCCGTCACAGCGGGGTGAGACCCTCTGGCCCTGGAGTGCTGGAGCCAAGAGCAATGGCCCCAGGTGGAAGTGCCACGGGCTGGGCTGCCCCAGAAGCAGAAACGCTGCCTGTGTCTTCACCTTGTGCTGACCCTCCTCCCCCACCCCCACGTGCCACTCTGTTGGGGTCCTGCCCCTCTAGGGGGTCTGACCAGGACCACCTCCTGTCTCCCAGCACAAGATCCACTTCCTGATCAGGGCAGGTTTGACCATGGCTCACTGTGGTCTAGAACCCCAGTGGCTCCCTATGACCCACGGGATGAAGTCCAACCCAGCCTGCGTACAAAGCCTCCAGGCCTGACCTCACCTGCATCTCCTCTGCCATCTGCCCCACACCTTGCTCAGTCCCACCTCCACATCTTTTTACAATGGGGTCCTCCCCTAGGCTCCTTCCACCACACGCACAACCCATGCCTCCAGGCTGCCTGCAACCCCAGGGTCTCCCCAGGGTCCCTCCCTGTCAGGCCTGACCCTGCCGTGGCTCAATCACAGTCAGAGCAGACCTGGCCTCTAGATCCCCCTGGGCAGGTGAGCTCCTGGTAGGCTAGCCCACCCCTTCTCCTACTCCTGGGTCCTCATCCCCACTAGGAAGGAGGTTGATGGGGGGTGTGTGTCACACCTAGGGCCAGGGGCAGGCGCGGTGGTGCCGGGCAGGAGGTTATCCCTGGGGAAGGGAGCGGTCGCTGCTTAACCTGGACTGTACGGGGCGGGCTCAAAGCAGCTTCCGATCAGTCCGGGGGCCACCGGCGTGGCCCTTCGCTGCTCCACGCTGCCTGAGAAACCACGCCATCGCCCCTTTAAGAAGGGGTCCCGCCCCTTCTTAAAGAAGGGCCCCCACCCCAGCTGGCGCGAAACCCGCAGAGGCTGCGAGTGGGGGGCGGGGAAAGAGACGCGCCGCAGCTGTTATTCGGAGAGGGCAGAGCTGGGCGGGGGGGACCCGGGCTGCGGGGCGGGGCGGCGGAGCGGGGGCGGAGCCGGGGGCGGCTGGCCGAGGCGCTGGGCACCCCGCGCGCGGGCGGCTCCGGGTTCAGACTCGCAGAGGCGGCGCCCGCGGGCCGCTCCGGCACCATGGGCTGCTGTTCCGGCCGCTGCACGCTCATCTTCCTCTGCACTTTCCAGCTGGTGAGTGGTGACCCCTCCTCGGGCCCCGCAGTCCCCGCTGACTGGGGGATCCGTGCGGCGTCCCCCGCCCCCAGCCTTGCCCGCCGGTTCCGCGTCAGGGGACTCGCGGCAGAAGCCTGAGGACCCACCAACTCGCCAAACCTTTCCTGTTTGCTGGGGTCTCCCGGCAGGGGACGGCTGGGACCCGCGAGCTTCTGCGGCCGAAGTTCGCCGCCGCCCCGGGGGGCGTGGGGAGCCAGCGCCCTGTGCGCGACCGCGACGGCCCCTCTGTGCGCGCGCGCGGGGGGCGGCCGCGGGGTCCCGAGCTGCGAGGACAGATTCTGGGGAGCGGCTACGAGGGGCCCGCGCGGAACAAAAGCCTTCGGGCGGGGGCGTGTGGACCCTGCTCTCGCCGCGTCTCGGGCTGGGGGCGTCCCTGGGCGCGTGGGGAGCGCGGCCGGCGCTCAACAAGTCCGGTGGGCGCGGCGCGGTCGGGAAGGGGCGCTGCTGTGCGCGATGTCCACGCGTGTCGGAAGGCGTGTGTGGCCCCGAGTGTGCGCGCACGGAGCGTGTGCGAGTGGGTGTGAGTGTGCTTCCTTTCCAAAACCAGCACCAGGCACCGAGTGAGCCGCGGAGTTCCGTTTCTGAGACCGGACAGCCCCTTGGGGCTGTGAGTTTGGGAATGAGTGTGTGTGTTGGGGTGTGTGAGCCCGGCCCTGCCCGCCCCTGTTGCCTCCTAAGCTGGAGGAGGCGGTCCCTCCCCGTTTACCCGGACCTGGAAAGGTGGGGAGCCAGAAGGGAGTTGGAGGCCAGTGCTCAGGGCTGCACTTCGCTCTTTTGTGGGGGGATTAGCTGGGCCCCCTGGATGCAGAGCTTTGTCAGAGACATTGGCCCCCCCCCCCGCCCCCCGTCAAGTTTCCATTCTGCCATTGGATGGAGCTCCAGGGACGCCAGGTCCTTCGCATTCCCAGGACATGCTGTTCTGGGGGATGGGGGTGGACAAATGTCTCCACTGGGCTGGGGGAGAGATGATGATGGGCCCCTGGGTCTCTGGTCTTAAAAAGGAAATGCTGCTTTGTTGATGCCACGCTGGGTGTGCTTCTGGGCTCAGCTGTGCAGAGTGCTTCCTCCTCCTGAGGCTAGAGGGCCAGGGGAGGAGGAGGGGCTGCCTCAAAGAAGTTGAGGTAGAAGGTCCTCCTGCACCAGTGGCTGTGCAGGTTGGTGTCCTGTCCTCTGCCTGGGTAGGGCTTGCTGGCCAAGCTGACAGGGGGCCAGGATACACAGGCCGGCGTGTCCCACCTGGAGGGAGGAAGGAACTTCGGTGCTTCCCTGTGTGCTGCTGAAGCATGAGGGGTGGGGTGATGGGGAGCTTGGAGGGAGGTGGGTGGTCTGCAGGGTTTGTGCTAGACAGATAAGGCTGGGAGATAGCCCTGGGCCCCGCAAAAGGCTGAGGCCCAAGGACTGTAACACAGGGAATAGGGAGCTATTGCAAGCTTTGGAGCAGTGGTGTCACTGTCTTTTTAGTGGGGGGCTCCCTCCATGGCAGGAATCCTTTAGGAGGCTCCTGGGGGTGGGGTTGGGAAGCAGGAAGGGATGATGGGGTGAAGGACAGCAAGGAGCCCAGGCTGACTGGGCATTTTGCAGTGTGGTGACTGGCAGCTGGATGCCAGGAAGCAGAGCTGCTCTTGGGCTGCCATGACTTTGGTTTCGATGTGTTGAGTTTGGTGTGTGGGATGCACTCAGGGTTCACACATGGGCTGGGATTTGGGGTAGGAGACGTAGATGTACTGGGTGAGGGGGTGATCTCAGGGCTCTGAGGGGTCCAGTCGGGTCTTATTGCCTGTTTAGTCCCCTGAGGGCCCCTGGAATTTGGCTGCAGCTACGAGGGAAGTGTTCTCTCGGCTTGAGGGCAGCAGGGTTTCCCTGGACCAAGGGCTTCTCGAAAACTCTCCCTCTCAGCCAGGCGAGCCGTAGGACCAGGACTGTGTCCCCAGGCAGCTGGCCAGGACATGGCTGACATGCAGCAGGGAACTTCGAAAGGCCTTTTGTGCTGGCTGTCCACCCGTCCCTCCTCTGCCGGGTGGAGGGAGTGGCAGAGCAGAAAGAGGCCTGACACCACCCACCGCTCTGGTGGCTGAGTGGGGTGGGGAGCTGAGGAGGAAGCCATGAGGGGAGTCCTGTGGCTTTTCTTTTCTCTTTTTGACAAGCGTGAGAGCTTTCTGTTACCAAGCTACAAGACAAAGGCCTGAGCATCTCTCCTTGGAACCTTCTCCCCCAGAAATAGCATGAGCTTTGCCCACTGGGAGCCAGTGAGAGCCAGCCAGAGTGCGCTGCGGTGGTTTCCCAGGCTGTGCCCCAGTGCGGTGACGAGAGGGGAGGAAGAGCTCAGCAGGGGCGTGGGCCGGCTCATCTCCTCCCATCCTCCAGACTGTGGCCACAGGGCCAGAGCGCTGAGAAACGAAAAAGATGCCCCACATGGCCTCCACGTGCACTGGCCACCCTGCCCAGGCTGCACGGTCTCTCTCCAGGGAGCAGACTCTGGGGGCCACCCTCAGACTAGAGAACCCTTAGCAAGGACACACATCCAGGCTGGGCCATGAGCCTGGGCCCCACAGGACAGAGCCTGGTGGTAGGTGACATGAGGTAGGGGCCGTCCTCACTCCGCCACCACCTCTGTGCGTGGCATTCGGGGCTTCCGCAGGGCACGTGTCCCTGCCTGTTGGTTAGGGTCTTCTGGGCACCAAGGGGAGGCCTGGAGCTCAGAGTGTAATTTTATTCTGTGTCTAGAACAGATGCTATTGGCTAGCTCTGCCCATGAGCACTGTGTGTGTGCACATGTGTGCACATGCACGCGGATGTGCGTTTCTCTTCTTCCCTGCCCCACGGGCCTCCCACCACAGAGTAGGCCCTTCATGCCTGAGCTCCCCTCCTCCTCTCCCAGCCACCTCCAGAGCTTTGTCCCCATCCGGTGGGATGGCAGTGAGCGGTCTGAGAGGTCAGATGGCAGGGCCTGATAACCCCCGCCCCACGTGAGGGGCTCAGACTTTGTCTCAAGGGCACACGGTGAGAGAACCATGTCCCCAAAGGCCTGGGAGGCTGCTGGCGCCCCACCCTGTGGGGGACCAGACTTGGCCACAGCCAAGGGTGGACTGGGGAGGGGGCTTAATTTCTGCTCGTCCTTGTCCCCTGAAACTGAGCCCAGCTGTGGCGAGATTCATGTTCTGTGCTGTGATCTGCAGGCGTGTGTGTGTGTCCTGCCTCCAGGGAGTTCCGGTGCCTCTTTCTGCAGGGTCTTCGCCCATGGTAATTCTCTAATTCTTATTTGGCCTCCGTGAGCTGTAATTCTTCCGCAGAAGCATTATCTGCTCCTGGTTCAGACGATGGGAAGAGAAAGACCCCTGGGCCTGACGCTTCCTTTTATTCCCTGTGTTCAAGGTGGTGATGGCGAGGTGGGTCCCAGGACCCTTCAGGGTGAAGTGTCAATAGGAGTTCCTGTCAGAGATGTCACTGGTGTGTTCTCTCCATTCTGTGGGTGGTTCTTGGTGTCATCAGCGGTAATGCACTGAGGTCCTTCCTTTTCAAGCTGTGACAGTCCAGAGTGCTGACCGATCCCAACCCTCCCTTGCCTCCGGGTGGTGGTGCCCTTACCCTGGCCTGCGAGGGGGTCCTGGGGCAGCTTCTCTGTCCCTCTGACCCAGCCTTGAACTGAAGCCCAGATGCCAAGGACTCGGGGTGGGTCCTGGGGACACAGGTCCAGACTCCAGCGCTGAGGGGTCTCTGACAGAGGAAGAGGAGTGAGGGAGGGTCTTTCCAAGTGCTCGTGGGGTCAGACCTTCTCTGGGGAGATGTTGGGTTTTCTCTCCAAATAGGGCTGTTGCTTCCCGAGGAGCACATGGCGAGGGCACTGTCCAGCAAGCCACTGGCTACCCCTTCCTGGTGTCGCAGCGACTCTGTGGTCACCCTCATGGCACGGGGCAGCGTGGGAGCTGGACAGCATGCGGGGAGAGGGCGTGTGGAGGCCTTGTCAGAGGAAGTCCTGGGGGCTTCATCCTTCCGAGAGTCCGTTGCAGCCCATGGGCTGTGCTTGGCCCCTCCTCCCCGTCAGGAGACTCGGTGAGATCCCCAGGCCCACTGACCCCTGATTTCAGTCTGGTGGGGCCCTGAGCAGAGGAGCCAGCTGAGCTGTGGCTGGACCCCTGACCCACAGGAACTGTGAGACAATCCATGGGTGTTGTTTAAAGCCCCAAAGTCTGTGGCAGCTTGTGGCACAGCCAGAGCTCACCAATACACCCTCCACTGCCCCCGAGGCTAAGACCCATCTTGGTCAGTCCAGCGCTTGTGGCTGGAACCCTCACTTCAGCCAGAGCATATCTGCTCACCTGGAGGGTCGCCCATGGTCCTCCCTTTCTCTGTGTAAGCGGCTGGCCGAGGTCGCCGGGCAGCTCTCTGTCTACCCCACTCGCTGGCCAGCGGGGATCTGTGAGGATAGATGGGGAGGGTCTCCTGTTAGGAGCCGCTCCAGCTTCCCTGGCACGTGATGGAAGGGCTCTCCTTGCATGTAAGCGGCTTTTGTCAGGGCTGCAATTAGGGATGATTTTTAGTGGTGGGACCTCGGGTGAGCAGGGGCTGGTAACCTGCGATTACCCCCTGAGCGCCATCTCAGTGGCTGGCTGCTTGACGGAGGCACCAGGGAATCGTCGAGGGAACGCTGGCGCCCTGCCTTCCAGCTTTGGGAGTGGTTTCTCTTTGCTGCACGTGCATTTATGGAGCACCTACTGTGTGCCAGGCACTGGGCCCTGGGGGTAAAGATCAGGCAGAGGTCAAACAGCCAGGAGTGTCCAGCGTTCCCCATGGCTAGTGGAGGGTGGTGGCTGTGGAGCTGGCCTCCAAGGATGGGACTGGCTGCCCTAAAGTGACCTTGAGGTTCTGGGGGGGACCCTGTAAGAGCAGGGGCAGCAAGCCCAGGACTAGTGGGGTCGGCAGAGGCGGACCCCCACCCTCTCCCCGGTGGGCTCTGGGGGCAGGGAAGGGGGCTGGAGTGCTCCCTAAGGCAGGGGCTTGTGGTCTGTCAGCCATGTGCACAGGGAACAGAACGCATGTGTGTGTGCATCTTGGGGAGGCAGGGCTGAGATTGGGGTGCAGGCAGTGGGGGAGGGGCTGTAAATTTGGGACCCAGTGAAGCATCTTCTTTTTCCTAAATTGAAAGGAAAGATGGGGGAGTGGGGAGAGGTGGGAGGCCAGGTACCAGCTGGGGGAGGATGGGCCTGGCCCGGGGGGGTGAGCTGACCTGTGCCTCCTGAGACCACTTTCCATCTGTGGGGAGGGAGGGACGGCTGGGTGGCCCCGGTGAATGTCCTTTTCTCTGCCCTCGGGAGGTGTCTCCCTTCCTCATCTGCTGGCTCTGTGCCGGGGATGGACGCCCCGGGGGAGGGACAGACAGACAGACTGCAGTGAGCACATAGCCACGGTGGCAGCACTATGATGGCAGAGTTCGGCTGGTGAGGGTGCTGCTGTCTCATGGGCAGCTGGGTCTCTGTGTGTCCCACTGGCATGTCCACAGCACTTAACTGGCTTCCTGTCCCCATCCCTGGCCTGTTAGTGCTCTCTGACCTCTGCCCCCGTCCTGAAAAGCCACCAAGCAGAAGTGCCCCCACCACCAGAGATGCTCCCTGCTGTTCACGACCTTGGGGGTGAAGGATACAGGGCCTGTGGTCAGGGAGGCCACAGCCCAATGGTGTCCACCTCAGCCTGGAGGGGGCGGGGGAATGGTCTTCCCTGAGGCTGCCCGGCCTCCTCCCCTCGGGTCCGAGGGGGTTCTTGTAATGGATGGGCCAGGCCCAGGGCTCCCAGCTGCCCTCTGGGGGCTAAGACAACTGACTGAGGCCTTCCCAATAACAATGATGGTGCTGTGAGTTGTTCTAGAACTTTCCCTTTTTTCTACTGAGTGTTCCAGACAGCTACTGGTAACAGACAGTGGAGCGAACAGTGGGACCTGGTGCTCGCACTGGGCATGGAGAGCACAGTAGGAAACAGGGAGGGGGGCTCGCTGGCCCTGGGTCTCCTTGGAGACTGGAGAAGACAAGTCCATCACCTCCTGGCCCAAGTCACCGGCCTTGGGGACTCGCCTGGAGCAGCCTGTGGCAGGCCTGGGGTGGGACTTGCTGTGACAAGAGGGCAAGTGGCTCAGAGTGCCACACTTGTGGGCCAGCTCTGCTCCCCACTCCCCGCTCCCAGCTGTCTCCTAGGGTGGACCCCAGCCTCTGCAGGACATGCTTGCAATGTCCCCCTACCCCGACCCCCTGGAAATAGCTGCCCCCACCTTGGGGCCATGCACAGCAGCTGGGCAGTTCCCAGGGTGCACCCACAGCAGCTGAATTGGGGGGTTGGTCGGTCCCTCGAGGGCTCCAGGCCACCAGGGAGAGGAGCCTGGGCGGGCTAAGGGCTGAATGCTCTGGGTGAGGTCGGGGCATCTGTGGCCAGCAGGCCTGGTGACCACGGAGAAATCCACGAAGGCCCACCCTGCCAGGCTCCATCCCCAATCACGGTGCTGGGGGGCTTGTGGGAGATGGAGGCCCCCCCTGGTCACTTGATCCCACCCTCCCTGCTCTGCCCTGGCTCTGCCCTGCTCTTGGTTTCAGCCCGTCCAGTCGTCCAGTCGCCGGGAGGGGTGTGTGGTGACCTGGCTGCCCGGCTGTGAGAAGACGGTCCTTTCTCCCGCTCGTGCCCCGGCGGGTGCCTGCTTGGAGGGCTCCCGCCCTCCTCGCCTTCTGGAGCCCTCCCCCCCGCCTGGGACTCAGCAGACGCCTCCCCAGCCCACATGCCAGTGGCCCGTGGGTCAGGGAGGCTCTTCCGCCTCTGCAGCTCTCCCAGTGCCAGGGAGCCCTGGGCATACAGTGGGCCCGCAGGGAAATCGTGGGATGCAGCCACAGCCCCACAGAGTGTTGTGGCTTCTCTGCAGCTGTCCTTTTAGGATGCAGCCGGCCCCTCCAGCTCTTGCTGGATGCACCTTCCTTGTCCTGAACATGGACAGGAAGGTGTCTGGGATGCGGCCGATTCGGCTGTGTTTTCTCCTGGTGCATTGTCAACACCAGCACACGTGACAGGCCGGCCCACAGACGGGATGAATGAATGAATGAGCGAATGAGTGCTCTCGGGAGCCAGGACTGTGCCCAGAGCCAATCAGTCTCCCCTGTGTGTGAAACATCTAGTTCCCAGACGTCTGATTCCCTCCTCTTGGTCCTGTTGGTCGCGCCTGCAGGGCTGGTGTCCGCAGAGCCTGCGGGCGAGAGTGCCGGAAGTGGGGAGCAGCCTGGGCACCGCCGCCCCAGAACTGTGCGTCTCAGCTCGCTCTTCCTGCCCCGTGTTTGTTGTTTGGCCCTACAACCCCAAGAGTCAGCGTGGCCCCGTGTTCCCATTCTCCAGATGGGGAAACTGAGGACTGTGGGGGAGGTGCTTACTCAAAGAGGGCCTTTCGGCACAGAAGGAGCACCCTGTGGGGAGGTTTCGTGGCCCATCCAACTCATTGGAGATTTTTGTTGGAAGAGCCAAGACCACAGTGGGTGCTTGATGGGGTGACGAGGCAGGAGAGGCGGGTCTGGGCCTCCCTGCAGGGGTCTGCCGCCTCTCACACACCCCCCTGCTCCTAGGTCACCGCCCTGGAGCGACAGGTGTTTGACTTCCTGGGCTACCAGTGGGCGCCCATCCTGGCCACCTTCGTCCACATCGTCGTGGTCATCCTGGGGCTCTTTGGCACCATCCAGTACCGGCCTCGCTACGTCGTGGTGGTGAGTCCACTGCGCTCCAGGCCCCCTTGCACAGGTGCGCTGGCCCGGATGACTGACACAGGGGCCTCCAGCAGCATATTGTTCTAGAAACCCCCAGAACACCCCGGAAAGGCCAGGATTTCAGCCGCGTGCCATCTTCCTAGACGCCCAGGCTCAAACCTTTCCACAGCCTGGGCATCTAGAATTCCTACCTGGAAATCGTGGCTTCAGGGACGCTTCTGGGAAACTGAGGCACAGAGCCAGTGCCCAGGGGCCCAGGGCAGAATTGGACCCCAGCGTGCCCTGGCCTGTGCTCCTGCACACAGCCGTCCTGCCTCTGGAGACGCTTGAACTAGGTGCAGAAAGTTCTGCTCCAGCCAGCGCAGCGTTTTCATTTGGTGCTGATCAAAACAGCTGGTCTCCACCAGGGCTTGTGGTGAACTTGTTCTGCAAAGGGCTGGGTGACGGCCGTCTTAGACCTTGTGGGCCAGTCTCTGTGGGAGGGGCTCAGCCCTGCTGTGGCACAGACGTGGCCCAGCACTAGTGGACACTGAGCGTGGCTGTGTCCCAGGGAGACTTCACAGAGGAGGCCCCGCTGCAGGCCTCTGCTCCCTTGTGGGCAGCTCAGGAGGTGTTCTTCTAGGGTGGTTTTTAGGGGCTCTTTCTGGGTGGTTTTTGGGGGCACTCGGGAGTTGAGGCCACTCATGCTCTTGCTGGTCATTCATCCACCTCGGACAGGCCGCGAGCATCTCTGGGCCAGGACATGGAGTGAGGAAAGTGTGCCCCGAGGCTGGCTTCCCACGAGGTGGCTGTTCCATGGCCGCATCTCCTGGGCGCCCCCTCTGTGGGAGCGGGAGCCCTGTCACCCCCTTGGCACAGGGCGGGAAGGCTCCAGGGCTGAGACCTGTCCCAGGGTGGTCTCAGGAAAGTCATCCTCCAGACAGAGCATCCTGGGTGCCAGAGTCGGGGAGCAGAGCCCCCCGCCCCGAGGCTTCGTTCGAGTCTCCACCAAGGGCGCCATGCAGTAGCAGGTGGGGCCCCCTCCCCGCAAAGAGCTGACCTTCTCTGCCCTCACCCTCTCTCCTCTCCTTAGTACGCTGTTTGGGCGGCCGTCTGGGTCACCTGGAACATCTTCATTATCTGCTTCTACCTGGAAGTGGGGGGCCTCTCGAAGGTGAGTAAAATTGAGGGAAACTCTTGCAAACAGAGAAGTTGTGGCTGGGCCACCGTGGGCACTGGATGCGTTTGCTTGTTCATTGCCTGTCTCCCTCCATGGAGGCAGGGGCTGCATCTGTTCACGGTTCTGTACCCGACACCCAGAACAGTCCTGGCCCACAGCAGTGACTTTGTAAAGGTTTGGGGAAAGGCCAGTGATTTGATGGATGGATGAGGGGCTGTGGGCATTGGCGGACAGGTGGCCTCCAGCTGGGGGGAGACACACCAGGGAAGGCTTCCTGGAGGAGGGGGTTTCGGAGCCTGGACAGTGCCTGGAAAGAGAGTTGGGGCTGGGGGCCAGGGAGCAGAGACACGAGCCCTGGCAAAGGTGTGCAGGTGGGAACACCAGCATGAGGGCCGGGCGCCGTCCAGGCAAAGCAGACACTGTCCTCCTGCCCTGTCCTCTGGGCCACGTGCTGATGCAGTCTGCTGGTCCCTCCTGTGGGGAGGGGTTGGGGCCATGTCAGAGCCGGTTTCTCTGGGAGTGTTCTTCATGCGCACATGCTGCCTGAGAGGCGGTGTGGGGCACTGTGGGCACAGTGTTTCGTTTCCTCCTTGCACGAAGCTCGGAGGTCGCTCTTAAAGGCCAGGAGTAGGGTGGGGTTTGGCTCCAGGTGCCCGGCCCGTGTGGGCAGTCAGGCAGACTGGACTCTGCTTCCTGGGCCACACCTGGAGCAGCAGCAGGGGAGACAGATGTTAGTTCAAACACAATTTAAATGACAGCGTTGGTGAGATGTGAAGGAGAGGCACCACGAGAGTGCATCCTAAGGGTCTGACCTGAGCAGGGAGGCCTTCCCGGAGGAGGGGGTGTGAGCCCAGGGCCCAGGACAAGCAGAGCGAGGCCTTCCTGGCAGGGGAGCAGCTGGGAGGGCCTTGGTGCCCCTGTCCCCCATGGCTGGAGCCCAGGAGGCCGGGGGCAGGGGAGGCGGGAGGGCAGGGCACCCCTTGCCCTTCACAGGGAGCCCACCCTGGGCTGTGGTGGGTGGGGGCTGGCAGTATCCCTGTTGCTCACCTGGTCCCACCCCTCGCCCCCAGGACAGCGAGCTGCTGACCTTCAACCTCTCTCGCCACCGCTCCTGGTGGCGTGAGCATGGCCCGGGCTGTCTGCTGGGGCCCCCAGACAGCCAGGCCCTGGTACCGGGTGATGGCTGCGCCCTGGAGGACAGCTACGTGGAGACCCTGCACAGTGGCCTGCAGATCCTAGTGGCGGTGAGTGCAGGGAGGGGAGATGGGGGTGTGGGGGGCACTCATCCTGCTGGGGTCCAGGTCTCAGGCCTTTCCTACACACGGCGGGACCCACTGTCCTCTGCCAGGGCAGGATGCTCTTCCTCACCCCATCCCTGGCTGAGAGGTTGAAGAATCACACTGCCACCTCCGCCTATGTGGCCTGGGCTGCCCGAGCCTCAGTGTCCCATTCAGTAAAATGGGCTGAGGACCAACTCCAACCCCAGGGTCCCTGTGAGGATGAAATGAGGGGACAGAGCCGGAAGGTTCTCATGGTGCTGTGGGGACTGGAGGGGACAGTGGGGCCCTCTGTGAAGGGGATTCTGATGAAGGCTGCTGCTGTCCCCTCCCAGTCCTGGAGGCAGTGTGGCCAGGGGAGGGACCTCCAGAGTTTCCCCCTGAGCTCCTGGGAGGCAGAGGGCACTGTTTCCAGGCCGACAGAGGGGCCCGGAGAGGGAGGCGGAGCCGAGCCCGGCCTGCACGCGGCCTTCGGCCTTTCTGCCCCTGCTGTGTGGAGAGGAGGGGTGCAGACGCCCAGTTAAATCTGAATTTCAGACACGCAACAAGTAAGCTTTAGTTTAAGTGTGTCCCATGCCACATTTGGGACATACTTACACAAAAAATGATTTGCTTGGTAGCTGAAATTCAAGTTTAACTGGACGTTCTGCATTTTATCTGCACCCTCAGAGAAGAGAGACGATTTAACGTATGGGGCCGGGAGTGGGCATGAGGGTCTGCAGGGCTTGGGGCTGAGCAAGCGCCCAACACCCTCACCCCTACTGGACCATGGAGAGCGACTTTCCTGGGGACCAGGGTGGCGGCCTGGGCTGACACGAACAGTAAACTGGTCGCCTCTCCCAGCCTCCACTTCCCTCCTGTGGCCTAGACACAGTTAGCCTCAGACCCCGTTGCCGTGTGGGGGACGCTGTGTGGACTCATGGCGTGATGGGTCTCACTCGCCCTCTCGTTACCTGCCGCATGCCCCCAGCATGTCGATAAGGAAACCAAAGCATGGTGAGGGGGACCCGCTCGAGGCCAGGGAGCTAGTTGGTAGCCATAGCAGCTGTCTACTCCTGGGTAACAAAGTATCCTGAAACGTCGTGGCTTGAAACAATACAGCTGTATCTCATGGTTTCTGAGGGTCAGGAATCTGGGGGTGGCTTAAATGGCTGGTTCTGGCTCAAGATCATTGATGAGGCTACAGATGGGACGTCAGTCAAGGCTCCCGTCACCTGAAGGCTGGACTGGGGCTGGAGGGGCTGCTTCCAAGAAGACTCCCTCACGTGGCCGTTGGTGGGAGGCCTCAGTTCCTCCCCACATGGACCCCCCTCAGGGCTGCTGGGGCGTCCCCTCAACACGGGGGCTGGCCCTGCAGCGTGACTATCCGAGACAGTGAGAGTCAAGCTTCAGTGCCTTCTGACCTGGCCTTGGACGTCACACTCGGTCATTTCTGCAAAGTGTCCGTGTTTACGCAGGCCAGCCCTGTTCGGTGTGGGAGATGACTGCACAGGGCTAAATGTCAGGGGGGCCCACCAGATGGCTGGGGGAGCTTCTGTAGGAGCAGAGGCTCCTCGTCGCTGTGCTGTCAATGCAGACAGACCCCAGATTCCCACCTTCTGCCAGAGCCCGCAGTCTCTGGATTTGAGCCCCAGGGAGGCCCAGCGCTCTCGGCTGCCACTCTTTCTTTCCATCTTCTCCCCCAGGGAGGGGATGGGTTCTGGACCTATTTGAAGAAGAGGAAGGGAGGCCCATAGGTTTGACCTAAGACCACACAGCAGGCTGCAAGGAGCTAGAATCTGGATGAGGCTGCGGGGAGAGTGTTGGCACAAGTCCTTGTTTGGACACAGGATGTGGGGGGCGGGGCGACTGTAACATGCCCTCCGTCAGGGCTTGGGTGGCCTTGGACTCACCACTGTCTGGTCAGCAGAGCCCAGGTTGGCCTTGATCGTGAGTGTGGGGCCTCCTTATTCCAGAGAGACCCTTGTGATGGGGTGTGTTTGAAGCATGGCCCCGTCCCCAGACCCCCCTCAAAGCTGGCACCAGGGGAAACCCTCATCTCACGAGTCTCTAGACCCCTCCTTGCTCTCAAAGCCTCCAGCAGCATCCCTCAGAGCCTGCTCCAGGGCCCAGACTGAGCGTGTGTCCATTCTCCAGGCGCCAACCTCAGCAGGCCACCCCAGGTCCAGCATCGGGGCGGAGCCTGTTACAAGGATGACGACCCGCCCTGGGATGCCTTTCATTTGGGCGTCTCGCAGGGAGCTCATCCTTTTCAGGGAGCGTGCCTTATCAGTGGACCCGTGTGTCAGGAGAAGTGTCTGGATTTGAGTAGAGGGGCCAGGGGCCGGGGATTGTGGAGGGACCATGAAGAAGCTCTGTGAACTCAGAGATGGTCCTGACAGCCCAGAGGTCCAGGAAGAAAGATGGAGTCATCAAGTGTTTCCAAAGGCCAGCCATGGGGCCTCACCCTGGCCACACCGAGGGGCTTTGTCCTGTGTGGGGAGAGGCACCCGGAGAAGCTGGTCCTGGTACCCGAGGTGCTCTTCAGGCTAGAGGTCCCCACACCGGGCTCCTCTCTGAGCAGGATGGCCACTGCCCCAAGCACGGCGGGTCCACGTGAGCGGAGGAGCACCCAGGTGTACACCTTGAGCCAGCCCAGGTGGAATTCTGACGAATGTCTCCCAGGGCCACGGTGACAAAGGACCACAGATGGGCAACTTGAAACAACAGATTTATTCTCTCAATTCTGGAGGCCAGAAGTCCAAAACTTTGTCGCAGGGCTGGTTCCTTCTGGGCTCCGAGGAGGATCTGTCCCCGCCTCCCCCAGCTCCTGGTGCTGCGGCTGCCCTCGGTGTCCTTGGCTTGTGGACGCCTCACCCCGATCTCTGCCTCCGTGTTCACATGGCCGTCTCCCTTGTGCATATTTCTGTGTCAAATCTCTTTCTCCTTTTTCTTAAATCATACCAGTCGTTGGACTTAGGGTCCACCCTAGTGCAGTATGGCATTGTCGTAATTCCATCACGTCTACAAAGACCTTGTTTCCAAATGAGGTCACATTCTCTGGTCCTGGGGGTCAGGACGGGGATGTATATCTGGGGAGACAATTCAACCCACAACAGCAGCTGAACAACCTTTGAGATTCCACACGTGGGTTCCAGCCCCCAGAGGACTGAAGCAGCAAAGCACTGTCCCCGTGGGGCTGACCCAGGCTCTTTCTGAAGCTGCAGTTGGGCTTGCGTGGTGAGCGGCGGTGGGCCAGGTCAGGCCAGCAGGAGGCCCCACCTCCGGCTTTGGCGGCCTCGGAAGAGGAGGAGCATACGTCTCTTGACACGATTGTCCAGTGGGACCGTTTCCTTGTGTCCTGCCCATTCCCGCTGCTCTCCCTGAGCCCGTGTGGTCTCAGAAAGCTGACGGAACCTAAGGCCTGGTGGTGAGGAGCAGCTCTGCCTGGGATTCTGGAGCCTGAGCCCAGGCCAGGCTGGCACCACACAACCAAGTCTGATCTGCCGTGGGTTCTCCAGCCCTGGACGGTGCTGAGGACCTGGGTGACAGTGATGCCACTTTCCTGCTGGGCTGCCTTGGTGAGCCACTCAACCTCTCTGTGCCTCAGCTTCCTCTTCTGTAAAGTGGGAAGATAACAGTATCTTCCTCAAAGCGTGGGCAGGAGGACTCAATGGGAAGAGCAGGTAAGCACTCAGGTGAGTCTGCAGTAGGTGCTCAGTTTGGCAGTCACAGGCACCCTGAGGACGTGCGCTGCACTCCGGCTCATCTGGTGCCATCACTGGAGGGAACTGGTCAGGTCCGGAGGTTCCTGACTCTCTCTGGTGCACACAGTTGTGTCAACACCAACATATGTGGGTGGATATTGGGCTTAGAGGACAGAGGTTCTGCAGCCAGCAGCAGACGGCGCAAACTGAATTCCAAATCTGGGGACATCCATGGTGAGAAAGCGTGACAGTTCAGGTGGCCTGGCAAACTTCCAGGGTTCCCTCCTCTCCTGCTCTTGCTGATTTTCCTACAGAAAACCAGACTTTGGGGTATTTGGGGTGCTGCACTTCCCTCTGGTGCTGGGACTCTCTCTCTCCCACCACGGCTCCCTCATTGAGGCAAAGTGAAGGCCCTGGTGACCTGAAAATGCTTGAGAACCCAGGTGCATTCTGCCCAGGATGCATGTCCAAGCTTCTGAAGCCACTTCTGGAATTTGTGAAAAGGTGACAGGAAGGAAACTGGAGACAGACAAGTGGAGATCCTCAGGGGGTGCCTGTGAGGTGCTGCTGGTGGGGCCACTGCTGGAGGGAAGAGAGCTCTGCACATTGGTGGGAGAGACGGGAGGGACCTCTCCTTTGCTTTTTTCCTTCACCCCAGCGGTGGAGATTTCTTTAAGGAAATGCAAGTTTCTGAAGGCCAGTCAGCCCTATGGCCTTTGCCTCACTGGGCAAAGCCCAAACGGCCTCTGCCGTTTGCTCGGAGGGTCTAGGAAAAGCAGACCCTGGGGCTGCCCTGCATGGTCGGGTGGGGAGGAGAGAACCAGCTAGAGGAGGCAGAGTGGCCGGTGCTGGGGGAGCAGCTACTGCAGGTCTTGTGGGCATCTAGAGAGCTTCGTCGAGGAGCTGGGCGGGAGCTGGGAGGATGGACGGGAGGGCAGTGGAAGACAGAGGTGTGGCGGTGGGTGTCCTCCCGCAGGACCCCTCCCGAGGACCCACAGGGCTGCGGGAGGTGTTTCAGCACCATGGCCAGCTCCTGGGCTGGCTCCTCCGCGGGGCACCAGGCAGGGGTGGTGGAACCGCTGTTTGGGAAGGCTTTTCCAGTTTCTCTTTCAACAGCAAGGAGACAGGCCTGCCCAGGTGGGCACAGAGGAGGCCCCGCTCTCCACCCAGAAGGCCCGGGGCTTCCAGAGCAGGGACACAGAGCCTGAGCTTTTCTCGCTCCCCTCTGGCGCCAGTGCAGTCCTGTGGGGGCCTGTCTCCTCCTTTGATGCACATTGTGGTGTCACGGGGCTGTTGGGCCCATTCGAGGATGAAGAAACAAGACCCAAATGTTAGGTAAACCCCCTGAGGTCTCGCCGCTGCTGATGGCAGCCGGATCGGGCCCGGAAAGGATACTGGAAGCCCTCTCCTTCCCTTGGCCCCTTGCTCCCAAAACAGTGCCACTGGCCACCTTCCTGCCCCCCCCATGGCGTTTCTTGCCCCCTCCTGGGCTGTGGTTGCCCCACAGACAGACGCCCCTGCCGCCCTCTCCCAGAAGACCCGCTGTAGCTCCTCCATAGCAAGTGCCCCTGTGAAACATCTGTTTATCCCCCAACCAGTCAGGGTCCCAGCAAGACAGAGGGGTGCAGTCAGATTAGGCTATTTCCCTGGGGCTAGTGAAGGGGCTGTTCTAAGTGTGGGTGCCCTGTTGGGACCACGTGGGATACCCCACTCCCCAGGGTGCATAACCACAGAGCTGTTGCCACCCTAGCCTGAAGGGAGGAGTTATGATACCTGGGCAGAGTTCTGCAGAGCTGTGGCCCCCTGCCCCATGCTGGGAGGCAGCCCTGCAGAGAAGGGGCTGGGGGATGCATGCCCTGCTTCTCCCCCTTCCTCCCTCCCTCTCATCTCCTGCTGGGCTCCCCATTGGTTAACCCAAGCTGGAGAGCATGGGAGCCTGTGGATACCATCCATACTGTGCAAGGTGGAGAATGTGGAGGAAGGATCTGCAGGGGCAGGTGGAGCACCTCCAACCCACTGCCATGGGAACCTTGCTCTCTGTGTGGCATCCTCGAGGTAGAGACCACTGCTTGGTATGGGAGGTGCTCAAAGAATAACTGGTGATGCCCCGGAGGATGCAGGTCTGGGCTCAGAGGCCAGAGGGCATGACCTTGCCCATTCTAGGGTGCCTCTCAGGTTTCCAGCTTCTGTGGAAGAGGCTGAATTTGCTTCCTCTGCAGAGCCTCCCAGATGAGCTGGGGCAGGGAGGCCCCTCCAGGGGCCCCGTCTGAGCATCGTCTGTCAGTCCTGGCTGTGAGTCAGGGCCAGTCCCTCTCATTCTCATTAAAGAGGATGCAGTTCTGATGGCAGTAAATGCCACACTCGGGAGTAACTCAGCCCGTGGTTAGCGTTGCTTGGGTCTCGTGAGTGTGGAGGGTGGGGCAGTGGGCAGCACCAGCCCTGCCCCATCTCAGCTGGAGCCCTTTCTCTCGAAGTGGCCTTGGTGCCCCAGTGTGCATGGGGCTGCCCTCTTTCCCCTGAAGTCTGTGCATCCTCTGATGAGCCAGGCTGAGGAGCCTCTACCCAGCTGAGCCCTCAGCTCCCTCAGGGCAGCAGCCAGCCCCGTCCATTCTGCCCAGAATTACCCACTGGACTGAGTCCGTGGTCTGTCTCTCCTGCACTATTCATCCGAACCATGCAGCTTGGTTGGCTCAAAACCTCTCCAACTGTGGCTGCATGTAGATAGTCCCCTCCCCAAGGAGGAGAAACCTGGTGGTTGGCTGCTTAAGGCACAAGGCCCTGGGGAGGACTGGCCTGGCTGGAATTGGGGGGATAGAGGGGTCAGCCTGGGGGTCCATTCAGGCTGTGATCACATGTCTCTGAGGGCTTCTCTTGCATTCCATTCCCCCATTAAAGCAGGAGCTTGGTCATCTTCCTGACTCACTTGTCCATTGGCCAGCCTTCACTCCCTTGAGGCCTTCACCCACGTGTCGCCCCCTCACCCACAGGGGCCAGGCCAGGCCAGCCCCACTGGGAAAGTGGATGCCATCTGGAACTTCAAAACCAAAGAGGCCATGCAGATCAGCTCTCCTCGTTCTGTTTTACAGATGAGGAAACAGGTCCAGTAGGGGCTGTGGCCTCGTGGTTACGGGTCTCTGTCCTATGTCCTGCGAGGTGATGATGCTCCTCAACCTTGCCTGGTGTCCTCACCCTGGCCTCTTGGTGTCTTTCAGCTCGTGGGCTTCGTCTATGCCTGCTACGTGGTCAGCATTTTCACCGAGGAGGAAGACAGTTGTAAGTGTGTGGCCGTCAGGCTCCCACGAGAGCCTGTTAGTGACTGGCCAGGCCCTGCTGGGCAGTGGGGGAGGGAGAAGGAAGCAGAGGGCTGGCCATGGAGGGAGAGGCTTCGATTTCTCCTGCCTGTATGGATGCAGCCTGAGACCTCACCTCTAAGATGGGCCCCCACACCCGCAGGGGTCCAGCCACATGAGAAGACGTGAGGATGTGTTCTGGGCTGTGGGCACCAAGTGTCAGCTCACCCCCAGCCCCCCAGGTCCGAGGGCTCTTGTGCTGGGGGGCAAGCCCCCCTATGACCCCCACAGCTGCTGCAGTTGGAAGGCTGGTCCCTCAGACCTATGGAGGAACGGGCTGCTCCCCTCCCTGCATTGAGAGCTGGGCCTGCTGGCCCTGGGTGTCCCATTAGCCCTCAGTATTGGCCCAGGCCCGTCTGGCAGCTTCTCACTTTCCCTCCACTTGGGAGCCCCTTTCAACTTTCCTCTGATCTGCAGCATCAACACTCAGGCACCCTCGCTGGCCCCGATGGGCCCCGGCTCTGACATGATCTTGTGGGAAGACCCCGCAGGGAAGGGCAAAGCACGGCTGGTGGGGGCTGGGCACACCCAGCGGCCCATGACTGCTGTGGGCAGAACCTTCCCTCAGGTCAGAATCGGAATTCAGAGCCTCTGTTCCTAGCAGTCGGGTGGCCATGGGCTGGGTGGTCCACGTGTCCTTCAGAGGCCAGGCTCGCTCCCAGGCCAGCCCCCAGCCCCCCGCCCCCCTCAGCCTTCGTGTTGCATGACCCGCAAATCATCACTCGTACCACAGCTGGCTGGGAGGAAACAAAACAGGCTACGTGTGTTGGTTACACGGAAACGTTTTGGGATGGGAGCCAGCCCTGGGGTCAGAAATGCATTGGCTTTGCCTGGCAAGCCCCTGCCACTCACTGTTGGTGCAGACACAGCTTCAAGGGCAGGTATGATGTTTGTGAATGTGATGGGGGTGGTGACTGGGAGAACCTGGCAGGGCATGGCGCAGGCCCCCAACAGGCTCCCAGTGTCTGGCTGTCACATCCCTGCTTAGTCCCCCCAGGCCACATCCTCCTGCTGAAAGCGTCAGTGTTCACTGAAGCCTTTCACCCAGAAATCACTTGTACCGTTCATCCTCCAAAGAGAGCTCTGTCTCCAGCTCTGAGTTGAGCCTGGGGTGGTGTCTCCCCTCCCCCAGAGTCCCCCGGGCCAGCCCCTGTCCCCCATCACTGCATCACTGTGCCCTGTGTCTGCCCTCTTCCCTTGGGCTCGCCCCTGTCCCCCCGTCACTGCATTACCATGCCCTGTGTCCCTCCTCCCCCAGGCAAGCCCCTGTCCCCTTGTTACTGCATCACCATGCCCTGTGTCTGTCCTCCCCCGGACTCACCCGTTTCCCTGTCACTGCATCACCGTGCCCTGTGTCTGTCCTCCCCTGGGCTCACCCGTTTCCCTATCACTGCATCACCGTGCACTGTGTCTGTCCTTCTCTGGGCTCACCCCTGTTCCCCCGTCACTGCACAAGGGCCTGTGGTGGGCATGTTCTCCATTCTGCCATCTTTTCCATTGTCTGGGTTTTGTTTTATTTGGGTCTTGATTTCTTTCAGTTGATTTCATTGGTGGATTTGATCCATTTCCTCTCTACCATGTCAGTGAAAAGCCTTCCAGCCTCTTGTTCAAGCAGGCTTCCTTGTAAGTATAGCCAGCAGAGCCTGACCCCGGCTGGGCCTGGCCAGTCAGGTTAGCACAGCCACAAGGCTCCTCTCCTTGGGGAAGCCTCACCAGGCATCCGTCTGTCCGTCCATCCATCCATCATCCATCCATCCCTCCCCCACTTTTCAGAGATCTGCTCCATGCCGGCTCTGGGCTAGGTGGCAGGGGGGACGGCTCTGGAGCTTGGCCCCCACTCCCTGGAACTCCAAGCCAGCAGGTCTGTGGGAGTTGTGTCTAAGCAGGTTTTGTGCCAGAGGGCTGAGGGGGCACAGAGAGGCCATCTCCCAGGAGGGCAATGTGAAACCTCCAGGGAAATTTGATGTGTTAGTTTCCCGTCCTTGGAGGATCAGACTTTTTTTTGTGAGGAAGGTCAGCCCCGAGCTAACATCCGTTGCCAATCCTCCTCTTTTTGCTGAGGAGGACTGGCCCTGGGCTAACATCTGTGCCCATCTTCTTCTACTTTATATGGGATGCTGCCACAGCATGGCTTGACAAGCGGTGTGTAGGTCCGAGCCTGGGATCCGCACCCACGAACCCCGGGCCGCTGAAGTGGAGCACATGAATCTAACCACTAGCCCCTGGGCCAGCCCCAGACTTCTTCCCTCTTGAAGAGCAGTGTCCACAGCCCTGCATACCCTAGCCTGGGTGCGGGTCCTTGGGCTGCTCTAAAGCAGCCTTTGCCACCAGTCCTGCCCCACACATAATCCTGAAATTTGGGGTCAGAGGAGGTGGCTGTGGTCCTTCTCTTGGTAGAGCTATGCTTCCTCCATCCTGCCCAGGCCCTTAGAGACCAGCCTGCCCTTCAGGGCCATCCCTGCTGCCATCCCTGGGGACCCTGGCCCTCTTGGCAGCCGCCAGCCCTTCTACCCTATAAGTGAAGGCCTGTCACCAAGGGCCATCAGAGGTAGTGGATGTCCAGCTGCTGTGACAGGAAGGAGGCCTCACGCAGGCCCATGTGCTAGGCAGAGTATGTGAGGGTTGATGTCCAGGGCGCACGTGGCTCTGAAAGGGCCCGTCAGGCTGGGCAGGCCTCTGGGGCTTTCCCTCCAGCTGTGGAGCCTGAGGGCCAGAAGGACCCAGGGTGAGCCCCTCACTCCACTCCCAGACCCCTGCCCACACCCCACTGAGATGTCTGCAGCCACAGCCAGCTCTGCAGGGATGAGGCGTGACCTGCCTGGTGGGGAGCCTGAGGCTGGGCTGGGACCCTTGGCCCTGACCCCTTTGCCTCCCTTTGCTCTCCTCTTTTTGGATTTTGTCCTGTTTTCATTTCAAGCTCCCCAGGGGAAGAGGGCATGGCAGCCCCAGCTGACTGCTGACTGCCCGAGCCTTCCTTCCCCGGCCAGGAGCTGCTCCTCAGGGATTCTCTGACCCCCGCCCACCCCCCGCCTCGCCCCCACAGGCCCGCGTAAGTGAAGAAGCGTGATCCCACTCCTGTGACCTCCAGCCTCAATGACCCACGGCAGACAGCAAGGAGACTCACCGGCCTCCCTGCCCCCGGGGCCCTGCATGCAGCCCGAGCACCTGCCCCAGGACCAAGTGACTGGACATCAGCCAGGGTGGCGGGGCCAGCACCCGCCGGGATGGCTGCAACTTGAGGAGAGTTTGCAGTTTCCTTTTTCTGAAAAAAGACACAAAAGAAAACCACATCCCCCGTCTCCAGCAGCCCTGAGATCAGGCTCCGCCCACGGCAGGACTGGGACTGTTGTCTAGGAGCCCCCTCCCTGGGGCCAATGGACCCCTGCAGGCTGCACATACCGCTGCTGCGGGGAGGGGCTGGCCATGGGGACCACGAGACAGAGAAAGTGTGACCCCACCACGTAGGTCAGTGTAAGCCCACAGTGCCCCCCAGCGAGTGGCGGGGTTCCCAATTAAACACTGTGCACACTGGCCAGTGGCGAGTTCTCTCCTACAGCCCTCCACCCTGTGCCAGGTACTGCAGCTGATGGAGCCTGGTGTGGGGGCTGGGCTTGACCAGGAGGCCGTAGGCTGGCGACACCACCCATGAAAAGGGATCTTAGGCAAACAGTCCTACAGCATCCCCAAGGTACCCACCAGTAGATGGTAAAAAGGACCACCTTCCCTAAGACACAGGGGCTTGGTGGATGATTACAAGTTTAGTCTCAGAAGGACTCAAAAAGTCCTTAAAATGCTGAAAAGATAAGAACAAGGGAAGGGGGTGTTCTCGAACTGAGGGAGCTGTTGGGAATGAGCCTGGCAGGTGGGTGCTGCCTTGCTGGTGAGGAGGTAGGAGGGGCCGCTGGGACCGTTGGGGCAGAGTGGTGGGAGGGGCCCATGGTTCTGGAGCAGAGGCTGCTGAGCACCATCCAGGGAAAACCCACCACTTTATTGCGACTCTTCAAAAGCAACCAAAGTAGGTAAAACCACCCCAACCCCCAGGCCAAGCCTCTGCAGCTCCCTCCTCCACCCTAGGCTGTGGTCCAGGAATCAGGGCTGGCCAGTGCTGGATGCCAGCTCAGCAGGTCCACCGCATGGTCAGAGAGACAGGCCGAGATGGGCAGGGAGCTCCCAGTGCCTGGAGGGGAGGAGGAGGAGGAATGAGTCAGCAGCTCCCAGTTGGCTGGTTCTCCCAGGGGACCCTCAGCCCTCAGGGAGTTCCCTTACCTGCCACTTCCACCCTCCCAAGATTCCTGGAGAGAGCTTGGGGCATGAGCCTTTGAGAACCCTGAGGAGGCCATGGCTCCTGTCCCCCTTCCATGACAATCAAAGTTTCCTGCACCCCTCCCCACCCATCACACATTTGCTTCGGGCCTCCGCTCCCAGATTAAGATCCCTCTCAGGCAGGCCCAGGCCCTTCCTCATGACAGGGGCATTATGTATGTCCCCACATGCCTCCAAGGCTGTCCTTTCCTTGGCCTGGCCGCAGCCCTGTATCCCTAGCTGGTCAGGAGGCATTGTCCCCACTGACCACTAGGGAAATCAAGGCAGAGATGTGCCCAGCAGGTGTGGTTTCATGCGCCCAAGCAGATGGTCATGGCCACCCGGGGTGCTGTGCTAAGGACACAGAGCGAGGATCTAAGCATCAAGGGAAGGTCATGGGGTGATGAGCAATGTCGGCCAGAACCAGGAATGGGGAGAAGTAAGGGATGCTGCCCACTGCCGTCCCTGCTCCCTGCAACGCCTGTGACCCCAGTGTCAGGATCGAGGGGGACAGGGGGTGCTTGGGGTTGCTGTCCAGGTCCATTCTGACATCTCTGAGGCCTGCATGAGATGCCTGGGTTAGGCCAGGCTGGGACCTGCCTACAGGTAGCTCTGTGGCCAAATACTCACCCGGGCCAGGCCAGGAAGGTGAGCTCAGCTGGCCCGGGACGGGAAGGTGGGCTCACCTGTCCTAGGACAGGAAGGTGCGCACACAGCTGTGAATGGGGGCCCTGCAGATGGGGCATAGCTGCAGGACAGGCGCACACTCGGCACAGACTAGGTGGCCACAGGGCACAAAAACAATGGACACAGCGCGGTCTAGGCACACCTTGCAAGTCCGCTCCTCCCGCAGGTGCTGCAGCTGCTCCTCCGTGTTCTGGGCTCCTGGGGGCTCAAGAACCCACGAGCACCCTCTGAGCCTGGGCTTCACCTGGTTCCTCCAAGGGGGGTGGGCCTGTGACACCATCCCCACACCCTGACCTCCACTCTGTACTGGGCTGATGGGGTAGGTGGGCTGGGACCAGATCAGGAGTATCTGGCATTAGCCAGTCCAGGAGAGCCCCCCCTCCCACCCCAGGATACAGGAGAGATAGCCCCGCCCCCGGTGGGTCCCCACCCTCACCTGGCTCCCCAGCACCCAACTGGGCCTCTCTTCTGGGCATGAACAGGTCAGGACCCGGGTGGTCAGGAGCTGTGGGCAGTTAGGGATAGTGTTTTGGCCTAGGCCTCCAGGGAAAAGTGAGGCTGGGCCCAGAGACAGGGCTGGCCAAGGGCGAGGTCCAGTTCTGACTGGCGAGAGCGGCAGGACCAGCCCATGCTCCCTGACCCCTTTCCTCCTGCTCCGTCCCATAGCAGGCCAGAATATCCAGAGCCTACCCAGCCCCTCGTACAGTGGCCACGGATGCTGTGTGCCGGTCACTCTGGGGGCTGTGAGGGAGGGCTGTGCCCAGAGGGATGAGCAAGGAGAAGCGAGAGGTGGGCAGTGTCCAGAGAGGTGGAGGTACCTCTCGCCGCCACCGCCTGGTCTCCTTCCTCTTCCTGGAGCAGGTCGGCCACCAGCTGTGACACGGACACGCTGGCTGGCACTGCCCAGTGGTACTTGTGTAGCACCAGCTGCTGCACCTGGCTCCGCCCGAAGCCCGTTCGGAGCACGGCCCGCACCGCTGGGCTCTGGCTCCACGCAGACCACTCCTGGCCGCCCCTGGCATCTGCAAGGCAGGTGGAGGGCTGGGGGGCCAGGGCCTCGGGATCATGGGAGAGAGGCAAACAGCCTGCCACTGTGGCGGTCACCAGGGCCACCCTAACATGAGGGGCCTTTGTGGCCATCACGGCCGCCCCATTCGTGTCCGAGTGGGGCTGTGTTCCACTGAGGTGCAGCGGAGGGTTAGGCCTTCTTGGCAGAGGGACCGTGTTCCCAGAGCCTTTTTTCAGGGGTGCTGCCACGGGGGGAAAGGTGACATACCTGTTACCAAAGCCACCACGGATGCCCGGGTGCCAGGCACTGCTCCCACAGTGTCCCATGGATCCCATTTAACCCCAGATGGGGTACCATTTCACAGCTCAGGGCACTGAAGCTCAGAGAGCAAAACTCACTTGCTCCAGAGTTGGATAGAAGAGTGGGATCTGAACCTGGGAGCCCCCGGAGCCCCTTGCACCCTGCCCCACAGGTCCTGGCATGGGGAGAGAGCAGAGCTCGTCCCCTCCGTGGGCTCGTGACTGCAGCCAGGCTGGCCTGTGGGCCAGCAAAGGCCGTCTCTCCTCTCTGCGCCCCCATTGCCCTGCCCCAGGTGGCCTGCTCGGTGGTGGCAGGGGACTGCTACGCCTCACCGGCAGCCCTGGACACACATGCAGTGCCTGCATGCAGCCCCCATGAAGCAAGCCTGGGCAGCACCCTCGTGCCTGGTCAAGCAGCCTCCACTCTCCCTGCTGTCCAATGGGGGCACACCTGATGGCCACAGTGCAGGCCACAGGGGCCCAGGGAGCAGACCACAGGCCACACGTCACGGCTCACCTGAGGGGGTGGCGGGGGTGGTGTCTTCTGGTTCTTCCAATTGCTCCTGGAAAGTGTCAGACAACACCTGTGCCTTGAGTAGACAGAGCGGCAGGGGTGGGGAGGGACCGTCACCCACCCCCGGCCCTCTTAGCCCCGAGACGGGGGCTCACCCAGGGGCCAAGCTGGTGGTAACAAGACTCCTGAACGCTGTAGACGAAGTCCCTCCCTTTTGTCTGGAGCAGGAATTCACACCTGGGGAAAGCGAGTCTAGAAGCCCCTGGGCAGTGGGCTTGGGCTGCTGGAGCCCCTCACTGTCAAGTTCAAGCCCTGGGGAGCCCCTGAGCCTGAGGCGCACCTTCTGCTCCTGGGGGCCCCCACAGTGCCTGCAGAGAGCTGGGTGGGGGGGCCCCTAGCGGTGGGCATTCGCTGGGAAGGCTGTTTGGAAGCAGCCTCTGTTGAGCATCAAGGAAGAACCGGCAAGAGTGCTGTCCCCAGAGGAGCCCCCTCCAGGACTGGGGAGGCAGAAGCTGGCCCATGCCCAGCCCTGGCATCCGTGAGCGAACCCAGGAGCGCCCACAGGGCCCCTACCTGGGGAACAACTTCGCATGCTCGGTCCAGGGGTCATCGCCTTGCTCCCAGCTCTGCAGACCCCCGTGGCAGAAGAAGCACCTCACCTTGTCCTGCCGGCCTGAGGGGAGCAGAGATACTGGCCCTGCCCATGCCCGGCCCCTCGGCACAGCCAGGAGCCCCCCACCCACTGGGCCAGGTGTGTCCCCAAGGCTGCCTCAGGGGTGGGGGCCATCTGGGGTGGCTCACAAGCAGAGGGGGGGCTCTCACTGGCCTTGGCCACACCCTTTGCCCTGCGTTTCCCTCGGGTTTCATGTGCACCCAGTTTTCTCAAAGGAGAAGTGGGATTCTAATGCCCGGGGTGCCTGCCAAGCCTGAGGAGAATGTTCGTGAAAGGAGTGGAGGGCATTCGTGTTGTTCACAGAAAGGCAGGTGGGGGGGCCAAGTATCCCTGTCACCTCTCTCTGAGGTGCCACCTCCCCAGGATGGGTTCCCAGTGACAGAGAGAAGGGGACTGTCTGCTGCCAGGCTCACGCCTCCATTTGGGGGTGGGGGCCCCTCATCTCTCAACCCCCTGGCGGCCCTCACCTTCGCCCCCCTGCCTCGTGAACATTTTTTCATTTGGTGGAGAGACTGCAGATTGGGGGCTATTACAGGCACATCCCACCCCCAGACCTCTGAGAGCCTGTCCCTGGACCCCCAGGGACCCCGCAGACACGCCACTTACCCCAGTTCCTCCTCCTGGCTCCAACACCCCCAGCCACTGACCCCCTGCCCCCAGGGTCCACCTGTCCTGTGTTGTTCTGGCACTTCCCTGGGTGCACTTGTCACCACCTGAAGCACACGCTCGGGAGAGGCTCCATGCTGAGGGGCCGGGCATGGGCAACCCCTCTTCATCAGGCCCGGACCCTCCCTGCTGTGGGGGATGGGCTCCATGGAGAAGGGAGAGCCCCAATCCAGAAGGGTCCCTAATGGCGCCCAGACCCCCAGGACTCACCGGTGTGGAAGAAGCCGGCGGCAGCTAGAAGCTCGGGCCGCACCATGGTGGTTAGCGGCCGGTCATAGAAGGAGGCCAGCCACAGCTCCTCGGAGCCCATCTTGGGGAAGGCAGGCCTCGCAGATGGGGCGGCCATGGCCCCGGCCCCTCCTCCTCCTCCTCTGCCAGGGGGTGCAGCTGGCCCAGGATCTGCCCGTCAGTGTGGTCCTGGTCTCCCCAGGACAGGGCGCTGCCTATGTCCTGGCCTAGGATGTAGCCACACAGAGAGTGGAGTCCATAGTGCCCCTGCATAGGGCTGCTGCCAGCTGCCTGGCAGCTCAGCTCCGGGCCACGGCACCAGCACTTGGCCCCGTCCTCGGGCCCCATAGAGCAAACAACAGCCCTGACCAGTTCTGCGGCAGTGACGGGGCCCCCGGACAGCCACTCCTGGAATGTGCCCAGCTAGCTCGCCTTGGGGCTTCTTACCCCTGGGCTCTGCCTGGGGACAGCAGTGGCCTTTGCCTCCAACAGCTGCGAGATGAGGGCAGGCACCGTCCTGCCCCCCAGATGCCCCAAGTGGGGGAGTGGCAAGGGGGCCGGGAGGGCTGCTGGGGCCCTCTGCTTTCTGGAAGGGGCCAGCGTGGCAGCTAGTGTCACATGTTCTCTGCAGCGGGGATGTGTTATGGGGCTCCCCGGCAGGGGCTGTGGCAGTGAGGGCCACAGGTCTTCCTCCGCTCCACAGGGGCAGGGGTGTCTCTTGGGACAAGGGGGGAGGGGCTGGAGCACAGAGACCTCTCCTGAAGTGGCAGAGGGCTAGGCCTGGCGCTGGCTCCAGGACCTCAGGAGAGGGGGGTGGATAGGAGCGGTCCACAATGCTGTCAGTCAGCTCCCAGTTTCTGGGCCTGGCGCCAGGCTCCGCCTCTGGAAGCAGAAGGTTCCAGGTGATCTGAACTATGCAATTAGTGCCGCGGGGAGGGGAGGGTGATCCCCCTCTCACAGGGATGACCTGGGGCAGCCGAGGATGCAGGGGTGCCTAGTGAAGGGCTGGGTCCGGGCCCTGGAGCCCTTTACCTGGATGGTCTCCCGCTGGGAACCCTGGAGCCAAAAGGGGCTTGAGACATCCCTGTGCCCAGCCCGGCCTGAGCAGCAGGGCCTCGGCAGGTCCCTGAGCAGCTCTTGTTCTCAGGTCATGAAGATGGGGGCACAGATGGGCCCATGCCCTTCCCAAGGTTCTGGGAAGGCGCTGGGCCTAAGCTCACGTCTTCACCTCCCTCGGCTTCAGAGGGAGGATCTTTGAGGACTAGGCTACGAGGGCAAAGCCACACATTTTGAAGTCAGTTTTCCTGTTTGAATTAGAATCCCTGAGGCCGCAGTGACCCCGACACCAGGGATCTTTGGGGAGGGTCAGAAATCCCAACTACTTGAACCCGCTGCCTCAGGCTAGTCCTGCTGCTCAGGGGCACTGGGACCACCCCTGCCATTGCTTCCCCTGGGTGCTGCCCCAGGCCCAGCTCTGGACACCGCCTCCCTGCTATGTATGCCTGGGGCACCCTAGCTCCTGGTCTTGTGGGGGGCCCAGGGTTCAGGACTGCACATGCTCCAGGCCCAGGTTAAAGCCGCTGGCCACATGGGGTACCCCTTTCCCTGGACAGGCTTCCCTCAAACCTGGTCACAGCCGCGTGGTCTCCGCCAACCAGCCCAAGTGCAGGGGTCCTGGCGCCCCCAAACCCAACAGTTAGGGAACACGGGAGGAGGGCTGTAACCCAGGGAAGCCGGAGCTCCCAGGTGAGCAGAGCAGGAGCCCGAGGACACAAAGGCCTGGTGTGGAAGGGACAGAGAGAGAGACTGATGGGGAATGGGGCCCCTGCCCCCAGCCTCCCCCCATAAGCCCCTCCCCAGGAGCACAAACCTCCTGCTTCCCAGAGCAGACATGGCTCATCTGCCTGCTCAGGCCCCAAACCCTCTCTCATCCCTACAAGGTCTTCCTCGCTGCTGTCATCCAGGTGTGGGCATATGTCTGCTCTCAACGTGTCAGCCTTTGAAAACAAGTTTGTTGAGATTAAAAAGAGGAAACTCATTGTGCTGTGCACGTCCGTTGCTTATGGTGGGGGCCAGAGCAGGGCTAACTGCCCAGGGTTGGCTGTGAGAACATGGCCAGGGCCAGGCGGGCAGGGTGGGCCGCGCCACAGCGAGGGTCGCAAAGAGGAGCTGGGCAGAGGAGGGCCCTAACCCAAGCCTGGAGCACCCGCACCTGCCCACTGGCCTGGCCTGGTGTCCGCCCCAGCTGCCCTCACTCACCTCCCACACGGAGCGGCACAAACCTGGCACAGACAGAGCAGCCCGGAGCCCACGCTCCTATATACCAGCCCACACCTGCGCCTCCCCGGGGCGGGGGGGGGGCGGAATGGGGCTGCTGCCTCGCTCTTGAGGAGACCCCGTCACTGTCCTGGCTGTACCAGATGCTCAGCCTGCGTGTTGCCAGGGTCCCAGCGAATCCTAGAAACTCTCTCCTATCAGAGCCCCGAAGCCACCTGGTTTCCTGCAGGAAATCCTGGTAAAGGGTGTGGCCTCGAAACCAGGCAACAGTTAGCATCTCCCCTGTGCCCTTCCTCTGCCCACTCCTGGGCTCCCAAGGCCGAGTCCAGGGCCTGGTGGGCAACTGAGGGAGGGACACCTGAACAGCTCGGGGCTCGTGGGAGGGGTGGTCACGTCTCCCAGGAGAAGGTCCTGGGGGCCGGCGAAGGAGGCTGTATCCCAGATGGGACTTCCCGACATGTTGGTCTCAGGATATCTGGGCTGTCACCTACTCTTTGCTCTGGTTCTCCACTCAGCACAGTGCCTGGGACATGGAAATACCGGTGACCTTTGGCTACTTCAGCAAACCTCAAGTGTGCCCACCCTCAGGGCCCTTTTGGGAGGTTTCCTTGGGCATCAACCCTCTGCCCCTGTTCGACCCCCACCCTTGGGTGGACAGGGAGGTGGATGAGGGTCCCCGGACAGCAGGGCAGCATCCGCTGGGGGGCACCTCTGTGGTCTGTCCCCTCAGGTCCCACTGTTTTGGGGCTGGGAGGGGAAAAGCATTTTCCCTCACTACAGGAAATTCCAAACAGGCCTTGTTTTGCTAATTACAAAGGGGAAGGAAGGAAACAGCCTCCTGCCCGCCCACCCACCGGTGGGGGAGCAATGCAGAGAAACTGATCTCCCAAGGTGGAATCTGAGGTCAGACTCCCTGGAAGCGAGTCTGTGCCTGAGCTGGGTGACCACCGCGAGAGTAGCGGTCACCTCCAAGGAGGACTGGCCTCGGCCTCTGCTCCTTTAGACAAGGAATTACCTGTGTTGCTTATATAATTAAAGAGAAATACGGAGCTAAAAATAACTGTCACATGCTTATCCCAGAAATTTTCAGAATACTGAAAATACAAAGAAAACAAAAGTCACCCTCTGAACAAACTCTGTGGCACCACCAGGGCCAGTTTCTGGATTTGATGTCACCATGGGGAGTGGTGCACCGGACTCTGTACATTTCTTTGCAATTGTCTGTAAATCTATAATTATTTCAAAATAAGCAACTGAAAAAGCTTCCAGGCTTCTCCCGGTGAGAGGTCAGCTGTCGCTGTTCTGTTTCCTCCAGACTTGCTCTGTCTGCCCATTTTTCTCACTTAACATCGTATGTCAGTTTTGAAGCTTGAATGAACATCTGTCAATGCCTCGGATGGCTCACCTACACGACCTCGGGTTGCTATGAGTCTTTATGATGAAATCTCCCGGTAAGATGATGCCAGATGGGAGATGGTCGGGGCTAGAGCTCCAGGTCGGTCGATCTGTTTATAGACGGGACCCTGAAGACCATCCAGGAGCTGGACCAGATTCCCACTCTCCCTGCAAGATTCAGAACCAGCTGGGGTTGGATGGGACCATCCCCAAACTGAGAGCCCCCCTCCCACCACTGTGGTGGGGCCCAGCCTGTCAGAGCCATTGCCGTGGGCACCCCTGCTGGGGCCTTGGAGACTGTGGACCCCCAGCCACTGGGCATGTCGGCTCTGGCCAGCCAGGGGGCTGAAAGAGAGCTGTGGGCAGAGCCACGAGGAGCTGGCAGGGGGCGCGCGGGCCCCACTGTGGGCTTCTCCCTACCGGCTGAGGCTGGACTGGCTGGACCGGCTGGACCTTAACCCAGCTATGGGCTGAGTGCAGCCATCTGGACCACAGCTTCAGGGCTGCCTTGGTGGCCCAGCCCACATCCCCTCTGGCTTATTAAATCAGATTATTTCCTGGTGTGAGTGGCGCCAGGCCTGGGTAGGACAATTGGCTTCTCCCTTAAGATGATTCAGCACAGCTGAGCCTAGCTCCCTCCTGCCCCTTCCCCAAGCCCAGGTGCCCCTCCAAGCTGAGCCAGGAGGCTGGGGGATGGACCCAAGGCACAGCGTGGGGCTTGAAGAGGAAGGAGGGAAGGTGAGCAGCAGCCTTCTGGTCCCACAGCCCTGCTGAGCCTGCAATGTCCACCAGCTGGACATCCACAGGCTGTCCCTGCTGTCTGCGCATCATCTGGAAACTTGAGAGGTCTCATCTCTGGCCTCAGATTCCAGCTAGGGATCCAGGGGATTGTTGGGTTCAGCTTCAGGAAGGGCTAGATCAGGGAGCTCACCAACCACGATGCAGGGCTCCAGGGAAAGCAGAACTAATCAGCGGCAAGGGCAAACAGGTACTGCCTTTCCCAACTCTATGCAGAGTTCGAGGGGTGAGCAGATTATAAGGGCTCAAACCTTTTTCTATCTCTCCCTCACACTTTGTGGAATTTCAAGCCTGTGAGGAGACACTGTTTGGGGCAGAGTTCTCACACATGGGTCAAGCAGAGGTCCTACGGATGAGTGATGCCCTGACTGGGCCTCCAGTTCCCCCAGAGTGACCATGAGGCTCAGAGGAGCCACAGAGGGGAGGGACAGACCACCAGGGGCTTCAAGGGAGGCTTGGGAGAGGAGGTGAAGGAGGAGCTGAGTGTGCCGGGGAGAGAATGGGGAAGGGTGTCACGGGCAGAGGGAACGGCATGGTGGAGGTGCACGGGGGACGTGTGTGTTGGTCCTTGTGGGGACTGCAGGTGAATGAAGGTGCAGGGCTGTATGGGGCAGGTCATGGGTACCCTAGAGCCAGCCAGGAGGTGCTAGCTGAGCAGTGCTGTGCTTACAAGTCCCCCCTGGGCCCTGGACACCCTCCTCTGTGGGTCTGTAGTGCATTGTTATCATGGTTAGGCCTCAGTTGCAGATGACAGAAACTCAGAGCCTCAGCAGAAGTAAAATGTACTGGTTCATGTGACTGGAAGCACACAGGTGGCCTGCTTTGGGCTCAGTCGGGCCCACCTGCTTCTCCCTGGCTGGGTCTGCCCTCTGGCTGCATCATTTCCAGGCCCAGGTGGCCACCGACAGCTCCTATGCTCACAGCAGCATCTCATCCCCAGAGACCCAGCCGCCGCCTGGCCTGGGGCTCAAGGCCCTGATCAGGCCAGGCGAGGCTCCTGCCATCAAACCACAGGGACCGAGAGGGCCTCCCCAACAGAAGAGCAGGATGTGTTACTTTACAGAAGGGGGCGATGCTGGCATGAAAAGGAGCAGGCTGGTGCCTCATCTGGACAGCCTGGAGAGACTTCTGGGCCCCAGGACAGTTGCCCCAGGCCCCAGGTGCTCCCCTTGTCTGTGAGGGCTGTGGTGTCCAGCACCACTCTCCTCACTGGCCCCCAGGCCCCTCCAGGTGACAGTCCTGTCTCCAGGGCTGGCCCAGCTCACCCTCATTCCTGCCCCACCTGGCTGCCTCCCCAGGCACCTGGCCCAGCCATCGAGGCCCCTCCCTTTCTGGGCCACCTGCAGCTCTTGTTGGCCCCTCTCCACCCCTCCTCTTGGTGCTGCCCCCCTCGCCCCATTTCCTGGCCACATTGGCTCTGGTGGTCCCCCCTCTTTGTGAACCGCTGGTGGAGAGTCTTTGTGGCATTCTGGGGCCCCGTGACACAGGGTCAGCCTCAGGCATTCCATGTGCACTCGGGCTGGCTGGCGCTTGGGATTTAAAGCTCTGTGGTCACCATCTTAACATTCTTAATACTTTGTCTTTGAATCTGTGTTCTGTAAGGTGATGTCTGACGGAACCATGGGGCACGTGCTGGGGGCTTGGGGCCTCCCTGTACCTCTTCCCGTAGGACTGATTCTCAGTGGCCCACTCCCCTGTCCCCCGTCCAGTGACCTCGGCGACCCAGGACCTCGGCCACCCCTCGCCCCAGCAGGGGCCTGGGTGTGAACATGGAGAAGCAACGAGTCACAGGGATGGGCTCAGGGTGTCTATGAGGGTCTGTGTTCCCCCCATGAGCACCCCCCTGCCCGAGGAAGCGTGACATTAAATAGCAACAGGTCCAGAGAGAGCTAGTGGAAGGAAGGAAAAAGCCTCTTCCTGCTTTTTGAACAAGGCCCCACATTTTCACCCAGCACTGGGCTGGCCCTGCAGGCCCTCCTGGTTGCCAGGGGAGGCGCCTCTCCCCACCCGAACAGCACGGGGTGCTTTTGCAGCAGCCTGCATCATCTCATTGCCAAGGCTGACACCACCTGAGTTGGGACAGCGCTGCAGAGCCACCCAGTCCCCGCTGTTGCATCAACCACCGGGCAGGGTGCATCCGTGTCCTGCTCCCATACCCATGAGACTGCTGGGCCCCAGACCACCTGGCACTGTCTTTGGAGACAGACGACTGTTCACTGCTGAGGCAGAAGATACCCTTGGCAAAGTGGAGTTAAGACACTGCAAGTGCAACTCCTGGAGATGCAGGGAGGGAGCCGACTGACTGGAGGCCAGCATCTGGGGGTTGGGGGACTGCTGGGCCCCTCAGGGAAGTCATGCAGGGGGCAGAGCCAGGGGTGCCTGCTGAGGACAGGGCAGCCTGTCGGGCACCGGGAGCTGGTTAAAGTCCTCCAGCTGGCCACGGATTAGCTGTGTGGCCGGGGCAAGCTCTTTAACTTCTGGGAGGCTTAGCTGCTCCAGGAACCCAGAACTGCTTCTAACCCACTAGTTTGCTCTCTACCTATTAGATCATGCACCTCCCACACACTGAGCTGTCTTCCCAGAACTGTGCTCAGCAGTGGACGCAGGCATGGCCCAGCCACGGGGAGCTGCCCTTCCAGTGGGCGGGCAGCTGCCTCTGTGCTGGGGTTCTGGGTCCTAGCTGGCGAGCGTCTGCCCATCCTAAGCTTCAGTTCAGAACAGGCCTCAGAGGCCTTCCTGAGGCCAGGCTGGTGCCCCTCCTGGCTCCATCTCCGCCTGATCCAAGGTGACCTGTTTACCCCTGTCTTTCTCCCCACCAGGTCATGGGGCAGCATGTGGCTCATTCTCTGTCACCCTGCCTGCCTGGTTTTTGGTGCACAGCAGGTGCTCAGTGAATGCTAATCCAGCCAAGACACTGTGCAGGCTGTGTAAGCATCCTCCCTACACGGGGAGCTCCACAGGGCAGGACAGCTTTGTACCCCAGTGCCCCACACCGTAGGCTTGTAGTAGGTGCTCAGTTAACACTTATGGAATAAATAACCCAGTGATGTACTTAAAAAGAAGAGGTTTTAAAACCCCCCACAGTAATCGTAGGAGGCTCGTCAAGGTTACTCCTGGGGCGGGGGGTGAGCAGGAGCCCAGATAATACGAGCAAGTTTTGTCGGAATGAAGCAGTTCCGCAGAAACCACACAGGGGAGGTTTCTGGACGGTTGCTGACTAGGACCGAGCCCTGATTTAGCTGAGGAGGTAAGCGGGGACCCGAGAAAGGGTTAATGGGGGAAGGAAGGCGCTGAGCGTGAGTGGCTGCTCCGCTTCTTCACCTGTCCGGGATAAGCACGCGGGTGCCGTCGGAGCCCACACCTGGCTGGCCGGCCGGCGCCTGCATACGCCCCCCGGGTGCAGCATCACCACCGCCGCCGCGGCGCAGGCGCGAGGCCGGGCAGGTGCACTGCCGGTCAGGTGCATACCTGCGACCGCAGACCGCCCGCCGCTTCCTGCTCGGACACACCCACGTGACTTCCCGGGCTCGCCTGGCCCCGCCCCCTCCGCGCGAGATTGGGACCCGGGCGCGAGATCCAGCCCTCCGGGCGGCGGTGCGCAGGCGCGGCGCGCGGCGGCCCGTCGACGCTCCCGGCCTGCCCCGCGCGCGCTGACGACGCGCAGCCTCGTCCCCGCGTCGCCGCCGCTGCCGCCATTGGAGTCGGCGCTTCGTCAGTGCGTCCCGTCCCGGCTCGGCCCCCGCGCCGCGCCCGCGAGCGGCCCGCGCGCCCAGCAGCCGCCGCCGCCACCCGGCCGGCGCCCGGGGAGGAGGCGGCGGGCCCGGGGCCGCGAGAGCGCGGTGACAGGCCCGGCCGCGGGGAGGCCCGAGCCGGCGGGCGCCCTGGCCCCGCGCCGTGCCGCGCTGTTCATGAAGCATGTCGGCCACCAGCGTGGACCCCCAGGTAGGAGCTGGGAGCCGGGGTCGCAGGGCCGGGGGCTGGGGTCGCGGGGCCGGGCTCACGGTGTCGAGGGCTGGGGGTCGGGGGGCCGTGCTCACGGTGTCGAGGGCCGGGGTCGCGGGGACAGGGTCACGGGGTCGAGGGCCGGGGTCGCGTATGACCGCGCCGCCCCCGCCCGCCCGGGAGGGCCCCAGTGGATAACTTTGTGCCTCCCTCTCCCCGGGTTTGTCTGCTTGCACGTCCCGGCCTGCGGCGGTGCAGAGAACAAAAGGACAGGATAATAAAGGTGAGCAAAGTGGGGATGTCGCGCAGGGCCCGGAGTGAAGGAGGAAGCAGGAGCCGGGGACGGCGGATCCTGGGCGGGGAGGAAAGGTCTAGGAAATGGCATGTAGAACCGGAGACTTCGTCCTTCACCTTCGGGGAGATAAGACGAGATTGTGATATTTAGAGAGATTTGACGGGTCGGAAACAGGGACTTGTCAAAAGGTAGTAAATAAGTGGGTGGTTGGAGTAATTCCATCCTTTCTCCCACCGCAGGGTGGTTAATTTGCACGGGGAAGGGAAGGAGGCTCAGGGGCTGATGACCGGCCTGTCCGCCCACAGGTGTGAGGGGCTGGCCCTGCGAGCTGGCTCCACACCCCAGGAGTTACAGCCTTGTTGTCTGAGTTTCTTAAAATGTCTTGTGATATTCTGGTTTGGGGTAAACCCAGAAAACTCACTCTTGTGAGAACCCGTTAAGTGACACTTCATGTTTACTTGGAGAACTGTTTTTAACCCGTGTGTATTACTTGGGTGTAACCAAATATACTTCATCGTGTTTTAAGATTGGAGAAGGCCCAGCACTGTATTTACTTTTCCCTTCCCTTTCTGGCTGAGCGTTGTAACAGTGGAAGATAAGTGTGCAGCCAGATAATAGTGAGCTCAGAACATCCTTCAGTTTCAGCAACGCTGCACTAAGCTTCTATGTCCTCTCTTCCCCCACATGAACAGTTCGGCTTTTGGGAGTGCCACCCTCTATTTGGCAAGCACAGGTCTTCCCAGACCATATCATCTTGACCAAAATCTGGTTACAAATGTTTTTTGTTATTTTGTTTGTACCTTTATTTTGTCAACATCTACCAAGTTATGATTAAATACTTATCAAGAACTTAACCTGAATTATTGGAAGTTCTGCATCCCCATTGTAATTAGTTAGGTAAATATCAGTTCTATACTGATCGTGTCCATTTTTAAATAAAAGCGACTTTTGCTAGAAATTGATGGACATAGACTTTACTGCCTTTAATTTCCATGCTTAAAAGTAATTTTTTAAAATTCAAAGATAATATCTTGCAAATTCTTGTTCTAGCACAAAATGGTTCTTTGCATCAGAAGGATACAGTTCATGACAATGACTTTGAACCCTACCTTTCTGGACAGTCAAATCAGGTGAGTTTGCTTTTTAATGTGTATTTTTACATTAGTTTTGTAATACATGTCTGCTGTCATATTCCTGACTTTATTATCCTAACCAGCGAAGAAGCAGACTAAAAAGTACTAGAAATAGTAGAAAATGTTAATGAAGGCTTGCTTTGAAGACCAGCCTCATGTTAACCATGGGGTGTGAGTGCAGTGAAGCTGGGTTTGTCTCTAGAGGAAATGACCCCCCACCCCCAACCCCGGGGCTGGCATGCAGGTGAATTCTAGTTGGCCTCAGCATTGGTGGGTCAGTGATGCGCTGCGTTTGATGGAGTGGAGGTGCCCGTAGTTCCCAGAGGCTTTCGGGTGAGTTATTTTTAGCTCTGAACTATTGGAATTGTGGTCTGGGAGAGCAGCTAAGAGCTGGACTCCGGAGCCTGACTCTCGCCTTGGGTTCAAATCTTAATTCCATCACTGACTGTGTGACACCCTCTCAGCTGGCTTGCTCTCTCTGTCCCTCAGTTTCCTTTTATATGAAACAGATAGCCGTAACTCCTCATAGAATTGTTGGGAGGATGTAGCCGCCCAGTTTTCCTAGGTATTTCAGGATTTCTCAGCCTTGGTACTATGGACATTTTGGACTGAAACATTTTTTGTTTTGGTGGTTGTCCTGTGCATTGTAGGATGTTTAGCACCTTTCTTGGCCCTCATCCACTAGATGCTATTAGTAACTGCTTCTCCCACCCCCTCCCCCACCTGTGACAACCAAAAATGTCTTGGCAAATGTCTTCTGGGGGGCTAAATTGCTCTGGTTAAAACCACTAGGCTAGAAGGAGTTCAGGTTTAAGCGTAATATCCACCACTTTTAAAGCACACTGTGCACGTTTGCTTTTGAATAAAACCAGGCTTTGCGTCTTCCTTGTGGTGGAATAAAGCTAGTCTGCCTCTTTTTTTTGCTAATTTGCACTTCTCTAAAGCATCTTAGAACTTCTTACAGCCTTTTTCTCCTCCTCCTTCCTACTGCTCTTGGCAAGTCAGAAGCTGAGAGGCCCTGAGCATCTGCTCCTCCTCTGGGCTCCTGCTACAGAGTAGAACTGACCTGGCCTCAGTGATGGCCTTTCGGCCAGAGGTGATGGCAAGAAGTTAAATGGACTTATTTTTGTGTGTGTGTGAGGAAGACCAGCCCTAAGCTAACATCCGTTGACAATCCTCTTTTTGCTGAGGAAGACTGGCCCTGGGCTAACATCCATGACCATCTTCCTCCACTTTATATGGGACGCCGCCACAGCATGGCTGACAGGCAATGCGTCGGCGGGTGCCCGGGATCTGAACCTGCGAACCACAGGCCGCCAAAGCGCGACCTAAACCGCTGTGGCACCGGGCCGGCCCCAAATGGACTCATTTTTTTTAACAATGTTATTTTTTCTTACATGACTTGAATACTATAGCAGTATTGTGTATTGAATTTTAACTGAAAAGTGGGGGATTTGCTTCACTACGCTTGAAATATGTTTTTATAAGGTAGGAGCTTTCATGTCACTTGGGAGGATTTCTTTAAAAATGTAGATGATTTTCTGATGTCAGTGGAGTCTGAGGGGAGTCCATGTGAGAAGACCGTTGTGGGTTGATGCTACCAGCGAACAGCCTTAAAAAAATCCTTTCATCCTGTATGATGGTTAATCAGCACATCACATAAGAATAAATTCCTGCTCTTGATTGAGAACAGATGTTTCAGAAATGCCCAAATGTTATAGAGTGGAGGAAGCATGTGACACAGGAGAGCTCTTAGATCCTAATTTTCCTGGTCCTTTTGTTTTGTAGATGAAGAAACTGAGGACCAGAGAGGCCCTGGTTGGCCCAGGTAGTGGAGCTAGTTTGTGGCAGAGCCAGTGCCCTGACTGATGGGTGGGGTACCTCTCTCCCAGGCATGCACACGGGGCTCCTTTTGTCCTGGTGTTGGTTACTCATTCCCTCACATGGGCCACGATGCAGTGTGGCCTCCTGGAGGTCACTGGGGAATTGTCGCTACCCCTAGATTTGGACTCTGCTGGTAAAGATTCCTGTCTAGACAAGTTCTCTCTTGCATTCTGGTCTCCAGTTCTCAGGTTGAGGCTATGCATGAAGTCCAGCTAGGCTGCTAGTGAGGAAGTTAGGCGATTTATTTGTGTGGCCAGTAGCAGTAAGCGCACAGTTCTGGCAGCGCGCTGAGTCCTTACTGAGGTTTTGTTGACCTGTGGTGACTGCGCGTATTTAAGTGGGACCACTTCATAAGTGACTTTCCCTGAGGCACACGCACATCTGTGGAGCCGTCACCACAATGAAGAAAGTGGACGTAGCCGTCAGCCTGTGGAGAACGTTTCTTTTTAAGCCAGGTGTGGTTTGGCGTAGCCAAGTGGAGGCTCCTGTGGTTTTTCTGTGTTGTGAAGGCTTGATACTCAGGATGACTTGGGGCTAGTGAGAGGCAGGCCCTTTTAGTTAGGTTAGTTTATCACAGGGGCTGGATGGGACTGCGGCCCTTGGGCGGGCGGTTCTTCCCTCAGAAAGGCTGCTTCTGGTCTGCGCTCTCCTTCCCAGTCACCCCCGGAGATCCTGATCTGGCAGCTCTGGATCCCCTTCTGTGACTTGAAATACACGTTAGTCAGCTTTTTGGAAATGGGGGGGGAAGGGAAGGGGGCTCTGGGTGAAGAGGTCTGGATAAGGGGCCCTGGGTGGGGCGGGCGGGGGGGCTCTAGGTGGGGCTGGAGTGTCCTACTTTGCCCTCAGGGCCTTCCTACTTTGCTGGTTCTTTGTTTTCTGAACGACCCAGAGACGTTCCTACTCAGTTTCAAAGACAGAGCCTCTGAGTTTGGTTTACCTGTTGCTGGGCCTGTGCAGTGTGGGCACCTGTGTCTGCACTCACTTGTCAACAAACTCATCTGTTTGCCCAGTCACATCTGACAGGGACAGAAAGGAATAAAAGTAAACTTTTGTTTTTCCTCTTTAATAATTCAGTTGTGTTCCCAGTGTGATAGGAAGCATTCACTTTATAAGAAAGTTCTGTAAATTTTCCTGTTTCCAGTTCCAGTGCTGGTCGTTGAAGCCTATCCTGAAGTATCTTCTAGAAAGCCATGCTGTTAGTCCCGTTCTCTGGTGTGAGGGTTGCATTCCACTTTGAGCAGAGGCACTGAAGTGCTGGGTGTGTGTTGTATGAGTTGAGGATGTCGTGGGCTTCCATATGGTGTCTATTCGATAGCTTGTGTACACCAGCTCTCAGTGTTGTCTTATGTGGTTAAGGTGAAATTTGTACCTCTTTCCTCTCTTTGCAAGGAGCTTCTATCTGGCCTCGAGAGGTGTTTCAGTTTAAAGACAAGCTTGTCTTGAAACTTGCACTCCTCTGTCTTGCAGAGTTGCTGTCATGTTTGCAGTGTTTTTTTTCCCCCAGCAGCACACAGCCAGGCTAAATTGATGCCTTGTCAGGGCATCTGTTTCATGCAAAGAGCCTCAGAGAAACTTGGCACATGGCTTATTGCTGTGCTGGGCGGTCCTGGTGGGCCCCAGGCCAACCGAGGGGTCAGGGAGGAGCGCTTGGTCACGTAGGCATTGGCCTGGCATAGGTTTCTTGCAGCTGCATCTGAAGGCTGTGGGCTTCTTTAAAACACAGCGGTGGTGCCCACTCAGCAGGGACTTGCCATCAGGAAATGCAGCTAGCAGGACCAAGTGGAATCTTAACACACTTCTTGTCCTCAAGTTGCTCGAAAGTATGCGCTTCGAGGCATGAAACAAAAGCAGAAATTCTGTGCATGTCAGAAACTTCAGTCTTGTGTATGACCTCACCAGCCAAGGGGCAGACACTGCAGCCTAGAGCACGTGAGGAGCCAGCAGCCACCCCTATATCCCCCAGGGCTTCTCCCAGGAACCGTGGGGCGGGCCTGGGTTCAGAGCCAGTTTCCCAGGAGTTTGTGTCACTTTGTCCCTGTTTTCAAAATTGCCCCTGACACTTCTCTTTTTACGTAGTTTATTCGAGTTTTTTTTTCCTTTTTAAGTATATGCTTCTCAGCATACTCTGAAAGTGTCTTGTTTGCCTTGGGCTATTGAAGGGTCCTTTCTGTTTCTTCCTCCTGTCCCTCCTCTTGGCCACTCACTTTAATGGCTGAGTCACTTTATTGTTTGTGAAACTTAAAGCATTTGAGTAATTTCAGATTCCTTCCTTCTCAGAAAAACGGATATAGGAAGCAAACATTTCAACTTTAAAATAAATGGTTCTGATCACTCAGAATGAGAGTGTCTTTCTTTATTTTGATGTGGTTAAATTTTGGTATGAAAACTCTTAATTCTAAAATAGATTTAGAATTACTACCAAGAATTTATTCTTTGGTCTTTCAAAGAAAATGAGCTGGGATGATGGTCACTTCATGTTTGACGCTGGTTTGTTTGGAGTGCTCGCTTTGTTGATCATTCTTAGCTTAGTCACAAGGAGGCATCCTGAGAGTCCAGCGTTTGGGGGTGTCTTTTGCAACCTCACTAGACTCATTTTGCCTTGAAGACCTGTCAGCCTCCCTTTTCTGAGGCCCTCAGTTGTGGCGCAGGCTCACCTGTGAAGGCGTTCTCGGAGGCGGTTTACCTGCCTCGTCCTTAAGACGGTTTGTTCTGTGCTGCTCCTTTCACAGGTGTTTCTGTGCTGAGAGAGCTCGGAATTTGTTCATCACGTGGGTTTACGCGTCCATCTCCCTGGTAAATGAACTTTCACAGTCATGGCCTTGGAGCACAGTTGACTCAGTAGGGCGCTTATATGGTGTCACACGAGCCACACTGAGGAGCGTTTGGGTTGCGGCACATCTTGTCTGGGAGCAGTTCCTAGTGAGGGCGCCAGGCTGCGCCCGACTGTGCCCAGGGTGAAGGGAGGGCGAAGGTCCTGGGAGGCTCTGTGTTTGCCAAGCAGCCCAAGCTCTGCATTTTCCGTTGGCGGGGGTTGCACTGCAGTTCACATTTGAAGTAAGCTGAGTTTTAGTTTCACTGTACGTTCAGGCCCAAACAGTCCCCCGTGTACTACAGGCTGTGACCAGAACCGTTTCCCTCACAGCGTGAGGAAGGGAGGGTGTGAGGTGCAGACTGCAGCCCAGGTGTGGGGGAATAACATCTCCACGGTTTCTTACTGTAAGAAATGACTTATTTCAGAGAGCTTTGCAAGTTAACTTGCTGCTTAACTTGCAGAGCTTTGAAGGAAATATGACAGACGTAGTAGGAGATAGGCTGCCAGTAAGATTGGGGTAAAAATGGAAATTAGGCTCCCCGCACTCGAGGCCACTGCACGTAGCCTGCCGTGTGGCCGGTGAGGATGGACGGTGTGGAGAGCAGTTGGGCAGGGCTGCTTTAGAGCCCAGCTCTCCCTGTGTCAACAGTTGGTGACCCTGGTTGCTCTGAGCCCTGTGCTGAGGAAGACCCTGAGAATGGCAGTGCGGGGTGGGACCTTTTGCCCGTGGGGACAGTCCCTGGTAGGCCTGCAGCCACTTCTCAGGAAGCTCTTACTAAACTACAGCTTCTTCATCTGGAAACTTGAAGTGAGGAGTCTTTGCTCCTTTTGTCGTGTGAATTTAAGTGTTTAAGAAAGATCTGTGGTCCAAATAGTTGTACGATATTTTAGTAAGTTGCGGCTTTCCTGGTGCTCACCTCATAGTGACCTGCCCACATTGACAAATGACAGGAGGAGAGGGTTAAGGTCCTCCCAGGGCTGCCACCGCCAGGCGGCCTGCCCAGGTCTCCCCTAGACGCCTCCCTGCCTTGGTCTCACCCCCGTGACTGGGGATGAAGGTTCAGATGATACTGGCTGGGTTGCACCATCTTTCCCCCAAGCAGTCCTGGCTGGAAGCAGCTGAGAACCGCCTGTCTGCAGAGTGGTGTTGATGGGACCAGGATGCTAGATTCGTCCATCTAACAGTAATACTTGAGATGGATTTTGAGGGACGTTAAACGGTTAACATCATGTACGTCGTCTCATGTAAATTCTGTCCTGTTATGGTTAAGACTTAAGTGTCGGTTAGAAGTGTGGTGCTGGCCCCGGGGGGTCTTGTGTAGAGCGCAGTGCTCTGTGGCCGCACTCACATTGCTCTGGTTGGTTTTGTGGCCAAGTGGTTGGAATGCCATGCAGCCACTTAGGTCTTCTCTTCTCCCAAGTGCCCTTCTTGAGGGTGAGGGAGGACGTGTTGATGTGAACACAGCCCTGCAGAGGAGAGTGTGCCCAGCTGACAGGAGGAGGAGGGCTGGTCTCCCTTTGGAAAGACCGTCCCCATTGTCCTGTTGAACCTTCCATGGGCACCGAGGTCAGAGGCTTAAGCCCCTGGGGCTGCCCCTTGCAGAGCAAGTCCTCTGCTCCAACCTCCCAGGTCATTCGCCCCTTTCCTGTCTCTGGCCTGCTGGAGAGGCTGCCTTGAGGGCCCAGGTTGGGTGGGGGCAAATTGAGGGAGAGGTTACAATAAAGGGGCCAGAATCACTGAAATCCTTTCACGGAAACGTAGCTCAGGCTATTTCCATGCTTAGAGAACATTGATGGTGCCCATTTGTTGCCTTTTTTTCCTTAATCCCCTGAGAATTTCAAGGAGTTTTGGTACAGGGGAAGTTATTATTTCATTTTAAAAGGTGATTCTGGAATAGTCTGCTGTGAATTGGAGCCAATAGGAAGCAAATCTGATTCCTGAAGCCCCAAGAATCCTAGGATGTGACAGGGAGACAGGAGGTGGCCGTGGAAACTGGTGGCTGGGTCCCCCTGGTCCCCATGGTCACGTGTTGGGCTGGGATGTGCTGAGAGACCAGCCTGTTCTCCACAGGGTCTTCTGGGGGGTCCAGAGTTACTGCCCATCTCATTCCAGTGAAGCAGAGTGGCTTTGCCGTCTGGTATTCCAAACCCTCGCTGGCTGCCTCAGCCCAGCTCCCTTCTCGGTTACCAAGACGGGAGGTTGCGCCGAGGGCACCGGCTACGCTCTGTGGCTGGCGAGGAGGAGTCTGGCCAGTGCTCTCCGTGCAGAACTTTCTGGTTGTTTGGAGATGTGGGGGAGGGCACAGGGGACTATTAAGAGATCAGAAAATGGCCTCACAGACTGGAGGGCTTGACATTTGCCCCGCTCTTGTTTGCCTTCTCAGCCTTTCCACTCTGAGACAAGCTGCCCTGGGCGGGAAGCCTCCTCACGCCCACAGCCCACTCTCCTCCCCGGGAGCGGGTTTAAGTTACCTCAGACAGCGGCAGTTCCCACCAGACCCCTGGGTGAGTCTCTTTCCAAGGAGATGCCGTCCCAGAACTGCAGGCCCTGGGTCTCGGTCCCCTCCCTGGGCGGCTCTCCGGAGGCCCCTAAAACAAGGCCCTGCTGCCTCCGGGTCCAGCCGCTGTAAACGCCTCTCTCGGGTCCCAGCTGCCGGAGAGTGTGTTCTCAGTGAGGGAGCCCGGGTGAGGTTGGAGCCTGCAGTGAGGGCTTCTTCAGCCCACAGCAGAGTGGGAGGCTGGCCCTTGGCGAAGGAGCTGGAGCCAGCCAGGGCCTCCGTGCTGCCGGGCCCACTCCCAGAGCCCGGCTGTGCCCCGGATACCATGGGGATGTGACGGGGCGAGACCCCTGTGGACTCGGAGATGGGGGCGGGCTGCCTGGAGAGGCGTGTGCAAGGGTCCTCTGAAGTGGCCCTTGACGGGTGGTGTGGAGGCCTGTGAGTCAAGAGTGGGAAAGGCCGTTCCAGATGAGGTGGGACATCCGTGAGGAATCAGCTTGAAGTCAGTTTGCGTGGCAAACCGCCCTATAGCGCTGAACGTCCGGCTTGCTGTTGGCAGTAGCGTACTGCCTCATCTTCCGCTGTGCTGCCTATGCTGTCAGTGTCCATCATAAGCATGATTGCCAGTGGGACAGAGGTTTCGTTCTTCGCTCTGGGTTCCTTTAAATGCATGGCTTCTTGAAGGGGAAGTCGAAGGGGTTGCTGAGTTGATTGCCATCCCGCCAGTTCTGGGGTGGCTGAGCTCAGTCACTTCACTGGAGTCCAGGTCACTGCAGGTGTGCTTCGTATTTGGCGATGACCACCTGGATTGTGTTTGTTATTAACTCCTGTCAGTGTCTGTTCTTGGCGATCTTAGCTTTCCTGTCAGAGGAGATGGCCAGTGCTGTACAAGTCTTGTTTCCGATCAGCCTGCACTTAAGCAGGAGGTGGTTGTCATTTTTGGTGTCTCCTTGTGTCGTGAAAGCAGTCTAACTCGTCACATGCTTGTTTCCGCAGAGTAACAGTTACCCCTCCATGGCTGATCCCTACCTGTCCAGCTATTACCCACCATCCATCGGATTTCCTTACTCCCTCAATGAGGCACCATGGTCTACCGGAGGGGACCCTCCCATCCCATACCTCACCACCTACGGACAGCTCAGTAACGGAGACCATCATTTTATGCACGATGCTGTTTTTGGGCAGCCTGGGGGCCTGGGGAACAACATCTATCAGCACAGGTTTAATTTTTTCCCTGAAAACCCTGCCTTCTCAGCATGGGGAACGAGTGGGTCTCAGGGCCAGCAGGCTCAGAGTTCAGCCTACGGGAGCAGCTACACCTACCCACCCAGCTCCCTGGGCGGCACGATTGTGGATGGACAGACAGGCTTTCACAGTGATACCCTCAACAAGGCCCCTGGAATGAACAGCCTGGAGCAGGGCATGGTGGGCTTGAAGATCGGAGATGTCACCACCTCCGCAGTCAAAACGGTGGGGTCAGTCGTCAGCAGTGTGGCGATGACTGGTGTCCTTTCTGGCAATGGTGGGACAAATATAAATATGCCAGTTTCGAAGCCGACCTCGTGGGCTGCCATTGCCAGCAAGCCAGCAAAACCACAGCCGAAGATGAAAGCCAAAAGCGGACCTGTAATTGGGGGTGCGCTGCCCCCTCCGCCTATAAAGCATAACATGGACATTGGCACGTGGGATAACAAGGGGCCGATGCCCAAGGCCCCAGCTCCCCAACGGGCATCCTCCCCACAGGTGGCCCCACAGCCCCAACCGGTTGTGCAGCCTCTTCCCACCCAGCCTCCCCCTTTGGCTCAACCACAGTATCAGAGCCCTCAGCAGCCACCCCAAACCCGCTGGGTCGCCCCTCGCAACAGAAACGCAGCGTTCGGGCAGAGCGGAGGGACTGGCAGTGATAGTAACTCTTCTGGAAACACCCAACCTAATTCTGCCCCAAGCGTAGAATCCCACCCCGTCCTTGAAAAACTAAAGGCTGCCCACAGCTATAACCCTAAAGAGTTTGATTGGAATCTTAAAAGCGGACGTGTGTTCATAATCAAGAGCTATTCTGAGGATGACATCCACCGCTCCATTAAGTACTCCATTTGGTGTAGCACGGAGCACGGCAACAAGCGCTTAGACAGCGCCTTCCGCTCCATGAGCAGCAAGGGGCCCGTCTACCTGCTCTTCAGTGTCAACGGGAGTGGGCACTTCTGCGGGGTGGCCGAGATGAAGTCGCCCGTGGACTACGGCACGAGTGCTGGGGTCTGGTCTCAGGACAAGTGGAAGGGCAAGTTTGACGTGAAGTGGATTTTTGTGAAGGACGTGCCCAATAACCAGCTGCGGCACATCAGACTGGAGAATAATGACAACAAGCCGGTCACAAACTCCCGAGACACTCAGGAGGTGCCCTTAGAAAAAGCAAAGCAAGTGCTTAAAATTATCGCTTCCTACAAGCACACAACCTCCATCTTCGACGACTTTTCTCACTATGAGAAGCGCCAGGAGGAGGAGGAGGTGGTGCGCAAGGTGAGTCAGCCTTCCCCGGCACGTGCTTGAGTTGGCGCGTTTGCTGGAGCTGGAGCCGAGGCCGAGAGCCGTGCTCCCTGCCTGGGGCCCGAGACCGCTGTTCCCAGGGCCCACGGCAGGGGTGGCGTCCTCAGAGGGTACAGGCAGCATCACCTGGGCTTCCCCAAGCGTGGCCACCGGGAGTTACCAGGGGTGAGGTTGGAGTGGGCATCACTTTTGATCCTTTTTCAATTTTTAGGAGACATAATGGTGAGACCACAGTGCACAAATTCTGTTATAAAGAACTTGAGGATAATTGACTCTTTTTTTCTTTGTGAATCGTGATCTTTCCTAGAACAGTGCTTCCTACTCTTTGTCAAGTCAGAAACATCTAGAAATAATGTCCTTCAGCACTGGGGTAGACAAGTGAGGCTGGGGCTGCAGGCCCTGGCCTGGGGGCTGTGGGGGCCCACCCACTGAAGCCTCCCAGGGCACTGCCCTCAGCAGTTGGGAAGTTCTAGGGGTGGAGGGGAGGTTTGGGAATGCACACATTTTTTAACAGTAAATATGAGCATCTGGAACCAATGGTGAAAACCTTTAGTTGGGTCTCTGAGATAGTCCTAATTTTCTGTTACCTGCAGAGAAACTGCGAGAGACTGGAGTGAATCTGTCTGCTCTGTAGGAGAACGGGGCTCCGATGCCCATAAACTGGCCCAGAAATGGGAAAAATAAGGACAGTATAACACACTTGATAAAGCTGCTTTGTTTGAGAGAGTTCAGCCTGAGATTTTCTCTTGCTCTTTTGGTATTAAAATGTCCTTTCTTTCATGAAATGTCAGTTGATAGGAGATGGGTTTTCAATCGCTTTTCAGTCCTCCATATTAAGAAAATAGCGTTGCCCATCTGTGAGCTTCAGATATCCTGAAGCATCGTTAGCAGAAAGGCGCGTAGGTGGGGCATATAGACAACGCACAGTACTATGAGCCATGTGCAAGTCACACAGACTAACAGCTCAGGGTTGGCAGAAGTGTGAAAGCATTTGGTTCCTCTTTCACTTCTGTGCAGAAAAGAGAAGGGCTTGTCATTTATTTCCAGTTACTGAAATTCTATATTTTAACTCTTTTAGGTATAAAATAAAATAATTGCTGAATTTACAGGGCTAGAACAGAGATCATTGGTCGTGAAACTTGAGGTCTTTAGTTGACTTGAAGCTGGCAGCTGGCTGCGTGTGTGTGTAGTTTCTCTTAACTGCCGTAATATTTGGGTCTTTTCCTAAGCTCACGGGCTTCTGAAGGTTGTGATGAGCTTAGGGATACATTTCTGCCCCTAACCCGGTTGGTGTTTTTGAGATTCTCGTGTCCTAAAACTTGCATTGTAGCGAGTAGGTCCTTAGATGACCGCGTTAGCAGGTCGGCTGTTGGGAAGTGAAAGTTTCCCGGTGACGTTGTCCGCAGGGCACCTGCCTGCAGTCAGACCCACGGGGCTCTTGGCTTTGAGCTGTTCCTCCAGGGAGCTTGAGAAGAGAGTTGGAATTCTCCCAGAGCATTACCATTTCAGGGTTCTCCTCTGTCACTTTCCTGTGATGCTTCTCTGGGCACCGCCTGTCCGTCCCCCCCCCGCCGGAATGCTCTGGAGGTGAGGTGAAGTGTTGTAGGAAAGACTCTGGTGACCCTCGCCAACCATGAGTTAGCCCAGCTGGAGCCCACTCATGTCGGTGTTACATTCACTCTTATTGTTGAAGTGACAGGTGAGAACCCTGACTTCTCAACGTTCTGGTAGGATTTCACATCTCTTTCGAGCCTGCTGGGCTGTGTAGAGGAGTGTAGGGGTTGTCAGCCTGGTCCCCAGAAACTTCTGCCAGAGTGCTCTGGTCTCCGTGGTTGTCAGTTCATTCAGGAATTGGAATCTGGGACTCTGGGTTTCTAATCATTTCTCCTCTGGATTTCCAGGGAGGGTTTGATGTATTCTTATGAATGAAGTGCTGAGCTGAAGTCAGGAAGGGGCTCCCTTGCAAACTCTGAGCTTGCTGGTGAGGCCACCCAGGCAGTGTGCACAGGAGACTCTCCCAAGACATCTGGGAACACGTGCACTTTCAGTCGATCATTTAGAGTTGGACTCCATTGTTTCCAAATGACCACAATGTTTGAAAACATTTAGTGTTTGGAAAGTGAAAGGTAGTTGACACTTTGCAGGGTTGCGGACCGTCCTGTGCGTCAGCTGTCAATTTGAAAACGTGCCGACTCCTTCAGGAAGCGCTCTTAATGGCAGCTGTCAGACCAGGTCCTTAGGGGCGTGGCTTTTAATCTAGCAACAGTCTCTCCTTAGGGCTTAAAATAGTGCAGGTTTTTTTTTTTTTTTTTTTTTTTGTGGGGAAGACCAGCCCTGAGCTAACATCTGTTGCCAATCCTCCCCTTTTTGCTGAGGAAGACTGGCCCTGGGCTAACATCTGTGCCCATCTTCCTCCACTTTATATGGGACACCGCCACAGCATGGCTGACAAGCAGTGCGTCGGCGGGCGCCCGGGATCCGAACTCGCAAACCCCGGGCTGCCAAACGCGGACTAAACCGCTCCGCCACCGGGCGGCCCCAGTGCAGGTTTTGAGTGACAGTGAGAGTCAAGTGGAGGAGTTCCTTGTGCCGCCTCGGCTGGCGTCCTCTCCGCGCAGACATGGGCAACTCAGCGGAAAACTGAGTTAAGAAAGAATGTGAAGAATCAGCCTTTCCTGGAATGTTTGCTGTTGAGCGTTCCTCTAAAGAATGAGCCGTACTTCCTTTGTTAAGTTTGTTTTTGAGAAGAGGATATTTAACAATTTTATGAGTAATAGTATTTTTTTTCTTTTTTTTTTTTTTTTTTTTTGTGGGGAAGACCAGCCCTGAGCTAACATCCGTTGCCAATCCTCCCCTTTTTGCTGAGGAAGACTGGCCCTGGGCTAACATCCGTGCCCATCTTCCTCTACTTTATATGGGACGCCGCCACGGCATGGCTGACAGGCAGTTCGTCGGCGGGCGCCCGGGATCCGAACTCGCGAACCCCGGGCTGCCAAGCGCGAACTAAACCGCTGCGCCACCGGGCGGCCCCGAGTAATAGTATTTTTTGAAGAGCACGTGGTGCGCCTTGTAGTTACTTATAACCGCTGAAGGGAGCGGGGCGCCAGGTTGCGTCCTCGTCTGCATGGCTTCAGCGGCAGCCGTCGGGACTCGAGAGAGGCTGGCACCTGCTCTCTAGGAGGAGCAGGACCTGTGGTTTTTTTTAAGAGAATGCAAAATACAGAATTCTTCATTTTTCCAGCTTTTGAGTTTAGGCTAGGGAGGAAATGTTAGTTCTCAGAGTAATGGCTGTCTACCCACCCAGTTAATCCAAATACTCGGGAGCTTTTTCAGGACAGGGAGCCTGGTTTGAAAAGCACTCTAGGTGCTTCTGAGGAGCCCTCTGCCCTGGGTGACATGGGGGAGGGGACTGGTGTGTTTTATTAACCTGAAGACACATTCAGTCCATTTTTAGCAAAAGAGAGGGCTTCACTTTGTTACGTTATGCTTTATTTAAATGTCTGGTAATCTGGTCTGTTTGGGAATTGTGCCATCGACCAGCCCTGCGCGGCGGTGGTGTCCTTTACTAGCTTTGTCTTGGTAGAAAGGGGCAGGCTGAGGGTGCACGTGCAGGGACACGCGGTCAGTGTGTGGCCAGTGCTCCTTCCTGGGACTGAGGTTTCTCTGTCTCGAGCAGGATTTAGCTTCAGCGTTGTAAAGAAAGACTGAGAGGGCTCTGACTCTACTAGTGAGAAGCCGGGTATGCAGACACCAGGAAAGATTCAGCTGTGAGTCACGGTCTCGTCAGAAAGATGGTTCTCTTTATGGTCGGAGACAAACCTGGAGGAGCCTTGCCGAGAACAGGCGGATGCCGTGGGTGGGTGGTTATCAGAGGCCGATCTGTGTGGCCAGGACCCTGAAGCTGGGAGCTGCCATGGCAGAGGGAAGTACTGTGTGCTGGTGTGGCCGGTCCCAGTGGGGAGCAGGAGTGCAAATCTGTGGCCGCAGCCCATGGGGTGGCCTAGGACCTTACTTTTTTTTTTTTTTTTTTTTTTTGTGGGGAAGACCAGCCCTGAGCTAACATCTGTTCCAATCCTCCCCTTTTTGCTGAGGAAGACTGGCCCTGGGCTAACATCCGTGCCCATCTTCCTCTACTTTATATGGGACGCCGCCACGGCGTGGCTGACAAGCAGTGCGTCGGCGGGCGCCTGGGATCCGAACCGGCGAACCCCGGGCTGCCGAGCGCGGACTAAACCGCTGCGCCACCGGGCCGGCCCAGGACCTTACTTTTGAGGGAATTTGTCTGTGAGGCATGTTCACTCAACGTGTTAAACTTTTTTTCTTCTTTTTGTAGGAACGGCAGAATCGAAACAAACAGTAAGGATAAACCAGTTTCTTATATGTTCTAACATTTGACTGAGAAACAGTTTCAGAACAGTGTGCTTGGTGCTGTCTCCTGGCGTCGGCCCCAGCTGTCCTCCTGCGTACTGTCCTCCTGCGCAGGCTCGGCGAGCGCCTCACCTTCTCTGTAGTTCATTTCTGCCCAGACGGATGTGCACTCGTTGTATTTTTCTATGTATTATAGTGCTGTAGAACTCACTAATAAAGGAGTATGTTTTGTCAGCTTGTCACTCAGACTGACCTAATGCGAAATAGAAGTATCCTTAAAAAAAGCAAAACAAAAAATCAATTTTTTTTTTATTTTGGCAGAAATTGTGTTCTTATTCTTATATTCACAGTCATTTAACATCTTTACATGAGACTTCTCATTTCTCACCCCTTTATTGCTTTACAGCGAACATAAACCATGGGTGGTGTTGTCACAGAACATATTCTGTTAAAATACTTCTCTTCAGAATGCTGAAATCAACAGGTTAAGGATCACCTTGTTTGGCTCTTTTTTTTAATCTCCATTTTTATTATCTGTTATCTAAAATGCTATACTCTGCCCATTTGATTTTTCTACTAGATAGAATGACAGATTTTAGTTTTCCAAATTTGGCAAACATGCTGTTTCCTTGGAACATGCCCTCCTGCAGTTTCGGCACCCAGAGTGGCCGCTGCATCTCCCACTGCTCTGCTCTTGGATCTGGCGCGGTGGTGACGGTGCGGCGTGCGCAGGGGATGGGGTCCGTTTTCAGGTGTCCCTAGTTGTGTGCAGATCATTTTTATTCCTTTTTCTTCACTTCAGAATCCTAATGCCATGTTAAGTTTTTATACCAATAATGCTGAGCTTTAAATGTAGGATCTGATAGTACAGTGTGATGGATGATGCCACCGATTGTAAATTTCGCCATGTGTGTCTAATTTCTTTTTCCTGTTGAATGGGTTAAAAAAAACAAAACCTTTTAGAAACTGAATTTGCTGTCATGTTTTGTGGAATAAGGGACCGTTGAAGAACTTGCCACCACCTGGAGTTTGAGTTCAAGCATGAAAATGGTGCTCATGCCTGTCGCTCTCGCACACTGAACCTGCACGTGCCCATTGTAGAGGATCTCACTGCTTAGAGAGCAGGTACCTTCTGAAAACTATTTACTCCAGAAGGCCCTCGGAGGTAAAGTTTAAGCTGTATTATTTAGACTTGTATTTAGAACGTGTCACTTTTTCTGAACTGTTATGCCTGTGTGGAGTCACGGACAACATGGGATAACTTTTCCTCTAGGAGAATACAAGCCTTAATAAACAATACCTATTTAGCAAGTCTGGTGTCATTTCATTCTTCAGCCCCATCTTACAGGTTAATGTTTTTAACTGCAAAGCCAGTTAAAGGGGCCACTGTCCGAAAGCCCGTGTGTGTTTCTTAGCGTCTGAGGTTCTTCCTCTATTGTGTCTGCTGCAGGGGAGCCAGCAATCCCCTCACACTATAAATTATAGTGTGACTTCACTCGCCCCTCGCTGTAGTCTGTCGGAAAGATAGAGGAACTTTTTAAAGCTCCTATTATAACTCAGAATTTCTAGTCCCCGTAACATTTTAAGCCTTTTCAGACAGCAAAGTTACAAGAATTCTGCCGTGAGTGTCCTACACCCAGATTCCAGCACCGCCACCTCTTTACCTGCTCCCGATCTCTTTCCTCCATCCCTTCTTCAGTCCATCCTACGTCGCACTGCAGACACCAGTATGCTCCCATTAAGCAGTTTGTGCTTTCAGTAAGAGTTTAATGTTTGTTCCTGGCTTGTTTTCCCTTTGAGGTAGAATTTACAAACATGCACGAACCTTAAGTGTACATCTGCAGAGTTTTGACAAGTGTGAGATACAGATAAAGATAACAGAACACGAGTATTGTCCCAGGGGATGCCCTCACGCGCTTTCCCAGGCAGCCATGCCCCTGCCAGAACTTAGTCCTTGGTATGAGGAAATGCCAAAATGGACACAGGAAAATGTCTTGTACTCTGACAGGTCAGAGGGGGATGTTTGTCCTCCACTTGTTGAATATTCTGCCAGTGAAAATGCAGCTCCAGATTTGCTCAAAATTGCTTCTGTGAATTTGTTTTGGGAAGTGTGTTTTAGCCGCTCCTGTTTGCTTGCCATTTTCTTACGTGTGTGTGGTCACTGGGCTCCTTTGAAGATTAAGTGATTCCTGGCCTGTAATGATTGAGCAATGCACTGAGAGGTCGTGCCCCTTACAGCGGGTGTCCCACTGCTCAGTGTGAGTCAAAGCCACAGAGGGTGGGGGGCTTTCATAGGCGTGGAGAAGGGCCATGCACCGGTTACTGAGGAGCAGAGGCCGTGACAGCTGCTCGTTATGTCCCACGGGATCAGTTACTGACTGGCCTGTACCCAGCCCTTAAATGTCACCTACTCTGAAGGCATCTTCCCAACCCTACCGGCCAGTGCCCACCCCTCGGAGCAGAGTCAGGGGCTGCCTTGCTTGCATCCTGGCAAGACCTTGAAGGACCATCCTCTGCCTGGTCTCAAGGAACTAAGTGCATCTGAGGAAGGAAAGACTAGGTTGTGGTGTGGAATAACTAGACAGACTACGTGTAATTTTAAGCATGTGTCAGGTTTTGCTTATAAAAGGGCTCCTCGTTAGTATTTCCTGGAAATCCAGCTGTGTCAGCCTTTCTTCCCTCTGTCCCACCCGGAAGCACACTCTGTTAGGATCCTTAATTGCATAGTGAGTTCTCTTAGCCTGATGTGCTCTTTGAGGTCCCTCTGGCTCTAGAAGTTTCCTCGGAGGGTCTGGCTGTAGTTGTGCAGACAGCATCCTCGCAGGCTGTCTGGCGCATCACTGACCGGGTCTGCAGGTGGCTCTTCTGCACCGGACGTTAAGCTGTCCGGTGAGAAGTGTGCAGAGAATGCTGTCTCAGGCTCTGGGGGCTTCCCCCTCGGCTGGGGTCTGGTCCTGTGGGTTCCTTGCTGTCTAGGGTGAGGAACTCTACTCTGATAGGACGAAGGCAGCTGATAGGACAGGCGCGAGCCCGGCCCATGACCAGGTCACTAGCCTTGTTCCCCGCCTCTCAGCAGGGAGCAGGGTGCTCCCTGTGCCTGTCTCAGTGAGCGATGTGGGCCGCCAGTGGCGTTTGCCTGGGCCTTCACAGCCGTGTGTGCGGATGACTTACTGCTTCCCCCTCCCGGGCTCTCCCTGCGCCTGCCCCACATGACTGCTTGTGCTGTGGTCTGCAGTTACTTTTGAGATTTGCATGTTCAGTTTTTTTTCTGAAACCAGTGTGTTCGAAAAGGTATGTGAATCGTTGTCCTGCATCATATTTTTCTATGATGTTTCTGTTGATGAGAGTCACATAGTGAAATTTTTTTGAGCTAGAAGAACACCCCCTGGACTGTCTCTTCTCAGAGTTCATCATTTTTTTTTTTTTTTTTTGCTTTTTTCTCCCCAAAGCCCCAGTAGATAGTTGCATGTCATAGTTGTGCATTCTTCTAGTTGCTCTATGTGGGATGCCACCTCAGCATGGCTTGATGAGCGGTGAGTAGGTCTGCGCCTAGGATCCGAACTGGCGGACCCCAGGCCGCTGAAGTGGAGCGTGCAAACTTAACTGCTACGCCACTGGGCTGGCCCCTCAGAATTCATCTTTATTTACTGGAAAGGACCCTGAGAAGAGGACCCAGGTCTAGATGTGACAGGGGGAGTGGCCACATGCTGGGAAGTGACTGTTCAGATGCCCTGTTCCTGGAGTGGCCTCCTGGGTGCAGGATGGCATCCTCAGCAGAGGGCCTCCTGCTTGCGTCACCCACCCTGGTGCAGGAAGAGCCAGCAGTGGGCCAGGCTTCACCCCTGAGAAGTGGCCTTTCTGAAGGGCAGCTCTGGGAGTGACCAGAGAGGTGCCCTGGTCTGCTGGTACCCGTGGTGGCACAGGGCATTAAGGGTCTCAGAACAAAACTCGAAGTCCTTCTGCCATTGGCAGATTCACGAGGCCTCCCATGGCCATGCTCTGGACTGCCCACAGAGGTGTCTGTGGTGACCCGCCCACCCCCAATGGTCCACTCCACCCTGAGTCAAAGATTGACTAACCTCTGTCAACAGCTGGTTGGAGCCAAGGCACATGGGTGACGTCCAGTGCACTTTGGACACAGATGCTGAGTGCCACCAGTGTGTGACTGTGACCCCGGCTCCTCGGCCTCTTCCTTTCAACTCTGAGGCCTCAGGAGGGATTTGGGCTGTCTGAGCTCGGTGTGTCAGCTGTGAGCAGAAATGCTCTGAAGAGGGACAGGGTGCCCGAGGCTGTGATGTCCTGTCCAAGGGTTGACCCAAGCGCCCAAGTGCCACGCCCCTGGGGAGAGACATTCCTGCCAAGTGGAGGGTACCTGTGCTGACAGGCGCAGGAGGCGTGACCCCTGAGGGCCTGGCCAGCTCAGTGCGGGTGCAGGAGCTGGGAGGCTGCAGGAACACCTGCTCCAGGTGGAGAATGGCTCAACTCTCTTCACAGGGCAGTTCTGGGCTGTTGTAGGCTGACGGCCCGAGAGGAGAGTTCTGCCCTCTGCACCCTGGGAGTCCAGGAGGGAGAGGGAGATGAGGGGATGGTGGGTGGTTCCTATTGTGAGGACAGAGGCACATTACCTCAGCCCTGCTTAACTGCCTCGGAAATTCGGGGCTTTCTGTAGGTTGAGGAGAGAGAAAGGGGAGAGCTGCTCTCCCTGGGACGGGTCAGGCCCAGATCTGACTTAGCCATATCAGGGGTCCAGGGCACAGTGCTTCTGTGCGAGAACTGTCCTGGAACCGGTGTCCAGCCCAGACACTGACCCTCCCACCCCTCAGGTGTTGGGTAGGAGGAGAGCTGAAGCTGGTCCTTCTGTCCAAACTGTCAGTTTGCTTGGGTTGGGTTAGTGATGGCCACAACCATCTCCAGGGGCTGGTGGGAGGGGTTGGCAGGTGTGGCCAGCTTGGCACTGTGTGTTGGTGGAGAGACTGAGAAGGGAGCAAGCGCCATTTCTCAGTCTAGGTAGAGAGGTCAGGAAGGTGGGCTTCATGGGCTCCAAGAACATCCAGGTCCCTGGGCAGAGGTACTCCATGGGGGGAGGGCCTCACTCCCCACTGACTATTTTGGGAGGCCTGCCACACACTAGGGACTAGGCTTAGGCACCCGGAGATGGGGAATGGAAGTCTGCCCTCGGTGTGGGCATCACAGCCCTGGAAAGGTCCTGGGTGCTGGGAGAGGGGCCCTTGTCCTGGGGTCAGGAGAAACTTACAGAGGCACGTTTGAGGGGGTTAGGACAGGGGGCTGGTGAGGAGGGCACATTCCTTGTTTTCAAACTTTTAATTTAGAAATAATGTCAAATCTACAGAAAAGCTGAAAGAATGGGAATAGTACAGAGTATACCTTTTACCTAGATTTGCTTTTGTTAACATTTTGCCCCCTTTCTCGATCATTTGCTTGCTGTGTGTGCTTGTGTGCGTATGCGTGTGTTACATATGTGTGTAGGTGCATGTGTTGTATGTGTGCGCACATGTGTTACATATGTGTATGTGTTGTGTGCATGTGTTACATACGTGTGTTACGTGTGTGCGCGCACGCGTGTGTTCTGCACTGTTTGCAGTCTGCTGTGGATCCTTCACCCAGACACCCTGGCGTGTATTGACCGCAGCGCATCAGGCTCTTCAGTGACTGGATAGGCTCTGACACTCACCTAATGAGCCATCTGCTTCCAGTTTGGTCATTAACACAACAACGTCCTTTACAGGATTTGGGGGGCAGGGAGGGGGGAAGGCTTCTTGGCCCAGCCTCATGCCCTGTGTCTAGAGGAAACCTCAAAATCTATGATCTGCTGACCTCCTTTCCCCCAGCTCCTCCCAGGCCTGGTGGGGAGGCCCCAGGGTTGATTCCACCCCCTCCTGCCCCTTCTTGCGGGGTCCCCTGGGTGACTGGTCTCTTGGCAGCCTCCACTGGACATGGAGGATGTTGAGGACAGCTGGCGATTGCTGTCCCAGGGCCAGTGCACTGTGAGCACTTCTTTGTAGCTGGAGAAGCCCTGGGCAGTAGGCCCCTGGAAGTGGGTTTAGTCCCCAGGCTGTGCAAAGAGGGAGGGCGTGCCCACCGGCTGAGGTAGAGGGCAGGGGTCCCAGGGCTGGGTCTGGAGGCACGGCTGATGACACCAGGAGCACACCCCCTTCATCTCTCCCGGGCACTCAGCAGGTCACTGCTTCCCTGGGTGACCCGGGCACCACGAGGCCCTTCCCAGTGGGGGGTTAACTGAGGTGGTCTCCTTGCTCGCTATGAGACTGACCACCAGCTCTGCAGGAGGCCCGTCATCTGGGTGGTGTCCTGAGTGCCAGCTGCCGTCTGCGCCCCCAGTCTGGGTGTTAGCGATGCAGTGTGCTTCTCACTGCCCTGTACCCAGGTGTTAAAACAGCTGCAGGTGATGGTTTTGATGTGGCCCTGGTAGGACGGGGTCTCCGTGCTTCATGCCTGCGCCCTGGGACAATCCCACCAGATGCCAATTTCCAGCCACGACTCATGGGCTTCCTCCTCAGAGTTCCTGCAGCAGCAGGCCGCCTCTGCTCACCCTCAGAATGTGTTCTGTGACCCCTGGGGGAGCCTCATCCCCCAGCTGGCCCACTGGCTCTCAGTGGCAGGGACTGTGTTGTCAAGCCCTGTCCCCCTGAGGGCAGACGGGGAGAACCAGTGAGTGGCCAGTGCCTGTGACCCTCCCCTTCTTGGTTGACTGGATGGCACCCTTTGCCCTTCTCTCCTCCCCAGGGCTGATGTCTGGGTTCCTTCCTGCCCAGGTTTGCTCCTGGTCACTGCTTGGAGCAGATGTGTTCCTTCACGTAGGTCCCACAGTACCTCTCATGGTCCCCCAAGCCCCAAAGTCACCAGGACCTGGAACTCAGTCAGCCTCTGAGGTTCTCCCTGTCTGCCCTCAGGGGGACAGGGCGTGATAACACAGTCCCTGCCACTGAGAGCCACTGGGCCAGCTGGGGGATGAGGCTCCCCCAGGGGTCACAGAGCACATTCTGAGGGTGAGCAGAGGCAGCGTGCTGCTGCAGGAACTCTGAAGAGGAAGGAAGAGGCTGGTGTAGATGGTACTCGGTGGGTAAGCCTTCCTGAGAAGGGGAGGCTTCAGAAGGAGCCGGGCTGCAGGGCTGCTGAGAGGCTGGGGCGGGGCTGGAGTTGGTGGGGCAGGGGCAGCCGGGGGCAAAGGGAGGCAGTGAGGAGGCATTGGGGTGCAAGTGGCGGGAGAGCAGTGAGCAGCTGGGCGTCTGTATCGGGAGGTCTGGAGGGTGGTGGTCTGAAAAGAATGTGGCATCCAGCGGCCTGGGATCCCAGGTGGGCATGGTGTGCAGCTAGCTCTGCTCTTGCCTCTGTCCACAGTTTTTCTGCTCACTGGCTGTGGAGGGGCACCGCCTAGTGGATGCCAGGATGAGGTGGGGTGGGGCTGGTGGAGGAGCCCCTGCCTGGCCTGTATGGCAGAATCTGGTTGGAGATGAAGGTAGACCTGGAGCAGCCCCAGATATGGGATGAGTTCTGGTCTGGCCTCTCCTGGCCAGTCACCAGCCCTGGCAGCTAGTGATGGACCTCAGGGTGGGGCAGCTTCAGGTGGTGAGTGGTATAAGGAAATGACCACAAGGAGAGCCTGTGCCCTGGGAACACCTATCCTTGGGGTGGTCAGGGAAGCTTCTAGAAGGTGGACGTCAAGCTGAGGCCTGAAGGGCTATTTGGGGAGGGACAGGGTGAGGCAGAGAAGAGCCTCCCAGTTGGAGCATGGAGCGGCTGCGAGTCCAGAGGGCCGGGGGTCAGTGGTTCTTCCCTACTCTCAAGCTGCCCTCTGCGCTCTGTGCTTGCACGCACATGCACATGCACACTGATGTACATGTAAATGCACAGCGTGCACACAGAGCAAACACATACATGCACACGAGCACACACATGCATGCCCGATTGTGTGCACACATGCAACCCTTGTACACATGCATACACATACATGAACACATGCACATCCGCACACTTACGCATATACACCCAGGCACACACACACATACACACAGGCCCTGGTAACACTGACAATTAGTTGTAAAGATAATAATGGTCCAAGAGAAACAGGGACGCTTGAGGGCAATCCTGCCTTCTCCTCCACCTGGGTGCAGGGGAAGAGCCCCTCTTGGGTGCTCTGCATGTGAGGAAAGTGAGATTTAGCTGGAAACAGGCCTTTCTGTGGGCTCTTGGGACACTATCTCCAATCTTTGGGCACGTGGGCTCTGAGAGGGATGGCCACCATGACTTCTAAACTAGGAAGCAGGACTGCTTGCCCTAGGGAGTTCTGCACTCGTCTGGATGTGACCTGGTTGGGGAGATGTGATTTGAGTGCCAAGGCAGAGTAGACATTTTGGAGGTTTGTGGGTAAAGGACATTGGAGACTGCCTAAGGATCAGCTGGTGCTGCTTGGGCAGTGATGGCTGGGGGCCTCTGTGCATGGGGAGAGCTGTCCTCACATGGGGTCGGGGACCTGAGTGTCACATACCCAGCTGTCTGTCACTGAGTGCCCCATACTTCACCACTCAACTCTCAGCTCTTTGCCCCACCCTGTCACTGCCTCTTGTGTCCTCAGGATGCGGTCACCCTCCTAGGAGCACATGGGTCTTTTGAGTGACCTTTGGGTGGCCATAGTTCCAATTGGTCTGCATCCTCTTCATTCTGCTCACCCACCCTCGCTGCTTCAAAGAACTGAAAACAGGACCAGCCAGAGGGAGTTCAAGTGGCCCCACCTGTGAGGTTGATGATGATGATGGTGCTGCTGCAGCTGATATTGATAGTGATGATGATAGTGTAGATGATTATGGTAATGATGGAGATGATGATGGTGATGATGGAGATGGTGATGGTGGTGGTGATGGTGATGGTGGAGATGATGATGGTGATGGTGGTGGAGATGATGGAGATGGTGGAGATGATGATGGTGGAGATGATGGCAGAGATGATGATGGTGGTGATGGTGATGATGACTGCTCACATTTACTGAGTGAACACGTCTGAGCTCACTCTCCAGCCACAGAAGAAGAAACTGAGGCACAGAGAGGTGAAAGAATCAGGTAAGGCCTGAGACTGCTCATGCCCAGTGGCTGAGGGAGGCCCACCTTCCTGCCTGCTGTCATCAAGAGTCCAGCCAGGTTCCTGGGAGGAGTGTAGGAACCTGTGTTACCCTCCCTGTGCGTCTGGGTTCCAGGCCCTGCAGGCCTGCCCGGATTTCAGCAGCATCTGTGGCCTGGCCCCTGCGAGGGGCTCAGAAATATTTGTTGAATGAATGAATGAATGAAGAGCATCCAGGTGTGCAGGGGCCTCACCCTATGTGGGCCTGTGGGTCCCTCCTCTCCTGGTCTGAGGTGCTGGGGCAGGGGCAGTCTCCCAGCGGGGAGGGGCTGTCTCTGCTGTCATGCACACACAGATGGCTTTCAGGGCTGGCCTCTGCTACCCAGGCCTATCCAGGTGCAGAGTCCTGCGGCCCCGAGACAGCTTGTGTGATGAGCGCTGGCACCTGCAGGAGGCCAGGCGTGCAAGTCCAGGTCTCCACACAGTGAGGTGTGCTACTTTCTGCGTGTGCCTGAATGGAGGTTCTGTGCTGCCTGGCTGCACTGTGAGACCCTACCTGAGCTTGGTGTGTGCTTCCTGGAGCAGCCCTGTCCTGACCCTGCAGACACAGTGCCCACTGCAGAGTGTTGACTGTGCTGTTTGAGCCATGACAAGGCACAACCTAGGGCCAGGAGTGTCCCAAGCCTGATCTGTGGGTCATCCATTCCTGTGGGGCACAGACTCTGCTCACGGAGCCAGGCCTCTCTGGGGCTGGTCATGTGTCCTGGTCCTAGCTTGGGGCTCTCAGTAGGAGGGTCCAGAGCGGTCACATCCCAGGACAGCCCAGGTGCCCTCCCTGAGGTCTAGAGCTCCTGGCATAAACTTGTGTGGAGGCGTGCCCCCGGCACTAGGCTAAAATGCTGAGTCCACTGGACTCTGGGCCAGAATGGGGTCCTCTGCCAAGGGGTGACCTTGAGGTCAGGCCCTGCCAGGAGGCCTTGTGTACCCTGAGGCGGGGAACTGGGGAAGGGGGGCTGCAGGGGCCCACAGGCATCTGGGGCAGCCTGAAATGACCTGCTGCACATGGCCAAGGACCTGAGAGTGGGCCTGGCACCCCCGTGAGCAGAGCCTCATTACCTTCCCGAGGGCTGTGCATTTCCATCTTGCTCCATTTCCAGCCCCTGGCCAGGGGAGTGGGTGCAGCTTTCAGCAGGCCCTGCCCCCATCAGAGCATCTGCAGAAATGGCTTGTGAGGGGCCTCCTCTGAGTCATTTCTGGCTCCTGCTCCCCAGCACCTGCCTTCCTGCTGTGAGCTCCCTGGGTGGTGAGGGTTTGGGGATCAGCGTGGCCAGCTGGGGTGGAGCGTAGAACTGGGAAGGGCAGGCATGTGTCCATCTCTGTGGACATTCTTGTCTTGGCTGCTGCTGATTCCCCACCAGGGAGCCAGGGTGGTCTGTGCATGTCCCAGGACAAGAGGCTATAGGAATGTAGGTGGGAGGGGAGGTGCCTGGCCACACAAATGCGTCCTTTCCGTGCTCCTCCTGAAACACGTCCCCCGCTCTGGGCTGGGGCTCAGCCCTGGCCTCGGCTTCCCCAGGGCAGCCTCTCTCATCCACCCCTGGGAGACACATGGGTTTTGTTCTTCCGTTTGTGCAGAGGAGAAGACACGGTCCACCGGGAACACGATGCTGAGAAGGGAGGTGGGCCAGAGTCCAGGGCGGGGGCAGACATGCCTTGGCCCAAGTGTGAGGAGGGCTCCTGCTTTCCTGAGGGTGGTCCATTCTTTGTGGCTTGCCCAGGAGGCCTTTGTGGAGGCTCCAGGGTGTGTGCGAGGGGCTGAGGGTCTGTGCTCTCCGGGATCACCTACCATTAGTGTCCATGCTTATGGGCCGGGCAAGGAGGTGGCCAGGGGCAGGCAGCCCGGAGAGCCCAGCTCAAATCTCCACACTGGCCAGAGGCCTGCCCAGGGCCTGGACTTGAGGGAGCCCTGACTGGGAGGTGAGGTCAGAGCAGGGCTGAGGGGACCAGGAGTGTGGGTGGAGTGGCTGTGCTGGCCCTGGCTGACCACTTCCTGGCCCAGCAGCGCCTCCTGCTGCTGCTGCACTGGAGTGGGCCAGTGCTGGGAGGTCTGGAGGGGACTCCCGGAGGAGTTGTGGAGAAGGCTGCGGGCAGGCGGCACCAGCCTTGGTGGTCTAGGTTTTATTCAGAGCAGAGAAGTCTTCTCCATAGGGCTGGATCCTTGGGCAGGCCACGCGGGGCTCCCTCACGTCTGCACCTGTCCCCTCACTGGCCCCACAGCCCTGTCTCAGAGGATGTTCTGAGCACTCGCCCAGGCTTGCTGTCCCCCAGGATGGCTCCCCAGCACTTCCGCAGGGAGTGTCCTGTGGGCAGCCAGGAGCTCAGGGGTGGTTAGCATGAGGCAGGGGGCCCAGCTCTTCCCCTAGGGTGGGGTCAGTGGACTGTGTGTGGGTGTGTGAGCATGGATGCACGTGAGAGCGTGTGACTGTGTATGAGAACATGCGACAGCATGTGCGAGGAGGAGGGAGGCCGAGCATGGACACGCGCAGCCATGTTGGGTGCTGAGTGCAGGATTTGGCTCAGTACTGAGGTCTGCGCTCTGTTCTGTGGCACGTGGCCTTTCCTGCACTGCAGCATCGCCGAGGCCTGCCCAGTGGAGGCCCTGAGAACTCTGCGGAACCACGGACCCACCCAGGGGCCTGAGGTGCGAGTGCACTGACCTCCTTTGGGGGAGGTTTTAGGAGGACGGAGTTCCCCAACTTCCTCCCGGGGGACCCCCACCAGATACCGACTAGTCCAGGGACGGTTCCCAGGGCTGACCCTCAGCTCTAGGTGGCCTCACCATTCCCCTGCCTGGCTAACTGCTTGAAAAGACCACTCTGGTCAGGAGCCAAGTCCCCAGGGAGGGAGGTGGGCAAACACAGAGCCTGGCCCCATCTTGGTCCAGAGAGCCGGGGGCAGAGGCCACCTTCCCTTGGAGGGAAGATCCATGCTGCCAGTTCAGGGAGGTTCTGAGCAGCCCCAAGAGAAAGCTTAGACCAGACAAGAGCCACACTCCTTCCATGCCCAGCAGGGTCACCCAGACCCAGGCTGTCTCCCCAGTGCCTTCAGTGCTGTCCTGGAGTGACCCTGGAGCCCCTGCTGGGTCCCTCTCCCCCCAGGACCAGAGATGTCCCTGAGGGTGCTATCTGCACCCCCTCCCAGGGGAGGAAAGGAGAAGGGACCACCAAGCCCAAGGTCAGTGCTGTGGGGCCAGCTCTGCTGCACCTGGTCAGGCTGGGGCTCGCTGGGGCCGCCTTGGCACTTCCCCGTCCTCCAGGGGGCAGGAGATTGGAGGAGTCTGTCCTCCCGCTCTGCAGTGACCCCGACTCAGGGTGGGGGTGGGAAGATGGAAGCCCCTGGCTTCTGCTTGTGCCTGCAGAGTGCATCACAGAGAGGGGCTGGAGGTCCGAGCTGAGAGAAGGAGTGGGGAGGCAGGTTCCCTGCCCTGCGGCTGCAGAAGGGAGTAATGGTTGAGGGGCCATGGCCTGAAACCCAAGTGGCCCCTTTTGTCCTGGTTTTCTGCTGCCTCCTAGGGCCTGGGGGCTGGGAGAATTTAAGGGAGACCAAGGCCCTTGCCTAGGCTTGGAGCCCGGACAGAGGGGCTCATCCTCGCCCCAGTTAAGAGGAAAGCCTGGGCGACTGCAGAACCAGGGTCCAGCACTTGCTGAGGGGAGGGGATGCCTGTGGTCACCTCTTCCACTGACCATCGCTGGAGTGGCCTAGGCAGCACAGCCCTGCAGCCGAGTGATCCACAGTGCTGTGGGGGGTAGGGAAGCCTGGGGATGGCGAGCCTGGTCGGTGAAGGGAGGCAGGAGGAGCCCGTGGGCCAGGGTGTCAGCAGGTGGCGCTGGCTCCCGAGGACAGAAAAAAAATGCCTGCAGCAAACCTGAGTGGGTGTCACTGCGGCTGCAGATGGTGGGGGAGGGATTGCCATCTTCCCCCTTGGCTGCGGAGCCTCACGTGCCTGGGTCCCGCACAGTCTAGAGTGAGGTTTGGGGCAGGATGCCGTCCGGCACATCCACCTGTCCTTGTTTGGACCCTGGCCGCAGGTGTAGAGGTGACCCCTCCCCCCACTCCCATTTTGAGCCTCCTTCTCCAGGCACCGGGGGCAGTTCCAGCTGAGTTCCAGCTCAGTGAGGGCCACCCCCACCCCGCCGAGGGGACTGAGGAAAGACTTTGCAGTGACCTCAGACCCTACCTCACCCCTCCCTCGTTGCCATGGCAACTGCCCAGCGCGCCTGCGTTTGGGGCGAGTGGCCCTCGGGACACAGTTGGCTCTGCGCCCGTGGCTCCTGTCCCGTGGGGCCGCCCCACCTCCAGCACCGCGGACAGCTCCCCGACCCGCCCGCGGGGTGGCCGGACCTCCCCAAACCGAGGCCCTGCGGCTGCCGATTCCCTGGCGCGTGGCGCACCTCCGACCCCCGCCGGCTCCCACACCCCAACTTCGCCGCTCCTCGCGGACCCTCCCTTTGTCTCCCGGCCCCCGCGCTTCCTCTGCGCCCTCCCGGCGCCCGCCGCCCTCTGGGCTCTTGGCGCTCTGTGCTGCCGGCGCACGTGGCCGAGGGCCGAGGCTGGGTGGCCGCAGCCTCGTCCAGGCCGCAGGCTCCCCGCTCTGTCGCCCCCACCCGTCCCGAGACGCCCGAGACATGCAGGCCCCTTTGTGTCCCGCGGCCAGGTCCCCGGCCCGGCAGCTGGGCCGCCCTCTGGGCGGGTGCATTGTTCGTCGGATTTGTCCGCGGCGCGAGGGGCCGCCGGGGGCCGGGCTTGCCTTCCTCCCGCGGGAGGCGCGCCGCGCTGCCCGGGATGGCGGGCCATTTCCATGAGAAAGGAGCGGCGGAGGCGCCTCTCTTGGCATTCACCGCGTGCCTTAATTGTATAGACATTAAATCAAGGTCCGCTGTGAACACGTAGAGGGGCCCTCAGGGCTGCGGCGGGTGGCCAGCGGCCGGGCCGAGGTCGGGGCCACGGCTCTGGCTCGCGTGGAGTCCTGGCCCGAAGGGCGCGAACGCTCCGGCGTCTTCGCCGCGGGGCGGGCGGGCGGGGGCGCTGCGACACGCCGACGGTGCTTCCTCGGACTCCAGCCCGGACCCGCCCCCAACTCTGAGGAGCCCACTCTTTTCCCCCTTCCGCAGCAGGGAGGGGGCCCCAAGCAAGCCCCTTGGGGCGTCCCGGGTGACTGGCGCCCCGCGGAATCGCGGCAAGGAGGCGAGCGAGCGTGTGCGCGCCCGGCTGCCTCCCGTGGGCCGCCGAGAGGTGCAGAGCCCTCTCCGCCAGACAGCGCGAGCTCCTCCGCAGCTGCCCTCCCCCTGCTGTGCTCCCCTTCCCGACCTGACCCAGGAGCGCGCTACGAATGCGGTTAAAAGAAAGAATCTCGGTGCTCAGAGATGAAAACCAGTCTCTTTTTACAGCCCAGCGAGCTCGCCCTCCCCGCGCGCCGGGGCCCGGCGAGAAGGCGCTCGAGCTGTTGGTGGAAAGAAAGACGGCGAGACCCCGAGAGGCCACTCTCTGGGTTCGCCCCGGCCCGGCCCCGAGCGCAGTTACCCGTCCCGGGCGGAGCTGCCGCCGCCGCTTGCCGCTTCTCGGCCGCCGCCGTCTCCGCCTCCGCTCCCGGCGTTGCCCGTTCCCGCCTTCTCCTCGGTGCCCGCGGGCCCCACACGCCGCTGCCCAGGGCGGAGGAGGGCGCGGGGACGCCGCCAAAAGGTGCCGGGCAAGTCCTGGAGCGCCGAGGGCCGACTGGGAGCCGAGTGTCCGCGAGGTCAGCTGCGGGCGCCCAGCTCCTGCTCGACCGGACCAGCCCGGGCACGACTATCCCCGCGCCCGCCGCAGCTGCCTCCGCGCGTATCCGTGCTCGGCTCGGGCACCCGGCGATTATCACTGGGGCGCGCGGTGACGTCACCCGGGCCCGGCTCCGCCGCCGCCTCCCCGAGGTGTCCTTGAGAACTGCGGGGCACGCGCGCCGCGCACACGCGCGCGCGCACACACACACACACACACACACACACACACACTGCGCTCCCGGTGCCTCCCGCGCACACTCGCATCCCGCCCCGCGCGCTCCTCGGCTTACACGGACGCCGCCCTCGAGCCCCCTGGACCGTGCCCAGCGCGTTGCGGCCACACGAATGACCACGGAAACGCGTCTCTCTCTCACTCGCTCGAAACCCGCCCTCGCCCACCCGAGCGCTCCTCCTGCAGCCTCCTGGCCGCAGCCGCTCCGGACGCACACTGACGCCCACCCGCCACACCTCGCCCGCACACAGCCTAGCCGCGCCCGCAGACCTACCTCCGCACTCAGGCCTTCACCGCAAGTTCGCGTCTCCTGTACACACTCTGCTCAGCTCACACGCCGTCCTTCTCCGCGGCCCCTCCAGCCCCCCGAGGAAGGGAAGGGACTTGCGAGAAGAGCACAGCGCGCGCAGGGCACAGACCACTGGCCCGGCGCTGTCGGCCTTGCTGGGTGCTTATACGGAGAAGGGGGACAGCGACCCCCACCAAAGACGGCCCCCTTTTCTCACTGTGTCCTGACTGGGTGGGAGTTCTTTCCCCCCAGAGACCACAGAAGCACAGGCGACACCTCACGGCCCAACTGCTGGGCCAGTGTCCTCGCCTTGGAGTCCTTCCCAGGGCTGACCCTGATCTGTCCCTCGAGGGCCAAGGATCAGCCGCTTTCCTAAGCCACATCACCTCATGCCTCCCCCACGGGCCTTTGTTCCGGTGCAGACGGTGAGGGAGCTGCAGGGCTAGGCCAGGCCAGCAGGCTGCTGCTCCCTTCTCCTTCCCTCCAGGCCAACCAGCCCCTGTGCCATCTGCCCTTAGAGCAGAGCCTGCTGACCCTCCCACCTTGGGCGCACCATCCTGCTTCCTTCCTTCTCGGCCTCTCTAGCACTGTGGGTAGCAGGGAGAGCCAACTGGAAGGGGGTTGGGACTCAGCAGCTTTGCCCCAACCCCCGTCAGTCCTCTACTGGCCAGGTCACCCCTCCCTCTTGGTGCAGCTTCAGCCTGACCCTTCCCAGTAGCAGTTCCTTTGCCCTGGCTGGCTCTTCTCTCTCCCAAGAGATGCGCAAACCCCCACTCCTCCATGCTGAAGCGGAACCTTCGCCTACACCCAGTCCAACACTTGGGAAGCCGCCCCAAGCCTGCGGGGCTCACAGTCACTGCCCAGCACAGGCCAGACAGCGGTGGAGGGCGAAGAACACCAGGCAGCTGGCAGTTTCAGCTTCATCATAGACTGTGTCACTGTGTCTCCCTCTGCCTCTGCTTGCGCCCGGTGATGGACCCGACCCTCACCCTAATGCTGCTTCCCGCACAGTGGGGTTCTTTGTCCATGGTGTTGAAAGTGAACCCTGAACCCCAGTCTCATCTTCTCCCGCCTCACCTCCAGACTTTTCTCCACCTCTCTCCCAGGAAAACTCAAGGCCCCGCCAGGGCGAGAGGGCCGATGCCTGCCCCCACCCTTGGCTTCCTGGATGGGTTTTTGTTGGCTCCCTGGAGCTTGTTTGCATTCTAAGGGAGACGGCTCCTCAGGTTTACGGATCCTAAATCTTTTTTGGGGCCCCCTTTCCTACAGGGCTGGCTCCAACAGGGCCAGGGGAGGGTCGTGGCCCCTCAGACTTGTCCCCTCCCTTGCAGAGTGTCTCTGCTCTGCCTCGCCTTACCACCGGAGGTCTCTGCACAGGCGAGACAGGTGGCCTGCATCGCACCCCTTCGCTTTTTGCGCATCCTCAGGTCAGCCTGAAGGCATTTCCTCTTGCCATTTTTACCTCTGGAGTCCTGAGCACCGATGGGGTCCAAGGCTTGCCCCTTCCATTCCCAGTGACTGGCAGCCCCCACCCTGGCCCGAGGGAGGAAGAGCCGCCCTGGGCATGGGGGTGGAGTCGACCGGTGGGTGCTGGGTGGGAAAGAGAGCCAGCCTCCAGCCTCCGCCCTGACTGCCCTTCTGCACCAGCCTGGTGGGGACCTTCTTGGTGGCCTGGGAGCCTCTGAAGGTTTCATAAAAGTCAACTTACTGCTGCCAGGCCCCGGCTCGGGTCTGTGCTCCTGTCGACTCCGCAGGCGCGGGCCCAGCTTCGCTGCACTCCGAGCCTTCTCCACCACTGCCCACGCCGCTGCCACGTCTCCCCAGCACACGGAGAATTTGTGTTTGAGAATTTATTTATTTGCCAGCTCCGCAGATGGGGGCGGGGGCTCCCCGCTCAGAGTGAAGGGCGAGGGGAGGCGGCGCGGCCAGCCCGGCTCAGAGCTCTGGGTTCCAGGCGGCCGCCTCCGTGCGCACAATGGCCCGGCGCTCCGCGGCCAGGCAACTTGGAGACAGGTCAGGTGGCTTCGAGGGGCGGGGGCAGGAGGAAGAAGGGAGGGGCGCAGTCTGAGACCCCCTCCCCCTTCCCTCCCCTCCACCACTGTGAAAGCTTGCGAATAGCGTGGGATTAAACAAACCCACAGAAACGGTGGAGAATCCCTTCCCTTCCTGCTCCTGCCTCCTCCCGCCCCTCCTAGGCATGAGGTCTGTCATTCCTCCAGAAAGGGGCGGGGCCGTGGCCACATCTGGGAACAGCTGGCTCACTGCCTCTCAACCCTTGACCCCGCCCTCCTTCCAAGGTGGGGAATGAGTGGGGGATGGCATCTTCTGTCCTGAAGAAGGTCTGGGAGAGGCTGGAGGCCAGGGGCAAGGACCTGCAGTGCAGATACAGCCTGGGGAGGGAGAGGCTGGGGGCTTCTAGTCTCAGGGAGGAGGGGAGGGTTTGCTGCCCTGGGCACGGGGGCTCCAGGCCCAACCCCTGCTCTGGGCTCCCTATAGCCTCAGAATGGTCCACAGCTTCCAAGCTCTGACTTGGGTGGTCCAGGGAGATCAGAGGCCCCCTCCCACAGACCTGCTCTTCAGCAAGGCCCGGGTTCCTCCCACCAAGCACCAGTGACTCCAAACACTTCTCCTGAGGGAAGCAGCCGGTCCTATCCCTCCATGCAGGGTGGAGCTGCAGGTTCATCCCGCAGCCAGACTAAGGCTTCCAGAGGCAGAGCAGGTGCCTGATGCTGGGAGGGGAGGCCCCCCACCAAGCTGGGACCCTCCTCCTGGGCACACTCTGCCTGGCTGTCTCCCCCTGCATGACTGGGGGGTGGGAATGCATGGGAAAACCTCCCCCCAAGCTCAGAGGCCAAGGTCTCCACTCAGAGAGGCCCTTCCCACCTTGGGCTTAGGTCTGGATGGGGCCCAATGTGGAGAGGGAGTCCCTCTCCTCTCCCTTTGAAGCGGGTGGGGGGCCGGGACCCCTGACACGCCTGAGTGCTGAGGGCCAGAGCGCAGCCACCACAAAGGCCGTGATTGTGAGCCGGGCCAGGCGCACAATGGGGCGGGGGCCTCTCAGAGGCCAGGGGCCTCCGCATGGAAATGAGGCTGGGGTCCCTTTCTGGCCGCCCCCACCCCCTGCTCCCTCCTCCCTGGCCCTGGCCAAGCCCCACAGGAGGGACAGAGAGACCAAGGGCCAACAGCTCCAGAGGTGCAACTCCTCTCCATCCTGGTCATTGGGCCTGAGGGCAGTGGAGCTGCTGGGCTGCAGACGCCTCGGGGTGGTGGCTGCAGGGGCCAGGTGAGTGACACTTTGGGCAAGGTGGGCAGGGAGCATGGGCGGCCGGTGCAGCAGTCCCAGGCAGGGCCAGAGTGAGGGGCACCCGCTGGACGCCTGGCCAGTGATGGGAACAGGCCTTTTGTTTCCAGGCACCGGACCTCCCGAGGTCCCAGGCAGCTTCTTCACCACGCAGCCTGGAACCAGAACCAGGGCCAGTTGCCCTCCCCCACAAGCCTCCCAGCCCCTGCCCCAGGGCTAGCCTCCCCGCTCCACAGGACTGGGTCCTAGCTTTGGAGCAGCACCCCGTTGCCTGCAGGCCTGGCTGGGGTCCCAGAGGGTGTGTTGTGGGGAGGGGACCCAGGCTGGCCCCCGCTGGCCCCACCTAGGGATGGTCAGCAAATTACCCCTGAGAAGGGGGAGGTGAGGGCCTGCCCCACTACTGTATTCCAGAAAGCATGGAGGGGGCTGGAGCAGGAGCAGGCTCTGGGGGCTGGTCTTCCTGGGCTTCCTCCAGGGTGCAGAGCCCACTTGCCAGCCCTGAGCAGTGAGAGCCTCTCCTGCTCAGCGGCAGGGGCCCAGCTCCTAGGAAAACGTGCCCACCCAGGCGTGCAGGACCCTGTGGGCAAGAACACCCTTCTGGAACCTGGGCCTTGTGGAGTTGGGGGCAGGGACTCACTTGGCCCTGGGGTTCCCTCCATGGGCCCCCAGCTGGCTATTGGTCTCCTGAGCCAGGCAGGGTGCAGGTGGGATGAGGGCAGCGTGGTCCCAGGTCCAAGGGCACTTTGTCTCCAAGTCTACACAGGGGGTTTGGCTCTCATGGGCCCTGCCTCCTCAGCTTATAGCCTGGGGGAGAAGCAGGCCTGTGGCCGCCCACCCAGGAGGGCCAGCAGGCGGATGAGGAGGGACGGCTTCCCCCTGGTGGCTAGCCTGAATTCTGAGTGGGAAGCACTTCGGCAGTGCCTGCCATCAAGGCTCCCAACCCCCCCCCCCCATCAGAAGCAGGATAGGCTCTGCACCTGCGGCTGCGGTGGGGACGTGGCAGCCCTGGCTCTGGCCCGCTCCAGGGGCCCCAGAGCTGCTCCCTTCTCCCTCAGTTATCAGAGGCCCCAGTGCACAGGACCCTGTCACGAGGGAGCCCCCCACAGCAGCAGTGGGGCCTGAGCTGGCCCAGCCCACATCCCAGAGGATGGAGGGGACCGAGAAATGGCTTGGCTGGGGGTGGGGAGCGGTAGGACCTTCCTGCTGGGCTAATGGGGCCACATCCCGGCCTCTGGCAGCCTTGGTCACAGTGACCAAGATCAGAGTGAGGGACCAGAGTGGCCTCCTGCTGGGCCCGGCCCTTCCCCGAGTCCAGGTCCCTGCCTCCTCACCCCTCGTCCTGGCGCAGCTGTCCCTCTGCCTCTAGACTATTCTTTCCCCTTCTCCATCTCCCATCTCTCTCCCATGGATCTGTGTGTTGTGACTCTTGGTTGCTCCCTCTTATTCCTCCTTTCTCTTCCACCCACCCTTTCTCCTTCCTCTCTGCCTCCTTCCCCCGCCCCATCCCTGTCCCCTCTACCTCCCTCCACCTCTGAGAGTCTCTGGCTCCCTTTTGGTCCCTAACCCACACCCTCCTCCAGGGCCTCCGCCTGCTCCACTGCTGCCTATGAGGGAGTCCAGCAGGAGAGGGGGTCCTTCGGGGGGCCCCAGGAGGCCCCAGGGCTTCTCAGACTTGTCTGCTCTTAGGGACAAGAGCACTTTCCTGCCTTCCTCTTCAGGGGTGCCCCCCACCCCGTAAATCAAATGTCACAGAGGTGTCACATGCTGGGAGAAATGTCTGGAACCTCCACCACAGGCTGTTGCCCCGGAGACACGCCCCTGTGCCTTCCGGGAAGCCAGGCCTGTGGAGTCGGGGGAGGACAAGCCCTGTGTCCTGGGGGCTGAGCAGGACAGTGGGCCCCAGGAAGATCGAGCCCTCCTCTCTGGCCAGTGCGGACCTGGGGAGCCTGGGGTTGATGCTGTGGGTGGTGCAGTTGCCGCTGGTAGGGGACAGACGCGGCCTGTGCCGTGCGCCTGGTGGCTCTGGGAGGAGAGCGGGAGGGTGCGGGCAGGAACATGGGGCCGGGCTGGACGGGGGGGCCCAGCCTGGGGGACCTGGGGTTGACTTGATGGGGTATCCGGGGGTCCGGGTGGGGACTGTCCACTTGGGGCAGGTGCAAAGAGAAGGGGCTGGGTGGCGCAGGTTCGTCTTGTGGCAGAGCCCTCGGTGGGCCCCTGGCTCCTTGGCTTTAGTTGTGCTTATTGCAGGGTTCATGTTTCCTTAGAGCCAGCGACAGTGGTTTCCCAGATAAAGATCTCTTTAAAATACAGCTACTTAAATAAGAAGAGTGGTGAAAGAGACATGAGGTCAGGAGAGCAGCAGATAGGTCTCTGTGGCCCAGTGGTGTGGGACGCTGAGACTCGGGGACCTCGTGGCAGCAGGGGCCTCCATGCCGCAGGGGGTGTTGTGGTTTCTGTGCAAAAGGCTTGTATTGGGCATTGGGTTTGACTTCCTAATCTGTGACTTTTGAAAATCTGCTGTTTCCCACCCAGAGCTTGCTTGGTGGGAGGTTGCCTGGAGTCGGCTGTGGTGGTCACTGGAGGTGGAGTGGCATGGGCTGACTGCGGTTCCCCGGGGCCCTTGTCCCTATTATTGGAGGCATCTCAGGCTGGACAAGGGAAGGTGTGCTGTCATTCTGTGCCACCCAAGAACCCACCTGGGGGCCTGCAAGGAGGGAGATGGAGCTGAATGTACCTGGTGGGTAGGAACAGAGGCAAAGAATGGGCATGTCCACCTGGACAGGCACTGTGGTCACTGTCACCTTTGGCCATCCCTGGGACCACTCTGTGCAGCTGTTTTTCACTGTCTCTCCAAGCCTTCTTTCTCCCTATGTCTTCCTTAGGAAAGGGTCCTAGACACTAATTCTCACTAAGATGTGAATGACTGTTAAGATTTGCTATTTCCTCTCCGGCGTGCAGCTGTCTCCTCCTGTCCCCTCTGTGCTCTGGGCGGCTGCCCCTGTGCTGCATCTGTGGGCCCCGTGCCTCTGGCTCCCAGCTGGCTGTGGCTGTGGGAGGAGGGGGAGGGTGTGGGGACCCCACACAATCCTTGCAGGGTGCCTGTCCTTGACTGATGGCTGCTGCTCCTTCCAGGCGGCCACTCCTCAGGTCCTGTAGCTCTGGCCTGGAGGGGCAACAGCCTCGCCCCACGAGCCCCAGGACAGTTCTGTCCCTGGGTGTCCTGCCTCTGCCTGCTGTGGGAAGGTGCCCCTTAGGAAGCTCTCCGTTACTCAATTTCAGGGTGCCGCTGCCTCTTGCCGGTTGGCCTCACCGGGAAGGACTGAGTTAAGGGCAGGCTTTCCTGTCCCCGAGACCAGAGCAAGGGACTCCGGGACCCCAAAAGGCCACCCAGGCCCCTTCCATGACTGAGGAGGGAGATGCAAGTCTGGTAGTCAGGTCAGGTGGCAGGAAGGGGAGGGACTTCCTGTGGGAGACCTGAGGGCAGAGTGAGGAACAGCAGGCAGAACGGGAGCGCTGAAGACAGTGCCCCCATGGAAGCCTCTGGTCCTTCCCAAGCCCCCTCTGGGCCTCGCCCTCCCTGCCCCTCCCCATCCCTGCCCCTCCCAGCCCCTGCATTGTCTCTCCTTACCCTCCCAACACCTTTTGCTGCTTCAGGCTCCTTTCTGCAGGGCGGGCCTTGGCCCTGTCCCCAGATGGTCCTCATCCCCCTCTGCTGTAATTTGCTGCCACGGAGGGGCGTGGCCTCCACAAGTGGGCTGGTGTGCGGCTGAGTTCCTCCCTGGGGCGGTCTCTGTCATCTTTGCTGGAGTCCAAACACAGGCAGGGCCTGCCTCGTGGCCCGAGAGTGCGTTTCAGAAAGAGACCCTCCTGGGTGAGTTCCCGCTTTGCCCTTCCTCGCCAAGGGCTCCTGAGTCACTGGAGCCTTAGTGTCCTCATCTGAGAAATGGGGACACTAATAGCCCTGCCTCCCAGGGCCTGTGAGAGAATTTAGGGAGGACCAGAATACGGCAGCTATTTCATTTGTAAAAGTAACATTTTATTTCTTTTTTGTGTGTGTGAGGAAGACCAGCCCTGAGCTAATATCCGTTGCTAATCCTCCGCCTTTTTTTGTTGTTGTTGCTGAGGAAGACCGGCCCTGGGCTAACATCCGTGCCCATCTTCCTCTACTTTATATGGGACGCCGCCACAGCATGGCTGAGAAGCAGTGCGTCGCCAGGCAGCCGGGATCCGAACTCGCGAACCCCGGGCTGCCAATCGCGGACTAAACCGCTGCGCCACCGGGCGGCCCCTGTAAAAGTAACATTTTAATGAAAATGCACACTTGAAGTAAGACAATCCTACAAAGCTCTGTTTGTTCAGAACCCACATTCTCCCATTTTGAAAGGCCCTACCTCATCTACGAGCACCTGGTTTCCACCAGGACTGGGCAAAGGGCAAGGAGAAAGGAGGTATCCAAAATGGACCAACAGGGTGGTCCTCGAATTTGGGGAGGACCAGGGTGGGGCCTCCGTAGTGGAGGCTGCTGGTGGCTTTCTTCCCCCTGGGTAAGCCACCCCTGAGGACACTGGCTGAACCTGACTTCTCCCAGGGGGAGATCCTGTTGGGCCCCAAGGGACAGGAGGGGGAGCCAGGCCCCCCTGACAGGGCACCAAGCACCCCCGCGCTGCTCTGTGGTGGGAGGGGCCTTGGCTAGCCAGGAGCTGTCCGAGGTGCTGCCCAGGCACCTGGCAATGCCCAGTCTCTTGTGAAAGGGACCCTCGCAGTCACTGGCCCGCCCTTCACTTGACGGGCAGAGCACACCCACAGCCAGCTGTCGAGTGTGGGGGACACACACCAGGGTCTCCAGACCCCAGCCCAGAGCTCATGAGAGGTGCCTTTTCTGGCTTGTCCAAAACGTTGGCCTCATGCCCCATAATCTGGGTGGTGGCAACTCAGGGGGCAGTTCCCTGAGTGAGGAGACCTGGTGAGGGGCAGGTTTCCAAACCCCTGGGAAGTCCTCCCTCCAGGATTGTAGAACCTCACCCCCACCTCCGTCCAACAGTGTTCGTGTTACAGGCTTCCAGATAATTCTGGCCGGTGCCTGCCCTGCTCTTGGTTTTGTGCCTCCGGGAGGGCCCTGCTCTCTTCTGGGCCACCAGGCCCTGTCTGCAGGACAAGGAGGGGACATGGGACTCTCCAAAGCTTTCTCCACTGATTTCTGGCAACCCCACCCCAAGGCCTGGCTGGGTCGCAGGCCTCCTGCCCTCTCCTCCCTTCTGGCCTGGGACTTATGTCCCCACAGCACTGGCCAGGATGGATGTCGTCTCAATGTCTCCCTCCCCCGCACCTGCCACAGCCTGTCTGAGCTTGTCAGCTCCCCTCTGCAGTGCAGTCCCCCAGGTGGCCTTCCCCTCGACCTGCCACACTGGGCTGGGAACCCCCCTCTTGCCTGGACACTGGACCCCCCACCTGCCAGCAATCCGCCCTCCACACAGAAACACACCTCACTCTCGATGCTTCCCTCCAACAGCTTCCTGCTGCATCAGGAGGAGACCCACGTCCCCAGTTGGCCCCCAGGCCCTGCAGGACTGGCCCCCAACCTGAGTAGTGCCCTGGTCTTCCTCGGGCCCCATCTTGCTCCCAAAGTGAGAGGTGACATTCAAGGAGCATTTATTCTTGGTACCTTCCTCCTGCTCTGCGCTGGAACTCCTTGAAGGCGGGCCAGGTGGATCTCATCACTCTGGAGCCTGACACCTGCTGGGCGTCTGGACCTGTGGTCCCAGAAATGAAGGGCTATTTCCAGGGGACTCAGAGCTGCACGAGCTGTGACCACCCCTCGTCTGAGGGTCAAAGGAGGGCAGGGATTTGGCAGCACCTGAGGGAGCGTGGCCAGGTGAGGGGCTGAGGTGGAGGAAGCAGGTGGGCAGGGAGGGCATGAGGCTATCACAGCTGGAGGCTCAAGGGTGAGGGAGCCAGACATGTGGTCTGTAGGGGCAGCCTTATGGCTGGAGCAGGACAGTGGATGGGGGAGGGACAAGCAGTGTGCCCAGCTTAGTAGGGCTCATATAGGGCTCAGGTAGGGCCCAGGTAGGGGGACACAGCTAGGGGGACTCAAGTAGGGGCTCAGGCAGGGCTCTGGGACACAGAGCCCCCATACTTGGGCAGAGGATGGTTGAGCCAGTGTCTGAAGAAGGAGCAGCCATAACTGGCCCCCAGAACCTGTGGGGATGGGGCAGGCTTTATGGGATGGGCACGTTGCTCTGCTGGGCAGCTGTGTTTGCAGCAGAGGGCATTGCAAATGTTGGCTGCGGGCTGGCATGCAGGATTCAGATTCCAGAAGGCATTGGAACAGGATGAAGGAGATGTTGAATGTGCTGGGGGGCAGACGGGGAGGGCGGCTCTCCCTGACTGGTGCCCACTCCTATTCGGGTGGACGGTGGGGTGGTGGCAACCGTGATGACAAGGATCTTTCATTGGACCACGCTTGGCCAGGCCAGGGGTGTCAGTCTTCGATGGGAATCATGGTATTTCCCATTTGAGTTAGGAAAACTGAGGCCCAGGTGGAGTGAGTCACACTCCGAGTGGCAGGGCCTCCCTGAACCCCATCTCCCCGCAGCCCTGGGCTCTGAGCCTTCACCTCCAGCGGCAGGTGGTGCAGCAGAACAGGGGCTTATTCTGCTGACCCCTGCCGTCCAGGACCCTCAGCCTGGCCCTTACCATGAGGGACGGTCCCAGCTGGGCCGAGGGGGAGGCCATTTGGAGTATCCCGTTTGGTAGCTGCTGTCAGTAAGTTACAAGTTGAGTTTTCGTTCCAAGGACAGGTGGGAGGGTGCTGGGGTTCCTGTCCTCACTCTCTCTGGGCCCCAGCAGTGTGGTGATGGAAGCATCAGGACCCTCCCCCCTCGTTGTTAGAGCCTGGGATGGGGGTCAGGCATGGATGGACTAGTCGCACAGACATGTCTATTGTTGGACACATGCAGAGGCTGTGAGGTGGACGGAAGTGGCAGCGTGTGCTGTCAGTGAAGGTCTTCTCTGAGGAGGTGGCCAGGATGAGCTCCACGTGGCTGGGAGGGGTGCGGGTGGGGAGGCGGGTACAGATACCCCCGAGGAGGCTCCTGGAGACTGTGAATATGAGGGAGAGAGTTGTGTGTCTGCTGCTGGGACAGGCTCAGCCAGGGGCCCTGGACCCTCCTTCCCCTCTTGGTCAGCAGCTCGCCTGGCCACCTCCGGACTTCGATGAAACACCGCACCACAGGGAGGGACCTGGCTTCCCGAGCGGCTCCTGAGGGGACAGATGGAAGTGCATGGGGTGGGTTCCCCAGGGGTGAACCTGGACCAGAGGGAAAGGGAGACAGGAGGGAACCAGTCAGAGAAACCCACCCTCCTCTGTGGGCTGCGTTGAGGGGCAGCTTCTCTTCCCCAACTTTCCAGAGGAGTCCGGCCCTCCTGAGCATCCTGCAGGGACTCCTGGCATTGAGGCCTCGGGTGGTGGCCCTGCAGTCACCCTTCTCCCCCACACAGAGTTTCTTTGGAGTTTCTGGTCCCTGCCCTTGAGTTTTGTAACTCTGCCTGAGGCTTTGCTTTCTGGGGACCTGGGCTGAGACAAGAGCTGGGGCTCCAGGAAGTAGCTGGGGTGACATTGGAGAGGCTGGCTAATGCCATGGTCACTGCTCTGTCACTGCCCCAATCAAGGAGCGAGGAGCGAGGGAGGGATGTTGGACGTGTCCTGCGGGACCCCCCCCCCGCCGCACTGTTTGGTGCCGGGATGGGAATTCGAATCCTACAGGGGCACCAGCGGGCCAACAACAGGGCAGCTGGGGTGCCCTGGGTCAGGGCCGGGACTGGCAAGATCAAAGGGGTCTAACTACGTAGACCACTCCCAGGGCCTGGTGGGAAGTCAGTGGAGCCCACCCCGTGGCCGCCCAATGGTTAAAAGAGAAGAATGGGTCCTGGAAAACTCAAGCTGCCAAGTGGTTAATTGGCTTCGCCTCAATCAGCCTGATGGATGTTCATGAGGGTGCTGTCCTCAGGTCTGCAGCCTGCATTCAGCCGCCCTGTGCGCTCGCTTGCCGGGCCTGCCACACGCCCCTTCCGTCTGCGCTGACAACCACCAGCCCGCACTCAGCTCTGATTGGCCCAGCTGCTCTCGGAAATGCCATAGCAACCTGGCTGGTTGCCTAGCAACTCTTCCCTTTCTTCCTTTTTTCCCTAAAGCCCCAGCCAGTGATCCATAGGCCGAGGGTGGACACGTCTGTGCGTGGTGTGTGTGTGTGTGGACGTGTGTTCACACACAGGTGTACATATATCTGTGGGTGTGTGTGCAAGGAGGAAGCTGCCCCTTCCACCTGCAGACCCCAGAAACTGGGGTGAGCCTGTGCCCCATAACATCTCCACTCGCCTGCCCCACACAATCTGGGTGTCCGGGTGCATCCCTTGCTCTGGGGAATGCGATGGTGGGGGCACAGGCTGCTGGCCTGGGTGGGACGTCCTCGGTTTCCCACTGCGTCACCCACCAGCCAGGGTCCCCAAACCCGAGTCCCTGGGGAGCCACAGGCACTGCGGGACCAGGGTGTGTCTTCAGTTCCTTGTTGATGAAGTGAAGATGAAGTGACTCATTGGTCAACGCCAAGGCCTGTCCAGCAGTGACGCTGGGCTTCTGCCACTTCCTGGACCAGTGTGTCAGGTTCACAGTGCTGGGGTGGGTGGGATTTGACATGTGGTGTGAGGGGTCCTGAAATCCACTGCCTTCATGGCACCAGGAGGCCGTGGGGAGCTGAGGGCCGTTCCAGGAGCACCCCACTTGGCTGGGTCCGTCCTTTCCTTAGCAGAGGTGGAGCCCTGCTCTGTCCTGGACCCGTCGTCCTAGAGGAGGTTTCTAGTGGACACTGAGGGACCAGCCCCCGGGGAAGAAAGTGGCAGGAAAGGCCCTCTGATTTGTGTTGCTGTTTATTTTTTTCCTTCGAAAAGATTTAAGAATTTCAAGCCAGGGAAGTCAGCAGTGCCGCCCACGTAAGTTTTGGAGTCCAGACCTGAGGTGGGAGAGGAGACCCCGGGCTGCCCCGCCGTCCTCCAAAGCCACCTGTGGTGGTGCCTGGCCAGCAGCACCGACTCTCTGCCCCTGGTTGCATGTCCCTGGACGGGCATGTCTGGGGAGAGGATGGCGTGGGCACTGGGTAGGGGTCATTGGGGGTGCAGGGTCCTCTTTGCCCTGCCCAGGACAGGCCGGGAGAGCTTGGCCAGAGTGGGCAGCCCACAGAAACTGGAGGGGCTCACTGGCCACGGGGAATGCTGAGTGGGAGACCAGTTCTAATTTCCAAAAAGACCTGCAGGAGGGTCGCTGTTTTCCTCGTGGAGGAGGGGGGTGAGAGATCACAGCAAACCCCTGGAGATTTGTTAAATTTCCTTTATTTTGGGACATCAAAGAACTTAACTTTTTGATGTCAGGATCAAGAAATGAAGGGAATTGGGCCCAAAGTCAACCACTAACATTTAACCATCATCATGAGACAGAAAAACAGGGAAAACTACCTCCGTGCGCAGAGGCAGATCTTCCTGCCTTACCCGGGGGGGGGTGTCTGGACGGTCTGTCTCCTCTTGGATAGTGTGTGTGTGCACACACGTGTGCATGTGTGGGTGCACTCAGAGCATGTGACAACAGCTGACACGGACACACTTTGTTTTTGATCGATGGAAGCAAAATCGTTTGTGCCCCACGTGGAGTCCCCTCCGGTTTCCATGTTCAACACGCAGACGAGCGTCTGCAGTGAAAAACTACACGGCGGCTTCACCTCCCACCGACCGTGAGGGAAGGAAATCACCCGCTCCCCGGGCCTGGACGGCTTGACAGCAGTTGTTCTGGACACTGCACAGGCAATAGACCCAGGAAGTGCAGACAGAGGTGCAGAGGAGGATAGAGGCCCCTCCTCTGCCCTGACTGACCACCACGTCTTAACGTCTTAACGTGGATACTCTCTTGGGGCAGGAGGGAGGCCCCCAATTGGTTCCTGCTGGGAGCTCGGTCCCTGGGAGTACCTGCCCTTCCACCTCCTCCCCATGTCTCCCTGAGACCCCCCTCCCTAGTGGGCATGGGCTTTGCTCTCTGTGCAGGTGGTGGCTGAATTCAGGTTGGGAGGGGGCATTTGAGCAGGTCCTGGGAGGAGTGGGATGAGGGGGTTTTCCAACCAACTGGGACGTTGCTCACCAAGGCTTACGTTTTTGAGGCGCTCGACCAGGGGAGGAAGGAGGGGCAGCCTCCATGGAGACGCTTAGGGTGGGGAGCCCGGATGGCAGCCCCAGAGGCTTCTCTGGAACCTCAGGGATTGGGGTTCACTCACGTGGCTGCTGATCTGTGTCCAGACCTGGGAGGTGCTGGCTGAGTGGTGGGAGCAGCCTGGGCCCTGCCCAGGGACCCAAACTCTGAGTGGAGCTGGTTTCGGCAGCAGTGGTGGGCTTGAGGGTGGGCGGGGGCCCCAGTAGCCCAGGAGATTTGGAGAGGCCCGACACAAGTGTCCCAGAGAGGGGAAGATGGGGAGAAATGACCCAGGATGGCTGGAGTTGGTGGGAGGACCCTGAGAGGACCTCTTGATGTCTGAGGGACACTGGCTGATATGAACTGCAGATCTCCCTGGGGCCCAGGAGGGCAGGGGGAGCCCAGGAATCTGCCCCTGGGTGCTGATGACCTGGCCAGAGACCACTCCCAGGACACCAGGATGGAGGGGCCACTCAGGGACCCCTTCCCCTGGCAGTGGGGATGGAGACTGGTGTGCCCTGAGGGGGTGGTCATGGTGGCACCTCATTGCTCACAGCAGCCCCATCTCCCACCCCAGAGAACCGTTGGGAGGAGAGGTGAGCCCTAGAGCCCTGAGGCATCGTGGGGTTCACTTCCTGGGCAGTCCGTGGGTCGGCAGGTCCCAAAGGTGGCCCGGAGTCCCCACCCAAGCCCCCTCACAGGGGGCAGGCGCCCCAGGTGCTCCAGGGCTGAGTCTGGCATCCAGGGATTTGGGGGAGCAGAGTTCCACGTGGTGTTGTGGTAGACGATGGTCTGGGGGCTCCCCTATGTGTGTGGAGCCAGGCAGGCCCCCGGTGGGAGCTCCCGCCTGCTGGCCAGCCAGTGAGGAGGTGGATGTTCTGGATTGGGACATGCTATGGAGCATACTGCAGGGTGAGCGCCTCAGCTGCCTATCTTCCTCCTTGGGAAGGCAGGAGAGGCTCTGCTGGGGCAGCAGACGGCAGGGGACAGCAGGGCATGGAAGGACAGGCCACGCCTGAGGGCGCACTGGGACTCCTGACGAGGCCCCCAAGGATCAGTCCAGCCCAGGACACCCCCTCTCTGGAGGCCACGCTTATCCCTGTGGGGCTGTAAGTTCTGGTTTTGCAGCTTAGGGCCTGAGTGTCCTCAGAGTTGAAGATTTGCTGTTGTGTGTGTGTATGTGCAATATGGGTGTGTGATGTGGGTGTGTTTGATGACATTACCAGTGGGAAGCGAGGCATTTGTGTGTTGGGGGGCGGGGATCTCAGCACCTAGTGGGAGGACACGAGGGGACGGGGAGGCCCAGGCAGGAGCCGGATGCACCTGTGTGGCTGGGTGTGTGGCCTCTGTTGTGTTTGAAGGTTAAGGAGAGAGTGGTCCACCCTTCCCTCGTTCAGAGGCATGAAGCCCGCATGAGGAGTGCAGAGGTGGTCAGTGGTGGGCTGACCCCTCAGTGGGGAACAGACAGGCTGCGCAAGGCCAGCTGGGGCATCTGGCCTGTCCAGCTCTGCAAAGATCTCGAGGGAGGGAGGGGCAGCCCCCAGGACCAGGGTGAGCTTGTTGTGGTGCCTGGGAGGGACCCCAGTTCAGCCCCGGGGAGGCCCGGCCGCTATCTCTTCACATGGTCTTCTGGGCTGTGCCGGGCTAGGCGGACTGGTGTGATGTGGGGAAACTGAGGGAGAGAGGCAGAAAAGACCCCACCGGGCTCAGAAGCATCACCCTGGAAACAAGGTGTGTTAGGAGGAGAAGCAGCAGCAGTGCAGCTGTGCTCTGCAGGGCGCCCGGATGGCGGGCGCGTGGCTGGTGATGGGGTCTGTCCTCCTGGAAGCCCAGCCAGGCCACCAGGTGGAGGTGCAGGCATTGAGGGAGGCGCACTGGACTAGCGGAGCCAGCACTGTTGATGGCCCCAAGGGTGGGTGTGTCTGTCCACCACCGGAAGGGCCTATGGAGCCCCTGCCATGTGCTGGGGCCTGGCAGCCAGGACCCTGTCCTGATCTGGGCCCTGACAGGAGCTTGCCAGGTGTCTCCGACAAGCCTCCTCTGGCTATAGCTTCCTGACAGCACAAAGATGGAGCAGATCCACCGGGGGGCAGGCGGGTGGGGGCCCTGGCTTTCCAGGCCCTTTAACAGCCACTGTGTTCGCCCCGACAGGCACGGCAGGGTCTGTGCACATGGCTCAGAGGGGTCTGCTTTTGGGGCCATGGTCCTGAGTGCCGGGGAAACCACCCTGGGGTGGCTGGGTGGGAGAGAGTCTGCGGGGATGGGCCCTGCCATGTCAGGCCCTGAGTGCACCTGGGAGGGACACCTGACACCTGGTCTCCTCCTGCCCACCCGCACCTTCAGGGAGAGGCACCTCCTCTGGCTACCCCCTCAGAGTGGGGGGGTTCCACATGTGTAGTGGAGCCTAGGACCTGAGACGTCTGGATGGGCCCCTGTGACCTCCCATGGGTCCACCCTGCACCTCTCCCATCTGGCCCTGCCGGCCCCAGCAGGTACCTGCCTGCAGCAAGACTACCCCCAGGAGGGCGGAGGGCGGCCCCAAGGGATGAGCCCAGTAGCCTCTGCCCAGCACTGCTCTCACCCACTTTCAGGGAGGCGGCAGTGTCCCTCAGGGATTGAAGCCTTGGTGGACCCCCTGGGGACCTGGAATGTCCATGATGAGGGTGGAAGCCCGCATGGCATCCCCTGGAGGTGATGCAGGGACCAGACTGGATGCCTGCACACTCCCAGCCCTCTTTCTCCACAGCCAAGGGGTCCCTGGGGCTCGGCCTGGGGGAAATTTGTCCAGTGGCCATCCCTGTGGCCTCAGCTGTCCAGCTTCTGACCAGAGGCTGGAGGCTAGCTCCCAGTCAGCATTTCTGAAGCACGTGGCTGTAATGTCACTGTCACAGACCAGGTGGCTGCATCCCACGGCTGAGCAAGCCCACCTGGAGCACACGGGCCCTACAAGCTTGTGCCCCTTGGCGGGAGGGGGGGCCTGCAGGGGCGCGGCGCAGGGTGCCCATCAGCCTGGCCTGTTACACAAGGGGAACCGGGCCACGCACAGCACCTGGCTGGAAGCAAAGCAGCCAAGAGGCCCGGCCCAGCCGGCAGCATAGTGACCACAGAGGCGGCCACACACACTGGCCTCCATCCAAGGCTCGGCCCTGGTTTTCCAGTCCTGACTCGAGCCCCACTCCCTGGGGAGGAGTGGGGATGCAGCCTGACCAGCTCACTTTTTGTGGTTTAATACAGTTGTCCCCCCTCATCCTTAGGGGATATGTTCCAATACCCCCAGTGGATGCCTGAAACCGCGGATAGAACTGTATCCGGTATATACTATGATTTTTCCTCTACATACATACCTGTGATAAAGTTTAATTTATGGAGTAGGCACAGTAAGAGATTAACAACAATAACTAATAATGAAATAGAACAATTATAACAGTATACTGTAATAAAAGGTACTGTAGATCTTAGCAACCTCAGCATATGATTTTTTTCTTTCCTTATTGAGAACTTTCACCTTTTCACTTAAAAGAAGCACTTTACAGCTTCTCTTTGGCACATCCTAGTTGCCAGCATCACTACTCTTGTGCTTTGGGGCCATTATTAAGTAAAATAAGGGTGGTTTGAACACAAGCACTGCAACACCACTACTGTCAATCTGATAGCTGAGGCGGCTACTAGGCAATAACAGGGGGTGGCATGTACAGTGTGGACCCGCTGGACAAAGGGGTAATTCTTGTCCCGCGTGGGATAGAGCCGGCCGGGGCAAGACTTCATCACACTACTCAGAACGGCATGCAATTTAAAACTTATGAATTGTTTATTTCTGGAATTTTCTGTTTAATATTTTCAATCTGCAGTTGACCATGGGTAACTGACACTGCAGATAAGGGGGGACTACTGTACTTTCCTTTTTTGTGATAATAGTTTTACTGACCTACAATTGCATACCCAATTCACCCACTCGACGTGTGCAGTTGAACCACTTTAGTGTAGTCACAGAGTTGTCCGTGACCCGCAATCCGTTTTGGAACATTTTTATCACCTCAAAAGAAACCCTGCACCCCAACTATCACTCTCCATACCCCCGTTCCCTCGGCCTGAGGCAGCCACCTACTTTCTGTGTCTTGGGATGTGTCTATTCTGGACGTTTCACATAAATGGAATCATACAACATGGAGTCTTTTGTGTCTGGCGTCTTTCACTTAGTGCGATGTTTTTCAGATTCATCCCTATTGCAGCAGGACTAGTATTTCATCCCTTTTAATGGCAGAATAATATTCCTTTTTATGGATAGATCACATTTTATTCATCCACTGCTCATGCGATAGACATTTGTGTTGTTTCCACTTTTTGGCAATCATGAATAAAGCTGCTATGGACATTTGTGTACGAGTTTTTGTGTGGATGTATGTTTTCGTTTCTCTTGGGTATATACCTATGAGTGGAATTGCTGGGTCATAGGTTAAGTCTACGTTTAGCTTTTTGAGGAACTACCAGACCATTTTCAAAAGTGGCTGTACCATTTTACATTCCCACTGACAGTGTATTAGGGTTCATCTTGCTTTTTTTTTTGAGGAAGATTAGCTGAGCTAACATCAGTTGCCAATCCTCCTCTTTTTTTTGCTCGGGAAGGTTGGCCCTGGGCTAACATCTATGCCCATCTTCCTCTACTCTGTATGTGGGACACCGCCACAGCATGGCTTGATGAGCAGCGCATAGGTCTGTGCCTGGTATCTGAACCGGCGAACCTTGGGCCGCCAATGTGGAGCACACAAACTCAACCACTACGCCACCAGGCCAGCTCTCATCTTGCTTTTTAATGTCATCTTTTTCTTCTTTTCTGGAGTCTAAAGCCATCCATCCTTCCACCCACCCATCCGTCCATCCATCCATCCATCCACCCATCCACCCACCCACCCATCTATCCATCCCTCCCTCCCTCCATCCATCCATCCATTTATCCATCCACCCATCCATTCATCTATCCATCCATCCACCCATCCATCCATTTATCCATCCACCCATCCATCCATCTATCCATCCATCCGCCCATCCATCCACCCATCCATCCACTCATCCACCCACCCATCCATCCATCCATCCATCCACTCATCCACCCATCCATCCATCCATCTATCCATCCATCCACCCATCCATGAGTTCCCTAGGCACCTAATCCCAAGCCTGGGCAGATGAGCTGCGGGATTCAGCGAGGACATGCACTCCATGGAGGCTCCTTGCACTCCAAGTGCCATGAGGGTCTTGAAACTGAGGAAGCACAGTGGAGGGCACATGCACCCACATCCAGAGGTGTGGGTGCCTTCCTGGGGGTTTCCTTGCTTTTAAAAGAGGAGTGTGATGAGGCGATGGCTGCACCAAGGCCACGACATGAAGCGTGGGATTTCAGACCCTGGATAATTCTCTGGTTCTGGCATCATCTGCTGCCTCCCACATGGCCCTACCCATCCTGCAAGGCCTCGCAACCAGGCCTGTCTCCCCCTGAAGCCTTCTAGGGCAACAGTGCTTCTCAATCTTACATGTGTGCTGGAATCACCCGCAGGACGGTGGGGACCACAGCTGACAGGCCTCGCGGGAGGAGCTCCGGGGGGCTGTGGAAGGATCGTGACCGCTCCCAGTGTGGGAGTCACCCATGGTCCTCTGAGCCACCAAGGGGCCAGACACTCCGAACCCCCCAGAGGAAGACTCAGGAAAGAGCTGCAGCCACTGCCCACAGGCCTTTCTTGCCTGGAAGGCCAGCTCCAGTGGCCGCAACACCTTCCAGCTTGGGCTCCAAGGAGGCCCGTGCGCTGGGGCAGTCGGCCAGCCTAGTGCGGTGCCGCTTCAGCCAGCAGCTGGTGGCCCACAGGGTGGAGGGGGCCGAGCGTCATAATCCCCGTGTCCCCAGGGAATTGGTCCCACTTAATTCCTCCTGCTCCTCTGGGGCTGCACTCATCTGATGCCACCACAAATACCACTGCACGCGAACGGGAGGCTTTCTCTGTGGAAATTAATCCAGCTCAGAGCGGGATTAACCAGGACATCACTTTAGACAAGGATGCCCAAGGTCAGGGGAGACGGGTGCTGGGCAGCGGCCAGCTGGGAGCCACAGAGCCCTGGTTTCCCTGTAAGTGGGGCCGAGAACTGCCTGCCACCAGGGGGACTGGGGGGTCTGGGAGCTGGCGGTGGGGAGGGAGATGTTGACAAGGGAGCAGAGTTTGGCCTGGAAAAGGCCTCGGGGGGGCAGTAGAGGGTTAGGGAGATCAGAGGAGATCATCCTAATCTGAAGCCGGTGGGACCCCCAATGTCTTTCCCAGCCCCAGTCCTCCCTGTGCAGGTGGGGCAGTGGAAGTGCTGTAGTGGAGCCACAGGTCGGGGCTGCAGGTGGGAGGCAGGTGAGGGTCTCGGCCCCCAGGAGCCAGCGGGCAGAACTCCTTCTTGGCCCCAAATCCACTGGCCTCCAGACCAGCCATTGCATAGCCATGCTCCTGTCCAGAGTGGTCATGGGGTTGACCTTTTCCCTGCCCAGAACAGAGATCCTTGGGCAGGGTGCTCAGCAGGGCTAGTTAACGGAGTAACTCCTCACCCTTTGCTCTCTCTTCAGATGCCTCAGATGAGTCTGGGTAGAACTGCCCCTCAAGGAGCCCCAGATGCACCCCGCCATTAGCACATGCACCTGGGACCCTGGGAGACCCCAGGGAAGACAGAGGCCAGCCCACTGGTCCTTGCCTGTAAGGGACTTGGGCACCCCTCCTCCCTCTCCCTCTTTGTTCCATGACCGGGCACCCAGTCTGGGTCCCTTTCTGCCCAACCCAAGGACATTGGGGTTGGGTGAGGAGTTTCCTATGTCCTTGGCCATCCTGGATGGGGACAGGAGTGAGGTGCCAGTGAATGAAGGATCTGCGGGAACCTTGGCCCTGGAGCAGAGAGGCTGGTTTCCCATTTCCGGGAAGATTGGGGTTGCCTTTAGTCTCCTGAGTGGACTTGGACGAGGGTTGTGTTTTGTTCTTCTGCCTTTTTAAAAAGTGTATTTTTGTTCTGTAGCTGTTTTGGAAACGACCTTCTGTCCTCATTTAAAAGCAGAGGGCAGATCTTTGTGGGAAAGAACAGACCCTTGGATGGTGGCTGGAGTGGGGCACCCAGCAAACAGAGGGAGAGAGGAGGGGGAGGGAGAGGGGAGGGGAGGGAAGGGGAGGAGAAGGTGGAGCAGGGGAAGGGGGAGAAAGGGGAGGGGAGGGGGATGGAGGACAGGGAGGGAACCTGGGAGTTGCTGACCTGAGACCAGTGGAATCAGGGAAGCCCTGCTTTGAGGCCCCAGCCCTGTGTTGGGACTGCAGAGTGGAAGGGGCTGTGGTTCTAGCGGGAGGGTCATGTAACTTGCTGCTCCCCCAATCCTCACAGCAGCCCTCCAGGCTCCCATTTCACAGGTGGGGAAGCTGAGACTGACCCTCCCCCACCCCCACCAGCACTAGATCTTCCGGCCACCCCAGGAGCCTCTCCCGCTGGGCTCTTCCCCCCTGGCCACTCTGGCCACCCACACCTCAAACTAACAGGTGCAGGCCGACCAGCCAGAGGGCAGACAGGGGAGTGGGTGAACACCCTCCCCACTCCTCACACTCCTCCCTCCTCCCCCCTCCTTCCTGCTCTCCTTCCCCTCCCCTACCTCCCGCCCCATCCTTGGTGGTCCAGCAACAACAACACTGTGAGGACAGCCCCACCCCACCCCACCCCCATCCCGTTTGTGGATTCATGTCCCTTGGGTCCCAGAGGAGCCTATGAGGGTGATCCGGCTCCTGATGTGTGGCTGTTCGCCTGCCACCACCAGGGGACAGGTGGTCCGGTCTTGGAAAGTGTTTCAAATGGATTTGTTGAGAGTTGTGGCTTTTTAGTGATTTTATGGATCTTCAAACATCCTGCCCATTGTCTTTGATTTGAAGTCTGGGGCTCATTAGATTCGAGAGGAAGACACCTTCCCGTGTGTGGCCTACGGCTCTTTGTGTAACACATTAGTGGGAGATACCCCTTTAAAGGGGGCCGAGGGCCGGGGCACCTGGCGGGGGGGGGGTCCAGCCCCCTCCCAGCACACGGCCTTTATACCATGTTAATTTGGAAAACAGGTCATGGGAAATTAAATTGCTTAAAATAGGTCACCAATTATAACTGTACCTTCTATTGAAATGAGAGAATCTCTGAAATCTTTATTAGTTTATTGCAATTAAAGGCAAAATATTCAGAGTTAAGTCATTGCTGGCTTTGTGCATTGTGTCACATTGGCCTTGCAGTGGCCTTGCCTCTACTGGGCAGGGTAAAATGAGGACGACCCTGGCACACATGGTGTCTTAGCTCCTAGTCTATGAAAATCGCTCTGGGACCCAAGTGCCAGCGCGACAGAGGACAATGAGTGATGAACACGGTTCTGATCATTAGTAATAAAAACGAGACAAAGTGTCATCCATTAGCAAAATGCGGTTACTATATTGACTGAACTGAGTCCTGAGAACACAGGCGCCTACACCGGGGACCAGCCTGTGTGGCCCATGGGCCCGGGGACATCTGGAGCAGACCCGACTCCAGCAGGGTGGTGGCGCCCACACTGCCATGCTGGATGCCATGTGAGCTCATCAGCAGGCAGCTCTTGAGAGGAGACTAAGGCACAGAGAGGTTAAGGGACTTGCCCGCGGTCACATAGCAAGTGTGGTTCCGGGTGTGTGCCTTGTCCCTCACCACTGTCCACAAGAGGACGCACGAGGATCCGTGCCCCAAGACAAGCCTTGTTCAGCTCCCAGATGGGGCCGCTCGGGGAACTGGGGACCCGCCTCAGCCCCCCAAGCCCCTGGAGCTTGGAAACCCACTTTCCTGGGACACAAGCCCAGGCCTCTCCCGTGGCCGCCTGGAAAAGCCCTGGACACACTGAAACAAAGGCCTCTAGGAGCGGCTTGTCCCTGGAGGCAGCAGGCCGAGCCAGTGAGGGCAAGCTCCCAGGCCGTGGGTCACTTCCATCACACAGGGTGTGGGCGGCACTGTCTGGAGGGCAAAGGGCCACGGGCAGCCTCGCCCAACCTCAGGCTGTGCCATCTTGCCCACAGCACGTCTTCTCCCAGGTGGTGGAGGAGACGGGTGGACACAGAGGTGTCTACTGTGTGGCGGGCTCTGCTCCCTCTCGGCCCCACAAAGGGCCCAGACAATTCGCCCCAAGAGCCTCCCGAAGCTCCAGGTGGCTCAGGTGGGCAGAGAGGGGCCCGCGGTCCCCTGTGTAGCTGTCTTTCAGGGGTCACTGGGGGAAAGGACCCTCATGGGTTCTCTTGTGGACGGTGGTGACGGGTAGGGCACACACTCTGGAGCCACACTTGCTGTGTGACCCCAGGCAAGTCCCTTAGCCCCTCTGCGGTTGTAGTTGTTTTTCTGGTTTTGCCACAGTCGCAGCCCAAACACATTCAGGTCACGGAAAACCCCAGTGCAGACCAGAGGACAGCGAGCGACTCGGGAGGAATCCAGTCTGGACCTTCTGAGAGGAATCCGTCCAGCGCCTCGGCAGAGGTCAGGAGCCCAGCGAGCGCGGACCCTCCGAGTCTCCAGATGCCCCGCCCAGAAGGTGTGCAGGTCCCTGTCATCCGCAGTGAGGAGCATCTGCCCTGGAAAAGGAATTCTGAGGCAAACCCCGGGCAGGCCCCCTGCCATCTGCGGAGCGCGAGCGTGTTAGTCATTTTCCGTTAGGGGTGCCCCTCAGCTGAGCTAACTGACCTTTGAAGGCCGTGGCTGGTGGTGTTGCAGAAAACCGTTTTGCGCTTTATTTTGAACAAAGGGACTCTTTGCCGAGTGGGATTGCACTGTTTCCACTGCGGTTTGCTGGCGGCGCTGTGATCCCAGTTCAAAGCATCGTCTAAAAATAAATGCTCCTTTTAAAACTCGTCCTCAGGTTGAGCCGCTCAGGTGCTGTGCTGTTCATTAGAACCGTGGGTGGGCATGATCGGGAACGCCAGTGCCCCCACCCAGTCTGAGGTGGCTGCAGAGGTCATTTGAGTGGATGGGGCATGCCCCAGACCCTCCTCAGAGTTGTGTTCTCCTGGGGCCGATCGGGGCCAAGCACACTGGTTTTCCATCTATTTTTCCTTGTGGGCGCGTGGCTCTTGGGAGCTGAGTGGAGGCGCCGGACGCCTTGGGACCTGCCCTGAAGAGCAGGCTGACTTTGAAAGCCCATCCAGGCAGCGGAGCACCTGAGCTGCCCAACCCGAGGGTCCTGTCCCTGTTCCGTGCTCCTCGCCTCCTCTCCGTCCTGCAAGCAGCTTGGCCCCAGGAGGGCCCTGAGGCCTGAGCGGTGCTGACAGCAAAGTTGGGGGCACGGCCACAGCCAGGGTGAGCCATTTGCAGGGACCCCAGTGACCACGGCTCACTGAGCCGGACCACAGGTAGGCATGTCCCGGCCCAGCCAGGTGAGGGTGTGCTGCTCCCAACTCTGTCATGTGCGCTCTGCCCACTCCACAGATGGCCACACAACACACGTCTGTGGGACGTCCCCAAGTGCCCCCACTTGCCCAGCCTCCCACCCCAGGCTGGTCTGGCCTCTCAGTGGCATCAGCCCCTGGGCCCCAGAGAACAGAGCTGGCCAGGACCACAGCCCAACGTGAGGGCTTGTCTGTGGCCTTGGCCACCTGGGGGGCCTCCGAGTCCTTACCAACCTGAGGATGTAGGCATTGAAGTCCCCAGCAAGTGGGGAAAGACTTTGTAAGCCACGTCCCCGCACAAAGAGCACACGAGCAGTGCGGCGAGCATGGGTCTCAGCTGTCCACGGAGGCGGCTCCACCTTTAGTGGATAATGCCCCGTGTCCAGGAACGGCACTGACACCCCACGACACCCCGTTCTGCGGACGGGAAGGGAGCTCAGAAAGGCTGGGAGCTGATGCAGCTGCTCACTGACTCATCTGCTCCCTCGTTTGTTGAGCACCTGCTGTCTGCCAGCGCTGTCCACTGTGCACACGTGGGAGCTGGCGCCGTCCCTCCAGGGGCTGAGTGGGGGGTAGACAGGGCATAGACCCCCCATTGCCAAAGACACAAACAAAGGCAAAACATGACAAGTGCTGCGTATGGGTGACCTGGTGCTGTCCGAGGAGGTGGCGTTTGCCTGAGGCTGGGTGGCTGGCCGGCTGCCGGCTGGGGAGAAGCTGGGCTGGGAGGATGAGGGGACATGTCAGGGGACACACCATGGGAAGTGTCAGATGGGCTGCGAGCTCCTCTGAGAGGCGGCACCTTGGGAGGTTCGTGGCAGGATTCCTTGAAGCTGCCAGGTCTGCTGGTGAGATAGAACCAGACCCCGTGGCAGGAGTGGGCCTGGACACAGGGCACACAGGGCCGCGTGCTGGGCTGCCTCTCCCTGCACGTGGGTGGCAACTGAGTTGGCTCAGGGTTTGCGAATCCAAAGGCTAAGCCTGTATCTGTACCAGGAGTTCTGGAAGGTTCCAGCGATGCTCTGAGTGTGTGGGCACGGAGTACTTGCTCCGCCCCAAGTGTGCTGCACCCAGCTCCGTCCAGCTTAGCGGGCTTATAGCCCTGGTGTGGACCCGAGGCCCCAAAGTTGGGCCCAGAGAGCTGCCCCCAGCCTCAGTCTCAGACAGGATGTCCCCTCCCCACCCCTCAGGCCCACTGCCAGCGGGGGCTTGGTGGGATCAGCTTGTGAGGTGGGCGGAGCCTCCATGACGTGGTGCATGGGTGTGGCACTGGGCTGGGAGGTGCCATGAAATGAAGTCAGAAAGCCGGTGCATGTATGTGTGTGTGAGATGTATGTGCACGTGTGTGCGTGTGCACGTCAGTGTTTCAAATCTCCTGGCTTTTAACCATCGGGCCAGCTTGTCCCCACATGGGCGTGTTCACTGGATCCTGGAGGGGACCTGGATTGTGGCCCCCGGGGAGGCTAAGCCTGTTGCTCCCCACCTCACGCCAGGTCTTGGGGCCCCTGGGGCCATCCTGCGGTCCCCCGGCTCTTCCTCCCCACCAGCCCAGGGAGGAGGAGAGGTGTGAGGAGTAGCTCTTAGATATTCAGCATAGGTCACCCTGTTTTCTGAGGAGGGGGCTGCTGGCCCCACCAGAGGCTGTTCCCTCCGGGCGCCCCACCTCTCGCCCCACCCCAAGCAGTCTGCTTGGCATCCACAGAGGGGCACAGCAGGCCTACCACCTGCCCTTCTTGGAGGTGGGTAAGAGGCCATTCACCTGGCCTTGGGTGGAGCCCCATGTGGGGAAGGAAGGAAGGAGCAGGCCACCATTAGGTCCCTGCCAGCCTAGATGTGGCCTCCCAGCCCTGAGATGGGCTGGCCTTGTTGCCCAGCCATGATGCTCCCTCCACCCTGGTGCTCAGCAAACGTGTAGAATGGAGCAAACTGTGGGAGCCAAGTGTATGATGACAGGTGCTACCCACCCCCAACACTGGCACGCAGAGCCAGATGCTGCAGGAACCTCCAGGAACGCCTCTCCGGGGCCCTTGGATCACAGTCAGGTGTGGGTGTGGCTGCCCTGATGCAGGCCAGGCACAAGTGGGCCGACCGTCGCCCCCGCTGAGCCTCCCCTGCGTTGCCTCCTCCATCTTTCCGTTACCAGCAGCATCTCTCTCGTTCAAATCCCACCTCAGCAGCAGCTGGAGTGACTGCGTGCCTGGGCCTCTCGGACGTTGGGAGCAGAAACACGGAGCCTCCTGGGAGCACAGGCGCCCCTCGCCCAGAGCCGGGCAAGCAGGGGAGGAGCGTGTAGGTGGGTGTCAGACGCGAGGAATTCAGCTCGGATTAACCGGGAGGAAGCAAAGCCGTGTGACCATCACGCTGCCAGGTCCAGTGGAGGTGCGGTGCCCTGCATCCTGAGCCGGTCATGCCGGTCATGCAGGCGGGGACTGCGCACTTGCAGGGACACAGTCTGAGTCCCTGGCCGGCTGCCCGGTGCGTGCACATGCCTGGCGACGGAGACGCTGGACTGCGAGTTCTCCTTAGCACAATCGCCTGGATCCGGTCTGGAGGAAAGTGTGTGATAGGAAATGCGGGCTGCAGATGCAGCTCTGTGGAGCCGTGTGTCAATTCGTTTGCAAAAAGAAGAAAACAAATGTAGAATCCTTTATTTTTTGCATTGCAAGGTTTTCCAGGCAGTTTTGCACAGTGAGAGATGAGAACGAAGCACCGCAATGGGCGCTGACAGACGCGTGGAGCAGCAGGCAGGGCTTGCTTCTGTGACGAAGGAGGGGACGGAGTGGGTTTGTGCCCGAGGGACCTGGAGTCACCCCGGGGAGACCCTGACCGCCCCCCCCCCCGCTCCTGGAGACGGTTTACAGCCCTCCCTGCTGCCGTCCTCCGTCCTCTAGGAATGTGTCACCAGCCTGCAGCATCTTGAATCCTCCTTCTGCCTCTGAAATAGCCTGGGCCCCGGGGGCAGCGAGGGCTCTGTGGAGGGATGAGCTGGTCCAGGCAGCCCCTGCCTTCTGGGCGCAGCCCTGGCAGCACTCTGCCTCCTGCCCACCCCGGGTCCCGGCACTCCCTTCCTGCCCCCTCCACTGCAGTGTAGGAGTTTATTCAGGCCTGGGTGTGGGCACAGAGGGGCTGGCCAGGCGCCCAGCACATCGCCCCTTCAGTCCCACAATCCAGACGCCCAGCTGGGCCTTCACATACCTGGCTTCTTGGACATGCTCGGTGTCCAGTCTGTGAGTGGGGCAGAGGAGGGTTGGGACAATCTTCACGCTCCATGCTCACCAAGCCTCACCAGCCTGAGCATCCAGGACTTGGGAGAGAGCAAGACAGGCACAGGGACAGACAGAGGGACAGGCACAGGGACAGACAGAGGGACAGAAGGACAGGCACAGGGACAGACAGAGGGACAGACACAGTGACAGACAGAGGGACGGGCACAGGGACAGACAGGGACAGAAGGACAGGCACAGGGACAGGCACAGGGACAGAGGGACAGGCACAGGGACAGACAGAGGGACAGAGGGACAGGCACAGGGACAGACAGAGGGAAAGAGGGACAGGCACAGGGATACACAGAGGCTTGCTTTAGGCGTGGCTGGTAGGAGAGTCCCGGGGCTGTAGTAATAAAGTTCCTCAAGCCGGGTGACTGCCAATAGCAGAGTGCATCCTCTCTCAGTAGGGCCACAAGTCTGAGGTCAGGGGTGGGCAGGGCCATGCTCCCTGCAGAGGCTCCTGGGGAGGGTCCAACCTGCTTCTCCCAGCTTCTGGGGGCCCCAGGTGTCCTTGCTTGTGGCTGCATGGCTCACTTCTCTGCCTCATGGCAGAGAAGATTGTCATGTGGACTTCTCCCTGTGTGTGTCTCTTGGAGCTCCCCCTCCCTATAGGGACACCAGTCACTGGATTTAGGGCCACCCTGCTCCAGTGTGACCTAACCTTTCCTAATTACACCTGCAGAGTCCCTATTTCCAAATATGGTCACACCACAGGTACGGGGGGTTAGGACTCGAACTTATCTTTCTGGGAGACGTGATTCAGCCCATGACAAAGGGAAGCCACTGCTTCTCCCTCGCCGTTGTCCACGCTCCTCTCAGGCTCTCCCCTCTCCAACCTCGAGGGACCCTCCTCTTGTTCGTCTTTTTGTTACAACAACAGCCCACCAAGAACAGCTACCCTCTGAGTCTGCCCTGCTTCCACCCATTTTCAGTTTGCTCCACGCCTGTCTGGAGGGGACGTTCTGGCCGCGGGGGGACTTGAGGCAGCTTTTTCCCAGTCAAGGCACCGACTTTCAGTCACTTCCTGGTGAATGCTGAGCTGACTGGACAGGCAGATCAGACTGGATAAGAGCAGAGGTGACCACAGTGCCTGACCCAGCCGTGGCCCTGACCTTGGGACCAGAAATCTGAGGGCCGCTCGATTACGGCGCCCTGCATCCATTCTATGCTGGCTCTACATGATGTTGACATGCTGAGATTAAAAGCAAGTCATTCTGGCAATTTCCAAGTCCCTGGAGAGCTGCCAGGAAAACATACAAATTAAATATTCTCATTGGTCGCTTGGGATCGTGCAGACCTGGTTTCTCACACGCCAAGCAGAATATTAGTGCAATTACAGCAAATACCAGCACAGGGATGCTGGGAAAGGAGAGGCTGGAACTGGGAGCCTCGGTGCTGAGCTGTGAGTTCTGGAAACAACCAGAAATGGGGAATCTTGTCCTGAGATGTAGCAGCAGGTTGGGACCTGAAAATCAAAGATGTGGCCTAGAGGGACGTGGTGGTTTTCACTGTGGCTCAGGAGGGGGCTCTGGGGTCCAGTTGCTTGGGGGCGTCTTGCCTCTTACACCTTACCAGCTATGTGACCTTGAAGCAATAATTCAATCTTGTCACACTCAGTCTTCTCATCTGACAAATGTGGCCAGTGATGGCCCAGCCCCGTCTGTGTGAGCTGTGAGAGGGTCAGACGGGGTCATGTATATGTGGCATTTCGTTCAGGGTTGGACACATAGCAGGTCCACTTAATGTCATCTGCTCTTCCATCAAACAGACAGAATTTCTCATAGTGGTCTCAGGACCACTTATGTCAGAATCGCAGTGATGGGTGGGGGCTGGGTAAAAACGAAACATCACAATCCCTGGAGCGGCCTTCTGTGTCCAGCCATTAGAAAGTTGCTAGTCTGGGCTTGCCTCCGACCACTCCCACTAAAAACTGGACAAGGTGCAGGAGACCGGTGTTCTCAGGCATGGGTGGCGGGCAGCATGGGCAGTGGGCAGCACAGGACTGAAATCCAGGGGAGAGGGGACACGGGAGGTGAATGCTGTGTTCGCCTCGGCTCCTCCTGTGGTGAGACGTGGAGGGTGGAGCCCAAATACAGTTCAGAGCTCACATGGGGCTGAGGAGGCAGAGGTCAGGGTTTGGAGCTGCTGAAGCATGTGGCACTCTCAGGACAGGGTTCCCGACGGGGAGGGCCTGTGCAGGAGGGGGCAGAGGCATCTGTGTGGTGTTCCCATGGTCCTTAGCTGATGGCTGCCCATGCCCAGGACGAGACCATGACGTCCAGCAGAGTGGGGATTCTCTGGGCTGCTGGCTACAAGGAGGTGCCAGAGACATATGGGGCTGGGGATGCCCTAAGCTCCTGTCTGTCAGAGTGCAGTGACATCTCTGAACACCTGCAGCAGTCAGCTGGAACCCCAGAGAGGCCATGCCTTAGGAGCAATGGCCACAACTCACACTGAGGGCACTGCCCTAGGATGAGGACAGAGCTGAAGAGAAAGCCCTCGCGAAGCATGAACAAGCAGTACCAACAACCCCAACCCACCACCTGAGGACGGATAGACATGTGCTCCATCCACGCAATGGGACACGAGTCAGCCGCAGAAATCGATGAAGCACTGGCACACGTTAGAACGTGGATGAACCTTAACATGTCATACTGCATGAGCAAAGCCACACACAAAAGGTCACATATTGTGTGATTCCATTTAAATGAAGTATCCAGAATAGGCAAATCCATAGAACAGAAAGTAGAGTAGTGGCTGCCTAGGGCTGGTGGGGAGGATTCAGGGGACTGCCAAAGGGTATGGGGTGATAAACACAGTCTTAAGTTGATTGTGATGATGTTTGCACAATGCTATGAATATACTACAAACCATTAATTATACACTTTAAATGAGCAAATTGTATGGCATGTGACATATCTCAACAAAGCTGTTAAAAAATTAAACAAAAATATGTTGAAATACAAAAAAAGGAAAAAAAATGTGGTCACTAGAAACAGAACTTGAGATGACCCAGATGTTGGAATTAGCTGACAGGGACTTTAAAATGGCTGTTATAAATATTTTCAAGGATGTAACTGACAACATGGACGTAATGAGAAAACTGATGAGGACGCTTGGCAGAGAAATGGAGGCTGTCAGATCATCACTGGGCAGGCCGAACAGCAGACTGGAAACTGCAGAAGAAAAGATGAGTGAGCTTGAGGATGGCTCAGCTGAAACTGTCCAGTGGGAAGAGCCTGTGGAACTTGTCTGTTATGTGCTAGTCGAGGGATGAGTGTATCAAGTGGTCTAATAAATACGTAATCATAATCCCCAAAAGAGGAGACAGAAGAGGCATAAAAGATATTTGAAGAAGTATCACTGAAATATTTCCCAAATTTGGTGAAAAATATCAACCCATTGATACAAGAAATAGGACAAATAAAAGAAAACCAGACTTAGGCACAACATAGTTAAACTGCTACAAACAGGAGAATAGGAGAAAATCTTAAAAGCAGCCAGAGAAAAAGGACCCAGAGGCACAGGGGAACAATAGCTGCTTCTCATAACAACGGATCCTGAAAACAGTGGAACAGTGTCTTAAAAGTGCTCAGTTGAAAAAAAGCCTGTCAATCAAGAATTCTATATCAGTGAAAATTATCCTTCAGAAATGAGGGTGAAATAAAGACATTTGAGATTTTTTTTTCAGCTGAGAAAATCTGTTGCCAGGAGACATAAACTACAAGAAACATTGAATTTCTCCAGGCTGCAGGGAAATGAAACCAGACATGATGCATACCCACAGGAAGGAAAGAAAAGCTGGAGAAGGTAAATATCTGAGTCCATAAATATTGTGAAACTTGTAACACGTGGGGGTAACTGTCCACATCAACAACAGCACAAAAGGCAAGAGGTGGACACGCAGAACGACACGGTCGTGAACCTGTCTGTGTTTCATGTACAGTGACTCGGTGTTAACTGTGAGTAGCCTTTTATAAGTTAGGAATTCACGTTGTAACTCCAACAGCAACTACTGCAAAAAGTTTTATTTTGTTTATAAGTCAACAGAGAAGATAAAATGAAATACTAAAAGACATTTGATTTGCCCAAGAGCAGATAGGAAAAGTAGAACAGAGGATCCACAACATGCAGAACAAAAGAACAAACCCAGCAAGAAGACAGACTTCACCCGACCGTGCCACAGTCACACTCAGTGGAGATCGACTGAATGCCCCAGTTCAGGGCAGGAATCGCCAAACTGGACCGAAAAAGCAAGACCCCCTACGTGCTGTCTACCGGAGATGCACTTCGAATACAGAGCCCCGAGAGGTTGGAAGTGAAAGGAAGGGCAGGGTGTGTGGTGCAAACAGAGCGTGAATGAGGCCGCAGGGCGTCAGGCGAGGAGTATCCCCAGAGAGGAGGTCTATTTCATGAGAAAGGTTCATTCCATCAGGAAGCCGTGAATCACAGACATGTAGCACCTGATACCAGAGCTTCAGATACATGAAGCAAAGTCAGCCTAAGTAAAGGGACAAATGGACAAATCCACAGGCAGAGTTGGAGATTTCAGTCCCCCTCTCTCAGTCTTGGATGGACCAAGGAGACAAAAGTTAGTGGTGATCTGTACGAGTTGAACAACACTACCAACCAACTTGACCTGATTGGCAGTGATGGACTGCTGCGCCGAACAACGCCAAATTCACATTTTCGCAAGGACTTGGAGCATCTACCGGGAGAGACCATATGCTGGACCTTAAAGTGAGCCTCAGGACATCTTGAAAGGCGGACAGCTTTAAGAGCATGGTCTATGAGTACCACAGAACTAAATTAGAGATCTATGTAAAGCCCCCAGGATTTGGAAATTAAGCTGTACATTTCTAAATCTCCCATGGGGCCAAGAAAAACATCATCAGGGAGACCAGAAACTATTTCTAGTGAAAGGAATGCAAGAATAAAAATGCAGTATATCAGAATTTGTGGGATACTGCTGAAGTCGTGCTCAGAGGGAAGTTAAATACTTATCGTGGAAAAGCAGAGAGATCCAAATGTCTAAAATCAATTATTTTAAGTTTCTACCTAAGACTGTAGGAAAATAAGAACAAATTAAAACAAGTTGAAGAAAGAGAATAGTACCGATAGGAATAGAATCAATGGACCAGAAAACAGACAAACAGCAGAGAGAATCACCAGCCGGAAGTTAGCTCTTGAAAAGAGTAATAAAACTGCAGCCCCTAGCAGGGGTGACTGAGGAAAAACCCACACCCTCCAACATCAGGAATAATATTATAGGCGTTAAAAGGATAATAAGGGCTATTAGGAGCAGCTTTGTACCAGTAAACTAGATAATGTACATAAAATGCAAAAATCCCATGAAAAACACAACTAACCCCAAACTGACACATGAAGAAATAGAAAAATATCAATAGTGCTACGTCTATGAAAGCTAATGAATTCATGATAAACAGAAGACGCCAGGCCCAGCTGGTTTCGCTGCTCAGTTCCGCCAAGCACTTTAGGAAGAGATATTATAAATCTTACATAAACTCTTTCTAAAAATAGACAATGAGGAAAAACACTTTGTTTTGTGAGGCCAGCCAGTGGTTTGCTGGTAAATATTTGACAGCTAGCTCTCTAGGGGAAAAAATCTGATTTGTAATGTTTGCTAGTTTCTGTGATGTCCATACTTGCACCGGCTGGTTTCCAGTTACCAATGTGACAGGTGTATGTGGAGCTGGGAAGAGAGGAGCACAGCTGAGTTGGCCCCAGCTCACCACGGAGGCCAGCGTGGCCCTGACACCAAAGCCGGACAAAGGCATTGTAAGTAAACAAAAATACAGACCAAATATTTCTTATGAACGGAGATGCAAAATTCCTGAAAATATTAGCAAGTTATATCCAGCAACAAAATAAAAGGACAATGCATTATGACCAAGTGATGTTTATCCCTGGAATGCAAGGTTGGGTCAATATTCTAAAATCAATCGATTTATTTTGTCATCGTAACACAACGGAGGAGAAACCCATATGATCATCTAAACAGATACAGACAGAAAATTCACAAAAGTCAACACCCACTCCTGATAAAATGTCTCCAGAAACGAGGAATAGAAGGGAGCTTCCTCAGTCTGAGAGAAGGCACCTACAGAGCACCTACGGCTGAGGCTGTGATGGCTCCTTTCATGTGTCAGCCTGACTGCACCATGGGGGCCCAGCCTGACAGTGTGCTGGGTGTACTGGCAGGTGTTTCCAGATGGACTAGCACCTGAGTCAGTGGGCTCTGGAGAGTAGCTGCTGCCCAGTGTGATCCGGCTCGTCCAGTCTGCTGAGGCCCCAACGGAACAAATGTGGAAGAAGGAGGAATTCACCCTTTTCCTCCCTGCTTCCTGCCTGGCTGAGCTGGGACGTCTGTTGTCTCCTGCCCTCGGACAGAGACTCACACCATCGGCTCCCCTGGTTCTCAGGCCTTTGGACTCGGACTGAACCACACCACCGGCTCTCCTGGGCCTCCAGCTCGCAGACGGCAGATTGTGGGATTCTCAGCCTCCATAACTGTATGAGCCAATTCATCATAATCTCTAGATGGATAGACGATAGATAGATAGATAGATAGATAGATAGATAGATAGATAGATAGATAGATGATACAGGGATGGTGAGAGCCCTGACCGTCTCCAGGATTCACACTTATGAACAACTTTTCATAAAAAAGCTACGTGCTGACCATTGATTGTCATTCTTGCACCATCAGAGCTTCAAGACATTGAAGCCACACTCTCTGCTCCCAGAAGACGTCTACAGCTTGGGCCGCCATGCTGGGCAGGCTGCAGGACTGTTGGGAGGGTGGGTGTGAGGGGCCTTCTCCCTCCTCTGAGCCCCAGAGCAGGCTCATTCTTCTTTCACGACGCCCTTGACAAAAGCCACACGTCGGTTCTAGCGGGTACCAGTGCCTGAAGACAGCCATTCTAACCTGCCTCTTCCAGGGAGCCTGCTGAGCCCCTGCCCCGCCCTGACTCCGTCCTCACCAGCCCCCAGCTCAGGCACCTTTCCCCAGGTGAGTCTGGCTGCATTGTACTGCTCTGCTGTGTGCAGGCTTTCTGGCACAGGGCTGGGGGACACAAGGGCTTAGTGGGGGCCTGGAAGGAGTGTGATTGCTCCCCACTGAGTCCCAGCCTGGAACATAGTGGGCGCTCAAAAAATATTGGAATGAATGATGGAGCGAATGAAGGAGCTGCTGGAAAGATCAGGGCAACTGGGACAAGGAGGTGGGCACAGCTGGGCCAAGAGAGGGGACACTCGGGCCAGGGAGTAGTCAGCAGGACCTCAGAGGGACCCCCCTTCAGCCCACGATCAAGGCTGTGGTCCCGGCTGCCACTCCGCTGTGTGTGCGCTAGCTAAGTTAATTGCAGCCACGCAGAGACACACTGCAAATTGTTCCCAGTTAAAACTGCAAATTCACTGGAACAAGGAGTGCTAATCATATTCCACTTGTTACCACCGCGTCTCGTTAATATTCCAGCAGCAGCTCCAGCAAGATAATGATGGCTTCAGCTGAAACCACTGAGCAGATAGATTTTAAAAATCAGTAACGACGCAGTTCCCAGAATGTTTGTCCTTCGCACACAGAGTGAAGCCCTGACAGAGTGGACGCTCCCTGACAGACAGAGATGAGAGCGTGCCTGTGTCCATGTGTTCATTTAACACACTTGAACAGAGACTGCGGGAACTCTCTCGCCAGCGCGTCCTCTGACTGGTGTGCAGCTCCACGCATCAGATTCCGTCTTTGCAGACCGAGCGTCCCGCCCATATTTGGGGTCTATTTTGGATTAGTTGTGTTGTACTGTAAGGAGGACTTCTAGAAGCCTCGGTGCCGAGACCATATTGTCTCCTAGGCTCCCCTTCTCTGCAAGGCTATTGCAGTTGGTTCTGTCTTGCTGTGCAAACAGATTTAAAAATTGCTCTTATGACAACGGGACTTTTTCATAACTTTGAACGTGAGATAAAATGACACTGGAAGAGCAGCGACCAGAGCAACAGTGAGCCGGGATGACGGGCAGCGTAAGCCCCTTTCATGACACACACTCAAATGGGCTCAGGGTCTCACTCACAGGGAACAAAGCAGCGCCTGCCATCATTTTAAAAATGCTTTTTGTTTTGACATAACTATAGATTCACAGGAAGTCACACAGGCAGATGGCACAGAGACGTCCCGTGCAGATTTCTCATCTATAACACGCATGACATCTTGTCACAGCCAGCGTGTGCCTCATTCTCTGTGTTTATCACACGTGCAGATTCCCACGACCACCGCCACGATCTAGATCAGATCTGTTCCATCGCCACAGAGATCCTCCTCCTGCCGGCCCTTTCCAGTCACACCTTCCAACCCGCCTCCTCCCGCAATGGCCCCAACCCCTGCAGCTGCCTATCTGTTCTCCAACTCTGTAATTTGTCATTTCGAGAACGTTGTGTAACTGGAAACATACTGCGTGTGACCTTTTGAGATTGGCTTCTTTCACTCAGCGTGATGCGCCAGAGATCCACCCAAGGTGTCTTGTGGATCGATAGTTGGTTCTTTTTATTGCTGAGTGTATTCCACCGTGGGGCTGCGGCGTGGTTTGCTCAGCCGTTTACTGTTGCAGGACATTTGGTTCTAGCTTGGCTGTTACAGGAACAGTTGCTGGGAATAATAGTGCACGGACTTCGTGTGGACAGGTCTTCATTTCTCTGGGGTCAACGCCCAGGAGCACAGTCGCTGGGCGGTGTGGGAAGTGCATGCTTACCTTCGTAAGACTGCAGGCCGTTTCCCAGAGCCCACCAGCCATGGACAAGGGATCCAGCTTCTCCACATCCTCGCCAGCATTTAGTGAGGTGGCTGTTTTCTGTTTCAGCCATTCTGACGGGTGCCTGGTGACACCTCGCCGTGGGTTAATCTGCATTTCCCTGATGGCAAAGGATGAGCACACCTTTGCGTGGGTTCGTTTCCGTCCACATCTCCTCTTTGGTGAGAAGTCTCCTCGTGTCTTGTGTCAATTTTCTAACTGGATTGTTTGGTTTTTTTACTGCTGAATTTTGAGCGTTCTTTGTGTATTATATATATAATATATATATATATTCTCCCAGTCTCTAACTTGTCTTTTCATGCCCTTAAGTTTTCTTTCATTTTGGCTAATTTCTTTGATTTTAGTTATTTCCACTGGAACTGATGAAGCTATTGTAAATACTGTCTTCCTGCCCCGTGGACCTTCCTGCAGGGTTTCTCCAGTGTGCTGGAACCTGTGTGCCGAAATAGGTTTGAAGCAACTGGCCCAGGCCTCAGCCGGAGAATCAGTGTCTATTTCTACAGCCCCGGGTAAGTCCACCGGCCGCAGGCTGAGAACCTTTCTCCGACCCCAGGTGGGCGGATGCTGCTTCTCGGAGCCCAGGAGTGGGTGTGGTTTACTGTGACCGGCTTCCCGCCCTGCCCAGGGCTGCATGTGTGAGGAAAAGGAGTCTGCAGTTATGGTCTGATGTGCAGGCTCCTCCCTGTGACCGTAGGAGGGGGTTTTCCGGACCATGGTTAGAATTGCCCGGGAGTCCCTCGAAGGACAGAGCCTGACTGGCTGGGTCAGGTGCTGAGGCCAGACGGACCCCATGGCCTGGGAACGGTAGCTCCAAGGCTGCTCGCTGCCCGCCCTCCACGCCGTCCATCCCTGCCCCGGGCTGGCTCTGCCTGTGCTTGGTCCCCACTGGGCCCTGAGGATGTCTGTCAAGCACTTTCCCAGGCGGCTGCTGGGCGAGTCTTGGCTCTTTTTCTGAACTCTGTGGCTGCAGACACCTTTCCCTTCCTTGTGTTATCTGTCTGGGAACATGAAGTTCAGGCCGTGGAGTGTCCCCAGGTCAGTCTAGCCACACCCACCCATTCTCATTAGCAGATGGACTTGGTTTCGTGACTTTAAAAAAAATTAAATTGGGGAATTTTTATTTCTATTTTTATATTCTAGTTTTATTAATTTTGATCAGACTGAGACTTGCACTGTTTATCTCTTTTGAGTCTTGAGTTCTTTTTAATGGCCCAAAAGATGGTTGATTTGGAGGATACCTGCCTGTGTCCCTGGGGCTGGTGTCAGGTGGGCATCACTGAGCCTCCAAGGCCTCCTTATTCGTGCCGTCTCCAGCCTGGCCCACCAGGTCCCCCTTAGCCCCCCGTGGCTGGGTGCTGGCCCATTGGGTCCCCTTACCCCTCTCCATGGCCGGGTGCTGGCCTGTCCACGCATCCAGCCCTCCGACAAGTCCTGGTGGAGCCGAATCAGGGCTGATGCCTGTGCCCCAGAAGAGGCTGCGGGATCCGTCGGTGGTCGGGGGATTCCAGGCCCCACCCTGGAGCAGTTGCTCTGGACATGACCCATCAGTTAAAAGGGAACAAAACTTCCCCTCAAATCCCAAATCAGCAAGTTCACAATCAGTTAGGCTGATCCAGTGCTATCTAGTTTGATCTGAGAAAATGATTTTTCCAAAAGATTGATCCTGCAGCGTTTTAGTTCTCTATTAGCCTAACTGAGGTGTGCCTTTTTGATTCATATTTGAAAGTCTTGATCAGGCTTTTTCATCAGCCAAATGTCTGGCCCGTGGGGGTGGTGGTGACCTCGGGCTGGGTGGGGAGGAAGGGCAGGGCTCCTGGACTCTCCCGGGTCCTCCCCGAGGCCCTGCCTGTGCAAAGGAGAGCCCTGATGTGAGCTGAGGGGCTGCATTTTCATGGGTTTCTTACCAAAATAGCCTGATGCCCTGGTTCTCATCCCCTCACTGGTCCAGCAGAGGTAGCATGTGGCCAGATGGCCAGAGCGCACACTGTGAGTCCAGGCCCACCCGACCCAGTGAGGCTCCTGTTTGGAAAGGGTCTCTCCAGGGAGCCCAGCAGCCTCAGCACCTACCCCAGAAGCCCCATCCCACTTAGCCCAGGGGAATTTAATCCCCACACAGGGTCCTGGACGTCTGTGGTGGCCATTCTCTCAGGGGTCACTGAGTCCTCAAAACCAGAGGCAGAACTGTGGCTGCCCTTTCTGGGAAGATTTGTTGCTTTTGACGAGTCTTTAAAGGGTCTGAGACTCCGAGGTCAACCCCATGGACTCTGGCTGTCAGTGCAGTGTCCTTTTGTCTGGGATGGAGATAGTGCCACTGCCCCAACTTCACTGGACTGTGGGGAACCCGAGACTGGACAGCCCAGGTCATCAGTATACGGCAGGGCCGCAGGCCAACAGGGTGCTCATCTGGGCTCCAAATCCGAGCTGCCTTCCCACCTGCTGGACAAGCGGCCGTGCTGCCGCCTCACCTGGCCCCAGTCTTCCCAGCTGACGAGTCAGAGTCTGGTGGCTGAATGCCTGGCCTTTCCCAGGGCTGTGAACTTTCTGGTCGTCACCTCGTTTAACGTCCCCTTAGCCGACCAGGGTTGCCTGTGCCTCCACGGAGGAGGGGAGCAAAGCTCAGAGGGGTTCACCAGCTGTCCGGGTGCTTGGCTGGTGAGGATACACCAAGGACCCTGACCAAGGCCTCCCCACTGCAAAGCTTAGACTGCAGCCCCCGAGCCAGCCAGTGTCTGTGGAATGTCCTGCAGGGGGACACGAGGGGCCTGGTGACACCAGGGTCAGCTATGATGGCACGGCCTCTGAAAGCCCCGAGAATGGTGCCACATCCCTGGAGTCCCCTGACATCCCCTGCTCCCTGGCCCTGGGACCAGGAGCTGCAGGCAGAGCTGGGCGCTGGGGTCCCCTGCAGTGTTGCCATGCGGCATGGATGGCATGGGCCAGACACAAAGGGCAGGGGCGCAGGAGGCAGCCACAACGCAGTAAGTGGCTGCTGTGGGCCTCCCATTTGGCAACGAAGCAAAACAGGCCCGAGCATGTGCCGTGTTCTGACGGATAGCAGAGGCCCTGCCCCGAGGTGCCCTGGGCCCGAGCCCACCTGTGCAGATCGTTCTGGAGAAGGCCCCTCGCCCACTGCCTTCCTGGAGTGGAAATCTCAGACCCTGAGTCGTCCCTCCAGGTCTCCGTCCTGGTGTCTGAGCAGCCCCCTCAGTGGCCAGGTCCTTGTCAGCCTTTGGCAATGGCCCTGGTGGGCTTGGGATGAGGGGGCTCCCGTCCAGGAGCCATGGTGTCCCCAGGGAGGTGGCCAAAGGGGATGAGAGGGGCCAGGTCCTTGGGGCATTTCCACTCAGCTCTGGATCGACAGGGGTTTGGGAGCTTGATAACTCTCTGGCCTCTTCTGCTGCAGGTGGGCGGCACCCCAGTCAGGGGCAAGAAGCAGGGACGTACGCATCCTCAGAAGGGGAGGCGACTCAGAGTGGCTGGAGAGCCGGGTGCCAGGTGTGGGTGTGGCCAAGAGCCCAGCTTGAGGGGCCACAGGCCTGGGCATAAGGGGCTGGAAGGTGAGTGGACAACGTGTGTTTAGGGGGCCGCTCTGCTGGCTGGTGGGAAAGGCACCCACTAGTCTACTGTGCCAGCCTAGATGAGAGACAGTTCTCTCCTCGGATCAAGGTCGGGGACCGCCACGGGTGGCTGCAGCCTCATGGAGTAGACCCTGGTCGCTCCCCAGGGCCAGTCCCTCCTGGGGACATTGCCTGGGGCAGCAAGGCCCGTCGAGTGCCGGCCTCAGACCGCACGTGCCGAACTCCACTGCACTCTGTGTCCCGCCCGGCGGCCGTCCTGCGCGTGGGGCAGCTCTGCATCAGTTTTGCCAGCACTCGGGCATCCGTCTCCGGATGAGGTGTGCTCTGTGCCCGGCTGCCCTTCCAGAGTGACAGACGCTTGATGCCAGCCCCCCTGGAGGAGTGTGCTGGAGCATCGCTGTCACCTGCAACTCTGCAGAGAGAGCTGTCCTTTACCACGGAGGATGGGTTGTCATTGCTGGCGCTGTGGGGCTGGTACCATGTGGGGCTGGCGCTGGCCTTCACCTCGGATCTGGGCATTTCTGAGGCCATTGGTCATCCTGTCCTTGTTGCTGGGCTCAACTCGGGTGCCTAGTGCAGGGTGGGGCTGGTCCCGGAAGTGGGGAGTCACAGTGGATGCCCCTCCCCCTCAGGGAGGAGGACAAGCCAGGCTGTGAGGTGGGCATGGCAGAGGTTGTGTCACTTGGGGACAAGCCCTTGGGGGTTGCACTGTTGCTGACAGCCCCCCCTCCGTACACCTTTGTTTCAGCAGAGGAAATGGGGGGGGGGGTCAGTCCTTCTTCTGTGCCTGTCTTGCTGTGTGACCTCAAGTAGTCACTCAATCGTCTCTGAGCCTTGGTCTCCAAATCTGTAAAGTGGGTGAGGACCCCCTTCCTGACTTACATCCTAGGGCTGGGGTCCTCCTGAGGCCGGGAGAAGCCAGGAAGGCTGCATGCTAAACCACATGTGGCCTACACCCTTGGCGGTGTCCTGCCTTGGGGAGTGGGGTCATCTGGCAGTGATGGCTCTGGGTCATGTGCCTGGGCTGTGTGCATGGGTGCATGTACATGTGCTGGTGTTCACATCTGTGTGTGTATGTGCACATGTACAGTGCATATGTGTGCACATGCATGTACGTGTGTGTTCAAAGGCATGCATGTATGGGTGTGTGTGTGTGTGCACACGTGTATATGGGTGGGTTTGGATGTGTGCATGTGTATTTTTGCATGCATCGGTGTGTGTGCACAATCGTGTGTGTGCATGTGCTCTAGTGAGTGCCTCTGCCTTCAGAGTAGCCTCCGTTTAGGGTTTGGGCCGGTGCCCACGGGTAACAGGCCCCATGGGTCCTGGTGCCGGGCCCCGGGTCTTCCCAGGGGACTGATGTGTGTGAGGCTCACCCCCCGGTGAGCACGCCAAGCCCCTTCAAGGGAGAACAGACAGGCCTTTAATATATGGTCTGGAGGAGCCCTCGCCCCGAGCTGGGAGTGAATAATATTTATCACCCGCGGTCATACGGCAGGGTTATAAACAGTTAATCTTCACCAAATGGCAGAATGAAATATTGTCTGATATCATTTTTAATAAGGAGAATAAATTAGGCTTAACTAACAGGAGAATCTTTAAACGCTGGTTACCGCTCATCGAATAGCACAAATTAGCCAGTGAACTCCCGTGATGCTAGGCTGTGTCTCCAGCACCCATCGAGGGGTCAGGGGCCCTGTCCACTCCCATGACGCTGGGCTGTATGTCCAGCACCCAGTGCTGTGCCTACCTGGGCGGCTTCGTCTGGGGTCTGGAAACAGAGGCTCCAGTGAGGTCGCTGTCCCTGCGTGCAATGCCCCCACCTCAGGGAGGGAAGGAGTTACAAGACTGCACCCCTCCTCCTGGTGCCGCCCCCCACTGCAGGACCATGCCAAGGCCGACTAACACGTAACGACACTACATCCATCTGAAGACACATGTGGCCCCAGCCCCCTTGCTGTGTGGGCAGAACTCCCCTGAGTTGGCAGGATGGGCCCAGGGAGTCTTGGGAGGCCCACCACACACCCCATGTCTGGCCCAGGTGTAGTAGGGGTGTGGGGGTGAGCACCCTGGTTTATTCTACGACCATTGGACTCGTGATGTTGAGGGAAAACGCAGTTTGAGTGACGAGTGGAATGTCCGGCTGTGACACATGTAATAAAACAGCCCTGGGATTTATTTTTCCACAACGGGGGTGGAGAAGGCAAAGATGCTGAGAGCCCTCGGCCGGAGCTGTGTGGTTGTGGCGTGTCTGAGTCCTTCGGACTCACAGTGTGCCCCCTCTTTGGTCCTTGGGGGTCGGGGCTCAGCCCTTCCCCTGCAGGTCGTGTGTCTCGTCCTCGTGGGTCCTCGGCCCCCGACCTGTACCCGCCTGAGTGGATCCAGGAGAAGCGAGCACTGAGCCCCGGGTTGTTGGATGAGGGTCCCTCTCTCCAGGTGGGGGCGAGAGGGGGGAGAGCTCATTTTGCATTTCAATGGGTTTTTTATTAATCCACCTGCACACACACAAAAAAATCCCTTTCAGTGCTGCACGGGGCATAATTTAAGCGGCTTCAGAAATAACAGCGAGCACAAACGTTATTGTTATTCTCAATACACAGATGTGTGTTCTCCGCTGCCCCTCCTCCACTTCCATGACTGTCTCGTCAGTGACGACATAAATAGGACGTGTCTCCTCACCGTCTCCAAAAGCCTTTTGTTTTCTGGGACAGCAGCCTATTATGATGTCACACAGTGGGACAGTAATAACCGCCCCCCCACCCGAAAGTCTTCACCAGACGATGAAAGAAGCGCACGGTGTGTGCCAGGCGGTAGGGAGGGGCCCAAGCGGAGAGAGAACAGGACCCCCGAGGAGGGCGAGAGTGTATCCCACTCTGCACTGGGTGCCCGGGGGCGGGGGGGTGCGCACCTTCTCCGTGGGAGCATCCCTGGCCCCTGCTGACCACGGCGGTTTACATGGGAGGGAGAGTGACCTTGAGTGGCTGGTGGTAGTGTCTGGGCTTGACCGAGGCTTTGATTTGAAAGATGAGCCAGGAGAGGAGTCACCGGCACCCTTCTGGGATTCGAGACCCAGAGTCGGGGGCTTGGGTGTGGCAGCCTCTGTTGGGGACCAGGTTCCTGCTCTCCACGTCCATCTCCCAGTGCCTGAGGTGTGGTCTGGACAGCAGCAGGGCCTCAAGGGACATCAGGTCATTGGTGAAGACTTTGAATGGGACAGAATCCATCCAAGTGACTCAACACAGCACCCGTTGAAGAAGAAGGTCTTGTTGATGAAATTAAACTTCCACTTAAGATACTTAAAAAGCCTCATAGCAAACCTGGAAGAGAAAGGAATCTTCTCAACCTGACAGAGGGCAGCAGACATACCACATGCTCCTTGGCGCTGTCAGGAGCCAGGTGAGGGGTCACCCCACTGCCTGTTCTAATGACAGATCGAGGGCTGGCGGGGGTGGGGGGAGTAAAACTGCCCGGGCAGATGGTGACTGTGTGTGGAGATCCAACGTAGCCTACAGACATGGTTACTACCAAGCGAATTTACAAGCTTTCTGGATTCAAGACAATATACAAAAACTGACCATATTTTTATACACTGACAGCAAAAAGGAGGAAAGTAAACATGAGAAACACTATTTACAATAACATCAAAACACAAACTACACCAGAATAAATATAACAGATGAATGTAATTCACTGTGGAAAACACTGCACCACCTTAATTGCGGAGTTAAGATCTAAATGTGTGCACGGAGAAGCTACAGACACAGACTGGAAGGATCAATAAAGGTGACAGGTTTCCCTGGATTTATCTGTAGATTCAAATCAATGCCCATAAGGATTCCCGTGGGGGAACAGGTGTGCGTGCACGTGTGTGTGTGCATGTGCGTGTATGTGTAACGGGGAGAGAGACTGATTTTACCAGCTGATTCCAAAATGTGTGTCAAGATGCGAAGAAGGCAAGCGCAGCCCAGACCTTCCTGAGGAACAGGCAGGAGGTCTCGCCCTGCGGACGACAGGACTCCTTAGGAGTCCCCGGGGACTGAGTGGGACAGGTGTGCCAGGACGGGCGTGTGACCAGTGGAGGGGACACAGAGCACAGAGCGAGGGGTTGGCCCACACACGTGCACTGACACTGCGAGTGTGACCAGGGAGGTGGCACTGCAGGTCGTTGAGGGAGGGTTGGATTCTTCAAAACTGGTGCCACATGGGGGCCGGCCCGGTGGCGCAGCAGTTTAGTCCGCGCTTGGCAGCCCGGGGTTCGCTGGTTCGGATCCCGGGCGCCCGCCGACGCACTGCCTGTCAGCCATGCCGTGGCGGCGTCCCATATAAAGTGGAGGAAGATGGGCACAGATGTTAGCCCAGGGCCAGTCTTCCTCAGCAAAAAGAGGAGGATTAGCAACGGATGTTAGCTCAGGGCTGGTCTTCCTCACCAAAAAAAAAAAAAAAAAAAAAAAAAAAAAAAAAAAAAAAAAAAAAAAAAAACTGGTGCCACATGGAAAAAAAGTTAAATTCATCCCTACCCCCCACACAAATCAATTCTAGGCGCATGATAAACCTGCGTAAGAGTAAAATTATAAAACATTTAGAGACAATGATAGAAAACCATCTTAATGACCTGAGGGTAGGGAAAGAGTTTTTAAAGAAGATCCCCAAAGCGTTAACCGTAAGTGGAAAGGCTGACAAAGTGTCTATATTAAAACGAACAACTTTATTCATCAGAAGACATCATAAGGTGAAGATATTGAAACTCATAAAACTGACAAAGAACTCAAAACCAGAATAAGAACTGCAGACCAGTAAGAAAAAGACAACTTCATAGAGAAATGGGCAAAACTTGTGAACAGGCCGCTCACCAAGAGGAAAACCAGACAGCCGACTGACACGACGAGATGTTGCACTGCAGGCCCCGGGCGCTGCAGACGGAACCCCCCAGGGCATGCTGTGACCGCCCATCAGGTGACAGCACACAGCATCGAGCCTCAGTGCGCGTGTGACTCGTGCGCGGGCAAGCCCTACACATCCACGTCGAGAAGCAGCAGAGCGAACGTGGCAGCTGTGCCCGTGCCTGCGGTCCCGGAAGCCATCCAGACGTCCACCGCCGCCGACACATGGACAGCAGCACAGCCACAACGTGGGTGACCAGGTGCGCACACACACGAGGACGAGCTTCGGAAAGACAAAGTCAGTGAAAGAAGCAAGTCCCAGAATAATTCGCAAGAATGATTGCATTTATAGAGATTTCAAAAACAGGCAGAATTTTCAAATATTTTATTTAGGAGGCATACAAATGTGGCATACAAAAATACAAAACTATAAAGGAAAGAGAGGATTCAGCCATTCCACTTCCGTATATCCCCAAAAGCAGGGACTTGAACAGATATTTGCACACCCGTGTTCACAGCAGCATTATTTACAATAGCTGAATTGTGGAAGCTATCCAAGCGTCCACTGACAGGTGAGCAGATAGACAAAATGTGGTCTGTACGTACACACAAAGGGATATTATTCAGCCCTAAAAAGGAAGGAAATCCTGACACGCTACAACACGGACAAACATTGAGGACGTCATGCTCAGTGAAATAAGCCAGACAAAAAGGAGAAACACTGTGTGAACACACTCATACGAGGCACCTAGAGGAGTCAAGTTCACAGAGCCAGAGAGTAGGACGGGGGGTGCCAGGGGCTGGGGGGGGGGTGGGAGCTGGCATTTAATGGGGACAGAGTTTCAGTTTGGGAAGATGAGAAAGTTCTGGAGATGGCTGGTGGGGATAGGTGCACAACAATGTGAATGTACTTATCGGTACCGAACTGTACACTTAAAAATGGTTAAAACGGTAAATTTTATGTTACGTATATTTTACCACAATTTTAAAAATTGAGGGAAAAAAGCAAGTGAGGAACAACGATTAAAGAACGGATGGAGCTCTGTCGGAGGGAGGGACACGTGGGGCTCTGGAGGGCGGGCAACGCTCTGTTTCTGGTCCTGGATGCTCGGTTCATAACCACTTAAAAGCACGTATGTGCACGCTCTACCGTGATATGACATCCCACAACAAAGCAGTGTGAATCTGAAGCGAGCCAAGGGTGCTCGCCTCCACCTGCCGTCCTCTGGTGAGGTTAGTTTGCCATGAATTCTTTGGCGAGGACGAATGAAAGCCCAGTGTCCCCTCCCTGTCGGAGTCCAGGCCCTGCGGGCAGTGACGCCCTCATGGTGGTCCTGGCAGGGGCTCTCGGGAGGCAGCGAACTCTGCCTCTTCGGGTGGCAGTGGCAGCCTCAGGGCTCTGCTGTGAGCTTGAACTCTTGGGAGAGGAAGATTCGCTGATTTCTCAAATTTTTCACTTGAAATATTTCTCTGAGGATGTGGCAGCATCTGAGGCCCAGGCGTCACTCTGCCGGGATCACGATGTTCCCGGTTATGTTGACTAGAGCGCAGTTCTGAGGTGGATGATGAGGCCGTCCCGAAACGTGCCGGTTCTTCGGGCTCTGTCCCAGGCCACCAGCTCGGTCTTGGAGGGAGCTGGCCCAACGCAGGAATTCTGCCCGCCAGCCCACCTTCATTTACGCGTTGTCTTCTAGGCTTTTGTACTTTTTAGATCAATCGCCTTTATTCTTGAGAGCAGTTTTGGGCTTACAGAAGAAAGGAGCAGAAAGTACAGGGATTTCCCACACAGCCGCGCTCTCCCGGTGCGGGGTCCCTGGATATTAGCACGGCGCATCCGTGCGGGACGTTGTTACAATCCATGAGCCACTATTGATACATTATTGTTAACTAAAGTCTATGGTTTACCTCAGGGTTCCCTCTCGGTGCTGTATGTTCTGTGGGTTTGGACAAATGTGGAATGTCATGTGTCCACCGCTACAGTATCACACAGAGTGCTTTCACTGCCCTAACAATCCTCTGTGCCCCACCTATTCGTCTCCCCCCAGTCCCTGACAATCACTGGTCCTTCCACTGTCTCCACAGTTTTGCCTTCTCCAGAGTGTCACACAGTTGGAGTCGTAGTGTGTAGGCTTTCACATTGGTCCTTCACTTGGTGAAAGGAACGTGTATTCAAGTTTTATGCATTTGAGTTTCCTCTGTGTCTTTTCATGACTCAACAGCTCATTTCTTTTTAGTGCTGAATAATACTCCACTGTTCCCGTACCTTTTCCCCAGCAAAACGAGGCTGGGTGACCAGTTGGTCAGCATGCATTGGGCCAGGCATGCCCAGGGTCGGCCTCACCTCGTGCTCAGAGCGCTCGCTGCCCCGAGGACTCGCCGCCCTTTGGTTTGAAGCTCTGGCGCGGGCTCTCTCTTGGTGACCCCCATCTCGTTTGGGATGTTTGGGCAGAAATGTTTTGCCTCTGTCTCTGCTGGATGAGGGTCCTCCAGCCCCATGGCCACTGGCTGAGGGTACTCAGGTGGGTGAGGGGTCTACCTGGCCTGTCTGTGATGGGGATCAACCTCACCTGTCTGTGATGGGGGGGTCTATCTGGCCTGTGATGGGGGGGTCTACCTCACCCACTGTGAGGGAGGGGGTCCTGGTGGGTCAGGAAGTATCTTGGGATGCTCAGACTCTGAGGAGGCATTGAGGATCCATTCTGAAGGGTTGTGGGTGCTCAACCAATTTCTCGCAAGGACTTCCCACAAGCCCAGAGACCCATCTCTCCTCCATGAGATGGGCAGGTGAGGGGATTTCCACTCTTGGGGCCCTGGGAAATCAGTTCTGCGCTTAGCAGAGTTGGCGGTCTTCCTGCCCCACCTCTTTTGTTAATATATACTAAAAAAGGCAAACACGTTAATTCCTCCCCCCAAGACTTGTGGTGAGTTCTTCTCTGTTACATTTTCAATTGCACCCCATCTTATTCTCATTAGAGACACAACCATATTCATTAAATGCAAAACTCACTTTCTACCAGCAAAGAGGCCTGGGTGAAGAGGGTAATGATTGAATTTTCTTCATTTCCGAGAATTGCATCTCTTATCCCGGGGCAACGCATCTATGAACACAAAGTACTGCTGGAGTTTGAGACTCCATTTACGTGACTCATTTGTTGGGTGGAGGGAGCCATTGTCCCGGCGGCCGGCTGGGACAAGGCCTGGGGGGGGGGCGGTGGAGGACCAGGCTGGGGGATAGCAAACTGGGTGCAGGGCCATCCTGTCTGCGGGACCTGGGCCAGGCTTGGGTAATGAGACAGCGGGAGGTGGCGATGGGAACAGGCTTGAACCCCACTAGGCGCATGGCCTCAGGGGCCCCTCCCTCTCCCAGCTCAGCTTAGCTTTTGAACAGGAAGCTCAGGCTCACGCCCATCAGACAAGTGAGGGCGACCAAATCCACCACGTAAGGTCAGGGACCTGTGGGCCACGTGCCCCCCTGCCCTATGGCTCAGCTGGGTGAGGCCGCTGTGCCCACCACCTGCTTTCTCCTGTGTGAACCACCCAGAACCTGCCAGCTGAGTCTCTGGTCCATCTGTGGAAAGCGCAGGGAGGAGCTAGAGCTGGCAGAGCAGCTGAGTGCAAGCCCGTCTGGGCGGCTGCAGTTCGGGAAAGGCTGACGGGCAGGTCATCTCACCCAAACCTAGACTCTGTCAGCACGCTCCGCATCGCCTCTCCTCCCGAATCCCACAGCGTTCCACGTGGATTCCACGCTGACAGCAGCTCTCCTTTGGCTCCCATGTCTCCTTAGTCTGTGTGCTAGTTACTGAGTCACATAATTTCAATAGCAATGAGACCAACGTCCTCAGGCATCCCTCTGGCCTGTCTGAGCCCCAGCCCCATCCTACGGTGCTCTGTGGGCCTCCCCTTCCAGGAGGGCCTCCCTGATCTCCCAGGGCTTTTCACTGATAATGCCACATGGTGAGGAAACACCCAGAGCCTGCCCCTCTCCGTCCCAGCTACACTCTGTCCCTCCCACCCCACTCTGCCTCTGCATCTGGTTGTGTGACCATTTCTGCTGGGAGGTCCAAAGGCCAGAGAGGAGTGAGGTCTGGGCGTCCCCTACCCCTGTTCTATAGGTGGCCCTGTCCATGGCCTCCCTCCCCATGGCCTCCCTCTCCACGGCCTCCCTGTCCATAGCTGCCCTGTCCAGGCGCCAGCTCTGCTTGCTGCCCTGCACCTCCGTTGAGTGGTCAGGGCACCCGTGGCTGCCCCAGGGTTCTGCTCATCCCTCCTTGTTTTCCCTCAGCTGCTTTGGGAACGGCTCCTTATTATGTGCCCTTCCATTGCCATCTTGGGGTCCTGACTCAGATGGATACAGAGGAAGGTGAAACAGGACAGTTATAAGGGAAGGCTCTCTGGAGGCAGTGGCACATGAGCTGAGGGATGAGTGGTGGCTAGGAGGTACCCCCAAGAGAGGGGAAGGGACAGCATCCTAGCTGGAGGGAGCAGCAGGTGCAAAGGCCCTGGGATGGGAATAGGGCCACGTGACCTGGGGCTCCCAGAGAGCCTAGGATGCCAGGGAGGGTCCCACAGGAAAGCAAGATGCCTGGACCCCCAAGGCCACCCCCCACCCCGGACCACCACCACATCAAGGCTCTGTTCTGCCTGAAAGCCCAGATGCCTCCACTGTCCCCTGTCACCATGGTCATGTCCTACCTTCGAGAGATGTCTGGGGATGTGGTCACACTTGTGATGCTTTCGTGCAGATGAGGAGGTTTCTGGGCACTGTGGGTCCCAAGGTGTTGAGTAAATCGAGGGAGAGGTTCATGCCCATAAATGGCTCTGTCATAGTCCTGCTGGTAGATTTTCTTTGAGAAGCCCTGACACTCTAGCCCTCGGAGCCAGCCCAGCCCCAGGGGAGCTTGTCCCATCAGGATCCTATGGTGGACCTGAGGGAGGGCAGACTGGACTGTGCTCCAAAATCCCCTAGACTCACTGGGGGCAGGTGGGTGGGGTGGGGCTGGCTCTGAGCTGGGAGATGAGGAAACGTACGGTGATGATGGTGCGTGAACATGGAGGTGAGGACGTGTCAATGTGGAGGTGAGGATCGTGAATATGGAGATGAGGACGTGTGAACATGGAGATGAGGACATGTGAATATGGAGGTGAGGATCATGAATATGGAGATGAGGACGTGTGAACATGGAGATGAGGATGTGTGAATATGGAGATAAGGATGTGTGAATATGGAGGTGAGGACGTGTCAATATGGAGGTGAGGACGTGTCAATATGGAGGAGAGGATCATGAATATGGAGGTGAGGACGTGTGAACATGGAGATGAGGACGTGTGAATATGGAGGTGAGGACGTGTCAATATGGAGGTGAGGATCGTGAATATGGAGATGAGGACGTGTGAACATGGAGATAAGGACTGTGAACATGGAGATAAGGACTCTGAACATGGAGACAAGGACTCTGAACATGGAGACGAGGACGTGTGAACATGGAGATGAGGACGTGTGAATATGGAGGTGAGGATCATGAATGTGGAGATGAGGACGTGAGAACGTGGAGACGAGGACGTGTGAACGTGGAGACGAGGATGTGTGAACATGGAGATGAGGACTGTGAACATGGAGACAAGGACGTATGAATATGGAGATGAGGACGTGTGAACATGGAGACAAGGACTGTGAACATGGAGACGAGGACATGTGAACATGGAGACGAGGATGTGTGAACGTGGAGATGAGGACATGTCAATATGGAGGTGAGGATCGTGAATATGGAGATGAGGACGTGTGAACGTGGAGATGAGGACGTGTGAATATGGAGGTGAGGACGTGTGAATATGGAGGTGAGGATCGTGAATGTGGCGATGAGGACGTGAGAACGTGGAGATGAGGACGTGTGAATGTGGAGGTGAGGACGTGTGAACATGGAGACGAGGACGTGTGAACGTGGAGATGAGGACGTGTGGACATGGAAGTGAGGACGTGTGGACGTGGAGACGAGGACATGTGACGAGGACATGTGGACGTGTGGACGTGGAGACGACATGTGAACATGGAGGCAAGGACGTGTGAACATGGAGACGAGGACATGTGAACATGGAGACGAGGTCGTGTGGACGTGGAGACGAGGACGGGTGAACATGGAGACGAGGTCACGTGAACGTGGAGACGAGGTCGCGTGAACGTGGAGACGAGGACGTGTGTGGAGATGAGGACGTGTGAATATGGAGACGAGGATGTGTGAATATGGAGACGAGGACAGGTGAACATGGAGATGAGGATGTGTGAATAAGTACCCCGCCCCAGGTCACTGGAGCACGTGGTCATCCATCTCTCGGCCCCTCTGTCAGGGAGGAAACTCCGTTTTCCGCCTCTTAGAAATGAGGGGGCTGGCCCTGCTCAGAGTCCGGGGATGGTATAGGTGGGGCCAGCGCTGCCTGCTGGCCACAGTCCTTGACAATGTCACCCACATGTCCACCTCTTCTCTCAACAATTGGCGTACACTGATGGTGGCTTCAGGTCCAGACCAACCCCTAAGAGGGGGCAGCTTCCTGACCACTCCCCCCCCGCCAAGGAACAAGGTGCCCTCCCCTCGAGGGTCTTCCTTCTGGGGGCTCCTGGCCCCCCGGACTGTGCAGGGTGGGGTCAGCCCCTGACAGCCGCCCCTCTTGGGAGCTCAGATTGGCCTCGTCCTGTCCTGCTAAGGATGGTCCTCAAGGCAGGGCCAACGAGGGGACATGTGGCTCTGCCCCTCAGCTCCCCCATGTGGATCAGCTCTGTCCTCCCCTCTGCTGCTGCCTGCCACCAATGCCAGGTGGCGCCCACCAAGAGTGGACGGTGCTCAGGTGGGGAGTGGGTGTGTGGCCGGCAGCAGGCATCATGGGGCAGAGTCCTGAGCTTGGGGAGGGGAGGTTTGCCTGGACACAGCAAACACTGGTGACCAACCAAGTGGAGGCCCATGACTCCCATACTTAGTCAATGGCCACCTTGGATGGGGTGTCAGTGTGGGGGCCTGGGCATGTGGAAGTCAGAGAGCATCCCATCCAGGCCACCTGCCCCCAGGTCTCCTGCGCCCTGTCAGGAGAGGACGAGGACGGATAGGCACGTCCTCAGCCTGCTGAGAGCACCCCAAAATCCAAGGAGACATGTGTGGGCGAGGACAGCGCCCAGGGGAGAGAGGACTGAGGGGGGTGCTGGAGGGGACCCCCTGTGCTGGGGGTGGGCTCTCCTTGGATTAGGGGCCAGTTGGGGCTGCAGACAGGGCCCCTGGCCTGCCCAGGCAGGGGGGCATTTGACTGGCAGGGGACCAGCAGAGGCCGAGATCCATCTGTATGCCCGTCCATCCACAGCATGGATGTCCTGGCCATGTCCACCTGCCTGTGTGCTCATCGCCCTGCCCTGAGCCGCGTTAGTGGCTGGTTTGTGGACACGAGCTGTCATTGCCACGGCCCGGATTCTTCGCAGAGTATCCAGTGAGGCAGTGAGGCTCCCCCTTCCCCTTTGGGCCTCAAGGGATTTAAATCTCTCGGGAGAGGTTGGCCAGCCTGCCCTGATTCCCCACGAGATGGTCTGTGATTCATCCTCATAAAGGGCTTCGTGCTGGGCTCCACACGCCCAAATCACGGGGTTCCTGACGTGACCTTGGGCTGGGACAGCCGCCGCTGTAAGTGAGAGTGGAATTACTTAGTGTGGAGCCAGAAATGCCGGAGGGAGGAGGGGCTGGAGGAGGTGGGGAGCGGGTGCCGTCAGAACAAAGTGTTCTGTTTTCGTCTCCATGTTTCCTGTTTCGGGGCAAAGATGCTGCTACTGCTGGTGAAGGACACCAGCAAGTCCAAGGCGGTGGGTAGAATGTGGGACGTGGGTTAAATCAGAATTTCAGAGGAACAACAGGCAGGTTTGCAGTGTAAGGATGTCCCATGCAGTATTTGGGTACCTCTACTAAAAAGCATTTGTTGTTTTTCTGAAATTTAAGTTTAACTGGGTGCCATCTGGTGGCCCTAATAGCAAAGGGGCTGATGTGATATTGGAAAAGCCTGGCTAAGCCTGTACCTTGGTTTACTCCAGGGGCGAGGCCCCAAGAGGATGCTCCTATGGCCCCTGGCTCTGGCGCTGCCCAGTGAACCCACGTGGATGAGGGCCGATCAGACAAGGTGGGTGGGCCCAGAACCTCTGGGCCAGGCTGGCATGCAAGAGCGTTGTCTGGGCAGCTGCCCACTTGCCCACTGGGAGGTGGACGCACGCGGACCTGCCTGTGGATTGCCAGCTTGAGGCCTGGCAGCCAGACCTTTGTCTCTGTGTTGGTGACAGATGGAAACGCCGTCCTGGCAAGTTTGTCACCTTCCTTCTGAAGAGCATGTGTCTGCATACAATTGGGGTCACACAACGTGGAAGGCAGAATAATGGCTCCCAGAGGTGTCCTCGTCCCAACCCCGGAACCCATGTCTATGTGACCTCACATGGTCAAAGGGACTCTGCAGGTGTGCTTAGGGCCTTGAGATGGGAGAGGGTCCTGGATGATCCGGTGGGCCAGTGTGAACACAAGGGTCCTTGTAAGAGAGAGGCAGAGTCAGAGATGTGATGAAGGAGCAGAGGTCCGAGCAAAGTAAAGGAGAGGCCACCAGCCAAGGAATGCGGCCTCTAGGAGCTGGAAAGGCCAGAATTCTCCCTGGGAGCCTGAGGGAACCAGCCCTGCCCACACCTGGACTCCTGACCCCGGGACTGTGAGATGATGTACTTGTGTAGTTTAAACCCTGCGAGTTTGTGGTGACTCATCACGGCAGCCACAGGAAACTGATACTCAGGACGTGCATGCTCTGTGGCTGGTTTGTCTCATGTCAGAAGCATGGGAGCCATGGCCCCATGGACGATGAGATGTGGCTGAGGGGCCACCATTACGTGCCTGCCCCTCCTGTGGTTCCTGGTGTCCCCTTGGGTCACTGAGGCTGCAGGGTGCCCAGGAGGGGTTCCTCCATCATCAGCTTCCTTTGAGGCCCCAGAACAAGAAGCTGGCTGCAAGGATGGAGTTCAAAGTCAGGCTTGAAGGGTTTCTGGGTGGGGTGGCCGTGCCTGGCACAGACGCCAGGGACCACCCAGAGTAGCGTGTCGACACTGTCCCCATGGACCCCGGAAGGCGCTGGAAGACTCCAGAAGGCTTCCATCTCTGCCTTTCTCTTACACCCCAAAACTTCAATTCCCAAATCAGAAAACATGTCCTGATTACTTTTTGAAAAGATGGTGACCATTCCAGCTGCAGAAACACCAGAAAGGACCCCAGTGTGGATAGAGGGCTGTGGTCAGGGACCCTTATGGTGGAGGAGGGTTTTCAGCTCAGTCCAGGGCCCCAGGGGTCAGAGGACACAGAGGGACGGACCCCAGCTGTCAGTGGGTCCCCACCCCCAACCTGGACAGATGCTGTGCGTGTGCATGTGTGTGCACATGTGCGTGTGAGCATGTGTACAACGAGGGAGGCGGTGGACGCTGGTGGTAAAAGCAGAACCAGGCCCATCCAAAAGGTCTGCCCCAGCCCCGGCCAGCATGACCTCCCCGTTCTGGCCCTCCTGGGTGAGGGCACTTGAGTTGGGCCCTCCCCAGCCCTGGGGGTGGCCCCCTTGCCTTGGAGCTGGCCACACCCCGGGCCCCGGGACCATTCAGCTCTCCTCTGAGGCCTGGCTCAAGGTCCTGGTGGGCACAGCCTCCCCACCTGAAGGCCACCTGAAGGCTGACCGTATTCCTTGTACCCACTGTGGTTGTGGCTCTCCTCCTTTGTCCCAGGGCGAAGGTCCATGTGTCTTGACCAGATGCCCCGAGGAGGCATCTCTGCAGACATATGCGTTCACGAGTGACACATGGGGTCTGGCAGAGGGCGAGTCCTCTCAGCTGCTCCCGGCAGGGGCCCTGCAGCGGGGAGGGGTGGTGGCCAGGGTGGGGGCTGCATCCCAGCCAGACACTCCTGCCTCTTCCAGACCAAGACAGACCTTGGAACCCCAGCCTCCCTGGCCCCCCACCCCTCCGGGGCCCCCACCTCCCTGGACCCCCCCTCACTGAGGGTGCTCGGAGGGTTGTTCAGGCTGACAGATGATTTACAAGTTTTTGGCTGACAGGAGTGTCCACGTGCATGTGTCTCTGTCGGTTAATTGAACTCCACAGCACAAGCTGATCATGGAGGGAAATGGCTGGACCGTAAATCTGGGCGGATTTTTATTTGCTTTCAAATCAGCCAGTTTCTAGTCACGTCCATTACATTCACATCAAGACAGCCCTCGGTCCCTTGTTATCAAAATGAGGCCTCCCTGTCCATTTGCCTTTAAACATGCCTGTGAACACACACGGCAAGGGGGATGCACACACATGTGCTCATGTATACATACATGTGGACGCAGATGCACATGCCTGCCTGTGTGCGCACACCTTCACACACGCACAACGCACACACAGCACGTGCACACACACATGTGCTTGTGAACAGACATGCACACACGGCAATGCCTGCACATTGTACACGTGTGTACATATGCACACCCCGTGCCCTGCATGTGCCCTTGAGGCTCCCGAGGTGCACAAAGCCGGCCAGCCCCATCCTTCAGCATAATTAGTATCTGACTGTGGTCAAAATAAAGTCAAACAAACATCGTGTTTTAACGCCCAGCCCTGGATGACGCCGCCTCCCGGCATGGAGGCTGAGGATGACCCAGCTCCGCTTCCTGCGTGCGACGCGAGGCGAACGCCGGGAACGGGAAATGGAGCCGTGGATCGCTCCCAGCAGACCCAGCTCCCCATGCTGACGCCGTGCGGGCTCCCCCGAGGCTGCAGACGGCCTCTGCGGGACGAGGCAAGAGGCGCTGGCTTCACAGAAATGAGCCGTGTGGCTGGGTTCTCTCACCGGTCCTGGGTGGCGAGGCTGTTCAGGTCACCGCTTTGTCATCAGCTGTTGGTGCGGGAGGCGTGTTGACGCGTGTCGTTTCGCGCAGCACAGAGGTTGATGAGCGCGGCTCTTGTTAGCGCTAAATAGAGGGGCCCAGAAACGCCCCTCCCCCAACTGCCCCCAGATCCCATCTCACATGATAAACGCATACAGACGCCCCGTCCCTTGACAAAAAAGCCCCAGCACTGCCTGCACTTCAGACTCGCCAGCCTTCAGATGTGCCTCTAGGAACGGCAGGTGTGTCACAGCTGCCCCAGCTAGCATCAGGGCCCAGTGGTCCCTCAGCCACATGGAGCCCACAGGGCGTGAGCCCTCTCTCTCTCAGGTGTTATGTGCACACCCACACGTGTGCTTCTATGCCTGGTGTGTGCACACGTGTGCGTGTGTACACACATGCACAGTGTGTGAACATTTGTGCATGTTTGTGCGCACGTGTGTCAACCTTTTTTGCCATCGGAGGGCTTCCTGAAAGAGATAAAAAGCAACCAGAGCCCGCGATGAAGGCAAACACCACCACCCAACAAGAGCAGGAGTCGACGCCGCAGCGTCTCTGAGAAGGGGAGTGAAGGCCGAGCATGACCACAGCCCACCGTCCCCAAGCGTCCAGGCCCCCAGACAGTCATTCTCCCAGGTCTTGTTGGTGCAGAAGCAGGAGGACACACTCCTGTCCTCCTGACAGACCACCTGGAGGAGCTGCCGCGCTGGACCTTGCGGAAGGAGGAGAGCTTTGGCAGCAGGTTCTGTCGTCGCCCTGGGTCTCCCGATGTCCCAGCAGCACTGCTGACCTGCACGCTCAGCCTTTGTCTTTGGACACAAGGGTCCAGTCACCAGGGAGATCAGGGTGGGCTATGGTCAGGTTGACCATGTGGACTCTTCTCAGGGACAAGGGGTGGCCCCTGGACTGCTGGGCAGGGGTCTGCCCCTTGCGACCTGCCCCAAAGGGAAACTGTGTGGGTTGGATGTGGCCCTCACCCCTGCCCTCTGAGGACCCCACAGGGCCCCAGCCTGGGGGTGAGGAGGGGTCTCTGCTCAGAGTGGCTGCATGTCCCCTGCCTGGCCCTGCCCCAGCCATGGGAGGCCCACAATGGTGCCACCTCCCTTCCCACGGCCCCTGCCCATCCGCCCATTTGAAGTGTCTGCAGAGACAGGCTGGGATTCACACCTCCCCCGCAAATGGGTGCATTTTGGGCACCAGAGATGGAGACGTGAGTGACAGGGTGGAGGGCAGGTTTGTGGGGTCTCTTAAAGGAGTTCACACAGCCATGACCACCGAAGTATAAAGATGTGCTTAGCGCAGCTGAGATCCCTAAACGAAACGGGCTCATGACAGGCGAGCCTCAGGAGGGGCTGGCCGCAGTGGTGTCCTGAGGGTAGTTTTGCCTGGCTCTGCTGAGGGGGTGCTGGGACAGGGGCGTTGACCCAGGACGGGCATCCTTGGGAGGTGAGGAGGGGGGCTTAGAGGAGAGGACAGCCCCTCCCAGCAGCCAGGATGATGGCACGTGTGGGCCAGGGTGATTCCTGACTGCCCAGCTTTCTTCAGGGCAGTGTGGGACTCAGAGCGGACATGGTGCTGGGCATCCTCAGGCCGCCCTGGGCTGCTGATCTTGGCACAGGGGTCCTCCAGCACCCCTGCTTACCCCGCTGCAGGCGCCGAGGAGGCGGAAAGTGTCATTTCTCCAGGGGCGGGTGTGCGGGTGAGCACAGTGGGGTCAGAGGGACAGGAGGCCGCGTGTGTGGGGCGGCCTGATGGCGCACCCCGACTCTAAGCTGGTGGGGGCGAGTGACCAATGAGGTCCCGGTGGATGGGTCATGGGTCTGGCAGGACCAGAGAGGGACTGGAGAAGGACACCAGGATTGGGATAAGGGAGGGGTGAGGCTTGGTGAGGACGGGTCTGGGGTGTGGCCAGTGGGGTCAGAGTGCAGAAACGTTGTCTGGGTGGACATTTAGATCCAAGAGTCAGATGATGCTGGGATGAGGGGTGACGGAGGGACCTCAAGGCTGGAGGTTGAACAAGGCAGGTGACGGAGGGCGAGCAGGACCCAGGAGGGAAGTGAGGGTCAGGGAGGGCAACTTGGGCCTGGTATGAGAGGTGGGGGCAGCCCATGCCCGCTCAGGGCTGCAGGGTCATTTGGTGCAGAGTTGGCTGAAACTTGTGGACAGCAGGCAGGGCTGAGCCGAGGGCCATGTTGCCAAGTGGTCAGGAACACAGACCAGAGGATGGCTGGGTCCAAAGTCCAACTCCATCACACGCTGCTGCTGTGCAGCCTTGGGACAGTCACTCAACCCCTCTGAGCTGGTTCTTGGCAAGACCCAGGCCGGCCACTGTTCTGACCTCACTGCAAAGATGGGCAAGCAACGCTGAGGAAAGTCCTAGCAAAGTGCAGGCGCTCAGTGTCTCTTGGCAGCTGGTGGACGGGGAAGGACAGGGGACCAGGTGAATCACTCAGGGCCTCTTGCACACAACCATGGCCGCCCAGCAGCTTTGCTCTGGGGATATCCCACCTGGTTGGCAGGATCTTGCACCAGCACCTCATCTTCTGGGGGGCTCTCCCTGGCCAGCCCACCGGCCCCTTGTGGGCAGGCACTGAGCCAGCGCCCAGGTGTCCACTGGGGTGAAAATGCATTTTGCCTGAGTCTGGCTTTGGTTCTGTCAAGGGAGCCGGAGCTGGCGCTAGACCCACCTAGTGGAAGAGAAACGAGGGGTGGGCAGGTAGCCACAGAGCCAGGCCAGCCTCTGCTCATCGCGGCCGCCTCCAACCCTTACAGTGGCCGGGGACACACAGAGGGGCTGTGCCGGCACCTTCCCGCATGGCTCTCCATCCTCAGCAGCTGCCCGGTGCCCACATCCCCCGGCTGGCTGGGGACGAGGTGCTTTGCAGGCTGGCGGCGGGGAGGGGCGGGTGCAGAGGGCCACGCTCTGTCCTGGGAGCGTCCGTTTCTCACTGTCATTGGGGTCAGTGGGCAGTCAGGCCTCTGGGCAGCAGGCTGGGCTCGAGATCTGCATTTGCCTCAGGAACCTGTCCCCTCCCTGCACCCGTGAGCGGCAGGAAAGTGAGGCCTGCTCGGCTCTGCTGGGCAGTGGGCTGGAGAGTCCTGCATGGTCTGGGCACACTCCCTGACAGGGGCCTCTGACACCGCCGACCCGTCAAATTCCCATCTGAAGTCTCTCGTGGGGCCGCGCCCACTGGAGGCTCCAATGGGACCCGAACGCCCGCCCCCGTGCCCTTGTGCTGCCTCCCCGGACCCTGCCGCATCGGAGCCTCCTCGATCCGGGACTCCTCGCAAAAGTGGCTGTTTGCAGGAGGCGCTGCCAAAGAGCAGAGCCGCTAATGAGGCTGGTGCAAGGGCAGCCTGGCCTCATTAACTCTGGCGGGCGAGGCTGCCAGGGAGGAGCAATCAAGGAGATTGCTTTCTTTTAATTACTCTGTTAATTGATATAAAACATAAAGGACACAGATTAGTTGCGTGCAATTAGCACATTAATTCTTGGCAATTACAGACCTAATAGCGGAGCAGCTCTGCGGCCGCATGTCGGGCTCTGCGGCTTATTGACTGTGTTTTCTGAGGGAGACTGATGGAGGAGGCATTGAAGTTGGAGCCCGGGCAGAGGCAGGAGCGGGCTGCAGAGGAGTTTGTGGGGGTGTCTGGCTCCTCTTGGCCCCGGGAAGGGCCTCCTCGGTTTCCAAATGCCGAGGCGAGACGGGTGAGAGGAGATGCTCATGCTGCCCGCTCGGCTGTCCCCGGACGCTCCGCAGCTCCTGGCGCTGGGCCTGGTAATGCAAGGCCTGTGCGTGTGTGTGGAGTTGGGAGGCACCTCGATGTGGGGTTCTCTGGGGTCCCGACTCTCCCGGCATCCACCACACACAACTCCCCCTGAAGGCAAGGACTGGGGGCTCAGACCGGGCAGCTGCCTGGCGTGGAGGGATGTGTGCACATGCATGTGTGCACGAGTTTGAATGCGAGTGCATGTTTGAGTGTGTGTGTGTGGGGGCGGGGAAGACACAGCTTGGCCCCTAGAGGCCCCTTCCTGGACCAGCGCCCTGAGTGCCTGGGCGTCCATCCCACCCCGTGTAACAAGTGTGAGGCAAACCGTCTCGGAGTGGAGGTGACAGAGGTGAGTCGCCCACAGAGATTACGGTTAAAAGACTTTGGGGGAAAAGCTGAGAACTCGATCGGAAATTACCATTTTCAAAATCTCCAATTTCTGCACTTGTGAGGCCCCTGCTGGCGGCTGCACATTGGCGGAAAGAGACCAGATGAGACGCTGTTACTCAGAGCCACTGTCTGACGGGGAAGTTCAGGGAGGCGTTGAGGCTGCACCGAGGCCCTGGACGGTGGCAGAGGTCTCGGGCATTGGACCTGTGCCTTGTACCAGACACCCAGGGCACACTCCCCAGAACCCCGCCCCCTCAGTCGTTGGGGGGGTCAGATGAACAGGCATGAGTCTGCGTCTGCCCAGACCTGTATGCATCGCAAGCGCCCCGCAGCGATTCTTCCTGAGACCCGCTGCACCCGCCAGCCACCACTTCCTCCATCTCTGCCACCTGCAGAGGGCGGACTCCGGGGCTGCCGGGGGTCTGGGCGGGACCCTCCATGGATCTACAAGCGAGATCTACGAGCCATCTCCCGATTTGATCAAGGCGTGAGAAATGGGGGAAGCCCTGGGAGGGCTTGTGGTGTCCACATGTCACATGCCACACGCCCGGGATCTTTGGCCCTCAGGCCCCCTCAGAGCTGACCCTAGACTCTGGGAGGGGCTCTTCTCTGCCCGCTCCCACACACCAACCTGGCAAACTGCTTCTCTCCCAACGCCCAGCAGCTCGGGTGTCCCTTCCTCCAGCACATACCCGGGACCTCAGGAGGGACAAGTGGCCCTGCTGCTCTGCCCACAGCCTCTTCCCCAGTGTCTCCAAGCTGGACTTCTTTCATGAGTGCTCCCCAGCAAGGACACGGTGACACCTGAATCACACTATTCCTGCACTCAGCAGTGGGGCCCTGGCACATGCTCCTCACCTCCAGAATGAAGCCCCCGGTGGTCTCTGGCCTGCGAGCTGCCTCCTCGGGTTTACGCTCCACATGACAGCCAGCGTGCGCATTCGGGCACACCAAGACCCGTCCCGTCAGCTCTGCTTCAACTCTTCCTGGCACCCCACTTCCTGCAGGACAAAACCCCAAGTCCTCAGTGGGGCTCAGAGCCCCCTCCCCCAGCTCCCTGTCTCCACTGCACTGAGGACCTTTAAATATGTTGATTCCTCAAACAGTTCAAAAGTTTTGTTGAAATAGGTTAGGCCCTTAATTGATATTCTTTCCAAATTTTTTTATGACTGAATATTTAAAATGAAAAGATGTTGCGATGCGGCAGACCGGGTCCCGCCACCAACTCAACAACGACGATCATGGCTGTGGCCTCCTGGTCCTTCTTCCTCTCTTCACGTTCTTCGTTGGGTGTTCAAGGGCGATCGTGGGCATGCTGCCATTTGCCCCTTTGTGTTTATAAAAAGAGGGGCATCTTCCCCGTATGTCCCTGCCCACAGCCCACAGGGTCCGCCTGCCCTGACCCGGATCTCCTGGGGCAGCCGAGCCCTCTCTGCCGGGAAACTCTCCATGCACCTTCGGGGACTCATTTCCATGAGTGTCTGTCATCTCGGATGGTTTCAGCGAGATGTAACCGACATACGATCGTCTGAAGTGCTCACTTGGGTGAGTCTGACCTGTGTGTACACCCGTCAGGCCATCACCACACCAGTGGTGACACTCCATCAACCTCTGTCACCCCCCACCCTCCCCACCCGAAGCAACGCCAGCCCTTTTCTGTCCTGGGGACCAGTTTTCATTGTGTAGAATTTATGTAAATGGACGCATTCAGCACATGCCCTTTCTGTCCGGGTCCTTCCGCTCAGCATCGTGTCTTAGACCCTGACTGGGCTGCGGCGGCATCCACAGTGCTTTCCCTCCTTCTGAGTGAGTGCCACCGTGGAACTGCAGTGTGTCTGGAACAGCCAAGCAGAGCTGGCACCAGCCGGCCCCGGGCCTCCTCCAGGGCTGCTCCCAGAGCGTGTCTCACGCAGCTGGCATGTGACGGGCGCATCGTGGCCCCTAGAGCCCCGTTCCTCATCGTCGTGTCAGGGTAGAGGGAAGAACGTCCTGAGGGATGTTGTCGTTAATCCATCCTCTCGTCCTCTCACGGTCCAGTAAACCTTCACTGCTCCAGGAAAGTGCCCAGGACGCAAAACTACTGAGCTACCAGGTGGCCGAGGGTTCACGGAGGGAGGAGGGCGTGACGCAGTGACCCACACGGTCGGCTCAGAGCGCAGGAGGCTGTGTGTGCATGCGTGAGTGTTTGCATCTGTGCGTGCACGTGTACGAGAGCACGTGTGGGGGGTTGTGGGTGTGAGGATGTGTGCGTGTGTCAGTGTGCGTGCATGTGTGTGTACGTGACCGCAGCACCTGGTGAGAAATGCCATGTGGTGGCACAAGTTCCCCGGTCACTATCTCCCAGGCCAGGCGCACGATGCTGTCAGGATTTAACTCCATTTTTTCTGCTTTGCCCCGAGTGAACCATCAGCCTCACACAGGCGGCCCCAGGGCTCTGTTCGGCCTCTCCCTGGGAATCTTGGTGTTTCATTTCATAAGATTTTTGACTCCACTCTGACTTGCAGCACAGCCGAGGCCCTGATGGCAGATGGTCTGCTGTGAACTTGCTGGGGGTTTACATGAAGGAGCAGACCCTTCCGGAAGTTTCTCCATGCTGTTCTCCTTCCCTGTCCTACTTGGTTCACAGGTCAGGGGACTGAGCTTTTCCTCAAGGGGACAGTGGAATAGTAGTGGACACATGGAGGGACATCTGCAAGTCCCTCGTAGGAGCGAAAACTGAAAACAGCCAGAACGGGCCTGGTCGGCATTGTGGGGACCTCGGCCCGGTGGCATGGTCCTCGGGCTGGGATCACTGCAGTGGCCGGGGTGGGTGACCGGGTCCCCGGAGCCCTGCTTTCCCTGGCAGCGTCAGAGCAGGCGTGAGGGGTGGCACCCGGTCCTGCCCTCCCTGAGGCTTGTGTCTGGGGGAATGTGGGTCCCTCTACCTGTGCTTCTGACTGTGGGAAGGCCTCTTCCGTAATCTGTATCCTCAGAACTTCACCGTAACTCCTCAAAGAAACCTATCCTTGCGGGGGCAACACACTAATTGCTTCCAGACCTTGAGTCCGCCTGGCGAGCGAGGTAACCTGATAAGCTGCTCAGCTACTAAGTGATGGAGAATCAATTTAATGCAGCAAGATAAGAAAGTCGTACTCCGCCGAGGTGAAACTTCAAAACACAGCCAGGTGTTCGTCATTAACACGCTGCCAGTGTCCCCGGTAGGCTGTGAGGACATCGCTGCTGTCATCTGGAAAGAGCTGTGGTGGGAGCCCAGGACAGGGCCCATACGCATCGTCTGGACTGTCCAGACACGTGGAGCATCCCTTCCCATCAGAACCGGCTCTCTCTGCTCCAAAAAGCCCGTCCCTCATGGTGGCTTTCCCTCTGGGCCACTGTCCACGTCCTTGCCACACCCCACCGTCTATGGCCATGGACTGGGTTTTCTTTGTGTCTAGTCACACCGGCTAACTCGGGCTGTGGAAGTGAAGCCACCCCCTTGGCCTAGAGCCCTGACACCGCGGACACAGAGCTCAGCCCCGGACAGGCGGGCAGCCCCCATCCCAGCCAGGCGCCCACTGCCCCGAACCTGCAGCCCTTCCAGGGGGAGCCGTGACGGGGTCAGATCCGAGCTCCTCCCTTCTAGGCAACTGGATCCTCCGCTCTTCTCCCTCAGCCCTCTCTCTCACCTCCTGCTCCTTGAGGCAGGAGCCAGGCTGGCCCCGTTCTCTTTAATTCCCAGTGTCCAGTGCAGTGTGGCCAAGCGCAAGATTTCTGTTTCTGCAGCCATGATGGGTCCCAGTGGGAGAGTGCATGGTGTCCCGCTTTCCTGGGCAGACTCATCCACCCTGAACTCCCTCTGTGCTCCTTCTTCCAAAGCACTGGCTGGATTTTCTTGAGGCTCAAACCTTCCACCTGCAGCCCCTCAGAACGGGTGAGGGGCTCCATCCTCCATGCAGGAAACCTCGTTCGTCTCACACTCGACATACTCCACTCATGGATTAATTAAACTGTTCCACGGGCATGAGTGAGTCTGGCCAGGCATCCACTCAAAGTGTCGACTCAGTGAGAAGATGCCCAGCAGAGCCGCTGTCCCTTCTGTGGGGTCTAGAGTTCACGGTGTAAAGCGCAGAGTGAGCCCCTCCTCGTCTGCCCACGTCTCCAGCGCCTGATTCTGCTGTCACCAGGAGCAAGTTCCCTCTACTGAATGACCCATGCGGGGCCTCCCCCATCAACCCTGACTGGATTCCTTGCTACTGGGTCATGGGAGAAGTGGCAGAGGACAGGGAAAGAGGAAGGTGTCTGGCCAAGGCTTCAGGGCCTTAGGGGTCCCCCAGGTCTGCTCTCCCGGATGCCAGTTCTCCTGGCTTCTCTCACTTGGGGGCTGTCGAGGACATCTGTGCCCACCCAGCCAGAGAGTCCTGGAGAGTGGCCAGAAGCTGGGAAGAGAGGACAAGGGGCTGTCTGCCCAGTGGGAAGCTCTCAAAGTGGCCTTTCTTGGCCTCGTTTGCAAAAGGAGACATCGGCAGCTCTCCATTGAGAACGTGGCACCTTGTCCCGCCCCGCATCAGGAGGGCCACACTGGAGCCCACTCCAGCTCCCCAGCACTGGCGCCTCCAGTCCCCAGCTCAGGGCTCACACCATACCCCGGTGTCTCCATCTTCAGAGGGCTGCCCTGCACCTCCCTCTCCCTGTCAGGGTCCCTCCCCATTGGAGGCCGTGGAAGGAGACACCGGGTGCCAGGACCCCTGGGCGGGCGCTTCATGTGGCTCACCCAACTTACAGGTGAGAAATCAGACAGGCCACTTCGCCTCCCTGAGCCCTGATGTTTGACAGCACCGCGTGCTGCCCCCAGACGAGGACCCAGATTTCCTGACTCAGCGTCTTCCTGCCTCCCCCAGCTCCCCCTCTCTGGGGTATTCAAGTTTGTAAAAGTTCCCTAGAGACGGCAGGGCTTGGCCCATGTGAGGAGGTGCTGATACAGGCCTGTGTCTGTGAGGGGACCTGGCGGGGGGAAGAAGACGATCCCCCCAAAGAGTGGGCCCCCAGCCCTCCCGGGATGCCACACTCCCCACAGAATGGCTCGCTCCTTTCCTGCCTCCAGCAGCGTGGGAGCTGCTTCCTCCCCACCTCTCCCTGTGCCCCAGGTGCTCTTCTGTGAAATGAGGGCCCGGGACGTCGCTCTGGCTGTCTCCTGAGGCACAGTGCTGATGCCCAACAACAGCCTGGGGGTCCCTCAGCTCCCTACACCCAGGCCTGGGCTCTGAGGGGGAGCTGGGCTGGAGGGGCAGGCAGGTCCCTCAGAGGATGTCCCCTTCCAGATTCCCTCCACGTGCAGCTTATTCTGGGGTGAGGTCTTATCGACAAACTCCTAACTGAATTTGAACAGGATCGCTTCATCTTAGCCCAGTGGGCTGAGCCCATCTCCCCCTTGGTGTCACATGGAAACCAAGGTGTGGGCTCCCTGGCACCCCTGGGGAGGCAGCTGGGCCCTTCCTTCTCACCCAGACCAGCAGGGAGAGCACCACCACTCCTGCGGGCACCCCTGCCCGCCCTCCCTCCCCACAGGACAGGCCACGCTGTACTCTGCCCTCAGCACCAGCCGTGGGAGTGTCCGCACCTGGGCATGGTGTGCACCATGGCCTCTGAGCCCCTCCCTCCGGGGATAGGTGTTCCCTCTATAGAGCCCTGGGGTGGGGGCAGCCTTGCTTTCATGTCTTGGGCAGTGGCGGCCTCTCCATGTCTGGCCACGACCCCTCCAGCTGGCCCTGCCGGAGCCCCTCCTAAGTCTGACTCTCCATCCCTCCCTCGTCTCCTTCTTCTAACTCGGGCCAGTGGTCAGCCTCCTTCCAAGAGTGCAGGGTCCAGACAGCAGCTGCCCCCATCCCTCCCCTGCTCACTGGCCCTGCCCCCTCCCCCCCAACCCCCTCCCCTCACTGCCTGTCTGGCACTGACCGAGCTGATGACAGCCTCTGAGGCCTCACAACCTGAGGACCAGGCAGCCAGGCTCCTTCCTGCCCAGCAGAAGAGAAGATGGAAAAAGCTTAATAAGGAAAAGGGGACTGAAACCTTTGGTCCTTCTGTTCTCTTTCTTCTGACTGTGAGGATGGGGACTGACAGCGACAGCAGATGGAGTTGCCCATCATGCAGAGACCTGGGTCCTGGCTCAGTCCAGGGAGAAATGATGCCCACCAGGCTGCTGGGCAGGTGGGAGGGAACCAGGGCCACAGTCCTAGGCCGAGAGAGAGAGAGAGATAAAGGGAAAGACAGAGGCAGAGACGGAGAGAGGGGGACAGAGAGTCCATCCCACCTTCCACTTTGTCCGTGAGAGGCAGTGGCTCCAGGCCCAGCCCTACCAGCCCCACAGCATGGCTGGGGTTACTGCAGGCTCTCGGAGGGTGGGGGGCTGGCTCTCAGGAACCCCTCTTTTGCGGGCAGCTCCTGAGCACAAAGGCCCGGAACCAGCAGCTCAGAAATCCACCCCCCCCCCATCCTGGGCCCCTCTCCCAGAGGGACTCTGCCTTCAGAATGAGGGTCCTGTGCCCACGCACCCTACCCCCATGCAGCCCCACCCCATGCACCCCCTCAGGCACACCCCCGTGGATTCTCCACCTGGTCCATCAGTGGGGCAGGGCTGTGTGAGATGCCTGGTGCACGGCAGGACCTCACTGATGTTTGGGGCCAGTGGACACATCAATACGGCTGTCAGCTGTGTCTGGAGGGATGCCCCAGACCAGAGGGCAGGTGAGGACCAGTAAGCTTGGAGGGTGGGTGAGCGGTGGCCCCCAAAAGCTTTGTCCACATCCTGACCCCCAGGATGGGGGCACCTTATTTGGAAAAAGGGTCTTTGCAGATGTAATTAAGTTAAGCATTTCTAAATGAGATCATCCCGGATTTAGGGTGGGCCCCAAACTCAGTGACAGGTGCCCTTATAAGAGACAAGCAGAGGGAGGGAGACTTGAGACACAGAGACTCAAGTGTGGAGAACTCTGTGAAGATGAGACAGAGATCGGGTGAGGAGTCTACAAGCCAAGGACAGCCGGCAACACCAGAAGCTGGCACAGATCCTCCCTCGGAGTCCCAGAAGGAACTGACCCCGCTGACACTTTGATTTTGGACCTCTGGCCTCCAGAACCGAGAGAATAAATTTCTGTGTTTTTAAGCCCCCCAGTCCGTGGCACTTGTTAGAGTGGCCCTGGGAAACTAACCTGGGTGTAGATCCCATCCATACCCCCTTCACCACCCTGCTCCCGTCTGCGTGGACACTGGCTGGCCACTTGGGGACGGTGGGTGCTGGGGAACATCACATGTCCCCTGAGAATACAGGTGGCTAGGATGCCACTTCTCTGCCTCAAGGTCATCTCCTCCTGGGAATTATCAGCCATCGCGAGCCATTCGTAAAATGCTGCGGATGCCATCTTCGATCCACATGCTAACACAGTTTGTCTGCCAGCCAGAGGCAAGCCTGTTGCCCAGCCTGTGCGAGGGGCACGTAGAAACAGGCCATTTCCCTCCGGTGATACCTGCATTTGGCAAACTGCCTGACTCTGTGGACAGCCAAACAATTTATAGGTTTGTTTACTTTTCTCTTTTCACATTTAAATTGGATTCTACTGCATCCATGAAAGCTCACCTATAGGAAGGAAATCAGAAAGTCACATTCCTCTCCTTCAATCAACGATGGTTTACTAGTTCCTACTATGTGTCTCCAGCACTGTGCCAGCTGGGACATGGAAGCGAATACAGCAGACACCTTCTTGGCTGCAGAAACAGAGGTTTCTGACCAGGAACTCACAGAAGATCCAGAGGTGAACGAGAACACAGAGCAGGTAACACCCAACGACCCTCAAAGAGGCCTCAGTTCAGACATGATGCCCCTCCTCCCAGGCTGGAAGAAGCCTCGTCCTCGTGGAAACTGACCCAGAAGAGCCAGGAAGCTCCTCCCTGGGTCACACAGCAGGGGAGCCAGTGGTGAGCCAGAGCCAGAGCCTCTTTCCGGTTCAGGGTCAGGGGATGCGTTGAGGGGATAAAGCAGACACCTTGGCCCCCCGAAAAGCTACATCCATCATGGCTTTGTGCGGTCGCCCCATTCGTGATCCTGGAGGCCCCAAGAAGGCAGCAAACTCAGGGCTCCAGCCTGAAAGGACACCCCAGGCCCATGACGGGCGCTGTCCGAGGTGCTGAACGGTGCTGCTCGGAATACCAGCCTCCGCCTGCTGGACCCTCCGCCTTCCCTGACTGCGGTCTCTGGGGGACTGAAACCTGCAATTGTGCAGCTCCCTGGCTGCTACCCACCCAGCCACCAGCTCCTCATGGGAGTGCTCCGCTGGGCAGTAGATTCCATTGCGATTAATGCAATTGTTTTTCCCATGGGATTGTGTGTGCACTGCCATTTCATTGTATTTAGTGAAATGAGAGGTAAATGACTGAAAGTTGGGGTGCTATTGTACTCTCTGCCTGGCTCTGGGCTACATGGGGGATATAAGGAGAAAGAATCCCCAGGCTCAGCCCCCACCCTCATGGAGCTCACCATCTAGTGGGACAGATAGACCTCTTATTATTACATGAGGGGATGTGAGATTACACCTGTTAATGAGCCACACAGAGGAAATGTGCTGTATGATGAGGGCATAAACAGAGGCAGCTGGCCTGTTCTGGATGTCAGGAGAGGCCTCCCTGAGCAGGTGGCACTGAGCTAAAGGTGGCAGAAGCGCTGGAGTTTTCTGTGAGATGGCTTGGTTTTTTCATGTTCCTTTGTCCCGCAAGGATTAAAGTCATTAGGGAGGGAAGGAGTGGAGGAGATGGCCCACACAGGAGAAGGGGATCCCTGTGCCCTCCCACCTCCTCCATAATTTTCAGCCTGTCCAGGCACCGGGTGGCTCCCTTTGGGCCCATGTCTAAGCAACTGCCTCTGGCACCTCCATGAAGACCAGGAGTTGCCCTGGGGGTGGGACAAGGTCTTGCCTTGTCCTGGGGAGGGTACCTCAGGCACCTGCCTTGTGCACGTGTGTTCCCAAGCAGGGGGTCCCCTCACTACTGACTGCCCCTTCCTGCACCTGCCCAAACTATGTCACGGTCTGCTTCACCCTCGACTGTTCTCAGCTCACAGGTCGCATTCATGACGTTTCCTTACACCTGGAAAGGGCTTTCACCCTCAAACTGCTTTTCCCATCTGTTATCTCATTTGGATTTTTCATCATCTTCTTGGATTGTAGGCTGGGCAAGAACCATCATCCCCATTTTACAGATGAGGAAACTGAGTCCTGGGGAGGTCCCAGTGCCTTTGAGCACAGTTGGGACCAGACCAGGTTCCTCTACCTCTAAGCCATGTAACCACACAGCGGCCTCCCCTGTGTGTCTGTGTGTGTGTGAGTGCATGTGTGGTGTGTGTCTGTGCATGTGCATACATGTGCCCATGTGTACATGTGTCTGTGCATGTGCACCCATATGTACGTGCATGTGTATGCAGGTGTGTATATATGCGTGTGTGCGTGCATGTGGTGTGTTTCTGTGCATGTGTGTGTATGTGCCTGTATGTGTGTGTGTGTGTGTGTGTGTGACGGGAGGGGCTCCATCCCTGTCAGCCAAGATGCTGAGTGAGACGCTCATGCTGGCATCATTGCTGAGAGCTTCACCCTCAACCCCCCCCCCGGCACCTGTTTGGGCATCTTGCTTGGAGAAGTCACAATAACGTATGAAACCAAAGCAGATCATTTGCTTCTCACTCAGGCTGTGTCAGTGCGTTCAGAACAGTCACGCACGTGTCACACGTCACACACACGTCAGAGCTGGCACCTCCCCCTCCTTAGACGTCCCACGACGTGGACCTTGATGCACTAGGAATAAAGGTCAAATGTGCCAGCAAGAAGAGACCAGAGTCCCCACAAGGGCAGAGACCTGGGTCTGCCTCTGGCCACCGACCCCCAACGCCTCCCAGAAGCTCAGCACGTATTTATTGGAGGAGAAATGAGGCCCCGCTGACTCTTCGTGGCTACGATGACATACACGAAAGTGCTCTGAAGACTAAATGCTGGGGAACCTCACAGCTGGCTTAAATCTAAGCGGAGCAGATGCTGTTGGCTCCACCCACCTCCCGGGCGCCACCTCCCGCGCTCCAGCTGACACCCACCTGCGCCTCTGCGTCTCTCTGCTCGAGGCCTCTCTTCAAAGCTGCCGAGGGCTGGGGGCAGCCTCACCCACGATTGACTGGAGGAGTCCGGATGTAAGCTCCTCCTCCCCCACCCTCGGGGGGGTACCTCCACGGTGAGCATTCCACCCTGGCTCCCAGAATGCCCCGACAGTCGCAGCTGCCTCTCACTGCACCCTTTGTTGACCCACGCCCCTCACTTCCCCCTGCCCCGCCTGGATTTTCTAAGATCACCTTCCACATAAACGTGTGCGCATGCGTGTCTGTGCATACGCGTCTGTGCGCATGTGTCTCTGGGACCCAAACCGAGAGGCGGGCCTCGGGCGTCAGTTCTAAAAGTGGTGACCGGCCTGGCTTCCTGCCAGGAGCGGAATATAAGCGCCCAGAAGCCGAAGCCGTTTCATCCCCGCTGATGCTCTTGTGATGACAGAGCTTCCGGAGCAGACGAGCCGTGGGTTTGGCGTTGCTTGCCCACTTTTGGTCCCACTCCTCATTCTTAAAGTCGCACTTTATGCCTCTTTAGAGCTGATGTCTCATTAGTCAGACTTTTATCCAGAAGCAGTTTTATGTTCCGAAGTGTCATTATTCCAGTTTGAGAGTCCCGGCTGCCCCAAACAAAGATGTCTCATAGGGGATCAGGCCCCCTTGCTTTACCTGTTAAAAGAGAAAGAAAAAGAAAAATTTCATTGGCAAGAGATGTGGAAATTCACCTTGAAATTACCAGCTTATTAATTACATTAAAACTCTTAAATCGAAGTCTCTCTCAACTACAGAGCAGTTTTAGGTTCACAGGTAATTGCTTTTTAAAGGAACTTTTAAAGACGGGTGACAGGTCAAGGGCAGCTGAGTTGGAAAAATAAGACAAAGAAAGTGTGGGGAAGGGGCCGCAGGGCCAAGGTTGGCACAGCCCATCTGCAGACAGGGACAGCAGAGATTTGGGGCAATTATCCCGAGAGCTCGTGAGACCTCCACAAATTCCCCAGTCTCGTGGAAACTCTGAAATATTCCCGACTGCTCTGAGGTCTGCACAGAGTGGTGCTCACAGGGACATCTCGGGCTCCCGATGCTCTGCCTGCTCCTTGCCATGCTGGAATCACCAGGACTTGGGGGCACCTCTCAGCTCCATCTTAAGTCTGCTTCCCCTGAGGAAGGGCCACCTCAGAGAGTCCAGGCCTCTTCCTGACCAGCGGCCCCGAGGGGAAGGGCAAGACAGGACAGGAGCTGGAGCCAGAGGGCTGGGGTTCGAATTCTGGTACAACAGGCTGGCACTGGACACCTCATCCGCCTCCAGCCTCAGCACCTCCGTCTGAGTAGTGGGTCGTCAGGCCACTTCCCAGGGAGCTGAGGACTGCCTGAGCCAGTGTGTAGTGTACATGGGAGTGTAGGTAAGTTCTAAGGGTGGAACAGTTGTTATTCATGGTCACAAGAGCCCACCAGGTCCTTCCGCAGCCCCCAGTGTACCTCTTTCAGTTCCCTCCATTGCCCCCCTCCGCTATCTCACCCCTTTGCACGTTCCTTGCATTGGGAACCCCCTTGCCGGTCTGTCCTCTCCCTTGCCAAGTTCCACGTGGCCTCCAGGCTGCCCCAGGTCTGGTCTGCGTGTCCCCACAGCCCTTGTGCCTCCCTCCCCGCCCGTCCTCTCCCTGCTCTGCACCTCCCACCCCCAGCTGGCCTGGACCCCCACCAGCAAGGCTGCTGCTGCTGCACCAGGGCAGCGCCTGAGATCTGCGGACAGGAGGGAGCAGGGGACCCCACGGGGCTGGGGAGAAGAGCCACAAAGAGGAGGTCAAGTGCCCAAGGCATGTCCCTGACTCCTGCTGTGTTCAGGCCCAGCTCCAAGCGACCTCAGTCAGGGCGACTTAGGGCTGGTGTCCATGGCATGCTGGCAGAAGGCCAGGAGCAAGACGTGAAGTCAAGGGGCCGAGGACAAGCCTTAGCAAATCGGACCTGGTTCCCCAGGTGTGTCTGAGCCCAAAACGATTCCTTCTGGAATCTCAGGCTCCATGGGGCTGAAAACCGGGCCCACAGTACCCTCTTTAGCTCATTGCTCTGAAATTCACAAAGCACGTCTATATCCACAGCTGAGGTCTGCTCCTCAGCTGCGGGGCTGGGGTGGATTTGCGAGTCCCGTGTCGTGTGTGGCAAGAGGTGGGAGGGTGGGCTCAAGCCCGTCCCGGGGAGGGGCTGTGGCCTGAGACTGGGCCCCACAGGCTGAGAAGCATGGCCCGGAGAGCAGCTCCCAGTCAGGCCGCGCATGTGGCAAAGACACGAGTCCAGAGTGCAGCAGCGGGAGGGAGCGGCGTCCCCCGCCACCCCTGGGTCTGTGGGGCTGCAGAGCCACCTCTGGAGGACCTTGGCCTGGCCTGCCGTGACAGCCCGAACTGTCAGCACAGAAATGTCTAGACCTTCCTCCCTGCCCCGCCGTGTCTGCATCTAGTCCAAAGGCGACAAGCTTCAAAAATGCCAGATCTGCAGCTGCTTCGTGGTACAGCTCATCTCTGCGAGATGGGGTCGGTTCCTCCACCACAGGGACATTCTTACAGAGCAAGCGCTGGTCCCTTTACTCCTCTGAGGTCACTTTTTCACGGTGAAATCTTCTTAATCTGGTTCCCACTAATCCGAAGTTCATGGTATTTGGGCAGCAGCCGAGGGAAAGCTCGCCCGTGTGCCCTCTCTCAGTTGAAGGGGCTGCTGAGCACATGCCTGTGACAAACAAGTGGAAAGGGGACCTGGGAGGGCACTGAGGGAACCTGCTGTTTGCAGGCACTTTGGAAGTTCCCACTTACATGCAACCGACAGCTGAACTCAATTCGCCAATGAGCCCATGGGGTTTTGTTAGCCTGGTTTCATGTATTGTGTAGACTTGAAACTAACGGGCATTGTTTTAAAATCTTAACCTGGTGTTGGTCGTCCACTCTGCACTGCACAGTGGGCCCACAGGCCCATCCTGAGATGCTCACGTCATGGACTCCTGTGAGCACTGGAGCGCAGGGAGGGCTGCGCGACCCTCGCCTTTCAAAATCCTGCCAGGAGGGAGTCAAACCCAGTCACTAAACCAGAAATCAGCAGTAAAGACACCCAGAAATTTAATCATGTGCTCCTACATCACACAAATTTAGGAGGAAATCATTGAGACAAATTAAAACGTTTAGAACTTGAAAACAGTGAAGCTCCTATAACTCCTGCTCCTAAGTGCAGCTGAGCTGCCCAACAGGTAAATTTTGAGTCCCAAGTTAATTTATTAACAGACAAAAAGGACTGGAAACCAATGAGTGAGCGTTCAACTCAAAAAGCCAAAAGGAGCACCAGAGAACACACGCACAGAAGGAAGGAAATAAGAGCACGATCAGCTGAGCAAAGAAGCACCCGAGAGACAGCAAACCCCAGAGCAGGTTCCCCCAACAAAACTGAGCAGGTGGGGAAAAGGGAGAGAGTCATCAACACCAGGAGAGGAAAGTCGCGGTTTGTGTCTGCAGACGCAGGGGACAGTCTAGAAACCGTGAACCGGGCACTTTTATGTCAGTAAGCTTGAGAATGTTGGTGCAACAGATACTTTTACAGAAAACTATAACAGAATTGACTCAAAAGTGCAAAGCAAAAGAAATAAACAAACCAATCGGCATTAGAGAAATTAAATCAGTCATCGAGCCCCCCTGCCCCACGTCTACTTGACAAAGAGCTTCCACCAAATCCTACAGCCAGCATCGTGCTTGACGGTGACACCGGACTCTCCCTCCAAGGCCAGGGTCACAACGAGGATGCCCGCTCTCCCCACCTGTATTCAGTGTGTACCGGAAGTTCTAGCCAGCGCAATAATAAGGCAAGAAAAAGAAATAAAAGGCATACAGACTGGAAAGGAAGGAATAAAACAGTCCCCATTTGCAGATGACATGATTGTCTATGTAGAAAATTCCAAGGAACCTACAAAAGAGAAAAAAAATCTCCTAGAACTAATAAGTGAGTCCAGCAAGGTCACAGGATAAAACATAAGCACATAAAACCAACTGTGTGTCTATATAACAGCAGTGAACACTGGACACCAACATTAAACATCCAGTACCACTTACAACTGCTAAAGACGATGAAATACCAAGTGCAGATACAACAGAACGTGTCCAGGACTTGTGTGTTGGAAGCTGTAAAGTGCAGATGAAATCAGGGAAGCTCCAAATAAATGGACAGACATGCCGTGTTCGTGGACTGGAAGATTCGACAAAGTCAAGATATCAGTTCTCTCCAAATTCGCTTGCGACTTTAATGCAACTCCTACCATATTCACAGCAAGGACTTTTTCGACATGGACAAGCTCACTCTAAATTCAACGAACTAACACAGGCCCTGGAGGAGCCAAACCAGCCCTGACGCGGGGGAGCCGACGGCAGGAACCCTCTGCCCGAGAGCAAGGCCTGCTCCACGGCTACCGTGATCAAGGCAGGCGCGTTGGTGGAGCAAGAGGCGCACGGATCGAGGGAACAGAACTGAGAACCCAGAAACAGACCCAGGCAAATATGCCCAAGTGATTTTGACAAAGGAGCAGAAGCAATTCAACGGAGAAAGGACCGCCTTTCCAACAAACGGTGCCGGCACACCAGACACCCCCAGCAATGGTGAGCCCCACCTAAACCTCATGGCACAGGAGAATTTAACCCCGAGTGGGTGTTGGGCAGAAACTGAGACTGAGGCCCTGCTTCGCGCGTGGCCCGCCGCGTCTGCTGGGGCAGCGGCCTCTGGAGGGGGAGGTGCCCGCTCTTCCCGCTTCCTGAGGCCCAGAAGCCAGGGGCTTCCCACGGCCACACTCCCCGCCCGCAGCCCCGCCACCTCGCACCGAGCAGCTCACGAGCCTGGGCAGGGGGCCCGTGGGACTATCTGTGTTCTTCCTCAGCTGCGACCAACATTTATTTTTACCAAGAATTCACATCTTAGTTTCCCAGGACAAGTTAGGAAGAGAGGCCCTGTCAGGAGCGAGCACGGACGCCCCTTCTCCATCTGCTGCCTCTCGATGCACTGAAGGGGCTTGAATAGAATCACTAACACGCACGAAAATTCACTCTAGATGGCTTGCTGATCTCAACGGGAAAAGCCCAGACAATCAGGCTTCTTTCGAGAATAAAATACAGAATGATGTCTTCACCACCTCAGGGTAGGAAAAGATTTCCTGAACAGGACACAAGGGAGGGAAAAGGTTCAACACTGAATTTAGGACGTCTGCTCGCCAAGAACAAACCTCAGAGATGGAGGATATTTGCCCAAAATATATTAAAAACGCCCACAGTAAGCCAGTAGGAGCCAGACAATCCAGTGGAAAATGGAACGCCTGAAGCCAGAGACAAGGCGACTGACACTCGCTGAGGGGCTTGGGCCCCAAGGTCGTCTGCAAACACAACTTGGAGCCACAGCCAGAGGCCGAGGCACACTTGCGGTGGCCAAGGACCGGGGGACCGGGTTGTGTGCTGTTGCCCACTCACCCTGCATGCACTGGCCATCTCTGCGGAAGCAGGTGCTCGGGCCCTGGGCCAGGAGGAGGGGTACGGGGAGCAGAACCCGCCCCCACGGCCCGACCAGCCCAGAGGCATGGCGCCAACACATCACCACATGCTGAGTGCTGAGGTGGGTGACTCACTACACAGCAGGGGCTGATCGGTTTACCCTGGGGAAGAATGCCTGAGTTATGACACAGCTAAGGTTCTGCATTATCAGCTCATTTTGTTACTCGAGCATCTGCCCTTAGCGTCATGAAGGAGGAATTATGTAGAAATGAGTAACACGTCTCAGCCAGAAGCCTCCACCAGCCAGGGTGCGGCTTGGGAGTTAACACACCCGTTTGTCTCCTATATCTGGTTCCACAGTTGGAGATGATTCTGGCCAGCAGAGCTGGCCGTGGCTGTGGGCCCTGTGGTCTCTGTGGTGCAAAAGGAGCATGAACCCTCCTGAGACACATGGGGGAGGACACGTGGGAGGACACACTCAGGAGGACACACGCAGGAGGACACACGTGAGAGGACACAGGAGGGAAGACACACTTGGGAGGACATGCATGGGAGGACACACACGGGGGGACACATAGCAGGACACAGGGCAGGACATACATAGGAGGACACAGTTGGGAGGGCACACATGGGAGGACACACGTGGCAGGACACGTGGGAGGACACATGCAGGAGGACACACGCCAGAGGACACATGCAGCAGGACACATGGGAGGACACACGCGGGAGGACGGGCCTCTCTGGATACTCTGAGGGTGGTGTGCAGAGCCTGGGTCCCATGGTGAGCAGCTCGCCATGGTAGCCCCCTGTCCCTCGGGGTAACATGGGTGGTCTTCTGGGAAATGGGGTTTTCAGTGGGAGCCGCCCCGCCCCTCCCCGCCTGCCCTGAGTGAATCGTTCTGTCAGGGATCCGCGTTGACCATGAGGACTGGCCCTCCTCCCGCTCTGCCCCTCCATGGAGGGCCTGGTCTAACAGAGAGGAGGATGGGACCCTAGGGAAATGCAGCCCCCAACCCTCCTCCTGAGAGGACCCTTCTGGCTGGTGGTAAGATGGGGTGAGTCCACCAGGAGGCAGCCCTCCCACCTGCCCAGAGCAGGAAGCGTGGACAAGGTTTGTGGCCACATTCGTGTTGGCTCCTTCTCCCTCCAGCCACCCCTTCCCTCCCAGCTGCCAGAGGGGTCTCTGAAAGATAAAGCAACCCCTGTCCCTCCACAAAGTGCACAGGAGAGCAGACGGCAAAGGGGGAAGACTAGGGGCGACCCTGGGTGCTCTGGGGCCCTGACCCTCAATGTTCATGTTGGGGGGCCTCTACTTTGTGCAGCATGCCTTCTTGAAGGGTTGGGGAAGAAAACCCTTTAAACTGAGTGTCACCCAGTGGAGTGGTGGCAATGGTAGAGGTCAGTGGGTGTTAAATTTGTGTTTTCATAGGGTGGGGTTCCTTAGAACGGGGCACACCAGCCTCCAGCCTGGCTCCATTCTGAGGGCGCCTGCCCCCCTTCCTGGAAGCTGGCTTGTGCGAGGAGGTTGCACCTGAGAAGCCGAGACCACCGAAACCCCCTGGGTCACCAGATCCACCAACCACAACCCCAGCATCTTCCAAGGTCAAGGGTCTCGGACTAGGTGGAGCCAGCGGGAGCACCTGATCCTGGTGAGCTCCTCTCTCCTTAGACTCCCTCTCCCCTCGCCCCAGGGCTAGGGATCTTCTATTTTAGAGGGTTTTCAGGTCCTCAGGAGGATGCTCAGAGCCCAGGACTCAGGAGCAGGTGGGGGACGGGGCCATCCTTCCCTGCCAGGCCCCCAGCTCTGCCCACAGAGCCCCTGTGGAGCCTCGCCCCCGCCCCCTCCTCTTGCCCCATTGTCTCTACTTACTAGAAACCTGCTCTCCCACCTCCCTGCCCCGGTGGCTGGGGGACGCGCTTAGTTACACAGTCTGTGGGTTGGGGGCTGCTGAGAGGCTGCGGCTGGTGCCTGGCCAAGTCACCCCTCCCACCCCATCTTGTTCTTCGTGTGTCCCCAGCCCACTGAACCTTCGTCAGGAGCAGCGGCCCTGATTGGCCACCGTCCTGGGCTTGGAACACCATTAATCATGGTGAATTCACTAGGCTTTTCACAGGGGCCCTGGGCACCCAACTCGACATCAATTACATTGAAATTAAGTGACCGTGCCCATGGCATGGGGACAGAGCTCAGGGACCATGTCTGCCTCCCAGAGTTAATGGCCAGAGGCCAAACTGCAGGGCCTGGCTCCCAGGCAGGCGTGACCTGACAGCAGGACCAGGGCCAAGGTCAGTCCCTGCCTCCCCCTTGAGGGCGGCAGCCAGCTGAGGCCCCGGCAGCCTGTGCTACGCACAGCGGTGTCTGGTTCCTGTGGGTCGGCAGGGAACACCCTGGCCCTGAGGGACCCTGGTCCACAGCCCACTCCTCGGAGCTCCTGCTGCAAAGGCTGGGAGCTTGTTAGAAATGCAGAATCAGCCCGTCTGCATCAGAATCTGCGCTTGAACATGGGCTCCAGGGGGCTCGCGGGCACATTGAGTTGAAAACCCTGCTCTAGGGAGAATCTGGGCCCATCTGGGCTCTGCTCACAGCCGCCCTTGACCTGCGCCCTCCCCTCAGCCTCAGTGCTAGGAGGTGGCTGAGTCCCCGGGCGGGGCCCTCCCAGCTGACCGCTGCTGCACGGTTGCTGAACACGTGCAGGGGCAGTTGCCTCGGATGAGCGCCCGCCTCCGTCCAGCCGTCTGGGCGGCTCTGCTGGTCTCCGCGTGCCGAGGTTCCCAGCGCCGTCCTTGCGATGTGGTGAGCTGGGCAGCCGAGGGAGCAGCGACAGGGAGGGAGACCGGAATCACAAGTGCACCGTGTGGCGCTGCTGGGTGATCCCGCACTTACAACCACAGCACTGCAGCCTCGCGGAGAATGGGATTTGCATAATTCGAAATTTGAGGAAAATCTCTAAATACTTTAATTTTGATAGAAACTGTTTCCACTGCTGACATGTGTCTACAGCTATAATTTCCATTGATAAATTGCTGTAATTTCTCCTCCATTTTGTGTTCTTTCGAACATTAATTGTCAGTTGCAGGGGAGACGCTGTAGAAAAGAGAGACCAGCACCCACCGGGCGCGTCTGTGGGGCGACCGTGCAGCTTACGGCATGGGTGAGCCTGGGCTCGCGCAAAGAGGCACAGGAACCCCTGCTCCCCAGCCCGCGGTCCTGAATTGAGAGGGCTGAGTTCTGAGGGCTAGCAGCTGTCGCCCTGACACGCATGTGCACACACACACTGAAACACACACTCGCTCCCACGGGGGTATGTGTATTGTGCACGTGCACAAGAAATTGTCTACCTTCCAGCCGGAGACGCCCTGGTTGGCCCAATCTGAGGGCGCTGGTGGGGGGGCCAGGATGTCCATGGAAACAATGGACAAGGTGTTACAACCCTGCCTTCCACTCACAGCCCCCGCGGGAGCCACACCTGCTTCCTGCTCGTTCAGTGGGTGCCGGGCCCTGGGCTCCTGGCCCCTCCCCACGATGGCCCACAGCTGAGGCTGCCCTGCTCACCCACGACACACCTCCCAGACCTACAGCCCAGAGCTCTCCCTGTGTCTCTGGGACAACACAGCCTGGTGCCACAGCCTGGTGCTCAGGGCATAGCTACCCCCGGGGTGGGACCAGCAGCCCGTCCTCAGGCCAGCCTTTCTGGCAAGCCCCTGCATCCTGAAACCTTCTTGGAGGTCCCACTAGCCTCACTCACACCTCAGCATCAGCTAAGAGGCAAACGAGAATCTGTCTGGACACTCCATGAGCAGATGGTCCCTCCACCTTCAAGGTCAACCCCACACCACACCTCCATGTTCAAGGTGGCACCTGCCTTTGCCACAGTGGACTGGTCCGGGAGGGGACACGTCACCCAAACTGACCCAGTGGCAGACTCTGTCCTGGAACTTGGACTCAGCAGGATGGCCCCTCAGGCTTGTGCCTGTGACCTGTCACCATGCGGCTCCCGTGGGCAGTTTCCACCCAGGCAGGTGAAGCAGGGCTTGGTCTGCAGGCATCCTGAGCGGCAGAGACAGCTGAGGAGAACCCCAGGCCAGGCTCCCGGGGCCCCAGAGACATCCTCTCATTCTTTAATTAGGCCCCTGTCCAGGCTTTTGGTGACTTGAAAAATTCCTGATGCTTGCCAAGGAGAAAAAAAGCATTAGTGACTTTGCAGGGTGTGTGATGAGTAACGAAACACTGCCCCATCCAGCCTGGGGCGTGGGGCTGGGCTGTCGGACTGTAAACTTCTCAGCTGTTCTGTGGGGAATAAGGAGGCGGCCATGGCCGATCTCACATCCAGGCCTCATTCCTTCAGCTCAGAAGCTCCTCGGGATTTGGTCCCAAGCCCCGTCCTCCACTCGATGCACCTGGGAGTCCTTCATCCCCGCACACCCCTCACCCCACTAACACCCATCCCATCCTCAGCGCCGGGCAGCTCTGCTCTCCGCCCACACCCCAAACCCCCTCCCGCTTTGTTAAAACAAAGCCCACTCTTACCCCGTATCGCATGGCACTACCAAATTATTCTATTAATTTATTATTCATGATGAAAAATTATTCTAATAACATTTCCCATGCTATTAATATTCCGAAGACGAGCTGCTTAAAGCCCCTTCCTTCGGCCCTGCTCTTGGTGAGAGCCAATCTATTTTTAACAAAGTGTATTGAAATTAAAATCTAATCATGTGCAATATGCTGCGTTTAACAAATATGCTTTCAAAGTGTCTGAGTGCCACGGGCCCACGGGGAGGCGGGAGCGGCCGGTGGAGGCTTCCCTCTGCTGGGGGTTGGTGGAGGTGCCCCCACCCTGTGGATGGAGAGTCTTCACGGGGCCCCTCTCCGCACTGGGGGCTGGGCCAGGCCGACCCCTCCTCCCTCCCTACGTCCAGTGACCCTCAGAGCTTGGCTCTGGGCAGTGGGCACGCGCTGATCTCTAGAGTAGGCGCTGACGTCTGAGGGTGGTCCCTGGATCAGGAGATGGGGAAGCTGCCCCCTGGCTGAGACAACCATGGAGAGCCCACCGCCTCTGCCGACCCTTTCTGATCCCACCCTCCCTCCTCTGACTGCCTTCTCTTTGCAGGAGTCTTTGGCCCCACTCCTACACACTGCAGCCCAAGGTGGGCTGGGGTCCAGCAGCCCTGGGAGGGCACCTTGGGCAGCTGCCCTGTTTCATTCCTTCTGTGTGTGGGCCCCCTTCGTGATACCTCTGTCCATCGAATGGCCAGGTGTGAGCACAGAGGTAGCATCCATTTGTCCGTCCAGCCTCAGCGACACCTCCATCCATCTAGGCTGGACACAGAAGAATGAGATGTGAGACCAGTCTGGTGGGAGGGAACAAATGTCAGCCCAAAATACTGACGAAGCTAACTGGGAAGTGTCAGCTCGCAGGAGGAGGAGGAGGAGGAGGAGGAGGAGGGTGCAGACCCTGCCCACCCAGGAAGGGGCCAGGTGTCTTCTTGAGGGGAGGGGGGGACAAGGTGTCTTCTTGGCAGAGGGGGAGGGGCCAGGTGTCTCCTTGGTGGAGGGGGAGGGGCCAGGTGTCTCCTTGAGGGGAAGGGGAGGAGAAAGGATGCTGTCTGTGCCTAGCAGGCAACAAGAGCAAAAGCCTCTCCAGGCCAGTGAGGGGAATGATCTGCCCTGTGGGATTGTCCCCAGGCCCACTGTGCTGTGGTGAGCCCTCCACATGTCCAGGACGTGACCCCATGGCTGCCTGGTGAGGAGGAGCCCTGGCCTCTCCTATCCCCAAGGTGGCCCCACAATTGGCCGTAGTTCGTTTTTGTTTTTTTAAGTGTTGAATTCTTTCTCTTGAACAGCTTTGTCAAGATGTAATTTACACAGTACATAAGTCATCATTTAAAGTGCGTGATTCAGTGGTTTCTAGTCTATTCAGAGTTGTGCAACCATCACTGCAGTCGATTTAGAACACTTTCATTACCCAAAAAAGAAACCCCACACCCTTCAGCTGTCACTCCCCTCCCCAGCGCTAAGCAACCGCTGGTCTACTTTCTGTCTCCATGGATTTGTCTGTCCTGGACACTTCCTACCAGTGGAGTCCTGCAGTATGCGGCTTCTCTCACCGGGCGCCATGTCCTCAAGGTCTGTCCTCATGGCAGCGTGTCAGCGCTTCATTCCTTTTACGGCTGAAGGATATTCTGCTGCATGGGTGGACCACACCTTGTTTATCCATCCACCCGATGACGGACCTTTGGGTTGTTTCCATTTCTGGTGATTGTGCATTATGCTGCTGTGAACACACATGTACACGTGTTTCTGTGGACAAGTGTTGTCATTTCTCTTAGGAAGACAGTAGGGGTGGGATTGCTGGGTGAGATGGTGACTGTGTGTCATCGTTGTGATACCGGCTCAACAAAGGTTGACGTCGGGAAGCCATACTGTAGAAAAGAAACCATATCATAACTTTGAATGACCTCTGACTAACTCTGGATTTTATGGCCCCTCCCAGCTGCTATAAATTGATAACCTGGTTCTTTTGAGTTCCTTAGGAATGTGACGACCCTCAGGCAAAGAGTCGATGCTGATAGCCCTCATCAATGACAACTGAAAGATCAGGGCCTAGGGCATTGCTCCGGTCTCTGATGCATGTCCAGTAAAACAAAAGACTGCCAGGAGCTAAGACCAGACGGATGCCCCACCCTGAGACCAGATGCCTCCCTGACCCGGAGACTAGCCCCCTATATAACTGGCCTGTAGTCTGTTCTGTGAGATGGTTCTTTGAGACTTTAGTCGGCCATCTTCCCCCTTGCTAGCAAGCGGTAGTAAACCCTTTCCTTTCCACCATCTTGCCTCTTGGTGATTGGCTTTTGTCTCGTGGCATCCTTTGTGCAGTAACGGTTTGAGAAACAGCTTCCCCTGCGCGCTGTCCACAACCCCACCACCCTCGTGAGGTCTCTGGTTCTCTGTGTCCTGGCGAGGGGACGTGGAATGATGCATCGCCCATCTCCACTGCAGCCAGCCCCCAAGATCGCACGGTCCAGCACCCCCATCTCTGCCAGGCCTGCCTCAGGCTCTGCTTCCAGAGAAGCAGCCCAGTGCCCCGGGGTCTCTCTCCCTTAGGCAGCCTGTCCCTGAACCGGCTTCCCCGTCTGCTTTGGCCAGCAAGCGTGGGAAGCTCCGTCTCAGATCCAGGCAGCGCCGCGGCACAAATGTGTTCTGGTTCTGCTTACGCTCGATTGCTTCCCCACCCCACACCTGCACCGTCCATGTCCCATCTGTAAAATGGAAAAGGGACTTTGCAGATGCACTTAAATCAAGGACCCTGAGATGGGGGACGGTCCTAATTATCAGGTGGCCCGAGTGTCATCACAAGCGTCCTCATGAGAGGGAGGCAGGAGGGTCAGAGTCAGAGAGAGACAGGAAGATGCTGCGCTGCTGGCTCTGAAGATGGAGGAAGGGTCAGGAGCTGAGGATGCGGGCGCCTCTGGAAGCTGCAAAAGGATTCTCTTCTGGATCCTCCAGAGGAAGCAGCCTGCCCACACCTTGACCTTGGCCAGGGAGACCACGTGACTTCCAGATCGAGGGATAATAAATGTGTGTTGCTTTAAGCCACTAAGGTCGTGGTCATTTGTTACAGCGGCCCTAGGAGACTGGCGCAACAGCAAAGCTGTGGGTTGACTGAGGGCCAAGGGGGCTTCGTCCTGGGGAAAGACCGAGGAGCTAAGGGGCCTCCTGCGGCCCAGGGTCTCAGCCCAGGCCCCCTCGAGAGTTCTCACCCCCTCTCCTCCATGCAAGGCCTCCTAACGCACGCCCAGCACCAGCGTCTCCAGGGTAGAATCCCTTTCCTCACGTTTTCCAGTTTCTAAAGGCCCCAAACATTCCTTGGCTTGTGGCCCCTCCTCCCTCAAAGCCAGCACCGTTGCATCTGACCCTGCTTCTGTGCCCTCTCGCCCTCTCTCTCTCACCTGCCTTCCTCCTCGACTCTTAAGTTTCCTTGTGATTACACTGGGCTCACCTGGATAATCCAGGATCCTCTCCCTATGTTAAGGTCAGCCGATTAACAGCCTGAATTCCATCTGCCTCCTTAATCCCCCTTTGTCATGTAGCCTTACATATTCACGGGTGCTGAGGATTGGGACGAGGACATCTTCAGGGGCCACTCACTACTCTACCCACCACAGGTGCTAAGGGCCTGACTTTGCAGTTCTGAATCGTGCTTAGGCTGCTGGATTTAGCAAATACAAATACAGGACTCCCAGTCCAATCTGACTTTCGGATAAGCAATGAACAATCTTTTAGTGAAGGTATGTCCCAAATATTGCAGAATCCACTGGACTGCTGCTGGATGTCCTGCTCTGTAGCTGGCACCCTCGGCCTCACTCCTGGAGATGGTTGAGTCACAGGTGCGAAGACAAGTTTCCCAGCGGAAGAAATGGGGACGTGGTTAACCCTCCAGCCTCCTTCAGGATGAGCTCAGTGTGGACAACAGATTCCAAACAGCAGCTGTGCCTGGTCCTGCTGTCCAATGGCTCAGGGACTTGTGTGTGCGCTGGGGAAACAGTTTCCCTCTGGGTACCTGGCTCCGAACTTGCCCTTCACTCCTGACCTGGGACACAGTGAAGGAGGGGACCCGGGAGGGGGGTCAGTGCAGGGCAGTCAGCTGTGCGCCTTGAATCATGACCCCGGGGTAACAACTTTGAACTCGGGACCCGCTCATTCTTTCTTTGGGTCACTGGCTCCCAGCATCTGGGCTGATTAAACTCCACTGTGGTTGGACCCAAGATGGCACCCTCCATCACGGGAGCACTTCCTGCTCCCCACCCAGGCCTCTCCAGCTCACCCTGCACCCTGGGGTCCGATCTATAATATCTTCTAGTGCTCATGTGAGCCCCTCCACTGGCCTCGTCCCCGCTCAAGATTTGGTTAGAACCAGATGATCAGATAATAGTTTGCTCTCTTCCGAGCAAAGCAGAAAACGGAGAAAATACAATTTGCTGTTGTGCAGAGCGCAGGGTACTTCCCTAAAGAAACCCGAGTGCGATTGTGAGGACGATGTGGTGCCGGAGCAGCACCCCTCCCAGCCAGCTCCGGCTCTCCTGCGGGCCTCCGTTACCAGGGACGTGGCTTCCGTCTCTCAGAATCACCAACAACAGACGAGGCTGCAGAGAGCGGCTCCCTCCACCTCCAGGCCTGAGCAGTGGCTCAGCCCGGAGTGGCAGCAGACATCTGCTCCAGAATATTCCAAACAGAATTCCTACAGAGCTCCCGTGTCCGCACTGGAAGGACATCCCAATGACCTTGAATAGACATGTCAGGATCACCTTCCACTGAACAGCAGATTTTCCCAGGAAGCGCCCTTTGGACTCACCTCGGTGCCATCACGATTCCTAATGATGCGTCCGGTCTTCTCCCCCGACCACTCCCCCGCTCGGCCGTGTGGCTTTGGAGCGTGATGTGCAAGGAGACTTTCTCGGGGAACCACATCATCCCAAATTTTCTCCCCTATGCTGGATTCAGTAAGAAATTGTAATTAATTTCTTTTTCAGTAAAAGGCAAAGCTATTTTTAAATTGCATGCCTGATTGAATTAACAAAACATTAGATAATTAACAGACCTCCTTTCTATTTTTTCACGTTCTTTAAAATGCACGTTGAATCTCATTTTTTTTCATCCTCTTCATGTGTCCTAACTGTTAGCAAGAGTGCCGAGCCTGCACGCCGTCAGCCGAGGGGGGCGTCAGCTGTCATTATTGAAGATGACGTCACACCGTTCTCCAGCTCTGCCTGCCAGCTTTGCTCCCCCGTTTATACACCAATACCTTTTTAAGGGAAAATCCTGTTTGCCTTCCCATAATTATCTCCTCGGCGTCCCGCCCCTTGCTTCCCAGTGCAGCTCTTGACCACAGCTTCGTCTTCCGCCCGTGGGTGGCGGGTGGTGGACAGCGGAGGGGGGAGGAGGGCCAAGGAGGGCAGGAGCAAGAGGGAACCTCGGTTCTGTCCTTCTGTCCACAGGTCAGAAAGGGAAGAACCAGGGGAGCCCAGGGGTGGCTCGGACCTTCTGACTCTCAGGCCAGTGCTTTGCTCTGTGCCCTGCGGGCGCCCAAGAGCCAGACTGGCCTCACCAGGACCCGGCTGGTATGTTCTGGAAACTACCTCTGTTGCCCCACTGCATGTTGACGGGTGGATCTGATCCTCTGATCACAGCTGAAGCTGTGACCAACCAAGTCCAGGGGAGGAAAGCTTAGGAAATGACCAGAGCAGACAGCCGCCTCGGCAGGATGTCCACAACCTCTCTGCGAGGACACCTCCGGAGCCTGCCCGTTCCTCTGTCTCTGTCTCTCTGTCTTCCTCTCTGTCTCTTTGTCTGTCTCTCTGTCTCTCATTGTGTCTCTCTGTCTCTCTGTGTCTCTCTGTGTCTCCGTCTCTCTCTCTCTCTGTCTCCATCTTCCCTTGGCCTTCTCTTCTGTGTGTCTCAAGTCTCTCTGCCTGTTTCCTATCGGGACACTTGTCATTGGATTTAGGACCTTAATCCAGGAGGGTCTCATCTTGGGATCCTCAAGTACATCTGCAAAGACCCTTTTACCAAATAAGTTCTTGGTCCCAGGTCCCAGGCGCACATACCTTTTGGGGGCCACATTCAACCCACTACAGGTATGAATTCGGGGATTCTTGCAGACACCACTGTGGACTAGAACTGATGCTGAATAGCACGAGAGCATAGAGATGTGAACAGGAAATAACCAATAAGACTTGGCGTGAGAGGACACAGCTAGTATGTGAAGGAGCCACGTGTGCCTCCAAGGGGACTGGAGCAGGGCTTCTGGGCCCCAAGGGAACCATCTTCACCTGCTGGGATGTGCCCCCACGCTGCGGTCCTCCTGGACACCCCTCGGGCCGCTTGGCTCCCCACCCTGGAAGAAACCTCTTTCAGGCAGGTATTTCAACCTAAAATAAAGAGAAAGACAGAGAAGTGGGAAAGCTGAGGACTGAAGAGGAACCCAGACGGGGCGGGAAGACCAGGGGGAAGTGCCCCACCTCTGTTTCCTTAATCTGGTGAAAGGGGCGGGGGCGGGGAGAGACAGACAGTGGTGCTGACGCCCCCCCAAGCCAGGGAAACCGCACCCTGTGGCTGTGCGAGATGACAGCCCGGAGCCCCACGGCTGGGGGCACGGGGGAGGGAGGGCACCCCTCCCACTCACCAGGGCGTTCGAGGTGGCCAGGGTGTCTCCATAGTCCCCTGAGGGGATAACTCTGACTTTTAAAACCTCAGCCATGGGGCCGCCCGGTGGCGCAGCGGTTTAGTTCGCGCTTGGCAGCCCGGGGTTCGCGGGTTCGGATCCCGGGCGCCCGCCGACACTGCTTGTCAGCCACGCCGTGGCGGCTCCCATATAAAGTGGAGGAAGATGGGCACAGATGTTAGCCCAGGGCCAGTCTTCCTCAGCAAAAAGAGGAAGATTAGCAACGGATGTTAGCTCAGGGCTGGTCTTCCTCACACACACACACACACACAAAAAAAAACCTCAGCCATCTAAAAAAATCATTTATTGAGGTAAAATTCATGTAACATATAATTAGTGATGTCAAAGTATGCAGTCCAGTGGCACTTGGTACATCCACCAAGTTGTGCAACCACCACCTCTGTCTAGTTCCAGAACATTCCCACATCCCCAAGTAAAACCCTGTACCCATTAGCAGTCACTCCCCACCCTCCCCCAGCCCCTGGCACCCCCCGTCCTACTCTCTGGCTCTGTGAACTTGACTCCTCTAGGTGCCTTGTATGAGTGTGTTCACACAGTGTTTCTCCTTTGTGTCTGGCTTATTTCACTGAGCATGATGTCCTCAAGGTTCATCCATGCTGTAACAGGTGTCAGGATTTCCTTCCTTTTTAGGGCTGACTAATATTCCTTTGTGTGTAGGTATAGACCACATTTTCTTTATCCGTTCATCCATCACTGGACACTTGGGTCGTTCCCACCTTTTGGCTGTTGTGAATAATGCTGCTGTGAACACGAGTGTGCAAATATCTGAGACTTTGTGTCTTAGTCTGCTCGGGCTGCCATAACCACAGACTGGGAGGCTCAAACGACAGAAATGTATTGTCTCCCAGTTCTGGAAGCTGGAAGTCCAAGAACAAGGTGTGGGCAGGGCTGGTTTCTCTGAGGCCTCTCTCCTTGGCATGTAGACACCATCTTCTCTGTGTCCTCACATAGTCGTCCCTCTGCACGCATCTGTGTCCTAATTTCCTCTTATAAGAACACGGGTCATATTGTTTAGGGCCAATCCTGATGACCTCATTTAACTTAATCACCTCTGTAAAGGCCCCATCTCCAAACACAGGCACATTCTGAGGTACTGGGGTTAGGACCTCAACAAATGAATTTGCGGGGAACACAATTCAATCCATGACACTCTGCTTTCAATTCTTTTGAGCACATACACAGGAGCGGGGTTGTGGGTCATATGGCAGTTCTGTGATTAACCAGCTGAAGACCTGCTAGACTGCTTCCCACAACAGCTGTGTGGTTTACAACCCAGTAAATCCAACTTCACACACTCCTTCGGCCGCTCAGCCAACTGGCCGTGTAGCCTGACAAGAGATGGACGACCCCAGACAACGACATGGCCAGTTGTTGACCCTCTGGCCAGGCTGCTGCTCCCTCCTCCCAACCTGGAGCTGCCAGGAAGGACCGGGGCCCCTGGAGGTCATTTGGGACCATCCAGGACATAATGTGTCCTGGGTCATCAGCTCAGGAATGTCAGAGTGGAAAATGGTGTTTAAAGTAGGAGCAAAATACACGAGTCCAACTTCCGCCACACTCCAGCCACGTGGGTGCGTGTCTTTAGCCATTGGTTCTGCCAGCCGAGTGTGAGCTGTCCCCACTCGTGGGTCGGCCCAGAGCAGGCACCCACACCCGCACCCAGCCAGGCCATCCAGCGCCCGGGCTCCCCAGTGCCCAAGCTCTGCACACCCTTCCCTGCCCGGCTCTGGCTCCCATCTCCTTCACTCACCTGCTCTGAACTCCCCCGGGAATTCCTCAGCCCCTCACATTCCTGCCCAGTAAACCCCCAGCCCGAGTTCACCTTCCTCCACTCCTGTTTACCTTCTAATGTCCTGTTAACAGACAGGGCCTTGCTGTCGCGTCCCATCCTCTGTGGGTGAAGGAAGCAGATGGCACATTCCCCCTGGCCAGCCTCTGAGGTCAGCTGGCTCTGGCTCCTGGCCTGGCATCCAGAAGATGGCTGGCTTTGCTGCCCCAGCCCAGAGGCCCCCATGCAGAGCGGCTGCACAGACCGCGTTGGGGGGCGTGAGTGAGCCCACGGTACTGACCCCAGCTCATGGCCTCCTGGCCACAGCTGGAACCTTCCAAAGGCCGAAAGGAAATGTAGGACTGTGTGAAGGGTGGACCCCGGTGACGCCTGGCAGGCTTTGTCCTAGCCCTCAAATAACCCGGATCCCACCATTTGGGAACTGCTCCTGTCCATCGCAAGAGTGTGGGGGTGTCTGTCTTCCTCGTGCACCCCACCTCGCACACGTGCACACACACACATGCACACTCTGACAAGACGTGGGTGCCCTGCAGTGCCCCCCATTTTTCTGTCTCCCTTTGCCCCCTGCAAACAGCCCAGAGGGCCTGGACACTACAGGACTCACCGCAGCTCCAACACGGGCCGTGGACCCCGCAAACGTGGGGAGGAGCAGAGGCCCTGGTGTGGGGGACGCAGAGCCTACCCCGTGGTGGGCCTGTGGGTGAAAGGTGAGCAGATCCACTTCTGGGGCAGGGGCTGGACGCACTCATATTACAGTAACTGGTAAAATGTGCAGAATCACAGCAGAAAACGAGTTCGAATGTGGGCAGTGGGCGGATGCGCAGTGCACGTCAAGACAGATGCCAGGTTTGCATGGCCGCCATGTGCGAGGGCATGCGTGCAGCCCAGCTCCACAGCGCCTACCCGGTGGCCGTGGGAGTTGGCGTTCCTCAGCCCAGCCCTGCCAGCTCCCAGCTCCAGACCGGACGGGGCACCGGGAGGAGGAGGCACTGTCCAAAGTTGGGTCTGCAGGAAAACTGGAGCCCCCGAGGGGGAGCTGAGCAGAGGGCCCTCCCACGCCAGAGTCCCCTCCCTGCACAGCGCCTGCAGTGGGGTGGCTCCCCAGCCCACGCACTTTGCTGTGAGGTTTGGGATACCTCCAAGCAGGCGAATCAGCACCAGAGAGCCGGATGACCACCTGCAAGCAGAGCTCCAAACCTCTGCTGCTTTTACTACCTGCCCCGGGGCCGGCCCATGAGCCTACCCTCCCGCCACCCCCACTGTAAATCACCAGTCCCCTGGAGCGCTCAAGTGTCCACACACAAAGGAAGCAGCTAGTCTAACTTAGAACAATATTGACCTTTTCTTCTTGCTCTTTTCATTGTGACTAATTACAGGGTTCAGCTCGGCTCCAAATTGGGCCTTCACTGCTGCCGCGCCAAGTGACTCCGAGCCGTCCCCTCCCGCTCCGAGTCTCGTCACCGAGTGGTCTCATTGCTGCGCACACAGGAGAGTCCTGTGGAAGCCCTGACTCGGGTCATCTCTGCACCTGCCTGGGTGTCTCGTGGGGACACCAGGTAAGAGGGACAGGGACTGGCCAGGGGGGATGTCTGCCTCTGTTTACCAGAGGCCTGGAGTGAGGTGGTGGCTGCAGGAGGTTGCACGGCCCCTGGGGCAGCCAGAGCCCACCCTATGGGGTGAGGCCATGAGTCGGCCAGGCCAGTCCCCGCGCTCCAGCTCCCACTCCAGGTCCCAACACCCCATGGGAGAGGTCAAGTGTTCCTTCAGTGGGACCACTGAGCCCTCCCACTGAGGACCTCCATGGGTGTGTCCCCGTGGCCATGGCTTCATTGTCCTCATCAAATTCAGGAGCATGCCCCCCAAGGGGTGACATGAGGCCAGCCAGACGGTTCCCACCTGTCAGTGGATCCCAGGCTGGTGGAGAGACAGGTGTGTGTTCAAAGAGATCAGGCCCAGTGCAGGCCCAGCAACATAGATGCCCAGTGCCAGAGGGAGGGGCATTTCCTGGGGGCTGGCCTGGAAGTTTCTAGGGACAGAGAGAGGCAGGACTCCCTGAGGAAGGGACAGATTTCCCCAGGTGGTGCCAGAGAGCTGTGAGAAGGACATTCTGGGCAGAGGGAACAGAACAGATTATGCAAAGGGCTGGGGTGCTGGGGACTGAAAGAGTCGTTAACCTGTGTGGAGATTAAGAGATGAGGCCCCGGCCAAGCGCCTCGCCAACAGCCCAGTGGAAACCCAGACGGAAGGCAGGTCACGCTGCACCCCTGTGCCTTTGGTCCAAGGAGCGCTCAGCTGCTGCGGGGCCCCTGCAGAGCACCTGCTGTGTCAGGTCCTCAGCCAGGGAGACCCAGGAGGTTCACACATGTGTCTGGGAGAACCCAGCTCCCACTTTCCGAGCAGAACACGCCTTTCCGGGCTCCCAGGGTGGTCTGTGCTGCCCCGTCAGCTCACAGATGGTAGACAAGCACTACCCCCCTTGGCACTTAATATATTTAATGAATTTGAAGTGTCCAGCGTATATCAGAAACAGCTTAATTAGCTTATCAGACCCCTGGGTCGCTCACAATCCACTTTTCAATTCCCTAAGGCTGTTGGTGTCAGCCAACAACACTCTAGTCTCAGCAGAGGCTGCAGCTGTTTCCTGTCAAGGGCCAGATAGTAAACATTTCACACAGTCTCTGCGGCAACTAGCTGACTGCCCTTGTGGGATGGAAGCCGCCGTAGACAACATATAATGATGGGGTGCCTGTGTGCTGATAAAACTTTATTTATAAAAGCAGGTGGTGGGCCAGGTGTGGCCCCTGCTCTCGACCAATGGTTCTCACCTGGGCGATGTTTGCCAGGGAACATTTGGCAATGTCTGGAGTATTTTTAATTGTTTTAACTAAACATTATGGAGACGGTCCTCCTGGAAACTAGTGGGTGGAGGTCAGGGATATTGACACACACCTGACAATGCACAGGACGGCCCCACAGCAGAGAACTATGTGCCCAAAGTGTCTACTGTGCCAAGGCCGAGAAACGGTGCTCTAGGCTCCTGAGTCTGGAGAGAGAAGGTGACAGCTGGGGAGACGAGAGCACTGCGTCCTGTCATAACTGCGGCCTTGGCCAGAGCTCACTAAGTTCGTCTCAGTCCCCTCCGGCTGCTGTAACTGACCCCAAGGTGGGGGCTTCCACAACAGATATGTACGTCTCGCAGCCTGGAAGCTGGAGTCCGGAGTCAGGGTGCAGCTCCGTCAGGTTCTGGTGAGACCTTCCTGGTTCACAGATGGCTGATCTCATGTCCTCACATGGCGGGGAGAGAGAGCACTCTGGTCCCTGCCTCCTCCTATGAGGGCACTAGTCCCATCAGGGGGCCCCTATACTCATGACCTAACCTCCCAAAGGCCCCACCTCTAAATACCATATTAGAGCTTTGACGTAGGAATTTGGGGACACAAACATTCGGTGCATGCGACACCTCTGGTTGACCACCGCGCACAGAGGGATATGCACTGCGGACCTCAGGCGGGTGTGGGATCCAACAGCAGGAGGAACGTGAGTGAGTGAATGAATGAAGGGGTGACCCGGGACCCCCTGCCTGCTGTGAGCCGTTTCTTTCCAGGCCCCAGAGTGGAGTGACGAACACACAGACGGGGCTGCCTGCTGGGTCATCATCGAGCTGCTGCCACAGGTAAGAGGCGCAGCCCTGGGGTGCCTGGCAGGGGCGAGGTGGACTGGCTTCCTGTCTGGGTCGTGGCAGGGACAGCTTCCTGCCTTTCTGTGCCATCTCCTCCTGCTGGCACCCAGCTCTGCTGGAATCCCAGGGTATAAGGAGAACAACTGTCCTGGAAAATTGGCCCCGTCAAACCTCGTCCGCAGGTTCCAGTCCCCCAGCACCTCCTCTGGGTTGCTCCCTGGGTGTGGTTGTGCCCGGAGAAGGTAAGGGAGTTACAGGACAGGGAGCTCGCCTGTGTGCGAGGCCAGCTACCTCCTGTTCATGTTTAATTACGTGGTAATACCGACTCCATACCTGTACAGTAGCCACGCATCTTGTGGACTACCTGATTATTCTACCCAGAGTTAGCACGTGAGTCGGTGCATAATTACCCTGCATAATTGTTCAGTCTCGTAGTAACTCTTTAATTTGCAAAGCAAAAATAACCATGTGATTATCCTGCAATTACACGATAGTTACTAATCAATTACTTGTACAGCATTTCCCGGTGTTTACGGACTGGCTAGTCCCCACGTACCCTTCCCTGATGTGCTTCTCTTGGGGTGCCTGGCTGATGGTCACCCGCCCCAGCCTGGACAGCGTCTGGCCCCACTGCACCCCGTTGCTGACAGCCTCCTCGAACCCTCCCATTCACGAAGGTCCCGGTGCCAGACTCCTGTCTCCCACCTGTTGAACTCACACATGGAGCCCAGGATTCTAGAAACATTCATGATTGCGGTAAAGGGAACAGTGGTGGCCCCTTCATGGAGCCTGCTCTGAGTCAGAGCTACCCCCTGGCTGGGTTTTCACCCTCACCTGGAGTGAGGGGCCAGGACACTCCCACTTATGGGCTTGGAAACTGAGTCTCAGACAGGGCATGTTCTGGAGATTTTCAACCTTCGCTGTTTTCAGGTGCAGGTAAAGCCACCACTGTCAGCATGGAAGCTGCTGGGGGGAGCGTGGCACCTCACACGCCTGTGTCAGGTGGCTGTGGGGGTGTGCTCTGGCGTGGGAGGAAGCCCGACTTCAAAGGTCATTTCTGTGCTTGCTTCTTCCCAGGCCACGAAGGCTCAGGCGGGGTCAACCCTGGAGGCACATCGCTGTGGCTTCCCCAGTGGGCCCAGAGGCATCTTTGCAAACCGTTTCTGACTCCAAGGTTGAGGGGACTTTGCATGGGGACTCGGCAGGGGAACATGCGGTGATTTCCCACCTAGAAAATCGGTGCCTTACTCCTGGTCCTGAGCAAGTCTGGACACTGCAGACGGGCTGTCCACCCTGGAGCATGGGGAGCACAGCTCACCTGGGCGATGGTGCCGCCCAGCTGCACGGAAATAAATGACTTGCCTGTCTTGGTTCCTCTTTCTCCACGTGCAGCTGGTGGGGGGTGGTGCCCCAAAAGCGGCAGGAACGGGGAGAAGGAGGGGGCGCTGGCCGGGCCCCTCCGCCAGGAAGAGAAGGTGTTAATGAAAGCAGCACTTTGCCCACACGGGTATCCTCTAGAAAGACCCCACCCCCCCCCGCCACGTGGAGAGTTTTAGAACAGACTGGGCACACTCTTGTAAGATGCGTGCACACACACGTGCACACCCAGAACCACGTCTCCTGTGGTCACAGGCCTTGATAATAAGTGGACGTCCAGTGCACGTGCAGGCCCTTGGCCCCTATTTTAGCCTGGCCTGAAGGCCAGCACGGCCACTTTCTGGTAAGGAGTGTGTGGGCCACGGGAGCATGGGATCTCCCCGAGCAGGGCTGGGAAGGGCCTCTGTTCTGCCACAGCCCCATGCCCCAAGTCTCGGCAAGGTCACACCTTCTGACCCGTTGTTGAGACGAGGTGGACGCCAAGTTTTAGCTGAGAGAGCGAGACCACAGCCACCCTCTGGGGAGCTCCACGCCCCCGCCCCTCATCCCCCACCCCTCCATACCCCCTCCACACCCCCTCCACGCCTCACCGTCCCCCACATTGCAAGGCTCACCCCCACTTTCTGTCTCTGTTTGAACTTCAAAGCTGCCCACTCTGGCAGTATCATGCCTCTGCCCCGCCCTCCCCAGACCCCCTGTAAATGAAAAGAAACAAGGCCTCTCTTCCCCCGCAAGCCTGGAACGTGGCCTGAGACCCCCAAAGCAGTTACTGCCGATCTCGCCCCATCCCGTTTGGAGAACAGCCTGACCCCCAGGGCTCCTCCCTGGGGAGAGGGTGCTGCCCCTTGTGGGGAGGGGCCTCATCAGCCCAGGACAGCCTGCGACTTCCCTGAGACGCCCTGGACCAGAGGGGTCTGGACTAAATGGAAAAGTGGAACTGGAATAAAATCAGGACTTGGTCTACCTGTGAGGGGACTGCTCTGCACGTGTGAATGCTGGTGCCCTGGTGCCCTGGGGGAGGCGATGCCGGGCCGAGCTAGCCTCCCTGAAAGGACCGGGCAGCCCTTAAAGATGACAGGCGGCCTGAGGGCACGGTTCTCTGCTCCATTCATCCTACAGTCCTGGTCCCCACCTTGACCGCCCTGGACTTCCTCCCCAGGCGCCCACCCTCGCGCCTTTTAGAAGGCGGTGACGGCCAGTCTCATTCTTTCCAAGCCCTCCCGGCTGAGCAGACTTATCTTTCAACCAGTCTAAACGCAAAATGAGAAATAACGGTCTCTCTGCAGCAGACTCAAAATAAATCACGGGATAAACCGCCACGAGCAGGGTCAGGGGGAGGCCCGGCTCAGGGACCCTGTGACTCTCCGCCTCAGCAAGACCCGAGTGGACACACAGGCTCCTGCAGGTGTTTCTTCTGGTTGTGAAAAGTAGGAGCTGTTCTGTGCAGTTGGAACAAACACACACATACAGACACACACACAAACGCAAAACTACACACGGGACGTACAGATGAACAGACACACGTGGACACAGGCACCGGGACGGACAGACACACGGACGCGCACACACAGGCCGAGAGAGGCTGGAAGGCCCTGAGGCTCAAGGGGAAGCACATCCTAATGACATATACCATAACGAAAGATGACAATAAACACAATTAGCATATGTTGTAAACAGTTTATTAGTGATGCTTACCATAGAATCAGAACAGTGCTCCAGGGCGGGTTGGAGAACAGCTTCTAATCCTTAGAGCCGTAAAATCCCTGACTCGGAAGAAATGGGTGCAATGGGCGTCTCTGGATGAGGGAACCGGCAGGCTGGGCGAGGGTGGGGCGGGCAGCTCCGGCAGCCGGTGTCGCAGTGCAGAGCTGAAGTCATCGCGGCTACAGAGCCTGCGGGGGGGCTTCTCCCCTTCGCGGGCTCGGGGGCTGTTTGCAGCATGCACGGGGTGCTCATCCCAGCGTGGCGGGAGGGCCACATGCCCACGTGGGAACAGGACACCAGCCTGGATCCCTTTGCTGACAGCCTCCAGGGACTTTGCCTGGTTCAGCTGAGAGTGGGGACGTTCTGCCACGTGGGAGAGAGACACACCTGCCGTGGCTTTAGCACAGACCCCGGGTCCTCCTCCTCCCCCAGAGGTCCCGGAAGCTGGCCTGTGGACACTGCCAACAGGCGAGCTGGTCTGATGTCCAACCCTGACCTGCTGGCCACGCCCAGTACCCACCTTGGGCCACCTCTGTCTGCTTTCCAGGGGTCAGGGGGCTCAGGTGGCCGAGCTCCAGGAAGGTGCCACGTGGGAGAGGGCCCGGGTTGGACCAGCCACCAACAGATGAGGATTTTCCACAACCCAGACCCAGTAAGCGGGTTCTCCTGAGACACGAGGAGTTGTCGTTGCCGGGCAGAAGGAGAACATCTGCTGAGCTGGTGTTTGAGTCCATGCTCACGGGAAGACGGGCACTTTAGACACGAAGGAGCATCTCCTTAAAAATGAGCGTGGCTCCAGCTGAGGCTCCCCACGCCCTCCACTCCAGGTCAACTCTTCTGCTTTCTGGGCAAGGGTTTTTGCCCATCCTGAGATCCCTTGGAATTTGGGGCGGTGGGACACCGAGGAGAGCGGGGGTGGGGTGGAGGGGTGGAGGCAGCCGTAGCCTTGGGGCTTCCTGGATGAGGGGGGGACTCCCCTGTGAAGGAAGCGATGGGCCTGCCTCACTCAGAGGCCCTGGAGGGGTGAGGGGCCGGGAGGCGAGTCCCTTGTTCCACACTGGGATCAGGGTGAGCTGTGACACACAGCCTTAGAGACAAGGGTCCCAAATGGAAGTGTGATGTGCAATAATTATTGTTCCCTTACCTTGGACTTCAACCAGAATCCGGATTTTAGCCACAATGACCACTCGAGCAGCTTTGCAAGGAGACACCCGGGGGGAGAGGGAGGGCACAGACCCACAGGGACACATCCCTTCCATTCCTTGCAGCCTCGGTCTGTCTGCCCACCCCAGTGAGTCTCCATCTGTCCAGTTGAGGGGGCTGGTCCCATCGAGCCTCACCCTCTTGGACCAAGCAAAGGCTCTCTGACCTGGGGGAAGTGGCACAGGGCAAAGTCTGAAGGTCAAGGACGCGCGATACTTCCCACCTCTCTCCTCAGAGGGTGCCTGTCCTGGGAGCCGGGGGAAGGGGCTCTGCCTGCTCACAGCCCTCGTGCTCCGAACCCAGGCCGGCCGTTTGTGCCTGAGGGGCCGGCACCCCCCTCCACTTGGTCCTCCCACGAGGACAGGGATGGGCTCAGTGTCCCCACCTTCAGACAACACCCCCTCGACCTCACACTCACTCTGTCTCCCTGCAAAGCTCGGGGATACCGTCTGCCTTTGCTCCTGGTCATCTGCCAGCAGCAGCCACGACGCAGATGTGCTGCGGGAGGCTTCCTGGGGAGCACGTCCGTCTCCTGGGGTGGCCGTAACAAAGGACCACAGACCGGATGCTTAAACAACAGAACTTCATTCTCAAGCAGCCCGGGGCCACAAGCCCAGGATCAAGGTGCCACAGGTCGGTTCCCTCTGAGGCTCTGAGAGAGGACCTCTCCCCCAGCCCCAGATGCTGCTGGCCGTCCTCGGTGTCCTCGGCTTGTAGGCGCCTCACCCCAATCTCTACCCCCATCTGCACAGGCCGTCTCCTCCATGTCTGTGTCTCCTCTTCTCGTCAGCACCCCAGTCACCAGATCAGGGCCCACCCCACTCCGGTGCAACCTCATCTGAACTAATTACATCTGCAAAGAACCTGTTTCCAAAGAGGTGACATTCTGAAGTTCCAGGAAGGACGCAGATTTTGTGGGACACTGTCCAGTCCAGTTCAGGGGGCTCTTGGCACCACCTGGGGGGAAGGACAGGGCAGGGGAGATGTTGGGGTGCGATGCAGACACAACAGAGGCCTCCACCGCTCTATGGTCATCCTAGTTGAGGGTCATCTGAACTAAGGCTGGGATCAGGGCCTTTGTCCCCCATGCTGACAAGTCTTTGGACACAGGCTGACCCTGGGGGGTCGGGGTCAACCTGGGGAAAGGGACTCAGCTGTGAGCTGCCAGACGCCCCCCGAGGCCCCCTCCGCTCTGTGCCCCTGCCCCGCCCTCCCTGGTCTCCTCATGTCTCTGACCTGCGGGTGCCGGAGGGCATCAGGCTGGGTCCCCAAACCTCCCTCCTCCGGGGTCAGGACTTCCAGATCGCCCGGGGCTGGACACGGGTCCCTGGAGCCGCCTGCAGACAGAGGGGCTCCCAGGGAAGCCAAGATATTCGACACTGTCTGAAACCCCACAGGCCAGAGCCAAGCTCTCAGTTTCCCCTGTGAACCTGCCGTCTTCACGGTCCTCCATCTCCGTACCTTCCTGCTGCTCAACTGTCAGCAGATCCTTCCAAGCACGAGGAGAACCCAGCTGGGGCTCTCAGCCCACCTCCTCTGCCGTGGTCCAGCCTCGCCGCTCACCCTTGGCCACAGCTCTCCTCTGGCTCCCAGCCTTTGGTCTACTCTCCAGAAAATAGCCAAACTGACATTTTTATACCCAACCCAGGCCATGTCATTGCTCTGCTCAGTGGCCTCCAGCAGGTTCCCGTCAATTTGGAGCGAATTCCACAAGGTTCTGTGGCTCTGACCGGCCGCCTCGCTGGTCTCATCTCCTGCCCTTGATCCCCTGGTCCTGGGACATGCCAAACCGCAGGGGCTTTGCACCTGGTGCTGCACTTCCAGGAACACGCTTTCCTGGCCCAGATCTCTGCGTGACTCACTTTCTCTCTGCCTTTACATTTCAGCTCAGATGTCACCGGGTGGCGGGCCTCCCCTCTCTCCCTCTGCCCTGCACTCCCACCTGGCTTCTCTCTGCTTCTAGCAGCTGGAGTCATTTAGGTGTGCTTGCATCTATTTGTCAGTCTTCCCCGCCATAAGGTGAGCTCCCTGGACTCAGTGGCTGTGTCTACTTTGTGCCCAGAAGACAGGATTCTACCCTCTGGGGTGCACTTTGTGGAGGGCAGCTACCCCTAGCCCCACCCCTGCCCTGCAGTGAGAGGGCCTTGGGAAGAGGACCGAGGAGGGGCCCCTGCTCCTCTCGGGATCCTCTCTCACCACCTGGGACCTGGGACCCGGGACCCAGTAGCCACGTGGAACAGCTCGCACCCATTGTGGCCAGTTTGCTACTCGTGGGGCTGAACCGTGCCCGGTACATTTACCAACAAGACGGGGGTGGCACCCGGCCCTCAGGACGAGCCAGTGTGTGGCAGCCTCTCCCTGCAGCCCTCACCTACTGCTGGGGGAGGCCCAAGCAGGTGACAGAGCACATTTTGGTGTCCAGCAGCCCAGCTGCACGGCAGTGCTGACACTTAGAAAAATCTTGTTCTGACTTGTAAATTGAGAACATTGGATGCGGATGTTGAGTGGGGTCATGAATATGGAGCAGGCGTTTCTGTGCTCTGACAAGCAGCCCGGCTGGTCTGAGGGGCCCGGGAAGGACTGTCCCCCCCGGACGGGACACTTGCAAGCGTGGACTTCTCACTAACTGGTGTCCCTGCTTTCTCACATCCATCAGTCCTCTCAATCATCCCCAAGATGAAACACTTGGGAAAAGGATCCGCCCCAGGCGCAGTTAGTCCCGTGACAGCGCAGGCGGGGCCAGTGGCCACTGTTAACTGGACATCCCCGAAGATGGGACTTGACGGTGGACGTCAGCAGGAACACAGGTGCAGAGACATGCAGAGGGGATGGAACTCCATGTCCTGCAAACGCCCAGTTCACACCTTTAATAAACAAGATCCTTCTCCGGCCCCTGGTGAAAGAGCAGGGTTGGGGGGAGGCTCATGGAACGTGGCAGGGCCCCTGTCTCCTCCCCCAGAGAGAGTGAGGAGCAGCCATCACCCCTCCTCCCTCCACACACGGATGGCTGTCTGGGGAGGGCGTTTACAGTACAGTGTTCGCGTCTCTAGGAAATGGAGCGACTGAGGCTCATTACACGCGTGGGTGTCAGAGGGCTCCTTCCCACTCCCTGGAGAACCCAGAAATGCAGCAAAATCAGCATCTGTGCAGCCCTGGAAGCCCCGGTTTTCCCATTTCTGTTGACTGGGGAGGAACAAAACTCAGCTGGTGACAGTCATTTCCCATTGCTCTCACTCACTCCTCCGCCTGGAGACCACGGGCTTCTCCTTCGCGCCCCTGGACCTTCGGGCAGCAGGGACCCCGGGGCTGCACATGGGCTGTCGATGGCTGCTGGGGGGTCAGGGAACACCGTCGCTGAGCCCACCCCCTCATTCTGGTGCGGGAGGGCTGCAGAAGCGTCTCCCTGAATGACAAAGGTTCCCCCGCCCGTGGGAGAGGCAACGGGTGGGCTGGGAGGGTTTAAAAACACAGAGGAGAGGCCAGGAGCCCCCTCGGGACCAGAGCCCTGGCTTTGTCAACAGCAGGTCCTTCATCTCTCTGGGCCTCGTGTTCTGAGATGAGCGGTGAAGGGAAAGAATGCCGGAGCTGCAGGCAGGACCTGGGCCAGGACAGAGAGGCGCTTTGGTCACGAAACGTCCCTGCACAGGCACGTCTCGTCATTTGGTGCGCACAGTGAGCGCCCGCTGAACAGGACGATGGCGCGGGCACTTCCTGTGTCGCCGGGAGTCACAGCCACAGAGCCTCAGAAGCAGAGGGACGGGGAGATCACTCCTCACCCAGCACAGGGGACCCGGCAACAGCCTGGAGGGTCGCCTTCTCAATCGGGTCATTTCCAGAGAGCCAATGCCTGCGTGCCCTGCCACACATGTCAGCTCTTTTGCAAAAGGAAACTATGTGAAATCTAGATGTTACAGAAGGTGGCTTGCGGATTACAGATATCGGGAGTGATATCTACACAGATACTGTGAAAAACAGGAGACTCTGCTGTATAAAAACACACCAGTGACTTCAGAGCTGGCAGGGGTCCCACCCCCCCTTTCTGGGTGTCCTTGGAGAAAGCCAGACAGGCAGAGGAGACAGCATGTGCAAAGGCCCTGAGGTCAGAAGGAGCCTGCCCCTGCTAAAGAAACTCCAAGATCCCTGTGGATTCTGACTGATTGGAAACGGGGCCTGTGGGGGGAGATCACTCTTCCTTACCCCAAGGACCCCTTCTAGAAACCAAAGCCGTCCCCTGCAGGGCACAGGATGCGCAAAGAAGCTGCCCTTTCCAAGGCTGGACAAGATGAAGAGCCGTGGCAGCCACAGCCAGCCCAAGGCCCCTCACCCCGGGGGAAGGCCCAGCCCCCATTTCCTCCCCAGCCAGGCAGCTCCTCCACCAGCGGAGAGCTTGGTTGTCTTCTGCACTCTGTAGAGGCTGGCTGTGGGCAGGCTGAGGAGGAGGAAGTGGTGTCCCTGAGGCCTGGCAGTCTCTTCCCCAGGGAGGCACTGGGCCAGGTGGGGACCAGGTGTGGCTCCGGCAGGGCTCCCTCCACCCCCGACCCCTGGGGGGCCATCGATGCAATGGCTGTTCCTCTACTCTCCCCAATGGGCGGCCTCCAGAAACGAGAGCTTAGGAAGGGATTGCTTCTCGCATGTTCAAGTAGGTGCTGAGCAGGCCGTGAAGAAGACCGGAGGGATGCCACCAGTAAATGACTGTGCACTGACTTTTGTCAAGTCAAGCCAGGTGAAAGGCATCAGTGAGACCGTCTTTGCAAAGGAGAGAGACTCTGGGTAAGTGCCCCGCGGAGCTGGGCTCTCCACGCCCCACCGGCATACTGGCCAGCTGCCCCACAGCCAGCACCGGGCAGAGTCAGATCCGAACCCAGGCGGCCTCGCGGGCCTCACATTCCCGTCTGGACTGGGATGATGATGATGGTCCCAGCCTCATACAGCTGGAGTGAGAATCGAGGGAGAAAATCTATGTGCAGGTGGTATGTTCCCCAAATGCCCTCAGGGCGTCCCCCATCCCACATGCCATTCTTTGTGGGCCTCTGACCTCTCTTGATGGGGCTTGGGGTCTATGTTCCCCCACTTGGCTCTGGGGGGTCGTGTGACTACAGCAGAAGGGACCACCTCTGACTTCTGAGGCCCATAGTAGAAGGTGACACAGCTTCTTCCTGGTCCTCTTGGGACACTGGCCGTGAGGAAGCCCAGCGGCAGGTGGCAGGTCCCCATGGAGAGAAGCTGACCTCCGAGCTGAGGGCCACGTGAGGGCTCAGCTGGGAAGTGGATGCCCAAGCCCCACCGAGCTGCGCAGCGGAAGCCACACGGGGCGAATGTGGGCCTTCCTTTCTGAGGCCTGTCGAAACTGCAGATCTGTGAGCTAAGTAAACGACCATTGTTTGAAGTCGCTAAATTCCGGGGTGCTTTGTTAGGCAGCATAGCAACCAGACAGGAGTTGGTTCCTGGAAGTGGAGCGCCGTCATCCCAAACCCCAAGCATGTGGACCCAGTGCCCTGAGGAGGCAGTCAGCAGGGCTGAACAGGGAGGAAAAGGCCTTGTTGGGTGGAGGGGCGGAGAGCGCAGCGCACGGCGGGAAGGAGGAAACGAGCGCCGGAGAACGCGGTGGTCCGTCCAGCGCAGGAGGTTCCCAGGCAGAGTGTTGAAGCCACATCCATCTTCTTCCAGCAGCCTGAGGACACAAGGCAAACACAAACACACAGCGAGAGGACAGAGACGCACCAAGGGATGAACTGTTCAAGTCCGAGTGGGTGTCGGGGGAAATGTGATGGAGCTGGGAATGCTGGATTCAGAAATAAAACCATCTCTCAGCCCCAGCTTCTCCAGGATGCTCAGAGTAAGAAACAGCTTCGGGGCAAAGACCAAACCCAGTGCGAGGCTGTCAGACCTGCTGTCAAGACCCCAGGGAGACTTGAGGGGTGCTTCCTAGACAAAGGACCCCCTGAGGGATCCATCCGCTGGACAACAGGGCTTTGGAGAATCTTAACCGCATTGTTCCCCTCTGGAGCCTCACAGGGGGCCCGAGACGGAGGGGCCTATCTCAGATATGTGGGTGTAGCTTTCGTCCAATGGAGTGAACCCCAATAATATCCACAGAAATCCCATGGCATTTTATGAGAATTGTCCAGGTGGAAGCACTGCCGGCTTGGACTAAAAAGGGCAGAAAGTGTACAAGACGCAAACAGGTAGGAATCAGGCTGAGAAAACTACTCAGCTGCCAGCGTGGACAGTGTGATGGAGAGGGAAGGAGGAGGACTCCGAAGGCAGAGCCGAGACTACAGAGGACGATTCCCAGGTGATGGCATGGAGCCCTGAGCAAAGAGCTGGCCACACGTGCCGCCTGGATTTCAGAACTGCCGGGAGCCTCCAGCATCACCCCTTTGTGAACAGTGGGGTCCTCAGCAGTCACCCTATGCCCATCCCCCCATCAGATGGGGGCTCAGATAACCTGTCACTTTAATTCAAGTCAAGAGGGATGCCCTTGAAGAGCTGAACCCGAGCTTCATCTGAATCTGGACTTGATCCTCGCCCCCAGGCCCCAGCCTGATGCCATGATGGCGTGGCACTTTGAGGTGCCTTGGGGGACAGAGAGAATTTTGCAGGTGGGAAAATTTAAATAACTTCTGGCTGGGGGGGTTAAAACATGGCCCCCAAATTATTTGAAACTCCTCCCTTCAAGACCTAGGGTGTATTTCTCCTCCTGTTGAATCTGGACTCGACTGCTCCATCAACAGAATCTGGTGGAAGGACGCTGTGCCCAGCGTCCAGGCCCAGCCCTTGAGAAACTGGCAGCTTCCACTGCCTGTATCCAGGACACTGACCCTCAGAACCCAGTCACCATGCTGCGCAGAAGCTCAGGCTGCCCCTGGAGAGGCCCATGTGGAGGGGAACCAACAGCCAGGACCACCTCCCCAGCCATGGGGGCACGCCGTCTTGGAAGTGGGTCCTCCAGACCGAGTCCAACCAGCCTGGCTAACCCTGTGGAGCAGACAAGCTGACCCTCCGAGCCTCGCCTGAATCGCAGATTCCTGATCACAATCCATGGTCATTTTCAAGCCCTTATCTTCCAGGGTGTTTTCTCCCACAGCAGGAGGTCTCCGAGGCGCGGACGGGAAGTGCGTAGGACAGCTCCTGCACGTGGCAGGTGTTCAGTGAATGCCAGCTGCTATTTCTATTCTTCTTGTCATGATGATCACATCAGTAACAGCAACAGTAAAATTGGTTTCGCAGAAATTATCAACTTCCAGAGATCCAAGGCCCAAATAATGTTCTAAATACCTGGGCTCCAAAACCGAACGAAGGAACATTAGGAACAAAGGACCGTGAATTGTCTCCTCTTTGGCTCTGAGGACTAGTTAGTTTGTTGTGGCCTCAAGGCCTTGATGCTTTCTTAAAAATATCAGGATAGAGTGTCTTATTTTGGATGATCACAGGCCACATGTTGCTGGGTTTTGCCCGTAATTCCTTTGTCTAATGAGGAAAAGATGATGAAAATGTTTGAGGCCTTATTTCACCTTTCAGTTTCTCTGACTTAAAACTGACATCTTTCTTTTGCAAGTAATGCAAATATGTGACACAGTTGTTTTAATTTTGGTTTGAGCCAGGCGTTCTCAGAAGCGAGCTGTGACCCCAGGAATTGGCAAGCCATTCCAAGACGCTCCGTCCTGCTGGAATTGATGGGGCTGATTTCAGGGCCTCCCATGTGGGAGGCCAGGGGCCTGAGCCTTCCCCTCAGATTTTAAACGCACGTAGGATCATTTGAGACCCTAAGGCACCCCCCGCCAAGTGCAGGTGGGGATAGCACACCATCAAGACCCATACCCAGGTGGGACCCAGAGCTGCTGGGGCCTCTCCATTGGGGATCCCCCTGGAGCAGAACAGTCCACCCTGGGCTGTTCCCTATCCCCCTCTGGGGGTGTCCCCCAGCTCCCTGTCTGGGCCACCCCAGGGCCAGGCCCTCTCAACACTTTCTGGAATGGCTGGCTTGAAGCTGGTCCTGGGGGGCCCTTCCTGGACACCCCTCAAGTCCCATTGCCCCATGCCATCTGATGGATCCCCCATCCCTGGGCCCTCAGTGGAAATGACCCCCAGACAGGAACCCTTGAGTAGCCAGGGAGAGCAGGCCCGTCTCCCCCAGATCTGTGGGCCTGCCCCCGGGAGGCTCCCGCACCCCATTCCCCGCAGCAGCCTCTCCTCCAGGCTCCCAGGGGGCCGAGGGGCCGTCCAGTGGTTCCAGCTCAGAGCCTCTTGCAAAGACAAGATCGGCTGTTGGGGAGCCCTGTGGCGCCGGCTGTGGGGATAGCAGCGTGCCCGTGAGGTAATCTGCAGGCAACAGTATTATCGTTATGCTGCTAATTAATTCCCAGCTCGTTACATTTCCTGTGGCTAATTTGTACTAAGGCTGATTTGATTAAACTCATCTCTATGCTAATAAATGTGTTTTCCATTTGTTTTAGTGGCTGAAGGAAATGGGTTCGATATTTACATATTTTGACGTTTATCAGAGAAATGGCAGCATCTGAATTAATTCCTCTCTGGTTTACAAGTTTGTAGAAAGGCTCGTGGGGCCAGGTGTTTCCTGAAGGCTGCCTTCCTCTCAGTGACCTAGGCCCGGACCGTGTGGGGGTCTCCACCCCGGTGCAGAGCCTTCCCTCTCTCTGCTGACAAGCAGCTGTGATTCGGGGGACAGGACGGACTCCAGCTTTCGCATTCCCCCAACCCTGACTGGTGGCGTGTCCAGGAACAGCACTATTTCCCTTCAACCAATCTCATCTTGACTGTGGACCTCATCCCCCGGCAGCAACCTCCAGCCACTGTGTGGGACTCCCCACACGCACATCCTCACACACGTGCACACGCACACACGCGGGCACACGTGCACCCTGGCATCAGGGAGCCGGGATGGCAGGGCCCGCACCCCAACTCTACTTGTCCCGACACATGGTGGACCTGCCCCCCAGCCCACCCAGGGGGCCCAGGGCTTCTCCATGCAGCCCTCCCAGCACTGCCCCAGGCTGTGGTGTCCCTGGGCCCAGGAGAGCTGGGCCTCGAGGAGAGCTGAGTAAAAGGACTATTTGGAATTTACACAGCCCCCTCCCCCCGCTCTGACCCCCATGTGACCATGACCATCTATCCCTCTCCCGCACTGGCAGGTCCTGCTCAAGCTCACTGCTCTGTTTCCTCGTGGCTGGCTCACTCCCCGTCCCATCCAGGGGTCCAGGTCCCCCTACCTCACACTTTCCTTCTGCTCTGCCGGACCACCCCCCCCCCAGGGCCTCCCTCTCTCTCTCCCTGGGGGGCCCCTCTTCCGCCAGGACCGTCCCCCCTCTTCTCTGCGGCCTCCTTCCCCTCCCGGTGGTGCCCTGAGCCGGAAGGACAGAGGGGATCCCAACCCACCCTGCTTGGGCAGAGCTTTTCATGCCAAGCAATCCTCGACTATATCTGGTCCAGTTGGTGGTGCCCAGGGGTGGGGAGGGTGTCAGCAGGCACAAGGCCAGCCCTAGCAGAGTCAGTGGATGTGGTGGCCCCTGCTCACAGGTCCAGGACCAGCCTCTACCCATGGCCGCCCTGGAGAGGTGCCCATCAGCCCCTTGCTCTTTCGATGAAATGCTCTAGGGAGGAATGTAGCCCAGGAATGACCGAATGATAGCGCAGGACGGGAGAGTGGACACACATGGCAGCAGCTGTGGAGGGGCCTAGAGGGTCTGTGTTGCGGTGCGCAACATCCGGTGAGACCCGGACAGTCTGATAGGGGCCTGGGGCTGCATCAGATAAGCAGCGAGTCCTGCAGGAGATGCTGATAAAGGGCGTGAGTCCCCCACCTCAGAGGGGATGGGGGGCAGGGTGCAGGTGCAGAACTGGGAAAGGGAGGCGCCAGTGGGGGAGGGCGGAGCCAGGAAGGGGTGGGCCTACACGGACGAGCGGGGAGGGGCGGGGTCTCGGTGGAAGGGATCAAGCGGGGTGTGGGCTAGTGGCTAGGGGTCCAGTGCCCATACCTGAGCTGGACAGACCTGCGTGGATCCTGCTGCAGGGCAGAGCGAGGGCTTTCTGGGGCCATTCCACAGGGGAAACAGGACTTGGGGGCAAATTGGTGTTTCGCTCAAGCTGGACCAGCTCTGACTCAGTCTCCCACCTTTCCCATGTGGTGGCCTCTGAGCCCAGCCATCTGTCCAGTACCATCCCCGTGAAGGGCCTGGGGCCGGACAGAGGCAGCACTGAGGAAGGTGGGCCTGGGGAGGGGGCATGGGAGGGGGGTGAGGAGGCAGGGATGGATACTGGAATACCCCCTGCCCACCTGCAGCCAAGATGAGAGAGACCTGGGAAGGAGAGGGGGAAGGGGACAGGGAAGGGTGGTGTAGGAGGCCCATGGGGGACAGGGAGTGGAGGGGCCGTGGGGAGGGGCGGATGGGGAGCAGGCTGCCCAGCAGCTTGGCCGACCAGCCCACACAGGGCAGTCTCCTGGAGCCTCCTTCAGAGTCCTCTGTGGGGCACTGCACAGGGCTTGGCACCTGCTGTGTGTGCCTGTGTGCTGCAGCCTCTTCATATACAAGCACGCAGATCCAAATGTGTCAAATGTGCCATTGTATGAAAATACGAGCCTCAGGCATTTGCACCCTGAGCTCAGTAACGCTCCCTCTGTTGTTTCAGGACCCGTCTTCGCAGCAGGCCAGTGGTGTCATTTCCAGATTCTAGACCCTCAGAGTCTGCCCTGGTGACATTTCCAACTCCTGCCCTGAGACCTGACCCCTAGTTCGCAGGAGCTGACGGGGGCCAGGAACTGAGCCGGTGCTCTGGTGGAGAGAAAGTTCCATCTCGTTGCTTGTCTATTTTCTCCTCGTCGCTCCTTCAGGACTGACGTGAGAGCCTTGCCCAAATCCTGGGGGCTCATCTGGGGCATTCTAGCCTGGGGACAAGCCAAGGACTTCCAGATGCTGTGCCCCACCTCAGGAAGTGCCCCTCGGGCCCTCCTCCCATCCCTCTCTCATCCACTAGCTTCCCCACCCACCACTGGACAGGTGGCAGAGAGGCCGGCCCGTTTTCCGTCAAGGCCCGAAGGGTTGACCCTTCCCCAAGAAGGGGGCTGTGGCTCCCACCTACCCTCCCCCGCACTTGAGTTCTGCAAGGGGAAGGGACTGAGGGAGGCCTTCCTGAGAAGACGTTGACTGAGATTCATGGTGGAAATTCACGGATTGAGCTGCAGAAAAGGGAGGACATAGTCACTAGTCACTGCTCTGGGAGAGCTGGCATGCTGGGGCCCCGTGCCTCTCACCAGCCCGCGGTCATCACTGGGCTCTTGACGCATGCTGCCCACTGACGTGGGCCATGAGCTCTGGCCCAGGGACCAGAGTTTACAGCAATGTGTCCCTGATAATGTAGCCATTTTACAGATGGGGAAACTGAGAAATAAATAGTGATTCAAAGTAAGCTATTTATCTTCTCAGTTCTCCGAGGTCACCCCCTCAGCGGTAGAGCCAGCACCCCACTGCAGACGGGAGGAATGCAGGCCCACACCCTTGTCAGCCGTGCTGGGCTGTTCCCCTAGCGTCTCCATCTGAGGCGTCAGCTCCCTGAATCCAGCAGAATGCCCCATTTGGAGTTGCCTCCATCCCCAGCCCACACTCGGACCCAGAGAGCCTGCTCCCCAACTCCCCACACTGCATCTGTCCCCCCTCAGTGACAAAGACCGGGGAAGAATGCCCTGACAACTGGGTGCTGGGTACCAGGCACATGCTTACCAGAAGTGGCACTAAACACCAGGTAACAGGACCACGCTAAGCAACACAGGCTCGTATCTTTGCTTCCTGGCAGTAGAAGTTCCAGGTATGTGCAAATGGCCTTGTGTTGGTTTCAGAAAACATGCAGATGGTTATTCAGCTAAATATTCTATTTCATTAGGTGGGATAGAGAACAGAGGGGATGGCTCTGCCTCCTGGGACTCCATACTTCAGCATAAACTCAGTGTCAGGACTGATCAATAGGCTAGAGAACGCAGCCTCCTCCTCGGCTCTGTAGAGTTTGGGATTACACAGAGAGGTGCCCGGGGTACATCTGCTCTGCCCACCTGCCTGAATCCCACTCTCAGGATTAGGAGAAACTCAGACATTTCTCAATCATTTTCTCAAGGGACCAAGCAGAGGAAGGGTGCCCCTCTCTGTCCCTTTGGGGAATCGCTGTGGGGAGGGAGGAGTGAGAGAGAGAGGAAGGGGAGGAGGCAAGAAGCGAGGAGGGAAGGGAGAGGGAGGGAGGGAGGGATCGGATCCAGGAATGTGGCGGGAAGGCTCGAGGTCTGACTGAGGTTGATAAAGAGACTATGTTCCCACAGACACGCAGGCAGAGCCATAACTCACGATGCGTGAAAGCCAGACCCATTGGAGCTGCTGTTTGTCCAAGCCACTCGAAATTCTCCGAGGCCGGACCCTTGTGTCTTCAGCACCTTGGAGAGCACCCCGGGCCCCGAGCTCAGTCCTGGTCGGATCCCAGCGTGGTGGACAGTGGGCCGGGCCGGCTCGGCAGCCCCAGGGACTGGTGGGCACAGGGCCTGGCCTTCTCCAGGTGGGAGGTGAGGCAGGACGGCTACAATCAGCTTTGCCAACAGCCAGGCAAGGACATGCTTTGTGCCTCCCATGAGCAGGCTGTCTTCCCTGGGGCTTCTGACACGTGCCCCTGATGAGAGATGACAGCTCAGCTCCCTTGGGGCCAGCGGGAGCCTCTCTGGGCCAGGCATTTTAATTGGCCTCTAACCAGCAGTTCTTAAAGGACTAGAGCTCCTGAAGAGAAGCAGATCCAGCTGCCCCTAGAAGCTGGGTGTGGATGCAGGCAGAGGGCTCCCAATGCCTCCCCAGCTGCCACCTGCAGGAAAGGACAGCTCCACTGGGTGGCAGGGAGCCTGGCCCTCTGTCCCGATCCCACACCAGCCTCCTTGGACAGTGTTGGCTCTGCGCCCCGTGAGCTGGAAGAGGCGGTTGTGGCTGAGTGAAGAGGTTCCCTCCGTATTTTATTGTGTGGTTTCCATGCCCTGCCATCTATCACAGCAGAACAGCTAAGGTCCCAACCTTGATGTTTTATGAGTCCCAACAGTCACATCCAACATGGCTTGGCTGACTCCACGCTCTGCGCCCGGAGACCTGGGAACAAAGCTCTCCTGCTCCTCCATCGCTGGTCCACGGCAAGGTGCTCTCTCCTTCCTCGTCAGGACCCTTACCAATGCTCCACGTGCGTGAGTCCGCCAGGGTGGAGGGCAATGAGGGGACCAGCACTCTGCATTCCTGGGCCGGGCCAAAGGAAGGGGCCTGAGCAGGTGAGATTTGATTCAAGGGAACAGCCCACAGGAACGTTGGCCCAGGAGTCTGGGGGCCTCTACCTGGAGTGGCCTCCCCACCTTTGTTCACCTGAAAAAGAAATCAACTCAAATGCCACCTCTCCCCAGAAAGAAGGGACTCATGACAGCCCCACCTGCGTCCACTCTGAGCTGCCGATGGGGCCTCCTCCCCCCTCCCTCAGCTGCTCTCAGCAACAGCAGGCCCTCCATTTGTTGTTCGACATGTGAGTGCCTGTCCTACAGAATCCCACCTCTCCCCACCCCAGGGTGGCTGTCCTTACTTCCTTTCCTCTAAAAGCTCCCTCTTCCCTGGGAAAAATCCCTCAGTGACGTCCCAAAAGGGAAGATGTGCAGAGCCCTTTGGGGCAGGAGAAGTTTGAGGATCCTGGAGCTGCCGTGTGGATGCGCTTCTGTTGCAATTTCTGAGGAAATGTCCCATTTTGCCTTTCTTCCCATGCTGCCCACCCCAGGAGGCCTAGGAGTCTCTGGGCTCCAGGAAGGCAGATGGTTTCAGTGGGGTGAGGTGGGGGCCCCAGATCCTGGGGGCTGGGCATCTGCCTCCCATCCTGGCCACTGCAGGCCGCCCACTGCCCTTTGTCCCCTCAGCATCAGATGTGGGGTGGGGGGGAGCTGGAGAGGAGGGATGTGGCTGGCGGGAAGGGAGAGGAGGGGAGAGTGGGGCTGTCACCGGTGAACACTTCTTTTTGGCCTTTCTTTGTCTGGGGTCTGTCCAATCCCCACTCCTGGCTGTTGGCATTACAGCCACCTTCCCCACTGCCTGGAGTGGGCGCTGGGGGTGCAGGGAGGGGACAGGTGAAGAAACAAACAGACGCGGGTGAGGGAGATAAGGAAGACTGCAAGTCAGCACTAGACCGGGGTTCCACCTCTGCCCCTGGGCTCTGCACACGCCCCCCGGCTCGCACGCGGCCTCCAGCAAGCGGCTCCCACCTGGGTGCTGATCAAAGCTTCACAAAGGGCTGGGGGGCTGCAGCCCCTCTCACCCTCCCTCCCACCCAAGTGTCAGCCAGTCTGGTCAAGGGATGACTGAGCGAATGAGTGAGTGAGGAATGAAGGAATGAATGAGTGAGGGAGTGAATGAATGAATGAATGAGGGGACAGCGAGTGAATGGGGAGGAGAGTGGGGAGCTGGCATTAGGCACTGGGGACTCAGCATGAAGTGGAACTCTGCCCCCTCCACTTGGCCCCAGGATCTTTCTAGAATGGAGCCCCGGAGCCAGGAGCAGACAATGGCCAGGCACCCCAGGGTCCCCTGCTGTCCCCAGCAGCCATGGTCTCCCACCTCTATCAAGTGTGGACCCTGCTGTCCCTGGGCCGGGAGCCCTTCCTGGTCCCCTGCTCAGAGCTGCTGCCCCCCTCCCCTCACCCTGGGCACCCCCTGCATGTATTCCCACATCCTCACCACCGTCAGACATCAGTGGTCATTTCCTTGAGTGTCCCTCCCCTCCACTAACCCTCTTAGGCTCCACGGGGAGGAGGTCTCGCCCACCCCCACCCGCTCTCTCCCTGGATGCGTCCTCGTAGGTGCCGGTGAGAATTCCTAAGTTCTGCGAGGCAGGGGCTCTTTCACGATGTGTGTGACGTGCTCCGTGCAGGAGTCCTGGTCTTGCCGAACCAGAGCAGAGGTGTTACCTGGGCAGCTGCAGTGACCGGAACGAGTGTGCTGGTGCAGGCAGGGGTCCCGTGGGAGGGCCAATGCAGTGTCTCCTTCAGGACAGGGGCCGCTTGTTCAAGAACTGTCTGACGGGGGGTGGGGGTCAGGGCAAGTGGACAAACCCGCCACGAGAACAAGCCTGCCCACCCCAAGAACGAAGAAGAATGTCTTCCCACCAGGCGGCCTCTCGGTGGCCCTGCCCCTGCCGATGCGCCTCTCACCCACAGGACATGTCCTTGCCACTCCGGCTCCCCAGGCCCTTCTGGGACAGCGACAGCCGTATTGCATTTACTCTCGTCTTAAGCAAACTCAGGAAACTTAAATCCTACACGTTGTGGCCAGGCCTTGCCTACAGGGTCACAGCACTGTTAAGTCAAAGCCCTCCCCTACCTAGCAGACGTCCGGGCCCTTGTGTTCCAAAGTCGAGGCAAAGGGGCCTCCCATCTGCACTGAAACAGATGGGCTTCGGCCTGGGAGGCGCCCGGCAAATGAGCAGGAGAAACAGTTATGTGACCTGGGAGCAGAGAACATGCCAAGTGTAGGTCTGACCTCTTGTCGAACACTTTAAAGCAGCGTTTAGCATTATCCAACCTGAGCAAAAACACTGAACTAACAGTGGCCGTGAGGCTGAGCCGGTATCACTTCACTTAAGATAACAGAGCAGTCTTCAAGGAAGTGGCTGTTCCAGGTGTCCCCCACCCTCCCCCCCAGAACGTTTTGTGGCCTGCTGCTCACCACATGTGGTCCCCAGGAGGGCCGCTTCTGCACACAGCAACCTGATGGCTGGGCGAGGCTTACAGTGGCTGGCGGGGTGGTCTTTGGCCCCAGGGAGGTCGGGACTGGAGCCCCCTCCCCAGAGAACCAAACCACTCCCTTGAGGTAGAAAGACAGTGAGGTGGCCATCATCTTGCCCAGCGTAGACTCCTGTGTCAGCACCCGTGAGGTCTGAGGTCCGAGACAGGCTGTGTGCAGGGGCTGCCCAGGCCCAGCCACTCCAGGGGACAGCAGGAGACAGCAATGTGAATGCAGCATGTCCTTGTCACAGTCATGGTGCTTTGCTTCCCTCGACCTCTGCCCCCGGGGCTCGACCTCTCCCCAGCCCAGGACGAGGCTTGTGGGGCAAAGGGTTGCCCAGCCACCCAGTACTTTGGCAAATCTGAAGTGGTTTAATCTCCTGAAATATGTCACCAAGAGAGAAAGGGAAGCAAGGGGAGAAAACATCCTTCTCAGGCCGTCATCACAGATACTGGAGAGACTGCTGCCCGGCACAATGGGCTGTGTGTCCATCAGAGGGCCGCTCCCCTCACAAGGACTGGGGGAGACAGCAGGTCAGCCTGCTCTGGCCGCAGCCTGCGGCAGAGCCTGAGGTCTGGGGGAACCCACCCCAGCCCAATCCCAGAGACACACAGTGCAGGCCCAGCCAGAAAGAGAAGCTCTCGGATGTGGAGGACCAGGAACAGGGAGGCGGCTGCACACATCCCAAAGGTTAAAGGACCAAACCGGACGGGCATCCTCACCGGACAAGCATCAGGGCCTCGTGTTTAAAATGCTATGGAAAGGAAAGCCCTCAGGTGCCCACCACGCATGTGGCTGCCACACTGGCTGCCCGGCTCATCTCCTAGTAGTCCAGCGGGTTTGCAAGCTGGGCCCAAAGAAAGCCCAATACCGAAGGCGCGGGACGTGAGGAGGTGGCTGGCACAGCAGGAGAGCGTGGTCCATGGCAGTCGCCCGGGAGCCCGCCTTTGCTGCACTGATGCGTTTTATTTATTTCCGTCCGTTCCCCCAGCCATCCTCCTGGTTGGCAGGGTTATTTCGGCATCCTCTGACGACAGTGTAGGAACTTGTTTTTAACCATGAAAAACAGAGCTTGCAACGAACAATGGCTTCTAAAATTGTTTCAGTTCTGACCGTTTAGGGAAGAATTAACGCCTTAGCAGAGACATAAAGATTCTCATTTTCCCGTCTTCACTACAAGCCGATGCCAGCCTCAACTGACCCTGGACAATGGGGACAACCAGACGGCTCCCCAGAGACACCGTGGAGCTCACGGGCCAGAGCAGAGGCCAGGCCAGGCGGTGTCATCTCCCAGAGGCTGAGCCGAGCACAGGCGGGAGACTGCAAACGTGGCCCGCCACTGGAAGGTGGTGCTGATGCACTTGCAGGACGTGGGTGGACACACTTACAGCCGGCAGGAAGATAGCCTGCATGTGGGTCAGGCTTCAGAGCTGCCCCCCAACCTCCGCCAGCCCTGAGGGTCCTGCCGAGCCCAGAGCCAGCGAGGGGACAGTTCCCGCTTCTGGAAATCCTCGATGTCTGGGAGCTGATAAGGACGCATATTCCCACTCTCAGGTTAATTTTCCACCAAATTAGCTACATTGCATGCCCTTGAAACGTTCTTTCTAGATGACTGTTTTAATTAGCATAAATGGCTGTGCCTCACCTTGTGACCGACGGATGTGTGGTCCTGCTCCACGAGGGTGGATGCCACAAATCTGTGCAGAAGATAATGAAGCCTGTGGGTTCAGTTTTTACAAACCTGGTCTGATCCAGAAACTTTCTGGACAGAACCTGATGGGGACGCACCGCACATTCCACATCTGGGGGAATCCCATGAAAGTAAATATTTAAAGCCATTTCTCACAACTGCCCTTAACGAGACCCAAATGGGAGCTGAGGGCAAATGTGACAAATAGCATGTGGCTGGTGTCGTCCACCCAACCTGCTCGGCCCCCAAAGTCGGAAATCTGCAGGAGAAGGCTCCAGGATGTTTCCTTATGAGGACGCGGGGCCTGCCCGGGATTTCTGTCAGTCCTCGCAGGAAGCTGCCGTGGGTTTAGGCCGACACAGCAGCTGAGAGCGAGTATCCCCCGGAAGTACTTGTCTTCCCTGGGGCTTCGCTGGGTGCAGTGCTGGAATCAGCCCTGCCCTGTGCTACCTTCCAGAAGCTTCCTGCCTGGGTCCCACCAACAAGGGCGAGGCTGTGGTGACCTCCAGGGTGCGGCCCTGGTGACTGGCCTGGGGTCTCAGCTCCTCTCGGCAGGGCTCTGCCCGCTGGTGCTGCTGGCTGGGAGGCTCCGGGGGCCGGCACAGAGACGGAGTCACCGGCCCATTAGGCATGAAGTGCCAACACCTCCCCCCCAAACGGCATCTGCCTCAGCATTTACCTGAGGCCCCCCCCCGGCAGGCTTGACCCCCGTGTGGGACACCCAACCCCGTCTGTGTGCAAACCATGTTTGCCGCTCTGACACGAAGCGGGCCGTGCCCTCATAGGACTCCGGCCCACACAGGTCAGTGGGGGGCTTCCCGAGGATGGACAGCTAAGCCACGGTGCAGCCTTCAGCTCAGAGCTTGGACCCCAGCTGAGACCCGACGTCTCCTTAGAGATAAAGTGGAACAGTCCTGAGGACGGCGCGAGACCACCCCACCCCTGCTGCTCCCCAGTTGTTCCCAGAGTGACAGGAGGGGCTGGGGCACCCAGGGCTCCCAGCTGCAGAGACCTGAATTCGAGCCTGCCTGCTCCAAGACTGGGGCTGGGACGCCGGCACGAGGCAGCCTGAGGAAGCCTTGGTGCTCATTCCCTGCTTCCCTTCCGAAGGCCCCAGTGTGCACAGGGGGACCCAGCGCAGACCCTGTGGCCTTTGGCCGTGCGGAGAGGTGGGTGGAGATCGGCGCCCCGGCCCTGGGAGCTCCGCCTGACCACCGCCACCCCGCGCCTCCTCCAAATGGCGGGTCCCTACCGCCTACATTGGGGTGTCAGGATACCCTTCTGCTCTCTCTTGTCGTCCTGTCCCCACACACCTGGGGTCTGGTCCTCTGGGGCTGGCTGGCTGTGGCTCAGGTCTAAACACTCCCACCCGTGCTCTGCTCACCCTGTCTGTCCAGCCAGTGAGTCCTGGGGCCGGGGCGCCACCTACTCATGATCTTCCTCCTCCTTCTCGCAGAGCCCGAGACAGGAGGCTGGGTGAAGGAAGAAAGAGGGGAATGTGAACCATGGTGGAGGAAGTCCCCCACCTCGCCTGTTCCGGGGTTTGGGGCAGGCCTTGGCCGCTGCTGGAGCAACAGAGGACTTTGGTACAGAACCCCTGGGGCAGCCAGGAGGGTGCGCTGTGTCCAAAACAACTCCCCAGGTGGCCCCCAGAGAGAAGCGGGCAAACAGCCGGGACGTCTTGGAGGGGAGTGCTCAGCTACAGTCGAGGCCCCCGGAATAACCCTGTCCCTGGAGGGAGCACAGTCGCCCTCCCTAGGGAGGTCAGAGGAGCAGGTTGGCAGAGACGCAGTTTCACCGCAGGAGGAGAGTCAGCCTCCCACCAACGGCCACGATCGACTCAACTGTTTTACTATCCAGACACCAGTCCTCCTGGTCTCAGGAAGTCCCTTTCTGTCCAAGCTTTTCTTTTTTTTATTTTTATTTTTATTTATTTTGTGTGTGTGTGAGGAAGACCAGCCCTGGGCTAACATCCCTGCCCGTCTTCCTCTACTTTATATGGGACGCTGCCACAGCATGGCTGACAAGCAGTGCGTCGGCAGGAGCCCGGGATCCAAACCCGCGAACCCCGGGCCGCCAAGCCCGAACCAAACCGCTGCGCCCTGGGCCAGCCCCTGTCCAAGCTTTTCTAAGCTTCAACCCCCACCTCAGGTGCCATCAGGAGAGCAGCTCCCTTTGTGCCACCAGCCCTGGACCCTCTGTGATCTCAGGTGACCCCACCAAGCCCTCTCAGGGCCAAGACCTCCCTCAAAGGATGCCGTTGCTGAGAGGGGTGCAGGGGCCAGGCTTCCCTCCCCCAGGGCTCTGTGACAAATGAAGCCCACTGGCCGGGCAGGTGACAGGTGTCACATAGGGGCTGGAGATGGAGTCAAAGACCCACAAACCAACTAGAGCGATAGGCACCTGGGGATCTCTGTGCCCCCATCCCCACTTCCCAGGATTCTCTAGGCACAGCCTGGAGTTCGACCTGACTCTGGGCCGTGGCTCTACCAAGTGAGCCCAGAGAGAGTGTGTTCCCAAGGGGCGGCTGAAGACGAGGAGTGACCGTCATCCTCTGGTCCGTGCTGCTGCGGCCGCCATCAAGTCAAGGACATCCCGAGGCTCTGTCGAGCCAGCACACGCAGCAGCCAGGCCGCTCATCTGCCCATAAAAGCTGGCGCTGAGAACCAGGCCAGTGTGGGATGTACTGACGTCAACACTGCTTACAGCGGGGACCCCAGTGAGGGAAAGAGCTGGAACAGAGAGGCTCCAGGGGGCGCGTGTCTGCCACGTGTGCACACGCCCGTTCCCCCATACACCTGGAGGGGCCAGGAGTTTCCATCGCCCTGGCCAAGATCACACTCATCCTCTGAGGAGACGAACACCCCTCCCACGAGGAGCGGCCCTTCCCTGCAGTGGGACCCCAGGGCACCATGCCAGCTGCTGGCCTCCCTCCTGCCCGGGCTGACCCAAGCAGCACTGAAGGGGCCTTCACCAGCCTTTGTGGCCTCCTCATCCAGAAGGCCACCTCCGTAGGGGAGAGGAGCAAAACAAGGGGCAGGCGCTCACACAACCTTCCCGTCCCCAACTCCACCTGCTCTGTTGTCACTGGAGCAGGTCAAGCATGCAAGGCCCACTCCAGGGAGAAGGGACAGTGGCTTGGTGTCCCTGAGGTGAAGGAATATGGAGCCTCTGCAATCGACCCACCAGTGAGGCACCGTCGACCAGCCACGCTGACCACAACAGCCACTGTGGGCTCAGAGAGGGGTCCACACTGAGGACTGGGACGGAATTGTTGTGGGGAGGGGTGTGTGCTAGGCCCTGGTCGGTGTGCCTGAGCACAGTCATGTGCACATGCATGTGTGCACACACATGCACACACAGAGCACAGGTCCACAGACACGTGTGCACACATCCATTTGTGCAACCACTCATGCAGAACATGCAGTGCACACACATGTTCACACGTGTGAACATGCACATACACATGCATTCATATGTGCACAGAGCACAAAACACTCACAGACTTGCACATGTGCGCACATACATGTGAACACACACTTGCACCCAGACACACTCACACAGAGCACACACGTGCATGCACACACACGCTGTCACACACAGGGCAGGTGGTGGTCGGGCAGTGACACCCCCTTTGGAGCGCAGACCCTCCTCTCCTCCAGCAGAGCCCCCTCTTTCTGAAGCTATGTCTCACTCGGCTTCCCTCTGGCCCACCAGATCCCCAGGGCGGGGTTTGGAGGTGCCGCCCGAGCCACAGCCCCCCGGGAGGGAGGGCAGTCAACTCTGTGCTTCAGCTGGGTTCACAGATCTCAACATGCTCTGCAGGCACTTGCTCCCAACCGCGCTGCAGCCACAATTAAAGGGTTTCAGCCCCATTCCCAACGCGTCACGAGAAGTCTCAATGTGAACACGGGCAGCGTTTCCGGGGCCACACTGCCTCCTCCCTTCTCCTTCTTGCATTTTTTTTTTCTTTCTTCAGCAGATGAATTCCTTGAACTGGAAAGAAGGTCACAGGAATATTTTGTCTTCCTTCTAGTTAAGATGTCAGATTAACCACAGGGGGAGGGGAAACTTCAAAAAGGAAATGACGAGGAGGTGGGGCCAAAGTGTCCCCATCTGAGAACACAGGGACGCAGCGGCACCCGCTGCCAGGGGCCCCTCAACCTGCTGCAAGGCTCTGAGTTCCGGCTCAGACCAACAGGCCAGGTGCTGCCTCCGCAGAGGTCTGAGGGGTAGGGGTGGGGTTATTGTTCCCCTGTGTGTGAATGAATGAATGAGTGAGTGAGTGAATGAATGAATGAGGGAGCGACTGCATAAGCAAGTGAGTGACTGAGCGAAGGTGTGAATGAGTGAATGAACAGGACAATGAGTGGGTGAGGGCCTGGGGTCCTGGTGGGGGCCCCGAGACCCTGTCCCTCCACCCTGGCTAAAGACAAATGCCCCAAACGGGCGAGGGTCACATGGGTTGTAGAGGTGGACATGCCAGCTAATGGCTGTCACCTGCTTACTGCTCTCCACAGGGCACTGGCCTCCGGCCGTTGGGGGGGACATGGAGACCCCAAAATGTAGGGTCTACATCCAGTGAGGTCCTCCCACCGCCCCCGCCCCACTGAGTGGCTGGCACACCGCTGCCCTCTGCTGGCCATGTAGTCCCACTGCACTCCTGGCGGGGGGCAGGGAGAGGGAGGGGACCACTGGCAAATTGGGACACTGGTGTCAGCTCCAGTCAGCCGCAACTGAGCCGGTTGCCATGGTGACGGGAGGGTGGGGGTGAAGGGGCTGCTGCGAGGGCCTCTTGGAAAGCAGGGAATACGCTGTCCTCCTTCCCCGGAGCCAAATTCCTCACACTCTGCCTCCCTGGCGAAGCCCAGGTGACCACCCAGGCCCAGGGACAGGGAAGGTTCGGGGAGGGGTCTGGGCCCCCATTGCCCAGGCACCGTGTGCCTGGCTCTGCTCAGGATGTGGTCAGCAGAACTGCTCCATCCCCCTCACCTGGCCAGTACCCCCCAAACCCTCTCTCAGGCCACATTCCTTCCAGATGGACCAAGAGGACCCTCGGTCAGTCACCTGGGGGGGGTCACTTGGGGCTCCCCTGTCTGGTCACGAAGTAGTCGGTGGGCTCAGCCACAAGCAGATGCTGGGGAAGCCCAACACGGAGCGGGGACCCTGAGGTCTCCCCCAAAGCCAGGCACCCCAGCCTTTTCCTGAGGCTGCTGTGCACGGCACCATTGAGGAGGGTGGCCGCTGACCTGGCCTGGATGGGCACGGGCTGCAGTGCTGTTTGAAGCCAAGACGTCATTGGTATGCAGCTCACAGCGCCGGGGAGGGGCGCCACCGCCGTGCTCTGGGCCAGGCTGTAGGCTTCCGGGGCAGCACTGGCCATCATACCCGCCCGTCCCCTAGCAGGAGTAGGCAGCTGAGCTTGGAGCTGGGTCCAGGAGGGCCAAGGAAGCCCCAAACCAGTGGGGCTGGTGGGGACTCCCCCTCGAGCATCAGCATCCCCCAGCTGTTCCTTCCACGTGAGACAGCTCCTAGCTCTCCAGTTATGACTTTACCTAAACAAATGAGAGTCGCAGGCTCTAAATAAAGTTATTTGTCTATGTAAATTAATATATCATATTCTCTCCTGAAATAGAATTATTTGTCTCTGGAGGAATCATGTTAAAGACTGACATAGGATATAACTGTGTTCATTTGCATATGCAGATATGTCTAATTATTCTACTCGCAATTAAAGGCTTGTGTGTCAGCAAATGAGACTAATTAGATACATTTATCTATGATAATCAGCTTTTTACAAACAAAATAGATCCCCCTTAGTTTCGCAGGGATGTTGGACAAGTGAGGGAAGAGTCTGCTTGGAGGGGATGGGGGAGAGCGGGGCTGACCCCTGGAGGGGGGTCACTCTCCTACCAGGACTGGAGCATCAGGCCCACCCCACTCAGCTGTTCCGGGCCCAGATCAGCAGAAGCAGGTGGTGGAGGAGGGGAGTCCCAAGCCCCCAGGAGGGCGGACAGGCAGAATCAGAAAGTGGAGCTTCCAGGCCCTGCAAAGGCCATGGGGGCCAAGGGGGGGTCTCTGGGTCAACGAAGGTCCAGGGGAGAAATCCAGAGAGACGCGGGGTCCAGGGAGGGGCTTCTGTCCTCTGGAAAGAAAAGGCAGGTGCGTATCCCAGGGAGGGGCGTGGAGGGGCGAGCCTGCAGGGACTTTGGGGCCAGGAGCCTCATGCTGGGTAGTGTTGCAGACCCTGGCTTTGATCCCCGAGATCTTTCTGGACCTCAGGGATGGTTCCTTTCGAGGGCCAACAAAACGGCCTGCAACGCTGCGTTCAAAGACCCCCAGGCCCCCTGCTCCAGCCCTGCATCATGGGTGGGGGTAACATTACAGTGAGCCACCTGACCAGCATCATTACAGGGCGCAAGAGTGACTGTGTCTGCCCTGTCCGACCTGCAATCATAGTCACTACGCTGCCCCACCCCCACCCGCTTGGCCCTCCAGACTCCCAACCCCACCCCCCACCCCTACCTCCCCCCAGACTCCCACTCACCCACCCACCCCCAGCTCCCACTCACCCCTCCCAGCCACCCCGCCTCCAGGTCCGCTCCGGGCCTTGGACACTCTGCCTCCTCTTATCCCCAGGCCTTCACAATGCCGTTCCCTCTGCCTGAAATACTCTTCCCCACCTGCCCTCACTCCTCATGAAGATAGTAACACAGACCTCATGCAGCCTTGAGCCCCCCAAACTGCAGCCCATCCATGTCCTTGGTGCCACTGTCCACAATTTGTCATTATTTGTGGACCTTGCAAATAGATAAACTGCCTGGTGAATAGAACAAATCAACGTGCTGCCCCCAGCACAAGCCCCCGCCCCTGGTACACTCCCACTGGTACAGAGGGTTCTGTGCACATCCCAGCCCAGACCTCCTCCTCTTGGGCGTGGAGGGCTGGGTGGCAGGAAGGGAAGGAAGAAAGGAAAGGAGGGAGGGATGAGAGAGAGGAGGGAGGGAGGGAGGGAAGGAGGGAGAACACCAGCGGGCTTCCTGCTCTTCCAGGGGCTGCAGGAGGGGCTGCCTGCCTGGGGTCTCAGAGGGGCAGACCCTGGCCGGCTCCCCAGGTTCAGCTCTGGGACACGGGGCCCTTCTCCCCTCAGGGCACCTCTCACGCAGCCTCCCCCACCTGCCTTTTGCCACCACCTCCACCCGAGCTGCACCCCCAGCCCCAGGTCTGTAGGGGACACGAGGGCCTGGGCTTCTCACCCTTCAGGGGCCACAGAGGGGTTGAGCCCCAGTTGCCCACCCCTCTGCTGCCTCTCCTCCTCTGCTGTCCCCCAGCCAGGACCACTGCCTGTTTTAACTCCTCGGCCCACAAACCTCCCAGGTTGGCCCAGAGCTCTTGAGCTGAGGCCTCTGTGTGGGAGCTTGTGCCTCGCTGGGACGTGGCCAAACCGTCCACAGACCGTCCACAGACCGTCCACATCCGCATCTCGAGGCAGGACTGTCCGTGCCCGCTCACCCCTGGCACTCACGACTCCTGGGAGTTCAGGCATGGGGGCAGCCATGCCAGGCCCTGTGAGACCACTCTGGGCACCTCCCAGCTGTCTGCCCCTGCTGACCCGCTCGATGACCACACGTTCACCGGCTTCCCCCGCTCACTCCCCACCCGCCTCCTGGCATTCCAGGGGTCACCTCCAAAATAAACGGCTTGTCCTCCTGTGGTGGGCTGACCAGTGGCCCCCCAAAATATGCCCACCAGACCTCAGGACATGACCCAATTTGGAATAAGGGTCTTTGCAGGTGGAATTACGGTAAAGATCTGCAGGTGAGACCACCCTGGGTGCCGGCTTCCGTCTAAGACAGAGAAAAGCAGGCCCAGGCGCAGAAAAAAAGGCCACGTGATGACAGAGAGAGATCGGGGTGAGGTGTCTACAGGCCAAGGACACCGAGGGCGGCTGGCAGCACCAGGAGCTGGGGACGTGCTGACCCCCCTCAGGTCTCCAGGAAGACCCAGTCTGCCGATGCCCTGACTTCCGACTCCAGGCCTCCAGAACTGAGGGAATAAACGTCCGTTGTTCTGAGACACCCGATGTGACGTCGTTCGTTACAACAGCTCTGACACACCTCCACTCTGGTCTCGGCATCCACTTCTAGGGGAGCCCAGCCTAAGACCGTTGTGGGTTTTTAGGTTAAATTAATGAATTGATTTAAATACCTCTTTTAGCCTTGGACCTGAGCAAAAATATCTGTGAAATCATAAGCTTGATACGCTAGTTTAATTTTTCCAAATACACACTCAAAATAGACACCATGAGATTGAAAATGTTCATCGAGGCTCCGGCCTCCTGAACTCGCCCCCTGCCACCGGCGACGGCGGCCCCTTCTCGAGAGGCGGCTCCTTCTGCGCTTGCTGCAGGTGGGGAGGGCCCCGCTTCAGAAGGACCCACCGCAGAATCCCTTTCAGCAGTGGGTTTCTCTAGAGAATCCAGAGCAGATGAATTCCTGAAAGCACATCGTGACACAACTCTGCGGGACTTGAGCCCTACCGAGCCGGCCCGGCCATGTTGCAGAGACTCGGGGACGTGGTCTCTGCTGGGACGTGGCAAACAGGCAGGACCAGTGGTGACCCGGAGAAGGACAAAGACAGTCAAGGCCAAGGGGGTGCCAGACAGAGGAGCAGGCACTTTGGGCCCCCCCACCGAGGTGGAATGGGGCAGGCGGGGATGGAGGTGTCACCCCACTCCATGGCTGGAGAAGCAGAGGACTTGCATTTCCAGGGGCCCAGCTAAGCACCCCCAAGTGCTGCTATATCAGGGTGGTGAGTCCATGCTTGCCGGGGTGGGGGGAGGAACCAGGGGAGCATGGACCACCATGTGGGGGGACACCCCAGGTCCTACCCACTCGATCCCATGGCATGAGTGTCCTTGGTGGCATTGCCCTGGCTGACAGGGGCTCTGGCCTGCATGGTCACAGGAGTTACCCCCCAAGCCTCAGACGGCAGCAGTGGCCTGAGATGGGGGTGCAAAGCCCGCCCCCGGCCTCAAGGCAGGACAACCCTGGTGCAGTTCATGCTCCAGAGCCCAGAGCTGCCCTGGGATCAGGCTGAGCCTGCACCTTCCCGAGACCCCTCCTGGGGCCCTCCTTCTCCTGCTTCCCTCCCTCCAGACAGGTGCCCCTGAGTCACCTCCAGGCTCAGCTTCTAGGGAATCCTCCTGAGATGCTCTCAGACCTCTCCCACCTTACTCTGGTCCGGCCACACTGGGCCAGAAAGGAGAGCCCACATGCCAAGCGTTTCCACAGGCCCTGGTTCCAGATAGAGGGAGCAGCAGGTGCCCCCGCTACTCTGATGAGCAGGGCCTGTCGGGTCTCAGCTCAAAGCCCATGCCCTCAGAGAGCCCCGACCCTCCTCACCACGGCCCTCTCCCATGTCTGTCTTCCTCTTGCGTGCCTGCCATGTGCCAGGCCCCAGTGGGGACTCCGATGCCTATGAACACGGTAAATAAATAAAACAGGGCATGGGGCGGGAGAGCTGCCCTTTGGACCTGCGTCCAGGCGTGACAAGGAGCAGCCCGGCTCAGGCTCTGCAAGGCCACGTCCAGCCACGGGTGTGGCGTCCATGCAGGGAGTGGGGCCATCGCCACTTGCAGGGTCCCTGAGAATCGAGAGACTTCACAGCGTTGACACCGAGAAATGAAATAAGCACTCACTTCCTTCCCCTTCCAGACTCCTCTTCATAGCGATCCATTTTGGGGCCAAAAACCTTTATTTGGAAAAGACATAACACCCAATTTTCTCAGCTGAGCAGCTTTTTAAGCAGCATGTTATTATCGCGAGTCGTGTCCAGGGTGGATACTGTGATGAGGGAAGTGTGACCTTCGAATCATCCTGCCCGAACCCTGAAGGTGTCTCCTCCCTCTGCCCGTGGGAGGATGGAGGAGAGAAAGCCCAGGGGAGCCGGTGAGGGAGGGAGGGAGGGAGAGCAGGGACAGGGCGGGGAGAGGATGGTGTGCAGGGGGACATACAGGCAGGGCCTCGGCGAATGGAGCCCACCCATCCACGGGGACGGCCCCACGTGGTCCAGTCTCTTTGCAAAGTGCCCAGGCTCGAAGCTCGGCTGAGGCTGCTGCGGATTCCGTGCTGCCTCAGCACATCCCTCTGGAGTTGATGGAAATCTAATTAGGCAGGCCGTCTGGCACCAAACGTCCTCATTTCCCCAATGCTCGAGGGATGTGAGTGTCTCTTTGCTGCTGTGGCTATCCGTCCACCTGGCCTTTGCACCATTCTTGTTTTCCAAGTTGACCTGCAGCTGTGTCAAAGGCGATGCCTCGCGGAAACCCTAATTGTTTTCAGAACCTCTAATTAGGCCCCACGACACGAAAGGCCCTGAAATATCACCAGCGTGTTAAGGAAAAGCAGGACATGAGAGCAGGGCAGAGCCCTCCCGTGCAGCCACCAGAGAGTCCCCACCGGGGTGAGGGGGCCACTGCCTCCCCTGCGGGGAGAGACCCTCATGGACCTCCCTGCTTCCCCACTTCGCAGGGTCCAAGACACGGGAAAAGGGCTTCTGTTCAGACGGACTCACTGCCCAGCACCAATGAGCCCTGAAGAAAAGAAACAGGCCCCGGGCCCAGAAGAAGGGCCGCAGCAGCCCTGGGGCCTGGCCTCAGTGGACATCTCCGGCTCCCTTTCTCTGGCTTCTGGGGGGATCTGGCCAAGGGGGCCCTCCCCAAGTTTGGGGACCTCAGAAGCCCACGGCTCCTCTAACTGCTCCGTCCTGTGCCCGTCGGCGCTGGGCAGCTGCACACCTGCCCCCATGAGAGCCCTTTACACCGCGCTCCCACTCGTCCCTCTGAGGCCCACCTCCTACGGGCACAGCTGGTTTGTTCGTGAAATCCTTCTGTCACAAATATTTTTTGAGCCCCTGCTGTGTGGGGGTCAGTGTTCAAGCACGAGAGACACAGTGGAGGGTAAAGCAGGGTACCCGGGGCCCCCAGGGGACGTCTGTGAGGGCCGGGCTCCTGCTGGCACGTGGGGCTCCCCTGGAGCCGGGGACGGGGGGCAGTCAGCTCGGGCAGCGTGGTCAGGGATGGCCTCCTGAGAAGGTGGCACTTGGAGGCTGTGAGGGAGCCAGCCTTTGGCTGTCAGGGAGTGGAGACCCTGGGCAGAGGGGAGCACGGAGTGGGGGACAGGGGGCAGAGGGAGGAGGCCCCCACTGGCGCAGGATGTAGGGCCACTGCACAGAAAAACGTGGCCTCTGGGGCTGAGCAAGATGAGGACCCATAAGCAGGACTTCCTGCAGGAGAGGGACCCCTCTGAATTCCATTTCAGAGGGACCTTGGGCTACGTAGGCAGACAGGGACGGGAGACATCTGGCAGGGCGGCAGTGTTTCCGGTGGGAGGTGTTGGGCAGGGACAGGGCCCAGTGTGCAGTGAGGCAGACAGGGTGGGCGTGGAGCATCCCACTAGGACAGCTCCCTGCTCCGCGGAGGAGATGGGGAAAGCGCCTGGTGAGCCCACCTTCCGGAAGTCGCCCAAGCCCAGGACACAGGGGCAAGGAGGGCAGGTTTCTCTGAGGCAACTAACTTCAAAGACGCTCTCCCCTGATGTGGATCGCGGCTGTTTCAGTAAACCATCTCGCCTGCTTTTCCTCTTATTTATATCTGACCTCGTTATTTCCAGCAATTCACAATACATAAAAGTCAGCACCCCCCAAAAGGCTTGGGCTGACACCCACCCTCTGGTGAAAGTCCCCTCATAACCAAGAGCCTGCAACCATAAAGAAGCACGCGCCGTGTGCAGGACCCCAGAGCCCTCTCCGTCCCTGCTCTGTGACCGGGGCCGAGTGTCTCCCCTCCCTGACAGCACATCTCCAGTCACACAGACGGCGTCGAGTCGGCATGGCGGGCAGGGTGCAGGGCACTAACTGCAGCGCCCAGCACCCACGGCCGACCCAGACAGATCAACGGGCCCAGCTCACGGGAGCGCCACCTGCCGAGGCACATGCAGGAAGGGCCTGGCCTGCCTCCTCCGCACCCCGCTCGGCCCGTCATCACAAGTCGACTGTGGGCCACAGGCCCTTGTGAGATGCGGGCTTCCTGCCCGCACATGTGTCACACACACGTGAGCACACACATGCACAACACACTCACACACACAGACACGTGCACGCACACGCACGCCACTCTCTCATTCACAGGTCCAGCAGCCCCGCCCGGCTATGGTAGCTTGACTGAGGTGTGCCCCCCAACCTGGACACCTGGACACCTAGACACCGGATCCCACGGCCCTCCCCCTCCGTGAGACGTTGCCCCGCAGCTGTCCCCTCAGTGCTCCCTCTGCCCGGGACCCTCCCAGCAACCAATCCCCCAGCCCCCGTGGCCCCCCAGCTGCTGCATCATTCTTTTGCTTCTCGTAAGAGCCGCTGTTCCTCACCTCCCAACCCCACTGCCACCCGGCCCCACCACAGCTCTGACCCCGCACTGCACGGGCTCCTGCTGAGAGGCAGCCACGGTCAGGAGCTCAGGCTCTGGGGCCCAGCATGTGGGCTGGAGTTCTGGCCTCTGCAGCTTGAGCCGGGTGACCTCAAGCCTGACTTTAGGGTCGTCATGCAGAGCTGGGGGGAGGCGTATGGCCCGCAGGCTTCCTGTCCCTTCCAGCTGACCGCGCTCTGCCCCAAGGGCCTGCCACACATTGTCCCTTTCCTCCAGCTTCTTGGACACTGCCCGCTTCTGTGGCCGCTTGCCGCAGCCCCGGGGCACCTCTAGGCAAGGGGAGTGGAGCCCGTGGGTAAATGCTCCTGCTTCCTGTGCTGGGACAGACAATTCTGGAAGCTGCTCTGTGTGTTCCTCAGGGGCCCCACTGCCCCATTTGCCGACCTCCATAATTTCAGCTTTTTCCTGCCTCACTCTCCGGCGTTTCCTCCCAGAGGGGCCTCCTCACACGAGCCCCAGCCTCAGAACTCAGCTCGGGCACACTTCTCCGGGTGAGCACCGCTGGGTCAGCAGGGAGGGGCCTCCAGCCACGTCATTTGACCTCCGCTCACCGAGGCCACTGCTCTGGAGGGCGGGTACGCTTCCTGCAACCACGAGCTCAGGACACTTGCTGACGGGCCTCTAGTCCCACCCAGCTCCCGGGCCCCAGACACTGCAGCCCAGCCAGGCCCTCTCCAGGACAAGGGGTGAGTTCCTGGACCACCGTCCAAGCCCAGACAGGGGGTCCAGGTCTCTACCCGGAGCCTGCGGCTGGCCCTGTGCTCAGCTTTCTCCCAGAATAGTCCTCAGGGGCCCGCTGGGGAAAGCACAATTGTCCAAAACAGGTGAGTCAGACTGCTAACGTTCCGTAGCCCAGGCCAAGTCAGAGAGGGCAGTAGTGGGGGACTCAGCAGGCCAGGGCTGTCCCAATCCTGCATAGAAATGTCTGGCCCCTGACCAACTCCAGGGTGGTGACCCCTGTGGAACTTCCTGCTCGAGGAGAGTGTCTTTGCTCCCTTGGGCCTTGGGCAGTGCTGGTGTCCACATTAACAGGATTCACGGTGGGGCCTGGACACGCAGGTGCAGCCCTGCACAGGAGGGGCAGGAGGCCGTGTATCTAAGGTCAGCCGTGCGGGCTCCACGCCCACACCGCCGAGCCCCAGAGAACCGTGGGCACCCCAACTCGGGAGCTTCCCTGTTGGCAACACCCTGCATGTTCACACATCACTGCTGGGAGAAATGGGCCATGTTCATGCAGCTCCATGGAGGGAGGACTCCCAGAGGCGCTCCGGGAGGAGTAGGGAAGGGAGAGGGCTCCTCGCTCTGCAGAGAATGGAGACAGAAGTGGGGTGTGGGAATCAACTTTGCGAATGAGACTGGAATAAAATTCTGGAGTTCTGAGAAGACTCACAGCTTAGAGGAACCCCATCCTAAATCCTGCTCCTGGTGAGTGTGCACGGCCTCAGGGCAGCGCCCGGGAGCTGGGGGCTGCCTCCCCTCAGGTGCCCACACACATCCCAAGCACCATTTCCTCTGGGATCCACGCCTTGCAATCAACTGAGTTAATATGTTACCCCTAAATAAGATAATTACATTATTACTTTCTGATGCTGCAATCACAGATTTTTATGTTTTGATGCTAAATTTGGCAAAACTTTAAATGAGAGTAATTAAATAATTAACTGCAAGATGGCAAGCTAGCAAACAAATTCCCTCTCCCTCTGACATGCCCAGCCAGCGTCACCTGTGTGGAAAATGGGCAGAGAGCAAGCGTGTGCAACCACAGAGCTGGTGCCAGGAGATGCACTGCCCGGTGCCCAGCCTGGGCCTCTGCCCTTCACTCTAGATCGACTGTCCCCACAATTGCTCAGCAACCAGAGATCTTGTCTTAGGATCATGGCCTGGTGGTATCCATGCGTCTGGCATGGAAGGAGGGGAGCTTGACATGACCCGTGCTTCGAGGCATCCTCATCTCTTCTGGAAGCATTGCTGCTGGGAGAGCAGTGGGCTTGCTGATGTTTCTGCTGGACATCTGCCTCTTACAGAGCTGTCCACGCAAACCAAGTGCATTTGTCCCTACAGTGGCTGGGAGTGCAGCAGGACGAAGGAGCAGGGTAGGTTCAACACAAGGTGACACCTGTGGCCACCACACCTTCCCCTCAGATCTGATTCCTAATCCTCCTCCTTCTTCCCCAAAAATGCAACGGCTCTGAGCACCAAATCGCAGGTGCGCACGTGACCGCATTCTGGAGTTTGTGGCTATTTGAGGAGCATTCAGTTTCCAGGTTAACGTGGCACACAGAGATATTTAAGACCTGAATGTTCAAGAAAGCAACATTTATAGAGTGTGTACACCGGCTGTGGCCTCATTTCTCTCCGGGTGAATTCCCCATCAAGGTTGGATGTCAGCAAGAAAAGCCAGAGGGCTTTGAGCAGGATCCTATTTCCTTTATTTCCAGGTGGGGGTGTTGGTGAACCCTCTCACGTCTGCGGCGTCTGCAGACGTGGGACACCGACCTGCTAAGGTTGTGCAGGCTTGGGGAGAAACACTACAGCCAAGGCTGGTCCCCCTCCCCCCAGGGTTCCTTGGCCACATGTGTGCATCTGCCCCAGGATGTGATCAGCTCCCCGTGTTCGGGGAGGAGAGAGCCTGTCACTCCTCTGTGAGGTGGTGGGAGGTGCAGCCTTACCAAGCAGCCGTCAGCACCACGGACAGTACCCGAGAGCCCTGCCAGGTGGGAGGAGCACGGTCTTTTCAAACACGTCTTATTCTAATTGAACCTGAGGGAACTGTAACAGGATCCTCCAGGGAGGGGGGCTGTCTCTAAATTAAGAGAAACCGCCCTTGTTCCTGGTGCTAGAGGGTCCCTGGGCTCAGCTCCTGCCAGCACGGTGTCCTGAGGCCAAGCGGGAGCCAGCACTCGACGTCCCGGCAGGTAAATTGCTCCAGGTGGGTCAGGTTGGCAGCTCAGACCCTCCACTCAGTGAGCTGTGACTTGCCCAAGACCCCAGCCATGGCCTGCAGCCCAGCCTCCTGCCTTTGGAGTGGGGAAGGCACTGTCATCATTCACTAAATGAGGGTGAGGACATGCCACCCCCACCCACCCACAGATGCTGTCAGGATGCGGGCTGTGCCACGAGGAAGGACCCAACACTGAGGCTGAATGAGACCCCACTGGGCACCCCTGCCTGGCCAGCTCCAGAAAGTCCATGAAAGAGATGCTTCCTCCTGACTGAGAAGCCTTGGGCCGTGTGCTGCCCTGAGCTTCCACACGTCAGGGCCGCAAGCTGCCGAGAGCTCCAGGACAAGAAAAGAGGCCCACCAGATCAGCCTCAAGGGGTCTTGGCAGGTGCCGTTACCATGGCCAGGGGGACATCAACCGAGCTGCACTCTACCCTCCTCTTGTCACTCTCCACGACCCCTCGACTGCTGTGACAGCCCTTCCCAGAGTTTGGACTGAAGGCTGTGCAATGCATGGCCCTTCTCTCGCTCTTCCTTCACCGCCAATCTCTGGGGTCCGTTTTCTCTCCTGGCAGCAAAATCCCCCGTTCAAGAACTTTTAGACAATGAAAATCCACAGAGGGGAAGAGGAGGGGGAACAGAGGGGATCCTCCCCAGGATGTTCAGATGATAAAGAGGTACCTGGGCCTCTTACTCTATTCCAAGTGGAAGCCCCATTGCCCCTTGAACAGTGGGGGGCAGGTGAGGGTTGGGGCCACGATGGGAGGAGACGCCTGCATCAGTCGGTGTCCAGTTGGGAGAGCAGAGACCTTGCCTGAGTGTTTCATTTGGGGACACCAGTGTCAAAAGAGTTGGAAGAGCTGCGAAGCCAAACAAGAGATGGGGACTGCGGGGAGGGGAGGGCAGCCACAGGAAGCCAACACCACCTGAGGGCTGGGGGCAAAGGGACATTGACTCCAGTGATGAATTCGCCTCCTCCAGGCGACCTCACAGCCCCGCAGACGCCAGCCGTCCCGGCTGGGCAGGAGCTCTTGGTGGGGGACACGCCTGGCTCATCTGTACTCAGCTCAGGAAATGCTGCCTGGGGCGTCTGAGGTTAAGAGAGCCGTGGAGAAGGGCCAGAGGGGTGCGCCCAGGGTGCCATCCTGACCCCTTCCCTCCATGTCCTCAGCCTCGTCTTGGTGTCCGGGCCTCCCACTCTCCCCTGCCCATGGAGGAGCAGCGGCTGGAGCCGTCAGGGTCTAGGCTTGGCCCACACGGCCAAGATGGCCTCTGGGGGAAGTGCTGTCTTTTCGGGGTCGTTAGGAAGCCGTGAACATAGAAGTGCTGGCAGCCAGCCGGAAGGAAGCCCTCAAGGGGCACCTCCCAGGTCTAGAGTGACACAGCAGGAGGGCGTGGCCGGGTTTCAGAGCCTGTGTGGTCATTGCCGTGTGGTCTGAATTGGACCTTTTGCTCTTCCACAGATGAAGCCAGGGGCCTGGGGCAGGCCTTTGACCAAGGAGAGGGGCCCAGGAAACACCCCCAGCTCCATACACCCGAATCGCTGCTGCTTCCCAGCTGAGGCTCCCTGCCCGTGTTGGCAGGCAGAGCCCCTTCTCCAGGGACCAGGGCAGCCTGAGGTCACGGTGGGTCTCAGTCCAGCGAGCAGCCTCACATGGCATGTGCACATGTGACTCCTGGTGACCCATGAGCCCACACGCATGTCCTGCTGGAAGGCACACCGTGTCTGCACGTGTTCGGGCCTCTGCCACCCCCACAAGGGGTCTCACTCTGAGGTTGGGGCTGTCAGCCTTTGTCATTCATTGTTCTTTGTTTGTTTGCTCTCATCCCATTTCTAAGTGTGGAATTTTACTCTCAAACCAAAAGATGTTCAAAATAATGCCGGACACAATTGCATAAAATCCAGTACTTCACAGCAAATCGTACCCCAAGCCCTTGTTTTCGGATCTCACTTCTTAGCTGATTTCTGCCCACTGGAGTTTACTGGGCTCCTGACAGACGCACTGCTGCTTCCTGGGCCTGAATGAATATTGTCTCCCTCCCGAGCCCGAGTGTGGGGCTCGTGGCAGAGAGCAGAGGAGGGATCAGACACGCCCATCTGTGGCTCCAGCTTCAGGGCCATCAGTGCCCGGGATGGAGAGAGCTGCTGACCCCACGACGCAAGGACACCACCACCAAAAGAGACATGGGGGCAGATGAAAGTGTTTATTTTGCCTTTTTTTTCCTGCCAATGACCAAATTCAAATGTACAATTTAAAAACTGCATTTGCACTTTCTACCCGCTGCCTTCAATGATTGTGCTGTGATTATTAAATACTTCATAAATAATAATGTGACATTTTCTGATCGCCTGTCTGATTAAGTCACGTTCTTTGCAGCCTGAGACTGGGCAGCTGAGATTGTTGACGACAGGACAATTCCACAGGGTCCTCAGCCCCCTGCTGGCCCCCAGGGACCAGGAGTCTGGGCCCCCAATTAGGTCTAGCACAGATGTAGCCCTCCCCGCATCTGGAGAAGGAGGGAAGCGGCGTTCACCCCACTCTTGGGGCGGGACAGGGGGCTGATCTCACAGCCGTGTGTCCCCAGGAGCCCGTGACCTCCCCAGACGCTCCGTCGCTCTTCCCGACACCCCACCTGCCCGAGCCTGAGAGCCTGAGGACTACCAAAGAGAGAGGGAAGAAAAGCAAGAGCCGTCCCCACACACTCCGAGGGTCACCCTTGCAGACTCGGAACCCTCCCTTTCCCCACCGCCAGGAGCCAGACCTCAGCCACCAGTCAAACACCAGGAGCTCCCGAGCTGAGCAGGAGTGTCCTCCTCAGCCTGTCACCTTCGATCTGAGACCCTGGCCCCCTTCTCCAACCCTGAGATCACTCCCCCAACCCATCGCCCTGACCCCAGGCTCCCACCTCCTTTGTTGCAAGCAAAACCACGACCTCTCCCACAGCCCAATCCCCCAGCAGCTGGCTCCTTGGTGGGAGTCGGTTTCCCTCAGACACTCCTCCTTGGAGAGGAGGGAAAGAGTGTACACCGTGAGCAGAATCACTGGGATGGACCAGCCCTCGAGACACTAAAGAACATCCTAGAGTAATGACGCCTGCAAGTACTGTGCCCTGCTGGGCTGGCTCGGCTGGCAGGTGATGAGGCTGCGCTAAGCGTTATGCAGTGTTATTGGTTCAAGCACTGCTGCCCCCAGCGAGGGCCATGCCACAAACCCTGACATTTGTCAGTATCGACACCAGCTTCCTGGACACCCAGATGGTCACCATCAACACAGGTGTACAGAGGGGGAGGGGCTAAGGGAGGCGCCCGCTGGCAGCTCTAGTGCCGTGCAGTCAACTCTGACTCCTAGCGACCCTGTGCACAGCAGAGTGGAGCCTGCCCGGTCTTTGTGCGCCATGCTCTCCCCTTCTGGCGCTCTGTCACACAATGCTCTGCTGCTATTCACAGGATTTTCACGGTCACCCCCAGAAGTGGGTGGCCAGGTCCTTCTTCCTGGTCTGTTTTAGTCTGGAAGCTCTGCTGAAACCTGTCCACCACGGGCGACCCTGCTGGTATGAAATACCAGTGGCAGAGCTTTCAGCATCACAGCAACACGTGGCCACCACTGTATGACAACCGACAGACCAGTGGTGTGGTCCCTTGACCGGGAAATGAATCTGGGCCACCATGGTGAAAATGCCAGATCTTAACCACTAGACCACCAGGGCTGGCAGCTCCGGGGGAGGCAGGAAATGAAGCCCCAGACATGAGGTGACAGCCGTGGTTACCCGGAGTCACAGCGTGACGCAACTCTGCTCAGTGAAAAATGAAAACGCAGAGGCAGGAAGAGTGCCCGAGAGGCTCTCAGATACAAGCTCTCCTTTCTCCCGCAGTCTCTCTCTCTCTCTCTCGATGTGTCAGGGTGTCTTTTATTTGCTATTTAATGTCATTCTAAGTAAAGAAAAATTAAAATTCCAATTTACTAGCACGAATTTCACCATTCATCTTCATATTGTGCAATACCAGTTTTAAATGGAAATATCAGAGCATTAACTTCTGTGCGGAACCACCAGAAAGCCCGCAGTCGGACTTTGCTGCTCGCACACGTGGATTCTGTCTTCCAGGACAGGGAAAGACCGCACAGCTCATCTGGGTTATTCCACTTCTCGAGACGCGGACGTCCCTCCAGCATCTCTCTCTCCCTTACTGGTGGGTTTGGAAGGGCAACAGGAGAGCAACTCTGGACTCCCTGCCTTTCCCTCCCGTTCCTCGCGTGTCGCTGTTTCAGCGTAAGTGGCTAGTTGGGGAAGTAACAGGAGGAAGACAGCGGGGATGGCTTCTCGGTTGGTTGTGTTTCTTAGAACGTGCTGCCTCCTTTCTGCATCCGACGAAAGTTCTGGTCCAAAGGGAAAGCGCGCCCCTCAGGCTGCCAGCCTACTGGCTGGTCGTGAACGGGACACCCTCAGTGCCTGTCCTCCTTTGGATCTCGCTGGACTCCCACACATGGTGGGCCCCAGAATTCTGTGCTCAGGGGGCATCCTGAACGCTCCACGTGAATGGAAGAAATAACACAAGAAGTGACAGACGCACGTGGTGTCTCCTCCACTCACGCACTTGTCCAGCCTCCCCTGGAATGTCACTTACAAAGCATAGGTTCAAAGATAAAATTGTTAAGAATTTCAAGATTGTGGGGCCGGCCCCAGGCTCTAGTGGTTAAGTTTGGCGCACTCTGCTTTGGCGGCCCAGGGTTCACAGGTTCGGAACCCAAGTGCAGACCTATACCACTCGTCAGCCACGATGTGGTGGCAACCCACATATAAAAAAGTGGAGGAAGACTGGCACAGACGCTAGCTCATGGCGAATCTTCCTCACCAAAAACACCCTCAAAGATTTCAAGACTGCCACAGCAGAACATTAAACGGAGTGCAGGCCCCTCTCAGCGGGGCCCCTGTGACTGCCCAGGTCACAGCCTGTGAGGCTGGCCTTGCCCCCAGGAAAGTGGATGTTACCCCCACATTGGGGAAGGGTCAGGAGCAGGAGGCTGGGCACACCCAAGCCCAGAGTACAGGAAGGTGAGGCCCCTGGGGTGTGAGGAGCCATGAACACACACACACACATGCACACTGGAACACATGTGCACAAACACATATGCGCATGTGCACACTGTTGCACAAACACACAGAGACACACATGCCTACACACATGAACACACGTGGACACTTGAACACACACTGGTGCATGCATGAACACGTGCATAAACACACATGTACAGCCACACCGACACACACAAATACACATGCATGCACACGCACACTGGAACGCAGGTGCACAAACGTGCATGCACAAGGGCACACATGTGAACACATGCATAAACACATGCACACAAGGGTGCACATGCATGCACGTGCATACACAAACACAGGTGCACATGCGTGCACACAGCATCTGAAATCTCACCCTCAGCACCCCCTTTCTGTGGGGTGACTGCCACCTTACCTGAGTCATCTTATAAATACAGATGTCCCCAGGAAGACACAGAGGTCCCTGCTCCCCTAAAGTCCTGCCAGGCCCACCGAGTCCTCTCCCTCCCCATGCCCTCCCAGTTCTATATCCCAAAAGGAAGACTCTGGGCTGCTCCGTGGAGGGCGGAGGGAAGGAGGCTGACGAGGAAGAGCGGAGCCACGTGGAGGACTGGACGGTCCAGAGAGAGGCGCTAACAGGGGCTTCGGTGGAAGCGGGGATTTTATTTCCTCGTCCCCACAGCAGCGCTGTGTCGGGATGCTCCTGGCTCCTTCCCGTGGACAAGGAAAGTGTCGCTCAGGCACAGAGAGCCTCCCCAGGTCGCAGACCGAGCCCCCGAAGCACCCGCTCGACCCTCCTCCACACCAGCGTCTCTGCCCGCCCTGGGTGGACAGCCCCAGAGCCATCAGAGGGAGCAGGAGGGGCCAGCACATCCTGCTTCCTGCCTCAGCCTCCCCAGCCATCGCAGGACCAGTGCTTCCTGACACAAGAGCAGCGCCCCCTTCCCCGGGAGAGAAGCAGAGGTCCCCCCAGACTCAGCAGGGACGGACTCCAGAGGCCACAGCTCTAGGGTGCCCCTGGCCACTCTGCTCAGACCAGCTGGCCCAGGAGCAAACCTGGACCCCTCAACAGGCCTGCCCCCAGCCCTGCCTGGGCCTGCACGGGCTCCACTGCCCACCAGCGCCTCTGAGCAGCCCACGTGGGGAGCCGAGTGCGGTTTACTGAGAGAGCAACAGGCAAGCCAGGCAGCCTCACATCTGACCGCTGCCCCTCGTCCCGGAGTCTCAGTGACGATGCACTGGGCACCCGCCACGAGCCAACACGGGTGGAGGGGTTTATTCTTCAGATCAACCCTGTGGGGCCAGGACTACCGTCCCCACTGAAGAGGGGAGGCTGAGGCTCCTCGAGGGACCACCACCTGCCCAGGTGAACATGGACAGGATGGAGGAGAGGGGCCCGAGCTCAGCTCCAGGCCCCACCTGCCCCGGCCCTGGACACCTGGCTTCTCCCCAGCACAGGTCACAGGGGATTCTTGCTGATCACTGGGGCCCGTGACCCTGGAGATGGCGTGAGCAGGGCCATTGATGCTGGGTGACTTGGCCCTGAGGAGTGCATGCTTCAGTAACTTGACGGGGAGCAGGAGCCATGCCAGAACCTCCTAGAAGGTCTCAGACAGGATCCCGTGATTCAGTCAGCAGGCAGTTGTGCCCACGAGGCTCCACGGGCCGAGGAGTACCTACGCTGGCCCTCGGAAAGCCAGCACTGACCTGCACAGGGTTTGCCTCTGCCGACCAACAAAATGCTCCATGGGGGCCCCGGAGCCTGAGGACCGAATGCTGCAAACGTCACACAGCTCCGGGGCCGGGCCCGTGGTACTCAGCACAGACAGTACTTGATGGTGGATCAGCGACGACAGCCCAGACTCCGACTCTGCTCTGGCGTTCCCTCCACCCGCCATGCAGCCCCCCAGCCTCTGGGGGCCCAACAGCAAGGCCCGGTTGTCCTCTCCAACCCCCATCCTGCTGCCACCCAGCCCACTCCCAACACAGCTGGACACTGGCAGGTTGCGATGTCACCTTAAAAAGAGGAAGAAAACGAAACCGGACGGTGGGGCTTGCTCTGCCTTCAGAGGGAAGCCTGCACTTAATTGACGGTGTAGCTATTTATTTTCTTCCCTCACTGGTCCAGACCATGAAATATTTATCTTTCCTCATTGCGCTTCTGTGCTCAAACAGCCTCAGACCAGCTCCCTGTGGGACCAAAGAGAAAATTGTTAGTCAATAACCTCAAACCAGGGAGCACAGACGACGCAGCCAGCGGCTCCAGTAGAACCTGGTTCCAGGAGGGAGTCTGTGGGAGGTGGGGCCACCCCTAGCAGCCCCAACTCCTGCCCCCGTGGCCCCACCTTCCCAGCCCGGGCGGCCCTATCTCCTGGCCTGGGCAGCCCCATGCACAAAGAGCTCACGGTCGCTCCCTTTGGGGCGCCAGTCCAGGAGGTGCTCAGTGGTTGGAATTTAAAGGCGTCCTGTGGCCCAATTGTCCAGCCCAGGATGGGGGGCTGGACGTGCGTGGTGGGGCAGGGTCAGCATGGTGAGCGGCCACGTAGTCAGGCTAGGCCTACAGAACAAGAGGCGAAAGGCTTGGGGGATCTGAGGCGTTTGGAGCCCCCACCGGAAATGACAGAATCCTCACAGGCAAAGGAACACCCCCATGGAGTCCCACAGGCCCCGTGTCTCCATGTTTATAAGGGCGACAGCCTCTTCTCTTGAACTCACTTCCCCATTCACTCTGAGACTAGAGCTTCTTAAACACACATGTCATTTTTAGAAGGAGGGCGTCCGCCTCCCTAAAGAGATCTCTCCCCTGGACCCGCACATGAGCGGCTTGGGGAGCATCACGTTTTCCGGAAGAGCAGGGCTAGGTGTCATCTCTCCCCTGACCCTCACCCTCCTTGGGGAGGGGGCCTGGTGACAGTGAACCCCACCCCACATCCTGGGACAAGGCTGGAAGGAGCCAGCTCAGGCCTGGCCAGCCCTGCCTGGCCCCTGCATCCACGATGTCCAGCTGAGCTGAGCTCTGCGGCCCTGACCCCCACCAGGCAGGCGTCTGAGTCCCGTGGAAAAGGGGGCGCCCCAGAGCACAGTACTGGGGGAGAAGCTGCGGGAGGTGTGGGGCTGCGAGCTGCGCGTTGGCCTCTGTCCTAACACCCTGCAGGCCTTGGCTCCCACCCAGGGAAACGGTCAGCCAGCCCAAGTGAGTGGGCGGCTCTGGGGGCTTCCAGAGTGTTGGGAGGGAGGAGGGAAAGTGGGTCAGAGGAATGAAGGGTGAGAATGCCGCCTGATCCCAATCCTGAGCCCGATCCCTTCCCGGGCAGAGGACTTTGTCACAAGGAGAGGTGGAAGGGGAAGAAAAACAGAAATTCTGCTCTCAGAAACAGTGCACTTTAATTTCATGCCACATTAGGGCAATCTGGCGGTAGAGCCCCCGGAGAGTGGGTGCGTGTGCGGGCTGCGGGGCACCAGCTAATGCCGTCCTCCCAGGTGCCGGCACCCTCTGCTAATTGTGAACCCGATTCAACGGCGTGGGATTAATTCAATCTATCTCCACGCGCCAGACCGGCAGCTGAATGCCTCACCTCCCGACCTCTCTGTATGTCTCTCTTAAAAGAGGAGAGCATGGCGGACCCGTGGGGAGGGGTCCCACCCGGGGAGGGGTCCCACCCACAACCGCGTGTCAAGAAATTAGGAAAAGCAAAAGAACACGTCTTCCTCTCCCAAAGAAACACCCTCTGCCTCAAAGGGCGAAGGCATAATGAACAATGGTGTCAATTAGCATCGCCAGGCAGTAGCCGATAAATTACCATATTAATAAACTGCTGACTCGCAGAGGCTGCGCTGGGCCCTGGAATTCACCCGGAGGGAATTCCTGGAGGGAGGGGTCTAGCCTGACTAATTTTGGTTTTTTGGTTTTAGGTGAAAATGTTGAGACCGCTCAGAAGACATGTTGTCCAGACAAGGAAGATCGCACGGTTACGATGCCGCTGACTGGAAACGTCGAACCAGCAAATCCAGGGACAGGACGTGGATCAGCGGCTCGTGGGCAGGGGACAGGGGGGTGGTGACTGCTAATGGGGACAGGTTTCCTGCTGGGGTGATGAGAATGTTCCGGAATTAGATAGTGGTGATGGTTGCACAGTGTGTGAATGTGCTGCTTGCCACTGAATTGCACGCTTTGAAATGGGGGAATTGTACGGTGTGTGAATTATGTTTCAATAAAGCTGTTAAAGAATAAACAAAAACCAAGACGTGGGGTGCAGGCAGTGTGAAGTGGGGGCCCCCAGGTCCCCAACGGGCATCGTCCCCGAGCCAGCTGGCGGTCGTCTGTGCGCTGCTTGGGGTGGAGCGCTGTGTAGACAACTTGCATGGGTGGCTGGATTTTTTGCCTGTTGTGTGTTAAAACAGATTCCACAGACATTCTGCTTAGAAGTAGCTGAAGGCAGAAGCTCTGACCAGTTCCCTCTCCTTGACCAGACTCGAATCAGGCCCCTCTGGGTTCCCTTAGGAATAGGCCTCAAGTCCGGGGCTTCTGGGTACTTCCTTGAGTCCAGCTCTAGCAAGAACCCTGCTGTCAGTTTAGCCAGAACCCCCTGCTGGCGTCATGAGCCGGGACCTGGGCATCTATCCTCGTCCGCACTCAGGAGGGTTAGTGGCTTAGTTCTCTGCAGTGACCAGCAGGAAATTCTGAGTAAGTTTCAACAAGGGGCTCTGCACTTTGATTTTGCACTGGGCTCTGCAAACTCTGAGCTGGTCCTGCCTCCCCCTCATTCCCTGCTTCCTGGTGTGAAGCCCAGGGGTCCCCAGAGAGGCACAGCTGCCAGGAGGGACAGCTCTGGGGATGGGGTAGGTCAAGGCTGGCTAACCCACAGGGGTAGGATCCCAGGTTTCCCAGGTCCTGGCCCTGGACTCTGCTGTCCACTGCTCCTGGCTGATCCCCCGACAACCAGCAAGCAACAGGTGCAGAGTCAGCAGGGGGACAGTGCATGAGGAACGAATGAGTGGAGGGGACGGCACAGTGGAATGAATGGATGGAGGGGATGGTACAGTGGAATGAATGAATGGAGAGGATGGTGCAGTGGAATGAATGAATGGAGGGGATGGTACAGTGGAATGAATGAATGGAGAGGATGGTACAGTGGAATGAATGAATGGAGGGGATGGTTAGTGGAATGAATGAATGGAGGGGGACAGTGCAGTGGAATGAATGGATGGAGGGGACGGTGCAGTGGAATGAATGAATGGAGGGGGACAGTGCAGTGGAATGAATGAATGGAGGGGACGGTGCATGTGGAATGAATGCTCGAGTGAACAGGAGAGAATAAACCATGTGGAGAGCAAGGAAGGAGACGGCAGGAGGGGGAATGGGAGCAGTGAGTGGGGGACCCATCATGCCCCACCACAGCTTGGGCTCCCTGTTATGGGCTGAATTGTGCCCCCAAAATTCATGTGCCAAAGTCCTCACCCCCAGGACCTCAGAATGTGGCCTTATTTGGGAACAGGGTCATTGCAGACGTAATTAGCTAGGATGAGGTCACCCTGGACTAGGGTGGCCCCTAATCCAACGTGACTGGTGTCCTTATAAGAAGGGGACATTGGGACACAGACTCACAGGGAGGACACTGTGAAGATGGAGGCAGAGATCGGGGTGATGTGTCTACAAGCCAAGGGACCAGCAGAAGCTGGAGAGAGGCCCGGGACAGGTCCTCCCTCAGAAGGAAGCAGCCCTGCCGACCCCTTGAGCTCAGAGTCCCAGCCTCCGGAACTGGGAGATGACCCATCTCTGCTGTTTACGCCCGGCGGTCTGTGACCGCGGTCCCAGGACGGGCACACATTTGCCCCCTGGGGTGGTCCCGGGTGACAGGGACCCACGTGAAGAGAACAGAGCTTTCTGTGCTGACAGATCACACCGTCGCCCGCTGCGTGCCAGGCCCCCTCACACCCGGCCCCACACAGACCCCTGTGCGGATCGAGGCGCTTCCTCTGCCACAGCGATGCAGGCCGCCAGTCGGCCACCCATCCACCAGGTATCAGCCGCTGCTTGTGGCATCGCCGTTACCACAGCTGGGCTGGGAGTGAGTTAATGATGGCCGCTCCGCGTCAGCAACCTGCCCGGGAGCCGTGGTGCAGCCTGGCCGAGTGGTTTCCCGTGGCCCCGCGTGTCCACGCAAACACACACCTTGGCAGCTGCCGTGGCTCTCCCTCCCCGGCTCCACGGAGCAGCGATGTGACGGCCACCACCCGGTTCTTCCTGCTCCCAGGCCCCTTCGGCCCTGCCCAGCACTCTGGAGGCCCATGGGGCTCCAGAACGTTCCTTGCAGGGCCGTGAAGCGCCGTTGTGCGCGCATTGTGAAAGAGGCGGAGACGTTATGGGACGACGGTTTACAGGAACGGAGCGGAGACGCGTTTCTCTCCTGCGCAGAGAAACCTGAGCCCCAGCAACGAGCGTTCGCTTCCCACTACGAGCAGTTAGCTCTTCTGTGCTCCTTCGCTTTCTAAACAGACGCCCCATCCTGCCCTGACGGCTGAAACGGCGTGGTCTCCGGAGAGCCGGATGTGAGGTCCACTGTCCGCCCGGGTGTGGGCAGAGCGCCCATCACGCGGCCGGCCACTCGCCCAGACCCCAGTAACTGGCATGCCTGGCAATGGTCTCAGGGCCACGAGGAAATGTGATTTATCAAACGTGAAAGTCTCCGAAATGCCACGTTTTCCCCAACATTGACTGCTTTCACGGTCAAAACATTTCAGTTGGTTACTCAGGGGTTTTTTTCATCTAAAACAACAATTTCTGCAAGGTTGTTCTGTGTGGTTGTCCTCCAGTCCTCACTGGAAAATAAAACTCTGGAGCACAGGAAAATATGATAAATTAAATACCTGTTCCCTCAGCACCCCCCTGCCCCCCCAGTAGCCCCACTTGAGAAATCACAGCAGGTCCCCCCGGGGGGCTCCTCTGGCAGCAGAGAAACTGCTGGAAATTAAGGGGATCCCCCCAAAAGGAGAATGGACAGAGTCGCAGAGCACATCACCACACCCTCCCTTCACTGCAGGGCCTGGCTTCCACACCCCTCCGGGGAGACCCCTCACTCCTAGCCCCGGGGCACCCATCTGTGTGACAAGTGGCGACCAATGTGACACCACCGTCAAAGCCACATTGCCACGGCCGAGCGGGAGCAGCTGCTCACGAGAGAGCAGGAGCCACCCATCCTGCACCAGCCGCCCCCCCGGAGAGCACAGGATATGCCTCCCGGGCGAGCAAGAATGGGAGTGGGGCAGCCGGACGCTCCTTGTTCTACTTGGGGCGGTGGGAGCCGAGCTGCAGAGACCTGGCCACGGAGACGCTCAGAGACGCTCTCAAAGACTGTGGTGCCGGGAGGGTCTTGGCTCACAGGGCCCCCCGTGGAGGAGCCAGGCGGGGGGACACAGGGAAGGATCGCGTCACCCCCCCCCCCCGGAGCTCACAGCGGTGTCCACTGAACAACAGCGTCTGTGCACGAGCAGCGAGGCCTGGCCGTGAGCGCGTTAAGCCAGACACGGTTTCAGTCAGTAACGTGGCCCCGCGGTGACAGCAGAGGAGGCCTTCCTAACCCCACGTCCAGTCTCTTAGCCACGGGGACACCCGGGGGCTCTGCTGGCCAATGACACCGCCGTGACACCATGGCCAGCACTACCCAGAGCTCCAGCAGCAAGGGACACGAGAGCCACTGGCCCGGGGACCGGGGGCATTCCCCATGGATCAGCAACCCCACAGCCACGGACCCAAAGCCGTTTCTGTCGCCTTGGGAGACGCGGTGTGTGTGTGCGGGCAGTATGGCGGCATCGTACGCTAATTAACATCTTTATGCGGCATCGCTAATTTTCACATTGTTCTGGAGTCTCACCTTATGCGGAAAATGTGAAATAATTCTGATCTCCCCCCATTTTTAAAAGCTGCTCACGTTTGCCTGATTTTGACTCTTGAAGCTGAGTCGGCCTTAACTGTCTTCTATCCCCACCAGGTGGCGCCACCAGAGTGAGCTGCTCCGGCCTCCTTGGGGCCACGAAGGTGGACGGACAGTCGAGGGGCGGGGACCAGCCTGGCCCACTGTCATCCGGCCACACCTCCTCCTGGACAGCACCCAGGAGGGCGGATGCTCGCTCTGCTGTTGCTACGTGTTGGAAGGTTTCTGTCCTCGTGCCCACGCAGCCCTCATTTCCCCGTCGCTACAGCCCTCTCCCTCCTAAATAAGCAGTAAATCGTTTGTGTGGTTGACGCTGTCCCTTTCGCTAGGATGGACCCAGGGAAGGGGCAGTCACACGGAAAAGTCCCAAGTGCTGGCTGGACTGGGGCTGAAGGGAGTGGCGTGGGGTCCAGACGCTCTGAGGGGAGCCAAGCCCAGCGCCTCCCAACAGCTCAAGCATCAGTGCAACCCAGTCCCAGCAAGACCCAGACTCTGCGCACACAGGATGCCACCCAATGCAACCTCCTCCAGGAAGCCTTCTAGAATTAGCTCAGCCAAGTGACTCTCCACCCTCCCACTGCCCTCCCCTGGGCCAGGGGCCTACAGGGTATGAAGGAGGGAGGGGGGAGCCCACAGATGACAATCAATCTAGACTGGGGGTAGCTCTAGGGACCAGCCTTCGTGAGTGGCTCAGCACAGGCCCAGGGGCTGGCACTCACTGGACTAGACCGAGTGGGCTCTCATGGAGGAGGCAGGGGAGGTTCTGATGGCTGGGTGCCCAGCCCTGCAGTGGGGGCGGGGAGGTTAGCCACTCAAACCACAAGGACCAAAGGTAGGGAATGAGACTCAGGACAATTTCCAGGCCCAGAGAGAGCAGATGCTGGAAGGGAAACGAGGTGCCTGCCTCCCCCTGGGGCTGCTGAGCTGGTAGGACATTAGCCTGCAGCTGCTGGCAGCTCTACCACTCCGAGGGCTACACAGAACAAAGTCTGAGAGTAGAGTCAGCACAGAACAAAGTAGAGGTGAGAGATGAGGAGAGTGAGTCCTCATACCATTATCCAGGCACCTAGATCCAGCTGTGCCTGAAGCCATCCTTGGTTCACAAAACCAAAAACTCCAGAGGTCCCTTTTCTTCTTAAACCAGTTTGAATTTGTCAGGATTCCTTCAATCACAAGTGACTGGATCCCAGCAGGTCACAGCTCAAAGAGAAGCTAGACAGGAATGGAGTTAGCACCGGGAAGCTGAGGTGACCATTGAGTCATTGTCCTGCACACAGACCTCTGGGCCCTGGCGCCCCCACGCTGCTCACTCTCTGCTGCTCTGACCTCCTCCCCACTCGCAGATACGGAGGAGGGGCAGTGAGTCGTGTCAGAGGCTGTTCCCCATGTTTGTGGGGCTGGCAGGAGCAGGAGACGCCCCCTCGTCCACTCACCTTGATACAAACAGCAAACACTCGCTTAAGGAACAAGGGGGCTGAGCCATAGAGTCTCCCTGCCCCCCCGGGCATCTCCCCTCCTGACCCCCAAGACTCCAGCCAACAAACTTGCTCCTCACAAACATCATTCATTTGCTTTTTAACTGTGCCATAAGCAACTGTTGAGGGGCCCGGAATGTCTCCTTTTTAAATTTTCTCTGTGTTAATGTTTACTCTCAACCAAGTACAAAATCGTCTGTGCGACAAGGTGGGAGCCGTGGGAACAAGAATCAGCGACAGACATGTTCAGTCAGTTCCCAGTGCGCCTGCTCCAGGCACTCACACCCTCCCAGGTCCCGCAGGCCGCCCAGGCCCCTGACACCGCAGCTCGGGCAGCGCAGGGAGCCCAGGACAGGGTCCAGCCCAGGCTCCTGTGCGGCCAGGCTCTGTGATGTACGGAAGGGGAAGCTCAGGTGAGGCCCAGCTCTTCCCCTCCACGGGCCTTCAGAAGGCCCAGGCAGCCCTGACGTCCAGGTCCCCATGCCCTCCCAGGCCTCATGTCCAGTCGGGGCTCCCCTCACCTGCCTGCCCACACCTGCTGGATGCTCTGATGCGGAAAGCTACGGCCACGTCCATCTGAGCTTGTCTGAGCTGTGGAGAGAGACTCTGGACACCAGGACGGGGGTGGAGGGCGGGCAGATCCCAGTGGACCTCAGGTCCTCCAGGAAAGAGTGCAGCACCACCCGCCCAGGACTCTGGCCCCCGCCCCCGGGTCCCAAGCCTGGGGCTGCACCTGATCCCACTCTGCAGCCAGAGAGATGGCAGCACAAGCTCGGACTCCGCCCCTGAGGGCCACGTGGCCCTGGGCGAGCTGACCCTTCTGTCCAACGGAAGGAAACGAGGTCGCGAGTGCCTGGCAAAGAGTCCAGTCTGCAGACGTGCCCCTCCAGGGCGCAGTAAATATCAGAGGCAGAAGTCCCCCATCTCCCGGTCCTGGGCTGGTGGAAGGAGCAGTGACAAAGTGGGGTCAGAGTCCACCGGTCCAGGAAGGAGGGAGACCTATGCCCGCGAGGGAGAGAAGTCAAACTCGGGGCCCACGACTGCTCTAGCACGCTGCCCGGGGACAGCCCCCACACTGCAGCTCACGGAGGGTCACAGAGCCCAGAGACCCCTCTGAGCTGAGGAGACAGAGGCCAGAGTCCGGGAGGCTGAGGCAGTGAGAAGCCACGGGGCCGGGGACTGGAGAGAGGGAGTCCCAGGGATCTGCAGAGCGTCCCCCAAGCCTTAGGCTGATACTGATCTGCACACGCCCGGGTGGACTCCGCAGGACTGGGGACAAGGCTGACACTCACATGGGGCTGGAGGATCTGCAGCCCCAGCAAGGACATCGGGGGCAGGGCTCAGCGGGAACAGTTGTGGCCGCGGATAACTCAGCCCCCCAGGGCTCCAGGGCTGCCCTGCCTACCGACGGGCGCGTCAGAGCGAGCCTGAAAAGGACCCGTCTGACCCCGACTGACAACCGCACAGCAGACCCGTGCTCCTTGAAGGGTTGCCACAAAACCCAGCGCCCACCAAAAGTCAGCCCCCGAACCCCCACGGACACAAAGAGGGGAAACTCGACCCGCGGCTGGGCGGGAAATGAACGAACGGAAACAGACCCGGCCGACGGGGCGGGGGGGGGGGGTGCGGGGGACGAGGACGTCGACACAGCTCCACCCACACCTCATGCTCTGCTCACGCCGTGGAGGAACCATAATTGCGGGGAGAAGTATGAGGAAAGGTCTCAAACCCCGAGGCCACTCCAGAGACGGGAAACTCAACACCTGGAGTGAAAAACACAGCAGACGGGGCTACGAGCAGACCAGACCCTGCAGGGGGAAGAGTGAATCTGAAGACGCAACAGACACCACCCAAGACGAAGCCCAGAGAGAAAGAACGGACTCTCGGTGGCTTGTGAGCCACTATGAAGGCGGTGGAGGGAGAGAAAAACAGACCTTGAAAATAATGGTCAGGTTTTCCAGGTCTGTGGGAAATCCAGAGACGGCAGAAGCGCAAGGAGCCTGAGCACAACAAAAAGAAACCCCGCACAGCAATCCTAACGAAACTGCTGGGAACCGGGGTAAAGTAAGCAGACCCATTCCTCGGGGAGGGACAGAGATGGCAGTCAGAGCAGACCGCCTGGGGAGACTGTCCAGGGTAGGTGACAAGGTGACACGAAGTACTGGGGAGGCAGAGAACCTGTCACAAGCGGAATTTTTTAAACAAAGTCAGAGAATTGACCACCAGCAGGTGCTCACGACAGGAAACAAAGTTCTCAGGAGAAAGACGATGACACCAGATGGGTCTACACAGGGGAATAAAGCGGGCCAGATACGGAAAATATGTGGATAAATATGAAATGTCGGTTTATCATTTTTGATTTTTTGAAAGAGAATTGAAGGAAAAGTAATAACGCACCGTGGGTTCCTGACATCCGTGGACGCAGTAAAACATCTGACAGCAGCTGAGCAAAGGCAACGGGTGGAGACATCAGGATGCAGCTGCACACACGGGGAGTTAGAGGCGGTCTGCACCCGCCGCCTGTGGAGAGCACCCGCGGCCAGTGTAGACACGGAGGGACACCTCAGGAGCCAGGAGTGAAGATAAAAATGGACGCAGGGACAGGGAAAACAGGAGCAAGAAGAGACTAACAAACAGGGAGGCCAGCAGAATCTGTGGGAGACGTGTGCTCCGAAAACCACAGAACATGGGAGAGAAAAACAGAGACAGACATCCATGCAAAGACACCGAATGACGCTTAACAAAGGGAAAGATGGGCAAGTCAACACCATCGAGGTGGTAGGATGTCAACTCTCCTCAAGCTAGTCTGTCCTTTTACCAGGGAAGAGCTCCCGCCTCGCAGAGGGCGACAAGGGGACGCCTGCCAAACTGCACAGGGGCCGAAAGCAGACGATGAGGCCCCTGGACCAGTGCCAGTGGACGTGACCGCAGCCCAGCCCACCAGCCGCGCCCAGGCACCCACGCCGGGGGTCCTATGCAAACACGGCAGCAGGCGGCCACACAGCCAGGCGGAGCCCGTGGCAGTCTGTCCTCCAGCACTGCCCTGGAAAGGAGCCCACACGACCTGTGATCCAGGGCTGTGCATCTCGGTGGCCCTAGGAGCTCCTGTGAAGGACAGGCTCCCACCCACGGTCTTGGGGTGGGCCTCCAATGCCAGGACAGCACCCACACTGCTGTGTGCAACAAGGGCACGAGATGTCCAGGGACTGTCATGCCCCCAGGCCCAGTGTTGGGTCCCTGCACCTGACAGCATCCCACAGTGGTAGGAGTCAGACCAAAGTCTGAAGTGGTGTGGCCAAGGCCAAGGGACCAAGGAGAGAGGGACACCCCGGGTGGGAGACTGACCTCCCATGGCCTCTCCAGGTGACCCATCAGCTGCGATACCCTGTTTTACAGATGGGGAAACCACTGGCCTCCCACACAGAGGCCCCACGGAAGAGGTACCGGGTCCACGCTACGGTCAACCAAGCAGGGGCGATCCACTGAAGTGCATGCAGCTCGGGGTGGACTCGGGGTCCTGTCCCCAGATTCGCCCAAGCACACAGCACCCACGAGGCAGGTGCCACAGCTGGGCCTCGGTTTACCAATTTACAGGTGAGGAGAGAGTTGGGGGTCCAGTGTGGGCCGCCTGTGGCCTGGCTCCGGGACTCGGGCCCTGACCACTGTCCTCTGCAGCCTGTCCCTCCAATGCCTGATGCCAACCTCCGCCTCCTGGACCTAGATCGTCCCTGCAGCCAGACCCTGCCTCCCTTCCAGCACCAGGAGGGCCACCAGCAGGCACCGAAAGAACATCCCTGCCCCTCCCCACAGCCCCTCCACCTCAGTGGTGCCCCCTCCCGGGCCCAGACCTACGCTGAGGCTCCAGAGGAGGGGCTGCTGCATGCAGAGTGGGGCCAGGGGGACTGGGGACCACTGGAGATGGGGGGACGGCAGACCCACCCCACCGCCCCAGGCAGCACCCACCCCCTCCTTCTGCCCAGCACTGGCCGCTGTCCTGGCTGAGTCCTGGTTACTCCAGAGGGTCCGGGCCTGTGTTCTGGCCCAACAGTGGCCAAGGACGCTTGGACACCACACTCCTGCTGTCCCCAAACCTCCCTGGAATTGGCCGCTGGCCACACAAACCCAGGTGCTTGCTGCCCCCTGGAGGCCAGAAGGAGAACTGCCCCCCCCCACAGCCCAAGGAGCCCTAGGGGGGTCCTGCCCTCAGCCTCTGGACTCTGGACACCCAGGCAGTCCCCCAATGGGCACCACCGAGGAGCTAAGGTGGAGCTCGCATGACCCGTCCCCTGGGCACCGCCCTATGCAGAGCCCTCCACTCACGCCCACACCTGTAAAGTGCTCAGCAGGCGCCCAAGGCACGGTGACCTCAGGTGACCTCAGCGAGTGCTGAGTGGTCAGTCTCTGAGCACCTGCAGAGCACACGGTGGGTGAGGGGCAGGCGGTGAGCAAGGACTCACACAGCTAAGCTGGTTAACAGGGAAGGAGGAAGCAGGGGCCTTAGAAACGGAAAGAGGAGCCTGGGGGAGGGGCCCTGGGAGAGGGAGGGTGGAGGTGTGCAGGAAATGCTCCACCTGCAGGTGTCACAGGGCTGAGGGGACCTCGTGGGCAGAGGTGGGAGTGGGCCGCGTCTGAGGAACAGCGGGGCCGGCTGGGTGAGATGAACGGCTCGGTCTCCTGGCCCAGACTGGAAGCTGGTGGCCCTTGCAGAGGGCCAAGTCGGCACAATTTCACTCCGAGTGAGGGGACACTGCAGAAGGGACACGACCTGATGTGTTTTGGCAGGATCCCCCCACCGTCTGCGGAGGATAAACCACAGTGGAGCAAGCCCAGAAGCAGAAGCCAGCGGGGGGCTGAGTAACAAACCGCCTGAAGTCGCTGGCTTAACCACCGCTGACCTATTGCTCATGATCTTCTGCGTCGGGAATTGGAGTGAGGTCAGTGGGGATGGCCGGTTTCTGCCCGTGTTGTGGGCTGGGCTGGGTCGGGAGGTCCAGTAAGGGCCACTAACATCCTGGAGCCCCGTTCAGGCAGTCGGCCGGGCACACCCTCCACGTAGCCTCTCTCCAGGACACTCTGGACCCGAGGCCGTAGGCAGCGAGAGAGCAAAGGTGGAAGCCCCAGAACAGACACAGCATTGGTCCCCTTGCTGCACTGCTGGAGGCTCCCCACGCAGGAGAGGGGCAGAAAGCCCACTGCTGGGTGGAGCCACAGGGCTGCAGGGGGATGGGAGGCGTGCAGAGGCCAAGGGACTGAGGCCACCCGACAGGGGCTGGATCAGGCGGTACGGTGGGTGGCAGTGACCAAAGAGAGGGGTCAGGGTGGCTCTGAGGGTCCCGGTCTCAGCAGCAGAAAGGAGGGAACGAAGCTCATCCGTTGCTGCCAGGAGTGTGGGAGGACCCAGTGCTTCCCAAAGGCTGCACGGGAGCCAGGACAAGAAGAGCAAGCAATCCCCCCACCTGCTCCAGGGGTAACTGGCACCCCAGAGGCAACCCCCTCCCCCAAATAAAAGGCAAAGAGTTGGGTGAAATCTCAGGACGCCACCCCCAGCCGCCCACTGTGGAGACAGGAAGGTGCCGGCAGCCCACGCTGCACTTCCACTTCCTCCACAGAGATGCCTCTGCCCAGGAGAACCTGGGGCCCACCCCCGGCCGTCGAGGAAAGGCCGGCCCCACACCGTCTGATCGTTCCCGGCCTCTCCAGACTCTGCCTCCGGGACTCTGCACCCAGCCCCGTTGTCAGGGTCCCCAGAGCCCTCTCCTGCCTGCTTCCCTGCCAACCCCGGACAGCCATGAGGGCAGTTCACTAAAGGAGGGACATGAACAGCTGGTGGACCCCCCAACCCCGCCTTGGCCCGCGGGAGCAGAGGGTCAGGCGGCAGCGAGTAGCACAGGCCAGCTTCCACTCCTCCAGAGTGCGAGGCCAGGGCTCCTGGGGAATCTCGGAAGCAGTGGCCAGGATCAGAGGCGACAGGAGCCCCTGCGGCCGCTCCTGACCCAATGGACGCCCCTCAGCAGACGCGCAGGAGCTGGGCCGTCTCGGGGAGGCGCCAAGGCCTGTGCCTGCGGACCAAAACGGGCACAGAGGCCGCCCCAGACTCCAGGAGAAACGAAGCCCGGCCCAACGGTCGGAACCCGGCAAGTGGGGGCTCGAGGGCGAGCAGGGCTGAGCCCAGGAGGACCTGGCTGGCGCTGGACCTCCCTGGAGGCCGGGCTCCCAGCGCCTGCTCCCGGACAGGAAACTGAGGCGCGGAGCTCCCCGCCGCACTCCTGTCGGGACGACGAGGTGACTTGGAGCTGTTCTGTTCGCTGATGTGCTGACTCACTGCACACACGCTTCCCAGCAAGCACACACACCACTGTCCACTCCGCAGGGGTCGCTGGCCTCACAGAATCCGGCGGGAAAGAGACAATGAACGTACTCTGTCCGTCAGTCAGAGAGCATGGGAGAAGTGACAGCTTCTACGGGGGAAAGAAAGTAGAGCAAAGTAAGTGGGTTACGACCCCCGTCACAGGGAGAGGTGGGCCTCACTGAGAAGACGGCTTCGAGCTGAATCTTGAGAGGGTGAGGGAGTCAGCGCGAGGGTATCCAGGGAAAGAGGGAGCCAGGCACAGGGAACAGCCAGTGCAAAGGCCCTGAGGCACCTCTGTGTGTTCTGGGAGCAGCAGGGAGCCTAGAGTCGAGAGGCCAGGCGAGATGTCAGGGTCGGGGGGGCAGATAGCATGTGTCTCTGTCAGCCGCTTATGGAGTTTGGACTTTACAGTGGTGACATGGGGCCACCGCAGGGCTCTGAGTCACAAGACAGGGTCTGGTTCATGCTCCACAAGGGTCACTGTCACCACTGTACTGAAGACAGACTTTGGGGACAATGGTGGAAGCAGGGAAGCCAGTTAGGAGGCTCCTGGGGTAACCCCAGGAGGCCAGTGGAGGGTGAGAAGTGACCCTGTTCCAGGGGCATCTGGAAGGTAAAATTGCAGGGCATGGGGGGTCAGAGGGAGGTGTCTGGACCAGCTGGAAGCACGGCTGCTGTCGACAGCAACGGGAGCTTATGGCGGGGTGGGTGTGGGCTGAGATCGCGCTCAGTCACGGCTGTGCTGAGTCTGAGGTGGCCTTAGAGGCACGATGTCCAGCGGGCAGCTGGGTTCGTGAGTCTGGAATCCAGGAGAGGGGTCAGGGCAGGGACCACGGACTCATGGGCACGTCAGTGGTCCTGGATGAGATCCCCTAGGGGAGCGTGACAGAGAAGAGGCTGGAGGACCGAATCCTGAGCCCCCAGAAGGAAGATGTCGGGGCAAAGGAGAACCAGCAGAGGGGCTGAGGATGTGACCCGGAGGCCACGCTTTAAACACCACGTGTGAAGATGATGAGTTCACACGAGCGGTGCACGGGGCTCCCTTCTCCACATCCTCGCCAGCACGGGTTGGCCCGTCTTTTTGATAAAGGCCACGCTGAAAGGTGCGAGGTGATCTCTCCTGGTGGTTTGATTTGCATTTCCCTGACGACCGGTGGTGTTGAGCATCTTTTCACATGCCTGCTGGCCGTCTGTATGTCTTCTTTGAAAAACGTCTCTTCAGATCCTCTGCCCATCTTTTAATTGGATTGTGTTTTCCTGCTCTTGAGGTGTCTGAGTTCTTTATATATTTTGGATATCAGCCCCTTATCGGATAAGTGATTTACAAGTATCTCCCCCCTTCACTGCTTGTCTTTTCATCTTTTGATGTTTCCTTTGCTGTGCAGACGCTTTTCACTTTGATGTCGCCCACTTGTTCATTTTTGCTTTTGTTGCCTTTGCTTTTGGAGTCAGATCCAAAAAATCATCACTGAGTGACGTCAAGGAGTTTACTGCCTGTTATCTTCTGGGAGTTTTATGGTTTCATGTCTCTCATTCGAGTCTTTAATTCATTTTGATTTGATTTTTGTATATGGTGTGACATAGTGTCCAGTTCCACCCTTTACACGTGGCTGTCCAGTTTTCTCAACACCTTCTCGTCTCCTTCATCATAAATCAATTGACACACATGCACAGATTTATTTCTGGGCTCTATTTTGTTCCACGGGCCGAGGTGTCTGTTTCTGTGACAATACCACAGGGTTTGGTTACTACAGCTTTGTAACATAGGTTGAAATCAGGGAGGGATCTGTTCTCTTTCTCAATATTGCTTTGGCTATTCAATGTCATTGGTGGGTCCATACAAATTTTAGGGTTGTTTGTTCTATTTCTGTGAAAAATGCCGTCGGAACCTTGAGAGGGATCACACTGAATTTATCGATGGCTTTGGGTGGCATGGACACTTAACTACATGCATTCTTCCGATCCCTGAGCACAGAGAACCCTTTCATTTATTTGTATTTTCTCCAGTTTCTCTCACCAGCGTCTTACAGTCTTCAGCTGCAGGTCTTCCCCTCCTCGGTTGAACTGACTCCCAGATGTTGTATTATTATTGACGCTATCGCACGTGGGATTGTTTTCTTTCTCTTTCTGTTCATTATTAGTGTATAGAAACACAACTGATTTTTGTACGTGCATTTTGTATCCTGCGACTTTACTGTATTCTTTTATTAGTTCTGATAGTTTTTTGGTGGAGTCTTAGGTTTTCTATATATAATATCCTGCCATCTCCAATTAGTGACAATTTTACTTCTTCCTTTCTAATTGGAGTGTCTTTCCCTTCTTCATCAGGGATGTTGGCCTGTAGTTTTCTTTCATGTGATGTCCTCTTCTGGCTTCCGTATCAGGGTGATGCCGGCCTCGTAAAATGAGCTTGGAAGTGTTCCCTCCTCTTCAGTTCTTTGGCAGATTTTGAGAACGATTGATGTTAGTTCTTCTTCAAATGTTGGTCCTGGGCTTTTCTTTGTTGGGAGGTTTTTAATTACTGATTCAGTCTCCTTCCTAGTGATTGGTCTGTTCAGATGATTCAGTCCTGGTAGGTTGTGTGTTTCTAGGAGTTTACCTATTTCTTCAGGTTGTCCAACATGTTGGTGCATAACTGTTCACAGGAATCTCTTATGATCCTTTTTATTTTTATGGTATCAGTTCTAAGCACAGGGATGTTTATAGCAACTTTACTCATAATTGCCCACAACTAACAGATGAAATAGACAGAGATATTTGTAAGTATATAGACATTTTAAACAATACAATCAGTAAATCTGACCAAATTAACTTACATAGAACACTACACCCAACAACTGAGGAATGTACATACTTTTCACCAAAAAAAAAAAAATGTATACAAAAACTGACCATATGAGATAGTCATCGTGGTTTGGGGAGAAGGAGGGAAGGACAAATAGGTGGAACACAGGGGATTTGTAGGGCAGTGAAACTATTCTGTATGGCGGATCCATGTCACTATAGAAGGTACAATGTAAACAGTGAACCCTCATGTAAACTTTAGTTAATGATAATGTCAGTATTGGTTCATCAATTGTAACAAATGTGGCCACTGAGGCCACACTATCAACAGGGGAAACTGAGGGGGGAGGGAGTATGTGGGGACTCTCTGTCTTTCCCATCAATTTTTCTGTAAACTTTAAAACTGCTCTTAAAAAAAGTGTATTAATTTTTATAAATTATGCTGATTTATAAATTTATAATTTATAAATTATAAATTATGCTGATCTAAAGCAAGTTTCAGCAAAGAAAATTAGTGATCATGTGAATATCATTAGGGAGCAAATTTCTCAGATTAATCTTAATGCAGCCAGCAAAATGGCTTTATGGGCGGTTGTCTATTTTTTCTTGTTGTCTGTCAGCTTTTGTCTGATCTATCTCAATTATATGGTAAGAGACCTGATCACACCTCTCTCAGCATCCATCAGACAAATACACACAAAAACAAGAATATAGGGGCCGGCCCAGTGGCGTGGAGGTGAAGTTCTCGCATTCCGCTTCGGCAGCCCGGGGTTCGCCGGTTGGATCCTGGGCGCGGACCTACTCACCACTCATCGAGCCGTGCTGAGGCGGCGTCCCACACAGAAGAGCTACAACTCTACAACTATGATACACAACTATGCACTGGGGCTTTGGGGAGAAAAAAAATAAGAATATAAAGAATTTGAACAACACAATACACGTGATTGGAGTGGAGTGAATATACATACACATAAAATTTCAACCACATCCAATAAAATTCCCATCATATATATGAGCCATGTTCATTGACCAGAATGTGATAAAATTAGAAATCAGCAAGAAAGGAAAAACTAAAAAGATATTCATATATCTGGATATTTCACCTAAGACTCATTTACAAAATTTAGAACTGCTTTTCCACCAAGAAATCTTCTAACGCTCTTTCAGGGAATGTAAAGGCTCCGTGTCTAAACCGGGGGTGCGGGCAGTGTTCTCAGAGGGAAGAGGTGAGCCTTGATGGAATGTCACAAGTCTTCTGGCCGAGCTTGTCACTCCTAATGAAGCACAGCAGATGGGCATCTTGTCCAGCTGGGGAGAGGGTGTCCGGAAGGCTTCCTGGAGGAGGTGCGGTCAGCCCTGTGGGATGGGCAGGAGTGTTCCAAGTGGGTGGATGGCTAAAGCCAGGGCACGGAAACCAGAAACAGCCCACATCAACACCACCAGCATCAGTGCAGCCCACGGGCAGCGTGGAGAAGGCTCACGTGAGGGTTGGGCAGGTGTGAGTGACCCGAGGGCCCCCAGGAGCAGGGCCTCTAGCCCACAGGCGACTGGGAGCCACCGGGCATTCTAAGTGGAACGAGATCAGGTCAGCCAGGAATCAGTGTGGTGACAGAGAAGAGGGGGCCGAGAAGACGAAGAGAAACTGATCAGCTGAAGCCAGGGCCCCGGGAGGCACTGAGTCCTCCCCGAGTTTTCACCTGACTCAGTTGTTCTCTTGATTTCTCGAGGTCAATGGTTGTGCCACCAACCAAGGAGACAGTCTGGGGAGGAAACTCAAGCTAATGCCTGCTGTGCTTGCCGCAGAGACATCCCACCCGAATACCCAGCAGGTACCACCTCCCTGAGGGATCCGGAGGCCCCACTGGGGGGACACGATTTGAGAGTCGTGAGCAACATTTGGGAGACGGTCGGTACCAGGGGTTGTCTTATATGCACCCACCGAAAGGCCACCAACCAGTAGCTCACACTACATTAAAGCCTCCCCTCCTATAACGTGGATGAATCCCGAAAATATTGTGCTCAGTCAAAGGAGCCAGTCACCAAAGACCACACAGCGTAGGATCCCATTTACACGAAATGTCCAGAATAGACAACTCTGTAGAAACAGAGAGCAGACTGGTGGTTGCCAGGGGCTGTGCAAAGGGAGGGACGCAGAGTGACGGCTAATGGATAGGGGGTGTCTTTTTAGGGTGGTGAGTGTCCAAGACTGTGGTGATGGATGCATAGTACTGTGAATATACCCAACACCTTTGAAGTGCACGTTTTAAATGGGTGAATTGTATAGCATGTGAATTATATCTCAATAAAACTGTTCTTAAAAAAAAAGAAATCTTCCTCTCAACACCCTGGAATAGCCTGACACAGCACCTGCTAGTGGGGGGAGGAAATCCTTTGTAAACTGTTGAGTGCATGCAAATGTAAGAGGTTGTAGTTTCATGGAGCTTCTAACATCAACTTGAGCAAAAACAGGTTCTTGTAAGCGATTAGGGGCTGGTCCTTCTGTACCTGCCCTGACAGAAGTAATACACATGGAGTGGAGACGGGTGGAGTCGCCGCCCAGGGGCGCTGCTGCGCCAGCTTAGAGGATTTTGAGAGCATTTTCTAAGCGCTGCCCAGAGGTGCCTGCAAGAGGCACATGGAGACACATGTCCCCCTAAAATGAGCTCACCAGTGGTCCCCCAGAGGCAGGGGCCTCAGGACCACCCTCCATCACCAGAGACCCACGAGAAGAATGAGGCAGAGGAGCAGTCTCCCGAAATCCCAGGTCCAGTTCAGCCTCGAAGGAACTGCCACGCCTCTGCTCCAGCACACTGCCCTCGGCCTCCCCCCAGGGACCTCGTCCACCAGCGACCTCGCCCCAGGGGACTTATCCATGACGAACAGCAAAGAGTTGTGACCTCGTTTAACCTCCTGCATTTAGGAAATATCACAGAAAAAAATCACAACGCAAAAGCAAGTGCGGGGATGTAAACAAAACCGATAAAAACACCAAGAGGTTTGGGATAAATATTCGTTAACCATCTTTCAGCAGCATCTAGGCATAAGTGCTCCACTGTCCCCAGAGTGACTGAGGCGGCTTCTTCTGTAAAATATGCCATTTGTCAGTGATGTCTGAAAAGAAACCATTGAGACGTCATGAATGATATAAGGAAGGAGAAACACTCCTTAAGTCAGTGCTGGGGACTCCGGCACAAAGTGCTCACACCAACACTGACCGTGGAGTCCAGACCCCAGGGGGATGGGGCAGCCCCTGAACAAGCCACACACTCTCGCCCAGGGTCTGAGTCAGCCGCCTCCCCTGTGGAGTTTCCTCTCGCCCTTTCCGATTCTGTAGAAGACTCGGGTTGTGCAAGCATCAGCTTCTGGAGCCTGCACCTCTGTTGGGGACAGGGTGCGTCTTCCAGGTCGCTAGTGGTATTTTCTCACTGTGCCTATCTCAGCATTTTGCAGGCGAGGAAAGGTGGCCTCACAGCGGGGAGCCCTCTCATCCCAGAGCTCTGCTCCTTCCCGCTGCCCCCACCCACCGGGCCTGTCCACTTGGCTCCCCAGGAGACCGCACAGCGCTCCATGTCCCCCCACCCTCACTCCCCCTCGTGGCCCCCTTCCCCAAGACCCAGCAACCACAACCCAGCAGCAGGGGCGCCCGATGATGTCCACTGGGCGCTCATGCGGGCCACAGCAACTGATTGTCACAGGCCAGATCTTGGAAGGGCTGGGGCCACACGCGGGGACCACCTCTGCAGGGCACAGAGTGGCTGCTGGGAGGAGGAGGGAACTACTGGCTCAGGACGGCCTTGAGGACCCCTGGGGGCAGCCATCAGACCACGCGCCTTACCGAGACCACCCCGCTCCACAGATGGGGGAACGGGCGGAGTAAACGCCGCGGTCAGCGCAGAGCTGCCTCGCACCCCGCACTGCCCTGGCTGCGAGGGTGCAGGGCCCCGGAGGCGGCGCGTCTGCCTCACCAGCTGGAGCTCCGGGTGAGGCCCTGAATTCCAAGGGCGAGCGAACCCCAGACGGGGACTTCAGCGCCGGCGCCGCAGTTTTCTCCACTCCCCCACGCGGACACCGGGCGCCCCCATCGGGATGCCGGCAGCGCCCGAGAAGGTGCGTTTTAACCAGGGCCGCTCGAGACGCCGCAGGCCTCGGCCGCACGCAGTCTCCCGGGCGGCCAGCAGGTGGCGGCGTCTGACCAAGAACCGGGCCTCTCCCTGCGCTGGGCCCACTTCCCCGCCCGGAGCTGTGGCTGGTTTTGGACGCTGAGCTCCCCCCGCAGGTGGGCCTTCCCTGGGGGCTGTTCAGTGGCCTGGCTCCAGCCCTCCTCTGAGCTCTTGAAGGCTCTCTGTTACCTGGCTGCTTGGAAACACCCAGAGCCCCCCTGCCTGGCCAGGAGTTTAGACAGCCCCATGCCCAGGCCCGACCTGAGACCGACGAGGTCAGAACCCCTGGGCTGGGGCCTGGACATCAGCTTTAATTTGCTCTCCCCAGGGGTGCCGCCCTGCAGCCACGGCCACGGCTCCAGGCCGCGTTTTGAAAGCCAGTCCGATCTGTGGCCGAAGCTTCAATACAACATGCTCTGCCGAGCTGCACCTGACATTTCCACCTCCCCACAAATGCCTGCCGGACACCCCTCTGGGTGGGTCAAATGCCCCCACACTCGGTATGTCCACAGCATACCTTCCGCCTCGACCCCGGTCACCTCTCAGTCCTGAGTCCTGGAGACAGGAGGTCATCCATGGCTGGCCCCTCCTCAGCCCCCACCGCTCACGTCGGCCTTGGGGTGCCTGTGGAGTTGGCCCACCTCTCCTCACGTCCCCGGGCAGCTCAGGCCAGGAGAGACACACAGGAGGAAGTGCCCCCCAGGCCCCGGCCACAGTGGGATCGCAGTGATCTGTTAAAAATGCTTCTCCAGTGCGTTCACTGACCGCTGCTGCTCTCCCATCAAAGACCACAGTCCCCACCATGGCCAGTCCCCCCACCCCCGCCCCAGGGTCTCTGGGCCCCACCCTGGCCCCCTGCTGCCCCTCCACTATGCCATGCTCTTTTCCAACAGCCTGGACACCCCCGCCCCCAGGGCCTAACTGACACCCCTGCACCCTTCAGACAACGCCCCAAACACCACGGCCCCCTGTCCACGCCAGGCTGTCCCTCGGCCCTGCCTGTGCCTGACCCTGCCCAGGGACCAGTCCAAGGGCCCTCCTTGGAAAGGGCCTCACCCAGACCCTTCTCACCTCTGCCAAAGACGAGCCCGTCTGTGTTCCATGCCAGGACACATTGGCAGGTGAGGCCTGCCCTCCTGAATGTGCAGCCAGGGTGGACACAGGCCACCGGTGGGTGCAGACACGTTAGCCCACGGCTCCTCTCTGTCGTTTCTCTGCAGGGCCCGGAGAAAGGAGAACCTGAAGTCCTGTGACTGCTTGTCCACGTGTTTATGCCTGTCTTCTCGAACACTCGCACCCAGCATGGAAGCTCTTGAGAGCCAGGATCCCAGTCACTGCTGGATTTCCAGAACCTTCCAGAGAGCACATGGCTCTTAACCATTCACTCCACAAAGTGCATGGCATCTACTCACCCTCCCCGAGCACTTGACAAAAGATGGATCATCTCTCTTATTCCTTTCCCTGATGGAACCTGGAGAACAGAGAAGTTAAGTGACTTTGCCAAGGTCACACAGCCAGGCCTGGTGAATGGTTCCCAGGCGGACTCATGCTGGAGGCCAGGGTGACACCCATCTGCCGACTGAGCGGGAGCAGCCATCCCTCCCAAACTCCCCAGGCCTCCAGGCACTTTCCATCTGGGAGAAAGTGCCATCCTGGCCTTCACCCCTGTTGGAAGGATTGCAAAGGTGGGTCCCGAGGCTGGCAGGATTCCCATCAAACAGGGCTGGATCCCAGAGAAGGCAGCACCTCTGGACACTCCCGCAAAAGCAAGGCACGGTGCACTCACCGCATTTCCAGTTTTCGGTGGAGGACTACGAGAAAGGTTAGTTAGCGGTGCTTGCGGAGAGCCGATGGGTCAAACCACCCCTCAGCATATCCAGTAAACAGGGCCCAGCGTTTGAGGAAGGAATCGGGTGGCGCCCAGCTTCCTACCCTCCCCGGTTTGAGCCGCTCATGGGGTTCTCCACCGTTACTCCACCGCTCCCAAACCTTCAGACAGGTCTGGCATTAATTCTTGCCCCAATCCCCCCGCTGCTGGGACTTCTGGCTGGCCACCCCCAGCTTGGCCAAGCCCTCAACCTGAGGAAAGCTGTGCCCAGTGACCAGCAGAGCCCCACCCCCACCCCACTCCAGGCTGGTGGGAGAACTGCAGAACCGGGCATCACGCATCTGACTGCCGCCCTGCAGGTGCTCGGATCACACCCCCAGCCTGATGCCCACCTGGGGCACCACCACAGTGTCCCTGGAGGGGTTTCTTGGCTAAGACTCAGGCCAGGACAAATGACCCATCCCCACCTCAGTCTCTCACTGGCTTGGAGAGTGACCAGCAGCCCCCATGTCTCCCTCCAGCAGGACCTGCCATCTTCCCCAACAACACGGGGGAGTCCTCGCCCCCAAGTAGAAAACTGAGAAAATTCCCCCTCTATCGTGGAAAAAATCTTTCACTGAAACACCAGACAATTGAAACAAGAGGTTTTGTCCTCAAACTCCAATCCCCGCCTCAAATCACTACGACTTCGGGCAGCATGGAAGCAACCTCAGGACGCACTTGTCCCTGCAAACTTCGCGGCGGGGCTGGAGGCCCAGGAAAGGACCGGCTGCCTGTCGCGAAGTCCCTGACGGCGCCACCCAGCCCCGCCGGCCCGCAGGGCGCCCAGAGAGCGCGGTTTGCCAACTCGGGTTACGCGTCTGTGCGGCGGCTCCGCAAGGGCGCCCACCCTGGGCTGCGCACCCAAGACCCCGGAGGAGGGCCCAGGCGTGCCCTCCGCACCTGCTCTGGCCTCGGCAGGTCGGGGTGTCCGCGGTTGTGCTGCGGGCTCCCTGCTCCGACCCCTGCGCGACGCTGGAGGCGGCTCCTACGAGAGGCACCGAGAGCGAGACAGATTGAGGAGGGTGCCCACGTGGGACGCGAACGTTTTGTGGTGGCAACTCCTGGGTCTGGCAGGAGGTAGGAGCGGGGGACGCCGAGAAGCAGGTAATGCGCTCCCGAGTCCCGCCGCCCCACCCCATCTCCATCAAGACCTCCAGCTCCCTCCATGCCGGCGGTCCCCCCATCCCTGGTCGTCGGTCTGCGCCGCTAGTGGAGCCAGGCTCCAGAAAGAGGCAGTCACCAGGTCCCTTCTGATTGGACAGCCGCGAAGTCCCAACGGGAGCTTCCGCACCTTAAAACAGGAGCCGGCCAGTGGGAGCCAGAGCCCGCCCCCCGGCCCAGGCCCAGCCCTGCGCGCGGCAGCGGAGGGAGGGAGATGGGGGAGGTGGAGGAGGGCAGCGGGGACAGAAGGAGGGAGAAGAGGAGTCGACCGGGAGGTGGGGCCGAGGCGGGCCAGAGAGGCCCGGCGCGCGGAGGCTTGGGGACCGACAGACAGCCGGACGGACGCGCGGAGTCGGGAGCGGCACCCCGGCGGCGGCGGCGGCGGCGGCGGCCGGCTCGGGCGGGCCTCCGAGGCGACGCGGGCCCGGCCGCATGAGCACCCGCCCGCCCTGCGAGCCCTCGGGCCCCGGGGGCGCAGCTATGGCCGAGCTCAAGTCGCTGTCGGGGGACGCGTACCTGGCGCTGAGCCACGGTTACGCGGCGGCGGCGGCGAGCCTCGCCTACGGGGCGGCCCGGGGGTGCGAGGCGGCCCGCGGCTACAGCGCGCCGGGCCCAGGTGGCGACCTCCCCGAGGCGCCCCCGCCCCGGGCCCCAGGCGCGGCGGCCGAGAGCAGCGGCGAGCAGAGCGGCGACGAGGACGACGCCTTCGAGCGGCGGCGGCGGCGGCGCGGCCCGGGAGCCCCGGCGGACGGGCGGCGGCGGCCCCGGGAGCAGCGCTCGCTGCGGCTGAGCATCAACGCGCGCGAGCGGCGGCGCATGCACGACCTGAACGACGCACTGGACGGGCTGCGCGCCGTCATCCCCTACGCGCACAGCCCGTCGGTGCGCAAGCTCTCCAAGATCGCCACGCTGCTGCTCGCCAAGAACTACATCCTCATGCAGGCGCAGGCCCTGGAGGAGATGCGGCGCCTCGTGGCCTACCTTAACCAGGGCGCGGGCCTGGCCACGCCCGTGGCCACAGCGCCCTTGACGCCTTTCGGCCAGGCCGCCGTGTACCCCTTCTCTGCGGGCGCCGCGCTGCCCTGCCCAGACAAATGCGCCGCCTTCTCCGGGACGCCCTCGGCGGTTTGCAAACACTGTAGCGAGAAGGCGTAAGGGCCCCGGGCCGCCCCCGCCTTCCGCGCGCGTCCTCCATTTTACATTGCCCCAGATGACTGTGTCACCCTGCCCCCACCTCGCCCACCTTAGAGGGCGGCCCGACCTCACTTCCAGCCCTTGCGCGCTGAACAGATGGGGGCTGCGGGAAACGCAAAGCCCGTCCCGGCACGGGATCGAGCCGGAGAGCGGGGACGCTGGAGTCCACGCCTGAGGGCCCGCAGCGCCCACTGGGCACCCTCCCGACGCCCCCAGCCATCGAGCCTGGGCACGGGACGGGGTGACCAACCGTGGTCGTCCGGGCACCGCCGCTCACTCGCAAAAAGAAAACCAGGGCCGCAGCGGGAGCGAGGACGGCGCGACTCGGAACAGGTGGTCCTGCCCAGCGCCAGCCTGGGGCTCATGGAGCGCAGGGACAGAGCGTAGCCCGGCTTGGCGGGTCGTGGCCCTCGCGTTGGGGCCCCTGTCGGCTGCTCTGGCCAAACTTCAGGGCCACGGTCCGGGTGGGCGTGTTCCCGGGGATGCTCGGCGCCTGGCACCTCCGGCCTCTGCCGGCTCCAGGACCGCTGCGACCCGCAGCCCCCCGCAGCCCAGCTGCGCGATGCACCCCGACCCGGCCCCGCAACTGTCCTTTGCAAAGGAACTGGACTTTGGACGCAAGAAGACCCCGGGGAGTGGCTTTTAGGCTTTCCCAAGTCTGAGTTTGTGATGTTTATTTACTTGCCTGCCTGGAGGCACTTACCTCTAGAGGTGAGTGGACGCCAACGCCTGCTGCCCCTAAGTCTGCGGAATATGTCTCCTAAACAGCCCGCGACTCCGCAGCCCTCACCGCTCTGATAGAACATCCTAGCCCATGGCCTGGGTGGAGTCGGATGGGGACCACGGTGTGCCCTCTGCTTAAAGGCGGCTGTAAGGAGGAGGGGTCCTCACAGCCAGCACCCCCATTTGGCCCTGGGGTGTCAGAGGAGGGACCGGTCTAGCTCAGGTGACCGGCAAAGCCCCTTCCCCACCAACGCCCGCACGTTTCCGGGGGAGGAGGCCGGGCCATGGGTGAGTACGCTGGGGGGACGGCGCCCTGATCCGTGTGGCGGGGGGTCTGTCTGTTTTAAAATCGGTGTGAAGATAGGGGCTGTCTCTTTTATGTCGGTGCGCAGCCCAGAATTCTGCCACCATCGGGGGTTCACGCATGCAGCAGCCCTGGGGACCGAGCTGTCCGTGCTGGTTTGTGCCCGAGCGGCTCTGCTACAATATCCGGCTTATTAACCCAATTTCCACGGCTGTCCTTAATGCTATGCCAACGGGGAGAGGACCGCCGCCTAGAAAGGGGCCTGTCTACAGCATTTAATTTTAATTAATACATTTCAAAAGGCCCTTTTGTATTTGCAAAATGAAGTGTGTGATTAAGTCTCATTCACAGAGATACATGCTTCATACTGGTTTCTGCTAATTTCCATTTTTATTTTTTCCTTGACTTTTGTTTCCCTAACAGACGAGTCTACCAGTTTTGCACATCCAAAAAGCTGAGGGTTGGAAACTATGTTTCAAGTCCCTTCTGGGTGACTGAAGGCTGGGCTGGTCAGATGTCATCGACTTGGGTCGTTTCACAGTGACCTAAATTAACGTTATAAATTACGTACTTATCATAGTCTGACACAGAGTTGCTTATTCTGGTTAAAACCAGACATGCTTTGTACACCATTTATATTCAGAATAAAGTATGAGATTTCAACGTATTTCTTAAAATTGTATGATGAAATTTTAATGTCAGATTAGGTAGTGTTCATTTGTGACTGAACTCGAGATTTCAATTTTCATAGTTGTGTCAGCTTGGGCCAATGCTTCTAAATCACAGAGTCTAAAGAGTCTCTGAGATGCAGACAACTGGTCTGTAAGCAGCCGCCCAGCAAATACGTGAAATAATAAGGAAAAGGCGAAGGGAAAAAATCTCTCTGCCCCCTCTTGGGTGAAAAATAACAATTTTTAAAAAGAACCATTTAAGTAACCATAAATCCTTCCGGTAACTTTGTTTAAGTAAAAGTTAACTTAAATTTAAACATTGTTTAAAATTGCAAAGCTGTTTGTCTGCCATTCTCTGGAACGTCAGCGGGTCTGTTACCGGCCTGTGGAGTTTTTCAAAGTGAAATGAGAGGTCTCTTTCCAGCGGCCGCTGATCAAGCAATCTGGCCTCAAAGTCATTTGGCCTCTGACAAGTTCGGGCAGCGCACTCCACATTCTAAGACCCCAGACACTGGAAGACTTTCCCAGCACAGGTCTGACCCCCCCACAGCCCCTGTGCCCAAATTACAACCAACCAGGGATGCCATTTGCGCTGCCTGTTTGCAAGCTCAGGACTCTGGAAATATCTGGTGGGGGCTCTGGATGTCTTCTCTGAGGGTCACACTCCTGTGGGGGTGGCGAAAATGTTGTAGATCAGCTCGAGAGAACTCATCCCCACACATCTAACCACCCAGAGCTCACGTTTCTCCAGCTTTGGGGGAGAAATTAAATAGGAAAGAGCTTTGCTTATAGCTCGGGTTTGAAACAGCCTTTCAAGATCCGTGTTAGGTAAGGAAGATGCATCTGCTGTGGTGAGGTGTAAGCAAGTGTCCCCAGGACCGAGATATTAACAACAGCTCTTTAAACCAGCACTGTCCCAGGCAAAGAAAATGCAGGCCACATGTGGAAGTTTACATCTTCTGGTGGCCACATTAAAAAAAAGGAAATCAAAGCAGGTGAAATTAATTTTAATGATAACTTTTTATTTATCCCAACACATCGAAAATATTATCATTTCAACAAGTAATCAATATTTTTAAATTATTAGGGAGCTATTTTACATCCTCTTTTTTGTACCAAGTCTTCAAACTCCAGTGTGTCTTTCACTCAGAGCCCATCTCAATTCAGACCGGCCCTATTTCAAGTGCTCGGTGGCCGCCACCAGGGATGCTGCCAGTCTAGATGTGTAAAATTGCAGACACAAAGCGCCTTTGTTTCCTTTGCTTTAATAATAAGCAGGAAATGTCCACAGATTCAGGGAATAAGTTCTAGTGTGGCCAACAGGACATGTTCTGTCTTTGTTACTCCTTCAGTCCTGCTTCACCTGAGCTAGCTGGGCCAGGCAGGTGGCAAGAAGGGCCTTTGTCAGTTTTCTACCAAGAAGTGGCGGCCGTGTGTCCATCTGGTCACCAGTTCCACATGCCATCCAGCACCTTACTGGCCAACCACTCCCAAGACTGGGGAGCCAGCGTAGTGACAGCCCGAGGTCCTCCCCACTCCAGCCAGGGGATTGTCTTGAAGCCAGCATGGCCTCCTTCCTCTATTAACCCCATAAATGAATAGCTCAGCCACACTGGCTGCTGCTTGAGCAACTTGCAGACCAAGACTCGTTCAAACTCAGGTTATGAGCCAGTGAAGCCCGGCTTACGGGGCCTTGGGGCTGGCTTCTCCAAGCCCTGTGGCTCTGTAGGGGTCCATTGGTCCTGGACCCCGTCTTCATTCACTGACTGGCATGACTGGCGTGGCCCCAGTGCTCTTGGTTCTGATGGTGCCCAAAACACTTTACGCCCAAAGATCTTTGTTTTCCCCCGGTTAGGAAACTCACTCACCTCAGACAGTGTCCCTGGTTTTCAGTAACAGGTAATGCATCTGAACTCTGAGGGCAGAATTCTACCCAAACCTAGCTCTGCCCCCAGGGACTGGGGTGTGGGCCCCGCAAAGGCCATCAGCCTGCCCGAGTTCATCGACAGACCGCGCGCACCAGGCCCTTGGCTTCCAGCTATTTCATTTTGTTGATTTTGTCCCAAAGACAGGATTTCCCTTTCACTTATGCAGATGTCAGAGACTCCTGGGGACCCTACGGGTGAGCTAACGAGTGTCCAGTGCAGACCTGTGCTTTGTCAAACATGCGTGTCTGTTCTCCTTGCAGGCTGGGAACATTAGAAGAGGCACTCGTCACAGAGCGCAGATGCTGTTTTCCTGAAAGGATGGGTGAGATGCACAAACCGTCATTCTGGCCAGCGCAGCCTCGCTTCACGCTCGTGGCTGAGAGCTCCGCGTGGAACCACAGCGCAGAGGCCCGGAGGCCCGGTTACTCCAGCAGAGAATGATCACAGCAATTTTATCGCGGGAATTTGCTGGGGGTGCGTTCTTAGTCTTTAATCGCTTTTGGCATCCCATTTGAAGGGAGAGAAATAGAGGGATTTACAATGTATTAAATCATTTCCCCAACAATTACCTCTTTGGATTCATAACCCTGGATGTTATATTCCAATTCCCCATCAAAAGTCTTTTCCATAAAATTAGAAAGTTAATGCACACTTGCAGATTTAACCCCAAAGGAGCAGAACTCATGTTACTGTAAGTGCAGAAAGGCTCAAATAATTAGCAAAGTTACCTTCAATTCAGTGTTTTCCCTGTTTTAAAAAGTGACTTATGCTGTTTTTTTCCAGTCTGAAGTGCCCGAGGCGCACGTATTCATATATGTGTATAAAGGCTGTTTTCAAGTGCGGCCCTCTGAGTGGGAAGACGGCTGGAATTATTCTGGAGGTTCACAGGGAGGGGCAGCGCTTGTTAAGGTGCATGTGTGGGAGGGGGTCTCAGAATAAACCGACGTTTCTGTTCTGCGGTCGGCTCTGTGGAATCGCCCGGCTCTTGCCCAGTCAGGATGCAAAGGGAAGCTGCCTTCTGGCCCCAGAGGCCTCCGCCTGCATTTCTGAGAGGCGCAGCGTCAGAACACGATGCAGAGCCACGCGTGGGCCTGGCCAATGGCCTCTGTCCTGCAGGACACTCGGTGCCCACCCCGCACGGTGCCAGCCGGCCTACTGCACAGTGGTGCCACAGGGGACGGGAGCAAGATCCTGGCTCGAGGTCTCACCGGAGCAGCTCTCCCGCGTGTCAGAAACAGCCAAGCGTTCCCAGCCTCCGAGCCCCGCTTTGTCTGAAGCGATGAGCCTGCAGTCATCGCTCTCCTGGGGACCCTGATTCAGCCTGACGGGAGCCCAGTCTTCCCAGTTCCACGTGGACTGCTCTTGCCGCCCTAATGAGGCCACCGCCAGTCTGGGAACCTGGCCACAAGCCCTGGGACACAAACGGGACCCACGATGCTCTCTGATGGCAGCGAGGCATCTGACAGGATGCGTTTCTGTCGCCCTCATCCCTCTGCAGCCCGGCTGGCTCCTGCGCCCACCCGGAGCCCTGCGTCCCAGCCCTCTCACCACTTCTCTGCTCTCTGACCACAGATGGCACTGAAGTTACAAAACCCCTGGGAACAGTCCCTGCGTCTCATGCACGGGGACAGAGCCTTCTTTGATGGCCCCAGCGAACACCTGGGGCAGCAAGTCCAGGGTCGGTCCCAGCCGGCATCTACCCGGGCAGTTCTGACGGGGATCAAGGCCAACCAGAGAGGGGGCTCTTGTGACGCTGTGGTCACGGCCCCTGGAGGGTTTTGTGTGGAGCTGCCTGGGAATGCAAACTGGTAAGGGGCCAGCTCAGCACTCAGGAGCGGACACACCCTCAAGTTCTAGTCACAGGGATTCAGAAACCCCACTATCTGTGAGTCAGTCAGTGCCAGCAGGCCCATCGACAAGATTGTCGATGGAAGAAACTGTCTGAACAAGCCTATTTGGGTATTAAGATCCTTTCTCCTAGCACGTCACTAACCAGCCGCATCAGATAGGACCAGCCCAACCGTCAGTGTCCATCCTAGCTGAGAGAGCTGAGAATTCTGTGAAGGTAGTGTCTTCATCTCAAACATCACAGACAGATGGGAGGTGTTTATTTTACATTCAGGAGTCTAGGTTTTGGAAATAAAAGCCTTTCAACTACCGCCAGAGAGTAACTGCTCCTCCCCGCCTCGAGCCTTCCCTCTGGGCTGGGGAGTCAGCACTGGTGTTCAGGAGCTGTTCCCTCCAGGCCTTCCACTAGTTCCTTAACCTCCACCTCGGCCGCTTCAGGGTACCAGCCGGATGAAAAGCATCATCCCAGAATGCCCAAGGGCTGCTTCCAGAGATGCCCCCAGGCCCCCTCCCGACACACACGTCCTAGCTGTTCTGTCTCCTCTTTCTCTCCCTCCCTCTGGGCAGCCCTCTTCCCCCAACCATCACACATGCTCCTCAAATATCACAAATTTGAGGTCTCAAGACCCTAGTCACTGCCCCCAGTGTGGTGCTGCTGGAATCTGGCTCAGGGAAGGCTGGTTGGTGTGAGAAGAAAAGACTGATCCAGGAGAACAGCTGCCTGGCACCTCTGGCCCAGCCTGGTGCCAGGAGAACACGGCAAGAAGAGGCTGGAGCAACCCTTCTTCTCTCTGCCTGATTGTCACCTGAGCTCACATGTGTGCGTGTGTGTGCATGTGTGTATGAGCACGTGTGTGTGTACGCATGTGTCACACTGTACCCAGTTTCACCCCCTCGAGGGTTCCTTGATCCTCGGCCGCAGTCGGGGTACAGAACAGTCCCAGCACCACCAGGAGCCCCCAGTACAGCCCTTCCTCCCCACCCCCACCTCGCTTTAAGATAAGAGGTCTTTGAAACCCGGTCCCTTTCTGTTGACAATCTGGCCTTTGTGTTTGACTGAGGGTAGCGGCGTGACCCCTGTGCCCACTTGCCAGGACTGGGAGATTTCCCAGGACACAGGTTTTCTGTTTTAACACCTGGGAAGTCCTGGGCAACCAGCTGAATTGGTCACCAGGGGTTAGGCCTCCAACCCTTTCAGAAAATAGAAGATTGGGTAAGCCATATAAATAAAAGTACTGGTGGTGGGTGTCCCACAATCTCCTGCGGGCGTCCTCTGTCTCCCTGGGACGCCCTCCACCACAGACCAACCCCAAACCATGCCCTTGTGCACAGGGTGGGGGTCATTGCTGCCCCATGGCTGTTCAGAAGGTGAATGAGACTGCCCTACGCAGGCGGCAGACAGGACCTGGGAGAGGCGGTTTCCACTCTGTCTCGGGGACATCCTCAGCCAGAACTATAGGGAGCAAGGATGGCCGAACGTGGCCTCAGTCAGAAGCTAGACTGGGGGAGGCAAAGGGTCCATTCCTGAGCTGCGGTCACTTCCTGGGCCCCCTGATTTCTCGCCCCAAGATGCCTCCACCCAGCTGGCAGGCCTCAGCAGTGGACCCTCCCCACGTAACCGCTGGACCGTCCCGACTTGAGGAGAGGGAGGGGAGGCCCCCCTGCAGGAGAGACTTGCCCGGAAGATGCAGGCGCTGGCCGGAGAGGGGTGACAGCTGGCGCTGCTAATGGAAGATGTGGGGACAGGGGAGCCAATGGGGTCAGCGCCTCCTAATGAGCACGTTGTCGGGCGATTTTGCTCTAATTTGCTGCTTAATAAGGCTGGTTTAAAAAGCAATTTTGAGCGAATGTGCCTCCCCTAAACCTGTTTGTTTCCAGGATGGGCTGCTCTCTGGCCCTGCAGGGGACGTGGTGGTTAATTAATCTTATGTCGGAAAGTGGCTGTGCTGACAGATGAGGGACGTGGATGAACTTTCAAGGATACCGACTTCATTAAGCAGCCTCATTACAGCCTGCAGAACTGCTAAATATGTCATTTAACAAGGAATGCTCGGCTTTCCACCGCTCCCTCTTTTTCTCTCCGCCCACCACGGAGGTGAAGGAAGAATGTTTCCAAAATAATTACAAATGAGCAAACAAGGCCAGAGGCCCCTCCAGGGCTTCGCAGAGCGCCCTGGGCCAGGATGGGGAGAGGTGTTCTGAGCTCCGCGGGCTCTGTGCCCCGTTTCCTCCTCTGTCGAGAGACAATGAAGATGGAGCTGCGAGCACTGAGCTGTGCTGAGGACCAGGTGGGAGACCCCACACCGCGGCCGCGCTCCTTCCAGCCCCTCAGAGGCGCTTCGTCAGTATCAGCCGTTCCCCGGCCAGACGAGGTCAGCGACAACAGACTCGGTGGCACTTTGCTAGATCCTTGTTCCCGCCTCAGGCCACCTGAAGAACCTGAAGGTGGAGGAGACGCAGGGGTGGCCCTGCTAAAGGGGTCCTTCACTCTTTTATGGCACGACTCTTTCCTCTTTCTTTGTATTGTGGCAAAACATACTTAACATAAAACTTACCGTTTTAACCATTTGTCAATACAGCCCAGTGGCATTAAATTTAACAATGTTGTGCAACCGTCCCCACCGTCTCTTTCCGGAACTTTGTTATCGCCTACAGTTTGATTTTTTTAAGCCAGGCTCACTGAGATATAACGTACATACAGTAACACGCCCCCGCCTCAGGCACACTGTCCACGAAGGTCCACAAACCCATACAGCGTGCAGCCACCACCACAGTCAGGATACAGAATCTTGCCATCACCCCAAAAAGCCCTCTTGTGCTCTCCTGGCCCGCGGCCGCTGATCTGCGGGTGGCCCTGTTGTTTTGCCTTTTCTGGAAGGTCTTCTGAATGGACCCACAGGGTGTGGAGTCTTCTGTCTGGCCTCCTCCTCTCAGCTACTGCGCTCACACTTCCCTGAGGTTCCCTCTCCGTGCCTCAGTCTCACCATCTGTGAGGTAGGGTGGTGATCTCAGCAACACGCGGGGTTTGGGGGACCGTGTGAGCTATTTCTGTGAACCTCGGCCCTGCGCCTGCCCCTGTGGGACTGTGCGCTGCTGCCTCGTCATTCTACTGCCCAAGCGGTGCCAAGGAATTTTTGAAAGTTGTGGGCCGCCTTGAGTTTTGCAGAAGCAGCCCTGTGTGAGCCTCTGTGACATGAAAGAGACTTTTGGGGGATAAAATGAGAGGCCCAGTCTTACTCTTCCTGGGAAAATCCGACTGGCATGTTGAGATTTCCAGAGATGGCTCCTGCCTGCAATTCCAGAAAGCCCCATGATAAGACACAGAGAAGCCACAGCACCCTCGACGCTGATCGCCCTCTCAGTCGGTCTGACTGCATCCCACATTTCTTCCCCTTCCTAAAAACACATCCTCTAGGTTAGGACTGCAGGGTCATGCACCTGGCTGTCAGGGGTGGTCTCTCAGACAAGGCGAGAGGCGAGAGTTTGGGCAAAGAGTCCTGAGGTGGCCCCCGCCCAGGAGAGTGAAAGGCATGTGAGCATGTCCGACCTCCCTGAGCTGGCCTGAAGGCTGACTCGTCCTCCTTGTAAGGGGCCTCGGACGGTGCACTGATTAAGTAAAAATGACAGCAGTCATTGGGGAGGGGACCCTAGGGAGGGCCCGGCGGGGAGGCGCCCCATGATATCACTTTTCCGTAAGCTCAGCACCCCGGGCTGCTGCTAAGCTGCCTGTCAGTTAGCCTTAACCTGGAGTCGACCCAGCCTTTCCTGGGGACTCAGGTGGAGGAAGGACAGAGTGTAAACCAGCTGTGAGAAACCGTCTGGGAATCTCGTAATGAAACGGGAAAGGCTTTTCGCAAAGGAGACAGGACTCAGACGGTAGACGCCGTCATATTGAAGCTGGTAAGATAAATGGGCCGAGGGGGCGGCTCCACAGCTCCCCGTCCCTGCAAACTGGGAGTGTGGGACAGGCGTCTTCCTGCTCGAATCTCATCACAACTTTTTTCTCCTGTTGTACTTTCTTGATAGAGAAAAATATGGAGACGTCTTTAATAAGCACAGTGAGTTTGAAGGGCCATCCCGGGTGTCACTGATGTCTTGGGTGGACTGCCACGTGCAGGTGTCCTGAGTGCCCCACGCCCGGCCATGAGCACTGCTCCGGGTTGTACCTCCGGCGCCCAGACCACAGACATCAGCGGGAGCTGTCCTCTTAAACAGGAGGCATTCATCATCCCTGAGTGGCAGCTCAATTATCTGTCCGGAGGCGAGGGGACGTCGTGGATGAGGCCGTGATTAAATTTCCTCCTGTAACGACCCTAAGTAAATCTTTGCAATTTTCATTTTGCAGAGATTTAACATAGATCGGTGCCCTGTTGTTGGCTCCCATTTTAATCCAAAATCGCTCATTAAATGGAGACCAGCAGACGCCGGCGGGCAAGGCCTGTGGGCTGAGCTGCGGGCTGGACACACAGAGTATGTTCCAGATGGACGGCTGCTGCCCTCATTCTGTGATGGGCACTAATCTGGAACCTCGACCCGCTGCTCTGAACATTACCCATATTAAATCCAACCAACATTCCAGGGACAGTAAGGTCCACGGACGCTCTCCCCAGATGACTCTGGACCCAGAGCCTGCCTGGGACACACGGGATGACCCAGCCCTCCTGCCTGCTCCACAGGGAAGCGGCACTCCCAGGGTCTGCTGTAGGCAAAGCCGTCTCAGGGCCATGACCCGGCTGTGCCCACCCACAATCCTGCCTGCAAACTATTGGGCTTCCCCACCCAGCTGGCCGGACACCCCCAGCTGGCGCTGCCAGATTAAAAAATAGCAATTAATTTTTTGTATGACTCTGTCCCCAATATTGCACGGGACGTACTTATACTGAAAGTGTATTTGTTGTTTATCTGAAACTCAGATTTAACTGAGCGTCCTGTACACTTGTCTGCTACTGGGGTCACTGTTCCCGGCCCCTGCAGGCTTAGCCTTGAGCCTCATCAGGCCACGTTGACCAGATTCACTCACGTGGCTGCTGACCCTGCCCTGGTATTCCTTCCTCCAAAGACCCACTGAGTTTCCTGGGGGCAGGACTCACTACAGAATTCACAGTCTCAGTGAAAAATGAAAATATGGGCTCTTGTTCCAAAATGATTAAGAATTACAGGATGGTGACAGCAGAGCATTAAACCACATGCAGACCCTTCTGAGTGCAGTGCCCTGGGCAACTGCTCAGGTCTCGGTCCATGAAGCCGGCCCTGCTGGGGGGGGAGGGATGGAGAGCAGCCCATACCCCAACCAGGCTGCACACCAAGCCAGGCCTGGGACAGACTCCCTTCTTACCATCCTCCTCCGCCTCCATCTCGAACAGCCCCTCTTCCTTCCAGTACCCAAAAGACACCACACACACGTGTGCATTCACACATATGCACATGCATATACAGACCCATGCACACGCATGCACACACACATACATTCAGACATGTGCACACATCCGCATGCACATATTCATACACCACACACATGCACACACATGCGCACACACATTTCCATTTGGACATTTTGCTCATTTGGGGATGTGGTGACAAGTCTGGTTTAGCAGTGTCACCCTCACTCCCGTCCTTGGGAGCAGAATCTGTTCAGCCTCTGTGTGGAAGGGCAATCCAGCAGTTCCTATGCTCACAGAGAAGGCGCAGACGTTGGCCCAGCTGTCCTGCTGTGGGAACATGACCCCAGTGCAGTCGGGCCTGGGCATAAAGACACAAGCAGCCTTGCCCCCAGAATGAGGGCCTGTCCATCTCTCCCTGCCAGCAACAAGGGCCGGGAAGGCACTCAGCTGCACCCACGGGTGGAAAGTCATGTGGCCACGACCAGGAACTGGGCACCATCACACTCATACAAACGGGCAGTTTCCAAGATTTACCAGAAAAAAAACAACAGGAAGCGCTGATTACAACAGCTGTGGATCCTGCCAGAAGGGAAGGGAACGTCCACAGACAGAATCTCTCTGGAGGAGACGAGGCCCTGGCAGCTGGGGACTTCTGAGGAAGGAGCTCAAGGCCCGGCAGGCGGGACGAGGGGAAGAGCGGCTCCCGGCGGGGCTTCGATTCCGAGTCGTCTCCCCACCACTGGGAATACCGTGAATTAAAACCAGAGAGTAGCAGTCGTGGGCTGAGTGGTGGCCCCAACAAGATACATCCACATCCTAATCCCCAGGCCCTGTGAATGTTCCCTTATATGGCAAGACGGGTGACTAAGTTAAGGACCTTGAGAAGAGGCACCTACCCTGGATTATCGGGGTGGGTCTTAAATGCCGTTACTTGCGTCCGTATAAGAGAGGGGCAGGAGGAGTTTGGGGACAGGCCCACACGGAGCGGAAGCTGATGGGAGAGAGCAGAGAGATGTGGCCTCAAGCCACGGATCAACAACCACCACCGGCGTGGTAAGAGGCAGGGAGGGTCCTCCCTGGAGCCTCCAGAGGGAGCACAGCCCCGTCCACACCTTGAGCCTGGATTTCTGGCCTCCAAAATGGGGAGAAAATAAATTCCTGTTGTTTTAAGCCACCAGTTCCTGGTGCTCAGTTATGGCCGCCCCAAGAAGCTACTACAGGACCCACAGTGGGAAGTTGTAAACCCGGTGGACACAGAGTGTCAAAGTGCCCCCGCCCCTCCCCTGGCCGACTTCCGTTTCCTTGCAGGGCGGGTTCAAGTCTTCTCTGTGACTCTTCCACGGGAGCAGGAGAGGAAAGGGCCCGCCGCGGCTGCTCCAGGCCCCTCGCCGCGCTGCTACATGCAATTCCCCTGGCGTGCAAGTGGCACAACTGTCCCATTTTGCAGATGAGCCAGCGGGGTCCCAGAAACCGAGCTGCAGAGGCACTTAGACAGCCTGACGGGCCCTTCTGCACGGCCTGCCCAGGAGCCCAGGTTGGGGAGTTGCTGGGATTCGCGTCCTCAGGTGTGGACGAGAGTTAGTGTAGCAGGTGCATGTGCCGAACACTCCGTTACCATCTCTGTGGCAGCCTTCTCTGGCGCTGTGTTGTCATTCCCATCTCACAGGTGGCGTGGGGGACAGAGAAAGTCAAGTGGCTCATCCCTGGTCACTCAGCTGCTGGCTGGAGGAGCCGGAGGGGGAGGTGTTTCTCTGACTTGTTCCCTTCCTTCAACAAGCCCTGCCTGGTGGAGGAGGTGGGTGATTTCCCCCAGGAAGGGACTCGGCGGGGGTCCCGAGCCCTCTGAGGGGCTGGGTGAGAGGGGGACCAGCCTGGGCCTCTGACCCCAAGGGGTCAATCATGATCCAACCAACAGGGTCACGGGAGAGCCCGCTCCAGCTGGTGGTAGGAGATGCTCCACAAGGAACAGAGCCAGCTGGGGACGTGGGGCAAGGGGAGAAGCCCCCCGGCAGACAATGGGGGGCCGAGGGGCCGAGGGGTTCACACCAGATGCAAGGTTCTCCACAGTGACCTTAACATTCTCCTCCCACCTGGGGACCTGGTCAGGTCCTTCCTAGGCGTGTTGGGTGTCTGCGGCTGCACAAGAAATCAGCCCAAAACAGCAACAAACACCAGCAGCTTAAGGTTTCTGGGCTCGGGGATGCAGGAGTGGCTCAGCCAGGCGCTTCTTTCCCGGGTCTCTTCTCTGGTCGCAGTCCAGGTGCCGGCTGAGGCCCCGGCCATCGGAAGGCTGGACTGGGGCTGGAGGATCCCCTTCCAAGCAGGCTCCTCGCACGGTCAGTGGCGGGAGGCCTCAGCTCCTCACCAAGTTACCCTCCACAGGGCGGCCTGAGCGTCCTCAGGATGTGGAGGCTGGTCCCCCAGGGTCAGCAATGACTTACGTAACCTCATCTTGGAAATCACAAACCGTCCCTTCCACATTTTACTCATTAGAAGCACCTCAGTGAGTCTGGCCCACACTCAAGAAGAGAGAATTAAACCTCCTTTTGAGAGGATTGTCGGAGAATTTGGGGACGTGCTTTAAAATCACCACACTAGGAGAGTTCACTCAAAGGGATTGAAAAAAAAATCACCAGGATCCTCCCTTCTACACACAAGAACGTCCCCACAAACAATCTCAGGGTCTGAATTCAACCTTTCAACATCCATTTCTTTGAGTTTAGCATCGAGTCTCCAGGCTGGCAGTTAGATGTAAATGTCCCAACAAGGGGTCACAGGTAAGGAGTCTCCTCCGTAGATCCTTTTCAAGAGCAACTCGGTATCCTCTCTGGGGGTCTTTGCAGACAGTGACCTCTGTCCTCTGGGCCTCATCCGTCCCCTTAGCCCCGTCTTCAGTATCTGAGTGTAAGTCACTCAACAAGCAGATATGGTTCACTTCCCAGCTTTCAGTGGGACATCTCACCCTGGACCCCAACGGGGTCCCCCAGTCATCTCCACTGAGCTCCCCTGTCCCATGATGCCCTGCCCAAGCGCTCAGGAGGGGGAGCATGCAGATGCGCTGGCTCTGTCAATCCTCTGATGTTATCTTTTATTGGCAGTACTAAATGCCTGTGCTAATTAATGGAATGGGCTTAACCGCAGTAACGGCTTCATATCACAGGAGTGGCCATTCTGGGGCCTATATAAAAGCTGCAATAATAAAATTTCCTCTGCAGCATTTTCATGGTTTCCATTGTTCTGAAATGAGGCGGAGGTTGTGCTAGAACATTCTGAAGGGGATGCTGGAGCCTCACACCCATGCTCCACTTGAGAAATGGAAGTGCTCAGATCCTGGGATCCAGAACACACCCCCAGGCTCTCTCCAACCACAGAACCATCTCTCCCCACCACTGTGGCCCAGCTTTAAGGGAGGAGGGCTGTGAACAAGAGCTTGGGGCATCCCTGACAAGGAGGGGCCAGAGGCCTGGACGAGCCACTGACCGCCCTGAGCCTCAGGGGCCTGGTCTATGAAAGGGGTGTTAAGACTCTCTGCTAGGCCAGGGAAGGTGCCCACCTGCTGCCCTTGGGCTCAGCAGACAGGACCGGCAGACACCCAGGCAGGTGTGGAATCCTCCTACAAACAACCCGCTTGGGGTCCCCTGACAACATGTAAAGGACTAGGCTCCCAGAGACCAATTTGTGCACTACTTTCTGAACGATAATGCTGTTCCTGAGGACATGACACATTTTCTCCCCACGTGGATCAGCTCCCGGGATGCATTCGGGACCCTCCCTTGGGCGGCAGGTCCTGGGCTGACCGTGCCAACAGTCTCCTTGCAGCCACCAGGGAGGAAACGTGGGCGCCGCATGTCTCAGAGGCAGGGAAGTGATCACCTGAGGACAGTGCGAGAAAGGTGGAACCAGGAACCCCCCGGCCAGCCCCAAACCAGAGCCCATCCCCCAGGCCTGGACCTGGTCTCTGCAAGGGGGGAGATCCTCCGGACCTCAAGGTCTGTGGGGATCGTGAGGTGATTGGGCGGCGCAGATGCAGGGACGCGATAGACAGTAATTAATACCATTGTTACCCTCATGGTGGAAACTAGCAAATTCGTGATGCAAACAAGAACAGGAGAGACAAGTCGGACCTAATAGAACAGGGGTGTGTACCTGTGTCAATGAAGCCAACTGTCCCGGATTCACCATGGTCAGTCCGTCCAGACCCACACACGGCAACACTTGGGGAGCAGTGCTAGAAATCAACCCCTGGATTTAAAAAACCGCAACGAAGTTGAGGCTCTCCGCTAATTCTAACACGTGTTCTGCCTGGCTGTATATCCCTTCCTGTGCCTCCTATCCCCCCAGGACCTCCCACCCTCCCTGGACCTCCCATCACCCATGAGCCTCCCATCCCCCCAGGGCCTCCCATTCCCCATGAGCCTCCCATCCCCCCAGGATCTCCCATCCCCCATGAGCCTCCCATCCCCTCAGAGCCTCCCATCACTCATGGGCCTCCCATCCCCCCGGACCTCCCATCCCCCCTTGGGCCTCCCATCTCTCTCAGGTCCTTCTCTCTCCCGCTCTTCCTTTCTGTTTGGGGAGAGGTCTGCCTTCATGTGGGCCCTGGGCTGATCTCTCCCTCTGTCTAGGAGATGACCATGGCCTCTGCGGGTCCCCGTCTGTCTCTCGGATGCTTCCACAGACTCCCAAGGCAGAGGTTTGCCAGGAAGCAGTTACTCCTCATCAACCAAAGCACAGAGCCACAGAAGGGGGCCTGCCCCAGGGCTGTTGCGTCCTCTGTAAACCACCCAGCCCAGCCCCAGCTCAGCACTCCAGGCCACCAGCAGGCCCAGCCATGAATATTGATGGCACTTCCTTTGTGACAAGCGTCCCACTCTGGGCCTGCTGCAGAGCAGTCACCGCTCCGAGGTCTACTCGTTTTCTTGAGTGTCAGGACACACGGCGCTGACAGATGGACCCTCGCCTTCAAACCTCTGTGTACCCGAGCCCGGCACAAAGGAGCCCAGGATGTTTTTAATATCACACACTTGCCTCAGGGCTTGTTTTAAATCCCGTTTACCAAGGGCTTGGGCTTTTTATCAGTCAAATGCCTTAAGCACTTTGTCAACTTGGACATCTGGCTGCACTTTTAAAAAAATTTTATTTGCTAAAATATTTAATAGTGTGGCAGGGGTTTTGCTGGAGACGTGGGCTGCTGTGGCATTTGCAGACACCCAGCAGCTCCAGCAAAGAACCACAGACACCGCACTAGCCCGTGGCGGGCAGCAGCAGTAGCCAAGGGCTGTCCTAGTGGAAGCGACTCTTTCCTGGCTGAGAAGTTAGAATTTTCTCCAGGGGGGACCAGGTGAATGCTTTGCTGTCACCCTCCCTCTAAACCACGAGCAACTAAAGGCCAAGGGGGTATTTGTGAACTCAAAAGACAGTCGCAATTGAAAACAGGAACTCAAACAGACCCTTGTGCATGCATACACTCAATAACTATTCAGTACCGTTCACTACTAGAAGGTAGCCAAAAGGTGGAATCAACGCAAATGCCCATCAGCTGTTGAATGGATAAACAAATGTGTCTGTCTAGACAATGGGATACTGTTCAGCCATGAAAAGTACTGATTCATGCCACAACGTGGATGAACCTTGAAAACACTATGATCAGTGAAGAAGCCAGACACAAAGGACCACAGAGTGTATATTTCCACTAGTGTATGATTCCATATAGTGTATGATTTCCAGTGAAATGCCCAGAAGAGGCAAATCCAGGGAGACAGAAAGTAGACTAATGGTTGCCAGGAGCTGAGGGTCTGAGGGGACTGGGGGTCACTGCTATTGGGTACAGAGTGTCTTTTGGTGTGATGAAAAAGTTCTGGAACCAGATAGTGGTGATGATTGCACAACATTAAAAGTGGTTAAAATGGTAAGTTTGTAAAAGACAGTCACAAAGATGAGATGAGGCTGGTACTGACTGTAATAGCCTCGGCCTTGACTGACTACCAAAGGTCATTAATGATCAAGGGCCCCCGGTGTGCCCAGCACAGCTGTCTGCTGAGGACACACCAGTGAGCAAGAACAGCTGGCCTCACCCCTGGCAGAATCCACAGTTGAGAGCAGGGACGGACAGTAACCAGATAACCTGAGACAAAGGAAGTCTTTCTGGAGGAGCTGACGTTGGGCTGAACTCGAAAGAAAGGGGGAGGGAGGGATATCCAGGCAGGGCAACAGCAGGTGCGGAGGCCCTGAGGCAGCAGCGTGGCCCTCAGGGATGAGAGAAGGACCACGTGGGTGGGGAAGGAGGAGGTCTGGAGGGTGGTGCCAGGTGTCCTGGCTGAGTGGAGGCCCAAGCTGGAGGACCAGCAGTGGGAGTCTGGTCTCTGCCCCAGGAGCAGTGGGTCACTGCTGCAGAAAGAAAGTACATCGGAGGGCAACTCCCATTCCTAAGATCAAACCCATTCCGTGAGCCCTTCCGTGTGCTGGGCCTGGTGGGGCTTTTCGCACAAATGGCTTTGTTTAAGCCTCTGTCAACTTAAAAAGCAAACTAACCAGTTATTTTACCCTTAAAATGAGTTTATTTGCAAATAGCCAAAAGAATTATGATTCTGGAAATACATGCCATAGTGAACCATAGGCAAATCCAGAGAACAAAGGAGGGTTAGAGAAAAAGGGGGCATGGGGGTAGCCGTTCTAAAGAAAATCCACTGAGGGGAAAGGAACAGTTCTGGGTGGCAAGGGCTTCTCACTGGCTGAGCTGCAGCGTCTCTCATTGGCTGAGCTGTGGCATTTCTCATTGGCTGAGCTGTGGTGTTTCTCATTGGCTGAGCTGTGGGGTTTCTTATTGGCTGGGCTGTGGCATTTCTCATTGGCTGGGCTGAAGAATTTCTCATTGGCTGAGCCACAGCGTCTCTAATTGACTGAGCTGCAGCATCTCTCATTGGCTGAGCTGTGGCATTTCTCATTGGCCGAGCTGCAGCGTTTCTCATTGGCTGAGCTGCAGTGTTTCTCATTGGCTGGACTGTTGCCCACGGGGAGAGAAATCTTCCTTCAGTAGTAAAGAAGTCTTACTGCCTGTCTGAGGTGCAAAGTCTGTCTCCTCCTGTCTGGAGTAATTGATGATGTATGATGGGGGTGAGAGCTCCCCCTGCAGGCCTTCCGGCTCCAGAGTGCTCCAATTTGGTTTCTCTTATTTCACACCCCTCAACGGGACACTTGCCTGCTGTGCTCCCTTACACGTCCCAGGAGAGGTCACCAAGACTCAGAGAGCATGGGTCACTGTGAAGGTCATGCAGCTTCCAGGTCGGGCCTCAAGCCCAGGTCTGGGTCGAGAGCTCCTGTCCGGGCTGCAGTAAGCCCCCTCCAAGTGCCAGCTCCAGTGAGGACCCTGGACGAAAACTCCTGAGAGGTCCCGAGAAACAGGCCCCAGGGCTGTGGTGCTGCAGCCTGGCCCCAGGAGGTCGGGAGCCTGCAGGATCGGGGCCGAGTTCTCGGTGCTTAGTGAGAAGGCGTTTCCATTCCACACCCTCTCCCCGGCACCTTAAGAGGCTACTACGAGCTTTCATAGCCCCCAACCCCTTCCAGGAGCAACCAGAACCGGAACCGACCCATGCATGCAATGAGGAGCAGCCTCGGCCTCGGACCAGACCCGACCAGCCTCCTCCTACCTGCTAGGGCTCTGCCCCCCCCCGGGGGGGTGCTCTGCCCCACAGGGGCTCTGGAAGGCCAGGGAAAGTCCTGGAAGCCAACTCCAGAATGAAGGGGCCATAAAATGGATTCGTCTTTGCCTATTAACAACACATTACCCAGGAACCCTGGGGGAAGCACGTTATAGCCAGTAGAAATGGTCCTGGGCATCGTGACCGTGGGCTGTGGGGGCCCGGCAGGGGACAGCTTCACTTGCTCTCTGACCTGAACACACGACCTCCTCTAGGCTTGTCCCACTGCCCTCAGACTTGGACCAGAGGGGAGGACACTCGGTGCCAGGACTCGACCTCAGGTCAGAGAAGGAGGGGACGCTCCTGACCACACCGTGTGGGGCAGCCCCAACTCCTGGACCCCTGGGCTCATGGCATCCCGCCCCAGGCTGCACACAGTCTGAGGACCCCATCCCCAAACACCTGAGCACACGGGGCGGCTCAGAGCAGAGAGCGGCGCCCTCAAGTCTGCTACTGGCATCGAGAGTCTACCCCCAGGACCAGGAGACACCTCGAGAGACACATATGGAGGGACAGATGCTGGAAGTCAAGGGGAAACTGAGCCTTCTTGGGCCTGGAGTGTCTGCCTGGCCTCCAGAAGGACACTCTTGGGAGGAGGTAGAGAGAGTCGGTCCCATTGGCCACATTCTGGGGAGACGAGTGGCTGCCGGTCATGCGTCCTGGCCCCAGAAAGGCGGGTTGTCAGCCAGCAGTGCCCCTGTACCCAGGCCCCGCCGGCCCTGGATGGGCCCATCCTGATGTCACGGCTCATTGCCTCCTCTCTTGGCCTGTCCCATCTCATGAGGCCCAGGGCTGTCCCCTGCCCCATGTGAAGTCACGGCCTCCCAGCCTGCCCCAAGTCTGTTCGCTATCCTCTAGCCACTCCGGGCCCTCCCTCACTCAGCCCGCCGGCTCCCCCAGCCTCTTGCCTGTACCCGCAGTCTGCAGGCTCTGGGTGGGAGAAGACGGAGACGGCACCCCATGACCCCACGGCAGGCTGACCAAGGCACCTCTGCATCCCTGGATCCATCCCCAGCCCTCATGCCAGGACTTTCTGGGGAGCCAGAAGAGTGAGGGTCAGGAGGTTCTGGAGGCTTCCTTGCAGCCGACTTACCCCGACAATCATCTCGGAGCAGTTCCCCGAGCCAGGTCAGTGAGGTGTTCACCTGCAGCAGTCTGCACCCCCCCCCCGCGGCCCTGTTCCTAGAGCCCCGGGTGCCCTTTGCCTGACTCTCCCTGTCTCCCCCCCAAGACCCCAGCCAGATGCCACCTCCTCAGGGAGACCACCCTGATTTCCCTTGGCCCAGGCTGGCCTCACTTCCCATCCTACAAGCGATCCAGGCCTATTTCCTGAGCTGGGCAGGACCAATTCTGGGTTGACGCCTCCAATCAGCACCTTGGAAAGGGCCTGGGGCCCGGGGAGCCCAGCAAGGACCCTGGAAGCGGTTCACGTGGTTGTCACCCCAACTCCCAGAGGGGTTGACAGTGAGATGTAACTCACCCGTGCGGAGGAGGTGGCAGCAGGGGCTGAACCTGCATGCCACACCCAGAGGAGGTGGCCCGAGGAGGGGGAGGAAGGAGGATGAGCCTGGGCATCGTGGCCAGGCATGCCCACACCAGCCACCCGAGATGCTGTGTCCTCCGTCAACTTCTTCAAAGGGAACATTTGTTCTCCTCTCAAGGAGACAGACCCCTCTCCCCCTGGCTCCTCGGATGAGCTTTCATGTCCCAGCAAAGGTGCCGAGTCAACATGAAACACGCCCCGCCTGGCACCCGCCAGTCCTGCTCCCATGTGGCCGTGCATCTCGGGCTGACCCCGAGTCACCTGCGTCCCCCCACCTGTCACCCCCACCTCTGTGGCTGTGCCCCTGTCCCTGGGGACCCCCAATGGGTCTGGGCCCTGCGGCCCCTCCACCAGCAACGCCAGGACCCAAGCCAGCCGGTGTGGACTCTGTTGTTCCTCTTACCCTTAGATGTTCAACAGCATGAATATTCTTATTTTTTATTTAAAAGTAATTTGGAGCTCTCGCTCTCTAAGGGGCTTCTAATCACCAAAAAGCGCCTACGGCAAGAGCTGATTGACGGGCGACGTGGCCACTTCTGAAGAACACACTGGCCACTGGCGGCACCACGCACAAAGGGAAGCGCCAGCTGCTGCTGCCTGTGAGCTCTGGGGGCGCCATTAGCATCTGCTTCCCACACGGGCAGAAACACCTGTCAGACGTCGGGAGACCAGAAAACGACATGGTGAGTAGTTACTTTGTTTAAAAAGTCATCAGAATTGAATGTCAGCTAAAACCTAGGGAAACATTTATTCTTCAAGCCCCTTTGAACCTCGCTGGTGAGCACGAGAAGACAGGCCCGGGACAAAGACACGAGTTTGTCAACAGGGAGGCGGCTCCCCAGAGCAGCCACAGTGGCAGGACAAGGCACAAGGGAGGAAGAGCGTCCGTCAGACTCCAGACGAGGCGCCGGGGCCTAGGCTGGGTGGAGGTGGGCTCCCCGCCTCCTGGGGCAGCCGGGCTGGACAGGCCCGACGGATGCCAAGGCTGCCCCTTCCCTAGGGCCCTCTCTCCGCTCTTCATTTTTCTGCAAATAAACTGAATGCGCTCGCTTAGTCTGTCCCAAAGATGTGGTCAGGGGCCAGGCCAGCCGCCCTGACTGCCCCCGCTCGCCCCCCGCAGTGTCCTCGCCCCACGCTGACCGCAGACGAGGCCAGCCCTCCGCCCACGAGGAGGCAGCTGCAGGCCCCTCACTCTCCTCTCGCCGAGAGCTGCTGCGAGGCTGCCAATTAGGGCCAATTCTGGAGACAGCTCCGTGACGGGAACCCACGGGCCCAGGCCCAGGATGGGGTCTGAGTGGCGGGTGGGGCTGGGGACATTGCTAATTAGGGAGCCAGAGCAGGCTAGGCCGGCGCTGAGGGGTCTCCCCACAGGAAGGTTGAGACAACTGGCTGCCCGCTTCCCCGGTCCTGCTGCTCCCAAACAATAGATGGTCCCAGGGATGGAAATTGGCCTGAGGCCACTTGCTGCCCACAGTCACAACTCAGTATGGACCGAATATTGAACATGAGCAAGAGTTTGCACTGGGGGTGGCAGAGGCAGGAAGCCCCATTACAGGCAAAGCCCACCATCATCTCAGCCCTGCTGGAGAGAGGGGAAGGAAGGCCTGGGCCGGTGGAGCTGCGTCCCTGGTCATCATTGATGGAGGGGAAGGATGGGGCCGGGTATCAAGCTGGGGTCAGGTACAGGCAGCAGAAGAGAGTGATCAGCTGGCATTAGGGACCTTGGCTCAGCTGTTTTGGCCCCAAGAATGATGATCTTGCCCCAGACGTGTGGCCGAACTTTCCTGGCCTGCACAGTGCTGCTGGGCTCGGCTCGGTGTTGCCTGTGGTGTCGACTAGAGGTCGATGGAAGAAAAGCCTCTGCTTGGCAACAGTCAGGTCTTCAGACCTGCCCAGGACACTTGGACGAGGTAGACAGACTCCAAGAGAGACCAGACATTATAATTGGCCAGTTTTGATATGGACCAAGTAGCCAAGCCTTGTCGTACATTTTTCATGTAAAAGAATTAACCCTGGTGAGAATCGTTTCAGCAAAGGAGACACAGAGATGGAAATGTGGGAAACGAACGGTGTGTGTGGCCTCATAGGGTGATGACCAGGAACTCAGCCGGCCTGGTGAGGAAACCCTGGGGAAAGTTTCTCCAGGAAAGTCTGCTAGTTTGATGGGAACTGTCCTGGAGTCAAGAGGGTCCAAGATGGTCTGCAGCTCTGGTGCCCCCACAAGCTGGCTCCTTTGGATCAGCCTGTGTTCAGATCATCCATTTGGGGCAAAAATGCTGGGGGTGGGGGAGCAGAGAAACTGTTTGAAGGGCGGAACAGCTCTCCTTCCCTGAAACCTTGTCAGCCTGGGGAGAAAACACCAGGAAACAGTGATGCTCAGGGTCCAAGGGGAACACACCAGTCCTCCGACTCAGCTTCTCTCACCCCCACAGCCACCATGCCGCCAAGCTCGTCCCCACAGGCCAACGGGAGGAAGAAGCACTGCCTGTGCCCAGCTCAGGATATGTCCCGTGGAGGAGGGGGACCAGGGCTGCCTGGGGGCTCAGCCTCAACTTCTTCACGCTGGTTTGGCTGCGGGGACTCAGGGATGCCCAAGGAACGGAGGAGCATCTGGGATCAGCCCCGTAGATGGAGGTGTGGGAACACAAAGGGTGGTGAGTGATGTGGAGGGTCGGAGTTTCCTGTCCCTGTCCCTCTGCTGAGGGGACCAGTGGAGGGGACAGCCTAGCCCCCAAATGACCCTCAGGGAAGGCTTTTGGACCTTAAACTGTTGAACAATCCTCTAACCCCAGTCTGTAAGACAGGACCGCTGTCCTGGAGAGTGGGGGGAGGAAGGAGGACCCTGTCCTGGGGGGACGGGAGTAGGAAGGAGGACGCTGTTCTGGGGGGTGGGGGGAGGAAGGAGGATCGTAGGCTGGACCCCAGGGCTGGGATGGGCTGTAGCGGCCCCTCGGCGAGTGTCCAGGGGCAGGGAGCCAGGGAGGGAGGCACCCGTGAGGGACTCCAGCAAATGGGGAGTGACAGAGTCACTGCCCTGGACAGGGGACCACACGGCTCACTTGGGGACTAAGCCTCCAAGCAGAGGGCACAGAGGACCCACCTGTACAGCAGCTCACCCATGCAGACCGTGGCCTGAAGCACAGTCACCAAATGTCAGCCCTCCGCTCTCAGGGTCACTTAGCCCCACTCTCATGAGCTCTGCTTTCCCAGCAAAGAGCGTGTTGCTGCTGTGAAGTCTATGAAGGTAACATCTTCACGCCGTGGAAAGAGAAGCAGGTGCCGGCCCAGGAGGGAGACGGTGCGGCACACACGCCTGACTGCCCGGGAGCCGTGTGACAGCCCGCAGGTCCACCACCTGCTCTGAGCCTGCTTCCTTGGCCTCCCGCAGGGACCCGCCTCCCTGGTGGCATCCTGGGATGGCAGTGGTGGCCTGGCACCTCACTCTTTCCTCATTCTCCAAGGAGCTTTGGCGGCTCTCGGACAGACCTCGGACCGGCCTCATGACCCCTCCACGGCCTCAGCTCCTCCTGACCCAAGGAGGGCTGCTCGCGCTCGGCACTTGCCCAGCCACATGCCTGGGCACTGGGGTGGGAAGGAAAGGCCGCCAACGTACCACTCCTGACCTGGGTCCCTGGTGACCACCTGTGCACCCGACATTTATAATTGAGGTGAAATTCACGTGGCATAAAATTAGCCATTTTAAAGCCAACGACTCAGTGGCATCTGGCACCGTCACAGTGTTGTTCAACTGCCACCTCTGTCTAGTTCCAGGATGTTGTCGTCCCCTAAAAGGAGACCCTGTACCAGGTGGCCATCACTCCCGTTTCCCCCCTGCCCGCCCCAGCCCCTGGCCACCACCAGTCTGCTTTCTGTCCCTGTGGGCTTGTCTGCTTGGGACAGCTCATGTCAGTGGGACCCTGCAACCTGTGCCTTTTGTGTCTGGCTTCTCTCACTGAGCATCGTGTTTTCAAGGTTCATCCATGTTGTAGCTTCGTTCAGTGCTTCGTTCCTTTTTATGACTGAATACTATTCCACATGTGGACGGGCCACGTTTGGTTCATCCATTCACCCGCTGATGGACATTTGGGCTGATTGTGGACAGTGCTGCTGGGAACACTCATGGGCAAGTTTTTGTTTGAACACGCTTCCATTTCTCTTGGGCATTTACCTCGGGGTGGAATTGCTGGGTCCTATGGTGACTCTGTATTTAACCTTTTGAGGATCCACACCATTTCAGACCCCCACAGCTGTGTGTGAGGGTTCTGGTTTCTCCACGTCATCACCAACACCTGCTCCTGCCTGTCTGTCCTGGTGGGTGTGCAGTGGTCCCTCACAGTGGTTTGATTTGGACTTCCCTGAGGGCTAACGATGCTGCCCGTCTTTCGGTGGGCCGTTGTGTCCCTCAGGGTTCATGGATCCTGTGGCTTCCTTGTGGTGAGCAGGACTGAGCTGCCCCATCATTTTCATGGAACAATGTTGGTTGGGGCGTTGTGAGCATTTCGTCTGTGCTGCAGTCTCCCATCCCCACTTCGGCATGTCCTTTTTTAACATACGGAGAAGGGAAGGCGCGGGTCTTTCCTGAGCTCAGAGAGGCTGCTGGGAGCCCCCGAAGCTGGGGTTTGGGGCCCTGCCTCAGGCTGGGCCCCTGCAGACAACGCCAAGGTGGAGATTTGCTGCAGGTCACGGGGGGTTCTTGGCACCTTGGGGAGCAGGATGGGGTGGGGGGACGTCGGGCTGTGATGCAGCCACAACAGAGGCCTCCGCCACCCCTTGGGAAGCTCCAGAGCCTGATGGCCTTTGGGGTTGTCCCAACTGAGGCCAAGGGCAGGGCCTTTGCCCCTTGTGCTGACAAGTCATTGGACTCAGGCTGACCCTGAGGGATCAACCTTGGGAAAGGGACTCAGCTGTGAGCACCAGCAGCACCCCCCACTGTCCCTAAGGGGGATGGACAGTCCACAGCATCCACTGTGCTCCCCAGGCCAGCGCCACCTCGTTCCTAGGACCCTGGGTTCAGGGCAGGTGGGAATGAGGGAGCAGCATAGTTATGGACTGAATTGTGTGCCCCCCCCCAAATTTGTATGTTGAAGTCCCAACCTCCAAGACCTCAGAATGTGGCTGTATTTGAAGACAGAATTTTTAAAAAGGTAGTTAACTGGGGCTGGACCGGTGGCATAGTGGTTAAGTTTTCGGTGTCTGCTTCTGCGGCCCAGGGTTCGGATCCCGGGCGTGGACCTACGCACCGCTTGTCATGCCGTGGCAGCGTCCCATATAAAGTAGAGGAAGATGGATGTCAGCCCAGGGCCAGTCTTCCTGAGCAAAAGGAGGAGGATTGTCAGCGGCTGTTAGCTCAGGGCTAATCTTCCTCACAAAAAACGACAAAACAAACAAACAAACAAAATGGGGTCGTCTGGGTGGGCTCTAATCCCACTGACTGGTGTCCTTATAAGAAGAGGAGATCAGGACACAGACACACACGGAGGGAAGGTGTGAGGACTCAGGGAGGAGACAGCCGTCTACAGGTCAAGAGGGGAGTCCTCAGAGAAACCAGCCCTGCCCACACCTAGACCTTGGACATCCAGCCTCCAGGCTGTGAGAGAATCTATTTCTGTTGTTTAAGCCCCGAAGTCTGCAGCACTTTGTTCCGGCTGCCATAGGATGCTAGGATGCCCCTCAAACTCTTCCAGACAGCAATGGGGAGGTGCCTGACTGTTAATAAAGCTGCTTCTACAGGCAGGTGTAAAAATAGATGACAGGAAGAAAAGGGGGCCAAAAAATACGAAACATCCCTGTTGGGCATGGGGTGGGGGCAGTATAGGCAGCGTACAGGCTCAAACTTGGGGAGCCTGCCCGCCAGGCCTCCTGTTCACAGGGAGCAGGAGAAAATACGAGAATGCATTCCCAGCCTGAGCACTGACCGAAGGTTCTCCGAGCAGAGGAAGGAGGAAAAGGGAGCGACTCGCAGGTTTGCAGGATGACGACGCCAATGCGTTAAATAATGTAATTGGACAGAATGTGTTTCACGCCACATATCCCGGGCATTCTTGTGGCATCTCCGTGGTCTGTCCTTAGCGCTGACACTCTCCTGCCTCTTCCCTAAAGCATCTCCTGGGTCCACTTCCCACCTGGGCAAAGGCAGGATGCTGCTTTCTGGAGGGAGCAGGAAGCCGGCTTCGGTCAAATTCTCTCCAAGCAGCAACTGTGAGCAGAGACTGGGCAGCCACAGAGTGGGACCCAGGCTCCACCTCTCGAGGGAAGGAATTTGGGGGCCAGGTTTTGAAATGGCCTCAGCATCCTACGTAAGTGGGCTTCTCCCCCGTGCCTGCCTCCGCTCATGATGGGCACAGAAAGGCGCGCAATCAACGCTGAGACCAGTGCACTCTGGAATATCTGCCACCCAATGTGGGGCACAGGTGTCCCTGTTCCCCTTGATGCTGAGTATTTCTGCCAGGCAGAAAAGCGGGTGCTCCGTACCCCCAGGCCAGGTCTCCTGTGTTCCATTTAGGCAGCACCCTCCACCAAGGAGCACCTGCATGAGCCCTGTCCTGGGGGGCCCTCGTGCAGTGGGGACGCCCCCGCCACAAGGACCATGTGTGTGTACACCCGCGTGCTTGTATATGAGTGTGTGCACATGCGTGCACACATATGTGTTAGATGAAATGTGTGCGGGGTGGGTGATCCTGGCAGAGACGGAGGCCAGGGCCAGGGTCTTGAGTGGGGAAAATACGGGCAGGGCAGAGAACAGGTGCATCCAAGCGACTATGGTCGCTGGGACGTGAGGGCGGAGAGGACACAGAGCCTCGTGTCTTAGAGGCTGAAGCAGGACTCTCTCGGCGTCAGGCCCAGCGAGGCTGGCGAGGCAGCTGGATTTAGTCGTCTCTGGGACCTTAGCGAGAGTCATTTCAAGAGATGTTCGGGGTGAGAGGCCCAGGACCCCTGTAGGGAGACAGAGGCAGAGACACAGAAAGAGACAGAGACGGAAAGAGAAACAGAGACAGAGAGAGGGGAAGACAGAGAGAGAGAGTGAGAGCAGGAAGGGGTTGTGGGACCTGAGATGGCTGTTTGCTTCTTTGGCAGGAGGTGGGGGTGGCCAGGAGGGGACCCTGAGGTCTCCGCAAGGGCCGGCATGGCCGCGGGTGGGCTCTGGGGTCCGCCTGGGCTTCGGTCACTTTCAAGTGTCCCCGGGCCCTCACCTAAGTGAGACGAGGAGACAACTCACCTCGCACGCAGGGTGTTAGGAGCAGGCCAAGCGTCCGCCCACACTGCCGGGCGCAGTCCTGGTGAGCACCGTCTCTGGCCTCCCTACTGCCCACTCAGGACAGGGCAGAGACCCGGAGCCCAGTGGGGGTGGAGGGTGCAGGGAGAGTGTCAGCCCCGTAGGAGCTTCTGCCCAGCTTCCAGCCCTTGCTCACAGGACTTGGGGCCAGCAGGGCTACTCGGGCCTCACGGTGCCGGATCGGGGCCAGCGCTGCTCCACTCCGGCCAGGACCCCTCCTGCGCTGGCCTGTGACTCCACATGACCACACGTGGCCACCTCCTCTGGGCTCGGGGAGGCCATAAGCTAGACTCCAAGGAGGAGCAGCCAGGGCCCACTGCCCCATGAGAGGCTGGAAGGCGAAGGGGTCCCGAGGTGGGAGGACGGCCCAGCGTGCCCGGCAGCCCAGCTCCCCTGTGGGCTGCACTAGCCTCCCGCCAGCTTCTTTGGAAGTTGGGAACGTCTTTTGTATTCCAAAGGCCAAAGGGCCAGGCTTGCCTTTAATTAAAATGCACGTCCTTTAATTAAAGGCCCCATAACACATGAAGGGCATCCACTGAAATACGACATGTGACACAGTCATTTCCCTGCTGTTAATTACTAATTAATGAAACTATTTCAATTAATAGCTTCCCCACCTAGCTCCTGCTTTGACAGGCCCTGGGCTGGGGCACGTCCCGCAATCAGACAGTTGCTCCCGCGCCAGCAGCCACTGTGCTGAATATTCATGCCGCGCCTTCAACGCTTTCAGTTCAACACAATACAGTAAACCCCAGACTCTTTCCAACATGCTGGCCGCCCGGCTTCCTTGGGAACCAGCGCAGGGGATGGCGGCTCTGCTGTGGACCGTGGGGACAGAAAGAGGCTGGCAGTCCCCAGAGATGTCCCAACCAAGGGCATCCCCCTGTGGCAGCTCCTGCATATCCCAGCCATGAGGGACGAACTGCTCAGGGGGACAGATGAGTAGAGTCCCCCAGGGGCAAGTGGGGACCCCCAGGGCACTGCAGTCCTACAGCTGAAGGACAAAGCAGAAATTAGGGGGCCAGAGAGGCCAGCCCAGAGAGGTGGAGGGGACATTAGCATGCTAATTATGAATATTAAGTGGTCATTACAGATCTTGCTTTAAAGAGATGACAGGCAAGTGTCGCTTAGGATGACCAGGAGGGGACGACTCTACATGTGAGTGGGAGATGGGGGAGGACGCCCGGGGAGGCCTGCATGGGGCTGTCGGGTCTGGGGACAGGACCTCAGGGGAGCCTGGACCGGGCACAGCCCCCCTGGAGGGCATTGGCCCGAAGCGCCGGAGCAGCTCTCGAAATGGCCGAGCATAGCCACCCTGCTCGGAGTCTAAACTCCCCCAGTCTGGCTGCCCACCTGCCCAGCTGTGGGACAGCCCTGCGCCCTGGAGACCGCTGTGCCCCTGAGGACCCGAGGTCTGGTTTGCCACCCGGGGGAGAGGACGGAGGGCACGGCCCCTGGAGCTCCACACCGCGGCCAGTGGTGACAAAGCCCTTGAACCACAAAGTCCTGGCTGCAGCCTTCTGTCTTCTCGTCCGAAGTGGAGACAGGAAGCCCCATGTGTGCAAGCCCCGTGGCCAGTGGGAGGGACCATGGTGGTGACCCAGACTGGGGAAGGGGCAGCTAGAAGAGGGTCCCTGCCCCTGAGAGTCACCTTGGCAGATGCGCCCCCAGGCCCGGCCCCTCCCCGTGTACTGCTCCTCACGGCAGTGTCTAGCCTCCCCCACCATCACCCGCGTGGTTCCCTGAACCCAGAATGTCCTTCCAGCCTGTCCCCTTCCCTTGGAGCTGGGGGTACGAACACCGACCGACTGACTCTGAGCGGCCTGATGCGGCAGTGCCTCCTGCAGTGTCCCAGGGAGGAGTCAGGGGACAGCTGCTCTGGGGCTGGAATGGACACAGCCCTGTAGGATGGTGCCCTCTGTTGGCCAGAGGTGGAGCGACAGCGGCCCGGGCTCCTGAGCAGCCTCCTGGTTGTGGGCGGTGCAGGTTCATGCACACGCACACACGACTTACACACACAGAGACGTGATTTACACACCACACACACACACACTCGCCCCGGGAAGCTGGGGCCCCTCCTTTCGGGAGGGAAGGGACAAGCACGGTCTGGTGTTTGGTGAACAAGGCAATGGAACCTCCAGATACCAGCCCTGTGTTCTCACCTCCTGCTTCATCCGTCGCCACCCGACCTCAGGGTCCCTGTCAGCCACTGGGATCCGCCAGGGCTGCCCACAGGGGTGGGGACGTGTCTGAGCCTGACTGTACTGGACAACCCCCGGCCCACCCCCTCACCCCCGCTGGAAACCCCCTCTTTGCTACCAGCGCTCTCCCCACTAGCAAACATCCTCCCCCAGACTCCGAGGAGCCCCGTTCCAGGGTCCAACACGGGAGGAAAGGGTCAGGGAGACTTGACCCAACTCTGGGGTGACATTCCAGACCCAGAACGGCAGTGAAGGGAAGAGGCCGGGCCCCTCTGCTGGCTCCTCCCTCTCCGTTCTGCAAGGAAGGGACAGAAGTGTGACCAGACACAGAGTTCAGGAGGCCTGGGGCCGTAGTCTACACGCATGCCCTAGGTCCCCTTCTGAGAGGACCCACCATCACCTCCTGGGTCCCGCGTCCCTCAGGGGCTCAAGGCACTGAGACCTGGACGACTATGGGATCCCATAGGGAGGGCCGTCCCCTCTCTCAGACTCTCAAAGAGTTTACAGTTTGCTGTGGATTAAAAACAAAGGTGTTGGTCGCACACCCGTGTTCACAGCAGCATTGTTCACAAAAGCCAAGAGGTGGAAACAACCCACATGTCCATCCACAGATGAGTGGGTCAACAAAACATGGTGTGTGTGTATATACACATGGAATATTATTCAGCCTTAAAAAGGAAGGAAATCCTGACACACTACAGCATGGACGAACCTTGAGGACGTCATGCTCAGTGAAATAAGCCAGTCACAAAGGAGAAACACTGTGTAAACACACTCATACCAGGCACTGAGAGGAGTCAAGTTCACAGAGCCAGAGAGTAGGACCGGGGGGGTGCCAGGGGCTGGGGGAGGGGGTGGGAGCTGGTGTTTAATGGGGACAGAGTTTCAGTTTGGGAAGATGAGAAAGTTCTGGAGATGGCTGGTGGGGATGGGTACACAACAACGTGAAGGTATCTAATACACTGAACTGTGCACTGACGAATGGCTCCAACAGTAGTCCTCACTCACGCCTGAGGAGTTCACAGCGGTATGTGGCTGCTGCACGACACCACCTCCATGGGGACTTCCTGGGCTGGGCTCCCGGCTCTGGACAGCAAGTCACAGAAGTACCCCGAGGTTCCTCGTGAGAACCCCAGCCAGGTAGCCGTAAAAGCCTTTATGGAATTAACATTCCTGCCACACCTCTGCAAACAATCAGGCCAAACCCACCTGGCCAGACTCACTTTGTCATCGAGAGTCTTTCTTTCAGATTCTTTCTGGTCAAGAGTGGGGAGACGGTAGGGGAAAGTTTGTGCTTAAATGGAAAATGACTAATTGTCCGATTCTGATTCTGCGGACACTGACAGCAACGCGGGTAATTCTCATCTACAGACACGCGCCAGTTCTGGCTCTGTTTCACTTTCATGTCAACATTCCCGATCTACAAACGTGTCCTTGGGACTTCCTTTCGACCCATTTGTAGCACTTTGCTGGTTTCCTCATGAATGAGTTAAATAAATCTTTAACACATGTTTATTCTTTTTTTAAAAAGGATGTTAAATAAAACAATGATCTTCTTTTTGAATAGTTTAATAGTCATCATTGAAATAAGGCTTCGGTGTGATTTTCCACATTTTTATAGCTTCTTTTCTCTACACATACATCTTGCAGAATCTACTATTAATTGATGAGCTGACTGGCTCCTCTATTAGAACCTGGGAGGGTGAGAGATAGTTCAGAAAGCAGGGTCCCCCCGGTTCTGGGGAGCATCTTGGGCAGGAAGGGGCCCACTGCCCTCTCAGCTGGAGTCACCAGGCGCCAGGGAAGCAGACCACATTGCTAGTGCCCAGGGATCTGCGAGAGGGGTACGCCAGGGGTGGGGGGCCCCAAAGCCGGGCAAGGGCCTCGGGCCCACCACCCACCCATCGAACTGGGGTCTCAGCCTGGCTGCTCGGAGAAGCCCCCAACGGCCTTAACCTAGAGCCGTGGTTCTCACCAAGGGTGGTTCCCTGGGGACACATGGTGACATCAGGAGATGGTTTTGGTTGTCATGACTGGAGGGTCTTCTACTGGGTGGGGGCCAGGGATGCTGCTAAACACCCCGCAGTGCACAGGATGGCCCCCCACAGAGAATGATCCCAGACCCAAGTGCAGAGAAACAAAGGGAAGCAGGTTTCAGGAGGAAGACCCCAGGCAGCGCCCCGGCCCCCGCAGTGACAGGCATCTGCTCTACGGTCTGACGGTCTCACATGGGGGAGGGGGAGCGACTGTGTAGGGCACATGTGGATCTACGTGGCACAGATCGTGTCTGTAATGAAGCTGCTGCTACTAAAAGTACACACCACTCACCCCTGGAGTCCTGCCAATCCTGGGAGGAGGGGTGTGATGGCCCACCGGTAGGTGGGGAAACTGAGGCCCGACCAGGGCTGCCTAGCTCTGGTAGTGGCCTCACCTCCCCGCCTGGCTGAGGCTCGCTGTCTCCTCTGCTCATACATCTGGGGTCAAGAGCGAGGGGCTCTGCAGCTGAGCCCTTTGCCCCGAGGCTGATGGAGCTGGGTCCTCGGGGCCTGTGGGGTCCGGGAAGCTAGAGGTCCTCATGGGCAGGGCTCAGGTCCACGCGCTGGGCCTGTCCGAACACCAGGAAGGTGCACAGCCCCAAGCTGCTGATGGCGGCCACGAGGTTGAACACGGATGTCCAGGAGCCGGTGGTCTCAATCAGGTAACCGCCCAGGCACACGCCCACAACGCCTGCACCCAAGAGAGGGGACAGCGGGCTGAGTGACAGGCAGTTCCGAGGGCAGTGCCAGGGAGAGGAGCTGGGGGCAGAGGGTGGTCCTGTAGGAGAGAAGCTGAATTCAGGTGTCCACGCTGCCGGGCCGAGGGTCTCGGAGAGGCGGAGACCTCACGGGCTGTCCAGGAAATCACCCACCTAATGGGTCCCTCCGTGTCCTCCACAGGGGGTGGGGGCAGTGGGAGGGGCTGGGCTGGAGAATGAGTCCTGTCATCGTCATCCAGGCACTGGGCCCATGGGGACCCTGGACCAGAGGCTTTGACTCACATCTATGGGTCAGGTCAGGGTGTGCGGGCTTAGGCGCTGCCGGAGAAATGAATGCTCTGTTTTCTCCCTGGGCCAGCTCTGGGGTCTGCGCTCCCCCCACACTGGCCTGACACTGTGGGACCCCCCTGAAGGTGCCAGGCCTGACCCTGCAGGGCTGGAGTGGCCAGAAGGAGTGGGAGAATACAGGGTGGGGTAGCCAGGAGGCTCCGTGGGGCCTCCGCACTTGAACCCCAAAGGCAGGGACCCCAGCGCACCTCTCACCTGCCAAGGCCCCAGCCGTGTTGGCCACACCTGTGAACAGGGCAGAGAGAAGGAGGACTGGTCAGAGAAGGCTGACCACGACCCACTCAGGGCTCACCCACCTTGGGGCAGCTCCTGGGGGCCCCAGGAGGGGGAGGGCTGTGGTGAGCAATGCCCGGGCTGGGGGCAGCCACTTCCTATCCAAACGGGGCTGGGGTCCTCACCAAACAGAAAGCCGGCGCAGGATGGGGCCAGGTCCTGGATGTTAACGGAAATGCCGCTGTGGGAAAGGGGAAAGGAGGCGGGCGAGTGATCACGGGCAACCACCACCCTGCCAAGCCAACGGTCAGTCCTTTGAGTGCCTGGAGCCTGGAAACCATCGGGGGCGCTTGGGACCCAGCCCGGCTGGGGCCTGCCTGCCATGCCCAGTATCCCGCCACGCCAGGCCACCTGAGCCTGCCCAGCTCTCCCACCTCAGTGGTGACACAGCACAGGAGCCGGCTCCCAGAGGGAACAATCGAGAGGAGGCCAAGCTTGCTCAAACGCACACTTGTTTGCTGTTCACTAATTTGAAAACGACATTAAATTGCCAGTTCCCAAAACAACTTCCAGTGAAGTTTTCCTGATTAAAGGTTACTGCTGCTGGGGCCGCCCGGTGGCACAGCAGTTTAGTCCGCGCTTGGCAGCCTGGGGTTCGCGAGTTTGGATCCCGGGCGCCCGCCGACGCACTGCCTGTCAGCCATGCCGTGGCGGCGTCCCATATAAAGTGGAGGAAGATGGGCACGGATGTTAGCCCGGGGCCAGTCTTCCTCAGCAGAAAGGGGAGGATTGGCGATGGATGTTAGCTCAGGGCTGGTCTTCCCCACAAAAAAAAAAAGGTTACTGCTGCTGAGCAGACAGGGAGGGAAAGATGCAGACGGAGCTCACTCCTCACAGGTTTGGGACAAAAGACGCCACTTGGAGATCAGAACCTCTTCTCCCAGCCCCTCCCTAGGCAAGATTTTTGTTTTTCAAATGGGCCAGGTCCACACCAGCTCAGACAACCTTCGCCTCTGTGGCTCACTCGTGGGGACCGGCCACACGCCCGCCCTCCACACAGCCCCTGAACCAGGCGGCTTCTCCCTCGTGCCCAGGAAGATCAGTGCCAGGGGCGCCTGCGAGCAGCAGGGGGCAGCTCTGGTGGACAGGGAGCCCGGCCCTTACCTGTGGTTGAAGGTCTGGAGACCAATGGAGGCCGATGCAAAGATCACAGATTTACAGAAGCTCGAGGTGTGACCCAAACACAGGGCAAAAACGCCGGACAGGCCGAGGCCCATCACCTGCGGGAAAGACAGACAGCGACGGGGCAGGAGCCGTGCCAGCCAACAGGGCCCCTCCCCGGGGCTGCCCGGGGTGCACTGAACAAGCATCGGGGGGTAAACCCTCCCGGGCCAGGGCCTGCCCCAGGGACATGTGGGATGAGGCTCCATGATGAGCCAGCCCTGCTTGTCAGAGCTAAAGGGGAAAGGCCCCGTCCCACATCCTACACGAGCAAAGCCAGGCCCAGAAATGGGTACCGGGACTCTGAGGGGCAGAGAGCCCACATACACAGCTCAGGGAAGGCCTCAGCTCGGCCAAACTGGCCCCCAGCACTGACCCAGGGCACCTTCCGGCCACCATGCTACACCGGCCAGCCTCTGGGTCAGGTGATTTGGGGACACAACCCTCAGGTCCTGGGAACAGAACAGGGATGTCCCGAGAGGGCCATTCCCAGACTGTCCTACCTGCATGAACTTCCGCACGGTGATGGTTCTGTAACCTGAACAGAGGAAAGACCCAGAGACATTCCCATTGGCCCATTGGTGCTGACGCCCCTGATGCACCCAAGGGTGGGGGTCTCAACCAGCATGGCTGAGGAGAGGGAGCAGGAGAGAGGAGGGATGGGCCTCAGGCTCAAGATGGGGTAGCCTGTGTCGCGGGTGAGACGTGTACACGCGTGTGGGTGCGTGTGCGTGCATCTACTGTGCAGTGTGTGTGCATTTAGAGGCTCCCACAGCCGAGGCCAGGCAGATGCACTGAAGGCAGGCCACTTGGACAGTTACAAATGTGCTTTCTGTGTGTTTCTGCAAATTTTCTAATTTTTCCACAATGAATGTGCAGTACTTTTGCAACTAGAAAAGACTAGCATTTAAGAATGAGCTCAGCGTGCAGAGGGAGAGGGGAACTTGCGTGTCCGTGAGAGCACCGTCCTCGGGGCGTGGGCCAGCACCTGACACCCACAGCCCACCCCGGGCCTGCGACCTCTGACCCCACCAGGTGCCCTTCCTGCTCTGAAGAGGGCTGGGGGCTGCGTCCAGCCCCTGGGGGGGAACTCCACAGTCACAGTGGGACTTGGGTCCTCTCACTGCGCTCCAACTCCCCGTTAATGGGGAAACTGAGGCTGGGGGAGGCGACAGGCTCGAGGCAGTGGTTGGCTGGGTTGGGTGGGGAGCCAGGCTCCCATGGGCCCACCCCGGGCCAGCTCTGAAGGGCTGTGGGTCCCAGTCTCACAACTTGGTCCTCGGGGGTGCAGCCCCTTCCCATCGCTGCAGCAGCACCCCCAGGAGGGGTACCTCCCCGCCCCACAAAATTAAGGCAAGCCTGAGTGTGGCCCCCAGCCTGGCCCCTCCCCCAGAGCTCACCCTGGTTGATGAGATGATCAGACAGAAACCCACTGAACAGACTGGCAGGGATCGCCACCAGCCAGGGCACCACGTTGAAGACCCAGCCCTGCAGGCAGGGAGGGAAGGAGGGGGCCTCAGAGGCAGCCGGAGCCAGCACCCGGCCACCAGGGAGAGCGGCCACCCATGCTCACCACTGCCCAGTAAAGCTCTCCCCACCCGCTGGGCCTCCCAGGGTTGGCAGCCTCCCTCGCCCTAACCCTGCCGAGCTCTGGGCCCACCAGCACTGTCCCCTGCAGGCTGAATCTCCCTCATGGCTCCCCACACCGTGACAGGGCAGTGCTGGGGGACGCACACTGCCCTGGGAATGTGCAGCTCAGGGGTCCTGGTCACCAGAACTGGGAGGGTGGCCAGACAGCCTCAATGGAGTGAGCCAAGCTGACCAGCAGGTGACATCCCTGTCCGCATCACAGCCCCTGCTTGGCCCTCCTCAGGAACGACCGTCCACTGACCGGCTGGCCGGGCCCTAGGGTGGGGGCTCTGCTGGGGTGGCTAGACACTGTCTCAGGTGTGGATGTGTCAGCGGGGACAGCGCTGGGCCTTTCCAAGGTGCACCCACCCTGGGCTGGCCCCGAGCGTGCTGAAGCCATGAGCCACGTGGCGTCAGAACCATCACAGAGTCCGGTGGAGCCAAGGGCCCATCTGCATACCAGGCGCTGGCTTCCTGGTGCCCTTACCCTGTGCAAGCCGCCGGGTGGCCAACCCACCTGGGAGCTGGGGAATGTCTCCTTAAAGAAGGTTGGCAGCCAGGAGAGGAGGATGAAGAAGGAGCACGCGGAGGAGAGCTGGGAGAAGATGGCCGCCCTGCAGGGCAGTGGGCACCAGGCTCAGGTCCACCTGCCCCCAGTCCCCTCCCCGCACCAGGGACCAAGGGCAGCCCCACCCCCATGCGGCCAGTCTGAGCCCCAGGCCATGCCCACTCTGTAGTCAGTTGGTGCTGGAGAGCACGCAAGGCCTGCCAGGCTCCAACCCCCATCTCGCCACCCCTGCCCCGCACTGCAACCCCGCAGCATCCCGGCTCACCAGACAGAAGGCTTCTGGAAGAGCTGTCTCCAGGGCACTTTGGTGTGCCGGGACATCGGCAGGCCTTGCGCCAAAACGCCCACGGCCAGGATGAGATCTGGAGGGAGCAAGGCGTTTCCACGTGAAAGCTGTTCAGAATCAGGCGGGACGGCATCTGCTCACGACAGACCACTTACGGGGACCGCTCCAGTGGGCCAGCACGCCCAAACCCCTGCGTGCCCTCCCTGGCTGTGCACCATCCTCTCTGCTAGCACCCTGGGTCGGCAGCATTTGCCTTTGAGGGCTGATGTTTGTGTTGATGGTTTCTTTCTCCATCCTTGCCCGTTCTTGAATCCCCCGATCCCCCTTCCCGCCATCTGAAGACACAACCGCCCCTGCAGACCTCCTGTGCATGGCTGGCAGCTGTCCCTGCGAGTCTGCTTTCGGCCAACAGAACTCTCAGGACTGAACCTGGCTGTAAGCGGGCTGAGAGCCCAGTGTGCGGGCATTTTTCCTGAGGTTCTAGTCTAGGGGGTTCTTTTCCCAGCCCTGGATCCACTGAGCTGATGTGCTCTGTGGAAGTTCCGTGCCTGCTCCAGGCCCGGCCCCTCCCCGGGCAACACGTTTGCCGTCACTCGCCCACCCGGCCATGGTTACCTTGTTCACTCAGCAGGTACCTGTACACGTAACACACCCACAGCAGGGTGAGCCCTCCGGAGAAATAGAAGACGCTCTGCCAGCCATACCAGTCCAGGAGCAGGGAGCCCACAGCCCCCGTCACCAGCGTCCTGGAGCAACAGAGGAGCGTGGCCATGACCCTCGGCTTCACTCAGGCGAGGAGACGCCTGGAGAATCCCCACCTGTGTGAGCTGAGTCCCTAGAAAAGAAGGTGTTTTTGTCTCCTGTAAAGCAGCTGCTCAGAAGCCCCAGTCTCAGCGTGTTTTGTTAAGGACTGCAGGCATTCGGGAGACATTTGGGATGCCACGGGGCCAGGGTGGACTCGGGCACAGCAGGCGGGTGTGACGTGGCACAGGGGCAGCTGCCGTGGCCCCTGTGCTGCTTCAATTTCTTGCTTCTAGGCCTTCAGTTGGCCTACAATTGTGGTGTGGATCCTTTTAAACTAAAAACGGCAACAAGAGGAACATGTTGCCCAGAATACTCTGAAATGAGACCTCCACGCTGTCCTCAGCTTTGTGTGTCAGAGAGGATGGAATTTCAAAGAGATTTCTAAATGCAACCAAACCCACCTCCCCTATTGTCCCAAATATGTCCTTGCACCTGCCCCCCGCCCCGCTGCCTCCCATCTGCTGAGCTTCGGCCAGGAGACAGTTAAGGGGGGAAAAGAGAGAGGAAACCAAGTTTCTCCCCATTGGGGCCAGCAGGCCTGTGGGGGGTGGCCTTCCTCTCTGAGCCTCTGCTCCCCCATCTGTGGGGTGAGCACAGTCTCCCCCTGGGCCTCTGGGAAACAGGATTCCAGATGAACAAGGAATCTTTCTCTGTGGGAGTGTGTCCCATGTCACTTATCTGAAGTTCACATTTCACTGGCGCCCTGGATTTTTTTGTGTGTGTGTGTGAGGAAGACCAGCGCTGAGCTAACATCCGTTGCTAATCCTCCTCTTTTTGCTGAGGAAGACTGGCCCTGGGCTAACATCTGTGCCCATCTTCCTCCACTTTATATGGGACGCCGCCACAGCATGGCTGACAAGCAGTGCGTCAGCAGGTACCCTGGATCCGAACCCGCGAACCCCAGGCTGCCAAGCGCGAACTAAACCACTGCACCACCAGGCCGAACCGGGCGCCCTAGATTTTTATTTGGGCTCCTGGCCCACCCACAGCCACCCCTCACCCCTCTGAATTCTTGTTTAGACCTTGGCAGCAGTGAAGTCACAGCCCCGAGCCTGGGGGACGGGAAGCCCCATTAGGACAGTAGGGCGTCCTTCCATGCCAAGCGAGGTCTCGAAATGAGGGCCTAGAGCTCAGGGGCGGCGCAGGGAGGAGGGACATGGGGTGCTCACACCTGGACTGTGACATGTGAGCACAGGCTGCCTCCCCACCTGGCTCCTTTGATGGAGCAGCCACTGTCCCAGCGCCTGTGCCAGAGCGCCAGCGCCCACAGCACCTGCCACCAGCACCAGGGACAGAACATGCACAAAGAGAAGCAGTTTGCGCAGAGACGGGGAGCGGCAGCCAGTGCCTCCCAGAACACAGAACCTGCCAGGCCCGCATTGCCCTGAGCCGCAGATGCTCCCGCGTGGCCTGTCCCACCCAGACCTACTGCCTCTGCCTCCCCTGCCCCTGCAAGCTGGGACTTACCCGAATTGGGAGCCAGCCCCCACGGTGCTGTAGGTGAAGGCTCGCTCGCTCTCCTGCACCTTCTGCGACAGCAGGCTGGTCAGCGCAGGGAAGTAAACGCCTGGAACAAGCAGAGAAGGCAGAGGCCCCGCAGTCGCTTCCCCCAGCCAACACGCGGTTCCAGTGAGGGCGGCCAGCCGAGGGGAGAGAGCCAGGCTGGAAAGCTCCCCCAGGGCCCATCTATAATTATTCAGGCCTGGGGCGTCCTTCATGCCCACCTCACCACCAAGGGACCAACAGGGCTGGGCTTCTAGTGACACTCGGCTAAGGAGATGCTCAGCTTGGGTGAGAAGTGCATTCCAGGCCGCAACGCTAAACGGGCAGCAGGAAGACTTCTGGGCCCCAGCTGGCACTTCTGCCACTGTCACACCAGCTTCCAGAGCCACACCAGCTCTGGAGTGCTGGCACTGATACTCACGTGTGCACACACACATATGACATGTATGTGCACAAACACACCACTCACTGATCACATTAGTGCACACACTTGCACACTGACTCACACGGTCACACACTCGCACACGCACTTGGACACACGGTGCATGTACAACCAGTGAGACCTGAACAGCCCTGTGGAACCACGGTGCCGGGTCCTGGATGTGACAATCCCCTGTAGCAACTTCAGATGTCACCACGGGGAGGCAGGGGAGGGAGCATGGGACCTCCCTGTACGTTTCTTTGCAACTTCCTGCAAATCTACAATTATTTCAAAATCTAGTTAAAAAACTCTGCCCTGGGCTGTGCAACTCCTGCCTGTCACGCTGTGTTTTTCTGCAGAAGCACCCAGGGGAAGCTAAGAGGCCAGGGTCCCAGGACAGGATGCAGTCCTTGCCTTCCCGTCGGGGCCCCAGGGCCCTGCCCATGCCAAGTGCCAGTCACCCAGGGTGACAGCTGCCCCTTGAGCCCCAGTCTGTCCCCCCTAATGGGCCACAGACTGGCCACATCAAGAAGTCCTTTCACCTCCCAGGAGGATGGGGAGAAACAGCCCGAGCTGAGGGTCACCCAGCTGGGTGCCCAGAGAACCAGTTGGGCATCATACAGCCCAGTCCTGGGACCTTCATCTGCAGGACAGAGAGCACCAGCCACAGGCCACGTGAGGAGCAAGTGGGGTGAACTCGCAGGAGCACAGGAGCTGGACCGCTCAGACCACTGGGACCACCCGTGGGCCAGACTGGTTGTGCTGGTCAGGAAACAGGCAGAGGCCAATTCCAGGAGATCTGGGGTTCTGGGGGCACGGACTGGAAGCAGGCCCATGCCCTGACCCAGGCTCTGAGGGGAGGGTAACTGGGGCCCCCTTCCAGAGATGTGTTGAGGAAGGGGCCCAGACTCTGCCAACTCGGATCACATCCAGGTGATGGATGCTGTCAATGCCACACTGGTACAGGGTGGGAGTTCAGAAGGCCATCCCATTCCCTCGAAGGTGGGCTGCATGCCACCTGCCACCAGCTCACCCGGGCCAGCGGGGGTTTTTTGGGGGCTCTCTCCAGAAGTCTAATGCCCCCAAAGCATGGGAGCAAAGGTCTTAGGAAACCTGCATCCCCTCAGCCTGCTGGCCTGGCCAGCGGGGGTATGGCCTCTCCACGGCAGCACGCAGAAACTCCACACGTCCCCACCGGGCCGCCCAGTGGTGCTGATGGTTCTCACGTGGCAACCTGGCTGCCACCCAGGTCCCTCGAGTAGACTTTTTGGCAGAGGAGGACATCTGACATCAGAACGTGCCAGACTTTGAAGTGTTTCTAGAAAACGGGAAGTGCTTCAGGTGCCAAGTCATCGTAGCACAAACAAACTGACCCGGCACAGGGAAGTGGAGCCAGGACAGCACCCGCCACCAGGGACTGTGCTCCCACCGCCCTGCCTGGGCCGAGGGGCCCACGAGGACAGCCGTCCACCCGCCAGGCTGGAAGGCCCCAGGACCTTCTCAGCAACAGCCCTGAGGTATTGATATATCTGCTCTGATTTAAGGCAAAGTTGAAGGCACACCACATGCAGGAGCACATGTGAGCACATGTATGTGTACACATGTGTACCTGCCTGCACGAACACACGTGCACACATACACATGTCCACACGTGCACACGTGTGCACACATGTGTACACACAGTGCACCCACACGTTCACCCACCTGCATGAACACACACATGCCCACACATGTGTGCACACACTGCCCCTGCTCTACCCCTCCTGGGACCAGAGAGTCAAATGTTGACAGCGTGAGGGAGCCACCGAGGCACCCCTACCTTGGAGCAAGCCTGTGAGGATGCGAGAGAAGGTCATGAAGACGAGGTGGGTGCTGCCAAGGTGGGCGAGCAGTGGGGTGGTGGCGGTGATGAAGCCCCAGGCGGAGGCTGACAGCAGGATGACCTTCTCACCCCCGATCCTAAAGGGGGGACAGGAGGACGGTGATGGGAGAACTGTGCAGCCAGGCTGATGGGCTGGACCAGAAGGTCCTGCCGTGGAGGAACTGGGGTGGGGGGCCTGTACCATCCCTCCTGAGAGCAGCCCTCTGGGGTGGGCGGTGCTGCCACATCCCCTCTGCAGAGGAGGCTGCAGTGAGAGCGCAGGATCCAGCCTGGTCCGTCTGTCCCCATAAGCCCCCAGAGCTGCCTCACTGGGATGCCAGGTGCTCCCCAGGGTGCCAAACACCCCAAGCAGAGCTGTGTGCTGGCCCCCTGACCACCTCCTACGTGGACCTGGGGTCTCCCTGCTCACGTCTTCCTCTGGGTGGGGCCTCTCTTCACATTCATTTCCCAGGAGCCGCCTCGCCCAGTGCGGCAACAGGGCCCACCCTCCCCGGAGAGCAGCCCCCAGCCCTGCAGGGAGAGGTGGTTACCTGTCCCCCAGGTGGCCGCCCACGACCTGAGTTAGGCAGTAGCCCCAGAAGAAGCTGCTGAGCACGATGCCGGCCTCCTTCTTGTTCCAGCCGAAGTCCTGGCTCATGGAGACGGAGCAGACAGGCATGCTGACACGGGCGCAGTACAGCAGGCATGTGCCCAGCAGCAGCGCCCCTGTCCATGCCTGGCACTCGGGCCTGCAGGAGAGGAGGGGCCGGGTCAGGCCAGGAGAGGAGGAGCCCTCCTCCACGCATGTTGGAAGGAGGCAGCTTGGCCACTTCTCAATGTCTAAACACCCCTGTCTGTTGATCCCTAGGAGAACACAGCAGATTCTAGAAATGACGCATGACATCACTCATAACAGCAGAGGTGGGAACAGCCCAAATGGCCAGCTGCAGGGCAGGTTAAATAAGCCACGGCTGGGGGATGCTGCCCTCCAGGACCAGCAGCCAGGACCCAAGCACTTGGTCTCTCATGGACCAATGGGGCCCAGGAAGGCAACCAGGCCGGAGCTGGCAGCTCGTAACCCACTGAGGGCGCAGCGGGCTGGGCAAGAGGACCCCAGCTGAGGCAGAGGGAGGGTCCTGTGACCAGGTGGAACCAGCACCAGATGGAACCGGCACCAGGTGGAAACCTGGGTCTGCCCGGCAGAAGACCTGGGGGCAGGCGGTGCTGGGTGGTCAGCAGGGACACAGCACCAGGGGACAGCTGGCCCCTTGGATGAACCCGGGCAGGGGTGAGGCAGCCCTGGCAGACTGGGAAGACAGATGTCCATAGAGGGAGGGTCCACAAAACTCCTGGCCGGCGCTCCTCCATATCAGTCACCAAAACCAAGGGAAGTCTCCAGGAGCTCAGGAGACATGACAACTCAGGGTGTGTGGGGTTCTGGACGGGGTCCTGGGACATCGGAGAAACTGCAGAAATCTGAACAATCCTGTGTCAGTGTTGGTTCACTGATGGTGCAAATGCTGGGCACTAACCTAAGACGTGAATGGGGAGGCTGGTGTGAGCATACGGGAAATCTCCTATCCTCACAGTGATTCTATAAATCTAGAACTCTTCTAAAAGACAAAGCTTATTTTTAAGAAGTGAAAAAGAGAGAGAGGGAGGGGGCTGGCCCAGTGGCATAGTGGTTAAGTTCACACGCTCCGCTTCGGCAGCCCAGGGTTCTTGGGTTCGGATCCCTAGCGTGGACCTACACACCACTCGTCAGCCATGCTGTGGCAGCATCCCACATACAAAGTAGAGGAAGATGGGCACAGATGTTAGCTCAGGGACAATCTTCCTCACCGAAAAAAAGAAGAGAGAGAGAGGGAGCCTCAAGCACCGAGCACCATCTGTGTGGGCAAGAGATCCTGTTGGGAAGGCACACGGGGGGATGGCCTGGGGGAGGGGGCAGCACTAGCGACTTGCTGTGTCTGTGTGCAATGGGGGTGGCAACTAGGGGCAGCTGGTGAGGAGAGTGGGAGGCCTAAAGCAGCCCCAGTGAGGGGCTCAGGGTCCTGCTGCACCTGGACTTGCTCATCGGCTGGGGTGCAGGCACAGGTGGCTGGGTTCTCCCCGGGGCTGTGGGGTGCTGCAGGGAGGAAGCTCAGGCTGGGAGAAAGACATGGGCAGGAGCTCCAAGCCTGGGGGCCCAAGGCCTGGCTGGGCTGGATGAAAGGCACCAAGGCGTTGGCAATGTCAAGCCTTGAGGAGGTCACGGGGAAGGAGAAGGTCAAGGGTGAGAGGCCAGAGTGCCAGATGGACAGTTCATGTGGACGTCAAAGTCACCCAGGAAAATGGCAGGACTCAGCCAGGAGAGGAAGGTGGGGACCACAAGTCAGGAACCAGAAGGGAGGAAGGTGTGTCCGGGAGGAGAGGCTGGCTGGAGCCTCAGAGGGCAGTTTGCAGAGCAGAGTGGGGAAGGACGCCTCTCACCTAGCAGATGAGGGGGACACTGGAGTCTCTCCCTTCCTCCCCAAACCCCCGTTCAGATCTCTGTCTGAACCTGGCGGGGGGCTGCCCCTGGGCTGCCCTAGTGGGGATCTGCCAGAGAACAGTAAGGGGCCAGAGGAAGTGGAAGCTTGGACTCAATCTGCGGTGGACACATGAGCACGTTTCCTGCCCACCAGCCCTCTCCAGGCTTGGTCTGCAGGGCCGACTCAGGAGGACAGGCTGGGAGCACCCATGGGAGGGCTGGAGTCCTTGCCCGGATGCCTCCCGGGGATAAGAGGGGACCTCGGAGGCCCTGAGGGCGGCTTTGTGCCTCAAGGTATCGCCAGCTGGCCTGGAGCCAGCAGGCGGCACACACGCCAGGAGCCTGATAAACGGGTGCCACAAAACGTGTCCACTATCTGGAAGGCAGCACTCAACCCGGAACGGGGCCCGCCTCGCAGGGAGAAGAGCAGCCTGCGGCAAGTAGAGGCTGCGCCCATGCCTGGTGCCCTTCTACCAGCAGGGTGGACCACTAGCCACTGGAGCTGGGTGGAAATGGTGGGGCCAGAAGGAGCTGCTGGCTGGGGAGCTTTCCAGGAGAGCATGGTTTGGTTCAGGGCCTGCTGCCACTCTGGGACAACTGTAGCAGCCAGGGCCTGCCCACGCCTGCCTGTGGACGGGCCTGGGGCATGTGGGATGAGTCGCCTGGCTGCCCCGAGCCTCAGTTTCCTCAGTGGAGAAGGGCTGTGCCCATGACGCCTGCCTCCCTCACAGTCAGTAAACAGCAGAGTGACCCGCAAGTTCCCAGTGCCCCAACAAGGAGCCATTGTGACCAGCCACCTCCTCTGGCCCGCATTTCCACACGAGTCCCCTCCCTTTGCAAACCACAGTGTATTTTTCTAGTCGGGGAGTGAGATGGGGAGGCTGCAGCTACCCCCCCTCTGTCTCGGCCTGCTGAGGGACCTCACCGTGGGGGCCCCAGGGCCACACCCCCCTCAGCTGCGCCCTCCACAGCCAAGGAAGCCACTGTGGGGTCCTGCAGCCCCACCAGCCAAGACAGTTGATTTGAAGTTCAAGACCATCACTCATGGTTTTGGAGTGAATGAGTCCAAGTTCCAAACAGCCCGGCCTACTGTCCCCAAACAGATCCATATTTGTAGACGCTGTGGGCTCAAGCACCCACCTCCTCCAGGGTTCCAAACACAAGGATACCGCCCCTGACTTCTCTCCAGAGCTCATCCCTGGGACTTGACGAAGCCTGCCTTGTGAGTGCACCAGTCCACCCTTCTGCCCCCCATTTCCATCCCAAGTGCTGCAGGCCTGTTGGGGACATTGCTCCTTCTAGGCAGACACTCCCACTGGGCTTCCTAGGGAAGCACAGAGTGACATAGTCCAAACTGCCCATCAAAATCAGTCCAGCCGGCCAGCCCATGCCCACCCAGATGGAGCCGGCAGAGGCCCCTGTGGGCCTGCCTACTCCACAGCCCTGCCGTGGCCTCCAGACACCGTCTGGGTGACCCACGCAGGCTCACAGTTTTCTGTGTCCCTGCACGCGAGCTCTCTGTAAGCACATGTGTGCACAGTTCTGTTGCTCACAACTTGAGTGCACGAGGAGAGCAAGAGGGGCATGGGAGCAAGGCTTTACCTTCCCACGAGCAGCCATAGTCCAAAGGTGCCTTTAAAAGGGAGCTTTATCCCTTTATGTGGTCAAAGCAATGAAGGGTCGCCTGTGTCCAGATGGGGCCATGCCCCTGCACGCCCGGCCTCCCTCAGGTGCACCCTGCCTATGACGTTGGGAGCCTGGCCCTGTCTGCTGTCTGGCGGGGAGCCAGGTAGAAAATGTGTAAGGCCAGTGAAGACCCACCCACTCTGGAAGTTAGCAGGGTGCTGAGAATACGGTGCTGCCCCCCACCTCCTTATGGCCACAAGAGGTCAAGAAAGGCCCATGAGGTCCCAGGCAACGAGTCCACTCTGAACTTAAGGCGCTGGCACGGGAGCTCCCTCGGGGGGCTGCGTGGGGCAAGGTGCTTTCTGCTTCCTCCCTGGGCCCTGGAGGCCCCCATAGCCCCATCCCTGAGCTGGAGGGCAGTGCCAGCTAGGCAGGCAAAGGGACTTCCTTCACAGCTGTTGGGGACACAGAACAAGGAAGTCTGGCTGGAGAGGGCAACCCAGACATGCCCAGCTGCCAGAGGGGTGATTAGGACTCCAGAACCAGAATCCTCAGCCCTGCGATGGGCTGGTGGAGCACAGAAGGCTATATGTATGGCAGGATTGGTCAGGAAGGGCCTGAAAGGCTTCATCCTGCCCACTTGGACGGGCCTGAGCCTCAGGTCAGTGCCCCCAGCTCGTCAGATGCTTCCTGTGAACCTTCTAGAACCTTCTGCTTCCTGCAAATGGCCCCTGTACGGGAGAAGAGTTCTTGGCTGAGCAAATATGTGGTCATGTGGCCCCTTGATACAGAAAAGGGAAATGTGCCGGTGCCACAGGCCAGGAGGGCAGCAAGCTGAAAGAACACGTGGGTCCAAGGCTGTCGGCCGCCCCTGCACCGGGAGGTGGCTGAAGAGTGGCCCTGCCTCCTGGGCTGCCTGTGTGAGTGGACAGTGCTTGTCCCTGCAGAGGACATGCAGAGTCGACAGCAATAAACAGCACTTATTAGGATCATTATTATTATCATCCACTCGGGGGTGTGAACAACCTTCTCCTGGCTGAGCCCTACTCCACCCAGGATCCCATAGGCCCCTCCAGAACTCCCACTGCCTCGTCTGCCCATGTCTGGGAGGCTGTAAGTGCTCCTTCCTAAAGCCAGCAGGGAGGGGAGTAGTTAAGGCAAAGCCAGCCAGAGCCATTAAAATACCACCTGAGAGGGAAGTCTGCAGAATGCTCTATCGCCCTGGGCCACAACTCAACCCGCTGGCCTGCCACCTGGGTCGGGCTCAGAGGAAGGCTGAGGTAACCAGTGGGGTGGGGAGGGGGGAAGTGAGTGACAGCAGGCCGCAGGGCGCTCCCTGATCTGGGCACACCCCACAGTGCAGCCCTCCCTGCTCTAAGGAGCACCTGGTGGGGACACTGGGCCAGGGCTGAGATTCCTGCTCTGTGGCTCCCATTCTCCTCCCTGCTCGCCTGCCCGTTCCATGGGAGACTTCTGCCTTCTTTTGAAAGTCAGCCTCTCTGTCTTCCCTGCAGGCTTTGCCTGCATCTGGGCCCCAATGTCAGGGGACATGCTGGGAAGCAGGGCAGGATGGTGCCATCATCCTGCAGGCAGCAGGGGCTGGCCCCGGAGAGCAGGGTCCTGGAGACTCAGGGCTGGAGCTGGGCTGGCCCTGCAATCACAGGGCCTGACGTTGGGCCCGGGGCCCAGCTGGCTTGGCAGACGGGCCACAGCCCACAGAACCAGATGAAGGGCTGAGCCATGGGTGGTCTGGGGGCTCCTCTGGAGTTCCCATCTGGCTCCTGGTTGCTGTGTGTGTCACATCGGTGAGCCCCCTGCCCCAGGGCCTTCTGCACTTGACAGTGGACAGTGGAAACAGAACATGGAAAGGAGTGGGTGACCTGCCTGGGCCCTTCCACCTTCACCACTGACTCCCCCCATGGGGACCCTGTCCACCTCACACAACTGGAATGCGGTGGCAGGACTCAGCCAACTGGCTGCAGGGTTCAGCGTGTGCTGCCCTGACCAGTCTCCTGACTGATCTGGTGGGTGACTCTGCACTGCTACTCCTTGTCCTCAGGCGTGTGATCACCAGTGGGGGTTCAAGCCTGTAATGGGTATGGTCCTAGCTGGCAGGGTCAGTTCCAGGATGCAGGGCTGTGCCTGTGAGCCATCCCTCCTCACTGTTTGGGACGATGCTCCTTCCCTGAGGCAGGCCTCCCAGGATGTCCCCTGCTTGCAGCCCCCCCCAGGACCCCAGCTGACCTGGAGAGGGCTGGGGGGGGCGGTACTCGCTGGCCCTGAAACTGGATGAAAGGAAGGAGGGTCCTAGGCAGTAGGGGTACTTGTGTGCTCCTTCCTGCCCTCACCTCGGGGAGCACCCAGCATGCAGCCCCGCAGCCAGCAAAGCCCTCAGCGGAGACGTCTCCTGCAGGACGCGCTGCTCCCTCCCCAACCACCTCACCCCCGCCGCGGCCCCACCTGGACCACTGGGCTTCCTGGGCCGCGTCTCTGCGGGCCTCGTCTGGGGGCGGCTTCATCGGCGCCGACGTTCTGTGGGAGCAGCGTGTTCAGAGCCGGCTCCCGACCGGCGGACCCACGCGGGCAGCGCCGCCCAAGGCCACGTGTCAGTCCCAGCGGCGCTTCCGTCTGGCGCTCCCAGGACGTGTCGCCCCCGGACGGCCACCGGGGCGGGCGGGGCGGGGCGCGCCACTCGGGTCCCCGCCCCGCAGACGTCCCTCGGGGAGGCTGGGCCTCGCGCGCCCGCAGCACGGTGGTCAGAGCCCTGCTTGGGCCCCCCCGCTTCTCCTGGAGCATGCAGACAGCCCGCCCGCATGGCACCCGGGCTTCCCCTGTAGCGGGAGGGATGGATGGGGCTTTGGGGGCGCTGAGCCAAGTGCGATCCTGGCCCCCAAGTGCCGGCGCTGGCCTTAGACACGTTGCTGAGCCGGGGAACCTGAGTGCCCCACCTATAAGTCGGGGGATGATGGTGGTCCCCACCTCACAGGGCCATGTCTGCATCAAAAGAAAGGGATAATCTTAATGAAGTGCAAGGACAGTAGGGACTCAAGGGCCAACCAATTTTTAAAATAGATCTTTGGAGGTGGGCTCCAGCCCTGTGACCTTGAACCAGCCAGCCAGCGCCCGGCGGGTGGCTCAGCGCAGTGGCTGTCCCCACAGCAGGTGCTTGCTGAAGGGCCTGAGCTCTTCACACGGGTGTTCTGAGCACAGACACCGTTCCAGGCCCCGAGCTGTGTCCCACAAGGCCCTCACTCTCATGGGCTCCACCTGGGACATGAGAAGCCTGCTGCAGTGGGTCTCACGCCCAGGTGAAGGACACAGCCAGCACACACAGGCTGTGAACATGGGGACACGTGGCAACGACTGGATTTCTGGCCACATTCTGCTTCTACCAGCTGCTGCCTGCTCGCACAGCCCCTCCCACCCCCGTTCGCCCTCCACACAGCAGCCTAGCAAACTGGGCCGTGCAACACCATGCGGAAACCCTCCAAAGGCTTCTCACCGCATTTAGAACAAAACCTAAGATGTCCCTGCACCACGGGGGCGGGCATCCCCACTCCAGCCTTCTCTGTGCCTCCATTGGCCGCGCCCACTGCAGGCCTCTGCACTGTCTGTTCCCAGGCTTCGCGTGCCCAGCTCCACATACGCTTGCGGAACAGGTCGCTTTCCTTCCGTCCACATCTGCTGCTCACCGGGACAGAAAGATGGTGTCGAGAGAGGTGTATGCCCCCAAATAGCCCCAGCCCACAGCCAAGAGAAGTCTGGAAATTGTTGCTGAGCTCTGCGACCTCCACTGTCTTCCTGGTCGTTCACTTCCACCCGCCGTGTGAGGCTCGTGATGATAATTTCAGACAAAGACCTAGAATCACAGCGTAGGGGACATTTGTCACTTGACTACCCAAAGTCCCTTTCCTCCTGGAGCTGACGTTCTGGGGCGGGCAGACAAAGCACAAAAAGGAGGATAAAAGGGCAGGGAAGGGTTGTTTCTGCACATAGACTGGGCTGGAGCATCCCTGAAAAGACATGTGAGAGAAGCCTGAGTGAAGCAAAGGAGCGAGCCACAGAGGTGGGGCGGGAGGGGCACGGTGCTCAGGTGCACAGCCTGGAGGCCAGCTCAGGACTGCAGGGGCCCAGAAGGGCTGAGCACGGGGAAGAAGGGAAACGAGGTGAAAGTGGTGGGGGCAATGCAGGCCCCACAGGGCTTGGAGGCCAAGTAGAGACCAGCCAGGGCTCTGAGGTTGGAAGCCCCCAGAGTGTCACGGGGCCCCCTGGCTGCTGTCTGGACAGCTTAGGAGGCCAGGGTGGAGGCAGGGAGGACAAGACCACTGCAGCACTCCAGGCCCGAGGTGAGGGGGGCTCCGGCCAGGGTGGGAGCAGTGGGGCCAAGAGGTGTGGAGCCAGTGCACCGGCTGTGGAGGAGGGCCGGGAGAGGGCTCCAGGGCGAGCAGCAGACAGCTTCCCAAGACCCCCGAGCTTGTTGGGGCTCCCCGTCCTCACTAAGGTGGAAGGTTTGGGTGGCAGTCAGAGCTGCTAGACCAAGTGTCACATTCCGAAGGGAGGCTATAAACCCTGGTGCTGGCAGTGGCCAGGGTGGACACACCCTGTCCAGGCTTCTAGTTGATTCCATGAGCTACCCCATACCCAACAAACAAACTGTCCTTGAACTTCAAGGTGGAAAATGACTGGGTGGGATGTGTACAGAGAGAATTACAGCAGGCAGCTTAACACCTGGTTTTCAAGAGATGGAGGGCTGCTGTTGGTGACAGAGTTGTCACAGCCACACCCACTGGCTTAGGGCGTTGGTTCCCCCTTCTTGTTTGGGGCCTGCCCGCCTAATGTCCATTTACTTCCAGTGCTGCTGCACAGAGACGGGCCGTAAAGGCTTTTTTCAAGCCAGTTCACACCTCACTTCTCGTTGTTGTGACCTCTCCTTCCTCGGCCCCCAGAGCCGCCTCTTGTGTGCAGCGTGAGGGAGGTGAAGCAGACCCGGCCATCACATCTCGTACAGCTTTTGGTAACCAGACCAGGGCCCGGGTCTCCCCCGTCACCCCTGCCCCTCTGCAGTTAAACAGGCACAATTCCTCCTCCTGAAGCTGAGGAGTCCGTAAGTGGGACTGACAGATGACCCTTCTCTGCCGTTACTGACCGAGATTAAGAAACAAGCTCCCAGCTCTGGACACAATTTGCAAGAACTGACTAATGGTGTGAGGCAGCCACCTGTGCAGCGGAATTAGTATTTTAAGTGGTAGAGGAAAACAAGGACAAAGAACTGTGCACAACTTCATTGGGAACCAGAAAGACGGACTTTATGACAGTATCAAATGGATTTGGTCAATATAGGCTCTAAATGTGGAATTCCTGAAGGCTGTGGAAGAGTTCACTCTTTTCAAAGTGCTGGTGAGCTCACTACGTGCATCTTACCAACACTGCTCTCAGCACTCCTGTTTTATACTAAGAACACAATTGGAACACCCGTGGATTAAGGGCTCACCAGTCCACGAGTCTGCGGCCAAGCAGGGACCAGCAGCACCCTGTCCACTCACCGGGGTCAGTGTGGTCAAGAGCCCTCCATGCTTCTGGCTGACTGCCCCCACCTCCCTCCCCGGACCCTCCAGCCCCGGTGTGGGGTGACAGCTCAGCTTGCTTCACTTTCAAAATCTAGTTGGGAAGATTATGATTATCAGACACTGTGATCTGCAGGAGAGAAACCTCGCTTGTGTGAGCAAAGCCTGCAGATGTGTCTACAGGGGGTGACAAGTCAAAGCCGGGCGGAGAATGTGTTGACCGGCAGCAGCTCCATCACTTCCCTCTGGTTACTAAGCTCACTTGTTCCACCCCAAAAGGCATGGAGCACCTCTGAATCTGGGCAGTCACGCGCAGCCCCGTCCACAGCGGCATCCTCGGCGTCTTCCTCCCCCAGGCTCCCAGTGCGAGTCGGAGTCTCACCACGCAGTGTCGGAGCCTGACCGCTCAGTACCCGCAGCCGGGAGGGAGGGCCACCACTGTAATGGGAATTTAAAAGTGCAGCCATTTGGATAGGCCCACGTGGACAAACTCCACTCCCTCCAGTTATCCCTTTGCTAATCCTTTTGGAGAGAGCTAGGTATAAATGAGTCTGATAGACTGTCTTCTGTACCATGGTCAGACCGGACCTGTGAACCTGGCCTTCCAGCTGGGAGACTTCTACACATTGCAGAGGAGTCCAAGCCCCACACCTTGCTTCACTCCACACTCCCTGCAGTGAGGAACTCGCCCACCTGCTGACGCAGGGATGCTGTAACCCATGAACCCAGACCACCCCTCCTGGCCCCACCAAGGACCTCACCCCGCCGGGGCTGGGGCTCAGCCTAGCTTCCACCAAGCTGTGGCCAGCCTCCTGCAATGATAAACAGCTCTGGTGCCCGATCGCCGAAGAGTCTGCTACAGCTAGTTACACCAAAGGCCCACCCAAACCCTGTGTTCCACATGTGTGTAAGTAAACTCACCATGAGGAAAGGAAAAGGACTTCGATGGCTCTCGGAGTTACGACAGGACATCCAAGACGGGCAGGTCCCACGTCCCGACACTGGGCCCTGCCGAACACCTTGCACTGTTGTGAGTGCAACCCAGGCACTCCCAGTACCCACGTCTCCAGCACTCTGTGCAGGGGCATCACCAAGAGCCACTGCGTCCCTCCTGCAAGGTGGGGAGCGTGGGCACGAAGAACAGCATAAGATGTCATTGCCATGTGGGGGCAATGATGCGAGAGGCTCTTCTCCCTGCTCTCTGATACGTCCACACCCCACAGGGCACTGCTCCGGCACAAGGCATCCTCACTCCTGGACGCCACTAGGACTGGAAAGCTGTCATTCCAAGTTGTCGAGTGCTCGACAACTGCCTTTCACACATGAAGATGCCAACAGCCCTGAGAGCACAGGACCCACGCCCGGGTGGACACAGAACAAGCGCCATGGTGAGAGGGACCCTGGGGCTCGCTGGAGCAGGCCCTCTACTTCGAATGTTTTGAAACTTTCATAAGCAAAAGAAAATTACTTAGGATATTCCAATTCAGCTTAAAATCATGTGATGGGTAGCCCAAATAGTTCTATTTCCTGCACAAAAATGAAAGGTAAGTGCCACAACTCTAGAGGACAGATGACAGGTTGCAAACTAAAGGCACACACGTGAGCAGACACCCACGCACCAGACCAGACCAGGTGGTGGTGCAAGGGGGACCGATTGTCAGCAAAGCATAAAGGAGTGAGACCAGCGTCCTCCCACCTTCCAAGTCCCACAGGCGAACTTCCAATAAAAAGGCGCTAGGAGAGTATTTAAGTCTTTGTTCTTATTAGGATATCTTTATGGAAGAAAAGAAAGAGCTTTCAGATGACCACTGAGAAAAATGTGAAAACTTTTACTACGAACAGGCAGCACAAGCAACCTATTCTGCATTTTTCAAAAGATGCTGGTGGGGGCGGTGTACATCCGCCCCACAGGAATAAAGCGGGGTTACAGAATCAGGGGTGTACAAACGCACTACAGCAGGTGACGGTCCTACACAGGACTTCACGGGACGGATGCTGACAATACAATTGACTATAAATCCAAAAAAGCAATACATATTTCTGAAACAAAAACATAGCCGTTGTAAAACACGACAGGTGTGGTGTCAGAGTACCACACGTCTAAAAGCCGCACTTCTGCAGGCTGAGGATCGGCAGCCGGGCCGCGCCACGGGCCCTCCTGCTCCGTCCCACTTGATGTCTGCTGTCGGCAGAAAGGCAGACGGACCGCCGTTCGCCTGGCCCGTTCATCCGGCCTTTCGGTCATCGCGAGACTCGACGGGAACCTGGAAGGGAGCCCTGCTCCTTACGTGCTCCTTACGCGAAGACGTCGTCGTCCTCGTACAAGCGCGCGGTTCCTTCGGACGCCCCTGGTCCCGCCGCCCCCAAAGCTAATGGTGTGCAGAAATGGGAAAGTGGGGGCATCACATCGCCCGAGAACTGTCCTCAGCACGCCTTCTCCACACGTCCGCAGGGGCGTGCTGACCGGACGGGAGAATGGCCTCCGCGTCCCCGCGGCCTCACACACGGGGAGACTTTCGCCTCAGACGCCAGTCCCAGGAAACACGTGCCTTTTCTAGAACCTGGAAACCTAACCCAAACGGCAAAATACAACAGTTCTCATTTGCTTTGCGATAAAGCCTATGCTTCGGGAAGATTCCAAACCAGGGGTTATTCCTCCCGCGGCTTCGTGGTGTCAGGAACATAAGAGTACCAGAATATTCTCAGATTTTATTTATTTCAAGGCACTTCCCACAAGAAAGCGTAAAAAGAAGAAATAAACTACGTCTGCAAAACATTACATTTTAATAAACACAACTGTGAAATCCAAATGAGACGAAGCAGAAAAATCAAATTATACTTCATGCTCATTATCTCAAAATGGCTTTAGTTTGCTTGCTGAAGAAACAGAGACTGCAAAAAGGTGGCAAACAGGAAAAGTCGTAAAGCCACTCCTTTTGGAGATTTCTAGTCCACTAACAGATCCCGGGAGAGGTAACTAAACCTCCTTCGAGTCCCACCAACACAGCTCACGCTGATTTTCAGCACTGGCTTATGAAGCTACTCACTGACTGACCTGGGAAATAAAACACCGATACTGGGTCTCACCGCCACTTCCTGAACTTTCACGCACGCGACAAAGCCCACCAGGTCCCAGGAGTTTGTGTACAACTCCTGCAAACGGGGCTTCCCACTACCTCACCCCTCACACCCTCTAATCTGGAGAATACGTCCAACTGATCACGTGTTAGTTATGCAGGTAAATGGTCTTATACACACTTGTCATAAGACAGAGGTAGAACATGCTGAATTATCTGGTGCTTTCCAAAAACATACAGCTTTATCTCTACCTCTCTTCTAAGGTTTTTCTTCCAGCTTCTGCTATATTTAACTATTAATTACCCGAAGATTAAAACTCTCTTTCCCTCTAACTTATTTTTATCCTCAAAACTCAGAGGAAATGATCCTCAGGAAAGGTCACATCTGAAGACGACTACGGAGACAGAGTTGAAACACATCACTTCCGGGGTAAGGGAAGGACCCCCTTCACCCTCCCATGAACCGGGTAGCATGAAGGGGCAGTCTGGAAGGCACAGTGGTCTGCAGGAGCCGCAGTACTACAGGCCGCTGTGACTGAATGACGGCCACCACCTGGGGTAGGTAAATGCCCACAGCTCCTGCCCATGAACAGCAGCGCCCTCACCGAGGCCAGTGCAGGAGGAGGACAGCCGCACCGCAGACGCTGCACGCTAGAGCCTCAGGGAACCCAGGGACTGGACAGATGGCCCCAGCAGAGGCAGGCCACTGACCTACCCGGAAGCAGCAAGCTGCCTAACTTTGCTTGTGAAAGCAAACAGACTCCTCCACATTCAGCTGCTGGTGGCATTTCTCCCCACCAAGCCCTGGGTGCCACAACTCCGTCTCAGCACAAGGAGTCCACCGAGGGAGAACGGAGTCCCAGCCACCCCCGCACCTGGGAGCCCCCACCTGAGGATGTGCAGGAGCCATCAGAGGAGCTCCGAGCTCTCGGGCACCATCACCACCACCTCCACAAGACGCGCCCTGAGGGGTCAGTGGTTCTGTAACGATCCACAAAATTGACTCCTAGCACCCACGCCCTGTGACACTCTGCAATGAGTCCAGACACACGTGTTTGCACTCCAGTTACAGGGCACTCGCGTCTCACTGGCTGCACTGGCTGCCACTTCCAAGCTCCCCACTGGGCAGGGGTCACCAGAGGCTGCCCATGCGCTCCCAGCCAAGGCCTCCACCACAGCCATCAGCACTGGCCCGCCCTCCCTCCCTCTCTCGGAAGTCCACTCCAAGCACACAGAGTGGGCATACGGTCCTCCAGCTGCATGCACCAGACGATGTCACTGCCACACCACAGGGAAGTCAGCCCCCAAAACAAAAGGTTTGTTGGAGATGACTAAAACTTCTTAGAGGCCATTTTGGTCATTCTTGAAATCAAAGAGAAACCTTTATTTTTAACAAAACTGCCTAGAAGAGATGGTTCATTGATTCACTAGGAAAGTCTCTCACCACATACAGCACCAAAATATATATTTAAAAAATTAAAAAACACACAGCCCGCCCCTCACACACACATCTCCCCAAAAGCCACACAACCCAGACCAAAAGGGAAAACAAATCAAACGCAATACCATCACACGAAAGAAGTGTTTGAATTAGGGTTTACAAATTTATATAGTCTTTCCTATGAAAAAGCAAAAACCAAGGGGGTGAGGAGAAACTTCCGCACGACTCGGGAGAAGTGAGAAAACGTGCTGTCGCCCACGCGCCCGCAGAGAGCAGTCACTGCCGTGCTTCCTGCTGCACACGGGTGGAGGCTGAGGGCCGCCGCGGCGCAGAGGAATCTTTCAGCAGCCAACACGCTGGCTGGAGCACTGCGCCAGCCGCCAACGCCTCCAGGATGCGCCGCGGGCAGAGGCGGATCAGACCGCCAGAGGCAGTGTCTTTCACTGCGAGTCTTCCAGCGCTTCAAAAGACCATTTTTCCCTTTAAAAAAGATGCCGGGTCAAAAAAAAAGGAAAAGGGGGAAAGAGTTCTCTACTGTAGTAAAAATCTTTCAGTCGCAGACGGGCCGATGAGTCTGCCAGGTGAGGCGTGGCATCCACCGCACAGCCTCTACTTGGGCTCCTCAATCACACCTTTGCTGAGGTCTGTCATTTTGGGATATTTTACTTTCTTCTGGTCCAGCTCATTCTGAGCCCAAAGGAGTAGTTTCAGTAATTTTGCCAGCTTGGGTGTTGACTCACGATTTTCATAATCTAGGACAGCCTGGTTAACTTCACTCCACACCTAGAAAATAAACACGTCCGATAAAAACCAGCACACGTGCAGAGCACCAGCAAGTCTACTGTAATATGCATGTTATACCTCTCAGCAACCATCTCTACACGAGAAGCTTATGAATTATTGAAACAAATGAGAAGCCCGACACCGTGAGGCCCCCGGGAGGAGCTGAAACACACACTCCTCGCCCAGAGGAGCTCAGGTCTGGTCGGCGATGCCACATCTGGCCTAGGTGGCAGTTAAATGCCATGAGCCAGGCCCAAGAGGACAGGGAGAGAGGAAAGATCAGGGCAGGGGTGACAGGAAGTCCATCCTAGCAAGCCTCAAGAGGACACCTGGAGTGGACCTCGGGGCCACATTCCTTCGAGCACAGTGGAAGGTGGGGGAGACAAGGGAGCTGCGTCTGAGAGTGACGGCCGTCACGTGGGCTGGACACAGAAGGAGCAGTGAGGAGAGGAAGTTTCAGAAGTGAATATGGGATTTTAAATAGAAAACACTTAGGACACCTATCTCTAAGAGTCTCCAAATAAATAGGAAGAAGGTTAAGATAAATGAGAAAAATTGTAAAGTCACAACACTCTGCTGTTCCTAGTTTAACACAATAATAGATTAAACATTAGGGAAGAATTGATGCTGTCATACCACACATGCCCAGAAATGATCTGTCTCTCATTCTACACCACAAATTCACCACACGTTGTTTTCTGAAAGTTCCATTAAGGGTGAAAAGGAAGACTTTCCTCTCACGGATCTTTACCTTTTGCCTCTGCATCATATTCAAGAGGTCTCCGAAAGGCGACTCTTCAGGGTTATCGAAGGCCAGCAGGGCCAGCGTGCGCTCCATCTCTGTCAGGCACTCTCTGCTCTCTTCACCTTGCTCTGCCAACTGGGTCTGGGCGAACTCCAGTGCCGCCTCTGTCTCGCGCTGGCGTATCAGCTCGATCAGGTGCTGTTGCTAGTCATTGGCAAAGGCAGACAGGCTCACACACCACACACCCGGCAAGCAATACCCAGCGCGGCAGCACTGGTTTCTAGTCAAAGGAACATCTTAAAGGGCAGTTTCCTAGCGTCTCTGAGTTATTAAATTTGCATTTTTAAAGCAAGAAATGGCTTCTGAAATACATAAGACAACAGCTAACTCAAATTCCTTCCCCACATAAATTAAAAAAATATTCTATTAATGCAGATTAGCCTCATTACTTCTGAATCTTTGCAAATAATCTTAACTTAGTGAGTGTCTACAAACCAGATGCCTCTCAACCAAAACTCACTTGCAGGTGGAAGTACAGATACCGGTTCGTGTCCAGGAGCTCTGGGTGGAGGCTGTTGATCAACGCAATAGCCTCCTGAATCTGGCCTTTCAGGATCATCTCACGGATTTTGATTCGCTCATCAAGTGTTTCTAGATCCACACTAGGTTCAATCCCGGATTCCATTCGAAACTTCTCTGCTGCTTCCTTAAAGCCCTCTGAAAACGAAAACCATCTTCATTGCTTGGAAAGTTAGCAAGATATTAACACCAAGCCTTTTTTTTGAGGAAGACTGGCCCTGCGCTAACATCTGCTGCAAATCTTCCTCTTTTTTTTTTTCCTTTTTTCTTCCCAAAGCCCCAGGACATAGTTGCATATCGTAGTTGTAGCTCGCTGTAGCTCTCCTATGTGGGACGCCACCTCAGCAAGGCTTGACGAGTGTTGAGTATGTCCACGCCCAGGATACGAACCAGCAAACCCTGGGTACTGAAGTGGAATGTGTGAACTTAACCACTACGCCACTGGGCCAGCCCCAACACAAAGTTTTTATCTCTAGAAAGCCCGTTCGCCTAGAGTAAATCCCCTCTGATGTGACCCGCTTGTTCTTCGGGATTTGTATCAACGGGTTTGTGATGAACTAGTCATGCCCGTGAGATACAGAGAATGAGAAGAGTGTACTCATTCCTCTCTACTTCATCCAAACAAACTCTAACCCACCAGCCAGAGGTGAGAATGAACGCTAGGAAGCCCAATGGTGTTGGTGTGGGCTCCTTGAAGAAGGCTGCAATTCCAGGTATGATGCAGAGAAGCTGCAGATCTGGTCCAGGTGAGGCAAGACACACCAGGTACAGCCAGCAGTGACCTGGCCACTCCCTGTCAGCTCTCTGGCTGACACTCAGTTCTCCTTGACATGGGAGAGGAAAGGGCAGTTCTGTACCTGGTAAGAGAACCCAGATGTTTCTAAAAGGTGGAAGTCTCCTTCCTACCAGTTCCCAGTACCCCCTCCCCACCAGTTAGTCTCTGTTAAGACCTTTTTTGAAAGGTGGCGAGGAAATATTAGCCTATAGCTTTGCATGTGTGTGTGTTTATATGTAGAGAAGCACACACACTTCTTTGATGTTGAAGAGAACTGTCGACTTGCTAAGAGCTGGGAGTGGCCAGGTCACTGCTGGCTGTGGTCACACACAGAGCTATAGGCTAGTATTTCCTCATCACCTTTCAAAAAAGGTCTTAACAGAGACTAACTGGTGGGGAGGGGTTACTGGGAACTGGTAGGAAGGAGACTTCCATCTTTTGGAAACATCTGGGTTCTCTTACCAGGTACAGAACTGCCCTTTCCTCTCCCATGTCAAGGAGAACTGAGTGTCAGCCAGAAAGCACTTTTCTTTCCTTCCCAGGCTTCCGCCCTTCCTCTTTTCAGTTGGACACACCTTCCAGAAACAGTCCAGTATAAGCTACCAGACTGGCCAGAAGAGATCAATTATTTGGGCTTTAAACGTACTTCACAGCATTCTTAATTAACCGTAAAAATGTCAAAGGCCAAGAAACAGGTTTTTGCCTTAGGTCTCAGAGATCTGGAATAATCTCATCTCCAGAAGAGGATGTCTTCCACACAATAATTTACACGTTTATTGAGTTAGCACTGCGTTTGTACAATGCCTGAACATGACACATCTTTACAGTGAAATTTCAGTGGTAAAGTTCCGATTGTGTGTACAGCTCGGGAGAATTACCTGTGACCAGGTAGTTCATGATGAGACGGTTCATGTCTGCTCGCTGGACGTGCAAGTTATTGAGTTTCTCCATCCATTCATCTTTCGTGATTTCATCGGGTTTTTCTGCATAACTCATTCTGATTTATTTCTACAGGAAAAAAATATTTTAAGAATCGGTGAAGAATTCTATGACAATTGTGCTCATTTCAGAAATAAACACAGTGACATAGTAAGAAGTAAAAGGGAGAGACTGGGAAAATTATTTAAATCTGGAAAACAGCAAGTGCAAAGGGCCTGAGACCCAAATGCAGGTTTAGGGACCAGAAAGAAGGGTGGGGTGTTTAGAAGATGAATGCAAGAAAGAGCCAAGGGTCTTAGAACTAAGAGGTCAAGAGGTCAGCTGGGGTCAGACTGAGTAAGGCCTTACAGGCTGAGGGAGAACTGTAGACAGATTCTCCTCTCAGTGCAAAGGGCAGCCGTGACAAGTATAAGCTAAAGGATTACACACTTGACTCATGTGCGCGAAAGAAGCCTGCAGCCGCACCCCCACCACACTGACAAAAATGACCAGTGTGACCAGACTTGGGGCTCTCTTGAACTCTTTACACTGCTGTCAGAACAAACTGGTGCTGCCAAAACATTTGGCATTCCTTGTAAAGCCGAGTACGTGTGCTCCTCACAGCCTAGCAATTCTACTCCTGCTAGACTGAGACCCTTGAAAACTCACTATGCATCAAACACCAACAAGCCTGTCTAAAGAAACTGTTCAAAACGGCAAAAATATGGAAGCCACCCCCACAGCTGTTCATTCAAACAGCAGCACAAAGGACCTATGGTTCACAGAACAAAATCCCAAGCCCCGAACCGTTGGGCAGATGTGTTTCCAAATTCAGAACCGTGCAGATGGTACAGACACTATATGGCACGTTTTACCATACAGTATGTGACATCCTCACTGGGGTCTGGGGCAGCACCTCATAATCAAGTATCATTTCTTCAGTGAAATGTAGGTGTATTCATACTGAGTTGAATAAAGGCTATTTACAGTCTTTACCAGGTCAGGTTTTGCCATCAAATAGGTTAAAAACCCAAACCTGTGGTTTTCAGAGCTATTTGGATTTTAGCATTGGTGAGAAGGGATTGTGACCATGTATTCACTTAACAGAATTCACTAAAGCAGTTAAAATCAAGGAACACAACCACATGGGTGACCCGTAGAAACGAGGTGCATCAATCAAGCAAGTTGCAGCAGGGACCCAAGCGTGGCAGACAGTTTTGTAAAGAACAAAAACAAGACAAACTACATGATACGTGCTTTAGCAATAAATACATATGCGCCAAAACTGTCCTGTTGTTTTAAGTAAGGGCACGAAACTGAGGAGGTGGTTTACTGTGGGAGAAGGGGCAGATAGGTGCCTGCCCTGGGAGCACCTGCTGGACTCTTGAGATGGGCAGTGAGCCCACCGTCCACTTCATTTTTATCCTTAGTAACTGACATACTTTATGTATACTACTATACATAGCTAAGTATGTGCTAAATTGCTTCAATAAATAAAAAAAGGAAAAGATGGCAAATATGGGATGGTGAGAGCCGAGCAGGAAGACGGGTAAGGAGCCACCCAAGAGGCTCCGGCAGAAGAGAGGGCAGCGGCAGAAGAGCTGGAGACACAGCAGATCGAGATTCTGTGGACACGGAGCCAATGGGCCTTGCCGCCGGACTGAATGTGGAGGGATTAAAAAAAGGGGAAGACCCAAGGATGATGGATCAGAGGTTTCAAGCTTGTCTTGGAAGATGAGCCCACAAATGAGGGGAAGAACCAGGAGAGGAACAGGTTTAAGAAGCAAGGCAAGTCTGGGCTGACTATTAGACATGCAGTTGAAGAAGTCAAGCAGGCACCTGGATTACAGGTCCCGAGCTCATCGCTGGAAACATAAATTAGGGAAACATCCGCCAAAAAATACCGAAAGCCAAGAGTTGGGCAAAGATCACCAAGGGAGACAGCGTGGGCAGGGAAGCAAAGGGGCACAAGACAAAGTCCTCAGGTACTTGGAGGACGCGGCAACTTAGAGATCAGCCCAGGGGGAGGCGCAGCAGAAAAACTCGCAGGGCAGGCAAAACCAAGAGACGCTGTCCCGCACACAAATACGCGTCTCTCTGCTGCGGCCAACTGCAGAACTCATTCAGGCCCTATTCTGATTCCCAAACAACAATTCAAGGTAACCAAGGACAAAAAAAAACACCTTCTCAGTGTCCACTGGGTAACCAACAATCACCCCAGTATCACTCTCTGGCGGGGAGAGCGACTTTTGAAAGCAACCACTTTGGAAAACTGGTCCGTTCTGTTTCGTGCAGGAAAAACTCGGCTGTTAATATTCAATGTTTGATTCAAATCAAACATCCCAATTCTGAAGACGTGCAAGCAGCCATGCACATCCCGGCCAGTTCAGTTCCCGCTCTGAGGGGGTTCTGCGATAGATCGTTCTCTTCGCAAACACACTTGTGCGACATCTCCAGTAATTCTGGACATCCGCCATTCTGGCTGGCGGCCCTTCCGAACGCCGGGCCTCCACTTGAACCCCTCCCTCCGAGACCGCACCGAGCCAAGCGCCCGCTCCACCGTCCCGGGCCCACCGAGGCCGAGGAGAAAGGACAGGCCGACTTCAGGTCCGCGGGGCGCCCCCACCCCCGAGACCTCGCCCGGTTGTGACACCTGCGGGGACCCGCGACCCCGTAAGGCCCGAGTGCTGTCCGGCGGCCTCGGGGGGAAGCACCGGTGGCGCTGGGACCCGGGCCCGGCCCCTCCCGCGTCTCCTCCCCGGCCCCTCCCCGGCCCCCGCCCCGGTCTCCTCCCGCCCCGGTCTCCTCCCCCGTCCGCCGCGCTCCCGCCGAGACGTTCGGCCCGGTCGCCGGGGCCCGCCGCGGCCATCTTACCGTGCAGGTCCCGCCGCCCGCGCTTCGCGGTCCCCACGGCCACTCGGGAGGCCAGGCGGGCGGGGAAGGCGGCGGCGGCGCCGGGGAGGGGGAAGCGGAGGCGGGGGCCGCGGCGGAGGCGGGGGCGGGGAACCGGAGGCCAGACGCACCGGAGGCCGCCCCCTCAGTCACTTCTCGCGAGATCGCCAGCCGGCAGCCAATCAAGTGCTCCCGCGAGGGGGCGGGGTGCGGCGACCCTCGGAAGCGCGGGACTCCAGCTTCCGTCCTTGCGCAGAATACCGCTCGCAGCGCCCTCGCTCTACGGGTTGGCGCGAGAGTCAAAGGGCATCGGCCGCCTCTGGGCAAGATGGACCCCGTCAAAGTGTCGTTGTGAGGGAACTTCGCGCCGGGATGGCGACGTCTAGATTAAGTCGGAGGCGAAGGTCCCAGCGTCCCTTCCGTCGTTTGTGTGAGCCCAGAGGGCATGGGGTGGGGGCGGGGGACAGGCGCCGGTGCTTCGCGCCGCCCGGAGGCGGGGTACCCCGACCAGGCGCCTGCCTTCGCACAGGCCCGGGAGGAGCCGCCTGAGCGCGGCCGGCGGGAGCGCTGCGTTCCGTCTGCTGAGGCGGGTCCGGGGGTGGCCCGGCCGTGTCGGTGAGCGCGCGCGCTCGCCAGCTGCCAGCTGTCGACACACGGGCCCGCCCTCGGGGAGCCCCCGGCTGGGGCCCGGGGTCCCTGCGGTCGGTGGGCCCTCCCGCCCGGGCCCATGGTCCCTAAGCCGCGCTCAGGTTGGGCAGGGGCTGCAGGCATGTGCGACCAGGGCCCCGAGGTGCCGCGGCCACCGCCCGGCGCGCGGAGGGTCCCCCCTGTGCCGGAGCCGGGTCCTGGGCGACGCGGGGACGCAGAAATACACATTTGCGGCTTTATTTGCTTATTGTTCGTCTGCGCAAGAAGAATTCAGATTCTGTCAGAGCACGGTCTCGTTTTCTCGCTGCTGGAGGGTAACGTTAACGGATTTTAGAGCGCTTCAGGAAGGGAGTTGAAGGGGCAGCCTCTTATTTCATCCGACGAAATCCGACGTCTTCTCGAAGTCAGGAGTTAGATGGTTTCGTGTGATTGCTCAAAAGTGAAGTGAATAACGCGAAAGTGTTGTCGGACTTCTTCCAGAAAGTGAGTCCAATTCGGCAAATAGGTTTGACAGTGACGACTAGTTATGGACATTTTCCATTACTGGAATGAGCTAAATCTGCAGGTCCAAAGCTTTGACACAAATCTAGTATCTAAAACGCAGATGCAGTACGTGTCCATAATTACATTCTTTGCAACTACCTAACCCTATAAACAAATTTAGACGTCAAATTCATAATGTGCGAGGGGGTGCAGATTTTTAAAATTCTTTTCAACGGTACACAAGCAAAAAGCTTGGATGCCAGTGTCTTAAGGAGATAGAATATTCCAGTCCAGAGAGGCTTCAGCTGCGCCTTCTCTATGGGTCATAGGTTAACGGCCCCTCCTCCCAGCAGCCAGCCATTACCAAGTCCTGCAGATTCTACCTCCTTCATTCTGTCTAGAGACTGGCTGTCTTTTATTGTTGCCAGCCTCTCCCCCAGAACGTTGAGGCCGTCCTCTCTACTCCTTGGGTCCTGCCAGCTCCTTTCTGAAACCCACACAGCAGGCAGGGTGATCTCTCCTTGTCGCCCTCACACCCTTCCTGGACTCCCCAGCCACCTGTGCAAAGTGAGCACAGCTAAAAGCAGCACCACTCCAGCCATCCCCACCTGTTTGAAGTTCTCTCCACTCACTAGGCTCTCTTACCGCTAGACTCACATAAAACACTTGCCTAGGCTGACTCCTCAGAGTGGGAAGACTTTCCCTAAACAGAGCCGGATGTAGTGCCTCTCTTGTGCTCACGTGGTGTCCTGCATTATCCCTTTGTAGCATTCGGCACGCTGATCTGTAGTACTGATGCCTGATAGGATGTCACGAGTCACCACAAACGTGAGCTTCACAAGAGCTGAAGCATCTAGTACGTGGTAGGAGTTCATAGACATTTGTTGAGAATGTGAAGGAATAAGCAAGTGAGTGATGATGAAGGCCATAACTGGGAGCAGTCTCAGCAGAAATGGACAGAGGGAGACCTTCAACAAGGAGGGAGCACTAGCAGTCCTTGGTGAGTGACAGTTTGGGGGCTACGGGAGAGTGACGCTTAGATGTGGATCCTGGTTGATGAGATCAATGGTGGTGGCACCAACTGAGGAGGAACCATCACAATGAGGAGTGAGATAGGAGGAGGGGAAGGGAAGGTGACGAGTTTAGCGTGGACCTCGTTTAGTTCGATGCCCCTGTGGAACACATCTAAAGCTCAAGGGAAAGATGAAGGTTTGAGGTGACACTGTATGAAGGTTGATAAAAGTATTCAGAGAAGCTCCACAGAGAGGAGGAGTGGATGAAGTCCAGAATCCAGAAGGATGGCAACATGTAGCCATTAGCCAAAGAAGTTGTCCTCTAAGGCAACAGAAGAAACAGCCAGAGAGGTTTGACAAGGACCAGGGGCTTAGCAGCCTCTCAAAAAGCTGTGGGGCATGGTTTCTAGATGTGATTAGCAGTGTCAGATGCAGCAGGGTGGGCCAGTATGACATTCACCAAAAACTGTCCATTTGACAGTTCTTGGTGACAGAGCAAGTTCAGTGACAAGGTGGGAATGGAAATATTAGATAGCCGTGAGTTGAGAGGTGAATGGGGGTGAGGTGAAGACAGCTCATGTGTTTACCACTTTCAGAAGTGATTTGGGCCATGCGGCAGATGTGGAGAGAAGTGAGCAGGTGGAATTGATCATATTAAACACGAAAGCAGTGGGATTTGGTGGCTGAGGGGGAGAGAGGCAGGCCTATCAAGGAGAATCTCCAGGCTTCTGGCTTGTGCATTTAAGTTATGGGGTGGGACTATCACTGAATAGGGACACCAAGAAAGGGCATGGATTGGTGGGGAGGCTCAGCAAGTCATGAGCTCATTTTGCATGCATTAGGTTTTGAGGTGCACTTGAGGCATCAAGTGGACATGTTAGGGGAACAGGTGAGTGGATGGACCCGGATCTGGGCCGAGGTAAAGGTAAGCACAGCCAGGTGTGTATGAGGTCCCGTATGGAGAGTGTATGGAGTGAAGATAGAGGTGAGCTGGGGCCAGAGCCCTGAAGACACCAGCCTTCAGTGAGGAGTCTGAGGGTGTGGGGGAGCAGGAAGAAGGTGGGGGGGTTATAGGCCACAATGCCCACCATCTGGGGCAGTGACCAGGTTGACCAAGATTTCAGCCCAGTGGGATCATTAACTGGCTGCACTTCCTGGTAGGAAAGAGGGGGGCCTTTGGAAGGCAGAGCAGTCAGGTGGCCGGAGCTTCCACTTTTCTCCAAACTCAGGTGGAGAGTTTTGTGTTGACAGATTAGCGGTTGTTTAAAGAGAGGAGTTAAGGGTTTATTTCTTAAAAGGGCACTAAAGAGTTTTTAAAAAGGGAAAAGTATTTTGAGAATAAAATGCACAGTGCTTCCTTTACTTAAATCCTAGACTGTTCAACAACCAGGATATCAGCCATGTTTTACAGAATCACAGTACTTTGGTGGGTGTTTTTGTCTTACTCTCAAAACCCCAAAGCATAAAATCAAACCCCTACACCCTGGAGCCCCTGCTTTCAAAGAGATTTGGCAAAAACAAACCTGATTGTTCAGGATAACGTGTAAACGAATCGGTTGTTGCTGCTCAGAATCATTGCCACAAGCAGGCAGTAAACACCAGGGAGTCAATTTCCACAGGCTTCGCTTTTTACAGTGTTGTAAGTTTCTCCACTGAGATGTTGAAAGGAGTAAGGAGAATTTTATTACTATGTAATTCTGCTGCACACATTCAGATGCCATGCATCTTAGCTGAACTAAGAACCCGTGAAGCATATCCTGGGGTTGTTTGATATGGTCACCCTCCCTCTCCATCTTTGCCTGATTGTATTTCCCGTTCTAGATCATACACTAAATCAGAAAGCCTGGAAATGTCAGACATTTCTTTGGATGGGTAAAAGTAAGAGTAATATTTTTCTTGATCCTTTTTTTTTTTAAATTAACCTTTAACTGCTGCTGAGATTGTACCATAAACTGTGTCTAGCCTTGAGCTCCCTGAAACAAATGAGTGGTGTGGGCGCCACCAGCAGGAGGGCACAGGCAGCCCGCTGGAGTGGCCGTTGTTTAATTTGCCCAGTTGGGGACTGTTCTTAGACCATTCCTATTGAATTTGACTTTGCCCTTCAGACCTGGCTGGTCAAGGGTTTCATATACACATATTGGTTTGGGATTTGACCTTTCTTTTTTTAATTTAAAAAAGAGTTTATATAGATGTACACATATGTGTATATATAAATATATATATATATATATGTCCGTAGCTGTATGTGTATATGCTTTAAGAATTTTTTTGCGTGAGCCCAGCTGTTATGATCAGATGTCTAATTGAGGAGTAGAAGCACTGAATGATGATGAGACATTTTTTTTTGTCGATGTCCATGTCTTCCTTATTTATTTATTTATTTATTTATTTAGTCATTTTGGTGAGGAAGACTGGTCCTGAGCTAACAGCTGTGCCCATCCTCTTCTACGTTATATGGGAGCTGCCACAGCATGGCTGACAAGCAGTGCGTAGGTCCACACCTGGGATCTGAACCTGCCAACCCCGGGCCGCCAGAGCGGAGCATGTGAACTTAACCACTATGCCACGGGGCCAGCCTCCATGTTTTCCTTTTTTAAAACACTTGCAAAATTTTAGTTTTTTGCTTTTTGACTTTAAAGTCCTCTTACATTTACTCTCTAAATGCTTACTTTCTGTTGGAGCGGGAGGGACTTTTATGTGCCTGACAGACTCCTAAGAGTGTTCGTTTCTCTGCACAACCATAAAAGGCAACATTCTTGGCCTCCCACCTTCTGTAGACAGATTTGGGAGATCTTATTTTTCCTTGGCTTTCTAAATTTTAGAAGCAGTTTGTTCAATTTGGAACTCAAAAATATTCTCGTATTGAAAGGTAATTTATAGGTATTGATTTCGTTGAAATTCAGAATGAAACCTTTTGAAATCCCTAATAGCGCAGCCTCTGTGATTTTTGTTGGAATTCCCTTCAGATACACTCTTCTCACCTTCCCCGTTTTGCTTTCGTGAGCCAAGCTAGAGCAGGAACTACTTTCTACAGTATCTCTATTCTGGACAAACCCAGAAAGCCACTGTTAGACCTGACTGTTAAACAGTCTCTTTCACTTTGTAAGTATTTTCATTTTGGAAAAAAATAATCTCTTCAGGCGTCGGCGGCGCGGCTGCGCCTCCGCCTCCCCCCGAGGCCTCGCCTGCGCCAGCCGGACACTCGGCCTCTGCCCGGGAGCTCATCTTAGGGTGACCGTCCCCTCACCTCATGGCGCTTCCACGGCTTTCTCTTCGTGCTCACCAGCGGGCTGAGGAATTTGGGGAAGGTCTGTGGGCTTGTTTTCCCTTTTCTCTGGCACACACCTAGCGGCCTGATTAGCCTAGAAGGCTAAATGGCCCATTTGAGCACAACTGCTTTACTCTTAAACTGCTTTTCTGTCGAGATCTGTGAAAGGCATTGATTTTTCTGGTTTCTTTATTTGGTGTATTCCTTTAGAGACTGTTAAGAGATGAAACCAACCAGAAAGAAAATACAATTTTTATGCCTTATACTTATTAAAATATTAATTTCTTCTGAAGTTGACTTTATTTCCTTCTCGCTGAACTCAAAGGGAAACTTAGACATCAGAGTAACAGGAACCATCCCAGAAAGTAGGAGTAACAAGCATTGTTCTGTCTGAATGTGTTCACTCTCACTTAGGTAACACAGCTAGGACTTGATTATAGCAGGAGAGAGAAAAATACTTGGACTTATTTTTTCTGTCTAGGGATCTCTGGAAAAGGGTAGAAGAACTGAGAACACATCTAGATTCAGTGCCCTGTCGTCTTTGCAGTTCTTTGTACCTAGTGTTAGATCATTGTTGTAAGGCCACAGCACCTTGTCTGGAGCCACTTCCAGAGGCTGAAGTGACCCAAGAGCCGTCGCTTGTTGCCTTTCTAATTAAGTTGATCATGGCGGCGGTTTCCAGCATTGTTGTTCAAATGATGGGGCACCATCCTGATGCCAGCTACAGACAGTCCGGGTAGAAAGATTATGTGGCGCACAGCATTAATGGGGTGATTTCCTCCTCCCACCTTATTCTCTTTCCTAGTCTTTCACATTTATTTGTTCTTTTCCCTAACAGTCAGAAGACTGGTATGATTCTCATTTGCTACTTGAATGTGTAGCTCTAGCACGTTCCACAGCTGACTTTCTGTAGGTCTTCGGGGTGAGATACAAAGTTTAACTCCTAATCCTAACTTTTTCCTCACCTTTTGTTTTGTCCCCTGGCCCTTTTCCATGCTGCCAGCCCCCCCGACTTACCTCCAACCCTCGCCACCACAGCATTCTGCTTCTGAGACAGTCGGTCGCCTCAGAACAGCATCCAGCTGAATTCTTGTAGTCAGTGAAATGGCCTTTTCTGGTGGGGATGCACAGATGTGGGGTCTGCGCCCCTGGGAGACAAACCTGCTGTTGTCCCGACAGGAGAGCCAAAGCCTAGTGCAGGGTTTGCTTCGGGAGAGGAGTAGCCAGTTTGATTGTGAGATGATGGGGCCCTGCAAGTGGATTTATCTAAAGTTAACTGTTAAAGTTAGCTGGCCTTATACAATGTAAAAGTAATGAAAATTCATCAGTTTCTCAAAAAAAAATGCAGTGGTTGAAGCTTTTGTTAGCAATAAGAAAAGTACTAGATTTGTCTGTTCCTGGGAAATCCACATTCTATCCCCAGGGAATCGCAGGGGAGTATTTTGTAACAACCTTTTCATTCACCTATTTAATTCCACAAATGGTTAAGAGCACAGCCTCTGGGTGCCAGGTATCCTGCACCCGGGACCAGAATAGGGTGAGAAGCAAAACAGGGGGAGACACTTGTCAGTGAGAGGGGCGGGCCCGGCCTCGGGGCAGCCCCCAGATGACTGGGCAACATGTAGGTAGTGTGTAGTTCTCCGCCACAATGTGCCACATGCTGTTTGTCCACCGAGCCTGGGGCCTGGGCGAGTGTGAGGTCTGAGCCCTGCAGTCCATGACCTCTGTATCAAAGGGCACCGGTAGCGGTGGCCATTCTGGAAGAATCTTGTGGGTTTTCCTCCAAACTGAGGCCAGGGAAGAGAAGGGGGTCTGACCTAACCCTTTCCGCCCCCCTGCCCCCACCCTTCCTCTGCTCCCCCACCGCGGAGCCTCCCCTCTGCCCCAGGCCTGGTCCAAGCATGGGAGCCCGCCTGGGATCCTGCCCTGGGTCAGACAGGGATCGGATCAGAGGTGGCAGCACTGAGGGGCTGGGCAGTGAGCCCTACCCGTGACCCTGACCCTTGCCACTTCTAGGGCAACTGGCCCATGGAGAGGGTGTCGGGCTGCTCTGTGTCTGAATTCCAAGTGAGAGTAACAATAAAAGTACTTGGTGCTGCCTCACCTGCTTTTAAATTGTCCTTGGAAAGGGCGGACCTTGGAGGACCTGCACAAGGTACACTTTGCCTCTGGTGATTGCACTTGACCCCAAGGACAGGCATCTCTACTTCAGGTGTTTCATTTGGGATCAGGGTATTCTTCTCGGGACACTGCTTTCCAGCAGTCTTTAATTCAGGGGTGAGACTAGAGGCTGGTCACCAGAAAGCAGTTTTTGTAAAGGACTGCTGAGTTTTCCAGATGGTGCTTTTCTTCTTTGATAAACTTCCTTGCACTTTCTGTGGGGTGGGGGTGATGGGACCTGGTGTCTATACGTGTTGGTGATGCACCAATCGTATTCTTTTCACGAAGACTCGGAACCCCCCTTGAGGACTGGAACCCTATTAACTTCCTGCCCCCTCCCACCCTCTGAGCCACTCCTGTAGTCAGTCCACAGGACTTTGGGAGTTTTGTTTGTGCGTTAGGGGTATTTAAGGGAAGAATTTGAGACAACTGGAGACCCTTTTTAAAATTTGTTTCATCCTCTTGGTTTAGCTATTCAAGTAAGTTTGTTAGGAGGAAGTATTCCTTTGCTAGTAGAGTTCAACCAAAAAATACCCAATCTGCTGCTGGTAGAGTTCAACCAAAAAATACCCAATCTGCAATTCCAGAAATGCCTTTTTCACCAGCGAGGAGCAACTCCCATGAGGAGTGACAACAGGTAAACTGGAATTACCTCAAGAGGTCGCAGGGGGAGGGCCTGGCTCCTCCCCAGGGTGGCAGGTGCCCCTCAGCCCACAGGCCTGAGTCAGAGCCAGCTCCTGCTGGGAGAGATTCGGAGCGGAGGCTCAGTTCCAGGGGGCCCTGAGTGGTTTCCTTTCCTGTCGCTTCGTAGGTGTCCTGAAGATCACTGAGGACTGTAGTGACAATGGGTGGGGGCTTCCTGCTGCTGATCTCTGCGTTTCCCCTCTGTCTGCTGGTTTCACACTCTGAGCCTTCTCATGCTTCCTCCTAGTCCACTGTCTGCCCTATCCTTAGTGCCTTGCAGCCCTCCGAGCCACTGGCCTGGAACTGCACCCCAGTGTTAAAATCTCACCTTGCAGAAAGACCTGGCTGCTGGTTTGGTTTTTTTCAAGATCCTCAGCTAAAGAGGCTGGGTGGGGTTTCCCTTCCAACTCCTGTTAGGGAGCCCTTTGTAGGGAGGCCTCATGGGATCTTCCCTGGAGTGGCAGCATGTGAGTCCCGTTTTACAGACAACTTGCCCAAGATCACAGTTTGTTCAACCTGGTGTCAACTCGATCTGTTGGGTCTCTAAACTTCCCATTACACCTACCTAGGGGCAAACCTGAAAACACAATCAAGATGGAAGAGTGTAGAGCCCATCCCTGCAAGATTCCATGAAGGTGGTCCTAACAGAACTGCACCAGCAGAAACAAGCAGTGTTGTATTCCTTTGGAGAAAAGGGACAGTCTCTCTCTGAAACTGGCAGGCCGCGTGACTTTAGAGATGTTGATCAGAAAGCACGCCTGCCTCCAGGCCCGTGGTTCTCTGCAGGGAGGAGCCAGGGAGGCCTCTGCCGCACCGCACACAGGGCAGCTTTCCACTTTTCACCGGGCCTAAAACAAAGGCCAAGGAATCCTGCTTCTAAGGAGGGAGAAAGAGGGCTGTGGAGGAAGTAATCGGGGCAGAGGCCCGGCCAAGGAGCTGCTGCCTGCAGGTCAAGTGTCCAGTGTCCACAGTGCCCCCAGGCAGCAGCTGTTTCTCTCCGAAGTCTATTTGCTGGGTATCTGGGGCCGGCAGGTCGTCCCTAGACAGCACTGAGAAGAAACTGCAGCTGGAGGGTTGCGCATCTGCCAGCGCCAACCTTCCTTTGCCGACAGTAACCGGCTTCTCCCCCAGCCCCGTGGGCAGACGCCTGCGGGGAGGCGGAGGTGGGTCGCTGCGCTGCAGGGCCCATGGGTGCTGGCTGAGCGCGGGAGAAACAAAACGAGTCCGGTGGGGAAGGAGCGCTGCGCCTTGCTACTTGATCTTCGGCCCCGCCCTCTCCGCCACAAGGGGACCCAGGTCACGGTGGGCTCCCTGGGATGGCCAGTCCTCAGGGCCCCGCAGCCTGGGATCCCTGCCGCCTCCGCCCCCAGCTTTGACCCTTGGGCTCCGGGAACCGGCGGCACGCAGGGCGCATGCGCTTAGCGCGGGGGCGGGGCCTGGCCTCCGTCCGCCAGCCACGCGGGGGCGCCGCCCGGGGCGCAGGCGGCCCCTCTAGCCCCCCATGCGTCTCTGTGGCCAGCGCTCCCTCCGTTCGGAGCGCAGGCGGCCCCTCTAGCCTCCGCGTCTCGGTGGCCGGCGCCGACCCCGCCCGCCCGCCCACTCCGCGGCGCTGGGAGGAAATGGCTGCGAGACCCTAGAGGCCTGCGGCCGCGGTGAGTGGCGGCCGGGCGCCGGGTGGAAGGGCCGGCTGCCGCGGGCCGCGCTCGGGGGCAGGCGGGCGGGCGGGGACGGCGGCGGCGCCCGAGCCCGGCCCGCGCGGAGCCACGGCGTCCGTGCCGGGCCGCGCTCCCGCCGAGGAGAGAAGATGGCGGCGGACGCAGGGCGGGCGGGCCGGGTGAGGGGCGGCGGGGCCGGGGCCGCGCCCGGTGACGGCGCCCGGGGTCGGGTGGTCTCCGCGCGTGGGCGCCGGCCTGCGGCCCGGGCAGCCCGCGGCGGTGTTTGCTCGGCGGTGCGTTCGCGGTGCGGCCTGGCTGACGGGCGGAAGAGCGAATGTTGCCGGGTCAGCGGCGTGGGAGGCGGCCAGCCCGGGAGGAGGGAAGGCGCTTTCCTGGAAGTTCTCACGCTGGCTGGCTTGCGCGTGGGAATGGTTCTGTTTCCAGCAACTGTGTAGCTGGGGGGATTGAATTCTCTTTTTTTCCACCCGGGTTGGTTCCTCTAGACAGCCTTGAAGGATCATGAAGTTTCATCCTAGGAGCCTGTTTTCAAGTGCGGGTTCTATTCGCTTTCGTATAGATTGATGGTTTTGATTTTTAGCGGACTTCCCTTGTAGTCCGCTGTGTGGTATTTGGCACTATAGAAAACAAAGAAGGCTTTCCGAGAATCGGTTTCACTTTCTTAAAAAGCGTATGCCTAGCCGTAAAATGCTAGTTGTTTATTGCGTGACTTGCCAGTTTGATATCTGTTGTGTCACATCTTACTCTCCGGTCGTCCTGAAAGTAGGAAGGAGCAACTTTCGCCTTCCACGGGAGGTGTACCTCTGGCTGTCCCCTTTTTGTCTCCCACGCCTTTGACATTCAGCTCCTCGTTTGCTTTCTTCTCTGGTTCTGTGATTGTTGCTCCCAGGCCAGGTTCTAGGACACTGGAGGTCAGGACCAGGTTTTCTCCTTTGAATCTAGCACCTCCATAAATGAGCTCAGGGTTGGGGCCTTAGGCAACAACAGTGCGTGAGTTAAGTTGAAGGTACTCTTTAATTTGTACCTTAGCCATAGATAACGATGTCCGTATCATTTGCACACTGATAGGATGAAATTTGAGCCTAATGTGCCTGGGTATTTTGCAGAAGGAAAAGGTGGCTTTTAAGATCTTTTCAGTATATTAACATAACCTCATTGTACCTGTAGATTGGTGCCAGGGGGAAGCTGCCTCCATTTGGCACCAATAACAGCTCACAGTGGGCACTCCACCAAGGTGGACCGTGTCCTGAGCAGTTTATGAGCGCAAAGTCGTTCAACGAGTAGAGTGATTTTGTAGGCATTCTAATCTCCAGGAAGCTGAAGCACGGGGAGGGAACTTGCCTGAGATCGTAGAGCTGGGTTCTAACTGGGCTGTCGGGCCCACCCCAGACAGATGTTCCGTGCTTTCCCCCAAGCCACGTAGGCCCTAGCTGAAATATGTTTCCAAGGAAGGTACTTTGGCTGTGCATTTTAAAGACATAAGATCCATGACCTTTTAGAACGATTTCTCGATTTATTTGGTGAATATTTATTGCATCTGTGCGCTAAGCAACCTGGCTGTGGCAGCGACCAGAAAGATGGCCTTCCCAGTCCTGGAGACAAGTGTAGCGGGGAGTTGTGAGGACATCCCAGCTCCTTCACTGAAATGCAGTGTTGCCAACCATGTGCCCTGGGGCCTAGAGCCCTTAGTGGCACTTGGGGTTGGCATGTACATATATATGTCTCTGTGAGTGGTCCACAATTTTCACATTTTGAACATGGCATAGGCATCTCAGAAGCGTCATATGAGAGATGCAGACCCAGCCCTGTTGGAAACTTTCTGTCTGAGGCATTTCCTAAGTGCTGTCTGTACCCTCCTTGCTTGTGTTCTTGCACACTTATTTTAACAGTGAGTTTAGGAATAATGTGTCCCTTTAACTTTTGATTTTCCTCCTAGAGCTGTCCCTTAGTATTTGATTAAATTTAGGCTATTGCAAGCAAAGGTGTGTTCTCATAAGAAGAAAATGCACAAATAAGAAGTTGTGTAGTTGCTGCTCCCCTCTGCTCCTTCCTGTCTGCTAGTACCCATGGTTACCAGTTTCTATCCTGGCACAAGCTGCTGCTCACAGCATGCGTGCTTGTGTGAGATCACAATGGCTTGTTGAGGAAGTGTGTCCCTGGGGCTTAGAGATGGGCACCCTCAGTGCTTCAGGTGGGCTTTGGGGTGGGTGGGGTTGTCTTTGTGTGGAGGCCTTGGCTCCCATTTTCTTTTGGCGGTGGAGTTTGTGGGTCCTGCTGTTGACGCTGTAAGTCTTTCTACAGCCATAGGGGTCTGAGTCCTGAGAGTGTGTTGTAAGCAGCCCAGGGACTGGTTCTTTTTGTTACATGTTTGGGAGATGTGTTCCTGACTGCTTTATACTTCTGTTAACATGATATGTTTTACCTTTTTTATACCCTTGTTCCATGATACTGAGTGAACTCCATTTGGCTTTTGCAGAGTGAAAATTGAATGTGTTTACAGGCCAGCTAACTGTTGTCCTTGGGTCCCTGCAGTGTATGAGTGTGTCCAGTAGAGGCCTGATTTCTCATATGCTTGGTGGACTCAGGATGTCCATTAAGAAAGCTTTCCCTAAATGGAGTCTCCTATTTGCATTTCTTATTTAAATGATGGGGTCTGTTACAGTGGATATCTAATATTACCCTCTTTGTGGCCATTATCACGTGATGTGTGTGAATGCCATAACAGGCTTTATAATTAACAGTTAATGGAAATGTACTCATCTAGTAATTGGGAAAGAGGAGGTCAGAAAGTCTGAATTGAGCTCACTTGGTCTAAGTCTCCACACTTCCTCGACAGTAGTCTCTTGCTCAGGCCTTATTTTATTTCTTGAATAGTAATTTTGAGCATAAGTTGTTATGTGAAGTCGAATAGGTAATTGTACGTATTTTAATAAGAATTCTTGTAGCAATGACTATAAAATGTACTTAATCAGTAGGTGGTGATTATCTTGCATGTAATTTGTAAAACAGATATTTCTCTCTGGGTGTCAGACTTCGATGCTGTGGTTTGTTTTTGTATACCGATACAGACACTTAACTGGTATTTAATACACCTTTATAAGAAAGTACGTGAGGGTTTTTCCCCCAATAGAAAGATTGCTTTACTTTGTTTGGGTTACAAAGATAAATACATATATAGAAAATTAAAACAGTATAAAAAATATAAAGAAGATAGCAAAAACACCAGAAATGGCACCATCCAGAAGCCCACGTTAGAGCTCTTCACGTGTTTGTGAACATGGATGTATGCATGTGGCAGGATGTGTTCAGGGAATGTGGCCACTGTGCAGGGCTGACTTGTGACCTGCCTCTTCACTCAAGTGTGTGGGCCTCTTTCCGTGGCAGTGGCCGTAGGTGTCATCATCCTTTAATTGCAGTCTTAAGGAATCCCATTATATAGATGTTTCTTGATTTTTCAAACCAGTCTTCTGATGATGGACATCAGTTTGTGTTCCTTTGTAAAAAAAAAAAAAAAAAAAAAGTTTGCCTGGGAGCCAGCCCCGATGGCCTAGCCGTTAAAAGTTTGGGGTGCTCCTCTTTGCCCGGGTTTGGTTCCCGGGCACGGAATCACAAACCACACCACTTGTCTGTCAGTAGGCATGCTGTGGTGGCAGCTCACATAGAAGAATTAGAAGGACCTATAACTAGAATATACAACTGTGTACTGGGGCTTTGGGGAGTTGGGGGGAAGAGAGAGAGGCGGGAAGATTGGTAACAGATGTTAGCTCAGGGCAAATCTTTCTCAGCCAAAAAAAAAGTGTGCCTGGGGGCACCCTTATAAATATGCCCGCCCTTTCCCCGTCATCTCTGCCGGCTCAGAGTGAAGCATGCCCACCTGGTCCATGGGAACAGGGATGTTGCCTGCTCTGTCCCCATGCCCAGCACATAAGGGGCTCTTGGTAAATATTTGTCAAAAAGACTCTCCTAAGAGGACCTGTTTCCCCAAATGCTCACCAACACAGACATTGTCATTTTAATAGGTGACATCCACTGTTTATTGCATGCTTGCTGTGTGCAGACGCTGACTGGCACTTGACAAGATGTAGTTTCAGATATCTTTTAGGAAATTGTGAGGTCACAATTGTCCCATCTTCCCAGGCAGGAAAGTACAGCCTAGAGGGAGGCACACTTGCCCAGCACACCCAGCTGTTAGTTTTGCAGCTGGGGTGGAAGCCAGGGATGTCCTGACGTGAAGCCTGCATTCTTTTGTGGTGCTGCCCCTCAAGCCTCCGGACCCCCAGTCTGCTTATCAGAGGACTTACCCCACTTGTAAATGGGGGGGGGGCAGTTGTCCTGCTGGAGTCAATGCGGGAGGGCACCTCTGGCTGCCTTGGTCAGGACCAGGACTCCTGAGCCTGCACAAAGAGGAGTGGTCCCCCCTGAAATGCCCCCGGCGCCCCATGGAGACACAGGGCTAGGTGGATGCCAGCCAGGGACTGTGGGTTGGTTAGATTGTCATTTAAGCAGTGTTTTCCCTTTCACAGTATGTTTTTAGCAGTAAGATACCCTTCCTCTGCACTTCTCCCCCGCCCCCCCCATGCAGCAATGGTATGAGTCTGTGAAGTGGCATCATGTACAGCCTGACTGTCACATTCAGCTCTGTATGGATCTGCAGAAATGGATACAGAAACTCCTGTTATTTGACTCCATAATTCCTTTATTTAAACTTGGACCTTTCCCACTACTGCCCAGAACAAAACTAGACATTGGCGTCTGCTAATCTCAGAGAAAGAGAGGAAGATTCCAGCTGAAAGAAACCACAGTTCATTCCTGACTTCTGAGTTTCCAGGGTCCCCAGGCATTTTTGCTCCTTGGCCTGTGGCTTGAGATCCTAATACCTTTATGAGATACAGCTCCACTCAAGCACTACCTGTAAGAGAAGGCCTTCGTTCTTTCTCCCAGCACGTTCTTTCTGAACTTAGGTGGCGGTCACTCTGGGAGTGCTGCGGTGTCATAGTTGGAAATCAGTGCCTTCTCAGTCTTCATGTGAACCTATGACTGAGGAAAGGCGGGGGAGTGTCTGGAAGAGTCAAATACTGAAGCAGGACTGCCTCTGTCTTTTAGTCCTCCTGACTGGCAAGGTCACTGCAGTTGCTTTTGGCCCTTCAGGAGCAGCCCTTCAAAGTTACCCTGAGTGTAAAGTGTGTGCCCTACATCAGCCGTTCTCAAACGGACCTCTTGACACTCTTCACATTACCGGGACTCCAAAAAGCTTTTGTTTATTGATGTTATATATATATAGGTAGATATTTACCTTCTTTGGTTTTAAAAATGATAACATTTAAATTTATTTATTTTAAAATAATACTAATAGACCTCTGCATATTAATGTGAATAACATTTTATGGAAACTGTTTTCCAAGACAAAGACAACTTAATGAGAAGGATGGCATTGTTTTACATTTTTACATTTTTGCAAATCTCTTTAATGTTTGGCTTAACCAACAACAGCTGGATTCTCACACCTGCTTTTGCATTCAAACTGTTGTAATATCACTGTCATTTAGCTTCTGGAAAACTCTACCATATACTCCTGAGAGAGTGACCAGTGAAAGAGGTACATAATGTCTTAGTGTTGTGCAAATAATTTGACCTTGGGGACCTCCTGAAAGGACCTGTGGACCGCACCTTGAGAACCTCTGCTCTAGATAATGCTCTGGGCCGGCCTGGTGGTGTAGCGGTTAAGTTTGCACACTCCGCTTTGGTGGCTCAGGGTTCCCCGGTTCGGATCCTGGGCGCGGACCGACGCACCACTTATCAAGCCATGCTGAGGTGGCGTCCCACATAGAGCAACTAGAAGGATGTACAACTGTGACATGCAACTATCTACTGGGGCTTTGGGGAGAAAAAAAAGAAATGCTCTTATTGTAGAGAAATGAGAATTTTAAAAATTAGTTGACCAAGTTGTAACACTTGGGAAAATGGATTACTTTTAGGAAGATAGGCAATGTCTTTGAACTTTTTTTATTGGCCGAACTGTGTACTTTTGGGGAAGAGCGTGGACTAAGGCTGGTTTGTCGTCACAGGTGAGGATGTTTCACTGCACTCCTCTCTCAAAGTAGAGCACCTGAAACAAGAAGCCCAGAGCGTGGCCAGGGTGCCTGCTGGGTGGGAAGGCCCCAAGACTTGTTTTAGCTTTAGAGCATTCGGCCTTTTATTCAAGTGCCTGAGTGGGAGAGGCGAGGTGATTTTGTACATTGAATGGCCATTTGCCTTTATCGTAGGATGTCCTTTCATTATACACAGCCTCTCACTGGGTCCTTAAAAGCAGCTGCAGTGAAAACCAGAGAAGAGTGGCCTCTGTTGGGGGCTGTGGAATGATGCAGGCTTCTCATGGCGTGACCCCAGGAGACCACACCAGGGCCCAGGGATCTTGCAGCAGTGTCTTGTAGGTGCCAGCGCAGATGCACTTGGGGCCCAAACAGACGAATGTGGATATCAAAGCAATAGGGTGGCTGGTTGGGGGGGGGGGTGGGTTGGTCCGCTAGGGGATCTGGTTCTTGATTAACAGCTGCAGAATCTACAGGCTCCGAGGGGAAGAAGCAGCCCCCCCCCCCAAGTGCCTAACAGGGATGACTCAGCACTTTACCTTGTACTGTGCTGGGAGGTGACTTACAGCACCCTCTGTGTCTTACAGGTCCCCTCTGAGCGCGCACACTCTGCATCTCCCCCTCCTCTCTCCTCCCCCCTCCCTCTCTCCCCTGCCTCCTCCCCCCACGCTGCGCCCTCCCCCCCCAAGGAGAGGGGAAGCTCCTGCCCCAGAACCCATCCCAGTGTTGTCCTTGGGCATTTAGCAGTAGCCAGACTTGTCCCACACAGCAGATTTCTTAATGAGGAGAATCTGTACATTTCAAAGGATCACTAAGACCCAGGTGGTGGCCTTGTCCTAAGAGCACCAATCCCTTGGGATATAGGATCCAGATGGTCCCTTGCACAGTGTTTGAAACCATGTTTTTTTTGTCCACTGAGAGACAGGAGGGGAGCTGGCTCAGTCCCTTGGGCTGCTGTTAACAAAAGACCACAGACACGGGGTGCCAGCACGGCTGGATCCTGGTGAGGCGTCTTCTGGGTTACGGGGGACAAAGGATTTCTCTGGGGCCTCTTTTTAAGGACACTGATCCCATTTGTGAGGGCCCTGACATCATGACCTAAGCACCTCCCAAAGGCCCATCTCCTAGTACCATCACCTTGGGCACTAAGTTCCAACATGAATTTTGGGGAGACACAAACGTGCAAACCACAGCAGGAGCCCATCCAGGGTAGCAGTTTAGGGGGCTGTGTCCTCACCATTAAATAGAACACAGTTGAAAGCCTTGTTTTCTCCTCTCTTGAGAGTTGCCTACCAAGGTCACAAGCCTGTGTTGTGCATGAGACTGGACAGAGAGAAACCGGAGTTCCCATTGCACACCCGCGTCAAGGAAGCTGGGAGGCCCGGCTTCACACCAGAACCTGGCTAAGGCATCAGTCCTCAACAGACTTTCAAGTAACAAGTTTTGCATTTTGTCTCTGCATATCTCTAAAGCAAAAATACCTAAGAAATTTTAAACAACAGGGTTGTGTCTAGATTTCTCTATTTACCTCTTGAGAACGTTACTCTCTTGTGGGCACCTTCACATCATCAGAATAATTTTAATAATGACAGTGTTGTTTGGTAAGCAGCAAAATTTTGAATTCGCCATCTAAAAGACTTAAATGTAATTTATATGGTAGAGTCAGGTTCTGTGTAGGTATTCAAATAAACAAAAATAGGATTTCTTTACTTTGTGGGCCCAAACCTCTCTTCTCTTGGTATTTAATAGGCAAGCGTGGTGCTTGCTGCTGCAGACCCGTGGGGTTGGTGAGGAGAGGAGAGTGTCATGTGGGCCATCAGTTGAACGTGTAGACTGAAAACAGCTGGTGCTGATGGTTGGAGAACTTTCATGCTTTCAGGATACATTGAGTTGTCTGAAATTTCTGGGCCTAGTCTCATTAGTTACTGTTTCATTATCTTTAATTGGGAAATCTTTCTTTTTTAGTAGTTTAAAGAACTTTTAGCTAGTATCTTCTCAATCCCTCCACATCCACAGCAAAGGATTACTTGTGAGAGAGCTTAATTCAAAATATATATAATGTAAACTTTGGCCTAGCCTGTCAGAATTAGAAATTCTGAGTTAGCAGAGTCCAAAATAAGGATGGTATATTGTAGCATTGGATATAATTTCTGACTAGCAGGTTAGAATTGTTTCAAAATTAAAATTGATAGTTTTGAATACTGTTTCAGGGGGATATGAAGTTTGGAGAAACACTGTTGTGCCACCATGTGGGGCAGATATGTACTTGTGTATTATCTTCTTGAGAAGAAGCCTTAGTTGTTTGCCATGGTTGTCATGCTGTGAAAATAGGAACTTCTTTGTGGTTGTATATCATATTTTGAAGTGTCTTAGAGAAGTTATTCAGTTTGTAGAACAAACATCTTTAAATGGGCATCTGCGGTTACTTACCTCAAGCACACTCTGGAAGTTGAGCCTTCGGATTGACAGTGGTTGTAGAGTCATGCATCACTAACATCTATAGTTTGGTGTTTTTTTTTAAGTAATGTATAACATTTTGGGGGGTATTTTTGGTTTTGTTTTTAAGAAATTCTCTTCTGGCGGCTTAACATTTTGAAGAGTTGGAGAATCTGAAGGGAAAATTTAGTAGTTTTAGAACAGTTTTGTGGAAGGATATTTTAGTCTCTTCTGATAGGAAAAATAGGTACATATTATTGCTTTGTATATATCCAGTGTGTTCTTAAGCTAATGGAAATGGCGTGTTAACAGTAGTTCTCATTGTGTGTTCCATGGACTGCTGGGGGTCTCCAAAACCCAAAACCCTTTTGGAGGCAAAGAGGGCAAAACTCTTTCCACAGTAATAGTTGGCCCTGGTGGTGTAGAAAGAAGCAGATTAGGACAGTGGCATCAGACGTGCGTGTGCCCTCCGCTGCTGTGTGCTGGGGGTTGCAATGTGCCTGCTTCCCTTAAGCATGTCCTTGCTGAGGCAGCCAAGACTATTGACTTTATTAAATCTAAATCCTCCAGTGTACATCTTTTTAGCATTCCCTGTGATGAAATGGCAGGGACACATAAAACACTCCTGCTGCACCCCAGAGCAGGTGGCTCTCTCCAGGAAGAGCCCTTGTGGGTGGATTCCAGCCCCCTTTTCATGGGACACCATTTGTACTTGAAAGAACTGACAGACTACAGTTTTCCAACTGGGTTTTCGGCAGGCATTTTCTCGAAGGTGAACGATGTGAGTCTTGAGGAAAGCAACTGGCAGTGTTTGTTGCTAATGATAAAATTCGAGCTTTCAAGCAAAACTTAGAATTTTGAAAAACTTGTATCTGCCATTGTGAGCTTGATATCTTCCCAATAACTAAAGACATTTGGGGAGACGAGTGTTGACGTTACAGATGTCTTCTGTATTGTCTAATGAAGGGTGCCAACATTTGGACTCTGGATACGTCAGTGAGCCACAGTTTTCCAGATGACCAGCATGCACGTGGGTGAAGATGCTTTCACGGTGCAGGACAGACCAGTGGATTGTAATGTGAGAAAGTGTGGAAAATTCACTGATAGGGTTTCAGGTTCCATGTTGCAAATAATTTTTATGCAACTATTACTCATCTAGGTTTGATGTGGTATCAAAGAACTTCCTTCCCCAATTACCTGAAAATTTTCCTCAGTTTTAATTTTGGAAATAATGGTATATTCCACATAAAAGCTCTTTGAGGTCCTCAATTTTTGAGAGTGTAAGGGGGCCTTGAGAGCTGCCTTTCAGGAACTTGGGAGGGGGTTGGGTGTCCTGTTCTTGAGTCACTTTTCAGCCATTGGGTTGTGCATTGTTAACAGAGCAGTTGTGAAATGTTGGCTCGTGTTTATATTTTTAAAGCTAAGATTTCATAACACTATTCGCACTTTTAGTAGGAAATGGAGCACGTTTTAACTGAGAAAAAATTTACACTTAGAGCTGTAGAAAGATAATGAATTTATTTCAGTGTGTTTGCTGTTCCCGTACGGTGTTAACCGTCCCAGTTTTGGAAATGTGCACCTTCCTTTCTGGAGAAAAATCGTTATTAATATGACGTGATTATGGTTTTATGACCATGTTCGTCATGTCACGTGCTCTAGTGTAGAATTTATACACTAAACCTAGGTTGTGTTAGGAATGTAATACACATTTCTTTCACTTTTTTGCCTTGAGTATAAATATTTGGTTTTGTTTTTCTTTTGTCTCGATATGCATGCTTTTGTTTCAGCTGATATTTTATGTTAGAATTTCTTTGTTGAAGAAATTATGAAAAGAAATCAATTTTGCAAATATCAAGTCAAGATAAGTGAACCAAATTATTTAAATGACTTATTCTGAATATGTACTTTACCTCATTCCACTTAGCAGAAATAACTAGATTTTCCTTTTCTGATTATTCAGAACTAAAATAAAATCCAGAAATGTGTTTCTTTTCAGATTAACATAAATTTAAAAAGTTTTTTCCATTCCTGAGAACATCTTAACTTCTTTGCTTAACTTATAAATGCTCACTGTTGTGAAACATAAAAGTATAGTTTAGTTTATTAACAGTTTCTTCTGAGAAGTAAAGGTTTTGCTCTGTGAAGCCTCATTTTGAGATGGGTTTGCCACATTCAGGAGATGTGGTGGCCGTGATTAGGGATTTGGCTAATGAGGGTGAAATGGCCACTGTCTCTTTAAAAGGAGGTGCCTTGGAATGTTTGTCTGTGTTCTGAGGTCACTAGGGAGACCGTGGTTACAGGGAAGGCAGTTGGAGTAAGGCGAGGAAGAGGTGAAGAGTGAGGTAGGAGATTCCTGCTCAACTCAGGGTAGGGGGACTCAGGGTTAGAATGGGAAATGTGCTAAAAGATTAATATTGAGGCCCTATCTAGGAACGCAGGCGTGGTTAGTGAGCGTGTCAACTAGGCATGGCTGTTTGAAAGAGGATGTAGGAGGGAACTTGTTTCTTAAATATGCAGAGATGAACTGTACCGTTCAGTCATCATAAACATTAGTCTTCTAAAATCTTTCCTAGGTTTTTAACTAAAGTCATGGCATAGCTGCAGTGTTAAGAATTTTTAAGTAATTACGTTCATAATAATTTTGTTGTTCAGCCTTTTCACAATTTGTTGGTGTTTCTCTCAAGTGTTGGGTTTTATTGAGCTGGGTCCATCTCAGAAGTAGGATCCTAACTGGAAAGCAGCTGATACTTAGTTGCTGACTTGGAGACTCTCCCCCTGGCCGAGGCCTCTGCACTCTTGCCACCAGCTCCCCCATCTCCCCAGAGTGCCAGCCAAGACTTGCCACTCCCTCCCAGACCTGGCCTCCCATTCTTTCAGAGTGTAGTCATAGTATCTTCCCTTCTTTAAAAGTCCTTAAGGAAGGGGACCGTGCCCTTTTTTTTTTTTATTTTGGTGAGGAAGATTGGCCCTGAGCTAACATCTGTTGCCAATTCTCCTCTTGTTGCTTGAGGAGAATTGTTGCTGAACTACCATCTGTGCCAGTCTTCCTCTATTTTGCATGTGGGATGCCACCATAGCCTGGCTTGATGAGCAGTGCATAGGTCCGAGCCCAGGATCCAAACCCGTGAACCCCGGGTGGCTGAAGCGGAGTGCCCGGACTTAACCACTACGCCACCAGGTGTAGCTTTAGTCATAGTTACTTAAGATGTGTAAACTATTTTCTTATTTTCTTTTAGGAGCTTACTCCTGGGAGCATTCTCAAGATAATCTGCGTTGTTATTTGTGGACAGTGACTGACAGCAGCAGTGTTTTGAGGCCTGGCTGTTTACTTGGCTCACGAGATTGCATCGGCCAGGTTTTTTGTTGTATTTAGGACATCTGGGAAAAGTGTCCAAGCTTTCGGTGTTGAGACAGGTAAAGTATCAGTGGCGTTAAACATCAACAACAAAATTTTAACTTAGATTTGAAATCATGTTTTATTGCTAAAGTGGCATTATATGTAAAGAAACTGATATAATGTAACATTCATATTTGTTTGAAATACTCCCAACTTTAGCCCAAAGGTTTTTAGATGTACGTTTAATTGTGTATTAAGAATTTGATTCAGAGCATTCCTTTATTTTTACACTGGTTATATATTAATGCAGATACGTTGACAATATATATTCTCTCTGATGAGAACTGTATTTTGTAGAGGAGAGTTCTTCCTGCAGAAAAATCTCAGGTGACCAAAAAAGTGGTGTGGTCCTGGGTGGCACACAAGCTGATGTGACAGCCACTCCCGCAAGCTTCTGAGTGGCCTGGGAGCCTGTGGGGCAAGTTATAGGGTGCAGGATCTACAGTGCTGGACAGGAAAATGGGAAGTGACAACACTTAATAGGAAGCAGAAAGAGTTGGGTTGCATGTGATTGCGAATTTTGTCTATTTTATATTTTGAAGGTTTTCATTCTATACCAGTCCTTCCCCTAGGATGGAACACGGCATAAAATCTGAGTCGTTATTAGCGTTTAAATGTAATTGAAGCCTGGACAGCTTGGAAAAAATTTCTCAAGGTATATGCTATTTTTTTCAGGTTTTATCATTTTAAATAAGAGTAAAGTTTTCACAAACATGACCCTTTAATAATCTATTAGAAAGGAAGCAAAGAAGAAAGAAGGAAAACACATCAAAGCTATTGCCTAGGTCAGTATTTCTTAAGTGTCCCAATTATCTGTTGATGCATGACAGCTACCTCAGAGCCCAGCGGACTCCAGTAGCACCATTTTGTATCCAGAGACAAGGCTCAGGAATCTGAGCAGGGCTCAGCTGAGCGATCCATATCTCCATGAGGTGTCCACGGGGGTCACTTGACACTCAGTCCACGTGCAGGGTCCAGCACAACACCCCCTCCACATGATCTCTTCAGCAGGGTGGTTGGGTTTCTTAAGTGGCAGCGCAGGGCTCCACAGCCAGGACAGAAGCGGCCAGTCCTCTTGCTTGCTAGGCCTGGAACTGGCACAGCATTCTGTACACTGCTCTGTGGGCAGAGCCAGCCCAACTCACAGGGAGGCAGATGGGGCCCCGTGTCTCCACTTGAGAGGGCCAGAGAGCATGCAGCTGCCTCTCATCCACCACGGCAAACACCGTTCTGGTCACATCCTTGCACCACTTGTACTGTGACTCATTTAATGTTTTCCTACTGCCTGTTTTATAAAGCCTTGTCCTGAGTAGTTAAATGACGAAATTACAGATTTGATTTGCTCGCTGTATTGTTCTGTTAAATGTTAGATATATAACTATTAAAATCTTCGAGAATCACTTTGAATCACCTTTATGTATCACATTTTAGGAAACACTGGTCAAAGTAAGTTGCTTTATTGGACATCTTCACTTTTTGTAGGTAGACAGTTCCATTTCATCCATGTTTATGAGTGTCCATTCCTGTGGGTGATGCTCCCTCTTGTGTGTGATTCAAGGTTGTGTGTTCTTTGAGCTCAGTGGTTTAGTGGTCATTCGCCAAGAAGTGTGACCACATTAATGCTGACTGTGTTTGGTTGCATTTCCCCATTAGGTATGGATGAGAAAGGTGACCCACGCAATGAGGAAGCGCCCAAGGCCATCAAACCCACCAGTAAAGAGTTCAGGAAAACATGGGGATTTCGAAGGACCACCATTGCTAAGCGGGAGGGTGCTGGGGATGCCGAGCTAGACTCTCTGGAGCAGCAGCCCCGGCAGCAACAACAAAGCCTTTCCTTGCGACGCAGTGGGAGACAGCCAAAGCGGACTGAGAGAGTGGAAGAATTTCTTACAACAGTCCGACGCAGAGGAAGAAAGAATGTTCCTGTCTCCCTTGAGGACTCCAGTGAGCCAACGTCTTGTCCAGTTACAGATGTGGAAACGACCTCTGAAGGGAGCGTAGAAAGCACCTCTGAAATGAAAAGTGGGCCCAAGTCTGGTTCCAGGGCTGTTAAGGAACGACCAGCCTCCTCTGCAAAGGCCAAAGGAGGTGATGACGAGGACGACACCTCTGATAGCGACAGTGATGGATTGACTTTGAAAGAACTTCAGAATCGCCTAAGAAGAAAGCGAGAACAAGAGCCAGCCGATAGGCCCCTGAAGGGTATCCAGAGTCGCCTGAGGAAGAAGCGTCGGGAGGAGGATCTGGCAGCTACCGTGGATGTGGAGGCAGGCGATGCTGTGGGGAGCTCGCTGCCTGGCACACAGGAGCCCGAGGCTGCCCAGGGCTCTGTGTCCCAGGCAGCGAAAGACGACAGAGAAAGTCAGTTGGAAGGGAAAGGAGCTCAGGTAATGAAAGAGGAAGAGCCCCGAGACTCAGTCAGACACAAGCCTGAGTGTGAGGTTTACGACCCCAACGCCCTGTACTGCATGTGCCGTCAGCCTCACAACAACAGGTAGGTGGGGGAGAGGGGGTGTTGGCTGCCCCACTTTCAGAGAAATCCTAGTGATGGAAACAGCAGAGTTGTCCATTTATTTTGGTTTAAAGAATTCCAGAGCTGGGCTGAGTAACTGTTCAGTTGGAAAAGATGAATAAGTCATTGTCAAAAAAGAAACAGGAGTGGGTAAGGACTGCCTAGAGCCACACTGCCAGGGTGGCCACTGGCCACAGGGCTGTTCACTGCCTCATCACACTAGCCACACGCAGCCAGTGGTGAGCATGCGAGGCAGCTCAGACTAGATCATTTCTGCCATCCCAGAGATGCGCTGCTCTCGACTGTCCTAGTAGAACGCCCACTTGCAGCTGTGATTGGACCGCAGTTTAGACACTGGGGGCAGCTCAGAGCCCCTAGCTGTGATGAGGGGTATTAGGGAGCACTGTTGGCTCTGTCAGTTGGGATAAAGGCCTTGTTGCCATTTTGTGGAGGAGAGTGCTGAAGTGTCCAAAGGCTGATGCTGTGAAGCCTACAGTTCACTCTTAAAATGCTCCACTCCAAAAAAAAGAAAATATGAAGCAAATTTGGTTGAATGTTAATAAAATAAGGGCCTATGGGTGTTCTTTATTCTGTTCTCTCTACTTTTCTCTATGTTTGTATTTTTTCGTAATATGACATTGAAACCAGTTTGACTTACTAGTGTGTCTAAAATTGAGTGTTACCTCTGGTTTCCATTTCTAATATACCTTGATTTTATAATTTCAGGTTTATGATTTGCTGTGACCGATGTGAAGAATGGTTTCATGGCGATTGTGTGGGCATTTCTGAGGCTCGAGGGAGGCTCTTGGAAAGGAATGGGGAAGATTACATCTGCCCGAACTGCACCATTCTGCAGGTGCAGGACGAGACTAACGCGGAAACCGCAGATCAACAGGACACGAGAGTTAGACCTACAGATGCGGATGGCACAGACTTTACAAGCATAGGAACAGTAGAGCAGAAATGTAGTGAAGACCAAGGCATAAAGGGTAGAATTGAGAAAGCTGCAAACCCAAGTGGCAAGAAGAAACTCAAGATATTCCAGCCTGTAAGTACTCGTCTGCCGAGGGCGGTGGTAGAGGGTAACCTTAGAGAGCTCAGGCTCCTGTTGGCAGAAACATCAAGACTAGAAGAGGTTCTTTTTTGTGGAATAAGTTAGGTTTCCCTTGCGGCTGGCATTGTGTCTGCCATGGGGCTGAGCCCTGATAGAAAAGCAGTCCTGCTGTCTGCTTCGAGGGCCTTCCTGTGCTCCATGCTCCTGTGTGACACCATCCGCGGACCATATCTACCACCTCTACTGTTAATGTTAATACTGACTTAACATTTTCCTTAAATGAACTCACTTCCTAAAAATTAGTTTTTCCTTAAGTTTTCTTACTAATGGAATCTTGAGCTTGATGTACAGATATGAACAAAATTACTTTTGAATTATTGAAGTAAATGTTCACCTATATCACCTGACACCATGCTTCGAGAACTAGTGGTCCGGTCCCCTCCCTGAGGCACTGAGGGGGATGGTGATTGCGTGGCTCCATGGGGGTGGTGAAACAGCCTCAGCCAGGGACCTCCGCCCCAGCGTCTGAGGCTCCTCTCACATCTGCTAGCACGACCCTCTGGAATAGTCTCAGATACTCACCAGTGCTTGTCCCAGCTCCTGCTACTCATTTCTCCTTCCCAGCTGGTTTTTAGGCCCCTTCAGGGCCACGATTCTTTGTCGTGCTTTCCATGTGTCCTCAGACCGTGCTTTCCCTCCAGGCCTTCCCGAGGCCCTGGCTGGCCTTGAGTTGGGGCCTGCCCCTAGTGCCATCAGCTGGGTTGGTGCAGAGGGCAGCCTTCTGGCCGGCCTGGCTGCCTGTGCTTCAGCAGGTGGGCGTGGAGAAGACGGAGGTGGCTCTGCCTTAACACTCTGCACTGTGTCCACTTGAGGTGAAAGTGCTGTGAGGGCTGGGCCATTTAAATACGTCTGTCATGGAGGTGTTAGGAGGTACTCAGCGGAAATGTCATTAAGAAAAATTAATGGAAATGTAAATTCATGGGAAAAGTTGTCTTAATTTCATGTCTTTATTGTGAGTGTGTTTGGGACTACGGAAGCTTAAATTTTGAGTAAAACTTAGATTTTATGGAGGAAGAACAATTATCTTAAATACTTAATTTGAGAAATAAGATTTTGCTCAAGTGCATTTGAGGGATATGTTCAAGTACATTTAGTCTTGACCATCAAAACATACTTTAGTAATTATAAACACAAGCAACTGAGTTTAGTTCTTGTGGTATGTTCGATTCCTATTGCTGCATGACAGATTACCACAAGCTTAGAAGCTTCAAACAGCACATGTTTGCTAGCTCAGTTTCCATGGGTCAGAGGCCTGGGCCTGGCTTCGCTGTACCCTCTGCCCAGGCTCTTACAGACTGTGCCCCAGCTGTCGGTGTGGGCTGAGGGTCTCATCAGAGGGTTGGCTGGGAAAGATCCACTTCCAAAAGCTCGTCCATGGTTTAGTATATAAATACGTCCCGTGCAATTTTTGTGGCATACTTACACTAAAAAGTTCCTTGTTGTTTATCTGAGAGTCACATTTAGTGAGTGTCCTGGCTGTTACCTGGAGACGGACCCTCAGATCAGGGCCGCTTGCTTCTTCAAAACCAGCACTGGGGTCCTCTCTTTTCTGAAGTGGCTAGGCTCTCTTTTAAGGGTTTTCACCTGATTAAGTCCGACCCTTTTGATTAACTAGAAATCATCTCATTGGGAACTTTAATTCCATCTGCAAAATCCCCACCCATTTGCCCTATAGCAGAACCTAATTGTGGGTGTGAAATCCCATCGTGTTAAAGAGCACTCAGAGCGTGTGTGCCGGGGTTGGCGTCCTGGGTCCCCTTAGAGTTCTGCTATCTCGGGTGGCGTGAAGGATGGTTAAGAATATCAGTGCCTTACACAGGGGAAGTAGATTCCTGTACTTTGAATAAATAAAGATACGTTTTTATTCATACTAAAAATATTATTAGTGTCTCTTGATTAAAAACAGTGACCTCAGTATTATAGTGATTTTTACAAAGTACCTTATCTGCTAAAATTGGTAAGTCCTTTGTTTGAAGTCACATGCTTTATTCTGCAGGTTGTAGAGGCTCCTGGTGCCTCAAAGTGTATTGGCCCTGGGTGTTCTAACGTGGCGCAGCCTGACTCAGTTTACTGCAGCAATGACTGTATTCTAAAACATGCTGCAGCTACTATGAAATTTCTAAGCTCAGGTAAAGAACAAAAACCAAAACCTAAAGAAAAGACCAAGACGAAGCCAGAAAAGCTCATTCTTCCAAAATGTAGCGTTCAGGTAAGTTGCACAAGACCAACCATTTGAACAGTTGAAGCAACAAGTGTGTGTTTGTTACTGACTTGGCTGATTGCTGTGTCGAGAGCAGGCACAGATGTAATGCGGTGTCCTCCAACTTTCCCACCTTTATTCTCGTCAGAATTACAGATGAGCATATATTATGACATTTCCTTTGCTCTGCCCTCTAGCTGAGGGATTGAATGGCTATGAATGCAGTGAAGCAGACTCAGGCAGTTGGCTGCTGCGGGGCGGCCAGCCTGCTGTCCATGCACCAGCAGTCTTCCGAGATGAGTTTGCGTGGAAGCAGGCTCAGGCAGCCGGGGTCTGGGAAGGGAGGGGCTCCTAGGCAAGACTGTGTGCTTCACTTCAAGATATAGCTCTCAAAATTGTCCCATTTTTTACTACATGTGATTTGGGAAGAATCCAGGATGTTATAGAAATCACAGGCACTGATGTTAACCCTTGAAGACCCTTCCTGGAGTTTTAGTTCAAGTTTGCGCGGCTGCATTGCGGCCCCCATTACGTTCATGACAAGCAAAAGCATAACTAGTGCTGTTTGGGGAGTTTTCTTGATATTTTAAAGGGCTTATTTAGCCTTTGATGGCTTAATCTTTGAGGCTGGTAATTTTAAATCATAGACCTGCCAAAGAAGCAGTTGCTGCTGTTTGCAGTAAGAATGACGGCGCTGAGAGGACCTGACAGAGAATACGGAAATGGCATTTGTGCTCCTGTCTCTTCTCCAAGTGTCACTCCCCGTGCCCAGCAGTGTTCATGGGGCACATTCTCACACTGAGGCCCTTTCCACTTTGTTCTTGCCTTGTTTCACTGCCTCGCTCAAGTGGCTCATTCTTCTGTTACCCCAGCAGCCTAGTACCTCAACAGGATTACACGTTACTCTGTCAGGGGCCTTCACATCGCTCAAGTGTTGAAATCCTGGATATTACATTGGAATGCCGAGGGTCCGCTGGATGTGCGGGTGTAGCCAAACCCTGCTGCTGAGCGGATGCAGTGCACAAGCTCAGGGTGGTGAGGGGGCTTGAAATGACCCAGGAATAGAGCTTGTCCTGACCTTCATTGTGAAGTGAAATATGAGCAAAGGTTAATTTCTGACCTCCTTAATGATTGGGGTTTTACTGATTATCCAGGCAGGCATTAAAATCTCTTCTGTGCACAAGAGACCAGCTCCAGACAAGAAAGAAAACACCATGAAGAAGGCGATGGTGGCCCCTTCCAGGAGTGAGGTCCTTACTAAGGAAACAACTTGTGAAAGCAGCACGCCATCCTGGGCAAGCGACCACAATTACAATGCAGTGAAGCCAGAACAGACTACTGCCCTCTGGCCGTCACTGTTGTATAAATGTATGTATCACCTAGGGGTAGCCTCTGGACCCTCCCTAGTCTTTCTGGATGGCCATCCATTTGGCCCGTCCATACCTAGGAGTTTAGCCGTGTGTAGTGCTGCACCTCCAAAGATCGAAGCAAATGCCCGAGTCCAAGATGCCTCTCGAGCCCCTGTACCTGTCCTTAGTCTGTTGGGACTTCCTTTCAGTGTTTTCCAAAAAGCTGTACAAACCTCATTGCTGTGTGTGTCACCTGACAATGGATGTCTTTACTCTGTTCTCATTGTCAGGCTCTGGTGAGTGTGTGTCCTCTCCAACAAGGTCTGACTGAACAGACACACTGCCCAGCACTCAGGATTCGTGTCCCAGCCTCACTTGTAGGTTCACTGCAGCCCTGTTCGCCTCAGAGCTTTTCCACATTCCCAATTCCAGCACACGTAGTCGTCACTTTTCTGTATGTTGCGGCAGTCTGTTTCTGCAAACTAGTGTTGCATCTGATATTCACCTTAAGTAGGATTTTCAGGAGTTAAATTATTTTTGATTGGACAGGAACTTTTTTCATGTCCAATTCACATACTACACACCCACACAAACACACATTGGCGTTTCGAAGGCCATTTACCGCTGCCGCCTCTGTTCCAAGGTAAGTGAATGTGATGTGTGTACACTTTGAGCAGTGCCCTCCCTGGACGGGCATGGCCAGGGTAACTGGCTTCCATGTTTGGACTGTAGGCTCACACCCTGCCCCACAGTTCCAGTGAAGGAAATCAAGGCATTTCAAATAGATCTTTGAAATCCCAGGTTAGATCATGCAGCTTGAATCTTTTCTATTTATTCTTGTTTCTCAGCCTAATTCTCCAGAATTAAATTTTGGAAGTTTAAATTGATCCATAGGGCACTTCTTATCCTATTATTATTTTTTGTTCAGCTTTTATTCATGCTGTCTTTAGACTATTTTTTGCCTTTTTGAAAAGTACCAAAAGGTTAAATAGTCCTAAATTGCCAGATTATAGAGGTATGCTGCCATCTCCTTTTAGTCAGCCTTTTAAACAATCACCTGGGGGAGGGTGCTCATGTACGTATGTTCTGGATCTAGTGTGGTTAGAAACATGGGTAACTAAATGCTCATTTTGAGAATGTGAATAGCCCAAGACCTAAGAAATGGAGCTGCAAGTAAATTGCAAAGCAATACTGGATTTATTATTATTTTAGGAGTGAGTTGTTAAAATACAGAATTAAAATGCTGTATTAAAATGAGTCTCGATACACCTTAAGTGGTTTGAGCTAAGAATTTCATGCTAACAACGTGTCTCCAGTTTTCATGAAATTATAGCACCTCTACAAAGTAGGACTTTTACAGGAGTCATGAACATAACTAAAATAAGTCTTACCCACGTGTGAACCGGTGGGGAGCAGTTGCTTCGGAATACTTACAGTTAAAATGCTCTAAGTTTTAGGCACACAACAGAAAAAGAAGGAAAACCGGGGTATAATCACGAAACTGCCAGGTGATGGATTTCAGTCCAGTAATTTCCATCTCTGTCAACCAGAATTGGAAAGCTGCCCTGAGACCCTAAGTGTGGAGCTGTGGGGCACACACGGGGAGGAAGATTGGTGGGAAGATGGGAAGGGTGGGTGCTCACATGGATTCTTAGTCCTCCCCACCCCGATTTTGAGGGGAGGAGAGGGTGTGGCGGGGAGATCTGTGAGGAGGCCAGTCTCTGCTCACAGATTGGGTTTTCTTTTCCTCTCCACCTCCTCCCTCTTTTCCTACTACACACCAGCTCCTCACTGAAGCCTGATGTGCTTCAGTGGACAGAAATTCGGAGTGGATTCATGACTGATGACCTTTCTCAGCACAATTACATCTCAAAATTAAAGCTGATGGATATCCAAAATTTATAGCATGCTAAGGGACATATTTTTGAGCTAGTTGCTTCTAACCATTTTTTGTTATCTCAGAAATGTTGTCTTTCCAATAGATGATTGGGAGAAGAGTAAAAGGCAATTGGTAGAATACCCACTTCCGCCCTGGAGGTGGCAGTTGTCTCCCACCCTGTCACCTCAGCTGTGGGAACAGAGCGCCACGCACACACTCAGCAGAACCCTACGTCCCCTTGAGGACCCCCACCTGCTTCCTTGGCTGGCTGCAGAGCGTGCTTCTCCAAGGTGGGGGGTGGTGAGATTCGGGATGCAGCTGATGCTGGAACAGTTTTTAGGAGGAGGCATTTTCCACATTAACCTGGGTGTGTGTCCAGTCTGGGTAGATCTCTTTAGCCCCTTGTTTAGAGAGCCGACACGCTGCTCCTGGGAGGGAGATGCTCTTCCCAGGCCACTGGTGCTGACCCGGGGTTGTGGGTACAGGGACAACTTCTCAGTGAACAGTGGAGGCGGTGGGGGGGAGCTCCTTCCTGCTTCTCCCCATGAAAGTATCAGTAGATCCTTCATGTTTTCGGGGTGATGTGATTAACATACGGTTGTTCCTCTGATTCATTTTTAAAATTGTTTTTGAGGATATCTGTACAATTTCTTTAACTTATGGAAGCAATTGCCATTTTATTTATTTCTGCCCGCAAAATTCTCTTTTTATAGCCTGATTCTTCCTTATTTTTCTCTTCATTTCTACTGTTCATCTCTCATTATTATCAAGGCATGAAGAAGGCTGAAAACTTTGTTCTAAAACATCCCTGGTGTATTAGACTTTGGAAATGGAATTCTGGTATTTGTATTCATAGGCAAAATTCCTAGTATTTTGGACTCCCTAAATGGCTCATTAGGTGGTTTGAAACACTGGGGATTTGAACAAATTTTGAGTAGAAAATGAGATTTCTGTAGTTTCATCTAGCTGTGAGAATTAAAATGGAAAACCCTGACAGAACCCGTAACCCCAAATCCGGGCGATTGTTCAGCATCTTAGATACCAGGTTTCCCCCATAGTTCATGTGCATGCCTCACAGCTTGTCCACGTACTGTGGTGAAATGGATCAAGGAGAACACGGATTTTCACAAGGATAACTGATGGCATGGGCTCCCAAAGCACATTTCACAAATGATAAGAGGAAACAGGTTTCCTATAATAAAATTAAATATGTGGGAGTTACTAGAACCCAAGAATATTTGGTAGAAATTTAAAGCCTGGGGGGAGTCATGTTTTTATCAGTTGCATGAGCCATTTTTATCTGTCTCTTCCAGAATTGTCAGTGGCAATAAAATGTGGGTGGGGACAAACCAGACTTTGTACATCTGATCCAGTTTACTTCCCCCACTTAGAGGAAAAACAAAAACTTGTCCTGATAAAGGATTTGGCTTGATAACTATTTTTAATGTCCATACGGCTGGAGTTTCCTGGGTTGGCAGCGACATTCTTTTGGCATGTTAAAGTGTTTTACTTTCCACAAGCTTAAAAAAAAGACCCAGCTTTTCAGAAAATTAGGTCAGGGAAAGGTTTCCACATGTACATAAACTTTAACATTGGAAATGGAACCCCTCAGCAGTGCCCTGGGCCCCCCCTTAGTTCCTGTGCTTCAGACCCCCAGGGAGGAGGGGTGGGCTGGTAGTTTCCAGGAGGATGTCCCCCTCACTTCACCTGCTCTTCAGTGACCTTCACATGACCTTTTGGAGCTGTGGAACTATTCCAGTAATGTTTAGAGACTAGTACTATAGGGAAGTCCCATTGGTGGCCTTATCGGTGTCAGAGTCCCAAAGTCCCCTCTGAAGAGGCTGCTGTAATTCCTCCAGTACAGTACACAAGTTTCAGGTATATTTGTGTAAAGTGGTAAAATACTTAATCTTGATTTTTTTGTGTGTTACACATCACCATGCACGTAGTTATATTCTTAGCTGCTGGAAATTAAAGAAGTAAACTTAGAAGATTGATAAGAAGTTTTGCCACTTTCATTTATTTAAATGAAGGTTGGGGCAGCTTTCGTTGCCGAGAACCTGGAGGAGCTCAGCGAGAAGAGCACAAAGGTAACCCTGCTGCACAGCGTGACCGTGCCAGCACGGTGCCCCCGCCTGGGGTTCTGCTCACCATGACCTTGGAGGACTAGGGGCTCACAGGAGGGTAGAGGGACTCTTAATGTGCCCCTAGCATGTTGGTTGGAATAAGCAGTTTGTAACCTTATTAAAGGGATGGATGTGCCTGTGAATGGGTTTTGGGATCTCGGGAAGGCAGCACCTCTGCTCACAGACGGATCGGGTCTGGCAGGCGCACACACTGCACAGCTGGCTGCTCAGCGTGGTTCCAGCCAAGTGGAGGGGAGAGCGAAGCGCCAGTCCCCTCAAGGCCTTGATCACAGTTCCCTTTCATGGTTCACGTAGAAGGATGATTTGAGCAGTGCTTTTCCATATTACCAGTCCAACGTGAATCAGGTGTGGGTTTAATTTTCAAAATACTGTGTGAAACTATTAAAAGGAGGAAGGGTAATTGCCTCCAGATGTATACTTGGATCTTTTTTTGCCAGTTTCCTATGGAGAGTTACATGCCACTCTCGTTAGGTAGTCACTCAAACATTGGACATCAGTGAGAACGAAGTCCTCCTGGAAAAGCATGGCGTAGCCCAAACCTTGACAGTTTGGCTATGGACCTATCTAAAGACATCTTAATGTTAAAGAGCATCAGGGGAGTAGCTTATGCTTTCCTGAGGTTGTTTGGGAATTATCCATGTTTTCTGATATAAAAGCAAATCAGTTCTTTATTGTACTTCTAGAAGGACAATTCAAAATATTTAAGTAAAGGCACAAAAGCGAAATAGTTTTTTCTTGCTGCTGCTAACTTAATTTTTCACACAGTTGAGACGGGAAGCATCAGTGTACACATGTCACATGGAGCTGAAAGAGCTGCCGTCGCTTCCACAGCTCCTCCACTGTCCCAGCCCTCACTTTAGTCCTGTTACAGACGGTTCCTACAGCGGCAGCTGCCTTGGCCTGACTGCGGCGGAGTGGATTCGGGAGCCTGTGGGAGTCGGTGGTGTCTGGAGGCCGCTGATGGTGTGAAGCAGGATGCTGGCTCCTGAGTCAGTGGGTAGTTACAGGGAGGGGACACCTGTGCAAAGGCCTGTGGTCACTCTGGCCTGGGACCTGCGGGATGCTTCCCTGCACCATGTGGTGCGCCTGCCGACGAGGCCATTGCTTCTGACTCACTGTCACTCCAGAAGCACACTTCTTATTTGATTTCTTTGGTTTTTACAGCCAATCATTCTTAAGCAGTGGGCCCATCCCAGGCATCAGTATGACTGGAAGTCTTATATCTGGGAATGTTCAGGGTAAACTGGCACGTAGTTTGGGTAGGACAAAAGGTATAAAGCAATTTGCAATTGCTCTGAGGGTTTCTCACCAGTACCTGTGCCTATGAGGGGACCGTTACTAGATATTGGTATCTGGGACAGCCTGGGGCTATGCAGGCTTGATAACGCACCCCATATTTACTCCCCATTCTGCTGTAACTTCAATCGGGCAGCTGCACAGCTTCTGACCGGGCGAACGCGGCATCACAGTTCCTCTGGTGGCGACTTGTTTCCTCCTGGTCTCTGCTGAGGCCCGCCAGTGCCACCGAGTGGCCAGCAATGCTGTAACACCACAGCCCGCCTTCCAGTGTGACAAGGCCCTTAGTTTCATGCTTCTTGGGAAATCAGCCAATTAGAATGCCACTGATCACTGTGCACACCAGCCTGCTTAGTTCTCTACTAGGCTTCATCCCAAACGATTCATTTCCATTACAAACAAATGGCCAGACCCTCAGAAACGGCTTCATCTGGGGCAGTGGGCTGGCCCACTGGAGCAGCAACTCCTGTAGCTACTTAAGGTTTGAGCTAGTTCCCTAAGTCAGTGCCTGGCCTGGAACTCAGGCAACACTTTTCCTCCCCCACAAGCAGGCCCCCAGGATGTGGAAGCTCAAGGAGACTGCTGCCAGAATGGCACAGACTTGGCACGCACTGCCAGCGGGTTGTCTCCATCCAGGACGTGGGCAGATGCGGGTAGGGTTTGGGCATTGTGCCCCTGTCTACACTGCAGTTAACTCTGCTTAGTACTGCCAGCACAGCGCTGTTGCTGACCAGCAGAGAATCCGGTAACACTGGAGGGAATCGGCCATCTGAAGCCACCCTCGAGTGGGAGCCTGCATCTGCTTTTCTTGAGTAGATTTTTTTCTGGTTGGTTACAGTTATTCCTTGCCTTTCTGTGAATTTACACACAACATAATACAGTTAGAAGTGAATTTGGATGAAGAATTTGCAAATTTTATTTTAATTTGCTCAAAACTAAGTGTGTCTCACCGTCAGAGCATTCCAGAACTGCACCGCCATCACTGTCACCAGCTAGCCCAAGTCCAGCTTACAGTGGGACCAGCTGGACCAGCATCTGTAGCAGTTGTTGGATAGAACTTTGTGCATGTTGTAAACACTTCCCTTCAAAGTAGAAGAGGGCCACAGCCAGTTTGCTATTCGGAGCCCACCAGGTTCAGAACATTTTACCAATAATTTGCTTAATTATACCAATTTATACAGTTTGATTTACCCCTTTGTATATATAAATATATACCTATATACATGAGGCATAGGTAAGGGAAAGCTAAAGTTGACCATAAAAAGGCAGAAGCAACTGATTTTATAAAACAGCAGCAGCTGGTTAAGGAAAGCCATTCCCCTGCTCGTTAATAGGTTACATTCGCTTGCTGTTACCACTCTTGGATAGGTCATTTTGATCACATGTATTGGGAATGTCCTAAAAATAATCTCGTGGCTTGGGTTTTCCCTAAATGAGAAAACATACCACTTAGAACAGTAGAAGTATTGATCTCAGGTTCTGGTGTGGGGACCTGGGGTGAACGTTTTTGAAGTTAATACAGATTTGTCACCTGAAACAATGTAAATGTCAAAAGATGAGATTTGTTTCAGGCTCCGTCACCTGAGTATCCCATGTGTTACAGTCTTCAGTGAGGTTTCTGGAAACACCTTAGGCCAGCTTGCTAGAGTTATTTAAAAGGGTGCTGCTACTCGAGTACTCTCAGCAAAGTTTGTATCTGTAAAAGGCAGTGGCTGAACTGGTTTTAGGTCTTGATTTTAATCCTGACCAATTCATTCTTTCATGACTGCTGATGGTGGGCTTCCCTGCAGATTCCCAGTGTCTTCTAGCACCAGATCCTTGCTGTGCTCCGTCCTTGGTTCTCCCTCTCCTTCATCCCCCCTGCCCCGTCTTCCCCTAAGAAAAGGGGCCTCCGTCTGTTTTTATTTAACCTAAAGCAGTTTATTTATTTATTTTTATTTAACCTGAGCAGTCCCACAGGTTAGATGCTGTGGACCTTGTTAACCAAATCTGAGTTAGTAAAAATTTTTCAAAAAAATTTTCAAATACGGTAACTCCTTAGGGATATAAACTTGATCTGATGAAATAATACAGATAGAAATGTAGTTTTCATCTTTGTTCCTATTGTGTCCCTGTTTTTTATTTTGTCAGACATTGTCATTGCCTTATAGTGTGCTTTGTTTAGCAGTCCAGCTCCCAAAGGAATGAAGCCTTCAGAGCTGTGACTGTTGATGATGGTGGACATGGGAAATGAGAGGCAGGGCAGGAGTAGAGTGCAAGCTGGCCGCTCACTGGGGAAGCACAGTGGTCTTTGGGAAGCCTGGGTAGCTTAGGCCTCAGTATGTCGGGAGCTGGGGTCCAGTGAACAGGCCGCCTTGGACAGGGATGGCCAGGGACGTGAGGTCAGGAGGCTTTGTGAGATGAAAGTATAGGATTGAAAGTTGAAATTGATGCTTGATAACAATGAAGCACTTCTAACACTGTCCTAAGTTTTGGATCCATGTGGTGAAACTTCATAAAATAAGGTAATTTCATTTATAAAGTGGAAAAAACTTGTGCTCCCCATGCTTTTAGCGCCCATTGCTGTGAACTGGTCTCACCAGCTGCTGGAGGAGGGGTTCCCTGAGGGTGGCTGCTCTGGCCCTCTGCCAAGATGGCCAAGGCTAGCGGTGGTGGCTGAACGGGGGCCCCTGGTGCTGTGAATGCCTCAGAGGGCTGTTGTTGGGGCAGGCCTTATCTGTAGATAGAGTCTCACCTCTTTCTCCAGATTTTTCAGACTTTCTCCCTGGTCACTGGGGACAGTTAAAAGGAGCACTGGTGGCTGACTGGTGATTGATTGATTGATTGATTTTTAATCCCTGGGTAAAATTGGAAGATTGCTGGAGCATCTGTTGAAGTCCTCCGTTTTGATGTTGGGAGTTTTGAGGCTCCCTGCTGCATGGGTAGTGTGAGAAAAGCCCACACCTAGGGAGGTAGTTTCTCCATCTGTCCCTTGTGTGACTTGACTGCCTGCTCTAGGTGGCACTCCACATGGTGTCCTGGCTCGCTCACTGGGCCACCCTTTCCCAGCCATTTTGCTCTTCTGGATTTCTGCCATTCTGTGTGGCATGCCAGAGCGAGGACCATCTGTAAAGGTGCTGCCTGCACGCGAGTCACAGCTCCCTGACATGACTCTGCTCGACCACCTGTCACTGAGACTGACAGGCTGTAGCACTGGCTTAGGATTGTCTTCCTTGCTTACTCAAGACCTTCATTCTGATGGTCGGTTACCCGATTAAACGTAAGCAGTCCTTTAGCGCACTCTCTCTCTCTTTAAAGAAAGTACTGGCATCACATAAAGATTTTTGTGCGAGTTGAGGGGTTTTGATACTGTTTTTGTTTTAGCTTTTGACTCCAGTCTTTATTTGGATTAAAAGCACTCATTTATTGGGGGCCGGCCCAGTGGTGCAGCGGTTTAGTCCGCGCTTGGCAGCCCGGGGTTTGCTGGTTCGGATCCCGGGTGCCCGCCGACACACTGCCTGTCAGCCATGCCGTGGCGGCGTCCCATATAAAGTAGAGGAAGACGGGCGCGGATGTTAGCCCAGGGCCAGTCTTCCTCAGCAAAAAGAGGAGGATTAGCAACGGATGTTAGCTCAGGGCTGGTCTTCCTCACCAAAAAAAAAAAAAAAAAAAAGCACTCATTTATTATCTTACCCAGTAATCGACTGTAACTAGAGGGTTGTAAATGGGAACGTTTATGTAACAGCCTATTGTATTCTTGTCATCTAACTCTTAGTATAAAAGTGACTGATCTTCCCCATGTTGCCAATTTCTGCCAACTTTCCATCTTTTATTAATGTCATCATGATAAGTTGACTTTTGTCCAAGAGAATGGTGAGCACCTGTAAGTGCCCCTCCCTCCCCCCAAGAATGGACTGTTGCTGGTCCTTCCAAAGCCCTGGGGGGAGGGGAGATTTGTAATTAAAGAGAATTGGTCTGTTTGATCATCCTGAAAAGATTGTTTAAACTCATGTTTACCAAAAAATTGCCCTTGAGTTGTTAATGAAAATGCTCTTCTAAATACCTTTCTTTAATAATGTGAGATCTGCCTTCAGTTTTCAAGCTTAGCTAATGATTTAAATCAAGCCTTTGATAATTAAAGTTTGTTGGTTGAAGTAAAAGGTTTAATATAATAATAAAGCATTTTTCTCTGAAATGAAGTATGGTCCCTATCATAAATATTGCTCACGGCCCTTAATTATATTCCTCTTCTGAATTTAATAATTACTTTAAAAGTCCTTTTCTCTAAGTCTCATACGGTAATGCTGGTAAGCTTTTGCTAGTTTAAGGGGAACGTGCTTTTCAAGGCAGTGGCAGAGCACACCTGCTGTCCTCTCACCTCACTAAAACTGCCACGTGTCCTTTGCAGCCGTGAAGGACGACAGACGAGTGGAGGAGCACACGGCCACGGCGGCCACGGCGCCGAAGAAGACTACTCCTCCAGGCCCCTCAGTGGGCAGCAGACAACCTTCGTCCAGGAATCTAGTTCCAAAGAAGCCGCCTCCTTTTGCAAATGTGGCAGCAGCCAAGTCGGCCATCAAAAAGGCGCCCTCAGGCTTCAAGGGCACCATCCCCAAGAGGGCGTGGCTCTCGGCCACCCCCTCAGGTGGCGCTTCTGCTGCTAAGCAGGCAAGGCTGGCGCCTGTCGCTGCCACAGCTGCTTCCAAAAAGTTGCCAGGCTCTGCCCCTTTGGTGGGAGCCCTCAGGAAGCCAGTGGCAACCTCTGTTCCCTTGGCCTCTTCTGCCCCAGGACGCCTGGGGACCTCAAGCCCTGCCCCGTCACAGCCAAATTCGCAAATTCGGCAAAATATAAGACGCTCTCTGAAGGAGATTTTGTGGAAAAGGTGAGCTGTTCTACTTGATTTACTATCTTTTGAAGCAGTAGTTTTCCACTGAAAGTGTGGTCGTGCAGGACTGCCCCACTGTAAACGGTATGATGTATGCATGTGCAGTGGTTTACCAAGTTCTGTTTGGATTCCTTCTAGAGTCAGTGACAGCGATGACTTAATCATGACAGAAAACGAGGTTGGCAAGATCGCCCTCCACATCGAGAAGGAGATGTTCAACTTGTTCCGAGTTACAGATAATCGCTATAAGAGTAAATATCGCAGCATCATGTTCAACCTCAAGGATCCCAAAAACCAGGTGCGTGCCTGATTGCTCAGAGGTGGAACATTCCTGTCACAGAGGGAAACTTGCTAGCTAGTTTCTTTTAGCCGAGTTTCACGGTAATAAACCAAATAGCATTTTGAACATTTATATCCTCTTAATGAAAGCTAACAAGTATTTTTATCCTCTGTGACACTTGCCATAGGCCCCATGTTATTGGTGTGGAGAATATTTGTTTATCCTTCCCTTGCCTCCCCCTTAACTAGAGTCCTGGGGGATCTCACTGGCTCCCGAAAGTTCACCTTTATTTCACCAGATTAGTCTCTTGTAAGCATGGCTATAAAATTACATTCTGCTCATTTTGTCGGCTCCAGAGTAAAGTTCACATTCTTTATCCTAATATATAGATATGTGCATATCTGGGCTTCAGACACCCTTTTCTGCCTTACTGTTGTTCCCTGTCAGCTGAGCAAGCCTGCTGATGGGGTCTCCGTAGGTTAGTGATGAGAGCCCTCCCTGCAGGGCTCACATTGGACGGTTCTGTTCACACTGGGGTGTGGGGCGCTCGCTCCTCACAGCAGCTGTGACTGGGCAGTGCTGTCCCCATGGGATCGAAATGGGAATTGAGTCTGGAAAAGGGGTTAGTCGCTTGCCTAGTGTGGCTTCTCCTGCACACTGCACACGGGGGTCACAGTCTTCTGGCATTCTCTCCGTCGGCCTCTTGAACTCTTACCTGTGTTGAAAAGCAGGGTCAAGTACTCTGACTCCACCTTGCCATGTTGACCCCCTGGCAGAAGCTATTTCTTCCTCGGTTTGTACTTAATACTGCCTTTTTTGGGTTTACTCTATTTTCTCTGAAGAGGGCTTCATCGAAGGAGGTGCAGTGTAGGCCTTGAAGTCAGCTCTCTGACCTTAGTGCCCATGTTTTTGGGACTCATCTGCTCTTCGGTGGGGGCATCCAGCGTGTACTCTAGGCTGCTGGGGAGCTGGATGAGATCAGGCCCTGCTGCGCTTGATCCGATGCTTCAGGCCTTCGTCCTGCCATCATGTGCCTCTGGGCAGGGACTTCTGCTCTGTTTTTCCTGCGTCCTCTCTACTGTCTTAGAAACAGATACTCGTGTGTTTTTGAATGAGTGAATGAAAGGTGTTTGTTTATAGGGACTCTTCCATCGTGTTCTGCGTGAGGAAATCTCTTTGGCAAAACTTGTGAGAATGAAGCCAGAAGAACTTGTATCTAAAGAGCTTTCCGTGTGGAAAGAGAGGCCAGCAAAACCCGTGAGTGTGGAGGGGAGGTGGCTGCTGGACTCTCCAGAAGTGAGTTAACAGGCTGTGGGCCTGAGTGAGTCCCCGAGAAGAAGGCTGAGGCTTGTGTTTGTCTTTCCTCTCAGGTGGTGGAGTCCCGACCTAAACTGCATCCTGAAAGCAAGAAGACCGCCGCCAAACAGGAGGCGGTTCCCGACATGGAAGACTCCCCGCCAGTGTCAGACTCCGACGTAAGCACTGGCCCCTCACAGAGTTGGCTAGACTGAACCCATTCCATGTGTTTTCATGTGCCTGTGCTTATCACAGTATATGTGGTTGTGTTATTTCTCAAGAACTTACATACAATGGTCCTTTTTTCCCCAGCGTTTCTTAATCACATGAGCTGTGTTTCCACGTGTGCTGTGAATTTGGAGGTGGATTAGGAAAGAACTGACCTACTCTGCTGTTTGTTTTGCATTTAGGAACAACAAGAGTCAGTCCGAGCCGTCCCTGAGAAAAGCACAGCGCCCCTTCTTGACGTCTTCAGCAGTATGTTGAAGGACACGACGAGCCAGCACCGGGCGCATCTGTTTGATCTGAACTGTAAAATTTGTACAGGTGAGCGTGGTTTGGGGGAGGACATTTAGGAGATGAGACTTAACTTCTGTTTAAACTTACTGATCCTTCTCATGGCGATTGTATTCGGCCCAAATGTTAAAAATTAGAAGGCTCGGATGGTTTTCTAAGTTGATGAGGTTAGCTGTACCTTTACAGTGTTGATTTTTTATTTTTGCAAGAAATTATCTACTCATGGGCAAGCTGTGTCCTTGAATGTGTCAGCTCTCTCACAGAGGCCTTCCTCATATTTTTCAGGTCAGGTTCCATCATCAGAAGATGAACCAGCTCCGAAAAAACAAAAATTGTCAGCTTCTGCTAAGAAGGAAGAGTCAAAATCCTCTCCTTTGGATCCAGTTCTCAGCTCACCTGATGAAGTGATACCAGAAACTCTGCCCGAAACTACCTCTGAGGCAGACCTGGAAGGTGCTTCCCATGCTCTTCTGGAGAGAAAATATTTCCCCGTGCCTCCAGGAGACGGCCATCCCGAGCCCTCCACCCTGGAAGGCCTCTCCTGCCCAGCCTCCTGTGGAGGTGGGGTGCTCACCACAGTCACGGTGTCCGGCCGAGACCCCAGGACTGCACCAAGTGGGTCGGGCACAGTCACAGTCCCCACAGCAGCCCACCTGGACAGCACCTACCTGGTGGAACCCCGACAAGACATCCTGAAGCCTGCTGCAACCTCTGTGACGGTGCCCAAGTCCATACTAGCTAAGCCGTCCTCGTCCCCCGAGCCCAGATACCTCCTGTCAGTCCCACCGTCACCAAGCGTCAGGTGCGTTCTCCACCCGTGGTCTGAACGAGCCCAGCCCATCTCCTTTCCTTTAGATTAACAGGAGGAGCAGTTATGAGTGATGCAATAGTGCAGCTCCAGGATCTAGTGAGAATACAACTTTACTCTTTAATATTTTGTAAAGGCATTTTTTAAAGGCCCAGTTTTAGAATGCATAATTATCACTTTACAAGTATAGATCTTGAAAACTGAACTTAACATTTATGGTCATCTGGTTTCATTGCCTATTCAGTTTATTTTTCTTTGACCATAATGTCTGTCTATATCATTATGATTAAAGTAGTTAATTTGAAAAAATAAGCTACCAAAACTTGTAGGGATTCACTTTTGCTTTTATAAATATAAAAAAATCTTCATACTTTGGAAATTCTTTTTGCAAGAGATTTATTTATTTTCTATGGTTTTGTTTTACAGCATCTCAGAGTCGCAGTCCCCTCCAGAAGGAGATACAACCCTCTTTTTGTCTCGACTCAGCACCATTTGGAAAGGATTTATTAACATGCAAAGTGTAGCGAAATTTGTCACTAAGGCATACCCTGTCTCTGGATGTTTTGAGTATCTCAGTGAGGTTAGAACCTGTGTGTCTATGTGTGTGTGCTCGCATGTCTCACGGGAGTTCTGATCCCATGCTTGAGTTGGCGTGTGACAGTCTTCCAGCTGAGTGTCTGGATGTGCAGGCATCTCTGAAGGCAACAGAGACTGCTGTCATGCGTCAGCAGGTTAAGCAGTTTGGACGGTTCCAACCTTTATGAAGAAGCTAAAGTTCGTTTCCCCCTTCCTCTCTCCAGCTGGGGCATTTACCCAGTGTGTGCGTGCGCCCAGCCGTGGGCATGGCAAGGCGTGTGTGCCCTGCCTTGGTGTGGAGTGCCACACACGACAGTTTCTTTATTTTTCAAAATTAATGAAAACAGTGCTAGCAAGGAGTAGTAAGTTGGTCACTTCTGGGTGATATTTTGAATTGTTACTGTATGTGTGTCCCTAAAAGGTTAACAAAAATGTTTTGCCAAATCCTGTTTGGAGAAGGTTTTTCATCCTACTGCCCTTGGGTTGCTACTCATAACCCTGGATGTGAGGGGACCCAGCAGCACTGAATGCACTTAATACCGTTTTCTTTGGAGTGGTTGTGGTTTTCCTGAATCTCGGGTAGTTTGGTGCCTTGAAATTACTACATTAGTCTCTGTAAATGCTACAGCTTTACTGGTCATTTATGCAAGGTACGTTTTTGTTTAGGACCTGCCAGACACGATTCACATCGGTGGAAGGATTGCACCGAGGACAGTTTGGGATTATGTCGGCAAACTCAAGTCTTCTGTCTCTAAGGTATCTGTTCACAGTCTAGTCTTTGCACCCATGGAAGAAGGTGTTTGTTTAAACACAGCTCATTTCATTTCTCATCTTGATGGGTTAACACTTGAAATATCAGCCTATAGTTAGATATTTCCAGGTGAATGTTTAAGTTTATAGCTGGATAACTGTGTGAGAGTGAGTAATGCCGTGATGCAAATGTTGTTACTGGTTTATCTTAATAATGTATACGCAGTTCATTGTTAGTAAAAAATATAGACACTTTGTTTCCTTACTGTTTTGTGACTGAAGTAGGGGTGGGGCTGGGAGGTGGCCTGGCTGGGGCATGTGGCCTGGTTGACGGGCTCTGGTTTCTCTGAACCCCTGAGATGGAGCCGCATTGTGTGTCTGCATGTACAGTGCTCCTTGGTTCTGTAAGCGCCCAGATTCACAGGTTTCTCTCAGGTTCACAGAGGGTGTGGACCTCTCGTCTAGTTTAGCCCTCCCATTTCTGGCTTCCGTAGCTCACACAGCCAGTTGGTCGTGACCACAGTCATCACAGGCAGTGAAAGCTTACTCTGTACCAGACGTGGCACTAAGCTAGCGCTGCACGTGGGTTACATCGTCGGGACGAGGACTCCGTGAGATGGGCACTGTGTTGAGGACAGTGGGGCTGTGAGCAGACGTATTGAAGAGAGTCCTGCTGAAACCAAGGTTGGACTCCAGCCATCTGATACTTGAGCCTGATTCTCTTCACCCCTTCATTATTTTAACGTGTTGGACCACAGGACTATGAAAATCAAAACCAGAGAATTGCTTATTTCTTTCATTTCACACTGCTTTTGAGGTTGAGATACAAAATGACAGCAGATGCCTTTTAGAGTAGCCACAGGTCAATGTCCCCTGTCCTGGTTTCTGTTGTAGGAGCTGTGTCTGATCCGCTTTCACCCCGCGACAGAGGAAGAGGAGGTGGCCTATATCTCTCTCTACTCCTATTTTAGCAGCCGTGGCCGCTTTGGCGTTGTAGCTAATAACAGCAGGCATGTGAAGGACCTCTACCTGATCCCACTGAGTGCAAAGGACCCTGTTCCATCCAAACTCTTGCCCTTTGAGGGACCAGGTAAGCACTAACTTGCTGGGTGGTGATGAGGCACGTCTGATCCCACACGTCCCCTTCCCAGCGACAGAGTCCTGCTGAGCTCGTCACAGGTAGATCTGCCGCCTAACCCACATTGTGGCTTCTGGGACCAGGAATTAGCAGTATGGACAAAGCAGCATTTAGCTATAGAACTCAGGTCCTGGGATATTGGAGGGCGACACTAGGAGTACCCTTATTATTGGCATGAATTGTCATAGAAAAGTTTTATGAAGAGAGAAAAAACCCACAGCGCCCAACCAGCGTGTCACGACCTCGGGTCAGTGCAGTGTTCCAGTGCCCGGGAGCCCAGAGGAGAGCTGGAGAGAAAGGTAATACTTCCTCCTGGCTTGTCGGGTCCTGGTCTTCACTCACATGGGATTTTTATTCTTAATCCTCAGCTCCGGAATGAACAAAGATTAGTCAGAGGCTTCTTTCCTCCTCCAACAGGGATTAATTTCCAGGAGCTACAAGAAACAGTGTAAAGTAGAAAAATATTTCTAGAAATAATTGCTTTAAATCTGCTCAAATTTTAATAAGTTCTTTTATCTTTGGCAAACTGCTTTATTTGCTCATTTCTAGAAAGTGCTGCTTTTAAAGGATTACTTACAAATTTACCTAAAGAAAGAATTCAGACTTGTCGAGGGGTTGAGGGTGATTCCAAGGGGGATGTATGTGAGGGTCCAGCTCTTTCTTCGCCCCTGAGGAGAAGCTGATGTGACTTAAGTTATGCACTTGGCGAAAGATACCTAAATTGCTTGGCCATGAAGTCCCCAAAGGATTGATCCTACCTAGGAGGATGAGGTGTCTGACACGCGGTGAATGCTCTCTGAAGTGCTTTATTCTAAAGGCAGTAGCTGAACGCCCCAAGCCATCACTGGTGCCACCTAGACCTGGCACCTCTGTTTCCTTGGCTCCCGTCACCTATCCTTGGCAAGTGCTCCTGCCACAGCTGCATGCTGACCTCCCACCACACCTGAGCCTGGGACCCTCTGGGCTGCTTCTCTCCCTGGCCCTGGTTAGGGCCAGAGCCCAACACCCACAAGCACACCCTCAGGTCCTGACTGGAGCGCATTCTCAATACTTGAGGTGGGCTCAGCTTGTCCCCCCTTTTTAGAATTGTGCCCACAAAGGTATTGGTTGGTGTCAATAATTGCAGGGTTAAATATTTACTGGCACAATACATTAAATTATCTTAATGCCAAATACAGTTTAAAAGCCAAGTACTTCAGGGCGTCATCTCATACTTCTTGGGGTAAAGAAATGCCACCTCCTGGGTGGCAGAAAGAGCCTCAGAGGTTCTTGGTGAGCAGCTGTGTGAAGCACACTGGCCAGCTCCCTGGATGACCATGGAGGGAAACACGTCCTGTGTTCCTGAGGTGAAGATGAAGAAGCTGACTTCTCAGGTGCCTTCAAAGAACCTCCGGTCAGTCACACACGTAGAAGCTTGTGTGTAGGATCTAGTGTAAGCACGATTCCCGCTAACACAGACACCTTCGCTCCATGCTAAAGCTCTTCTTGATAACAGAGATGTGAGTTAGTAGACCATGCGCCCCCTCTTTTAAACAAAATTGAAGCACTATTTCATCCTTGTTGGGGCTGCTCTCGCTACTCCGAGCTTCCCTGAGACCATCCCTGTTGCATCTTGTCAGATGAGCAGGGGAGTAAGGGTGTCTGCCAGGCGTGGGGCCTCATGACAGGCCCTGCCGTGACAGGGATGGAAGGAGTTCGGGTTCACAATTAGGCAGGGACTGTCCCTCCAGTGGACAGGAGGTGTCAATCAAGGGAGGTTACCAGAGGAGACCCTCCATTGGAGCCGTGGTGGGAGTTGGGGTCATGTAGGTCCTGGGTGACAGCCCGGCTGGGAGAGACGAGGCCCACACTGGTGTCCAAAGTAACAGAAGGGCTGGGCTGGGCTGGGCTGGGCTGGGCTGGGCTGGGTAGAGGTGCTTGTCTCATCTGCTAAGCGTGGTGGGCGCTGACCACTCAGACATGGTGATTGGCCGAGTGGACATCACTCTTTTCCACCCACATTTCTGAGGCTCTGACACTGCCTGAAGGGGACACCCAAAAGACCTGCAGATTTTCATCCACAGTAAAGAGCAAATGTGTTTTGTTAAAATAAAATAGTGAGAAGGGTTTTAGAAACGTAGTAATCAATGAAATTTTGCTAATAAGCTTTTAAAGGTTTTTTAAAAGCTTCTTGTAAATGTAAGGCTGTTTAATTTAGTATATTATCTTTTTTATTCTCCTGATATCATTGTTTGACATTAACATCTATGTATGTTTTATACACTTTCACGTCAGCTAACAAACTTGACCCCAGGCCAGGTTAGTCTACCTGCCCTGCTTCACATATTTATAGTGTGGCTTGGCGCGCTCTAGATACAGATGCTCGTGTGTCCTGGTTTCATGGTGTGTGTGTTTGAAAGGCTGGGCATGTGTCCTGGTTTCGTGATGTGTGTGTCACTTGTGTGTGTCGTGTGTGTGCACATGTTTGGAAGGCTGGGCGTGGGAATGTCTTTCCCATCTCTGTCCTCACAGAGTTAGTCTCTGTCCAGCATCCTTTGAGGGCACAGACCCAATCTGAGGGTGGCGGTGGTGTCCCTCAGCAGAGCAGCCAGCAGGACCAGGCAAAGGCCCCACAGCCTGACGGGAGCACCCTTGACACCCCCCCCCCCCCCGCAGCCCTGCAGGAGGGAGGATTTATCCCTGTTCTCCAAGGGAGTAACCTGCGCTGCCTGCTGTTGTCACTTGCCTGAGGTCACACATCCAGTAAGTGGTCGAGCCAGGGTTTGTGCCTGGTCCCATCTCCATTCCAACACTTTTCTCTCAGTCCCAAGGCCTTTTCACCCCTTAGTTCTCTGTGCAGTGCGTGAAGCACGGTCCTTGCTGGGACATGGAGCTCCAGCTTTGGGGAGTCTCCAGTCTGTGTAAGGGGACTGATGTGTGAGCAGATGGAGCCATCTTCTGTGGGCGTGTGTGAAGGAGGTTATGTTGGAGGTAGAGAGGATATTGCAGGAGAGGGTGACCGTCTCATACACACATGTCAGCTTATGAAATCCATTTCATACCTATAGGAAATTACAGGTGTCCCTCAGCTCCTGACCTCAGGAACCAGGAGATTTTGACGACTTGGTGTTCTCCCCCAGCTCTTGGTGTTCACACTTGAGAAGCAAGTGTGCTTAGGCCATGTCCTCACCCGGTGAAGCCTGCAGTGGCCTGCACCATCACTCAGTGCCTCATTGTCTCAGCTACACTGTCGACAGTGAGCAGGGGAGTGGTTTCCACACGCCGAGTTCCCACATCAGGCTCAGTTTCTCAGAGGACATTTTTGTCCTTGCATATTTTTATCACTGTCCACAGAAATGCCAGGTCACTTGTTCTGTCACACAGTGGCGTTTTTTAATAACTTGGCAGCGTTATTTCAGAGGACAGCTGGAAAGCCTGTGTCTCTCGAATCCAGCTGACTGTCTTCCACTTTGGATGTTAGCCCAGCTCGATGCCACTTACATGGACGGGGCTTCACTGCTGGGAACTTGGGGGCTCAGATGGTCTGCACGTCTTTGGGCCTTATTCGTGGAAGGAAGACCACTCAGACTGGACGCTCGTCTTGTGTGCTTTCCTGTATGGCCCCAACAGGACTGGGCCTAGGCCAGGGCACCCGTGACCCCCAAGTGAATCGTAGGGCTCAGGTTCTCCATTTAGAGGCCTGTGGAGTAACCTTGGGTTTCTGAGATAGGCACACGCTACCCAGAGGGCAGGGACACTGGCGTCGTAGGGGTTCTGATAGAGAGGGCCATTTCTTAGAATGTTAAAATCCATAGTGTCGTCTTTCCGTATTCACTTTTCACTGCTTTCTAAATTAGCTGAAAATTTATGTGACTTGAAATATTGTCAGGTAAGCATTTCTTCAGTTTTCGTATGTATATGTATCAATAGCTGTACACAGATATTGTAATCAAAGTCAAATAGAGTATCAAATGGAATGTACTACTCTTTTTCAACATCAATAAAAATATTTCATGGAAACTGGTCATTGTTTGTTTGAATTTGAACCATTTGGTAGCTCTTGGTACCTATCACAGGTCCACTGAGATGGAGGACGAAAGTCTCCACCTTTGCTTTTCATGAGCCAGCATGACATACCTCTGGGAGTGCGGCCCAGCTGCGGGCGTGCAGGCTGACACTGCTCTGGGGGCACCTGGATGAAGACGGACAACTCTCTCCTTTTACCTGAAACACACGCTACCAGCAGCTTGGCACAGGTTAGGGACTCAAAGTTGGAGAGAGAGAGAGAGAGAGAGAGAGAGAGAGAGAGAGAGAGAGAGTGTGTGTGTGTGTGTGTGTGTGTGTGTCCACGCGCGCTGAGTGTGTGTGTGTCCACGCGCGCTCAGTGTGTGTGTGTGTGTGTGTGTCCGCGCGCGCTCAGTGTGTGTGTGTGTGTCCGCGTGCGCTGAGTGTGTGTGTGTGTGTGTGTGTGTCCGCGCGCGCTGAAGGGGGAGGTACACTATTTGCCCTGTATTTGCCAAGGCTCTTTCTAGCCAAGTCATACTTAAGAACTACTGCCTATTAACTCCCACACAATTTCTGTTCCAGCAGGTGTGAAAATTTTGGTGGATTCAGACCATAAGAGAGTTTTCATTTTAAATAATGAATAATGGAGCATGCCAGATAGATTTAGGGCATAAAAGCATCATTTTAGTAGTTTTAAAGTGAAGGAGTCAGCTTTCAGATGGTTTATTTATTAGAACTAAGCTTTGTCCCATGACATGTCCAGTTTGAGGTACGCTGGGGAGGCCCCAGAGGACTGCTTCCCGGCCACTTCACTGCCCTCACATCCCTGTTGCTGACACACCTGGATACAGACCCTGGTTTTGGTCTTGTCTCAGGAAACCAGTTGGCACAGATCTTTTCAGATGTCCCCTTGTCCCTGGGTTTGTCTGATTCTAACCACTGGGGCTGAGGCTAGACCCTTCCACCCTGAGAACCCAAAGGATGCCTACATGCAGCTAAAAAGGCTTGTTTTCGTCCACACAATACATTCTGAAGACAGACATTTGCTCTCATTTTGGAGGGGAGTAGGGCAGTGGTGCCAACACCCTTAGTCTGATGGACGCTGCTTGTGTGGAAGTGGAGGGTGGCACATTTAGCTGCAGCTGGCATTTCAGCTGGTTCACCTAGTTGCTGGTTTTCATCTACTTTATGAATTAGAAACCTCGGGACAGCCTTCAGAAGGGAGGTGGGTAAGTAAGCATGCCGCCTCCTAATAATGGAGAAAGGGAGTTTGCAAAACCAGAGAAGCATCCCAGCGCCTGGGCTGGAGCCAGCGTGGTCCCTGTTCTGCACCTTCTCAGGGCACCCAGTCCTCTCCAGGGGTAAGGCTCCCCAGTGGGCAAGCCTGGAGAGGCCCCAGGCTGGGAGTGGGACCCTGGGAAGGAAAGCTGGCCCTCTACCACGCCCCAGACGTGGGTAACCTTGTGATGTGTCAGTGGTCACCTTGTCACAGACCGCCTGACGCGGTGCGGAGCAGGATCGAGTGTGGGAATACTCTCACTTCAGGGAAGGTTGCTTCCAAGGCCCAAGACAGATCAATTAATTTTATTTCATTATGAATGTAAGTTACTTCCAAGGTGCTAGTTAAATTTCAAATATTCATGCAACCATAACGTAAACGTATGAATCAGATGATAAGATTTGACTACTTCAAAATAGCAGTATGCATTTTGAGACAACCCCGATTTAAAATCTTGGGAAAGATTAGTGGGGACATTCAAAACTTAAGACAGAGCTGGCTCTGGAGCTTGATTAGACACGGGTGTGTGCAAGCGAGGTGGGCGAGAACTGAGGCGTTTAAAAATACCAGCTGCTTCATCAGATGCCAGTCTCCAGACAGCTTGCTGTTTTCAAAACAAATGTAAAGATTAATTTTAAACACGACCTTACCTATGATGAGGGTGACAACAAAGGTTAGAATCTGAAGGATCTTGCCCAGGCTGGGATATACTCGTGATTTTCTTTAGTAAGCGTGTTAAGCCAGTGAAGTGTTGGTTGGAACGCTGCACTTTATGTGACCAGAGTCCGTGTCTTCCTGGATCTGATACGACGACTTACCCCTCACACGTGGCACAGTAACCTGAAACTTGACTCGCCACAGGCCCTAGTTTGGGTGCTTCAGAAGTGGAGCTTTTGCTTAGGAGGTGGCATAGCCCCTCTGTGTTGAGGACAAGTCGTGGGTCCAGGCTGCTCGAGGGGGCTTCCCCATGCTACGACCCCCAGCCCTAGCTCACACCCACCCACCACGTGGCTCAGCACGTTCCTCCACCTCTGCTCCTGGGGTCAGGTTATACAGGGAGAGGGAGGCTTGTAGAGCTGTCCCCTAGCTTCAGCTTGTGGCTCTGTTCCTCGAGTGCTCGGCACGTAAACCTGTCCTGCAAGCTCTGGGACCACTGTCAACACGCGTTTGGTCCAGAAAGGCCATAATAGCCAACTGATCATACCCCGAAACTGGATTTGAATAGACTACAAGGTATTCAGTAAATAGCTGTTATAGTGAGGGAAGTACTATTTTAAGTTAAAATGGCCTTAGTTCATGGTAATTAGAAAGTGAACTTGATAGATTATCCTTCGCATCTGCTGAGCAGAAACATCTGGATGGGATACTCAGTGTAATCTGCCTGACCTTCCAGTCTCTTCCCTCCTTTCCCTGATAAATGGCTACGTATCAGGAGGGCAGGGCGAGGACGTTCTGGAAGCCATTTCTCTAATGCAGGTGGTGGTGAGGGCCTGGGATGGATGTCTTCAACGGGCACCTCAGCGTCTGCACACCAGCCTGTGAAGGACACCGTTGGGAGCGAGGGTGGCGGTGCATGTTGCCACGTGCGTGCTGGCTCACCCCAGCTCACCAAGTGCCTGGTCCTCCTCGGGCGGGTGGGACGTCCACCACCTTCATGTGCTCAGCCTGTCAACCCATCTCTACTGGAATTTAGGAAGATTAACAGACGTTTTAGAATTACATATGGTATCCAAAAACAACTGTTTGATTTGTGATCATCTTTAAAATCACAAAAAGAATAGGAAAAAATTGTACTGATTTTCCTTTTTAGTAAGTAAAAAGGCATGAATATCTTTACCACAGTAATGTTAAAAATATCTATAAATTTGTGCAGTTTGATTAATTTTAAATATCTTCTGCTATTGAGACAAACTTTGTCCTTTGTATATCATTTCTCTCTAAATTACTGTTTTGTGACTTAGATTTTTTGCTTCCCTTTTGGTATTCTGAATTTATTATGAGCATGGGGGTGGGGGATCATTACTGAAGTGTTAGCATTCCTGATGTCATGTACCACAACGTAGAATGTTTGGAATAATCCTTTTTTAGGAAATCATTGCTTTTAAGAACCCCGCTGGGCCCTGAGCTCCCTGAGCTCCGTGTGTCTTCCACGGGATCTGCTCTCCCCTGCCAGTTTTTCGGTCGCCTCATTGCTTTATTTAAGCACCACGTCCTGTGTTTACAAAGACTTGAGCATTAGGTAGCTCTTCATTAGTTGATGCTCATTGAATTTTTTTCTAAACCTAAAAGAACATTTATTTTAACCATTTCAGTCAGCATCGTTTTTCCCATTAATTGTAATTTTGACACCCGCCGCTAGTGAATGTAGCTAATAGCATGTGCTATATTGATCATTATAATGGAATTGTGGAATTGATCCCCAATTGAACTTTTAATATTAGTGTATTTAGCTTAATTTATATATTGCAACTCATAAGTTAAAGACAAAAAGGATGTGCTTCCTGATGTGCAGCAAGAGGCAAATAAAAGAAGATAGCTAAGATTTTGTTTAAAAAGCGTCCCAGTCCATACATGCTTCATTCCTGTAGGTTAGCAATGTTACACATTTGCATACTGGCCTTCCCCACCTCCTCTACCACACTGCTGCTTTAGCATCGGATATCATCTTTACATCTGTAACGTAAACTCCGGCAACTGGGATGAATCTACTCTTGAGTTGAGCCTTGGTTGTGTGGTTTGTGAGCCAGGGTTTAGCTGCTCCTGTCGGGTGGCCCGTGTCAGGGTGGCGGGCACGTCGGTGCATTCATGGTCTTTTGCAATAAGCTCTTCAAGCATTTGGTTTTATTTTGCCTCAGAATTCCTTCTACCTATTAAAACATGCCCCATTACCACCCTTAATAAAGTTTACCTCTGAAGGACAAAAGCTGAATTTAGATTCTAAAATTTGCATAAATATTTGTTTTCCAGGTCTTGAGTCACCACGTCCAAACATCATCCTTGGGTTAGTAATCTGTCAAAAAATAAAACGTCCTTCAAATACTGGAGAATTAGACAAAGTAGAGGAGAAGCGGACCCGACCGCAGACCCAGGAAGAAATGGATGTTTCGGCCTATCCCAGGATGCCTGCAGCCCCGCCATCTGAGAAAAAGCCCCCCAAGTTTCCGCTCTCCTCTGGGGACACAGCTGTCGGCACCACCCCCCCGGGCTCTCCTCCGCCTCCGCCCCCACTTCCAGAACCACCAGTCGCACCAACTTCGTCCTCTGTGTTAAAAATACTGTCATCCCTCAAACCAGGAGCCATGAACACTGTCACGGCGTCAACCGCACCAGCGCCAGTTTCAGTGGCTGCTTCCTCTGTCACTTCCTCTGCTCCCAAAACAGCATCGCCCCTAGAACATATCCTGCAGACTCTCTTTGGAAAGAAGAAATCATTTGACCCCCTAGCCAAAGAGCCTGTAGAGTCTGCCTCAGCCTCCCCCCAAGACTCCAGGGCCAAGGCCGATGGGGGGCTGCCAGCAGCACCTTTACTAGACCCAATTGTCCAGCAGTTTGGTCAGTTCTCAAAAGAGAGAGCTCTGGAGGACGAGGAAGATGACAGACCGTATGACCCTGAAGAAGAGTATGGACCGGAGCGAGCCTTTGACACTCAGGCCAGCCAACGAGGGAGACGCCATGACGGGGAAAGGGCCTCTGAGGCTGTCGAGCGGGAGGAGGTGGCGTACGACCCGGAGGACGAGACGATTTTAGAAGAAGCCAAAGTGACGATCGACGACCTGCCCAATAGAATGTGTGCAGACGCTAAAGGTGGCTCCACGGAGAGGCCTGCCGGGTGTGCTGCCGACGTCTCCACTCCCTCCTTGGTTGAGCAACAAAAAATGATAGAAGAACTCAATAAACAGATCGAGGAGCAGAAGAGACAGGTCGAGGAGCAAGAAGAAGCCCTTCGACAGCAAAGGGCCGCCGTCGGGGTCTCCATGGCTCACTTCTCGGTGTCAGACGCACTGATGTCGCCGCCACCCAAGTCCTCGCTGCCCAAGGCTGAGCTGTTTCCGCAGGAGCAGCAGGCTGCAGGCAGGTCAGCTGTGCTCCCCGCCTCCGGTCAGGGGGCGGGCCCAAGCTCCGACCCGCGACAGAGTCGGGACCCCCGGCAGGCCCGGCGCTTAGCCGCTGAGAGCAGCGAGAGTGAGCCGGGCTCAAAGCCGCCAGCCAGCAGCACACGCAGCGCCCCGCCAGTGAGAGACGCACCCGGAGGGGCCGCTGCTGGTCAGGGGCCTGTGCCAGCCCAGGAAGAAAAGGAATCGGCTCCTCCTCCGCCGTGGGCTCCAGGTGAAGAGGCTCCCCTGCCGGCCAAGCAGGACGGCCCCAAGCGTGAGCCCTCTGAAAGTCCAGGCCAGCAGCCCATGGACAGCACTCACTCCATGGCAGGTGGGGATGGCCCGACCAGACCTGCCCGGAAGGTGCTGCTGCCCACGCCCCCCAGCACCTCCTTCCAGCCTAACCTCCCTTTGCAGAATGAAGGGCAGAATTTTAATTCTCCTGGAGGAAGGGATCCTTTCTCAAGTCCAGTATTTGCATCTCAGCAAAAGTCCCTGGGCTCGTCCCAGTATGAGGATCCAAGAAATGCTCAGTTTGCTGAGAAAAGTGACCATCTGGCAGTTGAAACTGATGGAGACAGAGAGCCACAGTCCAGACCTGGCGAGGGGGCCGCCACGTTCCCCCTACCTGGACAGAAAGGAGGGACCCCTCCGCCCCAGTTTCAGGGCCAGCGTGAGCCCACACCACGCACTTTTGCAATGTCAGGGCTTCATGGCCCCAGTTTCCCAGGACCAAGGGGGCCAGTCCCTCCGTTTTCAGAAGAGAATGTCATTTCTAACAACGATGGGCCGCGAGGGCCTCCACCGGCCAGATTTGGGGCCCAAAAGGGGCCTATTCCTTCCCTATTTTCAGGGCCACATGGGCCACCTCCCTATGGGGACAGCAGGGGGCCCTCCCCCTCTCACCTTGGTGGGCCCAGAGGAGCAGCACCACCCCAATTCGAAGAACGCAAGGATCCCCATGGGGAGAAAAGGGAATTCCAGGACACTGCCTACAATGAGATGTCTGGTCCTCCTGCTCAGTTTGAAGGACCAGAACAATCCCAGTTCATGGGAAACAGAGGCCCAGCACCTTTCCAATTTGGAGGCCAAAGAAGGCCTCTGCTGTCTCAGTTTAAAGGACCCCGAGGAGGACCCCCTCCCTCTCAGTTTGGAGGTCAGAGAGGACCACCCCCTGGCCATTTTGTGGGCCCACGGGGGCCGCATCCTAGTCAGTTTGAAACTGCCCGGGGTCCTCATCCCAATCAGTTTGAAGGACCCAGAGGCCAAGCACCAAATTTCATGCCAGGGCCCAGGGGGATTCAGCCTCAGCAGTTTGAGGAGCAAAGGGTCAATTCACCACCGAGATTTGCAAACCAAAGGGCGCCAGCACCCCTTCAGTTTGGTGGACCGAGGGGGTCTGCACCTTTTCCTGAAAAGAATGAGCCAGCGCCTTCCCGCTTCCATTTCCAGGGCCAGTCGGCACAAGTGATGAAGCCCGCCCCGCGGCCCCTGCTGGAGCTCCCGAGCCACCCCCCGCAGCACAGGAAGGACAGGTGGGATGAGGCCGGCCCGCCCCCCTCCCTGCCCTCGGGTGCCCCTGGGCAGGGCCCTGAGGCTGACGCTCAGTGGGCCTCGTCCGACTTCCGAGAGGGCAAAGGCCTCGAATATAGAAACCAGACTTTTGAAGGGAGGCAGAGGGAACGATTTGAGGCCGGGCCCAAAGACAAACCCCTGGATGAGCCCGAAGCTCAGCTGCCAGAGAACCGGCAGGGCCGGGCCTTCGACGACCGGCGGCGGGAACGGGAGCACGGGAAGCCCTGGGACCGGGAGCGCGGCCGGAACTGGAGCCGGGAGCGAGACTGGGAGAGGGGCCGCGAGTGGGACAGACACCGAGACAAGGACTGCGGCCGGGAGCGGAGCGCCAACAGGGACCGGGACCGGGAGTCGGACCGGAGCCGGGAGCGCAGCAGGAACCGGGACCGGGACAGGGACAGGGACCGAAGACGGGACCGGGAGCGGTCTCGCAGCAGAGACCGGGACCGCGAAAAGGCCCGCGAGCGTGAGCGGGGCCGAGACCGCAAGGACCGCAGCAAAAGCAAGGAGAGCACCCGGGACCCAAAGGGCGAGGCCCCACGGGCCGACCCTGATGCCCAGACCTAGGCCAGCACAGGGCCTGCGACAGGCTGAGGCCGCTGGCTCTTGCCTGTGTCCTTGCAGTGGGCAGCCAAGCTCATAGAATGTGTTGAACAAATTGCTTCTGAAATAGTATGAACTTAGATGCAGAATAGAATATTCTGGACTTCAAAAATTACTGTAATTTTGTGTATAATGGTTTCTTACAAAATTTCGCATCTTTACAATTCTGATGCTTTTTTTAAAAAACAAAGAACTCATTTAATATTTCCATTTAAAATTACTGAGATGGGAAAGTGTCTACAAAAGCATATTGCTTTTTCAGATTATAAAGTTATCTTTTCCAGTAACTTGACTATTGTAAACTTTAAGGGAATTTCAGTGGACCTTAGAGCCATATGTTGACTGACATCTCATCTGTATTTCTATGTTCTGAAAGCTGTTCGTTCGGGTCTGACAGGCTCTCCCGGAGGGCAGTGCTGTGCCCTGCGGGTGTGCCATGTGCCATGGCTGTGGCAGAGCCGTGTCAGCTCATCCTGGAATGTTGAGAAACACAAAAGTTACAAATGCTTTTTTCTTTTGTCATAAAGAAATTTGAATTACAAATTTCAACCTGGAAACAAAACACATTTCTTAGTTTTGTTCAGTTTTTATATATCACCTCATACATTTTAAAAAAAAAAACATGATTAAAAGCAACATCTGTCTGAGTAGAAATTGTCGCATTTTAAATAACAATTTATTGAAAAATGTTTAAATTTTACCAGCCTAAAGAAAGTGAGAAAATAAGCCGATTAAGTGTACTTGGAAGCAGGGGTCTCTGACTGGAATGGCAGGGATGTTGTGTGTGGAACTTCGCCGTCCGAGCGGCTCTTTCCTCACCCAGGAGAAGTGCACCGGCTCCAGACTGTTAGATTCGTCAGGTGATAAATTTTAACCTTTGTCATTGAAAATGGAACAATATTTGTATAAAGTGAGATGAAAAATAGTGATATTAGTTCAAGATCTACATACTAGAAAGCTTTTCACTGTGAAATACAGTGCACTGCTTCTTGTCATGCATTTTTCAAGTTCCTCTGAAGTGTGAAATAGAGAAAACCTCGCTAATTTATTTGACTGTACAAATACACTTTGGTAATTTTTTTATATTTTCATAAACTTACTTTTACAAATGTAAAATTAGAGAATTTCATTTCTTCTTTGGGGTCTGTTATTCCATTGTACATCACTACAGATTTTTCACTTCCTAGCACAAATGTTTAAGTTATGAAAACAAGAACTTAGCAATTTGGAATGATTGGTTTATAAACCAAGTGTCAGTAGGTTAAATTACATTAAAGTGGTGTTAAGTCCCAACATCTAATATGATGTGAAGGTTTTTTTACATGTAAAGCAAATTTTTCTAATTTAAATACACAACTGTAAAAATCAAGTGTGTTTCTGTAGGTTTACTTGATAGAAATTTCTGTAAATTGTATTTTATATTGCAAAGTATATCACTGTACATTAAAACATGGAACTTCATAGATTTTGTTACTTGAAGTAGAATAAACATCTACAGAAGGTTTTCTGTCTCGTGTGTCCTCACTTATCTTTTCCATGTTGGAAAGTTGGGGCTGGACATCGATGCCTCAGCTAGGCACTTCTTGCCAGTGGACATGGCATGCACAGGGGTGTGCCCTTTGGCCCGCAGACCCCTCCCTGAGCTCAGGGATGAACCCCATTCCTGACGGGCTGGTGGCTGGGTGCACCTGCTGCAGGGGACAGTGTTAGTCACTGCCCCGTGCAAGTCCCCACGTCCTTCCCTTCACCAGGCAGATGTTTCTCATACCCACCCGGTGCAGCCGACCTCCTTGGGTTGGGTGACCCACACCTACAGTTCTGTCTGTGGGTCTGGGACTGTCAGAGCAGGAAGCCTGTGGCCACCACGGGAAGAACCGGGAAGTGCATGGTTTGAGGATGCCAAGTGGTGGGTGCGTGGGGGCGGTGGGAGATCACCCCGAAGTCCCAGCCGCTGACTCATTTAAAGGAGCATCCGGCTGTCCAGTGAGCCGGTGAGGGGGCACGTGGTGAGGCGGGGTTGGTGGCCCTGAGGTTGGCATGGGTGCCAAGGGTGGAGAGGGTGGCGGTGGCCGAGCCGGTGGGCGGACGCAGTGCTTTCAGGTTGAGGGAAACAGTTTCTCCCAGACCTATGCACGGCCACTGCTGGGAGAAGAAAACACAGGGGTGGGCCTTGCCCTTGAACTCCACCCAGTCGGCAGCTGCACATGATTGACCTGAATCTGGGGACCCTCGTACCAGAATTTAGCTTCTCAGCAAGCACGTGCATTCACAACCCCACTGAGCAGAGACACGGAGAAAGTGTTCCTCTGGCAGGACAGGCTTGACCCCTGTTGGGTGGAGAGTCAGCACCAACTGACTGGTTCCCCAGCTGAGCACACAGCAAACCAGGGGAGAGCCCCAAACACGGGCAACAAAGGGGCGTCCACAAGGGGACCCCAAAATGGGGTAGCCCCCCCCTCCCGCAGACCACTGTCGTCTCAGAAAGGCACCAACCGAGCATGCAGATGACCCACAAAGGCCCACAGGCTGGCCGCCTGTTTGTGGGTAACCCCAAGGGGCTGGCCCTGACCTTGTGGAAGCAGCTCTACAGAGAGCGCCTGGTAGCTGAGGGTCTGCCCAACAGTAAGCCCCGAATTCGGCAGGACAGACACTAAGGAGCCCTGGGCTCAGTGTCTGGCTCCGAAGTGCGTGAGCCCTTCCCGCCTGCAGACTGCATCAGAGCAGTTTCCCCGAAACCTCGCAAAGTGTGGCCCCACTGAAAACCCTCCCTCCTCCGTGTGCTCCGCAGATGTCTGGTCGCATCCACATTCACCCCAAAGCCCGTTCTTTACATGCTCCACAAAACCCTCCCGCAGTGCCAGGCAGCTCTGTCCTTGTCCTACCCCCGTCACCCCCCATCACCCCCAGCTTTCCTCCAGGACCAACCCTGATGACTCCACCTGTGACCCCATTTAGCCAATGTTACCCGCAGTACAGGGAACACCGTGCTGTGCTCGGCTCTCTACAGACCTGATTGGCAAGGAGACGGGCGTGAGGACGCAACCCAGGCCCCCAGCGGCCAGCTCACCTCTCAGGGTGTGAGAGCCGTAGCGCCTGGTGGGGGCTGCCACTTGGCTGGGACTCCCAGTCCCTGCACTTCATGCATCTTGGCTGCGCGCTGTGGAGGCAGCTGTAAGGGAGAAAGAAAGGAGCCGTTTCACCAGGAAGCTCCAAGGCACTGGGACCTCCAAGGGAGGGCAGCCCCAAAGGAGCTGGGCGCTCTCCCACCTCACCCCACACCGGCGAGTCCAGGGACAGGCCGATGACCATGCTGTGGCCGTGCCCTTGAAGGAGCCTGAGCAGAAGGGGAGAAGAGGCGGCTGCGCAAGTGTACAAGCTCAGACAGCCAACTGGGCCTCCAAGGCAGGGACAGAGCTCGTAGCTGCTGGGGCTCGCGGCTGCAGGTGGCGGAATCCACGCTCACCGGACGGATGGGAAAAGGAGGGGAACGCCAGGACCACCATACCTCACGCCCAGCAGGAACTGCTGCTAACATCCGTACATTTTCCCTTAATCTTTCTTTCCCTCTGTTTCTTTTACAAAATTGGGATTCTATACGTTCTTGTGTCTTTTTTTTACTTGTTATATCCCCGGGCAGCTCCCAAAGGCATAAGTATTCATCAAAAGCATTATTTACATTTTCACATTGTTCAAAAGGTTTCTATCTTCTACTTTTAAGGGAATATATGCTCCCTGTAGATTTGTGAGGTCCTAACTGTCCTCTGTGGACAGTATGGGAAATGAAAGAAGCATCTGAGAAAATCAAGATCCCCAGCGCCGCCATCCAGAAACAAGCATTTCCAATGGAATTTCCGGCCCCTTTTTCCTGGGCTTGTGCTGCCGATGTTCAGGGGTGTGTCACTAAGGAAATGCATTTACTTATAAGGACAGGAAAGCCCAAGGAACAAAAGCTTAGGCAGAGTTTTTTGTCTGCGTGCTTCACACAAGTATGGGGCAGGCAATCCCGACGGGTGGAGTGGCTCGAGATGTCACTGAGGTTCTCCTGCTCTGCCATCCTCAACCTGTGGCTTTTGTCCTCATGGTTGTGAGAAGGCTGCCCATGCAGGCATCACATCATCACCTCACTGTCCTAGGAGGAAGCCAGCAGAAGAGACAGCCCAGGCAGGGCACACCTGCTGCATGTGTCCCCCTTTTAAAGCTTCTGGTTCTATCTCGACGGCCCGGCTGTGTCACGCGGCCAGCTCTAGCGGCAAGGGAGCAAGTCAGGGTCTGTTAGTAAAGGAAGGAGAGGAACGAAGCCACAGCAGACACCCTACAGGGTGGGTCACACCCTGCACGTCAGAAAACCAGCCACGAATGCTGGGGCTCTCACCCGCCGCTGGGGGGAAGGGAGGAGGGCACCGCACCTGGAGAGGAGTTCCAGTCCCTCACCAGCAGCCCACCAAGTTCAGTGCCACATGGCCCAGGAACTCCCTGCTAGACACTGACTCCAAAGCACGCATTATCAACGGGGGCAATATCACCCCTAAGGGGGCGAAACTCGTTCTGGGGGGCAGATCTTAGCCAGCAATGCCTCTCAAGCCTCCAAAGGGCCAGCATGTGAACAGACACACAGTGCGTCTGCAGTATTGAAGTGTCATGGCGGAGGAGGGCAGTTAAGGAAAATAAGTCTAAAGAGGCTTCTCAGGGAGCAGGAATTTTAAAAAGGTTGAGAAACTGCCCTAAACAGATGAAGACTCGCTCACACAAAAATCTGTAAGCAAATATTTGTAGTGATTTATTCACAATTGCCCAAACCAGGAAACCGCCCACAAGCCTCCAATCAGGGCATGGATAGACCTCAGCCCCGCCACGCGGTGGAGTACAGCCCGGTGATGAGGACGCAAGCGCCATACAGACAAAAGCACGCTGAGCCTCAGAGGCCTCGCGTGAGGGAAAGGCACCCGACCAAAGGCCACCAGCTGCAGGATCCCGTCTCATGACATCGTGGATAAGACAAAACTCAGGGGATAGAAAGAGAAGGGGTGCTGGGCAGGGTGCGGGGAGGGCAGCCTCTAAGGGGCCGCATCGGGGAGTCACTGGGGCACAGGGCACAGTGCTGGCTGCATGGCTGCTTGCATTTGCTACAACTCACAGAGCAATGTCCCCAAAAGGTGACTTTTACTGTATGTGAGTGACACCCCAGTAATCCAGACATGGAGGGGAGGGTGGGTATTGGGTTGGCAGCTACCAGCTGCCCCCCATACACACACACACATGCACATGCAGCACATGGGAGCACATGCATGCACACACACAAATCAGGAACAAAAAGAAACAAGCTCAGCTCTGGAGGGTGGCCTGCGTCGGTGACACTTTCTTCTCCTGGGACATGGCAAGTCCTTCCATTCTGCAATGACTGGCTCTTCTCTATTTTCAGAAAAGAACCTCACACTATTCATAATTGCATAAGTAATAAGTGAACACTTTCCTTTTGTCTAAAAAAACAGAGAAGGGAGAGAGGCAGAGGGAGGGGAGAGAAATATTGCAGATGACCCACAGACCCTCCAGCCTGGATCTCGGATTTTCCTCTGCCCTGTGTTTCAGTCTCTCTCCCCAACATGGACTGCCCAATTTTTGGATGACCTTCTTGTCACCAAACACAAACACAGGTTCGTTTACTCAACGCACAGCAAAAGCCAATCACTGACCGAAACGTCAGACTTGTGGCAAGGAAAGAGGTTTATTATCGAAAGGCAGCCAGACGAGGAGATGGGAGTCAAAACTCAGATCCACCTCCTCCAAGGGAAAAAGGTTTTTATCTAGGGTTTTAGGTAGGGGAGGGGGAGCATGTGGCCATGCTGGTTGGCACCTTCCCACCAGGTTGGTGGGAAGGCTGAATCTCCTTTCTTCTTGACCATCCAGACCTTGACTTCCTGGGCAAAACAACTCAGACAGAAAGATCTGGTTAGTTTTAGCTGAGTGTGCATAGCTGCAGCTAGCAAAGCTTATCTCAAATTTTTTTCCTCTAACCCAGGGAAGTTTTAATTAATTCATTCTCAGTTTCACTGTCTGCTCCCCACTGTAGCATCCTACTTCATTGTTCCACCTTTTCCCCAGGCCTGTTCTGGAATTACTCCACCCTGCCCCGTTCATTCCAACTGGGTTTTCTTCAGCATTGGGTCTACCACTTGGTGCTTGTAATGTGCTGTAATTTTGCAGGTTTTGTTTGAAGACTCAGCTCTGTCCCTGCCTGTCACCTGCCCCTTAGCACAGGGGTGTTGATCTTGTGCTTCTGAGAGCTCGTACTCACTTTAATTGACTTGGAAGTTCAAAGCAGTTGCCTAAAACTTTTACTTGGTTTATCCTTCCTTGCATGTGTGTGTATGTACATATTATTAATCCATTCTTTAATAGCTGAGGAACTCTTGGGCAAGCAGAGGGAAACTCATATTTTGTTCCGTGTCCCATTTCTCAGTCCTATAAATCTTTAAGTATTTAAACACTGCATATCAAATACAAACAACAAATTAAATATTTAACGAAGTTAAATTTTCCAAATATTTAGGTAGCAATTACAAAGGTATTTAATCAAAGTCTCCTAAGTAGCTAATTAAATCACATCTAGAACAAAAGCTTATCAGATTTTGCTTAGTACTTGTACACCTTAGAGAGCGAATAGAACTCACAAATCACAGCTGTAACAAGACGCACAGCACACGGTTTCCCGGCTGCTGGTGCTGTGGCTTGACTTGTTTCTCCGTTACCTCTCTCCTTGTTTGGGTCACTCGGGGTGCAGCTGGGAAGGAGGACCATCGGGAGATCAGACAGATGAGAGAGGGAGAGAGGAGAGACAGACAGACAGAGGCGAGAGACAGAGACGCAGCAGGAGAGAGAGACATCAAGGGCTTGATTTACTGGCTCCTGCCCTGGGTATCAGCGTGGGAGCTGGAAAACAGCCGCTGCTGGAAGGCTGCTGTCTTTGCCCTTGGGGCAGGAGCTTGAAGTCTGCAGGACGGGCAGAGGGAAGGGTGAGAGGGAGGACGCGCAGACACTGGAAACCACAGGGACAGACGAGCACTCACGTATTTCTCTCCACCTCCACCCTGATGAGACGGTCCTGCCTGATAACCTGGTGCACTTTGTCGGGAAGGGAGATGCACACCTGGCCTGGGAGCCCGAGCGGTTGGGGGACCCAGGAAGCTGGAGGTGTGCCGGCACCTCGTGTGTGACCCCGGCTCAACCCTCCGAGTATAAACAGCAGTGTGGCTGCTGCTTCTCTTCTGGCCTCCAGATCTCATGCAGAAATGTCTCTGGTGATCCCAGTAACGGGGAATACGCAGGAGAGGGGATTCAGAGAAAAGTGGCCCAGCCAAGCCACAGAGCCGTCCCACCCGTCGCCGTGGCCCCAGCACGCCAACCTCACATTCAGCGCTCTGTGAGGCGTAATTTCCAAAGACGAGAACACGGTCACGCTCCCTCCTAACACAACACAACCGTCCGAAAACACGCAGCCCGTGCCCCCTCCTTCAGGCCGTGGTCAGTCTCCTCCACCAGCTCACACTCCCAAGTGCTGCCTGGTCCTGCAGCCGCTCTTGACACATCTCATGTTAGATGATAGCGCACAAGAGCGGAGAAGAAAACAACAGTGTGTGGTTAATAAACACACAAGCACACTCATCTCAAAAGTAGAAGAGACGCGTCTGCAGCTGGTCACGTGGTCAAGCTGGCATTTGTAACGACCTCCTTCCAGTGTGCAGTCCACGCACCTCAGCTAGACAAGGTTCCTTGCCTGCTGGGAGACCCAAACCTTTACTCCTGATGGGTCTGAGCTATCAGCAATCCTGCCTGAATTGCCTGGTGGTGGTTTTTCCCTGACTTTAATCACAGGGCTGGGGAGGGGTGAGAGGTGCCGGGTTCTCGACATTCCACATGTGCTCCTCCTTACCCTCACTGCAAAGTAGCAGCCCCACTTCCCCTCGACACTCAGGCCCGATCACCCCAGCCAGCATGGTCTCCCATCTTTGCCTGTTAATTCACTGGCATGAAGAGTCCAAAGTGGCCGGGCAGCAGCCTCTACTGATGGCCAGTGAGATCACCCCATGTCCTCTGGAGGAAGCACTCTTCCCCTTGGGACCGAGCCTAATAGAGCCAGAAGTTGCAGGAACAGGAAGCATAGATTTTGCTGATTGACCAGTACAAGTGATAGTGAGAGAAGCTGCCCCCATTTCTACTTCTTTATTTCCAGGTCCATGAATCCTGGCTATGGAGGAAGAGCATCACTTACTGGTTGCTGACTTAGAGTACATACTGTATCCTGGAAGATATTGCCCCAGCCCTCATGGTGTTACCACATAGCTGGCACTGTCATTGAGTCTTCAAAAGGCCATCAAGCACATCTATTAGAATGTCCAAAATGTGGAACACTGACAACACCAAGTGATGGTGAGGCTGTGGAGCAACAGGAATGCTCGTTCGTTGCTGGTGGGAATGCAGAATGGTGCAGCCACCTTAGAAGACAGTTTGGAGGTTTCTTACAAAACTAAACAAACTCTTACCATACGATCCAGCAATTGCAGTCCTTGGTATTTACCCAAAGGAGCTGAAAACATATGTCCACAGAAAACCTGCACATGGATGTTTATGGCAGTTTCATTCATAACTGCCCAAACTCAGAAGCAACCAAGATGAGCTTCAGTAGGTGGATGGATAGATAAACTGGAGTACATCCAGACAAGTGGAATATTTTTCAGAGCTAAAAAGAAATGTCAGCCCTGGTTTTCCAGTGGTTAAGATTCAGCGCTGTCACTGCCGTGGCCCGGGTTCCTGTCCCAGTCAGGGAAGTACACAACTCATCTGTCAGTTGTTGTACTGTGGCAGCTGCATCTTGCTGTGATGCTGAAAGCTCTGCCACCAGTATTTCAAATATCAGCAGGGTCACCCGTGGTGGACAGGTTTCAGTACAGCTTCCAGACTAGACAGACTAGGAGGAAGGACCTGGTCACCCACTTCCAAAAGAATTGGCCATGAAAACCCTGAGAAGAGCAGCAACGTCTGACATAGTGCAGGAAGATGTGAGGACGGCACAGAAGGACCGGGCAGGGCTCTGCTCTGCTGTCCACAGGGGCCCTAGGAGCTGGGATCGACTTGACAGCACTGTTACAGAGCAAGGCTCACTCCCCGATGCTCACAGAAGCCAATACTACGGCACCGGCTTTTGAGAAAAGAAAGAGCTTTATTGCAAGTTGACTGGCAAGAAGATAGGAAACAAAGCTCTCAAATCTATGTCCTTGATCCAAGGTTTGGGGCAAAATTTAAGGAGTTAGGAGCTACTAAGCTGCAGCTGGGCCCATGTACCCTGATGGGCTAGTCTTGAATCCGTCCATATATGGTAATCGAGCTACATGGGCTGCTGGAAGCTGGATTTTCCTTATTGAAGGCCAGAGTCATCCTGGGGCTATGGGTTCCCACCTGGCACATACACAGTGCTGTCTCTGTTATTGAACAAGGTTTGATTAATCAAGAACCTCTTTTAAGGAAGCAAAACTAGTTTAATCTGGTCAATGTTTTATGTACGGTTTCAAGTCCCCCCTTTTCTTTGTACATTCCTCAATCTTGAGGGAAATAGGGTGACAACTGCCCTACTTACTTCTTTGAACAGGCCTTCTATCTTAAATTCTTTTTTAGGGGGCAGGTCAAAGTTTCTTTCTGAGTCTTTTTTTTTTAATTTCTATTGATGTCTTAATAGTTTATAACATTGTGGGGTTTTAGTTGTATGTTATTATTTGTCTGTCACCATATGAATGCATCCTTTCACCCCTTGTACCCACCCCCAAACCCCTGTCCCCCTGGTAACCACCAACCAGTTCTCTCTGTGTGTTAGTTTATATTCCACATATGAGTGAAATCATGTGGTGTTTGTCCTTCTCTCTCTGGCTTATGTCACTTAACATAATACCCTCTAGGTCCGTCCATGTTGTTGCAAATGGGACAATTCTGTTTTTTCTTATGGCTGAGTAGTATTCCGTTGTATGTATATACCACATCTTCTTTATCGAATCTCAGTCAAGGGACACTTGGGTTGCTTCCACTTCTTGGCTATAGTGAATAATGCTGCAATGAACATAGGGGTGAATAAGCCTCTTGGGATGGTTGATTTCATGTCCGTTGGGTAGACGCCCAAGAGTGGGATTGCTGGATCATAAGGTATTGCTATTTTTAATTTTTTGAGGAATCTCCATACTGATACCCATAAAGGCTGCACCACTTTGCACTCCCACCAGCAGTGAATGAGGGTTCCCATTTCTCCACAACTTCTCCAACATTTGTTGTTTTTTGTCTTGGTGATTATAGCCATTCTAACGGGTGTCAGGTGATATCTTAGCATAGTTTTGATTTGCATTTCCCTGATGATTAGTGATATTGAGCATCTTTTCATGTGTCTGTTGGCCATCTGTATATCTTCCTTGGAAAAATGTCTGTTCATATCCTTGGCCCATTTTTTGATCAGGTTTTGTTTTTTTGTTGTTCCATTGTGTGAGTTCTTTATATATTGTGGAGATTAATCCCTTGTCAGATAAATAATTTGTGAATATTTTCTCCCAGCTGGTGGGTTGTCTATTCATTTTGATCCTGGTTTCCTTTGCCTTGTAGAAGCTCTGTAGTCTGACGGAGTCCCACTTGTTTATTTTTTCTTTTGTTTCCCTTGTCCGAGTAGACATGTAATCCAAAAGGATCCCTTTATGACTGATGTCAATTAGTGTACTGCCTATATTTTCTTCCAGGAGTTTTATAGTTTCAGGTCTCACTTTCAGGTCCTTAATCCATTTTGAGTTGACTTTTGTATATGGCGATAGGAGATGGTCTACTTTCATTCTTTTGCATGTGGCTGTCCAATTTTCCCAGCACCATTTATTGAAGAGACTTCCCTCTCTCCATTGTATGTTCTTTGCTCCTTTGTCGAAGATTAGCTGTCCATAGGTGTGTGGTTTTATTTCTGGGCTTTCAATTCTGTTCCTTTTTCTGTGTGTCTACTTTTGTACCAGTACCATGCTGTTTTGATTATTATAGCTTTGTCATATGTTTTGAAATCAGGGATTGTGATGCCTTTTTTTTTCAGGATTGCTTTAGCTATTCAGGGTCTTTTGTAGCCCCATACAAATTTCGGTATTTTTTGTTTTATTTCTGTGAAGAATGTCATTGGGATTCTGATTGGGATTGCATTGAATCTGTAGATTGCTTTAGGTAGTACGGACATTTTAACTATGTTTCTTCTTCCAATCCATGTGCATGGAATATTTTTCCATTTCTTTATGTCTTCATCAATTTCTTTCAATAGTGTCTTATAGTTTTCATTGTATAGGTCTTTCACCTCCTTGGTTAAATTTATTCCCAGATATTTTATTCTTTTTGTTGCAATTGTAAATGGGATTGTCTTCTTGAGTTCTCTTTCTGTTAGTTCATCATTAGCATATAGAAATGCAACTGATTTTTGTAAGTTGATTTTATACCCTGCCACTTTGCTGTAGTTGTTGATTATTTCTGGTAGTTTTCCAATGGATTTTTGGGGGGTTTTCTACGTATAAGATCATGTCATCTGCAAATAGTGAGAGTTTCACTTCTTCATTACCTATTTGGAGTCCTTTTATTCCTTTTTCTTGCCTAATTGCTCTGGGCAAAACTTCCCGTATTATGTTGAATAAGAGCAGGGAGAGTGGGCACCCTTGTGCTGTTTCTGTCCTCAAAGGAATGGCTTTCAGTTTTTCCCTGTTAAGTAGGAAGTTAGCTGTAGGTTTGTCATATGTGGCCTTTCTTATGTTGAGGTACTTTCCTTCTATACCCATTTTGTTGAGAGTTTTTATCATAAATCGATGTTGGATCTTGTCAAATGCCTTCTCTGCATCAACTGAGATGATCATGTGGTTTTTATTCTTCATTTTGTTAATCTGGTGTATCATGTTGATTAATTTGTGGATGTTGAACTATCCCTATGCCCCTGGTATAAATCCCACTTGATCATGGTGTATGATCTTTTTGATGTATTGCTGTATTCAGTTTGCCAATATTTTATCTCATCAGCAATACTGGCCTGTAGTTTTCCTTCTTTGTACTGTCCTTATCTGGCTTTGGTATCAGGGTGATGTTGGCTTTGTAGAATGTGTTAGGAAGTATTCCATCTTCCTCTATTTTTTGGAAAAGTTTGAGAAGGATAGGGGTTAAATCTTCTTTGAATGTTTGGTAAAATTCTCCAGGGAAGCCATCTGATCCTGGACTTTTATTTTTTGGGAGGGTTTTGATTACTGTTTCAATCTCCTTATTTGTCATTGGTCTGTTCAGATTCTCTATTTCTTCTTGATGCAGTGTTGGGAGGTTGTACGCATCCAAGAATTTGTCCATTTCCTCTAGGTTGTGCAATTTGTTGGTATAAAGTTTTTCATAGTATTCCCTAATAATCCCTTGTATTTCTGTGGTATCTGTTGTAATTTCTCCTCTTTCATTTCTAATTTTATTTATTTGCGTCTTCTCCCTTTTTTTCTTAGTGAGTCTGGCTAAGGGTTTGTCAATTTTATTTATCTTCTGAAAGAACCAGCTCTTTGTTTCATTGATCCTTTCTACTGTTTTTTTGTTTGTTTGTTTGTTTCAATTTCATTTATTTCTGCTCTGATTTTTATTTCCCTCCTTCTGCTGATTCGGGGCTTTGTCTGTTCTTCTTTTTCTAATTTTGTTAGGAGTAGTTTAAGATTATTTATTCGGGATTTTTCTTGTTTGTTAAAGTGAGCTTGCATTGCTATGAATTTCCCTCTCAGGACCACTTTTCCTGTGTCCCATATGAGTTGGTATGGTGTATTTTCCTTTTCATTTGTCTCCAGATAGCTTTTGATTTCTCCTTTAATTTCATCAATGATCCATTGGTTGTTCAGTAGCATGTTGTTTAGTCTCCACATCTTTGTCCCTTTCCCAGTTTTTTTCTTGCAGTTGATTTCTAGTTTCACAGCATTATGATCAGAAAAGATGCTTGTAATGATTTCAGTCTTCTTAAATTTATAGAGGTTTGCCTTGTTTCCTAACATATGGTCTATCCTTGAGACTTTTCCATGCGCACTTGAGAAGAATGTGTAATCTGCTGTTTTTAGGTGGAGTGCTCTGTATATATCTATTAAGTCCATCGCGTCTAGTTTTTTGCTTAAGTCCATTATTTCCTTATTGACTTTTTGTGTGGATGATCTATCCATTGATGTAGGTGGGGTGTTAAGATCCCCTACTATTGTGTTGTCATTAATATCTCCTCTTAGGTTTTTTTAGTAGTTGTTTTATGTACTTTGGTGCTCCTGTGTTAGATGCATAGATATTTATAAGTGATATGTTTTCTTGGTGAAGTGTCCCTTTTATCATTATATATTGCTCCTCTTTGTCTCACATTACCTTTTTTATCTTGAAGTCTACTTTGTCTGATATAAGTATGGCAACTCCTGCTTTCTTTTGTATGCCATTAGCTTGGACTATTGTCTTCCATCCTTTTACTCTGAGTCTGTGTTTGTCTTTAGAGCTGATGTGTTTCCTGGAGGGAAATTGTTTGATCTTGGCTTTTAATCCATCCCGCCACTCTGTGTCTTTTGATTGGAGAATTCAATCCATTTACATTTAGAGTGATTGTTGATACATGAGGGCTTAGTGTTGCTATTTTATTGTTCATTTTCTGGTTCTTTTGCATTTCCTTCATTTCTTGTCCCATGTGTTTTGGACTGCCAATTCAGTTTGGTAGTTCTGCATGATGATTCTCTTAGTTTTCTCTTTGTCATATGTGGTTCTCTTCTGGTTATTTGTTTAGTGGTTACCGTGAGGTTTATATAAAAGATCTCGTGATTAAGATAGTCCATTTTATGATGCCTTTCATTTCCTTAGACTAAGTTGATTTGATCCCTTTCCTCTTCCCCTTCTAACTTGTTGTCACTACTTATTCCATCTTGTGTCGTGAGTGTGTGTTTACAGTGATGATTTTAAATTCATTTTTGATGTTTTCCAACTGTAGCTTTTCTGGCTTAGTCTCCTTGTTTTTCTCCTTGCTCAAAACTTTGTATCCCCTTTCTCTTTTTTTTTTTTTTTTTTTTTTCAGGCCTAAGGCCCTTCTTGAGCATTTCTTGTAGTGGGGGTCTTGTGGTGATGAACTCCTTTAGCTTTTGTTTATCCGAGAGAGTTATTATTTCTCCATCATATTTGAAGGATATTTTTGCTGGATAAAGTATTCTTGGCTGAAGGTTTTTGTCTTTCAGGATTTTGAACATATCATTCCAGTCTCTCCTAGGCTGTAGAGTTTCTGTCCTGAAATCAGCTGAGAGCCTGATGGGGTTTCCTTTGTACGTTATTTTCTTTTTTTGTTTAGCTGCCCTTAATATTTTTTGTTTGTCATTGACTGTTGCCAACTTTGCTACTATGTGCCATGGAGTTGGTCTTTTCCTGTTTATATATTTAGGTGATCTATTGACTTCATTCACTGTTATTTCCACCTCTTTCCCCATGTTTGGGATGTTCTCAGCTATTAGTTCTTTGAACAAACTCTCTGCCCCTTTTTCCCTTTCTTCTCCTTCTGGAATACCTATTATCCTTATGTTACTTTTCCTAATTGAGTCTGATATTTCTCAAAGAATTTCTTCATTTCTTTTTAGTCTTAGTTCTCTCTCCTCCTCTATCTGGAGCCGTTCTGCATGCCTATCCTCAATAATGCTAATTCTTTCCTTCATATTGTCAGTCCTGCTCTTTAAAGACTCCAGGTTTTCCTTTATCTCATCCATTGTGTTTTTCATCTCCAATATTTCTGATTGGTTTTTCTTTATAGTTTCGATCTCTTTTGTGAAGAAATTCCTGAATTTGTTGAATTGTTTCTCTGTGTTCTCTTGTAATTCGTTGATTTTTTTTTATGATAGCTATTTTGAGTTCTCTGTTGTTTAGGTTATAGATTTCTGTGCCTTCAGGGTTGGTTTCTGGGTGTTTGTAATTTCCCTCTTGGTCTGGAGACTTAAGAAACTTTTGCATAGAACCAGCTGATTTACCTTTGCTATTCTTCATCTTGATAATTTCTGGTCCTGCAGTTTCCACTTGCCACCACTGGGTGGAGGTCATGAGCGCTGTGTTCTGAGCCTGCTGCGACCCTGGTGGGATTGTGCTGAAGTGCAGGGCATGTAAGGGGAGGGGTTCTCTCTTTTGCCTACCCAACCCTGGGCTTCCTTTCTCCCTGCTATCTGCTCTCTTGGGGTGTTGACTGCACCCCTGCAACAGTTTGTCATCACTTCCTGGTGGGGATCTCTCCATAGTCTGTGAGAGCACCTGGAGGGCGACAGCTTTCCCGCAGAGGGCCGCCCCTCCCCCCTCTCTGTGAGCTGTGCTGTCTTTGCTGATGGGTTGGGGAGGGGAAGCAGATTTCCTTACCTCTCCTCAGGTCCTTTGGGGCTTCCCGCACCTCCACTGTCAACTGCACCACTGCGTGAGTCTCTTAGAAGTTCTTAGAAGTAGTGTTTGGGGCCGCCCAGTGGCACAGCGGTTCAGTCTGCGCTTGGCAGCCCAGGGTTCACGAGTTTGGATCCCGGGCGCCCGCCGATGCACTGCTTGTCAGCCATGCCATGGCGGCATCCCACATAAAGTGGAGGAAGATGGGCACGGATGTTAGCCCACGGCTGGTCTTCCTCAGCAAAAAGGGGAGGATTGGCAACAGAAGTTAGCTCAGGGCTGGTCTTCCCCACAAAAAAAAAAAAAAAAAAGTAGTATTTGATTGACCTCTGTTGGTATGCAAATGATGTTTTTGTTGTGTCTTAGGGGGCAGAGATTTAAAGAGGGAATCTCACTCTGCCATGATGCTGATGTCACTCTCTGGAACTAATTTTTATGTTAGGTGTGAAAAAAGTGCTCTAACAATTTTTTCCTAAATGATTAATCTGTTGGCTTGATATCTTTTGTTGAATATCCACCATGTCCCTACTGGGGACATATTAAGGGGGGAAAAAGAAAAGCAAATTATAAAATCACATATTTAGTATGATCTTACATTTGCTCAAAGAAAAGACAATGCAAAAGAAACAAATAGCACTCCAAAGATAAATGCTGTCTAAGCTGTGATAGAATTAGCCAAAGATTCAGAGCTGCTTGGAAGAAAACTGTGCCTGTCACAGGCCTTCAAACGTCCGGTTCCTACACAGAAAACAACCAACCTCTGTTTGAGATGGGGGTAGTGGGGAGAGGTGGGTACAGTAATTATCTTGAGCCTGCAAAAATAGTTTTCTTAAAGACCAGGTATGGTATGATACCATTTATATGAAATGCCCAGAAAAGCAAACCCAAAGAGACAGAAAGGAGATTAGTGGTTGCTGGGCTCGGGGATGGGGAACAGGGAGAGAGTGCTAATGGGTGTGGGGATTTTCTTTTGGGGTGATGAAAATGTCCTAAAATTGACGGTGGTGATGGATCGTCAGCACCGTGAATCCGCTGACCACCACTGAATCCCACCCTTTAAATGGATGCACGTACGGCACGTGCATTATATCTCAATGAGGCTGTTAAAAATCTCTTAATTCTTGGCCAGTATTTGTTGAGTGCACTACTCACACGCGCCCTGCGCTGTTCTAGCATAAACTCCTAGATACGAGGCGTACTGATCCGAGCTTTCACCTAGCCTGCAGGCCGCCGTGTCACACCAGTGTTTGGGGCGCTGTTTCAGCCGCCCGCTGTTAGGGCGCACATAGACGTCGCGTCCCCGCACGCCAAGAAGGGGGACGCCGCAGCACCCCTCGCGGTGGAGCGTTACCTCCGCCACGTGGATGGGCACCCCTGCCTGCGCCCGCCACCCGCCAGGCCCGGCGCTCCGGTCCCGCGCCCCCGCGCCCCGGACCTGCGCGCGCAGCCGCGGCGGGGCGGCCGTGGGCGGGGCGGGGAGAGGGCGGGCGGTTGGCGGGGGCGGGGCGGCGCAGGCGCGCTGCGTCCCGGCGGTTTCGGCCCGCCCGGCTCTCCGGCCCGTCCCCGCCGGCCCGCCCGCGCGCCCCGCCGTTGGCGTCGGCATGTCGGGCCCCGGGCCGCGGGAGCCGCCGCAGGCGGGCGGGCCGGCGGGACCCGAGGGCGCGGACGCGGCGCTGGGCGAGGCGGGGCTGAGCTTCACGACCACCGACCTGAGCCTGGTGGAGATGACGGAGATCGAGTACACGCAGCTGCAGCACATCCTCTACTCGCACATGGAGGCGGCGGCGGCCGACGGCGAGCTCGAGACGCGCCTCAACTCGGCCTTCCTGGCGGCGGCAGCGCCGGGCGCGGCGGCGGGGAGTTTCGCGGCGGCGGGGGGCGCGGCGGCGGCGGCGGCGGCCGCGCCGCCCGTGTACCCGGTGCTGTGCCCGCCCGCGCTGGCCGACGGCGGCTTCGCGGGCGCCAACCCGTGCCTGGGCCACATCGACTTCCAGGAGCTGCGCATGATGCTGCTGAGCGAGGCGGGCGCGACCCCCGCCGCCGCCGCCGCCGCCGAGAAGACGCCGTGCGCCGACGCCCCCCCGGGCGCCGCCCGGCCCAAGGCGTCCGACGGCGCGGCCAAGGAGAAAGTGGCGGCCGGGGAGGGCGCGCCCGAGGCGCGAGCCAAGTCGGCTGTGCGCGTCCGCCTGGAGGACCGCTTCAACAGCATCCCCGGCGAGCCCCCGCCCGCCCCGCGCGGCAGCGAGTCCCCCGAGCCGGGCGTGGCTCTCAACAAGTAGGTGCCGCGGCCGGGCGGGACGGGGACGGGGAGGGCGCGGCTGCGGAGGCCATCTGCTTGGCCTCTCGACGGGGGGCAGGACCTGCTGGGTCTGGGTGTGGACAAGGCGGTCCTATGCCAAGGCCACCGGCCTCCCTCTGGCTGGCGTCTCAGCAGGGAGCAGGCCCCCCCAGGATCTGGGTGTAGGAGACTCGTATTGTGAGGCTTTGAATATAGAATGCAGCTTCACCAGCAGCCAGATTGCCAGCCCAGGGCGATCTCCCCGGGACGACTATGGAAGAGGAGTGGCCTGTCTGCTCGGGTGACTTCCCGGCTTTCTATCCGTCCCCACCCTGTAGTTTACCCCATTTTGCCCATAGTCATCAGATTTTGGAGGATGACCCCAAAAAGAGACTGGTGTCCAGGGTGTGATGGGAAGGGAGGTGTAACTAGAAGATGACGCGCAGCTCCATCTTCCTCTGGGAGGAAGAGTGTGAACGTGTACACGGCAGCGCTGGTTGATGAATGTTCCAGAGGTCTCCATGAAGCGGGGCGCTCGTCCGAACGGATCTGAGCTCCTCTCTAGAGAATCGACCTATGAGTGCGGGGTCTCAGGAAACGGACCTGCCTCGAATTCTTCACGTTTCTGGGTTTTCTTTTGTCTTGGCAGTTTGGTAACTCTTATTCGACATCCATCCGAATTAATGAATGTTCCTCTTCATCAGCAACAGAACAAATGTACAACGTTAGTGAAAAATAAAACTGCTGCTGCGACTGCCGCTTTGCAGTTCACGTACCCGCTGTTTCCCACAAGCACCTGCTCCTCGGGCGGGAGTGCTAACCTCTCGCAAGCACAGGTGGGAGGACGGCGCGGGAAGCTTTGCTCTTTCGTTTTAGATGAATTGGTTTCAGTTAGGTCCCAAGGATTTTTTTTTTTCTTTCGTTGAGTTTAATAACCTTTTAAACTCGAGAGTTTGTATGCGGTTTGGGAACGTTTTAAAATCGTCAGTGCACCTAGAGTTCTTCAAATTGCGTGTTAGTAGCTTTGACGTTACTTCTGTTAAAGTGCATTTTATTTGTGCAGTAAAGAGGAGATTAAGTTGCATATTCATGAAATTCCTGTTGCTTCATTTTTTCCAGAGTTCTAGTAACTCCTGTTCTATACTTGAGGCTGCCAAGCATCAGGATATTGGATTGCCTAGAGCCTTTTCTTTCTGCTATCAGCAAGAAATTGAATCCACCAAACAGACTTTAGGTAGTAGAAACAAAGCTTTGCCTGAGCAGGTTTGGATTAAAGTGGGAGGTAAGCGACACGCAGAAGGTGGCAGGTGCTCTGCTCCTGCCTGGGCTGTGCCCTCGATGCCATCGTGGCCTTGGGCGGGTGAGGGAGAGAGGTGGTTTATAAACATGAAATGATCTTGGAAGTGCGTTTGTATCTGAGGGATCCTTCTTCCATCCCTCTTCCCCCAGTTATGTCACTTTGAACATTCTTCTGAATTTTGAACATCATTTTTATATTTGGTATGGAAACACTGAGTTTGGGGCTGCTTTTCTTAATAGTAAACTAAACTCTGTAAACAGAAAAATGATAGACTTACATAAGTTTTCAGCTATGAAATTACTAAAGCACTTAGTAGTTTTTTAAAATTTTTCCTTATTTTGTACTTTGTGAGTGAGGGAGGAGTGTGAAATGTGCTAAAAGCTTTAGGAGACAGTCTGCAGATGGTCAAGGATTGAGTTGACAGCAAGAGGCCATAAGTTGATTCAGAAAGTTTTAGAAATAAGGAAACTGCTGGAGGCAGGCTTTGCTTACCTCCAAGGTTAACTCTCAGTCCCTTTCTACCTGGAAACATTATTTTTCAAGTTATCCAACAAAAGAACACAGCTTACACTAAGTTTTTCAAGAGCTAATGAAGATAGGATAGGGACGAAGTGCTTCTGCTTTCTGCATGTCAGTAATTAATTTTTCCTTGTTATGATGACATTTTATGCGCAAGTATATGTTAACATTTGTAAGGTATAATATTAAGGTTATAATATTAAGGTATAAATGTAAGGTTAATATTAAAATAGGCCCTGTACTGACTACTCAGCTTGAGGGATAAATATTACCAATACTTGTGAGCTCCCCTCTGAGTCTCCCTGGAAAAGCTCCCACCTTCTGAAATCGGTGTCAAGCGATTCTTTTGCTGTAGGGAGTCTGGCTTTCATGGCATCTTGGGATTGCTCGTCACCACGTGTTCTAATTCGATGCCTGCTGCTCTTTGTTTGAGGGAAATTTGACGTATTTCTGTAGCATAAGGAAAGCTATGCTGGGATTACTGCTTTTGTGGGGAGAATCATTTGTATGGTGAGGGCATATTTAGTCCTAAACCACTTCGGTTTTGTTGTCTTCTGAGCATTGCAGTTAGAATGTCAGCTGTCATATTAGCATAATTGTATGTAAAGAAAATCTTTCGGAGAAAATATTTCCAGCTTTTTTTTTTTTCCCATTCTGAATATCTGAAAAATCAAACAGCTCATAGATGACAGTTAACATCTGTTGATTACAGAGGGGACTTCTGACGGGTTATACTGATCACATAAGACTGGGAGTGTTTGATTTGGTTATAGGGTTACTTTCGGGTCTGTGGTTTAGAACTTGGAGCTTGGTGCTGAACTGCTGTAGCCATGCGGCTCCTCGTGTCCACTTCTCTGTGCCCTGCCCCCGCTAATGTTTCTCTCTGGATTGAAAATGCCAAAAAGTATACTCAGCATTAATGGGGGTAAGTTGAGAAGAATGAAAAATTAAAATACCACTTTTTTCTTTTGCAAAGAAGAAGCGCTATGTAAACAGGCAATAAATAAGAGAAATCGGAGTAGAGTCCGTCAGCTGGACACAAACGTAGAACGAAGAGCCCTTGGAGAGATTCAGAACGTGGGCGAAGGCTCCACGGCCACACAGGGCGCCTGGCAATCAGCGGAGTCCTCACAGCCCAACCTTGGGGAGCAGACCCAGAGCGGGCCCCAGGGAGGAAGGTCCCAGCGTAGGGAGCGGCACAACCGCATGGAGAGAGATCGAAGGTAACGTGTGTGGTTGATTGCCAGGCCAGTTTGTATGCAGTTATCTTAGACACGCAAGTTTATTACAGTCATCAGTACTAATAGGCATGTTATTGCACAGAACAACACTTTAGCCATTTCTGTGTTCAAAGGAGGAAAAGTTGGCAAGAGTGAACATTGACTTTGTTTTGCTGGGTGGGTCAGGGTCGCGAGGTGTGGTGGTTCATGAGGTCCCGTGCCCCCGCGTGTGGTGGTTCACGAGGTCCCGCGCCCCCGCGTGTGGTGGTTCACGAGGTCCTGCGCCCCCGGGTGTGGTGGTTCAGGAGGTCCCGCGCCCCCGGGTGTGGTGGTTCAGGAGGAGGGTTCCATGACTTTGTTTTATTACCAGACAGGACACAGCAGCGTTAGCCATGGCGCATGGGGAGAAGCACAGGGCACCAGGTGCAGGCTCCCGAGCCCCCCGTAGAGTCACAGGATGCACTTCACTTCCCCAGCGCCGAGCTCCGGCCGTGCGGGAGATGGTGCCAGCCAGGAAAGCTCCTTAGGGACTCAGCACTCTGTGGTTTATTGGGGGCCGGTCATTTAGGTCCCCAGACAGTTTCCAGACCCCCAGAAGGAAAGCCGGTGTTTGACATAAACCGTGTTGTTTGCACAGTGTAGGCACAGGGAGCCCCTCTTAACTAGTGGTGGTGGGAACCCTCCCCAAGTCCCAGTTCCCAGCTGGCCATCAGGGCCAGCCTTGTGAGCAGGCGTCCTAAGCAGAGTCGGCCTGCTAACTTGACTCTTTCCTGGACACTGGTCACTCGTTTTTCTTGGTTCTTTTAAGAACGCTGGGGAAGGAGGAGGAGGTTAAAGCTGTTATTTAAGGTGTTGTAGTGTGGATTTTATTTGTGCTGTTCTTCTATGTATATTCAAAAGGTGGTTAATTTTTCTCTGTTACAGCTGAGTTTTTATTTGATGTTCCCTAACGTATAATTAATTAGCTTATTTATTGAGTCCTTTGAACCAGTTCCTGTTTTAGGCTCAGGAAGCATAGATGGAGCTAGATAAATATTCAACTTTGAAGCTCCAGCGTTGAGCTAAAGCCATTCATTTCTTTTTAAAGGCATACGTTAGCCTTTAGAGCTAGCGAGCCAGCTAGATGCCTGTCTTAAATGTGTGTACACGCACACGCTCCAGCTGAAGGACCTCGCCGAACTCCCCATGAATTATGAAGGGCATCTTTCCTACTCTGACATTTATTTACGAAACATTTACTGAACACCTATTATGTGAAGACCCTTATACTATATGTTGATGGTAAAAGTTTGAATTCCTACCCTGCCATTTCCTAGTTTAACAACCTTCTACAAATTCTTTCTCTCTCATCTCAAGTTTCTCATCTATAAAAGAAAGATATTACCTGCTGCATAGATGTGAGATTAGAATTAAATGAGCTGATGGGTAAAGGGTATCAGGCCCGGTGCCCAGAAGGTAGAGAGCACCCCACTGTGTTTCACCTGACAAAGTCTCTACGTGGAGCGCCAAGTGTGCGGTTGGGAAGATGAGAGAGAACCTTCTGGTATAAGTTGTTCAGTGTCGGCTTACATGGGACTCTGCGTGTTACTGAATGGAATTCTCAAAAGTTAAAGATGGTCTAATAATAAGACTCCGGCTGTGATTTTAATTGTCTCTAAAAGACTGGTTTTCGGGATATTAACAGGCTGGTAGTCTGTGATCCTTTTTGAACCAGGGTCTCTTGGAGAATCAAAGCCGTGAATCCTGGCTGTGAGAGAGCTGCCTGGCACATGGGGACAGGTTAATAACTGTTGAGTGAAAGGATGATCTTCCCAGAAAACCCACACACACATGGTTTTGCTTCCAGTTTCAGGGGTTTGGATCCATCCGTGGGCTAGAGACTTGACCTGCCCCTTGTTCCTGGCCCACGAGAAGTAAATAGCCAAAACTCTCCAGGGAGGGAACACTCTCCAGGGAGTGTGACTGCGAGGGGAGGGCGCCCCAAGGCAGGGGGTCCCCTGGAGAAGGAGCTGCAGAGTGACGGACAGTGAGCCCAGAGGTGGTGGAGGGCACTTCCCCAGCACTCAGTGTTCTTGAGAAATACGAACCCTCTACTCCTTGGTTTTGCTCCGGCCTCTCCATGTGATGCTTTGGATTTTGACTGTAGGCGCAGAATCCGCATTTGTTGTGATGAGTTGAATCTTTTAGTCCCGTTCTGCAATGCTGAGACTGATAAGGCGACGACCCTTCAGTGGACCACAGCATTCCTGAAATATATTCAGGAAAGACATGGAGATTCTCTTAAAAAGGTCAGTATGTAGGCCAAGTAGATTTTCAGAATTTTATAAGCTTATCAGTGTTCTTATCCTTTTTCCTCTGAGAATCCCAAACTTTCCTTTGTCTCCTGGAATCTGACGTCAGACCCTGAGTCCAGTATGAACAAAGCTCTGCTCGTTCATGATGTAACTCGTCATTCATTAAAAGGACAGCCACAGCCCCGACTCGTTCACTGACTGCAGAATGTAAATGACTGAAGTGTCAACTGTCGGGGGGCGTACTGAGTGCCTGCTCTCTGCAGTGGGTTGTGCTGGGGCGGGAAGGGGTTTCAGAGACCTGTAGGGTGGGATTTTTTTTTTTTGCCCTCAGAAAACTTTGTAAAAAGGATGAAGCAAGAATAGCAAAACAAAAGAAGCAAATAAATGTGAAACAAATAGTCTGGACGTGAAACACATCCAGAAGGCAGAGAAGAGACACCTCCCTGGGTGGGTGACGGGGGACAACTTGGGGGCTTTGGGGCCTGAGCGTCTCGGCTCCTCGGCACACGAGCACCACCTTGCCCCTGTCTGTTGGGTCCTGGGAGCGATCCCGGGCGGTGGCTGGGCTCCAGGTGGGACGGACCCCCGTGCGGGTCCAGCCCGCCCCCTCGCTGCTTCACGGGAAGGGACGGAGGCGTTGCGGCCTTGGCTTCTGCGCCTGCCTTGGGGGGACCTCAGTTCCTGGTCTTGGCCTCAGAATTCTGGGGGTCGGGTGAGTGGGAAGGAGGCCTTGGTGAGGCGAGCCCAGGGCTCCGGGCCGCTGCGGAGCCGCTGCGGTTGCCCGCCGCCCGGCCTGATGCGGGGACAGAGCTGAGGGCCGAGCCTTCACGAGGGAGCGTCCTGCGTCCCGGCCATGTACGGAGTTTGTCGCCTCGGTTTCCCTCTTCTGTGTCCGCGTGACCTTGACGTCTTGTGAGCTGCATAATTTCATCAGGTTCCTTATCTTCATTGCATATTTAATTGCATTTTGAAAGAATACTTGTGTCAAATTTGTTCTAATTGGATCTTTTATGGTTATTTTTAATGCAGTTACTCTAATATTTTTTAGAGGTAGACTTGGTTTATTTTAATAAAATAAAGTTTTAATATTTTAAAAAATGACTTAATGTTTGGTTCTGTGTACCTACTAGTAGTAAATTATTATTGATATAATTCATTCAAATATGATGGAGGTGTTTATAACAAAAAACTCATTATCTATATATATATACTCAAAGATTAAATAGTTTAAAAACCTATGGATACTTTATTTTATATATATTATGCTTCTCAAATACTTCTGAAATTTAATTCCATTGAACTTGTCGATGGTTTCTGGGTCAGATTATAGGACCCGTGAAGAAAGAGGCTGAAGGGACGTCAGGCAGCAGTCTGTGCGGGGACTGGGGTCTGAATGGCTGTGCCCATGGCAACTTCCCTCTCTTGCTTGAATGAATATTTTGTTCTTAAAGATACAATACGCGAGAGTCTCAAGTGAGTTTCCTGAATTATCTTAGTGTACCTTTTATCCCACAAATCTTTCCTTCTCCAACCAGGCTTCTGTCCAAGATGGTGGGGGCACTTTGAGTGAGACAGAGACCCTGCTGGCCGGAGGGAGGTGGTCACCAAGGAGGCAGTGAACAGACGTCTCCGTCCTGCCTCGAGGAGGAGACCCCGCTGTGCGGGCCCTGCCTGCAGAGGGGGCGCCCTGGAAGGTTTCAGGCAGCAGTGGCACGATCTGACTGACAGTTTGCAGAGGTCACTCGCTGCTGTGTGGGGAGAAGGGACTCTAAGAAGTAGGGGTCAGGGTGGGACAGGTGTGAAGGCCAAGACTCTGGTCAGGAGGCCACAGCCACAGCTCCCCGAGACTGGCCCAGGGGCAGCGGTGGAGTGCAAGAGGCACGCAGCCTCGGCATGTGCTTGTCGGCGGTGACAGATGTGGGACGTGCAGGAAAGAGGAATCAGGGACCACTCGGGGTTCTGGTTGAGCAGCTGGGTGGGTGTGCTGTTGACTGAGATGGGAAGACGGGAGAAACAGGACGGGGTGGAGCAGGATCCACATTCTGTTTCAGATGCACAAGCTTTTCAGCGCCCAGGAGGCGGCAGGTGGACCTATCGAGAAGGCCATCGTGGTCGTCAGCAAATAGACGGTCCACTTTGTATTATTTCTCTAATGAACCTACAGTACAGTGAATACCTGTGCACCCGTCACCTCATCTCAGCAGTTAACATCGGCCACATTTACTTCACGTACACACACACACACACACACACACACATTTGCTGTACAGTTTCAAAGACAGTTACAGACATCACGAACCTTCACCTCTAAATATTTCTGCGTGCATGTCCTAAAAAACTCTCCTGCATAACCCCAGTGCCATTATCCTGTCTCACAAAGCTGATAGTAATTTTCTCACACCATCTAATACCCAGTCCATATTCACATTTCCCAAAAATGTTTTAAAAATGACTTGTATAGCTGGGTTTTTTCCAAACCAGCATCCCACGTCCAGCAATGCATTTAGTTATGTTTTCAGGCTCTTTAAGCTACAACAACCCCACCCCACCCAGTTATTTATTGTGACATTGAGATTTTGCGGAGATGAGGCCAGGTGCCTGTCGAATGTCCTGCATTCTGGATTTACATGAATCAGTTTATTTATTTATGGTAATTTTAAATTTCAGTATATCTTCAGACTTACAGACAAATTACAGTAGTACTAAGAGCTCCTCGTACCCCCACGCAGTTCACCCAGAGTCACCGGTGCTAATATTTCACTCGCCTGCTCAGTCTCTCTATTTTTCTGAGCCATTTGATAGTAAATTGGAGACAGCATACCCCTTTATACCTAAATACTTCAGTGTGTATTTTTAAAGAATAAGCACATTATCTTACGTAACCAAATACAGTGATCAAAATCAGGAAATTTAACATTGGTATAATATTGTTATCTCATGCCAGGTTAATATTCAAGTTCTGCCTGTTGTCCCAGTAATATCCTCTACAGCTCTTTTCCCAGTCAGGATCCGATCCAGGATCACTGGTTACACGTGGCTGTAGCAAGATGACATTTTGGAGTCACGAAGTGAACCTCGGTGAGGTTTGCTCTCGAGGCTGCTGGCCAGTGCACCCCCTGCCTCTGATCCCTCGCCGGGCACCGACGGTGTGGGGGACGCTGCTTCCTGTCTGGCTTGCCTTCCCCCTTGGTCCATCTGAAGTCAGGCCAGCCCTGCGGCTCAGGGACTGCTCCACCCCCTCACCCACTTTCCATGGCAGCAGCCCCGGTTCTGCGGTGCAGACATGCTGCTCCCTCTCCTGTGATCCTCCAAGAACTCTTGGCCTACGACCCCTGCCTGCAGCCACCGGTCTCCTTGCTCTTTTCAGTGCAGAGCCCCAAGGGATTGTCTGTCCCCCGGCTCCCTTCTCCAACAGCCTTTGACCACCAGAGCCCTGTTTAGCCAGTGAGGGGTCTGAGGGGGAGCATGGACCTCTCCCCATTGCTGTCTTCACTGGCTTTGGGCCACCACCCTTGCTGGCATTCCTACTCCCTGCCCGGGGCGCACCTTCTCTCTGATGGGTGCCGGGCTTAGTCCGTGGTCCTGGTGCTGAACGGCTGAGGGAGCTGGGGGTCCCAGCAGTCGGTGCGCAGCATCCACTGATCCCCGTATTCAGTGGGGTGGCTTCCCCACCTGCACATGAGCCCTCCTTCACTCCTGCCAGGCAGGAACCCCCGGCCTTTGGCTCCCAAGGGCAGGGAGGATCTGTGCCCGGCTTGGTGGCTGGACACAGCATGGGGAGACGCTCCTTGCAGAGACCTGTGGCCACCGCTGCTTGAGTGCCATCCCCACCTGCAGAGGCCCTGGGGCCTTCCTCGCCAGCCTCAGGCTCCCCCGGTGCCGCCGTGGGCTGCTCCTCCGAGTTGCTCTCTCAGTGGGCTGGTTGCTGGCCCTCTGGGTCCCAGTGAGTTTGTGCCTTTTTTATTCTTTTGTCATTCCAGAGCTCCTTCATCTGTGCCCGGATTCCCCTGATTCCTGGGTGTCCTGGCCGTGCTCTTGGTCTCTCCAGGGAACCGGCTCTGGTCTCGTTCTGCTCTGTTGGTGTTTTGGGTGCACAGGAGGCAGTGGTAGTGTTTTTTCTATTATCATTTGTCTTTATGTTAATTATTTAAAAACCTTACTTTTTCTATTCTTTCCTTTCTTTTTTTTTTTGAGTTTTATTTTTCCTGGCATCTTGAGTTGGAAGTTTAGTACTTCATTTCTTTCCAGTCTTTCTGGAAGGACTTGGCCATGTAAAGCGCGGCATGTGAAGCAAATTTCTGTCTCTCCTCTTTCTGAAAACTTCCCACAGGTCAGCACACATGCCATCACTGCTCCAAATACCTCGTGATTTCATTTGTTTGCCTGTTCAACACAGGAATTCTTGGGAAGTTGGTGTTTCATTTTCCACATATGTGGAGAGGGGTATTTCCTGTCTTTTTAAGAACAGCTTTTTGCCTGTTTCTCACGTTTATCACATTGTGATCAGTGAAGATGGTCTGTATAAAAAAGCAGTTTTTAAAAGACTTCCATCGTGACCTCTTATGTGGTCAGTTTTTTAAAGTTCTGTGTTTATTTGGAAGGAGTGTGTGTTCTCCGTTTGGCGAATTCCATGTGTCTCAGGCTGAGATTGCAGACTGTGGTTCAAATCTCTGCTCGAGCATCTGCCCAGCCTGCTATCCCGAGGGGCCTGTGGGGCGTCTCGCGCTGGGATTGGATTCGTCACCTCCCTTAGAGGCCTCTTGGGTTTGCTTTCACAGGTCCGAGCTTTGTGAGGGGCACACGCATTCCCGCCTGTGTGTCTTCGCACATGGCTGCACGTGGCTGTGTGTGGCCTCATGGTGTCAACTTGACGTCCCCTCTTTGTTTCCTTTAACCCTTTGCCTTCAAGTCTCTCTCTACAGACGTCTCCAGCTTTCCTCCTCTGCTTAACTTCCTGGTATAATTTCCTGATATGTAACTGGAACCATCTCTCTTTTTCTTACTAAGAAATACAGTTTTTATTATTGGTATTCTCATATTTACAAATCTAACGTGAATATGAACTGTGGTCAGCTGTCATCTCAAGGTGATTTGATGAGTTGTAAAAATCTCTTACTTCACTAATGTTATTTCACTAATGTTTGGTTGAAAATAGATGCTAATTGAGAGGCGAATGACAGTTGGTTACCTTTGGCTCAGCTGAGCGGGGCTGGGAGCTGGAGAGGCCACTGTCCCCCGCCCTCACAGTCACCCCTCTGCCAGTGAATCGACTCCCGAATCCTGGGGACCCTGTGAGGGTCTAGGTTGCGCTGCAACTTAACCCCCCTTCTGGAGAACTCTTCACAATAAAGATGGATGCCCAGGGCTAGCCTCCTCATTGTGTGTTAGAAAATCTCCCAAAGTACTTTCTTATATCTGAGAAATGATTATTTTCTTCTTTCTGACTTCTGCTTAGTTATTCTCAAGAGTAAATTCTACCTTTTCAAATATAGACACATATTTTATGTTCAGGCTCTGGGTGTTAACTATAGGAAATTATCAAAATGTGGTTCATCTTAAATTGTGTTGAGACCCTAACACCTTTTAAAGTTTGGGAATAAAATTAGAGTATATTTACATGCAAACATAGCTTCCGAGGTTGGGAGTGGTTGCACATGGCAGGTTGCCTTGGTGGGGACGCCACCTGGAATGTGGACAGGTGCAGGGCTGGAGCCAGTCCAGGTGGTGCAGAAGTTAAACCAAGGGCTGCAGAGCCATTTATACTTCCCTTCCTGGATATGAATTCAATACACACCTACTACAACCCGGCAACAAAAAGACAACATGATTCAAAAATGGGCAAAGGACTTGAATAGACATTTCTCCAAAGAAGATAAACAAATGGGCAATAAGCACATTGCTGATGAAAAGATGCTCAACATTGCTGATCACTGGGGAAATGCAAATCAAAGCTACAATGAGATAGCACCTCACACCCATTAGGATGTCTCCCATCAAAAGAACAGGAAATAACAAGTTGTTGGCGAGGACCCTTGGGATTGCCGGTGGGAACGTAAAATGGTGCAGCTGCTGTGGAGAACAGCCTGGTGGCTCCTCTAAAAAGAAAAGGGCCGTTTAAACCATAACCACAACATTGTCCTCATCCTTAACGTCAGCCTTGTCTGGATTGCTCCGACTGGCTCACAACTCTTTTTACAGTTGACTTATCTGAATCAGGATCCAAACACTGCATTGGGTTGATAGCTCTTAAATATTCTTTAATCACTAATGGCTCCCCCTTCCCCCCTTTTTTTTTCTTGAGGAAGATTAGCCCTGAGCTAACATCTGTGCCAATCTTCCTCTGTTTTGTGTGTGGGATGCTCACAGCATGGCTGATGAGTGGAGTAGGTCTGCACCCAGGATCCAAACCCACAAACCTGTGCCGCCAAAAAGGAGCGCACGGAAATTTAATCATTCGGTCATGGGGCTGGCCCCAACCCCTTCCTTTTTCCTCCCATTTATCTATTGAAGAAACTGAATACTTTGTCCTGTTGAATTTCCCACCTCCTGCATTTTGCACACCCAAGACCTTTTGTTTCCTAGGGGCTGGTGAGATTCTGGTTGTCTGCTTGCACTAACTAGCCTTCTCCTTCATGAGGCTGAGACTGACCCATGTGCTCAGGGCTGGTCAGTCTGACCCAGCATTAAAACCGAGGCCTTTTAAAAAGTGTATAGGGGCAGAGCCACATAAACAAGGAGCCGTAGCCAGCAGGGCGCTGTGGGAGTCGGCTGGCCTGCCATGGAGCACTTTCCAGTGTGTGTGGAAACAAACAGATGCTCATTGCGGGAGGGTATGTAATGGGTTAGAGTGTTGGGGAGGGTGGAAAGTTCTGGAGGTGGATGGTGGTGATGGTTGCACACCAGTGTGAATGGACTTAATGCACCTGAAATGCACACTTACAAATGATTAAAATGGTAAATTTTATGTTGTGTCTATTAGACCACAATAAAAAAAATAGAAATATGGCTGCTCTTTTTAAATACAAGAAGGCTTTACAGTGTGGTCAGGCATTTTGAGAATCTATTGGAAGACTAAATAAAAATATGTGTAAATATAACTATTTGAGAAAAATGTTTGAATCCCTATTTTTCATATATACCCCCTTACAGGATGTGACCTAAGTTTGTGAAAGACACCTTAATTTAACAGCGTTTTCAAGTAGTTTAGTTCTAATTTCAACCTTTTGTGTTTTTGAAGATAGCTGTTTTCATGTCTGTAAATTCGGTACATTAATGATCATTCCTCCATTTAGGAATTTGAGAGTGTGTTTTGCGGTAAAACTGGCAGAAGGCTAAAGTTGACCAGACCAGACTCCTTGGTGACGTGCACCGCACAGGAGAGCCTACAGAGTGGCCCGGCCATGGAGATCAAGTGACTGGGACTGGACTCTAATCCTGGGACGGACTCGGCCGTTCCCTTGTGACCCATGAACGTTCTCTACAATCCTGGAACTCGGCTCTGACCGTCTCACTCTAAAGGGACATGACTCAAGTTTATGGGACTCCAGTGGGGACTTTGGAAGCACATTTTGTAAGAATATTTATCTAGAACAAAACACTTATCCATTAATGTCCTCTTAGACCATTTGGGGATGAAGACATCTTGATAATTAGTAAGTAATTTTTCAATTATCTGTCTGATTCCATCATGTTTTCTTAACATGATAACTTAAAAAATTAACATCCTTTGTAATTTCTTTAGTCTTAAAAGGTACATTGCTTTTTATTTATTTTATTTGCATTTTAAATATGCCCCCTTAGCAACTGGAACAAGTTAAATTGTTCTTAACTAGAAGTAGTTTGGAAATTTTATTTCATTTGTTTATCACTTCCCCTTATAAGGATTTCGTCTCAGGGTACTGTATTGCAAAATGCAGTCCTATTTTAAACCTTTTGCTAGAAATTTTCCAGAGACTTCCTTTAAAGCTACTTTTGTCCATGAATGAGACGCTGTCACAGTAGATTGCTTCAATACCCTCATTCTCATACTGAGAGTCTTACTTTCTGTGTAATAAACTGTAGTGTTCAGAACTGAGTTTTTCAAATGAGTGGCTTTATTTTTTACAACAGATAATACCAATAGCCTTTAGTGCAATACAAAGTCACCTTCAATAAATACTGTTAACTGGAGAGAGTGAGAAGTTTGTACACAGAAGCAGGTAATGAGACCAGACCTGTGTGTGGAGGGGACACCGTGCAGTAGAGCCTTTACTTTCTTCTTACACTGTGGCTGTCATTCATCTGAAGATTTAATATATCACTTTACTGGGGTTGTATCTTAGCCTTTATGCAAATGCTATGTAAACAAGTTGCTGAATATCTTTTATCTTTGTACAGAACTTTTTATATGTACACCCTATAGCCTCTCAAATGTTGGGTTTACAGTTTTGTTACGTAGGGCCCGTGTCTGAGGTATGACGGTAGCTGAATGGACTGATGTCAGCACACCAAGAGACAACAGCTCCATGAAGGATGCTCTCAGGGACCGTGTGTCCAGTCGCTGCCAGTGAGGATGTGGAGGGGCAGGCCAGGAAGGCCTCGCTGGGCATCACGGCGTGGCGTGGTGTCCACTCCTTAATACCAGAGGCTGCCGACCCCTGGGTGTCCTTCCACAGCTCACTGCTTAGCTCAGCATCACTTTCTCACTTGCTTCTTTAAGTTATGTTTTAGGAGCTTCTGGGTCCTGACTTTTCCCCAGTGCCTGCCATCACAGCTCCTTGGCAGGCCGAGGTGTCGCAGATGCCGGGGGTCCCCTGAGCTCCAACAGCACCAGGAAGGCCAGGGTCGCCGGGCAGCCCGGGCTCGCCGGGGGCCCCGTCTCGGCCATCTTTGCTCACGCCCTGCACACCTTGCGGTCCTTGAGAGAGACCAGGAAGGTGAGTGTACATGCAGTAAGAACAGAACATTCGTGGTCAGCGTGCCACCCAGCTCTTTTGTTTTCCTAGCTTGTTTCTGAACTCTGCAAGAGGCCAAGGGGAGGAGAGGCAGGCCAGGAGGAGGGCACGGGCAGACATCTCAAGTGGGGAAGGTGTGGCGGATGCAGCGAGAGGCCAGGTGGAGCCACAGGGAGCTGGGCTCTGGGTTTGTCCTACGAACGCCAGCTCGGACTTGAGAGTTAATGGGTGCCGTGTGACAAAGGGGCCTGGAGTGAGCAGGGGGGACGCTGTGGGAGTAGCTTGGTGAGCGATGATGGTGGCAACCGTGGGGGTGGACTGGCTGTGAGCGGAAGAGGACTCCCTACCTGGGTGGTGGGCACCTGAGTGGGTGGACAGGTGGAGGCAGAGTAGGTCAGCAAAGGAGAAACAGGAAGGTGGGGTGCAGCCTTAAGGCCAGGAGAGGAGGGTGTTTGGGGGGTAGGGGAGGGCCCCACCCTTGGTGTGGAGGGAGCATGGAGAGGAGCCGGAACCAACAGGTGTGTGTTTGGGGAAAACCAGGAGGCCTTCGACTCCCGGGATGTGTGCACAGATGAGAACAGTCTCCGAGAAGGCCCAGGAGGGACCAGGGCGGGGCTGGCCTTCTCGAGGGGCACGTTCCTCCTCCCTCTCAGAGCATTTATATTCAGCATTAAAAATTCAGACATTCAGGGTACGTGTGGGTCAATTAAGAGAAAATTCTGTTAGAATTTAACTGAAATAGATACTAGATGGTTTTAGTTAAGTAGAATTTAACCGAATCTACTTAAAGAAAATAGATACAGGAGGATCTGTCATTGACTAAACTTTTACATATCAAAGTGGTTATTAAAACGATTCCTAACCTTGCCTCTAAGACTGCTTTGCCAAGAGAAGGAAGTTGTTCCATTAGAAGACAATGAGACACATTCATCACCCAAAGTTATAAAACGTTGGGAAAGATGCCCCAAAACACAAGCTTGTTAATGACAATGGCCTCGTACCTTGGAGCCCCTGATCTCCGTCAGGCCCGTCCAGACCCACGCCAAGTGAGCCTTTGTCTCCTCGGTCCCCCTGGTTTCCTGTCAAAGGTATTTGACATATGCACATGTTTAGAATACTGGAGTCAAGTTTAAAGACACTCTGGGGCGGCGTCACGGACCACACCACAAGTGTGTGACCCCGCCTTTTTACAAGTGGGGTGCCCACTTTTTAAGCTTCTTACAGAAGTGAAACACATTTGGTCAAGTACACACAGCACAAGCGTCAGGCTTGACGGAGTCTGACAAAACAAGCCCTGCCGTGTGCATCACCAGCGCCAGGGCGGCCACTGTTGATGATATTTTAGTTTTGTTCAAAATGCTTTAGCCTGTTAAACAGCTGAGTGCTTATTTTGTGTTTCCATTTTCAACATGATACTTGACCCACGCATTACCTACAGGTGTTTTAAAATGTCCTCTGTCATTCCAGTCTCCCACCTTCTGCTGGTTTTGGTCTTGGTGGCCAGAGTCCCGGCAGGTGTGCTGCGGTCTCCCAATGGGAAGGCCCGCCTGCCGGCCTGTGCCTCGTGTGCTGTCAGGTGCACATGAGTTATTTGGGATCTCGTTCCTGGTAACTCGAACCTCGGTCAGTATAGCGACACCCGGACAGCACCCGCATCCTAGAGGCGGCCGGCCTTGCCTGCTGTCAACAGTAGCAACCCCAGCTTTCTTGTGGCTGCTGTTTGCCAGTGTCTCTTCTGATCAGAAGCGTAGGCTTGATGAGCAGTGCGAGGCCACGGGGCAGTCCGTGCTCATCCGTCATGACACATGGACCACTGGCAGGAGTGGTGTCCGTGGCTGTGGAGTTACAAGCTGGCCTCCCCGTGGGCGGTGGGCTTTCCCGACCTCTGAGGCCCTGAAGCAGGTGGTTCTGGTGCAGTGTCCCTGACCCGGGAGGGTGGGAACAGAAGCTCGGCAGTACCAGGGGCTTTTGCCTGAGGACCTACAGTCTATGTTCTTGTTTCATTCTCCCGATAACCCTTGGGCACCCCGTGCTGCCACAGTGAAGGGACCCAGGCACCAGGAGGTCCGCCTGCCTCCTCCGGGGGAATGGCCCCCTTCAGACAGGGAGCGAGGAGACGGGGGGCTCCCGGAGGACACACGTGGACCGCTGTGTCTGTGGTGGCTTCACTTCAATATTGTCATGGGATTTTTCTGGGAGAACCAAAACATGTGATTAATGCTACTTGTGAATTTTATTTTCAAAAGTCTTAAAGGCATTCAGGCCCCTATTTGAAGACTGCCCCCCGCAGGGACTGGACTAGCGTGGAGGCCGGGACATGAGCCTTTAGAGGACGGCCGAGGGCGTGGCTGTGGGGGAGGTTAATCTGGGACGGGCCTCACAGCCGATGAGCGGATGACAGTGACGTGTTTGCCCTCCAGTGCTGCAACTGTTCAATCTGGGAGGATCTTAAAACCAGTGAAGGGGTCTCGCTGATTACAGACCACTTTCACTTGCTAACGTATTTAAATTGACCCTCACAGAGGAAGAAAGGAACTCACAGAATTAAGTTTCCCTTGGAAACTTTTTCCTTAAGCTGTTTTTTAGAGACAGAAAATTGACCAATAAGTTGGAATGAACTGGAATCGTTTAAATCCCTGATTTGGGCCGTGAGGCTGGACAACTGGACGCAGGCAGACTGGATGCAGGCCGACGTGGGGGCAAACTGTCAGAACTCTAAAATGAACCAAACGTTAAAGGTTCATGTCCGACAGTTCACAGAGCTGGTTTCGTGCCCCAGAGGCCCCGCTTGTACCTGGGCGCCGGGCCTCCCTAGACGGCAGCATGGTCAGCGTAGAGACGGGACCTCCGAGGGGGTCAGTGGTCAGCGCAAGTGTCTGTGATTTCATCTCGTTTCTAAATTTTGTTTCCTAGTTCTTTATGGTCCTTAAAACGGATTTTTCAATTTTATAATTTTTGCCTTTTGCAACAGAAATGTTCCCATATGCCAGTTTTCATTAAGGTGTGTGCTATTAAATATAAGTGGGGCTCCTGTGTACTCATTCCTCACATTTTTATCAACCTTTCCTCCTGGAAATGTTGTTTTGATGGTATTTGAGAAAAACATCACATTCTTAAAATATTACGGTAGCTGCGGGATGGATAAGGCATTCACTCTGCCGGGCCCCAAAAGCACGGAGGCCCCATCAGCCCTGAGCACACCCTGCTCTCCCGGGACAGCTCAGCTGTCGCAGCATTTCCAGAGGAGCCGTGTGGACTGGGGGGACATGCAGCCACTCAGGCGTGCATGTCAGACATGGGGTTCGTGAGGCTAGGCAAGGCCAGAGCGCCTGTCCGCCCCTCAGGTCCAGGTTTTCCCTCAGGTTCTCGTCCCTCCCTTGTCCCCACAAAGGGGAAGATCTCTGTGTGGAGGGGTCGGGTTTCATGATGTGGGGAGTGTCTCGGGGTCCCATCGTGTGGCTGGGGGGCTTCCCACAGCAGAGTGGCTGTGTGGTGGGGTAGACAGTACTCACCTCTGGGTCCGGGGTCTCCCAGCTCTCCGGTGGGACCACGATATCCAGGGGGCCCTCGAGCCCCAGGGTGACCAATGGCGCCTGGGGGCCCCGGGGGTCCCGGGGGGCCAGCTGGACCAGGCCGACCGGAGGATCCCGGCGCTAAAGGCTTCCTCAGGTGAGCAGCTAACTGTGCAATTTGTTCTTTGGAAAACCAAGACACAAGCATTTATTCAAAGAGGATTATCAAAAGTATTTTATGTAAAACATAAAATATCCATACTGCCTTTCAGAAGGAAGTTTTGTTTATTGATTGAAAATGGCTTTAACTGCTTTGGGGTGCGCTGTAAACGCTGCAAGATTTTCTCTGTGTGCTAAAGAGTGAATTGCAGGCCTAGAAAGGGGATTGTCATCGTTTCGGAGTTTCTAAAAATCCTGTGAATCACAGTGGCCAAAGGATGTCCACTTGGTCCATCAAAGCCAAAAGGACACAATTATTTGTCCCTTGTACCTATTCAGCAGATCCTTAGAACATCCACCATGTGCCAGGCTCTGTGGGAAACCCTGTGGGGAGGGAGGACAGACCAGAGCACCAACACGGACCCTCAGGGACCACAGGCCAGCCCGCAGCTCAGCTTGGCTGGGAAGCAGTGGAGGATGAGGCTAGCGGTGGAGCTGGGGCCGAGGCGCGTACCCCCAGGCGCCCACGGGGCTCGAGGAGCTGCCTGTGGGATGGAGAGCGCTTACCGCTGACCATGTCCCCGCACAGCTCCCGGATGTGCTGCTCGCTGGCTTCTTTCCCCTGAAATTCACCCCCAAGTTCATCAGCGTACTGGGGGGCATGCTGGCACCTCTCTGAGGCACCCGCTCACACCCTGAAAGGTAACTGACGGATGCGCATGACTGACCTCAAGAAAGGAAAGAAACACGTACCGGGACTCCAGGCTTCCCGGTGATGCCAGGCACACCCTGGACACCCTGGAAGCCCATGGGGCCAGGGGGGCCTGGGACGCCCTCCACACCGCTGGTGCCATTGGGACCCTGGATGCCTTTCGGGCCCAGCTCCCCTCGACTGCCCGACTGGAGAGAAAGAGCAGGACAAGGTGGGTCGGAGGTGAGCCACACCCAGGAGCTGCCACCCCACCCACTGCACCCTCTTGGCCAGCAATTTCCGTCTTGCCCGACTTCTGAACAGAGTGAGCATTTATGATCTGCAGGTCCAGCAGTGTCCTGCAGGCGGCCTGTTGGCCCAGAGGTGGCCCAAGAAGCCAATGGGCTCCTTTGGACGTTGTCATTGGAACACCTGCCAAGTACTCACCTCTCCTTTGGGTCCAGCAGGGCCACTGGGACCCTGCAAAAGAGAAGATGCATTCTAACTACTCCAGTATTGCTGTCATCTGGGTGGGAATTAGTTCCCAAGGAACCAATCTAACACGTCCTTAGTTGGGGATGAAATAAAAAACCATCCACGAAGCTGCTCTTTGACTATGCCAAAACATCGGCAGCCGTGCTTCCTTTTATCCTTCTGGGTACAGGTTTTCATATTGCTGTAATTGTACCCCATCTACCCTTGTTTTTAGCTTATTTCCGTCATGCGCAGTTTAGTAGCTGCGTGGCACTCTTTCTCATACATGTGGACTTCTGTTCTCACTCTTTCTTATTGTTGGAAGTGACGCCGAGCTGAATGTGTCTGTGCCTAGAGCTCCCCCGTCTCCAGCTGTGTCCTCAGCATGCAAACAGGGACACGGTCCGACCAGACAGACGGTCAGGACCGCCTCATCCGCATTGCCATCTGGCGGGGAGCCTGGACACCATGCTCTGCTCAGGCCACATCACCGACTCCCTGTCGAAGCCACAAGGGAGAGTCCGGGCTGAGGCTGTTGAGCCCACATAGCCTGACTGCTGAAGTCCCCGGGGGCGCAGTGCAAGGCCTCCCCGCTCGCGGGCACTGCTGCCCCATCTGATTGACGGGAGGTGGATTCCCAGGGTCCCATTTGTCAAGTTGTCTAGGAATTCGCCAAAATAAACACAGAACTGAGATTGTCTGGGCTGGAGACACAAGAAGTTTGCACTGGACCACAGGTTCTGCCAGAGGATGCCTGGGGCTGGGCCATTTCCATCTCACCCAGACACAAGAAAAGCTTAGCTACGGAACTAGACATCCTGCCACGTGGGAGCCAGAAAGATCTTTCTCCCTGAAACTCCGTGATTGTTGTAGTTCAGTTACCTCCAGGAGAAACGTGAATCGAACAAACTCAATCAAGGATTTTACTTTAAACTTAACCTGAGTTTTATTTAGCTCTGTGGAAGCAAGAGTTTGCTTCAGTTAAAACTCAGCTGTGGCTAATTCACACTGAAAGGCCACAGGTGGAGCGACTTTGCAGGCAGCGTCTCCCCACAAACCCAGCACCGAGCCCGCCCTCTGCCTTCAGGACCGGTCCGTGGCCTGGGCCTCTGCTGACCTGAGGCTTACCACCCCGCCTCGGAGTTTCTCATTCTTCTGCCTGGATCTGCAGACACTGACCTTCCTTCTCCATAGGTAGATGCCCCCACCGCCTTCCGAATGTGGCTAGTTCATACTCAGTTGTTAATAAAAGAAGTCACACTTACCAGTTCTCCTTTATCCCCAGGAAGACCATCAGAACCTGCAATGCCCTGAAAACAACACACCCCAAAGTTAAAAGAAGTGTTCACACCTTGAGCTGTTGTCAAACGGTGGGAAGCTGGTGCACGAGACCCAGGCCCAGGCGGGGACCAGGCTGAAGTGAGTTGTTGACGTGATGAAGCTTGTCTGCCAAGCAGAACCTCAGGTGGGTTTAGACTGTTCTAGGCCCTTGACCAATATAAAAAGGGCCTGGTGCTCCCTAGAGGTCAGGAGAAGCAGAGCCACAGCCACATAGGCCCCTCCCACCCCTGAGCCTTTCCAGAGAGCAAAGTGCTGCCCGAGAAGTGAACATCTCATCTGCTTCTGCACTCGGCCTGGAATCCGATTCTGCCCCTTTACAAGGTCCCTTTCCCAAAGGCCAGGAGGGAACATGCCCTCCACTTTGAGGGACCCAGAGGAGCTGCCCAGGCCAGAGGCAGCTCTGACCTGTTGTACCCAGGAGCCAACCGGCGACATTGGGCTGGCCACCCTGCCCTGCCCTTTGCACCCAGGAAGGCAGCTCACATGGGTCCTGGTCCCAGCTCTGGCTCCGCGGCTTGGTGCCCAGAGCTGTCGTCACTGCCCGGAGGGAGCGGGAGCCAGTGACAAAGATGGAAGGAGGGAGAGAAGTGAGAGCTGTGACAACAGCCCCAGAGCCACATCTGACTTCCTGAGGGGGCACCTGCTCACCTGGTCTCCCTTAGGACCTGTGGCTCCTCCCGGGCCCTACGGCAGAGAGAAGGCTCAGTGTTAGGGGAATCACAGGAATCCCTAAGGGGACCTGCTCCAAGGTGTGGAGCCGGGAATGGGTGTGCCGCCCACACAAGGGGCTCCCATGGAACAGCCTCCCTCCCCCCGACGCTCAGTCCCAGTGACAGACTGTGCTCCGTGTGTGTCCCCTAAGTGTCTCAGGGGTCTTCCTGTAGACCCGCGTCATCTTTTAGGGATGCCACAATGTCCCTAAAAGCGGGTACCACAGGGTACCACGATGGTCTAACAAGTCTCTTCAGAGTGTAATCCTGGTGAATTGGCTATTGTTACACGCGCGATCCTCAGATAATTTCACAAGAGTGGAACTGCTGAGTCAAAGAGCCAAAAGCTCAGGAATCATCTTCCCAGCAGACTGTGAGATTAGGGATATGTCTGGGAACTGGTAGTATTGCCCCTAAAACATTAAAATGAAAATTGTCCATTTGCTCAAGAGCAGCCTGAGAACCCGCCCAAAGGGCAGAAGGTGGACTTCCCTGTGAATCCAGCGTGTGGCAAGGGCAGGAGTAGGTGACGTGCTGGGAGACCCAGGGCTGGCCCCTCACCCCCACCATGGACGGGCCAGCACCCAGGGACCTCTCTCCACCCTCTCCGAGGCCCTGGCCAGGTTGGCGTGTCCCTGACCCTGGAATTTCCCGCCTGGAGGCTGTCCTGACATAGGCTGGTGGTTTCCACAGCCCCGTCACTGCCCGGGATGAAGGGCATCTGGGAGGTCGGCTCCTGTGCCTCCCCGTCTCCAGCGACTTCTGGAGGTGGCGGAGCCCTCACGAGGCCTCGAGCGCACCTCTGCTGAGGGCTCTGTCGCTGCCTGGTGGGCGGGCGGCCACGGAAGGCACTAGGGGTTCCCCAAGGACCTGGTGTAGCGTGGCTGGGCCGGGCAGGAGCGCAGACGCAGACCCATAGCCTGCTCCTGGTGACCTGAGGCCGTGCCCTGGTCACCAGGCAACCACCAACCAGCCTGGGGCCCTCTATGCCCCAACTCACAGGACAATGGGGACCCCACAGTGAACTCACCAGCTTGTCGTAAGACCACTAGGACAAAGTCTCAGAAAGTTAGAAGCAGTGACAGTTAAAGGTAGTTGAGGGTGATGGTTTTCATGCTTATTTACAGCACCATCACCCCGCCAAGTACGTCCTCCGCGGAGCCTAACAGATAAAGTGAGCAGAGGGCCGGGAGCCACTGCCCATTCCCTCGGCCCCAGCAGAGCCCAGGGTGTGCAACAGTGTGCAATACGCCCCCACGGGGCCTCTGACGTAGGGTCCTCTGTGTGTCCCAGGGGACTATGGACGTGGGGGTGGGGCACAGGGGTAGGACACCCCCTGCTGGGACAGCCACTTACCCGGTCACCTACGTCACCTCGGAGGCCCTGGGGGCCTGGCAGGCCTGTCTCTCCCATGCTGCCCTTCCGGCCCTACAGACAGGGACCCAGCTCGTCAGCATCCACAGGGAGCCCAGCGGGGACCTCCCCACCGCCCGGCTAGTCCACCTGGCTCACTGAGCACAAACCCTGACCCCAAACCTCACCCACCTGGAAACCTCGGACACCAGGGGCCCCAGGAGGGCCTTGTGGGCCTAGAGCCCCCTGAAAGACAGAAGGAAGCTGTGAGTCCAGCTCTGCTTCCCCCGGGGGGCTGGGCAGACACAGGAGCTGATCCCCAGCCATCCGGCCCAGTTGCTGGGGACAAAGGCAGGGGGCTGTCCTAGGGGGCAGTTGGGGGGTCGCAGAGGTCAGGTATGCCCTCGGACCCCATGCATCAGCCAGACCTGGTGCCAGGCACCAGTGCCCAGGGTCTCCCAGGCCCCACAGCTGGTGTCATCATCTCCGTCTATGATGGGGACATGAGGCTTGGGAGCTTCCACCGTACCCCCCGGGGGCCCAGGTGGGCCGTTCCCCTCAGCCGGGGAGCATGGCTCTATCCCCTCAGCACAGAGGTCTCAAGGATAGACAGCTCAGGCCAGGCCCTCGCCATCTCCCGGCTTTCATGGGTTCAGGCCATTGATGCATCCAAAACGCCACCCCAGCCCACGTGGAAACTGGGCCACACGGTGGTGGCTCCATGCCAATCCCCTTGCCCCAGACTGCATGCCCCACTCACCGCTGAGCCCCTGTGGCCAGCCTCACCGTGCTCCCCGGGCACGCCAACGTCTCCCTGCAGACAAGGAGGGAGTGGTGTCAGCAGGGTGCACACAGTCAGCGGGGGGGAGTGGGGGGCCGTGGATACTTACGGGGATGCCGGGCTCCCCCGAGGGACCGGCCTCACCCAGCTCTCCAGCTCTGCCCTGCAGGGGGAGGGAGACCCTGAGTGCCTGCCCACATCCCCTCTGTCAGGACCTGGGCGCTGGCCTCCCCTCCCCCGGGAGAAAGAAGCCACGTACCAGTTCTCCCTTCTCGCCCTTGGACCCTGCTCGTCCTGGGAGACCCTGCGGGACAGAGGTCAGGGGTCAGAGCTGCTGAGTCCATGGGCAACAGCGCACAGCCAGAGGCAGAGCACCCTCAAACAGTGGGGCGGTCTCCCCCAGCCCTGCTGACCCCGGCGGGGGGCTCCGACAGCTTCCTCGGCCTTGCTGCCGAGATCCCTGCTCAAGCCCCCACTCAGGGACCCATGGAGACACCCCCCGTCCCAGGAGGGCCCCCTGGCACAGTCCTTGGGACCTCCGCAGGAAGCCCCGTGCACTCACCGGCAGCCCATTGGGACCCTTCTCTCCTGGGGCACCGTTGCGACCCGCCTCTCCCTGCAGGAGATTGTGGGGGAGGGGTGCTAAGGCCCAGGAGGCTGAACTCCCCACAGACCCCCCTCCCCTGCAGGTGCCAGCTGAGTACCAACCTTCTTGCCATCGAGTCCCGGCACGCCATCCTGGCCATCCTTGCCTGGCATGCCCTGTGGACAGGACAGTGTGAGGCCAGGCAGGAAGCCTGGCCACCCCCCCCAGACCTGCCAACACTCCCCGCTCCCCCCCAATCCTGTCGCCCTCCAGGTCCCCCCTCTGGGAAGCTCCCTTCCCCATCCCTCCCCACCCTGCACTGGGCCTGCGCCTCCTGGGCCAGGGGACCCTGAATACCCTGGGTGCCTGTGGTCTCAAGGCTCAGTGGCCATGCGGTAACCTGTGCTGCAGGTGAGGGCGCACAGGTGCACGGAGGGGGTGCCTGTCTGAGCCCACGTGCTGCCCTCCACGTCTGCCCAGACTCATCACAGAGCCCCCAGAGAAGCTCTATTGTGGCCCGTTTAACACTTGGGGAAACTGAGGTTTGGGAGCCAGGATTTGGGCCTAGGCCTGCCTAATCCCATACTCTTGAGTAATTCCAGAACTGAGGACACAGCCAAGGGCTGGGAAGGTGGCAGGAGGGCAGATAGTCCCCCTGCATTCCCCCTCCTTTGGCCCTGCCTCTCCACCCCCAGGCCATCCTACACAGACAGGGACACCCAGGGGTCCGTCCTCTAGGGCCACGATGGGGAGGGGCCCAGAGGGGCCAGGAGGGAGTGTGGGTCCGGGCTGAGCATGGGCACATAGCAGGGACAAGGGTGCATGGGTGGGGAGGGTAGGCACCCCGGGACCCTCAGAATGCCCCGCACCTGTGCCCACCAGTCTACCCCCACCTGCCCTCACGTCTCACGTGCCCCTGGAACGCAGATGAGCTCAACCTGAGACCCTCTACCCCCACACAGTCGGGACGGCAACAGTTTTCGGGCCGTGCAAAACGGGGGGCTGTTCAAGCACTGTTGCTATTTCCAGACGCAACAGCACAGTGTGAAACGGAGTGAAGCCCACACGCCCGTGAAGCTGCCATGTGGATCCCAGGACCATGGAGGAGAATGACCCTCCAGGGTGAAGCAGTTACAGCGGATGGGAACCCCGGTGACCTCGGGGTCCGCCCCAGCACTGCACAGCAGGTACTCACCGGCTCTCCGCCTGGCCCGGCCACGCCGGAGACACCTTTGGGACCAGGTCTGCCCTAAAAGACACACAAGGACCGCAGGTGGGAGTGTGAGGGATCCTCCGCCCAGATTCTCTCTAGTTCCTGGGGGCTCGGGTGGGAGCTGTAGACGCGCCCAGTGCCCATCTTGGGATCCGTGGACGCTGCAGAATCACGCAGCCACCTCATGGACCTCTGGCCACTAGGCTCAGTCCAGGGGGACAACGAGGGTGGTTTGGAGGCGCCCACAGGCAAATGCCAGTTTGGGGATGGTCCCTTCTGTTCATTTCACGAGATGCTTAATCGTTTGTCGACTTCACTCGTGTTCATGTGCTCAGCCCGAGAGTGGCTTTCTCTGTTCATCCATTTCACAGCATGAGGCGGAGCACGACCACCCAGGGCTTCTCAACGTATGTATGTCAGTGGCCAGAATTTGCACCCAGGAATCTGGTCCTACAGCCCCTGCCCGGCTGCTCCGGAGAGGAGCTTGTCAGATGATGGGGAAATGGGGGCCGGGCTGTGGGAGAAGAGCCTGGGGCAGGAGAGTGCTGGGGGCCCCTCCAGGCCAGGCCTGGCACGTGTCCAGTGGTCACCCCCACCATCCCACGTCACCCTTGTAGGTGCCGTCCACGTGTCCTCCCCCACCCTGTAGATCAGGTTCCTCCGAGGAAGTTCTTCCACTTACGAGGTCACCCTTGGGGCCACGGAACCCCTCTGGGCCTCTCTCGCCTCTGTCACCCTGAAATGACAAGAGGAGACAAGGACAGAGTTAAGAACAGGAAGAAAGTGGGAGAGCAGGCTGAGATGTGACTGGCCGGGGTCAGCCCCAGAAGTGGTCAGAGGTGGCAGGACTGATGTTGCTGAGGGTGGCAGAGGCCAGAGGGACACTGACTACATCTCACTGTATGTCCCGAAAGAGAAAGAATGCAACTATCCCACAAAGGACAGACTCCTCTGGTAAACTCACCTCCCCAGGTGTGCCCACAGGTGCCTGCCCAGGTGTGCCACATGTGCTCCCCAGGTATGCCCATGGGTACCTGCCCAGGTGTGCCCACAGGACAGCTCCGCCCTGGGAAGGGGCAGATAGCCCAGTGGGGCTGGGGGAGGTATCTGAGTGAAGAAGAGGGAAAAGGGACACAGAGCCTGGGGCTGCCCAGGGTCACCCTCCACCCCAGACACACACGTACCACTTTCCCGGGGGCTCCTGGGATTCCGGGGGGCCCTCGGAATCCAATTGGACCCTGTGGAGGAGAGGGGGGCATCTGGGGCCTCCTGTCTGAAGCTTGGCCAGCATCCCCAAGAGGACCGAGCTCCATCTATAGGGGCCCTGCCATGAGCACCCCCACCCGAGCACCCACCAGCAGTCCCCTCCCCAATTAGCCACCCAGCGGTCCCCAAGCCCCTGTCCCCCTCCTGCCTTTGCCAAGGCCTCCCCTCCTGTCCTCCACTTTCCCTCCCCATCCCTTTGGGCCTAAGCCACAACAGCCTTCATAGACCCCAGTTTTGGGAACCATGCAAGGGAACGGAGGCCCAGAGGCAGCCTTGCCAAGGTCACACAGCCCACCTATGGCCACAGGTGAGGACCGGCACTCACAGGGTCCATCTGACGTCTGGAGTGGACCCCCAACCGCCTGGGCTGACCTGGGCTGGCCCACAGCCCCCAAGGGCCGGGCTGGGTGGGGGCTGGCAGACTTACCCGGTCCCCGGAGGGCCCAAGTGGCCCTGGTAGTCCTTGTAGCCCCCGAGGACCCTGCAGGGAGAGAGCTGAAGATGCAGGGCCCAGGCCAGCAGCCCCCAGGGACTCACACCCCTTCGGGAGCCACTGAGGGGCCCTAGTGTTTTCCCAGAAGCCCTTGGCCTCAGCTCAGGCCCTGGAGGGGGCTGGGGGCCACCACCCTGGGATCAGCAGCCTAGCGGAGGCAGGACCCCAGCCCGGTTCCCGTTGTGGATGTTGGTGGAACATCCCCTGCAGCCCTGAGCTGCCCAAGAGGGCGGCTGTCCAAGGGGCTCCCATCCTGCATCCACACCCTGTCCAGCCCCCCCACTTACCTGCAGCCCCACGGTGCCCGCGATGCCGGCGGGCCCAGGGGGGCCGGGGTCACCCTGCAACAGAGGCAGAGAAAGTGGTGGTGAGCAGGTCAGCCCTGAGCTCTCCTGGTACCTTTCCTGCCCACCGGTCCCCCCGCCCACGCCTGTGCAGTGGGGGCTGTTGCCCCACTTCACAGCTGAGCCTCCGAGACTGAGAGGGCACATGGCCTCTGTTCCAGCAAGGCTCCCAGCCCTTCCCAGACGCCTCCTTCTGACTGGCATGGGCCTCCTCTGCTGGCCACTCCCACCATACTAGAGAGCACCAGCCTCGCCCCCAGCCTGTGGGTGAGGACTGACAGAAGCCTTCCATGGGGCAGGGTGGCAGGGAACACCAGGGGACACTTTAGGCTGAAGCCAACCTCTGGTCACCAGTGGGGCCTGCCCAAGTTCAGGAAGCTTCCATGAGGCCAGCTGGGTGGGGGTCTGTCCCAGCTCTGCCCAGCCAGGCTCCACCGGGGAGGCATGCACGGTAGCTGCTCAATCAGGATGCACCCGCGATGAGGCCAGCACCTCCTCACTCACTCTGCCGGAGTCCCAGTCCCCCACAAGCACCCTTCCCTCTCTATGGCCACTGCCTAGGCCAGCAGCCCCAACACACCCACCATACTCCCATGCTCACCTTCTCCCCGTCCTTGCCGACTTCTCCTTGCTCCCCTTTGTAGCCTGTGGGCCCCTGAAAGCCAGCGGTGGATGATGAGTTACAGCCCCACCTCCCAAGAGGCATGAACCGAGGCCCCATGCCCCACCAGCCTGGGTGGGGAAACGAAGGCCTGGTTGGATGGGGGCAGGGCTGGGCTGGGGAAGGGGGTTGGGGGACTCATGCCAGCTCTCCCCTGAGCCGTCTCGCAATGCCTCCCAATCCTGGGGGCCACGCCAGCGCCCAGCAGGTCACTGGTGTCAAGGGGGGAAGGGGACGGAGCCAGGTCCCCAGGCAGGGTGGGGGACTAGCCCCCCTTTCTTCCTGCAACAACCCTGGAACCAGGGCAGGCTTTCTGGGCCCCCATGGCCCCCACCACCGGATCTCACAGCTGGGGTCCGGGCTGCCTCCCGTGGGGTCGTGAAGGTGGGCTCACGTCTGAGTCACCCCACGGCCGCTGCTCACCTTGAACCCTGGCATTCCTGGGGGCCCAGGGGGGCCTGGTGGGCAGATGGCTGGGCACTGTTGGAAAACAGAGTGGTCAGCCCCCTCCCAGACAAACAGGGCCGGACGGCAGCTCTGAGCAGTACCCTGAGGTCAGCACCCAGGGGCCCTGAGATGGGCCTTTCCGCATAGGTGAAGGGGACCTCGGGTCACACCGGGGCCTCCTGGGGAGCCCAGACAGGGCCGCATTCATGCTGGCCGCGGGGTGCGGCGAGGCACTGCCCAGAGTCAGACCTTGGCCGCCCGGCCCCTCACAGCCCGGCTCCAATTTCTCAGCCCCAGTGCAGACGTGGCGTTCAAAGCAGCCATTCAGCACGGTGGCTGCTGGCCTCACAAAGGGGCCTTCATCCCGTGCCCCGGCTCCCGGCAGTGAGCTTCAGGCCGGCTTCTCCTCTGGGTGCAAACATGCTCTAGGAAGGGATGTGTCCCTCAGGTACAGACTGGAGGTTCCCCGCCTGGGATAGCATGGGGATTCTAGATCATTCCACGGCTGATCTGGCACAGAGCCAGTACCATCAACCTCTTCCCCAGCCGCTCCTGCCAGCCCGTCATCAGGGGCCCAGCCATTATCCTCATTCCGGGAGATCCTACCCTCCCTCTGGGACACCTACTGGTCAAGCGCTCAGGGCACGGGGTGGGGGCGAAAAGAGCTGGCAGACAGCAGCAGTGGGCGAGCCAGACTGGGCCAGGTTCTTCCTTCAAGAGCACAACACCCCTCCTCTGTGAAGCCAGGTGCTGACCCAGTCCACAGCCGCACAGAGCAGAGAAACAGACCCAGGGCCGCCCCAGGCACTGTTTTTCTTTTTACACGAGTGACAAAGCTCACAGACCAAAGCAAGAGTGAGTCTCAGACTCGAGTCCAGAACCTTCCACCGTGGGGAAACATTCTGTCTGCGCCACCCAGTGCAGCCACCACTGTCATGTGCGGCTGAGAGCACTCGGAGCATGGATTTGATTTTGCTTAGTTTAGATTCACGCTGCTGCATGTGGCCCATGCAGGGGACAGTGCAGGGCTAGATGGTGGCAGAGGTGGGGACAGGAGGGCAGGGGAGGCTGTGCCTGGAGCGGGTGCGCCTGCACGGAGCCCGTCCCTAGGGAGCCCCCATCCCTGCCCTCTTGTGGGTAGGGAACAGGCCCCTCCCCAGATGGTCCTCGAGGCTGTGGATCGAGCAGAGCCCCTCCCACCAAAGCAGGCACCCCCCACCCCCTTCACAAACGGCTGCGTGTGCCCACCTGAAGGTCAGTAGCGCCTTCGGGGAGGACCCCTGGGTGACCCTGGAACAGAGATGGCTGACTTTGACACCGCCCCCTCGCCCCCGCCCTCCCTGCCACCCACCACCCCGGGACCACCAGAGGACTGGGGGCCCTTCATCCCTCAAGGGGCACATTCTAGGCCTCCTCCCCGAAGTGGACAGTGCCAGGCACTGCTGGCCCATCTGTCAGGCACGTGGTGGCCACCAGGCCTGAGCCCTAATCCCAAGTCAGCTGACCTCTGCTTCAGCCCTGGACTCGGCCCATGTCTGGGGAGTGGAGCTGGGAGGGGCCTGGAGGGCCCTGGGGACAGGGGTGTCAAGCCCACCATGCAGTCATCCATGCCCGACACTTCCTCCGGGAAGCTCTGGAGCCCCCTGCCCAGTACTTACAGGGGGTCCTGGAGGTCCTGGGGGGCCAGGGAGGCCTGGAAGTCCGGAGGGTCCCTGGGGGGAATTATGGCTTAGACGGAGCAGAACCAGCCCCCACCTGAGATGAGGTAAACCAGCTACTTCCAGAGAAAAACCTCCCTCCCTGACTGTGCCCTATGGGGACACGCCCAGCTCCACCCACCTCCCCCACCCCAGCCTTTGCTAGCATCCTCTGTGCTCCTGAGGTCTGGTCTGTCCCTGTCCCTGGATGTCAGCCTGGGCTTCTGTCAAGGCCCACCGGGAAAGGAAAGTTGCGGGGGGGTGGGGAGGAGAAAGGAGGAGTGGAGGAGAGCCCCTGGAGGATGAATCAGGAGAGTCTCTGGCGAGCCTGCTCCACACAGCGGGGGAAGGCCTGGGGCAGCCACTCACCGGGGGGCCATGGAGGCCGAGTCCACCTGGGAGGCCACTCACCCCTGCCTCTCCCTGGGGGAGGTAAGGAAGTGAAAAATGGGGATCTGTACCCAAGGAGCTCTGGGGATCCTGGGGAGTTCAGACCCCGCTCCTGGATCCCCATGCAGGGCCACCCTGCCCACTCTGAAGGGATGGGGACTGCAGGTGGGGTGTCAGGTCACTGCCCCAGAGAAGCCCCACCCCAGCCCTGGTTTGGGTCCTGGCAGCCAGGTTGGCTCTGGGCGTGGAGGGCATGCTTGGGCGGTGACCACAGGGACTGTTGGTACTTACGGGGGGTCCAGGGAGGCCTTTGCCCTGCGAAGCCAAGCAGAGAGTCAGACTTTGCTGGGGCCAGGAAGGGGTCTGCCCACCACCCCACCCCTTCCCTTGAGATGGTCAGGTGGGTCCTGAGGGAAAAGTGCCCAGTGCAGGAGACCCTCCCCCAAGGAGAGGGCACAGCCCAGGTGGCGCCTCAGGACCACAGTCCAGGGATCAGCCCCCAGGAGAGGCTCCTGGAGGACACCCCACCCTGGCTGGACTTCAAATGCCCACCAAGAGGAGACGGTACTCACCCCCAGCCCGGGTGGCCCTGGGGGTCCCAGGTTTCCCTGTGGAAGGAAGCGGGCATCAGGACTGGGCTGGGCCCAGGCACCTGCGCCTGTTTGCAAACCCGTTCTCCTCCCTCCCAAGTCCATCCTACAGCTCCTTTTGGGGGAGGGGTCCCCGGTTTACAGAAGACCCTCTGATGCCCCAGGGGTCTGGGACGACTCCTTTGCCAACAGTCCTGCTGAGAAAAGCCAGAAAAGGTCCTTTCCCAGGAGCACTGCTGGAATCAAACGTGGAAAGCAGCACCATGCGCACCGAGTGGACCTCCAGGAAGGCCCAGCACCAGGGCTGACCTGAGCCACACAGAAGTGCTCCATGTCTGCCTCCTCCAGGAAGCCCTCCAGTGAACCCAGCTCAGAGGTCACTGAGACCTTCCACCTCCCACGATAGGGAGCCCGGAACCTCAGGCAGCCCAGTCCTCCTGGTTCCTTGCATCCCAAAGACACCATGCTTGCACCCTGTGCCCCCTGCCCCCTCCATCCCACCACAGGGCAAGTCCTCCCCTCCTGCGTCCCTATCTAGCCAGGCTCCCTGCAGAAAGCCTGGAGCTAGCCCACCCTCCCCACCTCCTCCCACCCCCTCAGGACCGAAGGACCCACTGGCCATAGGCAGCCACTCTCGCCCTTGTTTCCAACTCTGAACACTCCCACCGGTGAGGTCCCAAAGGCAGGGCCGTGTCCTTGTGTCCCCCCACCTGACCTCCCTGCCCTCTGCACCCCCAGGAAGGACTGTGGGGGGGATGGCCATTTCTCGCAAGGAGGCAAGTTGGGCTCAACTTCGCACTCAGAAGCCATGAGAGAGAAATCCTTTCTGAAGAGCGTCGGTCAGGAGGTTGTTGCAGTGGACGATGGTCAGACTTAGGAGACAGGGTGGGTGGCGTGGGCCCCTCGGGTGGGCACAGAGAGGGGGCAGTGTTTCACCCAGGGAGGAGGGTACGTGGGGCTAGTCACCCCCAACCATACCGGCCTCCCCAACATTGTCTGAACGCCAGGACAACTCTGATCAGAGGTGGGCATGGGGCAGGGCACCATGGCACGTGGCACATGGGACCGTGACCACTTGCCACCCTGTGCCACCTGCCCTCTCGCTCCCTCCACCCCAACACAGGGCGAGGCCCAGCTGGTCCCAGTCCTGGCAGCTGCCCTCAGAACTGCCAGCCCCACACCTTGTGGACAGAGGATTCTCGGCCTGGCCACTCCTGGCCAGGGACCTAGCCACGAACCTAAACTGGAGCCGCTTGACAACACGATTTGGGCCCTTACCCGTTCTCCAGGGGCACCCTTGGGTCCAGGGGGTCCATCACGCCCGGTCAGACCCTGGGGAGAGAGGCAGAGGGAGAGCTTGAGGGGTCACAGGGAAGGACATGCCCCCCACAGGGGGAAGATCAAGCCAGGGCCCTTCCGTAACTAAACCAGTCCAGAGGGGCCACAAGACCCTCGGGTCTGGCACCTTCCTCTCCTGGCCCCGCCAGCTGTCCACCTGGTATGCCCAGGGGCTCTGGGGGGAGGCTGGGCAGCCAGTGGGAAGCCAGCGACCAGAGCTCCTGCTGGAGTTGGCAGCCCAGCAGGCAGGAGAGTTTAGACCCCACTCCTGTCCTCACAAAGGCCAATGGTCCTGAGGCCAGGCCTTGAGCCCCTGATGACCAGTGAGGTGGCCTGGGGCTGGGAGGGGCCTGGATAATGGGCGTTTGTCCCCAGATAAGCAAGAGCTCGCGGGACTTCCACCTCTACTGTGGCGGGCTCTGTCCTCTGCCAGCAGCCTTGGCCAGACACTAACGGGTCTGGGATGAAGGCCAAGAGACAAGGGACCCCTGCCAGGGGACATCCGGAGACTCTCTGGGGACTGGGCTTCCTGCTTGAGCAGGCCCAGCTGGAGAACAGCAATTACCTGACTCAGGCCTGGAGGAGAGTGGGGGCTCATGGGGTGAGGGGAGGGAGGGGGCTTTGGGGAGGGAGAGGGGAGGGGGCTCTGGGGAGGGCGGCACACTCACGTCCACACCCGGCAGGCCTGGCAGCCCAGCCTCTCCTGGTTTCCCTGGCTTCCCTGAAGCCCCTTTCGGTCCCTGTGGGGGGTGGGGAGGAGGGCAGAGGCATGAAGGAAGGTCAGCCTGGAGCCTTGGCCTTCACCGCAAAGAAAGGTGTTTTCCATCTGGAGCACCATCAGCAATCCAAGAAGGGCCCCTCTCCGCCAGAGGCCCAGCCCTGCCTGCGGTCCTGCAGACTCTGACCCAGCTGGGGCTCACCCGCCCACCCCTCACTGGGGCTGCCCCCTCCAGCTGACCCCCTTGCTCAGTCACATCTGTGTGATGTTCACCTGGACCCTTGGTTCACCTGGTGGCCTCAACACCCCCAGCTAAGGATGGGTGGGTCGCCCTGTGGGACCCCCAGTGAGCCCAAGGACCCTCAACTCCTCGGCCTGAACAGCTCCATGAGGGCTCACTTGTGGGACCTCTGACTGGCTGGACGTGCAGGGCCATATGAACCCCTCCCCTGGCCTGCCTGGGCATTGGACCAAAGAAAGCGTCAAAGCCAGACCCTGCCCAGAGACACTGAATCCCACGCAGTCCCCTCCCACCCCCTTCCTGGCCCAGCCCAGCATGGTGGGAAGGGGTGTCAATAACTCCTCTGTTCTAAGCCCACCCCCACCCCCGCAAACTAGAAGGGGCTGCCCCTCCCCCCACCACATCTGGGACACTCACCGCGGAGCCAGGCAGACCTGGAGGGCCAACTTCTCCCTGTAGAGGAGGAAATGCCCACATGTGACCCAGAGTCCCCTGGAAACCCTGCCCCAGGGGAGAGAGCTGGGGATGAGGCCACAGGAGATGAGATGGGAGCCCCTCACCCCTCGTCCACACCTAGGGGCACCTCCCCTCTAAGGCCAGGCGCAGAGGTAGTGTGAGGGAAGAGAGAAGCTGGACAGACAGGCTCAGAGCCTGCGGGGCCCACACAGCTTTTGGGGACCACTTTGAGGTCACAGGGACACAACCACCAGAAACGAGGGGAGCCTGTCGTGAAGCCCCTCCCCTTCACCCCCATGAAGAGCTTCAGAAAGAGGGCTGAGAGGCCTCCGGCTTCACCTGATTGGAGGTGGCAGCCCCCAGGTACATAGAGGACCAGGAAGGTACCCCAGCCTCCCCCACGCCCCCTGCCATGACCACTAGGCCTGAAATCCTTTAACCAAGGCTTCCAGGCCAAGTTTTAAGTGGAAGTGTCCCCACAAGGAACTATTCAGCTTGGCTCTGGTTAGCCTGGGAGCCCTTGGGGTGCCAGGTGCCCAGCCCCCACAGGAGGGGGGAAGGGGGAGTCTGCCCTGAGCAACAACCCCGTGAAGGGTGAGGGGAGGCTCAGGGCCATCAGGGCCGCCCAGGGCTTGGGGACTCCAAAGGAGGCTGAGGGATGGTGAGGGGGGCTGCACCAGGGAGCAACATGGGTGAGGAGAGGCCTTGGGAGGGTCCCCCCATCCATGGAGGCGGCTGGATGGGAGGACTTTCACCCCAGACGGTACCCAGGGGGCAGGCTGCAGGATTTCAGCTGCCTCCCCATATTGCATGGGCCACACTTGGACTGGGGCACCCACGGAGGATGCCATCTCTGGGGAAGAGCCAGCCTCCAAGCCCCCTCCAAGGCTGGCTCCAGCCCCCAGGAGCCCCCAGAAGACCCACCAAGAGGGACTGGCCCCACATCTTCACCCCCAGACCCCTAGAATACAGGAGCAAGGGCCCCTCCATTTCCAGTCCAAAAACCACCAAGCAGCCCCCCTATCCTCTCTGGGGATACAATCCCCATGAAGTGTGCCCCAGGTAGGGTCACTGTCGTCCCGTTCCACATCCCACAAGGGGCCTGGCTCATCGCCTGCTGTTGCCCAGCCCTGGGAGGTGGGCTGAGAGTTTCCTCCATCGGTCCTGGGGGCTCAGGGAGGTTGGGGCCAGAGCTGGAATCCCACAGAGCCCTCCCCGACCCTTCCCACCCCCCAAACTCACGTCGATGCCGTCCTTGCCCGGCTTCCCAGGTGGCCCTTGTGGGCCAGGGGGGCCCTGAGGTCCCATTTTCTGAAAACGGAGAAATGTCATTAGGCAGCTGAGCCTCCCCCCACCTCCTCTCCTGGGGGGTGAGTATCCCTGGTTGGCCCTCCAGTCAGCCCAACGGAGCGTCCCCTCTTCCTGGTCCCAAGCACTGGGGCCTGTCACAGGGCTGTGACCCTGGCCCACCTCAGAGACCCCCACGGCAATATCTATGCTGCTGCTTGTTGGGCCAGGAGGGGTTGCATCCCACCCGGCAGGGAGCCCCTGGCAACAAAGGCGACATTGTGCTCCGGGCAGCAGCCGGACCCCAGCCAGGCAGGGATGCGGCAGCCTCCTGGGCTCATCCCCAAGGTGTCCTGGCACCTGTGGGGGCTCAGCTGGGTGACTGTGACTCCGCGCTCCGGGCGGCAAGGTGGGCCACGGGGCGACAAGTCTTCACCGGCTGTCCCCAAGCGTCCACGGCGTCCCGGCCTCACTCGCTGGCCCAGGGTGGCTGGGATGGGGGGTCGTCCCCTGGCTGCACTGGTCCATGTCCAAACTCAGAGCCCCGGACCCCTACCCGGGGCCGCTGTTCTGTGCGAGCCCAGCACACCCACAGCCCTGTGCTCACCTGCTCCTCAGTCACGGTCGTGGCCAGGAGCTGCCCGAGCAGGAGCAGGGCCAGGGAGGGGGCTCCGGCCATGGCTGCACTCGCGCTCTGAGCCGCCAGCGGTGGAGTCCGGCTCCGGCTCGGGGCTCGGCGGGCGGGGCGGGCAGTGGGCCGGATGCCAGTTCCCGCCCCGCCGGCCGCACACAAGCCCCCCATTCAGCCGGGCCCACCTGGGAGGGCGGGGGCTCCCCACCCCCACCGCCTGCGCCTCCCTGCCGAGCCAGGCAGGGGAAAAAAGAAGCCCAGTGGCAGTTTTTTGGCCAGCCTCTGAGTTAAAATTATCCCAGAACTGGTGAGTTACACACATACACCTTTTAGCAGAAAAGAAAGGTGCTCTTTTCTTCCTTTGCCCCTATCCCTGGTGTGGAGAGGGAAGAATCCCACGGTGAAGGACTTCTTCGGAGAAGGGGCAGCCCTAGTCCTGGAAACGAGGTGCAGAAGTCGCATACCCCTCCCTGAGGTCCTGAGTGGGACCCAGGAAGCACTCCAGAGAGGGTGAGCACCCCTGTGCCAGGGGCAGACAGGGCCCACCACTGCCCTGGTTCCTGCCTGGGGGCCCTGCCCTGGGCAAGAGTCTAGGGCCATGCCTGCTGGGCTGGGAACACCTCCCACTCCCAGGGCCCTCAGCCCAAACTCTAAGTGTACTGAGTGGTCCACCACCTCAGCCACCACTGGCAAAGGCCGGACTCTCACCAGGCACCCCCCATCTCAAGACAGAGCAAAGTGGTGGCCCTGGCCAAGAGGAAGGGAGCATCACCATGACCTTGGGGCCTGAGCAAAACTGTGATGAACAGCGACTCCGAGGCTGGTGTGGGCAGTTCCTGTGTCCCACAAGCTAGGCCAGCTAGCTATGGGGTCACAGCTTTGGGCAAGCTGTGCTTCAACCTGGGAGGCAGGGGAACATCAGGATAAGGGGCACCATCTGGGGCCAGGTGGCCTCAATGGCCACCCTAGGGGACTCTCAAACATCCAGGTCACCTAACAGGGCCCATTGAATGCGTGGAATCCCAGTCCCACCCCAGGTGTCTGAATCTTTAGCATTCCCTGGGAAAGGCTGCTTCAGGATTACAGGTCGCTGCGTGAACTTCCTTTCCGCGGTGGGAACGCAGGACTCTGGAGACGATGTGAACTAACACAGAGGGGGCGGATGGAAAGGACCGGGATCCACAGGGAGGCAACCGGCTCACGGCTGTCACGAATCTCACTTCACCATTGGGCTGGACTGTGGGCTCCCTCAGGCCTGGCCACACCTCAGGTGGGAGGTGTGTGTGAATTCTATCTGGAAGGGCCAAGGGAAGCTAGAAAGTTCCTGCCCTCCAGTAGAGTTCGAGTCAGCCCAGGACACCCTCAGAAACAGCAGGGTGGGGCTGGGGGGGCAAGACCCTTCCTCCCCAACAGCTCTCCTCCCCGGTCTCTCTCACACGGCCCCACAGCCCATCTGCCCCATACCCAGAATATGGCCAGTGAGGGCTCCTGCCCCAGAGGAAGCCCAGTTGGCCCTCACTTCTGTCAGGGGAGCGGCCTGGTGTTTCCAATCTCACCCCAACTCCCTCCCCCTCCCCCAGCGCAAACCCACCCCCAGCCCAGCTCCGTGCAGACCCTCCCCCACTGCTGCTGGGAAATGCTCTCCCTGGAGAGCTGCCCCTGCCTCGAAGCCCAAAGAGCCCCAAAGAGCTGCAGTGACCCAGCTGGGGGAGGCCAGGGGCCGGCCGCACCCCCGTCAGAACCAGCCTCACTGGCAGAACCAAAGCACTGTCCACCTGTTTTGGGCCATCACTCTCCCTGAAGCTTGGAGGTTGGGTAGGCCAGAGTCGGCTGCTTGTCCCTAGGTCCCTCCGCTGGGCACAGACCCCCTCCCCCAGGGTTGCCCAACGGGATTTCCTTATCACTTCAGGCTTTGAGCTTCTCCATCTGAACTTGAGCCCCTAAATCTCAGCTGAGAGCCCTGACCACGGGGTCACTGGGTCCTGCTGAAGAGACTCAGTTTTGATGCCCCACACCCATCTGTTTCCCCTCAGCGATGAAAGCCCCATCTCTGAGGCAAACCGGAGGTCAGGCTCCTGGGGTCCCTCCCCTTCCAGCAGACCGGTGTGGACGGAGCAGGCAAGCCAGCTGAAAAGGACAGACCCCTCCCCAAGCCAGCACTGGTCAAAGTTAACTCGGCTTCCCCCCCCCCCAGAACGACTTCCCGTCCATCCATCACCCTTCCCAGGAAACAAGCTCCACCCCCCCCCACCCCGGGAAAGCAGCGATCTCCATCACTTCAAGGGTTCAAAGGCAAGTGTGCGGCTCTCTGCAGTCTCCTCCCTGGTTGGTGCTGACGTAGAAATGCCATGTGTCAGGAAGGGAGGGGTCCTGGCCCAGGAGGACAAAGCTGGGCAGAGAGCCAGCCATGCTCTGTGGGGAGGAGGCTATTGTGGGTGGGAGGCACACTGTGCCCACACCAGGTTGGAGGGTCAGGGGGGTCCTGGGAAGGCTGGGGGGAGTCAGGGGAGCTGTGGCTGCCAGGGCAGGAACGGAGCGGGCAGAGCCACAGAGCGTGCTGCTGAGCTTGCTCGCCGAGGGACATCGCTACATCCCAAATCACGGCAGGCGGAGGCCTGGTCTAGATCCCATGCCGCAACACTGCTCCCCCAACCTGGCCCACCCAAGGGGACTGTGCGTAAGTCCCCAGACCTACTCCAGCTGGTGACAAAAGGCAGCCAAGGGATCAACTGTCTTGTCCCAGAGGCCGTATGCTTGGGGCGTGCGGTCAGGGTGCGGGGCAGGGAGGGGGACTTTGCACCCAGAGGGAGTCCCAGGAGCAGCATCCCTCATGAACCCAGCCCCAACCCCACCCCCACCCCCACCCGCCAGGCCCACCGTCCCCACCCCAGCACTCAAAGTCAAATGAGTTTATTCAGAAAAGGCCTGGGCTCCAAACTAAGAAAATGAGCCCCACTCCCCCAAGACCCTTAAGGGCCAATTTACAAAGATGGGGGCAGGGCACAGAGGGGGAGGTAGGCGGAAGAGGTCGAGGTGGGAGGATCTGCAGTCCTTGGCCTTCCCGAAGAGGCGCCTGTCCTTCCAGTGGCTGCAGTGGCCAGTGGCCACTGCAGTGACCACAGGGAGAGGCCAGCACTGCTAGGCGCTGAGGACAGCTGGCACCGTGGCTCCCAGACAGCTGGCAGGGCAGGGCCAAGAGGCCCACTGGTTCTCTTTTCTCTTAAGGCTTTCGGGGTTCAGGAGAAGGCCCCACTTCCGTCGCCTCAGTCCTCTCATTTGCCGTGGGTCCCACAGTCACTAGGCTCCCGGGGGCATCCTGCTCCAGATCCACCTGGCTTTCTGCCTCCTCCTTGACCCCATTCTCACCCTTTCCGGGCTCAGCGTGCCCTGATGGGGCAGGGGGCGAGGTGGGGGCCGGCGTTTGGGCCTCACCACCAGCTGCCACCCCAGTGTCCTGGTCCACCTTCCTTCTCTTCCTCATCTCATCTGCTGCCTTGGCCCCAGGGGGCTGGGGGCAGGGCTGCTCCGCTTCCCCCGGGGCCTGGCTGCCCATTTCCTGGGTCCCCGCCCCGAGGCTGCCCTGACTGAGGGCACAGCCCTCCAGGTTCAGAGCGATCTTCTCCACCTCTGATGTGCCCTGGGGGTCCAGCTCCCCTGGGGCCTCCTCACGCCGGTTCACCTCCAACTTCCTCTTCTTGCTCTCCTTAGGACTTGAGGGCTCCGACCCCTCCTCCCCACAGCCCCTGGCTTCATCTCCCTGGTCCCTCTCCAGGGGCCCCGCCTCCTGGGGCTCTGCACTCGCTGGCTGGGAACCCTGGGCCACCCTGTCCCCCTCCTCTTCCCTCCCCAGTTCATAGGTCCGCCCCTGGGCGCCACCCGCAAGGAGGGGGTCCCCAGCGCTCTCCTCGCCCTCCGCCTGCCTGGGACCCACTGGCAGGGGCGCATGGGGCGGAGAGTGCGGCCTGAATCTCTTCAGCTTGTCGTGGGGCCCCCAGACAAACTTGTAGCGCGGCTTGAAGTGCTCCCAGGCGTAGTGCAGCAGCTCACGGCGCTGGCGCCGGCAGCGCACGGTGAACACGAAGTAGTCTAGCGCGCTCTGCTGCACGCCCGGCAGCTGCCGGCGCACTAGCGTCTCTTCCAGGAAGAAGCGGGCCAGCGGCGCCTGGTAGTGCTCCAGGCCCAGCTCGCCTAGCGACTTGAGGATGCGCGTGATGCGGAGGTTGTTGTGGCTGTGCCTGGGGGGCGGGGTGGGTGAACAGAGCGGGGGCGCTGGCGGGGCTGCGGGTCTGCGCACGAGGGTGGGCGGTTCCAGCCAAGGCCCGCCCTTCTCCTCCCACCCCGCTCCACCCCATCCCTCCAGGAGGCTGGTGTCCACCAGCAGACACACTTCCGTCCACATGTCCAGTCTCTGTCCCCACCTGCTCACCCCCCTGGCCTTGCCCCCGTCCCTAAGAAAATGGCCATGGGCCTGGATCATGTAGGCACCGGATTGTGATGCATCCTCTACAGGGCTGAGCGTCCCCTGGTCCCATGGAACCCCCCCCCCCAGCATGGGGGTTTCAGTCACCCACATGCACAGGGGGCTGTGCCATCAGCAGATTCACTCCCTGCACATCCTCCCCGCCCAGTGCTTCTCAATGGGGACAGGGGGCTGTGCCTGCCACCAACCAGGTTCGAGGCTCAGGGATGCTGAGAGGCGGGTCAAGTCCTGTTGGCAACCTGACCCAGGCCCACGTGGGCAGGAGACACACAGCCAAGAAGCCAAACTGCCTCTGTGACTTTCTCTAGGTTCCCACGCCCTACCAGGTGGGACCAACCCCTCCTGCGAGCAAGGAGGAGGGTGCTCAGAGCCCCGGTCACTTGTCCAAGTGCCCTCCTCCCTGGAAGTGCCCCCACACCTGCCTGAAACCTAGTGCAGCCCCATGCTCCTCAATCGGACACCCCTGCACTGCTGGGGTGGGGCACAGGGTGGGAAGCGGCAGGGGTGGGGTGGGACGCAGGGCAAGGGGCAGGAGGTGTAGCCTCACCGGTCTAGGTTCTGGAAGCGCTTCTGGTAGTTCTGAGCCCGGCACACCTTGCCTGTGTCCCGGTCCTCAAGCTGGATCCCGTAGAACCCCAGCATGAGCTCGTAGGCCTGGACAAACCGATTCCTGACCTCCTCAGAGCTTTTAAACTCCTGGAAAACACCCCCGAGCAGAGCAGACAGCTTGGTAGCCATTGCTGGCCTGGATCTCAGGCTGGCCAATGCCTCTCTGGGGCCATGATCCTTCCAGGGGCCTGGGCCCAGACATTGAGGGTAAAGTGACAGGGGGAGGAGGCTGGGATGTGCTCATGCACTCTCTCTTTGCTCTGAGCTGCTACAGGGTCTCACCAGGGCCTGAGGCATCTGCTTTAGCCCCGAGAGGAACTCCTCAGGCCACTGGGGAGAGCTCAGGGGCCTCCTGGGAGCAGGAAACACCATCTCCTCCTCGGACCTGCTTTACCTCCCACGGGCCCTCAGCTCCCCGAGCCCCTCACGACCCTACAGGGGTGTCCTGTTCCAACCCAAACAAGGGGTGACAACGGCCAAGCCCCTGCCCTGGACTCCCTGACTTGAGGCAAACCACCGCAGCAAGTCGGATTTTTCTAGACGCCTGTAAAAAGCACCAGAGGACAGAGGCGAGGACCACTTTGGAGGGAAGATAATTACACTGGGGGCTCTTCCGGCTCCTGTACTCCCTGTGGCGCAAACACCTGTAGCCAGGCATAACCCCTCCCCAGGCAGCGGTGGCCTCACCTCGACCTCCCGGCATGTGAGGGGCTTGGCGTACTGGTTCACTCCCGGCTCCCGCAGGGGAAACAGCCTTCAGGAGAAGAGACAACATGGGCCCATCAGTGCAGACACGGGCTGCCCGCACTCGGGCACTTGCTGGCTCACTGCTCAATTCTAGGAGGGGCGGCTGGACAATACGTGCTGCAGGCTCTCACGAGTCAATAAAGCCAAGTGGTGAGGGCCTGAGAGCTCCAGGGAGGTGTCATGGACAAGGGCACAGGATGGGCGCATGGGGCCTCCAGGAGTCTCGGGGTGCATGTCCAGCAGCAAGGCTGATTTGCCACCATCCACCCAGGGCGGCCCGGCTTTCCCCTTTATTCTGAGGTTCTTTCTCTTCCGCCATTAATGCTGCAGAGTTGTTCCCCGTGATGCCCCGCAACCAGGGAGGCCCCTGCATGCCGTCCTCACAGGCACGCTGTCTTTGCAGGACAACGTCACGGGTCTCCCGTCACCAGCCATGTGGGTGAGGGTCACCTCAAGCTGCTGTTAGAAACCTGCCACCGCACGTGTCAGAGGGGCTCCCGGCACAGGCGAGTCTTCCCTTAGCCGCCGGCCCCGCAGCGCCCTGCAGTGAGCCCAAGTGCGCCTTCCGGAAAGGATGCGTGTGCCCACTCAGTAAGCACCAGGACGCCTCGGGAAGAGGCCAGGGCTCTGCCTGGAGGCTGGCGGTCCCCTTCATCTGCACCCCCAGCCCCTCCCACTCACCACTGGATGTAGGAGTGATTGTTCTCCAGGAAGTCATAGTTGTCCTTCCAGGTGTGAAGAATCTCCTCAATCAGATAGCCTAGCAGCCCCACGGGAAGGGGACAGGTCATCTTGGAGCTGCTGAGAGCCCCATCCCCAGCCACCCCCTTTCTGGAGGACTCTGGGACTCGGCAGCTCCGAGCTGTGCACACCTCACATGATTTTAACCCCCCAACTTAGGCCCCCAGCCCCTTTGCAATCTGGAAACCGGACCCCATTGCTGACCGAGGGCACACCCAAGTGAGAAGACTGCGATGGGCGGGAGGGCCCAGGAGGCACCTCGGGAGAAGGACAAGTGGTCCCAACCCAGAAGGGAGGCCTCACTGTCCCCCCAAACCACAGCATGTTAGCTGGAACTCTGTCCTCAGACAGAACCTCCAGGAGAACCCCACCCCGTAGCCTGGTCTCCCGCAGGGTGGCTACCGTTTCTGCAAAGGGCCAGGTGAATGTTTGAGGCCGTGCGGCCACATGGCCTCTGCTGTGAGCACGCTGCGCTGTAGCGGGAAGGCAGCCACAGACAACGCACAAATGAACGGGCGTGGTGGGTCCCAATGAAACTTCACCTATGGACACTGACATTTGAATTTCATAATTTTCACGTCACAAAATATTACTCTATCTTAAATTTTTCCTAACCATTTAAAAGTGTAAAAACCATTCTTACTCGTTAATTCACATATGCGGCTTTCTCACTACAGCAGCAGAGCTGAAGAGCTGCGACAGAGACCCTGGGGCCTGCAGAGCCAGCGGCGTTTCCTGCATGGCCCTTCACAGCAAGTCTGCAGAACAGCTCCGGGCCACGGGTCGGGGCCTGGCCTGCCCTCAGCAGCCTTCTGGGGGCACCGTGGGGCTATCTGAAGGCCACTGGCCCAAGTGTGGCCATCCCAAAGCACGTCCCAGTGGACCGGCCAGGCAGAGGGGAGAGGGGCCCCCCTCAGGACGGAGCTGCGAGCAGCCAAGGGGGACGCACCGTTAGGCAGGAACTGGATCTCATTTCTGTAGAAGCTCAGGTTTGGCATGTCGCCGTTCCCGTCTCTTTCTTCTAAACCCTGAAAGGCCAGAAAAAGACGCCGGGTGAACATCATTGGAGACAGGCTGCCTCCAAGGGCCCCTCAGACTAGAGCATTCCTGGGGGGGACTCCCAAACCTCCACATCCTGCAGGCTGGCGAGTACCCCTCACCCCAGGAGAGGGCCAGCCTCTGCGCAGAGGACAGCAGCTGCCTCTGACCACCACCCTTCCTCCTCACCACAGCGGGCCAGCGCCGGGAGGTCCCCCTCATCTGCACCCCAAAGGCAGCCCAGGGACTGCCTGAGACTCACAGGTGCAGAGGGCAGGGGCCGAGGACAAGGAGACAGCTGCGATGGGCTCGCGGGGCCGGCCTCCTGTGGACATGCCGCCAGCCGGCGCTGTTACCGCGTTTTAAAGGCAAGGGCACCCGTTACCCCAGGATTAGGGGAAAAGCAGGAGGCCGAAGTGGGATTTGGGGCAGGACACGGACATATTGTCCAGCCGGCCTTCTCTGGGTGGAGGACGGGCGGGTCTTGTCCCTGCTGGGTTGTGGAGGTGTGAGCACACACCGGTGGCTACGTACCGGGTAGTGGTGCCGGTACCTGCGCGTGTCCTGCATGGCTCGCCAGTTTCGGGACCCCGTCATCCTGGACTGGGAAGAAAAGAGGTGGGATGAGACCCCCATGGGAGACCCTCTCCACTCCTTCAGGCGCGCCAGCAAGCAGGACCCGCCCCAGCGAGCCCCCGTCCTGGCGAATGCAGCAAGGACCTAGGCCAGTGGTCAGCAAAACTAGAGGGGGCAGGAATGGCTGCAGCCAGGCCTGCTCTTGTTTGGTCCCTGCCACTCCAGCCCGCAGGACCCCCAGGCCAACGTGCAAGTTCTTGGAGTGCAGTACCCCAAGCTCCAGCTTCCCTTCCTCCTCCTGTGTCTGCTGGCTATCCCGACTCGGGCTGCAGCCCGTTATGTCCCCCAAGGAAAGCCTGCCATCCCCAGCACTTCCTCCTTGCACAGTACTCTAAGTTGTCACCAGGCTTACGTCCCCCAAGGGCAGTGGCCTCGCCACCGACAGTCCCAGCAGGGGTCCTAAATGCCTGTCACAGAGTCCAATGAAGGAACAAATGACGGAGGCTGAGGGAGACAATCCCATCCCCACCCAACCCGTCTCACTCACTGACCAGACCCCGTGTCTCCTGGCCTTCAGCCCCGTTGGGGATGGGGGTGGGGGTGGGGAGAGGCTCCTCAGGAAGATACCAGAGGGTCCTTGCTACTTCCCTACTCCCATAGCCCCCGTCTCTGCAGACCAAGCACCCTGGGGTCCCAGGAAGGATGGGAGGTAACTGGTGACCAGAATGCTAGGTAAACGCAGCCCAACCCACCTTGTTATAGGGTGGGGGGCACAGCTGGGCTGTGCCCAGCTTGGGGTCTGACTGAGGCTGGGGCAGGAGGAGGGGCTTGGGCAGACACAGCCCCTGGCTGTGATAGGAGGTAACAGCTCATCCTGGGGAAACACCTGGGTTCCAGCATCCTGGAAGGAGCGAAGGAGCATTGGAAGGGGAATTAGGAGCCAGGCCCACTACTGCCTCCCCTGGCTCCGACTCTGTCTCCAACCCCCAAAATGCCCTCAATGGTTCAGAGCGCCAGCTGGGGTCTGGAATTGCCTCTCTGCCAGATTTCTCAACCAGGGCCGGCAGCTACGGGCCAGCGAAGGAAATAGAAACTCAGCAGAAGCTGGCCCCACCTCTCCGTCAGTTTCTCTTTCTCTTCCCTGGGGCCAGCCGGGCACCTCCTGGGGTCATCAAGAGGATGGGGCCTGACTGGACACTGGTACGCACACAGCTTACAGCAGGGTCACCCCACAGGTGCACATATGACACAGCCCAGGACAAAGCACCAAAGAGCTGCACCAGGACCCAGTGTGAGGCAGCCAGGGAGACCCACGGGGGTCGAAGTAGGACCGAGGCCGAGTGCGGGGCAGCCGGGGAGAGCCATGGGGGTTCTCAAGGGAAGTGGAGGGGAGTGGGACTTTGTGGGGGGAGAGAAGTCATAGCAGGAGAGACGGGGAAGATTGTGGGCATCTCACAGGGTGGTGAGGTGCCGGAGCACTGCTTCAGGAGGGTGGCCTGTGGAACTACAGAGAGGACAGTGTCTCTCACCTAATCTGTGCCACACCTGGCCGGCATCTGCCTCGGGGACAGAGCTAGATTCCTGCCCTATGACTTCAGGCCTGTGACCCTGACCACTGCCTGGCCTGCCTCCCCAAGGAACTCGCACTGGCCCCAAACACTGCGGATGTGCTGAGATAGCTGGCCCTCCAGGCAGGCCCAGGAGCCCCTGTGGGTCCCTCTTTCTGACCACCGCAAGAAACTCAGAGATAAACCTAAAAACCAGAGCTCTCATCTGCCACCAGGAGAACCCATCCCAGAGGCCACAGAGGCTGGAATTCAAGACTCTCTAGACACAGTGCAGAGACACCTTCATCCAAGAGCGACTGGAACACAGGGTGACAGCTCTCATCCAGGCCCTCGTGACACCTGGAACCCCAGCTGGGACAACAGTACCCACAGACAGAATGCGACACCCAGTGAGTGCCGGCAAGTAACCGCTGGCACTAATGAATAACCAGTGGCAACAAAAGTAACCAGTGGTGGGGGCCGCCCAGTGGCGCAGCGGTTTAGTCCGCGCTTGGCAGCCCGGGGTTCGCCGGTTCGGATCCCCGGCGCCCGCCCACGCACTGCTTGTCAGCCATGCTGTGGCGGCGTCCCATATAAAGTAGAGGAAGATGGGCACGGATGTTAGCCCAGGACCAGTCTTCCTCAGCAAAAAGGAGAGGATTGGCAACAGATGTTAGCTCAGGGCTGGTCTTCCCCACCAAAAAAAAAAAAAAAAGTAACCAGTGGTAACAAAGGTAACCGCTGGTAATGGCAAGTAACCAGTGGTGATGACAGGTCACCTGCCCTACAACAGTAGTGACAAAAGTAACCAGTGGTGACAAAAGTAACCGGTGGTGGCAACCACAAGTAATAATGGGCACAGCTGACCGCCCATTCAGGCCAGTCACATTAGTGTAGGCTCAAGGCCACCTCCAGGAGAGGGGAGGTAGGCCCCAGCCCGCGTGGGTGGGTACTACACCAGAGGAACAGCGGGGGTGGGGCACACTGGGGTTCACAGGGGCCTGAGTGTGGGGTCTTGGCGGGGGAGGGGGGTTGGGGGACGGTGAGCTGCTCCCTGAGCGGCACCAAGGTGGAAGTGAGCCACGAGGCCGAGAGGTGGGGTGTAACACGGAGAGGGAGTCAAGGATGTGCCCAGGGCGTCCCCTGGAGGAAGTGTCATCAGCGTATTGAGTCCTGGGGATACGGGTCTGAGGGTGGTCCTGGAGCTCCCTGCGAGGTCCAGCGGCTGGGCCAGAGCTGGGGGCACAGGTCAGGGCAGATTTCAGGGTGTCCAGGGGACCGTGAGGGGAGCACGAGGAGGACGTGGGTCAGGAAGAGGGCCACAGCTGGAGAGCAAGAGCCGGGCCCCAGCCGGGTCTCTGGGAGGTGCCTCGGCCCCGGGGCGACGGCTTTCCCCGGAGCAGGGGCCCGGCACCTGACCCCAGGGCGGGGCCTCGGCCCCCCTGCCACGGCTGCCGGGCCGGCCTCCCGGGGGCGAGGGGGGCGCGCGGAGGGGCCGCACCTGGAATGCGCGGGGCGGCGCCTTCTCGTCCTCATCCTCGTCCTCGTCCTCGTCCTCCGCGTCCCCCGGGCCGCTGGCCTCGCCATCCTCGTCGCCCCCGGCGCTCGAGCCCTCGCCGTCCTCGTCCTCGTCCTCCTCCCAGGTCGAGTCGCAGCCGGGGTCCTCCATGCTCGGGCGGAAGCGAAAGTGAAAGAAGGAGGAAGCGCGGGGGCGGGCCGGGGAAGCACCGCCCAGCGACCCGGGGCTGCTGACGCCGTCGGCACGGAGGATGCCCGCCCCTCGATGTCCCCGCGGGGACGACTGCCTGGAGGTAGTCCCCATGGAGGTGTCCCCTCCCGAAGGATGCCCCCCCAGGATGCCCTCTGGAGGATGTTCCTAGAGGACCCCTGTCCTCCTGAGAACCGCCCAGAATATCCATTCCTCCAGAACGGATACCTCCCCCCATGATACCTACCCTGGAGGATGCCCTCAGGGAGGATGTCTACCTGAAGAATGTCTCCTGGAGGTTGTCCACAGAGGATGCCTGCCCCCAGGAGAACCCCTCCCAGAGCACCTCTCCCCAGGACATCCCCTCAGAGGGTGAGGCCCCTCCCTGGAGGATGCCCAACCCCTGGAATAATGGCCTCTCAGACAATGCCCCCCAGGATGCCCTCCTGAAGGAAGCCTCCCCTGGCGGATTATCTTGCCAGAGGATGCTGACCTCCTGGAAACCGACACCCCCCCCCGAGAATATCCCTTCCCCCCAGAGAATGTCCCTCCTAGAGAGTGTCCCCCCCAGAAGAATGTCCTTGGAGGATGCCCCCCAGGAGGATACTGCCTGGAAGTTGTCCCGCCAGATGAATGTCCCCCAGAAGGTGACCCCCCAGGATGTTCCCCCAGTATCTCTCCCTTGGGGGACCCCCAGGATGGCCTCCAGGTGTCAGCTGGGGCTGTGTTCTCATCATCTGAGGAGCAGGCTGCTTCCAGGCTCTCTCAGATTGTTGGCAGAACCCATCTCCTTGGGGCAGTAGGACGGAGATCCCTGTGTCTCCTGCACAGGTGGTTCACAGCTGGGCAGTTTGCTTCTTCAAGGCCAGCAAAAGAGTCTCCCAAGTGTGCTGAGAATCCTATAGTGCACATCCTCGTGGGCCTGATCTCTGTCCCCTTTGCTGCATTATGTCAGTTACAAGACACAGGTGCCACCTGTGCTTAGCAGGAGCACCACAGGAAGGCCAGGAGGCAGAAATGACTGTGGGTCCCCGTTGGGCTGTTTGACACAGGCTGGTTCCAGTTAAGTGCCCCCGTGGGGGCCTCTCTGGGGTCTGGGAGGTGGCTGGTGGTGGCTGTCCTCTTGTCATACATTGGCCGATTTCAGACAGCTGAAGATCACCTTCAGGTGCAAATTTCCCAGCAACTGTGGGTTCCTTACTTAACCTCTGCCTTTGACACTGCCGGGCGGCCACAGGAGCTCTAGCAAAGTTGGTGACCCACCCCTCAAGGTGAAAACTGGGAGTGGCCACCCCAGGTAAAATTCTTCCTCTGTAACTACTATGCCACTTTGTTGTTTTAAAAAAATTTAGCCAAAACCCAAGTCTGGCTTTTAGATTTGGCCATGAGGATGGCTCCTGGGAGAGCTGCCTGTGGGGTAATGGGGGCGAGGTGAAGTCCAGGCCCAGCCCCCCAGGGATGCTGACCTCTCCCAGCCCTCCACCCAGCTGACAGGCCTCAGGCTGCCTGTGCCTGGGGACGGTGGCACTTCTTGAGCTGTGCAGCTGATGACAGACAAGAGCTGAAGAGAACCTTCTGATCTTGGTTGTGGGCACAGCTGAAGGCCTTTCTCGGTGCTGGTCCTGACTCCTTGCTGGCTCAGCAACCTTCATCAACTCTCTAGGCACAGTCTCACCTGGCTGGAACCTGTATACATGCTATCTCATTTTCTAAAAGGACGGTGGTGACCCCCTCAAAGGGATGGAGCTCTGGGCATTTATGCAAATTATCCTCCACTAATGGCCAGGGTGGGCCTCCTGGGGAGGGAGTGAGCCAGCAGCTGCCGCCCACTGTGGACTGCTGCCATGGGCCCAACCTTCTTGTAGCCGATTTGGAGCTGGCCTTGGACACCCTGGCTATGACATCTGGGTAGATGGGGGCCTCTGGCGGAAGCGTTGATGGGTGCTGAGAGCACTTGGGGGGGGCAGGCTCTGCCCCAGAAAACAGAGACGAGCCTGCTGTGGATGAGGATGCTGCTTCATCGTCCCCGCCCGGCTCAGAGCCCACAGCCCTCTCACCGCCCACCAGGGCCAGGACCGCAGACCACTTCCCCAAGAGAGTGGTTCTTGAGACGTCGCCCAACTCCCGCTTCACAAATCGTGGCCACACCCTCGTGCGTCCCCAGGTGCTTCCGTGTGCAGTCTGCGCAGAGCTCATCTCAGAGAGGCGTCCAGTTGGGAAGCCCAGTTTCTGCTGCGGGAACAAGCTGGAGCTCGGGGCTCTGTGCCCAGGGCGGTGTTTCTTCTCCGTCGTCCGGGGACGCCACTGTGGGCTCAGCATCCAGGTGGCTGGCTGCGAGGCTGGGCAAGGGGCTAAGAGTGGTGCCCCTGCCACAATGCCCCCCCAGGAAGTCAGACCCACAGGTACTTGCAGGGAGCACTCCTCCAGCACCAGCAGTAGGTGGTCTGCCTGGATGTGGTGCTCCTGGCTGGGGGGTCTTGCAGGAGTTAGTTTGGCTGAGGTGGGCTCAGCTTAGACCTGCTTTAACACTTTCCTCAGGCAAAAATAGTTGCAGCCCTGCTATTTGGCCAGTCTGCCCCATCCCCACTTGACCAGCCACATGGGGAACCCCACTGCACCCCGCTACTGATCAATGTGTGTTACCACTACTTGGGAGCCCACGGCCCCCCAGGATCATCCATGGGGGGTCCAGGCTGGGCCAGAGCAGGGAGAGCTGAGCCCACACCCACCTGATGCCCACCCGATTCTCACCCACCGGCCACGCAGGGAAGGTCTTTGGCAGCTGCAGCGAAGGCGCTTGGGTCCCAGGTGTCCTTGGCACAGAGAGCCTCTGCAGAGGCTTCTTGTCTTTGGGCAGCAGTGCTTCTTAACAACTGAAATCTTACTAGAGAGCCAACTACAGAACCGACCACGCTGTGTCCCTTCCTTCTGCAGCTCCATCTTCTCTCAGATCCAGTTTCCACTGGTGCCCTCTGCGTTATGTGGTTGGGCACACAAGACTCTCATGTCAGAGCGGACCCCTGGGCCAGGGGAGCTTACCTGCTGCACACGCCTGTGAATTTGACCTGGACAGACTGTGGGTTGGACCCACCTGCAGGGAAGCCGAGATCCCGTGAGCCAGTCGGGGCTGAGAGACCAGGAGGGCCATGGGCGTCCGTCCACCCAGCAGGGCTGCTCGGTCAGCCTCGCTGGAAGGTGTGACAGCATGGAAGTGGGGCCAGAACGGAACACCCAAGGCTGGGGGGCACCTGCTCATCTGCCTTGATGGACTTGCCCCGCAGGCCCCCCACTTCCCCTAGAAGTGCAGTAAAATGTACAATGATTCAAATGAGGCAGATTTATTGATTAGGCTTTTCCAGCATGTTCTGAAGTCCCTGAAGATGCTGTTTCAGATGGGGGTTTACCACTGAGCCTGGTGAAGAGCGCCCTGCCCACCGTTCTGCTCCTTCCTGGTGGCACGTGCCACCCCAGTGCTGTCTGTCCTGCCTCTCTACCAGTTCTGGGCTCTCTGAGGGCGAGGCTTCTCTCATGCAGCACAACGCCAGCAACAGGACCTGGCATAGAGTGGGCACTGAGGGACGGCTGCAAGACATGTTGGCGGTGAGGAGGCGGCCAAGGGGGCGGGCAAGTGTTCTCCCCTGAGTCGGTTCTAGAACCCACTATAATGCAGACTTCTGCTCTCTCTTCCCTTTCAGACACATGCAGAGCATGTTGCCTGTTCTGTGGCAAGGAGAGATGACAGAGAATCCCGTATGTCTGGGTATTCAGGGTGAGTGTGGTGCCTGCTGTGCTCAGACAGCAGCAGACCCCAAGGACGTCATCTCAGAATGGACAAGAAATGCTTCCCGGCCTGGCCTCGTGGGCTTCAGCGAGTTCTGACCTCCTGCTCCCGGATGGTGGGAAGGCTCCATCCGCCGGGTGGACGGCAGCTGTCTCCTCATGGTTTGTCAAGATGAAGAGCCGGGGCGCGGTGGCTGGCCAGGAGGGAGGGTGCCTCCTCGGGTCATGTGGAATGGCCGGACCCTCGACTGCAGAGAACGAGAGCTCGCAGCCTCTCACATAGCGGGGCGCAGGGGCCAGGTCGCCCAAAGAAGGCGCCAGCTCTGCCATGTGCTAACGTTGTGTATGTGAAGGGCTTGTCACACTCAACAAAGTAACCTCTCTGGGCCTGTTACTATTTTGTACACACATTGTATCAAATGAATGTTAATAAGTCATCTAATCCTAAAGCTCAGTTACAAATCTTGGAAAAATACCAACTTCCTGTTGTAGGAAAAGGGAAGTCATTTTGGTATCAAAATTACACGACCCCAGGTTGCTTTTTGTGCTTTAATGTTCCGCAGTCAAAGGGAAGTGTATTTAGTCACCCCGGGGCCACGGCCTCCACAGCCCACGGTCCGCCTTTCCCTCACTCACTTGTTTGGTCTGTTTGCAAGCTACTCGGTAATACAAAAATAACCGCTACAAATTCTCTTTATCTGGCATATAAAAACTGAGCAAAAAGTACCTCAGTAGTCATTACCTTAAAACAAAACATCTCAGAAAAAATACAACATAGGTTTAACTTCTGCAGTATTTTCTTCATAAAAAACACTAGTAAAATAAGCTTCTTAAAAATTAAATAGTGAAATATCAACCAAAGTATATACATCATTACAGTACAAATGAACGAGGCAAAATATCCAGTCCTCAGTTTCTCAGGTGGCGAGGGAGGGGGCGCAGCGTAGGCACAGGGGCCTGACTTTCTCCTGAGGTGGCAGTCGCTGTAGAGAGAGTGGCGGACGGATGGACGCGCGGGAAGGGCCGAGTCTCCCAGGAAGACCAGCGCTCCTCGGAGGACGGAGGGCGGCAGTGTTCTGCTGCCTGCCGTGCCGGGTCTCCTGCCCGCCCCCCACTCTGCCCCTGGGGCCTCAGGCCCCACCAGCGCTTTAGCAGAGGTGGAGCTGATCCACGGCCCAGGAAGCCACGTGTGGACGCCCAGAGAAGACAGAGCCCGACTCACAACTCACAGCCCTCGACACCTGAGAGAGTGGGGCCATCCTGGTCTCGCAGGTCCATCAGAGCCCAGACGGTCTGAGTGGGCAGAGCGGGGCCTCCGGCGACTGACCAGCCGCCCGCCCGGCCGCCCTCCTCCGTGCCCCGGGGAGCGTCTACGTTCGGCGCCGCTTGGCGGAGCTGGGGCTGGAGGGGTTGCTGTTGGCGGTCAGGACTTTGTCAGTAACCCGGCTGCGCTTCCGCTTGTCCGCCCCTTCTTTGGACCCCAAGTCTGAGGAGTTCTTGTCTTTATCTTTGCTGGATTTTTCTGTGGCTTTCCCCAAGCTTCCTGAAGATGAAAAAACTGGGAGACAAAATCATTTGGCTGAAAGCAGAATATCCAGAATTTTATTTCATCTTCCTGTTCAGTTAAAAAAAAATCTGTATCTACACACGTGACCCTCTGAACCAAAAGGCTTCTCCTGAGCTGGGGGTGCCCGTGCGGCCTGAAGAGCACCTGGTCCTCCTGAGGACGCGCCTACCGTGCGGGCCTCAGGTAGCACGCGCTCAGGCTGCAGGACCCTGCCACGGCCGTCCACGCGAGCCCGTCCTACAAGGCGGAATGAGGCTTGGGCCCTGCACGTCTTTGCTATTCACAGTTTGTCCTGTTCCAAGACGACAGGCACACGTTTTACTCCAGTCGGGCCCCCTGCACTGCCCACTGTCCACCTGACTGGGCACCGGTGCCTGAGGTTGCCCTGTGGTTTCTTCACGGTATTGGCCACGTGCATGACTTCCAGGCATGTCGAGGCTCCCACCTGAGCAGATGGAAGCTGCCTTCTCAACTGCTGAACCAGGTGGAGGAGCTCTGGTTACCAGTGGACTTGAAATACAGACCGGGGCATGTGGCTGCGCCCTGCAGGGAGGCCTTGCAGGGGGTGGGGTGCTGTGTCCCGGGCCTCAGGGGAGGGGTGGGGCGTGCTCCACACTTACCATCGTCAGCCCCGTTGTGGGGGTCCACATCCTCCTTCATCTCCTCTTTCATTTCCTCTTCAATGATCACTTTTCCTGTGGGGGACATGGCTGACGGTCACCAAAAGCCAACCTGCGGGTAGCTCAGGCCAGGGCTGCTCCCGACCGAGGAGGTGTGTGTGGATCTTGGCTGCTGCCAGGCCGCTTTTAAAGAAAGCTGACTGTTCTTGAACAAAGTCCTCCTCATCCCCAGAGGCTCCCCAGGCCTCCCCAATCCAGGTGGACTGAGGGACCCTCGCTCCTCCCTGAGGTCATGACATTCACCCTGACACCATGTCCCATCTTCTCTAATTCCCAAATCTGACCCCACCTGAGTCTCACCTTCTCGGACTTCTTGAATGATCTCTTCCGGAAGGACGAAGTTCCTCTCTGGATTCGGGAATGGAAGAATCTCAGACTCGTGCTGACAGCAAATACAGCGTTTTATGTTTTTTTAAGAAACAAAGAAAAAAATGTGATTTTTAGCAAATCACTAGAAACGTGTAAGAGCCAATTCAGGAACAGCCAGGGAATGCACACAGCTGTCACAGAGGTGCGGTGGGTGGGGGCCGAGGCGGTGAAGACTCTTCGTTCTTTCTGCTGGCGTGGTCTCCTGGGCTGGGCTTTTCACACAGACCCAGAGGAGGCAGAAACTACAGTGCAAGCCACCGCAGGAATCCCCTGAGACGAGGCTGGGGCAGCTGTCATGGGGCCGGGCTCCCTGCTGATGGCTCCCTCACCCCGCGAGTGGATCAGAGGGCAGTGACAGCCCTGAGGGAAGGCCACAGGGCCTCCAGTACCCATTCACGTGGCAGGAGCCAGGCTGTTGGCACGGAAAGCCACCCTCACGGAAACCAGGTAAGAAAGGCAAAGTGGGGCAAGACGCCCTGAATGCTTATGGGGTTCCACCTGTCCCGCAGGTCACACAGGCCAGGAGGGACAGGGACCCTGGAAACATGGACCCCTGGACGAAAGGAAAGCTGAGCTGGCTGGAGGGTCTCGGTTGGGAGCAGGGTTCAGGAGATAAGCCTTCCAGGCCGCAATGTGCTGACCAATATTTGGGAGCTTCAAAACCCCCTCCCACTCCTCGGCCTACAGGACATCCTGTGGGTGGGGGCCAGGGACTTAGATTTACAAGGCCCCAAGTGACTCTGGCATCAGCCCCATAGTGGTAATGAGATCTAAAAAGGTGACAGTCCCGAGGTCTTGCCCAGTCCTGAAGGAGTGGCACCCTGTAGCTCCCTGAGGGTCACAGGGGCCCCGTGATGGGAGTCACAGCTACAGGCTCCTCTGAGCCAGTGTCTGTGGCTCAGAACTGTCTCTCTGTCTCCCCTGCTGCACCAGGGGCTCCCCCAGGACAGGGCCTCTGCCGCATTCATCTCTGTCCAGCATCCAGCACCCCCCCCAGCCTAGAGTCTGGGCGCAGGGGTGCCTAGGGACCAGGTGACCCCGCAACATGACAAGCATAGGAATTCACGAGCGGGCCTGCTCTGACGCGGGAGCGAGGCCACCCCGGGAGGACCTCCTTTAGTTTAGCAGCTTGCCCTCGACGCAGCAACAGCGGCTTGAGTTTCCAGGGCGCTTGCTGCAGGCCAGGCGGTCAGTCCCAGGCCACAGCTGTCACCTGTATCCCCTTTCTATGCTGCGACAAGGAGACGCCAACGACTCGCCCCAGGCCCACAGAAAGCAAGTGGTGCTGCAGGACCTGGACGCAAGGGGCCAGGGCAAGCGCTCTCCACCTCCGTGACATGTACCCTGGTCTCGGCTGGGCGGGTGGGTGCAGCCCTGAGTGCAGAGGGAGACAGCCTTCCCTAACCTGACACCCCCCCAACCCCACTCTCCAGGTGCACTCTCTAAGCTCCTTGACCCACCAACTCCTGCTGCCGTGGGGCCTCGACGCCTGCCGTTCCTCTGCCAGGACACCCGTCTGTCTCTTCTGGCCATCCTGGTTTCCCAGGGAACCTGCTCCCCTGCCCACATGGCGAGCTGGGGGTTCCAGCAGGCCTCCCTGCCTGCCTGGTGCTCGCTGTTCCTCTTAACGTGACTCACATCTGGTCACCTTCCTGCCTGGAGCTTCTGGGCCCTCTCATAAGACTGACAGTGGCCTCAGCTCCCCAGTTACCTCCCCAGAGAGACCTTCACTGACCACCCAATCTAAAATAGTTCCGCACAAGTAACCGTCACTAGGTTTCTGTATCTTGTAAAACTACTTGGACCTATCTTGTTAATGTGATCCCCCATGGGACGTCCACGGGACACAAGGCTCTCTGAGGACAGGGGCCTGGCACAGTCCTGAGGAAGAGGCATGGAGGGGCACTCTGCTGCCAGATCTGTCTAGGGAAGGCAGGGCTCTGGACTTGGGAGGACTGGGGAGGGCAGGATCAGCTCACCAGGGCCTGCATGTCATACATGGTGCTCAGGTGGTCCCAGATGACCTTGGACGGGACTTGCCGACCGATGTTCTGGCTGAACTTGTCCCGGATACAGATCATATGGAAGTGCCGGTTCACACCTACAGGAGGAAGGGGTCAGCTTGTGAAGGAGGGGGGGCCAGCAGGTAAGAGTGGAGGAATAGGTGGGGTGCAGGGGGGAGACAGGGGGCAGAGGTCGGTGGGGTGTAGGAGATGATGGGGGTGTAGGAGAATGCAGAAATGGGGATAGGAGCAGAGAAAAGGGGGGCAGCAGGTGGGGTTGCAGGAGAGGGTAGGAGTGGGTTTAGGAGAGGGTGGGGGTGCAGGAGGGGCATGGTTGGGGGGAGGGGGTTGGGGGGTGAAGGAGGGGTAGGGTCCGCAGGGTGGGGGGGCCAGGGGTGAGGGTGCAGGAAGGATAGGGGTGGGGGGACGGGGTTCGGGAGTGAAGGAGGGGCAGGGTCCGCGGGGGGCAAGGGGTGGGGTGGCAGCAGGCCCCGCCCCACCCGCGCCCCCGGCCGTTGCCCGCCCGCCCCGCCCCCACGCGGGTCCGCGGCGCCCCGCTCACCGACGGGCTTGTGGCCCAGCATGGCGTGGAAGAGGCACACTTCTACCTCGGGGCTCCACACCACCGTCTCCTCGGCCGGGCTGGTGGCCGCCTCGCCCGGCCCCTTGTCGCCCGCTGCGCCGCCGCCGCCCACCTCGGCCTCCCCCATGGCCCGGCCGCCCAGCGACGAGCCCCCGGCGGGAGCGGGCGCGACCACGGCTCCGCGCAGGCGCACTCGCAGGACGGGCGCACTCGCCGGACGGGCGCGCTCTCGGCGGACTCGCGCTCGAGCTCGCGCGCGGGGTCGGCGCAGGCGCAGCTGAGGGCTGGCTCGCGGCGCCCCCTGGCGGCCCGGCTCCGCGGTGCAGCGACGTCAGAACGGGGATCGCGGAAACGGAGCGGATTTGGGGAGGGGGTTGGAAACCTCTAAATTAGGGTGTGGCGGTGGCTGCACAGCTCTGGCTACACCGCCCTGAACTGTGCGCTTCAAAGGGCGGAATTGCAAATTACACCTCAATAAAGCGGTTAAGAAGAAAAGAACGAGCAACTGACAATTCCGCGGGCGTGGGCTCCCAGGGCTTCCATTGCCCTGGCCGACAGGGGCCCAGCCGCCGTGACCGCGGGCCCCGGGGGTGACCGGCAGGTGGGCCCTCGCGGGTTAACCAGAGAGGCGGGGGCGGGGCCTGGGGGGGGCCTGGAGGCAGTCTGGTGACGCACTCACAGCAGCACCCAATCAAGGCCCCCGACTCCGCCCCCGCCCAGGCCCCGCCCACCGCGGTTCCAGCCCGGGTCCCGGAGCGAAGCGCTTTTCCTTTCCGCCGGTTGTATACTCTCGGTCGGGCTTTCGGGTCCCCTTCCGGCCCTGCGGCGGCCAGCTGTATGGCCCGGGCCAGGAGCTGCGCCTGCCTCGTTAGGCCGCAGTTTCCTCCTCCGGGCAGTGGGACCACACTGCGCACCCCCAGGCGTTCTGACCGGCTGCTTGCCCTGCTTGCCGTCTGCCGGGTGCCCCGGGCCTCGCCAACCCCGGACACACGCACTGGCTTCCTAGTACACAGCTGGACCCACACTGATGCGCGCTGCCCCTTGACTGGTGCCTCTGGTCAGCCTACCCCGCTGGGACGGCACCTAGAGCTGGGTGCCTGAGTCTCTGCTTCCCATCTGTGTGAAGGGGGCTGTCCCCACAAGGCCACCGGGGAGAGGTGGCCTAGAGAGGATTCCGCAATGGCCCAGGACCCCCAGCAGTCATGTGGATCTGAGACGTGGCTGGACGTTCTGATTCCAGCACCCGTGCTGCTCTCCTCTGCCCTGACCCACAAGTGGCTCTTGTCTCAGCCGGTTTGCTGCAAGGCCGGAATGAAGCACGGCCCAAAGCCACTTCACACAGGCTCCCTCACGCAGTAAGTGCTCAACAGATGGTGGCCCTCGGCATGATTAATCTCCTTACTGTTCCCTGGACACCCTGGGGTCCCTGCTCCCCGACCAAGTTGGCTCTCTGCTCATCCCCACTCTATCCCTGCCGTCCTCAGTCTGGAGAGCCTCGTCCCCAAGGAGGCCCCCACTGAGTCCCACAGGGCAGCTTTGGCCCCTTTGTGCCTCTCTCAGGGCCCTCAGCCTCTTCTGCCCTGCCTGGGGTGGCCTACACCTGTTTCCTTTCCCCACTGCCCTGGCAGCTCAGGAGGCCGGACTGTGTCTTGGTCCTCTCTGTCCTGTGTGCCAGAACCGTGGTGGGTCAGCTGCTGTGGTCCTCGGATGCCTGGTTCCTTTGTTATAGGCAGATCCTGGAGTATGTATCTGGGGATCAGACTCAATGCAGACAGACAGGTTGGATGATTTGGGCAAAAGGAAACTGCCTTCTCCATTGCCTTTCTTACTTGAACCCTCTCAGGAGCTGCCTCATTTCTATGCCCCCCCAGTGCGTGCGGAACAAACTCCACCTGTGGGTTCTGTGCTCCGAGTCAGGATGGGGCTGAACGCTGTGCTCACCTGCCAGGACTTTGCCTAATACCCAGTTTGGCTCATGTCCCTGTTTTTACACAGATGTGAGCACAGCTGGAGCCAGACTTAGGCAGGATTAAGGAATCTGGAACCAAAGAGGAGGCTGGGCTTCTGGATGGACATTCCAGATCACCACTGTGACTGTGCTGTCAGCCTCTTGGTTTTGGTGAATCGGATAACCGGCTTCAGAGAGATACCCAACGCTTGATTGTGTTGGTGATCCTGCATGGGCAACTGGGCCATCCAGGGAGTTCCTTAGGATGAGTGGTTTCCAAATAAGATGGGGAAAAATGGTTAAAAAGCGAAATGCAACTGGATAGAGAGATAGTGTGTGGGCACGTCATGTGTGTCCGCCTGGAGGATCATGGGGGTCTAGGTTGAAGGCTGCCCCTTTAGCCGATGAACAGAGAGCTACCGAAGACAAGTTCCTCTGTTATGGGCAATTTCTTCCCACCTTGATTCTGAAGGTGGGGTGGATACTATCCAGGGATGAAAACATGACTGCCTGGGAAGGAGGCGGTCACCTGGGGGTCAGTCAGCAGTGGTCTATTGAGTACCTCCTGCATGCCTGGCGTCGGGGGTAGAGAGGGACTGGACGTGGTGCCATAGTTTGGGGAGCCAACTCACACAGAGGAAGAAGGTGGGAGATCTTATCGTGAAGGAGGAGCTGAAGAGAAGAGGAGGAGCGTCGCTGAGGATGAGGGTAGCCCCGGGGTGGCAGGACTTCAGAGAGAGGCCATGGGGGTGGCGAGAGGCTGACTCTGAGCCCCATGCTCCCCATCTCAGTGCACAAAGGTCCTTGGCTCCGGGTGTGGCTCCAACACACAGAGCATCCCCACTCTGGGACCTTGAAGGACTGAGCACTCGCTGGCAGCAGCCAGCTAGGACCAAGGGGTTCCCCTGGATGTTCTGGACCATCTAGACTTCCAGGACCCTGGGGGGGGATAGGCAGCCCCCCCCAAAGATGTTGTTTCCTCTTCATCTGACACGGGGGGCTCAGGGCCAGATGTAACCTGCACAGATCAAGTACAGTAACGTGACGAGTGTCACGCCAAACTCCCTCTGCCTTGCACGTGAGTGCCAGGTGTTATTCCAGTGGCAGACCTGGTGGTTTCCCTGCCCTGCTTGTGTAAAATGATGGAGGGGCTGGATGGGTGCTCCTGTGGGGCTACGGATGGGCTGAGTGAGAAAAAGTGCCCGGGGAGGCTCGTGGAGAGGTGAAGTGACATTAGGTATGTGGTGGGGGGAGGGGGGTGGGTGTGTGCATGTGTGGGCACACGTGTGTGGTGAGAAGGAAGTCTCAGAGAAGTAAGCCCTGGGAGAGAGAAATAAGAATTGATCAATATAGAGCAAAAAAACTTTGAAAAGAAATCTATCTATTTATATCTATCTGTTTGTCCATTCGTCTGTCCATCTATCCGTTTGTCTGTCTGTCCATCCATCCATCCCTCCATCCCTCCATCCCTCCATCCCTCCATCCCTCCATCCATCCATCCATCCATCCATCCTAGAAGGTAGGACACACATAACTGTGGCACCCGGGGTGGGCAGATGGGGCAGGGGTGCAAGGAGACTTTTTCCTGTGCCTCATTTTGTACGCTGGGTTTTTTGAACCACGTGAATGAGTAACATATACAAAAAATTAAATGAAAAACTCTGATGTGCAGTGTTATTTGCAATCATTAAGAAACAATAAATCTGTCTATTTTTATGAGGTATAGTTGACATGTAACATTCTATTCCATATGTACAGCATAACGATTCAATATTTGTATATATGTTGCAAAGTTATCTATTTATTGAGAAAAGATGGCATAATCCTTGCCCGTAAAAGAAGAAGTCAGCAAAGAATGAGGCAGGCGCTAGGGTGGGACCTGGGACAGTGGGACCCCAGGTGGTCCCTCGTCCACACCGAGACCCAGGCTCAGTGGAAACCTGCTTTCTGTGCTGAGCATGAGTTCCCCGCACGGCCCCTCTCTGAGGCAGATGCGCGGAGGCTCCCAGGGTGCAGAACCTCGCCATGGTCTCACGGTCAAGGGCAGGGCCAGGAACTGACCTCCAGACCCCTGCTCCTGGGACCCACCTCCCTCGCGGCTTGTGGGCCTGACCTGCTCTGGTTCCCCTGGACCCACCCTCCAGACCCCAGGGCCACAAATGCCTCTCACCCCCTCTGCCCCTCTCTCTCCTGCCCAGATTTCAGCTCTCATGTCCAAGGTCGCCGCCCCCGCGGGCTTTCCGACCCCAGACAAGAGGGTCCTATTTGGTCCATCATGGTCCTACTGCTCATCGAGTGTTTGGGGCATCCCCATCACCTGCCTGTTATCACAAATCACTGGTGACAACTCATTCAGTGTCCACCTTCCTTGCCAGGCCATCGGTCGGCTCCAGGGGTCAGGGCTGGTCTGGTTTTGCACCACCAGCCCCACCTCCCAGGCAAGGCCTGGCACACAGCGGCTGGACAATAACCATTTGCTGATGAACCAACGGACTGACCCTGACTCTCCCTTGATCATTGTGACCGAATGAACCCCCCGACCTGTGTTGCCCAAATTTCCTTCAAGAGATACACTTGGCCTCCCAAGTACCTTGATCCCAGGAATAGGGGCCTTGGACCTTAGGTGAGAAACACCTAGGCCCTGGAAAGAGACCTCTCTCGTAGTCGACAAACACACAAGCCTTCTGGTTTATACATCAGTCTTGTATGAGTTTGGCCAGTGTGACTCATTCCCCAGACCAGCTCCAGGTTCTGACCAAGTGGGTTGCTGATGTTGTCTCTGGAAGGTGGTAACCACCACTAACCAGAGGGCACCTGTCCCGCACCTCTGAGGGGACACTTTGTTCTCGGTCACAAGAGCCAGGTCCAGTGGAAGGAGTGTTTGGAAGGCTTTGATCAAATGCACCCTGTGTGTTTACACACCCTTTGTGTCCACCTGCCCTTTGTCACCCCATCCTCCCCTCTGGCTGAGTCTCTGGGAGGGAAGTGGAATTCCACCCCAGCTGACGTGGAAGAAAGAGCTCGCCCACATCCATCTGCTTGACCACGGACCATCCTCGGGGCTCATCCAGACATCTGGACACTGAGGACAGCTAAGTTATTTATGTCTCTCGGCTGTGGTCCTCACAGGTGAGCTGCCTGGGGACCAAGTGGCCACCAGCCTGAGTGGTGGAGTTTTCCCATCTGGCACCAGGAGAGGCTTGCAGCCAGCACATCCCACCTCTAGGGGGCGACTCCCACCCACTGTTTAGACCCAAACCCGGGCTCCTCTCTCAGAAGGAACAAAGTGAAGGCGTGTCCTGTTCCCCTGGAACCTGGCCCGCCCCCAGGGTACCAGTCACGGCATTTTGAGAAGGAAGTCCAATTCTTCAGACAGGCGTATGAGGAATCGCTGTGATGGCCCGAGTTCTGTGGTCAGCTCCACTGACCCTCAGCAGCCTACATGGTACTGTTACCGTCCCCACCACATCACCTGCAGGTCTAAGCAGGGCTGGGGAGGTAGGGAGCCCAGGATGCTGGGCTCTGCTGCTGGTCACTCCTCCTGGTGGGGGGTCTGGTTTTTTGCGGGGGTTGTCAGAATGAACATATAAAAATAGACGATGCTCAGTTCAATGTGGATTTCAGATAAACAATGAATAATTGTGCATGTAAGTGCGTCCCAAACATTGCACGGGATAGACTTATAGCAACATATTCGTTGTTTGTTTAAGGTTCACATTTAGCCGGTGTCCAGTATTTTATCTGATGATCCTTCTCCTTTTGCCTGAATTACCTTCTGGTCAGCAGCTTGATTTGTCTTGAAACATGGGGCCTGCCAGGTCCATAGTGTCCCGCCTGCATCTGGCTGAAGTGAGCTGTGCAAATGAGGGACAGGGCAGTCCTGTCACTCCTGGGTGACATTAGGATCTGTAGAGGGAGTGAGCAACTTGCTATGATGGCCGAGGGGAGGGCCCAGGCCCTGGCTCTCCAGGCGCTGATTTTGTGGGTGCAAAGGACCCCCCGTAAGGGAGCACAACAATCGATTTCACCACCTCCTGCGAGGATGGGCAGATCCTCTGTGCATTGTGTCGTGAAGCGCTTCACTGTCCTGGAATCCTGTCGGTGTGTGCAGCTCGTGTCCCGGAGCTGTGGGAGGGACCAAGGAGAGAGACGCTTTCAGGTTCCACGGACCCGCTCCTGGGAACGCGGTCCTCACTGGCAGCCTTGGCCTCACCTGGGACTCATGAGAACTGCAGCTTCTCCCTGCACATGTGCATGCACGTGTGCACAGGCACGTTGCGTTGTAAGCACACGTGTTAGCACACACGGCACCCAGCTCTGCTGTCAGTCGCTAGGGTGCTCTGGTAAGCAACCCGCTGGGGGTCTTGGCGGAGGAGCGCCCAACGGCCTGGAGCGCTCTTCTCTAGGGCCTCGCCGAGGGGAGGCAGGCTGAGCTGCTTTTGTTGTCTTTTCGTGTTCCAGTCCCTCCGGGAGACGGGCCGCACTCACGTTTACTGCCTGTCGTGGACGTGTGGCCCTCCACGCCCTCGGTCAGAGCCCTTTGCCATCAGAGCCAGGCCTGTCAGCCATCAAGTGGTGGCTGTGGGAGCTGACGGCCTCACCTGTGATGATGGGGACCAAGCCGTCAGGAAATGAGATGAGGGTGTTCTGATTACTCTGAGCCAGTGGCCGCTATATCCCCTTTGTGTGTGGGGGGGGGGCGGGAAACAGGCACAGGAATGCTGGGTTACTGGTCTGCTACCAGGTGGGGGCCAGGCTTTGCACTCTGCCTGTGGGACCCCAGAGCGCCGACTCCTCAGTCCCTCGCCTTCCCTGAGAGTGGGGGTCCCACTGACAGCACTGATTTTCCCTGTCGGGACTGACCAACCCCACCTCCCGTGGCCCCCAGGGGGCCTGTGGACCAGTTTACAGGAATCTCCCTCTCCAATGAGGGGGTGGAGAGCAAGGGTCGAGTGCTGGGAGCCCCACCGCTGGCAGGTTGTGCTGCTCAGCGAGAGAGCAGCTCTGGGTCTGACAAGGCGCGCACAGCGGATGATGGGGCCTTATTCCCTGCTTCTTGGCTCGCCGTGGTCCCACCCCAGGGGCAGGGAGCAGACCCTTGATCTCCAGAGGCTGGCATTTTATTGATGTTGGCTTTGAAGACCCCTGTCCCCAAGATGACTCAGAGCCTACTCCAGCAACGCCCCTGCCCCACAGAGGCCTCCCTGCTCCCCACCCGCCCGTTCTCTTTTTTTAAGATGAAGGCTTTACACGGCCATCTGATGGCGAGTCATACATCATTTCCTGCCGTTCTTCTCATCTCCTTGGATCTCTTAGAGCCCTGGGACAATTATGACTTCAAAAACGCCGCAGGACTGTGATGCGACAGTCACAAAATGCTGCAGAGGCTGTGCCTGGGTTACTAATCCTTTTAGCTCTCAAGTCAGTTTCAAGGGGCCCAAGCAAGGGCTGAATTTATTGTAAAAAGATGGAATCTTTCCCCATTAATTCTGCTTCCAAAGGCAACTCTGCATTCTTGTGCACACACAACCAAAGGAAAGATTCTTGGTGAGCGTGGCGGATGGTTCATGTTCTCTTGGTGAAAGGGATCAGTTCTTTTAATGGGCAGGAACGGTCCTTCTGAGATAAAAGTCCTCCTGCCCAGCACTCCCCGGGCCGGGCTGCGAGCACCTTGGCTTCGGTGTGGTTTCTGTCACTCTGAGGATGGCGAGAGGCTGACTCTGAGCCCCATGCTCCCCATGGAGCTCCCCATGGAGCTCCCCATGCTCCCCTCGAAGCCCCCCCCTCCAGCCCTGTTGTTGGGTCCTGGGGCCCCTGGCTCAGCCTCACTGGAGGGCACCCATGTGGGCCTAGGCCAAGTACCCCTCGTTGGTTGATCCCTGAGGTCTGTGTGATCAAGCTGGGCCTCGGCGGCCAACACGTGCACAGCTGTGTTGGAACAGATGGCAGCATTGGCCTTTCTGGGGACAAACGCCAGTCCTGGGACTGAGGCAGGTGCTGGGCACCTCTGCGTGTTGATCCATCCGAGCCATCCCACCTGTCCAAGACCCTTCCCTTCCCCCTGCTGAGGCTTGGAACCGCACTAGGAGCCTCGGATGGTCGGTTGGGATCTGAGGAGCAAGCTCTCCCTGGCCACCTGGGTTCCGGGCACAGTGGAGGGCTGCACGCGCCTGTCCCCTTCATGGCAATGTGGCTGCCTCCTGCTTGTTGGGAGCTGGAGCAAAACATCAGGATGGTTGTGCCAAATCCCAGAAATACAGTTGGTGTCCCCTGTCCTGCCCTGTGCTGGCCTGCTCCAGCCGACTCTGAGAGCTCTGGGGTCATTCTTGAACTCCGAGCTGACGCACATGGGCCTAGGAGCCACGTGTCAATCGGGAGGACTCAGTGCATGCTGGGGAGCTAGGGAAAGGCCTGGCGTCCCCTTTGTCTGGCCTGTCCAGGTCATCAGGGAGATTCTGTTTTCTGGTGACAGAGCCCAGGAGCGAGCCTGGTTTGGCTGTTGTCTGAGGCCTTGGTGCAGCTGCACATGGCAGGCAGAGGACTCCAGGCTGGTCTCTCCCGGTCTCTTTCTCCTGTGAGGCTCCTTTGGGGTTTGAGCATCTAGGGTGGAAACTTCTGCCAATGTCTCTGGTGGGACCACAATTGTTGACGAACCCCCAAGAAGCCTCTCCTAGTTCCCTGGGGCCACACCAGCTTGTGTGTAGGTGCCCGCCCGTGGTCAGAGGGGTAGGCTCGGGGAAGAAGCCTATTCCTGGCCGGCTGCCCTCACGGAGGTTCATTACCTTCAGGGCCCCTCCCTGTCCCCAAGATTCCCAGTATGTGAGGACTGGGAGCCCTTCCCTCCTCTGTGTCAGGTGCACGCGCTGGAGGAGCTGCTTTCTCTCTGAGCAACTTCTCTGGCGAGAGATTCCAAGCACTTATCATGTTTTCCCAAGAACTCGACACATCACAGCTGACTCTGGAGGTCGTCAACAGACACATCCTCGCCCACAGCCCCACTGCGGGCTGCCGGGGCTCCTGCAGATCCTCATCCAGGAGCTTCCCCGGAGGAGGAGGAGAAGCGGAGAAGAGGAGGAGGCTGACCCCGGTCTGCGGGCTGCCCAGAACTGGGGTGTGGCCACTCCGGACAGGGAGCCACTCTCTCCTGCCTCCTCTCCTGGTACTGGGGCGGGGCACTGGGGGGCTGCTGCCCACCCCCTCTCCCCCTCCATCCCTCCTCTGTTCCCCCACCTCCCTCCCCTACCCGTGCCCCACCCCTCCCCCATCCCCCTCACCCCCTCCTCTGTCCCCTCTCCCACTCACCTCCACCCCTACCCAGGCCCCGGGGTTTCCCTCCTGCTGTACTGGTTGTGCCCTAGTCTGTGACCTCCTGGCAAACTAAAAGAAACTATAGAATTTTCCCCTTGACGACTGTTGAATGTGGGTGGTGCACATGCAGGTGCTTGTTGTACTATTCTCTCATCTTTTCTGTATGTTCGACATTTTTCATAATAAGAAATTGAAGAATATAAATACCTGTCTCTATGCTGATAAAGATTATTATAAAAACCAAGCAAGTATTCACCACGTGGTAAAAAACATCCTGCCACAAAAGTCCATGAGGAAGTGACCCTGGCCCCTGCCCCGCGGCCACCCCATTGGCAGCATTGTGACTCCTGCTTGGGGAAGCTCCATTTTCTTTTCTTTTTTTTTAAATTATTATTTTAATTGTTATTTTTTTAATTGACATCTTAATAGTTTATAACATTGTGGGGTTTTAGTTGTACATTATTGTTTGTCCGTCACCGTGTGGATGCATCCCTTCACCCATTGTGCCCACCCCCCACCCTCCTTCCCCTTGGTAACCACCAATCAGTTCTCTCTGTCCGTGTGTTAGTTTATAGTCCATATGTGAGTGAGATCATGCAGTGTCTGTCCTTCTCTCTCTGGCTTATTTCACTTAACATAACACCCTCTAGGTCCATCCATGTTGTTGCAAATGGGACAATTCTGTCTTTTCTTATGGCTGAGTAGGATTCCATTGTATGTATATACCACATCTTCTTTAACCAATCGTCAGTCGAGGGACACTTGGGTTGCTTCCACTTCTTGGCTATAGTGAATAATGCTGCAGTGAACATAGCGGTGCATAAGCCTCTTGTGATGGTTGATTTCATATCCATTGGGTAGATGCCCAAGAGTGGGATTGCTGGATCATAAGGTATTTCTATTTTTAATTTTTTGAGGAATCTCCATACTGTTTTCCATAGAGGCTGCACCAGTTTGCATTCCCACCATCAGTGAATGAGGGTTCCTGTTTCTCCACAACCTCTCCAGCATTTGTTGTTTTTTGTCTTGGTGATTATAGCCATTGTAACGGGTGTCAGGTGATATCTTAGTGTAGTTTTGATTTGCATTTCCCTGATGATTAGTGATGTTGAACATCTTTTCATGTGTCTATTGGCCATCTGTATATCTTCCTTGGAAAAATGTCTGTTCATATCCTCTGCCCATTTTTTGATTGGGTTGTTTGTTTTTTTGTTGCTCAGTTGTGTGAGTTCTTTATATATTGTGGAGATTAATCCCTTGTCAGATATACGATTTGCGAATATTTTCTCCCAGCTGGTGGGTTGTCTATTCATTTTGATCCTGGTTTCCTTTGCCTTGTAGAAGCTCTGTAGTCTGATGAAGTCCCACTTGTTTATTTTTTCTTTTGTTTCCCCTGTCCCAGTAGACATGTAATCCGAAAGGATCCCTTTATGTCCATTCTCAATTAGTGTACTGCCTATATTTTCTTCCAGGAGTTTTATAGTTTCAGGTCTCACTTTCAGGCCCTTAATCCATTTTGAACTGATTTTTGTATATGGCGATAGGAGATGGTCTACTTTCATTCTTTTGCATGTTGCTGTCCAATATTCCCAGCACCATTTATTGAAGAGACTTCCCTCTCTCCATTGTATGTTCTTTGCTCCTTTGTCGAAGATTAGCTGTCCATAGGTGTGTGGTTTTATTTCTGGGTTTTCAATTCTATTCCGTTGATCTGTGTGTCTATTTTTGTACCAGTACCATGCTGTTTTGATTACTATAGCTCTATAGTATATTTTGAAATCAGAGATTGTGATGCCTCCAGCTTTGTTCTTGTTTTTCAGGATTGCTTTAGCTATTCGGGGTCTTTTGTTGCCCCATACGAATTTCAGTATTTTTTTTGTTCTATTTCTGTGAAGAATGTCATTGGGATTCTGATTGGGATTGCATTGAATCTGTAGATTGCTTTAGGTAGAATGGACATTTTAACTATGTTTATTCTTCCAATCCATGTGCATGGAGTATTTTTCCATTTCTTTATGTCTTCCTCAATTTCTTTCAATAGTTTCTTATAGTTTTCATTGTATAGGTCTTTGACCTCCTTGGTTAAATTTATTCCCAGATATTTTATTCTTTTTGTTGCAATTGTAAATGGGATTGTCTTGTTGAGTTCTCTTTCTGTTAGTTCATCATTAGTGTATAGAAATGCAACTGATTTTTGTAAGTTGATTTTATACCCTGCCACTTTGCTGTAGTTGTTGATTATTTCTAGTAGTTTTCCAATGGAATTTTTTGGGTTTTATATGTATAAGGTCATGTCATCTGCAAATAGTGAGGGTTTCACTTCTTCATTGCCTATTTGGAGTCCTTTTATTCCTTTTTCTTGCCTAATTTCTCTGGCCAGAACTTCCAGTACTATGTTGAATAAGAGCAGTGAGAGTGGGCACCCTTGTCTTGTTCCTGTCCTCAAAGGAATGGCTTTCAGTTTTTCCCCATTGAGTAGGATGTTAGCTGTATGTTTGTCATATGTGGCCCTTATTATGTTGAGGTACTTTCCTTCTATACCCATTTTGTTGAGGGTTCTTTTATCATAAATGGATGTTGGATCTTGTCAAATGCCTTCTCTGCATCGATTGAGATGATCATGTGGTTTTTATTGTTCATTTATTAATCTGGTGTATCATGTTGATTGATTTGTGGATGTTGAACCATCCCTGTGTCCCTGGTATAAATCCCACTTGATCGTGGGGTATGATCTTTTTGATGTATTGCTATATTTTGTTTGCCAATATTTTGTTGAGGATTTTTGCATCTATGTTCCTCAGTGATATTGGCCTGTAGTTTTCCTTCTTTGTATTGTCCTTGTCTGGCTTTGTCTATGATGTTGGCCTCATAGAATGTGTTAGGAAGTATTCCATCTTCCTCTATTTTTTGGAATAGTTTGAGAAGGATAGGTGCTAAATCTTCTTTGAATGTTTGGTAAAATTCTCCAGGGAAGCCATCTGGTCCTGGGCTTTTATTTTTGGGGAGGTTTTTGATTACTGTTTCAATCTCTTTACTTGTGATTGGTCTATTCAGATTCTCTATTTCTTCTTGATTCAGTGTTGGGAGGTTGTACGCGTCCAAGAATTTGTCCATTTCCTTTAGGTTGTCCAATTTGTTGGCGTAAAGTTTTTCATAGTATTCCCTAATAATCCCTTGTATTTCTGTTGTAATTTCTCCTCTTTCATTTCTAATTTTATTTATTTGTGTCTTCTCCCTTTTTTTCTTAGTGAGTCTGGCTAAGGGTTTGTCAATTTTATTTATCTTCTGAAAGAACCAGCTCTTTGTTTCATTGATCCTTTCCACTGTTTTTTTGGTTTCAATTTCATTTATTTCTGCTCTGATTTTTATTATTTCCCTCCTTCTGCTGATTTGGGGCTTTGTCTGTTCTTCTTTTTCTAATTCTGTTAGGTGCAGTTTAAGGTTATTTATTTGGGGTTTTTCTTGTTTGTTAAGGTGGGCTTGTATTGCTATGAATTTCCCTCTCAGGACGGCTTTTGCTGCATCCCATATGAGTTGGTATGGTGTATTTTCTTTTTCATTTGTCTCCAGATAGCTTTTGATTTCTCCTTTAATTTCATCAATGATCCATTGGTTGTTCAGTAGCATGTTGTTTAGTCTCCACATCTTTGTCCCTTTCCCAGTTTTTTTCTTGCAGTTGTTTTCTAGTTTCACAGCATTATGATCAGAAAAGATGCTTGTAATGATTTCAGTCTTCTTAAATTTGTAGAGGTTTGCCTTGTTTTCTAATATATGGTCTATCCTTGAGAATGTTCCATGTGCACTTGAGAAGAATGTGTACTCTGCTGTTTTTGGGGTGGAGTGCTCTGTATATATCTATTAAGTCCATCACATCTAGTTTTTCATTTAAGTCCATTATTTCCTTATTGACTTTTTGTCTGGATGATCTATCTATTGATGTAAGGGGGGTGTTAAGGTCCCCTACTATTACTGTGTTATTGTTAATATCTCCTTTTGGGTTGTTTTTTTTTTTTTTTGTGAGGAAGACCAGCCCTGAGCTAACATCCGTTGCTAATCTTCCTCTTTTTGCTGAGGAAGACTGGCCCTGGGCTAACATCCATGCCCATCCTCCTCTACTTTATATGGGATGCCACCACAGCATGGCTGACAAGCAGCGTGTCAGCGGGCACCTGGGATCCGAACTGGCGAACCCCGGGCTGCCAAGCGCGAACTAAACCACTGTGCCACTGGGCCGGCCCCCTCCTTTTGGGTTTTTTAGCAGTTGTTTTATGTACTTTTGTGCTCCTGTGTTGGGTGCATAGATATTTATAATTGTTATGTCTTCTTGGTGAAGTGTCCCTTTTATCATTATATATTGCCCTTCTTTGTCTCTCATTACCTTTTTTATCTTGAAGTCTACTTTGTCTAAATATGGCAACTCCTGCTTTCTTTTGTTTGCCATTAGCTTGGAGTATCATTTTCCAAACTTTTATTTTGAGTCTATGTTTGTCTTTAGAGCTGAGATCTGTTTCCTGGAGGCAGCAAATTGTTGGATCTTGGTTTTTAATCCATCCTGCCACTCTGTGTCTTTTTTTTTTTTTTTGTGAGGAAGACCAGCCCTCAGCTAACATCCATTGCTAATCTTCCTCTTTTTGCTAAGGAAGACTGGCCCTGGGCTAACATCCGTGCTCATCTTCCCCTACTTTATATGGGACGCCACCACATCATGGCTGACAAGCAGTGCATCCAGCGGGCGTCCAGGATCCGAACTCGCAAACCCCGGGCTGCCAAGCATGAACTAAACCACTGCGCCACCGGGCCGGCCCCCACTCTTTGTCTTTTGATTAGAGAATTCAATCCATTTACATTTAGAGTGATTATTGATATATGAGGGTTTAACGTTGCTATTTTAACGTTGCTATCATTTTCTGGTTCTTTTGCATTTCCTTCGTTTCTTGTCACATGTGTTTCGGACTGCCAATTCAGTTTGGTAGTTCTGCATGATGATTCTCTTAGTTTTCTCTTTCTTTGTCATGTGTGGTTTTCTTCTGGTTATTTGCTTAGTGGTTACCGTGAGGTTTATATAAAAGATCTCCTGGATAAGATAGTACATTTTCAGATGCCTCCTGTGGGGAAGCTCCGTTTTCTATCCGTAATCCCCTCATTAAAGGAAAACAAACAGGAGTCCACTGTACATGCTGCTCGCTCGTCATTATTTTATTGTGGCAGTACATCATGGAGATTATTCCGTTTCAGCCTGTATTTGCTGAGTAATTTGCCAAGCACTGATGCCGTGCCAGGCACCACCCTCCCCCAGAAAGGTGAGAAGGTGCAGTGGGTCCAAGCGCATGGACGTCTGAGTGATGAACGCCCCCAGACGTGCTGCCCCTCTGCCTTGGGCTTCCCCTGTGCGCCATGTGGACCGTGAACGCCAGGCTTCACTGCTGCCTGGGGGGCCTGGGTGGTGAGCACCCAGCTCCCCCGCCCCTTGGGGGGACCTTTGCTGCATTTCCCCACTGTCCCCCAGAGCTCCCTGGCAGAGCTGAGCCCCCACAGCCCACAGGCGTCCATCGCTCATTGACGCTCACCTGGTCCGTGGGCTCACCTCCCAGACATCTGGCACCCAGCTCCTCATCTGCCTCAGGTCCTCTCCCGGGACTCTGAGGAGGAGAGCTGGCCACCGCGGGACAGCGCAGGCCAAGGCTCGGACAGGAGCAGGTGCGGCACGTTTGAGAAACAGTGATTGGCCTATGTGCCCAGGGTAGAGTGGACAGAGGGATGGTAGCAGGAGGGGTGAGCCCAGAGCTATTTGGGGACAGGAGCAGGGGGGCCCTGTGGCTGCCACCCAGACTTGGGCTTCTGTCCAGAGTGAGATGGGAGCAGAGCAGGTCGGGACCAAGGTGGGGACCTGGAGGGGGCCGGTGGGAGCCCAGTGCCAAGCACTCGGAAGCTGTGGTTGCCTGGGGTCAGGGCACAGGATTCAAGGAATGGGACCAGCAGCACAGCATCGACATTTGCGTTCCCAGGAATGACTGTAGGTATGAGGAAGACACACCTCTCATCTGAGGCTGTGCCCCTCCCTTGCCCTGTTGTGGTTCCCAGGGGCACACTCTCCCTACACCAGGGTGGCCACAGGAGGGAGGTCTCTCCTATGTGAAGCCCTGAGTGAGGGGGGAACCATCTAGAAGCAGCAGGCAGAGGAGGGCGGTGGAGAGGTTTGGGTCTCCAGCTTCTAGGCTGGGCCCACTGGGGGCTCCCTGTTATGGGGGACTGCACAGGTTGAGGCTCAGCCCGAGGCTGATTTTCCACCTTGACATTCTGTGTCCACAGTCACTGTCCCACCCCCACCTGAAGCAGCTGGTGGAAAGTTCTAATTGTGATGTGTGTGCTCAAGCACCAGATCCCTTCCAGTCCTCTCTGCAGGCGCAGGTGTGCTAGCCATTTCCAATACACAGCCGCCAAACCCATCAGAATCTTCTTTTCCGCATGGAAATTTCCTTGGCAAAGTTCAATAGGCACTGACCTTGTTTTTAGTTGCTGTTGTGGCTCTACAGGCAAGGAGTTCCCTCATGTTACCTCTCTGCAGACAGAGGGACAAAACAATCAACGAGAAGAACACGGGCTTCCTCCTGTAGTGGACTGCACGTCTCCTTCCTCCACCTCTATATATCCATCTATCCATCTCCTTTCACCCATCCATCAACCCATCATCCATCCATCCATCCATCTATCCATCCACCCACACATCAACCCATACACCCACCCATCCACCACCCATCCATCCAGTCATCCATCCACCAGCATCCATCCATCCATCCATCCACCTATCCATCTATCTATTCATCCATCTGCCTATACATCCACCCACCCATCACCCATCCATCTATCCATCCATCCACCCACCCATCCACCCATCATCCATCTATCCAACCATCCATACATCTATCCATCTGCCCACACATCCACCCACACACCCACCCACCCATCACTCCTCCATCCGTCCACCCATCACCCATCCATCCCACAGACATCTGCTGGGCACCCACCATCTATATGCCAGGCACTGAGGGGCAAACCCAACACAGTTCCTCATGTTTGAGAGGAGGGAGGCAGGAAGTAAGAGAACAAGTCAATGCATCAATAGTGGAGAAAAGCAGAACAGGGCCAAGGGGGCGAGGTTTGCTCCCGTGGGGTCTGTCTTCAGCCTGTTGCAGTGCTCGCCTGTCTGCACACCTGAGAGCTGTTTCCCTCCCTCGGAATGCGCCGTCCAGGTTGACCCAGTCGGCCCCCATCATTGCAGCGTCACAGCAAGTGGTGCCGATATTCCTCCGTGTGCCGTGGTTTCCTCAAACACTCCGACTCCCGGCCATTGAAAACTCTGTTTCCCATAAGAATTGACACTTGAAGTCCCTGCACAGCCTTCTCTTTCCTTCCTCCACCTGCTTGTGAGTTGGGAATGGCCACCTCTGTGGGGTCTGGGGCTCCAGCGGTGGCCAAATCAAGCAGGAAAGCCCACCTCACGGCATGGAGGACACAGGCCAGGCCAGGACGTTGGACCAAACTGATTCCTCTGTGCTTTGACACATCCTGCTCATTCCAGGACTCAGAGTCCCGGCATCCCCGCCAGGGGGGTCTCCACATGCTGAGAGCATTTCCTGCAAAGCAAACCCTTTCTCCTAGGCTTGAGTAAGAAATGGACTCAGAACATTCAGCCCATCCAAGCACAACCCTTCTGATGACCCCAGGGCTGAGTCTGTGTCACAGCCAGACCCTGGGGATCATGAAATTCCCTTCCGGAAAGCCAAAGGCTCAGCAGGAGTGGCCACCGGAGTAGGTGAACAACAGAGGCCAGCAGCCTCAGCACGAAGCAGTGGAAGGAAGGAGCTGGCGAGGCGAGGGTCCCAGCCAGGGGCCTAGCAGGGCCGGGGTGCATGTCCCTGTGTCCTGCCTCTTCTGTCCACTCACTGCTGATCGTGCTGTCCCAGGCCAGTCCTGCCCTGCAGCCATCTTTCTCAAGAGCAGCGCTCAGAACACCATGGAGAGCGGAGCCTCGCTGGTTCCGGAGCTCAGAGCTGTGTACTCCACGCGGACGGAGCCAGGTCCCCTGTCTTGCCTTACCCATGCCCTCAACTTGGATCCAGGACACAGTCTGCTCAGAAGGAGGCACGTGATAGCCGCAGAACTCCCAGAATCAGACGGCACCTGCAGGGAGGGCCCTGGTGCCTTCCTGGGGCTGCCTGAGCCAGCTCCTCCCGGCCCGTGGGTGGTGACCACGTGTAGATGCGGCCTCTGCACTGTGCCCAGATCTGGACTCAGGGCTACACGTGCACACAGACGAACACAAACATTCAAGGAAAGTAGCACGAAGCTTTCTTAACAGCAAAAGACTGAAAATACCTTAGGTTTGCATCACTCAGACCCTAGTTAATGCAGCAGAGCCACGCAGTGGGACAGTCAGTTCCCTACTGCCGCCACAGCCAGTGACCACACACATAGCAGCACCAAACAGCATCATCTACTGTCTCGGATTCTGTAGACGATATGGTCAGAGGGCCGGGCGGGCTCAGCTGGGTGCTTTGCTCAGGGTCCCACGTGCTGAAATCGAGGTGTCGCTGGCCGGGCTCCTGTTGGGAGGCGCTGGGAAGAAGCCGCTGTCCACTCAGCCAGGCTGTGCTTGGGATCCAGCTCCTCGTGGCTGTGGGAGTGAGCCCCCTTTCCTTGCTGGCCGTGACCCGAGGTTGTTCCCAGCTTCTCTGGCGCAGGGCCCCTTCCTCCATCTTCAAAGCCAGCAAAGGTGGGCTGAGTCCTTCTCACACTTGGAGTCTCTCCGACTTCCCCTCCCGCCTCTGGAGAGGCCCAAGGAGGCTCTCTGTTTGTAAGCGTTCACATGACTGCGCTGGGCCCACCTGGTGACCCAGGGTCCTCTCTCGGCCTTGACGTTTGCGACCGTGATCACGTCTGCAAGGTCCCTCTGCCTGTCTGTCGCGTCACAGCAACATGCTCACAGGCTCCGGGGACTGGGGCGTGGACGTTCTGCCTGCCGCAGACACCGAGCCCCCACCCCTGAGAACGAGGCAGATCCGTGAATCTGATGTGAAGCATCCGGAGCTGCAGGTGGACGCGAGGGCTCGGTGCTCACGGAAGCGTTCCCCCATGTCCCTGTGTGCGTGGCTTATCCTTCCTCGAGGACAGACGCGCCCTCCGGGGGGCTGCCTCTGGGGAGGACCTGAGGGGCAGCGGGGAGAGGGACGCTGACATTTCTCAGCACCTCTTTTGTGCTGTGCCATGTACCTTTTTGAAAATTATATGTATATTTGAAAATGATATATTTTAAAACAAAAAATGGAAAGACAAGATTTAGAATCAAGTCCAGTCAGGGCTCACATGGAGGCTTGCGGATTGGGAAGCTATTTTGGGTTCCCCGGCAAGTAATTAATGGAAAGCCATTGAAAGTCACCGCAGGCACTTGCCTTTAAAGAACGCCGAGCTCAGCCCAGTGTTCGTGGGCAGCCAGCAGCAAGCCTATCGTAACTACTCCTTGAATTATGGGTGGGGTTGGCTCTCTGGGGGTGGGACAGCTGCTATGCACATGCTCCTCTACCTGGGGAGGTGGCAGGCATCTGGCGAGCTGTGCCTGGGTGCATCCTTAGGGCAGGTGGGTGCTGGGGCTGGTTCGCCTTTTGTTTTCAGGAGTGTCCGTATCTTGGGGTCCGGCACATTCTCTCCTCTCAGTGGCACGTGGGCTCCTCTCTGAAAAGGTGCCAAGTCTATGGGCATGTGAGAAAGTCAGGAATAAACTATTTAGCAGCTTCAAACTGGGAAACAACCAGGTAATGTGAAAAGGGACATAGCGCCAGGCATGCAGTGGCACCCCAAGTCACACAGAGGTGGGGTGCCAGGAAAATAGAACTGAAAATCTGCCAACTGTGCAAAGCTTCCACAAAGGTAGAGGAGAAAGAAAACGGTTTTATTATCTAATGAGCATTCACAAGAGTGTGACGTGCACTGCGGGCATCCTCTAAGAGGTGGCAGAGACAGAAGGACATGCACCCTTTTCTGGAGCCACACGATGCAGCCCGTTGCACACATGTTCTCTAGGTAAACAACAGCTAGCTCTCAAGTGGGAGGGCTTGACAGCACCATTTGTCACACGTAATTCATCCTAAATCCGCCTGCTAATTGGGGTGACCATCTGTGTTAGCTAATGGGCTTTATCCGAAGGAAAAGTAAACTCGTATCTTTATGGGAGGAGGCGGTTTGGGCGAGGTCCCTGCGGAAGTCAGGCTCCCGCCCTCCCGCAGGGGCCAGGAGACGGGCGCCCAGGGAGCGGGCTCCTGGCCTTGAGGAAGACAGGCCTGGGCTGAAAGCTGGCAACAGGCTTATTCATCTTTTAAAAAGATTTATAGCCCTCTCAAAGGAACGTACAATCACACGCTTTCTAAAGTAAACGCCGAAAGAAAAGAGGAGGGGAGTCTCCTTCCCTTTCTGCACCAGGGAAAATGAAATCTTTTCTTTTTCTTCAATGTCTATTTCCCCATGCAGGGGCCCACCTCACCAAGCTCCCACTGAGCCCATGGGGCAGGACAGGTGGGGGGGCCCCAGAGACTGTCGTCAGAGTGGGGGGTGGTGTGGGTGTGCGGGACCTGGAGGGGGGTGCCCAGCCTGCTTCAGATCTGGGGTCACCTCAGGTAGGCCGGGGTCCACACCCGGGGACAGGAGGGGCTCTTCTCTGTGCTGCGGACAGGGAGCTCGGTGCTGTGTCTCTGAGGCCTCACTGCAAGTGTCACTTTTAATGCAGATGAATGACAGGGCGGCTCCCAGGAGCCTGACTGCCGGGAGAAGGAACTGGGTGATTAAGGGTGATGTGGGCCCAAGAGGAATGATTGATGTGGACAGAGCCAGCAGTGAAGGCTGCTGTGTAGACCTGGCTCTCTGTGGGATGCCCGGGTCCCATCCGCAGGGTTGGGCTGACTCTGGGATGGAAGTGGGTCTCCAGGGGCCTGTCATGCCACCCCCTACCCACATGTCCCCAAGGAACTCCGATAAGAGTCACAGCCACGTAGTCCTGCCAGGCCTTGCGGTCCAGCCCCAACCAACTGTCCTCCCACTGCCCTCGGCTCTCCCACTCAGCCAGCCACATGGGTATCACCTCCCAGCCACTCTCTCTGTCCCTGATTGCCCACCCCACGACTGCCTCATCTCCTTGTCTGTTTCCCCGATTTCCATCTGTCCCCCCACGGGAGCCCCAGGGCCCCATCTGCTCACCATGGGTCCCTGCACAGCCCAGGTCTGGCACCCATGAGGGGCTCAGATAAATCTGTCCATGGGAATCTCCACTCACTCAGTGGGCCCTGGGGGAGCGCTGCTGAGGCTGCCGCCCACCAGCTGCCTCCTCTGAGCAGCCTCCCTGGATTAGAGTCACCAGCTGGAGGGGCTCCACTTCCTTGCTGAGCTGGAGTCTCTGTCCCCGGTGGGTGGCCCCATCTGGGCAGACGGGTATGGGCAGGAGGGTACAGGAGATGCCAGGAGGCTGTGGGGGGAATTGGATGCTTTCCTGGGCGCCCCCTTCTTGCTCCCAATAAGGCACCAACGGTGACACACATTTTGAAATGGGATTTTGGTGTCTCCGTCAGGCCCCTTGAATGACTTCAGGTGGGAGAGGTTGTGCGTGTGCCCATTAGCTGTCCAAGCAAAAGTGTATTTGGAGGAATAAGGGACAGTAAGGTGACCCCTGGCCTGGGGGGTGGGGGGCTGATGAGGGGTGGAGCAGCTGCCCAGGGGTGTTCGTGGACCTGCAGCCAGAGGTGGGCAGGTGAGGGGGACCCTGGTGGAAAGAGCACTGGACTGCAGTTGGGACACTCGGAGTGTCCTCTGCTTTGCGGCTGACCCCCAGTGACGCAGGCTGGGCGTTCCCACCAAGACTCAGTTTCCTCATCAGTAAAAGGAACCATCCCCTCCCTGAGGCCCAGGGTGGGGGTGGGGGGCAAGTGACTATTTCAAGGTCACAAAGCTGGTGAGAGGGCAGCAGGGGTGTGTGTGTCCCTTCCCTGCTGTCCCTGCCCCTCCTCACTGTCCCCTCCCTGCTGGCCCCGTCGGCCTCACCTGAGCTGCATCCAGCGATGGCTCCACAAAGAAAAGGGGGAGAAGGATAAAGACCCAGCCCCCTCCTAGCCCCCAAGACACCCCTGAAGTGTTGTCCCCGCCCCCCGCCCCCCAGGGTCAGCTGAGGCCTGTTGAGACATGGTATGTCATCTGCTTGGACATCCGGGGACAGGGACTTTGAGACTGCACAGGACAGGCCACTCTGCTTTTTGAAACATGTGAATGTCAGAAATTTATTTTAACTTTGTGTCTAAAAAAATGGCTTTGCAAGTGCACACAAAGGAAGGAGAAAGCGCCATGGGTGCTGACACGGCCGCAGCTGTGTGTGTGTGTGCGTGTGTGTGCACGCATGTGTGTGTGTGTGTTTCTGCACGCTCAAGGGCTCTGTCCCGGGGTTGGTGCGTTGGTGCAGCAGCAGCCACGTGCTCGCCCATCTGCCAGCAGGGATTCTTTCCGGGTGGGGCTAAGTGGAGCCTTCACTCTGTACTATATACAATTTCATGTTATTTAAATTTTTCACAAAAGAATGAATCGCTTTTATAGTAAAAGAAAAGGGGTTTGCATCTTGAAAGTTAACGTGCACACAGCAAGCTCGACAGGCTGGGAGGACCAGCTGGGGGACCAGATGCAGGCTCCCCCTCTGCAGACCGGCAAACACCTCGGGCCCCATCCCTGTTATGCTCCCTGGTTCTAATTCTTCTCCCAACCACGAGGCTGAGCTCATGTCCCTTGAAGAGTAGAGAGGCAGGCAAGTAGATGCGTGGACAGTGGCCATGTGGAAGGGGTGGCACCTTTTGAGAAGCTCACTGTCAAGCAAAGCAGTGAATGACAGAAGATGCCACCAGAGTTGTCTGTCCATCTGGGAACCCCAGTGCAGGTGCCGGGAGGCGGCTGGCTGGACGCGGGTTCCCGTGGCAGGCTCAGGCATCCTTGCTGTTGCTGCCCCTCGGGGAGGCACCTCCCTGGAAGCTTCCCTGCAGCTTCGTCATTTTGACATTGGGCAGGAGGTTTGGTATTTTGAGCCAGCATCTCTCATGTTGACAAGACACACAAATGAATGCTCTGAGGGGCCAGGCACGGCGCAGCACGTTCTCCCAATCATGGTCTGGGTGAGCTTGTCACCACACCCAGGAAGCCTTGTCCAGTCTTTGGCACAGGCCCCCCCCCCCCCCGCTCTCCATGGGGCTCGAGTCAGGAGTTCGCTGCCTGGGGAGGTGGGGAGCCTCCGCCTGGAACGGTGAAGACAAGACTCACTTGAAGTGGAGCCTGAGTGGTTTGGCTGGGGCTTCAGCTCCCCGCACCGGTGCAAAGAAGCGACACCTGCTATCCAGAGTCCCCTTTTGTTCCCAAAGCATCTGGTTCGGGATCCACAGAACGGTGACAGGAGGTGCGAGCGGGGAAGCTTGAGTGCATGCAATAACCACCCTGGACGGTGACGTCCAAGTGCTGGGGCCACCTCACAGATCACAGGAAATGGCTCATCCTGAACGAGGCTGACGGTTTCCTCCAAGTTCCTGGTGATTCATGTGTCAGAGAGAGAATGTCATGGAATATTCTGCCAGAACCTTCAAAAGGGACTGAGGAGTCTCGTTGCAAACACTCGGACTGGTGGGGATGTGGTCTGACACAGTTCTGTGGAAGGCACTGGGCAGGAGCAATAAAATTACACAGGCACAAACCCTGTGACCTGGAAACGCAGATTCCATCGTCGGAAAGGATGGCACAGGAGCATGCGGAGAGCAAATGAAAGACGTGCAAGGCTGCATCGCGCTTCCTGGGGAAAGCGAGAGACAAAGTGGCCTAATTGTTCCATTACTGCACTGGCGCATCCGTTCGGGAGAACGTCTGCGGCCGTGGAAGGAAAGCGTGCACCTCTTGGTGGACAGAGTCACAGCCGTCTATAAGAAGCCTAAGGAGCGAATTGCAGACTTACAGCTCCAAACAAGATGGCATAAGCCCAAGGCAGACTCTCCCTCCCACGGATTACTAAAAACTAGACTCTGGATGGAACACAAAAAGCAGCGACTGAGGATTCTGCGAAGTAACTAGTAGCAGGTGGATTCAGAGGGAAGTTAGAACTTGAAGGACAAGTAACAGTGGACATGCGTTTCCTGGGTTGTTTTCCTCCTTTATTCCCAAGTTCCGACTTCCACTTACAATCAGCAACGGGTCCTGTGACCCGATCCCTGAATCCCACCCCGAGGTGGCTTCCCAGGCCCTCCCTGAGACAAGGATTTGAGTCCCAGTTGTTTACTTGGGAGATGATCCTGGGATGCCAGCAGAGTGGAAGCCGAGGTGGGAAGGGTCCATACGGCATGTTACGCAGTGAGCTTGTGCCGTGGGTGCCTGGAGCCTCCCCTCACTGGGCTCTGGGGGTCAGGGTGGGACGTGCTGCTCGGGGTCACCCTCATCTGCTGTAAGGTGGTGGAGGGCTGCTCCCGGCTTAGTGACAGCAGGTGGAGCCTGGAGACGCCCGGAGCCCCGGCACCTCCTTACAGCTCCCTCCCTGGGATGTCACCCTGCACTGGGCGCCGTGGCCAGTGTGAAGAGACTTGTAAAGAGTATCTGTGGGTCTTGAGGGACAAGTAAGGTGGAGCACTGAGCCTTTAAAAGGATGGGGTAGACAGCTGGTAACAAACCTTAAGCAAGATGTCCCTTGGAGTTCTGTTCAGATCGGACACTAGGAAGCAGAGAAAGCGCCACCCTCCCGAGAGACAGGGCCTGGGAGCCTGTCAGGGCTTTATTTCAACTTGCAGGGTCCCCTGAGCTCTGGGAGAGAGAGGAAGTGGTCTTGTCCCCTGAGGTGGGGGGTCGCTCTCGGAGGAGACAAGTGAGGGGAGGACTGTGGCTCCAGGCTCACTCCTCTCTTTGTGCTAATCCCACGCCAAGATGCACCCAGACCTGCCACTGCCCCTGGGGTTCCATCCATCCTAGCCAGCGGGACGGCTCCTCACAGTGCAGCGCGTGTCCACCTGGCTCCAGGTTGCGCCAGCTGATGGGCAGCTCTGCCATCCGCTGCTCTCTGCTGGGAGGGAGGGTTGCCAAACTGTGCAGGAGACTCAGATCGGAAGATGCGAGTGTCATCCCAGGGACGCGGCAGCAGGTCCAGGTTCACCTTGTGTGTCTACAGAACGCCGCGTGTGGTGCTGTAACAGCGGGCCAGCCGGCAGGCGCCTGCACTCAGAGGGCCAGAGCAGAGGACCCGATTCCCGCCCTGGGCTGTTTCCTGAGCACCTGCTTGAGGCCCAGCTCCAGGTGGGCCCCAGGGGGGAGGGCCCTGCTGCCCCCAGCAAGAGTTGGTGGGGGAGGTGGACGTGTGTCGGCTCGGTCATCAGATTTCTTGTCTGTTGAGTATCAAAGGTACACAAAGCAAATTACAGTGGGAGTTTGACTATTTGGTGAATTTCCCTCAAAAACAGTCACAGGGGGTTTGCATTTTCTTATTTCACAGCATACGTTGGCACCATGAGAGATAGCCCCAGTGTCTCCTGTTCAACAACCCCCCTGAGCCAGAGGAGCGAGGTCCCTGCTCAGGGAACAGGACGAGATGCTGGTAGTGTGGCACCTGGGGCCTCTGTCCAGCAGGCTCTAGACTCAGCCGCTGACCCCTGACCCCAGGTCCCCTGAGTGCACAGAGTGAGCCCTGGCCCCGTCTGTGCCGCAGCTTCCCCACCCCCAGGAGGCCCCATCAGTCCTGAAGTTCTGGGCAGCAGGGACTGAGCTGAGGGATTGGGCTTCAGTGTCGGGCTTCAGGCCCTGGAGACAGGACTGGGCCTGGTGGGGGATTCCCTGGGGGCTTCTGAGAGCAGGATGCAGCCCCACAAGTGTCTCTTCACTCCAAGGTAGAAGGGAGGTGGGACTGGAGGCCCAGGCAGGTCTGGAGGGCGGTGTCCCAGCATACAGTGGTCTGCTGACCACCTCGTGAGCTGGACTGCAGCCTGAGACCTGGCCACCTCTCAGAGCCCAGGAAGGCAGCCCAGTGGGGTGGGAGGCGGTGCAGCTGGGTGTGTGTGCATGCCCACGTGTGTGCTGAGAGATTCCCCACGGGGGTGGCAGCCCCCCTCACTTCTTGACTCTGGCTCAAGGCTCGCCCCTTGCTCCCAATCTCTCCTCAAGGTGCCATTCCTTTCATAACGTCAGCCTGGATGTGGTTTCCATGGCGTTCTGATAAAAGTTGGAATTCAAATAATAATTGTGGAAAGTGTGGCTGGGTGGTGGTGGGGGGAGGGAAGAGGGAGAAGGAAGGGTGAGAGGGAGGGAGGGGTGGGAGGGAAAGGGGGCTGGGAAGGAGGAGTGGTAGTGAGGGAGGAGGGAGAGGATGAAGGGGAGGAGAGTGGGGGAGGGAGAGAGGCAATGAGAGGAGGGAGGGGGTTGGAGGGAGCTTTTCCTGCCTCAGGCCCCTGCAGCCACTGGCTTTGTTTTTAATTCCTTCAAATGTATTTTATTTTTTTTTTATTTTATTTTTTTTTGTGGGGAAGACCAGCCCTGAGCTAACATCTGTTGCCAATCTTCCCCTTTTTGCTGAGGAAGACTGGCCCTGAGCTAACATCCGTGCCCATCTTCCTCCACTTTATATGGGACGCCGCCACGGCATGGCTGACAGGCAGTGCGCATCCGCGGGCCCCTGGGATCCGAACTCGCGAACCCCGGGCTGCCAAGCGCGGACTAAACCGCTGCGCCACCGGGCGGCCCCCCTTCAAATGTATTTTAAAATGCACAGGACTCTCTCCCAACCCTCCTCCTGTTGCCTAGCGATGGCGACCGAGCCCGGGGTCCCTCCCCGAGTGAGGGTGGATTCCTCTTCTGTCCACGTGCTGGAATAGGGACCCGAGCTCAGAAAACCTGCAGGAGGCAGGGAGGGGCTCAACCAGAGCTCTGGCCTCATGGGACAGTGGCACTGAAGTGTGGTCAAGGTTCAGGGCTGCCTGCTTGCTATCCCCAAACTTCCTTTGCATAGTCTTGTAAAATGTGAGTGCGCCTCTCAGAGCTTGCCAGCGAGTCCCTGACACCTTGGAGTGAATGGAGTCCCGAGACTTCCCTGCTGACCGGGCAGGGGCCCGAGGGGTGGGGAGGGGGTGACTCACAGGTGCAGTGGCCGGGAGCACTTGGAGCCTCACACCCTCATCCCTGTGCCAGTCAGAATGGGGTGGTGAGTGAGCTTTGAGGAAGGCAGTCCCCAAGGAGCAACTGGCAGGTGGATGAAGGGATGAATGGGAAGCGGAGGAGGGTACTGGGCGGTGGTTCTTGCACTTCAGTGGGCCTGGACTCTGCTGCAGGTGTTAAAGGTGCACGTTCCCGGCCGCCTGGGGCTTCTGCTTATACAGGGCAGGCGGAGGCCTGGGAAGCCGGTCTTTACAGGCTCTACTGGTGGTTCTGATGCCAGCCAGCTCCTCCTGCCGAGTCCAGGCTGCTGAGGAGACTCCGGGGGAAGGACAGAGGCTCTCCTGGGGCCCTGCAGCCTGGAAAGATGCTGTCCTTCTCGTCCCCCAGGCTGGGGCCTCAGGGCCCTGCAGCCATGAGATGAGGGCAGAGCGGGGTAAGCGGGAGAGGGGAGGAGGCGGGGATACCCCAAGTCAGAAGGCATCTCCCGTGAGGGTGTCCGGGCTGCCTGCTGGTGGGAGGTTCCACAGAGGGCGGCAGTGTAAGAGACAGTTTGTGCCCCTGTCCCCAGGCTTCCCCCACCTACTGACTCTTAGGGAGAAGCTGATCTTGTCCCTTCAGTTCCCTGGGTTGGCTAGGGGGGCTGTGGAGACCAGTCAGTCACAGGGCCCCACACCCCCTTCAGTGGGCCTCCTCTGTCCCCAGCCCACAGATGGGGAAACTGAGGCTCAGGGAGGGGAAGGGCATTGTCCACACAGCCAATGTGGACCCAGGTTTCCCCGGCTCCAGGCCTTGAGGGGACCCCGATGCTCACAGGGGGGGCTGCCTCTGCTGTGTCTTGAAGCACCGGGGTGGGGCAGGACCTGAGCCGGGGGATCCCAGCCCCCCAGGCCCCCAGCCTTTGGGAGACACAACCAAGGCTCATGCGTTTTTGGTAAAAGGGCCCCAGTGGAGGGCTGTTGGCTGCGTCAGTAACGAGTAAGTGAATGCGGACATGCAGGCCCACCAACCCTCAACATAAAAGTTCAAGCCATGGGGGTGCATAGTCTCCTTTATTGAGGGGTTCAGGCGGTTGCTCTTGCCAACTGCATGACGTCATGGGGGGTGGGGGCATCTTGAGCAACATGCAAAATGATACAACGGGGTTTTGCCATCACCACTGACCAGTCACACGGGACACTGGACGCTGAGACTGATACATGCCTGGCACACAGAGCCGGGTTCTGCAGTTAGAGTGTGACGTGGCCAGGAGCTGACCGTGCTGAGCTGGGCAGCACAAGGAGGGGTGTCTGGTGGCACATGGACACGTGTCCCTACCTACATGAAGCACACACATGGGAACATAAAGACCAGCAGTAAAGTGGACCTCGAGTGGCAGCTACAGACCCTGCCCCAGAGACCAGAGCCTAGGAGGATCTGGGGCAGCTGGGTGTCTCCATCCACATCAACTCTGCCCCCATCTCAGGGAACTGTCCCTTCTGTCCCTTCTGGGCTGGGTCTTCCAGGACAGTCACATCCAGCCCTGGCAGAGGCTGAGAGGGTGGAATGACCACATCCATTTCTCAGATGGGGAAAGCGAGGCTTGGAGGAATCATGGTGTGCCCTAAGTTCGGGAATGCCAGGGTGGGGGACTGAGAACCTCCTGAATGAGTCCAGTCCTCGTTCTGAAGCTCAGCACCTGTGCCCAACTCGGTCTTTGCTAAACTCTGATGCCCACTCGCTGAGCAGGGCTGGGGGCTGCAGTGACCTCTGCACCCACCCTGCTGGGCCGAGCTCCCCTGCACAGCACACGTCTGTGTGAGCGCTCTGGGCTGGCCTCGTCCCCCAGGGTCGGCGGCCACTGGTTCATGGGAGGGCTGCCTGGCCCGAAGACCGGCTTGTGGCCTGACTCCTCGGCCCTGTTCTTGGTGAACTGAAGCAACCTGTGGCTTGGAGAAGGATTTTGTGGGGCTCAAGTAACACCCCAATTCACAGCAGAGTGGCCAGATCTGAAGTGACCGTTTTTGGATATCACCATTTTTGTGGATGGGGAAACTGAGTCCCGGCCGACCCTGACTAGGACTGGGCCTCCTGAGTCCTGAGCCAGTGCTGACCATGCAGGCTGTCTGCCTGCTGACCCTAGACCTTCTGGACAAACGTGCTCCCAAGCCCAGGAAGAACCTAGTTGAAAAAGGCCTCCGTTTCACTTTCCGGGCCCCTTCTGCCACTTGTGGCCCCGGCTGGTCCAGGGCAGCTCCCCTGAGACCTGCCTTCCCCTGGTCAGGGGACCTTCTCAGGCCAGGCCATCCTGTGTCCTGTTCTGTTTGGAGAGCGGCTCCTAGAGACCTAGGAGGTGCTTGCCTTTCCGGGTGCCTGGAGCCTGGGGCTGGGGCCGCTGCCTGCCAACTAGTGACAAACAAGTCTGGGCCTCAGCATGGCTGCTGGCCAGCAGGCTGCCTGGACCCACGGCGCCTCCTCCTCACCTACGGCCGAGTCCCTGGGACCAAGATCTCTTGGAGACCCAGGCGAGTCCCTTCCTCCTGGGGGTGCTCACCTGCACAGCCGGGAGTGGAAGCAAGCAAGGACTTCCCTGTCCTGGCCTGGGCCGCCTGGGTGGGTGTGGGGAGGCCAGGCCTCGCTGACCCGAGCCTGAGAGGCCAGGATGGAGGACTGTGAAGCTGACGGAGGACGGCCTCCCTGCAGAGCTTTGCCACCTCAGTGAGGAGAAGGGGGAGGCCTGGGTCCCAGCCATGCCAGGCTGACCCCTCCCTCGTCATTTTGGGCACATCAAAGCTTCCTGGGAATCGTCCTTGGGGAGGCAGAGGTCTGGATGCCTGCTGCGCCTGGGCCAACTTGCTCCTGCGCTGGACCAGAGGCGGCATGGAGGCCGGCTCCTCTCACCTGGGCACTGGGCAGTGGTGGTCCTGCCAGCCAGGCTCCTCCCGGTGTCGCCTCTCGGGTCCTCTGACCGGCCCCACGGCTCCTTTCATTTCCCTTCTCTCTCAGTGTCCATTAGTCCAGGGACAAGGAAGACTGCCTTTGACTCAACACTAATTTTTCCTCATTAAGGGCCTTTTGGATCTGACTTTCAAAGAGTGGAGGAGGGAGGGATGGGGAGGGCGAGGGGAACAGGAAGGGCTGGGAGGGGTGAGGGGGAGGAGAAACTGAAAGAAGTGGGGCCCCTGGGGTGTGGGTGCCAGGTCCTAGGCCTCAGATGCCACAGAGGAGGCCTCCAGCTCAGCCCCATTACAGCTCCCAAGTGGAGGACTGCTGCTGAGCAGTGGGGGATGGAGGCCAACCTGCCAGCCCCCTCCCTGCCCCTCCCAGCCCCCATCCAGCCCCCTCCCAGCCGCCTCCCTGCCCCCTCCCTCCCCCTCCAGCCTCCTCCCTCCCCCCTCCCAGCTCCCTCCCTGCCTCCAACCAGCCTCCTCACAGCCCCCTCCCGGTCCTCTCCCAGCCCTAGTACAGCGTCTCCCGGGTGACATTGCTGGAGAAGGTGTGGTTGCTGGACACGCTGTTGGTCTTCCTCGAGAAGGCTGGCCTCTTCCTCCTGCGCACCCACAGGGGACAGAGGCAGGCCAGGGTGGACAGGAAGATCTGGCGGAAGTTGGCGGACACGAGGTTGTACAGGATGGGGTTGATAGTGGAGCTGACGTAGAAGAGGGCGTTGGTCAGCATGTAGAAGTAGTGGTAGAAGTCGTAGAGGAACCTGGGGTGGGGACAGGGCGCTCGGACCCGGCCTGGCACAGACAGAGGCCACGGTGACAGCACTTGGCTGACGGCAGAGGGCAGATGGGGGGCTTGGGACCATAATGAAAAAACTACTCGTAAACTTTTTGACATGGGGATATTTCACAAGAAATTCCAGGATTCTGGCTTCTCTCGAGAAAGAGGTTGGAAGTTCTGACTGTGTTCCCACCTGGCACCCATCAGCTGAGCTGAGTTCACAGCCACCTTCCCCAGGCAGAGTGTGGCCGCTCCACTTTGCCCCAGTCCCCACCTCTCCCTGCAGCACACTTGGCCTGCCCTCATGTGTGCAGAATCCCAGCACCCAGGGCTGCAGGGCTACACTGTCCCTGGCCTTAACTGAACCACTAGAGCAGGAGCCCCTCCAAGCCTCCTGAGATGTGCCCCTTGCCCTCATCTTGCTTGCCTCCACCCACAGGGATCTCACTCCCTCAGCAGGCAGCTCACTTCATCACCAGGCAGCCCTGTGTTTCAGAAACCCTTTATTTGGGGCTGTGCTCTGCTCCCCGTACCTTCTCCTTATCTAGGCCTAGATTTACCCTCCCCAACAATTCCTCGTCAGTTTGAAGAACCCATGACCCATGGACCTGGCAGTCCTGCTGTGCAGAAGAGCTCACCCTGCGGGCCCGAGAAAGGCTACCGTCTCAGAAAGGCAAGACCGGCCTTGCCGGTGATGGGGAACTTGGATTTGGGGAGGGCCTCACCATCCCCTGATAGGTTGGAGGGACTCCCTGGGCCCAGGCTGTTTGTGCAAACAATGTGGCTTGTGCTGAGCACCTGCTTCCTTCCGGGAGTCTGGAATTTGGGTGCCTGCCAGGCAGAGGTGCCTACATGACCAGCCCCGGTAAAACCCTGGGCGCTGGGTCTCTGGAGAGCTTCCCGGTAGACAGTGTTCCACACATGGTCACAGCTCGTCCTGGGGGAGTCAGCCCGGGGAGGGGGTTCTGGAAGCTTGCCCTGGACCCCTGACTCTTCAGGTGCTTTTCCTTTTGTGGACTTGGTGGTGTCCTTTTGCTGCAATATGTCACAGCCTGGGTGTGGCTCTCTCGGAGTCCTGGGAGTCCTGCAGACTCCTCCAGCCCTGGGGTGGTCTAGGGGCCCTGACAGCTGCCATCCTTCCTCCCACATCCAGCAGAGCCAGCCCTTCCCTGTCACTCTCCAGACGTCTCTAAACCTGTCCCGGCACTGACTCTCCTGGCATCTGCTTTCCTTCTGTTCAACCTGTCCCTCAGCCGAGCAGCTTCCCGGGGTGCCTGTCCCTCATGGCCTTCTTCCCCCGACCCAGTCACAGCCGCATCCGGGGGCCCACTGGGGGACACCTGACCCACACCCCTGCCCTGAGCTGCTCCTCTCAGCGCCCCCGCCTCCCAAGCCCACCTGTTTTGGGGAGCACCCCCTGCCTGAGCCTCCCTGCCCTCAGCCTCCCGTACTCACGGGGTCCACTGCTTGTCTGCAATGTAGCAGAACATGAGGCGCCGCACGTGGTAGGGCAGCCAGCAGACCACAAAGGCGATGACCACGGCACCTGAGACACGCAGAGACATGGGCTTCAGGGAGACACAGAGACATGGGCCTCAGGAAGGTGAAGGGAGACATCCTGTGGTCATGGATTGGAAGACTTAATACTGCTAAGATGACAATACCACCCAAAGTGACCTACGGATTCAATGTAATCCCTATCAAAATCCCAATGATATTTTTTGTAGAAATAGAAAAACCCATCCTAAAATTCATATGGAATCTCAAGGGACCCTGAATAACCAAAACAATCTTGAAAAAGGAGAACAAAGCTGGAGGACTCACACTTCCTGATTTCAAAACTTACTACAAAGCCACGGTAATCAAAACACTGTGGTACTGGCGTAAAGACAGACATATAGACCGATGGAGCAGAATAGAGCGCCTAGAAATAAACCCTTGCGTATATGGTCAAGTGATTTTCTACAACGGTGCCAAGACCACTCCATGGGGAAAGAACATTCTCTTCCACAAACGGTGCTGGGAAAACTGGATACCTACATGCAAATGAAGTTGGACCCTTACCTCACAACATATACAAAAATTAACTCAAAATGAATTGAAGACCCACATATAAGGGCTAAGAGTATAAAATTCTTAGAAGAAAATAGAGGACCAAGACTTCACACCATTGAATTTGGCAATGATTTCTTGGATATGACACCAAAGGCACAGGCAACAAAAGAAAGATAATCTGGACATCAAAATTAAAAACTACGTGTCAAAGGACACAGTCCACAGAGTGAAAAGGCAACCCACCGAATGGGAGAAAATATTTGCAAATCACGTGTCTGATAAGGGGTTAATATCTCAAATATAGAGAGAACTAAAACTCAACAACAACAAAAAACCCCTTCAAAAATGGGGAGGGGACTTGCATAGACATTTCTCCAAAGAAGATAAACAAATGGCCAATAAGCACACGAAAAGATGCTCAACAACACTGATCATCAGGGAAATGCAAATCAAAGCTACAGTGAGACACCACTCACACCCATTAGGATGGCTCCTATCAAAAAAATAATAATTTTTGACTAGGATGTGGAGAAATTGGAATCCTTGTGCACTGTTGGTAGGAATGTAAAATGGTGTAGCCACTATGGGAAACTGTATGGCAGTTCTTCAAACAATTTAAAAAAAAATTACCATATGATCCAGCAATTCTGCTCTTGAGTATATGTCCCAAATAGTTGGCAGCAGCGACTCTAACAGATATTTGTACATCACAGCAGCACTATTTACAACAGCCAAAAGATGGAAGCAACCCATTGTCCATAGACAGATGAATGGATAAGCAAAATATGTCATATATACACAATGGAATATTATTCAACCCTAAAAAGGAAGGAAATCCTGACACATGCTACTACAAGGATGAACCTTAGGGACTTAATGCTCAGTGAAATAAGCCAGACACAAAAAGACAAATACATGATTCTGCTCACAGCACCCTCCCACCACAGGTCCTCTGCACCGGCTGTTCCTCTGCCTGCAGCTCTGTTGCCAAGACCAGCTCCTGGTCCTGCTGGTCTCAGCTGGATGCCACCTCCTCAGAGAGCCCCTCCTGGCTGCCAGATCTGGTCACACAGCCTCATTTTCTTCTTCATGCTCATCACTGTCTGATTGTGTGTGATGTACATGTTTGCTTCCGCTGGTGGAACCTGTGCTCCCACTGGAATGTAGGGGTGGTCCCTGCCTCTGCAGCCCCCCGGCTCTGTGAGCAAGCTGTCTGATGCAGAGTTGAGCTCAGGAGACCTGCTGAATGAGTGAATGAATGAATAAATGAATAAGTGGATGGATCAATGGGAATGAGGAAGGAGTAAATTAATGAATGAGTGGGTACCTGGATGGATGGATGGATGAGTGGTGAATGAATGGATGAGGGCATGAGGGAATGGATGAGGGGATGAGAGAATGGATGAGGGGATGAGAGAATGGATGAGGGGATGAGGGAATGGATGAGGCCATGAGGGCATGAGGGAATGGATGAGGGCATGAGGGAATGGATGAGGGCATGAGGGAATGGATGAGGGCATGAGGGAATGGATGAGGGGATGAGTGACTGGATGAGAGGATGAGGGAATGGATGAGGGAATGGATGAGGGAATGAGTGACTGGATGAGGGAATGAGGAAATGGATGAGGGCATGAGGGAATGGATGAGAGGATGAGGGAATGGATGAGGGGATGAGTGACTGGATGAGGGGATGAGTGACTGGATGAGGGCGTGAGGGAATGGATGAGGGAATGAGGGAATCAGTGAGGGAATGAGGGAATGGATGAGTGAATGAATTGATGGATGGATGAATGGGTGTAGCCATCACTCGGAGTCTTGGCCCCGACATGCTCTGTCCCCAGGTCTCTAAACTTTGCCCCATTTGTTGGTGCTGTGCTCGCTGCTTTGCTGGCCCCTGGCCACTGCCTGCCCCCCGGAGGGCCCAGTGGTTACATACGTAAGACCCGGACGCCGTGCCGAAGGGCATGGACCCTGCCGGGCTCGATGGACATGCTGAACGAGCTGTGCTGGTCCCCAACCGTGCACACCTGGCCCTGCTCGGCGGCCTGGCGGACCATGATGGTCAGCTTGTTGGCAATGACGGTGTTCAGGATGGAGATGACCACCATGGGGAACACGAAAGACATGAAGGTGTTGATCTGCCAAGAGACGGAGAAGATGGGCCATCAGACCCACGTGCAGGGGACACTGACCTGGCCCTGCCCCGTCGGTTGGCGGTTTAGGGTCTGGAGCGTGGAGGCGCTCGGTCTATTGGGGCAGTCTGGCAGACACAGGCTACCCATCCCCTCTCGACTCTCCGCCTGCCCCCACCCCTGGCTCAGAGGAAGTTCACAGACTCTCTGCCACCTCGAGGAGCCTCTGCACAGGGTCCAGCCTGTACAGTGTGGAGCGCAGACTCTGGGGTGTCCCAGCCGCAGAAAGGCTGGGGCTCCACGTTCCCAGGTCTGGACAACGTGCCTATGGACGCGGCCCCTGAGCACAGGGCTGCTCCACCTGACCTCTCCAGGACTGCCCAGCCCAGCATCTTTTGCCCTGGAGGCAGACAGTTCATCTTTGGACACAAACAGAAAACCCTTCCTCCCACCCCTCCCCAGCTGCCTCTCCGGGCAATGAAAGCGCCTCTAACTGCCATGTCTCTCTGGGGAAACTGAGGCTCAGGGAGGCTGAGAGACTTGCCAAAGTCACTGGCTCAGAAGTGGCTGGACCTGGACTTGGCCAGGCCCTTTGATGACACCTTCTCAGCTCGAGCGGCCGTGGCCTTCTGGAGAGGGGGCGGCTTGCGCTGCTGCTCACAACGGGAAAAAAAGCGTCCGCGGACGGCGGTGCAATGACAGGACGTGGCCGAGCGGGAATGAGCAAGGATACCTGTGGCCCTGGCGGGCCTCCCCGGCTGCTCTAACACCGGCATCATCGCCAGGAGCTGTGAACTAACAGCTGCGAGTGGTGCAGAACCATGCTGGCTGCTCATTCTTTCTTGTCCTGGGGGGTTTGCTCCCTGGCCTCCCGGCAGTCGGTCGTCTGTCCCCAGCAGGCCAGACTCACATGCCTGCTCTCTTCGGGGCCCTGGGCGAGGCCTCCGAAGGTCCTGCCCCCTCCCACAGCGCTCCAGGCCCCGCTCTGAGGACTTGAGGCCTTCCAGGAGGCGGTGGCCTGAGGTCACCTCCAGTTCCATTTGAACAAGACTCTGCTAAACTAGAGGACAAGCACGCCGGAGAGGGGCCGCTCGGACCCTCGGGTGGACGGCCTTCCACACTTGCCAGCTCCGGCGTGCATCTCTCGTTGCCTGCCCGCTCGGTTCCTGGGAGCCGCCTCTGCCAGGCACCCTTCTGCCCTGCGTCCGCCGAGCTCTGGCGGCAGGTCCAGAGACTGGGGGCCCATCCCACCTCCCTCGGTTTTGCTGCTTTCCACATGGAACCCATCTTCTGCAGGACAATGAGGTGCTGACATGGCCAAGGGCCAGCTCTGGGAAGGTTTCTGGGGCTCCCCGCCGGGCTGGGGGCTGTGTAGGGGAGCAGGGGGATGCCAGGCCCGGGCCCAGGAGACAAACCAATTTCCCGAGAGTCACCAGATATAATTTAAACAGAACAAATGTATCCAACACAGACTTTAAATGTCAAAACATTTAAAATACCATATCTTGCTGAGCACAGGCAGCAAAAATAGCTAGCTCTGGGGGCTGGGTGGGGCCTGCAAGCAGTGGGCCAGACCCCGGCCTTGTGGGCTGTGGGGTCTGGCCCGAGGCCCCCAGTGGCTCCTACAGTTGGAAGAAGCGCAAGCCCTTGATCCTGAGGTCCTGGACAGGGGAGAGGAGGCCCTGGCCCCACAGGCCCACCCTGACCAGAGGCTGAGTCTGGACTGTGGGGGTGCTGGGGGCTGACTCTTGGGGCTTGCCTCCTCTCACCAAGGATCACAGCACAGATGGGGGCTTTGCCTGCACCCCTTTCCTGCACTCTACCCCCCACTTCTGGGAATGGGGGAGCAGTCCACTCTGCAGCAAGGAAAGAGAAATACATCTGATAAGCCACGTGCAAAATCTCTGGGAAACGCTGCGAGTGTCACCACTGCAGGGAAAAGAAGCCTCGAATGAGGGGAGCCAGGGCCCTCCCTGCACGGGGACACACGGACATGGACGGGCTACGCACGGTCTAGGTATTTGTCCTAATAAAACATGAGAGTGACTTGGGAATAGACAGCCTGATTCTAAAATTCAAATGGAAAAAAAAATAATAACCTAAGAATAGCCGGGAAAGTTCTGGGAAGGAAGAGTGATGGGTCAGTACAGGACGGGGAGGCATCAGCCTTACCAACCAGGGAACCACACTAAAAAGAGCCTTAATGAGAATAGTTTGGCATCAATGAATGAATGGACAGAGAGATCAGTGGAGCGTGAGAGAGGCCAGAAACACCGTGCTGATAAAGAGGGCATCTCAGCTAGCGGGAAGAAGCAGGCTGGACCTTCAGGGCCTGCTGTCCCTGCCTGTCCAGCATCCACTGCCCTTCCTGGGACCTCACCTCCACTTCCCAGGAACTGCCCGCCTCTCCCCTCAATGGCCCATCCCTCTCCAGACCTGGCCAATCGGCACATTCCAAAACACCTGAGCAGGCCCTCATGGGACAAACGCGGTCCACATGTTCATCCCTGCACCAGTCACGTTTGTCTGATGAGGGCCAGCCCCAGTCCTTTTGTTTAGGAAATAGACACCACCTTTGAGGGGCCTGCTGAGTGGGAAACTGCATTTGTGGCTGTTGGTGTCATGTTCTCACCTTGTGGGGAGGACCTGCCCAACACAGCTGAAAGGAGAGTGCCCGATGACATCAGTTGAGCTCCTGGATCCAGCTATGCCTGCAGCTATTGCTCCTGGACTTTTAGTTTTTCTTGAGCAAAATAAATATTCCTTTATTCCCCTTAAGAAAACGTGAATTAGTTCTTGGTACTTGTACCCTGACTCACAGAGATGTCACACCAAAAAAAAAAAAAAAAAATCCAGATGGAGCAAAGAATAAAACATAGAAATAAAAACCACACAACTAGAAGAACTCATGGAAGTTTTACTTTTCACTCTATATATTAAACTGTCAGAATTTTAAAAAAACAAAGTAGTTCAGGTGCTGCTGTAAAATTTTGCCATAAAATTTAGTGACGGAAAAAAACAATTCTTTCAGCCCTGAGAGACATTCCCGTCCCACCTTGCCGTCCACACATTCCTAAAACTATGGCCCTCCTGTCCTACTCTCCCTCTGGACTGTGGGGTCTTTGAGGGCAGGGACTGCCCTCCTGCCCAGGGAGCCTGGAGGAAGCACGTTCCTGAGCCGGGGCCTCGAGGGTCCGGGTCCCGGTTTAGGCAGCTGAATGTCTCCATCCCAGAGCTCGGCTTCTGTCCCTGAGACAGTCGCCAAGCACTCTCCTTCGTAGCTCTGACTGGCCACGGGGCAAGTTTGACCACGGTGGGCGGCGCACATGGGGGAGGACAGGTCTCCTGAGTGGCGCCCTGCCTCTGTGTCCCCCTGGGCTCTGCAGCCCTGACCTGAGCTGGAGACTCGAGGTGGGCGAGGCCTCCAGGAGGCTGCAGGGTGTCTGGGGGTTGGGCACTTGGGGGGTTATTGCCTGGGGTTGGGGTGTGGACTTTGGCCTCAGGCAGACAGGAGCCCCACTTGTCCACTGGCTAACTGTGACCTCAGGCAGTTCTGGAATGGCCTCTGGGTCTCAGCTCTCTCATTTCTGAGAGGAGGACACTAAAGGTGCTACCTCGGTGCAGAGAGCATGGTTTGTCCTCAGTGGTGCCCAGGAGGGAGGAGGAAGGTGGGGTGGGCTTCAGCGTGCAGAGCCGGGATCGGTGTTCTGAGGGCGTTGGCTGGCAGTGGCCAGTCCTGTCTGAGAACCCAGGGCCTCCGGCATTTGTAATTTTGTGAGGGAGATAGAGTGAAATGGCTAAACAATACAAAGGAAGTTCGCATTTAGGGGCAGCTGGAATGGGAAGGTGGGTCTGCCCAGAAGAGAGGGCTGACCCCTGGGTCATTGGGAACGCGAACAGGTGCAGGCGGGTGAGGGGCGCCCAGCACGGATGCAGACAGCCTGGCCTGGCCCCTGGCCCTCCGCCCGTCAGGGGATTCTCAGGCTGAGACAACATCCTCTGCCTCCTTAAACGGTCCTTGACCCACTCCACCCTTTTTCTGAAGGACAATTGCTAGTTTTGTACCGGGCTCTATTTCTGTCTAATTAATCCCATTGTGTTTAGATAAAGAGACAGCCCCCGGACTTGCCTGCGTGGCACTTCAAGGCCCAACAACCAGCCTGCAGTGAGTGGGAAGGTGCAAAATATCGCTCAGGATGTTTGCAAAACCCAGCAGCTCATAAAACAGCTTCTGAGGCTGCTGAGGGGGAGATGGAGAGAAACGGCTTCTATCCAAGCCATCCAGTGTGGAGACTGCTGGGACTGTCTTGGCTGGCTTGGCAGGGGACCCTCCACCCCAGCAGGTGACCAGCCCCCATCCAGGTCCAGGCTCACAGGGGTGACCTCCAGGAGACAGACTCCAGATGGAACGGAATGCTCTTCAGACCCAGCAAAGGCTGACACGGAGCAAATGCCTGGGTTGTCTCACAACTTCCCTCCCTCCCTCCTCAGCCATCCTCCCTTCCCGGCCACCACTGAGGGCAGAACGATCATGTAGGCCGTTCCAGAGTCGCTGTGTGTCACAGTCACTCAGCACAGCCTTGCTTGAAAGGCAAACGCCCAGGAACAACTTCAGTGCACAGTCTGAGCTGACAGGTGATGAGGCGTCCGCACCACCGGCTGCTCTGCCAGCACTGGGAATGAGGCTGACGGGGGGCAAGACCACAGTTTAGTGGAAAGAGCAAGCACAGAGCAGCTAGCATGTTGGCAAAGTAAGGAGACACCCAGGACAGCTCTCTGGAGAGAAACCTAACAGACGCCAACCCTGGAGGATCCAGGGAGAGGGCTGGGGAGCCAGGAGGCTCGTGTTTCCATTTATTCCATTTGTGTGCTCTAAATTCAAGAGCACGTGCCGGGGGCCTGTGAGGTACAAGCTATCAGTATCCTTACTTTACTGTCATGAGCCACTTAATGACGGGGATACGTTCTGAGAAATGCATCGTGAGCTGATTTTTACTTAGATGGTAGGGCCTACTACACACCAGGGCTATATGGTACTGATCTTATGGGACCACCGTATGCAGTCCGTCGTTGACTGAAATGTTCTTATGTGGCGCATGACTACATAGAAGAAAAAACCCAGACCCAATCTGACTCACAGACAGAGTGCTTGCTTCCCACGTCATAGGGCCGTTCTACAAGCGGAGACCAGATGAATGGAACAGGCATCCACTGAGTATGGGTGAGAGCCAGACAAGGGCGGAGGGACCTTGTCCTCATCAGTGAAGCTTCACTGGGCATGTACCCCACCCCAGTTTCCCAGAGGAGACAGTTTTTGCGTAACTGCAAAGTTTTGAGAATGACTTCTAGTCCAAAGGCCACAACTCCCTGGTGATTTCTCAGGGCTGAACCTCTATCCATTTCTCTCTCCTTCCTTTGATCTCCCTTCTGCTCCACCCTGGTCCCCGAGTTCCTCTTCCAGTTTGGAATTTCTGGGAGAAGCTGGCCAGAGTCACTGGTGACAGAAGTGGAGAGAATGCTGCAGCCCCAGAGAGCCTCGGGGTTCAGCACCACGGACAGTGCCCATAGAAGCTGATGGGGCTGCACTGGAGGGCAGGGGCCTGGGGTGGGACAAGGGCCTGGGGTAGGGGGGACCTGTGGGGGGAGGATCTGGGGGGTGGGACCTGGAGTGGGGAGGACCAGGGTGGGGAGGACCTGAGGCGGGGTGGGGGGGAACTGTTGGGGAGGGACCTGGGGTGCAGGTGAGCAACCTGTAACCTCTGCAGGAGATGCCCCACCCGCCCCCCACTCCTGCTGCCTGTGCAGCCAGCAGCCCTGTACGTGGGAGTCTTCCCTCCTGGGGTGCTGGAGCCACAGAGGCCACAGTCTGAGAGTGAACTTGGCGAAACAGAAGCCCCTCTGGAGCCACATCCTGTCTGCTCCTGCCTGTTGCTGCAGCGCTGGCACCAAGTGGGCTGCCAGGAGACCCTCAATCAGATTAGGAAAATTGCCTTCCCAACGCGCCTGCCCCTCCACCTGCGCTGGAGGAGGCGTCCTCGGGGAGGGGCAGGATGGGACCCCTCCCCTTGGCAGCACACAAGACTGACGCTGGGGTCTGGCTTTGGACAAGAGTTGGGTGGGAGGCTCATGAGCCGCTCTGGATGCAGCAACTGGGGCGGCGAGTTGCTTTTCGGTCAGGCCAGCACCTCTCAGAACTGCACGGAAGCCATCTGCGCTATGGGCTGAAGGCCCGTTTGCTGTGTTTTCAAATATCTGTTGGCTAAAAAGCCCAAGAGAATGTTCAAACCAGTGGGACATCTGCTAAGTAGCAACAAATGAGGCTTTAAAAGTCCTTGACAAGGACAGGCGGCAGAGCAGTGAGCAGTGAGTAGTGAGCAGGGGGGTGGAAGTCAGACCCTGGGGCAGGGCCCCCACCTCTGTGGTCACCTAACACACGGAAGCCATGGCCCACGTGGGGTGCGCCCCAGCTCTTGTCCCCACCTTCACCTCACACTATGAGAGTGACTGTTTCCTTGCTTGTGACAAAGTCTGTCTTGCAGGGTGGCTCCCAGTCTGTCAGAACTGGTGCTGCTCACCCCACCGTTCAGACATGAGCCGTTTGGGTCAGGGTTGCTAAGCCTCTGTTTGCACTTTTCTAATGTGGAGGGCACTAATGTGACTCTGAGGGATTGAAAGTGCTGCCAACTCATTTAGCACAGAGTGTTCTGGAGGCTTTGCGCGTGCCCTTGACAAAAGCCAAGCCATCAAAGTTCTCTGCTTTACACCAGGAAAACTTGGAGACCTGGGCTTGATCAAGACCTCCTGGGGGGGTCCCGCTCTGTCCAGGTGGACATCGAGAGTGGACTTCAGGGAGCTGTGCAAATCCCTCAGCCACACCCAAGAGTGAGGTCCTGCAACACGGGGGGCACGCCGCGCTGTCAGGGCTGGGAGTTCCCAGCAGGCGTTGACCACATCTCAGAAAGTGTGTCTAGAAAAGAGCCATGCTCCCAGCCTCAGCACAAGTCCTGGGCTCTGTGTGGGGACTTGTCCTCCACCCTGGTGCAGCCGGCCCTGCCCCGCGTCCTCCGCTGTCATTGCTGAATCTCCAGCTTTTCCCACAAGGTTCATTGTTTTCCTGCCAAGTAATTGTGTGGGCAGTTTAGCAAATATCCTGTTCCCTCCCAATTTTGAATTACCGCCTACTGGCAGACCTGGTCACTGCACTCCCTGTGGACATCTGGCTCTGTACCCAGCATCTCAGCTCCTTTCAACAGAATTAGTGCTCTGTCCCTGCTTTAGGTGAATCTGATTATGGTGGACCAAAAGCCGAGGGGCCGGTGTGAGGGGGGAGGGCTGGGAGTGGCCACCCATGTCCTCCTGCCCTGGTGGGGGAGGGACTCACCCCCAGGTGGCCAGCATTTGGCTCTGGCTTCTTCTCAAGTTGACCAGCCCCTGGGCTTGGAGGGGATCTTGTGCTCTGGGTTTAACCCCTGGGAAGTGACACGATGCTCCTTCCACTAGGCCTCCTCCTGGGGCTTCCACCCAGGAACAGCTGTGATGAGAAGCAAGCGCATCTCAGAAATGTGGGCGGGCTCTTGGGCCACCGCCCCAACTCAGCCCCCATCCATGTGGGTGAGCCTGGCTGCAGTCTCTCGTAGGACAAAAATGGTCAGTAACGAGGGAATGCAGGTGGGTGCTGCCAAGTGCAGCCAGAGGGTCGGCGTGCGGCCCCGTGTCATCCCTGGACAACCATATCAATAAAGACCATTCTTCCCTCCATCCTGAGAGACTGGCGGGTCTTACAGTGGCCACATGATAGCATGGTCCACTTTGCTTTTCTCCTTTACAGCCACACAGGACTCTGCCATAGTAAACAGGCTCGGCTTCTATGTGTGCGAATGGCCCAGGGCACGTGAGACTGGCTGCTCTCCACGCACGTGCGAGTGAGAGATGGGTCGCTGTGGGGGTGAAGGGCCTCGACCTCTGTTTCTAGAACTGGAGTGGAGAGCAAGATAGGCCGGGATTTGGGTCTTGCCAAGTGACCTTAGCACGTCCATCCACACGCTGGGCCTGACTCCTGCCTATAGAGGGGGTGGGCTGAAGACTCACCCCGAAGATTCTGGCCTTCGGGAACCAGGGCAGCCCCAGTCCAGTTCTTGCCCTGCCTGCCCCATGGGCAGAAGGCAGGCTTGCCCGCAGGACATCCGCCTGACCCAGGCCGTGGGCTCTTGGCGCACTGTTGACATTCTGAGCCCCCGAGAGCCAGAAGGGAAGCCTGACTCTCTGGAGAGCCGGGATGAGCAGCTCGCAGGAGCTGCCGAGGCAGGTGATGTTCCATGAGCGGCTCATCATTTCTCTTGAGGGAACTCAGTGGCGTCTGAGGCAATTTAAGGGAGCGAGGCTGTGCAGCTCGGGCCCCCTGTGATTCAGGCCCTTACCTGGGGGCAGGCCAGGGGCAGCCGGCTTCTTCTCAGCCCAGGAGCCACAGACTTGGGAAGGGACCGGCTCTGCCATCTCTTCTTGGAATGTTCCAGCACTTACTGGCTGCAACCTCCCTTCTCTTGACTCACCCCGTCCTGGGTCCTCCAGCCCATCCTCTATCCTCCATCCTCTGAATGCACTGTGTGCCCAGGCTCCCCTTGTCTGACCTTCACAAGCATTTATTGAGCACCTGCTGTGTGCGAGATACTGCACACAGACTGAGGAGAGTGCAGAGGACAGTAAACAAACATAAGAGGCGAGCAGGAGACAGTCTGGTGGGGACAGGGGCTGTTTCCTGGAGGAAGGACCTGAGGGATGAGGGGCACCTTGAGCCAGAGAGAGGAGGGGAGTATGTGAGGCCTCAGAAGCACTGAGAGGCTGGCCAGGGGGCAGATCACAGAGGGCGGGCACTGCTTCCTCCTGGTCCTGGAAGTAGGAGGGGGGAGGGAGAGGGGAGGTGCAGGGGCGGAGCAGGTGGAGGGGGTGGGGCGCAGCGGGGGACACCTGCAGCCACGTTTGCATTTTGGGGGAGCTCTGCCCACAGGGTGGATGGAGCCTGGGGGCAGGGGAGCAGGGAGGGGCCCAGGCCCAGGAGAGAGGCGATGGCAGTTCCCGGTTCCCGCAGGGATGGAGGGTTGGGAGGGACTGCGGGGCTGAGGCAGGACCTGGGGATGAGTGGATGTTGGGGCGAGTGCAGGCAGGAGGCAGCAAGGGTGATGCCGAGGAGGACCCCAGCTAGACTGTGGCCTCTCGGGCCCCTGGAGCCGTGTGCTGGGCGATGCAGGCGGCTCCATCGCAGAGGTGCGTCTCCTGCTCAAATACACTTCCTGTGTGGGTGTCTTTGCTGCTAATGACCTCACAGGTCAGAGGTTCCTCCTCACATCTTTTCTCCAACAATTGGAGTCTCTTTCCCATGGAAATGTCCCGAGCAGGGCACTTTCCCTTGTTGTGTGGGCACCCTAATTTCTGCTGGAGCCGTCCCCGAGCTGTCAGTGCCCCCTCCCCCTACAACAACTCAGTGTTAGGTGCACACGAGGTGCTGGTGAGATGGGGTTTGTTCCACTGCAGCAGAATCAGAGAGGACACTGCTGCGGGGGGCGTCCGAGACGCCCTCCCAGCCGAGCCTGGACAAGTGCGATTTGCCATTGAGGCGGGTACTGCAAACCGGGACAGGCCGGGGTCACCCCTCAGCTCCGACCACAGTGGAGGCCCGCCACTTGCTCCTGGTGTTGCTGACACACGTCTCCCGCCATCGACCGGGGCGCTAATTGCAGCCTCTGGAAGCTCTGTTCTGGGTGTGGCGGTCTGGCTGCATTTACTGAGGCTCATTCAGCGCAAACTTGTGTTGCCTCTGTCGACACCGGCCCCTTCACGGAGATGAGTTTTCTCTGACCGCTTCGAAATGGCCACTCAAAGGCACTCGGCCTTGGTCTCCTTGTGTGGCCCTGTCCCTATGCTGGGCCAGGCCTGGGGGTGCTGGTGGATAAATCGGTCACTTGAAAGAGCTGATGATGGGTCCGTTGTGTAATGGTCAATGCCGTGAGGTCTCTGCTTCTGACCAGTCTGTCGTTGTCCCCATGAATCAACCACAATAGACAAATTCTCACCAATGTGGAGGCTACAAGGCCAAATCCACAGCAATGCCAGGGACTGAGTGGGGACAGATCATTGCCACAACTGGAAAAACAACTTCGAGGTCACCCCCTGGGCTGGAGACATCTGATCAATGTAACTGCTTTCCCACGAGACCCAGGCCTGGTCCCAGCCCTTTATGCCTGCTCTATCCCTGGATCCACCACCACCAGCCCCCACAGGCTGGTATGTGGCATGCTTGCCCACAGACATCACAGCAATAGCCCTGCATCCTACAATGACCAGGACCTCCTGGGGGCCTGAGGGCCTTCTGGATCGTCATGGAGAGCCTTGATGCTGCACGGTGTCATCTTAGGGCCGGGTGCCTCCCAGACATCCCAGATTGTGAGGCAGCTCGTCATGAACTCTCTGTTAGCAAGACTGTGTCGTGAACTCGCCAGCCTTGTGGTCCATGGAAGATGGTCCTCCAGGATGGCTGACAGTTTCTCGCACCTCTGGATGCACACCTTTTGGAATGTGACTTGGCCACTCCTTCCATGAAGAGGTGCGGTCTGGGGCCCACCCCTGACTGGGCTGGCTCTGACCACTGAAATGCAGCAGACGTGATGGTGTGTGTCCACCGAGCCAGGTCTTACGCTTTCTGCTCTCGCTCTCTCAGGATGTGGCTGCCATGATGTGAGCATGCCCAATTGGCCTCTTGGAGAGGGAGGCCCAAGCAAGAGCCAGCACCTACCTCCAGAGAAGGGAATGAGGCTGTCTCAGATCCCTCCCGGCCCTGTGGAGCCACCAGATGACCAAAGCCCCACGAGTGATCCCAACTGAGACCAGCTGAGCCGGCCCAAACTGCCATCCAAAGGATCACAAGCCAATAAATAGTTATTGTTTTAGAGCCAATAAGTTTTGGGCTGTTTTGATATGCAGCAAGGCTAGTTGACACACTGCCTTACAGAGAGGTTACTCTACTTCCTATGTATCTGTCCCACCATCCTGTCTCCTCTTTGGAGGGAAACACCCCTTACTTAAATCAAACACAACCCCACCCCTAGGCCCCAAGACAAGAAGCCCTGAGAAGGTGGGGAGGAAGCAAGGGAATGGCAGGTGGAGGTCATTTGTACGGCTGACCCCGCTACCCTACCCCAGAGATTGGGGACTGGGTTTATAAAGATGGCTCAGGTGCCACTCATGGCATCTTGCTCCACCTGCCATGCACAGAGCTGGGGGAGGGGCACGAGGGGAGGAGAGGGGACAGGTTTCTTTTACTTCTGTTTCCCATGAAGGGAGGCTCCTCAGTGAATCTGACCTGTGGGTCTGACTTCTTGACAAACCAGCAGCATGTAAGGAAACCTTGAAGGAGAGCCGGCTCCTGGCTGCTGGATCAAATGTGAGAGTGAAATCAAACACAAGGGAGCCCTGGGCAGCTGAGCCCGGGCGAGACGGTGAGCGGGTCCTTCAAGGCGGCTGGAGTCTGACACCGTCTAAGTGGCGTCTTTCCTGAAGCCCCCACCATCCGCACATGGTTCACACTTCAGTCGGCTTACTGGGCATGTGTGTATGTGTGCGTGGGTGTGCATGAACGAGTGTGCATGTTTCTGTGTGTGCAAGTGCAATGCATGTGTGTGGGTGTGCACACATGTGTGCATGTTTGCACATGTGAGTTCATGTGGTGTGAGTGTGCGTGTATGTGTGTGCATGTTTGTGCGTGCACATATGCAAATCTATGTGTGCATGTGCTATGTGAATGTGCACATGTGTGCACGTATGGGTGTGGGTGCATGTGCTGTGTGAGTGAGCACATGTGTGGGTGTATGCATGTCTATGTGTGCGTGTGCTGTGTGAATGCACACGTGTGTGCATGTGTGGGTGTGCACATGGTGTGTGTGCACGTGTGTGGGTGTGTGCGTGTGCATGCACACGTTTGTGCATCTGTGTGGTTGTGCACATGCTGTGTGAGTGTGCACATGTGCACACGTGTGTGATTGTGCATGTGTGTGTCAGCACGTGTGAATTTAGCGGGGTTTGTTCCTGGTTTGCTGTTGGCTCGTGCAGAACCAAGATGGTCACTTTAACATGGAAATGCCTCATGACCGTGAGGCTTGAGGCCCTTGGCCCCCCACAGAGTGACTGAAGAGGCCATCTGGTTCAGCGCCTTCATCCTGCTGCAGCCCAGGTTCCCAGCTGACCCCCTCCCTCCTGATCCTGCCACCCCTGAAGGGACAGGCCTCAGAACAAACTTCCTCCTCGGCTAACACTGGGCTTCCGTAATCACCACACACTCCTTTCTGTCGAGGGACGAGAATGAGCAGATTTAGACGACAGTTACCAGGCCCAGAAAATCAGTCTCTGTAACGAAAACGGTGGAACACGGGATCCAAACTTGGCACTCAGACCAGACCCCTGTGAAGGAAACTTTGAAGCAGAAACAGGAATCGGCTGGAACCCTGCTTCTCTGGTGACTCCTCTGCCCTCCTGAGCGGGCTGCTCCCCTCCCAACCTCACAGGACACAAACGTCGCTGGGCGTCTCCTCACCTGTTTGTCCTGTTTATTTCCTCTTTTACCCTCACTCCACCTGAGGAGGCGGCTCGCGTCACATCACATGGAAGGCAGAGATTCGCTATGGACTGAATGTTGGTGTCCCCCAGATTCATATGTTGAATCCTAACCCCCAGTGTGATGGGTTTGGAGGTGGGTCCTCCGGGAGGCGGTTAGGTCATGATGTGGAGCCCCCGTGATGGGGTTAGTGCACTTATAACAGAGGCCCCAGAGAGCTCCCTCGCCCCTCTGCCCTGTGTGGACACAGCCAGAAGGCACCGACAACGACCCAGGAAGAGGGCTCTCACCAGAGGCCAGATCTCCCGGCGCCTTGATCTTGGACCTCCGGTCCCCTGTCTGGTGTTCTGTCAGCGGCGCTGCAGCAGACAGCTCCAAGTGGGTGCCTGCCTGCAGGGAGCGACGGGGCAGGGCTCGGCCGCCCGCCTGGGGAGGCACCTGGGGGCCATGGCCACTGTCCCCTGTGCAGCGTGGAGGAGGGTGGAGGCCGCCCGCCCTCGTGGGGAGGCTGTTCCCTGGAGCTGGGCACCTCGTCCAGGGCACTTCCTCTGCATCATTCCGCCACCCACGAAAGGAATTTAATCTCTCTCCTAATAACGTGTTTGTCACAAAGACATAATTGGTTCACTTGTTAGACTCGCAGTGTTCCAAGCCTTCAACGTCGGCGTTGTTGTTGTGGAGAGTGGCAATCCAGCCGAAGCGCCACCAGCCTTTGAAGAAAGCAAATGAGGCATTCACTCTGTCCCCGCCAGGCCACGCTCCCTCTGCGGCCCGCCTCTTCCTCCGGCCTGCCGCAGTCACAGCAATTTGCATCATGTGAATGGGGCTGTTGGGAGCTCCAGGTGGGGACAGGACCGCATGGGGACAGGCCGGCCTCTCTGGGACAGAGGGAGGCAGGCCCGCCGTCTCCCCAAGCACCCGGTGCTGTCCCTCTGCCTAGATCAGCAGGCCAGGCGGTCCCCTGAGCACCTAGTGAGGGTGGAGCAGGCAGGGACAGCTCAGAGTTTTCCTTTGGTTGGCACCTGGTGGTGTGTGACGGCGTAAGGGTTTGTTCCCCCAGTCGCTGCCCCCACCCCCCACACAGGTGGCTGCCTGGAGAGGGAGGCTGGTGCCCCACAGTCACTCAAATGCTCACTGTGTGAGTGAACAGATGAATGAATGGCTGCTGTCGTAGCCAGCTTGGCCTGCTCTAACCAAGTACTGTGGACCAAGTGGCTTATAAGCAAGAGGCCTGGTTCCCACAGCTCTGGAGGCTGCAGGTCCCAGATCACGGTGCGGCCTCTCTGGTTGCCGCCTCCTGGTATCCTCACATGGCTGAAAGAGGGAGAGGGCGCTCTCCGGCCTCTTCTTATGAGGACGCTAACCCCACCCTGGGGGCCCCACCCTCATGACCTCATCCCCCCAAAGGCCCCACCTCCTAACACCATCACATTGGGGGTTAGATTTTGATGGGGTCCAGGGCAGGCCGCCACTGGTATGCGGATTACTTCGAGCTGAAGACAATAAAGTCTCAGAACTCAGGAAGAACATTCCATCTTCCCCCAAACTGCCTAAAAGAATTGAACACAGAAGGCCTGTTCCAGGAAGGAGCTAATACCACAGGACAGCTGTAGTATAATGTAAAATAGGTGCGCTAGAAAGACACCAACAAACCATTTTTGGCCCAGCAAAACTTGTTTAACAAACATTTGCATTTCTACCTCCATGTAAATTGTCTTCCTCCCCTCTGAAATCCCAAACCACTACCCCCAACATCCTCCTTGTCTTTAGCTGAAGATATTTACTTAAGCTGGAAGCTTCGGCCAGACGGCCGAGTTGCTCAGTTTTTAGAGGATAGAGAGGTGCAGCCTCTGACCCCCCGGTCACCCCCAAGACAGGATGTGTCAGAATCTGCGCAAGGTTGAAGATGAGTTACTCATTTAAAATGACTCATAAAAAAATTGTGCTAAAAAATGTAGCCCTCTGTAAGAACAGTGGGCAAGAAGCCCCTCTGGAGAACACTTGGAACATCGGGGGTCCCCAGGACAGCCTGTGTTTGGGGCCATGCCTGCTGGAAACAGCACTTGGCCATCTTTGCATCCCCCGTGAAGCATCCAGGTGCATCAAAGCGTGAGTGAGCAGAGCCGACCGCACCGAAGACACCACGGCGGGGTGTCCACGGGGCACGCTCCGGGGAAGGCGCTCTCCTCTCTTGCCCCATTACCCACAAGACCTCAAAAATGAACCAGAGTTATGCCAAGTAGCTAAGCCCCGAAGATGGGATGCTGGGGAGGGGCGGGAGCACCAGGGATGAGGAGCAGACAATGTCAGACGGAGTCCCACAGCCGCCCTGTACGTGTCTGAGCAAGTGGCTTCCCCACCCGGAGCCTCAGTCTCCTCATCCATCAACGGGGACAGTCAAAAGAGCCCCCAGCCCAGAGGGTGGCCGTGAGGGTCAGCGTTAGCTCTCAAAACGACCATTAGTGATGAGAGCAATTACGTGTCGGCTGCGGCGATGCTTTACTGAGATAGTGTTTCAATTACTCGTTCGTCGCCCTAGCGACTCCTCATGTGAGGTCTGTCAGCAGCTCAGAACCTTCTCCCTCAGCAGCTGAGACCCCAAGTCAAGACTGGCCCTCAGAGGGTGGTGTCCCCCTCCCTTTCTGTCTCTCCCCCACTCCCCAGAAGCTGGATCACCACACTGTGCCCTCTCCGAGCTGCCCACCCTGCATCCTGTGGTGAGATGGCCCCGAGAGGGTCAATCGCAGCTGAGCTTTCTAGAACTTCTCCTCCCAACTTGGGAAGCTGGAATGGAATAAGGGCCTGACTGCACGCCGGGGAGCCGCCAGCAGTGTCCCTGCCTAAGGGAAACAACCGTCCCCTCGGAAATGCTTGCAGCCCGCAGAGAGGAGCGTGGGTGTGCGTGTCAGCCAACTGCTTCAAGAGGGAATCACAGCTTCCCTTTCCCCTAATTAGTGCTAATTTTCGTCCCCCAGACCTGTGACTTGGAAGATGGTTGTGCAGAGAAGCCGCCGGGTGGCCTTGCCGAGGACCGAGGAGGCCGTGTCCCTGTGATGACTGGTAATCAAGATTCATTTTCTCTGACAGATCTTTTCCCGAAAAGGCGTTCACACACTGTTTATGACATTTAAATTACTTGGTATTTGCAAGTCCAATGCTGGCATGAATATTCATCGATGTCTACTTTCTGGGGCTCCCAGGACACGGCCTGCCTGGGGTGCCGTACTCCACCAGTGATGTGACAAGTCCGAATGACGCCGTGGTGGCTTCTCACAGGAGAACGTTTCAGAACCTGCAAGCTGCCAGCCGCCAGACGCCTCTTGCACCAGATGTCAGCAGCGTCCTCAGGCCTGGGCCACCCCCTGGGCCCAACAGGCTGGGAGAGAGCCGATGATGGGATGACGGGCGGAAGGGGAGAAGCTGAATCAGAGAAAGCAAGCGAAGCAGGGAGGGAGCGGAGCCACTCACGCCTTCTGCTGGACTGACCTGCTATTCTTGAATCAAAGGTGGCCGTGGGGGGGTCTGGCATAGACCTCGGCCATGGCCGGGCTCCTGGGAGTGGGATAAGGCTGTGGGTCCCCCAGGACATGCCGCACACACACACCACACTCGGCTCCTGGTCCATCACCCGGCACCGAGCAGGGAGCATTGGGGATTCCCTCCCCTGTGGCCACGGGCACCCACGAAGGGCTACAGCAGCCCATTTGTGAGTGCTGGGCAGTCTGAGGGAGCCTGCAGTCCACACTTGGGAGAAACATCTGACTTTCTGTCACGGCTGCATGACCTGGCTAGCCCTCAGGTGACCTGCCCTGTGATGGGTCCCATGTCCCTTCCTGCTCGTGGGGTAAATAATGCTCATGTGCTCCCATGAGGGGTCAAAGGCCCCATACCATGGGAGTCAGTTAAAGATATTCCTTTTGAACCGAAGCAAGGGAGGTGGGGTCAGGACCAAGGCAAACTTCCTGGCTGAACTGCCAGCTGCTGAGCCAGTCGTAGAAAGAAGCTTGGAAACCTCCTTCTGCACGAAGAGCAGAGCCCGCAGCCTGTATTTCCAAATGCCGACCCAGGGGCTCACCTCCCACCAGGTGTGGTTTGCCGCACTCTACAGGGGACAACTCATTTAATCCTCTCCACAGTCCAGATGAGGAAACTGAGGCAAAGGGCGGTCTCATCACCCCGCTAGCAGCTGCAGAGCGGAAAAGTGCATCTGGGCCGCCCTGCCCGGCTCCCGCTTGCAGGTAGCACCAAACTAATGAAATACTTTAGGTACAAATCTAACAAAATATGTACAGAATCTATAGAAGGAAAACTACAAAACTCTGATGAAAAAAATCAGAGAAGAACTAAATAAATGGAGAGAGATTCCGTGTTCATGGACAGGGAGACTCAATATTGTTATAATGTCAGTTCCTCCCAACTTGATCTATAGATTCAATCCCAGTCAAAATCCCAGCAAGTTACTCTGTGGCCGTCGAGAAACTGATTCTAACGTTTATGTGGAGAGGAGGAGAAGACCCAGAACAGCCAACACAACGTTGAAGAACAAAGTCTGACGCTGCTCAAGTTCAAGACTCACTATAAAGTAACGCAGCGCGGTGTTGGCTAAAGGACAGACACACCCATCAACGAACAGACCAGGGAGCCCAGAAACAGATCCACACAAATACAGTCAGCTGACCCTTGACAAGGAGCAAAGGCAACACAGCAGAGAAAGGACAATCTCTTCAAGAAATGGTGGAACAACTGGGCATCTTCATGTAAAAAGTGGACCTTTTACCTTAAAAACATTAACTTAGAATGGCTCATAGGCCTAAATGTAAACTGTGAAACAATAAAACTCTAGATAATAACACAGGAAAAAATCTAGGTGATCCTAGATGAGTTTTTGGATATAGCAACAAAGATATGATCCATGAAGGAAAAAACCCATTGGCTGGATCTTGTTAGAATTAAAACTTCTGCTCTGCAACGACACTGTTAAGAGAATGAAACGACATAGCTACAGACTGGGAGAAAATATTTGCAAAAGATATATCAGATAATGCATTTGTTATTTCATAATCTGATAAGGGATTAACATCCAGAATACATAGAGAACTCCTAAAACTCAACAATGAAAAATAAACAACCCAATTCAAAAATGGGCAAAGGACTTCAACAGACATTTCTCCAAAGATAAACAAATGGCCAATAAGCACATGAAAAGATGCTCAACGTCCCTGATCAGGGAGACGCAAGTCAGAACCACAAAGAGACACCACTTGACACCCACTGGGGTGGCTTCTATTAAAAACAACAGAAAAGAACGAGCGTTGGGGAGGACGTGGAGAGATGGGAACCCTGTGCGCTGTTGGCGGGAATGTAAAACGGTGCAGCCGCTGTGCAAAACAGCAGTGATTCCCCAGAAAGTTAACAAATAGAATTACCATATGATCCAGCAATCCCGCTTCTGAGTAGTCACCCCAAAGAATTGAAAGCAGAGTTTTGAAGTGATATTTGCACACTCAAGTTCATAGCAGCATTATTCACAAGGGCCAAGGGGTGGAAGCAACCCACGTGTCCATCTACAGATGATGGATAAACAGAACGTGGTCCATCCACACAATGGAATATAATTTAGCCTTAAAGAGGAGGGAAATCCTGACACCTGCTACAACACGGATGAACCTTGAGGACATGATGCTCAGTGAAAGAAGCCAGTCACGAAAGGAGAAACACTATGAATCCACCCATATGACCCCCTAGGGGAGTCAAATTCACAGAGACAGAAAGTAGGATCGTGGGTGCTGGGGCCAGGGGAGGGGTGGGAGCTGGTGTTCAATGGGGACAGAGTTTCAGTTCTGAGAGATGAGAAGAGTTGTGGAGAGCATGGTGGTGACGGCTGACAACAACGTGAGTGTATTTAATATCACTGAACTGTACTCTTAAAAATGATTAAGATGGTAAATTCTATGTGAATTTTATCACAATAAAAAAAATTGGAAAAAAACTCCAAAATGTACAAAGAACTCTTAAAACTCAACCACAGTGTCAGGAGCTTAGCCCCAGGGGCCCCTCCCCTCATGCACAGCCAAGCTGGGCTGAGCTCGGCTCCCACAGAGGGGCCTCGGGATGTCCCTTGCACAGTGGTGGGGGTGGCAGGGGAGGGACGCTCCCAGGTGAGCCCTGTGGCCCTGTCACACTTTCCTACCGTCCAGAAGTCTTCCTGTCTTTCACAGCCTCCCTCCCTGTGGGACCCGAAGCCTCACACCAAGGCCGCAGACCCTGGTGGGTGGGCACTGTCCCCGCCCTCCGGATGAGGGAACCAAGGCCTGAGAGCTCAACCACTGGGCTGGGGTCCAGGGCTGATGTCCGGAGCCTCTCAGGGACTTGCCAGGCCAGGGGCTGAGGCTAGGACACAGGCACCATGCTTGTCCTTGTGTCCATGGGACCCGGGCAGGGAGAGCTGGGCGCCCGAGGTCCACGGGTGGGGAAGCTGGGGGGCCCGGGTCCTCTGGTGCCAGCGGCTCCGCTCCAGTGGTGCTCTCCCTCCCCCGGATGTCACCACAGCTGTCCCCTCCACCTGACTTACCACCCTGAGCTCTGCCCAGGCTGCCAGGAAGTGTCACAGACCTGCTGAATGTTGCTGGGCTTGGGCAGGGCCTGACCCCTGGCCTGTGCTGAGCGGGGACCTGGACAGAGGTCCAAGGCCCAGGCAGAAAGCACACGTCCTCCTTGGGGACAAGGAGGATGGTGGTACGCAGCCCAGGCCTGCCTCACCGATTTGCTGCAGGTACCAGCTGCTGAGGGCTCCTGCCTGCCCTAGTGCAGGTCGTGCCGTCTGACCTGAGTCACTGCCAGCCCAGAGTCGCCTGATGTGAGGTGACCTCCCAGCCCCTGCCTCTGGGCAGGACAATCTCCAGTGCAGTTCAAGCTCCAGGGCTCCTGTGGGATCAGGCTGAGACCCCCCCTCCCTGCCCCGCCCTGCTTCCCTCCCCCTTATCCTGAGACACCCCCCTCCCACCCCATGAGAAGAGGAGGAACGGGGCTGTTTCTGAGGGGCTGGAACCACAGCCCCTGCACTGACAGGCCATCCCTGCTGCTCCAGGGAGCTATCTCCTCCCGCCCTGCCCCTCGCTGTGCGTCTTCCTGGGGGCTGCAGGGAAGCAAAGAAGCCGGCTCGGCTTGGGTGAGCCCAGGGACGCAGGCGGGGGAAGGGGCTTCGAGTGTGTCCAGGCACAATTGCATCTCGGTGTTGACTTCCTGCTGGCCAGCAGCCGCCCAGGTGTGGATGGACAGAGGGCCAGACACTTAGCTTACTCTGACTGTTGTCGGGAGGGGTGGGGCGGGGTGAGCAGATGCTCTCGGGGTCCCGCTCCAACTCAGCACCTCCAAGTTCCTTCTGAATAAAAACCACCCAAGACCCTTCTCTGCCCTGAGGTGCCTCTGTCCTGAGCCCAGGCTGAGTGACCGCCGTTAGTTAGGGCCCTGCTGGGGGCGGGTTCTGGGTGCAGCTGCAGAGTGCGGCCGACCACCTGGCTGGTCTGTCCAGATGGGCCCGGTGGACGCCCCTCCATTTTTAATGAGGAGCAGGTGTTTGACCAACAGAAGCAACGGCCTCGCAATCTGCTCGGCACAGAAAGCGCAGCCTCTGGGAGTCAGCTCGCTCTTCATGGATATTCCTCTTTTTTCCTTTCTCTTTTTGAGCAAGACACACACAGAAATAAACTTCCACTGTGCACACGTTATCTTCTGCAGAGTGCTTGTCTGGCCCCAAGTGGAAATGGGGCTCAGGGAAAGCCACAAACCGCTTCAATTTTTACTGAAATAGAAACAGCTTTGCAGAGGGGACGTTGAGAAATGAGATCTCAGCTGTTTTTAGAAACCTAACAGTAAAAATCTGCAGGAGTGAAGCTGCTGTTGGAAACGGAAAGTTCGCTCACTCCCGCAGTGGGCCGTCCCTGTGTCCGCCCATGAGGTGAGGATGAGCTTCAGCAGCTTGCTGGCCCCGTGCGGGCACTGGGGAGTCAGAGTGGCCTCGCCTGGCTCTGCCCTCCTTTCTCACAGAGGAAGTGGAGCGTGAGGACAGCTGTGTGGGAGCCGTGAGGTTGAGGGATGGAGGGCTTCATGGAGGAGGCAACCCCAGGGCCACTGAGCAGGTGGGGACATGTGGGTATTTGGAGGGAGGTGAGAGCACCATCACCAAGGAGCCCAAACCTCCCTCCTACTGGATCGAATGCTGGGAGAACTGGGAGACAGCAATCCACCCCCTTCCCCAGACTTGAAAGCTGCTAGGCCCCTCCTCCAGGAAGCCCTCCCTGCTACTCCAGCCCGCACTGCTTGTAAGTCAATGTCGCTCTTCCTTGTCCTCATAGGGAGCAGTGGGAGGAGTGCAAAGAGCCAGACAGATCCTGTTTTGGCCCTGAATGTGCCGTGGGCTTGGGCAATCCGGAGCCGGGCCAGGCCTGGCACTGTTTGCTGTGACGTGGGGTGAGCAACGTAGCGAGCTGGGTGCTGGGTTGGCCCTGCGTGGGTCACAGCACCAGGTGCCCAGGGCACAGGACACAGCTGCTCTGTCCCTTGGCCCAGGAGCCAGATCTGGCCAGTCGGAGATGACATCTGTCCTCAGACCCCTGGGAAAGACCCAGGCGCCTTGTGAAGTAACTGGGGGTGGCTTCCTGGGCAGCCACACCCACCCACCCTTGGGCAGTGCCTCTCAGCTCCACTCTGGCCCTCAGGAAACTCCTGCAGACCGAGGCCCAGCCCTGGGCCACAGGGCACAGGATAAGCAGGATGCTGCCCACCCTGGGCTGTTTTGCATGCATTCTCGAGGCCCAGGGGCCATTTGTTGTGAAAGCTTTTGGGGCTGGAGATGACTGGTCCAGAGTCCACTCTGGCCCGAGGTTCTCCCTCCAGCCACCCTGGACTCATGTCCTTGTGGAAATCCATGTACAGCTGCCCCGTCTGTGCTGCCTGCAACAGTGGCTCCACTGCCCAACGGCCACCTGCAGGGACACTCGTCAGAGCCACTTCTGCTGAGTGCCAGCAGCCTCATGGAGCACAAAAGTTGGCTCCAGACCCACCTGCTGGATGGGCCTGTCTCAGGGGAGGAAGCCGCGGTTCCAGGCGGTGACAGCCTTGTTTATTTTTGGTGTCAGAGGCAAGCTGTTCGTGCCTCGCCGCGCTCCGCCACTTGAACCCACCTGTTCCCGGCAAACTCCAGGCGGATTCACTGTGATCCCCCACCTCCTCCCAGCCCGCGCCGCTCCCCGACGCAAGGAGATTCGGGGTGTGCCGACGGGCCCGGGCGCCATGCTGGCCGGGGCAGAGTGCAGAGGTAGCTGCAGAGGGAGTCCACAACGTGCAACGGTCGCCATGGTGACAAGTCCGTGGGACCGTGGGGAGCAGGCAGAGGCCCCACACCCGACTCTGGGCCAAGGGGGCCTTCACGGGCTCCCATGGAGGCACTGACATGACCTGGCCCGCTTCACGAGATAACATTTCCCGACTAGACTGGATGGCCTCTCCGGGACGCCAGGAGCACCTGGAGCCTTCGGGACGAGAGGACACAGCTGAGGCTAAACCCTCTCCCTCCTGCGTGCACTCCTGATGAGCAGCAGAGCCCCCCCTCCAGTCGCATCGGTATAGCCAGGTTCCCAACTGGACTCAGAGGGACGGATACACGTACAGCATCCAGTTTTCACAGCAGCCCCAATGTCAACGTGTCACACTCAGATGCCAGCATAGACACATGTGGCCATGAGCATCTTGCAGCATCTGCAGGCTCATGCAGTAGTCAGGGACAAGCGGACATCCTGGCTTTGCACTTCAGGTGCCCCATTATTTGTGGAGAGTGAACCCCTTAACTCCTGATTCCGTAAAAGGACAAGAAAGCCCTCGACGATTGAGAAGCATTTGCCTATGTCTGAAGGGCTGCACTTTGTGGGGTGGCTGGATTCTCCTGGGACCTGCTTGCAGATGGCAGAGAACGCTGGCTCCATGTTATAGGTGGGACACGGGATGCAGAGCAAGGGGTCACATGAGGCTTGTTGCCTCCCGGCCCCCAGGCCTGGGCTGTCCTCCTGGGCTCCACTCTCCAACAGGGGCCGTTCATCCAGGGCAGGAGAGATGAAAGGAGTTTATTGCAACAGAAGTGGAAGTCCAGAGGCGGCTGTGGCCCGAGCCGCCAGCTCCTGGAAACCAGAGCCTCCCCAGAAATCCGTTTCCGTGCCATTCCAGGCACATCAGTACTTGGGTTTAAACTGTGCTTCCTGCACCATGACCCCAGCTCACAAATTCAGAGAGAGTGTGAGGGGAGTCAACCCAGGGATGCCCCATCTATTTTGTGAATTAGTTAAAAAGTCAGGGAAGGATTCCATTAAAACTCAGCAGGAGGTCCCCCAGAAAGGGCTGAAATCAGTTCTAAACGCTATAAATGCCAACCGCAGACATTTGTCAACCCACGTGGACACTGGGTTCTGTCACTGCCCACTCCCTGTGCCCCTCAGGCCTGGGGTGGAAAGGGCTTCCCTGGGGTGGGCCTCAGAATTCTGCACCAGCCCCAGCTGGTTGTCCCACCTGTCCACACCTGTCAGGTGGTCCCACCTGCCCACAGTAATGAATGTCAATCGCAGCTGCCCCTTTGGGCTAGGATGAGGTTGGCAGTGACCAGCCCCTGGGCCTCTGACTGGCTGAGTCTGGATGGAATGTGGCAGGTCCAGGCCATGAGGACAGCTCCTTTTGGCCCCTGTCTGGTCGAATCCCAGGCTGAGATGCGGCAGAAGGTCTCTTGGGTCTTTCAGGAACCTCTGGGGCAGGTGGTAGATGGAACTGGGATTTGGGGACTTGAGGCTGAGCCACCAGGAGCCCTCTCATGCCCAGGTGATGGAGTGCCAGCGGGCACCCTCACGCTGGGCTGGAGAGCACCAGGGAATCTTGACTGCAGCCTGGCCTCACTGTAGGTCGCCCCCCTTCTGGCTCACCCTCGGGCCAGGGCAGCCTCCTGACCAGCGTCCCGCATCCGCGCCTGCCCCTCCGAGCTGCCCCGCACAGCAGAGCCATCTCAGGTGCCCATTCCCAGGATTAAGCCCAGGTCCATTCTGCACGCATGTCCCCTCGACCTTCACAGTGGCCACTTGGAAGTGCTTTCGTGGACCCTAACCCAGGCTCAGTGACCCTGCGGGCGTGCTAAAGGTTATGGGTTTGGAGCAGAAAGGACAGACCCTGGAGCCACAGATGTCACCAGACCCTCCTTGCCCTGGCCCGCCCTCACCATCTGACCCCCAGAGGCTCCCCCCAGCCCCCAGCAGGCTCGCATGTGGTCGTCGAATCCATCTAAGCGCGACTTCGGCTCACCACAGTGTCAAGCAGGAACCAGCCGGCTAGCTTACTCCAGCTGGCAATTTGAAGAGCTTTTAGCCAAGGGATAACCTGACAAGGTGTGGACAGGCGGGTCTACTGACAAGGTGTGGACAGGCGGGATTACTGACAAGGTGTGGACAGGTGGGACTACCTGACAGATGTGGACAGGTGGGACAACCGGCCAGGGCTGGTGCAGGATTCTGAGGCTTGCCCTGGGAAAGCCCTTTCTGCCCCTGGCCTGAGGGGCATAGGGAGTGGGCAGTGACGGAACCCAGTGTCCGCGTGGGGAGGTGGCACCCACAGCTCAGCAGGGAGGAGACGGGGCCACACACCCCAAGCTCACTCCCCACCCACCTGTGCCTTCTCCTGGGTCTCCCATGGGCTTCGCCCCGCTGGGGCAGGGCCGGCGATAAGGACAGCTGGACTCAGTGTCTCAGGCCTGGGCGGACAGAGAAAGGGGAGGGGATCTGGGGTGAGGGGGCAGACGGATGCTACCCAGCATGCTGCCCACTGCATCTCTTCGGCTCGGTGGTAAGATGGGTTCATTGTTCTAGCCTCACAGGGTCACCACGGGTATTAAATGAGATTATGTATGAAAGGTAATTCGCGGCATGCCTGACCTGTGTCCCTCTTCCTCTCCCGGGGTTGTGTCCTTGCAGGGAGGCCAGAGGGCATTTCCTGGACTGAAGACACCCCGCTAGAGGCCTCGTCTTGGCTGGTCTTGGGACAGCTCCAGAGAGTCTCATTCGAGGACTGTGAGGTCTGCATTTGGCTCCTTCCTGTTCCTCCTCTTACATTTATCAAGGGGCCCCAGTGCTGCTTCTCCACGTGGAAGTGGGGAGCCCGATCAAGTGCTCAGAAGACAGAGCTCAGCGTGTGCACCCTGGGAGTGAGATGGCCCAGGCAGGCAGCACGCCAGGAGCCAGCCCTCTGCTAGGGAGAGTCGGCCCTAGTCTCGCTTTCTGTCTCAGCCCTTGAAGTGTGATCCAGTGGAGTTATTGGGGGCCCCCAAAAGACATGTCCAGGTCCTAACCCCCAGAACCTGTGAATGTGGCCTTATTTGGAAAAAGAGTCTTTGTGGATGAATTTAGGATCTCGAGATGAGATCATCCTGGATTGGGGTGGGCCCTAAATCCAAGAACAAGTGTCCCTAGAAGATACTAAATAGGAAAGACACAGACACAGAGGAGAAGCCACGTGGAGACGGAGGCAAAGATTGGAGTGATGCGGCTACAAGCCAAGGGATGCCTGGGGCCCCCAGAAGCTGGAAGGGGCAGGAAGGACCCTCCCCTGGAGCCTCCAGAGAAAGCGTGACCCTGCTGACCCCTGATTTCGGACTTCTGGCCTCCAGATCTGTGGAGAATAAATTTCTGTTGTTTTGAGTAGCCTGGTCTGTGGTCCTCTGTTACAGCAGCCCCGGGACACTAGCACATCTGCTCACGAGACCCGCGGAGCTTTCTGTGGCCTTCACGACAAGCAGAAGCACAGACGGTATTTGGGGTTAGAGCTTTCTCCAGACTTGAATATATGCCCCTGGTGGTTTTAACTGGAAGCCTTCTGGGTGTCTTCTAGCTGATCTCCAGATCTGACACAAATGTAGGTATTTTTAATACATTAGACAAGATGTCTTTTAAACAAGCTGTCATGAAAATGAATTCCAGCAAATTTAACGGGTGTTAACCTTGTCTAAGTGCCCTGCAATTATGTGCGTCTCGTCTGCAGGCGAGTTTGACAGGGCGGGGGCCTCAGAGGCGCCTCACTGTTCCAGAAAAGCTTCCTTCGGCTGGAGTATGCTTCCCAACCCCAGATCACCACTCAAGGGTCTGTTTGGCAGCTCGCTGTGGCTGGCTGGCATTCTTTCCCAATCTTCTGGGCCTCTGATGTTGCAAAGGGCCCCACTGTCCTCAAGGGCCCCCATGAGACCCGCACCCCTCCAAGCCCCGGGCCTGTCTGCCCCTCTCCTCCTCAAACTCTGTCCAGCCCTGCAGTGGAGTGGATGTCCTTTGGATGCGGCTCAAGTCCCCCGAGAGGACAGTCCACCTCGGAAAAACAGGCCTCAGGACTGGGCAGAATCTGGGATCCCGGCATTGTGCCCGTCTGTGGAGACAGAGGGGTCTTTGGGCCACATGGACGTCACCACAGGCATCAGCAGGGATCTGTCAGGGCTCAGCCACTTGAGCCCTTGATCACGGGGTTCTCCTGTCCTGCCTCCTGCCCTGGACGCCGGGGCTTGTGCTCCTGACCTGCTGCGGTGGGAGGATGTTCTGACCGCCTGGAGGCCACCGGAGGGCGAGTGTTCATCAAAAGCTGGTTTCAAAGAAGTTCACGTGCTTTTCTGTGGCTCAGCCCTGCCTCCCCCATCACTGGAGTGGGGAAAATAAAGGGGCGATGTTATGGGGCTCCCCACACTGAGGACAGTCCAGAGGAGGGTCTCCAGGCTGCGTGCCTGAGAGAGTCCCTGGGCTGGAAAGACCCCTGGCCCCACTTGGTGCTCCTTTCTTTTAACGGTTCCCAGGAGCGGCCTGTGGCGATGGGAGTGGCTGGAGCCCAGATCCAGAGATCCCGGGAGATGCGGTCAGCACAGGTGTGGTTGCTTCTACCTCACCCCCGGGGCATAAATAGACCCTCGACAGCCGCTTCCGACTGCGCGCATCCTGTTGGGCGCAAAGCCCGGAGCAGACTTGGCTCCAGACCAGCATGTCCTGGACGGCCCGACGCACGTGGCTCCCAAATGACATGACCCAGAGGACGTTCGCCCCTCCGGACCCTTGAGGCTGGAGGACTTGCGTCCTGCCGACAGCTGGGAACTTGTGCTCCAGACGGCAGCGCGGATGCCTGCTGTGAGCAGTTACAACTTCCTAATTTCTAAATGGGGGTTACTCCGAACAGCCTGGGACCCTCCGACCTCCAGGAGGATGGAAGTGCTGCGTTTTCTCAATAGAGGAACCATTTTTGAATTACAAGAGCACGAAACTGGCTGAAGAATGCTCTTAACCTTTAAATATGTCAAGGGAGAGTTACTGAAATTTACAATAAATTCGCCTTTTAACAGACAAGGCGCTAAGAATGTTTAAGTGCAAACAATGTTGCTCTTTTTCATAAGCATCAGTGTAAGGTTTACTCAAACACAGTGGTTATCTTCAACTTTATGTTTCTAGCATAACTATGTTTCTCTGCTGTGTATTCTTTTGCAACATTGTTTTAAGAATTCCTTTGAACCAAAGTCTTTTATCATAAGCTGCCTCATATTTTTGAAAGTAGGTAGTGTTTAAAATCTACAGACGGCTTCCCCTTGAGGTGCTGGACTAGCTCTCCTGTCATAAACAATTATAAAATTGTACACAATGCATCAGGAGATTGTTTTCAGACACTGGACAAGTCCAGTGCAAGACTGTGGTCCCTAAGAGCAGGGAAACTCCCAAGGTGAGCCCCACTGTCACCCATGTCTCTGCTTGGGGACACTTCCCTGATTGGGACATTAGGAGCTGGGGTCTGAGGAGGCAGAAATCAGAGATTCAGGCTGTGGGAGTGGCTTGAATCTGCAAAGCAAGGCATTGGAGAGGGACCTGCATGGGGACCCTGAGAAAGGGACCTGAGAAGCCTGCCGGGGCTCTGCATGGGTTCTGGGCTGGTGGGGCTGTGCGTGCAGATGGAAACCTTGAAGGGCCTATGGGAGGGCAGCGGGTATTCTGGCAGAGCTGGAAGGGAGAGGCCTCACTAGCACACCCAGGATCTCAATGCAATGCCAGCAAGTCCACACCTTAGGAGTGAGGACCATGCCCCAGAGGAAGGGCTACTCGAGCCCCACCCTAACTAGGCCTGAACACGAACTCACAATATCCACAGAGGAGACCGAGTCTAGATGTTGAGTCCTCACACACCAGAAGGGCTTGGGCTTCTATAGAGCTTCACCCTGAAGTGAAAAATGAGGCCACATAAGCTCAGGATGGTCAGTTTGCAACTGAATGGCCTGCTAAAATGAGAATCAACACTCTTCAAAGGAAGACGATAAAATCCAGACTCCCTTCAATGTGTCATCCACAATGTCCAGTACAAATAAAAAATTACTAGATATGCAAAGAAATAGGAAAATGTGACCCATTGATAAGAAAAAAGCAGTCAATTAAAAGACCTCGAGGTGAACAGGGAGAGGTGGGAAGTGTCAGGTGTGAACCGGGACAATATGGACGCTCACCAGACTTTGGTCACGTAAGGGTGCCTGTTGCTAGCCCCAGAGTAGCCACTACAAGAGCAAACACAGAGAGGTGTATCTAAGAAAGTCAATAGAGGAAATAAAATGGAATACTCTGGTTTCCCAGCCAGAAGACTAAGAAAAGGATGTCTGGAAACCGGAAAGTATGGGAGGAAACCTCAGCAAAAAGAAAGCTAGAAAAGGGATTCACTAATTCTGTGTATGAATTGACACAGGTCCTGGGGTAACCCTCGAAGTGCACGTGGACGGAACACACCTAAAGAACCAGAAGAAGGATCTGAAAACTGAACTGTGATATAACCACCTCTGAGATCCAAGACTAAACCCTGAATGGGTTTAAAGGATTTGAGAACAGAACTGACACTGGAACCACTACCAACAGACAGTAAGAGGATGAGCAGTTCTAGCTGGGCTGACTGCCAAAAGAAAAGAATCAGCTAGAGCATCACTTTCTCCAGAGGATTTTACATAACCCAAAACACAACAGTATAGGCGTACCTTGCTTTACTGAGTTTCACTTTATTGCACTTTGCAAATATTTTTTTTTTTTTTTACAAATTGAAGGTTTGTGGCAACCCTGCATGGAGTAAGATTATGACTTACTGAAGACTCAGATGATGTTTAGCATTTTTTTAGCAATAAAGCTAAAATTTTAGCTTTTTAGCAACTTTTTAATTAAGGTATGTACATCATTTTTTAGAAATAGTGCAGTTGCACACTTAGTAGACTACAGTGTAGTGTAAACATAACTTTTATATGCACTGGGAAACCAAAAGACTGCATGTGACTTGCTTTATTGCGATATTCACTTTATTGAGGTGGTCTGGAACCAAACCCACAACATCTCCGAGGTATGCCTGTATTCAAAATGTTCAGGAAGTAATCCAAAATTACTTGACATTGAAAGAACCAGGAAATATGACTAACTCTCAAGGAAAAGATAATCAATACATGCCACCCTGGAGAAGACTCAGATGATGGAATTACCAGAAAAAGACTTCAAAGCAGGTGTTTTAACCATGCTCCTTGAGATAAAGGTAACCCTCTGGAAATGAATGGAATGATAAAAGTTCTTAAAAGAGAAAAATAAACTATGTTTAAAGAACCAAAAAAAATTTTAGAACTAAATAATGTAACACTATAACCAAGTTGACCCTTGTAGAATAATATATCAACAATAGCAGAACATACATTCTGCAAGGTGCATGTCTCACTCACCAACACAGACTATTACCTGGGACCATAACAAACATCAACACCTTTAAAGAGTTGAAGTCATGCAGGTGTGTTCTCTGAACACATGGAATTAAATCAGAAAGCAGTAACAAAATGTTATCTGGAAAATCCCCAAACATTTGGAAATCAAACAATATACTTCTAAATAGCGCGAAGATTAAAGAAGAAGTCTCAACAGAAATCAGAAAATATTTTGATCTGAATTGGAATACAACATCTCAAAAATTTTCAGATGTTACTAAAGCAGTATTTAGGAGGAAGTTTACAGCATTAAATGTTTGTATTAGAAAAGAAAAGAGGTCTTGAATCAATCACCTAAGCTTCCATCATAAGAAATCTAGGAAAATAAGGACAAATTAAACCCAAAGCAAGCAGAAAAAGGAAATGCAGATAGGAGCAGCAATAGATAAAATTGAAACAGAAAGACAACAGAGAAAATCTGTGACACCAAATGCTGGTTCTTTAGAAAGAATAATAATAATATTGATCAACTCCTAGCCATAGTGACTGGGGAAAAAGAGAGAAGATACAGATTACCAATATTAGGAAAGAAAAAGGAGACACAGATATTATAAAGATGACAAAGGAACCCTACAAACCACTCTTTGCCCCCAAATCTGACAGCTTAGATAAAATGGACCAATTCCTTGAAAGATACAAATTGCCAAAACTTACTCAAGAAGAAATGCATAACCCAAATATCCCTATATCTATGAAAGGAATTGAATTCTTAGTAGAAACCTCCCAACAAAAATCCAGGCCCAGTTGAAGAATTCTACCACCTCTTTGAAGAAGAAATAATAATTCCACCCCATCTCTTTCAGAAAACAGAAGAGGAGCTGATACTTCCCAGCTCATTTTATGAGGCCAGCATTATCCTGATACCCAAACCAGACAAAGATAGGACAAGAAAATAAAACTACAGACCAATATCTCCCACGAACATAGACACAAAAATTCTCAACAAAATATTAGCAAATTAAATCCAGCAACATACAAAAAGGATGGTACATGACCATGTGGAGTTTGTCCCGGCTGTGTGAGGCTGGTTCAACATTAAAAATTAGTCAGTGTTGGGGCTGGCCCAGTGACGTAGTGGTTAAGTTCACGCGCTCCACCTTGGTTAAGTTCAGCCTGGGATTCACAGGTTCGGATCCTGGGCACAGACCCACACACCGCTCATCAGGCCATGCTGTGGTGGCGTCCCACATACAAAACTGAGAAAGATTGGCACAGGTGTTAGCCCAGGGACCAACTTCCTCAAGCAAAAAAAGAGGAAGATTGGCAACAGATGTTAGCTCAGGGCCGATCTTCCTCACCAAAAAAAAAAAAAGTTAGTCAATGTTTTCCACCAGTATGCGGTTCCGAGAGTAGTCACATTCACAGAGACAGAAAGTAGAGTGGTAGCTTCCAGGGGCTGGGGGAGGGGTGAGTGGGGAGTTGGTGTTTAATGGGGACAGAGTTCCTGTTTGGGAAGATGAAAAAGTTCTGAGGATGGATGGTGGGGATTGTTGCACAACGATGTGAATGTACTTAATGCCACTGAACTGTACACTTAAAAATGGTTAAGATGGTAAATTTTATGTGATATATATTTTACCACAATAAAAAATAACCAATGTAATTCACCATATTAACTGACTAGTGAAGAAAAACCACATGATCAGACAATAGATGCAGAAAAAGCATTGGACCAAATTCAACACCCTTTATGATAAAAACTCTCAGCAAACTAGGAAGAGAAGGGAATTTTCTTAACCTGATGAAGAGCGTCTACTAAAAACTTAAGCTCACAACCTCATACTGAAGTATAAAGACTAAAGACTTTCTAAGATCAGGAGCAAGGCAGTGTTCCCCTCCGCCCTGCTAAATACCATATGCAAGTCACAGCCAGAGCAATAAGACAAGAAAAGGAAATTAAAGGACATAGATTGGAAAGGGTGAAATAAACTTTCTCTATTCACAGACGACCTGACACCTACACAGAAAATCCCAGGGGGCCCACAAGAGAATTTCTAGAATTAATAAGTGTGTTTATCATGGTTGTGAGATACAAGGCCAATATACAAAAACCAATCACATTTGTACATACTAGCCAGGGAAAATTGTAAATAGAAAAAAAATTTCAAAGTACATGCATAATAACACCAAAAACATGAATAATTAGGTATAAATCTGACAAAATATGTGTAGGACCTATATGCTGAAAACACTGCTCTGGGCGAAATCAATGGAGAGAAATGAACGGAGAGATGTGCTGAACTCAGGGGCGGGCAGCCTCCCCACAGGGACCTGTCGACTGACCCAGCCCGATCAGAACCTCTGCGGGCTTTTGTTGTAGATGTTGAAAAGCTGGTTCTAAACTTTATGTAGAAAGCAAAGAAACTAGAGTAGCCAAAGCAATTTTGGGAAAGAAGAACAAAGCCGAAGGACTCGTGCTGCTTGACAGACTCACTATAAAGCCCGGTAATGGAGATAGTGTGGGAGTCCGGCTGGCACAGGCACACGGATCAAAGGAACGGGTGAGAGTCTGGATCCAGCCCCACACTTGAGCTTAGGGCGTTTTTGATTAAAGTGCAAAAAACTTCAATGGAGGAAAGATCATCTTTCCACAAGTGGCACTGACCACTTCAGTATCGATATGCAAAAAAAAGTACCTACATCTCACACCCTATAGAAAAATTAACTCAAAACAGATCATAAACCTAAATTTAAAACAAAAAACTATAAAAATTCTAGAAGACAACGGAGAAGAAAACCTTTGTGACCTTGGGTTAGGCACTGAGTTCTTAGGCACAACACCAAAAGCATGATCCATTAAGATTTTTGGTAAGTTGGACTTCATCAAAATTACACCTTTTTGCTCTGTGACATACAATGTTAGGAAAATGCAAAGATAAGCCACAGACCAGGAGAAAATACTTGCAAGTCACATATCTGACAAAGAACTTGTATGCAGAATATATTTTGAAAACTCTTGAAACTCAACAATGAGAAAACAAACAACCCAATTTAAAAATGCAATCTACTGGAAACAGACATTTTGCCAAAAGAAGATATGCAGATGTCAAATAAACACATGAAAAGATGCTTAATATCATGAGTCATTAAGGAGATGCAAATTAAAATCTCAACAAGGTACCACTCCATACCCACCAGAATGGCTAAATGAAAACAAAACCCAAAACTGACAAAACCACGCGCTGGCCAGGATGCAGAGCAACGGATCCTTCTGTTTTGCTGGTGGACATTCAAAAGGGCACATCCACTTTGAGAAGTTTGGCAATTTCCTATAAAGTTAAATGTACTTCCTGTACGACCCAGCAATCTGACTCAAGTATTTACTCAGGAGAAATGAAAATGTATGTTCACACTAAATCCTGTGCGTGAATATTTGTAGCAGCTTTATTCGCAATCACTCAAAACGGGAAACAACCCAGATGTCCTTTAACCGGCGAATGAATAAACAAGCGGCGGTCCCTCCATACCACGGAGTCCTGTTCCACAGAAGAGGAAGGTGCTGCTGACACAGGGCGCATTATGTAAGGGAAAGAGGCCAGACTCCGGAGGCAACATCCCATGTGGCTCCATTTCCGTGACATTCTGGAAAAGGCACGATGCTAGGGAGGGGGACAGATCCAGGTTGCTAGGGGCCAGGTTGGGGCACAGGGGACCCCAAAGCAGCAGCATGAGGCAACGCTTTGGGGTGACAGGACTGACCCCTGTCTTTGAGGTGGGGCTTACACGACTCCATGCGTTTGTCCAAACTCATAGATGTAAACAAAAGAAAAGTGATTTTTTACTGGATGTAAATTTAAAAATAAACTTCAAAAAAGAAAACCACGTATCTGGTATCCCATCACTGTTTCCACCTTCTCCAAGACCACCCTGGTCTGAATCCCCTTGATCACCCACCCGGAATGTGGCAGCAGCTTCCTGTACCCCCAAAGGCATGTTCAGCAAGGCAGGCAGAATGACCCCCTGAAATGTAAGTCACACCGCTGCTCAGACTCTCCTGTGGCTACCCATTTTTTCCAGAATAAGAGCCACTGCATGGTCTACGTGGCCCTCCACAGTCTGTAAACCTCCTGCACTGCCCTATGCTCACTCCACTCTGGCCACGCAGAGTGCTGTCCCTCCAGCCCAGCATGTGCCGCCCCAGGGCCTCTGCACTTGCTCTTCTCTCTGCCTGGAATCGTCTTCCCGCAGGCACCTCCAACCTTGCTTCTTTAGTGTCTCTGTGGGGCCTTCCAGGACAGGCTCTCTAGTGAAAGTTGCATCCCCACCCCTTTTGTTGGGGTGCACGCTTCATGGGGCAGGAATCTTTGCCGGTTTTGTTCACAGCTGTATTCAGTGTGCCTGGGGCACGGTGCTCAGTGAGTGAGTGTGGAAGGGAGGGGGGGAGGGAGGAAGGAAGGAAGGAAGAGAGGAAGGAAGGGATGGAGGGAGGGAAGGGAGGGAAGGGAGGGAGGGAGGGAACAAGGGAGGGAAGGATGTCACCACAGGTGCTCAGAAGAGGATTCTTCACACACATGATGCTGGAGAGACCTGGCTTGGGCCCTCGCCTTCAGGCAGCAAATGTTTCTCAAAGGAGCTGACCTGCTGTCGATGGTTTCCAGACCCAACAGGTGGGGGCACAATGCCGGGCATCAGGGGTTTCCTGCAGGACTCTGCCGCGTGCACTCAGACCCCCCAGAGCATGGATGAGCGTGAATGACGGGAACAGCTCCTAACTCCAGGAGGGGGAACGCTTTTGGGAGGAGACAGCTATTGCTACCCTAGAACAATAAATCAGAGGGCCGGCCTCCCCTAAATGCCACTATTGCTGTGGGTAACCGAGCCCTGACTCGGCTCCCGGAGCTGTCTCCAGCTTTTCATGTACATTAACCCCTTGGACCACAGAGTACCCATCACCTCCAGGGGGCGGGCCAGGAGCCTGAGGCACGGACAGTCACGTTGCTTGCCCGGGGTCCTGCAGTTGGCCAGCAGCGAAGCTGGGATTTGACCTCAGGGGCGGGGCTGCTACATCGTGCTGCTGGCAATAAATTCCAAACCACCCATTCCCGAGGGCACGGAAGCACAGTCCATCTCCGTCTAGCTCCCCCGTCTCCCTTAACTTCCCCAAAGCAGCCCAGTGTGTGGACGAAGCAGCCCCCACAGGCGCACGTGTGTGAAGTCCCTAAAGTGGGCAGGGTGTGGCTGCAGCTGGGCGGCTCCATCACAGCCCCTTGAGGGGGCAGCAGGGGGCAGGGGACCAGTTGCTGGGCCTGGCTCGGGCACCCCCGCTCTCTGAGGGCCTCGGTTTCCTCGTTGGTCCTGAGGAATCTGGCTGGCTCCTCTCATGAACTGTGCTTTCACACCTGGGATGGCACCTGGCCGGGGCCAGCCAGCGGCCTCTTGGTGGCTGCACCTTTGCTGGTGGTAGCCAGGTCAAATGCCAGGGTATTGCCGGGGAGGATGCGGGTTTCAGGGGTCAGGCAGACCCCACAGCTGTGAGCCTGGTAACACCATCCTTCCCGGCTGTAGAATCAGGCCCTCCACGCCCCTCTGCCTCCTGGGTGATGAACATCTGCCTGATTCCTGGAGGTGACGGCGCAGCAGGGAGCGGTGGGGAGGGGAGTGCAGGGGCTGCCTGGGGCTTCGAGCTCCCCACGAACGTCCCCGGGACCTCTTTGGACCTTTCGGGCCATCGAGCCTCCAGGAGGACCCTGAGGTGCCCAAAGGCCGGCCAGAGAGAGGACCTGGCCCCCAAAACAGCCTTCACAGGGTGAGGCCTCGGGAGCTCTCTGACCTTTCGTTTCCGAAGGACTCACTGAGACAGAATTTACATAATTTACATTCACTAAAATTACCCCTTAGTCTACAGTTCCACAGGTTTTGCTAAATGCTCAGTCATGTAACCAACACCCCCATCAAGATGCTGAACACTTGTCACCCCAAGTCAGACCCGCCCCCGCCCCCGCCCCAGCCACTGATCTCTGCCCTGCCGCTCTGCCTTTTCCAGAACATGTCATCACAGTCACACGGTTGGAGGCCTCAGAGGCTGGCTTCTTTCCCTCAGCATAGTGCATTCATTTGCAAATGCGGAATCTTAAAGAAGATCAGAGACAGGCCTGAACACCCCCTAGACGAGGGCCCAGAGCAGCCAGATCCACAGAGATGGAAAGTGGAATGGTGGGTGCAGCGGCCGGGACGGGGCGGCTACTGTTTGACGGGGACAGAGCTTCTCTTTGGGAACCATGGGAAAGTTCTGGGAACGGATGTTGGTGATGGTCACACTTAAAGATGTTGTCTGTGTTTTACCACAACAGAAAGAAAGGAAGCCTTCAGATTCCTTTTCTTCTTGTAACACAAGCCACTAGGTCACCGGATGGGACGTTCGGCTTTACTTCCGCAGGTGGAGAGAAACGAAGGCCTCCCGACATCGTGTGCAGGTCTGACGCCCGCTCCCCTCGCAGCCCCGCACCCCTGGGCCTCCCTGTCCTGCTGGTGGCGTGAGCCTCCTGTGTCCGCACCAAACTCGCCAGCTGGGCCCAGCTCCCCGGAGCTGAGGCTCCAGGCCCAGGTGATGAGAGCGGGCCGCGGACCGCCGACCCCAAGCTCATGAGCGAGACTGGGAGCGGGCTGCCCACGGGGTCCCTGCGCCCACGCACTGCCCGCGGCGCCCCCGGAGCTGCGGACCGAGTCTCGGGACAGACTTCATCCTTGGACAAGCACGTTCTTGCACAGAACCGCAGCACAGTCATAAAACCAAGAAAGCAGACTCAGCATTGACACCATGTCACTAACCCACAGACCGTGTCCAGGTCGGCAGTCGTCTCAGCAGCCCTCACGGCCGTTTTCCCTCGGGCCCAGGGTCTAATCAGAAACCACGACTCGTGCTGAATTGCTGTGTCTCTTTAATCCCCTTTAATACAGATTGGCTCCTCAGCTCACTTTAGAGGGTCCCCCAAGTCAGGGCACTCAGGGATTGGAGGGTCTGTGTTCTGGGCGGGGCCCCCCAAAGGGCTGCCGTGTCCTCTGTGCACAGAGCAGGAGGCGCACGATGGCACCAGTTTTGGGGTGTTCCCATTGGTGTCTGCCACGTCCCAGCATACAGTTAATCTGTGAGGACCTTGTCACTGGTCATACTTCACCCTCAGCGTCAGCCTCACAGAGGCTGAGTGGGTGACGGGATCAAGCCCACGGTTCACAAGTGGGGAAAGAACAGAATCAATGATCGGGGGACTGAACAGATACACCAAAAGGCCCTCAGAGCGCCACTCATGGACGAGGTCACTGGCTGCAGCCAGTGGCACAGGACAAAAACACCGAGGACATGATCGATGGCCTGATTTCATCGGAACCAACTTTATTCCACTTTGTGGAGACAGGTCTCGGCCGCCTCTCCCTCTAAGGAATCACGTCCTTGAACGGCCGGGTGTTCACAATGCCGCCTTGGGTCCGTGTGCCCGCGGCCTCCGAGCAGGAGAGTGTGGGACACCAGCTCCTCCTGTGTGACCCCGGGGGAGAGGGCGCACTCCCACCCAGCGCTAGCCAACCCCTTCTGAAGTCCGGCCCAACCCCCCAGGAGCACTTCTGTTTGCACAAAACATGAAAGAGGTTTTCTGGGAAGACAAACGGTGAAGCAGGGAGCCCCTGGGAGCAGGGGCCCCAGTGTGGAGCTACTGCGAGTCTGGCAGGTCCGGGAAAATAGCAATAATGAAGTGCTGACGGAGAGCCCCTCACCGCCTGCGCAGGCCCAACAGGCTCCTGCCTGGCCCCACGGGAGACATGCGGCCTTGGCGGGGGAGCTCTCTAAAAAACGGTTTAAACGATGCAGCCCCTTACTCAGCCTTCCCCCCACCTCGCCTGGGCACGTGCAAAGGGGCTGCTTTGACCTGGGACGCCTTCTAGACCCCCCGTCCCTGCCGGCAGAGCAAATGTCCTGTCAGGATGGTGACCCTGTGCCGGTGGCTCAAGCATCATGAAGACTGTAGATTTACTGCAAAAACGGCAGAACCAGGTCTCAGGGCAGGAGAGACCTGCCGCCCCCAGGACATTTGCTAGTGACAGTGCAAGGCCACCACTGGGCAGTAATCGTGAGGCTTGGCTTGGGGTGCTGGGCGCTCTGCCCACAGGTGTCCACCAACACCGAGGGCTGGAGGTGACCCTGACCCTGGGGTCTTTGCTCGGGGTGTCGGTTAGAGAAGCTGGGCTATGGCCCCCTGCAGGCATCAGCCCCCAGATCCTGCACCCCGAGCAGCGCAGATGCCTCTGTACTTTTGAGGGAAAAGACGAGAACTCCAGATCCCTCCTGTTAACTGAGCTGCGGAGACAGCCTGCAGGATGCCGCGAGGAACCCCCGCGAAACACACATGCTGTGTGTGTGTGTGTGTGTGCGAGCGAGCGTGCGCGCATGTGTCTGTGTGTCTCTATGTTCATGTATGTGTGTCTGTGTGTGTGTCTCTGTGTGTGCATCTGTGCTTGCATGTGTGTGGACATAGTCCCCCAGGTTTTAGGACACTGGGCTGGAGGAGGGCAGCACTCTCCACGCCTCCCCCTATAACTGGGAAGATGAGGACACACGCAGGGACAGCACATCTTCAGGGAGCTGGGTCTGGAGCAGCCCTGGTGCTGAGCTGGCGGCCACCTTAGCGACTGCCCTGGGGCAGGTGGTGCATTTGTTGCTGAGTCCTGAGTGGGGGCTGGGGGCCGCTGGACAAGCCCCCCATCAAGTCAGATCTGACCCAGATGCTCAAACCCCGCAGGCTTCTGCACTCTGGGTGTCCTTGGCTCACTGCTCTCCCGGCCACCGGCTGGGACATGCTCACTGCACGTGCTCAGTGCACATTCACTGGGTGAGTGGACACGGGCCCTGCCTGACGTGAAGCCAGCAACACAGAACCTGTGACGGTGGAACCCGCATCACACCTAGGGTCAGCACATGGGGCCCGGCCTGAACTGCAGTGGACCAAACAGGACTCAAGGCCAATCCACATGGGCAGGGCCACGCGTGTGGACCGCCGTCCACCTCAGGGAGACTCCTGAGTGGGTGGTGGCAGCAGTGCTGTTTCCTGGAGGGACTTCCTAACAGGAAGACCACTCGATCACCAGTGCACGTGTGTGTTCCACCCCAGAAATTTCACAGTGACCAGCAGTCTGTTTGGGAGGATTTGAATCCAGTCCCTCCTGGGGGCAGGGGAGGGACTGCACTGGGGAAACTCGGCCTCTGTGGGCACCTCCCGGCCACCACTGACCCCAGGCCCAGGGTCTTTACTGGCCTGGGATTGCCCTGCCCTCTCCATAAGTTCCGTTCACCTGTCCACCCCAGCCCAGGCTACACACTCAGAAAATGCCCAGCTGTATCAGCAACGATGGTTCAGAGCTGCTCAGAAATTTATCAAGAAGCCACCTCACTTCTAAACATCACTTCTATTTGCAAGTCCCCAGGAGGGAATCTCATAGACGTGGAGGGCTGCCAGCCTCACGAGAGACACCCAGCTAGGGGAGGCCCCCATTCTGGATAGAGGGGCCATTGTGATGGGTCAAGCCTCCACACCCCACCATGTTCGGAGAGGGAGACACAGATGTAGGTGCCCAGCCCGTCTCTGGCCAGAAGTCACTATTTATAGCAGACATTCGCCCACATCTGCCAAGTGGCTCAGAAGCTAGAGTGGGGAACATAACCCCCACCCCAAAACCTCTCCTGAGATGGTGGATGGCTGTGCAGAAGGGATTGGGGGAAGGGGGCAAGGCCAAGGCCGCGCTTCCCTGTAAGGAATCTTCCTTCAAGCACACGGAGCAGCCTGTATGCAGAACCCCTAAAAGCCTTGGGAGAGCAGTGAGCTGGTGCTGGAAATCAGCCCACCAGCTGCTCCCAAGCACGCGGCCGAGGCCTTTAAAGAAAAATGGGAACTCTGTTCCCCAAGGGTGTCAGGAAGCCAGCAGGTACTCAGTAAATGCTCGGCCAGCACGACATCTGCGGGTGCAGGAGGGGGGCCTCTCCGCAGTCGATGTTCAACAGACGTTTGCTGAGTGGACGCACGACCAGGACACACCTCAGGCCGGATGAGCATCGCAGCTTCTGAGGAACTGGACTCAGAGGAAGGGCACTTTGGGAGGTGAAGCGACGTCGCTTAGGGGTCCGATCCTGCGGGACCGACAGAGGGGCCACAAGAGTCAGGGGAGGATGCTCTCCGGGGACTGTGCTCCCTCTGCTCTGTTGTTTGTTTGTTTTTTGTTTTTTTAACAAAGGAAGTCCCTTTTCTTTCTTTCTTTTTTTTTTTTTTTTTTTGCTGAGGAGCATTTGCCCTGAGGTAACATCTGTGGCCAACCTTCCTCTATTTTCCATGTGGACAGCCACCACAGCATGGTTGATGAGTGGTGTAGTTCCACGCCCTGGATCCAGGCCCACGAACCTGGGCCATTGAAGTGGAGCATGCCAAACCTAACCACTATACCACCCAGCCGGTCCCCTGTTGTTTGTTTTTGCCGATGACAAAACCCAGACTGCTCCGGGCCGAGCCCACGGGAGCCAGAGGGGGTGGGGGTGAGTGGAGCATCTCCTGGGCCGGCAGTGAGTGCCGCCCACCCTTGTTGCTGACCTGAAACTGCCACGTCATGCCTTTGGAGGCAGGTGGCGTGGCTGCTGTCCCCCAGCCCTCCAGTGCAGGTTGGGAGAGGCCCCTGGGCACAGCCAATCAAAGACCAGAGCTTGGGAAGGAAGATGAGACCTTAGAGGAGGCGGAGGGTAATTTCCCGGTCTGTTTACTGCACACGGCACCCTCACCGCCTCTGCCTCTAGTGTGGGGAAGGCCCTGGTGGGAGGTAGCCGCCCCCTCCCTCATCTCCCCGACACACGCAGCTGTTGGCGGGGGCCTCTCACGAGGGGACACCTGTAGCCACAAGTCCTCAGTGCAGGCGAGGGGGCCTGGAGCGTAATTCTGTTCACTTGGCCCATGTTGGTGATGACCGGCGGAGGGTCAGCCGCAGCCCAGGGATTGACAGCGGACGATGGGTCCAGTGCCGGCGCTGCTGGCTTCCCCCATCCCAGCACATCTGTCACACTCAGGCTTCGGAGGGAGCAGCACAAGTTCTGCTGGGAGGCTGCTGATGGCTCCGCGTGAAGGCACAGCCAGGCAAGGACAGCGGCCACTCTGGCCCCTCCTCCAGCTCAGCGGAGAGCGTGGAGGCCCCACCCAGACCCTGTCTCTCTGCCTTCCTGATCACACCGTGCACCTCCACGGCTACCCGTATCCTGGGGCCATGGTGCCATTCAAAGTGGCATTTCTGCCCAGACTTCCCCTCCATGGACGCCCTCCCCCAGCTCAGGGCCCTTGCCTGGCCAGTCCCTGCCTGATAAGCCTTCTCCCCAGGGCTGGAATCTCCCCACCCTGCCAGGCAGCCTGGTACAAGCTTGATTCCCAGGGAGGGCTCCCACCTGGGTTCCCATGGTGCTTTGCTCAGAACTCAGAGAGCCATTGGTCACCTGGCTCCAGTGTTATTCACCTCACACAGGTCCCCCACCTGCCACCACGCACCAATACCTTAGGACTTTCCCAGCAGAAACGACGTCATCACCCGCAGTGGGTGCCTTTGAGTGATTCTACGAACTAGGAACCACGCAGCATGGCGCACACGTTTGCTCTTCAATCTACCTTCTGAGGTTGGGGCTATGATTACCCCACTTCACAGATGGGAAAACTGAGACTGAACTAGGGAACTGGCCCAAGACAGCATCAGGTTCCACTCCGTCTCCCAAGTGTGGGCCAGGACAGGGCAGCCAGGAGGCACTGGGGGTTCTGCTGCAGAGCAGAGGGACCCAGCCTTTGGGGGACAAAGGCTTTTGAGAAGCTGATGAAAGGGACTCTCCGGAAGAGGCCGGCACCAGCCACACAAGCATCTCACGTCTCAGGGGATGTGGAGACATCTGAGGTCCATCCATGGACCCCCAGGAGGTCACTGACCTGAGGTTCCAGCCCCTTTGCTAGAAGGAGGGGGCGAGAAAGGGGGGCTGAGAACTGGCAGCTCTGGAGTGAAAGGTGGGAAGACGGAGGCAGGCTGCTCCTGAGGCCCCCACCCCTCTCCCCCCATCTCCTTCCCAGGAGTGACATTTCTTGGTGAATTTCTCCAATTCCCTGTTCCCAGAGGGTACCCAGACTGGCAGCTGGAAAGGGCAAGGAAAGGAGAGGTGCAGAGGCTTCCCTAAGGGATGCTTGCCAACCCCTGCCCCAGGTGAGACCCCATTTCTCCCTGGCCCGTCTCCTTGTGAAGGCTGCTCACCTGGATGACGACCTTGATTGTGGCGGTGCCCACGATGGGTGTGCACACCAGGCCGCCAGGGTGCTGGCCGTCGGCACTGCGGTTCTGCTGGCCCATGGTGAAGAGCATGGGCACGGCCAGCAGGCCTGAGGCGAGCCAGATGGCACTGATGAACTTCTTGGTGCGGCTGCGCGACATGAGGGTCTTGGCCTTGAAGGGGTGGCAGATGGCCAGGTAGCGCTCTACACTCAGGCTGGCCACATTGAGGGCGGTGGCATAGGTGCAGGCATCGCGCAGGAAGTAGTAGCCACGGCAGACGGCGTCGCCAAAGGCCCAGGGGTGGTGCACCCAGATGAAGTTGTACAGCTCCACGGGCATGGCGAGCAGCAGGATGAGCAGGTCGGACAGCGCCAGGCTGCCCAGGTGGTAGTGCACGGTGCTCTGCAGGTTCTGCAGCGACTTCTTGCGCGCCAGCGTGAACGCCGTCACCGAGTTGCCCACCGTGCCCACCACGAAGAGCGCCAGGTAGACGGCCGTCACCAGCACCTTGGAGTAGATGTCCGTGTTCACGTCCAGGTCGCTGCTGGGCGCCGCTCGGACCCGCTCGGATGCATTGCCCGAGCCGTTGACAAAACCCGGGGCCAGGAGCACCGCCTCCAGCCCCGACGGCGGCAGCGGGAAGGGGTCGACGTTCGGCGCGCCCCTGGGGCCCGGCGCGGAGCTGTTGAGGCGCATGGTGGGGGCGCGGGGCGGGGAGCCGCGCTCGTCGGGGTCCTCGGCTCTGTCGGGTGCCTCTGCGGCTGGAAGCCCGGGCGAGGGTGGGCGCGTCTCAGGCAGAGACAGAATCCAGGGAGCCCGAGCGGAGGGCGCAAGAGGGCGAGGGGGCGCGTCGGACGGAAACCTTGCCACCCGGAGCGCTCGGGGCTTGCGCTTACCAGGGACTGCGGGCTCCTCTCCTCCTCCAGACTCCTGGCTCCTGGCTCTGGGCTGCGGGTTCCTTCCGGGCTCCGCGCTTGCCACGGTTCCTCCGATCTCCAGACCCCGCTGTTCCTCGGGCTCCGGGGCTGCAGCGCCGACTCCGGTGGAGAGCACCGGCCGGTTCGGGCTGCGCGGGGCGAGCCTGTGGCGCCGAGAGGAGCGCACGCACGGCTGCCCTGGCGCGCTCTCTCCCTCGCTCGCGCTCTCCGCGCACACCCGCTCCGCACACCGCCCGCCGCGCCCGCGCCCTCCCGGGCTCCGCGCCTCCACTGAGCTGGCGGCGGGGCGGCGCGCCCAGCCGTGGGGGGCGGTGGACGAGGGAGGAGGCGGCCCCAGCCGCTGTCCCCGCCCCGTCGAATGCAGGGCTGGCGGGTCGCCCCCGCGAGCTCCCAGGGACAATCCGGGCTGGGAGAGCGCCCCCGGGAGCTGGGAATCCGGCGGGGTGCATAGGAGATAATGGCTCTTTTCAGGCACCTCCCCCAGGTAGCACATCCTCCTTTCCCTGGTCTTCCCAACTTCTCACTTCCACCCCACCCCCACCCCCAGCCAGGAAGGGAGCTGCGCGCCCCACGTTATCTCGCTCAGCGGGGGAGAGGGTGTAATGGGGAGGAAGCTTCCCGCTGGGATGGCTGGACGGCCCCTCCCTTCTGAGGTGCCTATGAGGTGCCAGAACCTGGGCGCCCAGGGGGCCCTAGCACAACTAAGAGGGTGGGCAAATGAGGGGGGCAAAGAGCAGGGAAGAAAGGAGCACCCCTCCCCAAGCAGGCTGGGTCCCTGCACCTGCCACCCTGCAGCAGCCTTGTGGGTGTGAGTGGGCATGCTCCAGCCCTCTTTTCACGGCCTGGAGTTGATCATCAGAAGTCACCCTCAGAGCCCATGCCCCACAGGGTTAGGGAGGGGTGGCCCTGTCCCTGTGTGGACCTGGCAGGCTGCACTTGCTGTGCTGGGAACAGGAAATAGGAGTAGGCTGAGGGGCTAGGGGTTTGGACTGAAGGGAATGAAGCTGAGGATGCCCCGCCCAGCCCGCAGCCCACAGCCCAGTGGCCCAGCAGGGAGAAGTTGAAGCTAATGGGCTGACGGCCAGCGTGGGTCTGTATTTATTCCTCTGTGGCTTTGCTGTTCCACTGAAACCTGATGCTTCTGTCTCTGCGCAAACATCTAGCCTTCAGAGGCAGCAACAAGTCACTTTGCTGGAAGCCAGTCCAGGCAGCTTGGAGGTGACAGACATGGCTTCAACCTTGGCCCTGCTACTTCATATTTGGGCAAGTGCTTTAGCTTCTCTGTGTCTCAGTTTCGTCATCTGGAAGACGGGAATACGGCTGAATGACCGCTCCTCGGGGCCAGGCTCTGTGGATGCGTCAGTGCCAGCACACAGGTGCCCCAGGAACACCCATGGAATGAGCGTTGTGGATGCGACAGCTTCAGAGCACATGAGGGGGATGTGCCCAGGCCAAAAAAAAGCTGCTTTAAAATCCTACCAGATTAGACCAAGCTTGTTCTCTGAAGATAAGTCCACCAGTTAAGTAAACCGGTCTTGGGGCTGGGACCCGAGTGTCCGCGTCGCAAAAGGATATGATGGTGCTGGACTGTGTTGGACCCACGGGGGCTCAGTGCCGTCTTGGCACCCACAGTAACATTGGGGTCTTACCACGGACGGTGGCATCTGGTCACCTCTGTCAGGAGCCCCCGGATGGGAAGGCACCGGCCAGTGGCCGCTAGGGCCTGTCCCTTTGCAGGCTGGTGGCTGTAGCTGCTCAGGACGACGCCAACGGAGACTCATTCTCGCCTGGCGGCTTAAGCTCACTGTTTGGTTTTCAAACCCCTGACCTTTCTGCTAAGCTGGACTTCTTTTCAAAGATTTCTTTTTGAGCCAGTCTAGGAGCTTAAAAAATCATAAAAGGCACCTCAACACAAATATTATGACAAGGCATTTGCTTAAAACCACCCAGGAAATGTTGCTTGGAAGGCCTCGTTCTATAAAGTGGGTGGCAGGCCCTGTCCGGGGCTCCCTGGTGGCCTGCTCCGGATTGTTCCTCTGTGCACCGAGGAACCCGGACGGCACAGCAGCTGGAACTTTCTAACCCAAGTTGTTTGCCTCTTTCTCTTCTGGCTTCCCCTGACACGAACACTTCCCAAATAGCTGAGACCCTTTAAAGAAAGTGTTGGTGAGGTGCTTGGGGGGGGGGTGCCAAGCCAGGTCCAGCTGTGTCTGTGGGTGACTGGGCTGTACCTGTGGCCGGCACCCGGCTCCCACAGTGACACGCTGAAGCTTGACACTTCCAATGCTCCGTGTGGGAGGGGAGCCGCCCCGTCCTATGTGCGATGAGAGCTGGGGGCCATTCGTAAGGTCTGCGTCTCTTGGGAAGCAGGAGTTCCGGCTGAGGATGCAGCAGGCACGTGGGATGGCTCCAGCTTTCTTCATGTCCCTGTGTGATGTAGGTGACGTGGGTCCCGGCTGCTGAGCACGGTAATGACTGTGTCTCGGGGCGAAGATCAAGTCCAAAGAGTCGCCAGAGGAAAGACACCTGGACAGCCCTGCCACAGCTGGGGTCCCTGTCGGTTTGGTTTCCTAACTTGTCCCAAGCTCGTCAGCGCTGCCCGGTACACAGTTGGTGCTCAATGGCTGAACTGGTGGAGGAGAGAAGACAACGGACAGTGAGACGGGAATGTGTGATACCCACTGTCATTCTCCAACAGGCTTCCAAATGAAGATGGCGTGGCGGGGGAGCCGGACACAGACCCTGGCCCCCATGCTGCCCCCAGACCCCCAATTGTGGGAGGAATCAGGGGGTGTTAATCGTAATCATCTCAGAACAGGACGGCTGGCCAGCATCAGGGCAGTGGTTGTAGGAGGGCTTTATTTTTCTGGCTACACTGTAGAGTCCCAGTGTGGGGGTCCCCTTCCACCCTGGAGACCGCCTCTTTCTTCTGGTCCCTGTACCTCTGATGAGCAACTCTTGGTGGCAAGAAGGCTCCTTCCCCAATTTACAAAAATAAGTTCACAACAACAGCTGTATCAGTTGTCTACTTATCTATTGCTGCGTAACAAAATACTCCAAACTTAGTGGCTGAAAACCACATGCATTATTATTATTATTATTGTGTTTCCTACAAGGCTACAGGCAGATGGGGAGAAGTGTACATTTATTTAGAGACACTAAGGCTATGTAATATGCATAATTGGAGAGTTTTAGCTGTAGATTTTCCCACCCACGGCATGGAAATTGCACATGTTCCAGAACATACAGCATTCCAAGGAGGATTTTAAAAATAGAGCAACACATACAAATGCAAGCGAAATGAGACTGTCAGCTGCCGGAGGGGCAGGCAGAACCTCGCTCCAGCCTGGGCACCGGCCGGGCTTCAGGCTGTGGGTAGACCCCAGGGGTCCAGCTAAGGCCCGTGGAGCCTCAGTTGTTGCATCCTTGTCCTCAGATTCCCCTTGGCCCTGGGCCAGCTTTCTGGAAATGGGAGCCATGTTCACGAGGAAGACCCAGAAGAGGGACGGGCTGCGGCTGCCCATGAGTGCATCCCGACGTTGTGAGGGCGAGCTCATGGTGGGGCCATGGGGTAGAGGATGCGTGGGGGCATCTGGGCTTGGTAGGAGGTGGCTCCTAGGTTGGCCATGCCCTGACCATGGGCTCTGGCTCCCTGACCATGCCCAGCCTCAGTTTCCTCATTTGTAAAACTCAGATGATGTGGCCCCCGTGTCGTTAGGTAGCTGCAAGCACCACATGACAGATGCAGAAGCTCACGCCACGTGGAGGTCACTGCTCCATAGACGCCAACTTTAACGTGAGCTCCCTCATGGGGAGCTGGGGAGCGTGATGGGGAAGAAGATGGCCCAGCACAGGGTCATGCACTTTGCCCTTTCCAGGGGACATTGCCTGACTGTGGTATGTGTGTGACTGAGGATGGAAAATGTCAGCCACCAGAGGTACAGGAAGGCCCCTGTCCAGCTCCACAGACACCAGGGCAGTCCTGCCCGGCCTGAGGTGGGCGGGGTGACAGGCCAGGAGGGTTAGCGTGGGATGACCATCCTGGTTTTCCTGGAACTCTCCTGGTTTTCGACGTGGGAACTGCAGCCCCCAGAGAGGCGGTGCTGTGTGGGGGCGTGGGGCCCCGGGTCCCAGGAAATGGGGCTCTGCCTCTCTGCAGAGCACCTTCTGAAACAGACGCCGTGGTTTGCTTTTTTGGCTCCCCCCTCAGGCCCCACCGGGTCACCTGCTAGGACCATTTCTCACCTCTTCTTCCAAGTCCCAATCACCAGAGGGTTCCTTCATGTCCTGTGGCTTAAATGACAAAAATTTCTAGTTCAAACCCCAACACTGCTCAGCGGAGAGCAGCTCCTCTGTACCGAGGCCCATGCATAAACCGGTCATTTCCTCCACGCTCTGGCTCCGCCTGATGCTCTGACTCACAAGCCACCAAACGTTTATCACCAGGCACATCTTTGCCGTCTGCCAGAAGCCTCGGAGGCACTGGCCTCTCCCTCCACCAGCCGGTGAGCACTTTGCCAAGGGAGCGCACGGAGCAGGCGAGAGGGCCGAGTCCCTCCATTTCTCATGTCGCCAGAGCCGGCTCCCTTCAGCGCAGCTCCGCAGGAGCCAGAGGCCGGCCTTGTGCGTGGTAGGCGTAAGCACACCAGGAGGGGACAGCTGGTGCTTCTCCTGCTGGGCTGGCATTCCCCAGGGTCAGCACCCCACATCTTCCTGGTGAACCACCGGCCGTTCACACGGTCTGTGTGCGTGTGTGTGTACAAGCACATGTGTCTTGGGCCCCCAGGCACAGGGGCTCAAGAACCTTAATTGGCAAGCCCATCCCCTTCCCCTGCTCTAAGACTCCCATGGGCTGGGCATGTGCTTTTCAGAGAAAGCCATGCCCAGAGTGGGGAGGAGGGGAGCCCCTGTAGCCTGCCCACCATTCTTTGTGTCCTTTCTACTCAGATTCCTGGAGCCCCGACTCCATCCTCAAAGCACTTGGAACCGTCACTCCTGCTCGAGGTCGTTGTTTCTGTATGAACGAATGGACTCCACCTGAGCAGAGGGCTCAGGGTCTAGAGTAGGACCCAGTGGCCACAAATCCCGGCTTTGCTGCCTCCAAAGTGAGTGACCTTGGGTGACCCTGGGCTTCAGTTTCCTCATCTGTGAAATGGGGACACTAACTGGGCCCAATGTTCAGGGTTGTGAAGACGATTAGATGGGAATAATGCGTGTGGTAGGCAGAATAATGGCTCCCAAAGATGTCACATCCCACCCCTCAGAACCTGTGACTCTGCTAGGCTATGTGGCAAAGGGGCAGTAAGGTGGCAGATGGAATTAAGGTTGCTAATCAGCTGACCTTGAAATAGGGAGATTATCCTGGATTAGCCAGTGGCCCAGTGCTATCATGGGAGTCCTTAAATGGGGACAAGGGAGGCAGGAGAGACAGCCAGGGCAGCAAGGAATAGACCTGGGCAGCCACTGTGGGTGTCAAAGAAGGAGAAGGGGGCCATGCACCCAGGAATGTGGGTGCCTCTAGAAACTGGGAAAGGCAGGAAACAGATTCTCCCCTGGAGCTTCCAGAAGCAATAGCCCTGCTGACACCTCGACTTTAGCCCAGGGGGACCTGGTGTGGCCTCCAGAACTGCAAGAAGATAACTGGGTTGTTTTCAGCCCTGGGTTTCCGGTCATTTGTCACAGCAGCAGTGGGAGACGGGTACACCACACCTGAGGTGCTCAGTGTAGTCAACACTCGTCAACGTTGGCTGTTTGAAGAAGAGGACCCAACAGAGGTATGAAGCTCCACTGGGGAGCATGGATGGGGGAGGGGGTGTGGGGAGGGAGTGTGGGGGAGGGGGTGTGGGGAAGGGGGTGTGGGGAGGGGGTGTGGGGGAGGGGGTGTGAGGAGGGGGGTGTGGGGGGCAATGATTGGGGGAGGGGTGCTCCTGTGCATGGGTGAGGCTGCTTGGCTGGGCCAAGTGGGGACACCAGAGTGTGTGCAAGGTGCCTGTGAATCGCCCCATCCCCAGGAGGGCGGGTGGGAGAGGCCCCGCAGGAGGGTGGGGCGACCAGGCAGATGTCTGGGATCTCCCAAGTTGGCCACCTGGCAGGCCCCAGGCAGGCACCTACAGGCAGGTGGGTAGAGGCCCTGTCCGAGGAGGCCCTGGGAGCAGGTGCCCCGAGCTCTGGGAGCTTTGTTGCAGACCTCGTCAGAGGGGCCCTGCCTGGCTGCAGATCTGTCGGCCCCCTGGGGGTGGTGCCCGCACCCAGCTATGCAGGCTCTCGAAGGGGCTGCAGCTTCTCACCTGACTGTGTCAGAACCACTGCGGGCACCTTCACAAAAGGGCTGCCCGGGCCCCTGGGGGCCACTCACCCTTGGATCTCAGTAGACTAGTGCTGACAAAGAGACTTAGTTTCCGTTGGCCAGAGGCCCTCTCCTTAGGGCGGCCTTCTAGGAGCTCCGGTCCACTGCACGGGGAGCTTTAAGGGCGGAGAGTATGGGTGTGATGGGAGGAAAGCGGGGGGCCTGGCTGACATGGGGACATGGGTCTGGGAAGAAAGAGACTGGCCAGAGGGGAGGATGGGGAGGCAAGCGGGGGCGTGGGGCTCTAGTCCAGTGCGTTGCAGGGTCCATGCGGAGGATCGTGTAGAAGGCTGAGCTCCAGGCAGCAGGTCCGGGGCTGGTCCCTCTGGGACCCCTGCCCTCTGAAGCAGGCAGGGAGGTAGCCAGGAGGAGGGGCCACACCATGGGGACACCACTGTCACAGTTGTCCCTTCACCCCCACAGAAGCACGGCCCCTCTGCTAACCAATCCCAGGACCTTGCCGTGCACTTTCCCAGGTTCGTTGAGCAGAACCACCCGTAAGATGACAGCTCCTGGCAGTCCCAGCGGAACAGGGCCGGGTGACCTCGTGCGGAGCTGAGCAAACGTGCGCTCCATCTGGGGCCCTGCATTCTTCAGGGAAATGGGCAAGGGAGGTGGGGTTCTGAGGAGCCGGCAGTGCTGGAGCATCTCCTATGGGGAAAGAGAAGATCTCATTTCCAGAACAGGATCTGGTCCAGCCTGGCTTCCTGAGGACTGTCCTTGGGAGGCCGTGCTGGGCGCTCGCGTCAGACTGATCAGGACAAAGGACGCTTGGTAGACTTTCCTTTGAAGTCGCACACCGACTTCTCTGGACCAGAAGGTTTGAAGCTGACACAGTAGCCCCCAGGGCCATTGCCGCCCCCCCACCCCCGCCCCGTTCATTCCCCTCCCCACACCAGTGCCCCTTTCCCTTCCCCCCAGGTCGTGCTGGAAGGAGGGTCCTGAATTTGCTCTTGGGCAAAAGACAAACACACAAACAGCACATCCAACACAGAAGAACGAGCAATTCCATCTGCTCAGCTGACAAAGGAAAGCAGCGTTCTGTCAGCGCTCACCCTGGGAAGCTCAGAGTCTGCGCTTCTCAGCAACTTACCGATTCGCAGTTAAATCTCTAGACATTGCGAACACACCAGGTGACAAAGCTGAAAGGTCACATTTGGCTAATATTAGTCTCCCTGTCAGGAGAGGTGGGACGGGAGGTTCGTGGACTCAATAGAATGCCCGCTCTTGACAGCTGGCTGAGGGCCGAATGTCCCAGCAACCCACCGTGAGGGGTGTGGGGGGAGAGGGACCCTGGCATGCCGTCCCGCCCAGTGGCCCCTGGGGTGAGTCAGGAAGGGGAAGCTGTGTGTCAGCACCTCTTACGTCTCTCCTCCTTGGGGGAAGGATGGAGTTTGCACAAATGTGACTTCTGACTTTCCTGCTCCTTCTCCAGAGACCCGAAGTGTGCTCCCTTTGTCTATTATCAGGAGCTCTAGTTGCCTAGAAATATTTAAATAGAAAAAAATGTCTCTCGTCTTCTAGTGACTTCATACAAGTTCCAAAAATAAAACCTGAACCGGTGCTTCCTTTGTCTTTCTTTCCTTGGAGTTCCGACGGCCGTTCAAGGCGACACCCATGGGAAACGAAGCCGGTGCCAGCGGGGCGGCGGGCAGGGGAGCAGCTTGCCCAGGGCGGCCCCTGCTCTGCGACGCACAGGAGACTTAGAGGGAGGAAGGGGGTCCCGTGGATTCTGAGGCGCAGTCCCCATGGCAAGTGTGGGACTCCAGCGAGAGTGGCCAGGCAGGGGCTGGTCGGAGGTGGGTCAGCTGGTGTCCCTGTGTCCCCTTTCCCCTTCACCCTGAGTGTCAGCTGTTGACACAGCTAAAGACCACATCTCCTGGGCTCCCCTGTGGGCAGGTGGACCACGGGAGTTAGTCTGGCCAGGAGGTGTGCAGAGAAGGGGCGCCCACTCTAGTCAGGCCCACCTCCGGCTTCCACCACATGATGAGTGTTCATGGTGGCGGGACCCTCGAGATGCAAGCTGTGGGGGAGCCCCTGCCTGGTGCTGGACTCCTCACCTGCCTGGGAACGCCCACCTCCCTGGGACCCCCACCTCCCTGGGACCATTCCTTGAGTGCAATGGAACCCACAGCTCCCTGGGACGTGGGGTGAGGCCCTGGACTGGCCCCAGCTGTTCCTCTGGACTTTATGGTCACGTGAGCCCTTTACACCCTCAAGCCAATTAGATTTAGGTCTTTGCTCTTGTCCCCAAAGTGTCCTAAGATGGTCATCTGTGAGCTAACAAGACGCCTGCATCAGTTATTCACCTCCTGTGGGACCAGGATGCTTGGAGGTCTGGGAAGGAGGGCCCAAGGGGACCAGTCATCTTTCAGGGGAAACTGAGTTCAGTGGGCACAAGGCCAAGTGCGGGAGTCTGGGGCTGGCAGGGCAGAACCAGCCCTGGCATCGTGGGGTCAGCCTCTGGGACAGAGCCCCTGAGGGCGGGGCGGAGGGCCCAGATGACAGCGAGGCGACTCCCTCTGGCTCACCCCTCCCCTTTTAGACGCCCGCATCTCTCCTCAGGTGGCAGCACGCGGAAAGAGCCCCTTTCCTTGGTGTCATGTGTCTGTCCCCGGCAGCCTTGCCCTCTGGACCACATGTTCCTGGAGGCCGGGCCAGGCCTCTCCCACCTGTGCATCCCGTCCCCTGAATTATTGCTCACTGCAGGTTCAAATGCCAGCCTTCCTGTCTCGCCTCTGGGGCCAGAAGTCCAGTGGGCTGGCCCAGGCGTCCCTGCTGGGCTTCTGACGGAGCCTCTGGGGAGAACGGCCTTGATTCACCCAGCTCCTGTGGCTGTGGGACTGAGGCCCATGTCTGGCTGGTGGTCAGTCAGGCCATCCCTAACTCTGGAGGTCTCTCTGGTCCTTGCACAGGGGCCTCCAGCTCCGAGCCAGCAACGGCACTTTGCAAACTTCTCATACTTCCATCGCCACGGCTTCTCCTTCTGCTGCATCTCTGACCACAGTCAAAGCAAGTTCTCTGCTGTCAAGGCCCCCTGTGATGAGAGGGGCCCGCCCGACAGCCCAGGATGAGCAGCCCACCTTAATCACATCTGCAGAGCCCCCTTGACAAGTCTCTTTGCACACACATTGGGGCTGAGGCCTTCTTCAGAGAGCTGTCCCCCTAGGGCGGATCGTATCCCACGACCCCCTGGTGCCCATCCGTTGAGATGGGACAACCTCTGAGCTGCAACTTGTGCCCCAGAGCTCCCCATGGGATCAGGGAAGCGGCCCCCTCCCTGGTGCTCTGCTTGCACACGGCGTCTGCTTCTGGGGACCAGAGCTGAGACAGCAACCCTAGGGGAGCTGCCCACGGGCCTTGCTCAGGGCAGGTGAGGGGTGACCTGGTCACTGGGGAGACAATAGGGTGGTGAGGACTATGCTGTTTTGCTGGATTGAATCGAAACATCTGAAGAGCTGGAAGCATTTAAGGGACCCTTGGCCAAGACAGAACCAGATGCAGGCGCCTCCCACACACTCAGAGCGGGGGGCAGGCAGAGCCGGGCTTCCTCCGAGCTGCTGACTGACGGCTGCTGAAGCTTCTCGTTTGGGCCGTGTGAGTGTCCGGGGGCTGCTGTAACCCATGATGACAGCCTGGGGGGCTGCATTCTCTTGGTCAGCGAATGCGGGGTGTGCACGAAGCCACCTCTTTCTCCAGGGGCTCGACGCATGGCAGCAGTGACACACGGTCCCTCTCATCCTGCTCCTGAGGACACTCGGAGGATGCCCCAGCTGGCGAGGGCGAGCACGCACCTTCTCTCGGGCCCTGTCCTGGGAAAGCCCTTTCCTGGGGAGGGCTGAGGACTCTGCGGGCTCACAGCCCATCCCCCTGTTGGTGTCACTCCATGGGGAGCGTGCAACGGCAGCACACGGAGGGCCAGCTGGTTGTTTTCGCCTCAGAAATCTCTTTCCGTGCACAAGTACAGCTCTGCAATCTGGTTTTTAAAAATATCAGCATTGGGGGAAAAAAGGAGCATTAGCATGCTTAAGGAAAATGTGTTGTAGTATAAATGAGCAGTTAACACACAATCAGATTATGAGTGCCTTGCGAACGCACAGGATCTGCTGAGATTGCGCCCCTCTCACAGCCACAAATATGTGCACACTTGGCTGTGCATGCGTGACATCCTGACCAGCGTGATGGCCGAGACCCGCTGGATGCTCCGTGCCCACATTGTTCCAGGGGCCTCAACACGCACCATCCCCTGGAATCTGCACGCTCCTCGCTCCCTCCCTGCCTCCCGCCACGCGCGCACACACGCACACATACACACAGCCGTAGATTGTACATTAGATATACACCCACACGTGATGGGTGTGATGGCTAAGAGAGATGAGCTGTCATTCTATTTTTCTTTAAAAAGAGCGAGGCTGCTGGATGTCGCCAAGTGAATAATCTTGCTGTCGACATCCTTAACGGCCTGGGATCTCAGCGTCTGGCTTCTGTAATCTTTTCTCAAACGCCACTTCTGCCTGATGAGCACGCTGTCTGGATGGGAAATGCTGCTCCTTTGTTAGTCTTCGCAACAGGCCAAACAGCACTGCTCGGCCGCAGACAGCTGGCACTGACCCAGGAGGGGACGTGTGTGGCTTTGCTTGTCCAGACCCACGGTGCCCTCCACTCCAACGCAGCCCCTTCTGCTGGGTCACAGGGGTCTCTATTCCTGAGAGCCCACCCTGCATGACCTGGGGAGGGCTGGCCCTTGCCTCTCCTGCCCCAGGTAGTCAGAGGCCCCATTCCACAGTCCCGGACACAGTGGACACTCAGACTCCTTCCTGCTTGTTGGGAGGGGCAGGCACCACTTGCAGGGGGCTAAGCTGGTTTCTGGCAGATCTGGGGATGGAATGAGGCACCGAGGCATGACAATACTGCTCTAACCCCTGGATCCTGCAGTACCTGAAGCTTGCACTGCCCCACACTGCTTTTCCTCAAGCTGGTTTGACTTGAGTTTCCATCACCTCTACTCAAGGGCCGTGACCGTGGGCACTTAAGCACAAATGGACACAGTGAGTCCCAACGTGGGGCATTTCAGATATCCCTTTTGGGTCCTAGTGCCACTTGCTTCCTAAGTTTTTTGTCTGTGAAGATGGAGAAATGGCAGAAAGCGGTGACAGTGACTCTATGGTTTCATCTTTCTGTAGCCAGTGGGACAGCGAGGATGGTGTCACGCGTGAATAGATCCTCGTCTCCTCTGGAAATTTGAAGGCTTGATAATAAAGACATTAGTGCCTGCGATGCTTCAGTCTGATGGGAACCGAGTGGAGATAATTTGCTCCTTCCTGTGACAGCTAATGATCAGCTTCATAACCGCACGTCACCATCGCAGACTGATTTACCTACACAGCCAAGTTACCGAAGAAAAACAGTCTTTTAGAAAACATAATTCTGGGGCCTTAGTGCTACTTCTTTCGAAACATCCCGGAATCTCTGCCCAGCGTGTTCCTGCTCTGAACATACATGAACAGCCCTGCATTTGGTTCCTTCTCTGCCCGGGACCCATGGGCCGGCCGTTGATTCCGGGGCTCTGTCCTCGGGCTGCTGCCGGCCCCTCTGCGGATCTCCTTTAAAATAAACGCGGGGGGAAATTACCCGGATGCCAACATTTCACTCCATTCTTAACACGCCAACAGATCGACGAGGGATTTTTGACTTTGTCAAATAATGTTAAAAAAATAATTTGGAAGAAGACGCCAAGTTGATGAGTGGATGAAACCGATTGTCTATAAGTCGGAAACTCTGGAAGTGAGCGACGGACGCATGGGGTTCACTGCACCGTCCTCTCTCCATTTCTGTATGTTTGGCATCTGCTGCACAGAGTTTAACAGGACAAAGTCTGGGTTAAAATAAAAACGTGTTTATTGAAGCGCAATTCTCTGCCTGTGAAGTGTTCACTGTTGGGTCGCTGAATTAGAAACCAGTAGGGTGTTTCCTTGTCATTGTTGAAAAATAAACCTCAGAATGAGTCCACTGCGGTATCTCGCGGCAGAGTATGGAGATGTTAATTTCCCTTCACAGTTTCTCTCCTTGTGAAATGAGTGGCGAATCCAAAGTAATAACAGGGAGGGACGAGGCTCGGGGAGTGCCGGCACAGGGGTCTCTGGGCACCGTCCTGGTGACGGTCTGGCGTGGGGTGGATTGCGTCTCGCTTGCTCCCTTGTTGTTGGGGTTCTTGCTGCTGCCGCAAGGCCTTCTCTGGGCAGAGGCAGAGGACAGAGTCAGCGGGCCTGGGGTCAAGTCCTGGCTTTCCACCAGGTGGCCGAAAGTGTGAGCAGGTCACACCTTCTCCTGAGCTCCTGGTCCCGCGTGGAAAACGGGGCCGTGGTGGGAGTTGGGGAGATCCTGGAGCACCCGGGGGGCTGCACTGTTGCCATCTGTCTTCCTCGAGGTCCCCCCAAAGCAGACGTGGGACAGGGAGTTCTGCGCAGGCCACGCATCAGGAGGAGACCCGGGAGCAGCGCTGGGGGACAGGTAGGTGAGGCCAGGCAGGAGGTGGCCAATGAGATGGGCAAGTGGCCACAGGCATCCGGGCACAGTGCAGGTGGGATCTGAGACGTGTGGACCCCACCTTGGCATGTCCCACCGTGGCCACTCCTGTCAGTTGTGGTTGGAGGGCTGTTCCTGGCCTGACTCCCCTGCCGCGCAGGTGTGAAGCAGGTGCGTTACAGAGGGATGCAGGTGCTGGTGGGGCGTCAGCAGTGCGGGAGGGCAGGCACCTGCTTCACAGTCACCTAGCGCTCCTCAGGGCAGGGTGCTCACCGTGACGGCTTCCTTCAGCTCCACCCCCTTCCTAGGCCACAGGACACCCTCTGGTGCCCAGGGGAGCCCACCCTCCTCGCCCTGCAAGGTGCCGTCACCCCCGATTAGCGAGGGCTGGGTTGATAGACACAGCCTTTGGTGCTGATGATGCAGGATTCCCTCTGCTTGGAACACAACAGGGGTCCCTGTGGCTGGGTGAGTGCCAGAGTCCCCACATCAGCCTCTGTGACTTTCCAAGGCGTGGGGATGCCTTCTGGAGAGTCCTGGGGGTCTGAGACCTCCAGGAAGTCTTTGGAAAGGATCCAGCCCCATGGGAGGGGAGAGTGTGGATGGAGAGGCATCTTGAGAGGGACCACTGAGCTGGGGGCCCTGGCTTGCCTGGCCCTGCTGGGGCTGGGGGCTGGGGGTCCCCTCTATCACGTCCCACACTCTGACCCTCTGCTCGTCCACCCCGGATGCCCTGAGTGCCTGTCTGTCTGGCTGTGTGGCTGGTATCCTTGGTGCCCAGGACAGCGCCTGCCCCGTCCTGGCTTCCCCACAAACTCTCCTGCAGTGAAACGAAGGACAGGTGGAAAAGGAAGACGTATGTGCACCTCCCTGGTGACGTCCCTGCAGGAGGCACAGATGAAAGCTAGTCCACCGTTCAGGGAGGGAGGGCTTGAGGTCTGGAGAGCCAGGGCTTGGCTTGGTTCTTTGAGGACCCCGCTGTGTCCACTTATGGGAAGAATGCAGGGCTTTGCAATGAATCTGATTTTCTAAACTTCTATATGGTTGTGCTTTCATGCTGAGAGAGGTGCTCTTTTGGTTTATTTGAAGGAATTAATGGGTTTCTCAGGAAATGACAACCCTCCCTCCCCGCCAGTCTGGTACCCCAGCCACCCCCCAGGACCTGGAAGTTACTTCTCCCCTCTACTTGGTGCTTTTGCTCAAGACACCAGGGTTTCCCGGCTGTTGGCATCGCGCGGGGCATCCTTCCACGTGGCAGCTCTGGCTCTGGGTGTGCGTCCACCTTCGGTCTGGGCTACATGAGCAGCTCCACTGAGTGCTGTGCAGGTGGGGGGCCGGCAGAGGTGTCAGGGGCAGGAGTCGTCCTTCTGCATCAGGCGTCCCCGGGGTGTGTGGCCTGTGATGTGGTTTAGACTCAGCCTTGCCCTTGGGGCACGGAATCTGGCTGAGAGGTGGCCACGCAGCCGGGGTCCCAGAGACGGGTGGCGGAGGGCTGTGGGAGGGGCCTCCTTCTCCAGGGCCCCCCGTGGTTCCCGGCGCCGCCTCCTCGCCCGCCCCTGCCTGGCTCATCTGGGGCGTGGGAAATACTCCCTTGGTGGACGAGGGGGCCTTGTCTCCAGTCCCCAGACTCCCCGTGCTGTCTTGGCCCAGGGCGGCTATCACGCTGTTTCTTTTGCTCCCTCTTTGCCTGTTGCCCCCTCCCCAGGTCTTGGCTCAAACGTCACTTCCCCCACAGGCCCCCCGACCCCCGTGGTGTTCCCCCTCCCCACCCACCCACTTGGTGGGTGTTGGCCTATACCCGTGTGTGGGTCGAGGACACTAGGGGTCTGGGGGCTCCCCCATGTTGCTCGCAGCTCTGTCCTCAGCAGCAGCACGGGGCCCGGTGTCTAGAAGACGCTCAGCCTGTGTTTGTTGACTGACCAAGTGCACTAAAGCACACTATCTCACGTGGCTGTCTGGCCTTCAGGCATCTTCATCGACCTCTGGAGCAAGGTGAGGCTGAGCCAGAGGCCGGCCCAAATTAGGAAGTGAAATAAAGACATTTGTCTTCTGAGGTTCCCAGCTCCTGTTTCAGGGAATTTTCCTGCAGATGGTACCCTCTCCACCTGCCTTTCCTCCATGGCCCTATGTACTCTCCCTCCCACTTCCCTCCCCCTGCACCATCCAAATCTGCCCTTAGTGAAATGGCTGATACTAATTCAGACTAAAGGGTAAATGACTGCTAAGGCTTAACGTACCTTCTTTTCCTTTATATCTTACAACAAAAGTTTTTTTTTTTTTTAAAGAAAACAAAATAAAAATCTGACTGTGGAATGATGGCCAGCTGGCAGGGAAGGTGTGCTGGCGTCAGAGGGCCCCCAGAGCTCAGAAATGGTTCTTGCTCTTCAGGCAGGGGTCTGCCCCCTCCCACAGCTGGTGGGACTGGCACCACGTCTTCCGCCTCCCTCCTCGCCGCTCTTGGTGGAGCGAGGTTTCTTCACTCCGAAGCTGTGGAACATGACTAGCAGTCACAATGGGGACATGAGAGGAGTAATAAACCCCGAGCCTCTGCAGTCAATGTTGTCCTCGGTGAACCGCGGGAGGCTGCTGCCACACTTCTCAGTGACAAGGGGAGAAGAGTGCGTTTAAGCGGGGTTGCCCTTGTCCTCGGGAGGAGCTGTTCAGACGTCACCTGTCATCCCTGCCGAGAGCTCCTCAGGGGGCTGGACTCACACTGAGACGCTCAGGCAGCGGGTGGCTCTGTGCTGCTAACACAAAGGTCGCTGTGCCAGAGATGACTGGGAATAGGACCTGGGGACTCTCGGAGCAGGGAAGCCCACTCACCCCGAAGGGCATGTCCCCACACAGCTCTGGTCTTAGTTCAGGAGCTCTGGCTCATGGTCTGTGCTGTCCTCAGAGACTGGAGGGGCCAGGAAGGAGGGCCCAGCGGCCTCGTTTACAGGCTCTACAACTGCAGTTTGGAAAAGGGGGAGGAGGAGGAAGTGAGGAAGGAGGAGGAGGGGGAGGAAGAGGTGGAAGGGAAGAGGGGAGAAGGATGGGGAGAGGGAGGAGAAAGGGGAGGAAGGGGAGAGGAGGAGGGGGTGGGGGAGGAGGGGCGGGAGGGGACAGGCTTCCCCGAGGAGCAAGGAGCAGTCCCTGCAAGGAGCCCTCCGTCCCCAGGCTATGCTGCCAAGGACTTCTGAGGAAGGCTGAGCTGTCTTTTCCTTGTAACAGCACAGGCTCATCCACACTTTCACCGTAAAACCTGAATTTCCAGCCATGCGCCTGGTGTTCCAGGACAAGGACTCCAGCCTCCTCCGCCATCCTTGTCTTGTCTTGCTCTTTTGGACCACAGGCATCGGAAACAAATGCATTTCTTTCCCAAGGAGAAGGCAGGCAGCTCATCCTCCAGGAAAAAGCTGGGCATTGGAATGCGGAGCAGACCCCCACGGTGGCCTTGGAAAAAGTCCATCAGAGGAGAACTCTCCATGAGGCGCACACTGGGTCTGCAGCGTTCTGAGTTCATTCTCTTTCTCCTTAAGACCAAACAAGAAGGCCACGCACTCTGTGAGGCCGCAGCAGACAGGGAGCAGAAAGGGACCCTGTACAAAGTGGCCCCCATGGGTCATCCCTGGGGAACCAGGCTAGCTAGGGGAGTGGGGCAGTGGGCGGGGGAGTAGCAGTCAGGTCCCTTCCCCATCCCCCCACCCCTTATCCCTCATCCCACCCTCCCCCCTTCCCCCCCGCCACTCTGACCCACCTCTCAACCCTCACCCAATCCACTCCCACCCCCACCCACCGGCACCACACCCCTGTTCCCAGCCCTCCCCCAGTCCCAATCCCCCCTCCACCCCCCTTCCCCCTCCCGCCTCTTGCCGCCCCTACCTCGGCAGTGCATCCCTGGCTCCAGCCCTCCTTGTTTTATGATCGTTGCTAAGACAGACCCACGCCCCGACCTGTGTGCCCTGGCCTGACCACCTGCTAACCCTGTGCCCATTTCCAGCCTCTCCCTGGACGGCGCCGCCAGAACCCACGGGGCCTCGTGCCCGCTGCAACTCCAAGCTTTTCCGGGGAAAGTGGGAAATAAATACACGAAGCAATTGTCATTGTTGTTGTGCTTGTTGAGAAGACGCAGTCATTAGCTGCAATGGTGGGCCATCCGGCGAGGAACGGAGGATGGGGCTCATTAGCTGCTAATGAGGGGCTCCCAGGTGTGTGATTGCCCGGCTGGCGGGGCTGCTGTAATTAACGGCGGAGGGCTCCCGTGCGCTCTCGAGGAAATGGACGACTCCAGGGAGGTGCGGACGGCGTGGCCCAGGGGGTGGGATGCTCTTGTGCGCTCAGGAGGTCTGAGGCAGGCGCTGGGCACGGACCAAGTAAACACCAGCGGCTAAACCTGACCACAGCCCAGCTGCCAGGGCGCCTTAAATGCAGGCAGCACAGACCGGCCCCAGAGATCCAAAGCAGCGGTGTGAGGGTGGTGGACTCTGCCCCTACATGCAAGTGTTCCACGTGGTTCTGATGGAGGCGCGGGTGCCAAACCCCGAGAAACACCGGCACGGCGGACAGACTTCTGGGGAGCCCTGAGGCGCCACGAGGAGGCAGTGCGGCCTGAGGGGGTGACGGTTCCGGGGGGCCTGGATGAAGTGTTATTCTGGGGGTGCCTGGGAGGGTGTTTCCGGGTGAGCTAGCATTTGAATCCGTGGACACAGGGAAGCCGATGGCTCTCCCCTGTGTGGGTGGGTCTCACCCAACCCGCTGAGGGCCTGGATGGAGCAAGGTGGAGGGAGGAGCATCTGTGCCCAGACGCCGGGATGTCCGTCCGAGCGCAGGCTCGGACGGGGACTCACACCATCAGCTCCCCTGGGGCTCAGGCCTTTGGACTCGACTGAACCACACCGCCGCCTCTCCCGGGGCTGCAGCTCGCAGGCGGCAGATCGTGGGATTCTCGGCCCCCAGAAAAGTGAGCTGGTTCTTCAGAGAATGTCCATCTAGGCACCTGCACAGCCTCTCGGCGCTGTTCCTCTGGAGCCCGACTGCGCAGGCTGGTCATTCAGCCCTGCGTGCCTCAGTTTCCTTCCCTGTCAAGCAGGGAGGATGATGATTTTAATGATTTAATGAACACTTTTACTGCCCTTCCTATAATCCAGGTACCCCAGTCTTCACAAACCCCAATGAAATTGATACTGTGGTGTCACCCCTGTTTCAGAGGTGGGGAAACTGAGGCATGGAAAGGCGAAGTAAAACGCCCAGGACCACATGTGTCTGAGCCCACAGGGTCTGCCTAGGCCCTTTACACTCACGCTGCGCTGCCAGCCCCGCCTCGCGGGTGTGTTGGAGGTGAAGTGTGAGCACTCGTCGCACGCTGAGATGTTACGTTATTGTAATAATTCGCCTGATATTTCACCAGCCTTCTCTGTTTTCATCCCCACCCTCAGCACCCTTCCCGCTGCCCGGAGCCTCCTCTGCTGGCTTCCGTCCCTGCCCAGAGTCAGGGAGCTGACTGCGGGGAGCCCCTGAGAGCCAGAGCGGAGGGCCGGGCTCCTTCAGCGCAGCCCCTGGAGCCTGTGGTCCCACCCAACACGACGTGGAATAAATGATCAAGTTATGAATTAAACACAGCAGAATGTAATCACCGCAGGAGCCAGCTGAGGATAAAATGGACTAGACGTGTAATAGTCATTAAACGGTTATCACATGGGCCTCTCTAATGTGCTGCCCATTAAAACAAATCTGCACATTACCATTCGGAGCAATTGCTCTCCACAGTTCATCTCTGTGCCCCCAGGAGCTGGCACCGAGAGGAAGCGCCTCAAACCGGGTGTCTCACCCATCAGCACAGCCGGTCCTCTAGGCGCCACCCACCTCCAGCCTCAGACCAGAAGGTGGCCACCTCGGGGCCTGGAGCCACGAGAGGACGGCTGTGGAGCACCGCTGTGGCCAGGGGCACCCTCGGAGCTCCGCATACGCAAAGTGATTCATCCTCACCCAGCCCTGTGAGGGGGTCCCTGTCGGGGCCCTACGGACAGATGGGAACACTGAGGCAGAGGGGCGATGTAACCCACCCAGGGTCAAACCACCTGTAGGTGCCAGAACCGGGATTGGAACCCAATTCCAGGATCACGTTTGAAACCACCCTTCACGGGGAAAAGTGAGTAGCTGTGTGGGTGTGCACGGTTATACATGCACACACGCATGTGTGCACACACACACTATGATTCAGTGGGGTGATGCCCCAGATTTCAGCAGACGCCCCAGAGTCCCACAAACTCATGGGGCTTCCCACCAGTCCCGTGGGGTGACTCTCCCCAAGTTGGAGGTGAGGAATTATGGGAAGGATGAGCGTGGGCCTGGCTCTCAGGACCCAGAAGCCCAGAGGGAGGTGTCCCGTGAACGTCCACTCGGTCCCCGCCCAGGGCTCCGCCCACAGAGCCTGGGCGGTCAGGCTCTCCCAGGCCCCCGTCACACCTGAATGCTCTGTCGTCACACACAGCGGCTGATGTGGAGAAATCCCTCAGGAGGAGGGGGCGCCCCCAGCCGTGACGCCCCGGTACCCCTGTTCACCAGGGGCCTCCACCACACAGCAGAATCACACCACAACCCGCTCTTGTCACTCACGACCTTGGGCTGTTTTCTACATCAGTTCACACAAATTTACCTCGTACTTGTAATTGCTGTAGAGATTTCCATCGTGACTGTGACGGGCCCCCATGAAAGACATCGGGTGGTTTCCCCGCTTTCAACGTTGTAAACAAGCTGGGCGCGTGCGACTTGGCGAGGGCATCCCCTGTGTGTCTGGTGACTTCCTTTGGTGGCATTTTAGGAAGTGACATCTGACAGCTGTGCCACGTCCCTCCTGGAAAGCCTCACGTTTAGCTCCTGGCAACGGGCAGGACACAGGACGGAGCCGTCGGCCGGGGCCAGTGGGGGAGCGAGGGCTGCCCCCCATTAGAAGAGCCCGCGGATGCCGGCCTGTCCCACTGGCGTGAGGGCAGCGGTTCATCTCTGGGCGTCTCTCTTTCTCTGAAAGGCCTTTTCTCCAACAGAGGCGTGGACATCACGTGCCCGACCTTTCACAGAACCCCCGGGAGCGGCAGGGGGAGGGCAGGATGGAGAACAGTGCTGCTGGATGACAAATGTCGGTCCTGCTCCCAGCAGGCCAGGGCTGCACACGGCCTGCTCTGTTGGCTGCTCCTCATAATCCTGGCTGTCGGGCTGTGTTGGCTGCTGCCTCCCAGGTCCCACCCAACATCTAACAAACACTACTGAGCGCCGGCTGTAAGCCAGGCACTGTTTTAGGTGAACAAAACAGATCCCAGCCCTTCAGGCACTTACATTCCAGGGACAGACACAACAGATATTGAATTACACTGTGATGAGAAGGTGCCGGGTGCCTCGGAAAACAGAGTGATAGAGTGTGGTCAGGGAGCAGAGTGCCAGATGAAGGGGACACTTGATCAAAGCCTGAGAGGGAGGGGAGGGAGGAGCCATGGGGATATCTGGGAAGAGGGAGCTGCCCGTGCAAAGGCCCTGGGGCAGCGGTGGGCCTGGTGTGTGTGTGTGGAGCCAGGAGGAGCCCGTCTGTGGAGAAGGAGGTGTCAGGGTGTGGCCAGAAGGGTGAAGGGCTGGCCTTTAGTCCCTCCTCTCTAAGAGAAGGTGTGGGACCTGGCTGTGTTGAAAGGTCCTCTGGCTGTTGGTTTTCAGTCCAGATCGAGGTGGTGGAAATGTTGTGGATCCTCGTTCTACCCCAAAACTCTGCCTGGTTCCTCTGCCTGGTTCCTCCTTGATGTCCACTCCCTCCTCCAGGCCTTGGCCCACAGGAGGTGGGATTAGAAAGCCCCTCAGCTGGACATCTGTCAATGGCCACCAGACTGGTGTGTCGTGGGGAGCGGCCTCCCCTTCAGAGAGGTCCCCGCGAGGGGGAATCCTTGTGCTCACAGGCACTGTTGCTGCGACAGCCTGGCCTGGGATCTGCCTGTGCCCCCCCAGCTGCATCTCCCCCAGCCTGTCCCCGCTGCCTGTCTCACCAGATGGGCAGGAAGGCCGGAGCTGTGACGCGCTTCATGACGACGCTCCCGAGGGGGTTCCAGCTCGTCGGACGTGTGTGATGTTTGATGCGTTAGTATCTGATTCAGACTCTTGGGATTTCTCTGCCTATCATTTCAAATACTGTTTGTTTGTGTCACTTAAACACTGACACCCGCTATCAACAAGGAGGGGCTGTTTGTGCACTCTGTGTAGTATCTTGCCTTCCAAATTTGCTCACGCCTCAACTTCATCCACAAAGTGGGGCCTCTCCCTCTATATTTTGGTAAACAGACAAACCCACGGTGTGTTGAGTAATCCTTGCAAGAAGGGATTTTGTCCATTCTGCACCAGCCCGGACATTGCAAGGCTGAACGAGGTTCTCTGGTTGGTGGTGGGCTCTGGGATGCGGCGGGGGTCTTCTGCCCTCTAGCCCCTCAGGTGCTGCTCATGGTGGAGCGGGCAGGCTTTGCCATGAGGCCCCACTGGCACAGGGGCAGCGGGACCTGCTGTGTCTCCCTCTCAAGGGCTGCCATAGGGGGACTCACCGTTTTTCTGAGCGAAGCCCTTGGGGGTGGGTGGTGGAGGGCTCGTGTCCAGACGCAGATTCCTGGCCCCCGAATTGGAACCCCCAAGGGGGCCCAGGTACCTGTCCCTTAGCGTGCTTCTCAGCTGACGCTATTGTGCAAGCGTCCGAGCACCACACAGTCTCAGGAGGAGAGCAAATGTCTGCTGTCCCGGGGCTGCTCAGCTCCCCCCAGAGATGGGCTCCGTCTTCAGGTTCTGCTTTGGGGGGAACATGGAACGCCTGGCTCAGAGACGGGATGGACGGGGGAGCCCACCTGCTGCCACGGTTCCGAGAAGGGCTGGCGAGCAGCAGGAAGGGGCTTTGCGCCCCGAGAGCAGGACTGGGGCCAACGGGAGGAAGACGAGGGGACTCTGCAGCCTCCAGGTAGTCTCGAGAGCGTGAGGGCCAGGACAGCCAGCCCTCCGGCCTCTCCCCTCCTGTCGTGGCTGTGGTGGTGGATACACGAGCCTACACAGGAGTAGAGTGTGTGTAACTCGATACACACTCACACACAAATAAGGAAGACTGAGGGACTCTGAATAAGGTGGACGGATCGTGTCAGGGTCAGCGTCCTGGTCATGGTGCTAAAGTACAGTTTTGCCAAACATTCCCATTGGGGGAAACTGGGCAGAGTGCACAGGGACTTCTCTGTCATTTCTTAGCATGGCATCTGAGTCTACAATTGTCACAGCTCAAAAAAAGGAGGAGGGAATATTTCCCAACTTATTCTATAAGGTCCGCATTACCTTGAAACCAGAACCAGATACAGACAGGACAAGAAAATGAAACCGTAGACCAATATCCTTCATGAACATAGACAAAAAGTCCTCAAAAAAATATTAGCAAATTAAATCCAGTAATATATAAAAAGAACATAGTACACGACCAAGTGGGATTCATCCGGGAATGGAAGGTTGGTTTGCTATTCAGAAAGCAATCAGTATAATCCACCGTATCCACAGACTGAATGAGAAAAACCCTATGACCATATTAGCTGACACAGAACAAAATTCAACATCCACTCATGGTTAGGAACCAACAAAAACCTCAGTAAACTGGAAATAGAAGGGAACCTCCTCAGCCTGGCAAAGGGCTTCACACAGCAAACACCTGAACGGCAGGAGCCTCACCCTTTCCCCCAAGACCAGGACCGAGGCAAGGATGTCCTCCTTCCCCGCTCCTCCTCAGCGTCGTGTTGGTGGTTCTGACCGGTGCAATGAGGCAAGAAAAAGAAATAAAAGACATATAGATTGGAAAGGCAGAAATGAAACTGTCCCTCTTCACAGATGACTTGGCTGTCTGTGTAGAAAATCCCGTGGAATCTGCACAAAAGCTCCTGGAACAAATGAGTGAGTTTACAGGTTGCAGGACACAAGATCAACACAAAACAGTCAATGGTACCTGTATACCCCAGCAAAGAACACTGGGAAACCGAAATTAAAATACAATAACGGTATCTATAAAAATAAATCAATTGCTGTTCAAGATGTTGTGGGTCTGCGACTCTTGTCTGGGTTCACCCGTGAGCCAAAACCCATTCCCACCAACCTTGTCGGGACGAGCCCTCTCTCGCTCGGGCTTCCTGCAGTGCTGCTTTGGAACAAGCCCTCAAGATTCTCAGAGACTCTTCGTTTAATGTAGAGGCTCCCTGAGGTGCATCTTAAGATCCTTTAGGGGCTTCTTGTCTGTGTTAAAGGGTCTGTGAACTCCCACCTTAAATTCTGCTGTCTTAGCAAAGGGTTTACGGCCGTGCCCTTGGCTTCGCCTCCAGACCGTCTTCTCCTGGTGTGCTCTTTAGCCCGAGGCACTTTATCAATCTGAGGCTCCTTTGCCACCTGGAGAATCTTGGAATGGGAAACAGTTTTTCAATTTTATTTTTTAAACTATCATGCAGTAAAATTGATTTATTTTTTTGGCGTACGGTTCTAAGAATTTTAACACGTGTAGATTTGTGTAACCACCACCACAATTAGGACTCACAATCACCACAACCATCCCCCGCAAAACTCCCTTGTGCTGCCCTTTGAAAGTCACACCCTCCCCCCCCGCCCCCAGGGCAACCAGTGCTCGGTTCTCCATTCCTGTAGTTTTGCCTTTTTTGAGGATGACAGGTAAGTGGAACCATACGGTATACACCTTTTGAGTCTGGCTTCTTTCACTCAGCATAATGCCTTTGGGACCCACCCGTGTTGTTGTGTGTATCCATAATTCCTCCCTTTTTATTGCTGAGTAGTATTCCACTGTATGGATGTACCACAGTCTGTTTATCCATTCACTCATTGAGGGACATTTGGGTTGCTTCCAGTTTTTTTGATGATTATGTATAGAGCTTTATATTTCCTCTAAATTTTGCTTGAAAACTGAAGTTTGTTTTTTTTCAAAAACTCATCTCCCTCTCTTCTTACTGCTTGCAGCTAAAAGACACATTGGCACTTCTGTCTGGAAATCCCCTTAGCTCGATCACCTGGGCATTTGGTACATTTTCTACTTTCCATGTCACTGGAGGCCACAGTGCTACCTGACTTTCTGCCACTCTCTTTCCTCCAGTTTCCTTCAAGCTTTCACTGACAGCAGAAGCTCAGGCCTAACACAGCAGTAATGATCTATTTTGCTCACGAATCTGCAGTTTGGGTGTAGCTCAGTGGGGAAGACTCGTCTCTGCTCCACGTGGCATCAGGTGGGGGCAGCTCAAGGCCGGAACATCCAAGATGGTGCACCCACATGGCTGACGACTCCCCAGGGCCGTGAACTGGGTGCACAGAGCAGAGCTTCTTCCTGTGGCCTGGGTTCCTCAGAGCCCAGGGACTGGGCTCCAAGGGCGAGGGTCCCCAGGGGGCCAGGCCAGGTGGAAGTGTTATTCCCTGTACTCATCAAGGCCGTCACACACGCCTGCCCAGTTCAGAGGAGGGGCACAGACCCCACCTCTTTATGGAGAAGTGGCAAAGTGCTGGAAGAGCATGTAGGGTGGGACGTATTGGGACATAGCATTGTGGCCATTGTTGGAAATACCGTCTGCCAGAGTGGAGTGGGAACATATGATCTGGAAGGTTCCCCCCAGCCTTCTGATATTTAGGGAAGTAGGGGGGCATTATCATGCAGCTGGACACAGGCCCCACGTGTGCCCCTCCTGCGAGGTGCAGTCACAGAACAGAGTCATGGCACGTACATGACGGAAGGCCAGGGTCCCTCCTTGTCTACTGACAGCTCCAGGGTCCAGGACACTGAATCGCACATGGCAGGCACTCAATTATATTATTCATTTAATAACAGCTTTCTGAGATGTAAGTCACACACCAAAATATTCACCCTTAAAGTGAACACTTTAGTGGTTTTTAGTATCTTCACAAGGTTGTGCATCCGTCACCATTATCTAATTCCAGAATTAGAATTTTTGTCACTCCCCCCAGAAAACCCGTCCCCATTAACATCACCCCCCGTTCCCTCCCCTAGCCCCTGGCAACCACTAACCTACTTTCTGTCTCTATGGATTTTGCTGTTCTGGACGTGTCATATGGATGGAATCACACAAAGGTGGCCTTTTGTGTCCGGCTGCTTTCACGGAGCATCGTGTTCTCAGGGTTTATTCTTGCCGTAGCACCAATCAAGACTTCATTCCTTTCTACAGCCAGATGATATTCCATCGTGTGGATGGACCACTTCTGTCTTCCACTTCTCAGTCAGTTGGCATTAGGGTCATTCTTGGTTTTTGGCTGATATGAATAATGCTGCTATGACTATTTGTATGAGTTTATGTGGACGTGTGCTTTCTTTTCTTCTGGTGGACACGAGGAGTGGGACTCTGGGGCACATGGTGACTCAATGCTTAACCTTCTTCTTCTTTTTTATTTTGGTGAGGAAGATTGGCCCTGAGCTAACAGCTATTGCCAATCCTCCTCTTTTTGCTTGAGGAAGACGCCCTGAGCTAACATCTGTGCCCACCTCCCTCTATTTCGTATGTGGGTAGCCACAGCATGGCTTGATGAGCAGTGCGTAGGTCCATGCGTGGGATTCAAGCCTATGAACCCCAAGTCGCTGAAGCGGTGTGCACGAACTTAACCACTGCACCACCGGGCCAGCCCCTCAATGCTTAACTTTTTGAAGAACCACGAAACTGTCCCCACAGTGGCTGCACCGTCTCACACCCCAGCACTATGAGACGGTTCCGACTGCCCTGCACGCTGGCCAGTACCCGGCATTTTCTAGCTTTCTGACTCTCACCATCCTAGGGGGTGTGAAGGGGCCTCTCACTGTGGATTTGACCTGCGTTTCTCTCAGTGCCTATGACGCTGAGCGTCTGTTCACGTGCTTACTGGCCATTCAAATATCTCTTCTGGAGAAATGTCTGTTCAAGTCCTCTGTCCATTTTTAAACTGGGTTGTCTTTTAATTGTTGAGTTGTAAGTGTGCTACATATATTCTGGACTCAACGACTATTTTAAAACAAACACAAGGGTAAAAGGAGCAAAGCGCACACCCAGAAGACACTGAAACCATCTCAGACCTTCACCATGTCTGACTCTTGAAAAACAGCATTTAATCCCAACCCACAGGAAGGCTCTTGGACTTGATATTTCTAGCGCCTGCAGCTGCCACAAAGCGTCTCCAGCAGAGAACCAAGTGGGTCCTGGGGACCCCTGCAGATCCCATCTGTCACTCCTGACTCCCAACTTTCTTCTGCCGGTGGGCAGCACGGCCCTGTCTGCTGTGCCCTCCTGTCCAGTCTAGGTGGCTCACTCTCTGTCCCCAGGGATGTTGGAGGGCTGCGCCCAGAGCTCCTGGAGGGCGAGGCTGGCCACAGGAGGAACCAGGACCGTGGCCCGAGTGGACCCGAGGACGTGTGCAGAGTCCACATACCCGTTGAGGGGTGTGCCTGAGACCCCAGAGATGCCTGTGGGGCTATTTTGCATCCAGTTCTGGCCTCTGAGGTAGGACTTCCTGCACTGTGAGTCACACAGCCCCTGTGTCACCAGGGCCCAGGGGCTGGGGGCCAGAGCCGGGCCTGCTGTAACCAGATTTCTCTCTCCCCATTTTGGCCGCCTCTGCAAACCGTCTGTTCTGTGCCTCCACTGGGTCTGAATCTCGAGCCCGGCAACTCCTCAGTGAGGAAGGCAGAGGTGGTGGCACTTGGGAGCCGCAGAGATCCAGGGTTCGGGGGCCGCAGCACAGGGTCAGCTATGAGGAGGCTCTCCTGGGACCTGTGGGAAGGAAACTGGGCTCAGCCACCTCATCAATAATGACGAAGTCTCACCACCACAGGCAGGGGACCTGAATGTCAGAGCAGACCAGCTTGCGCCCCAGCCCCCTGGCAGGCGAAGAGGCTCGTGTGTGCCCCTCTGCGAGGACCCCCTCCCAGGCCGTGTACACCGTCTCAGAACACTCCGGGCCCTTCCCGCTGTTGTCTCCGCTCAGCGCTCGGGCTTCACTGTGCAGACATGGGGTTCTCTTCCTCTGTCTGTCCCCCTGCATCAGGAGGGTGGGGCACTGGACCAGGACTGGCCTCAGAGCGAGCAGACGGGGGTTGAAGCCCTGCTGTCTTAGTCGGCTTGAGGTGCCGTGACCGTAAACTAGACCAGTCTGGAGGCTGGAGGCCGAGGTCAGGACACCGCATTGTCTGGTTCTGGTGAAAATTCTTCCTGGTTTGCAGACGGCTGGTCTCACTGCGTCCTCACGTGGTGGAGAGAGGGAGGACTCTGCTCTCCTCTTCTTATAAGGGTGCTCACTAATCCCATCATGGGGCTCCACTCTCCTGACCTCATCTAACCCTCCTCACCTCCCGAAGGCCCCGCCTCCCCAGATCCCCACACTGGTGGTCAGGGCTTCAACACAAGAATCTGGGGGGACACAAACATTCCGCCCACAATGCCTGCCTCTGCCGATTTATCACCGTGGGACCTCGGGGAACATTGCTGGGACCTCAGTCTCCCCCTCCATAGAACAGGGACAGTTCTGGTCACCCTGGGCACAGTGTCACACAGCAGGGCCAGGTGCCAGGTGCTGCCCTCTCCACCCTCCCCAGTCGGCACTGGCTCTTCCCCCACTCCTCACTCCTCCCCCGCCTCACGTGAGCAGCTTCCTCCTCCTGCCCTCACTCCTGGGGTCCCCACGGGACACCTCCACCCGGAGCTACACGGCTCCTGCAGTTGTGACCTCCAGCGTGAACAAGGCTGGTTTTCCCGCCTCCCTCCCTCGCTGGGACCACGTGACTTAGTTCACACGGGTGTGGTGCGAGCAGTGTGGTCTGCACTGACCTCCTGGACTCCAGGAGGAGCTGGCGCACCTCCGCCCAGATCTGCATCCTCCCGTCCTCAGTCCAGCTGCCAGGAGCTGAGGCTGCCACTTTGGAACACAGAGTGAGAAGGGCTGAGCTGCATGATCTTTTTCCAATGACACGAGGGTGGGCCAAGGTCACCCTGGCCTTGCAGGGCCCCTCGGGGGTTCTCACATTAGAAATACGTTCCTCTCTGATTGAAGCCACTGTTCTTTGTTGGCAGCGGACCTCATCCTCTGTGCTGACCCTGGACCTGCCCCTCCAGTCTCACGTCTCTATCCCGCCCACCGTCAGCAGGGTCTTCAGCACGACACACCAGCCTCACCTCCGTCTTGAAGCCCTGTCTCCTTTGGGGCCCTGGTGACTGCTCGCCCGGGGCCACTCCTCTCCCTCCTTCCCCTGATTCCTAATTCTACTGTCCCAGCAATCAAATGTTTATATTTCAGCCTGGAAATGGCAGGAAGAAGCCGAAGACCTTTGCTTCTTTAAATAACGTGATCAACAAATGGGGCCTGTCTGCAAGGTGGAATATTATTTGGCCTTAAAAAGGACTGAAGCCCTGACACAGGTGACAACATGGACGAGCCTCAAAACGTAATGGTCAGCGAACACAGCCAGACATGAAAGGCCAGAGTGCAATTCCATTTATAGGGAATAAGTGTCCAGGCCAGGCAAACAGAGACAGAGCGTGGATCAGCGGTCGCCGGAGGGTGACGGCTCAGGGGGTCTTTTTGCTGTAAAGAGGACGTCCCAGGTGGCCGTGGTGATAGCTGTACAACTCTGTGGACAGACCACAGCCCACTGAGTTGTTCACTTCACGTGGGAGAATCACGTGGCACGTCGTCTATTTCAATAAAGCTGTTTAGAAAGAATGTGAGCTTGAACCAGCAGCGCCCGTGTGGACCCTTCTCAAGGGCAAAGAGAGGAGCAAAGGGGTCCAGAAGCACCTGCTGCAGCCAGGTCCGGGTCCCGCCCCGCGAGGGGGCCGAGGGCATCAGGGGTCCCTGGTGCTGCCTGTGGGTCAGTTCCAGTGACCCAACTGAACTATGCACCCCAGTCCCCCCACCCTGCCGCCCAGTGTGGGTGTGCTGTCAGGGCTCTCGGGGCAGGGCCTCAACAGTCCCCACCGTCGCTTCTGCTGTCACTCAGCACAGGCCCGCGTAGCAGGTTCTCAATTCGTCCTTGAGTGTCGTCTGTAAGGGAGCCTGTGTGCTTCCTGCTCACGGCATAGCCCCAGGCCCTGCCCAGCTCCCTGCACGTGGAGGCAGCCGGGCCCAGATTCATGGAAAGACTGGTGTCCAGCCCACATTTGCAGAAACGTCTCCCAGGGGACAGGAAGGAAGAGACCTCCATTTTGGCTTGCATTTGTGGGGACAGGACACCTGCTGGGGACGGGGACTCGGGTCCGCGAGGGCGGGTGGCTGGCAGGACTGGTTTCCAGGTAGCTGGATGCCCAGGACACGTCTGTGCTGCCCCCCGGTGCCCACAGGCCACAACTGCAGATGCTCTGGGCTCCCTGGCGCCCACCTGGAGGGGCCAGACGTGGGGCGTTGGGCTCAGAGCTCACACCCAGAGTCCGTGCCCAGGGAGCCCCGCCCAGGTCGGGGGCTGGAATTCAACCAGCCGATTCTGCCCTGTGCTGGGGAAGTCCGGGCCCATCCCAGGATCCCTGCGGCCATAGTCCTCTGGCCTTCACAGACCGTCCCCAGAGGACAAGGGGGCAGAGGGGCCCTGACATGCCCGTGAGATGAGACAGTGGGGCATTTGCTCAGGGCGCCAGAATGGCACGGGGTGAACAGGCCCCGCCATTGGCACTGCAGTGCCTCGGGGTCAAGGGTTGGTCAGGCACCTCAGCTGGCAGGGCCGCGAACCAGATGGTTTCCATGTTGCCTCAGTCATGGCTTCTTCCAAGAAACGTCTGGGAGCTCTCGGATCACCACGTCCTGACGCCCGGGAGACAAAGCAGACTGGGTCACCGCCCAGCCTGGTTGCCGCTCCATCAGACGTGGACGTTTAGGGAGAGAGCAACCCCTGCTTGGCCTCCCTTTCATCCCGTGTCTCACACACGTGCACACACACGTGTGCATGCACACGCATGTGCACACTCTTCCTGCATTAACGGCGTGTCTGGCGACCCCGACCCAAAACCCAGTGCTCCAGGTCATTCATGAAAGGGGCGGGAAGTGGGACCCGGGTTGAGGACCCTGGCCCACCCGGCGCTGGACCCTGGAGGGAGGAGACACCTGGGTGACAATGGGGGAGGGGTCCTGGAGGGGTGAGAGGGGGACGCCCACCTGGACTACCTGGGGCCAAGCGAGTGCTCATCCTGGGGCAGCCTGCCGCAGACCGTGGGCACAAACTCACAGAAACCCACAGGAAGGATGTGCAAATTCACGGAAATAAAACACACTGGACAGGGACTGTGCTTTAAGTATTAAAATATATTTATGTACACACAATCTTAAGAGGACGCCCACGAACACACCCTCCATGGATGTCCCGACGCCCTCCGGGCAAGGTCACAAGTGCCTGTGAGTGTGCTGCCATGCCCACCACCCCACCAGGTGAAGATAAACTCTATAAATAAGTGTTTATGCCAAATACAGGTCCATAAACACATGCTTATGCACGTGGCCCCCATCCCCTTGCAGCTCCGAGGACAGGAGGTGACAGCAGGTTTTGAACAGGACATCAAGAAGCTCCATGAGGACCATGCCCCTGGGGATGGCCTCACACCCGGCTCCCCCTTCACCAGCAGAAACACAGGTGGTCAGAGCCAGGCCAGCCACAAGACTCAGTGGACCAGTCAGAAGCACCGGCCAGCCCACCAGTGCCCCACAGTGGGGTCAGTGCTCTGAACCTTCCATCCAGCGACCCCACAGTGCCGTGCACCATCAGTGAAAGCCGTGCGCCAGTTCTGAGCCTGCATCAAAGGTGGTGGCGGGCGCCTCTCTGTCTCCCGGAAGGAACAATACCTTCTAAACCGCTGGGTGGCCACCAGCTCCACACGTCGTCTGTTTAAAAAAGAAACGAGGGAGCGAGGCAGCGTCTAAACCCGCGGGTGCTTCCGCACTTTCATAACCGCGGACGCAGTTACGGAAAGGTGGCACTGATTGTTTTCAAAGCCCGCCGCTAACGTGCGCAGGGTCCCCGAGGCCCCAGTCCACGCTGTCAGCTACATTCGTCGGGAAACAACCACAGAGCGAGTGTGAAATGAGTGGGAAGAGGGAAGGGAAGGCAGCGCTGCCTCGGGCACCACGGGGCCTCGTGCCTTCCGAGCGGGAGAGTGGTCGCTCTGCTCCACTCTGGCCAGGGCCGGCTGTGGCTGCGAGGGCGCCTCGCATTCTTTCTCCTTGGCGCCTTTGCGGCTCAGACTCACCTCTGGCTCAGTCTCCCCGGAGTCAGATGGGAGATTTTGGAAGGGCCCTCAGAGCTGGGGGACCAATCAGCAGGCGGTCAGCCCTTCCGGGGAGAAATTAGGCCGTTCCTTGGGAAGTGCCGAGAGGCTGGCCCATGCCCCTGGGTGGGCCAGCAGGCCGTCAGACGTTGCTTTGGAGCTGGAGGGCTGAGGGGGCATCCTGGAGGTCTGTGGGGCTGTCAGAGGCCGAGGACTGGCTGGGCAGAGAAGCTTCCAGGCCGTTAGAAAATCCTGATGGGGGCTTGTATAGGACACAGGCAGCAGCAAAGAAGAGGAAGCCCAGGACCTGGGGAGAAAGGAGCCTGCTGGACCGCACCCAGAGCCGCTGTCCGGAAGCCCTGGACGCCCACAGTCCTGAGCCCCCCACCTGGCCCCGGGTTCTCACGAGGTCCTGAAGACCACCTGCTCTGGTGAGAAGATTCATCTTTCCTGCATGGCCAGCTTGGTGTGGACACCAAACTGTGAGTGAAGGAATGAAAAGTACCATTTGACTAACAACAGAGGGACCAGATGAGGTGGGGGGGATTGCCCGGGGCTAAAAGTGTCCCCCCAAAAGATATCCCAGTCCTGACCCCCAGAACCTGTGAGCGGGACCTTTATTTGGAAATAGGGTCTCTGTACATGTAATTCAGAAAGGATCTGGAGATGAGATCATTCTGGATTAGGGTGGGCCTCAAGTCCAGTGACCAGTGTCCTCGTAAGAGAAAAGAGAAAGGAATTCGACACAGAAACAGAGGAGACGGCCGTGTGAACGCGGAGGCAGAGATCGGGGTGAGGCGTCCACAAGCCAGGGACTCGGAGGACGGCCGCAGCACCAGGGGCTGGGGAAAGCAGGGACAGACTCTCCCTCAGAGCCCCAGCAGGAAGAGACGCTGCCAACACCTCGATTTTGGACCTCTGGCCTCCAGAACTGAGAAAACATAAATTTCTGCTGTTTTAAGCCGCCAGTTTCTGGTCCGATGTTGGGGCAGCCCCAGGAGTCTAACTGGGAGCCGGTCAGCACCGGCCGGTACTTCACCTCCAGCCACCATGTCGCCCTCACGGGTCATGACAGAATCACCCTGGGCCTTGAAGATGACAGTGCGGGCACGCCTGCCGGCCTCCGCATACCCATGTAGACATTTAACGTGTAGATGCGATTTTAGCAGGAACGCCCACTGTTTCCTGCAACATCACGGGGCCGAGGGGCCTGAACTGCATTGATGGGCGAGGCTGTTTCCGCTTTGTGGCCTGGTGGTGGGTGGGTGGGACGGCATTTGGAGGGGGCACCTGTCTGCTCCCCTGCTAAAATTAGCATGATCTTTAGAAGCCAGTCCTGACCACCATGGTCCACGCTGGCTGTGCTGAGTTCATGGGTTTTTTTCATGGGCACAAAGACCCCCGGGTACCACCTGCTGCTCTGGGCAGAGGGTCCACACAACAGGAAGGAAGGGGAAGCTCCTTGGGAAGGGTGGGGCTCTTCACAAGTGACCCCTTGCTCACTCAGAGCTACAAATCCTTCTCCCACTCAGCTACTTTTATGCTAATCCTCAGGAGATAAACCAAAGTGGCCAAGAATCCTCAAGGCTCTTCAGGGAAAGTCTTGAGGCAAGAGGCTCCTGCCAGTGGAACATTCCTGAGTCCTCCCTCTAGGAAGAGGACTGGCCCTAGGAGTTCATTTTATGTGGAAGGTTTTGTGCCTTTTCCTCCATGGGGGGAAGTTCAAAATATAGATACCATGCTTCTCCCCACATAGCATAAGCGAAGAGATAACAGCACAAAGTTTCTCTTAACACCCTGAAGACAGGGTCAGGCTAAGAAACAAGACGGACTCAAGGCTCGTTAAGGTTGGAAACGGTAACGTCACACACGGATCCACGGAGCCAACCGCCTGCCCAAAACGGCTCTTGCAGGGAGCAGCTGGTTTTTTTCCTCCAAAGTAGTAGCCAACCAGAGCCATGGGCAAACCACCCAGCTGTGCTGGTGAAGGCCCTGGGAGGCCGGGGAGCCGCCCCTAAGGCCTGGGGCTGCGAGCTGGGGTGGCCCTGTGGCCCCAGAGCCTGCTCTGCCACCGCCCTCTCTGCTGTGACTGCATCAGCAGGCCCAGCAACCACGGCTCTAGACGTGGAAACGATGCACTTCTGGAAACAGCTGCAGGAGTGACCCCTACAGCCACCAGGCCCTGGTGGGGTTTAAGCTGCAGGGAGATCCCAGCAGAGTGCCCGGACCCCAAGCGAGCCGGAGAAGCCCTTGGCCTTTTGGCGTAGATCCTTGGACCCCCCCCTCCAGTGCGCTGGGAGCAGACGCCAGCCCTGCTCACCTTGTACACCAGCCCGGTGATGAGCATGTAGCGGCTCATGGCTGCGTTGTGGTACACGAAGCAGGAGCCCTGCTGCCCGCACTGTTCCTGCCAGAGCAGGCACGCCTTGTCGATCAGCCAGCCAAAGGCAATGGGCCCCGGGATGCTGCCTGTGGAGAGAGGCTGCCTTAGGACCCTGCCCAACATGCCTGGGGCGGACAGGGCAGCGTGGGCAGTGCCAGAGACCTGGAATGTGCAGGCTCTCAGAAAGTGCTCTCAGGCGATGCCAAGGGGACTTAAATGTTCCCTCGTCTGGGGACTCGGCATCGGGCCTGGAGATTCCCCATGATCTCTCACTCCCTGGAGCCTTTGTGTTAATGAGGAAAAGGCATCCTCTAGGCAAATAAAGGACCAAGAGTCCCTCTAGCAGACTGTTAGGGAATGGAGTCCTTCCCAGAGTGGGGCACAGTCTCGTGCCGGGATGCACACCAGCGTGGTGAGGAGACACCTGCTGTGTGCCCTTGTGCAGTGAACACACTGCACAACTGCGCATGGCTTCCACACGCTGCACAGTACCTAGAGTTCTAACCACAATCCACTGGATTCCCAGCGCAAAGGATCTCTGCTGGTCACAGACACACCTGAAACGGAAGCACACAGTGTCAGAGCCCAGGGAAGTGTGGCCGCTCACCACGTCATACCCCCACACCAGTGGCCGAGTCCCAGCCGAGCCCCAGGCTGCATCACCGCCTCCCCAGGTGGCAAGCACCTCACAGAGGCATTAGCTCTTTCCTGCTACAGCTTTCCAGGGGGGCCAGCATGTACCCCACAGGACCTGTGGGGCTCCACCTTAGTGTGCTGCAAGGGAAGCTTCTGGACAGAGCAAACCCAGCCCATGGCTTACCGTAAGGTGGCGGTTAGCGCAGGAATGCTGCTGAGGAATGTAAAGATAATTACAACGAATATGAAAACCAGAAGGAGGGGCTTTCTCTGACAAGTTGAAGTGCATTTCCCTGCAGTGGCATGGCCAAAACCAGAGGAAAAATTCTGAGGGACACAGCTACAGTCTTGGTACACCTGAGGGGCGCAACAAGAGCGCTGATTACAGGAGGAAGGGACAGGGGCCCGCCCAGGTCCGGGTGCCGACGGGGATGCGGGCAGCGGCCACACTCACCTTCTGGCCACCTGGGCCAGGCACGGCCACCTCCGGGCACCCCGCGTGGCAGGGCGAGTAGTACATGAGGCCATTGGAGCCGCACACGGGGCTGTAGTGCTCTGGCCGGCAGCCACAGGCGGCGTTGCAGGCGGCCGTCAGCTCCAGGAGGCCTTGGGGTAGGAGGCTGCAGGTGGGAGATGACAGGGCGGTGGGGCAGAGGCCGGCGCCAGGCAGCGCCCCACAGACACAGGGGCAGGCTTGGGTCTCGTCCCCACCAGCCCACGTCTGCCGGTTCCCGACTCGCTGGGACTGCTGCCCCTAAGGAACGGCACTCGCCACATCGCCTCTGCTCAGAGGATTGTTGGAGATTCTCACGGCAAAGCAAACCCAGCCCCGGGCTGCTCCCCCGTGGGTGTGCGACGACTGCCCCTAGCTGGTCTGTGTGTTGGATAGGTCACACATTCACGTGGCTCAAAATGCAAAAATGACAAAAGGGTACCAGGTACAAAGCCCCCCACGCCGGCCCCCCGGTTCTCTAGCGCCCCGCCCTGCAATGTTTGCGCAGATCACATATCCATGCACACGACGGGGTCACAGTCTGCGCCCTTTCCCTCTTTTCACTCAGATGGAACACACCGGGCCCGTTGTTCTGCTCATTCCGTTCTTCCGCTCAACACGGTAAAGTCTTGGAGCTTCCCCCTCCCCTCAGCGTGGCCGAGCCTCCAAGTGGGGACCGTGGCAGTTCAGCTGCCCACCTGCCACAAACTTTCTGATCCCGGCTGTCTCCGACCAGGAAACCATAGCGCCTTTGTACCTTGCAGCCTCGTCCTGTCACCTGCACGGGCATTCCCCAGGGACGAATTGCAGGCCCAGGGGCAGGGAGCCTGTATCTGTTTTAGATATTCCCAAATCGCCACCTGATGGGCTGTTCCCCCCTTCCCACCACACAGCAACACATGGAGCTGGTCCTGGGCCTCTTTCCAACTCAACACAGCGAGGAGCTGGGGCAATTACCGTCCCGTTCTACAGACGAGAAGACCGAGGCTCAGGGGCTGTGTATGAGCACCCATTAATTGGTGTAATGGGCATCCCGCTGAGGGGTCATCCTTGCTGGTGTCCAAATAGTGACCTTACCCCAAGTCCTGACCCCGCCTCCCTCGCTCCCCAGGGGCCACGGGGGGCCCTGACAGGTGTGCTGGGGTCTCCCCTCTACCCAGGCGCCGCCCAGCCCTCACCTCCCACCGTAGCCGGCAGTCACGCCGGCCATGGGCACGTTGGGGCAGTGCAGGAAGAACACGGAGAAGGCCAGCAGGCTGATCAGGGTGCAGAGCAGGCAGAACCTGACGATGCTCGAGCCACGGAGCTTGAACTTGTTCACCAGGAAGCCGCCCAGGAATGTGCCGCCACCGCCCGCCGGCACCACCAGGTACCCTGCGGGAGAGGAGGGGCTCAGGGACGGGAGCCTCGGGGGTGTGGCCGTTAACCCACTGGGTCTTATTATCTCCACTTTACAGATGGGGAAACTGAGGCACAGAGTGATCACTCCCTGTCTGTGTGGCAGCACCGGGCTTGGCACTCACTGGGCGAGGGTGGGGCCCTCTATGAAAGCCTTGGTCAGGGGCCTGCGATGCAGCGGCGGGGCAGGGCTGCCAGGAGGAGAGGTCGGTGGCCCTGCCCGGCCTGACGGGGAGGCCCATCACGGCCTCTGCCAAGTCCAGTGTGAGGGGACATTTGGAGATCCTTTGGCCGCTGCCATTTAATGAAAAATTGGGAGGAGTTGGCATGTGGCTCCCAGGCCATCCCAGGGGCGGGTGCACACGGCAGTGGGGGCTCACGAAGGGGCAGTGGAGGCCACCTCAAAGCCCCCAGGGCTCAGTGGGCCAGCAGTGACGGAGGCCAGCTCTGGGGGTGCAGGAGGGGGGACCACAGAGGACGCAGCTGTTCCAGGAGGGGGGTGCCGGCACAGAGACAGGGGTCACTGTGGGAAAGGGGAGGCAGTTGTGAGTGCGGGTCTGGGCATGTGGGGTCAGCCAAGTGGCCAGGCAAGGAGGGGGGTCTGGGGGCATTAGTCAGAGAAGGGGGGTTGGGGCCCCTCATCTGACACCCTCGCCCCCCCGTGCAGGGAATGAACCCTGAGGGGTGGGGCACGGCCGGAATTGACCCGTGTGCTGCTCAGATGCACCCCACCTTCCACACGTGGTGCTAACCCCATGGCCAGGATTGACCCCCACGTCAGTGACGACCCCCACACACCTCCTACCTGGCGTGTTCTCTGCAAGGCCGAGGCTGCCCCCCCGCACACGGCTACCCCGTGAACAGTGGCAGAAGGAGGGGGTCTCTCTGGGGAGGGCCACCCTGCCTCTGGCCACAGAACACCTCCACTGGCTAGGTCCAGTCCCCACCCTCACGGTCCCGCGAGACCCTGGGACACCAGCCGCCCAGCTCACAGTCAGGCCTGAGTGCCCAGTGGGTGTTACCACCCAACATGCTTCTGCAACAAGCCAGGGTGACAGAGGCTGGGGCCCCGGGTGGTGAGTGGCCACGCAGCCAGCGGGAGCCCACCCCCACCTCTCACGCTGTGGTCAGCGCGTCCCAAACCACCCTGGGGAAGGACGGTTCTGCTTCTGCAAACACAGTCAGAGCAGCGGCATCACCTCGTCTAAAAGCCCCAGACGCTGGCTCTCGGGGTCTCCCCACCTGGCTGGGCCACATGCCCACGTGCTCACGTACGGAGAAGCTGTCTGGGCTTTCTAGCAGATACTCAAAGACCCCTCACTTGTCTGAGAACTAACAAGAAAGCAGGGGACCCCCAAGACTTGGAGAGTTTTCTCACCAAACAAGGTGGCAGCTTCAGAGGCACTCAGGCTGAACTGGGACTCGAGGAACTTGGGGCCAAACGTGGACATGCCAGCGATGAGTGTGGTCTCGGTGGCCCCGGCCAGGCAGAGCAGGATGAAGGTGGGGTTCTTCAGGAGGAGCCAGATGGAGCTGGACGGGGGGGACCGACGGAGAGCAGAGAGAAGAGACAGAGGTCAGAGCAGGCCAGAGCCAGGGTGTGAGGAAGTCACGGTTCCTAAGTCCTGGCCCTGCCCGCCTGAGCACAGAGAGCCCCGGTTCTGAAAGGGGAGTGGAGTGGGGTGCAGGTATTCCAGAGAAGCCAAGGGGGGTGCGACGCTGGGCTTTGGCAGGTGGAGAACCAGCGCCCCCATTCTGAGCCTGTGGCTTGTGAAAGCTGCTGAATCTGATCAGGGAAGGACCTTATCACTCCTTGGCCAGAGTTCTGCCTTCGGCGTGGGGGGAGACCCCGAGTGACCGTGACACTATTTGATCACCTTCAGAGGCAGCTGTGAGGACCAGCAGAGGGGCCTGGGCCAGGAGCTGGGAGGCTGGGGGGAGCGGCTGTCACCAAGTCCAGGACTGGAGGGGCCCCTCGACAGGGGAAGCCGAGGGGGGCCTTTCTCCACCCCAGCCCTCGAGAAGGGGGCAGAAAGCCCTGAGGATTTGGACAGAGACGCTCCTCCAAGGAGCCCCTGGAGGGCTTGGCTGGCTCCCCAACTTCTCTTGGTGACTTGGTGGGGGTGAAGCCAGGGGCCAGAGGAAGGGTCTTGGTGTCGGCCCCTTGGACCTGGCCTGCTGGTTCCCTGGTGAACTGGGACGGGACCCCCTTCTGAGGCTGAGAGGACACAGCCCCCCTTGGCCCTGGAGGCACCCAGCCTCCCGTCTCGCTGTAGGGGGAAGGAGATGCCAGCTCTGGAGAACGGGAGCATCGGCCTCGGGCTGTGAACCTGGAGGGGCCGCGTCACACCCAGCAGCTTCCACTTGCTCCCCCAGGGTCACAGGAGAGTGGGGGTGCTCCACGCCAGGCCCCGTCCCACGTCCACCTGCTCCTGGGATGAGCACAAAGGCTCTTTGAGGGCCACTCCTGGGTGCAGTGGGTTCTGGCTTCATTAGGATTTGGAGGGCCCAGCAGTGTAGCGCCCAAGTGCGCTGTTTAAACAGGTAAGATGCTAAGGGTCTATTAAAACATCACAAGTGACATAAAACAAGATGAAAGAAACCCCTCCTTTCCGGGCAGTGATGCAGGCAGAGCTCAGAATGGGAGACACACAAACTATCACCCCTCGGGGTCTGGAAACGAGGTGGCTCAGCCTTCGTGGGCAGCCGTCGCCCCGGCTGCACGCGGCTTTTCTCCACACCTGCGCCGGGCCCGGCACAGAGGTGCTCGTGGAGGCAGTTACATCCCCGTCCCCAAGATGCGTGAGTGACGAGACGGCGGGGGTGGAGTTCTCTCTGGAGCCCAGGTCAGGGGAGGACAGGCTCACTCTCTCAGTGACCAGTGTCCACCGGACGGCTCTGGGAACGGCCCTCCTCCGCGTCCATTCTCCGCGTCCACAGCTGAGGGCTTCTCTACAAAGCGAGGCAGGCACCCGTGTCTGTCCTCGTGTGCCTCCCGCCCCCGAGAGCTGGCTTCCACAGAGCCCAGGGTCGACCTCACCCCAGGGGGGAGCCTGTGCCGACACCTCCCAGCACTTGTCAGAGCGACTTTGAACAACTTGTCTCAGATGCTCTTCATTTTGAGGACATAGGCCAATGGTGAATTGGATTCTGGAGGGGAGGAACGTGCCAGGAGGGCGCTGACTGACGGAGGACACCCCGTCCGGGTTTCAGACACAGCGACTCTGGGACGCTCGTTGACTTGCTCAGGTAAACTGCGGACCAGCACTCACAGCCTCGTTCCCGTCCTGACTCAAATGGGCGGACCCGATTCCTTCAAAACTGACTTTCACAACGGAGCCCTGAAAAGGCTTCTTTCTGGTCAACTACTTGGTCCCATGTCCATGAAGGAACGACTACGGCCGTGGAGGAAATGCCACCCAGAGTGGTTGCTGGCCAGGGGGGGCTCGGGGGGCTCGGGGGGCTCAGGGCATCGGCCGTCCCAGCACCTTCTCGGGGGTGGGGCTCTCAGGTCCTGCTCCGTGTGTATGGGGGGGGCACCCTGGGTGCCGCCCGTCACTTCCCTGGGCCTTGCCCAGACCCGCCCAGGCTTCTGGCGCGCTCGGCTAGACTCTCCCAGCGGTATGCAAACTTCCTCCTTTCTTAATCCTGGCCTGCAGTTGCTCGGCTGAAGGTCTTGTGTTGAACCTGCTCAGAGAACTAGTCATGACCTTAGTAGGGGGCCTACTACGTGTTCTGGGATTTACTTTATTACCAGCAACTGGTTTGGGGAACTGAGTCTGGGCATAAACCTCCTTATCTCGGCCTACAGTCCTGGGTCCACTTGGGACCAGGCTGTTGACGGACGTGCTCGGGGCCCAGTGCTGCGTGGAGGGAACTGGCGATCCTGCGCCAGCCCAGAGCAGCTCCGCTGCAGGGGTTGGGAGATGCCTGGGCCTGCTCGGCCTCCTCACGGGCACCCTCCTGAGTGGGTGGCTCTTCTGGGTGTTCTCACAGGAAGTGGGGAACTAGAGAGCAAAGCCCTAAATGGGGGGGCTCTGCACCCCTCCAGGCCCAGCAGCCAGCCTGGCTTCCTCTCTGGGGAGAGCAAGGCCCAGACAGCACAGGGGCTTCCCTGGAGGCCGCCCTTGGTCCTGATGCCCCTTCACCCTCCCCGTGTTGAAGATGGACAACGGGGGCTCATTCCTGCCGCTAACAACCCCCGCCCCATGTGGCCAGTTGGAGGTGGCCATTCAGACTCGAGGGTGCTGCAGGGGCCAGTGGGCACTTGGTGAGGCCGAGAGTTCGGGCAGGTGGCCATCCAAGGGCCTCCTCCTCCAGCCCCGGGAGAGCCCCCCGTGGAATGCCCAGTCCCGTGAGGAGGGGTGCTGGGCAGCCAGGAGCCCCAGGCCCCACATTCCTGAGACCCAGCAACTTAGGGCCCTGTGTTTCCCGACTGTGCATGGAGCCTATGAAGCAAGACCAGGTCGTGCACAACGAGAAAGAGGAGAACCCAGAGTAAAGACAGAAAACAAGACACTCGTGTGTCCTGAGAGGAGGCTGCACACCGTTCTGCTCCTTTTGGGGTCCTCAGAGACCCCAAGGCAGGGAGGGTGGCACCAGCCTGGAGACCCCATGGGCTATGCACAGGTGATGCTTAATGAAATGGTCAGAGGACGAGGCAGAGCGAGGGCTGAGGCCCTGGTCCTTCCGTTGGGACTGGCCCTTGGTGGCTACAACCCAGGAGGTCTGTCTGCTGTTCCTCAATCTTTTAGCCCAAGTTTTGCTGGGTCGTGAAGGAGGATCAGGGGCTGTACGCTCACCACTGGCCCTGGGGGGGGTCACGTGGACTCTCCCAGTTTGGGGCCAAGACCCAGCATACGTGGGACCCCTGAAAGGTCTTTGCCCCACACAGGTGCAGACGAGTCCTTACAGAGGCAGGTCCTGGATGGTTTTCCCAAAGTTGGGGTTGCTGGCCGCCTTGTGGCTGCTGTCCTTTAACTGGTATGTTTCAGATGCTCTCATGACCACGTAGCGCTGGGAGCCTGGGAGGACACAGACGTCAGTGAGAGGCAGGGACCAGAGGCCCACCTCGAGGTCCCCACCCCAATTCCCCCACCCCATCCGGGGTCTGGGAATGTCCAGTGGACAGAGGGCAAAGGGAGAGCCATCATGTGGGGATGCACCACAGGACGAGGCTGGCAGGGAAGGGGAGGTGGGACAGAGCCAGTGGGGAACAACCTGGGGCCACAGGGAAAGAGAGGAATTGAAGGGGCACTTTCCCCCCAACCGGCAGAAACAAGCCTCTCCAGGGGCCCCGACACGGAGAGGCCGCAGGGGTGGAGGGAGCCCACGGGCTGGCCGGGCCCACCCTGCAGGATGGCAGCACCTGGCCACAAAACTAAGGTCCCGGACTCTCCCAAACGACCAGCAGGAGGAGCGGGACTTCCACAGACTCAGGGGGGAGGGGGCACCTACCTGGCAGCTGCCGTGGGTAGCCGAGGATGGGCACCGCGATGAGGAAGGCGGCAGCCCCGGCACCCAGAAAGCCCACCCACCAGGCACCAACCCACAGCGGGCTCTCGGTGGTCAGCTCCGTCCTGTGGGAAGAGGCACTTGGGGTCAGTGTCCCGCCCACATACGTCCAGGGCACAGGCCAGGCAGCCATCCACTCTCCAGTCCACGCGGGCCCACTGCGCTCCACCCTCAGGTCCCAGCCCTCCTCTGGGCCCCCAGGGGCCCCCTCCTGATGAGGCCCTGTGGGGGCTGGGGGCCCAGGGGGGGCAGGCTCTCCCAGCAAGAGCAGGACGAGGCGCCCACCCCAAAGGAGTGGGCAGGTGGGCAGTGGGCGCCCCGGCCTCAGGGGGCTCAGGGGACGGGGGCACAGCTGGGGCCACAGTCTGCACACGCGCGCTTTCAAATTCAGAGATAAGTGGGAAAGAATCATGGAGGGGGAGCTCCGGGGGAGGGCAGAGGTCAGCCCAAGGCCCAGAGGGACGGAGAGGGATGCAGGGCGTGCTGGTGCGCCATGTGGTCACTAGACAGCAGTGCAGCCCACAACAGGGCAGGCAGGGGCTCCACCTTGCTCTCCCACAGAGGTGCCACGCTGGCCTCGCTCTGCCTGTCTCCCCTCCGTGCTGAGCAGCCCAGATCCTGGAGCAGGGGGAGGGTGTGGAGAGTGAGGGATACGAGCCCCACCGAGCTCTGGGCACTCTGCACAGAGCATGCACACTGGACACCCGTATTAGTCAAACTGAGGCCAGCAGGGGCTTTTGTACCGGGTCAGAGCACTAGAAACCCCAATGAGAGGCGGGCCATCTGCAGAGCGAGCCCCCCGGGCAGCGGTGCCCAGCGCACATCTCAGCAGACAGTGAGGAAAACGATCCCAGATGGGAGACGTCAGGATGGGCCCTCCTGTGGGGGATGGGCCTGCCTCCAGAGCCCGCTGGGTCGGAGGACATGCTTCCTCCCTCCCTGCCTGATGCTCTGCTTCTGTCTGTCTCTGTCACCCTCTCTCCTGCTCAAATTTACAAAAACTAGCATCATAAACAAAAGATACAAGGAAATGAAAGAAACACAAAGTGACATAATAAATATATATTTGATCTCTGCACAGGTTCCTGACACAGAACTCCTGAATCCCTTGGAATTTCCTGGTGATAGGAGTGTCTTTTGTTCCAATGTAGCCTCTTGGTGGGACCCTAGAGGGCTTCCAGTGGGGCTGGTCACAGAAAGACCAACATGTGTTAGCGAGCTGGAACCGTCAGCCCCACCCATGGACCTCTGGGAGGCTGTTGGTGAGCGATGGACAATGATTCAATCAATCACGCCCTGGAATGAAGCTGCCACAAAAACCCCGACCAAAGGGATTCAGGGAGCTCTGGGCGGTGAGTGCAAGGAGATGCTGGGAGGGGGGGTGCACCCTGAGAGGGCGTGGGAGCTCCCCGCCACCCTGCACCTTGCCCTGGGCATCTCTTCCATCTGGCTGTTCCCAAGTCGTGTCCTGTGTAATAAGCTGGTCATTGAGTAGAGTGTAAAATGCTTTCCTGAGTCTGTCAGCCATCCCAGCAAATTATCGAGCCCAAGGAGTGGGTCACAGGGACCTCTGATTTGTAGCCAAGCTGGACAGAAGTTGTGGGTGACCCAGGGATCTGGTACTTGCTGGCGTCTGAAGTGGGGTGGTCTCGTGAGATTGAGCCCTTAACCTGTGGGGTCTGCTCTGACCCCGGGGAATCAGTGTCAGAACTGAGTTGAATTTAGGACACCCAACTGGTGTCAGGAGAGAACTGCTTGGTGTGGAAAAACCCCACACAAAGGAATCTCATGTTGGCAGCTGGAAAATGCGCTCTCAGTTACGCAAAGGGCATTAGAGAAGTTGTGGCCCAGTCCCACTCGGCTCCGGGAAGCCATCTGTCCACACTGTCCCCTCCCTCAGGCCGGCTCTGAAAGCCACCCACAGACTCCAGGTCCCCCAGAGCAAGGCCGGCCTGCGCTTTCTCCCGCTCCGGACCGCGGTCCTCGGGCACAGACGCTAACTGCGCACCTGGCTGTGTGAGACCCGCTGCCCGGGGCCCTCAAGTCCTCCCGCACAGAACGTGAGGCATTTTCTCTGGGTAGCGAGAGCGCCACAAAGGCAGGATGGAACCCAGTCACTCACCATTGGCCTATTTCCGTGTAAATGTTCAGCAGGGCGCCTCCGATCAGGTAGCCAGCCGCAGGGCCGAGGATGGCCGCGGTGTAGAAGACAGCTGGAAGGGAAGCAGAGAGTGGGGGGCCCGCCATGCCCTGCTCTGCCACCCAGGGGCCCATGAGTGTCTGACACTCAGAAGACACACGGGCCCACCTAAGAGAAGCCCCCTCGCACACCCGCATTTCTGCGCCTGTCTGTGCCCCCACATCACTTCCACCACCTGAGTTGCTCCAGGTGAAATGAAGGCCTGTGCTCACCAGCTACCTCACCTAGGAGCACCTGTGGCCACGTGTGGCTAATGGGGAAATGCACGTAAAGGCTTGGATGAGGCCAGGCTCCGAGGGGGCGCCGGATCAGTGTCGGCCGTGGTCACAGCTGCCCCGTCCTCTCGCCAGCCCCACTCACCAAGGTAGACAGGCGAGTAGCTGGACTTGACGTTCTCATCCAGGTAGGTGACGCCCAGCGTGTAGAGTGGCGTGGCGCCGACGCCGTGCAGGAACTGGCCCAGCATGAAGACCAGCCGGTAACCAGACAGGCCCGATGCGCTGTCCGCGCATGCCATGTTGCTGTTGGCCTGGCACGTCCCGACACCCTCATCCACCTCCACCTGGTAGGGGCCCGTGGTGAAGTGCGGCAGCGCGAACACTAGCGAGCCGACGCCCATGACCAGCACGCCCCAGCCCAGCCAGCGGGGCTTGTGTCCACTGCCCCCAAAGTAGCTGACGAAGGTGAGGCAGAGGCAGGAGGCCATGTCGTAGGAGCTGGCAATGAGGCCGCTCTGGTAGCTGAGTAGGTCGTAGCGGCGCTCAATGGAGGTGATGACGGTGTTGATGAAGCCGTTCACTGTCATGCCCTGCAGGAAGGAGGCCATGCACAGGAAGAGCAGGAAGCCCCTGGGCGTGTTGAAGGCCTGCAGGCACTCGGGGGCAAAGGCCCACCAGCCACACGCCAGGTTCTGTGGCTCGGCCGACACGTAGTGCACCTCACGGGCCGCCGAGGGCCCGTGCTTCTCGGCTGGCGGCTCGCACAGCGGCTGGCTGCAGGAGTCCAGGGGGCTGTGGGTGGCGGAACACAGGGCACGGTGGCTCAGGGGCAAGCTGAGGGACGCCCGCCTGCTGGGGGGGGTGTGGCCACACCCGCTGTCCACAGCCGAGGGTGGGCTGGGGAAGACCAGCTGCGGCATCGAGATGAAGGGCTTGTCCCCTGTCGAGTGTTGGGGCATGTCTGCCGAGAGGGTGACAGTGCCAGCAACGGAAGTCACGAAACCGTATTCCAGTGGCCAGTCTGCTCTGTGAGAAGAATTTCTGGTGAGCGAACTGGCATCCACCCTCGAACACATTTACGTCTTGGTAAGAACACTCACACACGCCCTGTCCTTCGGGGCAGCCAGTGGCTCTGCCTGCCAGGTACCCAGTCTGGTGGGGTTGACCCACCCTGACCAGCCCCCTCCCCAAATCCAGGGCCCCACCTGGACCCACACACGGGGCAGCACATCTGTGGCCACAGCTCAACTGGGGGTGGGCATGTGCTACAGTGGGCGGAGCCCCCCTGAAGGAGGCCACAAAGCGGAGAGCAGAGTTGAGACACAGCAGGACCGAGCCAGATGCCCATGTGAGCCCCTGAATCACCCTGACCTGCATTCTCTCCTATGGCCTTAGCTTGGCCAACGTGAGCTGTGAGTTCTGCTATTTGCACCTGACGGTGCCTGCGAGCCTCCCTGTGTGGACACACTCTCCCGGCTGAGCATCAAGCACCGCCTGGATTCTTCCCTAAACTCACACCTGCCAGCTTTAGCTGCCCTTTACCGTCAAGAAGAAATGCATCCTAGTCCAGAGTTTGGAGGGCATGGGAAATGAGGAGTGGGATAAATGGCAGGGCCCAGACCCCAGCCCCAGAAGGGCAGCAGCTCTGGGATCGCACTGGGTGGGGAGGGTTGGCAGCGCTGGGCCTCACTTGTTCCACGGCAGCTGCGTTCACTGCCCGTGGCAGGTTTTTCAAAATGCTAAATGGAGGCGCAGCCTGCAGCTCCGTGGACAAGTTAACAGGAAGTTGCACAAACGCCCCACCTTCCTGCTGAACGCCCCGCCGGCCCATCCCGTCGCCCCGCTGGGCGCTCACTTCCCACTTCCCGCCCCACTAACCAGAAGGAGCTCGGCTGTGGTTGAGCATTGCTGCATCGAGAGGCTCCCCACACATCTCCAACGTCCCCCTACACCTGCTTTTAGAACTGGCGGCACCTACTGCTGGAGAAACAGCTCCTCCTGGACACCCCAAGGCTGCCTAGGACTCCAGGTGCAAAAACTATTCTGCATCTTAAGAGGAAAAAAGCTGGTTTTCCACCAGAAATAAACCAGTCAACACACGCATGCGGTCGCCGTGATAGAAAACCTTTAGTCTGCGCTGTACTCGCCCAGCTCCTGGGCGCCACCCACGAGGGTCTTCCAGCAGACGGCAGCGTACTGCCCGCAAGCAGAGTTGCATCTTCCCAAGAGAAGAGACTGTCGGAGCCTGAACCCCAGCACTCAGAAAGTGAGTGTGCTTGGAGGCGGGGCCTTTAAAGAGGGGACTCAGGTAAAACGGGGTCGTTAGGGAGGGCCCTGGCCCACTAGGACTGGCGTCTTTTAGAAAGGGGAAATTTGGCCACAGACATGCACACAGGAGAGCGTGGCGTGAACGTGACAATAGCCATCGACTACCACGGAGAGAGGCCTGGAGCTGAGCCTCCCTCACGGCCCCAGAAGAATGTCCCGCCCCACCCTCAGCTTGGACTCCCGACCTCCAGAACCCAGACAATAACTGTCTGCAGTCCTCCATCCGGCAGCCCCAGGACACTGACACACACTTCACCTTTTGGGCTGGGCCAGTTCACATTCAGAGGCTGCAGCATGTCGGGAGCACGGTCACTCTGGAGAACATCACACCACGAAGGCACGAGAAACACCACGGGCTTGTGCTCAGAGACGCAAGGGAGCTGCCTGCTGGCCTCACCCAGGGCTGGGGCCCCATTAGCAGTGACTTGAGGCCCCAAGGGGTCCTCAGACCCAGATGTGTCCGGCCACAGGGCCTCACTTCCACCCACACCCCCACTGCCCACAGGGACGCTGGGGCACAGGGCCGACACCGGGAGACGCTGCTGCCAGAAGGCTGGCGTCGCCTCTGGAGTTGTCTTTCAGATCAAATTTTTAGGCTGAGATTCCTTCAAGGCTACTGGTCATGGAACATCACTCCTCTGGGCCCTCACTGGGGACCTGGGTGGGGGCGAATGATGGCCCCCCAAAAAAGGCACTTCCACCCAGACTCTGAGTGTGACCTTATTTGGAAACGGTGTCTTTGCAGATGTGATTCATGGTTTGAGATGAGGTCATCCTGGACTGGGGTGGGCCTAAGTCCAGTGACAAGTGTCCTTAGAAGAGAAGAGGACACAGAGAAACCACGTGACAATGCAGAGATCAAAGTGACGCGGCCACCAGCCAGGGGACACCTGGGGCCCCCAGAAGCTGGGAGAGGCAAGAAGGAGCCTCCCTGAGCCTTGACTTCAGACTTCCAATCTCCAGAGCTAGGGGAGGACTCATCTGCATGCTTTTAGGCCCCCTGGTTTGTGTGCTTTGTTACAGGGGCCCTGGGACACTCACCACCCCCGAGGAGGCAACGAGGGGCCACATACGGCCGGATCCAGGAGCCTCAGCTCTGAGGGGAGGTGGAGTCTGAGCGGAACAGACGGATGCTCGGCACAGGAAGTGAGCAAGGTAGGTGGGCAGCACCCCCCACCCCGGGCTGTGGGCGGGGAGGGACATCGGGAGCCCTGCCCCTGGCAGGGACCTTTGTGGACAGAGAGCAAAGAGGGCTTCGCAACCACAAACAGATCCTTCAGCACGCGCAGGCCAGGTGGCTGGCTGGCTTTGTTGTTTTTAAATAAGAGAATGGCTTTATCTTGTGTTGTCCTCACAGACACACTGGGAACCGGCCGGGGTGACGGGACGGGGAGCTGTGGTGGATCCGCACCCAGGGCTGGGGAGACATTTTGACGTTTGAAGAGACCTGACAGCGCCAGCCCCGCCCCTCACCCCTCCCGAGGGTGGCACAGTGACCCCCATCCCTGCGGATGGAGCCCCAGAGGCTGGGGCTCCGAGTCCTTCCACCACAACCTCCGCCTGCTCCTTGACCCCGTCGGCACAGCCGTCTCCCTGAGGCTCATCTCTGGCCTTCCCCGGGCCGTGGGTGCGGATGTCACTGGGCAAGGAACACAGTAAGCTTTGAAGACCCCACTGCATGGTGGCGTCTCAGCACCACCCCCACGGTGACATCACACATCCCCAGGCTCTGTGTGCAGGTCGCTGGTGCACACCTGGCCACGACCCATCTTACAGGGAAGGGAAGCAGGCCCAGAGGGGTCCGCAATTTGCCCAAAGCCACAGAGCTGGCCAGCAGCAGTTAGGACTTGACCCACACCGTCTGACTTCAGAGCCCGTGTGCATGCGTCACAGCCGTCCCCACTGACATTTTCTTGAAAGACCCGTGACCAGTTGCATTTACACATGGGGCTGGCTGTTTACCATGGAAACTGGTGCTGCCAGGCTGTCGGCTGCCGTATCTGGAGGCCGTGTACGGACAGCATAAATTCCACCGTGGCCACTCCCTGGGTGCCTGGGACCACGCCTGGTGTTTTATTTATAGTGCCACTGCCTCTGCGCCAGCTGGCACGGCAGGCGTGGTTGTGAGAAGCTGGAGAGAGAATGCCTAAGGAAGGGCGATTTTTACATTGTGAGAGGAACAGTCAAAGCTTCCAGGAGGAGTGGAAGCTGATGCTCCTGCATATGTTAACGGACTGGTTTCTGCAGCCAAGATGAACCCAGCACACGTTCACGGCAAGCGCTCGGATTGCCACATACGGTGTAGACAAGAGTGACAAGCCGGACGGGACGGCTCTGCCACCCACCAGCCCTGCAACTCAGACAGGCTGCCGACCAGGGATACAGGAAAGATGGGGAAGGCTCAACCTTACCCCAAATTCCAGGGCCCAGAGGCCATCGTGTGTTAACTGTGTGGTGTGCTTTCCTCTAGTCCTTTTTCTCGCATGTACACGCGTAACTGCCTGCACCTTCACGCACACACAAATAACGGGGCACTGGACCTCATCCCCAGGCTGGGACAGACCCCAAAGGGAAGGAGCCCCAACCAGGCCGAGGGGCTGGCCAGGGCAGGAGGGTGCTCAGAGAGGTGGCCCAGCGGCCCATGGGGATGGAGGGTCAGTATTGACAAACACTTCAGAATCCCATGTGGATACTCCCAGTAAGTGATCTAAAGACCCAAGACCAAGATAGCCGAGCTGTCCAACACCTGCCCCCGCCCCCCCAGCACCGGGCTTATTTAACCCTCGGCCCAGCCGCCACAGGAGAAACAGGTGACGGGTGACAGGAAGGATCAGACCTCATCAGGGTTGAGGAGGATTAGGGTCGGCCAGGAGGAAATAGAGCACCTCCTCTTTGAAAGTAAAAGCCACAACAAAGCCCCAACAAACAGCTCCAAGTTAGTGGTAAAATGTTACCTGAATGAAAAGCTCTGGATCTGACATAAATATTTAAAGCTCAACCCCAAAGCACACATACATTTAAAGTAGCAAATCAAAAATCGATCTCAGACATTAGCCGGGTGGCCCGCCGACAGTTATACCCGCACGGATGAGTTCACTGGCACCACTCTGTTCCTCAGCCCTGAGGCCTCCTCGGCAGTCCTGCCAGGAGCCTGGTTCTGACGAGTCTCCAAGACCCACAGCAGCCTGACTGTGGGGTGCACTCCCACCCTCTCTGTGACAGTGCTGTTTCTCAGTCAAGTCAGCCTGCGGATGACAGCGCCTATTCAATCTTTATTATAACCTTTATGACGCCTGGAGCTGGGATCCAGTACCGCGTTCCTGGTTGGAAGGAAGGATTCTCTCTCTGGAAGACTTTCGCCCTTAACAGTAGAGTCGGAAAGGGGGAGGCTGGGACCTCAGGCTGAAGATGGAGCAGGTGGCATGTGGGATGTCCCCACCCCCCACCCCAGCAGCAGGCGGGAGCCGGATCCTGAGCGAGTCCAGGGCTGTGCAACACCTGGAATCTCATAGCCACGAGGATGGTTCCGCATCCACCGTCTTCCAGAGGAAAGTCCCAAGATTTCACGTGACCACATCTAGGCACCAATGTGTGCTCGGCGTGCCCTTTTATAGGAAGCGGGGGAGGGAGGTTCTGCTCCAGACATGGATGCACAGACAGTTATGTCGACACTTGGCTGGGGCTTAACAGAATTCTTGCCGTGAGTGTGCGCGAGGATTTACTCTCTCGGCACGGGTCAGCCGTAGAAACGGGTCCTGCAGGACAGCAGGCCCACATGAGGCACAAGGGCACTTTGGCCATGACAGCTGAGTCCAGCTTTCGGACTGGGACCACAGCTTCATCTCTCCTGGGTCTGCAGTTGGCCCACTGCAGATCTTGGGACCTGCCAGCCTCCAGAATCGCGTGGGCCAAGTAAGAACTTTTTATATCTGTGTTTATCTCAGTCCCATTGGCTGCGTCCTCTGCCCTATGCAGCAGCAGCTCTATTCCAACGCCAGCCGTGTGCGGGGCCTGTGCTGGCATTAGGGTTCGAGGACCCCCAGGCCACTGTTCTGTCCAAGAGGAGCCACAGCCCTTACACCCGGGGCAGTTATTTAAGAGCCAACTGCCAGGTGCCCACGCTGCAAATCTGAACAGCACAGGCCGTGAGAGCAGGTGGAGGCAGGAGACAGGCGGCTTGGGGCCGACCCCACACTGCCGACAAAGGGACAGGGCTGTGGGGAAGGAGCACTGACAGGACGCCTGCCACCATCACCCCTCACGAACATTCCATGGGCCCGGCCCCAGTGCACACACAGACCCCCTGAAGTCCCCCATCAAGGGAGGCAGGACCTTCACCCCCCTGTTATGGATGGTGACGTCCCCCCTGAGCCAGGCACTCCCCACACCTGTACTTGACTGCTGCCCCAGGAAAAGGGGTAAGGTCTCCTGGGAGCTCCAGCCACGTGACCCCAAACCAAGATGACAGCAGGAAGGCGGCACCCTGGGGAGTGGAGCCAGCTGGTGGCTCTGCCGAGCCCCCACCCCTCAGCCACTGTGGCCGCTGGGCCCTGGGGCACCTGCTCACCTCTTGGCCTGACCTCTCCCTGCTGCTCTGCTGCCTTCATTCCTGTGGGAGAACACCCAAGACTGGAGAAGCTCTAACAAAGCCTTAGATGACTTTCCTGACCTGAGATGCACAAGCTGAAAATCCCCTCCTGGTTCAAGGACAGAGAGCAACCCTCCTCCTCCAGCTACGTGGAGAGCACGCAGCTCTTGCAGGGAGCCCACTTTCTGGGGGGATTTTACCCCATCCCCTGGCCTCCTGGGGCAGGCAGGAGGCAGGAGGAGGCATCTGGGAGTCTCTGTCCTACTGCCAGAGGCCCTCGGCCTCAGCCCCTCTGGAGAGTCACAGCCCTGCGGGATTAGGTGAGGGCGATTAGCGGGAGGATAATATGAACCCTGGAGCTCCAGACGGGGCTCTGCACCTGGGGCTTCAGTGGGGAGGGGGAGGATGTATGTGTGTGCATGCATGTGTGTGCACCTGTGTGTGTGTGCACACGCACACTATTTTAGGAGGAGACCACAGTTCTCTTTCGATTCCCACACGCTGGCCTGGCCCAGCAGCTGCACCTTGAGGCGCCCCCTCTCCTCAAACCATCCCCCTTCCCCTCCCCTTCTCCTCAAGAGCCCCCGACAGCTGCACTCTGAGAAGCCAGTGGCCCTGTGTGGGTGGCTCCCCATAGCCCGGTCTGTGAAAACTGGGATCCAGTGTCAATAAAGGCCTGAACCAGCTGTAATATGCACCCTCTGTCTCTACCCACTGCTGTCTGCAGGTGCGCTGCACGCAGGGCCTCGTGCATGTACTCATTTCCCAGTTGGAGGCCGTCTGCAAAGAGTGGCAGGTAGGAAGGATGCAGGATTACCGAGAGCAATGTTTTAAGCCTCGGGTGGTGGCCCCTGGTTCTGGGCTGCCTGGCTCCCTGCGGGATAGTCTGGCTGCAGCAGCTCTGGCGAAGCAAACACCATGTTAGGGGCGCTCCCAGGCTCTATCCTGAACCCCACTGGGAGCTTGGCAGCAGGGGAAGACTCACAGGTTTCATTTCTCTTTCTCGTTATGCTCCAACCAGTAGATTCTCGCTGCACCTGATGGCTCTGAGGCTGCCAGCCACAACCCACACCACTGTGACACGTCCCACACCACTGTGACATGTCCCACACCAACATGGCAGCTCCCACCTGAGCTCCTGCACCACTGCTGGCTCCCTGGGCCGTCCCCTTCCCTGCCTCACCCTCATGACCCTCGATCCTTTCCCCCGTGACCCGGGGACTCTCCAGGCAGCTCCCTTCTCTGGCCTCCTACATCCATCCTGCCGTCTCCTCCTCTGAGTGGGCGAGTGGAGGGGCTTTCACTTCTCGAAGATGAGACTCAAAGCTCTTATAGAGCAGACACCCAGTGGCAGGATCTGGGTAGCCACAGCAGGGCCTGGTGCACCCCAATTTGTATGCCTGGTGACCATGCACAGGTGAGTGGGCAGGAAGCTGGCTGCTTTGCATGGAGGCCAACAATGAAGGACTGTTTGAGAGAGAGCCCGAAGGGTGGGTCTCTCGGGGAGTGTCCTGCTGTCTCAGCCTGGACGTTCCTGCTCCCACCCTCATCTCCTTGACCCAGGAGTGAGGGGAGGCAGGCTGGGCTGGAGGGAGGCGTGTGCAAGTTTACTCATCTTTCTGACTCCTAACATTTGATCCATGGAGCTGAAAACAAAGCAAGCCTCTGCGCTGTCCCAGGGCAGGTGCGGACACGGAGGAGGCAGAGGGGCTGCCTCAGAGCCAGGCAGGTGCTCCCACCACAGGCCGTCTTGGGCCTCTCTGGGCCTCAGTTTACCCCCTGTAACAGGGGTGTGATGTCATGGGGAAGAGTGAGTGGGTCTGGGCACCACTTGGCGCACCACACAGATTTGCAGAAGGGCCCTCATGGGGTTTGGGGTATTGGGGGCAGCAGGCTCTCTCCACATGATGGGCCTGCCAGGCACAGGCTGGGCTCGGCCACTTCCATGTGGCCTCTTAGGCCTGTGGGTCCAAATATCAGGCCCATGGTGTCTGCCGAGAGGTAGACCTCCACGACAAAATGCAAGGGCCCCAAGCAAGCCCAGGGTGGGACTGGGTGCCACCCTCAGCCCAGCCGACTCCAGGCCCTCTCTGGCTGGGCTGAGGGGTGGTGCCCAGGTACCTCCAAGTCTTCCTGGATAAAAAGCCACGGAGAGAAGGTGGCCCCTGTGCAAGGGCGCTCATGTGGAGCCCGGCCCCCGTGGGAGGAGAAGCCCTGTTGGAAACCCCACAGCCCAGGAGCCTGGGGCTCTCCGGACGCTGATAAGCACAGCTGGCCAGGCCTTGGTCAGCAAGCCCTGCCCCACACTTGGTCCTCAGTGGGCCTCAGCTGGCCACACCGTGAGTGGCTTTTGCAAAAGACGTGTGGTTTGAGAAAGCGCCTACCCGCCCCTGGAAATGCGGTCCGAGAGGCTAATTCTGTGTAACGCTGGCAGGCCAGGGGCTGAGCCGTGGCCACCGAGGGGAAACGAGGGGCATCTGAGGACAGCAGGCTGAGGGCTGAGCCAGGGCCAGCAATAGGAAGAGTCCCCACGACCAGCCTATGAGGGGACACAAGCTGGGGTCCAGTGAGTTGGTAGCTGGGCTAGTTTCCTCCCCTTCCTCCCCACAGGGCCGGGCTCCACTAAGTCACCTGACAGCCCCAGTCACCCGAGGCCTGAGCTGGTGCCTCCCTCCCACTCACGGGGCAGAGTCCTGGAAGCCTGTCCAATTACCTGCCGGGTTGGAGACTGGGTCCTGCCCTGTGGTCAGCTCCCACACCCGCCACGGCCATGCCGAGGCCAGACAAGCAGCTGAATGTCCTGGAACGAGAGCAGCCCTGAGGTTCTGAGGAGTATTGTATATCCCCTTCCAGAAGCAGACAGTGAGCTCTTTGCCACGCCTGACAACAGGAGGCCATGTGGCTTGGGAGGGAATACTTGCGTGGTCTCTGTCCCCACCCCAGCTGGACGAAACAACAGAGGGAGCGGTAGTATGGCCAGGCAAGTCCTCTGGGTCCCCCGCTGGCCAGCTGCCCCAGCCCAGCTCCCTCTCATCCTCGAGCACCAGGCTCTGGTCCGGCTACCCGCCCATGACCCACAGGGAGGCCTCAGGGACTCACACCTGCCACAGTGAGCATGGACTCGCTCCAGTGCATGAGTCCACGAAGTTAAGCATTTATCCTGGCTCAGCAATGCTGACTGGGAAATAGACTGACGTTCACAGAGACTTCCAGCTGGGGGCACTGTAGTGCCGATGCTAAGCCGGTAAGTCAACTGAGATTTCACAATGAGCTGAGGAAACCTTTGCTGTTTGGAGGCCAGACGTTGACCTAGAACCCAAACTGCAATCGTGGGTTTGTCAAGGGGAGGATCCATCAAGGCCCTGGGAGACTCAACTCTGAGCAGAGTCACTGGCAATCAGGCTCCCTAACAAGGACAGAGGGCAGCCCCTGGACCTCGGTTCACACAGCCATCCTGCCCAACCGCCGGGCCCCGGCCATCTCACCACTGCAGGGGAGGGACTTGGTTAGGACCTGCCCAGCACCTGCTTCAGGGGCCATGCCCAGGGGACCACGGATTAGGTCACGGCCACCCCGAACGAAGCAGCTCGGTGAAGAATTTCCAGGTAGTGTCTGCCGGCCCTGCCCAGCAGGAAAGCAGGACAGGTCCTGATGCAGGGCGGTCAGGAGTATGGGGGTCCGACCGAGGCCCCTCTCCCTCCAGCAGTACATGGGAAAGCCAGGCTGTGCAGGCTGGCTCCCCGAGAGGCCTCCTCCCTGCATTCACAGACACTGACCATCCCTGCCAAAGGCTCTTGTCCCCTTGGTGGCAGGCCCACCTTTTGGGACACTGCTCTGTGTCAGGCCTGGCTCTCCTGGGTTGAATTCTCCCTGCCAGGAACAGAGCCGTGAAATGTCTGGAGTCACACGAACCTGGATTTGAACCTCTCCACTTCGAACTAGCCATGTGACTGTGAGCAAGTCACTTAACCGCTCAGTGCCTCAGCTGGCTGCTCTGTGCACGGGGAGTGACAGGAGCCACCTGCTGCTGTTGCCAGGCTTCAGTGAGACAGTAACGCTCAAAGGACTTCAGCACAGCCTGCCACACGGTAAGTGGTCAGTAAATAGTTCCTGTTGCCACTATTAGGATTGCTATTGTTAGATTCATAAATGGAGTCGGTAAACTAGGTGCCCTCCCTCCTCTGGGGTCCGGGAGCCCGCCCTGCACAGAGGGAAAACTTCACAGCGTGCTGGCGGCTCGCGAATCCCAGCCCGGCTCCCCAAGCCGGTTTCTGATGAGACAGAGGAAACGCAAGTTCCGAAGAGCAGAGCGAGGAGCGGGGACGGGGCGGCTGGCTCCCTCCTGTGGAAAACTACCGCGGGCCTTAGCGTGTCAGAAGGACACAGGCCCCACGGCCGAGTCTGCCGGCAGCACGCGGGGGCGCTGACCCGCACCGCCGGAGCCGGCTTCTCCCCACCCGGTTCCGCCCGGCAGCGGCTGGCTCCGCGGAGGTGGAAGTCCCAGCGTCTGCCTCCGGTTCCTGGGTTTCCCGGTCCGGGGCCAAGTGTGCCCACCGGGTGCCGACCGTGAGCCCGCACACTCGTTACCATCTTCCCCCGCCCTCTGCCTGCACCCCTGCGGGCCGGTGCCCCCAGCCAAGACTCTGCGCCGGGCGCGGGGACCTCGCGTGGCGGGGCGGGAGCAAGGGCGCGGCCGGCGTCTCTGGGGCTGAGGAGCAGCCCCGCGCGCTCGCCCGATAGCCCGGCCCGCGGGAGCGGCTCCGCCCGCGCTCCCCTCCCCGAGGTGCCTGAAGCGCGGCTGGTGCGAACAAAGCGCGGCCGCCCACGAGAAACTTCAGTGCTGACGATTTTCTCCTTGACTCAGCACAGGAGTGTACGCCGGAGGTGGGGGGCCCACCGCAACCCTGCAGCTCCGGGAGGCGCATCTGTCCCTGGCCCGACCCACGTGGCCTGCGCCTGCGTGCGCGCCCGGCCACCTGCCCGCTACCTGCCCTGGCCGCTCCTTCCATCCCCGCCCGAGCCCCAACCACCACTCATCCCCTTCCGCCTGCGCCTGTCTCCTCGGAGGTTTCCCTCCTGGAGAGCTGGCAGCTAGAGGGGATGCACTTTGCATCCGATTCCCCGGGGACAGCCGGGCGGTAGGGCGTCGGTCCGCGCTGGGTCCCGCCCTCCCACCCGCGGACCGCTCTGGGGTCCGGCCGGGGCCCGGCCCCCCACCCCGCCGGGATCCCCCGCCGCGCCAGCGCCTGCGCCACCTCGATCCCGCTGGCCCCTGCCCAACGTCCGCGGGCACCTGCTGCGCTCCTGACGTCAGCGGGTCGGGCCCGGCGAACCTGGGCGGCGCCCCCACGAAGCCGCCCGGACCCTCCGCGCCCCGCGCTGCGGGAAGCACTCACCGCCCGAGCGCCCGCCGCCGCGCCGCGCACCACGTTCTGGTGGCGGCTCGCAGCCCCCTCCCGCTTCATTCATACGCTCCCGGCCCGCCCCGCCCCGCGGCAGACAGGCGGCCCCTGGCCTCCCCTGCGCCAGCCAATGGCTGCGTCGAGCGGGCGGCGCCCGGCCCCTCCGCGCCCCCGGGCCCGCCCACTAAAGTGACAGCTGCGGGAGCGCGCGGCGGGGGCGGGGGCGGGAGCGGGCGGGGCTGCAGGGGCGAGGGGCGGGGCCCAGGGAGCAGCGGAGAGGAAGGGGCCTGAGACTGGAGCCGGAGAGGGGCGGAGGCGGAGGGACTGGGCCCGGGGCCGTGACGCCTCTCCACCCCCCGGGTCGCCATCGCACAGGAGCGAGCACGCCCTCGGAGCCCGGCGTGGGGCCGCGCGCCTTCCGCTGACTAATTGCTCCCCAACCGCGACAGACCTGCATCCCCGAGCTACAGGCCGGGAAACCGAGAGCGGAGCAGTGAAGTCCGCTATCCAGGCCACGCGGCGGCTCAGTTTCGGACGGACTCAGAATTCGAACCCAGGGGTGTAGGACCGAGGCCGTGGGGAGGCCGCCCTAACTCCTTCGGAAAGGTCACCAGTGGCCGGGTGGGGTCAGGGGCGGAGGCGCGGGGTTGCCGCGGGTGGGTTGGGAGAGTGGCGGCCCCGCCAAGGTCACTGCAGCCCTTGGCTTGGCCCCGGGTCCAGCCTGGGACGCTCCACCTGTGCGCGCCTCCTCAGGTGCGCCCCAGGCGCCCTTGGGAGTTGAGGGGGGCGCCGGTGTGGGGACGCGCCCTGGGCACGTGGTGAGGCTGGCACCCTCGCCTGGGGAAGCCAGTGTTTCCCACCTGTTGCCTTTTCGGAAAAATGATCCTCTTTTTGACGTCAGCACTGATGTCAGGCAGGAGCGGGGTACCAGACCCATCACCATCAACAGGAGGTCCTGTTTGAATTCCTGCCAATATCTTCTGTTCTGTGACCTTGAACACATTGCTTACTCTCTCTAACCTCAGTTTCCTCACCCGTAGAACCGGGGCGATGATAGCACTTCCTCAAAGGGCTGTTGAAAACATTAAATGGAATGAAACAGGGATGAGGTTGCCCCAGGTAAGGGCTCATGCGGCTCACCAAGTTAGCATATCAACAGTGGGTCACAGCAACACTCCACGTGCTTTTCTTTTCTCATTTCTCTAAAATGAATTTATTTGAAAAGAAGTCTACAAAAGTCAACCATGTGTGTGTCTGAATCCTCAGACAAGTTGGGGGAGGGAGAAATGACCCGAGTGACTTCAGGCTGGTGACCCATGGAACTGCAGAGGAGCTGCAGGGGGCCGGCCTCTTCCTGTGGGGTGGGGGAGGGGAGGAGAGTCACAGCCGGAGGAGGAGGTGCTGGGGCTGATGGGAGAATGCCCACATGCCACAGTTATTTGTGAAATGCTCTTACTTCAGAGGGAGGGACTTGTGCCCACTCACGCCTGGTCCTGGAGTCCCTGGTGACGTCCTCAGGGGCTCTAGGCTGTCTCCATGTGAGCCTCCACTCCCAGAAGCTGGGACGAGGTCCAGCTGCCCCTGGAATATTGGCCTCCATTCCTGGAACCTCCCTTTAAGAGGAAACAGCACTAACTGTTGTTCCCAGAGGGAGAAGTTCCCTCCAAGAGGATGAGGAACTGCGGGGGACCTGGAAGAGGAGGCTGCCAGGAGTAGATGGGAGCGGGCTCTGCAAAGACTTCCCCGTGAGGAAAGGGAGTCGAGCTGCTCTGCAGACCTGACCTCAGTGTGGAAGCTGCTGGGAGCAGCATTTTCCAGTGGAGCTGACTGGGGATGCCTCTGACAGGTAGTGAGCTCCCCGTCGTGGGAGGTGTGTGAGCAGAGCTAGCTGACCTGATGGGGATGTTGTGAAAGCGTTTCAAATGTCATAAGCAGGATTGAACTTGTTTCCAGATTTCATTTTGGATTATATTCCTTGAAACCATTATTTACACAATATTTTTCCTTTGAACGATGCATGTATTTTATTAAAAGGGCCAGTTTATTTTAAAAAACGTAAATCCGTGTCATTACCATAGACAGGTTACCGTAAAAATAGATAAGAAAAAACGGAAAGCAGTGTTAGATTCTAGCCGAATATGGCTGTCTGCTGAGGGCCGTGAGCCTCAGACCTGCTCCCTCCTTGTTTGCAAAAGGACATCGGCTAGTGTCAGACAGGTGTTAAGGATGGGCTGTCACTCACGGAGACTTTCTCCTGCACTGATCAGCTCCGTGGAATGAGAAGGGAGGAAAGACCGTCATGTTGGACAGTCTCCCCACCAGGGGTCCACAGGCATGATTTGAAAGGTAAATCAGGAGCAAACATTTGAGGCACATTAATGCAAAATGCAGGCCTTCTGTCCTCAAAGGCCCCCGGGTGCCTAGGCACCTCAAGAGGCCCCTGGGAGCCCTGGTGTGCCCTGAGACCACACCCTGGGCAGCCTGCCCTCAGGGTCGTGCCCTGGGGTGGGAAGGGGGACCGGAGATCTGGCCCAGACTCCAGGCTGCCGTTAGCTCCATCCTTGTCCTCCTCCCCTTGGAGGAATTAGGAGGGCAGGGAGGAGGCCCAAGAGGTCACCCACAGAGCACAGAAGCCTCTGAGAACAAGGGCAGCCTGATAAAGTGCCCTGGAACATTCTGAACTCAATAAGTTCTATCCCGGTGGGGTTCTGTCTGGAGAGAAAATAATTAAGAGGAAAAGAAGGAAAGAACCCAAGTATCCCAGTCCCTCCCCACCCCGCCACCATGGTCCTGCCGGGGACGCACTACTGCACGTTGGACATCACTAGGAGGCGCGGAAGAGCCACTTTAAGTGTTTGTGGTCAGTCTGCTCCTTGACATCACCTTTGCAGGCACCCCACAGAACTGAAATGTGCACGCTGGTGCTGACACAGCCCTTTCTCCCAGAACTTCAGCTGGCTCTATGGACATCTTGCTTCGGGGGAAGTGTGTCTCCTCCTGAGATCAGAAGAGAAGTGGAGAGAGAGACGCTCCCGGTCCTGGGACAGGTTAATGGCCAAACCAGAAGTGCCCCCTGATCCTTGACGCCCCTGTCTGGGGGTCTGGCCTGGAAAACGGGATACCAGGCATGGTATCCAAAAGTGACCAGCTCAGCTAGGAATGCTTTATTTGAAGAATGCTTAAAATCCTATGTTAATGTGGTGTTTTGTGGTCATTTCTATTTTGGTGAGTTTTCCATATATATATTTGTTGAATCATTGGAAACCGCCAATGTTCTTCCCTTTTTGATTTCCCAGTGTGGCCTTTTCAACCCAATGACAATCGACACCCAGTCTCGGAAATGATGAAGACACATTGGGTGCAAAGTTGAGGCTGTGACCGTGCAGTGGGTTCTGGAAAAAGTTTTCTAAAAATACTTAAGGTTATGATTTCACTGTTTTGCATGAGCAGGGGATTTTGCTGAAGGTTAAGGGGATCTATCGGGCTCAAGGCTTCGCGTCCTCAGTTACAGAGTATCGGTGTGGGAGCTCTCTCCATCTGCTAGATGCTGTGTTTAGGCAAGGTGCAGTCCAGATGTGGGCTGACAGCTGGTACATGGCTTACAAAGAAGAGAGGCATGAGGTCAGAGTGGTCCCAGGAAGAGACTCAGCCCAAAGTCATCCAAACTTTCCGGAAGACAGAGCTTCATGGTGGGATTAAGATTGTCAGGTGAGGGGAGGGCATGGGCCACTGGGAGGGTCTTTGTTAGCAAGAGTCCACGAATGGTAAAAAGCATCTTCTGTCCTCAAAGTCATAATTCCACCCTAGCGGGGAAAGCTCCTTTGGAGCAGGGTGTGGCCAGGGGGCCCTGGAGCCTTCCATGGCCATTTGCTGACCTTTGCCTGGGGCACTTTATTAGCTTCCCTAGGCCTCAGTTTCCCACCCTCCTCACAGTGCTGCATAAGCCCTCCGTATGAGCTGTCATGGTCATTAGCAGCCGCTCTGTTATCCATTCCGTGCTGCTTTGCTCACCTGACGTGAACTGAGACGTTGGCCTCACTGAGTTCTGTACAAATGCCTGTTGGCTGGTCTGGGTGACAGCAACCTGGCAAATTGTGAGGAGCCGACTCCGGGCCACAAACATCTCCACTGTTCCTCCCTCTTTGTGTCTCTACAGTAAGATGACTCTCAGGAGACAGAGTTTCGATTCCATCTTTGTCTTTTTCAGAGCATCTGCTGCCTTTAAAAGCAGTGCTGGGGAATCTGATTCCATTGCCCGGCTCCGGGGCATTCTTCCAGGGCCCTGGCGGACTGGGGAGACTCTCCCTGGGGTTACAGATGCACGGATGTCACACGGGAATAACGTGCATTGAACGTGCCAGTGCAGGCTGCCCTTCTGGGGCGGTGATGGAGCTCTGGGCCTGGGAGGGCAGAGACCGTCGTTCATGAGCATTCGGGTCTGGCTTATTCCACCAGTGACAGATCAGGCTTCAGACTCTGGGCAGCAGATGTGGTATCACATTCTCTTTAGAAGCCACCAGCTAACTGGTCCTTGCTCAGACAGCCTGGAGTTAGAGATTAGGTTTTGGGTAGAGAAAGATGGAGTCTGGACTTCTTTCTCTGGCCAGACAGCTCTGAGCTCTGAGAATACCGTCGGAGGGCACCTGGGGCACCCTGAGTTCCGGAAAAGGCAGATTCAGTGGAGTGGGGAGACGCCCACCTCTGTGCTGGTGGCTCGGTGGCACAGGCATTGTGGGAGCTGCAGGAAGAGCTGTGCCAGGCTCCCAGCGCCCACTGAGCCCAGCCCTGGTCCAGACCCTGGGCCTTGGCTGCCCAGCATTTCCCTAGAAGGATCATTTGACTTTAATTGTGGATCCGCTTGTGCGGTCTTTCTGCACTCGCTTCTATGAAGAGGCAAATGTCTTTGCCAGCCGGAGGGCACCCGGAGCTGCCCAGGCCTGCCCAGCGCCTGCCCTGCCGGTCTGGGGGTGGAGGCGGGGTCAGAAGGCCCATTTGGTGGAGACCGCACACCAGAAGGACCTCACAGTAGGTGAGCGGTTATGTTAGTTTCAAACACAGCTATGCGTGCAGCCGCGGGACCTCCTGGCAAGGGCCAGCAAGCCTCCACCTGGCTCTCCCGCCCAGCCCACGCCTGCTGATGCACAATACTATTTGTAAACCCTGTAACTGCCTTGTGACTAGCAAGATTATATTGCATGGAGGGTGTTTTTGTATTAAAAACATTAAACGCAAACGTTCAAATTATCAACACTTATTTGCAGCCCTGCTTGGCACTTCTTCGTGTTTTATTTTCTTGGGAACCTCAGCAAACTGAGGGGGCTGCCATTCCCTGGTGCCAAGGCCCTGACCTCGGCATCTTCGCCCCCAAGCCGCCACCTCCCCAGGAGCCAAGTGTCCCGGCTGCTACTCATGACAATTAATAAAAAGGAGCAAAAGTTCCCGGGAAGGGACAGACCCGGATATAGAGAGGGTGGCGGCCTCTGCTTCTCCCGCGGAGCCGGCGTGGTCCGTCCTACACTCGGCCTCTGATTCCCTGGTCCCCTCTGGCCCTGTGCCTCCCTTGTTCAGTGTCCTTGTGCTGTGTCTCCCACCGGCCTGGAGCTGGAGCTCACACCCCTGACCTGACTCTCAGCTCCCTTCCAGGCCTGTCCCACTGGCCTTGCTCTCTGGTGGCTCCACCTGCCCTCTCCACTCCAGCCAGACCCTCCTTGCACCACAAACACCCGTGGGTTGTCCCCCCACCCCCACCATGCCTCTGCACTTGCAGTGTTCTTCTTGAAAATGTCCTCCTTTGCTGACTATGCAAATCTCGATCCTGCCTCCTCCAGGAAGTCCTCCAGAACCATGTCTCTCTCTTTCCTCTCCTCCACCCCTGGAAGCTGAATCACTGGGCTCTGTAGCTCTTTACCATTTCATGGGTGTAGGCCTTGCCACAGGCCCCGCCAGGGTCATGGTCCCTGGAGAACCTTCAAGTAAGCTGATCATCCGGCGTCTGACAACCCAGGCCCAGTGAGACAATGGGGGTGGGGAAGAGGGGATGCATGTTCACGAGACATGATTGCAAGGGGTTGCCTCAGTTTCCCCAGCTCTGGGAGACGTCTTGGACATCCACAGCCTGGAGCCCCAGGGTCCCCTCTGCTCAGAATGGCCTTATCATGGTCCCACAACTGCTACCTGGGATGGTCCTTTCCTGCTGACCATGCTCACTGAGTCCCCAGGACATGGGTCTGGCTGAGCCAGGTCCATCAGTGGCCTGAGCCCTTGGTCCACTTCCTCCCCCACCCATGACCTTTTCAACTTCAGAGGGGCAGCTGCGGCCAGGCATCCTGGACGACCTCACCCCACCTGGGCTGACAGGCTGCAGGGACTTGAGAGCCCCTCTGGGGTAATCTGCCAGCTACCTGCCCTCCTGGAAAGTGAGGGACAGATTCCCAGCTGGGAAACCGACCTCCAGGGGCTTCTAGCTCAGTGACGGAGCCGAAACAAGGCAGTGGCTGGCTCCATCCGGCAGTGCTCAGTGAGTGCCGGGAGATCAGGGGGAGGGAGATGCCACACCTGGGAGGGCTCCGCAGCTGCCCGTTAGAATCGGTGGGCACTGTGGCCGAAGGGCAGACGGCCTGCAGATACGCTGCCGGGTTTGTCTCCTCAGAGGGACCGCCAAGTCGGAGGACAAAAGGAGCTTGTTGGGCACATGTGGGGGAAAGTGAGAGTGGCGGGCGGGCAGGAGACCCTGACAGAGGTCCTTGGGCCCAGGGCAACCCTCATAGGACCAGCTGAGACTTTGGGACTTTGCCCGAGGTTGTGTGTGCCTCCGAAGAGCCTTGCTTCGAGGCAGAGTGACCAGCCTGGCCCAATCCAAGCTCCCTGGCTTCTTGCAGAGAGTCGCCTGGCCAAGGCCACTGAAAGTCCACCGGGAGAGGTTAGGAGAGAGCCCAGAGGCAGAGAACAGGCGCGCCTTCTGGTCCTGAGGTTCCTTCCCGAGAAGCGTCTGCTGTCCCCAGGGCCTGGGAACCGTGGCAGGCACTATGACCCTGTCCAGCTCGAGCCAACTTGCTCTGACCCAAACGTGCCGGTCCAGCGAGCTGGGCACGCTCCTGTGAGTTCTGAGAGAGGGTGAATGACAGCATCTAAACCCACTTGGTGGTGAGGAAATCTTTTCAAAACTCTCCATGATGACGTGGCCCGTGGCCAGCGCCCTGCAGAGGAGCTGGGCACTTTCCCACTTAGGAGAATTTTCACATTCCCACCCAGGGTAGAGATGCGATTTTCTGGCTCACTGAGAGGCCTGGATGTTCTATTCAACCCCAGGAACGTGGAGACCCAGAGGGGACTGGAAGAGTTGGCTCAATTTCCGGATCCCAGATGGTGTTCCATCACAGGAAGTGGGCTGACTCGTCGCTTTGCGGGGCCCGAGGGTGCTGGCCAGCCTCCTCAGCAAGGCCTCGCTCTCCCCCCTCCTCCCTGGCAGCTCCCCCTCCCACCTGGGCTGGGCCAGGCCTGCTGGACCCTTCCCTGCAGTCACATTGCTCCCTCCCCCCAGAAATCCTTCCCACAAACCCTTCCAGATGCTCCTGGCTGGGCCAGCGGACCCGCTGAGGTCACCTCTGAACCTGGGCACCCCATTGTAGCCAGGCCCCCCACATCCTCCTCCCTTGCAGACCCCACCTCTGTCTCTTAAGATGAAGCTGCGCCCCCACCCCATCCCTTCCCCAAGCTGATCCTGCTCCTGGCAGCCCTGGCCCCCACCCCAAATGCCATTCACTCAGCTTCATCTGGCAGAGGCCCACCCTCCACCCTCTCCTGCTGATCCATGCAGGGCGGGCCCTGCTCTCCTCTTTCTGGAGAGAGCAGCCACTTCCCGGGGCCTCACACCTCTGCCCTCCAAGGCCTCACATGCTCCTGTACCCTCTGCTGCCTCTCCGTCCCGTCAGCCTTTCAGGCAGGCATTGCTGGTGCCCAGGCTGGCTTTTCTCTGTCCACACGGCCCAAACCTGTGTCCGCACCAGGAGCCCTCCGAGTTCCACCCTTGGAGACCCACAGCCGACCTCCACGTGTCCCCTGAAAGATGTCTAGGTCGTCCCTCTAGTTGTCCCCAGACCCCAGTCATGGCCCAGGACCTCCTCCTCGGACTGACCTGCTCCCTCCCATTGTCCCTGTCTTCCTCAGTGACTGCTCAGGAGAGAACCCTGAAGTTGCCGATCTCCCCCTCTGCCTACATCCAGTCCTTCCGAAACATTTCTGGAGTCACTCACTTTCCGGTTCTCCTCTCTCCACTGTCCCTCTGAGGTTCACGCTCCTGTCACCTCTGCCTGCTGCTGTCCCCACTGGTCCCCTGGCCAGATCTGTGTGTATTTTTGCAACGCCTGTTGCCCCCAGTTGTCAGCTCCAGGGGGCTGTGCCGGGCACCAATGCAGACAGTCCCCTGCACACGTTTAGCATTTCATAAAGAATTATCGACCAGCTGAGCGAACACACCAAGGCTGCTCTTCTGCACACGGTCCACCCCTCGTTCATTGTCACGTCCGTGCCCCTTCCCAGCTTTCCCCCTGAGCACTCCCCGGAGACCCCAGACCCCTCGGCCAGGATGCCCCGCGCCCGTCCTCAGGCCCAGTCCTATATCCTCCCTCCCAGCCCCACTGACCTTCCTCCGCCCCCAGGCTTCCTTCTCCCCGTCTGTGACATCGTCTCTCTGTCTCTGCCTCCTCCTTTTGTCCCAGGAGTTTTATTTATTGCAAAAGCAACCTTATGAGAGCGTTCAAGGAAATTTTTAAAGAGCAAAATTTGCTCCTGGCCCCACGGCACAAACACAGCGCCTACTTTCCTATTTTTCACGTTTTTCCCTGGTCCTGGTGTGACGTCCACGTTTACCATGCACAGCTCGAGAGACGACCTCTCCCCAGCACTCTGTGTCCACATGGTCCATGTTGTGACACCCTCGTCACCAGCATCATCACCCTCCTCACACTGACGGCCACGCCCCCACGTGGACGCTGGCTGGTCAGCACAGAGACGGCACGTGCTCACACTTCTCTTTGCTCCTCATGGTCTGGGGGAAGTGTTTCAGAGGCCCCTGAAGGAGCTGGCACTGATGACGTCGGCAAGGACTGGCGGAGGGTCACCTGCCACAGCCTTCGGGGGACTAACCGGCAGGGCTTACTAAAACGTGGACCACGTGTCACCCCTGACACAGCACACTGCGCACCGCCTGGGCCGCACGCAGGGAGCAGGAGACATCACGGGAGGCCCGTGCCGGAGCACCCTGCAGTCGTTAACGCGGAGCGTGGGCCTCACTACGGAAGAAGGTGCGTCCATGCCGTGCTGATGCCTCAAAGAGCGAGGTGTCCAGCAGCTGCGCCCTGCAAGGTAGCATCTGTTGTAGTGCAAGGTGGGCCCACTGTCGGCCCCGGGAGAGGGCAGTGCTGACTTTTTCTAGACACCTCAAACTTGGCCCACTGACCGTGTATTCCTTTGTCCTAAGAAATCCACTGGGGGTGTGGGGCTGGATCCTCAGAGGGGGCCCAGGCACCCCCAGAAGCCAAGTGCCCTCAGTTTAGCACACAGGAAGCACCAGGAGGAGGGAACTTCTCCACGGACAGCCGAGCCAAGAGGGCATCCAGCCCGGACCCAGGACTCCGCATTTCTGAGGACGGGCTCCCATCCCAAGGCAGGGGATGTTTCTCCACTGTGGCACCAGCTCCCTGGGTTGCCTCTTGCACCCAGCAATTACCACCAACATCATCTCCCACGCACATCTCTGTTCTGAGCCAGGCCCAGCCTCGGGCACTACGCATCTCCCAGTGGTGTCCAGTCAACACGCCACCCACCAAGGGGAAGTGGGGCTTGGCTCCCTCCTTCTGGCCCTTCCTCCTCAAACCCACAGCTGCTCTCTCCAACTCCCCGCTCCTCCTCCCTCCCTCCTTCTTTCCTCCTCCCTCCTCCTTCCTCCCTCCTCTCCCTCCCCCCTCTCCATCTCCCTCTCTCCCTACCTCCCCCCTTGCCCAGTGGTGTCACCACCCAACATGTCACTTGGGCTCTGCCCCAGGTGTGATCTTGTCCCCTCTCCCCTTCTTTGCCCCAACCTGTCCTAGTTCAGGAGTCCCCATCTCCTATGACCAGGGCCTCCAATGTGTTCCTGCCATCCCCCCAGCTCCAATCCAGGCTCCACTTATGCCCCCTTTACATCCACAGGAGGATGCTCCCTCCCCTCCCCAAATCCCAGGCCTGGAACCCCCAGAGTAGATGTCCCCACCCTACCCCCTCCCCTATGGGGGACCCTGGCAGATTCTGGATGGGAGAGGGGCTGCCCCAGTCAGGCATGGCCGGCCAAGCCAAGCGACCCATAGAACATCTCAGGGAGAGAATCAAGCGGATGTGATGGGAGCTACAGCTCTCAGGGTGGGGGGCCTGAGGGGCTGACACATGCCCACCTGGGATTCTGGCCCCAGGCTGAACGCCCTCCTGGGCTGCTGCTCACAGAGAAGTCCCCTTCTCCTGGCTGCTTCAGGTGAGCTGGGAGTCAGCCCTTCACCTGGAAGCCCCTTCCCTGCCAAGGTGCAATCCAGGTTTGCCCTCTGCCTCCTGCCCTTTCTGGAAAGTCCTCTCTGTGTCAGCAGGTGGCATGGAAGCCCAGCTCCTGTGAGGGCTGCAGCTGCTCGGAGAGGCTCGGTCTTAGCTAGCACTTCATTTTCCAGGGCATTATGTCGGCATTTCTCAAGAGCACACCACCCCCTCCTCTGCCCTCTGGGGGCTTCTTGAAACTACACCTGGGGCTGGCCCAGTTAAGTTCGCATGCTCCACTTCAGTGGCCTGGGGTTCACCGGTTCAGATCCTGGGCACGGACCTACTCACTGCTCATCAAGTCATGCTGAGGCGGCATCCCACACAGAAGAGCTAGAAAGACCTACAACTAGGATACGGAACTATGTACTCGGGCTTCGGGGAGAAAAAAGAAAAAAAAAAAAGCATGCACAATTTACTTTATAAAAAAAAAAAGAAAAGAAAGTACGTCTGCTGGTGGGAATGTAAAATGGTGCAGCCACTGTGGAAAACAGTCTGGTGATTCCTCAGAAAACTGAAAACAGGATTACCACATGGTCTGACAGTTCCACTTCTGGGTATATGCCCAAAAGAACTGAACGCAGGGAATTGAAAAGATATTTGCACATCCGTGTTCATAGCAGTGCTGTTCACAACAGCCAAGAGAGAAGCCACCCAAAAGTGTCCATTGGCCAATGAATGGATAAAAAAACATGTTCATCTACACATGGGATATCATTCAGGCTTAAAGAGCTGGTGTAGGGCAGTTACGTGGGGCAGGGTTCCGGACGGCAGGCTTCACACTTGGCTGAGCAAGGTGGGGGCCGCCCGGCCTGGTTAACTCAACTTCTAGTGACGAGTGACTCACAGCCAGTTGCCTCAGATTAGGGAAATGGAAAAATCCCAGGAATGTTAATAAATATTTTCCTCATAACCTTCATTATTATGTCTGCATGGCCTGGGAGGTGCTAATTTCCTTCTGCCCAGGCCTCATTCACAGTGACAGAGCACTGTCTGGGAGTGTCCCTGCCTCCTGGCTCCCATTTCTAGGGAGATGCTCCCTTGCTTTGCAGGCAAAGTATGATGATGGTGATGATGAAGGTGATGGTGATGATGAAGGTGATGGTGATGATGAAGGTGATGGTGGTGAAGGTGATGGTGATGATGGTGGTGATGTGGTGATGGTGATGGTGGTGATGGTGAAGGTGATGGTGATGGTGGTGATGGTGATGGTGGTGATGGTGATGTGAAGGTGATGGTGATGGTGGTGAGGGTGATGGTGGTGATGGTGATGATGGTGATGATGATGGTGATGATGATGGTGATGGTGAAGGTGATGGTGATGATGGTGGTGATGGTGATGGTGATGGTAGTGATGGTAATGGTGAAGGTGATGGTGATGGTGGTGATGGGATGGTGATGATGGTGGTGATGGTGGTGATGAAGGTGATGGTGATGGTGATGGTGGTGATGGTGATGATGGTGATGGTGATGGTGGTGATGTTGATGGTGATGATGAAGGTGATGGTGGTGATGGTGATGCTGGTGATGGTGATGGTAAAGGTGATGGTGATGATGATGGTGATGATGGCGGTGATGGTGATGATGATGGTGAAGGTGATGGTATGGTGGTGATGGTGGTGATGACAATGATATATGGGAGGTCTCCTTTATGCCAGCCCTCCTCCTGCCACATGATAAAGAACTTGGAATTTATCTGGAGAACAACAGAGAGCCACCGAAATGTTTTAACTTCATTGTGACATGATTTGAAGTATGTTCTTAGGAAACTGTCACAATATGGAGGTGGACTGGTGGGGGCAGGGGACCAGAATGGATGCATGAAGATCAGGCAAGAGGCAGTGGGGGCAGGAGGAGTGGAGAAAAGGAAGCAGATTCAAGAGATGTTTTGGAGGTAGGGCCCAGGACTCACTTTTGGAGCAGACGTGGCAGGTGAGGGTCATCTGTAGGTAAGGAGGATGGCAGGGAAAGCAGAGCTGGGAGGAAGTCAAAGGCAGCTCTGAGATATCTGCTGGACACCCAGAGGTGACAGAGGGTCAGCAACTGGACATTCAGCCTTGGGTTTCAGAGACAGTCAGGCCCAGAGGCGAGAAATGGAATGTCATCTGTGGCAATTAGGTGGCATATGTCTGGGACCAAGGCCGAGGGCCCTCTGGGGGGGAGGAGACTGGGAAGGAGCCGCCAATGAAGGAGAGGGTGGCCCGGACGTGAGGGAGGGGATGGAACATCGGCATATTCCCAGTAGTCCTGGCAGCTGCCAACAGCACCCAAGAAGCCAGGCCAAGGCTGTTGACTTCTCCCCAGGTGTTCTTCCACCCGGGAAGGTTAAGCTAGAGGCCAACTTGTGCCCAGAGTCAAGAGGAAGTCCCTGGGTCCCACTATCCAGAGGGGGTCCTGGAAGGACAGCCTGGCCCGGGCCCTAGGGTGATCCAGCAGGAGTGGCCAGAGGGGACAGAGGGCATCCTCCTGCCACTCGCCAGGATGGGGGGCTGGAGTCTGGAAGCAGGCCACATGACACTGGCTGGCAGGTCCCTTAGGAAGATGCTTAAAGGCCAAACCATGATGGTCCCAGTCCCTTCTCTTAGAGAGGCTGTGGGCAAGTCATAAGCCTCCTCAGAGCCTGTTTCCCGACTTGTAAAGTGATGGAACTGAACTCGTACGCAGAACCCTGGTCAATAAGACAGATCCAGGCAGAGCTGGTGTGGAGGATGCAGGGATGGGGGCCTTTGTCTCCCCTGCCAGCCCTCCCCTTGACCCCTCAGACACACCCTAGGCTGCAGGACCCTCCACTCCCTGGTGTGAGGCCTCAGTGGGCCCTGAGGTGTCTGGAATGAGGAGGGAAGGCGCATGAAGGGAAGGGAAGCCAGAAAGGGCCAGGCTGCAGGGGAGGAGGGGCTGCCTGCTGTTCACTGTGTCACCTTCTGTCACCCCTGTCCTCCCCGGCTCCTCACTCTGACGGAGCACCTGGGATCCATCTCTGAGCAGCCCTGCATGTTCCACACTTGGCTCAGCTACTTCTTGCACAAAGCCGGGTCCAGCTCCAGGCGGGTTTGGGGAGGGGCGCCTGGGCCTTAGGCGGGTGGTCAGTATGGACCCGCCTGCTTCTAGCAGCTGAAGCTGCATTGAGGGTGCTTCCACTTCACAGAGGCTGGCCTTCCTCGTCAATTCCGACTTCCAGCTTCACCTTGGTGTCTCGCCTCTTCATGGCAGAGAAGTGCCCCTGCCACCTGGCACTGCTTTCCGGAGCCAACCACACCCAGCAGGACCGGGCCTAACCAGGAAATTGCATTCCAGCAGCTGTTGTCCTGGGCATGGCAGCGGCGGGCGGGCGGGCTGAGGGTGGCCCGCCCAGGACTGGCTTTTCCTCGTCTCTTTGTCTTGGTTGGGGGCAACGTTAAGTTCTAAACGAAGGATGAAAAGCAGTGGGACTTTCATGGTGCACGGTGGACGGAGTTCTTAGGACGAACCCGCCAAGAAAAATGCTGGCCAGTCCCAGTCACTGTCCCTCGGGGTTGGGGCTCAGCCTGCTCTCCCTCCCCATCCCCACGATGGCCTGGCTCTGCTCACCGTGCGGAGCTGCGGCCTTCCAACGTGCCCTTTCTAAGCGTCTGCTCTACGTCACAGGCTGTCACCCAGAAGCGGGGAGATGGTTTATAATGAACACAGGTCACAAAATGGGGATTTGCGTTTAAATCTTCTTTACCCTCATCTATGGAGAGGCTGGGCCTCTGCATGGGTGATTCTGGAAGCACGTGCCTGGACACCGCTGACCTGCGTGGAGCCTGTGGGAGCGTATTCAGACCACTTGTAACTTTCAGTGGCTGGCAGGGACGTGGGGACACAGGGACGTGGGGACACAGTCTGCATGGTTCCCACTGGTTGGTGAAGACTCGGGGCGGGAGAAAGCGCTGTTCCTGTCCGGACCGGAGACCGGACTGAGTCCTTGCATCAAATTCCGGCGTCATCTGCTCGTTCTGGTGAAACTGGAGCGTGGTTTGGACGGCATTTCCCTTTTTTGATGTGACATATTTGGATAACAATAAAGAACTTCCCTTAAAAATATCCAACTACTGAATTGCCCGGAAAGTGCTTAGAAGAGGGGCTCAGTTAGCGCACTCCTGCAGCTGAGTCAGTTCTGAGGCGTATCAGCCAACACAGACCCAGTTATGCTGTCGTAAGGAGCAGGCCCGAGGTCCTGGGGCTTCGTCCCTGGCAGGCCCCCGTGGGTGCTGTGCGGAGGCTGAGGTGCACAGCTCAGGGAAAGAGGAGCAGCTGGGTTGGGTCCTGAGGGCTCCCGCCTGAATCTGGGACTCACTTCCTGTCACTTTCCACGTGGGCCCTCCTACCCCCGGGGCTGCGGGGGGGTGCCCTGCCGTGTGCTCTGAGGGTGGACAAGGACTATTGGACATAGGTTGACTCCTTTTTTGTTTTGGTCTGGTTCGGGGTCATTTCGGGGGAAGCTGGACAGACTTCAGGCGCGCAGCCACTGTCAGTCTGCACAGAGCTGGGTCCTGAGACCCTGGGCTCACGGAGCCTGCATCACCAGGCACTTCTGTTTCCCCGACGTCCCCCTGAGAGGGAACCGGGAATGCATTACCTCTTGTGGCCCTCCCTCCCACCTTCGGCCAGCGTCCGGAGGCCTTGCCCCCTTGAGCCTCCTTCCCTGGAATGTTCCGTACCCTGTCAACACCAGAGATGCATGCAGTCTGAAGGGTGAGGGGCAGCCAGACCACCCAGCATCCCCTCTGCCCTGGCTCTGGATGCTTCCAAGATGGCAGCGCCCCCAGCAGCTGGTGTCCCCGCCCTGCCCGGAGCTGCCTCCGCCCCTGCTCTGCTCTGCCTGCTTCCCTTGTGCTGCTGAGTCACGTCCTGGATCCCGCTCTGGGCTGCTGTGACTTCTGGTCGAGTAGAAATGTTCCCGGTTGAGCCGTCAGTGGCTGAATGTCCTTCCTGCCCTGAGAGGAAAGTTTCAGCTCTGGAAAATCACCAGGACAGGAAGAAGGGAGGTTTCTGCCCTGGGGCAGTTCGAGAGCTTTCCTGGCTGGCCTCAGCCTGCCAGGTTACACACGGACTCCTGGCAGCCTCTATTAGAACCACGTTCCTGATTTCTTGGCAGCCAGGAAAACTGTATCCCAGACTGTCCTCGTGGGCACAAGCCAGTTTGTGTCAGAGCAGAAGCTCAGCCCTGTGTGACAGGTGCAGACTCTAAGCTGTGTGTTCAGACACATGGACTCCTTCCAGAAAGCACATGAACCCCAGTGACTGCCTGAAATGACTAATATGTGCACAGGAGCCAGAGCCCCTCCCCAATCCTCCTTAGGTAAACACCTTTTCTAAGCACCTGGAAGTCAGGTAAATTCCGAGAGTGGGTTAAGTATCAGTTAAATCATTAGAGCAGAAAACACAATTGCCAACCAGCCTGGAAGGCCCGGGAGGGGCAGGTCCAGAACTCACAGAACTCCCCAACCTGCACAGGGGACACCACCATCCCCAACCTGCACAGGGGACACGACCATCTCCCACCCGCACAGGTGACGCGACCATCCCCAACCTGCACAGGTGACGCCACCATCCCCAACCTGCACAGATGACACCATTCATGTCTGTAGACACCACTGATCTGAATATATGTGTCACCTCTCTTCCTCCTGTCTGATGGAGGAGGGAGTATGACTCTCCGCTAAGCTCCTCTGTCACTGGTTGTGGTGTTTGTCCCTCCTGCATGGCTGTCCCACCAGCACCCACAGTTAAGCTCCATCAGTCCCAGGAAAAACTCCTAAATGCTCCAGAGGAGAAGCCACTTGGGAAGTTGCGCACAGCTCAGCCCGGACGGACCACCTGAACTTGACTGATGGAACCGAGGAGAACCCGACCAGCCTGACGGGCTTCCTGAGCGAGCTGACTCAAGGCCACACGATACTAAAGGAGAGAGCCTGTTGACAAAGCCACATACATATGCCCGCAGACAGCATCGACCCGTCTGGGCTTCTCCACAACCCCGTCCCCACCACGAGGGCCAGCGCACAGGGAGCATCCTGGGCCTCATTCTGTCTGTCTGTGAGATGGGGACCCAGCAGGGCTGTAGTGAGGGTTAATGAGACAAAGCCACAAGGTACCCAGGGCACAGTGAGCCGTCAGTAACACTGGCCCTGGGGTCACCGGCCCACCGTGGGCTCATATTTAGGAAACACCAATTAGGCTGATTACTGTCTTACTCCTTACCCTCCATGGCTCCGGGCGACCTTACAGTCCTTAGAGAACCTTTCCCCGAAGGCAGGTGCATCTCCTGCTGCTGCTGTGACAAATCACTGTGAGCCCAGGGCTGAAAACAGCACACGGTCACCGTCTCACAGTTCTGGAAGCCCAAGCCCCACCCGGTCCCACTGGGCTCCAGGCGTCCACAGGATGGAGCTCCTTCTGGAGGCTCCAGGTGAGAAGCCTTGCCTGTTCCTGCTCCCAGAAGCCGCCACATCCCTCGGCTTGTGGCCCCTTCCTCGCATCACCCGACCTCTGTTTCCCTCGTCGTGTCTTCTCTGACTCTGATCCTCCTGCCTCCCTCCTCTCAGGACCCTCGAGACTATATGGGCCCACTCAGATCCTCTGGATCATCTTCCACCTCAAGGTTCAGACCCTTTGCCAGGTAAAGTGACAGATTTCAGGGATTAGGATTGGGTATCGTTGGGGGCCACCATTCCACCCACCATGGAGGGCCTGCACAATCTGCGGTGACCTGGCTGCTCGCTCAGGCACCCTCCCTCCCCCAGTCACCTTGCTGCTCTTCCTCCCTCTCTGCGTCTGCTCTGGGGGCCTTCCACCCCGTCCCTGGCACCCTCTCACCCTGGTGTTTTGGCAGGCGTCCCTTCCACGGGGGTGGGGCTGGCCCCCCTGGGCTCACCTGCTAGCTCCTGGTCACTGTGGCTTTTCTGCTGTTTGGGGGAACTTTGCTGAGTGTTGTGCTGACCGGGGATGCATCTTCTGTCCCCAAGGCCACCCCGGTGCCCACCAGTCCTGACACCTGTCGGGTTTCGCACACAGTTTTAGACAAACAAACAGATGAAGGGCCTGGGAGATCCTCAGGACAGTAGGAGAGAAGGCCACTTCAGCCCATTTCACAGACCTGACACCCAAGAACCAGGGCCCCCCAGCAGCAAGCACACAGCAAGGTTCTTGTCCAGGTTCCTGGGCCTGAGCTCCTGCCTGCACCCCCGACCCCCGCACTGCCCGTGAGGCCCCTGGCGGGGCGCACCTGTCTCCGTCTGCGAGGAGCGGGGCCGGGGGTGGGAGCCTGTGCCAGGCCTGGGTCAGCTCCTCCCGCCCAGCCCGATGGGCACGGCAGCACCACTTCCCGGGGCGAGGGTGCAGTCCTGGGGGAGGGGCTTCAGAGCTTTTGTCAAAATATCTGTCCACTGATTCCTTCTAGTGCTTCTCCAGCTTCCACCCCGTCCTAGTTCTGGGACGTGGTAGAGAGCCAATCCAGTGGTCCCTCCTGGAGTGGCAGGCGCCACCGGGTGAGATGGCCACCATCCACAATTCACTACAGTCACAACCCATAATGGTGTGTGTTTAGGAGTGACAAGGAGCCACGTGCTCACCTGTCCCAGGCCCTCACCTGGCTCGGGGTCTGAGGATGAGGTTGGGCGAGCAGCCCGTGAAAAGGCCCTGTGCCAGGAAGGAATTGGAAACGAGAGAAGGCAGTGGGCTGGCACCCTGGGGAGGGGATAGTGCCAGGGTTGGGGCACATGACACCCCCAGGCCGTTATCTTAGAGCAGGGGGAGGTGTGGGAGGTGGGGTGATCTGACCCGTGGTTTTCAGAGCGCCCCTGCCCCTCCTCCCACTCCCCAGGCCACCAATGGAGGGACGGTCATCAGCTTTTACATGGGTCATCCAGTGACAGGTGTGCAAGCCCGGGCCTGGGGGTAGGGGCCGCAGAGTCGGGGCCTGGCCGTCAAAACCAGTCTCCGTGGCAGAAGCAGAAGGGGAGGTGATGAAAGAAGAGCAGAATTCCAGCTCCCTTTGGTATCACTAGGGCTCCCAGGGGAAGAAAGATTCGGGGTTCAGTGGTTTTAGGGGAGCCAGGCCCCTTGCTGCACGACTTCCCAGGTCCTCTCGCACCCCATCAGTACAGACCTCCAAGGGCAGCCGGGCCCACTTGGTGCCCCAGCCCATCTGGCCTCAGAGTCCGTGCTGGTAATGTCATCTGGTGACGATTAATCCAGGTGGGCTGCCTGGTTGATTAATTTAATTAAGTTAAATTTAAAATTTTAAACCAATGCTCATTTCAGTTACTGAAAACTTTTAAGTATGTTTGGGACAACTTAGGTAAATGAGTGTCATTTTTTACTATAAATGTTATAAAATTTAAGTACAATCAACGATTTCTGATAAAAATTATCTGAATTTAGATGTGCTGTGGACGTGAAGCACATACCGGATTTTGAAGAGTTAGGAGAAAAAAGGAAAGTAAAACTTCTCATGGTTAACTCCTTACGTCGATTACATGTTGAAATGATAATTTTTTGGTGTATTGGATTAAATTAAAAGACACTAAAGTTAATCTCCCCTGTTTCATGTAAACTTACACACACGGCCCCGTTATATTTTTGTTGGACTGTGCTGGTCTAGCTGCACAAAACTTGAAAAGACAAAACTTGCAGGTTTTAACGCTCCACGTAGTGGGAAATGTGCAGGGGCTGCTCTGGGCGGCAGAACGAGCGGGGCGAGCGTGCGGGGTGTGAAGGTGCGCCAGTGCACGTCTGTCCGTGTGAGGGCTGTGGCGCCGGGCACTGGGTGAGAAGCACATGGTCTCTGCCTCTGAGAGGGCCAGTCCGGGCAGCGGTCCCCGGGATGGTGGCCAGAGGCCTTTCCTCACCCCCTGAGAATTCCAGTGAACAGTGAGGCTGGTGCTACTGGGACACAGTGGGCACAGAGTGGATGCCCCACTGACCCCTCCCTTGTGGAGGGGGGCTCACCAGCTGGGGCCCGAGGGGAGAGGCTCATCTCCATCCAGAAACGGGAGCCTGGCCTTGGGCTCTCGGAGAGAGTGGCCTGGCCTGGAAGTTTCCTCTTCCTCGAGCCGCTCGGCTGGACTGTGCAGAGGCTCTTGGGGCCCGCGGGAGGTCCTGGCAGCCCCCAGCCCCCGGAGGGTCAGAGGAGGTTGGGCTCCTGCAGGGGCGTGGGCAGGAGGGCCAGCCTGTGCGAGGGGCCATTGCCCCGCAGGGCCAGCTGACTCCGCGCAGGGGCATCTCCTGGGATGGACCCTTGTGGAAGAGCCGGGCTTCGCCAGTTCCTAACAGCTCCTGGCCTTGTCACCCTCACATCAAGGCCACTTCCTCAGACACTGTGACCCCAGAATTGCTCAGAGCCAGCGCCTCCTTACTCAGGAAATGGCAGGTCAAGCGGGGTCACTGGGGTTTCACAACAACCTGTCATTGGGAACCGGAGTGGAAATGTTCGACAAGCCATCATTCTTTCTTTGGGAAACTCCCAAAGAGTTGGGTCTTGTGTGTGCGCCTTGCGGCTCTCAGGAGGGGCTGGGGGTGTGGAGGGTGTGGGCTGGGGGCTGGCGGGGAGTTGGACCGTGGGCAAGCGCTGCGGGTCTCTGACTTTCATTTGCCGGCCTGTAAAGTGGGCCCACCAACACTTCCAGCTCCCTGGGTGGCAGTGGGGCTGAGGGGAGACAGGCTCAGGGCACACGATGCCTGTCCCTGAGGATCGTGGGGCCCAGACGGTGCAGTGGTTTGCAGCCCCGGGTTTGAATGGTGAGGAGGAGGCTGACTGCCTGGAGGGGCTGGAACAGGAGCTCTGGGGGCAGCAGCACCATTTCCTCGCCCCTCCCATGAGGGCCCACGGCTGCCGTGGAAAAGTCCAACCTGAGGCGAGAGGCAGAGGAGCCACCGTGAACAGGGCCGGGGGACACTGGACCTCCCAGAGCCGGGACCACATGAGGGTGGAGTCACATCCGAGAGATAAGCCGATGGAAAGTTCTGGTGCAGGACGTCCCGCTCTGTGTCCTGGTTCTGCTGGGTGGGCCCCGGCTTCCTTCCCTTTTGTCTCCCGGAAGGCCACCCGCCTGGTTGGGAGGGGCCCAGGCTGTTGGCCACTGAGGGTGAGCGACGTGGGACACGAGATGAATAGAAAGAAGGAATCTTACCCTCGCCTCCTCTCCTGATGCCTCCGAGCTGGGACCGCGGTCTGTGGTCATTTACAAGGCACACAATAACTGGGCCGCCCAGGGTCGCCCAGCCCAGCGCCTGTGGGGTTTACAGTCACCTGAGTTTTCCTTCTGTGTCTCTTATCCTATCAAAAGTATAACGTTTGTATGTGCGGAAGAGGGCGAGCGACACACGGGTCACCCGCACTGCTGGACTGAGCTCTTCGCAACCGCTGACCTTGCACAGGTGTGAGCCCACCGGGGCAGAGGAGGCGCCCCCGGGCCGGGGACCTCCTGTCTGTTCAATGTCGTGTCCACCCTTCTCACTTTGCAACCTTTTCTTTTGAAACATTTAAACACACACAAGAATAGAGAGAAGAGGGCATTATGCTGATGTCCCCACGACCCGCTGCAGCAGTGGCGGGAGCTCAGTCCCCCGGCCCACCCCAGCCCCTCCCCCGCCCCACCCCCACCAAATTACTTGGAAGCAAGTCTCAGATTCCTAGAATGGGCTGCACCCCTCTTTCTGCGGTCAGCATCCCCGGCTCCTGACACCAGGGAGGAGTCGGCGCACGCGGGTGCTGTTCCTGCCCCACCCCTGGCTCCTCCCTCTCAGCTTCTACATCTCCTGTCCTCACTGTCTCCTTCTTTTTTCCTGGCAGAATAAACTGGGTCACGGTCCTGACTCGACTTTCCCGTCAGGACTGTGCCCCCATGGCCCTTGGACCCGCTGTCCTCCGTGTTAGAAGTCGGATCTCCCAGGAACAGAGCCTGGTGCATTTTCATTTATCTATCGGTTTACCTTTTTTATGGCGGGAAACACCCATAACACAAAGTCTGCCATTTTAAAGGGTACAACTCAGTGGCATTTAGCACCTTCACGGTGTCGTATAATCATCACCTCTATCTAGTTCCAGAACATTCCATCACCCCAAAAAAGAATCCCCGTCCCCATTAGCAGTCACTCCCATCCCCTGACCCCAGTCCCTGGCACCACTAACCCACTTTCTGTCTCTGGATTTGCCTGTTCTGGACGTTTTGTAGAAAAGGAGTCACCCTCTGTGGCCCTTGTGTCTGGCTTCTTTCATGCAACATCTCGTTTCCAAGGTCTAGCCACGTTGTAGCATTATCAGGGCTCCAGCCCGCTCTACACAGGATAATGTGTGCTGCGTGGACGCAGGTGTACTCTGGGGGCAGGTCAGCATCTGGGCCTCACATCCCGGGACACGCACAGCTGGGGACCCTCAGTCCGGGCCCATGGACTCACGGGAGCTGAGAGGAAGGGGGACGTGCTCATTCCCTTGTTCCTCTCCCTCTGTCCGCTGAATTCCTCCACAAAGAGAAGCTCCCCCAGCCGCCCCCGGCTGCCTGGGCCTACAGTTCACCCAGGAAAGGCGGCACAAATGCTTCATTTCTGCCTTTTTTTGGAAAAAAGAAACCGTGAGTTGTGGCGTCTGCTGTGTTATTTCAGTCCGTGGTTGTCACTGTGAGCGCGCAGGTCTCACGCAGTGGGTGGTGCTGTCCTCGCGGCTACCACCTCACTGCGGCTCACACTGGCTCTTCTCCGGCCTCTTCTGCCTCGTTCGTGGGCTCCTGCCAGCTGCCTGCTGCTCACACTTCCAGGGAGACGTGGAATCGGTGTCTTGGCCCCGGGCAAGGCTGGGCCTCCAGGCGGCCCTGGGGGGTTCCCAACAGACCGTCCTTCTTACCCCCGCTGTCCCTCCCTGCCTGACCCACCCTCACTGGGCCCGTCACACTGTGTGCTTGGGACTTGTGTATTAGCTACGAGTATTATTCTGTGTATACGGACGTTATATGTTTGACAATCCAAAAAAGAACTGAAGGACATCAGAGAGTCGTCCCGGCCCTTGTTGGTGTCCCGCTATTTGCACCTGCTTTGTAAACACACCCATTAGGTTACATAATGCACATCCTGCTGCCCAGAAGGGAGGGGCCGGGAGAAGCAAAGAGGGGGTCTGCCTGTCCACCCAGGCTGCCCTCAGACTGGGGAGGAGAAAGGCCAGGCCCGAGGTCTAGGCAGGGTAGGAAGGCGCCTTGAGCAATGCCCAGCTGACTGGCGGGCCAGCTGGAGAACCCATGCGCGGCCTCCGTGCCACCGTGGAGGGAAGGCCCTGGGCAGGCCCAGCCCCAGGGACAGCTGTCTCAGTAACTTGGTTCAGTTGGGATCCACTGAAACAGAACATCTTCTTAAGCGGTTTTCCATCACTCTTGAGGAAAGGACCCCGTTCTCCCACTGGAAGGTGCAGCTGCAGCTGCAGAAGCTAATGTTTCGAGAGGCTATCAAAAAACACCTTTCTCTTCTTCTAGTGGGTCTAAATCCAGGGAATCCAGCTAGACCCAACACTGCCCCCCATCGAATGTCGTCCACTTGGAGACTGAGCTGCCCTATTGAGCCGGAATTGTGTGGACACCTCGGTCATGCTAGAGGCTAGCCCAAGCATCTTTTATTAATAACATGAAGATCTGACAGTGCAGCAGAAGGCTGTGGTGCTTCTCCAAGGAGGCCTGACGCCCGGCTCGCAGGCCTTGCTCCTGAGGGGGGTGTGGGAGGGTGAGGGTGGCATGCAGGCTGCTCGGCAGTTCAGGAGATAGTGGAGAATCTGTGAGCAGTATCGATGGGTCCATACTCCGCGAGTCTCCTGCCACCTGCCACAGTCACAATGACAGTGAAGACACAGGGCGATCATGGGTGCCTGGGCCGAGGGGAACCTTGCTGGCAACAGGCCCATCTGTAACAGAGGATGGGGTGAGCCTCGGGGTGCAGACGGGCTGTGGGCACCTGTGCCCAGAATCCTAACCCCGTTCATGGAAGACCTGGAACGGCGAAGCTGCCTCCCTGCGTGGGCAGTGGTGGGGCTGCCCTCCTGGCCAGGTGTCCCCGAGGTCAAACCTGGGGCCCTCTCTGCCCTGACAGTGAGAAACGGTTGTCCAGAGGTCAGGAGCAGGTGCTGGGAAGGCTAGGCTGTCTGTGACACAACAACCATCCTGGCAATAATGGGGGTCCTGGGGTCAGGACGCCCCCGGGGGGCCTCACACCACAGCCACAGCCCGAGGACAAAGGTGCCGGGAAGGCTCCATCGCAAACATCCCCCCAGGGGTCACTCCCTCCAGTTCTGGGGTCTAGGGTCACATCTCCATGGACGTGGCCTTGGGCGTGCCACACAGGGGACGCTGGGTCCTGAACCTGCAACTCCTGAATGCAGGGGAGACAGAGGAGCCGGTAAGATGCAGGTTCCCCGTCCAGGGAACATGCACATTTTACACACCCTGGGGGCTTTGAAGGCTGTGAGGCCCCCACTCCACACGGCCCCGAGGAGGTGTGGCCGGGTCACCCCCAGGACCCAACCCAGAGACGGCCAGTGGAATGACGTGGATGCAGTCCTGGTGCTTGGCCGGCTGGCCTGTGGGCCGGGCTCCTTCCAGCTGGGTGCCCTAGAGTGGGGGTGAACTGCAGGCTTGATGCCCTGCACCGACAGCTCAATTCATGTTTTTGCTCCTCCCCCAGCACCCTAACCTCATGCTAGCCCTTGCCGAGGTTCCTAGTGCCTCCCAGCCTCAGTTTCCCCATCTTGAAAATGAGGGAGCTGGACCCTAAAGCCCCATCGTCCTTTTAAAGTTTCCTTTTCTGTCATAAGAACATGGGGTCCCAGGGGCAGGGAGAACCCAACAGTGACCCTGTCCCTGAGGCCCTCCAGGCAGTGCCTCGCTGGGCCAGGAGAGGGCGGCCGCACCCCAGCTGAGCCCAGCCACCTGGAGGAGAGGGTGCGTGTCTGCCACTGTGCACATGTCCTTGGGGGCCTGCCAAGAGCCTTCCTGGGACTCCCCCTGCAGCTGGCATGTCTCGGGAGGAGTGGGAGGTCTGGGATTCGTTGTGGCCCCTATGGCCCTGGCCGCCACCTGAGCAGGGGGAGCAGCAGGTGCACAGATGGGCCGAGAGACCCTGGGATGCTGGGGAACAGGGAGGAGCGACCTCCGTGTCCACCTGCCGTGCACAGCAAGCCTCACCGTCTCTTCAGGGCCACCAGTTCTCTGCATCCTGCTGCCAGCCCTCAATTCTCAGCTCTTTTTCCTTCTCTTTTGGCCCAAGTCAGTGGAATCCCTGGAAACTTTGTCTGCATCTCTGTACACCGTGCCTCTCCCCCGTAGCTGATGAGGAGCAAGTGCTCAGAGATGACACAGCTCAGGTCTGAGAAGGCAGATGACGCCCAGGAAGGTGAGGAAATCGCCTGGCTGCCCAGGGCCCTCCTCCCCTCCTTGCTTGTCCCTGAAAAAGGCCAGGGAGGTGTGGCTGAGAAGGAAGCCTGCCCTTTGAGGAAGGGGCTCTGAGCAGGAAGGAGCAGGTGTACACGGGGTAGGAGCTGGCTTCTCTGCACTCTTGGCTCAGGGGCACGCCGGCCAGCCAGGGCCTTGAAGCCTGTTGAGAAAGGCTGCCCAGGCCTGGGTCCTGACCTGGCCACCCTGGCTCCAGCGGCCACCGGACAGTGGAGCATCTTTGCTGGTGTCTGCAGGTGTAGAGTGGTGGGCAGGTCAGCCAGGGGAGGGGCGGACACCTGGTCAGGGCCCCGGGAACCAGAGAGAAGGCCCTGAGCAGAAGCCCAGAGGTGTCTGGCTCGCTGCTGGTCCTGCACTGTGCTGAGCTGCAGAACCTCAGACAGCGAGGCATCAGTTGAGTGCTCTGCGTGGAAAGTGACCTTGCTTTGTAACCTTGGAGCACTGAAACTGACAATATTTGACCTTTTGTGTTTTGCTAATTCCACTGAGCGTGACATCAAGGTTTATCCATGTTGTAGCATATGTCAGAATTTCCTTCCTTTTTTAAGGCTAAATTATAGTCCATTATATGCATATACTACATTTTGTTTATCTTTTCATCTGTGGATGGACACTGGGTTGCTTCCACCTCTGGCGAATAATGCCGCAGTGAACCTGGGTATGCAGGCACCTCTTCAAGACCCTGCTTTCACTCTTTTGGGTATACACTCCGAAGTGGAACAGCTGGACCACAGGATAATTCTATGCTTCATTTTCTGAGGAACCACCAGCATCGCCTGTTTGGTGCTTTCTCTCAGTGTTCACGCTGTGTGTCTGTGTGTCTATCTCGGTGTTCACACTGTGTGTCTATGTGTCTATCTCGGTGTTCACGCTGTGTGTCTGTGTGTCTATCTCGGTGTTCACGCTGTGTGTCTATGTGTCTATCTCAGTGTTCACGCTGTGTGTCTGGCTTCTTTCATGCAACCTTATGTTTGCAAGGTCCACCCACGTTGCTGCACACAGTTGAAGGCTGTATATTTGCGTTGCTGTATTGTGTGCCACTGTACAATTTATCCATTCAGTTGTTCACAGACATTTGTGCTGTTTCCAGTCCGGGGCTGTCGTGAACAGTGCTGCCACACACACTGGAATGCATGCATTGGTGAGCCTCTGTGTGCACTTAGTCAATGGGTCTGGGGTATGCATATGACCACAGGATTTTTACAATCCTTATCCAACAAGGAAAAATTCCCTTGGAAAGAGGTTGTGTCGTGCTTGAATAAATATAGAAGCAACACTGAGGTTAACAGTAGCCACGAGTGTTTATCAAATACGTGTGAAGTGGATTCTAACCCTGTGATAACTCATCTATGGGGCAGACACGATGATTTCTCTGATGTTACAGATCAGGATAAAACGACGAGGTTAAGTATCTTGCCCAGGGTCCCACTGCTGGTGGACATAGAGCTGGAACTCAAATCTGGGCGGGCACCATCTCTACTCACGTCTGAAAGGCAGGTGGAGTAGGCTGCCCTCATCCCTCTCCATCACTTGCACTACCTTTAAAAAATCAGCTTTAATTGCAGGGGAAATGCTGTGACAGTGGTCCTGCCCCTGCTCCCTGCCATCTCTGCCTCTGTTATTACAGTGATGGACTTGCTGGATCTGGTGCCAGCTGAGAGGAAGGTCCTCGTCTCTCTCGTCAGTGTCTGCCGTCCAGGTCAAGTGCACGCCTGTCTGTGTTAAGATTCCAAATCACTCAATTGAGAGTGATTCATAGAACAAAATCAGTGGGAACAGAAAGATGATTAGTCAGGATGTTAGCCGGGAGACTGACCAGCTTGTCTTGTAATTTCTTTGGATTTGCAGCAAGAAAGTTCATGAAAGTCCCTTGGTCACCTGAGCACATTTTCAGGGATGACTGGTGTCCACGTGCCCTTGACGATCTAGTCATTTAATTACTCGCTCCTCTCTTATAAAACAGCGTGCATGTGATGTCCACTGCTTTTGTAACTCTCTTATAGTCCACCTGGCAGTGTATCATGGACACCATTCCACGTCAATAAATATTCTTCAACAGCATTTACAGTGGCTACAGACCATTCTACCATAACTTATTTAACTTGTGTGGGTTGTTTCCAGTTTGGGGTATTATGTACAATGACTATTCTTGCCTACAAATCTTCATGCAGAAACTTATTTCCTTAGGACATATTCTTGTGACTCTTATTGGGATTTGGGTACATTGTGCAAAAAACCACCTCACTGCCCCGGCTCCCCACACTCCAAAAAACCACGGCAATTTATACTTCTACTGGCTGGGCCTGAGGGCGTCTTTTCTCTGTTCTTTGGCCAGAATTGGTTTTCCAATTTGAAACATTATTTGCCAGTTTGACAGAAGATAAATGGAATGTCATGGATGCTTTCATCGTGTTGCTTTGACTCTAGTGAAGTCAAGCGTTTGTCACAGCTCGTTGGCCGTGGTGCAGCTGCTGAGACGCCTGTTCGTCTTGTGCACGTTTTTCTGCGGGCTTGTCCGTCAGAGCGGACTGCTTCCTGAGAGTGCTGTCAGCCGTTCTGCATAGCGAAACACTTTCTCCGGTTTGCCGTTTGCTTTTAATTTAGGTGGATGGTATCTTTAACTGGACAGACGTTTTACATTTTCACATAGTCAAACATATCAATCTTCTCCTTTGTGGTGCTCGGAAAGGCCTCCCCACCCCAGAGTCATAAAATGATTCATCTGTGTTCCCTCCACTCTTCTTTCCGGTGGATCTGAGTATGTGGTGACGTAAGGTTTCCAAACTTTGCTTCAAGTAGCTGATTGAAACAATCAGCTGAGGGGCTCACATTGGTGACCAGATTGCAGATGGAATGTCGTATGGTTTTAAAATGGGTGGAAGCTGATGTTTCCTAGAGCTCTTCATCAAACCCCTGGATGCAAACTTGTTTGTCCCGGTGAGTGGAGTGGAAACAATTGCTTTCTGTTAATTGGTCATCCTTCCACATGCTGGGCAGCGACCCAATGAGGTCGGGGTCAGTCTCAGAGCCACTGCTGACCCCAGTGGGCACACGCAAGGTCTCAAAGAGGTGAGCTAATGAAAGTGACGACAAGCACAGAAATGGTGTCCCCAAAACACAGTGTCTGGCCGTGGCTGGGTTCCTGAGGGGACACCAACGCTCGGGTGGCTTCTGTTGTGTTTGGAGGTCAGCGTTGAGGGGCTGGGGTGGGCAGGTGCCTGGCAGGGTCTGGGATCGGACTATCTGAGGTCACTCCTGCGCCAGGCAGGCTGCCTGGGAAGACGTCACTACTCGTATTGCTGGGCGACGAAGAAAAGACCTGACTTGTGGAATTTCATAAATCAAGACTATTTTCGTTTCAAGAGTTGGAAATTGATTACAGTCTGACCCATCACGTGTCATATGGATCCCAGAGGCCCCTCTCCCTCAAGCTCTCTCTTTGCCAGAGTCCCGCGTGTCAGCAGTTTTCCCAGAAAGCAATCTCTTTGTGTCGAGCATCATCCGACTGGTTACTGTAAGGCCGTGGCCGCTGCGGGCCTGGCGGGTGGCGTGGAGGGAGGGTGCTCTGGGACTGGCGTTGGCACAGCTCCCCAGCTCTGCTCTGCTCCTAAACTCTTGGCCGAAGGGGAAAATATCTGTTCATTTTCAGCCCCTTGGGGAGAAAGCTGCAGCAGCCATCTTTCCGAGCCTCTTAGCTGGACTCTGACTCAACCGGCCTGTTCTTTCACACGAACAGCCTCGGACGCCGGTGGCTCTGTCGCTCTCGCCAGGATTTCTCGGTTCATTTGGCATTGGACAAACGTGGGGGAGTGATTTTTACGGTGATTTTTTTCCTAATGAACATTCCCCCATGAGAAGATTTGATGCCAATGTCTCCACTTAGTGAAACTTTTCCTCTTACCTGCAATAAAGGTTGTTAGTCACTCCCTCCTGCAGCGTCCTCTGAAATGACCGGGAAGTGAGGCGACTTCTTCATCCCCAGTGGCAGCGTCATAATCCCACAGCCTCTATGGGGACCTCACGGTGGGAGCTTGGCCACATGGCTTCCGTTGGACAACGGGATTTGGGTGATCCTGATACAAGCAAAGGCCTGAATTGTGTGTAGGCGGCTGGGCCGTGTTCTCCTGCTTCTTCCAGCACCGCAAGAAGGACCGGCCTGCAGCCTGCTGTCCCAGAAGAACAGGAAACCCTGTGAGGAGAGCCACGCCCAGCCCACAGCCTGGAACCGGCTGGACCAGCCCAACCAACCCACAGACGTGAGAATGAGAGGAAATGCTGGCTGTCACCCGACACTGAGATGTCTGTTATGCAGCAATAACTGACGGATACAGTGACTTACCGAGAAGTGGCTGGTGCTCATCCTCCCAATTTAGCTCCTAAACACCTTTGGTGTCTGTCCACTGCGCTCCGTCTCCTTCCCCTCTTCCTGGCACAAGCCGTCACCTTTTGTCACCTGACACATAACAGCCCCCCGTCTCCCTGCTCCCTCTCTTGCCTGCCCCTCTCCAATCCCTCCTCCACAGTAGTGATATTGGACAAGCACAAGCTGATTATACCATCTCCCCCCTCCCCCTGAGTTTAATGCCTGCTAATGACTCTCTCTTGCTCTTAGAAACAGACCAGATGCCTCCCAGCAGCCTCTGACCACCCGGACTTCCTAGACTGAGCCAGGCTCCTCCCTCCCAGTTAATCTTGACCCATCCTTCCATTCTCAGGTAAAACGTTGCCTCCTCCAGGAAGCCCCTCCAGTTTGGCCCAGCCTCTGTCATATTCTCTTAAAGCACAAATCACAGTTGCATGTCACGTTAAGCAGGTGACCATTTGACTAAAGCTGACCTCTCCCACTGAACTCTGGGCCCACGAGTGAGGACCCTGCCCACTGTGTTCATCGAGTCCCCAGACCCAGCCAGGCCCGGCCCAGAGTCAGCACTCAGTGGGGATCTGCTGAACAGATGGGCAGCTCAGTACTCAACAACCTGCACTCTGTGTAGTAGAGGGACGATGCTCAGAGCAGAGAGAAGATCCCACCATCACCCTGGGGGCCTCAGACCAGAGCACTGATCTGCCTTGATTGGGGGTCCCAATGATTCTGGGGGTCTGTGGGATACAACACCCTGAATCTCCCCACATTGGACCCTCAGGGCCCCGCCTGAAGGAAGAGCTCGAGAAAATGCCAGCAGCCCCTCTGGCTTTAGCCGTGGAGGGTGTGGGGACACACAAACCTTCACTCCTCTCCCGGGGCTCGCGGGCAGTGTTACTGGACAGCTGACCTTGGCCTGAGCCCTTCTTCCAGCAGAAAGGGAAGCGGGCAGCCCTCCCAGTATCTCATCTTGTGATTCTGCTGGTCCTTAGTCTTCCTGGGTGTCCTGAGTGATGAGGAGCAGAGTGGTGCTGGCTCTGTCCACACAGACCCCTGCAGGTCGGAGCTCCCAGACCGGCCAGCATCAGGCTCCTCTCCGACATGGGCCTGTTCCCACGGCAGCTCAGGGAAGCACCAAGTTGGGGGGTGCACCATGTTGGGGTGGTGAATGTTGGCCCAGCTCTTGTTAATCACCTGGAGAGGCCTCCCAGTGTCACCCGGCCCCAGAGTGGTGAGGGAGTGCCAGCCCTTCTCAGGCCCCGCCCTCCACCCAGGCCCCCAGGAGCCCTCAGGTGCTTTCTGTGCTGGTTCTTCCTTTACTTCCCACGCCACACGCTCCCTTTGGCTCCTCTGGACCAGGCGGGGCCACCTGCAAGGGCACTGCTCCCAGGGGATGGGGGGTCCCCTCCTCTCCAGGGAGCCCCTTGACGCTCGGTGTCTCTCCCCCAACCCCCAGTCCTTCAGCAGATGTCTTCTCCCATCCCCGTCCCCGCCGCCCTGGCCTGGCCAACACTGAGGGGAGCCCGACGTCACCCATGTCCTCCTCCCAGGCCGTTCTGTGCACAGCAGCCCCATTAATTCATACATCTCACCTTTGTCGTGGCCAATGGGGTCTTCAATCAGCGCTTCTCAACCCTCACTGCACGTTGGAAACACCGATGTCCACTTGCCACTCCCACCGAACAATGAATGGGGGTGGCCCAGGAACCTGTATTGTCACTCTGGGATCTTGCTGTTGTCACTGGCTCCTGTGCACGTCATGAAACGGCCGACCTGGCGCGGGGGCTGCATGTCATCACTCAAGCACACCCTCCAGTTCCCCTTCTGAGTTTGGACTAAAGTCTATAAACTTCAACTAAATTGAAGGCCTACAAGTCTCTGGAAAACCATTCTCTTCCTCAGTGAATGTTCAAATTGTTTCATTTTCCTCCTTCTTTTTTAAAATATGCTTTTAAATCTTAGACTAGTCTCAGATTTACAGGGACGTGGCAAAGAGAGTGTGAAGAGTCCCACATGCCCACACCAGTGGCTGACACTTCGCACCACGAGGGCACATTTGTCATGAGGAAGGACATGTGGGCCCAGGACCGGGAACCGGGCCTCACACTGTCTTCAGGCCCCACTCCTTTTTCCTGAAGTCTTTTTCTGTCCCAGGACCCATCCAGGACACACATGACATTTAATCATCACATCTCCTTAGGCTCCTCGTGGCTGGGACAGTTTCTCAGACTTTCCTTGTTTCTGATGACCTGGCAGTAGTGAGGAGCCCTGGTCAGATGTTCTGTAGAACGTCCCTCCGTTTGGGTTTGTCTGAGGTTTTTCTCATGATGAGACTGGGCTTATGGTGTCTTCTCTGCTACCTGGTGTGAGTTATGTGAAACCTGTGCCACACACTGCCACATTGCCCCAGCCTGGAATTTTGGCTTGAACACAGGCAGGCCTCCTTCAGTCACAGTGACTGAAAACCCAACCCAAACTGGCCCGAGCAAAGGGGAACCTGAGGATCACTTACCTGGAAAGTCAGGGCATGCTGGTTTCAGGTATGGATTGATCAGGTTGTTGAACGGTGTTGCCAAGACAAGATTTCTTCTCTCTGTGTCCCATCCACATTGCCTGTCCTCATGGGCCCACCCCTCCTAGTCCCAAGATGGAAGCAGCAGGACTCTAAGCTGCTGGAAAAGACAAAGTCCACTCCCCACATCACTCCTCCTAGAATCGACTCCCATTGACCTCATCTGGGTCATGAGCCCAACCCTGGACTGTAGCCAGCCAGCCTCGCCCAAAACACAAGGGCTGGAATGGAGCAGGAGTGGATCCCCAAGGCAAAACTTGGTCCACCACCTCAAGAAGGGGGTCCCCCCACAAATGTCCTCTGTGGTGGGGAAGGAATTCCCAATAGACACCATCTCTCTGCTGGCCCTGGAGTTCCACAACTCTGCCGTGACTGGTCACAAGAGAAGGAGGTATTATTGAAGCATCTTTTTTAGGTTTATGAGACATTTTATTAGCCCAGTCTTGGGTAATTATATGGCGTAAAATGTAGTGTTTGCACCCCTGCAATAATTTTCCAGGCAAGAGACAATAAAGCAAAGTGGATTTAGAAATGTAGGCATTGTCGCCTTGGTCTGAAAGCAGGCCCTATATTTGGGGGCCGAGTAACACAGCACACAGGAAGAGTTTAATCTGCAATACGGGCAAGGATCATTTTGGAGCGTGCTGTGTCTGAGGCCCATTTTAATCCATCAGGAACTTGTTTAGGGAGGTGACAGTTTGCTGGTTCCCTTGAATGCTATTTAAGGAGAAAACCAAATTACCTGAAATCAGTGTGGACCATGACGGACACACCACGGGCCCTCACAGTCCTCAGCACGTAAATACGAAGCTGAGACGAGCTGGGACGGCTGGGGCAGAGCTCTGAGAATCTGCTCACGGTGGTGACACGGTCAAGAGGTTTCCAGGGCCAGAGCCTCCAGTGTGGCTTCGCTGAGCCATTGGTCACCCACAGTAGAGGACGTGCTCAGGGTCCGCAATTTATGCATGGGGATTTCTGACGTTTGAAGCTGTTGCAAGTATTATTGATCCACCCCTCAACCTCATCTCCCTGTCTGAGCCTCCAAATTCTCAGGAAGTGAGGGTGGCGCCAGCTTCTGGGTGACACCCTTGCCTTGGGCGCAGCCTGGGGGGCAGTGGCGTGAGCTCCAGGGGTGTGGAGTCCCCCAGGAAACCCCCAGAGTGCAGCGAGGAAGATGCGGTGTGCCTGGTGCACCCTGCCCTGCCCTGAGGGATGTTCGCCCAGAGCCCCGCGTAGAGGCGGCCAGGCTGGGGCTCTGCCAGCCCACTGAGTAAACCTGCTAATGAATAACACCAGTTAAAAATGGGCCTGCTCTCTGCTTCGAGAGTGCTCCATTGGCCCCCAGCCCAGCGCTTCCCAGCGCAGGGTCAGCGTGAGGGTCCCAGGAGAGCAGGAAGAGCCCGCGTCATCCCGCCACCCCCTCGCCTAGCCTCGGCTCCCCGCCCCCCCTGCCCGAGTGAGGTCCATTTAGCTGTGCTGCGGTGGCTATTTTTATGCTATATTCTCTCTCCAACGAGGGATTTTTCTTGCTGGCAGGAATTTCTTCAGCTTCAGGCCCTCCTCTCTCTCTCTCTGATCCTGCAGCATCTTTTTCTCCTTGTGGAATCTCAGATGATGTCTTCCGCTTGCATTAAAGCCAAATGAGTTAATCATGATATTTAAATACAGTGTCACTTGTAAGCGGTCCATTCCTTGTTAATGAAATGATGGTGATTTTATAAAATCCAAGGAGACTATACGCGGCGAGGGAGACGCTCCCGGAGGAGGGCGCTTTCACTGCAATTCCCAAAAGTGGAAAAGTTTAATTTCCCCGGGATGCCCAACCCAACTGTCAATCAAGCCGCAGGGTGACGTCAGAGAAGAGTTTATGATCAATAACAGGATAATATTATTCATACTGGCCACCGTGTCTCCACAGGGGCTCATGCATATTCAGCATGACCACCCATACATGGCACAAAGACGCTGCTGACGAGGCCCCCAGGTGTGAGCGCTGAGCTCCGTGAGGCTGCTGTGAGCATTCTGGCCGTCCCACGAGGACGGGTCTGCAGGGCACCCCTCCTCCCACCGTCCCAGACAACCTGGGCACCGCTGGCTCCGGCAGTGAATGACAGGCCGTCTCTGAGGGACGCTGAAGTGCAGCAGGGGCCCAGAGGGGGAGCGCTGGGCCCCAAAGGGGTCCCAGGTGGGGGCTTGAGGAGCTGTGGGGTGTCTGGGGCTGAGGAGTGGTCCAGGCAGCCCCATCTTCCCACTCAGGGTCCCTCCTGCTCCGCCTCAGCCCATCCCACCTCATCACTCCCCTGCTGACCCCCGCACAACTCCGTGGGCCCCGGATCCCCCACAGACTCTCACCCTCTCCAGACACAGTCGAGACTCGCTGCCTGGAGCTGGCTGCACTGGGTCTGCTTTAGACGCCAAGCGCTCTTTGCACGCATGCTGGGTCTGCAGAGACAGCCCAGGGTGGCTGTGTGTGCCACAAGCGCAGAGTCTGCTGAGAGGCGAGGGCGGAGGGGCACCCTTAGCGAAGCCCCTCGCTGACTGGAAATGAGAGGGCAGGGCCGGGTGGTCCAGGAGGGCCCTGGGGGCTCAGCATCCTGCCTGCAGTTGCTAAACCGCTTCAGGGGCTGTTGTCTCCTGGTGCAGGGCCAGCTGGGGCTTTTCTCCCTCGCCCCCACCCCACCGAGGCGCCCAGGCCAGGGGAGGCTGGCGTCCCTTGCCCTCTCCGCTGCCCCCAGGGAAGCAAGGATGGTTTCACTGGAGTAAGTGTGGGGGCCTGGCCCTAAGACCCCAGCAGGCCTAAGACCCCACCCTTCATCCATCTCCCTCCCCATCAGCCAGGGGAGGATGCCACGAAAAAGCTGACTTTCCAAGGGAGGCTGGTGGATCTCCAGCTGGGCTGGGACAGGCAGTCTGTGACCTGGGGGTCTGCCCCGCATGGGAGGGCCGGCCAAGTTCATGGAGGGGAGGCGTGGTGAGCACAGCAGGCCCACCCACACTGGCTGGGCACCAGTCCTGCCTGCTGGGGAAGGCTGTCAGTGTGGTTCCAAACAGCTAAGGGGGTGGGGCTCTTACCTGCAGAGCCGCCTGGAGGTCAGCAGAAGGGGAGGGGCTGGAACAGCAGCGTGAGTCCGAGAGCTGGTCTGGGCTCAGCCAGGAGCGCGCATGCTTCCCACCTCCAGCTTCTGAGCAGGGAGTCCCTGATCGGAGCCCTGTCGCAGGCAAACCCTGGAAGTGTGTGTGTGGGTGGTGCACGCATGTTCCCACAGGTGTCTGCTTGGGGACCCCCTCCCCACCCTGGGGGTCATGATTGGCAGAGATTCAAACTGCTGCTTAACACAGACCTTGCAAACAGAAGGGGCAGAGCGCCCACCCAGCTGGTGGGACCACAGCAGAACTTTGGACTGATTTAGGCACTTGATGCCCACCCCGCCTGGCGGAGCAGGACGGTCCCCACAGGGCCCGGCAGGTGGGGCCTACCGGTGGCTGTGTGTGGCTCCCAGCCTGGCTAGGTGGCCACACAAGAGGTGGATGATGTTTTCCAAAGACGGCCACACAGTGTGACTGTGATCCCTCCTTCTGTGGGGGGTCTCTGTCTCCTCTTCTGGAACTCGGTGGCCTGACTATGGCGGAAATGACACCACACCATTCCAGAGTCTCAGTCTTAAAGGTGACTCAGCTCCCCCTCCCCTCTCTTGGGGTGCTGGCTGTGGGAGGCCCAGTCACATTTGGGGCCACAGGCAGGTGTCCCAGCCAAGATTCCCGCTGGTGGAGGCATCAACTGCAGAGGATGCCCCCAGATGACCGGGGCCCCCAGCCTTGCATCTTCCCAGATGTTGGGGAGCAGAAACGGCCGTCCCTGTGTGGCCTGTCCAAGTCCTTCCTCACAGACTCCGAGAGCAACAAGTGGGGTCGGCTGACGGCTACGTCTGGACACCCGTGATACGGTTGTGGGAACAAGGTGCTGGGTCCAGGCGGGCAGGCCCTGGCACACTTTGGGGGCTGACCCCCGATGGGACTGAGGCCACCAGGGCCGAGGCCCTGAGTATTTTACTGTGGCATTTGCTGGACAAGCATCTCCCATTGTGGCTCAGCTGATGCCCTTTGGTTGAAGCAAACGGCCCCTCAGGCCCACTGCCCTCCCCTCCCCCTTGCCTGACCTGCCCCCTCCATACGCACTATCCTGCCTGGTGCTCCTCCTGCCCAGGGCCTTTGCACATGCAGGTCTGGCCTCGGGGAAGGCTTCCCTGACCCTGCCTGGGTGAGGGCCTCCCTCACACGCTCCCCCTGCTCCCTGAAAGTCCTCCCTGTCCCTGTCAGCTCTGTGCTACTGTCTCCTGCTGGAACATTGCCTGGAACATGGCAGGAGTTAATTTGTATTTACAGAGAAAGAATGAACGAGTGAATGAAGTACATTCAGTCTCTCGGTATCTGGGGCTGAATGACATGCTTGGGGGTGCAGCCCCACCCTCCCAGCTGCCCTCGAGGGCCAGAGCCAACAGCCCAGAGGGACTTGGCCACCAGCCTGTCCCCAGTGTCAGAATGTGACCTCCCCAGCCCATGCTGTGGCCCAGCGCCCCCAGAGAGGGGACAGGAGGGCTGAGGTGGGTGTTCAAGGGGAGCTGTGGAGGGAAGCCCAGGGCACAGGTACCAGCATGGGGGGTCTGATGGCTTGGCAGGGACAGGTGGTCAGTGTTCTCATCTGAGCTAACCCGAGGGCTCTAACCAGATCTGGGGCGGTACGCTGGGCTGTCCCCGAGAAGAGGTGGCCAGGCTGCTGTGGGAACAAAGAGGGAGGTGGGGCTGGGTGGGGCTATCACCCCACAGAAGATCTGGGCAGGCTGGGGGCAGGGGCAGCATCTTAAAGACAGGAGGGGGAACCCCAGAGGGGGCAGAGGATCCCCGGGTCTGGCTGAAGTGGCTGCTCACTGAGCTGGGAAAAGGTGGGGCTGGGCCAGGCTGGGCCATGGGTTTGGGGGGGCCCTGAAATCGCCAGTGCAGTGGTTAGTAAGACCTGGATGCTCAGGCCTTGAGCTCAGAGACAGGAACGGGGGGTGAGAAGCCAGGGGACAGATGGTGGCAGCTGCTGATGGGGAGTGACAGGGCTGCAGCTTCAGAGAAGGCCCACCCCGCCCCTGCTCCCCAACCTCGTCCCTGCTCCCCCGTCCCTGAGGGGAGCTCTTGCTGCCCAGGAGAGCAGGACTGGCGATTCCAGTCTTATTCCGGGCTCTTTGGGGGACACATCATTTCTATTCTCACTGTTCTCCCTAAACAAGGGACACTGGGTCTGGAAGGACTTGATGTGGCCCAGGCTTCAACTCCTAGAGGGTGAGAGTGGGGTTCAGGGCCATCTGGCCCTCGCTGCCCCGTGCCTCCAGCTCCTGCTGCGGGTCCTGGCGTGGTCCCCCGGGGGAGGAGGACATCACAGCCAACAGGCAGGAGGGGGCCCGGGTCTGGCCCAGATGCATCCCCGTCTGGTGTGGCCGGGTGGTGCCCATGCCCTGATGCCCCTTCCTCCCCAGCCCACCCACCGTCCTCTGGGGCCAGGCAGGTTCTGAGGAAGGAGGTGCCACCTGAGTGCGTGCCTGCCGCCACCGCTCCCCCCTGCCCGGCCGCCGAGCGACAGTAATTGGAGCATGTCTGGGCTCAGAGGCTCTCCCCGCCCTGGCACGTTCAGGGGATGCTGTAACCAAAGGCCATTAAGCTGTCACTGCCCATGTGTCTCACGTCCCCCATCCTGCCGTTGCCAATGTGCCGGGTGTGCGCGAGGGGCCTCTGCTTCCCGCCTCTTCCTCCCCACTGAGTCACTGCCGTGCAGCCAGACTGCCCGCCAGCTCTGAGCTCATCGCATCTGCCATCAATTATTTACCCCACAGCTGGGGCGTGGGGCCAAGGAAACTTGGGTCTGACAAGGACTTTGCTGCCCCAGGCAGCTGGAGTGGCTCAAAGAACACCGGGTGGGGGCTCTGGCCCCTCTGCCCCTGACTTGCGTGCGGCCACGGGTGGTGCCTCTGTGTGACGGTGGGTGGGCAGCGTGGTCCTGAGGCCTCCAGCTGAGACTCAGGGTCCAGCCCTGCCCCCCGTCCCCACAGCCGTGGGCGGGTGGACAGGCGGCTGTTCCAGCTGCTGCCTGTGTCTGAGGATGTTAGCCCCACTTTGACGCAGAAAAGGAAGACACGTCAAGGTGCTGACGTCACTCGCCACTCCCCCTGACCTGGCTTCTGGCCATGGCCTCCCCTGCCAGTCTCAGGACGGCTCCGATTGGTGCCCTAGATAAAGAACCGTTCACAGAGTCCTCACCAACTCCCCGCGCTAACGGCACTGCCCAGGTGCCAGCACACAGCCCGGTGCCCACACGCACCTTTGGGTTCATGGACATGTCTCTATCAAGCTTAGCTGTCAGGAAACTCTTGAAAGGAACAAGGGAGGTGACCTCTCATACACAGCCCCAAGTTACTGAGTTGGCTGTGGCCCAGCCTCCTCTAATTATGACTAAAATCTGGACAAAATGAGGGGCCGGCCCAGTGGTGCAGCGGTTTAGTTTATGCTTGGCAGCCCGGGGTTCATGGGTTCACATCCCAGGCGCCACTGATACACCGCTTGTCAGCCATGCCGTGGCGGCATCCCATATAAAGTAGAGGAAGATGGGCACAGATGTTAGCCCAGGGCCAGTCTTCCTCAGCAAAAACAGGAGGATTACAACGGATATTAGCTCAGGGCTGGTCTTCCTCACACACACACACAAAAAAATCTGGACAAAATGCAAACAACAACTGCTGAGGACTGGGTGGAGCAGGCAGACTGTGGAGGGGGCAAAACATGGAGAAGCGACATGCGTGGGGTTTCTGGGTCTTCCTGTGGTTTTGCCTGGAGGGCATGCCCCCAGTCTTAAATCAGCATGGCCACACGAGAGGCTAAAACTCTGATAGAAACCCCATCTTTCCTGTCAGAGGAACCACGAAAAGGAGGCCCTGCAGGCGAGAGAGTAGGGGATCCTGGAAGGGAGAGAGCCGGACGAGGGGATCTTCTAATTCTGTGTATGAATCCACACACATCTCAGAACAACCCCAGAAGGGGCACAGTGGGACCCACCCAAACCAGCGAAGGAGGCCTGTGAAGCACCGCCCACAGAAGGTGAGATGGGCCTGCCCAACTACAACACAACGTCAGCATCTCCAGGCGATTAAAACAGGACCCAGGGTCTATGCAACATTCAGGACGTAAAACAAAGGTACTCAACACCAGTCCTCAAGAGGAAAGACAATGGTCAGGTGATCCAGGGGCTTTTAAAGGTATTATAACTATGCTTTGTGAGATCTCACACACACACCCCTGAAGTAAATATGACATGAAGTGAACAATAAGAATTCTCAGCAGAGAAGTAAGAAATTTAAGAATAAACAAATGAATGGTTTAGAATTGAAAAAACACAACATCTGAAATAAAAACTTCACTGATGGACTCAATCGCAGAATGATGTAAGAGGAAGGTCGGTGAACCAAAGGCAGATAAATGGAAATATCCAATCTGAAGGACAGAAGTAAAATGAAAAACAGAAGAGAGGGACCAGTGGGGACAATATGAAAAGCTCCAGTGTACGTTTGGAGTCCCAGAAAGAGAAGAGGAGATTGGGGTAGAAAAGTTGTTTGAAGGATAATGGCTGAAACATCCCAAATTTGGTGAGAGACACAAATGTAAACACTTGAGAAGCTCAGAGAATCCCAAAGAGGATAAACTCAAAGAAAAGTGCACCTAGAAACATAGTAATCAAATTGCCGAAAACCAAAGAAACAGTCTTGAAAGCAGCTAGAGAAAAGCAACACATTACATACACAGAAACCACGGTTCAAGTGACTGGAATTTCTCACCAGAAACCATGGAGGCCAGAAGGCAGTGGAACAACATCTTTAAAGTGCTGAAAGGAAAGCTCTCTCAGCCCAGAATTCTATTTCCAGTGAATATAGCTTTCAGAAATGAAGGTGAAATAAAGATATTTGTAAGTGAAGGAAAACTTGGAGAATATAACACTGACAGAACTTCTCTACCAGAAATGCTAGAGGCTGAAGGGAAACAGCACCGGAAGGAAGGAGGTCTTCAGAAGTGAAGGAGGAGCACAGGAGTGTGACTCTGAGTAAATACAGAAGATTGCTTTTCTTCCCCTTAAGTTCTTGAAAACATACGTGACTATTTAAAACAAAACGGTAATACTGTCTGGTGGGATTTTCAACATCTGCAGACGTATTACACGTGAGAACTATAATATAAAGGTCACTGTAGGGGGCAGATGGACCTACAGGAGTGCATGCTTTCTATACTTTATGGGAAAGGGTAAAATATGAACTCTAAGTAGATGGTAAAATATTAAGCTGTATGTTGAAATCCCTACGGCAACCACTAAAACATAATACAAGAAGAGATAGTCAAAAGGCCAATACATATGTTCAAATGGAATACTAGAAAAAAAAATTCATTAGAAGAAATAAATTTAAAGAAACCCAGAGGAGATAAACAGAAAACAAAACATAAAATGATAGACCTGAATTGCACCATATGGATAATTACATCAAATGTTAACAGTTTAAATAATCCAATTAGGGGGCCGCCAGTGGCACAGCGGTTTAGTTCGTGCTTGGCAGCCCAGGGTTCGCGGGTTTGGATCCCAGGCTCCTGCCGACGTGCTGCTTGTCAGCCATGCTGTGGCAGCGTCCCCTATAAAGTAGAGGAAGATGGGCACGGATGTTAGCCCAGGGCCAGTCTTCCTCAGCAAAAAGAGGAGGATTAGCAACGGACCTTAGCTCAGGGCTGGTCTTCCTCACACACACACAAAAATAATAAATAAATAAATAATCCAATTAAAAGGCAGAGATTGACAGAGAGGACACAAAAGAGCCAGGTCCTACTACACCCTGGCTGCAAGAGACATACTATATAGTAGACACAGGTAGATAAAATTAAAGGAATGGAAAAAGATGTTCAACAATTCAATGCAAACAGTAAGCATAAGAAGCATTGGAGAGGCAGCCTGGAGAGGCTAGTTTTCCATTTTTAATTAAAGGATAATATACATATATACAGTAAGACTGTACAGTTCTGTGAGTTTTGACAAATACACGCTCATGTGTCTACAGTTAAGAAATGAAACATCCATCACCCCAAATTCCACAGAACCTCTCTGTAGTTAATCCCTCCCACTCCCCAGGCCGGGCATACACAGATCTGCTGTCTGTCCCTATAGTTTGCCCTTTCTGGAATGTCCTGTAAGTGGAGTTATGTAAGTGGCCTTTAGGTCTGGCGTCTTGCACTCAGCGTGTTGCTCTCGAGATCTGTCAGCAGCATGGCTTCTATCGGCGGTTTGCTCCATCTTAATTGATGACCAGTCATCCACCGCATGGATGCACTACAGTTTGTCCATTCACGCATAGAAGAACATTTGGAATGTGTACAGTTTGGCGTTATTATGAATAAACCCACTATAAACATCCACACATGAGTATTTGTGTGAACATATTTTCATTTCACTAGAGTAAGTAACTAAGAGCAGGATTGTTGGGCAGTATAGTGAGTGCAGGCTTAACTTTATAAGAAACCTCCAAACTGTCTTCCAAAGTGGCTGCACCATTTTGCATTCCCACCAGCAATGAATGAGGCTCCAGGTGCTCCACGTGCTTGTCAGCACTTGGCATTGTCAGATTTTTTAAACTTAGCCATTCTAGTGACTGTGTGCTGGCATCGGTGCTAGGGTTTTAACTTGCGTTCACCTAGTAATCAAGGATCTTGAGCATCTTCCCATGTGATTATTTGCCATCCATTTATCTTCCTCGACGAAGTGTCTGTTCAAATCTTTTGCTCAATTTAAAAATTGGGCTGTTTATTATTGAGTTTTGAGCATTCTTTGTACATTCTGAATACAGGTTGTGTATCAGATAATGTGACTTACAAATATTTTCTCCCAGTCTGTACCTTCTCTTTCCATTCTCTTAACTGTCGTCGTAAAAGCTGATGTTCTTAATTTTGATGAAGTCCAATTTACAAATTTGCTCTTTTATGGATCAATGCTTTTAGTGTCATGTCGAAGATCTTTGCCCAACCCAAGGTCACAAAAATTTCCTTTTATATCTTCTAGACGTTTTGTAGTTTTAGATTTTATGTTTAGATCTATGAGCCATTTTGCATTCATTTTTGTACATGCTGCAATGCATGGATCAAGACTATTATTTTTTCAGCATGCGGATATCCAACCGTTCCAGCACAATTTGTTGAATAGACTCTCCTTTCCCTATCGAATTGCCTTTGAACCATCAGTGAAAATCAATTGCCCGTATGCATGTGGGTCTATTTCTGGAGTGTCTGTTCTGTTCTGTTGTCTGTATGTCTATCCTCTCATACATGCCACGCTGTCTTCATTCCTGCTGTAGAGCAAGACTTGAAGTCAAGTACCGTGAATCCTCCAGCTCTGTTCTTTTTCAAAATTGTTTTGGTGATTCTAGCTCCTTTGCTTTTCCATATAAATTTTAAAATAAGTTTTCCAATTTCTACCAAAAAATTGCGCTGGATTTTTTTTGGAATTGCATTGGATCTCATAGACCACTTTGGGGGAAACTGACATGTTAACAATCCATGAAGATGGTTTATCACCCATTTATTCACATTTCTGCTGGTTTCTTTAATCAGTGTTTTCTCGTTTTTAGTTTATAGAACTCACACTTATTTAGTTAGATCTATATCTAAGTATTTCATGAGTCTTTGGTGCCATTGCAAACGGTACTGTTTTTAGATTTCAGTTTGCAATTGCTCATTGCTAGTATATAGAAATAAGACTGGTTTTCACATGGTGACTTTGAATCTAATGACATTGTGACACTCACTCACTCGTTCTTGTGGCTTTTTTGTCTGTTCTTGGAAACTTTCTGTGTAGACCACCACGTTATCTGCAGGAAGAGACAGTCTTACGTCTTCCTCTTCTATCAGGACATCATTAGTTTGTTTATGGTCGTATCACGCTGCCTAGGGCTTTCACCATTAAACATAATGCTAGCTATAGGCTTTTCGTTTCCTGTTTATTGGGCCTTTTTTGTAGACGCCTTTAATCAGGTTGAGGAAGTTCCCCTCCATCCCTAGCTTACTGAGGCTTTTTATCATGGATGGAGGTTGAGTTTCTTTGGTGTCCTTACAGCCTCTGTTGAGATGTTTGTACGGCTTTTGTTCTTTAGTCCTGCAACTTTGAACACTGCACCAGCCATGCATTGCAGGGATAGCTCCACTTGGCCATGACAGATTTCTTTTTATTTTCCTGGATTCAGTTTCCTAGTATTTGTTGAGGATTTTTGCATCTGTTATGGACTGGATGTTTGTGTGCCCCTGCCAGATTCATTTGTTGAAGCCCTAACCCCAATGTGATAGTATCTGGAGACGGGGCCTTTAAGAGGTGATTAGAGTTAGACGATGTCATGAAGATGGGGCCCTCAGGATGGGACTAGTGGCCCCATAAGAAGGGCCACTCTATCCACATGGGCACCAAGGAGAGGCCATGTGAGGACACAGCGAGAAGGCGACAGTCTGCAAGCCTGGAAGAGAGCCTTCACCAAGAACCAGATGGTGCTGGTACCCTGGGCTCGGACTTCCAGCCTCCAGAACCGTGAGAAAACGAATTTCTGTTGTTTAAACCACCCAGCCTATGGTATTTTGTTACGGAGGCCGGAGCTGGCCAAGACAGCACTGACGTTCACCTTCCCCTTCAGGCTGTCTAGGTGAAGCCCAGGTGACCACAGCTGTTTCTCCAGGAGCCATGCCTGACCAGAGCAAGGCCGACAGGGCCAGAGCCCCCAGTGGCTCTCCAGGCATGTGGACACAAGCTGAGCAACCCCCAGAGCCAACCCTTCCTCCTACAGGCCAGGTGGGGGGCTCGTGGGGAGGGGTGCTCCCGGTGCAATGCAGCTGGCCTCTGCCCCAGGCCGGCCACCAGCCCAATCTCCCCTCCCAGCTGTTGAAGGGTCACTGTCATTGCCCCACTGAGGTGACTTCAGGGGTCTCATCTCCGCTGGATTTGGGTGCTGGGAGTGGGCAGGGGCAGGGTCATGTTCTACCATGTGCTGGGCCAGAACGGTGACTTGTCAGACCACTGTCATCACGCCGACCTCACCTCTACCTGGCTGGTGCCCTCAGTCTCCTCGCCCAAATAATGGGCCTGCATTACCCGCCCTGTGCTCACAGTGAGGGGGGCATGGGACAGATGCCAAGGGGGCCCTCCCCCTGCCATCAGCCTTGGCAAGGATGCAGCACACAGCATCCCCAAGGGACCTCTCCACAGGTGGGTTGGTGGCTGTGATGGCAGCAAGCAACTGAGGGGGCCAGGTGTCCCCATCTCCAGGCTCTTGTCCCTCGGCAGGCCCCCAGTGGCCCCCCTTTGCCACCTGCCTTAGTGCCTCCTCGGGAGGTGTAGGGGGTGTTCAGGGTGAGGATGAGAGATGCTCCCTAGTGCCCGCTGCAGCCTGGGGAGGCCCGGCCGCACACGGGCTCCACTCGGAGGCCGAGACCTGCTCCCGGGCACCGCTGAGAGCTGACGCGGGTACAGCTTGTTCAGTGAGAGACCATGTTGTGTCTGTCACACCGGCTTTGGTCGTTTGCCAAACCTCCGCCTAGCTTAGCGCCAACAGACACCTTTGTATCCAAGGCCCCGGGCACTGGCTGGCTTCAAGCGCTCACTGTCTGCTGGACATCAGGGTGACAGATGTGTCAGGTCACTGTCCCGGGATGAGCAGGGCCTGAAGGGGTGGCTGGGCCCTTTTACTCGGGACCTGAGCCTCCTGCCCACACAGACACACCATCACGATGTCTCCAGCCTCCCCTCTCCCCTCCTTCCACTCGGCTGGGTTTTAATTGATTGTTAATGACCAGGGCTTGGGGAGGCGGGCGTGGTGATCCCAGCGTGGGCAATATTGTCTGTAGAGGATTTAAAGACACTAATAAACCCAAATAAAAGTTGGTCTGCTCTTCACGATCTCCAGAGAGGCGACTCTGAATAAAGTGATGAGAAGACGCCCCCCCTCCACACTGCCATGCCCCCGGCCTGGCACGCAGCCAATCACACACGGTATGAGAAAATCTTCTCCCGAGCTCCCTCACCTGCCTGCAGGTAGGTAGGTGTCTCCAGAGACGAGGAGCACATGTCGGAGGCGTTTCTGTGTGTGTGTTTGTGTGTCGTGGTGGTTTTCCCTCCGCGTGTTTGCACGACGCTGTCAACCATTCAGCCGCCTGCGTTTCTCACTCCACTCTTTGCCCAAGACTCTCACTTCAGGCCTCGGAGATGATCCCATGGATCCGTCCCTGCGTTTCCTGAACTCGCCATCACCGGGGTCCCCCCACGATCCTGTCCACAGCCCTGATCCCAGGCCCTCCCCTGAAGGCTCTGGGCGGAGGCCTGGGGGTCCATTCTCACCAGGTTGGGGAGTACAGATGCAGCTCCTCTCCCCAAGTGGCTGCATGGACAACATGCATGACCACATCCAATTTCACCCTGTGCTCCTCCCCCGCCCCCATGGTGGAATCGTCTGGAAAATTTTAAGGATTCTCTCACCATCCTCCACACCCTTCTCTCTTCTCTCCCCAAATTCTGACGTAATGGGTCTGAGGTGGGGCCAGGATTGGTTTTTAAAGCTCTCTGGGTGATTTAATATGCATGCGGGGTGGGAACCCCCAAATAAGTGGTTCTCGAAGTGGGGTCCCCAGACTGGCTGCATCGTGGAATGCATGTTCTCGATGTCCCAGACCTGCTGAGTCAGAAGCTCTGGGGATCCCAACGCTCTGGGTTTTGACAAGCTCTCCAGATGGACCTCAAGTTTGAGAACCACTGCAGCCAATGAACCACGTCCCTCCCCAGGGCAGTGGGCAGGCGCAGCCCCAGGCTTCATCTCCGTGGGCCTGAAGGGGCCTTGCGGTCCAGGCTCACTCCCCGACACAGTCACCGGTACAGCATTTGCACACCACTCCCCAGCTCCAGCCATACTGGGAGGAGGTGTAAATCTATCCAGCTTTCTCCTTCTTGCAAATCAGCTGGCGCTGAAGCCTGCAACCCCACCGCCACCCCTCAGTTTCCAGCAGGGCAGTGTTCTGCAGGCAGTGAGGTGTCCTCGTGGTCCCGCCTCCCTTGTTCACTGGAACCCCACTAACCGGGCATTTGTGGAAACTGATGCAACCTCAGAAGAGAGCATGTGCTGAGAACTTACCAGGAAGAGCAGGGGCCGGTTCAGGCACAGGCAGGGGAATTGCTTGCACACAGGCCGCCAGGCACTTCCCACCTTCTCATTAAAAGATCCTCTTTATACCTCGTTAACCTAAGTTTGGGTTCCCCTTGAGGCAGCCAGAGTTCAGAAATCTCAGGAATCCAAGCTTCTCATTCATGGATGAGGCGACAGGTTCAGGACCCCCAGGGTCTCAGGGTTAGCAAGCTGGGGGCCTGGGACTCCCCAGGCCTCACCAGGAGAGAACATAGGAGATGGGTGAGGGCCTGCTTGAGCCCTGGTGCAGCCCCATAAAATCCCTGTGTAACCCCGACCCTCAGTTTCCTCTGCAGACGACACGAGGGGACCGTGGCAATGATGGCACTCGGGCCGTAGAGGAGGTGCGGGCATAGACAGTGACCCCAGCTGACACCAGGAACAGACTCAGGCAGGTGAGTTCCATTGTCTCTTGACCAGGGACCTTTGTGCCAAGTAATAACTTACTGACCTCACATTACTTGAGCACTTACTGTGCCCCCCAAGTCTTCGCCCTCCCTCCTGAGCCTAGAGAGCTCTGTTCAAACACGAGCACCATCCCCCACACTGTGTCCGGCCAGCAGCTCTGCTGCTCCTCCCAGGGGTGCATTTGGCTCCTGGAGGCCCTTGGGACCCAGTTCCGCTGCAGTGGAACCCATGTCGCCTCCACTAGGCGTTCACTCAGCTCCACCAGAGCAGGCCCTGCCGGTGCAGGGGGGCCAGCCCAGGGCTGTGCAGAGGAGCCCTCAACGCCCCGGCATCCCCAACTGTGAAATCATCGCAGCTCTCTCCAGGGGTGTGGGGGTGACCCCGAACCCATGGAGCAGATGCACCCTCCCAACCCCCAACCTCCACCCCTGTGTCCTGCCTGCCCTTCGCCACCAGCCCAGAGCCCGCCCCGCCTGCTTCCTGTCTGGGTTGGCCTGCTGAATTATTCACTGGACATGGGGCAGGCCCTGGCAGGACGAGGCAGAGTGAGCATTGTCCTGGACCGTGTCCCATCCCTCCGGCTCTCTCTTAGTCATCTCTGGCTCCAGCTTGGAGCCTCCGTCCGCGCTGTTAATGGAACCGCAGCACAAGCCGCCTCCCGGGCGGCAGGCCTCAGCAGCCAGGCCCGGCCCCTCCCCTCTCCACGGCCCATTTCCTGCTGGTTTAGCCAGAATCCCCCCACCCCCAAAATGGGGTCCCTGTAAACCTTTGGCACTAGCTCTGCTGAGAGAAGAGCTCCCACGCATCTCTAGGCCTGTGCTAGCCCGGTCCTGCCCGCAGCCAAGTACCCAAGAATTGTGAAAGAGGACCCCCTACCTGGCCCAGGGCCCCAGACTTCAGCTGGCTGCACGTCCCTTCCCCCCTTAAGTCCAGGCTGGGCTGGAAAAGGGAGCAAGGAGAGGGTCTGTCTGCCAAGAGGGCCATGGCCTCCTGCTCGAGGTCCTCAGGAGAGCTCACCACCCTCCCGGGATGAGTGGCGTTCCCATGGGCGCGGGAAAGGAGACCTCTCCCAGGTGTCTCTCAGAGGCGTGCAGGAGGCTGCGGAGGGAAGAGCTTAGGGCCATGGCGAGGTGTCTGGACGCGGTCCTGGACCGCCCACACAGCTCCTGCATGGGTGGAGCAGGTGCTGTGTGGGGTCCGAGTCCCGGCCATGTCCACGCCGACTAGCCATCCCAGGCGCCGGATTGTGTGTGGCAAATGCTCCCTCATACAGCCCCCGAGCCACTGCCGCTTTCCTGCTGGCCGGACGTGCTTGGGACCCCATCAGCTCTGATCCGAGTTGTCTTGGGCGGGCATCCAGGGGAGCCGGCTCTCTGCGGACCACCCATGAGAGACGGGGCAGGGAAACCATCTGCACTGTGGTCCCCTGTCCCATTGTGGACGATGGAGGCCGAACATAAAACCCAAATGGTCACTTGAGCAGCTGATTGCCAGCCAGCCCCCCCTCAGGCCCTGGGTGGGACAGAAGTGGCTGCTCAGGTGCTGAGAGCGCGGACCGAGGCAGGCAGCTGGGGAGTGACTCCTACCCCTTCACTCACCCCCTCAGTGACCCGGCTCTGGTCACCCCCGTCCCTCCTCCTCAGTCTCCTCATCTGTGCGCTGGGGTGTCGGGGAGCCCACCCAGAGGCGTGTGCTGGGATAGAGTGAGGGGCATGGAGAGCTGAGAACAGGGCTGGCCAATACCCAGCAGACACCCTGGCAGGACCATTAGGGACCCCACCCAGTGGCCTCTGGTCCCCTGAGGCCCGCACCTGGGGCTCCTGACATCGCAAGGCCACCCTGTGCTGGACCCACAGGCTGGAATTCAAACTCCAGCTCTGCCTCTGACATGCTGTGTGGCCTTGGGAAGCTGCCCGATCTCTCTGAGCCCTTAGTTCCATCTGCACTTTGGGAAGCAGACTCTACCTCTGAGCCACGGTGAGGAGGAAGCGAGGTAACCGTTGGCACACGCCACATTTGGGGTCACCTCTCCACCAGCAGAGCCAGAATCCTAAGCCGTCTGGTGGGAAATGATGTGCAAACTGCCAGCCAGTGAGATCTGAGCTGAGCTACCAGCCGTTTCGTGAAGAAAGGGCTTTTGGGAGACCAAGGAGGTGCCATTCAACATGGAAGGCTTCATAGAGGAGGTGACCTTGAGCTCAACCTTGAGGAACAAATCAATTTTTATAAGAGGAGAAGGGATGTGGGGGGCAGGGAGGTCACTCTGGGCAGCAGGGAGACCCAGACACCTAAAAGCCCACCCTTTGGTCCCAGATCCCTCCCTTCCTCTACAAATAGGTGCCAGGTGGAGTCTGGGCCCCCTGACATGAACGGCAGAAGCCATCCTCTGCCCCATCCCTCCACCAAGCCCACCACACTGACCTCTGCGGAGGCATTTCTCTCCCCTGTTTGTGGTGATAGTGACACTGAGGCACACGGGGGGAGGGCTCCAGTGTTTGAGCAGCCTGGGCTGGGGTCCAGGGAACAGTGTAGTGGCCACGTGGCAGGCTCACAGTGGTAGGAGCTGCGTCCTGGGGGCAGCCTCCCTCCACCAGCTCCAGCGGGCCCAGTCGGGTCCTGCTGCGTGTGAACCCTACACAGCTAATGGAAGCTGAGAGTCCCCCATAAAAGGCCCCAGAAGATGGATTTGATTTGGTCATTCTTAGCGGGAAACCTGACTCAAAAGCCCTGGCAGATTCGTAGGAGATTGGTTATTCATGCCCAAAGTGAAAGAGTAAATCCTGCCCCACATAAGTCACTGCTTGAGAAGCTGTCCCCTCTGCGGCTGCAGCACTTTCTGCCTTGGCAGGCCAGCAGCATAAAACTCTGCCTTCCAAGTGATTTACAAACCCAAGCCGAGCCAGCCCTCTGCCTGCTGGGTGTGTGGCTTCAGGGACGAACATAGACTCCAGTGGAGACCAGCCCTGGTCCCTGAGCATGTGGGCACCAGGCCCCTAGAAGTCAGGGGCCGCTCTCCTTGGTGCTGAAAGCGAGCCACAGGGCAGGGGCTGTGACGTCCCTACGCCCACCCTGGAGGCCGCTGCAGACATCTACGCCCGAGGTCACCTCTGGCCGCGAATGGATGGTGTGTGAGGCAGGTTGAGAGCGTGGGAGTCCACGCCTCCAGGACAGACCCCAACCAAGAGGGATGAAGTTGGAGATACTGCCAGCGGCCCCCACTCGGGGCAGCTCTGAGTGGGCTCAACCGTGCACCCCAGGGTCCTCAGCAGAACTGCCCAAGCCCCAAGACGCCACTTCTCACTCACTTGCTCTTTGTTGTCTTTCCCGCCCTCCCAGTCTCACTTCCCGATTCCTCACTCCACTTACTGTATCACCTCCATACAAACCATGTGCCCTAAACCTTTGTCCAGGGTGTGCTTCAGGGACCCCAAACGAACACTGCAGCACCCCACTTGTGACAACCTTGATGCCCAGACTAGGGGCTGGATTTGGGGCTCACGTCACACCCACATTTTTCTTCCAGGAGAGTCCCTTCCTCTGTTCTCCTTCCTCTGTCCCCGGGGCATTGCTGGCCGTGCTGGTGGGGGCCCAAACTGCTGCCCCGGGACAAAAGTCTGGTGGAAGCAGCTCTTTCTGGAGTGTGTCCCCAGGATACTTGGTCCCACCAGATGCTCCGAGAACTGTACGGCCACAGCCTTGGCACACAGCTTCCTGGAGACAGCCCTGAAGGCTGGGGGCACACAGCCCATGAGCCAGCGCAAGGGGACTGTGTGACTTCAGTGCCAGGTGTTTCCCGGACAAATGCACCAGGAACCTCGTTTCTTTTTTTTGTGAGGAAGACCAGTTCTGAGCTAATATCTGTTGCCAATCCTCCTCTTTTTTGCTGAGGAAGACTGGCCCTGGGCTCACATCCGTGCCCATCTTCCTCCACTTTACATGGGACGCCGCCACGGCGTGGCTGACAAGCAGTGCGTCGGCCGGCGCCCGGGATCTGAACCCGCGAACCCCAGGCTGCCAAGCACGAGCTAAACCGCTGCACCACCAGGCCAGCCCCACCAGGAACCTTATTTCTGCTCCCACCTGTCAACCCGTCACCCGGAACCTGGGCGCCCAGGGCCTGCGCTGAGATGCCCTTCCTAGCAGCTCTCAGCTCCCCAGGGAGTGATCAGACACGCCCCCACAGGGGATTTCCCAGTGCATTTAAACAGTGTGAAGTCGCCAAATTCAATTTCCACACTCGGCCTCAGGAGCACGTAGACCCCACGTCCGTGAAATCTTGGGAGTAGCAGTGACATGTCGTCCTTGCTTGTGTTTCCAGAGCCAAACGGTGCAGAGCCCCCAGCAGCCCAGTAAGTGTCGGCTGCAAGGATGAGTTGTGTGTATGTTGCTAGGTCTGACTGAGATGGCCAGACGCAGGGCAGGGCAGGACCTGAGGCGCCACCTGCCTCAGCATTTCTCTGCCCAGGTCAGAACCTCAGCCGGGTGCTCCCATGGAGCTCTCAGCTGCTGAGCGACACTCCAGGTCCAATGTGCCATGCTGGTTCTTTGCCATCCCCATTTTACAGATGAGGAAACTGAGGCCAGGAGAAAGGCGGCGACTTGCCAGTTCACATAGTCAAAGCGGTGTCAGTCTGAGTCCCCAGGCCCTGAGCCCCACACTGCCCCTCCTGCTCTGCTCTGGGTGTCTGGCTGAGCTGCACTGAGGAGGGTGGCCAGCTGGGAGCTGCAGCTCTGGGCAGGCCACCTGGTGGCCACCTTGGACGGGGAACATTCTAGATGCCCACAGGCTGTGGTCACATTGACACTGCACTAGACCCGCCCCATCCTGACCAGACAGCCAGCCACCTTGTTGGTGTGGCTGACCCGTCACCTACAGGGCACGTGTGTGTGTTGGGGGGTGGGCCCTGCCATGGGGTGTCCTGAACCCCGTTGGACTGTGAGCCTCAGGCAGCAGATGTTCTCTCCGCAAGTATTTCCCAGGTGAGTTAAGGATGAAGGATGGGGCAGAGCACAGGGTAACCACGCCTGTGGGCTCCCCTGGGACCAGGGGTCCACAAATAAGTCTGAGGCCCACGCCACCAGATCTTGAGGCCTCCTCCGAAAGTCGGGCAGAAAATCTGACCTAATTCCCACAAATGCTGAAGCCCCCGGTATCTCCTGGCGGCAGGGTTTGGAAGACTCCCCATCACCCGGCGGGGTGTGATGGCTAATTTCACGTGTCGACTTGGCTGGGCCTCGGTGCCCAGTTGTTTGGTCAAACACCAGTGCAGATGTTGCCAGGAAGGTATTTCCAGAGTGGTTAACACCATTAAATCAGCCAACTTTGAGTAAAGTGGAGGACCGTCAGTAACGCGGATGGGCCTCACCCAAGCAGCTGAGGCCTTAACAGCAAAGACTGAGGTTTCTGGAAGAAGGAATTCTCCAGGCGGCAACATGGAAACCCTGACCGAGTTTCCAGCTGCCTGCAGGATCCAGACTCAAGCCTGAAACACCCACTCTCACCTGAACGCCCAGCCTGCCGGCTGGCCCTACAAATCTGGACTTACATCCTGACAGGCACGGCCCTGTTCAAGGTCCAGCTTAGGACAGCGAATGGTCCCCCAAGTTGGAGCTTCCCCCGTTGTCCAGGATTAGGGATCTCCTCCCAAGTTCGGAACTTCTCAACATTCCCTGCACATCCTCCCACAATCTCTTCCTCCCACCAGTGCTCCTTCGAGGCCTTGCTCCTGTCTGTCCATCCACAGGGCAGCTGCCCTTCAGTGGGAGATGTGAGCGGGTCCTTCCAGCCCAGGCTGTGCAGGTGGGGGAGGGTGGCTACCCTTTATTAGCATCAGTTTGACTGTGTTCTCCCGTCTCCCCTTTCAGCCCTAAGACGCAGTGACTGGCCCGCACCTTTGGAGCGAGGAGGGGGCCCCCATTCCTCACACACCCAGGTTCCTGGACGACTATTTTATGGGCAGCGTGGGTCTGTGGATCTGAATCACAGAACACTTACTTGTATGTCGCACCTACGCTGGACTGCAAACTCTGGGGAAAGCACTAAATGCTTTCTTTCTAAAGAGCCCTGAGGTGCGGAGCAGATGACAGTTAAGTGGGAGATCTGCAGGGCGCTGTGAAGTCCTCCCCCAGGACAGGGCTGCTCTCCACAGGGGTGCTGGGACTCCGCTGCGCCCACCCCACCCGGGTTGGCTTTGGCAGAGGAAGGGTGACCTGGGGGTAGGTCAAGGAGTGGGGGATGCTCAAAGCCTGATTTCTCGGGAGCTGGGATCTGTGCTTCCCTCATTGCCTGAATTTGGCTTTCTAATATTTTTAAATAAAAGCAGTGCTTGCAACTGGTTAACACTCAGACTGTCAGGAAAAGTACAAAATAGGACAGAACCAGGCACCCCTCCCACCCTGGCCGCTGCCCCTCCCCCAAATCTCCATGTGGCAGTTTCTCCAGAGCCCCCAGAGCAGCCTCGTGTTCAACCCCCTGCAAGTGCAGACACTTGAAAGGGCCGTCCCAACACCACCGCGCCTCACAGCCTCCCGCAGCCACACAGATTTCCAGGCGAGCTCACCTCGGTGCCCGCAGACCCCCTGCGATCTTTGCACCAGGATCCCACCGTCATCACGTGGTCTGAAGGGCCTCCTCCCACCCAAGAGATCCTCCTCAAGGGCAGGGACGGCACTGCATGGAGCAGGGGCCAGGTATGGGAGGGTGGCACTGCTGGAGAGTGGGCACCACAGGCCTCTGGGTTCCTCCCAGCCCACCAGCTCTCCCCCCGCTAGGAGCCGAGCACTGCCCTCCCTCCACCCCTGACGACCCAGAGCACACACGACTAGCCCAGGACACTGAAGTGCAGGGACGTGCTGTCACTTGCCCAAGGTCTCCCAGCAGCCCGGGCACCAGGCCATGGGGGTGCTGCCCTCAGCCCCGTCACACCACCTCTGCCCCCCTGATTCCCCTGAAAGGCCTCCTGCCCCCAGATCCCACAGGCATTCAGGACCCCAATGGCTCCCTGACCTATCTGTCCCACAGCAAACCCGCCTGCTCACGTCCCCACTTTCCTGAGTGGTTGTCGAGCCCCATGGGGAGATGCTGCCTAAGAGGGGCCACGCCAGCCTGTCCTGTGGTCCCCAAGGTGCCAGCAAAGTTCAAGGTTTTTGGCAGCCATGCGGGGTACGGCTGGTGCTGGGAGGAACCGACACTGCCCGGTGGGCCCTTCCCTGGCCGCTCTGGACAGAGCCCTGCCCTGGTGTGGGCTCTGCAGAGTCAACCCCCCCAAGCCCTGGCTGAGGCGAGAGCCAGCCTCCTCTGGGGAAAAATCATTCTCTAAAGGAGCCCAGGTCCCACGTCCTCATGGCAACCTTGATGAACCTGCCCCTCTCCCAGAAAACACTGTGGGACGAAGGCTCATGGGGGCCCCTCTGGGCCTTGAGATCTTGCCAAGAGGCTGAGGAGACGCTTTGCTCAGGAGTGAGAGGCTTGTTCAGGTAAGTTGTCAAGAGAATAAAAGCGAGTTCCATGGCTTTTGTTCATCGTACCCAGCTCTGCTCCAAGTCACACCGCCCCAAGGGTCGAGGACATGAGCACGTGCGGGCAGCTGCAGGGGCTGCTGAGTGTCCCCATGAACTCTTGGGGGCACAGTCCCACACATGCCCCAGTAACGGGTAGGCTGCATATGCTCAGGGGCCCCTCCTGATGACCATGTTGAAGCCATCGTTATACAGGGGAGAGAGGGAGAGGGAGAGACAGAGAGGCAGAGGGAGAGAGAGGGCAGAGAGAAAAAAGGACAGAGTGGAAGCGGCAGAGACACAGAGAGACAGAGAAAGGAGAGGAGAAGGAGGAGAGGAAAAGGGAGGGGAGGGGAAGCCGGGGCCGCAGGAACACGCTGGGGGGCCGTCTGGAAGGCACATTGTGCCGGCCTCTCCAACTGTTGGACGGGAGGAAGGGCACCTGGTGGCTGTGCTCTCTGGTTCTGGAATCTTCTGCCTGTGTTTGAAGCCCAGCTTGGCCATTCCGTGGGCAGTGACCTTGGGCAAGGCCCTTAACTTGCCGGAGCTTCGCTCCCCGTGCCGTAAAGTGGGGTTAATAACGGTGATTGGGGTGAAAGTGTCGCCATGAAGGTGGACAGAGGTCACTTGCATCAGGAGGGCTCCTGGCAGTGGCCTGGGCCTGCACCATGGTTCCTGGACTGTTTCCTGGGGGCTGTCACCACGTTCTCCAAACACCAACTGTCCAGACCTTATTTTTTAAAACTAGCCTATGCCCCCACTCCTTTCCTGACAGGTGGGGGGAGTGACACTAGAGAACACGGCAATTTCTAGAATTTACTCTGGTGCTTTCCAAGGAAATAAAGTAGGCAAAACCCTCAGAGGGATAATACCAACTGCTCCGAGGGCCTGCTTCTGCTCAGCGCTGCACACCTGCCAGGTCTGAACCCTCCGCAAGGTGACACGACCGCTGTGTCCATTCTACAGACTGGAAAACAGAGCCTGGAGAGCTGAAGAGACCTGCCCGGGCCCCACGTCGGGAGGAAAGGAGCTGGCCCGAAGCCCACCTCCCCCGACGTGCCTGCCATGGCAGCGGTGGGAGCTTTCAGCCGGCGGCCTGGACTCCCAGGCAAATGGTCTTTGCGGCCCCTGTCTCTCCTCGGGGAGATGCCTAGCTCTGCCCTTGGACCCCTCCGGATGCACCTGGAGGAGGGCCTGCATCACAATGCCATTTGGTGCCACCTTCTCCTGCACCCCCTCCCGCAGGGTGAGGGCCCCTATTCAGCGATTGGCCCACTGCCCCCCAACTGCCCTTGGGCGAGCTGCTGGCCCCTCTTGAGTGTACCTTCCCCACCCCAGGGCAGGACTTCGCAGGGAGGATGTAAGCGAGCAGCATAGACAAGCCAGGACGGTGGTTATTAGCATGTCGTTATTAATTATTAATATATCAATGCAATTAATACAGGGCTACGTTAATAATTCATGTGGAGGGCGTTTTAGAAGCTTGGCGGGCCTGTTTTCAGACCAGGGAGTCCCCAAATATGTGGAGTCTCTGTGTTAACACCCTTACCCCAAGTTCTGCCTGGGAACCATTAGCCGGCAAGCACTTTAATTAACGCGCTGAGACTCAGATTAATGGCCCTCATCTTCTAGCTCGAGGGCTTGTCGGATGGAGCTGATCCTGTTCTCCTCTGACGGGGAACTCAGTTCCTGGGGCTCCAAGACAAGCGAGGGGAGCTGTCCTGTTGCCGCCCAGTGGGGGTTGGGGCTCCTGCAAGCCTGTCTCCCTGGGGTGCGCCCAGGGACCGTCCCTGCACCTCTGTCCACCTGCCACCCACCCAGGGCTCATGGGCCTGGCTGCGAGGGCGGCTAGGAGGAGCTGTCCGCAAGTGGGTCCTGAAAACGCGCTCCCTGCAGCTGCGTTTTTCCCGCTCCGTTTAATCACGCGCTGCCCCCACACCCCGACACGACGGGGCTGACCTCTCCGGGCAGGTTTTGCACAAGTGCAGAAGAAAATTACGTGTCCAGGGCTCCTCAGTGAACCAATGGCCAGTCCTGAAACAAAGTCGCCAGCCTTCCTGTCCCCAGCCTTCATCAGGGCCCCCGTCCAGTCCCATGAGCACTCTCTTCCCAAGCCAGGGGCTCCTGGGACAGGGGTGGGAGGACTTCCTGTCTGGGGGTGAGGACACACGTGATGCATAAATGCAGCTGCTATTTTTATTATTGTGTTACTATTATGACAGACACATGGATTAGAAACTGTGCCAAATAAGAGCTGGCACGACCTTCACTGACAGCAGCCAGAGGGTCGGTGCTGTGGGTGGGGGAGGGCCCACCCGGGGACGACTGGCATTACTGGGGGTGGAGGTCAGCTACGGCTGCTTAAAGCTTAGGTGGCCCCCAAGCAGGCAGGAGCAGGGCATGCTCAGGAGACAGTGGTCACCTTTCCAGTGTGAGAGAACCGTCCTCCTCTGGACTCAGGTCCTGAGGGAATTTGGATGTGAGAGCACGTGCTGCATCCCAAGGGGCCCCCCAAATCCCTCTGCCCCAGATTCCCCGCCAACGATCACTGCATGTCAGGCTGCACAAGACAGAGCAGAGATGGGAATGTGGGTGCGCCCCCTGCAGGCTGTGCACCCCAGGGCGGGGGGCTGCACCCTTGGTCTCTTTACCCTCCTGTGAGGAGGTGTGCAGGGCAGCCTCGATTTCCAGACAAGAACAGGCTTGGGGACATCTTTCCAAGGTCCCAGACCAGGACTTTGCGGGGGCCTTCTCCCACCCAGGGTGGCTTCAGGGCAGCACAGGGCCTCCCTCAAGGACTCTGGCCAGGTGTGCTCAGAGCGCTGACCTCAAGTCTTATTTATTCGACAGGCACCGTGAAGGGGCGGACTCTGCAGGAGATTCACGTCAGAGGCCTCTCCTGACCGCCCAGTGCACACAGCCCCACACCTGCTCTCCTGGCCCCGTCTCCCCCCATGGCTCTCATCTCCTGGTGGGACAGCGGCCACATAGATGGGGTCCAGCCTGCAGCTACCAGGATGGACGAGGTGGGCAGTGGGTCGCAGCCCCTCTACCTCCTGAGGTCTCAGGCTCCAATTTGTCCCATTCACAACAGAGAGTGAGCCTCACAATCTGAGGCCGACAGTGGCATAAACAAATGAAGACACAAGAAACTCGCTCCTTGGGGCAATTTTCCTGCTTCTTGGTTCCAGGAAGTAACTCTCTGAGGGGATGCTGGGATTTGCTGCATGGGCAGCCCTGAGAACAGCCAGCTTCTCTGACAAAAACCTACCAGGGACCTGGCACCCTCCACTCAGCTTCGTGACAAAGGTCAGGTGTTCTCGGAATTCATTTTTCGCAGCAGACACCAGGCTGGCCCCCGCCGGCCCTGCCACCACTGCTGCTGACGTGAGCCCACCCTTGCATCTTTGGTGCATCTGGCAAATGAGGGGGGTGAAGGAGGGTCTGGGGTCCAGACCTGGAGTCCTCACTGGGCCCTCCTCTCCTGTGTGCTGGCCAGAGCCCCCTCACCACCCTGACAGAAGGAAGCCTTCCGTCCCCGAGGGACACCAGCCCCACCCTCAATATGTCTTCAAGCAGAGCTGTGATCCTTCTCCTTGCTCCCCTTCTCATGTTGGATCGACCGTCTTGGGGATTGGCCTTGCCTGCCCCCCATGCCCTACTGCCACCCTTGGGGTGAGGGGGCTGGAAGTGGGGACACCAGGTTGGAACACTCTCTGGGAAATGAGGCGGCTGTAAAACCTCCTCCCCAGAAAGGTGTGTTGTTTGCAGGGTGAACTTCATCCAAAGGCAGCCCTGCAAGGCCATGTCCCCCCCAGAACAGTCAGCCCTCACCCCTTGCCCCTTGCCTCTGAGAGACCATCAGGGGGCTTCCCCGGCTGCAATCCAAGGCCAGTCAAGGGTCGTAGGCCATCAAGGAAAGGTCAAAGCAAAGGGCAGAGTGATTTGTGCGAGTCCAGCCTCGCCCCAGCAGCCCCTCTTGGCTGAGCACCCCCCACCCCGAGAGGTTGGGGTGACGAGGCCCAGGGCCTGGGTGGGGGGCAGGGGGCAACCCCAGACAGCCTCAGAAACAGCCCAGCCCCTGGGGCCCTCCAGAGAGACGGTGGGCTCTCCCAGGGCACTGCTGTGGGCCCCAACTCCACACAAGCCAGCCCCCAACAGCAGCAGGAAGGCAGGTCCGAAGAAGAAAAAGACCCAACGCGACAACAGGCAGGTTGTGCAAGCTGCAGTTCGGCTCATTCGGGAAGAGCATCTGGCTATCAATTTGATATTTGTACACGTGGCGGGGCACTTAGCAGAAAGAGGGGTGAGCAGACTCATGAGCCTCATCTCGGGGCTCCGCAGCGATGTCAGTCTCACACTTAAAAGACAGATTACTCCATCAGTCATTGTGTCCACTGCTTGGTGCTGGAAGACATAGAGACTCTTTGTCTAGAAATTTCCGTAGGATCCGGCCTCACTCCCCCTGAGAAGCCCATTTCCAGAGGGAGAGCCAAGAAATACGTCCAGCTTTGCGTGAGTGGGAAATGCCTGGTGACTCGTTCCGTTTTCCACTCCGATTTTGAATTGGAACACACGTCCCACTGCCCCCCGGTGAGCCTGTTGACAAGGCCTTGCTCACGAGCGGGAGAAAACCCACCACTCAGGTGTGGACACCCGTCAAGGAGCCCGCCCCACATTCCCACCCACTGTCCTCAGAAGACACCTGCCCCTCAGCATGGAGGCAGACGCCTCCGGGACCAGCCGCAGAACATCCTCCTGTGGGTCTCTCTACAGAACCGTCGGTACTAAAACCACAGACTCACACCCAGCTTGGTTTCTGTTCCCAAGAGAAAAGCGCGTTATAGCTCTTAGGGAATCTGCCATCTTTGTGTAGGACCAGGTTTTTCCTTCCAGTCAAAGGCCCACCCATGAGCTGAGGTCCACTGAGCCCTCTGGCAGCCCTAACAACGTCCTGGGTGCTCAGGAGCCCGCTGCCCCTGGGTGGGCATGGACCCTGGGACTGTGGTGAGTGGGGGGGGGCGGGCATGAGGCAGAAGGAAGCATGGTCCTGGGGCGGGCACGTGTCTCTGCACCGTCCCCGCCTCCTGGGCCCTGATCTCAGTGGACGCTGCTCCAGAGATGGGCACCGGTTTGGGGGGTACGTTGGGCCTGTGCCAGGCAGGGGGGAGGGGGCAGATGAGACGGCCCCCCCTACACCTCGGGACCCAGCCCTCAGCAAGGCCCAGGATGGAGCTGCTCCACACCGCAGAGAAAACAGCTCTGCTCTGAGGCCACTAGCTGGGTCCCCACTCATTGTGCACATCTGCCAGGAGGCCAGGTATCTCCGGGCTGCTCCCAGCACTGAGAGCCGGTGACAGGCCATTGGCGCGTGAGGGGCTTCCCTGGGGGCCTGTTCTGTCCGTTCACCAGTGTCTCCTAAGCAGCTAGTAACCACCACCAAACAGGCCTCTCCAGCCTCTCCGTGGACACTGCGCAGAGCACGTGTGTGTGCTGCTCACTTACCCAGTTATTCTAGCCCAGCGCGGGGATGGCAAACCCCAGCCCGAGGGCCAAACCCCGTAATGGCTGCTTTCACTGCCTGAGAGCAGAGTATGGCTTCTACATTTTTAAATGATTGGGGGAAAAAAATCAAAGGAAGAATACTATTTTGAGAGCTGTGAAAATGATATAGAATTCCAATTCCAATGTCTGAACATGTAGTTTTACTGGAGCCACCTAAGCCCACGTCCACGTATCACCTGACTGCTTACTGGGACAGTCGGCCCTTTATCGGCCCCTGAGCCATCTGGTCACTCATTTAATCCATAGCATCTGTGTGGTCACCTGTGGTGAATAAAGCAGGAGTGGCCTTGGGCCTGCATGGCGGGTTCTCACCGGGGAGTGACAAAAGGCACCTGGGTGGGTTGGCTGGGAACCCCCAGCACCACCTTTTCCAGTAATTCTGGAGCTGATGTCCTCAGAGTGGTCCTTTCATTTACGGGGCGGGGAAGGGTGCCTGGGCCTCTGGTGCCCAGCTAGCTTGGGCAGAGGCTGGGCTGGACCCTGGAGTGACCCTTGTCCTGGGCTCCCCCTTCCTGCCCTAAGCATCGTGGGACATGCTGAGGCCCTGCCTGCTGGGGGAGGGTACCCTTGCAGCTGCCCTGCCATCACCACTGTCAGTGTCAGCACGGTTCAGGGTCGGGTGCTGACCTGGAGCTGCACGGGGAGTGGACAAGAAGGGGGGACAGGTGGGGCCCGAAGGGGCAGGTGTACCCATCCTGACTCGAACCACAAGTTCATGCTCAAAGGGCTCTTTGGAGGGTGGACAAGAGGCCCAGGCCCTGCTTCTCCCGTCCATCCTGGGAGCACCGGCAGAGCCTGCAGGAGCCCAGTGGACCACCAGCTGGCCGTCCTAGATTCTGGGGTGGCAGACGTGACACTGGGACGTGTGGGCCACCTGCCCTCACCTCCCCCAGCCCCCACATGGAGACCCCTGACCTCCCTAGGTCGTCAGCATGACGTCACTGCCCTCCACTGCAGATGGTCTCCTGGAGCCAAGGTCACTTTGAAGGTGAAAGCAGAGCAGAGGGGGTGTGGTCTGCCTTCCTGGGACTGGGCAGGGTGCCTGCCACTCCCAAGACCCCCATGGCACAGGCTCCAGGACACACATTTTCAGGTAACACTCTGGTGTGAGAACGAACGTTTATTTTCACAGTGACCTGGCGGGGACCGCGGGGGGCGGGGGCAGCCACAGCCCCGCTGACACGCTGGCCCGCCGGCCCACAGCTGGGGGAGGGCAGGCGTCTGGGTTCCTGCAGACCCGCCTCAGGTGGGGTGGGCGGGGTGAGGCGGGTCAGGGGCCCGGGCTGGGGTTCGCTTACTTGGAGCTGACCGCAGGCCGTGCTGGGCCTCTGCCTGGACCCCACGTGGCTAGCGTGTCCTTCAGCCGGGCCAACGGTGCGATCAATGCACAGCTACAGCTGGTTGAAGGGGACCAAATCCATTGAACAGTTGATTTGGTTCCATTTTACCAGCTTTAGCAAAGCATTCGGCTCCCAGCTCCTCGGGAAACAGCGACGTCCATGACGAAGGCGGCTTCTGGAGCGACATCTGGATGAGGGGGCGGTGCAGGGCGCCCAGGCTCTGCACCCCACCCCTCCCTGCAGAGCCCACCTCGGCTGAGGGGCCCTCCAGCTCTGTGGGGACTGGGTGTGAGGGGGGCTCCGAGGGCAGGGTGTGAGGGATCACACTCCCCCAGAAACACGTGCACAGGTATACACATCCAGAAACACGCACAGACACACACACAGACACACACTCACGGCCCCCCCGCTCCCCTACTGGGACGCACCTACTGGGACCACTGGGTGCGTGGGGAGGCTGAGGGCAGAGGCCTCGTCCCCAACGTTGACTCCCGCCCACATTCTGCTTTCCCTCCACTGTCTGCTCACTGATTCCTCCGCAGTCCTGCCTTTTGTCAGGTGCCCACGGCATCTGCCACTAGTCTCAGCCCCGGGGCACAGCCAAGACCGTCAGGGCCGTGCCCTCATGGGGCGTACATCCTGGGGGGACAGGGACTCCAGAGCGTTGGGCCCTTATCCCCGGGTCACATTCTCAGCTGGAGCTGAGGCAGGACAGGCCCCCTGAGCCCCACGCAGACCCTGGCTGATCACGAGCCCGGCTTGCAGCGGCCTCAGCCCAGCCCTGCCTGGGCGGGGTAGATGGGCTCTGACACGCTGCGGTGGCTCTGGGTGGGCAGGGGCCAGAATATTCTGGGGAAGCCCCCTTGTGTGGCTGTGGGAGATGAAGCAGGACAGGGGGACCCACTCCACTGACCCTGTCAGTGCCCAGGGCCCTGTCCCCCAAGCCTGCAGACTGTCAGGGATGTGAGGATGGTCCCCGTGGCTCCCAGGAGTGGCCATGTGGTCAGTGTGAGGATAGCACGGGGCCAGTTGAGGCTGAATTCACCCAGTCATCCTCAGGGACTCAGAGGGAGCAAGTTCCTTTTACAAAATTAGTTTTCCTGCCAACACCCAATCCATCAGGAGGGATGACAAGGGGGACAGCAGTGTCAGCAGTGCCAGGGACACGACGTCCCGTGTGTGTGGACTTCCCTCTGGGAGCACAGACAAGCCTGACCCACGAGGGATGACCGCACATGCCCCTCACCCCATCAGGCAGCAGAATGGGGCTGCACCCCTCCGCTGCCCCCGCTCCACCCCACCGCCTCTTCTCTGGGTCCCTCTCTCTCTGTCCCTCCTTCTGATGTGGGGACACACTCAGGCAGTGGGGACAGGCTGCAAAGCACCATGCCTACCGTCCAGGGCTGCTCTGGGCGCACTGGAGCCAGAAGATCCTGAGACCTCAGCCCCCGCCACACCTGCAGCCACCTTCCCCGCCCGTCCCTGCTGCAGTGGCCCCAAAGAGCTGGGCTGTACCACAGGATCCCTCCGCTGAGGATGGCCTTGGCCTTTCACCTCAAGACCAGCTCCCCAGTGTTCACCGGGAGCCCAGGGGTGGGCTCTGGCACTCTCAGCCCGGAATCCACCACCAGACGAGGGGCCCTTGGCAGAACTCAGCCCTGGGGACGGAGGGGACGGCTGGATCCAGCTCTGCAAACACCTCTCTCCTTTCGCAGACCGAGCTCCCAGGCCGGCATGATCACCACTGCCAACAGTCCTAACGAAGCGGAAGACTTCACAAGCAATGGGGTCGCCTCTCGTGGAACCTGGCCCCGAGCCCTCACCACCGGGGGTGGGGGCCAAGATGAGCACCGGCGGCTGCACCCCACACGGTCACCCTGGGGCACGTCATTCCCAAATCCAACCTCAGGCAGGAACCCACCCGCCCAACGCCAACTTAGGGCAGCCCTGTGCCCCCAGCCAGCCAGCGCTTCCCTTTGACCCTTCACTGCTCTTCGATTTCTGTCCACCTGTCACCAAGTCTGCAGGAATTTCCCCCAAATTACAGACCTTTCTTCCAATCAAAACTTCTACTCTCCTGCCAGGGGCTGTCCCAACAGGCCCCTCAGACGTTTCCGTCCACCTCCAGCCTGGCCAGGTCCCTGCTCAAGGCCATTTGGAAACCAAAGCAAAGAAACCAGAACAGCAGGCCGGACCGACAGTTTCCTTAAGGAGCAGGGAGATTTGCATTCGCCAATGAGCACAGCAAACGTAAATAAGGCCGTTTCACCCTCGGACACCAGGGCCAGCGGGTTGGCTGCAAAACCCCCAAAATGTGGCCACGTGACTTGGGCGATGGCTGCTGGTTCCTGGCCGTGGCTGTTTCAGCGAGCATACACTGAGCCCCCTGCAGGCCCAGGTCTAAACTCTTGGGACGTCATCTCCTGCGATCCTATGTTGCCCCACTTAGGAAGGCACTGGGGCTCGGGGTGGCGTCACCTGCCTCTCCCCTGGGACATAGCCCACCCATCTCTCCCAGGCTGTTGCCTGGGGTAGATGGCCAGCCTCTTGCTCCCCTCGCTCCCATGGGGCCTAGTCTGGGGGAGGTTCCAGCAATTCTTTGCCAAATGAGTGTGGGTTTGAAGGGTACACCAGAGCTGTGTCCACAGCGGAGTCCACAGTGTGGGGAGCCCTGAAGCCCTGGGTGACCATGCCTGCTTCCCTGGCTCAGTCGCCCCACTCGGTTGTGTCAACTCAATCCGGCAGCTGTTTCTGTGTCCCTTCCCCTCTGTCCTGGGGTGTCACCGCCATCGGGGGCTCCCAACCTCCTTGAAAGTAGTTTTTTCTTTTCTCTCTGAAAAAGGCCAAGAAGCTAACATCCCACAAGCCCCAAGACCTCCTGAGCATCCCGGGGCCCAAAGGCCAGCTGCATCACGAGTGCACCCTTCCCAGGAGCCCCCAACTCTGCATTCTCAGGCCCTGCCCCCACCTCCGCCAAATGACCTCAGGCTGTCCTGCCTCCCACCTCCCAGGCAGCCCCCACAGCCCCTCACCATGCTGGCCACCCCACCTGCTGCCGGGCCTCTGACCCCAGGGCCAGTAGGAAGCGCAAAGGGGGCTGAACCCAGAGGACCCCAGAGAAAGCAGACAGGGCCACTGCCCAGCCCTCACTGGGACTCATCTGCATTTCTATGAGCAAGGCCTCCCACCAGCAGGTGAGCTTGCCTAGGGCAGGGACTGCATCCCGGGCCTTGGCTGCAGGGCCTGGCAGAGGGATGTGTCCTGGTGAATTACCATTTGCCAGGAAATGATTTCACAGGAACACCACCCCCCTCCTTCTCCCTCTCTTTTTACTGGAGTACGAAAGAGAACGAGACTGCAGCTAATACAGTTTGTGCATTTACGAACCAAACAATTAAATAGGTTTTAAAACATCTGCTGATGGAATCATCCCACACAGGGAAGTACACTCAGCATTTTTAAGCAGCAACTGATACGAGATGTGGGGAATCGCTGCCGAAAACACAAGCAGCCCTGTTAAAATCAATGGAAAATTAGATGCTATGAAAATGCAATATGTGTCCAATTAGTTGTAATTGGAGCAAACAGTGATGTAGATAAAGGCCGGAGCATGGTGCATTCACAGGGACGGGACTCGCCGCCTGCAGGAGGCTCTGGCCCACGCCGGCCAGCCTCACCCAGAGAGGTCCCCAGTGGGGCAGTGACACCAATAACATGGGGGCCAGAGGGCTGAGGTGCTGCTGGTGCTACCCCAAACACCCCCCGGGCCCAAGTAGCAGCCTGCCACCTCATCCAGGAAGCCCTCTTGCATTTGTTAAGTCCCCAGACCCAAAATGGACATAAGAGTGGGTTCCAAACCCAGCACAACCTCGCCAGGTGACTGTCACCCCAGGCCAGCCCTTCATCCCCAGCCATCCCCAGGTCTGACCTTTGGTGGGGCAGAAGGTGACCTTGGGTATGGGAACACCACACACCAAGCTGGGAGCTCTTGGGGGCTTCCTTGGCCTCTCTGAGCCTCAGTTTTCCCACGTGGGAGCAAGAGCCCTATGCAGCCCCAGTCACTGTCACTCCATGCCCCTGTCACCAGTGTCACAGATCAGCGGGGGGCCCTGGCCACTTGGGGCAGCGTCTCTCCCATGCTGCCCCACAGCTCCTGCCCCAGCAACTCAGGGAACAGCATCCACTTTGGGCAGAAACCACACAGACGCCCCCAGAGGAAGGTGACACTGGCACCAGCACAGGGGGTGCCATGACCAGCGTCCTCAGTGAAGATGTGGCACCAACTTCCGTTCAAGGACAACCAATAGCCCAGACGCACCTGCAGCCGAAGACGCTGCCCTCAGAGGCCACGGGGCAGAGATGAAGCTGCATTCCCGCCAGAGTCATCACAGAGACCCAGGGACCAGGCCCAAGACACAGGCAGGGGCACTGGGTTGGCCGACCCTCCCCATCCCCCCCAGCCCCATTCGCACCCACCCTGCGGACAGCTCCCAGCACGGTGGCAAGTTCCCTCCCCTCCTGTCCCAGGAGGGTGTCACCAACTCACATCTGGACTCATTTTGCGTTTTTTACTACGGAGCTTTTAAAATTTAAACATCAATAACCTAATATTTCTCTGGCAGCAACATTACCTATTAGCACTCAGATTCACCACTAAATTAATTTTTAATTCCAGGTGTTGGTTAATTATTAAAATAAATAGCAAAGAATTACGGTTAGCCCTGGGAGTGTGAGCAGCCTGGCCGGGGCTGCGCCACGGAGCCTCCCCGGGGTTTCTGTTCTAGGCTGCTGGGACCACGGGGAGTCTCCAGAGAGACCCACGACTGAAGGAAAAGGAAACCCCGCCGCTCAGAACAGCCCCTTTTCTGATTATTGCCAATGCTGACCCGGCCGGATGCAGAACAAGACTGCCAAGCCCAGCTCTGTAACTTTTCTGTCTATTCCAAGAAAAAAACCATATTATTTCCCAACACTGATAAAAGTTTAATACAGAGTTGCCAGGTTTTTAATAAACTTGTCAACAAAAGATCAGGGCAAATTGATAGGGCGCCTCCTAGAGATAAATTTTGCCTCAAATAGACCCAAAGAGCAGGAGGGGCACAGCGACAGGGAGGTGGGATGGGGTGGGGGCCGTGCACCATGGTTTTGCTGTTCTTTGCAAAAATGGCAAGATAGATTTTTGTGTCTTATTATCTCAAAGATAGGGCTGGGGTAACTTGAGGAAGGAAAGCTGCTTGGCTGGGAACGGATCAGACAGCCAGAGGTCAGGGAAGGTGTGGCAGCTTGGAGCAAATTAACAGCCCATGTGTCCCCAGACAAGAAAAAGCCACTTGGCACCACAGGGCCTCACTGAGGACCCCGTCGCATGCTACCCACCTGCAGAAACGGACCGGCAGCTGCAGAGCTCAGAGCCCAGGGACGGCCACGTCACCATGTCAGATAAATTAGCGGGAGAAGCCGGTACAGCCACCCACAGGCCTGGGCGCCAGGGCAGGCAGAGCTGCACACACAGACTGTGGGTCTGCCCCTCAATTCCGCCAGAGCTCTTTGCTCTCCCCCCAGCTCAGCGAGGTCTTCCAGGACGAGGAGACATGAAAAGCGTAGCTGCCTGCTTCTGGCCACTGGCCCGGCACCCCATGCTTTGAGGGGTCGTCAGCAACCCCTTTCATTCCCTCACTCAAGGTCATCTGCTCCCCAGGCCTCAAGGGCGGTTTGAAATTCCATTTGAGATTCACTTCTTGGGTTAAAGGTGGAGGGAAAGCAAGTTCCCCTGGGAAGGGGTGTGACAAGCTGCTGGCCCACAGGCAGAGGACAGATGAGGAGACACTGAAGGGAATGGGGGGACAGGGGACCCTAGTGACAGCCTCTCCCTTCTGCAGGACTGAGTCTGTGGGAGCGTACCCAGCAGATCCCCACCCCACCACGCACAGCACCTGGCCCAGGGCTGGGGTCCTGGCCCGCTTCACCCTCCGGTGGGCAAAGGGCCCACCATGCCCTTGGAAATGGACAGCAGGAGGCCTCCAGGTCCCACCTGGATTTGATGCCACAAAGGGGGCAGTGAGGAGGGGGACAGAGCTCAGAGTCTCCCCGGCTGCCCTGTCAGAGCCGCGGTCGCGGGCACTTTGGTGGCGTGCGGGGTGCGAGGGGCTGCCCAGGGGCCTCCCCCGGCCCGGAGTCATCCGAGTTCAGCCTCTCCAACAAGACAGCTGAGAATGTGGACTATTTATACCGGCCAGGCCGGGGGGCAGCCGGGGAGACTCGCGGCCCTGTCACCATATGTGGGCATGACCGACGTCGTGCAGGCCTGCCAGGGGGACACGGGCCCAAAACAGGGCATCTGTCCTGGGTGTCCTTCAATCTCCAAAAGTCCCCAATGAGCCCCCCCCGTGACAGGTTCTGGTGACAGCTGCCTTCTCCCCTCCCTGCTGTTAAAAATACTCTGGGTCACTGTCCCTCCCATCCTGCAACTGTCCTCCCCACAGGGGCACACTCAAGAGCACACACACACACACACCTGCCCCCACCCCAGATGTTGTCGCTGGCTCCCCCAAGCTACAGGTTTGACCCCATGGGCGGACCCCAGCCCCTCAACCACCAGGTCCTCTGGGTGAGCACCCCCCAGGTGGGGAAAAGCCAGTGACCTCTCCCCAGCACATGCGCCGTGGGGCTTCTCTCCTTTTTCTCTTCCTGGGCTGGACACCAGGGGCCCGGGACGGGCTCCTGTGCTGTGTCCCCAGCCCTCCCCATCACAGGCACCCAGTCAGACTGCCTGCGGTAGCACAGGGAGCAGACCTGCCTAGGACTTGATTGGCCTCTGAAAACATGGGCGGACGGCCCGACCCCCAGCGCCCAGGGGAGCCAGTGCCTGTACAGGACCCGCTGCCCCAAGTGTCCCCCTAAGGAGCAGCTGCCGGGCTGTCAGAGGCCACCCTCTCGTCCCTGCCCTTGAGACGCTCCGCCTGCATGCTGCCTGCGGCTGCGCCTGCACTGCAGGGCCTGGGCAGCAGTTCTGCAGCAGCCTGCACTGCTCCGCTGCCCGCTGCAGCTGCAGCCCCTCCCCACTCAGCGGCCGGGCCTTCCCGGGGTCAGAGCCAGCCTGGAACTCTGAGCATTCAAGGCAGTCCCCATCGGGCACCCGGGAACACAGCCCCGGGGCAGCCCCAAGGTCTGGCTGGTCGGGTCCAGGGTTTTGCAGGGCAGTAGAGAGAGGCCTGGAGCAGGACACAGGCAGAGCAACAGCAGGAGTTTCTGGGGACTGCTGACACTGTGCTGTGGGCCCCTTCCCTTCTGGAAAGTCACGCTGGCCTCTTCCCATCCGGGAGGCCAGCTGCTGGTGGGCCAAGGACAGTGGGCGAGGCTGGCGTCCCTCAGAAGGCCATGTGCTCCCATCCCTCTCGGGGGCCGCACTGTCCCCAGGCCTGGCCACTCCAAGGAGCAGTGGACATCAAAGGCAGGGAGCAGAGCTGCAGTGAGCGAGGAGGCTCTCTGCAATCGGACGTGCGACCAGCCGGCCAGCCTAGCGGGGCTGAGTCAGCATGAAGCTCCTCAGATTGAGGACGTGGTTACCCTTTATGCTAAGAGGGCAGCAATCCGTGCACCGTTCTGGTCCCGCCCACTCTCCCCCACTGGCCCCGCCCACAATCCTGCCCCCTGCCCCACAAACCCCTCCCCGCTCGTCTTTCTGGCCACACCCTGGCCCTAACAATTACGCAGCTTCCTTCATTTTTCATCTAGGGCATTTTGGGGGGTAAAAATCTGCAATTCAAGCGATGTTCACTTTGATTGACTCAGCTGCGCCAGTCAAACCTAAAACATCCGTCCTGCGGGTCAATCTAATCGTGCTTAATAGCAGCTTGTTCTTCAACGCAACATTTTTCACGTGAGGTCGACAGTTTTAAAAGAGATTGCTGATGCCGCCTTACAAATGCTTTCACCAGGGCCCCCCCCCCAACTTTGAAGCGCTTGTGCGGTCCATGCTTTCGTGCACTTGAGGAAGGGGCGACCAGATCCAAGTCACATGCTGCCCACTTTAGAAGCAGGTGCCACCATAGCCACAGAAATAAAGGACAACTTGCCATCGACGCAGACGCACACACATGCGGCAGGCTGGGGCTGCCCCCTCCCTTCTGACCCTCACTCCCCCTCAGAGCTGGTCTCCCTCCAGTGGGGAAGCTTCATTTGAAGCATAGCTTGATTTTGTGAGCTGTAGCCTAGAAAAATTTAACTAGTCTGGCCCACTGAGTTTATGAGCTCCACAATTCTCGGAGCTACTATTTCCACCAGCGGAACCTGGGGCCTGCCATCCGACTGCTGCGGGGCAAACGTTTCCAGGGTGTTCCGGGAAATCCAGGAGCCTCCCAAGGTGCCACCTCACTCCGAGAGCTCAGAGAAAGGACCACCAGCCACCTCACGCAGCCTGGGGTTCTCCTCACAGCCACACAATAACCCCCTGGGGCCCCAAGTTGGCGGGCAAGCCCCGAAAGGGTGGGGCAGTCCCACTGTGACCCCACCTGGCACACCCGAGGCTTTGTTCCCTCTGCTAGGGTCCCTGAGCCCCACAGTGTGTCAGGGGTGGTGCCATCCAGAAAAGCCCTGCTGGGCAGAGCCACCACCGCCTGGCCCACTTCGCCTCTCCCGAAGACCCCACTGGAAAAGTATCACACTTGCTCGGGGCCCCCCTCCCCAGCTCCTCGCCCTGGAAAGCCTAGAGTTGGAGCTTCCTGTACAGAAAATTCCAGCGTCAGAGCACCGCTGGGAAGCAGCAGGATGACGGGTGAGGGACACATAGGGAAAGGGGCTGTGGCTTCCCCGGGGAGGCGCCAACGTGGTGCCCATTTTTAATTGGGCAGATCAGGGGACCGAGGTGATTTACAGCCACGAGGCCGTGGCTCTCTCACTGCGAACTCTAGTTTTACTACTCAGTCAAACCTAATTCCAAAACACCAGTGCTTTTATTTAAACACCACATCCTGCAATAAAGCCTTAATGTACGGTGGGATGCGTCCAGGGGAAGGGCGGCATGTCTGCGGCTGCCTCCGTGGCCACGCGCCTGGCTACTTCCCTCCCTGCGGCCGGAGCTGGAAGCAAGCAGGGCAGAGATGACCTTCCTGGGAACACTGGGCACTGACCCCTCTGGGCCTGGCAGCTGAAGGAAGGCAGCGCCCAAGGACAATCGTCCCTCCTGCTGTGGGTGCCGGTGGAGCAGAGGCAGTGAGACTGGAAAATCGGGAAGGGGCCCCAGACTGAGCCCTCCTGGACCCTCGACTGCAGTCGACTCCTGGGAAGTGGGACCCACATGCAAGCTTGGAACTGCCCGCCTTTCCTTGTCCCCAGGCTCCTTGGCAGGGCTCGATGGCTCAGGGGACCTGGCTGCCCCCAGACCCAATGCTTCCAGCAGCTGGAGGAGGGGGCCTTCTCACTTGCCCCTCCCTGTCCTACCCGGACCCAAGAGCCGAATTCCTGCCAAAGGTCAGGGCGTGGGAGGGGCTGGGGCACCTGCTGTGGGTCCCAGGCAGCAATGCCAGGGACTCTGGAAAAGCAGAGATGACATACACATTGGAAAAATAGCCCTGAGCCCATGGAGGATGTGCCCTGGGCAGGGACGCTGGCCTCGCCCCAGGCTGCGGATGCCTCCACTCCAAGAGCCAGAAACTGCAGCCAGGCAGAGCCCTCCACCCCCATAGCAGCCCAGCCCCTACCAGCTGCCCCGGGAGCCCTCTGCCCTGTGCCTCACCAGAGAAGGGCTGGCACAGTGGAGATGGGCGTCACAGCCCCATGCAGCATCTGCCCTCATCTCTGGGCAGTCACGGCCCAACCATGGGACCCACAGGATGACACCTCAGCCCCTTTCCTGACTGGGACCTGGCTGGCAGCAAAGCAGGAGGAGGGGGTCCTGGTCACACATGCAGATGTCCACACCACACTGGCCAGCAGACCCTGCCATCCTTCACAGCGAAAGCGCTTTAAGCTGGAGTCAGTATAAACAGAGACCAGCAGTGTTGGGGCCTTGGCAGGATGAGGGGAGAGGCCCCCAGGTGGGCTCAGGCCGCCCAGCTCAGCCCTTTTGTCTCAGTCGTCACAGACGCCCGAGGGGCCACAGAATACTGGGCTCAGGCGCTTCAGAGGAGGAACCGGGGCGTGGGCCCACAGGTGCCCCTGACCCTGCACAGGGGCTGCTGCCCTCGGCCTGGCCCCCAGGAGGCCGAGCCACATGGCCCTCTTGCCTCTACCTTGCAGTGTGGCCCCGGAGAGCAAAGACGAAAGCCAGGGAGATGTTTCCCTCAAAAAGCATTTCACACGTGGCCGCAGGAGGCCCTTCCCTTCTTCCCTCCCTTGGCCAGCTCGCTGTCCTTTTGGGAAATGCTGCTTTTCTCTGAGCAGTTTCTGCCCCATCACACAAACAGCCCTTTCTGCTGGCAATGACCCCTTTTGGGGGGCAAGAAGTGACGCCCCTAGAGCCATGGCCGCCCCCACAGCCCCACGTGCCAAAGCCAAGGCCCCTACACCCCAGCCCCTGGGTGCCCCTTGCTGGACCCCACGGCCACCACAGGGCCGCCTCCCCTCTGCCGCAGTCAGCACGTTGAATATTTAATGTCTGATGAACGCTTCCACCTGCTGACACAGGCAAAGTGACAGAACAATACGGCAGGGGACAGGGCCGTCCACCGACACCCAGGCAGCCTGCCACCCAGGCTTCACCCGGCCACAGCCACCCATCTGTCTCTCTGTCCCCCGGGCGGCCCCACGGGTGCAGACTACCCCCTTACTCCAGCGAGAGAGTTCCCGACCTGAAATACATACTTCTTTACATTCCATAGCTTAGCAGGTCCATATGGGCATATAAAGAAGTATGTTTCCCAAGCAGGTAGTTCAGTTTGCACAGTTCTGTGGGCTCGGGGAAGGGGCCCCACTGAGGCCATGGGGCGTCCACCCGGATCCACACCCTGGAGCCCTCCTTGTGCTTGGGGTCAGCACATCCCGTCCTCCAGCTCTGATCATCGCCGGGGCTCCACGGACCCTGCCCCCTTCTGACCTCAGCACCCCTCTCTCTGTGTCTCACACACACACACACATGCACAGTCAGGAAGGACAGAAGCAGACAATGTGCTCTGGAAAGTCTCAAGAATCCCTTCGCTTGCCCCAACAGTTGTGTAGTTTTGCATCAGTGGAACAAAAAGGGACCAAGGCTGCCACCTCCCATCCTCGCCCCAGAGAAGGGATGTGCCATTCCCTCTCAGACAGGGCCCGACCCTCAGCCAGCACCCTCCCACTCCATCTGGGCACCATCGTCTCGGCCAAGTGCACAGGGAGGGCTGAGCGAAGAGACAGCATCTGGGGAGGACCCCCACCAGGGGGGGTCAGGGAGCAGGGTGGCCAGAGCCAGCGGGGTGCCTGGCACCCCTCATGGTAGGCCCAGATCAGGGAGGTGGCACCAGGAGACACAAGCAATGGACAGACCTTACCTGGGCAGCTGGGCGGCTTCCCGGGCAGGTCCCTGGTGATTCTGCATCCCAGAAACCAGCACCCCCAAGGGCAGGGCTCGGTGCCTCTGTCTTTGAAGATGTGTGCGAGAAGGGCAGTTGCAGGTAGACCCTGCTTCCCCAGAGGGCGGCTGGGGGCTGCTGGGAGGTGGCCCATGCCATGGCCAGCTCCCTCAGAGCATTAGGCTGGCCACAGAGCGGATGCCCAGCCTAGCGAGGGACTGGAGTCGGCTCCCGCTTGCACCCTCTGGCTGCCTCCTCTCTGGCTCTCTCCATTCCTCCCTCCCTCCCTCTCTTCTTCACCCCCTCTCTCCCCATCTCCACTCCTGACACGTCACCGCTTCTGCCTCGGCCTGCCTGAAACAATGCTTGCGCGAGAGGGCAGTTCACACAGGCGCCCAGGGGCCAGCAGGGCACCGCCGCCCACTTGGCGACGCCACCGAGGCACCCAGGGCAGCCAGTCCTCACCTGGCTCTTTGTGGCCTGTGCCCAGCCTCCACCAGGCCTGATCAATACCAATTTATAGTCAAACGCAGGGGCTGCCTTCCTGTTAATGAATTTCCCCCATGCTCACCGGCTTCTAATGAACCCGTTAAAGAGGGTTTAAGTAAACTTAGTGAGCAGCAAACTAAGCACTTTGGAGTACTTAATTGTATCGATATTTTTCCACCATGTTTCAAAATTTCTCTGTGATAGAGAAGCAGAGGTCCCTCTTCCCCATCAACTTCAGTGGCCACCACGAAGCTGGGAGTTTGAAAACTACGGGAAGTCTCAAGGAGAACCATGGGACCTCTGGGTCAGGTCCCCACAGAAGGAAGGGAAGCCACCCCAGCACGAGCCGGTGCTGGGAGGAGAGAGAAACCCACAGAGGTGTCAGGAGCAGCAGGGGATGGAGGCCTCACCATAGCCAAGGTGAGGCGGGCAGGTGAGGTGGTGGGACTTGGCAGGATGGTGTGCTGTTGTGGGATGCCTGCAGAGGGAGAGAGCAGGGGAGATGCTCACCGGTCACAGGAAGCTGGGGGGTGCAGACACAGAGGGTCTGCCAGCTGGGCCCTGGGTCCTGGGGTGGCTGGGAGCTGACCCTGGCCTGGGGACAAGGCCCCAGGCCTGAGTGCACTTCCGGTACTCCCTCTGTCAGTGAAACAAGGTCCAGGTGACCCTGCCTGCCACTCCCCAGCAGACAGTCTGCCCATTCCCATGCAGATGGGCCCAGAGAGGGTGTCTGGATGCTGCCCTCACCCGGGGCAGGGCAGTGTCCCTGCAGAGCTTGCATCGTGCAATTTCTCAAGTCCCTGGGCTGTGGCAGCTGCACTGGGCAGGGCTGGGCTAGAGCTTCCCATGGGGGAGAGCATGGTCAGGGCTCCGAGAGGCACCCCTCTGAAAGGAAAGAGCTGCCTGGCAGAAAGGCCCCGAGGAGCCGTGTCCCATTTCCCTGTGGCTGCTGTTATTTATCATCTTCATGTTGCCAAGGGTAAGAAAGGGCAGCGAGACAGCGGCCCAGGCCCCCCACTTCTCCTCGCCCCTGGAAGGTGCCCTCCCAGGGAACCTCGCATGATCATGGGAGTCTGACATCTAAATTTCCCGGCTACTCTCTGACAAATGAGACCTCAGAAGCTCAGGCCTGCGACCCTCCCTCGCCCCCACCTCCCAGGTGTTCATCTGGATGGTGTCTGCAGGTCAGGGGAAAGTTGGGGCCCCAAAGGGCAGGAGAGTCACCCCGGGTCCAGCCAGAGACCCTGTGAGCTTCTGCCCACTCAAAAATGAACCACAGCCACTTCTCAAAAAGTTTCCCATCTTGACAGAAAAGCAGCACCAGCCACCTCCGAGAGGACCCCACGGCAGGGGGCGTGGGACAGGAGCTGGCATTGTGCCCTGGGCATTGCTCATCCTGCGCCCTTCAGCTATGATCACCACTCACCCAGCCCCACAGCCGTGTGGAGGTCATGCTCTCTCGCAGAGACCACCAGGCTGCTCCCCGCTCAAGCCCCCCAGTCTCCGCCCACGTGCACCCCCGCTGTGCACGCCCAGCACAGGGACCCTTCTGACCCTGACGGGGCTGCGAGAGCTGCAGAAGTCCAGAGTCCCAGCCTGGGGCAACCTCGCTGCGGCCCCTGCCCCAGGACCCCAGCCCCACACCTCCACGGATAATACTGCGAGTTCCCAGGTAAGTTTAGCCACATTCCCATCTGCTCTGCACTCTGTTGCAGCGGGGCCGGTTAATCGCGCCCCCACCCCAGCGCCTGCAGCCCCCGCCCCAGCACCACGACCCTCGTCCACCCCAGGGCATCTGGAGGGGGCCTCATCCTTGCAAAATGCCCAATTGTCAAAGTTCGTGCATCCCCGCCGGACGCACCCTCCTGGCCCTGCTGGCTGCTGGCTCTGCAGTTTCCCAAATGCGGACGATGCCACGAGCCAAGAGAAAACTCCAAAGCACCCCCCGCTGGAGCCACGCGGTGCCGGCACCACGGCTCCCACCTCGCCGGCGGGCACACCCCCACCGCGGCAGCCGGCAAGTTTTGGGGGGCCGTCCGGGCAGACTGAGCAGGACTCACCAGGGAGCCCCTCCAGCGAGGCGGGCGGCAGTGGCGGCGGGTGCAGGCTCGCGGCTCCCGGGGAGATGCTGCAGCCGCGGCAGCGCCATCCACCTTCTCCCGGAGCCAATCGCGAATGCAGGGGTGGGGGAGGCCGGAGCTCCCAATGCGTCCGCACTTGGTGGGGGTGGGGGGGCAGAGAGAAAGAAGACACCAGGCAGCCCCCTCTCTGCACCCCTGCCCTTCCCCCAGCCCTCCTGCAGCAGCGCAGACTTAGCAGGGAGGGAGAGAGAGAGAAAGAGAGAGGAGAACAGAGGAGAGAGAGAAAGGCGCAGGAGTGAGGGCGATGCAGAGTTAAGGAGAAGCGACCTCGCAGCCCGCACACCTGGAACCCTTCCCTGCCCTGGGCTGTGTCTGCAAGACACTCCTACACCCCAGCCGGGGTCAGCGCAAGGTAGAGGTCAGGGTGGAATGAGAGGGGAGGGTCCCTGGGGTGTGCGGGCTCACACATGCACACAGCCCGGCACTGAGACACGCGCAGGCAGGGGAAGGGCAGGGGAAGGGAGGGGAGGGCTGACCCGAGGGGCCTGAGTGGGCGTGGGGGCCTCCCTCGGATCAGGAGCCAGCCTCACCTTTACAGTCCTTATATACCCGGCCAAGCATCCCAAACACGCGGCCCCAGCCAAGTGGCCCCCTCGGGCTGTGCTCCCTGACCATATTTAGTCAAGCAGGGGAAAAAATAGCCTGTCAGCTGGGCCGCGGCTGGCCGGCCACCGGGAACAGGGTGGGAGCGCCAGCGCCATTGACGGCCAGTCCTAGGCCCGGGCTGCTGTCCGCTGCCCCCTCCCTGCCCCTCCCCACAGGCCTCCCACCGGCTGTCCCTGCCCTGCCGTCCCCCTGCTATTTTTAGCCCAGCCCAGTACAGAGGCGCCTGCCGGCAGCCGGGCAGCAACCTCCTAGGCCGTGCAGCCCGTTCCTAGGGGTGCCCGGGGGAGGCCCAGGCGCTGGCTGGGCGGGGAGAACGGCTGCCTCCTCCCTGCTCTTGGCCTCCAGCGGGCTGGGCCCCACCCAGGCCACCCAGAGCCCCACCCGGCGCCCCCTCGCCTTGTCCTTTTGCCCAGAATTGGGGCCCAGATCAGGTGGTGATGGAGCCACCCGGGTCTCCGGAAGCTGCCGTGCCAGCCCCGAGTAATGACCACAGGTCACCTTGGACAGCGAGCCGGGTCCATGTGCTTGCCACACTCTACCCAGACCTGCAACTCGGGGGCACATGAGAGAGCAGACCCCGAGTCCCTCACTGGTTACACTCAGAGCGCCCCCATCCTGGGTTCCCGCCTAAAAGATGTAACGGGCTTGTGCTGGGCATGGCCTGCAAGGGCCTGTCCTCACAGGGCTGGACATGGAGGCCAACTGTCCCCCACAGCAGTGTGAGCTGGGCAGATCTCCTTGCCTCTCTGGGGTCCCCCAGGATGCAGGATGGGGGACTGCAATAATAGGGTGGACCCCCTTCCCTGAAGGCCAGGTGCAGGGCCCCCATGGGGTGGGGGGCAGTTAGTTTCACTGTTTGTTGAGTCCCGACCAGAGTGTAGGCAGTGAGAGGCCCTACTGTCCCGGAAAGCCAATTCACAAACCTCCCCACCTCCTGTGCCTTGCAGGCCTGGCCCAGCGTGGGGCGTGGGGAAGGGGTGTCTGTGCCTCTCAGAGCAGGCTCCCCATGCCTGACCCCGCATGACACCCCGGGCCAGGCCCCGGAGCCACAGGGTCCCAGCCTTGGGGCACAGGGTGCAGTGGGGAGGTTCTTTGTGGATCGCCCCCTGGGGTCCGGCCCTCTCCCCGGAGGGAAGGGAGGGGAGTGCAGCCAGCAGGGGCCGTTCAGCCCAGGAGAGCAGGGAGCACAGAGGAGGGTCCTCCATACCTGTGGAGCTGCAGATGCTTCCTGGAGAAGACTCTGGAACAAGACCATGGCTGTGGGTGGAGCAGGGCTGGCACTCTTGGGAAGCTTTGAGGGACTGGGACGCTGACCGAGGGTCAGGCCCTGCTCCCAGGCCCACAGGCCCAGCCAAGGGGCCCTCAGTTCACGCCAAGGGAGGCGGGAACCCTGCAAGGTCTCAAGCTGCCCTCCGTCTAAGCACTTTTCTGGAAACCAAATAGCCTCCAGCTGACAGTGGGAGAGCAATCCACATGAGGGCAGCATCCAAACTCCCCCTGCATGTGCCCCGTCCCCGTGCCCCTTGTGACCCCAGCCTCTGTCCCCTGTGCCCCCGCAGCCCCAGCCCCTAGCCCCTGGCCCATGTGCCCCGGCCTCCTCTCCTCCCTGCCTTCCGTCTCCGGGCAGGGGAGGGGAGGGGAGGATGCTGCAGAGGTTGTTCAGGAGGCTTAAGGGAGCCAGGACCCTCGGCTGGGCCTGCAGGTGGGCAGGGGAGGGGCAGAAACCACAGGGAGGGTGGCAGGAGTGTGGTGGGCTGGTTGTCCCTGAGACTGGCTCCTGTAAAGATGTTCCAAGGCAGTGGGGGGCGGGGCAGTAGGCGCTGCCATAAATCGCCAGGATAATTGCCCTGGTGACGGCAGCCCGCACTCACAGACGGGGCAGGCACAGGGCTGTCTTCCCAGGAGAAGCCTGGTATGGGTGGCTGATCTCCAAGGGTCCACAAGGTCCCTAGGACAAAGCCAGATGACAGAGCGCTCTGTTCATTTATCCACAACACTAGTACTTACAGGTGTTCCAGAAGCTTCTATGCAGATTATCTGGTAATCTTCAAAGCATCCCTAAGAGGTGGGTATCCTGTTATCCCCACTCAACCCACGAGGAGGGGGGCTCAGGGGGCAGCTGACTTGCCTGGGGTCACACAGCAGGGGCAGAGCTGGGCAGTGGCCAACAGTCTGGGGGCTGCTCAGGCCCTGCTGCCTTCCAGAGCCCCCTCGCCCGGCGGTAAAGGCAGACCCAGTGTCCCCTGCCTTGGACACCAATGAAACCGCCCGCCCCAGGGAGACGGCCAAGTGTTGGAAAGGCGTGGAAGATGGCCAGGGCCCCCCAGGCCTTCCTCCTGGGTCTCCTCAAAAAGGTGGCAGCTGATGGGACACAGTTTCACAAGTGCGGATGAATAAAGCAGTGGCCAGTGAGCCCCCACAGCCCGCCTCCCTCGTTCTTTCACCAGCAAGGACGGTCGCACACATACCCCAGCCATGTGGGCTGGCCGTGGGCTGTCTGGTGGAAGGTTCTGCCGTGGCAGGACTGTGCTGTGCTCATAACTGGGCCCCCGCTGCTGCACGGGGCTGCTGAGATCTCAAGATGGAGCTGGGGTGACTGTAGACCTGAATCTTTGATTTGGTTTGATTTAATCAATTTTAGTTTCAATAGCCGCGTGTGAGCAGTGGCTGCTGGTGCCCTGGGAGAGAGCATGTAGGAGTAAACAAGGAGGTCCTGATGCCACACAGTGAAGAGCTTAGAAGGAGCAGTTTGGGGAAGGGATGGGCAGGGTCTGGGTGGCATTGCAGGTCAGAGGTCAGGGGAGGCCTCTGTGGGGGATGAACAGGCCCAAGTGATGTGGGCGGGGCAGCTGGCGGAAAGCTGGGAGGAGCAGGCAGGCTGAGGGTCTCGGGAGGACAAAGGTCAAGAGGTAGGAGCATCTGGACTGTCCAGGGCAGCAAGGAGGCCAGGGGGCTGCAGCGAGGGCAGCCAGACCCCTGGCCAGGGTTGGGCAGGGGCACGACCGCTCTGGTGGGACTGCTGCAGGGGTGAGGGTAGAGCTGGTTGAGTGGTCAGGAGCCCCAGGCCACCAGGGTTGACGGCTGGAGCCTGCAGGCAGCACACAGTGGTGCGGGGCACCGGTCTGGCTGACCCTTGAGGGTTTGCCCACAGATCTGCTGACCGAGCGAGGTGGTTATAGAGAAAGGGGGAGTCGGTGAGGTGGAGCCCAGGGAGCTAGAGTGCTCCTAGGAAGAAGTGGAATGGGGGAAGCTTTCGCAAAGGAAAAGAAAGGGTGATCCTCGCTGGAGCAGGAGGAATCTGAGTGGGTGTAAGGAGGGACTTCCCTGCTCAGAGCCTGTTGCAAATCCCAGAGGGGCATCCCCAGGGATCAGGCGGGGGCGGGGGCGGCTCCTGGTGGGGGGGCCTCCGGAATTCAGGTAGGTGGAGGCAAGTGCCGTCTCTGGGTCACAGGGCACCTCGCCCAGTGGACCCCCTGCCCCTCACCCCTTGAGCTGAGCAGAGGGCGGAGCGGCCCGCTGGAGAGCTGCGGTTTCCTGGAAGCGAGGACAGTAATGGAGCCGGGAGCGAGCCACCGGGAGCAGTGGCTTCTGGCTAAGAGCATTTCCTGAAGCGCCGTCCCCGGGGGCGCAGGGCGGGAGGCAGGCAGGCAGCCCTCGCATGCAGCCACCGTGCCTTCAGCCTGGTAACAGAGGCGTGCAGTGCCTGAAAGTCCCCACCACAGCCTGATTCCAGCCTCACCGAGTGGCCCCGCAGGGGTCTGAGCCCAACGTCTCGGTGGAGGAGGGAGGTCCCGGGCCTGGGTGCTCCAGGGGCAGAGAGAGGCGTCTCTGTAACCTCTCTGGGTCTCAGCTTCCTCGTCTGTACAGTGGGGCCATGGCCCCTCCTGGGTGACCATGAGGCTGAACTGAGGGGTGGACAGAGCCCCTGACTGAGGCCTCAGAAGCGAGTAACATGGTGTTAGTTCGGGGAAGGTCCCAGAGAGGATCACTCTGTCACTCCACTTCCGGTCTTTCACGATGCGGAGGATGTACTGAATGAATGAATGAATCAATCAATCAATGGGTCAATCGGTCAGCTGACCACTAGGCAGCCGGGTGGTGAGTAGCCCATGGTGAGGACCAGGGAGGATGGCTGGAACCATATTAATGTGTGCTCAGCTTTAGGGGTGGGAGTGAGGCTGGGGCCTTATTTGGTGGGGTGGGGGGGTGCAAGGCAGGGCCAGTGCCCTTGGAGGGTCAGACCCTCACCCCTGCCTGGTGCCCGCCTCCCTGGGAGGCATCCAGTGCCATTTCAGAGCACAAGTCCCTGAGCAGCAGCCTTCCCTCTGACGACAAGCCTCTGCTTTCGGTCACTTTGCTCTTCCTCGAGTCTTTAAATAAAATAAAACAAAACCTAGGTTTTATTTTTAAAATTCGGTTGTACTTTCAGACAACGGTCAACACATCCTCTGCCTTGGCCTCTCTCTGTTACGATAAGCCCAGCTTACCCAATAAAACAATGGGTAGAGGACTTGGACAGTTCTCCAGAGAAGACACGTAGATGGCTAGCAAGCCCATGAAAAGATGCCCAACGTCACGAGCCATTGGGGAAATGCAGACCAAAACCCCAGGGAGATGGCACCCACACCCGCCAAGACAGCTGTGAGATAACAGAAGCCAAACACGGGAAATTAACAAGTTAACCAGTGTTGGCGAGGAGGTAGCGGATCCCCCTGCGTCCTGTCCAGGGTCCCTCCCAAGCCTGGACAAGGATGGAACCAGCATTGAGGGCGAGCAGAGCTGGAGGCGCTCCTAGGGGGCCTCCCCTGAGGGATGCCCACGCTGGGCTCCAGGAGAGCAGGGCCAGCTGCTGTGGTCAGTGGAGATCCTTGGGCTGGGGAGGGGGCTCAGTCAGCATGAAGGGGCAACAGCCTGGAAAGGGCTCAGTCCAGCTCCTGGGAAAAGTGAGGGAACCAGAGGACGGCCTGCCCAGCTTCCATAAGCTTCCAGTGGGCCAGCCTCTCCATGCCGGCCTGGCCTGTGTCCCGGCCTACGTGGGCAAGTCCACAGGCTCTGGGGATCAGGACGTGGGCCTCTTCGGGGAGGGGCTCACCTGCAGGCAGGCGGGGCTGGGCGGGCAGGAGCCTGGTCCCACAACCAGAGCAGTGAGGTGAGAGGCGTAGACTGTGGTCTCTGGGCTGGCCCGGGACACCCCCGGCCAAGGCCTGGCTGAGGTGTCCGGGGCTCTAGCCAGCACTGGTCGCCAAACACCAGAAAGGCCGACAGGCGGCTTCTCTCCAGCGTGGATGGCCGGATCACAAACCCTAAGGCACAGAGGGGCCCCTAAAACAACGGTCACTGTGGGAATCTGCATTAGTGGGTAGAGAGCACGTCTAGCTGCAGGACTTCTCAGAGCCTTCACGAGGCCAGTGTGCACTTCGAGTGCCCAGCAGCCCCGCCTGGAGTGACCACCCCCCAGCCCACCCCACACCCTCACCACCCCCGGCACACGCAGCGGGGCTCAGAGGAGGCCGTGCACATCGGTGAGGCCCATGGAGCAGAGCCAGGTGTGAAATGCCCGTGGGACAAGGCATGCTACCCCACTGCAGAACCGTGACCTCCACCCCCCCGCCAGGCCTGGGAGGTTGCCTGCTGCCAGACCTCAGTGCTCAAACACACATGGGCACGCACGCACACAGGCTTACATGCTCACATGCACACACGTGCGTGCAACGCACAGCAAAACAAATATGCATACATTACTGTAATGGCAGTGGGAAAACCTCCCTGACAGCTCGTAAAGAAAGTTATATTTCATTGCCACGATGTCAGCAGAGAGCAATTTGTTTCCAGAGACGTCCCATTCAGAATGGTGACGGCTTTGCAGTCATGGAGACAGGACGCTTTGGGTGGCCTGGCCCACGTGGCACCACTTAGAGCATCCCGAGAGATTACTGCAGCTTTGAGTCCAGGCAGGGCGACCTCAGACCTGCCCCACAAGGAGCCCCTACCAGCCCAGAGCTCCTGGAGGAAGAGGAGGGGGGCCCAAGGGCAGGAGCACCAGAGGGGAAGGCAGGCAAGACGGAGGGACGCTGGGGGTCCAGGCTGAGTCCAAGCTTTCAGGGGTCACCCCCGGGCTCTGAAGGCAGAGACTGTCCAACTTCTTCTTCCCCCTCCCTCCCTCTCCTCTCTGCACCCCCCAGTGTGTGTGTTGGGGGTGACAAGGGCTTTCCTAGTCCCGAAGCCTCTCCCCTGGGACGACTCATCGTGGACTCATCTTAGAAGAGAATGAAACGTCAATCAGTTGGAACCAGGGGAAGACAGACCAGGCCGGTGCCTGTGACCTCACCCCTGTGCTCCTTGCCCCCTCCCTGCAGACGCACCCACAGAGGGACCCTCACCACCCCACTGCTCCTGTCCTCCCCCCCACCCCAGCGTCTCCCTGGAGGGCAAGGCTGGCACTCCAGCCTCCACCCCTGCGGCTGGTCCTGCAGGAAGGAGAGGAAGAGGACCGGCCCCTCACGCCCCGGGTCCGCCAGCCCTTGGGGAAGGATTTTTCTGGGTCAAGAGGCAGGTTCCCACTTTAGGAGAATGAAGCTCCTCATCGTAGAGAGCGGGAGACCAGGCAGGGGTGGGGAGGTTCAGGGGCCACTTCTGGCTGCATTTTAAGAAATCCTGCCTTAAATGTAAAAATTATCACAGCAGAAAGCTTTCCTGGCTCCTGCAGAGATGCAGCCAACAGAACAAGCCGTAAAACAGAGGATCATGGCTCCCCAGGCAGGTCTTGATGTCCAGCAGGGCTGGGCGACTGGGCGGCAGGTGGCCCTCCCTGCTCCTCCGTGGTGGGCCCCCTGCCCAGCCTGTGGACACCCTGCCCCTTCTGTAGGCTCCCCACCCCATCACAGTCATTACTTGGTTGTCCCAGTCACTCTTCAGCCACCTCTGAGGGCCGTGGGAGGCCTGGCAGGGGCCTGGACTGCTCTCCCAGTTTTAGGAGAGTTTTGGGACATCCCAGAGTGGGTGGCAGAGGGAAGTAGGGAGCAGGCCATGTGCGGGAGGGCTGGTTTCGCCCGCTGCGGGCTGTGCTGGGAGGAGGTGAAGGATTCTGGAAACCACATCCATCCCACGTTTGCAAACAGAGCCGGCTCCGTGTCCAACCTCTGTGAGCAGCCCCTGGGAGGGGGTCCCGAGCAGGCCACGTGTGGACACAGGGAACAGCTGGACGGAATCTCCAGTTGGTCTGGCTCTCCTCTGGTGGGGAAGCTCTTCTTGCCACGGTTCACTCTCCTTTTCATTCTGAGCCAAGCAGAGCTCCCATTCTCAATGTGAAGAAGGAGCACTGGCTTTGGAGTCCATGGACTGTGGAGAAGTGATGGAACCACAGACCTTTAGCCCATTTAGCGTCAAACCCATTTAGCCCCTAAACATTGTCCCTTGATATTGTTGGAAGGCAGGGACAGAATTTCTGTCCAGGTGAGCGAGCATCATTTTACCTGTGCACGGATTCCAGAGAAGTTGTGCAGAATGTGTGTTTTGCAAAGTGGACACCTTGTGTCCAATGCCTGGACACTGCCTGCAGAACCATCCCTTCCGACCCCACTCCAGGCATATGCAGGGAGTGATGGCTTAGGGGCACCTGTTCCCAGCCCCTGTCCCCATCCCTGGGGCCCGGCTGAGGGGTGGAGGGGGGGCACCTCAGGGAACTTCTCCCCTCTGAGGTAGACCGCAGGAAGCCCAGGCTGCACAGCTCCAGCTGCCCTGGACGAATGCTCACGGGGCCCAGCAGTCCCCGACTCCTGGTCATCGCCCCGAGGAAGCAGAGAAATCAGCTCCCAGAACAGGCAGCTCGCCAGGACACACAGCCTCCCATGGCCTCCCCAAGTGCCTCTTCCTAAGAACATCCCGAGAGCCCCTAATTCTCCTTGGTCATCAGCAACGGGGTTAGAGGGTTATCTCTGGGGTCTCCTCCTCTCCCCCCTCCTCTGGGAGCCCAGCCTGGAGCCCTGGGACCAAGGGAGCAGCTTTATCTCCCTCAGACGTGATCCTCTGGGAGCCGAAAAGTGTTGATCCAACAGGATCTCAGCCACAATTAGCCACTTCCCTCATCCCTGCCCTATAAATATTCATTCTGGGATTGTTATAGAGGTGCTTTACACAAAAAAGCCGAACTCATTTGGAGTAAGGAACTGAACAGCTGCCAAGTAGAATCCCACTATTGACGGGAGGGAGAGGTCACCACCCGGTACTCTGGGGTTTGTTGAATTGGGGACGGGTTCTTTGGTCCCCGCAGGTAACATTCATAAATGTCACAGCATGCGGGGGACAGGCCATGCTTGGGCACGGTGTCCTCCAGAAGGCTGGCCAGGCCCTGCAGCCAAGGGGAAGGTGTGATGGTCGCGCGTGGGGACGCCATGCGCTGTTCTCGCCTCTGCTGGGAGGTTGCTCTGAAGACTAACCTCCCTCAGCTCTTGCACCCCCTGGGGCTGAGCTCCCGCCTGGCTTCCCCAGGTTATTATGGTGCAGATCTTGATCAGTGTCGCCAGCCTCCACGAGCAGAAGGACACGCCCAGGGCGGTCTATGCCAGGGGGAGGCACCAGAATTGGATCTGGGACTGGGCTGGAGGCCATCTAGTCTGGGCTTCCCGTTGCGGGTAGCTGGATGCTTCTGTTAAATCCTTCTGGTGATGGGGGGCTCACCACCCAGAGACACCCTCCCCTCCTCAGAGGTGGTGCTCAGTCTCAGGGAAGCTGAGAGGTGTCAGCAGTGGTCACACAGCAATGATGCTGACCATTGGTCAGGTTACTGAAGCCCGGTGAGTGCCAGGCCCTGAGTGAGGGCTTCCCAAGCACGCACGCCCTTGATTTCCACCTTGCCCCATCAGCCAGCCCCAAGCAAAGCATCAGCTAAAGGAGCTACCTGCCCTCCCAGACAAAGACCCCAGGAGGGCGTGACCCCGGGCTGGCCGCAGGGACAGCTCGGGCACCCCCTCCCTCTCTTGTGCCTCCTCCTTCTAAGCACAGCGGCTGCTCTGCCTTGGGCCCCTCTCTGGGGCCACAGCAGACACATGTCGTAGGCTGACCATGGACAACACTCGCTGTGTCCTGCTGTGCCCCAGTGAGAAGTCCGGGGTTTGGAGGGCTGGGGGCTCCCACCACCTCTGGCTCTGCAGCTCGTGATGGTCGAGGGGGTGTCGGCGGAGGAGGTGTCGGTGGAGGTGACAGGACTGCGCCTGTCCAGCATGAAGTCCCGGGTCTCTGTGTGGGGTTCCTGACGGCGGCCCCAGAGTCCCAGGGAAGGGGCATCTATACACGAATTCCCCGCCCCACTCCAGAACCTCGCTCCGGATCAGGGGGTCTGTGGGTGCTGCCTGGGAATCTGCACTGCAGCAAGCTTCTCAGGGGTCCCCAGGCTGTCGCATTTGGAGAGACAGAGATGACCACAGTGAAGTCGCTTGACAGACTCGCCGCAGATGTGGGGGAGTCAACATTCCAGCCAGTGGGTGCAGACCACCCATTCCCTAGGAGCCACCTCCTCGCCCCCCTCCCCGTCCCCCCGGGACCCCCAGGCAGCCTCCTGATGTAGCTGTCCCCACCTCACGAGGCCCACGGGAGAGCTGGGCGTTGGGAACCCGGGAGGGGGCCCCCTGAGGGGAGGGTCCCTGGGTGCCTGTTGGTACTTCCCCATCAGCATTTTCTCACGGGACCCTCAGAGCCCCAATATCTCCTCAGTGACCCCCCGCTTCCTGTGACCAAACCTTGACTCCTCCCCTCGCCCATTTCAGGGATGTTTTCCGTGGGGTTTGAGAGGCCCGTCCACTCGCACAGGGGCCGCTGGGCTGAGGGGTCCTGGCCCAGCGCCGGAACCCCCTGCCCACAGATCCATCTCCCCAGGCACCCCATCAACTGCCGCAGCTGCGCTCCTCTGCCCTGAGGGTGCCCCGCCCGGCCCGGCTCCCCTCTGCTCCTCACTAACGTGCCACCTCCTGACCCCACAGGCCGGTCTCGAGCTGCCCTGGGACAGGACGGGATGTTCACAGCGAGGACACCGCAGCTGTTGCTTCGTGATCTAATTCCAACATTCCTCCAGGGGCGGACGGCCCTCTGCCCGGCTGGGGAGGGAGCGAGGGCCACCCGCTCACACCTTCCACGCACGGGCAGGGCTCCCGCCGGCCTGGTCCCCCCAGAAGAGGACCTGGCAAGTGTGCAGCCTACACACACCACCCTGAGCGTGTCCCCAGGCGGCTGCCCTGGCCCGAGTCCTGTGAATGGAATCCTCCTTCCTCTGTACGCCCCGTGTGTCAGATGCCGAATCCGTGTCTGGCTGCGGTCGTCTGGCTTGTCACCCTTCCACGCCTCCCCTGGAGCACCCCGGTCACCTCTGCCCTGGCCGAGATTCTACTCATCCGTAGCAAGAGAACTCTGGGCCTGGGCTGCCGCCCCGGGGCCCTGGAGAGCATTTTGCCTCCTTGACAGCACGCACGTTCCTGCTGCCGGCTCCTGGACGTCGAGAAGTAGCCTGGCTGAGGGAGCCGTCCCATTTAACAAATGGGGCTCCCTTCGGTCCTGATGGATGGCTTTGCCTGATCGTAAAACTCCAGAGGAAGTCAAATTCGGGTTCTCAAAACCTTGGAGACATTCCCTGAATTTATTATGTGACCTGATAAATTACTGAATCCGAGTCCTCCTGTATCTGTGACAGGCAGGCGGTAACGCCGTGTGGCCCATGCATCCGGGGACTTGCCTTCTGTGGGTTAAGTTTCCCACCAGAAATGCTCTTCTGAGAACTTGGGCTGGGAGTCCAGAATCCCAGGGAAGCCCTCCCAGGTCAGAGAGCACCAAAGCCTGAGAGGTCCCCCAGGGTGGCCTCTGGGACCCTTCCTTCCTCCTCTGCCCAGGGTCTCGGCATTCTGCTGGCCAGCCCTCCCTCAGGCTCCTGTGGACCCTCCCTGGGGAATGAGGGGCTCAGAGTCCCAACTTCCCCTGCAAACCAACCTGTGGGAGGTGGAATCCCTGCCCCTCGCGTGCTGCCAGATCATCCCTCCCCTTGGCCTGGGCAGGACCTGTGAATGGGATGGGAAACCACTCCCAAGATTAGGGTCCTAATCAGTCGACTGCCAGTTAATCAAAAAGAAGATTCTGCTGGGTGGACCTGGCCTAATCAGGAGAGCCCTTCAAAAGGAGAAGCATTAGAAAGATACCATCCTGTTGGCCTCAAAGAAGGAAGCCAACAGCCAGGTTATGACCTGCCCATGGGGGCCACGTGGCAAGGGTCTGCGGGCGGCCCACAGCCCACAGCCACAGACAACACGGACCTCATCTACACCCGCAAGGAACTGAATCCTGCCAGCCCCATCAACTAGCTTGGGAGAAGCCCCAGGCCTCTGAAGAGACCCAGCCCCTGCCACACTTGATTTCAGCCCAGTGGGACTTGAGCAGAGGAGCCAGCCACACTGTGCCGGACTTCAGAGCCACGGGAACTGTGAGGTAACAAATGGATGGTGCTTTAAGCATCTAAATGTGTGACAATTTGCTACACAGCACAGAAAACTAACACAGAACTGAAATTCGAACTGTAAAATGTCAGAACACACAGTTCAAGTCGCATTGACCAGGACCTCTGTTCCCCCCATCTCAGTGTGGCTTCAGGGGAGTGGGGGTTGGGAGCAGGGTGTTGAGAAGGATTCTGAGCTTGCCCTGGGGTCCGTGGGAAAGGCACCATCTTGGGGGGCGATGCCCCTGCAGGTAGCAGCTGGGGAGTGTGGCATGTGGGCCCCATGTCCAGGTTTGGGCTCCACCGAAGGCTCACAGTTTGAGGGGTCTGCTGGGGAGACTGCCCCACAGGTGCTCCTCCCCATCCCCTCCCTGTGTCACCTGGCACTGCCTTTCTCACTGAGATAACAGATAATGCCGTCCTGCGTCCCAGAGACAGTGAAGCCGGAATCACAGCCTCTGGTGGTTCCATCCAGGGCCGGTGCGAGGAGCCCCTGTTACCCTCCCTCCCCAACGCTGGTACCCACGGGCCTCACAACTCTGCAGTCCCCCTGGTCCACTGCCCCTCCCCCCCAAGTTTCTAATCCTGCATAACCCCATCCCCTCCCCACACAGAGACACCCCAGCGCCCCCACGAAGCTAATCTAGGTGACTAGATTTAAGGAAGCCATATTGTCAACCAACTAACTCACGCTCTGCTCGGGGCAATTGCCTGAGGGGGTCCCAGGGTCAGAGGGGTGAGGCAGGGTCCTCCACAAGGAGCACTGCTGCTGGGAGGGGCTGGGGCCTCTTCCGCAGCCCGAGGGGGTTTCTGCATCGAGACCGGCCCAGGACTAACTGCAGGGCCCCCCTGCCCCTGGGGCCTCCCTGTGTTTGGGGCTCAGCCTCCCAGGGAGCCATCCCCCCAGGCAGCCTCGGGGAGCCCCGAAGCGACCTTCGTCAAGGCCGCGCAGCCCTCAGCCAGCTCTGCTGAAGCATCGCGCATCCAGGGTTACGAGCAATTTTATTGCCCAGTCAGTAAAAACCTTCCGATTATGTCATTGCAGAGGCAGTCGGATGCCAAAAAACATAAATTTCCTTCCGTCTATCACGACCCGCCACGTCCACGCCGGCCTCCATTCTGGTTCCTTCTCTGTGCTTTCATTAATTAGCGGGACATGGCAGCTGTGCTGGGCTGCCTCCAGGTCCCAGGACGCTTTCTCGAGGTCAGGGGCTGGGGCGTGAGGGGCAGGCTTGGGTCTGGGATGGGTTCCAGCCCCTGGGAGCCAAGGGTGCAGGCACAGGGATGCCGAGCTGGTGGCTACACCACTTGAAACCTGGGCCCCTCCCTGGAGCCAGGGGCTCCCTGAAGCATCACCAGCCCCCTTGAAAGGCGTCCTTTGTGCTCCCTTTGTGCAGACTGAGGTGGGTGCACATTTGTTCACTTGTTCACTCACTCAGGAGATATTTGCTGGGCCCACACCAAGTGCCCTGGCTGCTGAGGGCTGGGACCAGGCAGCCGGTGTCTCGGGGCTCTGACTCTCTGTGAACCGGGTGGTCACCGTGCCCAGCCCTTACAGAAGGGACCTAGCAAGGGGCTGGCACAGAATCAGACACAAATGCCAGCTCAGACCCAGCCCTGGCCTCCCCTCCAGTGAGCCCCGCTTGGACCCAGCAAAGACACAGTAATGGGATAAGGGCGGGGGCAGGGAAGTCTTCTTGGAGGAGGTGGCATCCATCCCCACAGCAGGGTGTCAGGCCCTCTGTGTAACCCTTGGGTGAGGCCTGGTTGCATCAAGAACCAGGAGCCCTCCCCACAGAGCCAGCCCAGGGGGCACCTGTCCAGCCGGGGGCGGAGGCGGCCTGGGCACCTGACCAGGACACTTTGGGAGGCTGACATCAGCGTGGACGCAAGCCCCACACTGGGCACCTGTTGGGCAGACCCAAGAATAGCCTTTTCCAAGAAGCGGAGTTGGGTTGGATGATTGGAGGGTTCTGGGGAGCAGGGAGGCCACTGCAGTCACTTTCCCCTCAGGCCGTGGGTGGGGAGCCTGACCCTGGAGCTGGAGGCCAGTGTGGCGCCCAGCCCCGCCACCACTCCGCGCGACAGAGGCGAGTGGCCTCCACTTCCCCAGCTGGAAACAGAGGAGGGTTCTCACCCCCTCTGTCTGTGCCCTGGGCGTGGCGACCCAGCGGTGAGGGTCCAGCAGGTGAGCAGGACAGCACTTGGAGAGGCATGTGACTTGTGAGACCCTTGGCCGCCTAAATTGCAGTTTGTCAGCCGTCAGAGCCTCCAGGGACCTGTCCCCCAGAGCCACAGCACCCCATCACTCCCGGTGTGTGCCTGACCTGCACCAGGAAGGGGACCGCTGCACCCCAGGACAAACCCGCTCCCTGCACGCAGGAGGTGCTCAGCAGATCTTCACGGGCTCCATGATGGGTGTTGGGAGAGCAACGTCACTGATGACTCGGACACCAGCTCCCCCAGGCCAGAAGCTTTTCTTTCCCCCCAAGACCCCCTCCCTCCGGCCTGGCCCCACATGCTCCCTCAGGCCTCTCTGGGCCAGAGACAAAGATGAGGAAGGAGCCTTCCCAGGGCTGGATGCCCACGGAGGAGGCCAGTCCTCCGTCAGAGTGACAGCCCAGCCAGGCCTGGGGGAGGCCCTGCTGCTCGGGGCAGGGGGGGGCCTATACCCCTGTGAGGGACCCGGGATTCACCCAAGTGCCATCCCCCTACAGCCCCCACCAGGAGCCACCTCCTCCCCAGCCAGCAGAACCACTTTTCGAGTAATTTCTAATCACAAGCTTGTGACTTCTAGAGGTGTAATTAAATAGGACGGCCACACTGCCTCTTCCCAGCCCCCCAAGATCAGGTGGGGCTTTTTAATTAGCCTCACCAGTAACTATGTCAGAGGTGCCCCTTAAAAATATATCTGTCTCCCAAGACCAATCTGAGTGACCAAATAAACAGGGTCTTAAAAACCAGGCATCGTGGCCTCAAACTTCTGATGGAAAATGGCATTACCTAATGGAGAGAAGGCTGCCGCATGGCCCAGCGTGTAGCCACTCAGTCCCACGAGGCCCAGAACCATGACTGTGGTGGCCTGGGCCCGTCTTCACCTGGGACAGTGGGGAAACGGGGAACCATGGCCGGTAGGCTGAAAGTGATCATTTCCATAGCAGCTCAGGCCAAGCCCCCGCGCTCCTGGCTCATCTGGGGCCCAGAAGATGGGGAGGTAGGGCCACAAACCCCCACCCTGGCCGTGCAGCAGAAGTTTGCTTTGTTTCGGCCCCTCAGCCTCCATCCCATGTCTTGGGGGACGTCCTGGTGTCCAGGGGAAGGGTCCTCTCTCCTGCAGTGTGAGCCTCCAGGGCAGTTGGGAGGGCCCCGGGCCTGTCAGAGCCCACAACCGGCTTCACCCTCAGCTGTCAGCGGGCACCAGCCATTCCCACAGGGCCATCACAGAGTCAGAGAGAAGTCAAGATGCACAATTCTGTGTTCAGAGCAAGAGAGTGTTACTCCCAACTTTCCAGCCCCCACTGTCTGGGTGGACAGGAGTAATGGGGGTCACTGGGGGGGCCGTTTTGACCTGGAGTTCCCCCTGGGATAATTCGAGAACCTTCTACCTCCTGGGAGGGTCCAGAAACCCCTACCTGTTCTCCCTACAGCCTCACCCGGTGCCAGATCCGTGTCCAGCTGGCCCCAGCTGAGCGTGACACTTTGCGGTCCTTGGTCTGGATGACTCCCAACCGTGCCCGGGCCCCATCGCCAACCTGACCATCCTCTCCAGCCACAGCCTACCCCTTTCCCAGACTCGACCCCTTCCTCAACCCCTTCCCTGGAACTACACGCAGGAGGCTCCATGTGAGCCCCATGGCCTCTGGGCTGGGTCTGAGCAGGAGAGGGTGACCCATCTCAGGCCCACTGCCTGTGCCGGCCTCCCCCCCACCTCACACCTGCCCCCCCAGCCCAGCGAGGGCCTCAGGACCGGACCCTCCCTCCCCACAGCCATGTCAGCACCCAGCCTGGCAAGGACAGGAGAGCGCCCTGGGTTCCCTGGGCCGTCCACCTGGGGCACGGTAGAGTCCCCACACTTTGCTTGTGGGAATCTCTGTCCAGAACCCCACTGAGGATCCTCATCCATGGAACCCCACTGTGGAAGTGTGGGACCCACTGAGGACCACCACCCATGGAATGCCTACCCGTAGAACCCCCACTCACAGGCCCCCCCAGAATACCCCCCGAGGAACCCCAACCACAGAAGCCCACTGGGAACCCCTTTACCCATAGAACCCCATGAGGAGCCCCATGGAGAAAACCCCCATCTGTAGAACCCCACCCCACTGCCCCAACCCTATTTGAAGGTCCCCTCATGTATGGATTTGTGAACCCAGAACTGTGAAACCTGCCCCCGGAGTCTCTGCGCCTCCTGCCTTCAGGGGTGGTTGTGAAGATGGCGGCCCTCGGTGGGGTCTGCGTGCCCATCATGTCTGCTCCAGCTGGAAGGCTCAGGGTGCACTGCCTCGTGCTGCCTCCCTTCACATAGCACCCCGACGTGGGCTCAGAGTGGGCGGCTGTGGCCCTCCCTCCCCAGCCCCTGCCAAGCTGCCCTGTTCCTGCCCAGCTGGGCCTTCCTGTCCCCCTCTGCCCCTCCACACAGCCACCAAACCACGTGCTAGATCACCTCAGCCAGCAGGATCCTGCACAGGGGCCACGGCCAGCCTCGGGGAGAGCTCCGCATCCCTTTAGGGTGTTGGCTCCCTAAGATGGGTACACGGCAGTGTGGAGTGTGTGGACGAGTGAGTGAATGAATGGATGCATCGATGGTGGAGCACCTGGGGGCTGGAGTCTTTCCTGCAGAAGGTGCTCAGATGCCCCCTCCTTGTCTTTCCTCGACGCCCCCACCCCTCTCTCCCCGGGTGACCTCTAGCACCTTCCCCAAGAGGCAGCTGCTTGAGGCCTGGGACACCTATGTGCAGGTCATCAGGTGCTCCAGCCCCAGTCACAAGCCGGGCCCTGGGCACCCTCAGCTCCTTGGGAAGGTCTGACTCGCCCCGGGGTGGGGGGCGTTCACCTGCCCTCAGCTCCTTGCCTGCATCTCCTGCACCAGGAGGAGAAAAGGGGGAGGAGGCCAAAGTCCCTGAGCCTCCAGGAGCTGAGGTGACAGGTCCAGTGGCAGGGAAGCCCCATCCCCGCCCCCAGCACGGCCCTGGGGAGGCCCCAGGCCCCGGAGCCACCACGGTGCCCAGACTCCCCACTCCTCTGAGCCCTGAGCCAGCAGATGCGGAAGAAGGCTGCGCTCTCACCATTAGTGCGGCCAACATTCATTGAGTGCTTGCTGTATACAGGGCATTTAGTATTCAGTACCGCACAGCGTCTTCACAAGCCTGTGACCTGGTTCTGGTTTTAGGCCCAGAGGATGTGGCACAGGGGCCAAGGCCCAGTGGGCAGGGCTGCATGCTGACTCCCGAGGAGCTCCCAGCCACAGCTCCCAGGGCCCGTCGATGCCCCCGCCACCCCTGCCCGGAGCCCCTGAAGTGGGCCCTCCCAGCTCACTTCCTGAGCACCAGAGAGCTTGGTATCGACCGTGCACAGACTGGGCATTGATTGGCTGAAAGGTGAAACCTGAAATAGTCCTGTTGCCGGTAAACAGGACTTTTAATTGTTTAGGCAGCTACTGTCTGGTCGCCTCCCAGGAAGCTGGGGCGGGGGTTGGGGGGGGGGGTGCGGGCAAGAGGCAGGAGGCAGGGGTCTTTGATCTGTCCACAACCACAGGGCAGGGGTAGGGAGAGCCAGCAGTGGGCAGCCCCGCATCACCCAGTGCTCTGTGCGGGTCCCAGCTGTGGGTCTTTCCTGCTGGGAGCCCAGGCCCTCAAGCCTTTGGTCAGGGTAGCAGGCATGGGACACAGTCCCCAACGCCGCTGCTTGAAGAGGTGCCAGCTCTGAATCCCAATGTTTGCTCCTAGCTCTGCCATTTTCCCGCTGGGTGTCCTGGGCATGTTGCTTAGGCCCTCTGTGCCTCAGTTTCCCCAACTGTAAAATAAAATGCTGACCACAGGTGATGTTCAGCCTGGCTGAGAAAATGTGTCATCACCCAGTGGAGCTTCTGGCTCAGGGTGTTGGTGCAGTTAAGGGCGGCTATTACTTTAAACTTCCAACAAAATTCACAAATGTTCAAAACGTGTTTTTCGTGTTTCTCTAGATGTGTTGAGAACAACACCACCAGCCTCCCCAGGCGGGTTCTGGTACAGAAACACTGAGCTGCTGCGTGCACTTCCGACGCGTGTGGGCATCGCATTAAAACCCTCCAGGTCAGAGTTCTGCCCTCGGGGCAGCGTCCCGGAGTCGCTAGTGGATTGGAGTCTACATCTGCTGAAACACTCGGTAATTCCAAGTGCCCTCAAAGCCGCCAGGAGGAAGGTGGCCCAGGCTCGGGGGAGCCCACCCTCTCCTAAGGCCTGTAGCCCCCTCCAAACAGCAAAACAGGGCAGAAACTACCAGAAGCTAAGAGCGCAAATGTGGGAGGGGGGGCTGGGGGATCGGGTGAGGTTGCAGCCCAGGATGAGAACTTGGATCTTATTCTGAGGGTGTGGGAACCCCCCGGGGTTTCAGGGGGGAGAGAGTGGGGGTCTAGGAGGGGAGCCCATGGGAGGCAGAGGTGGGGGGAGCCTTTGCTGCACTTCTGGGCCCGTGGCCCTTTGCAGCCCGACTCCCCCCCCACCCCGCCCCCACTCACTGAGGCCACCGAGGCCTAAACCCGGAGCTTCAAACCCCCTATGGCCCACAGAGGTGCCAGGCTGAGCACAGAAGGTGCCTCCTCCCACCCCTGCGCTCGGCCCCTCCCCCAAGCCCCCCAGGTGCCACGCGGCGCAAGCGGGGGGGGGGGGGGGCAGCTCTGCCCGCACACCTCAAACTCCTGAGGGCCCGGCTGACGTTTCTCCCGGAAATAATTAACTCTGACATCACAAAGGGCACTTCCCACGGCCAAGGTCATCCCAGGGCTGGCCATAGTCTTTCCCTCCGCCACGGTCCCTCCTCAGCCCAGAGCTCTGACGAATGGGGTTTCAGAGACCTGGCTGCATAAGTGAAGGAATGAACAGGGAGCCAGAGCTGCTTTTCTTGCAGAAATAACTGCTGGTGCCTCGTCAGCTGCAAACCAGCCCAGCTAGGGGCCGGCCAGCTGCAAGGCTGGGGGCAAGTTTGCAAAACTGCCTGGGACTCCAAATCCTGAAGAGGCCTCTGGGAGCTGGGGCATGGGGTCTGCTCAGGAGTCCCCTTCACTCGCTAGTGGGTGACCATCAAGGGCTAGTGTCAGCCTCCTGCTCTAGAGCACTAACTTCTCTTGGTCCCCACAACTCGAGCCAGGCCCCTGGAAGCCGGCGGTGAGTGGGGTGGAGAAGCCATGGGCTGAGGCCACGGGCCGGGGAGGCCGCCTGTGCCCACGTCCTCAGCTGCAAATGGAGTGACAACTCAGCGACAGCGCAGGCTGTCCGAGATTGCAAAGAGGTGGTGTGTGCGGGTACTGCATGCACTGCCCAGCGCAGACTAGTGCTCACTAGATGTGTGTGTGTCCCGGGGCCGCGGTCACAAAGCCCCATCGACCGCGGGGCATAAACAGCAGAGATGGATCATCTCCCAGTTCCGGAGGCCGGGACTCTGAGATCAAGGGGTCGGCAGGGCTGCTTCCTTCTGAGGGAGGACCTGTCCCGGGCCTCTCTCCAGCTTCTGCTGGTCCCTTGGCTTGTAGATGCATCACTCCGATCTCTGCCTCCATCTTCACAGTGTCCTCCCTGTGAGTCTGTGTCCCAATGTCACCTTCTTATAAGGACACCAGTCACGTTGGATTAGGGGCCACCCTCATCCAGGGTGACCTCATCTCAGCTAATCACATCTGCAATGACCCTGTTCCCAAATAAGGCCACATTCTGAGGTCCTGGGGGTGAGGACTTCAACATGAATTTTCGGGGGACACAATTCACCCCGCAGCACTAGGACTGAGACTGCTGTACAGTTAAGGAAAAGTTCACCACGACGCAAAGACCTGCACCAGCTGTCATGGCAGCTTATTCATAATCGCCAAACCTTGGAAGCAACCAGAATGTGCTTCAAGGTGAATGGATAAACTGTGCTACATCCAGACAATGGAGTCTTACTCAGCGCTAAAAAGAAATGAGCCATCAAGCCAAGAAAAGACACGGAGGAACCTTAAAGGTATATTTTTAAGTGAAAGAAGCCAATCTGAAAAGGCTGCATGTGGTGTGATTCCAACTATCCGACATTCTGGAAAAGGTAAAACTACAGAGACAGTAAAAAGATCAGCGGTTGCCAGGGGTTGGGGGAGGGATGAACAGTGGAGCACAGGGGATGTTTAGGGCAGTGAAATGAGTCCGTATGAGAATGTAATGATGGACACATGTCATTGTACATTTGTCTAAATCCATGGAATGTGCACCACCAGGAGTGAACCCTGCTGTAAACTGTGGACTCCGGGTGATAAGATGTGTCCATGTAGGTGCATCAGTTGTAACAAATGCACCATCTGGTGGGGATGTTGGTAACGGGAGGCTGTGCATGTGTGGGGACAGGGGCATATGGGAAATCTCTTGCTTTCTGCATAATTCTTCTGCAAAACTAAAACTGCTATTTTAAAAAGTCTATTAAATTTTTTTTTTAAAAGTTCACCAGAGAGATCCTGGAAATACGACCACATTTGCTCATAACTGTACCCTCCCCACCTCTAATCTGTAATCAGGGTGACAGTGCCTCCTCCTGTCCCCCGGGAGCTTGGCTGACCTGGTGGAGGCCACAGGCAGTGAGCGGAGCTCAGGGCCCCCAAGAGGTGAGGACGGGACGTGGACGCAGGCTTGGTCAGCAGTTGCCCCAAGGAGAGGAGCTTAGGCTGAAGCCACCTGCCAGGAAGCTCGGAGAGAGGCGCAGGGGGGAGGGCAAAGGGCTGGAGGACCCGCTTAGGGTGGACGTTAATGAAAACCAGGCCTTCTGCGGCTGCCCCACGGCCTTCCTCACTGGCGCCTTCTCCCCAGCCTGCTGAGCATCGGGGCATCGGTTCCCCGGGGGTGGTCCACTCCGTCACCACCTCCCAGTGGGCCCCTCCTGTCTGGTTCCGAATGGCAGCACTTCCTCTGGATCTGTAATCCAGCCCAGCAGTGACCTTTGGCCCAAGCAAAGGGATCTGATTCAAAGACATTCCAAAGAGACACATTACGCTGAGTCTTCCTGGGAGGGTCGACACGGAGAGTGGAGACACCGAGGTTTGCTGGAAGTTGGGTTGAGGCTCCAGGTGGCAGCGAGGTGTGGTCAGGGCCGTGCTCTGGAGGGGAAATGCCTCCTCCTGGCTGTCCACCTGCGTGTCATAGGTCACTGCATCCCTGTGTGGGAGGCAGAATCACAGCCCCCAAAGACCCTGTGTCCTGATCCCCAGAACCTGTGAATATGTCACCTCACATGGCAAAAGGGACTTTGCAGATGGGATTCAGTTAAGGACCCTGAGATGGGAGATCCCTGGATCATCCGAGTGGTCCCAGTACAGGGTCACGAAGGTTCTTAAAACAGTCAGAGAAGGAGACGTAATGTGGAGCAGAGACCGGAAGGTGCCACGCTGCTGGCTTTGAAGGTAGAGGAGGGGCCAGCAGCACAGGCAGCCTCTGGAAGGACCAGCCCCGCCCACACCTTGATCTTAGCCCAGGGGCCCGTGTGGACATCCAACCTCCAAAGCCATGAGACGACAAATCCTGTGGGCTTAAGCCACTGAACTCATGGTGATTTGTTTGGGCAGCAACAGGAGACTGTGCGCCCTATGAATTGACCATTGGTGCCAACAAGAGATGAGCGCCGTCCTGCCGGACCGGTCACCACTAGGACCACCATCAACGCCCCATCGGTAGAGGATGCTGGGCGGCCAGTGTGCCCCAGCGACGGCCCCGCAGGAACAACATTTCTGCCTCTGCAGAGGCTTCCTTCCCAGGTTCTGCGCCAGCCGGGGCTGCATTCTCTCTGCTTTCGTCAGATTGCCCCTGAATAAGCCCCAGACTCTGTGGCCCCTTCTCCGTGGGCACACCCACTGGAGGTGAGGGTTCATCCCCAGCCCCAGCCCCAGCCCCGACAGAGGGAGGCAACGCTGACCCGGCCCTGTTTCGTATTCCGGCAGCGTGCAGACTGGGAAATTGCACCGTGACGTTAAGCAAAGAGCATCGTACCCCTCTCATGTCCCAGCGCAACTTTTCTTGGAAGTTGCCAGACGGAAACTTCATTTTTACTCAACATTTTCTGCCCAGTTCAGTGTGTAATTGGCTCACGCCTCCCCTTAGCGATTTAGCGGGGAGCACTGCAGCTTATAAAAAAAATACGTCTAAATAAAACCGGGGAGCAAAAGACTGCTAATCACCCAGTCCTTCTGCCTCCTAAAGAAAAACTGGCTTCCTACCAAGGGAACTTGGGTTTGGTCATGACTTTTACACTCAGCACTCACCGTGGGTCCATGAAAGAAAAACTGATAAATTGAACTTTATTGAGACTTAAAAATTCTGCTCTGTGAAGGACAGAGAATGAAAAGAGAGACTGAATTAAGAGAATGAAAAGACAAGCCACAGACTGGGAGAAAATATTTGCAAAACGTACATCTGATAAGGACTGTCATCCAAAATATACAAAGAATTCTTTACACTCAACAATAAGAAAACAAACAAGACAATTTCCAAATGGGCCCAAGATCTGAACAGACCGCTCACCAGGAGACACACAGATGGACATAAGCAGAGGAAAGAGGCTCCACGTCCTGTGCCATCAGGGAAATGCAAATTACAACAGCAATGAGATTCCACTACACACCTATGAGAATGGCCAAAATCTGGAACACTGACACCAAATGCTGGCGAGGCTGTGGAGCAGCAGGAACGCTCATTCAGTGCTGGTGGGATTGCAAAGTGGTGCAGCCGCTCTGGAAGACAGTTTAGGGGTTTCTTACAAAACTAAACAGACTCTGACCATACGATCCAGCAATCCCACTCCTTGGTATTTACCCAAAGGAGGTGAAAACTTATGTCCATGCAAAACCTGCACACGGATGTTTATGGCAGCGTCATTCATAATCACCAAAACTTGGAAGCAGGCAAGATGCTCTCCAGTAGGTGGAAGGATAGATAAACTGTGACCCATCCAGTCAGTGGAATCTTACTCAGAGATAAAAAGAAATGAGCCATCAAGCCATGAAAAGACATAGAGGAACCTTGAATGCATGTTACTAAGTGAAAGAAGCCAAAGTAAAAGGCTACACACTGTATGATTCCAACTCTCTGACGTTCTGGAAAAAGCAAAACTACGGAGACAGTAAAAGGATCAGAGGTTGCCTGGGAGTAGGGGAGGGATGAAGAGGTGAAGCACAGGGGATTTTCAGGGCAGTGAAGCTACTCTGTGTGATGCTGTGATGGAGGACACGTCATCATACATTTGTCCAAACCCACACAACGTACAACCAAGAGTGAACCCTGCTGTAAACTGTGGACTCCGGGTGATTATGGTGTGTCAGTGTGGGTTCATCGATTACAACAAATGTACCATCTGGTGGGGATGTTGATAGTGGGGGAGGGAAATATGGGAACTTTCTGTACTTTACACTAAATTTTTCTGTAAACTTAAAACTGCCAAAAAATATAAAGTCTATTAATTTTATTAAAAAGTAAAAAGAAATCCACCACTGTAGTACTAGTTTTCATATTATCTTCTGTACTGAAATATTGTATATATTTGAGATCCTCGCGGGTACCTGGTTTGGAATCCAGAAAGCCATGGTTTTAATAAACAAACTTAAATGTGATGGAGAAAAAAATTAACAACAGTCTTGAGGCCCAGCCCTGTCCCACTCACCAAGAAAGCCCCCTTCCAGTCCGGGGCTTGGCTGGCGGTTCCAGTTCTCACGTACATTGCGGTGACCTGGGGGAAGCGCACTGACAGGGCTGCTTCCGGAGGCTGGGGGGCCGGGGGGAGCTGCGTGCCACATCCCCAGACATTCCCAAGCACGGGGTGACCACTGCGGCGGCACTGTGCCTGGCCGTGACATCCAGCCCATGGGAGGGGGAGCAGTTCTGGGAGAGCCAGCAGAATTCCAGGGGGCTCCCCTTGGGTTCTAAAGAGACCCCCCCAAGGAGGGGGACAGCAGCTCCAGAGAGGCCAGGCTGAGTGAATGTGCCCCTGCCCACCCCTCAGTAACCCTCCTCCCCCTCCGAGTCCCAGTTTAAATGACTGCTCCTCCAGGAAGCCACCGTCACCCCAGACTCAGCTGCCTCCCCCATTTGTGGGTCCACTCACATCCCGTCCTTCTTCTGAGTGTTCCTGGGGTCTTGTCATGCTACTTTTCTCCACATGGTCACGTGTCCTGTGCCGGCCCCCTTCCCAGGGCTGTGTGCCCCAAGAAGACAGCAGGGGGTCCGGTTTTTCCCAACACTCTCTCCCCAGCCCCCAGGGGGGCCGGCACGTTGTAGGTGGTCACTGAATGCCTGTCGAGTGAGCGAATGAATGAGGGAGGTCAGGGCCTGCCGTCCGCTCTAGGCCAGAGGCGGCCGGAGGCACCGAGCCCTACAAGGCAAAGCCAGCTGACCTCTGCAGAGAGGGAGGGCAGGGTCGGCCTCGCTCCCGCTGGGTGACTCACGGGCATTTGCAGGCCCCGGGCGCCACACCCCAGGAGGATTAGGGAGCCTCCCAGGCCCGAGGACAGGGCACTCTCTCCGGGATCTGGCCAGGACAGCTATCTTAGGGGCCTTGATCTCAACCACATTTGAACCACCACAACAGGTGGGCCCACACATGGCCCCGCCCTTCCTGCTCCCACATAGCAGCCTCAAGACACGGCCAGAACAGCACCTTTGTCCTGTAGCGGGGAGGGGACCTGTCCTGGAGCTGGCCTCAAGTGAGCCCCCAGCATCTCATTCCGAGCGAGGGGTACACATTCAACCCTCGGGGGGAGTCTTGGCCCTGGTCCCGTTTCCCACGCCCAGAGGGCCCCTCTTTCTGTCTGGGATGCAGAGAATCGCTGGGTGCAATCCCACCCTAGCTAGAATCTTGGCCTCCGCAGAACCCTCAGGTCTTCAGACGTGGCCCCTGGAAGGACCTGTCCCCTGTGGCCCAGCCCTGGCTCCCCAGGTCCCCTGACCGCCCCCCAGGGCCCGACTGGTGAGGTGTGCCTTCATTTGCTCTACAATAGTTTTGGAATGCTTGATCTTTGCAGGACCACCAGGAACAGAGGGGACACAGCCCCTCATGCATGCAGGGGACACGCGCCCCTGGTGGCTCCTGCATCGATGAATGCTCATGAGCGCCTCTATGGGCCAGCCCAGGCACTTGCGGGAGCACAGGGCCCCAGAGGCCCACGGTCAGGGCACCCAATCACACCCAGGACAGTAAACCCTGAGACTGACCAGAGGCTGCGCGTTCGGGACCTCCCTGGAGTTGGGTCGCAACACGAGTTCTCGAGGCTGAGAGGAGGGTCAGTCAGGGGTGAGGGAGTGGGTCCCCCAGGGTGTGTCCCCTTGGGAGGGTAACCACCCACAAAAGGCCCTCGGGTGCTACTTAGATGCTTGTTCTTATTTTGAAGGGGAGATCTGGTCACTCATCTCAAGTGTGGGTCCTGCCTCGTGGGGTCTTGTGAGGATGGAACGGGATTCTGCATTTTGGAGGTCAGCTCAGCCTGGCACAGAGGCACTGGTCACCATGGGGTCACTCTCAGTTGGAACCCAGAACGTGGCCGAGCAGCTGTGACTGACCCGAGGCAAGGCAGGAGCACCAGCGGTGCCTGGCTGGCTGGAGGGCAGGAGTGGGCGCTGCCCTCCTGGCCCAGCCCAAGGCAGCCTGGCTCTGGCCCAGACCCCCTCCTGGTCTACAGCTCAGAACCAGTGACAAACCGCCCCCACCCACCCTCCAGTCCCCTGGATACATCAACGCAATGTCAGGAGTGGGGTAGGTGGGTGGGGTGAGTGGGGTGCAGTCGGGGGGCCTGGCCACCTGCCTTGGTGGCGGTGGAGCCTTGGGCACAGCTGCAGGGGTGTCATCTGAGGGGGTGGTGGGCCTTCCTGAGCAGGGATGGGGCTCCAGCCCTTCAGGCCTGCCTGCCCCTGGACTACAGTGTCCTCCCAGCTGTCCTCTTGCCCCGACAGCTGTGCTGGCAGCTGCCCTGGAGCTCTCGTGTGCTGGGCTGGGGGCAGCCCCACAGGAAACGCGTGTCCCACACCTCTAAGACCTTTCTCAGGAAAGCAAGCCTCAGTGGAACCCATTCCTCCTCCTGGGGGCCATGGGGAGGGATGTGTGGGGAACCACAAGGTCGCCTTCCATTCAGCAAACATTGCTGCACCAGCTCTGCCTGGCCATGGGGTGCGGCTGTGACCCAGGCACGTGGGGCTGCCTTTGGGAGGCAGGAGACAGACAGGGAGCCCAGCCATGGAAGCCCCGGGGGGGCCCTGCACCCCACACCAGGATGTGTTACAGCAGGCAGGCCATCATCTGCGGGGGCAGACAGAAAGATGCTCCAGGCAGGGGAGGACAAGGACCCTGGAGGCGATGGGCGGAGGGGAACCAGTTGGAGGGAAGGCAATGGAGGACGGGCTGGGACGGCTCCTGAGGGTCAGGTGAGACCCCAGGGGGCTCCTGCTTCCACGGTGAAGGCCCCCCGGGCAGCCCCACGGCAGCTCCCAGGCACAGATTGGCCGGCTCTGGGGGCCTGGGCTGATGCAGACCATTCAGGAAGGTGGAAGAGAAGGACCCTCATCACATTCTTTCCCTTTCTCCTGGAAGCCCCACCACCAGTCCCTGACACACAGTCACACCCTCCAGATGCCCACACCCCTGTGCCTCCTCCTCCCCACTTCTCAACCCATCCCTCCCGCTGATCAGCTACGACAGAGCAGTTGCCAGGCCCCTGCTGAGCGCTGTCCCCAGGCAGAGGGGCTGTCATCATCGACCCGTTTGTGCCTTCTCAGAGCTAACAGTGGGGAAGAGGCCAGAGCAGAGATGGCTGGTTTCCCTGTCCTCACCACGAACCCCCCCTTGGCTGCCTTGCATCTCTCATTCCCTCACCACCCATCCATCCATTCACTCCACCCAGCCTCCCGCTTCATCTGGGGTTCAGCCAGTCACTCAACAAACATGTTGAAGCATCTGCTGTGTGCTGGGCCCTGTGAAGGGGGAAGGCTATTCCTGTCTGAAAGTAGCTACCAGTCTGACAGTTTCCCAAACCGGAAGCCTGTGGCAAAGCCAGTCCATAGATGTGCCTGCTCTGGCCTGTGAGGGTCTGAGGCCCTGAGTTCCCAGGACCCCCCAAGGGGCACTATTGTGCAGGACCCAAGGGGCCACAATCCCCAGGTAGGCAGATGATCCAGTCCCCAGGTAGGCAGATGATCCAGTTCTCCACAGGCCCCACCACTCCCTGATGCCTCACACCAGCCAGTTCACATGTTCACATCCGGCCGGCCTCTGGCCTTTGGCATCTACAGAGTCTGATCCGGGGCTCAGGCCAGGACCTAGAGTGCGGTGGGGGCTCAGGGGGGCCTGGTTTGGTGTGCGACAGGCCCCATGGTCTGGCCACTGGGGTGGGGGCTGGAGGCGTGGGTGAGAACTTGCTCCCTCCCTGCACACCCAACTCTAACCACCCAACCTGGACATCTGTGCCAGGGACACAGCCTGAGATAGAACGGGTCATTACGGACACCCCAAACTCGCTGAGTGGCAGCGTCCATGCTTGACCACTGCCCAGCGAGGTGTCACTTATGTGGTTTTCACGAGGCCACTCCAGGAAGCCACCGGCGCCCGGCCTGATGATCAGCAGAGGGACCTGCCACCAGGATGGGGCAAATCTGGGAGTACTGATTAACTCATTTGGAACGATTTTCCCTTTGCAGCAATAAGACAAATATTTACAGATTTACTCTTAACTTCGGGGACTGGAGGAGTTCTCAATTTATGGCTGTAATTATATCATTGGCCCAATTAATCCCCACTAAAAATTTTATGCCACATGCGGCATTAACATAGCACCTTTGACGTAATGGCTGGTCTCGCAGCATAAGAAATCCTGGCTTTTATGGGGTTTCCTGTTTAATAGATTGCCCTAAACTGTGCCTTTTATTCCCATCTGACTCTGCTGTGGGGCAGCACCACAGGCTCTGAGCCCAGGCCCCAGGAGCCCAAGCCGGGCCGACCGACGGGGTGAGCACGGCGGCCACTGGGCTGGGGTCCGCTCGTTTCTGCTCACCCGGGGTGGGTCCGGGTGGCTCAGCCCCGCAGCCCTCTGCATCAGCCTGCGGCCAAACCGCCCCAAGCCCGCTCAGGGGGCTGCCTCTCAGGCTCATAGAAAGTGTGTGTTTCTGCGGCCCTGAGGACTTTTGCTTATTTCCAACCCGCTCATACCGATGTGTATCCTCCCTCTCCTGTCCCTGACGTGTGCTCCGAGTGCAGCTGCAGTGAGCAGCCTGGCTGGGCGGAGAGGTGGCCGTGTGGACAGGGATGCTTCTGGAAGGCCAGGCTCTGTCTGCCCACCTAGGGGATTGTGACCTTAGGGCCAGCAAGGGGATCCCCTCTGAACAAGACAGTCGCTGATGACACAGTTTGAGAACTAGCAGGCCCGTCAAGCCCAGCTTTGCCACCTCCGCAGGGGTGACCGTGGACACATGAAGCACGTCAGACCTGGAACTCTGCCGGGCGTCTTCCCTCCGTCTGAGGCTTGCCCACGCAGACCCCTGGATGGGGGCTCGTGTCTGCACCCCCTCAGGCAGGCAGCTGGGCTCCAGAGTCACTGCCCAGGCAGGGCAGTAGAAGTGCCCCCTGCCCCTGCCCACCCCGCTCCCTGGGAAGTGTCCTCCGTTCTCTGTGGGCTGAGGCCTCCAGCCAGAAGCACGTGTCGGCAGGGGGAGGGGAGTCACAATGCCGGGTGGCCCAAGAGAGAACTGGAACGGGGGCCCCAATAGGAGGAAGCTGGGAAGAATAGGGGCACCAGGAGAGGCCCAGGGAAGGGCTGGGGGACCCCGGCCTCTGGCAGGAAGTGGGCCCCGTCCTTCCGCTGGCGCCTGGAGCTGTGCTACTATTATTATTAATGCCATCATTGCTGTTATTAGGTTTTTATTTTCATCTTCTCCAAAGACAGTATCCACTCTGTTTTGTTTTGGTTTTAACAGTGCCGAAGGCCACACCACAAGCCGAGAGTCTGCCTTCCACCCCAGGGAGGCCCTCAGGCCCCTCCCCAGCAGCCCTGTTAGGACCAGCCTCTCCCAGAGCCCGTGGCTGTATCACCCCCATGACCGCTGCACCCAGGATGGACAGGTCCTTCCTCTGTGGTTTCCACCTCTGCCCGGGAAGCCCCAGCCCTGGGGTGGCTCCAGGTCTGTTAAAAAAAGTGATGTCGCAAAACGGACGTGTCTTTCCAGCAGGGGATCAGGAGGCATCTGCCTTCCCAACAAAGTCAGGCAAGCCTCCTAGTTCCTCCTCGCTGGACAACAGACGCCAAAGAAGCTGCCACTGGAAGTCGTGTCGACCATCATGGTCACACGCAGAAGCCACAGTGACGCACCTGCCCGATCCGGCTCCTCCGGGGCCTCAGGGAGGACATGTGGGGACACAGGCCGGGACGGACCGGAGCTCCTCCCCAGGCGCTGCCGTCAAGGCCTTCCCCTCCCCCCACGTACATCTGCCTCCACGGAGCCCCCACCACACTATGCTGAGGAGCAAGGGCCCCCGGGCTCCCCGATACGCCCTACACAACTCCTGCCCAGAGCCTGGAAGGCGCTGCCCTCCCTTGACCCAGGGTCTCCAGCCCTCCTCCTCCCTGCTGCCACCGTCTCGTGCTGCCCTCCCAGCCGTGGCCTTGGTCTGTCCAGTGAGCCGTCAAAGAGGCTGAGTGATGGTGCAGCTCCGGTGCAGACACTTAAACAGCAGATCCATGAAGACCACATCCCCTCCCCTTCCCAGCCACAGGGACCATCAAGCTTCCAAAAAAATAAATCTTTGTCGTCTGAGGCCACTAAGGTGGGGGATAGGTGTGCTTGTTCCTGAAGCCTAACCCAGCCTGTCCTGATGGAGACACCCAGCACTTCTCCTTCTGGAACATTCTTCAAATATTTGCTGAGCTGCTGCTCTGTACCCAGCATTGCTCCGGGCACTGGGGCTACCTCCATGAACAATGACGAGGTCCCTGGCCCAGTGGGGCTCACATGCTGGGGGGAGGAGGCCAGCCACAAGTAAATAAACCTGTGAATATAAATTACACCTGATGGTGATCTGTGATGGAAGAGGACAGAAAGAAGGGCGAGAATGCCCAGGTGGGGGTGCTATTCCAGAAGGGGGTCTGGGAAGACTTGGGTACAGGGAGCCAGGTGGCCATGGCACTGTGTGACGTTGGGATCTGGCCTCTCCAGCCAGGCCTCTTGACCTCCAGTGTCCCTTTAAGGGTCTTATGAAAGCTCTAGTTCTCTCCCCAAAATCGCCTCTGGGCTCAGACGACTTGAGGGGGACCATGGCCCCTCAATAAGCCCAGCTCCAGCCTGGCACCCCCTCCCGCAGCCTCGTGGGGCCAGTGACGAGGGCATGGCCTCTCACCACTGAGAGCACGTCCTGGGTGCCACACTCTGGCAAGCAGCTTTCTCTCAGGCCACCGTCCCTCTGCCCCCAGTCGCTGGGGGACCCAGGCCCCAAGCCCTCCGCCCAGCCGTGTCCCCAGCACCCGGCGTGATTTCAGAGTTATATTAAGGAACAGCAGTGGTGTGGGGATGGGCGTCTGTAACTAGATAAGACCAGCAGGACGCAGTTGTCGAGGAGCCCGATTTATCCTGCCCCGGTCAGCTGACGGGCTCCGGTTACAGCCCCGGCGGCCTGGCCAGTGCATGAGCTAGCTGTCCATGCCGGGCAGCTGCAGGGATTGATCGGGAGGGCACTTTTCCTGTAGAAATGCACTTACCACACGCAGGTTAAAAATAGCCATGGGCCGGAGAGAGGTTCTCGGCATCTCTGCTCCAGTTCAGGGAGAACTGGGGGCAATGGTTCCACCTGACAGGCCTCGCCGGGTCCACACACCCATACCCAGATCGGACCAGGAGGGACTCCAGGACGTGTCCTGACCGGGACTCTGCAGCTGCACCACCACCGGCCTGTGCACAACAGGGACTTCAGTGGCCACAGCCTTCGGGAGAAGGATGGCACCAGAGGGGAAGGGCAGGGGCAGCCTCCCGGGGCCCCCTCCCAGGCTTCGTGGACAGGCTACCCCACTGCTGCGGGAGACACACCGCCCTGCCTCTCTGTCCTCAAGGTCACAGCAAGTGAGAGGCCAGTGTGGCCTGGAACCCAGGCGTCCTAACTCTCCAGCCAACCAAACTGGAGTGTCCTCTGGCTATTTTCCTGCTGTGCCCCAGGGCTGGTCAGTCTGCCCACAGGCAGTGGGAAGGGGCGGCTTTTTTGGGAAGTCTGTGCCGTGTGTGCTGGCCCCAGCAGAGGAGGGAGGAGCAGAGTGCCTAGTCACTACTATTTAAAGGGCAGGAATGGACAGGTGCAGGGAGGGAGGGGGACTGAGCCGGATTTGGGGGAGGGGTTGGCCTGTGAGGCTCCCCGGCCTAGGGCAGAAGGCAGCCCAGAGGTTCCTGGACACCCCCTGCATGCCCCATAGTGGGGACTGAGTGGTCCTGCCGCATGCTGTGGCAGGAAGTGTGGAACCTCCGCACTGCCCATGAGAACGAGCCGGAAGGGGCTGGGGGCTGCAGCCAGGACAGCCGTCCCTTCCTGGGTCAGCGCCTGCACAGGAAGCTGAGTGAGGCCTGCAGCCCCAGCTGGCCCAGGTGGCCTGGAGGCCCCAAAGCAGTTTACAGGGCTCCTGAAAAGGCCAGAAAATACTTGCTACCTGAGGTTGTTGGGACCTCACCCACCACGGGAACCAAGCCTTTTATTAATTCCTAAGTGGGTTTTAGCCTCTCCACTAAATAACCCTCATCATCATCACGGTGCTAAGAGGTCGACTCAGATCCTGCCGGTTCAGGTCAGGCCCACCTCACTCACAGCACGACTCTGGGCAAGTTTGCCTATCTGAGCCTCAGTTTCCTCATCTTTAAAACGGGGGCCTGGCACACCCAGCATGCAGCCCAGGGCTGGAGCCCAATAGGCGCACAGCAAACAGTGGCTGTTGCAAGGCCCCTGGAAAGACAGAGCAGGCTGCCTTAAGTCTCACTAAAGTGTAAAGGACTGCTAGCACCCTCCAGAAAGGGCAGCTGGGGAGGGAGTGGAAGACTGGGAGGGGAGTCAGGGAAGGAACAGAGAAGGTAAAGGGAGGCGACTCTGCCCAGGCACTGTGGACCTCACCCCTGCCCTCACCCCCAGCTCCATCATCTCCCCAGAGCCACTCTAGCCCCTGACTCGGGCCAGGTCAGGCAGGGGCAGGGAAAGAAACTGAGGGCCCTCCCAGGCCCCCCCCAGGGTGCTCAGCACCTGGGCTCAGCGGGGGTGACTGAGCACACAGCAGGGCTCCACCAGTGCCTGTTAATGTGGCTGTCGTCCTGCAGTGGGTGAGGTGGCTTGGAAAGCACCCCTTGCCCTCTGGGGCTCCTGGGGGGGAGCAGAGCAGAGAGAGCCGGCTGTACAGAGGCTTCTCCACAGCCAGACCCGCTCCCTGCCAGACAGGTGAGGGCACGTCCCTGGCAGGTCCTGGGACCACAGGACTCTGTTTACAGTTGGCTCCTTACGCAGAGAGGAAGTTGCTCTGTGCCTCTCGCCCCCGCTTCTGAGCTACTCAAATGCAGGGACCAGGCTGGCTTACCAAGGCCACTGCCCCCGGGCGTAGACAGGCAGGGCTGGGGCTTTTCGTCCACATCGTTCACCTCACTCGAAGCCTGGCCCCACCGAGATCTGGCCCCGCTCCCCCATCTGTCCCCAGAAGCTGCCCACCGTCAAGTCACGTCCACACTCCTCAGGCACGGCCCACCCTGGGAGCCCCCGTGCCCAAGAGGGGGCAGATCCCCCACCCCTCCTCAATGTCACATCCCTGGCTGTTTGTGGAGCGGCCCGCAGAGCCCCGAGGACCTGGGGCCAGCTGGTCCCACTGTTCTGAGGGGGGGGCCACTGCAGCCTCCCGTGTCCCCTGGGCGCCCTGAGTCATGGCGCTCCCTGCATTGCAGCGCCAGCCGCACCTGCACCTCCCGTGCCACCGTCATCAGTCTGAGGCTGCCCAGGAAGGGACAGCTGGCCGGAGTGGAGGGGGAGGGAGAGGAGAGGGCAGGTGACTCTGGGGCCCCCTGACCCCTGTGAGCACCGGGAGGTCTCCCCGTCACCTCTGAGCTCTGAGGGGCACAGGCCCACAGCCTGCCAGCTGGGAACAGGGACCCCGGAGGGAGGCAGAGGGTCAGCTATTTCCACGGACGGGGGTCAGGGGGCTACACTTGGAGGAGGGAACAAGGGGCGAGATGACAGGCAGAGAAGAGAGGACACAGAGCCAGCCAGAGGGGAGAGAAGAAAGATAAGGAAAGAAAGCCAGCAGGAGAAAGAAAAGAGAGACAGAGGACGGAGTGCTGGAGCTGGGAGGGGAGTGAGGACGAGAGACTCATGGGGGCTGGTGTGGGGGGCAGCCTGCTCCACCGCAGTGCAATTACTATGCCGGACTCCTGGGGTGGGGGCCATGGGCTGGGCACAGATGGCCACACACGGTTCGGCCCAGTATGCCAGCACCACCAGGACATGTGGTCCCCGAAAGCAGAGCCGGGGGCAACTGCCAGGCTGGGGACAGTCGGAGCCCAGAGGCAGCTGGGACAGAGCAAGGGAGCCCCCACATTTCACGGGGTGCACAGCCCAGCCAGGGAGGGAAAAGATGTGCCCAAGGTCACCAGGCAGGTAGGGGCAGGGCAGCAGCAGATCCTGGGACTCCTCCCCCGTGGCCCAGTCCCCCCATAGCTGGGGAGGGGGAACGGTGGGGGACAGCTGGGCATCAGCCAGCTCTTTGCCTCGTTGCACGGAGCCCTTCACCTGCTGCCGCAGCACAGACAGCAACACACACAGCCCCAGGGAGAGCCCAGAGCCGGGGGCACCTGTCGTCCTGGGGACAGGGCCCCCCTCCAGGAGAGCAAGTGAGTCTACACCGGTGCACCCCTGTCCCCCAGCATCTCCTCAAAGAGAGCGGTCCGGGAGCACATGTGCACACACGAGAAGGTTCACAGCAGCCTGTGACGGCCGTGCAAGCTGCAGACCCCAGTGCACACTCTCATGTAAGGAGCGGGTAGACGGTTAGGTGTGGCCACCAGGAAGCCACCAGGAGCACTGTTTTCTAGGGGAGACGGACTGTGATTGGCAAGTAAGGAAACTTCTGGTGTGGAGGGGGCAGCTGGGAGATAGAGGGGGCAGCTGGGAGAGGCCAAACACCACCAGTGGCTGGAGGGGAGAGGACCAGGGGGACCCGTGGAGGGTCTCAGCCAGGGTGAAGCTAGAGATGACCAGAAAAGCCACAATGCAAAGACGAGCATGACACATGTCCAGTGTCCCTGTCACCAACCACATGGCCAGCCTGAGAGGTCATCCTCTGCCTACACCCCAAACCTCTGTAGAAATGGGCTACACCCCACAGGTGTTCTGGGGAAGCTGAGGAAAGGGTCCATGTTTGCCTCTGGGGGCAGGTCAGCGGGGGGGAGGCAAGAGGGCTGGAATCGTGCTGTGCGCAGGGGGAGTCCCCGGAGGCGGAAGGTCTAATCAGAGGCCTGCAGAGAAGCGTGGGGCTGGCAGGACCCCTGCCAGACAAGCAGCCCCCACGACCTGCCTGAGGCCCTCAGATTAGCGCACGACCAGCGAATCACAGACAGACCCCAGCACCCTCCCAGAAAGACCGAATGAAAACACCAGCAGGAATGCAAGTCCCAGTGGACACCTGGAAGGTGAAACTGAGAAGAATCCCAGAGAGAGGAGTGCAAAGTCGAGGCTGGAAGTAAGGAAGGAAGGTGGGAGCCAGAGCCACCCAATGTGCCCACTGGGTGGGGAGGCCAGCGGGAGGGGAGGTGCTCCCTCATGGGTGGCAGGTCCCAGAGGGCACCTGGCCACCACAGCACCTGCTCATCTGCTTGCACAGCTCCCGGAGTAGTCAGTCCAACTTGTGCACCTGGCCAGGCAAGCCCTGCCACCCTGCCCAACCTCACAGGGCCAGCTCTGGTCTCGGCCAGCCTCTCTCTTCTTACCAGGCCCCCACACAGCCTCCCCATTAGGGGAGGGAGCCGCCCGGTGCTGGGAGGCCTCAGGCCAAGGACACACCTCAACATCCTCAGACTTTGCTCAGGGGTTTGCTGGATGGCTGTGTCCAGAAGGATTCTGAGGCTGTGTCTGGGCTCAGCAGCAGAGAGTGGTGATTGATTAGTGATGCCCGACAAGGGCACTGGGAGACCAGTGGGGCGTGAGCGCTGGCATTCACTGCCTCCGACTAGCGGGTATTTTGTGCCTGGCTTCAACTCCAGCTCTCAGCTGCGCGCAAGTTACAAGGCCCCGGAGAGGAGGCCTTTTCCTTCGCCTTCTGTCTGAAGCGCAGCAGACAGAGGCCCCCTTCCTGGGGCAAACAGCATCCTTGGTTTACTGTAGCTCTGTCTTCATTCCACGTGGGGTCACATGCCCCCACTGGACTTGTTTCTCTGCTTCTCCATCGACTGGCTGAGAACCAGTCCATCAGCTCAATGCCTCCCCATCGACGTCCCCTCACCTTCTACCGTCAGATCTCAGCAGCTCCCAATAGACCGGACGCCCTGGAGGACCTCAGAATGCGCAGTCCCTGGCGGGGCCAAAGCAGTGACATGATGGAACTCCAGCTCCAGAGCACGGCCTTGACCCCCAACTCGGGGCAGGGCCGTCAGAGGCTCTGGGCCAGACACGAATGGCTGGGAGCCTTCTGTGGGTGTTTTTACAAAACCAAACACAGACAAAAACAGATACAAGTGGACTGTGACTGGCAGCTGGGACAGGACCCCACCTGCCTGGTCTCACCCCCAGCTTCCCCAGGGGTCGGAGATGACCCAGAGACCCACCCCCAGAGCCCTACTGGAAAACATCAATCAACTCTCCCCTGAGACTGAGGGAGAGCTGCCATTCGCTCCCACCGGAGGGCCGGGCAGGGCGGCCTCCCTCCCAGGAGTGCAGCAAGGAGAGGGAGAGGAACTTCCAGGGGGCACCCTGACAACCTCGACCTCAGCCAGGGGGTCAAGGTCCACATCCACAGTGATGAGTCGTGGTGACTGCAGGGACCCCCCCCATGAGGGGCACCTCGCCTCTGTGGTCTCCCCCAAAGACCCATCACCACAGTCAAGCCGTGAGAAAGTCACCAGACCAACCCCAATGCAAGGACCTCCTCCCGACGCCTGGCCAGTCCTCTCACAACCGTCCAGGTTGTCAGAGACGGGGAAAGTCTGAGACACTGTCCCAGCCCAGAGGGACCCCGAGGAGACGTGGCAGCTGGATGCCACGTGGGTCCTGGATGGGATCCTGGGATGACAAAGGGCCTGGGGAAGAACTGAGGACCCTGAATCGACCGTGGGCTTCCACACAACGGCGCACCCACGGGGGTTCACTTGTAATGACGCACACACCAACGCAAGACGCTGACGTAAAAACCACCTGCTGAACCCCTTCCTTGTGTGTTTGTGTAATGTGAATGGTGTCTTTAAATTATCTTAATTAGTTGGCAATTTAAAAAATCAGGAACTGAGCATAAAGACCTGGATTTCTGGCCTCTCTTGAAAGCCTGGGTGACTGGCCACGTGGGCCAGGATGAGGGTCAGCAGACTCTCAGCTGCCGTGTTCCCAGGGGAGCCCTTCTCAGCCCACGTGGTCCCCGCCCCACCACTGTGCTCCTGGTCAGCCACCCGGCTGTGGTCTGCCCGGCCACTCCAGGCACTGGGCTGGCGGTCTCTGCACTTATCCACCTCCCACTGGACAGATGGAGAAACTGAGGCCTGGAGAGGGGGCGAGGAGGGGAGGGGGACAGAGGGGAGGGAGGAAGCCCGAGGGCACCCCCACGCCCCCTCCCCCGCACCTCGCAGGGCATGGCATCTCCCCGGGAGGGACGTCTGCTGGGCAGGACGGCGGAGATTTACGGCCCGCTTGTCCTAAAAGCCCTGCTCGGCTGCAAGGATGGCTCCTCTGCCGACTTTTAAAAATCACCACTCATAAATTTGCAGTTAAATGATATATCTTTTTAAAAAAGTATTAATGTAGGAAAAAAAGATGTGCCATGTAATTTCCCCAATTTATTCCCTCCTGTCATGTGGCAGTGGAGTCTCCCTCCGAGTCTAAATCTAGCCCTGACCTCTCCAGCATTCCTGGGCACCAGAGGCTCCCAGATGAGCACCCCTCCGGGCCGGCTGGCCCATGGGTCTCTGCTGGGAGAGTGAGCAAGGCAAGCGGGCCGCCACGGCCACAGGGACAGGACTCGAACCCAGCCCGGCGGCCCCAGACTAGCTCCCATCGTTCTGATCACAGAGGGGGCATAGATCTGCTCCCGGGGGGGCGGGCGGGGATGCTGCCAGCAGACCCAACACCAAGACCCACGCATCTGCGGGCTGCCAGGAGCCCTGGGGCCGAGTGAAGGGCAGTGAGTCTGCACAGGCCCAGGTACCTCCCAGGCCACTGTGGGGCCCTGGACCTCCCACGGGGGCTATTTGGAGCCTCCGAGACCCTTGGAATCGGCCACTGTTTGGGCAGTGTTCTCTGAAGACAGTGTTCCCAAGGGGTCTGACCTGGGGCCAAATCCACATGAAATGGAAAATCAGAGGGAACCATCAGGGCCAGCTTGGGCCCCAGGGAGTCTCCCTGGCCAGCGGCCCCTCTGAGCCAGGGCAGTGGAGGGACAGGCAGGAGCCAATGCTGCCCCCCAGCCTCACACCGGCCAGCTGGGCCTCTTGTCCTGTGTCTGCCCCGGGGTGAGTGCAGGTCTCATCTCCAGGCCCGTCCAGAGCACATAAGGGGACACAGTGACCTCTTCAGAACTTGTCTGCATCAAGCCCACTTTCTTCAGGGCGTGAGCAGTCCAGTCCCGGCTTTCAGCAAATCTCCTATCCGACGACCAGCGGAGGGAGACGCACTCGGAGATGACCCTCGACAGGCCGCTCCTCCGCCCTCGAGGAGCTGCTGAGGACGGGATCCGGGCCTGTCTGTGTGGAGCTGCAGACACGGCCGCGGCCAGACTTGGCCTGGGAATCGCTGCGTCATGACGTTCCCGCGCGGCCTGGCAGGGCCGTGTCTGCGGCTGCCTGCTCCACGGCCCAGCGTCCCCTCGAGTGGCCGTGGGGGCGGCACGCTGGCCTAGCACTCTGAGAGCCCCACGTGCACCTGGGGGAGGGGCGGGGGCTCAGGGCTCAGAGACACCAGGAGCCACCTGCCCAGAGCGGCCTCTTGACATTTACCAGAACATTCCAGTGTGGGGTCATTGCCTCCCTGAAAACAACCCACCTGAGTGGACCTTCCCCACCACTCGGGGGCTGCCCCACAGTGCCCTCTGGGGTCACTCGCGTAGGTCTGTGATGTCCACCCTACAAGCGTGCTCCTGAGCTTGAAGACCACGAGTAGCCACCCCAACCCCCTGGCACTGCCTCTGCCGAGGTACCTTGGGCCTGTCCTTGGCTCAGGAGGAAGTCTCAACTTCACCTTCTCAGGGGCCTGGGGTCAGGGCTGTGTGCCTCGGCACATACCTAGCAGGTGCTCAGTGAAGACCGCCCCTGGCACACACCAGCTCCGAGCAGGGGCACACCATGTCCCACCCAAGACCGGGCAGGCCCAAGCCTAGGCGCCCCCGTGCCCTGTGGAGGGCGAGGGTGCCGGATGCAGAGGAGGCGCCCAACCCCACCAGGCTCTGAGGGTCAGGAAACGGCAGCGACTGCCTGGCAGGGAAGACACTGGCCTCAGCCCACGGAGCCACCATCCAGTGAGTAGACAGGAACCAAGTGAGGGTGCCTCAGGGGTCCCAACAGCAGCTCAGAGGAGGTGGAGGAGGGAGATTTGTTCTGATGGGCAGGCAGGGGCTCACAGAGTACGCACCCACACACACGCGTGGAGACACACAGACACACAATCACACACACACGCGCATGGACATGCACAGCCACGCACAGACGCACACTCTGTCACACTCACACACACTCGAATGCACAGACGCTCACACACTCATGCTCGCACACCCACACCAGTGACAAGACCACGGGGCGCCCCCTCCTGGTGAAGTCCCACAACACTGTCCCCGCAGGCAGGATCCCACCAGGTCGCAGGGGCACAGGGATGTTTTTCTCCAGGAAACAACAGACCGCCCATGGGCTCCAGGCCAGAGATCAAATGTGGGTCCACACTGGAGATCCAGATTATTCACTGCAGGCGCCACTGTGACCCGACTCTGAACCTGACCTGCTTCCAGGGCTCCCAACAACCCCAGATGTCATCTGCATGAATAAAACAATATGTTTTCTCCCATAAAACACTCTTAAATCGTGTTAATATGTGAATAATGGAATTACTTAGATTTATTTTCCCAAGAATGTCCTTGTGAAGTGGAGACGCTGCCCCGCCCGGCCGACCCTCCGTGTCTGGGCTTCCACGGGCGGGCTGGGCTGGCGTCTGCACGGGGCAGGACCAGACCGATCGACTGTCAGCCGGTCCCCTATGTCTGTTTCTGCTCTACCTCTGTGCCCCGGCCTGGCGAGCGCCCCCGCCCTCCTGCTTACCTAACATTTTTCTCTAAATCAACCTACATTTTCACTTGGGTGAATGCGTTGCTCACTATCAATTTTTACTGTGTTTCGTTTTTCATCTGCTTGCTTCTGATCAGGCGGCTCACATACACAGAATAAATCTGGCGAGTCTACAGAGGCATCAGCCAGCACCAGCCTCCCGGAGACAGCTGCCGACCCCAGTTTCTTCTGCATCTTTAAATAAATCTCTTTTTAAAGGAAACTTAATATCATGGCCACAAGAGGCAGACCAGCATCACCTGCCACCAATATAGGGCGACCGAAAAAATAAATGGGTGTAACCCAACAGGTCGGGGGGCCCTTTGTCCCCAAGGAGACAAGCAAGGCTTAGAAAGCAGTAGAGCCCCGACCCCCAGGGTGGATCCCCAGGGTGGGACGTGTCCAACACCACGAGGGCCACCACCCACGTCAGACTTAAGCCCCCTCCCCTGCTCCTGCCCCGCCCTCCACCAGGGCAGACCTCTCGCTGAAAGACCCCACCCAGCCCACCGCTCCTTGAAGAGATGCCCTCCCTGCCTCGGGTTGCCTCGGTAATTGACTGAAAATTACAGATCCGCCTTCCTGGAGGTCCTGAGCCACCTCCCCCTCCCCCTGCTCTGTGGACCTTGAGCCCTGCCCCAAGGCAGCTCCCGGAACCCCCTGCCCGCGAAGCCCACCTCTCGCAGACTGTCGGGGTCCTGTACACACGGGGTCTCTGGTGCTCTCGGCCCCATCTGTACTTGCAGTCCTGGGGTGGCCAGGCCACGGCCCTGCCTCCCCATCTGGGCCAGACATTGCAGGACTGTTCCCTGGCTTCCAGAAAACTCCCCTCTGGCAGAGGTCCCTTCCTGGGATGGGGGCACCCAAGGCCCTCCACCTCCCTTCTGTTTCTGACTTGAGGATCTCGAGTCCCCTCCTGCAAGCAGAGAGTCTTTACTGGCTGTGTCCCGAGGGCACAGGGGTCATCTCGGTCTGCAGACGGGTCTCCCTGACTCTCAGGGACCCCTCAGTGGGGAGATGGTGGGTAGGGTGTAATCCTCATTGGTGCCCTGTGGCCAGGGATCCACAAGCCGGGGGTCTCACCCACAGGCTGCATCAACGGACTCAGAGTTTGAAGAAGGTGCAGATTCCTGCCCCCCCCAACTGCCTCACTCATGGGGGCATGGGGATCCGCTGCTTCCCAGGTGTCAGGGGTCTCTGATGATGTGTCCCCTGATCACACTTCAAGAGATGAAAAGACATGGGGGGAGGGGAGACCAGGACCCCCGCAAAACCCTCCCTTCCCTTCCTTCTCCGGAGACCAGCGTGCTCAGTCCGTCCCGGACCCCCTACCCCATCTTAGCAGCCCCCAGGGCCTTGCTGTCCCCTCACTGGGGTCCACCCCCATGCAGGGTCTGCATGCCAGAGCAGCCACCCAGGTGGCAGGGACCAGGGTTGGGGCAACTTTCAGATCCTTCCTGGGTATCAGGAGAGGAGGTGGGGTAGGGAGGATGTTGGGGAGGGGAGGGCAAGAGGGCTATGGAGACTATCCGGACCCAGGAGAAGGCAGAGAGTTCAGGGTCATCCCCAGCCATGGGACACGGGGTGGGGAGATCCTGCAAGGTCCACTGCAGCCACTCCTGAGGATGTGCCAGGAGCCCCCGGCCAGCCCCACCTCTGGCCCTTCCCCCTCCTCACCCACCTCTCAGCTCCATGCCCCTCCTCTGGTCCCCTCCTCCCCAGAGCCTTTGCATGGGCTGAGCCTCCTCCAAGACCCCCTCTCCCGGAAGCTGACGCCTGCTCACCCCCCGTGCCGGGAGCTCACAGGGGATGAGCATGATGCCCACTGCCCAGAGGCCATCACTGCCAAAATCCACACATGGGGCCTCATTGGGGCCACAGTCCCTCTCTGGACTCACCCCAACACTGCAGCTGCAGGATGCTGACAGACGCCACCGTCACCACGACACAGAGAAAGTACGAGAAGTGTGTGAGATTCTCCTGCCCCTGAGCCCAACCAGGCAGTTTGGTGTGAACCCATGTCCCCAGGTCATTCCCAGGGGCCTGAGGTGGCTTTAACAATGGGACATGCAGTGGGATTTTGCAGGGGTGGCAGTGCCACTGGCGACAGCTCCTGGAACATTCCGCAGAGATGAAAGGAAAAGCTCAAAATGGTTTTGTGCCAGCAAATCCTGTTCCCGAGGGAGGGAAGGCCTCATCTGAGAACACACAGCCCTTCTGCCAGCCACCTGGACCCCTGGCCTCTTCCCCGAGGACCCGGCCCCTCCACCTTGTCACCCCCCAGCCGTCCTCAGACTCCCCGCCACCGTGTCCCCTGGGCCGACAGTAACTGATAATTCATAATTGCAGTCTCGTTGCCTTAAACAAAGATAAAGTGTGTCTCAAAGCTAATTTGGGCTTCCAGACAAATGGCCCAAAGGCGAGCTGCTCCCTGGAAAACGTCCCTGTCACTTTCCCCAAGTCCTGGTTTCAAGTGCAGAGCCGCCGCCTCCCGGTGGTCGAATTACCTGAATTACAGCTTCCTGTAACCCTGGGGAGACGCGCTCACGTCAGGCTCCGGGAGGGCCGCGCGCTCCTGGCCACACGTCGTTACACCATTCCTCCCTTAACTCTCGCTGTAAGATGAATTTACTTATTCCACAAAAGTGTTTTGCTGAAAGAAATGATTCCTCCTCCGACGTCCCCGCGTGCGTCTCGGGAGGAACAGCAAGAGGCAGGCACGGGCCGGCGAGCATGGGACACTCGGGCCAAGCAGGCGACAGGTCCTCCCGGGCAAGGAAGACAGTGAGGGACACAGTGTGACGCACCAGTCCAGAAGGGAAGGGTCTGGGGTCCCTTCCCTCACTGCTGGGACCCCCACTCTCCACAGAGCACTGTGCTGGCCGCTCTGAGCCGCTCACATGCTGGTCCCTCCGCCCGATGCTGTTCCTCCTCTCCCCGGCTCGGCTCTCCTCCATCAGTCCAGAGACCCATCTCCCGCGTTCTGAGCTCATCTTGGCTTGAGACAGACGTGCGTTTGTGTCTACGCATGGAGTCTCACCTGTCGGGCTGCGGCTGGCCCAGCGGAGTGGTCATCTTCATATCCCCAAGGTCTGGCCCGGCCCGGCTCGTAGTAAGAGCTCAGGGAACGCTTGTGGAGTGAATGAATGAATGAATGAATGAAGGCACATGCTGTCCTCCTCGTCACTGTGATCACAGCCTTGGCTGACAACTTCCCCCGAGGTGCAGGGACCACCTGTGACCCATCTCTCTGTCCGGATGGTCTCCCCATTCTGTGGAGGAGAATTTGAGGCCTCGCCCAAGGCCATGCAGCAGACTGTCAAAGGGACGTCAGGGAAGTGGCCACAGACGCCGACCCCTGGGAGAGCAGCCACGGGGGCCCTGAGACCCCACCTCACAAACACGGCTCCCGCTGGATTCCGGGGCCTGGGCCTGGGCCCCTCAGGAATTCCTGCTGATCCTAACAGCCTCTGTGGAGGGTCGATCCCTGGTGGGATCACCCAGGGGAGTGGGGTCCACTGGGCAGGCGGAAGAGTATGGCTTTAAGGCCACATGGGCCTGTCCCCATCCTGGCCTGTCACTCCCTGCCTGGCACTTATGGCCTCTGAAAATCAGGGTGGGGGCTGCATAAGACCTCACAGGCCCCGAGCACTCAGGGAGGCTGGGTGGGCAGCCCCATCCCTGGAATGGGACCCCCTGACCCCAGGCCAGGCAGACCCTTAGTACAGGATGTCACAGCTCTGTCCACAGGTTCCTTGCAGAGCCCCTCCTTGCCCAGCTGACCAGAACAGGGGCTAGCCCACCAGGACTATCCCCCCAGCCCCTGCAGTGGGATAAAGATGTGTTGGGGGGCATCCTGGCCAGGAGCCCTGGGCCCAGCTCTCCAGCAGAGCTCCTGGGCCTCATGCCCCAGTGCCCGGCTCAGTCTGGGGGTCCTGCTCCGAGGCCCAGGGTGGCCATGACGCCTCAGTGACACCTCCCTCCCTGCTCCTGGAGGGGCTGACACGACGAGGCTGCAGAGACGGAGAACAGCTCAGCGGTGACCAGGCCCAGGTGGCAGGGACAGAGGTGGGCTTGACGACCCGGGATGGTGTGAGGGAGACCTTTGTGGCCACACACAGTCCTGGATCCTGAGTGCGGTTACACGAAGCCACATGTGTGATAGATGGCAGTGAACTGGACACACGTGCGTGCCAGGCTGGCTCCCTGCTGTGCTTCTGCACCACAGTTACTGAGGATGCCATTCGGGGAAGCTGGGCGAGAGGTGCACGGGACCCCTCCCTGCTGTTCTTGCAACCCCAGGACCGCCCCCCAGGCTGGAGTTTCAGGACAGAGTGACACCAACGAGAGAGACAGCGACCAGCCCAGGAGAGGCTCCTGGTGCATCATCATTTCTCGCGTACTTTTGTCCACATTCAGCACGTCCCTGGAAGCCCACCGTCCCCCGTACCGGAGTGGCTGGGGGCTTTCTCTTCTGTTCTGTTGAGCCCCCTGATTTTATACCAAACTGTTTCGGTGACTGTGACTTTAGGTAAGTTTCACTCTCTGGCAGGCCCACTCCCCGAGTATAAAATCCTACAAGATCCTCCTCTTTGGGCCCCCTGCAGGGGGCAGCAGACCCCGCCCGTCCCCAGGGGCCTGACATTGCAAACACCCGTGGTGGTGGGATTCAACAGCGACCGTGGGAACCAGGTGCCGAGTGGGCCCCTCAGCAATCCCTGTAGTGCTCTTACCCTGGGGTGGGACCCCGGACCCTAACCCCCCCAAGGCAGCAGAAAGTGGCAGGAGGCAGGGCCTGACCCACGGCCAGCCCCCACCCTGAGGTAAGCAAGGTATGCGGTGGGGGCTCCCACCCTCCTCCCCCAAGGGCCCCCCACTCCCACCCCCCACACCGAGGCGGCTGCACCCACAATTTCTCCTCCTTGTTTCATGTAAAATAAACGGACATTTGTGTCTAAGCATGCTGTGGTTTAGCCTGGATTTAACTTGGCAGCAAGAAACAAGAATTGCGGGCCCCACCCATCTTCTGACACACTTTAAAAAGAAACTGCATCTTTGTGGGTTCGGTGCTAGCGTGCGGCCAGGTGAGGAGCTTCTGGCTCCTATTTGCACTGGGGCTGGAGCCCCCTCGGCCCCTGGGGCCTAAAGCCCTAGGGCTGCTCAATACGGTGCTCGCCTCCCCCACACCCCTGCCCCATGGGGCCACCAGGGGGCGCCCGCCACCCACCCGCCTGCCAGATCCTTGGCTTCAGGGGACACCCCCAGCCAAGAGAGACCTGGAGCCATGGGAATGGGGTCCCCAGCGGGGTCGGCGGGAACAGGGGTGCAGTCTCCTTGGCTTCGAACCCAAGGTGGTCAGCCGCTCAGCCAGTGCCTCCCCAAGTGATTCCTCCGCCTCCCTCCCACCCGGTGATGCCACCATCACAGTGAGTGCCCAGAGGCCCATGTGCAAGGGACGCACCCACCCTCCTGAGGAAGGCCCGCCCCTGGAGGTCACCAACCTCAGGCCAAGGACAGCCCTTCAGATGTGCCGGGCACCTCTGCCAGCCGCGTCCTGTGTACAGAAATCATCACTGCTGACCCACCTTGCTCCCACACCCCACAGGACAGGGGCCGGGCCGTGGAGACACCTGTCACCACGCCCTCCTGCAGGTGGGAGAGAAGCGCCAGGACCCAGGGAGCCCACCCACCCTGGATCGTGGACAAGTGGAGGCGGGAGCAGCTGTGCCCCCCCCCCCGCCCAGGGAGAGACCATCAGGCACGACCACCAGCCTTCCTGGGCAGAGGCGAGTACCACCTTCCTGAGGGACCGGGGACCCCCAAGGGCTGAGCTGGACAGGGAGCCTCGCTGTCGCTGTCAGTGGTCCCTGCAGGAGCGCTCCTCCTCCAGAAGGCCCCTGTCCATCTACCATCCATCAGGAAGTTGCACACATCCTGGCGTCTCCAGGGCAGGCAGCAGGGGAGCTGGATGGGGCCTGCCCTCGGCGGTCTACGGTCTGCTAGGGAAATGGGAAAGTCCTTTTGCCAGACAGAGTGGCCAGGGCTGGGGAGGGGGCTATCTGGGCCAGGCAGACAAGGAGGGCTTCCTGGAGGAGGCAACACCTAGCACAGATAGCTCCACCAGCACAAAGAAGCCACAGCACTCCCTGCAGGGGCCACAGAAGATTTTGGAGGATGGGAATCCCATCATCCACCCCCAACCTCGGCCGTGGTCTGGCCACCCCAAGGGGCTGAGGACATGCTCGCCAGCTTCTCTCCACTCCACGCCCACCAGGGACCTGAGTGCATACCCCACACACCCCCAGGCCACTCCAGGGCGGGGCTTGTCACTGAGCCCTCCACAGTCAGGCACTGACCCTCCTGCCCTCCCCATTGGACACGCAGGGTGGGCTCCGCCTTCTCGGCAGACACCATGAGTTGTCGAGCATTAATAATCGGGGGGACTCCCGCCCCCACACTGACCCTCACTAGCCGTGAGCCTGGACAGGACCCTTGTCTTCCCTGGGCCTCAGTTTCCCCATCTGTAGTGCCTGCATAGAGGATCTGGAGAGCTGGGCCGGGTTTACTGTAGCCACAACAGCTGACGTTCCTCAAGTGCCCACCGCGTGCGGGGCCCCAGCATGGGCTCTGGGGGTCCTCACACAACCCACTCCTACCGCCCACTTCAGAGGTGTGGCCCCTCCCCGAGGCCCCAGGCTCCGTGGCTCCCGGACTCCCTGCCATGGTCCCCAGCAGAGGCATCTGTGGCCTCGTCAGCTCCGTGCTGGGCTGTTGGGGCTGAGGAGCTCTGGTTTCAGGATCCCAAACCCAGCAGGCCCCACGGGGGGACGCTTGAGCAGGTGGCGGGCCTGCCTGTGACTCCGTCTTCCTCATCTGTAAGAGGGGATAATAACAACACCCCTGGGGTGGGCAGGACAACAGCCCCAGAAAGTTCCTCGTCCTCACGCAGGAACCCGTGGATATGCCGCCTCGTGTGGCAAAAGGGACCATGCAGGTGGGATTCCGGTGAGAACCGTGAGACGGGAGATGATCCTGAATCATCCGGGTGGGCCCTACATACAATCACAGTGTCCCCAGAGGAGATTTGACACAAGGAAGAGGAGGTCACATGAAGTCGGAGGCAGAGACTGGGGTGATGCGGCCACAACCAAGGGACACCTGGAGCCACCAAAGGCTGGAGAGGCAGGAAGGCTCCTCCCCCAGAGCCGCCGGAGGGAGCAGGGCCCTGACCACACCTGGATTTTAGCCCATAAGATCCATTTTGGACTCTGACCTCCAGAACTGTGCAATAATGAGTCCGGTGGTTTTAAGGCCCTCAGTGTGTGGTGATTTGTCACCAGAACCCTAGATGCACCCCCTGCAGTGTGAGGATTCAACAGGACGAATCACGGACGCGCCTGGCAGAGGCCCCGCGTAGTGAGTGCTCCATCAAATTCCCGGCGGCACCCACCTTCCAGCGGTCACAGCCACCCGGTGGTCTAGTCCAGCCCCAGCCTGTCCGGTCCAGGGCAGGGGGCCCCCGCCACCCCCCTGCACCTTCAGCAGTGCTGGGACCCTCCAGGGCTGGGGGCTCACCACCGCACCCACCCTGCCCAGGAGGCAGGGCAGCTGCAGAGCACGCGTGGCCTGGGCAGAATGAAACACAAGGCCCCTTTCAAAGTGTGTTAGGATTTCACAACGGCAGCAGCAGGCGTGCAACAAGACGAGGCCGCGCTGTGCGTGGGCCGGGCGCCTGCCAGGAGCGCAGAGACAGTCGTTGAGTTGAACTTGCACCAGCCCCACCCCGCGCCCACACCTGCCCCGGGACACCCCTGCAGCCGGTCTCCACTCCCCAACCTTCCCTGGCTGGCGCTGCCCCTCCTGGCTGGGCTTCCAGGGCTCCCCACCCTGGCCTCTGCCTCTGTCCCAGGGTCCTGGCGTGCGTGCCTGGGCAGGATCCTTGTCCAACTCCACCACGCTCAGTGGGCACCTGCTGTCTACAGGGTGCAGGGAGAAGCCGCCCCAGCCTTCAAGAAGCAGACAGAGTCTAGGGTCACTGGGAGCTGGGATGGGAGCCATCACAGAAGCCTGCCTGGAGGAGGCCCCAGGCTCAGCCAGGTGCCGTGGAGGCCAAATGAGGAGGCCTCCCTGCCACAAAAACACCTTTCATTCATCATGCACTTACTGAGCGCCTGCTGTGTGCCAGGCACTGGGCATCACATCAAGCGAGACCCGCCCAGTCCCTGTCCAGGGATCCCGTCCACAAAAGCACAGGAAACCCAGAACGGAGGGGGGAATTCCGGGGAGTGGCTGCAGGAAGCAGGCGGGCGAGGTGGCAGGTTCGCAGGGTCTGCAGAGCCTGGCAAAGGGCTGTCCCTCCAACACCCTCCCCAGGCCCAGGGGTACGGGCTTCGAGAGTCACATCCGGCCCATGTGGTAGCCCCTTCTTAAGGAGCCAGGTTCTCCACTGGGCCCTGGGCCAGGCACCCTGCAAATGTCCTGCCAAGACGGGGAGGGGCTCAGCACTGCCTCCCCGCAGCCCCCTCACTGCTGTGGACCCTGCAGGCCTCACCAGGCCCCTTGGGAAGCCGTGATGTGGGCCAGCTTGGGCCTCACTGGGGGCAAGGGAGACATCACCCTCAGCTTGCCCGCCCCCAAGCCCCCCCCCCCACACCTGTAATCAGCGGCTCCTGGAGGACCCCCAGCCAGCGGAGGCTCTGATGTGCCTGGCCCGGTGCAGCTCCAGGACCAGGCCCGAGGAGGGGCTCCCAGGCTGCGCAGACAACCAGGCGAAGGAGGCCAGGGCCTCCCAACTCCTTCCTGGGGCCTGCAGGGCCTTGTGGGGTCCGGCTCAGAAGCCCACTGCCCTGGAAAGCCCCTCCGGTCACCACACTCACATCAGCCAAGGAAGGGAACTGGCTCAGAGCTCCAGCCTCGAGATCGAGGTCACGCTGCAAGAGAACTCCCACCCAAACCTCAGCAAGACCCTTGCAGGTGCCCGGGGCAGGGCCAGAGCGGAGGATCCCATGGGGACAGAGCTCAGAGGGAAGAGAGGGGTCCTTGGAGGGCTTCCTGGAGGAGGGGATGCTCAGAAGGGCCAGCAAAGAGGAAAGGGGAAGACAGGGCCTTGAGGACACCTAGCAAAGATTAGGGTGACACTCCAGGGAGGAAGAAAGGGAGGGAGGGAAAGAGGGAGAGAGGGCAGGGTGGACGCATTCAAATCACCCCTCAGGAGGGCAGAGCAGAGAGCCTGGTGGGAGCCAGGAGCGGCCAGCAGGGGGCGCCACCTGCTCACATGGCTGCGGACCAGACCGGCCGGTGGGCCGGCTCGTGCATCCGTCATGCCCCTCCGGGCCAGGAGACTCTGTGAACCCTGAGGATATCGGCCTTCGGCCCAATTCCTGACCTGGCCAAACCCCGGGGAGGGCATCGAGGGGCCGTGCGAAGGCTCCACACAGCAGGCAGCTCCCATCGGCCGCAGCCTGGGCCCGGACACCCCGTCGTCCAGCCAGGGACTGGGGCCCCTGGGGTGTTCCCTTCTTTGGGGTACACACAGGCACCCCATAAGTAATGATCCTATCACACCGCCTCACCCACAGCCCAGTGGAAAGGGACTACTGGGAACCCCACCTGCGGAAGAGGAAACTGAGGCACGGAGAGGCTCAGTGGTGGCCCCAGGCCAACAGGGAGGCAGTGCGACTTGAGTTGGTCACTGGCTCCCAATACATGTTCTTAGCTCTGTCCCCTCGGCCCCCCGGGAATGTGGGGCGGGGGTCTGGAGTGGACCCAGGGCCCTCGCAGGAGCAGAGGTGGGCTGGATATCTGGCCCTGAGCTCAGCACCCCACATTGGGCTCCTCTCCTGCCCCCACCCTGTGGGATGGGGGACAGATGACCAAGGGGCCCTGCGGCCGTGTCAGTTCTCCGTGCTACCCTGCTCCCCACTCCGGGCCTCGGTTTCCCCAGCGGTGGCAATGAGGATGGGTGGGTCTGTGTGATGGTCTCAGGCCGCCCTGTGGGGAAGGATCTCGCTCAGCTGGGGCTGCAGGGAGAGAGAAGGGGGTGCGATCGGGCAAGGGACCACAGCTGGGTGCTGAGCCCGTCACCCCGACTTTATGGCTGGGTGAGCCGTGAGTCACTGCCGGTTACAGGCCGTGCCATGCACCGCCTCCCGGGGCGCCCCAACCGCCAAGGGAGCCCTCTGTCCCCGTGTGCAGTCGGGGTGCTGCCGGAGGTCAGGCCTGTGCTGGGATACGCCCTGACCCGGACACCGCGGGCCCAGCTCAAAGTCCAGCGCTGCCTGCTCGCGGGGCTGGGGCACCTGCCCAGGGCGCTCGGCGGGGGCGGGAGCGGCCGGGAGCCCGCCACCAGTGCCGGGCAGAACCCAGGGCTGGGCATCCAGCAAGGCCTGAAGCCAGGCCAGCGAGAGACACCCCGCTCCCTCCCTCGCGGTCGCGACAGGAAAGGAGAACAGTTCCAGGTGCACGTCCTCACCCTCCCAGGGCCGAAAGTTCACCCTGAGACCTTCGGTTGGCGCGGGGAGGAAACAGGCCCTCAGAACGAGGCCGCCACGTCCTTCAGCACTTGGAGAGGGACCTGCGCCTTTATGAAATGACACGTGCTCAGAGCCCACTGCTGGGAGCTCACAAAGGTTCCCGAGTTTGTGCCCGCGGGCCTCGGGGCACAGCAGCTCACACTGGCTGAGGAGCAAACCTGCACACACGGAACACCCGTCCCTGGGGCCCAGCCGGACAGCCACCCCACATCCCACCCCACATACTCTGCAGCTGTTAGAAGATGTGCTCACGTGGGAGGATTCCACATACGTGGTTCAGGAAAAGAAATTAAACTAACAGGAGGAAAATCTCAGATTTGTTCAAAATAAATCCGATGAGCACCTTTCTACAAACTGAAGTTTGTGGTTTTTGTATAAACGGGCAGGTGAGTCGGGAGGGAGAGCAGATCCTGGGGTATCCGGGGGCCTGTTGAGAGGGGAGAAAGATTGTAGGTTTTCTTCCAGAAATGCTGTATTGTCTAAACTGCTCCCACAGACGTGAGTTACTTTTGTAATTCAAAAATAAAGGCTAAAAGGAAATCCTATGGAAGGCTGTGCTTTGACAAAAAATAAAATTTAAGAAAAAAAAAGAACTGATTCTTCTCACTTTGGCTCCCACTATCTTCCAGATAAAATCCCAAACCCTCCACCTGGCCCGCTCACTCTCCAGGTTCCCTCCCACCATCCACCACCCCAGTTCCAACCACTCCCTGTAGCAGTCTCTCTCCAGGTGCCTCAAGACCCTTCTTACCACCCCCATCTTTCCTCTCATCTCATTCAGCAAACTCCTACTCATACCTCAAAGCCCTGCCCAAATGCCCTCTCCATTGAGAAGCCAGCAGTTACACTTCTGTGGTGGATAAGCTCCTGGCTGGGGATCAGACTGATCTGGGGGCCTCTTGGCTCTTCGTGGCTGAGCCCTGGAGTGGCCTCCAGCTGTAAAACAGGGCCATAGGGCCTCCAGGCAGGGGTGTTTCCAGGATTGACAGAGTGAGCTGTCCCCATTGGGCTCTCAGTGTTTGGTGATGATGACGATGACAATGATGAGCGTGAGCAGCCAGGCCAGCTGGGCCCATCTGCCCCAGCTCCCCATGAGGTTGGGCTCATCACCCGGCTTCTCAGATGAGGAGACGGCAGCTCGCACGATGCCCTGACTTGCCCTAGACAAACAGGGGGCCTCTTTTCAAGTCTGGAGACAGCGTAGGGATGCTCAAAAACCAGTGGCCTGAGGCCCCAGACTCACCTCCTAATGACCACAAGGTCTCCTGGTCAACTGGTCAGTGGCCACAGGGGGAGTGCAGCTCAGGTCCACAACTGGGAAGTGGACAGTGGAAGGATGCTTCCCCTGTCCCCAGGGGTGGGTGGAAGGTGTCTGGCGGAGCAGTGCCCATTGGCCAAAGGTTGTGCTTTGCTTCTTCCGGGGCTGCAACTTTGACCTCGTGTTCGGTTCTGAGAAGGGAGGGCCGGGCCAGCACTAACCCTGGGACGCCCCGGTAAGGCCTCGGGTGGCACAGGGGACCGAGCTCGAGGCTGGGGGTCAGGAGGCTGGAGACAGCTGTACCTCCTTTTGTGAACTTGGGCCAGTCCATCTCCTCCCTGGACTCTGTTTCCCCGTCTGTAACGCAGGAGCTCTACCAGCTTGTCTTTCTGTGGATCCAGGCAGGCTGACCCCTTCCCAGAAGGAAAATAGCTCCAGGTCCAAGTCTGGAGCTTGGGGACAACTGGAAATGAGGTTCTGCAGCCATAGCGGGTGTCCCCAGCAGGGAGGTTGTAGTGAGTTGGGAGCCAGCATGGATAGGACCCCTGCCCCCAGGTGAGATATCCCTGCCCAGAGGGGCCTCCTCACCCCCTCTGACCCTGAGGCCAGTAGAGAAAGGTGACAGGAGGAAGAGGGGAATTTGTTCCACCCCCCTCTCTCCCTCTGCCTCCATCCCCAGCTGCCCGCAGGGGCCAGGACGGGGGCAGGGAGGGAAGTGCTGCTGTTCTCCAGCCAAGGCCAGAGGATTACTCGGCCAGATAAGCCCCAAAAGGCTCTGGCCAGAGCAGGCACGTTTATCAGACAGCAGGCAGAACCAACAGAGGGAAATGCCGCAGCAGGGCTGGGCAAACACCCCGCCCGCCGTCCACACCATGCAGCCCTCTCGGGGCCTTTGCTGCTCCTTGTCCCAGCAGAGGGACTAGCCCTGACTTCACAGGCTTATCTCCGTGAAAAATATTCGCCTCCCTGAACTGCCAGCTGTGGGTGCGTGACTTATCAGCCGCACAAGTGGGCAAAGTGTGAACAGCCTTTGGGGAGAGACCAGAAGGGACAAACTCAGAGGCCCAGCACGTCCTCCCACCTGCAGCCCGAGACAGGCCTGCCCCGCCCAGAGGGGTGCCAGAGGCAGGGGGACCCCCTCCTCCACCCTCCTGCTCTGAGACGCAGCTTCCTGGCCAGGGCAGGTCTCTGGGGGGCTGCTGTCCCTCCCTGAGCTGAGGGGCCCACAGGGAAGCGGGACCCGCCCCCAGCGGGTGTGACAGCCGGGCACGTGTCGAGTGCCAGCAGCAGGGCTGCACGTGTCGCATTGCTTAGTCCAGCGCTGCCGCGTCCCGGGAAGCGCTCCTCAAAGAAGACCCCGCCAGGACTCTTGGACAGTGCTGTCCGCGAGCTCTGTCCACTCAGCACGATGAGGACGAGGGGGAGACGGCCTCGCAAATGTCACTTTTCCAGCCCTTTTCACTTTGTTTTGTTCTGGCTCTTAACCCAGAGCCCTTCTCAAGGAACACCCGTGAAGCCCGGTGGTCTTGCTCCAAGAAACCCGCTCCCTATCTTCCATTCTTCCAAACCCTTTAAGGCCCAGAGAGAGTGACCCCAGGCCTGTGCCCTCACATCCAAGGTCTCTCCAAGTCTACCCTAAACCTGCCAACTTCAGGACTGCCTCTTGGTGTGGAAGCCCTCACAAACCCCTCTCCACCGAGACAGAGCACACGCCCACCAAGAAGATGCCTGAGGACCCAGCGGCACCACTGCCCCAGCCACTCTGAGAGCGGGGTGGATTTCACACGTCCCTTCAGCAGCACAGACACGGGGAAGGAATGCACTCTCCCACCGAGGGGAGGTGGGTGCGCACGGGGACTCACCCCACTGGTGAGGCTGCTGTTTTCTAAGAGCTTCAGAACCCCCCTGACACACGTATCAGCCCCTGTTACAGATGAGGAAACCAAGGCTCAGGGAGGTAGACGGTCCTGCTGAAATCAATCAGCAAGTCAGTGACGAGCGTCCAGCCTCCTGAGTCCAGGTCGAATGACCTTCCTGGTCCTCCAGTGAGATATCTGAGCCGGGGGTTGGCCACAAAGGGACCATGCAGGGAGCTGGTGAGATGACAGGGAGAGGTGCAGTCTGCGGCAGCCGGCAGTGCCCCTGCCTCTTCTAAAGGAGGAGCACCTGCCTGGTGGAAACGTGCCCAGTGCGGTCACAGCAGGCTGTGATTTTTTTTTTAAGAGAAAAAAAATCTATTTTTATATAAACTTTTCCCGTTTTTAAAACATGGTGGGGCAAGCCCACACGGCTGCCTGTTTGCAGCCTCTGATCTTGATGTTCTCAGACAGGAAGGAGTCCCGGGCAGCGTGCACAGCTGTGCCCAGAGGTGCCGGGCGGGGGACTCCTCTTCAGCCTCTGTCAGAACTCCCTGGACCTCTCCGCATGGCCCCGTCCCGGCGTGAGCTCCCGCATGACCGGTGTGCCCACACTCAGGCTCGGGAGGGCGGGCCACGTCAGCCAGCTCTCCACTGTGTCCCCAGGCCTGGCCTGTCGCAAACTTGGTGAAGGAGTCGGAGAGAACGCGCTTGCTCTCCTTGGCCGTGTCCAGCTCCAGCAGGCTCTGACCAGTCGACGGTGGCCCCCCAGGAATGAGGGTGGCCCCCAGGGATGAGTGTGGCTATGTGCCAGGCACCCCTCCGAGCTCTTCACCCCTGAGCTGGCTGGAGTGGGCCACCAGGTACAGACACCCCCAGGCTCAGGCCAAATGCGGGCCTTGGCCCCTGGGGAGCTTCTCTCTACAGCCTCGGGGTGGGGGGGGAGGGTGGCTGCCTGGGGTCTGCGGCCGCCTCTGGCGCCTCCCTGTCAGCGTAGCTGGGCGGGTCCGCCAGCCCACAGATGCCAGCACCCTCTTATCTTCTCTCCAAAGGAAGCCAAGGCAAGGCAGGGGGATTCGGGGCCGGGACGCCAGCCCCCGTCTGCAATAGGAGACGGGAGACGCTGGCTTCCCTCAGAACATCCATCTGGAGAAACGTTCCAGCTGCAGCGGTGGCTGTGTGGGGAATTCTTTGTGCATGAGGAATGGGGCTGGTGATCTCTGGGCGGGCGGCTCGGAGGCAGGCGCAGCCTGGGACGGGTTAGAGTCGGGGCTGGAGCCGGCGGCCGTCCTGGGGTCAGCCTGGAGGGGTGTCCGCCAGCCTGCAGGCCCCACCCTCCTGACTGAGGGGTCATCAGCAGAGGCCAGGACAGCCCAGCCCAGCTGAGCACCTCCCCGGTGAGCCCCAGGTAGCGTTGGACCCAGGAACTGGGTCTGACCAGGGGACTCGATGGGCCACCACAGACCCATGAGGCCTCCCTCCAGCCTTGGTGGCCAGGACAGCAGTAGCAGCAAGCCATCCAGGGCTGGGGACTTTTCAAACAGTGGTGTCACTTCCTAGCTCCCCTCGATGCTGGCCAGTGCTCCTGGCGGGCATTGTCCTATTTCCTGACAACACCCCCACTGCAGATGAGGAAACTGAGGCTCAGAAACCCCACACCCGATAAAGGGGATGCAGCCCATAAGTGACAGAGCCAGCTGTGACTCCATATTCCAGGGTGTACCAGCCAGCGTCCAGGTCCCAGAGCTGCCCCAGGAGGCTGTCCACTGACCCAGCTCTCAGGAGGAGGCACCCCAGGACCCCCACCCTGAGATGAAACTGCTCCCCTTCCTAGGAACAGGGCTCAAGGCACAGAGGCACCGATCCAAGGTGACACCCAACTCCCATCTCGAAACTGTACCCCACAGCGGTCCCCAAACACAGCCACACACAGGCCAGTCTTCTGGGCAGCCAGGAGCTGCTACTTGCTGGCCGGGCCCCAGCTGCCCTCCCCAGAGAATCTGGGCCCCCGGCAGGGAGGGCACAGCTCCCTGCTGCTGCAGAGTCCTGGGAACAGTGGGAGTCTGCATGTACCCCCACCGCTGCCCACCAAGCCCCTGGACCAGTGGGACATGGCTGGTGCTGCAGGAGGCCTCTCAACCTTGAGATGCCCGTAGGCCTGGCCCCAGCTCCCGGTCACGGAGGAACGCAGGGCCTCCACCTGCAGGGACAGAGGTTTCCACTAAAGCCAGACCCGCCTACGGCTCAAGTCCTTGTGCAGCCCAGGAGCCTCCCGGCCCCAAGTCAGAGAGCTCAGGTGGGCCCAGGTGGCCCATCTGGAGGTCAGTCCCAGCCGGCTGCCCACCTAGGAGTGACGGGTCTGTGGGCCACTCGCCTCCTCCCACTCTGGGCCTGGCCATGGCTGGCTGAGAAATGACCGGCCAGACTGGATCAGAGGCCTTGGGACCCGCTGAGGGTCCGGGGTGGACGGCCAAGCAGAGAGGAAGAAAGAAATGCTCGCCGTCAAGGCTTCTGTGTGCACACAGGTGTACACACATGTGTGCGTGTGTGTGCTGTGAGCGAGTGTGTGCACGTACATTTGTGCACATGTGCGTACAGGTGTGCCCGCAGGTGTGCATGAGCTCGGAGGTGTGCATGAGCTTTGCACCTTCATTCCCAGAGCCCAGGGCCATCGAGAGGACTGCACAGATGTGCACCCACGTCCAGGCCTCCAAGCGACAGAGCCAGACAGAGCCGCTGAGGAGACCCTGGGCTCCTCTCCAGTCCCTGTGTCGGGAGAGGAGGGCCCTCTCTGCTCAGCTGCAGCACATATGTCCCGCAAAGGCGAGAGGCCGGAGCTGCCTGACTCGCGCCCCCCGCACTCTCCCTTCCCAAGCATGTTCCCCTGTAACCAGTGGAGCACCTTCAGCCAAACTCCATCGGACGTCACTCATTTCCCGTTGCATTTATATTCATCTACTTGTTCATTGTGGAAAATGCAGAAAAAGATGAAAATAAAAGGCACGCATGGTCCCAGCCTGTCAATCATCCTTTCTCTGTCCAGACTTTTTGACGCTTTTTTTAAGGTCCCTGGATCCTCGCCACGGTCCTCTCCCGCCAGCAAGAGTGGGGCTGATGGCTTTTGACACGCCCTGAAGTCTGTACATTGAACAGACACAGTTGGAACTCGATAAACCTCTGCTCTTGGCTGCGAAGCCCCACTGTCCTGCCGTCCTGCCGACCGGGGTGGCGGGAGGGTGGATCCTGGGTGGCGGGAAGAGCCCGAGGCAGGCCTGGTCCTCCTCCATCGCCGTGGCATCCGGAGACCCCCAGCCCAGGACCTCATCAGGGGCCTCCTCAGGAGGATGGGGGAGAGAGCGGAGCGGAGAGGGGAGGGCCAGGGCAGGAGGCGTGGGCTCCACGGGGCCCATCCAGGGCCACTGCTGTAGGGTCAGGAGCAGAGAGAAGCAGTGGGGGGGCTTCAGAAGGGGGTGTGCAGAAGGAGGGAGGGGAGGGACTGGAGAGAAGGAGAGAGAAAAAGAAAGGGAATTTTTTTAAAGACAGATGGTGCAAAGAAAGCGCTAGAGGGAGATGGAGAAAGAGAAAGGGGGCTGGGTGCCCCAGGCACCAGACAGGCCCCATGGGCTGCCCGAGCTGTTCCCGCCCCCACCGCCCACAACCCCAGGTGCCCCCAAAGTGAACCCACCCCGAAATCCTGAGGAGGTGCCCTGGGTGCCTCCCACCTGGAGCAGCAGGGCTGAGTCACACAGATGGTGCCGTGGTCTAGTCCTGCCAGCCCAGCCCCGCCCAGAGGACCCCTCCAGCCCCCAGCACCTGGAGTTGAAAGTGAGAAATAAGTCCCAGTCCCACAATAAACCACCGCAGCTAGTGCAGGGCCAGGGGTCATCCCCCGACCCCATCTGCACCCCCAGGTGAGTCTGTCATCTGAGAACCCCGGTGGGTGCTGAGGTGACACAATTGCTGACTTAGGGGGCGGCAGCGGCCCAGGCGGCTCACGGAGAGAGCCCGAAGGCCGTTTGGCTCAAGGCCCTACCAGCCTAAACCTGCTCCTGTCTGACTAAGAAGGGATATTGATGGGGATATTCTGGAAACTTCATTCAGATGGACAATTGCAAACTGCAAACCAGCGAAATAGCTAGCCCTTTGTGTCCAAAGGTGGTTTTCTCACCGACCCATCCCCAGTGTGATCCAAATTCAGCCCTGGGACTGGCCTCTGAGGAGCGTCTGGGGCAGGGACTGCCCCTTAGGGGCGCAGACCAGTCAGGCAGTGCTGGTCCTGCCCTCGGAGCTGAGGCGGAGCTGCTCCATGCCTGGGGAGGGGGTAATTTACGGGGCGCAGGCCTGACCCCGACTGGGCAGTCACCACCCCCACCCATCCGTCTCCCGGCCCCAGGGGCGGTGCATTCTGTGAGAATGGACGGCAGGACCCCTTGGGGACCCCACCCCCACCTCTCATCCCCCTGGATCAGGAGGGAAGGAGCAGTAATTTGTACCCTGCAGGCCGAGGGGGTGGTGGCCCAAGGGACCCCCAGCCATGGCCTCCGAGGGGCAGAGCTTTCTGTGCTGGGCCGCCAGCTTCTTAGGGTTGCCAGACAGAACACAGGCCGCCCAGCTGAATGTGAGCTTCGGATGAACCAGGCACACGTTCTCAGCATACGTGTGTCTGGATGCTGTGTGAGACATCAGACCTCCCGTCGCCCTCTTGCAGGGTCGTGTGAGGGTAGAGTGAGGTGAGATGGGGAGAGCTCAGCCCCCAGGAATGCTCGGCAAATGGTCAAGGGAGCCCACCCCGGCCAGGCAAGAGGAGAGGGGACAGGCAACAGGAAAGCGGCCCCCTCCCCTCTTCCCTGGGAGCCGACCGGCACACTCTGCCCCTCCCCGAAGGTCCTTCCACCCGCCAGGCTGGCGGCAGGAGGGGGAGGTGCCCCGGCCCTTTGTCACTGTCCTTCACATGCTTTTGGGCCTGGGTCTCCTCCACCAGCGACAGCAGCTATCGGGCTATTAACTCAGTGGGAAATGGAGACAATGGGCTTTCTCACTCCAAGAGCGGGTCCCACTGGCCCACTGTGGGGGATAAAAGACACGCAGATTTTTCCAGGCCCCCCCAGCTGACATCACTTTGGAAACGGGAAGGGAGAGGGGGAGGGAAGCGAGGGAAGAACGAGGTGGTGTCTGAGTGGTCCTGAGTCTTCTCCTGGGATTTCCCTAGAAGGCTTTCTGCCCACGAAGGGGGAAATATACAAGCACGTGTGTGCAAGTGTGGGTACATGCACATGTCTGCGTGTGCAAGTATATGTGAATGCGTGAGTGTGCACATGTGTGTCTGTGTGTGCACGTGTGTGCGGTGTGAGCACATGTGTCTGCGTGTGCAAGCATGTTTATGTTTGGGGGCTTGTTGAGGGTGTCACCGCCCAGCACCCTGGGGCAGGAGCTTCCTACCCCAGGCCTCCCCTCAGGCCTCGAGGAGGCTCCACCTTTTGGGCAGCAGCAGCCCTCTCCCCAGGAACACACCCTGTGCACAGACTCACAATCGGCCATGAGAACCCTGACCCTCCCCAGTGGGCCTCAGCGACGTTCGGCACACGGGACAGAAATCTTCACCAGAGCTGACGGGTGGGGGTGTTTTCCAGGGACATCGTGGGGCCCCGACCCCGGCACCTCCCGCCGTGCCGCCTTGGTGGGGTCAGTTAGTCCCCCACTCTGAGCCTCTGAGCCTGGAGAAGGGAGTGGGGGCTCCAGGAGGCCCCCAAGCACACCAGCAAAGGGCTGGGTGACTGTGGATGCCGGCGCCGTGGCTCCCACAGTCCACATGGGACCTCGTGTGCCTGCAGGAACATGCGGTGCAGGTCTCCTGTTTCCCGGGAAACCGCATCCTCACGGGCCAGCACTATCCATGTCACCACCGGGTGTCACGCAGCCCGCTCACTACCCTGCTGTGAGCTGCACGGGGCAGAGGCAGGGTGGTGCCGTCCTCTCACCCAGGCTGGCCTGCGATGGGCCTCCAGCAGACACGCTCAGGGAGGACTGAACGGACGATTGCACTTTCCCAACAGAGTTGCCGGTTACTGTTTTACAAACAGAACCACCTTGGCTGCTTCTTACTTCCAGGTGTGCGGTTCAGCGCGCCCTCATTTCCAAGGCCCTCCTGTAGCCCTGTGGAGGGGAGTGCCTGCAGTCCCGCCCCCAAAGAGGGGGGGGACTTCATACAAGAAAACGAGGCAGGGGATGTCAACAACTGCCCTGCATCCTGAGCCACTAGGGGGCAAAACCCTGATCCAGAAGAATCGCTTCCTGCAGGTGGGGAAGCCCTCTGGCTGGGGAGCCACGGGGCACCACTTTTTAGTCAAGTGCTGGAATTCCACGGGGTGACATATGGTTTTCATTTTTATCTTCTCTGGCAAAGTCAGGGACCGGCAGCCACGGAGGGCCCAGGAACCTCACGATTTCGTTCAAGGTCGGGCCAGCGGCTGATCTGAGGGGGCAGCCGTTCATCACCGAGGCCGGCATTAGTGTCAGGCTGTTTTATTACCCAAGGCCCAGCCCTGTTACCAGGCATCCAGCCTGATGTCACTTGCAGCAAAGTAATTCACAGCTTACAGACACGAGGGCCTGCCTTGTCCAGCCATCTGTCCATCTATCCATCCTACTCGAGCTCAGGTCTGGGGGCAGATGGAGACCCCTGCATCCCTCTCCCTCCCTGTGATCGCCAGACCCTGTGCATCATCCCACCCACCCGTCTTCCTGTCCCTGCTCCCCCCCACCTCCGTCACTCAAGCACGCCCTCCCTTGTGGACACGCCTTTCAGGGGCATGCCTCAGCCTGGAAGCTGGTCATAAATATCCCATCACATGACAGGACATCTGCCAATGCTGCAGTCACGCCGCACACTCTCGCCGACCAACCCGCTTGGAGCGACACTACATCTCCCCGAAAACAAACTTGCCCCGAGTCCTTCCCCGGAGGACCCCTCTCCAAGTGGGCTGTCTGGTGACCTGGCCGGCGAGTGCCTGCCGAGTTTAATGCAGAGGGACGTCAGGAAGGGGCTTTGAAACCAGATTGGGTTACATAAATGATCCAGCGGCCTGGAAGCCCTCTTCCCACTTCCCGCAGCCGCCTCAGGCCCTGCTGGGTCATCCACAGTGCAGGCTGTTTATAAGGCCCGCGTCCCCTGTTCCGCGGGAGCTTGCTGTCACCTCTAACGCAAAGCCTGCTCCTGCCCAGCCCCATAGGCCCTCTAAGGGCTGCAGGTGCTGGAATGGGAAGAGCCCAGTCTTGGGCCGGGGTGGGGGCAACGACCCATGAACAGCAACGGCCGACTCAACAGGAGGGAGCAGAGCACAGCTCCAGAGTCGCCAGGAGCTGGGTTCAAATCCCGCCTCAGCCTCTGCCCGGCCTCAGCCCTCGGACAAGTCCCTTCTGTCCAGGCCTCTGTTCTCTCGTCTGTGGAATGGGTGTGAGAGCCACCCACCCCCCCACCAGCTGGCTGTGAGCTTCAAAGGAGCTAAAACAGATGCGCTTCCAGGCCCTGCCAGGCACATAGGGGACACTCAGGAAATGCCAAGCGAGGGGGTGAAGATGATGGTGACAAGCGCAGCCACCCCCTGGGGGGGTACCCAGGTACAGAAAGGGCATGGCGACTGGCCACGTGGCCCCTGCCCCCTGGGCAGTCGCTGCCCCTTGCTCCAGCTCTGCGCACAGTTGGAGGGCTCGGGCCAGAGGGGCAGGTGGCCTGAGGCCAGCATGGGGCTCTTGAGCTCGATGGCACCTGCAGGGCAGGGTGCACATGCCACCCCTCTTGTGTCCGTGACGGCTTCTTACACATATGGCACCCCCAGATCCAGCGCCCAGGCTCCCCCATCCCCTCCCAGCCATATCTCCAAGGGTCTCACCTCCCTGACCTCCCTTGCCACGGGTGAGTTCTGTGGCTCTGGAACTTCAGGTACTCGGAGTCACGCGTGTTGGAGAAGCTGTGGAATCCTCCACGTGGACCCATCCCCCGAAGGCAGCAGGTCCTAAAGATGCTCCGAGGCTCAGGGGTCAGTGGACACACTGGGTCACAGCCCTGCCAGGGTGGAGCCTGGGGGAAGAGGGGCCTCAGGTAGCAGGTAGCAGTAGAGGAGGGGCTTTGAACTGGCTTTTCCCCACCCCGTGAGGCAGTGTCGGGGAGGGGGGGGCTTATCTGAATAACTAGGGAGGACACAGACCTCCACAGCGGCCCCAGCTGTGACCTCTCAGCCCCTCCCCACCGTGGCCTCCTTCCCGGAGCCCCCCCAACTTGCAGGAGGAGCAAGCCCCCAGAAGTTGGGTTGGGGGAGGGCTGGACCCAAGCCCACTCCTTCAGGTGACCCTGTCCTGAGGGGCTACTTCCTGGGCATGGCACCCCTTCCCCCGGGCTGGACACATAAATACCTCGCCAGAGCTCAGAGCCCCAAGTGGGCCACAAGTCAATGTGTGCATGGCAGGGATCCTGCCTGGGGCCATCCCTGGTAGGGGCCGACGCCCCTGGGGCTGTGCCTGAGGCACCTGAGAGAGGCCTGCGTCCCTCCTGGGAGCTGGTCTGAGGCCCTGACCCCGCTTCTCCCCCCAAACAATGGAGACTGTTTTCTTTTCCACCAATAATGTGTCTGAGCTAGCAGTTCCCAAGCTCTGGGGCTGGGACAAGGCGGCTGCTGAACAAGTGAACCCAGAGCCTTGTGGGGAGCCCCCGCCCTGGTCCCCTACCCCCGGCCACTTGGGCCCTGGTGATCACCTTCCCCAAGTCCCCCATATGCAGCCCCTCAGCGCTGGAACTGTGGAACTCAGCTCTGCCTGGTCCCCAGGGGTGAAGAGGCCAATGCTCTCATCTCACTGGGGATGGGGTCCCCACTTTAGAGCTGTGACCCCCTGGCCAGGTCCCAAGAGAGGGAAGCCTGGGGGCTGGGGCAGGGGGGTCACCCATGGCTGACCTCCAGACCAGAGATCCCTCCCGTGCCTCTTCAGCGCCCCAGTTGGCCCCTCACCCAGGGCCTCCACACATCTCCACAGCCTCCATGTGGCCGCAGCTGAGACCCTGGGCCCAACGCCCTGCTCCCCTCAGCAGGTTTCCCTGAAGCATTTGCCCAGTGCCTGTCACGTGCCCACTCTGTGCCCGGCCTGCGGCAGATGCTGCGGTACCTAGTCCCACTAACTCCTCCCAAAAGCCACTGTGAGGGTCAGGCACCATTGTCACCCCCACTTTACAGGTGAGCAGAGGCACAGAGAGGAAAGTAATCCACCCAAGGTCACATAGCCTTGAGAAGGCAAAGCAGAGTCCAGAAGATCTGACTGCTTCAAGTTCATGCTCTGACCTGCTGTCCCCGAGCTTTCTGTGGGACTCAGTGTCTGCTGCAGAAGCAGAACAGGACACACGGCCATCTGACCACAAAACACGATGAGGCACAGGGAAGGGAGAGAGCAACTTATGAGGGAAGTCCACAGACAGAAGGGGACTTGAAAGCTGGTCCTTGAGGGATGTATAGGAGTTCAGCAAGTAGAGAAGAGGGCAAAGGAAGGGCCCTCCAAGTTAGGGAGCAGCACGGGAAAGGCCTAGGGGAGAGGCCGGCTTGCAGGTGAATGGACTAGCAGGAAGAGTGAGTCCTGGGGGCCTGGGGCACCCAGGTCCCTCCTGAGGGGCCCTGGGAACCTGGCAGGGGCAGCTGCACTGAAGGATGTCAGGCTCCCTTAGCATCAGAAGGTGCCTTGTGGAGGGAGGGAGGCTGGGCAAGGGGCGGGGGGAGGGACCTCGGCTTTCTCATTTGGGTTGAGACACCTCTCTTTTTGGTCCAAGCAAAAAGGACCCATGAGGAGGGTGCAGATGCTGTCACAGACTCCCGGAGCCCCTCCTACCCCATCCCTGTGCCCCAGGGCTGGTGAGGGCCAGCAGGGTGTCCAGCCTGATGGAGGGACCTCTGCTTCCACTGCTCCAGGGTGGTGTGCTCACATCCACCAGAGGGGGCAGCGAGTGGCGATGGCCCTGCGTGGGCTGGCCTGGGAGGAGACTTCAAAGGGTAAATCTTCTTTCCTGGGGGCTAGGGATTTGGCAGCAACTTCTGCCACCCCTACCCCACCTCCATGCATTCTCTTCTGGAAATAGTCTCAGCTTTTTTAATTACAAAAATAATCATGTCCACTTTAGAGATTTGTTAATACAGAAAAAGTGACCAGAGATTGCCTCCTCATATATGTTGTGCATTCTTCCTTGTTTTCATTATCTTGTTTAATTACTAGCTGTGTGACCTCGGGCAGGCTAGCTAACCTCTCTGTGCCTTGTTTCCCCATTTGTATTAGGAATGATAATAATATAATCTACCTCATAAGATTGGTGTGAGAATTAAATGGAAATGTCAGAGGGAACACACAGCACTCGCCCCCCATGTTGGTGTTTGCTGTTCAAGGACTGGATTGGATTTTATTCCGAATGAAAATACAAGTCCCTCCTCCACAGCCCCAGCAGGATCCCGGGTTTGCGGTGGATCTTTCCTTTTCTCTGGATTTTTTTTGGGGGGGTGGGTTTCAGCCCCCAGCAAGTCGAGTCTCCCCTTTTTCACTCTCTTAGCCCCCAGTGCTGGCGGGAGATCTTCCCGGCTCATTGAAACTTTCTAGGCTCTGAGGGTCACAGGGCGGAGCGCAAGTTCAACTAGCTTTGCTGTCCTGCCCTTGGTGCAGCCGTGGGTCTACAAGCATGGCCCGCCCAGCACAGCGAGTTTCCAGGACCCAGACTGCCACAGGGTCCCTTCCCCACTGTCGTGGAGCCCATTGTGAAAGAGAGGAAGACTGAGACCCACCAGAGATGTCTGGATGTGGGTGGAGCGAGGAGCAACCGCGGTTCAGATCCCCAGGGTAGCCTCGTGGGGGGAGAGCCGAACCACCCGACTTCCCCCTGGCAGTGTAGACTCAGGGACCTGAGGGCGGAAGATGGGGGTAGGAGAGTGTGGGGGAGGGGCTGGGAGTAGAAGGTAAAGGGGGTCCTGAAAGCCCCCTGCTCCCCCTCCCAATGGCACATGCTCCCCAGTCCCAGGCTTCTCTGCGCCAAGGCTTGTGAAGAGTCCGGAGCCTGCCTGGAACCTTCTGTGGGGTCCCCGGCCCAGGGCGCGAGGGGGGCCCTGCTGCCATCTTCCAGGACATTCGACCCTGAGCAGCCCGGTCAGGTCCACCCTGGGTGCCTCAGTGCGCACCTGGAATCCCTGTCGGCAGCCGGCGAGAAGGAGAGCGCATGGAGAGGAGCGAGCGCCGGGCCACCTCACCGCAGGCTAAAAGCGCACGGACCGTCCACCGTGGAGGCGCCCCTAGCCCCAGTCAGTGCCCTCTGCACCCTGAGCCGACCGACACAAGCGGAGGGACCCTTTCTGCAAACGAAAGGCATTCGTGGCCCTAAGGGCCGCCTGGTGAGCCCAGCTCCCGCGCAGCCAGTGTTGCTCCGCGCCTGCTGTGAGCTGTCCCCTCGGAGGGCGCGGGGCCTAGCGGGGAGGCTTGGGCCAACCGGCCGCGTCCGTCAGCGAAGCTGAGCCAGAGGCCCGCTCTGCCCCAGCGGTGCCACTATCGGGTCCACCCAGGGAGTGCCAGGGGATACCTCTATGACCCTGGTGGCCTCCCACCCATGCTGCATTTCTGGCTCCTGGAGGAGACTCTCCCCGAGTCCCCCAGGGCCGAGTGAAAGTCTCACCGAGGGGTGGGGGCGAGGAGCTGGGCTGGGTCCTCGCGGAACAGGAGCGCAGACGCAGCCGCATGGCGCCTGCCGATCCCGCCGCGCCCCCCAGCTGGGAACGCGCGCAGAGGTTGCCCTGCTTGGTCAGAAATCGAGGAAACTGTGGGACTCCCGCTGGACTTCGTGCATGCAGTGGCCGTGCTACACGTGGTTCGAGTCCAGAGACACTGAGCCAAGCGATCCCCATGGAAGCCGGAACCCTGCGCTGGGCCCCGAGTCCAGGGACGCAACGTGGGGGCCGCACCACCGCGTATTGGTGAGCGAGGCGGAGCCAGGGTCTTGGACTCAACCTCAGACACAGAACCAGACACTAGGCCAGCCTAGGCGGGAGCCCAGGGCTGGCGAAGAGGGAGAGGTGAGAATTCTCGAATCTCCTGAACGAATTTAGAGAAGTCTACCCCGGGGCCCCACCTAGCACCGGCCGGATCTTGTCGCCTGCGTTGGCCGGTACTTAGCACCGGGTGCCCCAAACCGTGCGTTCCCGTCGCCTTTCCCGCCGAGCCCCGTGAGCAGGGCCTGCTCGGGTCACGTGGCGCCGAGGCCGCAGCCCCAGCGCTGACCCCGCGGGGAGGGAGGGGAGGGCGCCGGGAGGGAAGGGGCGGCGCGGTGGGGGCGGGCCAGAGCGGGGCGGGGCGGCGCGGAGGGGCTGCGGAGCGCCCGGGATTCCCTGCGGATCCGCGCGGCCCCTGGCTCCCAGTCTCCAGCCCGCCTGTCGCCGGCCCACCGCGACCGCTCTGCCCTCCGGTCCTGACAACCAGCTGGTGAGTGCCCCAGTTGGGCCTGTCTCCGCGCGCCCCTCCCCGGCCTGGCGTCTAAGCCCTGCGCCCTGCGGACGTACTAGGCCGCTCCTTCTCAGCCCCTGCCGAGCCCACCCCGGGAACCTCAGAATCCCGGGCGGTGGAGGAGGTGAGCTCTCCACGTTGCGGCTGCGCCAGGGATGCCCTATGGACAGCTCGGGGCGGCTGCCGCCCCCCGCCGTTCTGCCCCCGTGGGTTCCAGGACTCGCACCCAAGAACGACCCGGCTAGGGAGTGGGGAGCGCGGACCGAGCGACAGCACCTGCCGGGCACGAACGCGGGCGCTGGCGGGGGCGCACAGCCGCAGTGACCTCGACGCCGGTCCCTCTTCCCTGCAGGTCAAGGCCGCGCCCGAGAAGATGTACCAGAGCCTGGCGCTGGCCCCGAGCCCCGGCCAGGCCGCCTACGCCGACTCGGGCGCCTTTCTGCATGCGCCGAGCGCCGGCTCCCCGGTGTTCGTGCCGCCAGCGCGCGTCCCCTCCATGCTGCCCTACCTGCCGGCGTGTGAGCCCAGCCCGCAGCCCCCCGCGCTCGCCGGGCACCCCAGCTGGGCGCAGGCGGCCGCGGCAGACTCGTCATCCTTCGGCTCCGGCAGCCCACACCCGCCGGCCGCTCAGCCTCCCGGGGCCACCGCCTTCCCCTTCGCGCATAGCCCCCCGGGGCCTGGCGGCGGGGGCAGCGCCGGGACCCGGGACGGCGGCACCTACCAGGGCGCAATGCTGGCTCGAGAGCAGTACCCGGCCCCGCTCGGGCGGCCTGTGGGCGCCTCGTACCCCACCGCATACCCGACCTACGTGAGCACCGAGGTGGCCCCGTCCTGGACCTCCGGACCCTTCGACAGCAGCGTTCTACACGGCCTCCAGGGCCGCCCGGCTGCCCTTCCGGGCCGCCGAGCCACCTTCGGTGAGTGCGGGGCTGGGAGGCGACTCCACTGACTTGGACCCTGGGTGCTGGCGATACCCAGGTGCAAACCCGCACCCTACGAAATGACCCCCCCCCCCCAACGTCAGTGCTTTCCCGGCCGGGTCGGCCACCAGCATGGGGCAGACCCAGAACTCTGCGGACACGTTAGCCTCGGTGGAATAGCGCGTCTGCCACAGCCTCACCCACCCCGGATGAAAAACACTGGGGCCTGAATTCTTTTTTTACGTTAGTAAGAAAATATATGTATTTCTACTTTTCATTCCTCCGAGCCCAACATTCTGGATCGTGCCAATTTAGAGCCTACCTCTTATAGGTTTTTATGAAAAGTTTCGGAAATGATTTTTATAAAGTTCAAAATACCGGTTTATTTAAGTAAGCCGCCCCGTTCATCTCTGTTCCAGAACGTTCACATATTCTAATTTGAGACCTGGTTTCAGTCGCTCCCCGGGTATGAGTTTGGGTGATCGGATTCCAGGCCTGTAAAGCGCAGAATTGCTTCACCCCGTTTCCAAGTAGTCGGACACTTTCTCACCGCGGCAGCCGGCGAAAACCGAGGGCCACGCCTCTGTGTTTGCTGCTCGCAGGGGCCCCCTCGGGCCATCCCCCCCCCCCCCCCGGCGGGTGGAGACGTCGCCGCCGCTTGCTCCGGAGCGGCCTTTTGGCCCTCGCCGGCTCCTCGGCGCAGGAAGCGGGGTCCCCTTGGCCCCGACCGCCCAGGGCAGCCCCGCGCCTGGCGCCCACCCCTGGCTGGGTGATGATTGATCCCCGCCCCGCCCCCACCCGGCGCCCGGGCCGCCCGCGCGTCGCCGGCGCCTGGCCCAGGCTGGAGGGGACCAGGGAACCTCGCCTGCCGCGCCCCGTGCGCGCCGCCCGAGTGCGCAGTGGAGGCCGAGCTGCGCTGCCTTCCGAGGGAGACGGAGACAGCAAAGCTGACAGTCCAGGCCCCGAAGTCCTTGTAGGATCCGTTTCAGTCTCGCCACCGCCTCCCCTCCGGACCGTCCCACTTCGCAGAGGAGAAGGCCCTTCGGCCCCCTCCCTCTGCAAGTGGGGACGCTCCTGCCTCCTGGGGATCAAAATTAGGGACACCAGTGCCAGACCGGCTCAGAGGAGGGGCGGTTCTCTGTTGTCCCCCCCGAAGTTTGTTTATTAACCCTCCCCCCACCGTATAAAAACAGTCCTAACGAGTGTTTTAAGTCTGGCACGAACTTTATGTAAATTTAAAATTAAAAATAAAATTAGATAAAATAAATTTTAAAATAAAATAAACTTAAGACACAAAAATTTAAAAAAGGAAAGAGTGCTGTGGGCACCCGCAGGCCGCGGAGGGCAGAGCCTCAGCCCACGAGCTGCCTGTCCCCGCAGTGTCCGACTTCCTGGAGGAGTTCCCCGGCGAGGGTCGCGAGTGTGTCAACTGCGGGGCCCTGTCCACGCCGCTGTGGCGCCGCGATGGCACCGGCCACTACCTATGCAACGCCTGCGGCCTCTACCACAAGATGAACGGCGTCAACCGGCCGCTCGTGCGGCCCCAGAAGCGCCTGGTGAGTGCGGCGCCGTCCCGGTCGGGCCAGGCTGGCAGCGCGTGCTGGGGGAGGCAGGGGACAGGCGCAGCGCCCAGGACGCGGGCGTGGGGCCCGCCGTCCTGCAGCCGCCGGCAGCCGGGAGTGCTCGGGGGAGCTGGGAGGCCCAGGCCCTGGTGACAGCGCCTGCCCAGCTGCTCTGGGCTCCCAGGGCTTGGGGCCGCGTGTCCATGGGGTCTGCAGTGTCTCCGGGAAAGGGCTGGTCTGCTCAGCCCTCCGGCTGGGCAGGACAGGGCTGTGGACCCCGACGGCCCACCGGGCATCAGCTCTGCAGCTCCGAGGGTCACAGGGGCTTCTACCTGGCCAGGTGGCAGGTTGGTAGGTGACCTGGCTCCAGGGCTGGGGCTGGAGGGGAAGGTGGCTGCTGGGGGTATGCTTTGTCCAGATCATTGAAATTCTACATTGGAGGGGCTCTGGGCCCACTGCCCCTTTGGGGAGCACCTTCTACCCTGTACTGCAGGGATGGGGGTCAGACCAGGTCTCTGGTTGTTGGCGGGCAAAACTTGTTTTCACTTTTGGTTCCTTCTGGCTGTGGCTGGGTAGGGTGTGGGGCCTGGAAGCTGGGCCCCACCTCCTCATCCCCTGCATGGTAGAGCCCCCAGAAGCTGCATAAAGGTTTAAAGTTACTTTGTTCTACACCCTTTCATAACCAAACTTTGATGTTCACTTAATTTTGTAAATAAGAGGCAAGGCCTGATGTTGTTTGCAAGCTGTCTAAAGTTAATGAGGCCGCAGTGCCTCCCGGGGCCAGGGTCTGGGCAGGGGTATGTTTCTGGGGGTACTGACCTCTCTGGTCTAAAGCTGCTATGAGCCCTGTCAGGGCCAGTCAGCCAGTTCTGGCCGGTTCTGATGCGTCAGGCCCTGGGCGGGGGCTGGTCCCTGGCTGACGCTGTGCCGTGGCCCAGCCAGCCTGCCATGGTTACTGCTGTGGTCGGCGGCGGGGCGCCCAGATGCGGGTCTTCACTCGAAACCCAAAGCCCAGCTGTGGCAGAACCTCGGCCCTGCCCTTTGAGGCCCCAGACTGAGCAGGCGGAAGCAGGACTGACCCGGTCAGGCAGTTTGAGGGCAGCTGCTGTTTCTTTTTCTGATCTGGCCTAGAGTTTTGGGCTCTGCAGGTCCCTCAAGCTCCCTGCACTCACGCTGTGGCTCTTGAAGGAGGGGGACCCTCACAGTCCACATGGCCCCCCTTGGTGTCCTCTCTGCCCCTGTGATCACTCCCCCCACCCTAGGTGTGCTGCTCCGGCCTAGTATCTGGGGTGCCCTCACTGATGGGGAGACTGAGGCTAAGAGGAAAGTGTCCTGGGGACTGCAGTCCAGACCCCCTGACCCCAAGCACAGGCTGCCCCTGCTCTGGCTCTGTCCACTCCCCACCGGGCCCTGACGGTGCCGAGGACACACTGGTAAACAGGAGAAGGAGGTGTGGGACCTCCCTGCCTCTGTCCCCGCCCCTCACAGGGCTCACTTCCCAGCAGAAAATTCCTGACTTGGGGCGTGGGCAGGAGGGAGCCACCACGTTTACGTTCACAACAGCCAGATGACCACGCAGAGGCTCAGAGATGCTGAGCAACTCCCCTGGGCTCACAGCCTACAAGTGGCAGACCCGGCTTTCGGACCGGAACTGTCCGCCTCAGACTCCCATGTGCTCCCCAGTCACACTGAGCTCTCTGTCCCTGACCGGGGTCTTCTGGCGCAGGCCCCTGCGAGATGAATTCCGGAACTGTCCCCATGCTGTGTAGTAAAGATTAAATTAGCTCATACAGAGCACTTAGACAGGCCTTGGCCAGCTCTGTGGACGGGCTGAGAATGGGGTGCTTGGCCTGGTGAGGCCTCCGTTTCGTGGCCTGGGGGACACGGGGTAATTAGCTTTGGGGATGCCTCCTAGGGTGAGGGATCCCTGTGTGCCTGCTCATCTCCCCAGGGCCGCAGGCCCCGGAGGGCAGACAGTCTAGTCACCCGTGTCCAGGCCCATGCAGACCCGAGTGGAGCACACCCAGGAAGTGTCTGCCAAGTGGGACTGGGGTCAGGGGGCATTCACAGGGCCCCTCTGCTCCCTGTCTCTCCTTGAGCAGGATCCTAGGAGTTTCCTCTGACTTGCTGCAGGGTTCCCGCCTGGCACTCAGGGAGGGCTGCCCCATCACTTGCCCTTTGGCCGGTCCTGGCAGAGCCAGACTCGCTGTGGAAACCCCGAGATTCTGAGTCCTAAGACCAGAGCCCAGCCTGCATGGCTCCCATCCAGGGGGGCCTGGGCCAGTTTCCCCAGACTTGCCCCCTCTCCAGTGCATCACTCTCCCTCATGTGTGGCCAGAACTGGTCGCCCAGGAGGCCTCCCCAGGAGGAACTAGTCCTAATCTTCTTTTAAATGGTTACAAACATCCTAGAAGCTTGTCACCAAAAATACAGGAATGTGACAGCAACAAGTGCCCATGCTGTCCTTTTCGGCCCTCTGCATCCGTGTGCTTCCTTACCTGGGCCAGGGGGTTGCAGCTTTGGTCGGAGGCTGCGGCAGCATCACCGAGCAGGGGGACAGTGGTGGGGGTTCGGTGATCTCCGCGTGCCTGCTCATCTCCCAGCTCTTATGGCAAGGTGTTCTTCGAGCCCCACGCGGCCTGCCCCCCATACATCAGAGCCCACTGGCCAAGGTCAGTGGACCGAAAGCCTGTTGCCCCGAGGCCGGCTCTGGCGCCAGCTCCGGGAAGTGGCCAGTGCCTTGTGGGGCCCAGCGTCCTTCGCCCAGCAGATGGGACCTTGACTGAGGTTTTCAGCGTGCACAGACCCCGGGTGTTCCTTCCCGCACGGCCCCGCCTCAGGGACTCTCCTCCCGTCACAGTTTGCCCTGAGCAGCAAGGGACACTCGGGCTTTATCAGGTTAATTGTCCACCGCGCCTCCACCTCCGAGAGCCTTGGGAGGACCCTCTGAAATCAGCCATTTCTCGCTGCTCTACCAACCTGCAGCACCCACTGTCCTGTCTCTGGGGTGCACTTGCCTCGTCCCTTGAAGCTGGCTCTGGCCCTTCCCCTTCCCTCTCCCTTCCCCTCTCCCCACTCCCCACTCCCCACTACCCACCACCGCCCGCCCGGATTTCTCTGGATGTCTCAGATGCTCAAAGAGCCTGGAGCTCAGGGCGGCTCTGCTGCCCGAGCAGCCTTTGAAGTTTCACTTCTTTTGAAAAGAACAGACCAAAAAGGAAAAACAAAATACGGAGGGAGAGGCCTGGCGGCGAGGGGCCTGAGAGTGGCCAGGCCTGGCTGTCCCGACAGTGAGGAGCCACAGATGGAGGCTCCAGGCGTCCGTAGGGGTGTGGCCAGCACTGGGGACTTGTCCCCAAAGTGTGTTCGGCTGAGGGAGGCAGTTCTGTCGACCCTGGGACCACCGCTGACCCTCTGCCCCTCGGTGACTCAGCCTCACTTTCCCGTCTGTAAAGTGCATTCTGGCGAGGGGACAGGAAAAGATAAATGGGCAAGCACTTTGAAAATTTTTTCAAGGTCATTCTTTTTTTTTTCCATTTTCTTAATTTAATTTGCAATTTCTTAATTTAGGCTCACTCTACAAAGATTCAAACGTGGCTTCCAGATTTTTCCCTGCACTCCCAGGGTATGGGCTGATGGCGCCCACGCTTCCGGGGCCGTGTCCTCCGTACACGTATTCTTCGCGTGTTCCACCTGCCGCTCTTTCTCCCGGCAGCCACATTCTAGAGGCGGTGCCACTGTCGGGGCACATAGCTCCGTTTCTCCCGTGATGCACAGGCGACTATGGAGACGTTTGGGGGGGTGTGTGTCTGCCGGTGGGCTCGCGTGTGCACACCCCCACAGGCGTGCTATTTAAAACAAGGTTGACATTCTCATCTTTGCGTGGGTATCTCTGTGCCTCCCGGGAGTGTTTCTGTAGGAGGGGTTTTAGTAGGAAGTGGCCTGGAGGCCCGAGGAGCCAACATTCTCATGTTGTGAGTCCTACGTTTCGATGATGCTGAAATTTTTCTGGAATGTGGGATGGCAGCGTGAACTCTAAGAGAGCAAAGGTTGGTAAAAGTACCACCAGCTGGATCGGGGAAGTGGAGGGGCCTCAGGCCATGGGCCCCCCTTAGTCAGAAGGCACAGCAGGAGGTGGGGACATGGTGGAGGATAGGTTAGGGTCACCAGATAAAATGCGCAATGCCCAGTTAAATGTGGATTTCAGGTTGACAACGAATAGCATCTTAGTATAAGTATGTCCCAAATGTCGCATGGGGCATAGTTATACACAGGATTTGTTGCTTATCTGAAATTCACATCTAGCTGGACATCCTGTTTTCTTCCTAAATTTGGCAGCCCTGGGGAGGGTCCCAAGGCCTCCTCCCTCTTTAGGAAGGTGAATGGACTGGGGGACCCAGGGGACCCTGGGCCAGGGCAAGCGGCTGGGCTGGGAGGAGACCCTGCCTCGTGCTGGACCGTGGGCTCCAGGAGGGCAGGGGGCACCGGCCTGTGCACAGCTCCTGGCACCGAGAGGCAGACAGAAGGGAGGAGGGAGGGGGAGACTCGATCATGTCCAGTGAAAGCAGATGCTTTTTAGACAAGGTCAGGATGTGGCCACAGGCTTTCTGGGGAGAGATTTGGGCTGGGGGTCCTGGTTGACTCTGGGTCCAGTGCTCCTCCTCGGAGCGTGCCCCACCGTCTGTCCCGGGGCTGCGGCCACCATTTCCCTTCCTGTTCTGCTGGGGCCTTGGCTGGGTGCCAGCTGTCTCCACTCCAGCCAGTGCGCAAGTCCCACCCCCAGGCGCCCCCAGGGAGACCTCTGGAAATCCCTGAGCGGCTGGACATCAGGCCCAACCCAGCCAGCGGCTATCAGCCTAAGAATGGGTCTCCCCAGCCAGGCCAGAGCTCCCGCCCTGCTTCCCTCTGGAGCCTCCATGGCCTCATCCCTCCCTTGTCTTTGGTCCTTTGGTCCCGGAGCCTGGGCAGAGTCCTGCCTGGAGACCAGAGGCCGAGCCTTAGATTAAAAAGGGTAGAATTCTCCGAAGTCTCTGGCAGCACCTGTAGCCTGCGGGGGAGGGCAAGACTGTGTCTCCATGTCTTGAGTTTTCTTGGGAAGGGATGCTGTGGAGGGTTTCAGACAGGCCCCGCCCTCCCTTCCAGGCCATTCACAGGGGCAGGGCTGTGCCCTTGACTGGCAGACCACAACCTGGGGGAAGGGGGTGGGCCAGAGGTGGTCGGCAAGGCTGGCCACACTCGGTCACTGCAGCAGAAAGGATCCTAGAGACTGCAGACAAGTGGGGAAACTGAGCCTGGTCCCGTCTGCTCACCTCTAAGGCAGGACAGCCTCCTTTTGCAGCTCGGTCTGGCCATGTCGGTCTGGCCATCTTGATTTTGATTGCCATCTGGCTCCGTCCTGGGCTGGAGAAGACTGACGAAAGGACACACGTCCTTGAGATGACTTTGAGCATGGGGTCTTCATGGGCTTCTGTCCCCGTGACCCAAGGCGGCACTGGAATGCCAAAGCGGGTGTGACTTGCCCCGACCCTGGCTGCCGCAGAGAGGGCGGGTTAGCGACCCTGCATCACTGTGGTGCAGGTGAGGGGGCCAGGGACCTGGACCAGGCGGGGACTGTGCACACGGAGGAAAGGGCTAGACAGGTTCAGGGGTGTGTGGGGGCGGGGACTGGGGGGGGGCCCCTAGCAGGCTGTGCTGTGGGGATGCAGGGAAGGCCTTGGGACCATGTGCCCTGGGGCTCCCAGCCTGCAGGTGACAGGACCCCTTCCAAACACCGAAATGTGAGTCAGGCAGAAGCTGTGCATGACGGAGGCACTGGGCTCCGGAGCTGGTGGGAGGGCCCCCGTCAGGCCTTCAGCAGCAACTCCCCAACCGCCCAGCCCCTAATCTGGCCCAGATTCCTGAGCCTCAGACTACCCACTCTCTCAGGATCTCTGGAGTCAGCGCTGTCTGGGCCGTGCCAGGCCCCCCAGTGCAGGGAGGTTTGGGGTCCCCAGTCAGATATGAACCTGGGGTCAGCTCAGTTGGGAGGCAAGGGAAGGAGGCAGGCCTCTGGAATGTCGGGACCTCTGGAAGGTTCCGGATGGGTCCAGGCTTGCACTGACCTGAGGTGCAGTGAGCAGCAAGGGGAAATGTGGGTACCCTCAGCCCAGTGGTCAGTGGGGAGCCATGGAGAGTTGTTGAGCTGAGCACATGCTCAGAGTCCCAAATCTCGGGCGGCAGGTGCCCAGAGGGACTGGCAGGCCCCTGAACATTCAGCCTGGTGCCCAACCTCGGGAAGGGGGCCCTGTGGCCCCTGTGGGAGCTGCTCCACCACAGAAATATGGGGTTAAGTCCCAGCGTTGGTAGCTAAAAAGGAGATGACAAAAGAAAAACAGCTGCATTTCTGTGCTGGGCTTTTCATGCCATCCTGACCCCACAAAAGGCCTGTGGTGGGTCTGTCATCACCTCCATTTTCCTGATGGGGAAACTGAGGCCCAGAGAGGTGAAGTGACCTGTGCCAGGGCTCGTGGGCTTTGAGCCGAAGCTCCGAGGAACCAAGGCTGTCCCTGTCCCGGGCAGGCCTCACGACCTTAGCGCCCAGACACCTCACCAGCCCCACGAAGTCGGGGACCTGGCCGCTGGACAGTGCAGAGTCCAGCTTCCAGCTTCCATCCCTCCGCTCCGCTGGCGCTTGCCCCGCTGGGCAGAGCAGCCCCAGAGCCCCGGCCCCCAGCCACGGGCTCACACGCCTCCCCTGCCCGCAGTCCTCGTCCCGCCGTGCCGGCCTCTGCTGCACCAACTGCCACACGACCACCACCACGCTGTGGCGGCGCAACGCGGACGGCGAGCCGGTGTGCAACGCCTGCGGCCTCTACATGAAGCTGCACGGGGTGAGCGCGGGGCGGGGCTTGCGGAACAGAGGGGGCGGGGCTGGGGCGGGGCTTCTCTGTCGGGGTCACGTGACGGGCCCTCCCTGCTCTGCGCACGCCGTTCCTGTTAGGCCCGTCGTACAGATGGGCGCACAGAGGCCCACAGCGTCGCTGTGGCTCTTCCACAGTCGTTCAGCCTGGGGCAGAGGCTGGACACCCTGTTCTTGCCTCTGTGCGCCCTTAGAGCCCTCCCGGCCCCAGTGAGTCGGTGGGAGGTTGGGGCAGGACGGCTCCTCTCTGCCCTACTTGGAGGAAAGCGCTGTGGGGTGGGGGGGGCAGCTCTCCAAACAAGGCAGTGAAGACGCGGTCAGCTCCAGGAGTGACTGCTCTGCAGGGCTCAAATCAGGGCAGGTGGCAGTGCAAGAAGCCCCGGGAAGAGCAGGGACAGGGACCAGCCACCCACCCCTGCCGCCCCTGCCAGGTGCCGCGGCCACTGGCGATGAAGAAAGAAAGCATCCAGACGCGGAAACGGAAGCCTAAGAATGTGGCCAAGACCAAGGGCTCTGCAGGTGCATGGACAGGGACTGCAGGGCTGAGGGAGGGAGCCCAGCCCCCAGTCCCTCCTGCAGGGCCCACATGCTCCCTGGGGAGTCACTTTGAGTGGCTCACATTCCACCATTAGAGATTTACGTGTTTGGTTCAAGCATTGCCCTCCCGAAGTACGAATCCCCGTGACGATGCCCTGGATGGCTCTGGTTAGGGAGGGGCGGGGGTGGCGAGAACTCACCCAACAGTGGGACAGGAGATTGGGTCGGGGAGGCCACTCCCAGCCCCCCTCACTGGCTGTGTGACCCGTGGCAACTTCTTAAATGCCCACCTTCCCTCCCAGGATCCACAGGGAACACCACATCCTCCCCAGCGTCCTCTGTCCCCGGCCCTGAGAGCTCAGCAGCCACTTTGAAACCTGAGCCCAGCCTGGTGTCCCCTTCGTGCCCTGGGCCCAGCATTGCCTCCCAGGTAAGGCAGACGGGGTGGGGTGGGGCGCCCAGAGCTGGCTCCCCGGCCAGGTCAGAGCCTCTGCGGGCCTCACCCAGGAGCTCAGGGCTGGGCACACAGTGGTCATTAGTGCCGAGAGCTGACCTGTGGCGGACACCGTGTGTGTGTCATCACCTCAGTCCTCACGAGGGGTCGCCACCCCATTCCAGGGGCTGAGGAAGCCCCTAGGACAAATCATCTGGTCAGGAGCGTCCCGACCCCCAGCGAGGCCACCTGCCACTCCTGCATCCTCATGCACACCTGTCCTCCCTGCAGGCCTCCAGCCAGGTGGACGATCCCCTGGCCCCCAGCCACTTGGAGTTTAAATTTGAGCCCGAGGACTTTGCCTTCCCCTCCGCAGCCCTGGGCCCCCAGGCTGGCCTTGGAGGGGCCCTGCGCCAGGAGGCCTGGTGTGCACTGGCCTTGGCCTAGGTCCCCAGGCACCCACTGGACCCGCCTCGCTGCCCGCTTCGCTCCAGCACAGCGGAGACCACCAGGCCCACCTGCCAGAAGAGGCTGGAGCCGGTGGGGCCTCGAGGCTCTGGGCGTCCCTGCACGTGGCGGCGGGGGGCCTTCTGTGCAGAGGGCAGTCGGGCCGCAGCACAGGAGGAAGGCTGGCGGGAGAAGCACTCGAACCCTCCCCTCCACCCCCGGACAGAAGGGCCACCCACGTGCTGTCTGCGGCACTGAGCCCCACCGGCCACTCCAGCCCAGGCTGACCCAGGGCACCCACTGCCAACGTGAATCCCGCTGCCAGCACGGGCCGTCGTCATGTTTACAGGTGCAGCGGTTGGAAAAAATCCGACCTCCTTTGTAAAACCAGGATCAGAAGTGGAATGACTGAGGCTGGACAGGCGACGGAATGAGGGGAGCAGCCGGACGTGGGACCTCCTGAGGCCTCAGGGTCTGTCCTTCATTTCCCACATTTGGTGGGTAGAACCACGGCTCGGAGAACTTTCCCTCCTCCGAGCACAGGACTGCCCGGGACAGATGTGCAGGTCGTGCACTGTGCCAGGACGCCACCCCAGGGGAAGCCTTCCACATCACAGTCATCGTGGACTTGAGTATTTATTTGGATGGTTTTCCCAGAGGGCAGTAGAGGGCCTTGTTCTGAGCGAGTCTGTGTGTTGCGACCATTTCTGATGGGCAGAGTAGAGCATCGGGGCCCTGTTCTGACCCACACAGGGTGGTGGTAGCATGACCAAGTGTCCTGGCTTACCTAGGACCACCCCAGTTGGGTCTGTTGTCCCAGCAGAATTACCCATGACACCTCCCTTCTCTTACAGTCCTCCCTCACGGGGTTGGCCATCAGGGCGAGAAGCAGCCCTGGCCAGGGAGCTGAATAGCTTCCAGCAGCTTGATGTCAGGGGGTAATAGGGAGTGGAGGGGAGTGGGGCATGCCCTGTAGAAGGGCCACAGTGTCAATTCCATCCAGTTGCTGCCCTTCACTAACAAGACCCGATTTTCCCAGGGAAGCGAGAAAGATGGAAAAAATTGTTTTCGAATGTTAAGTCTTCCAATAGAAAGCTCCCCCTCTTCCCGCTTGCTGACTCCCCGTTTGATTCAGAAGTCTTTTAAATATGGTGAGCCGACTGAAACAGCCAAGAGTGGCCACCATTGCACCACCCTGGTTAAAACGTTTAGAAGTGGTCAGCTCTGGTGTCAGCTCCCGGGAGGTGTCCATTCATCCTGAAGTTGCACCTCAAGGTTCAACCGGCCCAGTTTACTCATTACGTCGTCTTGTCTTCTTATAAAGATAGATGACGCCATGAGAAAAAATGTGAAATAAAGACTTTGATTCTGCTTGCTTCTCCCCCGTCACCTGCGGGATGTCCCAACCCCGGCCCTGCCTGCCAGGTCGGCAGCAAGTTCGACGTTCATTCAGGCCATCTCTCCCCTGAGAGACGTGTGCCCCGGAGGCCGGTCTGCTGGACCTTGCTGGTGGCTCTGAGTCGCATCGGGAGCCCTCAAGGGCATCTGTAGGACCTAATGAGACTTGTAAACACTGAGTGCCTTCGTGGTTACCTCCCAGCAGGGAGAGGCATGCTGGGTGGGGCAGGGCGAGGCTCACTGTGAGGGCCCACACTGAGAAGTCATTGCTTCAGGGTCAGGCGGACTGGGGTTTGAGTCCCTGCCCTGCCACTTACTGCCCCTCTGGCCTAGGGTGTGGGGACAGAGTGAGCCGAGGTTTGAAGCAATGGCAGCCCCTGTGTCCCCGTGTGGGTCTCGTACCTCTAACTGGGGCACAGCAGGCATCCAGGCAGTGTTGGGGTGAACCCTGGGGACGCAGGGGCGTGAGGTATGAAACAGGCCCGTGGACGGGGTGGGCGCTGCCATCTCTCACCATCCGGGTGTCCCCAGGAAGTCACAAGCCTCAGTGCCTTGGTCTCCACTCTCCCACATGGAGGGCGGCAGCAGGGACTGCCCAGATCTGGGGGTCCCCAGGGGCCAGTTAAATGCAGAGCGTCAGGGCCTGGGGCCCCGGAACCGGGATGCTCACCAGCGCCCAGGGGTCCCTGCAGCGGCCGCATCGCAGAACCATGTGGCCAGACCAGGCTTCAAAGGAAACCCCTGGGGGCCAGGGTCTGCCCAGCAGGTCAGCAAGTGGACTGGGGTGGGAGAGATGGGAACAGAATGACTGGCGCCCGCAGGGCTGTGTCCATAGGTGGACGTGCCTGGGGGGCCAGGGCATGGCCCGAACATGAGACTGCTGTCACAGGGAAGAGCTTGCTGCCATCCCGTCTCCATGCCCACAGGCCTCGGGCTGCCTTTCCCGGGAGCCCATTCACAGGGGAGGACACAGGCACAGAGAGGTTAAGGGGTCGCCCAGCTGGAGAGGACAGTACCCCTTTCCCACTTCCAGTCCAGCCTCCCCTCCTCAGGGCTCATGACGGGGTGTCGGGTCCCCAAGTGGGAGACCCAAGTTATTAAATGGAGAGAAATGAGTGGCAAGACCTTGGCAGGCCTTCCCAGCCCAGGCTCTGGGTGAGGGCGGTGTGGGGGGGCGACAGCCCCAGAGGGAGGAGCCGTGAAAACAAGAGGGAGGAGACACAGCAGCCTCGGCAAGGACCACGGGCCAGGTGAGGATGGGGTGGTCCTCTGGGCCAGGCGCTGCACTCTGTGCTGTCCAGCGGGTCCCTTGACCTTCCCCTCTGAGGGGATGGGCGCCATTCTCCGTCTTGCCTGATGAGAGAAACTGAGGCCCTGAGAGGTGACATGAGGCTCAGAGAGGTGATAGGAGGCACCAGGCCACAGTGGGGCCCGTGTGAGCATCCAGGCATGGAGGGGACAACACAGCACCCTCATGTTGCAGCACTGGCACCTAGGAGTCCAGGGTCTTCTGTCTTTGCCTCAGTTTCCCCATCTATAGGTGGGGGAGGGGGCCGCGTGCCTGTGGCTGGGTCTGTAATCCACACAGGTGGGCAGTAGCCTGGGCCCTGGGAGTCCCCAGTATATGGAGGCGGCGCTTGGCCCTGACCAATCCAAGGAGTCTTCCTGGAGGTGTCCACAGTGGGATGGGCAAGACAGGGCTGGGTCCCCACGGACAGAGAGGAGGGGCCAGGTGCTCCGTCCATAAAGAGGGGTCGCCGAGGGGAAGGGGAGGTTTGGGAAAGAGGAAAGGAAGAAGCGATGTCTTCCCTCTGTTTTTGTCATTTTTAAGGACTTGCCCAGGGTGAGGGAGGCTGAGTGCCCCACCTCTGGGCAGGGGCCTTGCTGCTAAATTTAAGCCTGTCTCCCCCAGTGCCTCTCTGGGGCCCGGAAGCTGTCAGGACCCGGAGCCTTAATATAGCTGCCGGGCACCCCCCTTCCTGCAGCTCTTCCTCCCACAGCCCACCCTGCAGCTCTGCCCTGCTGGTCACAAACAACCGGATGCTCTAGGGAGGCTGGCAGGCTTGGGCAGCCCCAGGCCACTTATCAGGACGACAGGACAGAAAGTCCCCTTCATCTGCACCGCCAGACTGCACGCAGTCCACTTCCCCTCATCCTTTGACCAGAGCAGACGTCCAGGAGCACGAGGAGCGGGGCCTCGATCCTGCAGCTGTCCCCTCCTCTCCACAGAAAGTGTCCCCTAAGCCCCCGCGGGGCTACCTCATGGGCGCCTGGGGAAAGGAGACCCGGCCAGGGAAGCTGAAACCTAAGCACACAGGGCGTAGGAAAAGGGGACATGCCCAGGGTCCCCTCAGCTGGGGTTTCTTGAACCAGAACACTTTACAGAGCACCCCTTCTCCCGCCCCCTAAAGCCCTTAATTCACTGCTTCGCTCCAGGCAGAGCCGCAAGGCCCGAAGTGCGATCCCACAGGGCCCGCTCCTCGAAGCAGAAGCAGGCCCCCACGCGTGTCCTTGAGGACGGAGTCAGGCTCGGTGGCCCCGGAGGCTCCTGCTCGCCCCGCTGCAGTTGTCAGGGTGTGTTTGCTGCGTCCCGCGGGGTGCATGTTGGTCCCCTGGGGCCCTTTAGCCGCCCTGCGCCAGCTCCGCCCGACGGGGCAGCCCGGGCCACCGCATCTGGCTGCGCCCGGACCTGGGAGCTTCCAGGGTGGGGCCGGGGCTCAGGCTGGCTTCGCCGTTGCTGCCTGAGAGGGTGGCTGGTGGCAAAACAGGTGCAAATTCTCAAAGGTGCTCGGCTGGAAATGTAAGGTGCTTCCTAAGAAGGGAAAATTGTTCTTTGGGGGAAGCCTCGCAGGGTCCCAACTTTTTATTTGACCTGAAAAGGACATTCCTTAGAGAAGACCAGTCACTGCTGTCGCCATCATCAAAGAGGCCATTCTGCCACCAAACACACCGGCCACCGTCACGGGGAGGGAGGGCCTTCGCGGGCCCTCACTGTCTCTGTTCGCCACAAGCACATGGACTGTTCATGGCTGCTCAGGGGCTGCCATTCTCCAGGGTGTGCGGACAGACCCTCAGAAAGGGGAGGATGAGGCTCCTGCGGGGCCCGGCCCCCGTGTGTACCCTCTTTGGCAGACGAGAGGCCAGAGAGACCGGGTGCCCCCTGAGACCGGGAGGCTGCGGGCCCTGGGGTGCCCTTCTTCCCCCACGTGCACCTCAACGGGGGCTGAACCCACCCAAGAAAGGAGGGGCCAGCGGAGGCCCACAGTCCCACTGGAGCCGGGGTGGGGGTGGCGCCCTCCACAGCCACGCGGAGGCCCTGGTGGGCAGCCCCCCCTGCAGTGCCCCGCAAGGCCCGCCAAGATGTTGACACGGACGGCTCCAGCCGCCTTATTTATTATCTGATAAAGGGTTCTCGGCACCACTGGTGGACGGCGTCTGGCCGCGCTGGGGCCTGGGGGAAGGAGGAGGGTGGGTGGGGGGATGGGAGGCCTCCGCACTGGACTCTGGGGCAGGACACACTGAGGAATCTGGACTTTTCCTTCCCTGGCCAACGGCCCTCCTTCCCCACTGCCCGTGGAGCCAGCGGGCCAAGGTGAAGCTCGGCTCCTGCGCAGAGCAGCCCGCGGGGACTCCCAGCCTGGATGTCACACCCCGGAGACCTTTGACCCCGTGCTGCAAGACCCTGCTCTCCCTGGTCCCAGACAAACCCCAGTTGGGACCCTCCTCTCCGCCCACTCCCTCCCACCCAATTACTGTCACAGCCCTTCCCCCCACTTGGCCTGGAGCTTGGACTTTCCATGATGCAAACCTGGGCCTGTTTCTCCTTTGCTTCCAAACACTCCAGTCCAGGTGCCGCCCCACAACTGTACAGCTAGCCTCCTGCCATGACAGCCCCATGGCCTCAGGGCTTCCCTTCCCCAGCACCTGCATCCACTCTTGGGTACAGGGGACACTTGCCTGTGTCCAAACGCATCATGCCTCTGGGTCTTTGCATGTGCTGTTCCCTCTGAGTGGGATGCCCTTCCTCCTGTGCACCTAACCAGTGACATGGTACTCAAGGGTCAAGACCCTCTGATGCCACCTCCCCCACAGAGTCTTTCTTGGGCAGTGCTAGGAGGTTGAAATCCACAGGTCTCCACCAGGCAGAGCCATCACTGCTGCCCAGGCTGCCCTTGCACTGTGGAAACAAGGTAGATGCCCAACAGGAGGGGATCGGTGAAGTGACAGACAAAGCGTGTAGTGAGCCTTTAAAGACCAGAGTTCCTAAAAGTATTTGACAGTTACAACCTATTCTAAGATGTTTTTAACCTAAACCTTCTGAGTCAGCTTTTTAACCAGGCAGGAGATGACAAAGGCGGCCTCCACGGGGTCTTCATGGCCAGCCCTGCCCACCAGCGGCACTGCCTCCTCATGCAGGGTGGGCCTTGAGGGAGGCCGACAGGAGACTGCGTGGGAGGCAGAGTTGGGGGTTCCAGGACAGGTGGGGACCACCTGGGGCCTCATGGGGGAACTGGCCACCCTGGAGACCAGATCAGAGCCCACATAGGTCCCTTCCCGGGGGCTCTGATGAGGCAGGTGCTGCTCACTGTCCCTTCTGCTTGCCTTCGAGAGGCCGGGGGAGGCAGTACAGGTCCAGCCAGCCCACACCCCCAGGCTCCTGCACTGCCCCCTGGGAGCAGTGGCCCCTCTTCCCCCAGCTGGTCACCTCTCATCCGTCCGGCCTCAGCTTAAAGGCCCCCTGACAGAGGCCCTGGCCCTGCTGGTACCCCCGCTCCCTGCTTCTCTCCTGAGTCCTGTCACCATCGTTCACCTGTCACCACCGGGCTGAAGCTTCCCTTGTTCCCTGGGCCTTGCCCACTAGAAACACGTTCACTGAGGGCAGCGGCCTCATCCAGCCCGCTCACCCCATGCTCCAGCGATGAGCCCAGTGCCCGACCGACTCTCAGTGACGGGGGAATAAATGCGTGAATGAACCATATGCCTGGCCCTGCTGACCTGTGGGGGGGCGGGCTGACCAGCCCCTCCCAGGACTGCCCACCCCGTGAAGCCTGTCCATCCACCGTGGCAGGGAGTGGGCTTCTGTCTGTCCTCTGTCTCCTTGCGGTCTTCTCCGTCCTGAGGATAGCCAGGGATGGGGACAAAGGGGGTGAGGAGAGGTCCCCAGGGGGCCTGGGTGAGGTGGGGTCCCCAGAAGCACATTCTCCAAGGAGGCTTTGTGTGGGGTGATTCATGGAGGCTGTGCTCCCAGACACCCAGGAGGGAGAGGAGAGAGGAGGAGCCAGTGGTGCAATTTCGGGCAGGTCCCAGCCCCAGCCCGGTCCCGCAGGAGCTGGAGCATGAGGCATGGCTCAGAGGTTGTCCTGGGCCAAGGTGTGGAAGTCGGCTTTCACCCCCCACACCGGTGCGACCCTGGGCACGCGAGGAGGGGGTCCAGGAGCCCCAGTCCAGGGTCTGCCTGCCCTTGGGGCGGGCGCCACGCAGCGACAGGAAGAGGGTGTGTGGCTGCTGCCTCCCCCTTCCAGACCACCTGCCTTCTCCCTCTGAGGGGTCCATCGTCCGGCCAGCTCAGACGGCCGAGCCCCCCAGGCCTATCCTGGGTGGGGGCTAGGCGGGGCTGGAGGGGCCCTGCTGCGTCACCCAGACATTCCCACGCCTGGACAACCGTGTGCAGGAACTGGGGGCCACTCAGAACCGTGCTCGCCCAGGTTGGCAGGTCTCCTCCGAGAAGGCTGGTGGACACTGGCCAGGCTGAGTCTGCTGGATTCTGGTTCCCAGAAATTTAGAAATGACTCCAGGAGGGGGAGGAAGCAGAAGGCCTTAACATGCTCCAAGGGCTTCATGTCTGACCCCTGAACTCGTTATTTCTAAGTCGTGTCTCGTGTGGGTAGGACGTGCCAAGTTGTTCAATGTAAACACTTGAGCGATTACACAACTTTCAAGCCCTGTTCTGGCATTTCTTTGATTTTTAATATGCAGAGGACATCAGAACACGGCCATGGGCAAGGCCCATGATCTTGACCTCGGATAGACCCTGGAATGGGGCAGGTCAGGTTGAGCCCACGGTAGGCCGTGTGCACGGACAGGGAGGGTGAGGCCGTGAGGGGCCAGGCAGGGGATGGAGAGACCAAGACAGATGGACACAGACACAGAGAGACACAGACCAAGAGAGACAGAGATGGACATGGAGAGAGACAGAGAGAGGACAAAGAGTGACTTTGACCCCAGACCCCACGCCCCCTTTGGTCTGATAGCCACAGCCCTCCCTTTCCTGTGGCCTGTCCTGGGCCTTGTGTCCCTCCCCACCCTGTGATGCTTGCTGGACATGGCCCCAGGCAGGCCCTGGTGGTGACATTAGGGGCAGGGAGGGGTGAGGAGCACCCCGGTGGACTGGGCCCGTGGGGCCAGCTTTGTTGGCACTTCCCCAGTGGAAGACGGGCAGGTGGCAGGGGAAGAGGATCGATCGTTGCTTCTCGAGGCAGCAGTCAGCCCTAGGTGGCAGGGAAAGCAGGTGAGGAGTTTTCCTAAAGGTTTTGAAGGAAATACCAAAATCCCTTCGTGCTGGGTGTCAGGACTGCTGACCCGGGGCCAGACCCAGCCAGATTCCTCAAACAGGAGTCACCTTCCAGCAATTCCAAAATGGGGGATGCTGGTGGTGGGGGTATTCAGGGAGGGGCCCCCACAGTGCAGGGGCTGGCCAGCCAGGAGCCCCACTACCTCCCCACTGGGGAGCTTCCCTGATGGGTGTGCCCTGGGGGGAGGGGGCTGTCTCCTGACCCCTGACCCCCAGGCAGAGCTCAGAGGTCACCCAAGGGCACTGGCCAGCTTGAGGCCAGCAAATGTGTCCTCTTGGCCCTGGGACTGAGCACTGCCTTGACCCGCCTAAGAGACCGTGGGACCTGGCTTGGATGATTTGGGGTGGCGTCCCAGCGGAGGGTGGGCAATGGTCTCAGCCTGAATGTGGCACCCACTGGCCCATCTCCCACCCTTGGGGACAGGGGCTTGGGGAAGGGGGACAGGGGAGGTCTGGGGGCTGGGAGGCAGCCTGACCCTTGGCTCGGATCACAATGAGACGTGTGATTTCCTCAGTCAAGCCGGGGAAGTCCATCCCGGACATGAGAGAATAGGATTGACCGAGATGAATAGCTTTGGGGGCCCCTTCCCTCAGTGACCCTCAGCCTGGGTTCCAGAAGGATTGGGGGTGGGGACTGTTGCCCCCACCATGAGCCCCTGAGTCCCTCAGTGCAGAGCCCAGAGCCGAGAGTCCAGAGGCACTGCTTCCTGAAATCACCGCCCCTGGTTAGGGAGAGTGTAATGAGTTTTTCTGAAGCTTTTAAACTAAACACAGAAAATCCTTAATACCCAGGCCCCTTAAATCAACAGCACTCTGAGGAGCGTGTGCCATCCGTCCGGTGATGGCTCCTCGGGCGGGCGGGCAGCCCTCTTCCGAAGCTCCGCCAGGATTTTCTGGTAAAAGATTTAAGGCAGTCAGCCCAGCCCCGCTAACTTTCCTCACTAAAATATTAGGCCCCTCTGCTTCCTGCCTGCGCATCCCTTGAAAGCAGACACTCCCCTCGGTCGGGCTCCGAGCGAGTGTCCCTGCGCTGTGGTCCCGGGACTCCGCAGGGCGCCTGCAAGGTTCACAGCCCACTTGCAGATAAATCTCCCGGTTTATTTATGAACAAGAGGACATTAAACACTCACACAAAGTGCGTCTATGCGTCCAAGGCCAAGAGACACTTAGGGCGCCCGGCCCCTTTGTGGGGCCCGTAGAGAATTCAGAGCCGGGCCCGGAGGATGGCCACGAGCGGGCTCCACAAACCCATGACTCGTGGCCACACGGCGGTCTGTGGCTGGGGGCAGAGCAGGTGGGCCAGGACAGGCAACGGCCACCGGCACTGACCACGGTGGTGGAGGACAGGTGCCTGGGGCTTTGTGACTCTGGCTCGGGGATCGCTGGGGCCGGTTGAGTCTGGTGGGGTCCCTGCTGCCCCTGAATGGGGGAATGGAGAGGAAGTGCTCGGCCGCTCTGTGGGTCTCTGGTCTGCAAGGAGCTCATGTGCTGGCCGTGGGGGCTGGTGATGGCCGCTCTCATGCCACCCGCCTGGCCCCAGAGAGCCTCAGACGCCTGTTTTCTTCACCCTTTCTGTGTCTTTGAAGGGTTTTACAAGGACCATGCAGCGGCTCTGCCTCCAGGGAAGACATGGGCGAAGCCCCACAACCTTCTTTCTAGCTTCCTCACCCACTGAGGGGCCCGCCAAGGTCAGCAGGCCGAGCAGCTCGCTCTCAGCCCGGCTCTGGGGCAGAGGAGACGGAGCCTCTCCTGGGTCCTCCCTGCTGACCCCCAAAGGGAGGTGCAGCCCCTGTGACCCAGGAGGAGGGGAGGCTGCTCATAGATCCTTGGGCCCCTCTGGCCTGCTCCGTCACCCCCTCACTGCCCCTCTCCCCCACTCCCACCCCCCCTCGAGTGCTCAGCCCCTCCTGGAGCCTCAGCTACTCCCCGGCCTTCCCTGGGGCCATCACCCGTGTTTGCTCCCCCAATAAGGCAGGGGCTCCTTGCATCTCCCCCTCTCCCGTCTCCTCCAGCAACCAGCTCAGGGACGGGCACAGAGGTGTCAACAAAGACCAGTCCTGGGTGGAATCGAGGACGGCCTTGGAAGGATGGAAGCGCCACCCCACCGCCCCATGCCAGGGGCCCAGGGCCTGTTCCAGTCTTGCAGAGAGAGAGCTGGCACCCCGCTTCCCTCAAGACCCAGATGAATCTCGTGCCCCCCCCCCCCGCCCCCAGCCAAAACACCTCTAGAAGAACCTGTCAGGACAGACAATGGGCTCTAAAAATACCCTGCAGGCAGGCAGGATTTCCCAGGAACATCTGTAAGTTCTGTCTGGCGGAAGTTATAAATACTAAATGATGTTCATTCAGAGCCGTTAGTCATCTGGGGACAGCCGTGTCCTTTGTGGGGACAAGGGATGTTTTTCCAGATTCATAATTTATTGCTCTTTAGAGTTAAATCTAGCTACAGCCAAAAAAAGGAAAAATGAAAAAGCAGGATCTCCCCTGAGCCCCTGAGAGCAGGCCTGGAGGTCAGGAGCCGGCTGGGTGGTACCTGGACCACCTTTGTCCTGGCCACCAGGCCATGGGCAGCCACTGCCTTCGCCCCCAAGCCTGCCCCTGTCAGCAGCCCCGACTCAGGCAGCAGGACCACCGTGCACTTCCCCGGGATCTCAGGGTTGTCACTGATGTCCCCAAATAACCTTAGTGGGTCCTGGGTCTGCCTCCTAAGTGGGGTTCCAGGGGTCCCCTCTGGCCACAGGTGACCATGCAGCCATGCAGCCTCCTCCCACCTTTCTGATCCACTCTGACCTCTGCCCCCACTCCCATCTGCATCCCTCTGCGTAAGGGCCCTGGGGCTCCCCAGGGTCTCAGCAAGGTTCATACTCGCCTGCCCCCCAGGCTCTACCCACCTGCTCCACGAAGACCCCATCTGGGCCTCATTGCCCACCTCCCCTCCCTCACACTCCCGCCGGGCTCCTGTCTGCTCCGTGCCTCTCTTAGCTGGTTTTCGTCCCTTGCCCGGTGCTCTGTCCGTGCCCTCCAGGCCTGGGTGGGGTTGCCCTCAGAGTCTCTCCCAGAGTGGCTCTTGCTCACAACCATCTGGTTATTTGCATCATGCACTTTGTGGCTGTCCCAGCTCCCAGATGGGTCCCACATGGGCTGTGTTCGTCACCGCACCCCAGGGCACACACAGGGCCTGAACACCACGGGGGATCAATAGGACACTGTTGGGGAATTGGGGCCATGAAGTCCCTTCTGGAGTGTCCCCAGGCACCATCGAGGGTGCCTGCCCAGGAGCCCGTGAGGCCCCGTGGTCACCGTTCACCACAAGGGGCTGGCCTGGAGGCGTGAGCGCAGCCAGCAGGTGACCCAACCACCCGGCTGATCACAGAGAAAGGTGAAAGATCCCGGTTCCTCCTCTGAGGAGCAATCAAAGCAATAAAGGGGCTCCCTGCCTGCTCCTGGCCGCTGGCCGGGGGTCTCCCAGCAGCCTCTGCAGCCCCCTCTGCACCCAGATCTGTCCGGAAGGCACCACCACACGAGCCCTTCCTGCCCAGCCTGCCTCCCTCCCTGCTTTTCCCACGCCCCAGAGGTCAGGCCAGGCTCTCCCTGACAGTGACCTCTGCTTGGAGGAGTCCCCTTGGCCTTGGAGAATGGTCCCATGACCCCCAGCTCCCACCTCTCCTGAGGGCTCTCCATTGTAGAGACCAGAGCAAGGAGCCCAGCTCGAGGACACAAGTGGGCATCCTGAGCAGGCAATTCAGGGTAGAGACTCTGCCCCACCAAGCCAGAGTTCCACTCTGCCAGTCAATGCTGTGTGACCTCAGGCAGGTCACTGAACCTCTCTGAGCCTCAGTTTCTTCTTGTTTTTTTAATCTTTTTTTTTTTTGAGGAAGATTGGCCCTGTGCAAACATCTGTTGCCAAGCTTCCTCTTTGTTCTTTTTTCTCCCCAAAGCCCCAGTACAGAGTTGTATATCATAGTTGTAGAGTTGGCGCTCTCCTATGTGGGACGCCGCCTCAGCATGGCTTGATGAGCAGTAAGTAGGTCCACACCCAGGATCAAACCGGCGAACCCCGAGCCACCAAAGCAGAACGTGCAAACTTAACCGCTGCGCCACCAGGCCAGCCCCTCTCAGTTTTCTTCTTTGAAACGTGGAGGTATAAGAGGTCAACGGCCAGAGGGCAGTGGTAAGGGTGAAATTGGACAGAGGCCCCAGCGGCGCCCTCCGCGCCACCCCCCAGCACAGTAAGGGCCTTGGAGAGGGGCTTCTGGGACAGCCAGTCGGGGGGGGGGGGGCTGGGGAAACCCAAGCCCCAGGAAACATCCCGGGGCTGACACACTGAGTTAGGATGCGCTCTGCTTTCTCACTGGGACAGCCAGAGGGGCACAATTACAGGCAAACTAGTCTGCACCTCTGTCTCCCAAGTAGCTCAGGTCTCTGCTCCTCTCTCTCTCTCCTTGTCTCTGTCTCTCCCTCTCTCTCTGTCTCTCTTTCTATCTCTCTGTCTCTTTGTCTCTCTATCTCTGTCTCTGCCTGTCTCTCTATCTCTGTCTCTCGCTTTCTCTATCTATCTCTGTCCCTGTCTCTATATCTCTGTCTCTCTCTCTCTTGTCTCTGTCTGTCCCTGTCTCTGCCTATCTCTCTGTCTCCATCTCTCTCTATCTCTGTCTCTCATGTTTCACGACAGGTCCTGAGTCCCAGCACAAGAAGGCCGCCTTCCCTAAATGCGGCCCCAAGTCTTCCCTGCAGGGTAGGAAGGTTGGGGCCATGTTGCATTCCCTAGGGAGGTTGTGAGGGCTTTGGGGAGCCTGGAAGAGTCTGCTGCCCCCCATCAGCCCCCACTCAGAATGTCACCGCCCAGGCCCCCACGGCCCAGGTGAGACACATCCTGGTTCCACCAAAGGATCCAGGTGCCCCCCGGGCAGGGAGTGGGCATGAAGGATGGCACCAGCCAAATGGGACCCCACAGACCTCAGCCACCCAGCTGGCCCAGGGTCCCAGGGGGAAAGAAGAAGGCCTTGAGTGCCCCCCGCCCTGGCATTCCGGGGGACGGACGTGATGGGGGGGCGGGGGGGGTGGCAGGACAGTCTATGCAGCAGCACCTCAGAGTCTGAGCGACCGCGAAAGCGTTGAGGAGTCCCGTCTCCGTCTCGGGATGGGAGCGATCTGCCCCCAGCGCGAGGAAGGCTTTGGTTCAGCAACGGCCCCAGGAAGGTCCCCCTGCAGCTCTCAGCCCTCCACTGCTTGGTCAGGGCCCCCTGTGGACCTCAGGTCTGGAAGGAGGTCACTGAAGTAGTGACCAGGCCAGTCGGGCTCAGGGCTGACCTCAGGGGTCACTGGGCCCCTGCCAGGGCAGTCTGTCCCCTCAACCCCCCGGAGTCAGGAGTCCATGGCCTCTCCCAGGATGAAGGCTCAGGGAGGGCTGGGTGCAGGGGACCCTGGGCGGGACGCGCCCTGGGGCAGGAGAGAAGTCATACACAGTGTCTCCAGTGGGTGTGGGCAGGCTGCTCCTGCCTCAGATTGTCCCCACTGAGCTCCTGTAGGCTCCCGGTGTGGCCGTCTCTGCACCCTGGGCCCAGCGCAAAATTTGGCATGCTCTGTCCCACAGGCCCACGTCAGCTTGTGCAGCAGCCTGGCCGAGGGAATTCAGAGGCCTCCTGCCTCCTCAGGCATGCCCCCGGCCTCTTTCAGCTGACTGGCCCGGGAGCACAGTTGGGAGCCACCTGGGGAGCCACGGGGGCTACAGGGTCCAGACCACATAGGCCCAGCCCCCCAGAGCAGGCTGCCTTCCACAACGCAAGGACATACCACAGCCTGGGGCCCTGGAGTGTCCGCCCCACCCAGGCAGTGGCTGCTCACAGGCTGGTCCCCACCAGCCCAGCTAACAGCTCATTTCCACCTTGAATTGTCTACACAGCCTGAGAAATGATCCCCACGTGTGGGTCTCAGTCTTGCCCCAAGACCCAGGCCCCAGCCCTTGCAAGCCAAGCCTCAGGGTAGGTTGGTTAAGAGCAGTCAAGTGGTCAAGAGGGAGTGGCCTACATCCCAGTGCCCTGGGCAGGGCAGCAGGGGGTTGATGGCCCTGGGAACATCTGCCACATGCGGGGTGCATGGGGATCCTAGTGCAAAGGTCCCAGAAAAAAGAGAAACAGCCATAAACCAAAGGGCAGCGGTCTGCTGGAAGGAGGGCTCGGCCGCAGCCGGCGCCCAGTGGCAGGAGACGGTGGGTGCTGGGAGCTTCCAAGGTCGCTGGGCTCAGGCAGGCGGGCACCAGGTGGGGATGTGGGCCGGGCAAAGGCAGCGATAAAGAAGCAAAGGGATAACCCACCATCTGCTGGGGATGCTAACCTGTGTGCACACAGCCAATGTAGCCACAGCCAATGACAGACGGGATGGGGGGCACAGGGACCCACCCCTTCTCGGTGGGTGGGACGGACCACTTCCTGCTCCAGAGACCCCACCCCGGGGTCAGGCTGAGGCTGGTCTCCAGCAGAGACCACCTCCTTTCTCAGCTTCCCCTGCCCAATCCTGCCTCCCCCGGCCCTTCTCCTGAGACCCCTCCCAGTGGATCACTGCACAGGCATCCCCGCTCAGGCTCTGCTGCCAGGGAACTGACCTAACAGTCCCCCAGGACTTAGAATTGGAGTAAAGCCTGTGGGAGCCAGGGGCACAAAAGACTGGTCAGGACTAGGTGTCCCCAGCACAGCTTCATCCTGAGTTTGGGGCTCCCTCCCAGCCCCTTTCTTTCCCAGCTTCAAGCGCAAGTCGTGTTCAGGGCTCCCTGCACACACGGTCTAGAGCTGGAGCCGCTAATTCCTCCCCCAACACCAAGCGTATGGATTGAATGGGGTCCCCCTAGAATTTACACTGAAGTCATAACGCCTGTATTTCAGAATGTGACCTTTTATGGAAATAGGGTTTTATAGATGTAATTAGTTAAGGTGAGGTCATGAGTGTGGGCCCTTATCCAATATGACTGATGTCCTTATAAGAAGGGGACGTGGGGACACAGACACACTCACAGGGAGAGGCCGCATGAAGATGGAGGCAGAGGCCGGTGTGATGCTTCTACAAGCCAAGGAACGCCCAAGATTGCTGGCCGTCAGCAGAAGCTGGAGAGAGCCTGGGGCCAAGTCTCCTTCATGGCCCTCCGGAGGGACCGATCCTGCCGACACCTTGGTCTCGAACTTCCGGCCTCCAGAACTGGGGGAGAATGAATTTCTGTTGTTAATCCCCCATCCGTGGTGCTTTGTTCCGGCCACCCAGGGACACACACACCAGGCCTCTCCAGCCAGTCCTCAGCAGCAGTGAGGGACTCGGGGCCACCGTGCTGGACAGCACAGGGAGAGGCAGCTCCACGGGGCTGGTCCCTGTCGCTCTTATTCCCCATTTTCATCCTCAGACCAAGGAGAGGGTGAGGCATGCTGTGGACGCTGACACATATTTGCTAAACAGACGAATGACCACGTGGCTGCATGTGCAGTGACCCAAGCTGGCCTGGGGCCGTGGTCTGCACCTGCGTGGGAGGGCAGGGCAGGGCATGGTTAGGGGGCATGTGGGCCACACCTGACTCCAAGGTGCAGGTAGGATAAGACCTGTGGGCAGGGAGCCGCCCCCTTCCAGCCCCCTTCCTGGAGGTATGGAAGAAGAGGAGAGGAGGGAGAGCCTGTGGCCCCCCGCCCAGTCCCCTCCATGACACTCAGGGGGTAGGTGGGACAGCAGCCTTGCTGATCCCAAACCCCAGCCAGCCAGACTTCTGTGCTTAGTTTCCACCCCAAAGAGGAAGGTTGAGCTGGTATTTGGAGATGAGGCCTTTGCATACAGAACCCCCAGGCCCACAGGCACAGCCCCCGTCAGTGACAGATGGGGTGGGTTTTCCATGCGGCCTCCTGGCGGCCCCAGAGCAGTCTGGCCACCCAGACGGGGTGGGGGTCGTGCCAGGCTCTGCTGCCAGGCAGAGGTGTCTGCTGATGCCCCTGCGCAGAGAAGGGGCCTGGTGGGGAGCCAGCAGCCAGGCCAGAGGGAGGGGGACTCAGATTTTCCGATGAGAACACTACATGCAGGCTGCCGGGAGGCCCGGCTGATAAGTGGAGGGGGCCCCTTAACCCCTCCTGAGGCTGCCTTTTTGAGGGGTGGTCAGCCGGCCACAGGAGGGGAGGAGGACGTGCCCGGGGAGGTCCCGGCCGGGAGCCAGTTCACCGGGTCCCCCTCCCTCTGGGGGGGTGGCCTCCAGGGCCCGGGCCAGCTCCAGGCTCCAGAAAGTAGGCCAGGGGTTCCTCGGCCTGTTCTCACCACCCACACTGGGTTGAACAGACGGGCCACGCAGAGAGGCGGGGCAAAGCTGAGGAAGGACTACATGAAGGAAGGAATGAATGGGGGCGCCCGATGCCCTCCAGGGAAGCCCCTGCTCTGTCCCCACATTTAGTCCACACATCCTGCTGTCCAGAGCCCAGCATGGGCCTCACCAACGGGGCCAGCAACTGGACAGTGGTGAGCACAGAGCGCTGGCCCCAGCACCACAGATCCCCCAAACGACCAGGGGCAAGACCCAATGGACAGACCCCACACCTACACGTAACGTGTCATCGGGGAGGGACAGGTGCAGGCTGGTCAGGAGCAAGGACCCAGGCCACACCACATGGGTCCAAACCCCAGCTCTAGACATCCTAGCTGTGTGGCCTTGGGCAAGTCACTTAACCCCTCTGTGCCTCTGATTAGCAGCCCTGCTTATTACTGTAGAGATCAGAAGCCCCCCAGGGCTATCAGGGCTTCAAGCCAAAAAACCAAGGTGCCAAGTGAGGCCTTTGTCTGACTGCTGATTCTCGGGCCCGCATTCCCAGGGCTGACATGCAGACAAGGTTCTGGAGGGGTGAAGTTGAGGGTGGTGGCGAGGGCCTACGGGGCCACATCACCCAGACTGGCCATTTGCCGTCCCAGCAGCCCTGTTCCACATACGAGGCATGGAGGCCCAGGGCTTGGGGTGACGTGTTCCCCTGACCATCATCTGCAGGACTCGCCCCTACCTCACTTGCTCTCCACTCTCCTCCCAGTAAAATGGTGCGTAAAGTGGATGCGTATGCAATGCGTGTAGGCGTATTGGCCTCTGTTCCTGCCCCCGGGGAGTCCGAGGCAGAATCTGGGGTGCCATGGAGATGAGGGTGAGCCCTGGGGAGGCCCGGCCCAGTGCCTCCCTCCTGGGCCCCTTCCAGCCCGGCTCTCAGACTCTTGGGGACAACCAGGCAGCTAGCAGGACTGGGCACGTGTGGCCAGCAATGACTCCCTGGGCTCCTCCCCACAGTCACAGGAACAGCTGCTGCCGGAAGGCCAAAGAAGAGTATGCACTTACCAGAACATTCTCTCTGAAACCCCCGAGCCGGGCTGGGATTTGTCACAGTCCTGAGTAATCATGAACACCATGTGTGAAGATCTGCTTGTCAGCCCCAGCCCCTGGACCCTGGAAATGGGCTGGGCTGGCTCCTCCCTCCATCCTCACTCCACCTGCCTCTTGGTTCACCTGCCCCAGGTTCAAGGGGAACAGCAGAAACCCCCATCTCAGGGCAGGAGGGTCCAAGGTGCTGGGCAGTGCAGCTCAGGAAGGTGTGGCTGCCCCGGGTCGGAGTGGCCCAAGGATCCTGTGGGCTGGGGGGCGGCAGGGGAGACCCAGCCAGGCTTGGGGGGCACACAGTCTGTGCTGGAGGTAATAAGGCTTGGGAAGCCCCTGGACCGTTGCTGATGGATGCTGAAAGGACCTTAAAGGAATTCTGCATTTCCTCAGTTATTCATTAACTCAGAGATATTGACTAAGTGTCTATTACTTGCTGTATCAGTTCCCGGGGCTGCTGTAACAAAGTACCAAAGTGGGTGGTTGCAACCACAGAAATCTTTCCTCTCACAGTCTGGAAGCGGGAAGTCTGAGATCAGGGTGTGGGCAGGGCTAGGCTCCCTCTGCAGGCTCTGCCGGAGGGTCTGCCCTGCCTCTCCCAGCTGCAGCCATTGCCGTTGCCGGCAATCCTTGGCTTATAGACACCTCACCCCTGTCTCCGCCTCCATCATCACATGGCCTCCTCCTTGCGTCTGTCTTCACATGCACGTTTTCTTACAAGGATGCCAGTCATTGGATCAGGGCCCACTCTAGTGACTTCATCTTAACTGGACCACATCTGCAAAGACTATTTCCAAATGAGGCCACACTCACAGGGGCCTAGGGCTTCAGCGCATCTTTTGGGGGACACAATTCATCCCACAACAGATGCCAGTCCTGTTGGGTTCTGCAGAGGCAATTGTGAAGGAGGCAGAGCCACTCCCCTCCTGGAGAGAGATTCAAGTGGGTGTAGACAGAAAATGCATAAAGAAAAAGCATGTGGAGAAAAGCAGATCAGCATGTGCAAAGACCAGGAGACAAGAGCCTGCCTGGCAAGGAGGGAGGGAGACAACAGAGGGACAGGACAGCACAGAGGTGAGGGCCCAGGCGGGGCCTCGTCTCTTTTCTCCGATGAAGTGGGGCTGCGGAGGGTTCAGGGAGACGAAGGACGTGATCTGCTGTGCGGTGCTGCAACAGACTGCAGGGGGACGAGCTGTGCGTGTGGGAGGTGGCCAGGGACTGCCATGCATCCCTCTCACTGATCACTGAGAATTAGGACAGAGAAAGAATTTAAATAGTGTGCCAAGCTGGAAGGACAACCCGGTGCCCACCACACAGCCAGTACGGGGGAACATTCGGGGCAGCTAAGCGTTTCTGATGACCACTGTGGGTGTGAATAGGACGCCCCAGTGCAACTCCAGAAACACAAGCCATCGCCCCTCGGGGAGAGGGGTCCCCAAAGCCAAGGAGCGTCCAGGGAAGTGGCTGAGAATCAGCGGCCAGGCAGTGGAGCCAAAGGCCTCCTTCCCTCATTCATGCGTTCATTCGTAAATTCATTCATTCGTTCATCCCAGCCCTGGGCTGCATGGGCATAGAGGGTGAGAGAGGTCTGGCCTCAGCTCCCCAGGGCTCATATGAAAATGGGTGATACACCTGTCAGTTGTGTTGCCCCCATAAATGTGGGGTCTCGGTGTTTCTGGGTGTCCCCCATGCTCCTTCTCCTGCACATCCCACATGCTCCCTAAGACTCCTGGGCTCCAAGCTCAGCGATGTGGCTGCCCCTGCGGGTCCTCGCTCTGGCCCGGGGGCCTCTGGGCATCACTGACGTCTCCTCCACCAGCTCCCGGCCCCAGCCCAGTGTCAGTGACGAGAGACATACAGGAAGACCCAGCGCAGGCAGCCGCAGGCCCGCTGGGCTGGTGGCCGATTGGGACATGTACTCAGGTGTCCCGATATCCGGGGCCGTGGACGAAGCACATCTTAGGCACACGGCGTGGCACTCTGTGGCAGTGGCTTGGCCTCCGCTGGCCAGCTCCCTGGAGCCAGCCGTGAGCTCCGAGTCTGGGCCACTGGCGAGTCTTCAGGCATTTCCCTGGCACTTACAGACCAACGCAGACCCCGCCCCAGATGGCCCTCGCTGGGGCGGGCACAGACATCAGCTGCGAGTCCCAAGAAGTATCTCCGAGCCGAGAGCCATGTCCGCTGGGCCCGAGGGAGCCCGCGCCACGGGAAGGGACCTAGCACTGCTAGAGTCCGAGGGCCCCTTCCAGCCCGCCCCGCCCAGACTCCCGGAGCCTGGAGCTCGCTCAGAGGGCCCGCCTGCGGAAGAGCCAGGACGGGCTTCTTCCCCGTCCTCTTTTCTCCTCTGAACAAGAGATCTGTGCCCGTGTCTTTGATCTTCCGTAAAGTGCTGCGGCTTCTGCTCCGTGTCGGCCATGACACTGACAATTGTTTATTAGTTCTAAAATAGCTGAAATTCATGTCAAACATTCCGTATGTTAGAAAAATGTTTATGAAGTGTTATCGCCGTTTATGTAACTGTGCGTGTTTGGGAAAGCAACATAGGATGTAAGGGACCACACAGGCCTCAGGAATCAGCCCAGGCCACGCCTCCCCAGGCAAAGGAGGAGCCCGGAGCCCGGTCCCGACCTCCCCTGGCCCGCTGGGCAGCAGACGGCCCACCCCAGCTCCAGAGGCTCCCACAGTCTCTTGAGGTCAAGAAACTGTCCCCCCGGCCACCTAGTGACCCACCAGTGTCAAGTAAAGGAGGAAAGCGTCCACCCACCACCACCTCTAAAGCAAAAGGCCGAGGTGGGGGGAGCCCTTCCTCCCTGTGGGGCGGCATTATTCAAGTTTCTAAGGGGTCTTTCCCACTGGGCTGGCCCCCGGGCCCAGTCTTGGGGGGGTACACTGTCCTGCTTGTCTCCCTGGATTTTGAAGTGCCCACTTATACTCCTACTGGATGAGGTGGACCCCTGGCTGCCTCCCTGGTGTTCTGGACGAGTGCTGAGGCCAGTGGAGTGGAGGATGAGCTCAGGCGAGGGGGACATAGAGTCCAGCTGGTGATGCCAAAAGGCCTCTCAGTTCACTCCTGCTTCCCTGCTGCTGCCAGGCTCCCCGACCAGGTGCCAGGCTCCCCGACCAGGTGCCGGCTCCCCAAGCAGGTGCCAGGCTCCCCGACCAGGTGCCAGGCTCCCTGACCAGGTGTCGGCTCCCTGACCAGGTGCCATGCACAGCTCAGGCAGGGCCTCCAGTGCAACAAGGCTGCCATGGTTTCTGCCTTCCTGGATCATCCTTTTCAGCAGGACAGAAAGATGTCAGCGCCACTTGCTGTCATTTCAAATGCATGACTCGTTGCACGAACGCCAAGGAGGGTGCAGGGCACAAGACCCACTGCTCCCAAAGGACGAGGAGGGTACAGCCAGGTGAGAGGATGAACAAGAGTGGTCCATCTGCATGAGGGAATTCTGCTCAGCAAGAAAGAACGGTGGCTGGGAAAGCGACAGTATGCTTGAATCTCAAACACGAAGCAGCTACGGACGTAGTACATGTGGCTCCATCCATATGGAATTCTAGGAGACCACGTTCACCTCTAGAGGAGAACACAGAGCCGAGCGGTGACTGCAACTAGGGATGGGGGGGTGAAATAACCCAGAAAGAGGCAGGAGGGAGCCTGCCAGGTGAGGGGACCATCCTATACGTGATCTGGGGGTCACATGGCTGTGCACATTCGTCAAAACTCGTCAAACTGACGGCTTCAGATGAAGTGTGCTATTACATGAATTGTTTAGCAAAAAACCTGCCACTAGGTCAATGCTCAATAAAAGTTATTATCCATCAAGACATGCAGCAACTGGGAAGAAAATGTGTCTCCATTTGAGCAAAATACTCGAAAGAATTGAAACCAGGGACTCAGATATGAGCACCCGAGTGTTCACAGCAGCCACAAGATGGGGACAGCCCAGTGTCACCTACAGAGGAGCAGATAAACCAGCCATGGTCCATCCACACAGTGGGGTATTACTCAGCCATTAAAAGGAATGAAGCACTGACAAGCCACAACACGGATGAACCTCACAAACATGTTGAGTGAAAGAAGCCAGACGCAAAGACCACATGTTGTAGGATTCCATTCACGGGAAACGTCCGGGACAGGCCAAGCCCAAGAGGCAGAGAGCAGAGAGGCGGCGGGGTGAGGAAAGTATTTTGGAACCACATAGAAGTGCTGGGTCAGGACACTGTGAATGTAGTAAATGCCACTGAAGTGTTCACTTTAAAATGGTTAATTTTAGATCATGGGAATTTCATTTTAATAAAAAAGAATTTTAAATAATGAAAAGAAATTTTAAAAACTGAGCCAAGTTTTGGAAGATCCTAACCCTAGGTGTGCGGTGTCCTCGGGCACACACAGACCCAGAGTGCTACGAAAAGACCTCACACCCTCCATCCACCAGCAGGCCCTGGTGTGGAGCAAAGCCACGGAGGGACAGCCACAGCCAGACAAGAAGACAATTCATCCGGACAAACCCCATCACTGGTCCTCCATGCTCATCAGCGCCCACCACAGGCTGCTCCGGGGAACGAGACCCCGGCTGAGGGCTGGGGGACCGCCGGGAAGGCCGCCCTGGCTCCCTGGCCCTCTGGGCATCCACAGTACCTCTGTGGCCCCTTAATCTGCTCCTTTGCAATGGGTCATTCAAGCTGTTTGATCAATAAAATGAAGATTTAAATCTTGCACCACAGTGCGTCACCATCTGACGAGGAGCACGCAGTAGTGAGAAGAATTTCCTTCTGGAAAGAGCTGGGGTGAAAGCAAATCCTCAGAGCATCCTGGCCCATGCCGGAGCCAGGAGGAGCCGGGCTTGCTGGAGGCCAGCTTGCTGCTGCTGTGCCCCTGGCCCAGGACACACCGCGAGTCCCCGTATCCTGAGCCTGCGACTGTTTGGACAACCCCAACGCCCCTCGTCTTGTACCTGCGCCTTCCAAACCCTCCCCGAGGAGGAGGCTCCCAGCTGTCTGCAGGTTCACAGAGGGGCAGCGGGAAGACAGCCACGTCCATCACAGGCAGGCGGCCGCCTCCCCACCTTGTCGCTCCAGGATGCTGAGACCAGCAGTGACAGATATTCTAATCTCTCTTCTCAGGTCCTCATCATTTAACTTTTTTTTTCCAGGTCATAAAATTCTGTCTTTTAATATTTTCAACTCTTGTTTCTCATAAAACAACAATATTAGTACTTCTTTAAAGACGCATGTACCATTACTGTATCTTTATGATGTGTGTGGGATCCGTGGCGTATGGACCGTGGCTTTCTGACATCATGCTCCCGGCCACGAGGCATCAGTCACAACGTCTTGGTTTGACAGTCTCCCCCGTGCGCCCAAGGAAGATGCAGTTTTATTATCTGTGACGTACCAATAGACAGCCCAGCTCAGGGCTGGGGTCACTCCCATCACGGACACCTCCCCGCCCCTCCTCCTCTCCCAAAATCATGCATCGAGTTATCCCGACTGGCGATGATTTACAGTCCCCATTACACACTCGTATAAATTCCCGCAGCTCGAGGAACCCGGAGGCAGTTCCGCGCAGACATGCAGGGTCAGGGAGCGCTGCCATCGTCTGTTGGGGCTGTTTACGTCCTGGACAAGTAAGCAGAAAAACAAGTTTTCAGCTTCCCGGAGTCAAGCAGGGAGGCCCAGAACTGCTGACCCAGCTCCGGGAGGGTTCTCAAGGTGAGTGTCCCTGCCCAGGTGACCAGGACACTGTGTCCGGGGGTGAAACTGCCTTCACTGACAGCCCCGCTCCCCTAAGCCCACATCCTGCCAGGCCGACAGACTGAGGGGTCTGGCCCTCCCCAGCCACCGACCCCCAAAATGGCAACGTAGGAAACAGTCTCAGGAATGCGCTGGGAGGACAGTGGGCCGTCCCGGCCCAGGCGTCCCACACGGGCAGTCCTCTCAGCCAATCCCCACACGCAAGGAGCCTCCACTGTCCCGGAAAGGAAGCTGAGACTGCAGAGCTGGGAGACAGTCCAAGGCACCCCACCGGTTTGTCCCAGGTCCCTCTGCCCCCTCCCCGGGGCCCCACCCCGAAGCCAGCAAAGGCTGTCTCAGAGAGTGTGGGAGATTCAGTGCAGTCCCAGTCAAAATCCCAGCGAGTTATCTGTGGATAGTGACAAACAGATTCTAACGTCCATATGGAGAGACAGGAGACCCCGAAGAGCCCCACAGCATGGATGGAGAAGCACCAAGTCGGAGGACCGACTCCCCAACTTCAAGACTTACTGTGAAGCCACAGTAATCAAGACGGGGGGGCTGGTGCGAGAACAGACCAACAGATCCATGGGACGACGAGGGAGCCCAGAGATAGACCCCATAAATAAGGCAGCTGACCTCTGACAAAGGAGCAAAGGCAACACGACGGAGCAAAGACAGTCTCTTCAGCAAACGGAGCTGGAACAACTGGACAGTCACGTGCGGAAACATGAGTCCAGACACGGACCTCACACCCTTCATGAAAATCCACTCAAAATGGGTCACAGATCTCAATGTAAAATGCAAAACTATAAAACTCCTAGAAGATAACACAGGAGAAAATCCAGATGACCTTGGGTCTGGCGATGACTTTCTAGATACAACACCAAAGACATAATCTGTGACAGAAATAATGGAGAAGCTGGGCTTCCTCAAAATTAAAAACTTCTGCCCGGGGAAAGATAGGGTCAAGAGAATGAGAAGACAAGTCACAGACTGGGAGAAAATATTTGCCAAAGATACATCTGATAAAGTACTGTTATCTAAAATATATAAAGAACTCTTAAAATAATAAGAGTTACAATAAGAAAATAGCCTGATTTAAAAATGGGCCAAAGATCTTAACAGACACCTCACCACAGAAGACACACAGATGGCAGATAAGCACCTGAAAAGATGCTCCACATCATATGTCATCGGGGAAATGCAAATTAAAGTGATGTGATACCACTACACGCCTATTAGAATGGCCAAAATCCGGAACGTTGACACCAAATGCTGCTGGAGCAACAGGAACCCTCATTAATTGCTGGTGGGATTGCAAAACGGTGCGGCGACTCTGGAAGACAGTTCGGATGTTTCTTACAAAACTAAACAGACTCTGACCATATGATCCAGCAATCCCACTCCTTGGTTTTTACCCAAGAGAGCTGAAAACTTATGTCCACACAAATACCTGCACACAGGTGTTTGTAGCAGCTTTATTCAAAACTGCCAAAACTTGGAAGCAACCAAGATGTGCTTCAGTAGGTGGACGGATAGATAAACTGTAGTCCATCCAGACGATGGAATATTATTCAGAGCTAAAAAGAATGAGCTGTCAAGCATGAAAAGACACAGAGGAAACATCAATGCATGTTACTAAGTGAAAGGAGCCGGTCTGAAAGGCTACACACTGTATGATTCCAACTATACGACATTCTGGAAAAGGCAAAACTACGGAGACAGTAAAAAGATCAGAGGTTGCCTGGGAGTAGGGGAGGGATGAAGAGGTGCAGCACAGGGGATTTTCAGGGCAGTGAAGCTACTCTGTGTGATGCTGTGATGGTGGACACGTCATCATACATTTGTCCAAACCCACACAACGTACAACCAAGACAAACCCTAAGGTAAACTATGGACTCTGAGCAATCATGACGTGTCAGTGTAGGTTCATGCTTGGTAAAAACTGTGCCCTCCTGCTGAGTGATGTTGATAATGGGGAGACTCTGCATGTGTCGGGGCAGGGGGTATATGGGAAATCTCTCTACCTTCCTCTCAATTTTCTTGTAAACCCAAAGCTACTCTAAAAAATAAAGTCTTTATCAAAAACAACAGCAGCACTATTCAGAGGTGATCTATGTAATGTACTAAGACTTTTTTCCCTTTTTTGAACAACTTTTTGAACACCCTGGAGTTGATGGTTGCCTTTTTAAATTTTTCATTCTATCTTCTTATCAGCAAATAATTCCCAAACCTGTCAGCAACTGTCTACATCTCTTCTCAATCCATCTGAGTCCATCTCAGAGACCTCCCCCTGGCCACCTGGCTGCCCCACGCCTGCATCTGCTGGTCCCCACACCTGGGCATCATCTCCCTACTCCCTCACCTCTGTGCGAGGTGGGCACCGCTCTTTCCTGGAACCCAACCATGCATTCTCTTGGCTGACGCCCTGTTTGCTGGAACACAGGAAGGCTGCCTCGTGCAAGAGGCATGAGGTTCCCTCCTAATGCCTGACTGATGAGTTGCTGGGTAGATACTTCTGGGTAGAAATTGTGGTCTTGAGAATGCAAAGGCTGCTCCACTGCACAACGCCTCCAGAGTCACTGAGGAGACTGAAGGCATGCTGAGGCCTGAGCCCCAGACTTGGAACTTGTTCTTTCTTTCTGGAAGCTTCCAGAGTTGCCTCCTGATTCCAGGTGCTCAGAAACATTGCCCCAAGATGCCCAGATGTCAGGCTTTACCCATTCCACTGCTCTGGGTCCTCAGGGCCCTTTCTTTATGGATATGTGTGTCCGTTCCATTTGTCCTTCCAATTTTCTTATATTATTTCTTCAATAGCAGACAAAATCTGCTGGAGTTGGAATCTCTTCGGGATCCTCCTGTTCACTCATTCATTTAAGAAATGTTTTTGTGGAGCACCCATCACATGCCAGGTGCAGGACTAGGAGAGGGTGTTCTGAAATTATCCTGATCATCAATACACAGTCATGTGGGAGAAGGGCCTGATTCAATCTGCAGTCAAGGAGGGCTGCCCTGAGGAGGTGGTGCTTGGGCCAAGACCTCAAGGATGCCTAGAAGTTGGCTAGACAAAGCGGGAGAGCTGGCTGCAGAGGGCTCCCATCGGGTGGACGTCAGTGGGCCCTTTCAGGAAGGATCAGACAGACCCCAAGGCTCCAAGGAGGCCACCGGCTGACCAGGCTGGAAAAGCAGAAGGTTGGCCCAGGGAGCCATTGGTGGCAAGTGGAGGGCAGTGAAGGTCCCATCGAGGGGACCACCCACCCCGGGCTGTGTGTCTAAGATACCCCATCTTTAGAGCAATCTGATGAGGTGGGGAGATGGTCAGCCCCTCCCACAGATTAGGAAACAGAGGTCCGTGCCCAAGGCCTCACCGCCCAGCTCTGTGTCAGGCTCTACCCCTCAGGGCCTCTAGCGACTCCACCCTGCGCTCCCACAGCCCTGCGAGTGAGCGCCTAGCTCCCCTCACCCTAGGCCTCTCTTTATTTAAAACTTTGATATTTTGTTCATCATAATTTTTTTCCATAAATTTTGATCTTTTAAAATATTGTGTTAAAATATTGGCAATTTCTTTAAAAACTAAACATTCTACCACCATACGACCCAGCAATTACATCTTGGGCATTTACCCCAGAGAAACGAAGACGTGTTCACATAAAAACCTGTACCCAAATGCTTGCCTCCTCTTCGTGTATAATCACCAAAAATCGGGATCTGCCCAGATGTCCTTCCAGGGGGATAAATAAATGCACCGTGGCCCATCCACACCATGGAGCTCTGCTCAGCAATGAAAAGGAAGAAACTATTGAACGAACACGGGACAACGTGGGAGGACCCCAGGGCGTCACCCTGAGCAAAAAGCCAGTCCCCAAAGTTCACGTGCTGCATGATCCCACTTATGTAGTGTTTTTGGAATGACAGATTTTAGAAACAGAGAACAGGTTGGTGGCTGCCAGGGTTTAGGGAGGGGGCTGCAGGGAGACGGTGTGGTTGTAGAAGGACAAGGGGAAGGTCGAGAAAGGGTGTTGGGAATGTTCTCTGTCTCAACTTTGGTGGGGGAGTCCCGGAACCTACAGAGGAGATAAAACCGTGTAGAATTTAGCAAGCATGGGCACACATGCTCACACACACACACAAGTACAGGTAACACGCCACCATTGGCTGGGCAACGCCTTTATGGAAAGGGCACACAGGATCTCTCTGTGTTGTTTCTTACAGCTGCGTGTGACTTTACAATTATCTCCATAAAAATTTCAACTAAAGCAAAGCCCAAAAATGTATGTTATTTCTCTTGATGACTGAGTTTTTGGTGCCATCTTAAATTTTGCGGCCACTCTCCTCACCCTTATCCCAGCCCTGGTAGAGACCCTCCTCTCCTCCTGTCCCAGCCCCTTGCTCTCTCCCCTGCAGACCCCTGAGGGCCAGGCTGGCTCGTTTGCCTCATCGCCCCCACAGCCGAGCTCAGAGCTGGGCACACAGCCCAGCAATTCCACTTCTCATCTTTCTGCAAGAATCGTTTGTACCCATGCTCAAGGAGGATGGCCCTGCAGCACTTTGTCACAGGAAAAAACAAAACCAACCCCAGAAATGGAAGCAACCTGAACACCTGTGAGTGCGGAATGGCTAAGGACAGCAAAGCTGTCCATATTGAGGGATGCCATGGGGCTGTTGAAAGGAATGAGGGGACGGGGCTTCTAAAACCAGCCTGATTATGCAACTGCCTGAGAGCTTGCTCACAGTAGATTCCCAAGCTTCGCCTCCGACCTGCTGACCCCCCGTCTCCAGGGCAGGGCCTGGACATTGATCAATCCACTCATCTATCCACCTATCAATCCATCTACCTGTCTATCCATCCATCTAACTATTCATCCGTCTACCTATCTATCTATCATCTACCTACATATATATTTCTGCCTTTCTATTTATCTATCTACCTATCTATCCATCCATCCATTTATAGATTGATCTATTTATTTATCTATCTATCTACCTACCTATCTATCCATCTACCTGTCTACCTGTCTATCCGTCTAGCCATCTGTCTGTCTCCCTATCATCTTTCATTCCTTGACACTATAATAAATACATGAAAGGTTGATGACTCTGCCATGAGGGTGTCCAGGACATGCTGTGCTGAAGATTGTCAGTGGTTCTCATTGGATGTACAATTAAATCACCTTAAGTTTTTTTTAAATCTTGAAGCCTTTGGCAGCTCCTTAAAAAGTTAAACATAGAGTTACCGTATGACCCATCACTTCCACCCTAGGTATATACCCAAGAGAACTCAAAACAGGTATTCGGCCAAAATCTTGTACATAAATGTTCACAGCAGCACTGTTCACAGTAGCCAAAAGGTGGAAACAACCCAAGTGTCCATAAACAGATGAATGATTAACACGATGTTGTCTATCCACACAATGGAATATTATTTAGCCTTAAAAAGAAATGTAGATGGGCCGGCCCAGTGGCGCAGGGGTTTAGTTCGCGCTTGGCAGCCCGGGGTTCGCGGGTTCAGATCCTGGGCGCCCGCTGACGCACTGGTTGTCAGCCATGCTGTGGCGGCGTCCCATATAAAGTAGAGGACAACGGGCACAGATGTTAGCCCAGGGCCAGTCTTCCTCAGCAAAAAGAGGAGGATTGTCAATGGATGTTAGCTCAGGGCTGGTCTTCCTCACACACACACACACAAAAATAAAAATAAATAAATAAATAATAAATAAAAAGAAATGTAGCACTGATACATGCTACAACATGGATGAACCTCAAAAATATTATGCTCAGTGAACAAAGCCAGACACACAAGATTACATATTATAATATCCCACTTACATGAAATGTCCAGAACAGGCAACTCCATAGAGACAGAAAGCGGTTTAGCTGTTCCAGGGGCTGAGGGAGCCACAGCTAACAGTAGGGGGTTTCCTTTTGGGGTGATGAAACGTTCTGGAATCAGCAGTAATGGTTGCACAAATTTGTGAATGTACCAAATGCCACTGAATTGTACACTTTAAGATGGTTAAAATGGGCAAGTAGGTGGTTACATAGAGAAAGATCTGTCAGGAAACAGCCCAGCAGAGGTTCCCCTGGGGAGGGATAGGAGGTGACAATAAAAGGAGACTTTGGCCTTATTTATAATGTTTTAGTGCTTTGCAAGGGGAGTCGTCCTTGCAGTTCTTGTGTTATCAAAAAGTAATTTTAAAAATAGGGTGCCAAGTGTTGAGGCCATGTGGAGGGAGCATGGGGAGGTGCCCCCCCCAGCTGCCCGGCCCAGGCCCATATCTGCTCCCCTCCCACCAGCCACCGTCTGGCCCAGGCTGGCGCACAGCCCGTTGCCACCGGGAAGCCCCCTCCCAAAGCCGGTCATTGGGAGCCTGTCTGCAGGGAGGGTGGGGACAGGGCCCCAGACATTACAGAAGGCAGCCTCGCCCCTGCAGACCCCCCTCTGCAGGGCCATATTAATAGGTGACCCATTTATCTGGGGGCTAGGGCTGCAGGGCCGGCCCAGCCTGGCTGCTTCGCACACCCCCATCTATCAGTCCAGTAACACAAACAGCAAACAGGACAGGCCGGCTTTTAAAGGTGCGCTTGCTCGCTCGCAGATGCCTTTGAAGCCTTATCTCCCGCCCCTCCCAGCACCAGATAAAAGCCCAGCAGAGCCGCCTCACCCCCAACTGGCATTTTGCCTCCAGCTGTCCCAGGAAGCAGGGCTGGGGGCCTGGGTTGGGCTAGGCTCTGGGAGCTGCCCCGACTCCCTGCAGCCCTGGCGTGGGCCACCCGGCCTGCTCCGGCCTCGGTTTCCAGCTGAAGAATGGGGGGCCGTGGAGCAGTCCCTGAGCTCTGAAACCTGGCCATGGTTTGCTGGGTGGTGACTTGAGGGTCTGTGGTGTCATTCAGCATGTTTGCCATGAGCCTGGAAGATGTGCTGTCTGAGGGGTGGGGGCTACCTGGTTAGTGCATGCATCCCCAGCACCTAGCCCCTGAGCCTTCACCAAACGTCGAGCGAATGCGTGAATGAGTGAATGCCAGGATGTGATCTCGCGTAACCCTCACAGCTTTGTCTTTGGGTTACAGACGAGTAAGCATCTGGGAGTGCCTGCTGTGTGCCCGATTCTGACAGTCAAAGTCTCCTAAATGGGAGGGCCCGCCACCACACCCCAGACCCTCCCCTGGGGTGGGTCTGAACCCACGTAGACAGGGGGTTGTTTCCCCATAATTACCTCGTGGCCTGTGCCTCTGGTAGGAGCGGGTCAGTTAACAAGGAGAATCCAGGGACCTCGGACACGAAGGGCTGGACAGGAGGGCTGTGGCGGGGCCAGGGGCATGAAGAGGGAGCTGTGCTTGCCCTCCTTTCTCTCTCCCTCTGCCCACAGCTCCCAGAGCCCAAGAATGTTAGCCTGCTGTTCCTTGAAGCTGCTGGCTGGCCCAGTGGTGCCACCTGTCCCCAAGACCCGGCCACAGGCACAGCCTGCACCATGGCCCACCTGCCTAGGCCTCCAGCTCCTGGACTGCTGTGGCTCTCCACTGGCCCTTCCATCCGGCACACTGGGAGGTGTACCCCCCAGATGTCATGGGGGCTGCCCAGCTTAGCTCTGTCGTTCCACAGGGTGTTTTCTGTGTCCGTGGGCAGCTGGGACTTTCATGTCGGTCAAGGGAATCCAGCCTTCTAGGGCAGGTCCTTGGCAATGGCCAGTCAGATGACTGGGGAACTGAGGCCGGCACCGGAGTCTTCCAGTGGAGCGGAAACAGCCAAGCTCAGGATCCAGAGCTCCCGACACCCAGCCCAACGGAGCGGGGAGATGTGGGCTTGGGAAGGGGCCGTGTCACCCTCCCTGACCTCCTGGTCCCTGTTCTGACCTCACAGGCCCCGCCTGCCCCTGCACACACTCTCTAGACACGTGGCTTCACCCCCTCTGCCCACGATGGAGTCCGACTCCACCAACTGTGACAAATGCACCCCTCTGGTGGGGTGTTGATAAGGGGGTGTTGTGTGCGGCGGGGGCAGGAGGTAGATGGGAAATCTCTGTTTCTCTCTCAAATTTGCTGTGAATCTAAAACTCCTCTAACAAAGTTATTAACTTGAAAAACTACTTTATTGGGGTATAATTTGCATAAAACAGAGCTCACGTTTTTTAAGTGTGCAGTTGATGAGTTTTGCCAAATTAGAGCTCCCCTGTAACCACCACCGGAACCGAGATATAGTACTTTCTGTCACCCCAGAAAGTTTCTTCTGTCCTTTGTCCACCCCGACCCCAAACCCAGGCAACCTCTGACCTGCCTCTGGCTGTCATGTGCCCAACAGCCCTTCCCGGGTCCTTGTCCGTGTCCCCTGCTGAGCAGAGCTCTCACCAGTGGGTGTTTCAACACTCGCCCGCATCACTGGGCAGATCAGAGGTCCCCTCCCGACCACCGGTGTGTGTGTGGCCCCCATTGTTGATCCACTCATCCATCGAGGCACGCAGGGCGATTATGAAGGCAGCCCTGTGAGCATCACAGGGTCACTGAGCTGTGGGGAAGATTGTTTACCTTGAAGAAACTTACAGCTTTCGTTCACTTACTAACATGGCCCAGTCGGAGCCCCTGCCCATCGGCTGACCAGCACTGTGGGCATCTCTTGGGGCAGATCCTGCCCCAGCTGCCATCACAAAGCCCGCTTTGCAGATGAGGCCCTGGCTCAGAGAGGTTGGGTGACTGGCCCAAGGTGGCCCAGCTCTCAAAGGCCAGAGTCAGGATTCCAACCTGGCTAAGGTGGGGGTCGGGGGAGCAGGGCACAGGCAGGCCGACCCTGGCCGGTATGAGGGTCAGCACTGATGGGGGGAGGGTCTGACACTGCCCCTGCCTTCCCCATGGGACACCTTTCAACACACACACGCAAAGCCACAACAGTGCATACACAAGTCCCTGACTCCCACCATGCCCCCGGTGGCCCCAGCCACACACGACAAAAACACACCCAATCACGGGCACACATGCAGGTGAACACACCAGCTGAGAGGCAATCCACTGACCCGCATTCAAACGCACTTACCCATGCACCAACAGCAAGCACACACGTGGGCACACGCACGCACACACGGCCCCCATACATCGGGCTGTGCCTGCCCTCACCATGTCCACTCCCTCACGCAGGACACACGCAAACACGCACGTGGCAGCACACAGACTCCTCTCACAAAGGGCCCGGACAGGAGGGGCCGGCTGGCCTTGTGCAGGACACATCCACAAAGCCGTGGGGCCTGGCCGGAACTGGGGTGGCCCTGGCTGACCACTACCCCCTCCCGAGCCCCCAGGGCTGTTCCACCAGGGAGCAGGAAGTGCCTCCTGGGACCTCACCGGGGCTACTGGCCCCAAGCCTGGGTCCTCCTCCTCTGAGCCTGGAGTGCTCCCTCAGGTTCACTCCTGCACCCTTGTGGGAGAACCTCGTGGGCGCGGGAGGCTCAATGCTCCTGCGCAGAGCTGAGGACGAGGATGTGGGGAGGGGCATGGGGTGGGGAGCTTGGGAGAATCGGGGAGGCAGTTGGGGCAGGGGAGCACAGGGTGGGGGGCATGTGGAGGGGGCCAGGGGCTGGGGAGCAGGGGCAGCCACGTGGGGCGGCCGCAGCCCTCAGAGGCCAGCTCTTCTGCATGAGTGCAGCCAGTGTCACCGTGCAGAGAACAGACATGGAAAACCGCAGCACCTGGCTCCTCCCACGCCCACAGCAGCGCCCCTGGGTCCACCCCACCGGGTGCCCCAAGCCTGCCCTGAGACCAGGAGATATCCACCCATCTGGGCCGCCCCCTGCTCTCCTCTGGGAGGGACGGAAGGGGCAGTGCTGGGCACGGGGTCCTACAGACCCAGCAGGGCCACTTCCAACCTCAATTCCAGATTTCCGTCTACTGAGCCCTGATAGGGACAGGCCTGCGCTCATCATCCCCGATTGACAGACAGGGACACCGAGACCAGAAAGGTCAGCCACAGTGAGCCTGGAGGTGAGGCAGGAGGGGACGCTCTGGGCCAGGGGCCCCTGCTGCCGGCCTCTGCCCCAAGGTGACAAGACCAGCAGGTCTGCTCCCTCCTGACCACCCCCTTCGTGCCCCTGCCTTCCTGCGGCCATCCTCCTCAGCCCTTCATGTCTGAGGCCCCCAGATTCTCCTTGTTAACTGCCCTGCTCCGGCCAGAGGCACAGGCCACAAAGTAATTATGGGGAAACAATCCCCTGTCTATGTGGGTTCAGACCCAACCTGTTTTGCCACTTTCTGCGCGATGGCAGAACCCGTTGGGCGGCTTTGGGTAGTCTCTGCCTCCTTTCTGCTCCTGGCTGGGAGAATCGAAAACCCGTCAGGCAGGTTTGGCCAAAATTGTGTCTTGTTGCCTCTGCAAGTTCACACACTGCTGGCTTCTATCTCTCTCCGCGCGGGCGGGAGCGTCCGGCTCGGCGCGGAGGTCGGCGGAGGTCGATGCGGGCGAGGGGCCATGTGAGTACCTGGGGCCCAGCTCAGCAGCTCCAGCAGTCATCGGGGGGCTGGGGTCACTGTGGGGGTGCTGGCCAAGGCGGTGGGAGGCCCAGCCCCTGCTCTCTGGTTAGGAGGAGGGGGACAGCAGGGCTGGCATGAGAAGCGCAGCCACCTGCTCTGGGGCTCCTGGTCCAGGGGGCTGAGCGAGGGAGGGGGCTCAGTGGGCTTCCTGGGCAGAGGGGCTGGCTACAGAGAGGCGAGGCTGGGCCTGGCACCGCTGCACCAGGAAGTCTGCGTCATCTGGTGAGGGTCTGGGGGCACCAGGAATGGGCTGGTAGCCAGGCATTCCATCCTGGACCTGCCCCCCTGCCTAGATCCTCATAGGGCAGAGGGGTGCAGCCATGAGGGGTAAGAGACAGTGCACGGTGCAGCCACACACAGCTCAGTGCTGGTCACTGTGGGACACTCCACTGCCCCCAGCTCAGTGTCCCCTAGGAGGCAGTGACAAACGGCTCCGGGGAGATGTGGGTCCTGCTCAGCCTCCCCCAGCCAGGCCTCAGAGAGGCAGCCAGTAGCCGGGGAAGGCACAGTGGGGCCCGTCAGCAGCCCCATCCTCAAGGAGTCGTGTTGCAGGGCCCGCTGTTACCTGAGCCACAAAGCAACACCTCAGCCTGCCTAATGAGCGAGCGAGCGAGCACCTGCCTGTTCCTCTGTGCATGTGTGCACATGCACGTGGGATACACAACTACGTGTGCACATGTGAATGCATGCACACGTGTGTGCAGCTCTCCGTGGACCGGTGCGGTGCTGTGTGTGTGGCAGGGGAGCTGGCTGAGGGTGGCACACGTGCCTGGCGTTTGTGTGTTGGGCTGTGCACTGTGTGTTCGGATATTGTCAGGATACTGTTGCATCTGTATGTGGGTGTGGGTGTCACACGTGTGCACGTGTGTCATAGGTCTATGTGGCTGGCGGATATTAGAAACCGCCCTGGCAGTAACCCCTCTCTAGATGTGATCTGCCACCCTGACCTGGCCCTAGAGGTCCCTAGGAGGCCTGATGTCTGCCCTGGCTATGCCCTTTGCGAGCTGGTGACCATGGACAGGCGACGTCACTCTGAGCTTAGCTTCCTCGTCTATAAAATGGGGGTTGCTGTGGCCACTCCACGGTGAGCGTGAGTGGCCACAGCATGTGAAGCTCCCATGGGGCACCTGGCACGGGGGTGCTCCCAGGCTGGCCCCTGACCACCTGTCGATCGGTCACTGGAGTGCCCACCACATCCAAGGAGTCCCGACAGCTCAAGGGGCACAGACCCCCCTGCCTCCAGGAGCCCGGGTCAGGGCACACCACACCGTCTGCTTTATGGGCAGAGACCCAGGCTCTGCCCATCACCACAGAGGCCCCCACAGAGGGGGACAGGGACCTGGGGCCTCTTCTCTGCTCCAAGCCTGCGTCTGTGGATGGGACAATCAGCACCTCCTCGGAAGGCCATGCGGGCTCCAGTCACATGTGCATGCTGAGCCTGGGCTTTCAGTAGGTGCTCCATAAATGCACATGCTGAGAACATTTAATGGGTTCTGATGGTGTGCCTGGCCTGGTGCAGGCCAGGCAGGAGGCAGGGGGCTCACTTGGGGAAGGGCAGGGTGAGGTGCAGGCAACCTGTCCATGCGCGGCTTCCCCAGAGAAGCTTTGGGATCGGGGTAGTGACCCTGCAGTCGATGCTGTGCCCCTGCAAGCACATAGTGCCTGGCACAGTGCCCACCACAGAGCAGGCACACAGGAAGCAGCAGCTACTGCTACTGTTACTGCTGTGTCGTCATTACTGCTTTATGGGTAGGTGGATAGACAGCCAGACTGATGCCAGAGAAGCAGAATTGGGGTCAAGCTCAGAACTCCTGCACCCGAGGGGCCTGCTGGAGCAGGGGTGGCCCTGACAAGGGAAGGTGGCCAGGGGTGAGGAGCCCTGCCCCCACTGCCATGTTCTGACACCGGAGGAGCCCAGGGGCCCCAGCCAGCCCAGGAGCAGAGCAAGAAGCCACACCACTACAGTCTGCTGCTCAGCCAGATGGTGCCTGGTCCAAGCCGGAGACCACAGCTGGGGCCTCGGTGCCCTCCCTGTGCAGGGGGCCCCGATGGCACCTGCCCTGGGCACGGCCACCAAGACTCAGTGGACTTGAAGTGTCCACACAGCAAGCGACTGTCTGAAGATGCTAATATGCACCATGACAGTTGGAACCTGAGACCTCTGCCCTGAACTTGGGGTGGGGGTGAAGGTTCTTGTCCTCCTGCAAAGGGTCTTTGTGACCATGGACTTGAACTTGTCCAAGAGAGGAAGGGCTCCTGTAAGCAGCACTGCTGGCCCCCTGGGGGTCTCATGTGAGGGAGGCGCTAGTGGGGGGACTGCAGGCAGTGGACACAGGACCTCCATCTTCAGTTAACTGAGCACTCGACCTGCCAGGCTCTGGGCTGAGTATGTAGCACCTGGACAGGTGTCGTCCGGACGTGCGTCACCTGGACAGGCATCACCTGGACAGGCATCACTTGGACATGCATCACCTGGACAGGTGTCACCTGGACACGTGTTAATTGGCAGGACCCTCACAACAACCTGATATGGGGGGGTAGTATTACCCCACAGATGAGGAAACTGAGTCTCAGAGAGGTGAAGCAACTTGCCCAAGGTTGCACAGAGGGTAGAGGCAGAACAGGAACCCACAGGAGGGCTGTCAGCTTGGACACCCACGCCTTCAGCCCTCTGCCCAGGCTGACTCCCTGCCCCGTGTGAGCAGCGAGCAGAGAGGGTCGTCGGCAGGGCTGACCCACCTGCCCTTCCCTACTACCTGCTCCTTCTGGGGGTTCAACTCCAGCAGAGACCTTCCAGCCTGAGAGTCCAGAGTGGGAAGGGTAGGGAGCCCCTGGGCCTGTGTGGGGCCCTCTGCCCCCACTCCCTCCCCAGCAGGCAACTCAGGCCACCCTCTCCTGTGCACAGGACCCCCAGGCCCAGCAGCAGCGGCCAAGCCCCCAGCCCCCAGCCCCCACAGACTTGCTCCCCCATCATAGCCCCACTGCCACCCCCACCCCGCCCTGGCATCTGTGCCTAGAAGCTCCAGGCCTGGGGGAGATCCCACCCTGCCTTCAGAATTTCCTGAACCCCCAGCCCCCCGGCTGCCCTCAGCACTCCTGGCAAATGCAGAGCTTGCCTCCTGGGGAGAGCTGGCCCGCTGACCCCCTGGCAAGAGGCTGTATGCACATTTACACCCCGGGTTGATTCTAGTTCATTCCACCCACAGCCACCAACTTCTTCCCAAAAGCACCAAAGTTTTCAGACTTCACCCCGGGTGGGGATCTGCCTCCCTTCACCTCCCACCCCTTCCCTGGACCCTCCCAACACTCCAGGAGGCTGGAGGCTGGGACAGGGGGCTGCCCCAGAAGACTGCCTCTGTTTACTTTGCCTTGGCCAAATGCATTTCTGTCATCTGCCTCCTTGGAAAGCAATGCGGGCTCCGGGCACACATGCTTGCCAAGCCTGGGCACTCAGTAGCCACTCCATAAACGCATGTGCTGAGAACATTTAATGGGCTCTGCTGGTGCGCCAGGCCCTGGGAAGGGCCTGCCCTGGGAAGTTACACCATCCCCACAGCACTGTCACCCACAGTCTGGGTGGGCCTCGCCTCCCCAGGAAATGAGGGGCTCCTAGCTCTGCTTCCAGCCACCAGCACAGTCCTGTCCCAGGGCCTGGATCCATGCTGTCCCTGCTGCTGTCCTTCAGGGACCCTGAGAGGAATAGCCAGGCAGAGCCTGTGGGGCAATTTGAGGCACAGAGAGGAGGCTGGGGGGTGGGAAGCATGGGGCCCAGCGGAGGACATCCCGCTAACCCAGCCTCCACACCACCGTGACATCATCAGAAACAACATCTGCCTCTTGCTCGGACCCAGAGCCCTCACTGGCCTCTCCTGGGCCCACAGGCACCCCAGGCTCCCTTGGGTGGCTCCTTTACAGGCCCTGGCCCAGCCCAAGGCCCACGGCAGGTGCTGGGGGCGAGGAGCAGCCTGTCGGGCAGGTCTGGGTGGAATTTCAGGTGCTGCAGCTCGGCCCCTCCCCTGCCCTCCTCGCCTGGCCTGCCAGTGGCGTGAGCCCACAGAGGCCCCAGCTCACCGTCTTCCCTCCCAGGGGCCCCGCTGCAAGAAAAGGATCGCACAGCCAGCACAGCAGGGCCACCAGAGAGCATGTCCCTGGTCCACACAGGGTGAGGACATAGCATCTACTGTCCCTGAGTGAGTTCAGAGCCGGACTCCTACTTCCCACTGGGCGGCGGGGGTGGGTGATATGATCTCTTTGGGCCTCAGTTTCCCCATCTGGAGAGTAGGCTCCTTGCCGTGTGGTCTGGGTGAGACAGGCTGTGTGACAGTGACTGGAATTCAGCCTCTTCTCTCCTAACTTCAAGGATGTCCCTCATCAGGTCAGCTTCGGCTCCCGGCCTCGAGGTGGGGGACCCTCCCAAGCCCCATTCATTCCCAGAGCCCTCACCCACCTCACACAGAGACAAAGCAGGCACCCCCTCTCCCCGGCCAGCACTGGGGGTGTCCTGGAGCCCAGGCGGGTCTGCGAAACGAGTTTGAGGTGCCCCACCTTCCCGCCACTCCGCCCGCCACCACACCCCAGCCGGCCCTGCCTGGCTGGCTCCCGTGGCTGCCACAGGACACAGGACCACACTCTCTCCTCCAGCCAGGCCCAGTTTCACAACCAGAAGTCTCGGCTTCTCTGGTGCTCTGACGCTTGACTGCGGGTTCAAGCACCTGGCTGAGAGCCACACTCCACTACTCAGTCTTCCCTTGGGCAGCTCCAGCGATGCGCTTACCCCAGCCCCTGGCTTCTCTTGGGGTCACAGGGCCTGCTCCCCTCAGTCAGAGATGTCCCTCCCAGCCCCACCCCCCAGAGCGCCCGCTGCCCCAACTTCCAAGAGCCTAGAGTAGTTATGCCTCTTCTGCGCTCAGCGTGCGTGAATCCCGCAGCGGCTCCCGTGTTGAGGGGTCATACCGCAACCTGCTATGGGACATTTGGCAGCCAGCATTTGGAGGTTTCCACATTGAGTGAACACTCCTGTGTGTGTCCTCAGGGCAAACTTTGAAATGCAAATGAGACTGTGTCAGATGTGAGGTCGTGGCGAGGACTCAGGCCTGAGCCTGGTGTGATGGGGCCACGGGCGTGTTCTGAGCAGAGGTTTCAAGGGCCCGCGCTGCCGCCTTGCAGAGAAATGCTCCTGGTGGGGCGGGGTGGTGGCAGGGAGCCTGATGCAGTGGCCAGGCGACGCACCTGCAGCCCAGTGGTGGCTTGGGCCTGGGCGGGCGTGGCAGAGGAGGGAAGGTGAGCCTCTGGCATATAGAGAAGCCAGCAGCTGCTGCTGACGGATCAGTATGGGATGCTGGGAGAGGCACCGGGAGTGCCAGGAGCCTGGCTGCCTGTCTGTGGGGTCCAGCTGGCCCCCAGGCTCTCCGGGCCGAGGACCAGGAGAGCCACCTCCCGCTGGCTGGGAGGAGAGACCCAGAGGGGAAGAGGGTGGCTCTGGACCCAGGTGAGTCAGGACAGGATCACTCTGTTCTTTGTGAGACTGGGATGCGGGATGCTCAGAGCATGGGTCCCCTTGTCCGTACAATGGGGCTGGCAGCAGACTCCTCCCCTCGCCTCCTGGCTGTGATGGACGAGCCCGCCCCAGCCCCTGTAAATGCGAGCAGGCGTCAAAAGGAACATCCACGACTTCTCAGACCCGACTTCTCAGACCCAAGGTGGGCCAGCCACAAGGGGCTGGGGCTTCAGCTCCCCCAGCACACACGCAGCACATACATGTACATACACTGCACATGTACCACACACAGAGCACACAACACACACGCCACACATGTACCACATGTGCACGCAGCACACACACACCCCCACCAAGCATGCACACACACACTGGCTGGTCCGGGACAGAGCACAGCCTGACGGAGTGGACGGGAGCCGCGCAGAGGTCTGAGCCGCGGACACCGGCGCTTGCCCCAGCAGCTGGGCAGCTTCTGCTGACAGTGCCCCCTCCCCACACAGAAGGAGCCGGAAGAGACATCCCCAGAAGGGCTCTGTGTGTTGCAACTGGCTAATGGGTTCACAGAGTGTGTAATGGGCGCCCTGAGCCGCTGCAGGCTAGGCCTGGCCAAGCCTCCTGACCTGTGGCCCAGCCTCCCAGGCCTGGGGCCAATCTGTGACCACAGAGGGAGTGGGGAGGAAGAGGAGCAGGAGGAGGGAGAGAGAGAGGAAGGGGAGAGGAGGGACAAGCAGGGGGAAGAGAAAGAGGCAGCCACAGCCCATGAGCTTGCTCCTCCCAGCCACCCGCTTGCCTGGGACCTCTCCAGGCTGGCGGGGTCTCAGAAAGGCCTGGAAGGGTGTGAGGATGAGTGTGCCCAGGCCCCAGGCTCGGCCTCGGCCCCTGTAATTCTGGCCTGTGTGAAGGGAGCAGGGCTGCATGGGGGCGGGCCTCCGTGAGGAGGGTCCTGGTGAGAGGAGTGCCCCGATGGCGATGCTGGCGGGGTCTGGGGGTGACCTCGCTCTGGGAGGTGTGGGTCCGACTCCCAGCTCTGCCACTGGGCAGGCGCCCTCCGCTCTGAGCTCTGCATCCTCCCTCCAGCGAGGATGGCGACAGAAGTGCCCACAGGGTGGGAGAGAGGTGGACCTCTCTCAGTGGCCTCAGTATCTGTGCACAGCCACCACAGGCGTCTGCCACAAGGACCGAGGGGCTCTCGCCCGGCGGACCGTGGCGCCTGGCACCGGGGTGACGAAGCTGCCACTGGGCTGAGCCCCAGCCTCACGCCTGCCTCCAAGCTGGACCCCCAGGATCCCACAGGATGCTCACAGGTGCCCAGAGTTGGGCGCCGTGGCCAGAGCCACAGGGAGGAAAGGGCAGCTCAGAGGGGCCGGCACTCACCGGGCACATGGCAGGCAAGGTTTGTCCAGAACCCAGCTTGGGCTCTCAACCCCACACTATTCATTTTTCTTAAACGTTCTGTGGGAGGCACAGAGAAGGGCCTGGACCACAAGGGGCGCTGGGTGAATTTCCAGCAACACAAGGCACGTGATCGCCAGCTCCTGGAGGGGAAACAGCCGCCGGCCCCCAGCCCCCACCACAGGGTTATCCACACTGGTATCTGCTCACACGCCGCTGGGTGGTCGCTCCCATGGGTGCACGTGCCGTGCCTCACTGACCCGCCAGCTGTGGGTGGGCGTGGGTGTCTCCAGTCTGGGGTCTCATGAACACCCATCGCATGTGCCGTCATGACCCTGGCACCAAGTGGGAGCTGGCAACTGTGGGGCCCTGCTCTGCTGGGAGGACTGGATTAGAGAGTTGAGATTGAGAGAAAATGCCCCATTTCTCCTGTCCCCTCCAAGTTCCCCTCAGGTGTGGACATGACCCAGTGGGGGTGGTGTGGGGTGGCCTGCACGACAGGGCGCTACCCCCACCACAGTGGTGGTTCTGCTCCCACACCCATGGGGGCGGGAGCTCACCTCCTCTCCGGGCAGTGGCCCGTGGCTGGACCCTGCAGCCCACAGGCCCTTCCAAAACCAACATAACCCTCTCCCCTCTTCCTCCCCCACAGGCTGGAAACAGAGGGCCAGTAGAGGCCGAGGGGCCGTGCCCACACCCCGAGCACAGAGGGGCCGTGGGGAGCCATGGAGAGCTTCACGGACTCTCTAAACAGGCTGAGGGACATCCACGAGAACGAGGTCTTGGGTGAGCACATGGGGTGTCTCCACAGCCTCCGCTGGACAGATGGTCTAAAGGCCAAGGCCAGGCCGGGTGCTCCCACATGTCACCTCCAATTCTCATCAAACCTGGGGACCTCACATTCCAGTCCCAGAAGTGGAGTCCTGACCCAGAGCCCAGAGCTGCAGTGTGCCCAGACACCCCGCCACAGACCAGCATTCCCAAGTGTGGCCCTGGAGGGATGTCCTCCCAAAGGGCCAGCCCACGGCACAGCAGAAGTAAGAAGCTGGCCCAGCCGCAAAAAGTGGAGAGGCTGTGGTCGTGATGGGCCCTTGTCCATGGCGGGGAGCTCGGCATCCCCAGAAGTGAGGTCGCCCACCTCCAGGGATGGGAGCTCCTGGCTCAGGAGGCATTCTGGAGCATTGAGCCATAATCCCTCTGCTTCCCTCCAGGACACCCAGGCTGAGGTCTGTCCCAGCCCACACACCTGTCCAATTCCCCCACCAGTGACAGGGCTGGAGCCCCTCCACTCTCCACACTCCAGTGCCGTCCTACGACCTTTCTGCAAGTGCTCACACACACCCCTGATGGCCCAAAGGGCCTGGGTCACCTCCCCAGCAACCCAGAGAGGCAGGGGCTCCTGGGCTAGCAGGCCAAGCTGGACCACAGCAAAGCGGCAAGGAGGGGTCTGCTGGGCTCTCCCCCAAGAGCCTGTTCTGTTTCAACACTAGCTGCATCCCCCCCTCCACCAAAAAAACACCCCTCCTGGGAGTGGCTGGTCATTCCCCGCATCAGGGTCTCTACCAACCTCCAGACAGACACCAGAGCCAGAGGCCCCAGGGGAGGGAGACGCTGGGCCCAACAGGGGTCCCAGGCAGCCATGAGACTGGCGGAGGCCAGCAGTGGGCACAGACCAGGAGCCCACCACATGGGGTGGCCTTGGGGAGTCAGTGAGGGGACCTAGGCAAGAGCGGGGGTCTGGAGAGGTCCCTGCCTGACACCCAGGGACAGGAGTTGCCCTGGGCTCTGCTGCAGGAGGTGGCAGCACGGCTGGGCCTGACCCTCTGCCCCTTTCCTCACTCCTCCAGGCCTGCAGAACAAGCTTCTGGAACTGAACTCAGAGAGGTGCCGGTGAGTCAGGCTGGGCCCCAGCCCAGCAGGAAACAGAGGAGGACAGCGGCTCCCTAGTCGCTCACTCCACCCCCGCAGGCCCAGGGCACTGCTACCATCCATGATGCAGAAGGGGAAACTGAGGCTCAGCGTGGGTGGGGGTGGGGGGAGTTACCCGTCCACGGTCATACCTCAAGTAGCTGGTGGAGCTGGAACTGGAACCTCCACACCCACTCGAGTCAACAGAGAGCCTCAGGGGGCTGGGCGAAACGCGTCCACTCAGGGCACCTCTGGTGTCCTGTAACTATCAGTGGGAACATCCACCGGGAGGGGCGGGCTCCCCATGTCCCCGTGGCACACGCGGGCCTTCTGTTCTGTAGCGCTGCAAGTGGCACATGGACAGGACAGAAGTCCCCAAGGTGGCCGCGAGCACTCTCGTTGGGCCTCACTGGGTTGAGCACCACCCTCCCGAGGCCCCGCTTTACAAAGGAGTCCTGCAGCGGAGACCGAGCAGACCCAGCCCGGGATGATGTGGGGGGCTGTGGGAGAGGTGCGGTGGGGGGCGGCATGGGGCTCCCCAGGCAGAGCAGAACCCCTGCCTTGACTGTTTCCCCCACGCAGGGACGCCCAGAGAGTGGAGGAGCTCTGCGCCAAGAACCACCAGCTCAGGGAGCAGCAGAAGGTGCTGAAGGAGAATGTGCGGGTGCTAGAGAACAGGTGAGCAGGGAGAAGGCCACCTGACAGCCCTGCTCGTGATGGGGCGGCAGGGGGCAGGGAGCTGAGAAGGGTTCTGTGGAGAATGAGTTTGGGAGGCTCTGGGGTAAACTCACTCAGGCAGGTTTCTCCACTGCAGGACTTCTCAGAGCCTTAAATAAACTGCATTTTCAAGTTTCCTTCCCAAACTCACTGGAACATGGGACACTTAGCCCACAGGGTAGGGGATGGGGCAGGGCTTCCACAGAAAACAGTTTGGGAAAGGCAGGGGCACATCCTGGGAGCAGGGCGACGAGGGTCCCAGCCCCCTGTGGGCCTCAGGCTCCCTCCTCAGAGCGGCCTCTTGCCTCTCCCGGCCCTCGCAGGCTGCGAGCCGGCCTGTGCGACCGCTGCATGGTCACCCAGGAACTGGCCAGGAAGAAGCAGCAGGAGTTTGAGAACTCGCTTCTCCAGAACCTGCAGCACGTCTTCATCCTCAGTGAGCCACTCCTGGGTCCCCTGCGCCTCGGGGTCCCCTCCTGTGGGGGACCATGACCCCCGAGGCCTGCTCAGCTGACATGGGGTTGCAGGGAAAGCGGAGAAGGCGATCCTGCCCTGGGCTGTCTGGAGGGCAATCTACAGACAAATGGTAGAAAGCCCCAGCTGACCCCAGCATGTCCCCCCCTCATCAGTCACCTGGGCTAGAGGCATCCCTGCCCTCTCAGGGCATCCACTCCCTCCTCTCTGCGATGAGCAGGGGTCCCACAGAGCCCTGAGGTCCTACTCGTCCTGCCAATGCAGAGGACAAGCCCCCTTCCCTTGTGGGATGCCCCAGGGACAAGCTTCAGGGGGGTCCCTTCACTTTTCACTGCCTCAGGGTTGGTGCTCCTTACCCAATAACATCCAACCATCCACTCATGCAGCAAGCATTTATGGGACACCTGCTATATGCCAGGCCTGGGCCAGTGCCGGAGTCACAGCTGGGGAATAGGACAAGGAGGGGGCTTCCCTGGGGCTTCCCGTCCCCTGGCCCTTCACTCATTAGTGCCTTTTGCAGCCAATGAGCTGAGCCGGGTGCAGGAGGAGAACGAGGCCTTGAAGGAGGAGGTGAAGCGGCTCCAGGGCCCAGGGTGAGTGGGGAAGGCGCCAGGGGCCCGAATACCCCCAATCCCGGATACCCCACCCACAGCAGACGCCCAGCACACATCCGGGGCACCAGGGCCCATGGCACAGAGGGGAGGGGCGCAGAAGCCCATGCAGGACCCAGGCCTGGCGCTGGGTGGGAGTCCCACAGGCCACCACAGAACAGACTTCCAGCATCCTGTAGTCTACAAGCACAGCCACTCTGCACATGACAGGAGCCCCAGTGGGCACCCTGGAAATGGAGCTGGGTCCCCCAGCACCCCTAGCAGCTCCGACACTGGAGGCTCCACCGGAGACGCTGGCGTTTGAGAGGAGCCAGCGCAACTGCTGCCTGGCCCAGCGGTGTGAGCCGTCAGGGGTGGAACCGCAGGCGGTGTCGAGAGAGCTGTCTTTCCGGGTCACTTGGGTGTCTCCAGAGAGGTGGCTTGGCCCCCAGCAGGGCGCCTGGGCCTTTCTGATCGTCTCTGGGGGCGCTGCTCTCCCTCACCCTACCTGTCTTTGCCCCCTCTCTGGAGACAGGCCCAAGCCGCAGTGCATGGAAGGCAGCTCAGACCCCTCCTCGCCCCTGCGGCTCCCCTCCCTGGGCACCCAGAAGGCCGTCACCGAGAAGCCACTGGGAGGCCACGAGGAGGCCGAGGACGACCACCCAGGTCCGGGTCCACAGGGAGAAGGTGCTATAGGGGACGGGAGTGGCCAGGAGGCCGGGCACCGCAAGACCTTGGAGCTCTCTGGCCACAGGGCGGAGCTGCCCACCCCTCAGAGCACCTCCAAACCTGTCCTGCCCACTGCTTCTCCTCCCACAGAAAAGTCGGTGGGGTACGGGACGTCGCCAGTGGCCAAAATCTCCCCGGGGGCCAACCTGCCTGAGCCACGGGCCCCAGACATGGTGAGGGCGAGGGCCCCAGACCCCCTTCTCTCCACCAGGCAGCCCTAGGCAGAAGGATGGCAGCTGCTGGCCCTGCCGTCTGCCACGCACTGCCTGCCAGCCCCACATAGCACGTGCCTGTCCTCTGTGCCGGGCAGGGACCACTGAGCTCCACTTGATGTGGGTGGAGGCGAGGCTCAGAGTGGGTGGGTGACCTGCCCGAGGTTGCACAGAGAGCCAGGGCAGAAGGCAGCGCCTGGCCCCACCCAGGCTGACCCATCCACTCTGTGCAGAGTCCCCAGCGCATCTCCAACCAGCTGCACGGGACCATTGCCGTGGTGCGGCCAGGGTCCCGGGCCCGCTCCACTGACCTGGGCTCCGCCAGTGAGACACCCCCACTGCCACCTACCAGAAGCAGGCCCCCCAGCCCACCTTATGAGCACAGCCTCCCCCTGGACAGGTGAGGCCCCACCCACTGCCACCACCAGGAGCAGCCTCATATGGACACAAGTGTCCAACTCTGTCCTACCTTTCAGGAAGGGGCCCGTGGCCCAGGAAGCCCCTCCAATTCTCCCTCCGGGAGCCCCTGACCGTCCTGGGCTTTGCTTTCCCAGACATCCTGCCAGAGCAGAGTTTCCATGTAGACATCTCCTGAATGGCCAGGACAGGCCGGGGGGCCATGGGGGAAGGAGATGGGGCCCAACCCTGGGAAGCCCTCTCGGAAGGGCCCACACCAAGCCTCTTATGGTGGTGTGAGACACTCTGGGTGTCTGGAAGGAGACTGGGTGGAGTTGTGGTGGAGGCACAGGTGGGCCGGGTTTCTCCAAGTGATGGGGCAGGTAGCTGATGCCCAGAAGTAGGCAAGACCTCAGTGTCCAGGAACCCTCTCAGTGCCCCAGGTCCCAGGTCACCCCTAGCCAGGTCCACAACTGCCCACATGGCTTGGCCTCCAGACCTGGGGTCCCAGAGCCCACCCCTCTCCATCACCCTCCCTGTGACCTAAGACGGCTTGTCTCACCTCTCTCTCTGGACCCCGGATCCTCACAAGTGAAATGGGGCTAATGTGAAACAGGCCACGGTCACTGGGCTTTGCCTTCCTCCGTAGCTTCCTGCAGGCCTCCCGGCCCTCTGCCATCACCTGTGAGTCCCTGAAGCGCTCCCTCCAGGCTGACCGCCTCTGCCTCCTGAACCGTCACCTGTCCCTGCACCTTCGGAGCCCCCACAGCAGCCCCCAGGCCCCTGCCACAGCCCCCGGTGGACCCTGGCCCCAAGGCCTGAAGGCTGGGGAGGCAGAGGCCTGGGAGGAGCCCCCCAGCCTGCTGGGCCTGCCGGGCGCCCTGGTGGACATGCGGGACCTGCGGCTGGAGGGGGCGCTGCAACTGCTCCTGGCCCAGCAGCTGCGGGCACAAGTGCGGGCCGGCGGCGCCAGGCTGAGGGGCCCGCCCACGCCAGGGGAAAGGCCACCCTCCCCACCAGTGGGCTCCAACTCCGAGGGCCCCGGGGGTCCCGAGGGCAAGGTGGCCGGGGCAGCCCCACTTGGAGGGAAGCACCCACAGCCCACAGGCCTGGGCAGCCCCAGGAGGAAGGAGGTCACAGCCGCACAAGACTACGTCCCAGATAAACCCCTGGACCTCTCAGAGCGGGGCCGGGGCCGGGATGCCCCCAAGCCCACTGGCCAGCCAGAGTCGCTCAGCCCAACTGCCCATACTCCCAGCCCCAAGCTACTCCAGGGAGTGGAGCCACCTGCCCAGTCCAGACCCCAGGGACTCAGCAATGGCACCAAGGAGGCCAGAGCGCCAGAGCCAGAGGAGCCCCCCACTCCCTCGGTAAGGGGCCCAACCCTATTCTTGGCCTCCATGTGCCCCCACCCCAAGACAGCCTCCAGCCAGGCCCCGGGCTGCCCACCTCCCTCTGCTCTGCCAAGCCAGTTCCCAGTGACAAAGCCTGGCTGCTGATTCACACTAGGGAGGAGATGACTGACCCTCCAGCCGCAGCCCCAGCCAGGGTCCTGCAGGCTGTGCCCAAGGCTGGCTTGGGGGGGCAGGGCAGTCGCCTCAGATGAACTCAAGCCACCTACTTGCTTCCCCCAGGACCCCCCACATCCTCTCCCAGGGCCCCAGCCCAGCCCACTCTCTCCGGGCAGGACAGGAGATGAGGCCAGAGAGAGGCTAAAACTGCCCTCCCGCCTGCAGAGGCCTGATGCTGATGGCCACCCAGGTACAGGTGAGTGCCCCAGGTCACAAGAACCCAGGAAGTGGTGCCAGAGTTGGGAGGGAGGTGTGGTGGTCAGCATCAACTGGGGGGGACCTGTCCCAGGGCCCAGCTCAGCCCCTGGGCCTGACCGGCCAAACTCTGGGTCTAGGGCTTTGCATCTGCAGACCCAGAAAGGAGTTGAGGGCCCAGGGTGGGCATGTCTCTGACCACAGGCAGTGAAAGGAAGAGCATCCTAGCAATTAGGGCTTTAGGGCAGGTAATGAGCTCCCCGTCACACAGCAACCCAGCCAGGGGACACCCCAGCTGGTAAGGTCGCTGTACGGGGCGCTGGAGACAATGGACTCGGTTCAACCCTAGGGCAGTTTACTCGGCCCCTCTGTGCCTCAGTTTCCTTATCTGCAGAGTTGCCACTCGTCCTAGTCGGGCAAGCTAGAGAGGCCTGTGCTTTCACTAGACTCCTGGGCCACCAACCCAGCCTGACCTGCACCCTGCGTCTTGCAGAGCTCAGCAAGGCCAAAGCACAGCGGCCAGAGTTGGACAAGCTGGACGAGCCAGACACCTCGGACAGTGAGGTGGGTCCCCGGCCACATGTTTGGGCGGGGCCGTCGAGGAGGGCTGTCCCAGGCTTGGGGGGAGCGTCCTCACACTGACCACAACCCCTACACTGCCAGGTGGGCCTGAGTTCCAAGGTGGGGGCCCCGCCGAGCACGCCACGGGGGGAACCCAAGTGCTCCTGCTCCAAGGAGCGCAGGCGGCACGCGCAGCAGAAGAGGAAGCGGGCCTTGGACCCAGAACCAGCAGACCCGTGGGGCAGAGGTACAGCAGCGGGGACTGTGGGGAGGCGGGGGGCCACAGCACCAACATCCCACCTCACCTTTCTGGCCGCTTGGAACCCAGAAACCAGCCCTTGAATGTCTCCTGGAGCAGGCCCCTTAAGAAGAGGGCCCCAGGATCGGGCCTGCGTGAATCCCAACTCCACTCCCTCCTCACTGCATGGCCGGGCCGGGCCCTTCAACTGGAGCCTCAGTTTCCCCCGGAAAAGTGGGGGGCGATATCAGAGCTAGTGTGAGATTCCAATGGGACGAAGCTGAGGACAGTCATTATCATGATCTTCGTCCTCATGGAGGAGAAGGGCGTCCTGGACACAAGCAGCCCCTAGGCCTGGCGGTCCTGAACCTCGTTCCTCTCCCAGCCCCACCCAGGAGGGGGAGGGGAGGCAAGGACCCTCTGGTCCACCTTCAAAGAGGAGCAGCAACAGAAGGTGCAGCCCTGGGAGGTGTTTTGTTCCCCCAGGGGAGTTGGGGGCTGCTCAAGCATTTGCCAAGGGTGGTGCTTCAGGCTCCTCACGACACAGCGGGCAGGAGCAGGGGCCCTGGCCCGAGGGGAGCGGGATGACCTCCCACCGCCCGCTCTGGCCACACAGGCAGCTCCGGCGGGGCCTCCAGGTGGCCATGAGAGCCTCTGAACGGCTGAGCTAATAATGGATGCTGCCCTGCTGTTTGTCCAAGCAGCCCGCAACGCGGCAGGGTGGGCTGTGGCCGCTACAATGCGCCATTGTTGCTGGGAATGTGACGGCCGCCTGTGTTTGCTTGGGCGAGTGGTAGAGGCCAGCACACCTGTCTGGTTTCCAGGCACTTCCTGCTGGGCACAGTCAGAAAGCGTCCTGGTGGGCACAGTCCACAGGGGTGCACGTGTGTCTGCCCCCGCCCTCCACTCTGAGCCGAGCCCGCCCCCCAGTCCTCCTACCGGGCCGGGGCAGGGGTTCCCCAGCAGGTACCCACACCCCGTAACACCCACACTGGTGGTCAGTGAGCACAGGGCCCTTGCTCATCTTGTGGCCAGTACCACTATGCCAGGCAGGGTGCCCACGGCTCAGCACCAGGGGCAGCACCCTTGTATCTTGTGCCCCCAGAGAGGTGGGAGGCAGCATGCAGTCATTACTGCCTTTGGGCCTCCTGACCCTGCCCAGTGATGCACCATCTCTGTTTCGTAGATGGGAAACTGAGATGCAGAGAGGTGAGGTAATTTGCCCAAGGTCACGGAGCTAGTACATGGGGTCAGGATTCCAACCTGACCCGTTTGACCCAGAACCGGAGCTCTTCTGCATCAGAGACCAGCATCTTGGCAGGTCCCACATGCGAGATCCCAAAGACCAGATGCCCCTCCCCTGTGGCCCCAGCCCAAAGGCAGGCCCTGGAGGCACGTGGCCAGTGTCTCAGGGATTCTGAGAGCATTTCCCCAGAAGCTTGGTCTATCCAGAATGTCCCAGGCCCTTTGCAAGGCAGCAAGGGAGAGACTGTGGCCAGGCCACCTCCAGGGTCACACCTGGGGAGAGGGTCCACCTTCTACCAAATTCCCACGGCTCACCCTCTGTCAGGCCACCCCAGTTCTGGTGTCCACTGCTGTCAGGAACAAGTGGACTCTGCCAGTGTGGGCTCCTGAGTGAGCACTGCCCATGCCCGAGACTGCCCACAAGGCCCTGAGAGCCCAGCATCGCTGTGAGGGAGGACACGTGAGGCCACCGCCAGGCCTCCGGGCCTAACCTCGATCTGCTTCCCACAGCCTCCAAGCTGTCCCGAAGGAGAAGGAATCCGGGGAAGCCCCTGACAGGGGCCAAGGAGCCCAGGGGCCCAAGGGACCCGGAGGACGGCAGCCCCTTACCCAGCAACAGCAGCTGGGAGACCTAGCAGGCTGTGCCCCAGGGCACCACAGCCTGCCCAGATGTACTCCCACCCTGACTGCCTGCGGCCAAGACAGCCCACACCACCAGCCCAGCAGACAGCCTAGCACGGGGGGAGGGGACTAGGTCCTGGCCCACATACAGAGGGGCTGGGAAGGCTAAGAAGTGGGTCTTTGGCTGGTCTTTCGACCCCCTTCATCTTTATTCTTCTCAAAAATGACTCCTGGCCCTGCTGCCCCACCTTCACCCCAGCATCTGCTCCCTGGGGGAGGCAGGGATCACTCAGGCTCCAGCCCAGCCCCCATCCCTCCGCACAGGCAGCGCCCCCACCTCCAACCATCCCGGACTCCCGGGGGCCCTGCATGCCTGCCCGCCCCCTTCCTGAGGGGGCATGGAGCTCCGAGCAGCGGTCTCGGGCGCCTCCTGGTGGAGTCGCACAGGTTCTGGGTGGCAAGTGCAGGGAGGCCGGTGCAGTGGTGCAGGGCCATTGCAGAGAGGGTCCCAGAGTATTCAGAGAACAGAGGTGTAAAGAAGAATGGCGTGTGCAGTTGGCAGGGTTGGGGGTCAGCTGGGCCTCCACCAGCCTAGGCAGGTGACTCAAGAGCCTCTCGAATGCATCCAGGGATGGGGAGGTCACTTCCTAGCAGGAGGGCAAAATCAAACCCAGCACCATTTGCAGAGTTACAGGGACCAGGGCGCCCTCTGGGGAGGGACTCAGGGAACAGAACAGAGAATGTGCCCCACACAGCTCCCTCCTCGCTAACACTCCTGAGTCCCTGGCCCCACATGGGCCACTGACTGGTCAGCCATCTGCACCACCACAGGGCAGCTCACCCAGGATCTACTCTCAGCACTCAGGGATATTCTGCTCCCTTGGCCATTGTCACTTTAGGAGGGCGGGTCTCAGAACACCTCCGTAGGAGGAGCTTAAACAGATTCCTAGGCCCTACCCCAGACCCACCAAATCAGGATCTCAGGGTGGGCCTGGGAATCTGTGTTTTAAGAAGCTCCCATGGGCAATTCCCCTGGACATGAAGTTTGAGAACTGCCTCTTGCAGGGCAAAGGCAGGACATGGGGCAACAACTGGGCTGGGTGAGGCCTGGGGCAAAGTGGAGGTGCAGGCCTGACTGAGGGGGCCACTGCTCCCCACCCTACTCGCTGTGGCCTGTCTGCCTGCTGGCTCCAGAGGCCAGAGGGACTGAATTCCCGAGAGAAAAGTCTAGGTGTGCGTGTGTGTGCATGCAACATCTCCCAATTATTAAAGGTTGCTTTGATTTTTCTGAAATCAAATAAAACAAAACCTGCATGATCCATTCACATCGACGTGCAGGCCGGGTTTGGCTCATGGGCACCCTGGGTGGGGAGGAAGCCACGTGGGGCAGGAGCCCGGGGAAAGTGTGCACCACAACCTGGAAGAAGACCATGTTCCTCCCCCAGTGTCCCTCCAGCACCCTCAAAGCTAAACAGAGTGCAAGCTGGCAAAAGAATCATATCTACAGGTCCCAGCTCCATTATTGCAGAGCAGACGAGCATGGATTTGGAGCTGAGGGGCAACTCAACGGATAACACTCCTCCTCACTCCGTCTTCCCATCAATCCCTTTTTATTCTCATCTGACATCAGCTTAACTGTTAGCTCCCAGTTTGCCAGTCTCCCCTCACCTGTCAGGGTCCTCCTACTAGTGATAGCTGGTCAGGACCGAGGGGCCACTGTGCACCACGTCGTGCTCAGCACTTTGCAGTCCTGGTCTTACTCCTCCATTACAGGAGCCCCAGGAGGCACACAGTTAGCACCCCCACTTTACGGACGAAGAACCTGAAGCTCAGGGAGGGTAAGTAACTCACTGGAAGTCACCCAGCTGGCAGATGGAAGAGAAGGCTGAATCTGGAGCTCACACTCTTAGCTACTCCAGTCCAGCACTCCCGCCCCATCTCCCCCGAGCGTCAGGGGGCACCGGGACTCCCCAAGAGGGGCCCTCAAAGTGCAGTTTTCCTTCCCTCTCTTGGGAATGCCACTCCCCAGGAGCACCTGGCAGTACACAGTCTCCATCACACACTTGGTCAAGCCCCACGTTCTACCCGACAGGGAACCGCCCACTTTCCCTCCCAGGTGCAGGAGAGGCCATGAAGGCCAATTTAGAAGGGCAGAAGGAAAAGGAAAGAGGACAGACCGGGCACTGGGTAGCCCACCTGCGTTGGCAAAGGAAGGTCAATAGGAGGGAACACAGCCAAGGTGGGAGGTGGGTAAGGGACCTGAAGGGGAACGGGCCATGCACCAGGGCCTAATGGATGATGACAATGATGACTGTCTTCATGTCACCCGCCACCAGAAACTCTCACCCATTTCCCTGATGCACATCGATGCCCCCTCCTCTGCTCAGGAGCTTCGCCGGCCAGGGCTGTGTCCGCCCTACCCCACCCCGTCTCCAGCACCCGGCACAGAAGAAATGCTGAGAAAATGTGTGCACCATGTGTGGTACACTCAGGAGCATTTACCGAGCCATGTGGGCTACCCAAACGGAAAGCGCCCGGATCTCCAGCCACACGGTTGAGCCAGCTTAACCTGACAATACCCTGAGGTCAGAATCATTCTCCCCACTTTAAGGACAAATAAACCCACAGGTAGAAAGCTGGACAGAGCAGGCAAGTGGCACAGAGGTGGCTGCAGGACCCTGCCCCCCAAGATGCAGGTGGACTCCTGGAGGCTCCAGAAGGCAGCACAGGAGCATGAAGCACCAGCTCTGAAGTCACCTGGGTACAGAAGAGGAAACTGAGGCCCAGGCACCACCAGGCCCAAGGTCACTTTGCTGCTGAGGGAAGTGCAAGACTCTGCCCGGGGCTGAAGGCCCAGCCCTGCCCCAACCAGCAGGCAAGTGCCTTCTCCCCACTCCATCTCTTCAGTCAATGAGGGAGCCCAGGCCGGCCGTTCGGGGAGCCATGGGGCTCCTTGAGGGGCAGGCACTGGACGGTAGGCGGCCCAGCTTCAGCCCCTGCCTCCCCGACCCCCCACACAGGCACACACCCCGAGAGGAGAAGTGCGCTGGAGCCTAGGTCGCAGGCTCCACGGAGGCTGACCACGAAGGCTGCAGCCCAGCACGGGGAACACGACGCCGGCACCCCGCACTGCGGCACCGCCGCCGCGCGGCCCTGCGCCCGGCCCCGCGGGGCGCAGCAACCGGCCGGCGGACACGCGGCTACCAGCTCCCTCGGGCCGCTCCGGAACCGCTTCTAGGACCCAGGGGAGCCGTCCCCGCGCCCCGGCCCGCCCACGGCGCCGAGCTGGCCAATGGGCGGGCGCGGCGGCGGCATATTTGCATGTGGGCGCGCCGCTGCCAATGGGCGGCGCGGGCGGGCGCGTGCGCGGGCGCGCGGGCGGGCGGGTGGCGGCGGCGCGCGGGCCGCCGGCGGGCTCAGTCGGAGGATGGCCGCGGCCGCGGCGGGTGGAGCCACGGGCCCGGCCCCCGGTCCCGCCGCCAGGGCCCCGCCGCCCGCCGGCTCCGGCCCCGGCCCGGGCCCCGCCGCCAGGGCCCCGCCGCAGGCGCTGCGGAGGCGCGGGGACTCGCGGCGCCGCCAGGCCGCGCTCTTCTTCCTCAACAACATATCCCTGGACGGGCGGCCCCCGAGCCTGGGCCCGGGCGGGGAGAAGCCCCCGCTGCCGCCGCCGCCGCCCGCCGAGGCCCGCGAGCCGCCCGCGCCGCCGCCGCCGCCGCCGCCGCCGCCCCCGGGCCCCGAGCCCGCCCGCGGGGCCCCGCCGCCCGCCGTGCTGCCCGTGCCCGCGGGCCGGCCGTCGGCACCCCAGGGCCTGCTCAGCCCCGCGCCCGCGCCCCCCGTCGGCCTCGGCCTCGGCCTCGGCCTGGGCCTGGACGGGCAGCGCCAGAGGTGAGTGGGGCCGGCCGGGCAGCGCAGGGGCGGTGACCTGGGGTCCGCAGTCCGGGGCGGGGCGGGGCGGGGCAGCTCGGGCCCATCCGCACAGGGCCTGGGCATCAGGGTGACCTGGGGCCCCCACAGCCCATGACACAGGGCTGGAGCATTCTCTGAGCGCAGGACTTGGGGATCAGGAGGTGACCCTGGTCCCCTGGGAGCCCCAGGCAGAGGGTTGGAGTGTTCTGGGCCCTGCCAGCCCAGGAGGGGGTCTTGCCTGGGCCCCATCAACCTGAGATGTCCGGGTCAGGGGTCATCTAGGGCTGTCAACCCCCTGGACGTTGATATTAGAGTTTCCTCAGTCCCTGTCAGTCCCCAGACCTAGGGGTCATGGTCCCCTTAATTCTGCCAGCCCCTGAATGTGCGGTCAGGGTCCTCTCAACTTTGTCAATACCCTGAACATGGGTTTCAAGGTTCCCTCAGCCCTTACCAGCCCCCAGACACAGAGCCCTGTCAGCTCTGGACACACCCCCTCCCCAGCCCACTTTTTTCAGTCCCCTGGACACAGGGACTCCCAAACATCCCTTCAATGTCCCCCTGCATTCGCTGAGCTGAATGACCCCTCCGTGTGGGCCAGGGATCTTCCTGCACTGTGACATCTAGTCTCAGAGTCTTCTGCACCAGGCCGGACCTCCTAGCCCACTATACCACAGCTACTGGTCACTGGTGCCCCCGTTGCCTCCTTGCTGACCCCCGCCCCCACTGTCCCCTCTGAGCTCAGTGTCCCTGGGCCTGTCACAGCCCAGGTTGCAGTTACTCGCCTGCCCTGATTGCATTTCTAGGAACCCCTCAGCCCATCCCGGAACAGCCCCCCTCTCCCAAGCTCTGCCCCCAGTCTGTGCCCCCTGCCCAGATAGCCTCTGGCTGCCAGACACCCCACTTTCTTCTCACTGAGACCCTTCTACAGCCACCTGCAGAGCTGCGGCTTCCAGTGTCCTTGAGTGCTGGCCCCCAGGTGACCCTGCCTCCTTGGCCCCTTCCTCCAGACCCTGGGGCTATCCCCCCTCCCCACCCTCACCCTGAGGAGTGACTGATTCCTGGGCACGGGAGCCGGGACTGGCTGCCCATCAAAGTCCCTTCTCAAAGGCCACTGCCTAGCCCTTTGTCTGCAAGACAGAGCTGCACGGCAGCTGGCACTGAGGCGGGCCCTGCGGGTGTGCCAGGAGGGGCTGAGGGCAGAGCCTGCGGCTCCAAACCCTGCATGGGGAAGCCGAGGCTCCAGACGGCCGCTGGTCCCTGGTGTCCAGAAGCGACTCTTTACCCGGAGACTGTCACGGCTGCACTGGCATAGTCACCTTGTGCCCCTGGCCCTCAGGCAGGTCAGGGTGATGGGGTTCTTTTGAGGGTCTGTGGTTGGGAGGGTAGGGTCCAGAATACAGTGCTTTGTTGTCCAAGTTCTTGACTTTCGTCAGAGTTCTTCCGAGTGGCCCAAGAATAGGCATTCACTGCAGTCGCTGTCACTCTCCATAGACAGAAGTGTTTCCAACTGTTGGGGGGCTGATTGGGGCAGAGGGAGCAGTTTGGCCTGAATGTGGCAGCTGGACACCAGGCCCCTGGCATCCCGAGGGAGGTGGAATGATCCGAGAGGAGACTAATATTAGGAAAAACCTATTTTCTTGGTGAAAATCAGCCCATTTTGAAAACAGCCCCAAAGACTTCTTGTCCTTGGCTGGCAGACTCTCTCCCAGAGTAGACGTGTCTCCCGGCGGCTGTCAGCCCCGGGGACGTCCCAGATCATGGTGTGTCTTGTGTGAGCCATTCTGTGACTCTCCAGGCAGAGTGGCTAGGTCCCTTGGTGTGTGAGGACTCGTGGGTCCTGACGGGGCTTCAGAGGGAGGGCGCTCGCCCGCAGCCAGGCCACGCATTGTGGGCGCGATTTTGCTCTCCTCACCGCCCTGGTCCTGCAGTGTGACGTGGCGCCACCGTCTCGTCTACAGTTGCGTGTGTAGTTTTAGGCTGTCCATTCGGCAGATGGTTCAGGCGCCCCTGTTGTGGGCCAGACCCTGGAACAGGACAGCCGCAGCCTGCCCACCGAGCCATGCTAGCGGGAGGGCTCCCTGGAGCGTGGATGCTGCGGTGGAGTCTGTGTAACCAGGAGCCCTGCGGACGTGGCGAAGGTGCTTGATGATGCTTCAAGCTGTCCGCTTCTGAAGAGGGAGGACGCTGGGGCTGGGTGGGATGTGGTGTGAGTCAGGGTGCCCTTCCTGCTGCACCAGCACAGCCCCGTGCCCCTCTACCCCTTGCCTGGCCCATGCCAAGTCCTCTCCTGCCTCTCCCTTCTACTTGGCTATCAAGTCTACATTCAGATGTCCTTCCCGCCTTTCAGGTCTGCACCTGCCCTTGCAGAATCTGTCTCTCCTGGGCTCTGCTGCTGTGCTCAGGGCCCTGCCCTCGTGTCTGGGAGTCACTGCGGCTGCCTGGCAGATGCGGGCTCACAGCAGGCCCCCAGGATGAGGACCGTCTGTTTCTCTCTGCTCCCCAGGCTTGGGACGGGGCTGCGGAGGGAGTCGCTGCCGAGTGCATGAGGCGTGGCTGGCCTAGCAAAGGGGGTTGTCAGCTATGGGCTTTAGGTTTCAAGGATTGCTTATTTTTAGGACTGGAGGAAATTCTGAGGGTCTCTTCCGAGTGTCTGCGTCATGAGTGGGGTGCTCTGAGCCAGGCTCTGGGAACAGACCTGGTTGGAATCCTAGCTCCACCATTCAGGAGCTCTGTGACTTTGAGCAGGTGCCCTGGCCTCTCGGAGCCTCAGTTTGCTCCTCTGTGAAACAGGTGTGTGCTTAGCACTCCCTGCCTGAGGGGGCTCTTGTGAGGTCAGATGAACGTCGAGGGCTGTGCGAGGGGTGGCAGTGGCCGGGGCCAGGTGAGCGGACCCTCTTGTTCCAACCAGGTTAACGAGGGCTGCTCGCAGCTCAGCCCACAGCGGGGAACGCTGTTTCACACTCGGGGCTCAGTCTGGTGTGGCTTTTTCTGCTAAGCCAGTGAGCACATCATCAGAATCCTCATTTTCCTTGGAGAACTTCTACCACAGTGCTTGTTTTCATTTCAACACTGTGGTCACTGAACACTCACGAGCAAGCTGGGTCTCTGGGCTTCTCCAGCTGGGTCAGGAACCGGCTTTCAGGTGCTCTACCTGGCCCCTGCCGGGCTGCTGCGCCCTCCTCACTGCCACGCGGTGCTCCTCTCCTCTCTCCTGCAAGGCCCGGGGCTGCCGCAGCGAAGCACCACCAACCGGGCAGCTGACACAGCTTCAGGGTTTCCTCTCGCAGTCTAAGAGGTCACAAGTCTGAGATTAGGGTGTGGGAGGGCCGCGCTCCCTCAAAGGTCCAGGGGAGGATCCATCCTGCCTCTCCCAGCTTCTGGTGACCCCAGGCCATCTGAGCTTGTGGCCACATCATCACTCCAGTCTCTGCCTGCATCTTCATGAGACTTCTCCCTCGTGTGTCTGTCTTCACCTGGGGTTTTCATCTGTGAGGACACCAGTCACGGGGTTAGGACCCACCCTGAAGGCCTCATCTTAACTTGATCACATCTGCAGGGACCCTATTTCCAAATACGGATATAGTCACAGGTGTCAGGGCTTAGGACTTCAATATATCTTTTTGGGGGACACAGTTCACCCCACAACAGCCCTCATTAGCGTTCACGACACTGATGAGGTGGAAGGTGGGCCCAGGGCACTGCCGTGAGGCCAGGGGCATTGCTGTGTTAGCTGGGAGCAGAAACCCTCGCGATTCTGGAGGGTTTGCTCAGGATGGTTCTGAGAAAGGACCTGAGATTTTAGTTGCCATCTTGACTGGAAGCTGTCAAGTGCCTGTCCAAGTTAAACCAATGCAGTGTAGCGACTGGCAATTTGTTTACAACTCTGATTTTGGGGTTTCTTGCTCTCCAGCTGGAAAACAGCGGGAGATGGTTGCTGAGGTTGGAGCCTGGAGACACGTGACCCAGTGGCGGCCCAGAGGCCTTGCCAAGACTGAGGCCTGGCCCCCAGGGCCCGCACGTCGGGTCCTGTCACTGGGGGAAACTGTGGGTGTCTCTGAGGGGTTGGCTGGAATTTAGGAGTTTTGCTTCACCTGGCAGGAACTTGGTGAGACGGGGTACCCAGGACCATCTACTCATTGGGCAGGTATGCACCAAGGGCCTGCGATGTGCCGGGTGCCACAGTCAGGCAGGCTGGAGCCGTGGGCCGGCTGGACGAAACCACTGCCTGCATTCTCCTGGCAGAGGGGGGTTCACAGTTGTTGGTGCTGGCACCCCTCAGCTGTCAGCCATCGAAGAGCAGTCACTTCAGCGGGACCCAGCCCCTTCTCAGACCGTATGATCCCACTTACGACAGCCCCTTCGTGTGGCCCCTGCTCGGTTTGGGTGGTCTTCAGATCTCAGACAGGAACCCTTCCCTGGCTGGGCGCTTCTTCAATTACAAAGTAGAGGAAGTTTATCAGATACTAGAAATGCTGTCTAATAAATACGATTTCTCTTCCTGTCTTGGGGGAGGCAAGTGTGGGCCGCCTGTTGGTGAAGAGGCAATTCTGAAAGTGAGACAGAGGGGCGAGCAGGCCCTTGCTAGATGCGGTGGTTGCCTGTGCCCTCTTGGCAGCCTTCCCACGCCCCTGACCCCGGACACCTTCTCCCCAAAAGAGTCAGATGCAGGCAGCCTGGGGCCAGTCATTGCCACGTGGGGGACGTGACGCACGAGTAGACGCCATCCCGTGTGACTTGAAGGCAGCCTAGCAGGGAGGACTTCCTGGGCTCGGGGTGATCTGTGTTTACCCAGACATCAGGAATGGGGGCAGGGTATTAGCCGAGGTAGCGGAAAGCCCAGACTTGTTCTTTGTAGTTTGTTTTTAGCATTTTTTAGATGGAAGTGTGAAATGCATGCATGAGTGCACTGTCAGATGCGTTTACTCAGGTACACACGCCCAGGTACCCACCGCAGCTCCAGGACAGAGTATCCTCCCCCGAGAGGGTCTCCTCCGCCGGCTCCCCCCACACAAGATGCCAACGTCTCTCACTGATCGGAGCCGCCAAGTGGCTCAGAATGGAATCCGAGTATTCTCTGCACCTGGGGCTTGGAGGCAGCCGCGCCTCTGTGAGCACAGCTTGTCCGCCCCCTGCTAATGGCACTGGATCGCTTCCAGTGGGGGCTGTTTTGGGTAGAGTCTCTGGAATGTTCCTGTCGTGTCTGCTGGATGCACGGACACATTTCTGGGGGGCCCGGGGCGGCCGTGTGGTCAGCATTAAGATTCCTGAGTGGCAGAGCAGGGCACCCTGGGCCAGAGTGTGCCCGTGCTTGGTGGCACCGTCCTGCTGGGGCCGTGTGTGAGGCTGTGGGGGTCCTGCCTTGGGCCTCATGGAGGGGCAGTCGCCCTCGACCTACCTCAGGAGGAGGCCGCTGCCAGAGGTCGACTGGCCAGCGGTTTCTCTTGAAGAAACTGCCTGAGGAATGGCCTGGGTGCTGGGCCGGGTCCTGGAAAGAGCAGGAGGGGAAAGAGGGCCCAAAGCAGTGTCCTCCCACTAGGCCGGCCTGCTCTGCGGCTCTGAACTCGGGGCACCATGATCAGCATTATCACAGTCTTGCACCCAAACCCACACAGCGTCGCCTGGAATGGAGGCTGAGTTCAGGAGGAGGACTCCGGAAAGCTTGCAGGAGGGGCCTGGGTTCCAGCTCACCTGGCAGGGTGGGGCCGGGGCAGGCAGCAGAACATGGGGCAGAGGCAGTGCTGCAGCGGGTTAGCGCGCAGGCCGTCTGCCGGGGTGCGGGTCTCAGCCCTGCCTCTTACCAACTGTGTGATCTCAGGCAAGTTGCTCACCAGCTCTGTGCCTCAGTTTCCCCACCTATGAACTGAGGGTAATAATGCTGCCCATCTCACTGAGCTGTTGTGAGGGTCAAGTTTATATGTAAAATGCTTTCGAGGAGGGAAAGATAGAAGAAAACCACAGAGACCAGGCTCTGCAAAGCCCGCCGGGAACAGATTTTAAAATGTGAGGTGGACGGCACCGTTCCTGCAGGAACCCGGAACTAGTGGGAGGAACCGAGTCAGTGCCCCGCCTCCCGCTCCACTGGGTGCTGGGCCTGAGGCAGGCGGGCAGGGCTTGTGGGTGCTGATGCCGCAGGCCAGCACCTCATGGACACTGCTGCTGGCCTGGGCCGTGCGAATGAGGTCACAGGCGTGCGGGAGCCACGGGGCCTCACCTGGGAAATTACCTGAGGAAATGAGCCTGAGAGCGCCCGTGGGGCTGCTCCATGGGACCTCGGAGCCCAGCCCTCTGGGGCAGGACACAGACGCCTCCCAGGAGCGGTCCGTCTCCACCTGGGCTGCTGCTTTTCCCAGCACAGGTCCTGCTGGGCGTCCTCTGGGCTGGGCGGGCCTCATCCCCCACCACGGGGTTAACACCCACCTGGCCCCCACCCCAGGCCTCTTAGGACACTGGGTGTCTGCCCGACACGCCCCCTCTTCCTGCTCCTTGAGCAGGCAGCATGCCCGCTTGCAGAGGCCCTGGTGCCCTGCTCCCCTCAGCCCTTCCCACCCTGTCGTCCCGGCCAGTCCTCAGCCGCTACTCCAGCTGGGTCCCCTTACCTGATCCGTCTTGCGTGTTCACATCACCCCCAGGCACTCTCCCTCTGGCCTGGCTGGTGCCCCCTCCCCCTTCACAAGCAGGGGGCAGGTTGGGCGCAGCTCCTCTGGAGACGGGGCCGCTGCAGGGTGCCCAGGATTTTACTGAACTTACTTCTGTGTTCAATTCTAGTTTCTCTTAGGAAAGCTCCTGTTGCCTTTCTCTTTTAAAAGACTTAAATAGAGTCTGGACTCTGGCATCAAGGTGACAACCTTGGAACCCCCCAGGACCCCCTGGCTGTGTGACCTTGGGCAGGTGCTGAGCCTCTCTGTGCCGCCATTTGCAGTCAAGCATTGGCGTGAGGTGGTGGCTGTAACACCCTCGCTGTCACAGTTGGCCCCCCACATGCAACAGTGACTTTGTTCCTCACCCCGGCTCCTGGAGGACGCAATGGCTGTGACCTGGATTCCAGGCTGGCTCCACCCAGGGAGGTGGCCTGACCGAGCCAGGTCTCATCTGTAAACCAGGGGTCCTGCTAGGAGGAGGTCTCGTGAGATGCTGCAAGGGAAGTGTTGCCCCTGGGCAGGGTGCAGCTCCCACAGGTGGCACCCTTGGGACGAGCCCTCCTCCCTACCTCCTCCCAGGAGCCGGGCATGGCTCACTCTCCTAATGAAACGGCTGCTGTTGACACACGAGGCACTTGGCCCGTGCCCGGTGCTGAGCACAGGACCCGCGTTGCACTGTTTCGTAACCACACAGCCACAACCCCTGCAGCCTCCCTCTGGGGGAAGCGTGGGGACAGCAGGCCCACCTTCATGCCTTTGTTGTGAGGTCGTCACTGGTGAAACGTGGATGTTGGCCCTCAAGATGAGGAGGTCGACAGGTGACCACAGTGGTGGCGCTGGTGCCAATAGCCTGGGTTTATGATCTTGCCCTTTGGGTGCAGCCCACACAGGGCCTTAGAGCCCTCGGGCTCGAGAGGCCCCCAACTTGGGGTGGGAGGCTGCCTTCCCGAGCTCCCCAGTGCATGCTGGGTGCTGGTGAGGCCCCCGGGGTGGGCTTCAGCCAGACCCAAACAGCTCGGCCTCTCTGGACATTTCAGTTTGTGTCTCTAGGACAACCACAGCGCTGTCGTCGCACAGAATACTGGTAGGAACCCCTTATTGTCATCAAGCGGCCAGTCCTTGGCCACATTCCTCGGTCACTGAGGACCTGCTGCCACCCAGGCCGGCCGAGGTCAGCCGCTCCCTGACCATCCAGCACGTCTGTGGGGCCTCTGGGCTCCAGCCTCAGGCCTGACCCGAGGCCACCTGTCCCTCCTGAAGAGTCGCTCACCCCGTCACCCCAGCCCCGCGGGACTTTCCTATGAGACGCGGCCGGGCTCCGGCACAGCTGGCCTTTGCAGGAAAGTCACCGTTGATTCAGACCCCCCTTGCCATCGGCACCGGGCCGGTCAGCCCTCATAAAAGTGTTTATCAACAAGCAGCAAGTCTGGAAATATTTTTCTCCCTGTCACTGGCCAGGGCTTTGCTCCAAGGACAATCCCGGCCATGAGGCCTGGGACGTCCAGAGGAGGGCTTCAGTGTGATGGGTTCTGCCAGACCCTCTGCTCCCAGGACACTCGTGGGGCGGCGAGTGCCAAGCAAGCGCTCCACCTGCTCACTGTGTCTTCCCCACTGGGTGACAGGCATGTCCCCGACGCACAGTCACAGGGTAGCAGGTGGGTGCTGGGGCTGCAGGTGCCCCAGAGGGAGTGAGGGCAACATGTGAGCTGAACCTGAAGTCGAGAATGAGGTACCACTGGAAGACCTGGAACAAGAATGTTTCGGACAGAGGGAGCAGCCCCCACGAGGGCCCTGTAGTGGGAAGCCGTGGCTTGTGGAAAGCACAGGGCAGCAGCAGCGGCCGGCCTGAGTGAGAGGTCTGGGTCAGCTCTTAGCGCTCTTGCGTGGCCCCAGGACACACCCCTGCCTGCTCCTGCTGGGGCAGGGCACTATCAGGGTGGACAGGGCCGGTGTGGGGACGGGGCACGAGCCTGTCAGTACTGACCATAGTGCCAAGCAGGGTGCTCCTCGGGGCCGTGGCTCCCTGAGGTTGGGGGAGGGTTGGCAGGACTTGTCCCCATCTGAGGAGCTGGCCCTGCAGAGCCACAACCGGACCCCAGTCCAGCCCACCACCAGCCCCTCCCAGGGGCCTCCACCAGGTCCCTCAGACCTGCAGAGGACCGTCCTGAAGTGCCTCTTTTGCCTGCAGCCCGCCGGGGATGCATATGACCTGCCCCGCTGATCCTGGGCCTGAGAGGGCTCTTGGGACCTGCTGGGCAGAGCCCCGGGAGGCGGCAGGCAGACCAGGGTGCAGCCAGCCATCCCTGCCAGCGCCAGGGCCCCCTCATTTTCTTCTGGCAAACTCTGGTCCTTGGGTGGCCCTGCCCAAGGCTCAGACCAGGTCCCGGCCACATGGCCTAGGGGCTGCCCTTTGCTAGAGAGGAGCATGGCCTAGAAGCAGGAGTGACCAAGAGCGTGGCTCTGCGTCCCAGAGGGGCCCTTCCCCACACGGTAGCGTGGGTCTGGCTCTGGGAGAGAGCCCTCAGAGGTGGCCTTCTCCATCTGTATGCTGAGGCCCGCGGTGTCTTCTTCACAGGAGAAGAGTTGCCTCCCAGCGCTGCTCCCTCGAGTTTCTGGAGGACGCGGTGGCATGTGCCTCCGTCCCAAGGTATGGGTCCCGCCCGCCACTCGCTCTGGGGGACAGAGAGGGTCCTGGGGAGGGAAGAGTGACCTGTTTTCTACCTTGCAGAACCAAACACATATCCGGATCCCCAAGACATAAAGGCCTGAAGAAGACTCACTTCATCAAGAACATGAGGCAGTACGACACCAGGAGCAGCAGGTACCGCGGGCGGCTGGGGTCTGGGCTCACCTTCCTGCGGCGTGTCCCACGTGGGGCACCTCGCAGGGCAGTTTGGCTCGGGACGTAGACCTGGGCACTTTTTGATGCTGTTAGGCCCCCACCCTCCAGGATGGCTGAGGACACGCTCCCTGAACCAGACGGTCCTCTGGGCACGCGCCTCTGCCTCTTGTGTCCTCCAAAGCCTGGTCTCTCCTGGATGAACTATGACCCCGATCTCTGGCCTCCACCCTGCCTGCGTGGGGCCAGGCGAGACCCTTCCCTGCGGCGCGTCACATGGAGGGGATCGCCAACGGGACGGGACGCCCTTATTAAGCACCTGGAGGGCACCACTGAGAGCTGGGGTGGCCAGACTGACTGACCCTGGCCACTGGGCCTTCTGGCCTGAGAGTCCCCTGGATGCCTGGGGCAGTTCCCATCACCTGAGTCCAGGCAGGAAGGAACTCTCCCCTGGGAACACCCACCACCCTGTTCTGACCCCCCGCCCTCCTCACAGGATTGTCCTCATCTGTGCCAAGCGGTCCCTGTGTGCAGCCTTCTCAGTCCTGCCCTATGGGGAAGGCCTGCGGGTCAGGTGAGTGACCTGGGCTTCCCCCGGGCTCTCAGCAGCCTCACGCGGGAGTCAGCAGCTTCCACTGAAGCTTCTTGAGAGCTCTGAAAGCCGTGTCGGTCCTGGTTCTCCAGGAGGGAGCGTGTCTGCACCATCATTTTGTTTGAGCTGCCTAAATGTAGGTGCCTGGGACATTCGTCCTCATGGCAGCAGCACTGTGCATCCTTGGGACCAATCCAGGCAACTGTGTCCCGTGCACAACTCCGGGAAGAAGGAGACAGCGTCAGGGTGGGGACAGTGCCGTGTGACCTGGCATAAAAATAGTGGTAGGGAAATCTGCCTGGTGGGGCCTGAGCCCAGCTGGCCAAGGGTTGACCGCAGGGCAGAGGGTACACAGCGGGAAAGCAGACTTGGGGCAAAGCTGAGGTCAGTGCCATGGGGCCATGTCACTGCCAACCTCCAGGGTGTTTTGACGGGAAGTGCCTGGGACTAGGGAAGGAGCGAAACTCAGACGGTTCTTACAACAAAAGTCGTCACCATGTCCCCTGTGATGCTGGTGCCGCTGTCTTCCCAGCCACAGCATACACCCTCAGCCTTAGCAGGCATCACGGGTGCTGAGGCGGGTGAGCTGCTGACGCCGGAGGCTCTGCTCCCCGCCTGCTCAAGGGGCAGACGGACGGCCCAGCAGCTTCCTGCCGTCCATGTGTTGCAGTGACCTGAGGGCAGACAGCCAGAAGCAGAGGCACCCATCCGGCGGCGTTTCCGTTTCTTCTGAGATGGTGTTTGAGTTGGAAGGCGTTGAGCTGGGAGCAGATGGAAAGGCAAGAGTTGGTGCTGTACACGGTCAGGGCCAGGCAGGTGCAGCCTTCATGTTTATCGAGGAAATAGACACGTGAAGTTGTGTTTCACTTTAATCTTGTTAAATGCAAGGTGTCAGTGGGAGCGAGCCACACAGCCCTGTAAGAACGGGCCCGATGGTCTCGCTCAGCAGCTGGGTGATGAGGAATGACCTGAGTTGTGAGGTGTCCTGGGTGCCTTCTGCACCAGTGGTCAGAGGCCAAGGGGCTTCAGAGGCAAGGAGAACGTTCCTGTCCTGTGGATCCCAAATAAGGGATGGTGAGGGTGGAATTCCAGAATGTTCTTGTTACTGAGAACACTAACTTCGAGTGAGTGAGCAGCATCTAGCTCAGGGCTGCCTAGGAGCATTAGCCCTCAGTAGCTTGAGCTGCCACGGTTCCTTTGTGTCCCTTCGTGTCCCACGGAAGGGGAGCCCTTGTGTGCAGTGCTCCAGCAGCAGGAAGGAGTAAAGCAGAGGGATAGGGCCGTGGGGCCTGGAAACGAGCAGGACTGAGCCCTGATGCGCTTGTTTTTCCAGGTCGTGTCTTATGCCAAGTTCCTCTACCCCACCAACGCGCTGGTCACACACAAGACTGACGGCCACGGCCCACTGCCCCAGCCCCGGCCCAGCGTCCCCCGGGCTCTGCCGGGGTCAAGATACAAACCTGCCCCCACCAAGTCAGCGCCAGCTGGCACGGAACTAGGTAGCCCCATGTGCCCTAACTAGGCACAGAGCAGGTGGCCACACCGGCTGGGCCAGGGACACTACATGGCAGGCAGACCGATGAGTCACATTCAAGCCGCAGTCCTCAGTCCAGACAGACAGCCGGGCTTGGGGAGCAGGGCTGGGGAGCGACCCTGAGAGTGAGAGAGAGACAGAGAGAGAGAGAGAGAGAGAAGGGACTCGTGATAGAGGAGGCCAGGCGATGGAGAGAACCCATGTCCACAGATGGCTCCAGGGGGGTCCCTCCTTGTCAGGACATCCTTCCACCCAGCCCTTGGGCCTGGAGCCCCTCCCAAACCCCAGGAGTGTCATTCCCCCTGGTTCCGCGATGAGGCTCCCTGGGCGCTAGACAGGTTCTGGCTGAGGCTCGGGTTGTTAAAAGCTGGCTGACCAAAGCTCGGAGCTCATGTGGTCAGGGCTGCCCTCTGCTTGCAGGGGGTGATGCAGGGGATGCTCTGGAGTACAACCCCAACCTCCTGGACGACCCGCAGTGGCCCTGCGGCAAGCACAAGCGGGTCCTCATCTTCGCGTCGTACATGGTATGGAGCGCCCCCACCCCGGGCCACGTCGTCGCGCCCCTAGGGGCTTGGGAGTGGGCTGTGGACGAGCCGCCAGGGCAGGGCTGACACGCCCCCACCCCAGGGACACCAGCAGCACCGAGGCAGAGGCGGGGGCATGCGGCAGGGCAGGGAGCAGTGCTGGCCACCCTGCCTAGGGGTCAGTCCTTGCCCTCGGCCCATGGGCTCAGCCGCTGGGGTCTCCTGCCCCCGTGTCCTGGGCCCTGGGGCCCTCTGTCTTGAGGTGTGCCTTTTACAGACCCCAAGTCTCTCTGAAGCCACCATGCATTCGTGTTTGCAGACCCAAGCTGGTGTGAAGTGGGCTGCACAAGGGGCCGGCCCCCTCCCTACCTGCTGCCTTCTCTGTTGCAGACCACGGTGATAGAGTACGTGAAGCCTTCCGACCTCAAGAAGGACATGAATGAGACCTTCCGGGAGAAGTTCCCGCACATCAAGCTGACGCTGAGCAAAATTAGGAGGTGAGGAGGGCCCAGGCCACATCCCCAGGCTGCAGTGGGGACGGTCCGCAAACCCACTTCTGACATGTGTCATCTTGCAAGGCCCTGTCAGCCTCTCCTCTCCTGTTTCCAGTAGATTCCTGAACTTGACAAGTCCAGATGTGCCCCCCAAGCCCCACCCACCTCCCACCATCTGACCACAAGGAGGCTTGCCCAGGGCCCCACAGCGAGTAACTGGTGGAGCTGCCCTGAGCCCAGGCAGCCAGGTCCAGTTGGGGCTCCCAGTCACTGCCCTTTGCTGGGGTCCTGCCTGCTGTGTCCCACTGACCACGCCCTGGCAGCAACGGGAGCCTGTCTGACAGTCCAGGCACCACCGCAGCACACCCCTGCCTCAGGGCCTTTGCACTGGCCGTTTCTTCCCTACACGTGGCTGCCACAGGAGAGCAGGGTCTCTGTCCTCTGTGATGTCTCCTTGAGGACCTTGTGGGCCACCTGGTATAGCAGGGGGGTGCTGCGGGCCCCCACCAAGGGGCGAGTGGAAGCCAAGACCAGCCTGCTGTGGGCTCTAGTGCTGGGCTGCGCCACCCTGGAGGCACTGGCACTTTTCTAACTGCCCGAAGGCACATCCCGCAAGCAGGGGGAAGGTGGCCCTTCCCTGGCCCCACCAGCGCTTGGCTTCCGTGTAAATCCACAGTTTGAAACGGGAGATGCGAAACCTTTCTGAGGAGTGCAGCCTGGAGCCCGTGACGGTGTCCATGGCCTACGTGTACTTCGAGAAGCTCGTCCTGCAGGGCAAGCTCAACAAGCAGAACCGGAAGCTGTGTGCGGGGGCGTGCGTGCTGCTTGCTGCCAAGATCAGCAGCGACCTCCGCAAGAACGAAGTGAAGCAGCTTATCGACGTGAGTATGCACGTCCCCGCCTGGCCTCCTGGCCAGACCCCCAGGTGCCCCGTAGGGTCTGAGAACCCCTCGGCCAAAGGCCGAGCAACCCCGCAGGGAGAGTGGTCATCCTCCTGCTGGCTAAGCTGGAGCGGGGCCTGCTGCCCACGCCCAAACCTGCTGGCCTAGGTGGGAACCAGAGCGGGGGCTGCGCTTAACGTCTCTCTCCCCTTCATCACAGAAGTTAGAAGAAAGGTTTCGCTTCAACAGACGGGATCTGATTGGGTTTGAGTTCACGGCGCTCGTGGCCTTGGAGCTCGCTCTCTATCTCCCCGAGAACCAGGTGTTACCTCACTACAGACGCCTCACGCAGCAGTTCTAGCCAAGGTAGCCTCTGCTCAGAGGAGGCGCTCCAAGCGGTGGCCACCCAGTGCACGCACATTTGTGGGCCAGGGAGTGTCCCGGGCTCTGAAACGCCTGCCCCTGGCCCCCATTGCTGCACCCGGCTGGCAGGGCCACTGTGCAGCCTTCACACCCTCGCTTCCTTGGAGGGACACTGCTTTCATTCCAGAAGGCACCACACCGCCACGGTATTTCTGGGAATCTTCCTGCATTCTTACATGAACAAACCGTGGGGGTTTGTTCTTGTTTCTTTTTCCTCACGTGCCTGAGACTGGTCTGGCCGCAGGACCTTTGATTTTCAGAGCATGGTGGTGAACCCTGATACGGCCTCTTTCTCCTTTGCGTCTCCTGGCCTCCCACGAACCATCGCAGCCACTGCACTGGCGCCCCGGTGGAGACCTGGGTTTCCAGTCTCCCTGAGCACTGCTGAAGTGAACGTCTGAAGCATTCATCTTGGCTCTTTCGGGTTTTCAGATGTGGAAATGCAGTGCTGTGGAACCACCCCACCCCCACAGCCTGGCTCCCTCCCAGCCCAGCAAGGCCCCCGGGGTTCTCCATCATCCCCTGCACCCTTAAGCAGAGCTCTGGCTTCAGGTTAAGCCAAGAACAGACTCCTGGTTGGTTGTGATTTCATTTTTTACTCTTGGACCTCTGTTCTTCCGAGCATCGTTGTCACTGTGAAATCCTGCTGCCCTGAGTGTCACACGCCCCCGCTGGCACCTCGGCACAGACACTACCCCACCCCATGGGGGTCCGTCCTTCGCCACTCACCAGGAAAACCCTGCTTGCCCGAGATTCTTTGGACCTTCAGGATGGTCACATTGCTGGCTCTTGTCTCTCGATCTTCCTGAGCAACATCGTGACAGAGGAAAACAACACGTTCATTGTCATTTGGGATTGGGTCTTTTTTCCAAGGTAACAAAAACTGGCTAAATGAGGTCTGCTGAAGTTGTGATTTGAAAGCACACACGACCCTCAAGCAGGGAGACCACCCCACAGCCCCGCCCCTTCAAAGGGCCAGTGTTGATGCCTTTTTCTTCTTGGGCAGGAGGTAGAAGCTGTCCTGCCCCTGCAGCCTGTCCCACTAACCAGACCCCAAGGGGTGGTCGTAGTCTTCCTGTGCAGGTCTGTGCCCAGACGTCAGCAGGGCCCCTGCTCAGCTCTCCCAGGACTGTGTCCAGTTCTCCGTCTGCTGCCCCAGCAGAAGCACTGAAGAACCAAGGACTGTTGCTTTTCTTCATGGGTCCGTTGGTCTCAAAAGTGGCCATGTTGGCTGGCTCGTTAAGCTGCTTCCCTACTACTGTCCCTTAAGCCTGTCACTGGAGGGGCTCTAGGACACCCCACCCCGTATTCTGTCCATGTGGACTGGTGCTTAGCAGGAAGGAGGCCAGTTTTGCCCATCACAGCACTTAACCACCAGCACTCAGCCTGGACGCCATGGAGGTGCAGGACGGCTGCAGCCCACGCCAGCCTGCTGGTCCTTCCCTCCTCTGCTACTCATTCAGGCTAAGGGAGACTGTGGGATGGAGGTAGAAGCCCAAGTCCATATTCCCACCTTATTTATTGCAGTGCCTCCCCGTCCCTCCAAGATGACCCCCTAAACCCAACATGCACCCACAGTGGAATGGAGGATGGAAGCTGCTAGGCACAAGGCAACTTTCTTCTGGAAAGCAACCTGTCCTGCCATCATAGCATCTCAAGGATATTTCCATTTTACAAACCCTGTAAGGGACCAACTTCCAAAATGTTCGTTCTGGTTTACAACTTAGCCTTGAGGGACACATCTTGAGATTTCTATATAGATGTCAGAAGAATGGCGGATAAATACAGTAATTTAAGTTTGTATATTTATGTAGTAAGATTTAGTTGTTTACCAAACTTGTCTGTAACCTCTCCTTCACTGTGTCTTTTTTAATGCTGAGAGCTGCCACTGTGTGGTACCCAAGAGTCACTGCAGCAAAGCCAGTATTGAAGGCAAACTTCAGCTGAACAAGCCCAGGCGTCTGAAGTGTGTCCCAGGGCCTGCTGCTGCTCCCTCAGCACCCAGTAATTATGGATTTAAATGTGTTAAGCGACTATGTGACCTCAATGTCAAGTCATGTGTCACTGATCTGTTTGCAAATGGTAATGTATTTGTGCTTTAAAGTAAAATTTGGTTTTGCAACATACTTCATAGGTTGTTTCCTTTCAAGTGACGGGCCCCTCCTTGTCAACCATACACAGCAAAACATTTGCCCTGACCCTCCAGAGCCCAGGGGCGCACACCAACAGGCACAGAATGAACCAACACGGGTGGTTTCCACTGTTTATTTATGACATGTATTCCACGTCCGTGATCCTCTCCAGTCAGAAATTCCTAGAACAAAAGGAAGGACAATGTTAAAACTATTTCTGGAAAAATCCTAGGCCTGTGTCCAAACGTGAGCCCTCTTCTTACTTTGAGACAATGCCGTCGGCCTTCGCCAGTCGGAGAATAGAATCATCTGATTCGCCCTAGAAAAAAGCACATGGGAACTGTCTCCCCTGCACCCCAGCCACAATAATGTCCCACTGAACAAATGAGGAGACAGCACAGCTGTGAGCAAACTCACCCAGTCACGTGGCCTCACGCCTGTCTGGACGGGGAAGCCAAGCCCTGTGATAACTGGGCCCCAAAATAAAGGCCCAAGCACCCCTTCCCCCCCCAGCCCCCCAGGGAGGGCAGGCAGCCAGCAACCCATTCGACAGGCTCAAGTATTCTGCCCCCAATCTGCTCGGGACTGAGAACAGGAGGAAGAACCACTCCCCACTCCAAGGCCCGCGAGGGTAAAGCGAGAACACACTCACCATCCTGCGGATAGCCCCACAAATGGCGTACGTCTTAAACTGGCCGTTGAACCTGCCTGTCACCTTGTCAACCTATAAACGGAGAACGGGAGTCACACAGACGGCACCCAAGCGCCTGCAGCCCTAAGCCCGAAGTTTAGAAACCATCCACCCCCACCCGACCCCGGGCAGCCCGACTTCGCTCCCTCGGATCGGAGCCTCCTCCCCGGCTCACCTCGGCTACGTTCATCTGGATGGACGCGTGATCCTTGGCGCCGATGATGCGGTTGCTGGCGGAGCTGCGGGGGGAGCGCAGTGAGCGGGGCGAGGGGACGATGGGGAGGGATGGGGGGCGGCGGGGCGGGGGCTCACCATTTCCGCGGCACGTACAGGTCCACAAACTCGCCCGCGTCGTTCTGCATGTCTAAGGCGCGCCTGCGAGAGCCCGCACGGCGCCGTGAGAACGGGGTCTCCACGCGCCCGCCCCGGCCCCTAGACCCGGCCCCGGCCCCTGCGCGCCCGGACCCCAGACCCGACCCCAGCCCCGGTCCCCAGGCGCCTAGTCCCCGGCCCCCGCCCGGATCCCCCCAGAACCCGGCCCCGAGCCCACCTGGTGCCACCACGCCGAGCGCGAGCGCAGAAAGGAAGCGCCGCGGCCCCGGAAGCGCTATTGGCGGGCGGGGCGGGGCCTCGGCGAGCGCTTCCGGGTCCCAGCGCGCCGCGGCGAGTCTGCGCGAAGACCTCCGTCCGCCCTGACGTACTTCCGCTTCCGGTGGGCGGGGGCGGAGCCTGGGCGGCCGCTGTGGTCACGGCCCGGGGGCGGGGCTCCGGGGCCGAGGGCGAGCGCGCGTGGTGCCCGGACGCGCGAGGGCGCCGTGGGCCGCGTCCCCCGGGACGGCTGGTGCCCGCGGCCCAGCCCCGGGCGGGGACCCCCTGCGCTCCTGCGCCCGCTGGTGACGTCCGCGCAGTGCGGGGGCCACCGCGGGGTCCCCTCTCCCCGGTCGACCCCGGGCCGGGGCGGGCGGGGCCGCCTTTCTCGGAGCGGCGACGTGCGCGGTTGTGTCCGATGGCCGCGGTGCCCACCGCTCCCCGGACGCACCGAGGAGGGCCCCGGAGTGACCGGGGACGAGCGCGCGAGCGCCGCCGTCGACCATGAGAGCAACCGGGAGGGAGCCCCGGGCGGCGGGGGACACCAACTCCTTGGTAGTGGCGGAACCAGGTCACACCCCAAGGCCTCGCCCTGCCCCATTCGACCCCACTCCAGGGAGCCTTTTCCCTCCACCCTCCCAGTCACCCCGCTCCGTTCCTCCACAGGGCGGTGCTGGCGGAGAAGGGCTGGGCCAGGCCCATTCCTCGTACAAGGGTCTGTTATGAAAAAACAGAAACCCCAGATTGCAGTGCTGCTTCCCAGAGTCCCCTGACCCACATTCCTGGGGGCGCGCATGGCAGTCCCTCAACAAGAACAGCCACCTGGGCCTCCATCTCCCGGATGAGACCAAGACTCCGTGAGGACGGCTCCAGAGCACAGACGTCCCGCCTTCCCCAGAGGGGCTGCCTGAGGCTGAACCCTGGAAGCCGGAGCCTTGGAGACACGTGCCTGGCTAGCCTGCCTCCCCCTCCAAGCTCGGCTCCACACCACTTCCCTGACCCAGGTCTGTGTCAGGCTACACAGTTAAGGGCTCTCCCTAGACTGTGTTTGCTCACCCTGTGGGACTGCGCACAGTGGGTGCACAGAGCACCAAGTCCAGTGAGTGTGCAGATAGATGACCCCTGTCGGCCTGGCTGCACAGCATCCTGCTTTGAGTCCCTGCCAACTTCATTACGGCTATGGGGGGATGTAACATCTGGGTCTGACTGGAGCTGAGGCTGCGGATCTCCTCACGCCTGGAAACCAGTGTTCATGGTAGGCGGTGTGTCTGCTGTTGGTTCCACTGGGCTCCAGCAGCTGGGCATTAGGAGTGAGCTCACTGAGGCCAGCACCCCGAAGAAGGTCGCTCAGTGTTTGTGCAGGCCCCAAGAGGTGCGTGCCCTTTCCAGGACACGCAGCACGTGCACAGACATGACATGTTTATGTTTGTGGTTGGGGATCTGCACAGCTGGCCCGCCTCCGTCTCTGTGTGAGTCAGCCCAGCTAGGCCTGGTGACCAGGAGATTCTCTATGTAACTGGAAGGCAGGAGTCGGAGGCAGCTGAGTGCCAGAAAGGAGAGAGTAGCAGAGAGAGGTCTGCAGAGGGTCTTCCTGGAGGAGTCAGCAGAGAATAGATCCCAGAAATAAACCGTCGCGTGTGTGGTCAAAAGATTTTTGACAAGGGTACCAAGACCACTTAAGGGGGAAAGAACTGTCTTCAATAAACGGTGCTGGGAGAACTGGATATACACATGCAAAAGAATGAAGCTGGACCCTTACCTCACACCATAGACAAAAATTTACTCAAAATCGATCAAGGACCTAAATGTTAAGACCTAAAACTATAAAATTCTTAGAAGAAAACACAGGGCAAAAGCTTCATGATGCTGGATTTGGCAGTGATTTCTTTGATATGAGACCAAAGACACAGGCAACAATGGCAAAAAAGATAAATTGGACGTCATGAAAATTTTTTAAATTTATGCATCAAAAGGTACTATGCCACTCAAAAGGCAACCCACAGAATAGGAGAGAGTTTGCAAATTATACATCTGATAAGGGGTTAATATCGAGTACATAAAGGACTCCTAAAACTCAGCAACAAAAAATAAGCAACCTGATTCAAAAATAAGAAAAGGACTCGAATAGACATTCTCCAAGGAAGATAAACAAATGGCCAATAAGTACATGAAAAGATGCTCAACGTCACTAATCATCAGGGAAATGCAAATCAAAGCTACCGTGAGACACCACCTGACACCCATTAGGATGGCTCCTACCAAAAAAAAAAAACAGAAAATAACGAGTGTTAGTGAGGAAGTGGAGAAGTCAGAACCCTTGTGCACTGTTGGTGGGAGTGTAATATTGTGCAGGTGCTGTGGAAAACAGTATGGTGCTTCCTCAAAATATTAGTAAAATTCCTATATGATCCAGCAATTCCACTTCTGGGTATGTACCCAAAAGAATTGAAAGCAGGGTCTTGAAGAGATACCTGCACACCCATGTTCATTGTTCCATCATTCACAGTAGCCAAGAGGTGGAAGCAACCCAAGCGTCCATGGGTGGATGAATGGATAAACAAAATGTGGCATATATGCACAATGGAATATTATTCCACCTCAACAAGGAAGGAAATTCTGATATGTGCTGCAACATGGATGAACCTTGGGGACATTATGCTAAGTGAAATAAGCCAATCACAAAAAGACAAATACTTTATCATTCTGCTTAATCAAAATCAGAGACTAGAATGGTGGTTGCCAGTGTCTAGGGGAGGGGATGGAGAGTTAATGTTTAATGGGCATAGACTTGCAGTTTTACGAGATGGAAAGGTTCTGGAGATGGATGGTGGTGATGGTAGTACATTTTTAATGCATTTAATGCCAGGTGGATAGTACACTTACAAATGGTTAAAATGGTAAATTTTATGTGTGTTTTGCCACACACAACAAATTAAGACAATAAGACATGCACATGTAGGCACACACAAGGGCACACACACACGACATCACAGTTTCCTCTCCCCTGGGGTGGGGTCCCAAGGCCAAGTTCTTTGGCAGGAAACTCTGTGCCCTCCACCCTTGGGCCCGTTAAATCTGAGTGAGCCTCTCTTCAAGAAACCCTGCTGTCCAAAGTCTCAGATCCCACACAGGAGCCAGTGGCCCCTGAAGGGAGCTGAGGTGAGTCTCTCATCAGCAGGGCCTCCTGGCCTCTGTAGGGGAGGGGGCAGCAGCTCAGGCTGGGGTGGCAGGCTACCAGATATCAGGAGCTGGTCTGAGTTAATTGGTCTGAGGAATACCTTGGGCATCCAGAATTTTAAAAGCTCCCTGTTAATTTTAATATGCAGCAGTTTGAGAACTCCTGGTTTAGACACTTAGTTTTCAACCTTGGGTATTGTTTAGAATTACCCAGGGAGCTTTTTGTGTGTGTGTGGGTGGGGGGGAAGACCAGCCCTGAGCTAACATCTGTTGACAATCCTCCCCTTTTTGCTGAGGAAGAGTGGCCCTGGGCTAACATCCGTGCCCATCTTCCTCCACTTTATATGGGACGCCGCCACGGCGTGGCTGACAGGCAGTGCGTCGGCAGGCGCCCGGGATCTGAACCGGCGAACCCCAGGCTGCCAAGCGCGAACTAAACCGCTGCGCCACCGGGCGGCCCCCTAGGGAGCTTTTTAAAACAGATGAGTGGACCCTCCCCAGACTAATTAAATTAGAATTTCGGCTCCAGTGATTCCGACGTGCAGCCAGGGTTGGGAACCACTAGTTTAGACTGTGCTGTTTCTGAGAATTAACATCTGTTCTGATGTCCTCACATGCCACTTGCACTGTCCCCAGCAGCCACTATGGGGTGCCCAAGAGCCATGCCTGTGAGGGGCCTGGCTTACCTCTCTGCTCTCCGCCGGCTTCCCTGTTGGTGGAAGGGGCCTGAGCCACCTCCCTCAGACTCCTGGCCCCCCTGCCCAGGGGGTAAATTGTCTACTGAGCTTCCTGTGGGATCTCCAGGTTGGGAAAGGGCCAGAGGCTGGAGGGGACGAAGGGGGTGGGGAGACAGGAGGACCTGGCACTTGAAGACACTGTCGGGTTGAGTCCTTTTAGCAGACCCCAGGGTGGCCCCTGGGGGCTCAGAGCAACAAGATGGTCCTAGCCAGGGTCCCTGAGTGCCTTGGTGTCTACTCTTCCTGCCCCCACTCCACCCCCAAGTGTTCTGGATGACCTTGGCTGCCAGTAGCACATCAGGATTACGGCCAAGTTGCAGTCTCCCTCTGCCTCTTAGCTGTCTGACCTTGGACAAATTACTCAGCTGCTTCCTCCTCCCAGCTGTAAAGTGGGGACGATGGTAATAGAGCCACCCCACAAGGCTGGGGTTGTATGCTTCAACGGGTTAACATATGTAGTGCTCAGAGTGGGTGTGACTCAGGAGGCCCTCAGCATGCGGCACTTGCCACCACCATCACCACCACCATCATCATCATCTTCATCATCCTTACACCGTCATCATCACCATCACCATCACATCACCACCACCATCATCACCATCACCACCACCATCATCATCATCTTCATCATCCTTACACCATCATCATCACCATCACCATCATCACCATCACCACCATCATCATCATCTTCTTCATCATCCTTACACCGTCATCATCACCATCACCATCATCATCACATCACCATCATCTGCTTCATCATCACCACTGTCACCATCATCTTCATTATCATTACGCCATCATCATCATCACCACCATCATCTCCATCACCATCATTATCATTATTATGTTGTGGCCCCAGGTCACGTGGCTAGATTTGAATCCTGGGCTGGTACAGTGCAGCCTTCCAGGGGAGCCCCCCCTTCCTCCCAGAGCAGCTGTTTTGGGGCCACGCCAGCCTGAAATGCATTGTGTGTGAAAGGGAACCAGCCCCAAACCAGGAAACTCTCCTTCCGAGCCTGGGCGGGGGCCTGGGGTGAGCTGCAGGTCAGGGCCAAGGGACAGGCCTTCTCCCTGGGCAGACCTGGCCAGAAACTGTGGCCACCGGCCCCTCCTGCCTGCCTTTCATTCTCTCGGGAGAAGTCCTGGCTCACGACAGAGTGCTTGCCTCAGAGGGGTTCGTGGGGGTGGGGACTCAAGCTTCAGTGAGCCACCGGGCAGGTCCCGGCACCCCCACCTCCCAGCCGTGATTCGGGACCATCTTCTGGTCTCAGAGGGACAGAGGCGGTCACTGGCCCTCCCCAGTCTCACTGAGGCTCACAGGAGGTCACGGCAGGTGACCAGCCCATGCACGTAGGGCAGGCCTAACTGAGTGGAACGTGGGGACTTCGGCATCGTTACTCAGTCTGTGGGCCCCGGGGCGTGGGGCGCAGGGCCGGCATCCTGTTCCGTTCTGGTTCACTTTATGTCATTTTACTTTACTTTGTCATTTTATTTTACCATTTTTACTTGTTTCACTTTATTTCATTTTACTTTATTTGAAATATTTTATTTTACTACTTTTATTTCATTATATTTTACTTTATTTTGTCATTTTATTTTATTTTACTTTATTAGATTTTTTTCACTGAGATCTAACCTACACGTGATAAGAGCACAAACCCCAAGTGTTCCACCCCCTGGATTTTTACATCCATGCTCAACCAGGCGGGCAGGGCTCCCTGCTGACAGCACGGCCTCGGGCCAGGGTCTGGGTGTGTCAGTCCCCTCCCCCAGCCAGCTCCCAGGAGGCTCCCGCAGGCCCTTCCCAGGTTACAGGTGAAGGTGCTCCAGAGCTGGGGCAGAGGCCTAAGCCAGGCACTCTGGCCCGGCCTGTGCACCGAGTCCACCTGGAGGGCTGGCTGACAGTGACTTCTCCGCCCACCGCACCTGGCGGAGAGACGCTGTGAGGTCAGAAACACCCGCGAACGTCCCATCTTCTGGCCACCCCCTCCCGTGGGGAATGGCCACCGAGGACTGAGCCAAGTGACAGGAAAGGAGGCACTTCCGTCCCAGGCGCACACACAGCGTCCAGCTGGCTCGTCCCAGTGGACACACCAAGGGCCTGCCACACTGGCTGGAGGCCAAGACGTTCCGGCCAAACCGGGTGGAGTTCCAGGCTCAGAGGGAGAGGGGTCAGAGCACAGGCAGAAGGCCCCTCCACCCCCAGGGCCAGGCCCCCCAAGCTGACCTCTGACCCCAGGCCCCTCCATCTCAAGGTAGGACGGCACAGTATTAAGGCGAAGACCTGGGAACGAGACAGGCCTGTTTTCCAGCACATCCCCCACTCCCTGGTCCTTTGCCTCTCAAAGCCTCAGTTTCCCCATCAGGACATTGACGCTGTTCTCCTTGACTCTGTGGGTGGAGGTGAGGGTTCAACCGGAAAGGGGCAGCTAGGGGCCTTTTAAGAAAGGCCACATGGACGGCCCTGTGGCGTAGTGGTTAGGTTCATGTGCTCCGCTTCGGCAGCCCGGGGTTCGCAGGTTCAGATCCCGGGCGCCCGCCGACGCACTGCTTGTCAGCCATGCCGTGGCGGGGTCCCATATAAAGTAGAGGAAGATGGGCACGGATGTTAGCCCAGGGCCAGTCTTCCTCAGCAAAAAGAAGAGGATTGTCAACGGATGTTAGCTCAGGGCTGGTCTTCCTCACACACACACAAAAAGGCCACATGGAGTCCACACCTGGGGCGGGCGTAGACGCAGGGAGAGAAGACCACTCTTACACCCACCCCTTTGCTGCTTTTCTCCCCAGGGGAAACAAGTCTGACGGTCCGTCTGTGCCTGTCTGTCTGGGAGGTGACCCTGGACCAGTTCTCGGACGCTGGCTCTCCCGCCCTTGGAGGAATGGGCAGCGTGTGTGGTCAGCAAGCAGCCGCGGGCACCGGGATATGATGGAGCCTCCCCAGGAGGCTTCACAGAGACCCCACAGCAACACTGTGAGGAGGTACAGTTATGAGCCCATTTTGCAGAGCAGGAAAGCGAGGCTGAGGGAGAAAAGTCACTCCCTCACAGTCACAGAGCTAGGGCGCCGAGGGTGGAGGGGTGAGACACTGCGAGGCCAGGATGGTGCCTCTCTGCTGAAGGAGAGCACCCACCCCACCCCGCCGCTGAGCCCTGAGAAGGGTTGCTGGTGGGATTTCAGGCACAGGCACATCTAGAAGCAGCAGCTGGAGGTCCCTCATCTCCCCTCCATGCCCTGGTGATGCCCAGCTGGAGGCCTGGGATGGACTGGAGAGGAAGGTGGCCCCTGGTCCTTGGCGCCTGGGCGGTGACAGGGCCTGTTCTCTGGGCCCCGCCCAGCCATCTGAGCACCAGGCCAGCTGGGCGTGTCAGCAGCTGCAGAAACATGCCCAGAGGCAAAGGTTTGATTGGTCTTGAAAGCTAAGGTGGAAAGTGATGGAATCCAAATTCCTGCCCCAGGTGAGTGGGCCTGGCCTGGGCTTGTCCTGCTCAGCTTGGCCTCCAGCTCCTCTCAGGTTTGGGCAGCTTCTCCCATCCCAGCCAGGCTCTGCAGGTGCTCTAGGACTCTGAGACCGGGGATGTCCAGCATGCCTGGCCCGGAGGTGCCTGCACCCCTCCACCTGCTATGACCTCGTGCAGGTGGCTGTGGGCGGGGGGCTATGTGGGGCCAGAGGCTGTCCTGGGCCCCAGAGTGGGCACTGTGCCCTGCAGTGTGCTGGACAGATAGTCCCTGTCCCCAGGGAGCTCACAGCCTGGGGAAGAGAACAATAAGCATCTCATCTCAGGAGGGTCTAGGGCAATGGGTCTCACCCAGGGACAGTTCCCCCAGGACATGCGGCAATGCCAGGCTGTCACAACTGGCGGAGGGGAGGGTGCTACAGGCCACTAGTGAGAGGAGGCCAGGGACGCTGCTCAACACCCCACGGTGCCCAGGACAGCCCCCCAGGGAGGCACCCGGCCCAGAGTGTTGACGGTGCCTGGTCTAGAGTTTTGAAAGGCAATGGCCCAGCTGTATGCACCCCTATGTTCATTGCAGCATTATTCACAATAGCCAAGAAGTGGAAGCAACCCAAGTGTCCCTCGACTGATGATTGGTTAAAGAAGATGTGGTATATACATACAATGGAATACTACTCAGCCATAAGAAAAGACACAATTGTCCCATTTGCAACAACATGGATGGACCTAGAGGGTATTATGTTAAGTGAAATAAGCCAGAAAGAGAAGGACAGACACTGCATGAACTCACTCATATATGGAATATAAGTGAACACACGGACAGAGAGAACTGATTAGTGGTTACCAAGGGGAAGGGGGGTGGGGGTGGGCACAAGGGGTGAAGGGTTACATCCACAAGGTGACGGACAAACAAAAATGTACAACTGAACCCCCACAGTGTTATAAGCTATTAAGTCATCAATAAAAAAAATGGTAAAAAAAAAAAAAAAAAGGCAATGGCCCACCTGAAGGGGTTGTGTAGGTCAGGTGGTCAGGGAAGGCCTCTCCAAGGAGGGACATTGTCATGCAGTAACCAGTCCTGAGAGGTACCTTCCCTTCACGCTGGTCATCCAGTGCCCCTGCAGCCCGAGGAGAGGAGACGGAGAGCACCAGGCGCTGGGGTGTGGACAGGGAGAGGCAGGCGGGGATCTGGTGCTAGGCCTGGGGAATTCCAGAAGGCAGAGGCCTCCCCACCTCCCACCTCCTCCCAGACTCCCAGCTCCCAGCAACCTCTGCCACGTTCCTCCCCCTGGTTGGGCAGACAATGGGGGGCTCAGTGCATTCCTGCTGGAGATACGGGGAGGCCCGGAAGGCAGTCTGCGCCAGCCTCCTGCAGGACCCAGATAACCTCTGTGCAGGCTCTGCCCCACTCAACTTCCCGGGGCTCGGCCACGCGCCTTGCTGAGGACGTTCGCGGTCGGTCTGTTAGAGAGCATGTGGTGCACGTCCAGCCAGGAGCAAACCTTCTGGGAGCAGGAGTGAGCACCGTGCAGAGGCGTGGGCAGTGTCGCCCAGTGCCTCGGGGTCATAGCGCTGGGACAGGCAGAGTCACATGGAGCCTCTGATCCTCGGTCTCTCCACCTGTAAAATGGGCTTTCACAAGCATCACATCAGGCCATGCATGTTAGTCGCTTGCCCAGCACCAGGCGCGAGGGCACCGGAAATGGCAGCCCCTGATGGCACAGGGTGGCATGGTGGCACAGAGGGGCTGGGGCCAAAGGACCCAAGTCAGATGGTGGAGATGAGGCAGGAAACACAATCATCCATTTGCTCAGGAGTCCCAGGAGTTCGTGCCTCTGACCTGAGTTCACACAGCAAGCCAGGGATGGTTGGAGCTGGGAGCGGAGGCAGCTGGAGACCTGGGCTCCGGGGAGGGGCGGCTTTCAACTCCCAGCCTTCGCCTCCCTCTCTACCACTCCCCAGGATCTGAGTGGGAACCTGGAGGAGGCCGGGCACAGAACCCCAGACCCCTTTGGAGAAGGAGACCAGGCTCCCAGCAGACCTCATCACTGGTGGTCTCGGGGGAGCCTTCCGAGTCTCTCTGTTTACATTCCCCTGGGAATTATTTCCCCAGAGGAGCTGCAGGACCAATGCTTTGTGCGTGTTGAAGCTTGAGGCACACAGAGGCTTGGAGCCGAGCCCACCCACCACCCCTGCCTCACCCTGCAGGGCGGCCTCCATGCCTGGCCCACCCCTCTCCTCCCAGCCAGACGGATGAGCTGGAGGCTTCCGGGCCTGGCAGGAGAGGGGCCCAGCGGGGGTGCCCTGTAGGCCTTCCCCCACCTTTCTGGTCCTCTCGAGCCCTCCTTGTATGAAATTGGGGTGACAAGATGGAAGGGGCTGGGGTGTCACTTGCATCTGAAGCGCTGGTGACCCTAGGGGAGCCCCCAGTCAGGCCGTTTGTGGGACAGGCAGGGGTGAGGCCCGGTGCCAGGTGGATTTCACAGCCAGGCCTCCGAGGGGTGAGCCTGCAGCTTGCCCGGCATGGTGACGAGGACAGGGCGGGAGGGCTGTGACTCCTCCGCCACCATCTCTGCAGACAAGACCCCTGCGGTGTCTCAGCTCCAGGCTGAGTCAATCTCCTGCTTAGGGTTGGGTGTCTGGGGTTTACTGCGGCCCACGCCTCCCTGGTGCTCACCAGAAGCCCGGGACCAGCTGGCGAGTGACGACGGGCTGTGTGGGTGGTCCATGCGCCCTGAGCCAACTTGGCCTCTGCCATCTCCACCTGAAGGCCTGATGGGCATCTGCTCCCTCCTACACCGCACCTCCACGGCCCCGCTCAGCATCCCCGACCCTACCAAGGTCAGTCTCGGCCCAGCTGAGTCTCCCTCTTGACACCTGAGGCCAGTGGTCGAGGCACAGCCCACGCTGCCCACTCCTGGTCCTCGGGCAGCCTTCTCAAAGAGCCTGCCTCCCAAGGCTCGTATCCGGACCTGGTGCCTTTTTATGGCTGACTAATATTCCATGGTGTGGCTGGACCCACCACACTTATCTACCTACTCACCCACCAATGACATTTGGGCTGTTTGCACCCTTGGGTGTTCTGGAGAGTGCTGCTGTGAGCGCTCAAGTACAAGGTTTTGTGTGTGGACACATGCTTACATCCCTCCCGGGCACATACCCAGGAATGGAAGTGCTGGGTCACACGGTGACGCCGTGTTTAATCTTTGAGGAAGCGTCACGCTGCTGTCTGCAGCAGCTGTACCATTTGCATCCCACCAGCAGCGTGGGAAGTCCCGACTTCCCCACGTCCTCACCCATTTGTTGATGTCTGGTATATGTATTCTGCTCAGTGACTGCAGAGCAAGGACTGAGCTGTGGACCACAGGCCACACGAGAGGAGCACCAGGTCTGGGTGCCTAGCCCCCACCTTGGGGCCACCAGGCCAGTGTGAAGGTGATGGGGCACAGATGTCCCAGCATCCAGCCACTGTCGTCCAGCACCTGCTCAGCATGGGGCTCGGGATGCAAAATAAGTAATAAAATAATAAAAGTAAATGAAATAAATAAAATTTTAAAGTAATTGTTGAATAAATGAAGGAAGAATATACAATAGACTGGGAGCCTAGGGGGATCCTGGAGCTGGGATCTGAAGGATGGGCTGAGAGCTGGTGGGAGAAGCATTCCTAGTGGGAGGTGTGGCTTGTGCAAAGGCCCAGTGGTGCTGCAGAGGGAGCACTTAGTGTTTTGTAAGGAAGCCAGTGAGGCTGAAGCCCTGGGGGCTACGAGGGGCAGCTGGAGGTAGGGCCGTGGGGCAGGGGCAGGTGCGAGGGCTGTGGAGGGTGCGGGAGAACTGAAGGGTTTCCAGCAGGGGCCACAGGGTGACTTGCCTCCAAAAAGCCACCTGAGGTGACAGGCTGTGTGGCAAAGGAGGGACCCCTGTCACAGCTGGAGTCCTCAGGGCAGGTGGGTCTCGGACCCTGGGCAGCATCCAGACCAGGGCTCCCTGAAGGCCCTGCCCAGTCCCTTCCTGCTCGGCGCTGGGGGAGATGCTGCAGCCCCTGCCAGCCCATGGGACTTGCTGGTCTGAACCACAGTGGGATGGAGGGGGAAGGTGCTGCCCGAGGCCTCCTGCCCCCACACTGGGCCTTGCCAGCCTGGCAGCCCTCGCCCTTCCACTGCGTCCCCTTCAGAGCATGGCCTGGACAGACAGCTGTCGATACTGCAGGCTTGTGCCTCACTGCCCCTTCCTGGGTCACAGCACCTCCCAAGACTCAGTTTCCCCTCTGTGTAATGGGAACAATGATTCCCTGGGTCACCTGAGAGCCCGCCTGCAAAGCGCAGACAGGTGGCAGGGCCAGGAGCCCCCACAGCATCCTCGGGACACATGGGTCAGGTACGTGGCACCCAGTGTCTTGGTGGAGGCACGGAGGGTGGTCTGGGTTGGCCCCAAGGTACGGTCGCTGTGGGTCTCCACCTCAGTCTGCTCACCTGGACAATGGGGTGGCAGAAGTCCATGCCTCTCACAGCTGGCCAGAGGAGCAGCTGTGCGCAAGCCCCATAGTGGATCTGTCACCTTGTGTCTGCACTCTTGACCTGCCGGCAGGTGGACTATGGGTGGGTGTGCACGTGGGGGTGGGATATGGCACTTCCTTGCCCCCTGGAGGAGGACACCACCTCTGCTCACTGCGTCCTAGGGTGTGTGGCGGCTGCGGGGCTGATGGTCTGTCAGCTCAGGGGCCCAGGGGAGCTGTGTCACCAGCCAGCCCACTCCCCAGCCTGGCCTGCTAGGGCTACCCAGACCCTGAGGCTAGAGCTTCCCAGGCCGGCGGGCGGGAAGTGGCCGTGTCACCACTGCTGCTGCCCCTCGTCAGAAACAAATCCCTTCTCCAAAGGCCCCAAAGATACCAGCACTAGGAGGCCAGACATGGGGGTGGAGGCTCAGGGCTGCCCGAGTGGTTGAACTTGGCAGGTCTAGGGCAGCGGTCATGGTGATAGGGAGACAGAGAGACAGACAAAGAGACAAAGAGACAGCGACAGACAGAGAGAGAAGGAGCGTTCAGAGAATGAGAAACCCAGAGAGGGATAGAGGCAGAAGAGAAGGAGCAGTGGGGCCATGATGGAGGGAAGATGGAGGACTTGGGAGGGTGCAGCAGGGGCTGGGGGTTGAGTCCCAGTAACAGCCCAGGGCCAGGTGAGATCCCCTGGCCTGGCTTGGAGACCCCATGTGGCTCCGAGGGAGGGGCCAATGCCAGGCAGCACCAGCACAACAGGATGGGAGGCGACTTGGAGGGCCAGTGGCCTGGCTGGTCAAGGCACAGGGCAGGGCTGTGGGACCCAGGTCAGTGGCTGGCAAGGAGAGGGCCACACCTGGTGGGTGTTCATGTGGTGCCGGGAGGGGAAGGCTGACCTTGAATGGCTGCTCTTGCCACTAAGGCAGACCCAGCAGGATTCAGCGGAGCCTGCTCATCCCGCTGCGGTGAGGGGACCCATGGGGGGCTACAGGTAAACCCCTTCATCACACGGCCCTCAACCACACGTCCCAAACTTGGTGAGGGGGGCTTCTAATCCAGTTCCCTTTGAGGGACTGTGGGCCCAGGAGGCTGGGGTTTAGGGGCCGCTGGAGGCTGTTGGCTCACGGCAGCCCTGGCCCTGCCCAGGGCACAGCCCCGGGTCCCTGCCCGGGGGATCAGATTCCTCCTGGGCTGCAAGGCCTCCTGGCCATATAAGGCCGTCTGTGGGCACCTCTTGGAGAAGCTGGAGAGCCCACACCCCCCTCCCATGGGAACCAGAGCTTGGCCAGGCCCCCGAGGACTGGGGTGGGGGAAGCGCCTGCTGGAGCCTCGTTCTGGAGGGAGGAGGGCAGGGCAAGCCAGGCCCCCAGGGCTGGGGCTCAGGGTCCCTCCCTTTGTGTTGGGGAGCCCCCACCCCTCACCTGTTTCCCCCAGGGCTGCCCAGTCTGGGGTACAGAGCCAGGAGAGGGTGAGGATGGGGGTGGGGGGGCCTGGGGGCCAAAGGTCAAATAAGATAAAGAATGACCCTGCAGAGATGCTGGCCCCCAGGGTGACCACGGTGTGTGGTGGACGCATCAACTCAGTCATGGCCTCCTTCTGGGGTCACCTCCTGTGCTCCCCACAGATCTGGGATCAGGAGCCCTGGACCCCCAACTTCACACCCAGCAAGGTGCTGGGGGGCCCTGATGGAGTCCCCTCTGGAGGGAGGTGCATGGGGCTGAGGTCCAAAGAGTAACTTCATTACTGGACCAGCCCCTTCCTCTGCTTTCCCAGACAATGACGATGACGATGACAATGATGATGTTGCTGGAGATGGCTGGATCTTCAGGGAGGTCCCAGCCCCTCCCCAGTTCCCAGGTCCCCTGCCCTGTTTAGCCCCTCCTCTGAGGCTGGGCTGGTCTAGTTGCTGAGGCTTGACCCTCAGGCCAAGGGTTGGTCCAGGGAGGGACCTCTAGTGAGCCAGGGTGGGAAGATGCAGACACCTGGGCCCCACACAGACAGCAGCCCCTCCCTCCACCCCCAACAGCTGGGGCTGCTTCTCCCAGGTGAGCCCCTCCTTCCAGCTCACAGGCCCAGGCCAGGAAGGGCAAGGAGGGGACAGGAATGGGCCATTGGGGCAGAGCAATGAGGGGTTCTTCCTGGGGACCCCAGGCTTTGTCTAAACGCCCCGCAAAGTCACGGCCTGGCCGGGCTCGGGGAGGGGAATCCAAGAGGCCGTTCCTTCATGCAGTGGGCACGTTCTGGGCACCTATTCTTTGCCAGGGCTGGAGATATGGCAGGGTGGCCAGGCAGGACACAGCTCGGATTTAATTTAGTAAAATGAAATCAGACCAGATGAACAACTGTTGTCTCTCTGGGGAGGTCCCTGCGGGGCCCAGACCCGAGGCAGGGAGGAAGGGAGGTGGCTAGACAAAGGGGCAGGGGATCTATTGTGTCCCGGGTGAGAGAGGGGAGGGCTGGAGGATCTGTAGGGCCTGGACTGACCGGACACACGGGCATAGCTGGGGGGCGCCTGGCTCCGCAGGGCCTGGTGGGCTGCAGTGAGGGGTCTGGCTTTTATCCTAAGACAAGCAGAACCCCCATTTGAGGCTCGTGTGCCAGCCCAGGGCCCAGCACCCAGCAGGCACTCGGTTCCTGGAGCTGTTATCATAAGTATTCCTGCCCACGAGGGACAGCCTTTGACAATGGTGACTGTTCCGATTCCTTCTCGCTCACGTGCCCTTCACAGAGCCAGGTGTCCCAGTGTCACCTGGGAGGGGGCTCTCCTACACTCAGCTGGAGACACTGAGGCTACGGGAGGGGGCGTCCAAACTGGACCCAGGACTCTGCACACTGACATCACGCTGACCTGTATTTCTGAAGCCCTGTATCACGAAGCCCTGTGTTTCTGAGCATCCTGGGTTCATGTGCTTTTTATAGGGCCAGGCCTGCCTGCCCAGGGCGCCAGTTGGGAAGAAGGCGGGCCGAGTTGGGGGAGATTTTTGGGGAGAGCCCAGGCCCTGAGGGGGCTGGCCAGCCCAGGTCTCCCAGCCTCTGGGCACACCTAAGCCTGTCTGCCCCCTCTGGTGTGCAGACCCACTGCCATCAGGCCACCGAGGGCAGGCCTGTGGTGGGCACAGCTTGTGATCTGGGAAAATAGCAGGCAGAGGTGGACCCTTCTGCAACTCCAGGGTCAGAAGGCTCCCAGAGCGGGTGCCTTGGTTAGGCAGTGCATGGGTCAAAACTGTCTGTTGCTGGTTGAGGTCAACCCAGAGCCTGGCGGCCTCAGAGGTTTCCCAGAGCCACGTGTCCTGGAGGCCAGGAAGAGTCCGGTGGTGGTCCAGCTGGGGCCGCAAGCAGGGAGGAGAAGGGACCACTCCTTTCAGAGCAACAAGGGGCCTGACCCTGGACCCTCCTCCAGCCAGAAATGCCAGGGCTCTCGCCTGACCTTCTGAAGGCAGCAGCCCACGGCTCTTGGGGAGTTGGAGACAGGAGGCAGCCCAGGAGGGGAGGCTGCTCCTGGTCTGGGGGAGGGGTCCACTTGCTGCTCTGGGCCTCCTGCCAGTCCTTGGGCCCTGGGCCCCCATTTCTTGAGGCCTGTCCTCTGCCCCCTGGCCTCCAGCCCCCCAAGCTCTCAGGTGCTGGGCTGGCTCCTGTAGCGGACTGAGCCAGCCAAGGGCCATGGGATTGCTCCAGGCCAAGCAATGGCAACAGAGGCTGGGAGCTCTCCCTTGTCCTGCTGGGCTCACAACCTCCAGGGAGGCCTTCTCCCCACTGCGAGTCCTCAGGAGGCCCAGCTGGTGTGCGTCCTCCTCCCACAGGACTGGGCTCGACGACGGCTGACAGTGGCCACCACAATCAGGCCTGCCGCCTACTCCCGGCTTCTTTGCCCCATGGCCAGAGTAGACGTTCTCGCCAGCTGGGTCCCTGGAAGGGCATCTAACAGCCCCAAGAAAGGGAATGTGGCCTCCACTATTCCAAACCACCATGCTAGCTTCTCCCCAAACCCTCTTCCTGCCGAGACAAACATTCCGCGTAATGGAGCAGAGAGCCACACGCCTCACCAGCCGGCCCAGCTGGAGCCACAGGCCCCTCCTCTTCACACAGCGCTGCATGGACCGGCTTCGACTCTGCAGCCTCTCTCAAGGGTGCAGGGCCCAGTGGGAGAGCTGGGCTCTAGGGACAGGATGTCCAGCACAGTCATCTGTTACTGATTGTGACCGCGATGACAAGGCCTGAGTGTGGAGTGAGTGGGCGCCCCGTGCAGCTGCTTCCCAGAGAGGCCCCAAGTTTGCGGCTTGGGCTGAGTCAGGTGTGCTCACAGCTTGGCCTGCCAGTCCCTGCAGCTGCCCCGCAGATGGGGCCGGGCAGGGGGCTCCTGGAGATGCCATTGGAGGGGGGATAGGGGCTCAGGTGAAGGGGGCTGTCCCGAGAGCCACATCCCAGGGCTTAGGGGGACTCGCCTCCCACCCAGAGCCAGGAGCACCCCTTCCCAGCTTGGGCTGCCAACTGCCTCCGGCCTCCCACAGGTCCCGGAGCTCCTGTTACCTGGGGCTGGGGTTGTCCCTTGGGGGCGTGGCCTGACCCTGGTAGGCTGGAGGACAGGCTGCCTCCATGCCCCTCTCTCAGGCAAGCTGACTCCTTCCACCCCTCCCCCAGGACTGGGCATCCCTCTCCTGTGCATTCAGGATAGAACCTGGGGCTGCCTGACAAACCAGGGAGGGGGACACTACATTAGGGACTGGTGCCCAGTGAATGTGGGGGAAGAAAATGAATGACCGACCAACCCTCTCCCCTTGCTAACTGTGTGCTCTCAACTGACCCCTGGACCTTTTGGCGTCAGTTTCCCCAATTGAATGTAGGAAAGGTGGCTGAGCGGCCACGGGAGACACACTCGCTGGGCTGGGTGGGGATGACTTGCTGGTTGTGTGACCTGGGCAGCAGGGGTGGAGGTGGGCAGAGATGGGCTTCCCTTTCCCTGCCCCTCTCCCCTCAGAGCCCCCCAAGAGGCCTGTGTGTAACCTGCTGGGACAACACCTCCGTCCTCACGCTGCCCCAGCTCCTGGGCCCCAGCCCAGGGTCCCCAGCCGGCACAGGTGGGAGCAGAGGGTGGGCCCCTCACCCCCTCACCCCGATGCTCCTTTCACCACATTCTCCTCTGCCCACTTCATTCGCCCCCCCCCCCGCCCCCCCACCAGTCACCAGTTGCTCCCCGGGGCAGCTGTCTGCCTGGAAGCAGCTAGCCCGGGATTAACCCTCCCTGTGCTGGGTGCTCTGGCTGACTCAGCGCATTCATTCTCGGAGAGTGGCCCCTCCCTCCCGCCTGCTCTCTGCCCTTGGACGGCAGAGGCTGGGCCGCTAGGGGGCTCAAAGGGCTCCCCCACCTCTGCCTGCTGGCCCCTCCAGGGATATCGGGAAGCAGACCTTTGGGGTGGTGGGAAAGTTCCCAGTCTCCAGTCCCCAGGCCGCCAGGGGCCAAAGTGCACTGCTGTGATGTGCTTGATGGGGGGACCTCTGGGCAATAGGGAGGGCGGGGCAGGGCAGGTCAAATCCCCCATCTGGGAACCCTGCTACTGCCCAGAGATGGCTCTCCGTCTTTCTCTAGCAAGGGATCATAAATTCGTGCCTGAGCTGGCCTGTCTGCACCCCCCCGCCGGGATTCCTCCCGGTCTCCGGCTCCATCTCCTGCCCACCCTCTGGGCCGGCCCCTCCCCCACTCGGGTCCTCTTCTGCAAAGGGGTGCCTCTTCTCACCCTCCCCTAGGTGGAAGAACTAAAAGTGAAGTTACAGAATTATGGAGGAGGAAAGGGAGGGAGGGTCATCCCGAGTGCCTCCTTCCCAACCCTGAAGAGAAGGGGCTGCTCAGCCCCTTGGGATTCAGGATTTGCAGGAGGCCAGGGGCAGCCTAGAAGATGCGGATCGTGGTGAAACCTTCCGGGAACAGCTGCTGGTGCAGGACCCCAGCCAGGACCAGCTGGCCATTGCTCCATGCACTTAACCAACACCCCAGGACTGTCCAGGGGGTCCCACGTGGGACAGACACCCTGGCTGGCTCAGAGAATGGCCATCTGCCAGCCTGGCAGCTGCAGCCCCACCCCCACCCCCTCAGGGCTTCCCTTTAGGCTGATTTGGGCCAGGAGTCAGAGGGGAGGAGGCCCAGTGGCCACAGCCACCCAAATGCAGAAACAGCTGGGACACAACCCTGAGCTCAGGCCTCTAGGTCCTGCCCCATTTCCCGGGTGTCCTGGAGTGCCTGCCCAGCGCAGGGGAGTGGCCCTGAGCGGGACGGTCTGGCGGCAGATGAAGTTGGTGGAGTCCTTAGTGACTGAAGCACGGGCATCCCCTGGCACTAGGGCAGGCTCACCCCCGCCCCCACCCCCCTAGCAGGTGTCCTCCTTCATGGCCAACCCTCCTGGCACCCACGGGGCTATGAACACCCTCCCCTTGCCACAGGGGGCCCCATGGTTGGGCACCCAGGTCCAGTTCTTTCTGATCCATTTCCCTATTTTAGAGTAGTTTTAAACCAAACCCGGGCAGGCAGGAGCAAGGTGGGGATGAGTCTCCTGCTTGCCCCAGGGAAGCATGGGGTCTCCCTGGCCCTCTGCAGGTCCCATGCCCTCCAGGGTCCCCACCCGTACTACCCACTGCTGGCAGAGTGTACCCTCTCACACACCTGTAGGATGGAGCAGATATAGGCGGCAGTATGAGGGGAGGAAAACCGAAAACCGGTCTGGGAAAGGGAGTGAGGCTGCGCCGGGTCTCCGGAGGTCACTCCCCCAAGCCCAGGGGACCCAAGCGTCCAGGCTCCCCAGCAGCGGTCTCTCGGGACGCCAGTCCGGTCCTGGGATGCGGGTAGGGACGGGCTGGGCGGTCGTTGGGGCAGATGCCTGGGCTGGACCAGGGGCGAGCGTGCCGGACTCCGGCCGCTGCGCCTGCGCCGGGGCCACCGGGGGCGCTCGGCCGCCGAGAGGTGCCCGAAGTTAGGGAAACAAAGCGCAGAGCCGGTAGGCTGGGAAGAGCGGGCCCGGCGCGCCGGGGGCTCCTGGGGGCGCGACGGTCCCCCCGGGACCGGGAGCCACGCCCTGGGGGGCCCGGCGGCGCCGTGTTCCCACGGCCTGGCCCCGGACCAGCAGGTGCCCCTTCCGGGAGGCCGGCCGGGCCGGGGTCCTAAGGGTTAAGGCCGCCGGCTGCCCTTCCCCCGCCCTCCCCCCTGCCCTCCCCGGGGCGCGGGGCTTGGGCGCCCGGGCGGGCCGGGGCGGGGCCTGACGTCCGCGGGCGGAGCGAGCCAGGCCGCCGCCGCGCCGCATACCCGCCGGGCTCCCGTCGCGCCCGCCGTCCCTGGAGCGCGGGGAGCGCGGCCGGAGCTGGAGGATGGCGAAGTCGGGCGCGCGGCACTTCGCGGGGAGCGCACGGCTCGCGGGCGGCCCTCGGGGCCCCGCGCCGCTGCTGCTGGCCGGGCTGGCGCTGCTGGGCGCCGCGCGGGCGCGGGCGACGGCGGGCGACGGCTTCAGCCTGCACCCTCCGTACTTCAACCTGGCCGAGGGCGCCCGCATCACCGCCTCCGCCACCTGCGGCGAGGAGGCCCCGGCGCGCGGCGCCCCGCGCCCCACCGAGGACCTCTACTGCAAGCTGGTAGGGGGCCCCGTGGCTGGCGGGGACCCCAACCAGACCATCCAGGTGAGCGCGGGCCGGGGGGTGGGGGAACGCCGTCCCGAGGACTCCGGCGCCGGGCACGGATCGGGCTCGGACTCTGGAACTCCAGCCCGGCTAGGTGCGGAGCGCCACGGGCCGGGAGAACCCAGGTACGGGCCGAAGTCCCGCGTCCCGTCCCGATGCCTCGGTTTCGCATTTCGGGGGACGGGAGGGACCCCAACTCGGCCACTCAGGCTCGGCCAGATAATTGCGTGTCCCTCCGGGAAGGCGGGACGCGGCGTCACCGGCGCGGACCCGGGGACGGCCGGGCGCCGGTCGAGTTCGGCGGCGGTGGCGGGGCAGGAGGGGGCGGGTGCCCAGTCCCTGGCGGCCCCAAGTCCCGGGATTCCGGCGAGGGCGGGGCTTGGCCTCCGCCGCAGGCTGCCTCTGGGGAGGGGGCGGGCCCGCTCCGCCTTCCCCTGGGACAGGCTGGAACCTGCTGGCGTCGGGATGGGACAGGGATGGGAGCGGGAGGGGCCAGAAACCGGAGGCTCTCACTGCCCACAGCAAAGGGGGTCTAGGGACTCGGTGGGACCATCAAGGAGGGGGGCGGCAAACGGGGGATTTTTAACTGTGGATGGGAACACGGAGCTGCAATCAGGGCCGCGTCTCTGCGCCACAGCGGGTGGGGTCCGTGGGCTTCAGTCTCCCTGGAGAGACGTGGTTTCTCTCCCTTAAGACTCTCGGGGAGGCATGCCCTCCCGGGTGAGCCTGTAGGCGGGGAGTGGGTTAGGAGGCTCCACGCGTGGACGCCTGACCAAGGAAGCAGGGCTGCTGAGACTTTCGCACTTAGGTTGGGGGCTGGGATCCAGTGAGGCTCCTTGGCGGGGAAGGCCTCCTGAGGTCAGCCTTTGGGTGCGGAAGGTCTTCTCCAGGGGCTCCTTGACACCTCATGCTGGGCCCATCTTCCCACCCCTGCTGAACCTTATGGAGAGTTTGGGGGCCCCAAGGCGGATGTAACTTGAGCCACCTCCTCCAGGGACTCACTGCCACCTTCCTGGTAGGAGAGGCTGGGGGAGGGGAGGAGGGTGGTTGAAGAGTGGGTGAGCTGGGGTGGGCCCCCTTCACTACCTGCCTACCCATCCTCCTTGGCCCTGCAGTGGAGGGAGGAGCTGAGAGGGGTCCCTGGCGTGGCAGCCAGCCGGGAACAGAGGTGTTGCCTCCTTCAGGGTCCTGGGCTCACCTGCATGCTCTCCTCTAAGCTCAGCACAGCGAAATAGGAGGTCTCAAGCCAACATTTCAGATGGGGAAACTGAGGCCTGGAAAGGTGCACAACTGGAGTGAGCAATATAAACCTGGGTCCTTGCTACAGGCCCTTGGTGCATCTGGTTGATGTCAGAGGGGCCGGGTCAAGGGAAGGAGCTCTTTTGGGGGTCTGCAAAGCTGCCCGAGGGCCTGGCTAAGCCCGGCCACCCCTCCTCGCTGCTCAGCTGGGGTTCTGCTGCTCAGACAGCAGAGGCTCCAGGCCACTTCCGAACCCCAGACCACTCCTCCTCACTGCCCACCCGTGCTGCCTGGCCTGGGACTGCAGGCCCTTAACCTTGAGGAGGGGCAGCTGCGTGGATCCCTGCAGGGAGGGGACATTTGTCTCCCCTCACGGTGCCTGAAGGAGCGGCCTGGGAGCCGGTGGCCACGGTCAAAGCCCTCTCCTCTGCTTCTCCTTACTGTGTGGCTTCCCTGCCTGAGCCTCAGGCTCCTCATCTGTAAAATGGGCACAGTGTGAGGGCCCGCCTCACCTGAAGTTACGAGCTTGGCCCACGGAGCCTGGGAAGCTGTCTTAAACACAGTGACCACCTAGCAAATGGCGGCGGCTGTGGTGCTACATGCGAGGGAGCCGGCCCTGAATGAGCGCCGTCAGCCCTGCTCACCCAGCTCGAGGTCCAGCAAGAGAGGCGAAAGCTCCTCTTTGAGAATCTCTAGCGCTTAGCACTTAGCACCCCTGTTCTGAGGCTGCCGGGGCGTGGTAGGAAAACCAGCCTTCCCGACGGACATGGGCTGAGTCTGCCAGAGCCTCCCCCTCCCCTGGGGGCAGTAGGTCTGCTCACTGCCCTGGCCTGGCCTGCAGGCCCCGTCTGCAGCTGACTGGCCAGGTGCAGGAGGTGCCAGGAAGGTGAAGCCTACCTTGTCTCCGTCCTGAGAGCCTGGTCTTGTGCCAGCATGGTGGGTGGCTTGCGGAGGATGTGGGGCCCAAGGCTGCAGGCCGGCAGCTCCCAGGGCCCCTGGAGGAGACGGACAGAAGCTGGCCAGAGGCGTCCCAGCTGGGGCCTGGGCGAGGCGGTCCTGTGGGCAGAGGAGTAGGCAGAGGGCAACTTGGGACCCTGGCCATTGCAGCCTCAGGTGGGCATCGGAGGAATTCCGGGCTGGCCCCAGCCCCGCAGGGGAAGTCGGGGGCTCAGCTGCCAGCATGGTGACTCACTGGGAGGGGACGTCCTTATCACAGCTCCCTGCTTCCTCGCTCTGTTCCCGGCAGGACCCTCTGCAGCAGAGGGGTGGAGAGAGCCTGGTTTCCCCAGCCCCGTCCGCCGTGAGCCAAAACCAGGCTGAGAGGGGGGCAGGAGGCCCACATCACTGAGTGGCCCCCACTGTGGCCATGTGGGGAAAGAGTTGCCTCTCTCTGGCTTTCTGGGTGGCCTGAGCAGAAACTTCCCTGGGCTCCCTTGACCAGCTTCCCCATGGTGCTCACAGCCCTGGGGAGGGTCTTGACCACAGGCAGCCTTCTCTGGATGACTCGCCACCGCATCCACGTGGCCCTGCCCTCCTCCTCCAGGAAGCCACCCACCCACCCCCACTCTGCCAGGCCCCTCACCACCCGCACCCACATGCACGGTGCTTTCAGGGACCCCCTTGGGCCCCCTCACCTGCTCACCCTCTGTGAGCTGTCGCAGGCTGGGGTGACCCCCGGGTTCCAGTTCGGGGGTCACATTTGAGCTTGGCAGTGTGGCCCACAGATGATGCCACTTTTTCTGGGTGTTCTCCATTGCTCCACCCTCTCAGTATGGCAGCTCTGGGTGGTGGGCTCAGGGACTGCAGTTAAAAAGGAGACAGGTGTGGCCTCCCCACTGCTGAGCCCTCTGCCAGGGAGGCAGGGAGGCAGCGGACGGAGAATCACTAATAGGCAGACAGTTCCAGGTCTCAGGCAGGATAAATAAAGCAGGGTGATGCATGGACAGGTTGTCACGTCAGCATCTTGGGTGGTCTGGGGCTCTGGGGCTCTGCTGAGGAGGTGACAGCTGAGCTGAGACAGAGGACAAGAGATGAGGGTAAGAAGGCCCCAAGCAGGAATGACATCTGAGATGGGGCCACCCAAAGCACCCAGCACAGGGGTCCTGGGAGCCCGCTGGCCGGGTGCCCGGTCTGCTGCCTTTTGGTCTCGCCATCCCGGGTGCACAGTGGAAGCCTGGGGCAGATGTTTCCAGGGGTGTCAGGGGCACACCATGCGTCTTTTGAGGCCTGGGGGCGGGGGCACAGAATCTCCCACGCTCCCACCTGCAACTCCTAGGACGAGGTCTGGTCCCCTGGGAGGCTGGGAGGGGTGGGGCGGCCACATTTCCCAGACGTGCCTCTCGGGTTTCAATCAGGGCCAAGTCCCAGAGGGCTGCCTTTGTGTGTGGAGGGACAGCAGGTCTGGTCTCCTCGAGGCCGGGGGTTGGGCCTGCACTCGGCCAGGGCCCAGCTCTGCCCCCCAGCCCCACCCCAGGCTCCCGGCACCCGCTCCTCCCCCACAGGGGCAGCAGGCCAGGCCCCTGCTGGGAGCCTCCTCTGTCCCCCCAGAGGACAGGCCCCCAAGAGGTGGCTGGACTGTGACAGAAGCAGCTGTCAGGTCCTGTGTGGGATCTGTGAATCCTTCAGTGGCCGAGACAGGTGCCAGTGTTACCCCCACTCTTCAGATGGGGACACTGAGGCTCAGCAGCTGCCGTGACTTGGCTGGGTTCCAGGGCTCAGAAGCAGCAGAGGCAGGAGGTCCAGGCCTTGCCTGCCGGCTGCCCACATGCCTTCACTCTGGAGCCTGCCCCTCAGGCCACCGGAATGGCTTAATTCCTTCTCTCTGGAGACCCTAATCCTGACGGCTCTGCGTGAGAGCCTGGCAGAGAGGTTGTGGGGGACCGGCTGGTGGAGGTGGGGAGGGGATCTGGCTCTCCCCATCATCCTGGCCACCTGGACCCCTCACCTTTGGATGATCCCAGGCCTTCTGTCCGTGGCAGGGGTTGTGTGTGACTTGCCCCTTCACTGGCCCCTTTTGCCCCTCATCTCCAGCTATGTTGGCCTTCTTGCTGTTTACTTCTTGCCTCTTCCTGCCCCACGGCCTTTGCACGAGCAGCCCCTCTGCTTGGAGCACGCCCCCCTTACAGTGTAGGCCTCAGATGCCACCTCCTCAGAGAGACCCACCTTGACTTCCCCACCTGACGCAGGTGCCCCTCTCCCTTCCTGCTCTCCTGCTGCCTCTATGATGGGTGTGTGACCCTCTCTCACATGAGCCACATCCCCTGAGTCGAGAATGCAGTGGGTGTGGATGTGTGTTTGCCCACTGAATGAGTGAGTGGTGGACGAGGGCCTGCAGGTTAGGGGTGGGGGCCAGTGTAATGGGGTGGGAGGGTGACTGGAGGGATCGAGGGGTCCCAGCCCTTCTCAGCCATCTGACTGCCCCTCCCCTGCAGGGCCAGTACTGCGACATCTGCACGGCTGCAAACAGCAACAGGGCACACCCCGTGAGCAACGCCATTGACGGTACGGAGCGCTGGTGGCAGAGCCCGCCGCTGTCCCGCGGCCTGGAGTACAATGAGGTCAACGTCACCCTGGACCTGGGCCAGGTAGAGTCCCATTTCTGCCTGCTGCAGCCCCCGCCCTGTGTCTGCCGAGGGCTCGCCGTGGGGCATGGACCATGAGGTCTCCACCCGGAGCGGGGCACGTGGGCTGCTGGTGGCGGGCCCAGCGCGGACGTAGGCATGGCAGCGGGCCCCTCCCGTTTGTTCTTTCAACATCCCTGGCGCACAGGGGAAGAGCGGGCTCCAGTGGGGGCTCACAGAGGTGGCATGGGGAGTTGGGTGAGGGGCGCTGAGGGACAGCACGGAGGCGGGCCTGAAATGCTGTGAGCCCCTGGCCAGGCACCCTGGTGTTGACTCTGAGGAATTCCTCCGCAGGGAGCCAGGCTCTGGGCGGCTGTGGGAGGGGCCCCAGGAATGTGGAGGAGGCCAGGAAGTGGACATTCCTGGGATACCTGTGCTGCGCTGGAGGCCACCGTGGGGTCAGGTGTGCCTGCTCAGGCCCCCTCTCAGGGCTCGCCTTGGCCTTCGAGGCTCCTGTGCAGGTGGGCGGCGGGGGGGGGCAGGCGTTTCTCAGTCACGAAGGACTTCCCTCGGTGGACCTGGGCCGGGTTCAACTCACACAGGCTGGGTCCCACTCCCTGTGTGACTGCCCAGGCGCCTGAACTTGGTGTCATGGCCTATGAAATGGGTCAGCAATCCTGTTGCCTCCTGGGACGGGGTGGGGAGGGCGCAGGTAGATGAGGCCGAGCCTGGAAGCAGCCAGCACTGGGCCTGCCTGGGAGTCGAGGCTACAAAGTCGATCTTGTCAGACCCCTACCCTGTTGGCAGGGGCGGGGAAGGAGCACGGGATTGTGAGTCCAGAGGTCTGAGTCCAGGCCGGCTTTGCCACCATCTCGGGGTGTGACCTGGCAGGTCTCTGCCCCTTGCTGAGCCCCCATCCGCTACAATCCTGAGGGTGTTAGAGGAGGGGGTGAAGTGTCTCCCGTGAGCCTGGCTGGAGGGGCAGGCGCTGGGAGCAGGTTCCGGGTACAGTGTCAAGGTGCCTCCTGCCCCTGGCCTGGAGGCCTGCAGGCTTGGCCCAGTGTGCGGGTGGGCTGTGAGGGGAGTGGGTTCAAGTCCCAACAAGTGGCCCGGAATTTCCAGGACCGTGGATTAGCTGTTATGCCGTAGGGAGAAGCAGCCAGAGTGGTGGGGGAAGGGCGAGCTGGGGGATGGGGAAGTTGGGGAGGGGGCTGCCCATCGTGGGCTCCTGCCTGAGGGTCCCGCTGGTGGTGTTCCCTGGCCCAAGTGTGGGTGGGCCTCGGCCCATTTCCCTTCCCTCACTGGGTTTTCACTGTGTCTCTGCTCTCCTGTCCCTGGGAGCCTGGGAGGGAGCTCAGAAGCCCTAACTGACCTTGGGGTCCCCCTCTTGGGCACTGCCGTGGGGGTGCCCGTGGGAGGGTGGGAGTTAAAGTGGAGCCCACCCCCACCCCGGGTCAGTGAGGGGACTTGTGCAGAACTGATGGGACAGGCCTGGGCAGTCTGGGGGAGAGGTGAGGACCCTAGCTGGATGCACAATGGCCCAGTCTCCCTGCAACCCCAGGGGGGGCCGCAGAGCAGGTGGGCACAGGGGCACGGTGGCTGCTCAAGGTACAGTGGGCAGGGCCCAGGAGGGACTTGGATGTCACTCTGCCCCACACACTGTGGCTCTGTCCCCTCCTGGCTCTGTGGCTCCCTGAGCCTCAGTCTCCACCTCTGTGTAACGGGCTGGAGATGTTGGGGCAGCAGCACATCTGCTTTGTAGACGGGTCCGGGCCAGGGAGAGGGTTTCACTGCGCACATCCTGCCTCTCGAAGCTTCAGTTTCCCCAACTATAAAATGACACAAAGGGGAAAGGGGACATTTCCAGCTGTGTGGGGGGAGATTGACTCACCCACCTGCCCATCTGCCTATCCCTCCCTCCCTTCCACCTCTCTCCTTTTCTCCCTCTCCCCTCCCTGCCCCCTTCCCCGCTTCAGCAGATGAATCTACAAAGCCCCTGTCTTGGTTTGGGCGAAGGGCTGCCAGCCCTGGTTGTGGGGGATGCAGGAGAGCAGGAGGACTGCCCACCCCTGTGCCCTAGAGTTGGGTGGGATGGAGGGACACTTTTGAGCTCTATGGGTGAGAGGAGTCTCTTCCCTGGGGATGAGCCTCCGTGGAATTCCAGAGGAAATCCCCGCATTCACCGCCTTCTCTTTCAGAAAAAGGAAGCCCCTTGCCCCTTCCTCCCTCAGCCACCCAGCAGTGCCTGGGTCCCCGGGGTGCCCCTGCCTGTGAGGTCAGGGACAGAGACCAGGTGCTGCCGTCGGTGCCCAGTCTGGGGGTGGAGGAGCCCTAAGTAGGGAAAGAAGAGGAAGACAGGGCTCTAGAGGGGGCGGCGGCGAGGGCCGGAGCACTGGGGAGAAGCGTTCCGGAGGAGTGGGCCTGGGACGTGTCCCACTGGCCTGCGCAGAGACCCTGGGGTCTGGGCCCTCGAGTCCCCAGGTCTGGTGCCCACAGTCAGACTGAGATGTCCCCAGGGCAGGACCTTCCCAGCACTCTCCCTGATGCAGATGGGAGATGGCTGAGGAGGAGGGGCCTGGCTAAGCCAGTATGGCCCAGGGGTCCCGATCCCGACTGGGGCTCTCCAACTTTGGGGCCGGGCAGTCCTTTGAGGTGCAGTTCCTGGGGTGGGGCTGGGGCCTCTGTCAGGAAGCGGGCTGAGCAGCCGCGGGTCTGCACTCCCCCTGCGCAGGCTGCCAGCAGCCTTTGTTCTGGGATCGGGAGCGGATGCCCCGGGAAGGGGGGCGGGGGCAGCTGGCACTGGGCACAGGAGGCCTTCCTGCCCCTGGGAGGACTGAGAGAGGGGCGGGTGAGCTGCATCCCAGCCTCTGTCTCACGCCTGGTGGGAGGAGCCGGGGCTGGCGGGGTCTGGTCCCCGCAGCGTCTGTCCATCTGGGCGCTGCAGAGCCCCGTGGGCCTTGGTAAGCTGGCTCTTTCTTTTCTCAGGCCACACCTCATCCCGTTCTGATCTTTCCCATCCCAGGGTAGAGTGGGGGGCCGTTGGACCCTCTTTCTTCCCATTTTGCAGATGGAGAAACCGAGGCTCCAGGAGCAAAGCCCTGGCTGGGAAGGGTGCGGAGAGACCCAGGCCTTGGCTCCCTGCCCTACTCTCACTGTGGACCTCAGCCATCCTCAGACCTGAGAGAACTGAGTCGTTGCTCTGGGTCTTGATGAGTGCTGGCCTCGGAAGGGGCTTCTCTTCCGGGCTGGGGCACGGAAAGCCTCCACGGCTGGTGACCCCCGAGTCCCAGCAATGACCCAGGGAGTTCGTGCTTATCTCCTGTCTCCCCGGGGGCCTCCTGCTGGCCTCAGGCTCCTCCTTCCCTGCACCCAGGGAATGGTTGGTGCCGTTTCTGACCACCCCAGCTCAGGCTGCATGGCAGGGCAGGTCCTTCCTCAGGTGCCCCATCACCACCAGGGGCTCTGCCACAGGGTCCCAGGCCCTGTCCCCCCTTAGCCCACTGGCATTAAGGAGATGGGTAGGGTGAGTTGGTGCTGGTGGGGTGTCCCCTTCCTTTCCAGACATCTCCCTGGTGGTCTGGCCATGGGGGAGGGGCTCTCCCCAGCTGACCGCTCCCCTTACCTGCCGGCCAGTCCACATTCCCCAGAGGCTTCAGGTGAGGAATGCCGATCCCCTCCGGCTGTTTTCTCCTCTTGTGCCCTGTAGTGGGGCATGTTGGCCCTTTGTCCCAGCCCTGAGAGGCCCAGGGCTGGAGGGGAGCAGACTGGAGGGAGGGCCAGGGTGTGGAGGGGGACCTGGGGCCGGCATTGGGGAGTAGGCTGGGGTGGTTTTGTGTGAGGTCAAAAGTGTTGGTTGGGGGGCTAGAAATGCCAGGGTGACAGGTCTGTGCCCTCCCTAGGGGACAGTGGGGAGACAGGGAGGGTGCCAGCTGCCACCCCCCCATCAGATGGGGGTGCCAAGGAGCAAAGCCCTGGTGAAGCTGCTGGCCAGTGAGGGGTGAGTCCTCCCTGGGCATGTGGTGAAGCTGAGCTCCAGTGTGGGGGGACCAGGCTCCTGGTGCTGGTGTCTGAAGGAGACGCTGGGCTTGGACAGGGCCAGGCCGTCTGCCTTCTGTGCCTCCTGGGGCTCAGTTTCCCCCTGTGTCCATGGGAGGTGAGAGCACCTTGCCTTGGAAGGGCCCCAGGACACACCGGCTGCCTTGGCTCCCCGTGCAGCTCTGCCCACCCCAGTTCTGGGCGGCATGCCCTCGGAAGCTGGCTGGCTCAGGGCTCCCTGGGCAGGCCTCCTGGTCCCGACGTGCCCACTGGCCTGCTGGGTCACGAGGCCGTGGCCACTGGCCTGCCTCTCCGGGCCCGGCTGGGCGCTCGGCCATGTGGCCAGCGTCCGTGAGGGTCAGTGAGGTTGTTCAAGGGAAGAAATGGTGGCAGAAAATGCGGCCAAGGCTGACCTGGCTCGGGTTACAGAGCCCAGTGACCAGGACAGGTGCAAGGCTGGGCCAGACGTGGCCCCCGGAGCTGGGCTCCCTGGGGGAGGACAGCATGGGGGTCCTGGTGGCATCCCTGGGGTGGGCCCCCTCCTCCCACACAGGCCCCATTTCTCCTCACGAGAACTGACTCTGCCTCTGCTTGTCTTTTGCTCAGGGGGGCCACCCGTCCCCAGCCCTGCACACCCTGCTGCTACCACCCTCGCTGCTGCACGCCACCACCCTGGCACACTTGTCTCTGGGCACACACAGATGCCCCCCAACACCTCACACTGGACCCCCCCAGGCCCTGGCAGCTCCTGTTTCTGTCTGTTTTTAAACAAACCCCACAGCGTTGGCCTCCTGCATTAGTGCTCACCGGAGACTAAACTGTTTGGGTTTTGGGGTCCCCTGGGATAAACTCCACTTCCTGTGGCCTGGGGCTGACCATCTGGCCTGACCTGGGCTGGGCTGCAGAGAGGAGGGGATGGGGCAGGGAGTGCTGGGCGGGGCCTGAAAAGCCCCCTTCAAGGCAGGGGACCCAAGACCGCCCCTGGGTGGTTGGGGGCCTCTGAATCCCTCCCAGACCCAGCTCTGTCAAGGGTCTGGGTCACGTGGGGCATTTGCTTTCCACTCTGGTTGCTGAGCTCCTGCACACCCGTCAGGGGCCCTTCTACCCCCGCCCGTCCCCTGAAAGTACCCCCACCCAGCTCTGCAGTTGGGCACCCCGCCCAACAGAGTCAGGGTCCCTGGGGCCTCTGCCTGTCCTCTCTGGATTTCCATGTTTTATTTTTCTTCCCAGCAGTGGCTTTTCCATTCCCTGTCTCTCCCGGAACCGGGTCCACATGTGGCCTGTTTTGGGGCTCCCTGATCTTGTCGTGTGGACGGCTATGCTTATTTACCCAGTGGGGGGCCTAGTGGACACACCCGCCCTGCGCTGGCTTGGCCCAGGTGGCCCCTGCAGCCCTGCTGTGCTGTTTATCTTTATTGAGGTTTCCAGATGGGGTATCTGCTGAGAGGGTGGGCGCACTGGGGAGAGGGCAAACCTGGGGGGCTGGGCCAGGTGGACTCAGCGCAGTGGCCCTGAAGGCCGGCCCAGCAGTCTGGGGGGAACCAGGAGGTCTGGGTGCCCCGGGGCTCACTCCGAGGGGAATGGTCAGGGAGCTAGCCCGGACGCCTGGTCTAGGAGGGGCTTCCTGCCTCCACCCTGCCACAGCCTGGGACCCTGGCCCATCCCCAGGAATCGGCTCAGGGCCCTGCTTCCTGAGGGGCCAGGGCTGAGTCACAGACAGCCCAGTGATTCATGCCGCCCGGCCCGGCGGGTGGGGGCTGGGCCCCCTCCTGCCCCAGGACAGGGGCACGAGGCCTGGCCTGCGTCTCCCCCGCCCGGAGATGGGCCCAGGCAGCGGGGGTGTGCTGGCCCTGGCCGCCTTGAGCTCCTGGGGTTCCAGCCCCGGCCCTGCCCTTGGTGACATGGGTGCCTGAGCCCGGGAGTCACCCTCTGCAACTGACCCTCGGGGGCTACAGAGACCCCGGAGGGTCCGAGCACTGGTTTTCCTCTCTCGCCCTCCCCGTGCTGTCCAGACTGCAGCCCTGGCCCCTGCGCACTCCCCTCCCCTACTCTGCCTCTGGACACCAGGGTGTGTGGTGTAGCCTCGGGTGCCCTCTGCAGCGTCCCTGCCATGTGGCTGCCGGCTTCTGTCTGCCCACCTCCAGGGCTCTCGGAACCGTCATGCCATCTTGAAAGGCACCGGGTCTGACCCACACCTCCACCGTGTTTGTCTTCCCACTGGCCCGTGCCCAGGGAGGGGAAGTGACCGCCCAGGGCCATACAGCCACAGAGCCTGGAACCCACCCTGGACCTCCTGCCCTGACCCCGTGTCCTCTGGGCTCTTGCCACCCTGGCAGGCAGTGGTCATGGGGGCACCTGCCTCCTGGGGAACCCTGGCCCTCCACAGTCAGGCTGGTGTGGGGGCCGGGGGGCGGTGGCCGAGAGGCAGGTCGGCTGCTGTCCTGGAGACGTGCCTGCCCCAAAATAGCCAGATTGTTAAAAATAGCTCAGAGGCTTTTGCTTTAAAAGACAGTTTTTTCCTTCTGCACAGAATCTGTAGCAGCGGGAAAGGTCAGCCTGAGTTGGCAGCGGAACAGAGCGGGTGGGGTATGGGGAGGGCTGTGTTCAGGGAGGCCAGGGGTCTGCGCCCATCCCCGGGTCGTGCCCAGGGCAACTGTGTGGCCCTGGGAACTGGGACCAGGTCGGGGGTAGATGGGGAGCGCTGGGCGCACGGCTTCCCTCCTCTCCAGCCTGGGCCGGGGCCTCGGGGACAGCCGTCCAGGGGCCCCCGTGTGACAGAGAGATGACCAGGTGGACGGACAGACAGGCAGGGTCTTCCATGAGCACATCCCGGCGTGCCGGGCGTGGGCACGGAAGTCTCGCGCTGCCCTTGTCCTGCCTGATCAGTGTCTTCGAGTCAATATTTGTGCAAGTGCTCTCAGCTGGGAAAAATGCGACTGGCCCGCCGACCTCTGGGAGGGACAGAGCTAGCCAGCAGAGGGTGCAGCCTGGTGGCCTCACTCAGGGAAAGGCGGGGGTGGGTCCCAGGGGGCTTGACGAGAGCCTTTAATCTCCTCGGGGGCCTTTGGCGGGGGCCATGCTGTCGGCCCCCAAAAAGCAGCCTGCGTGTTGGTATCTCCCAGGGCCCCCCAGGCCCCCATACCCAACCAGGGCTCCCTGGAATGCCTGAGGGTTGGCCAAGGTGCTGGGCTGGGTGTAGGGTCCCTCCCTCAAGAGGCTTGAGCTCCTCCCCCAGCTGGGTGGGGCGAAATGGAAGATGACCTCAGAGCCTGGCAGTGGGTGAATAGGCTTGCACACCCCCACCCCAGGGAAAGGCCTCTCCTGGCTTCACTTGGGCTGGTCTCTGCAAACACCAGGCCTTCCCGGAAGGGCAGGACTCAGAATGGGCGTGTCTCAGGGTCCTGCGACCCTACCCCCCCCCCCCCCCCCCGCCCAAATTCTTAGCAGCCTGTGTCTCCTGAGGGCCGGGGCCACGGGGAGTCCATAGTCCCTCCATCGTCCCTCCGTGGGATCGCCACAGCCACCTCAGGCTAGCAAGGCCTGGGGGGGGGTGACTGTGGGCCTCAGGCAGTCCTGGCGGGGACTCCCACTCTGCCCTGTGGAGCCCGTAGGCTCTGGAGCCCAGCTGGTCTGGGGCAGAAATCCAGAGCAGCGGGCGCCAGAAGGGGACCTGCTTCCCTGGGCTGGGCAGAGCCCTGCTGACGGTGCAGTGGGTGGCCTGGGGTGTGACATCGCCCTCAAGGCCAGTGGGCAGTTCACAGCCCACCTGGGGGTGCCCCCGTAAGTGGGCCTGGGGTGGGGGTGTGGGCTCGTTCCAGGCCCCCGAGTGGGGCGTGGGCACCCTCCACGTGTGGCATGTTCACTAGCTGTGTCTCTGCCCTTTGTCTGGGGCTTCCCACTCCTCCTAGTGCCTGGCCCTCCCGTGCAGACTGGGGTGTCCATGTCCCCCCCCCCGGCCCCGGTCTCCTTGGAGCCCAAACATACCCCACACAGAGCCCAGCCTGGTCAATGGCCCGTCCGGCTTTGTTGTTCCCTTGGCTTTGGGCTGAGCAGGGGGGAGGGGCCTGGTGGCCCTCGGAGCTGCGAGGCCTGGAAACCTCGCAGCATGTAGGGGCGGCCAAGGCCGGGTGGGTGCCGGGTGGGCCGCTCCCTGAGGTGTGTGTGCAGGGGCACAGCGGACATCATGCGCCAGGGGTGTGAGAATGGAGCCTGCTCAGGTGCCTGCCCTCTCGGGGGTCTTGATGGCCCAGCCTCATCATTAAGGTCACAGGTTGGGCAGGTGGACCCGGAGCCTGAGCCCATGGGCTGTTCTCAGTGGACCCAGAGCCTTTTCCTGGGGGCTGTGGCCTGGGGTAGGGGCTCCAGGCACTGACGTGGGGAACGCCTGTCTGGTGCTATGCCCCTGGGAGTTGTATGTGTATGGGGGGGGCCTGTGGCAGTGAGAGCCCGACTCCCCAATCTGGAAGGGCTCTCCAGCCTCCATGGGGTGGCTGCCTCTTGAAAGAGACACATAATTACCACTCCCCATGTTTCTGCATGTCCGTGGCCCTTGGGCCGGCAAGGATGGGCTGTAGTCAGGGGGGCTTCCCCGAGGAGGTGTCTGAAGTGCCCTGTGTGGGATGTGCCAGGTGGGGCTGGGGACCCAAGGCTAAGACCTGCCAGGCTGCAGGGCAGGGGGGCAGACGGCCAAGTAGGTGCCCCAAGCCCCCAGGGTGCAGGGCACAGGGACATCCAGGAATGCTGACATCTGGCATGAGGGGAGAGACGAGGTGTGGGCACCTCCCTGGGAGTGAGGTCTGGCTGAGACCCAGGAAGAGAGCAGGAGAGGCAGACCTGGGCCACCTGGCAGGGTTTGGGGGTTTCTGGGTGCCTCTAGAGGAGCAGCTTCCCCGTTCACCTGGCCAGGTGCTGCCCTGACATACCCAGGGCCCAGCAAAGTTCCAGCCTCTGACTCCTGGGCTGGCAGGGTCTCCTCAGCCCGGCTCAGGGAGGGCCCATTTTCCAATCTGTCTCCCCTGTTGGGGCCTCCTGACAATGCAGGAGCTGAGCCCCAGTTGCTCCATGCCACCTGCCCCCAGGGGCCTCATTGGCCGTGGACCGGTCAGCAGGTAAGGGGGGGGGTCCTGAATCAGCTCTGACAATGATGAAGGGGTGACCAGGGTGAGGCTAGGACAAGGCCCCTGTCCCAGGAGGGGGGTTCACCTGCCGGCTGTGCGAGGAGCCCAGGCTCATTTGGGAGCTGGGGGCACTGCTTGGCTACCTGTCCAGGCCGACCACCAGAGCTTTGGTGACAGTGGGATGAGCTCCTGTCTTCGCCTTGCTCAGCCCCACCACCTGGGCACTGTAAACAGGCTGTCCCCACCATGTGCCCCATCTGGTCCCCACCAGGCCTGTCTGCAGCCTCAAGAGCCCACAGGACCAGTGTGGCTCTCTGAGCTGATGGGGCAGGCTGGTGGAGGCTTCCCACCATTCATCTCTGTGTCCCCTGTCAGGCCTCAGTGGCCACGGGCTGGTCTGCAAGCCAAGGGGCTGCTCCCTGAGCCAGCTGGCCCTCTCCCCTTGGTGCATCTGGCCCTCACAGGCAAACCCACAGATATCCATTGTGAGAAAAGGGAGCCTTGTCTCCCAGGGTGGGGTGGCCCTCCGGGTGTGTGTGCTGGGCGCAAGCAGCGTGGAAGGGGCCTCGGGCGTCAACACCCTCCCTGCCCCACAGGTTTTCCACGTGGCATACGTGCTCATCAAGTTTGCCAACTCCCCTCGGCCGGACCTCTGGGTGCTGGAGCGGTCTACGGACTTCGGCCACACCTACCAGCCGTGGCAGTTCTTTGCCTGTGAGTCTCCCGGAGCCAGGGGCTGGCCAGGGGTGTCCCTGGGGGTGGGGTGCCATTGTTATACTCTCTCAAGTTCTCCAGACACCAGGACTGCCCTCACACCCCGCTTCTGCACGCATCAGGACTGTTGGGTGCATGTTCCCGAAGGCAGGTGGCATGTAGTGGCTCCCGTCCCTGACGTGGCCCACAGCTGGGTCTAGGGGCTGGTGGCACCAGGAGTCCTTTGTGCCATCTCTTGGCTCCCTCTGGACTGGCTTCATGCTCTGGCAGCTCCTGAGGTGTCAAGGGCGGCCAGTTTAGCTGCTTGATCAGGAGAGCATGGGAGCCCTGCACCCACGCTCACTGGCCAGCCATGTCACGTGCTACACCAACCGATCATGTTGGTGGGGATGCTCCGATTGGGCAGGCCTGGGTCGCATGTCCCCCCAAAACTCCACGGCCCAAGAGTAGGGGTGGGGCAGTCCTCTAAAGGGTAGCCTGGAACTATCCCCCAAGGACACGGATGAGGAGGGCCGTCCAGGGGGACTTTGTTCTCTGAAGAGAAAGGGACAGGCACAGCAAAGGCCCGGAAGGGTCAACTCCCACAGGGGGCGAATTCAGAGTCCTTGGGCTCAGGGCATGGGCAGAGGCCAGCGTGGGCCCCCGCCATGCCCTCTGAGAAGGCTCCTCGGTCAGCCAGAGTGCCACACTCTCTTCAGCAGAACTGTGCGGGGTTGATGGGGCGGCCATCGAGGCGGGGCAGCGTTCCCGCCTCACCGCGGAGGCCGTGGGGTTCAGGAAGTCCAGGCATGCGGGGGGATGGCCGTCAGGCCTGGGGTCCAAGGGCTTTCCTGGGGACGTGTGCCCTCACCTTCCTTCCGCTACTCACAGCCTCGAAGAGAGACTGCCTCGAGCGATTTGGGCCGCGGACGCTGGAGCGCGTCACGCGGGACAACGATGTCATTTGCACCACAGAGTACTCTCGGATAGTGCCCCTGGAGAACGGCGAGGTGGGCCCTGGGGCCGGGCGGGGGGCAGCATGCGGGGTCCTGGCTGGTCTGACGGTCGCGGCCAGGCCCCTCCCTGACCCTCCGCCCCGTCTTCAGATCGTGGTGTCCCTGGTGAACGGGCGCCCGGGGGCCGCGAACTTCTCCTACTCGCCCCTCCTGCGCGACTTCACCAAAGCCACCAACATCCGCCTGCGCTTCCTGCGCACCAACACGCTGCTGGGCCACCTCATGGGCAAGGCGCTGCGGGACCCCACCGTCACCCGCCGGGTGAGCCTGCAGGCTGGGCCAGCCACGTGGGTGGTCCGGACGGGCTGGGGTGGGTGGGCCACGGTGCTCACACCGTGAGTGCAGTACTATTACAGCATCAAGGACATCAGCATCGGCGGCCGCTGTGTCTGCCATGGCCACGCGGATGTCTGTGATGCCAAAGACCCCACAGACCCCTTCAGGTGAGACCTGTGGCTCCCTGCCCGTCCCCCTCACCCTGCCCAACCCAGAGGGGAGTTCCATTGCCCACGGTGTCCCTGGCCCCGTGTCACCTGTACCAGCTGCCACTGTGGCCTCAGTTTCCCCATGTGCACAGTGAGGGGAAGGGGCAGTGCCGTGTGCAGCCTCCCGGGGTGCCCTCTGCCCGGGTCGGGCCTGTTTGTCCTGCTGCCAGCAGAGGGGGGATCGTGTCCGGACCCCTGAACCAGCTGCCTCTCCCGCCTCAGCAGAAGCTCAGCGCCCTGTGGAGGGGAGTCAGTGAGGGACGTACTCGGCCTGAGGCTGCCTGTCTCTGTCCTCAGGGATGGGTGGGGTGCTCACGCTGGCTCCCCCACCTGCCCTCAGGACACAGCGACAGTCCCTGCTGCCCCCACCCCTGACCTTCGCCCCCCCACCACAGGCAGGGGCCGCGGCCCAGGACAGGGAGTCACCCAGAGAACCCTGTCTGCCATGCCCTGTGCTCACGAAGCTGGGGGCAGCCGAGGGTCTGACCTCGTGCCCTGGAGGTTCTGCCTCCTTGGAGCCCAGCTTGGCACAGGCACGGGCAGCCGACCAGGCCCCACCCAGAGTCGGCTGGTGGTGCCGAGCCCAGGAGTCTGCATCTGCAGCAGGCTGCTAGTGGACGTGGTGTGCCTGAGTGGCTCCGGCACCCTAACTTCGGCAGTGAGAGTTCACCTAAGTTAACAGCTGGAGCCGGGCGCTGGGCCGGGCTGTCCTCTTCGAAGCTGCCTCGCAGCGGCCCCAGCAGCAGCTCGTTCCTTCATTCGTTCCTTCGTTTGTTCCTCCCTCCTCCTTCCGCCAGCAGCTGTGTGTTCCGCTAACGTGTGCTGGGCTGTGCTGCTCTGGGGACACGGTCCAGCCCCAGGAGCACCTGTTCTGGGGAGACAGGGAACATGCAGACCTGTACCCAGCGTGGTGGCCCTGCAGGGCCGAGTGCTGTGGGCTGATGAAGCAGCTACAGGGCTGGACAGAAGGTGCTGAGAGGGGCACAGCCGAGCCTGTGATGGGGAGCCCCTGACAAGGTTCCTGGGCACCCCCAGCAGGGAGCTGGCGAGCTCGCCCGGCTACTTCCCTTGCCTTGAAATCGTGCAGCCCCCCCACTTCATGCGTTTGGATTTTGGACCTGCTCTGAGCCTTCTTCTGGGGTTCTATTGCTCTGTCCACACCCCAATTTATAGGGCAGGCGAGTGAATCCCAGACAGTGCAGAAACTCACCCCCATCCTTACGGTCAAAGCTGCACTGAGAGGCAGACCCCATACCTCTCCAGGCGTGGCCAGTGGGTCTGAAGGAGGGGGGTGCGGTCACCCCAGCGGGAAGGCTCAGGCAGGCTGCGCCCCAGGCTGGGTTCCTGCCCACAGCTCCAGGTGCCAAGCTCAAGGGAAGCTGATTGCTCTGGGAAATTAAGGACAGCTGGGAGGGGAGCCCACTCGGCAGCCAAATTGGCCTCGGAGGAGAGGCAGACCTGCCCTCACCCGCTGGGAAGGCGCCGGCATCCACCCTGACTCACCTGCATGTGCGTGTGAACTGAGCTCAGCTCACCCTGCAGGGCACGAGCGATGGTGCCGGCTGGGCATCTTCCCCAGAACCACAAACACCAGCACCCTGTCACACACCAATGTCCTAAAACATCAGCCTGCCAGTTCTCCCTGCACCCATCTCCTGCCACTTCTGCCCCTCCTCCAGGAAGGGCTCTGCCCCTCCAGCTGGCTCATCTCTGTCCCTCTACCTCCACCATCATCACGTCACCCCCACCTGTACCACCATCACTACCCTACCATCACCTCCTCCACCATCACCTGCACCCTCTCTCCCACCTCCATTACCACCACTATCATTTGGTGGTACTGACTACCTGCCTTTTCCCTTGAGTTGGAAGTTATATGTTTTGTTTCTGTTGGTGTCTGAGTCCGTTCAGGCTGCTATAACAAAATACCCTAGACTGGGTGGCTTATAAACAGCAGACGTTTGTCCCTCACAGTTCTGGAGGCTGGTGAGGACCTGCTCCCTGGTTCACAGACCCCTTGCTGTATCCTCACATGCTGGAAGGGGCGAGGGCACTCTCTGGGGGCCTTTTAAAAGGACACTAATTCCATTCACGAGGCTCCGCCGCCATGACCTAATCACCTCCCGAAGGCCCCACCTCCACACAGCATCGCCTTGGGGGGTAGGATTCACATGTGAATTTTGGGGGGATACATTCGGTCTGGCAATTGGTGACCCCTTCCATTTCTTTTCTTGTTCTGTGTACTGTAGTGGTAGCATACCCGACTTAGCCAAGTCCAAAGTTGACCAGCTCTTCCACTGTCTCCCCGATGACACGGCCTGAGCACTGGCCCCCGCACGGGTTCTGTCCAGCAGAGCTCCATCACCACTGCCCATAGAGCTCCCACTTCTCTCCCCAGTCCCTTGCTCTCACTGCACCCTGGGGACTCGGTTTTCTTCTCCTGAAGTGCATCCTTTAGTTGTTCTTTCCGTGGGAGTCTGTTAGTCGTTGTCTGGAGGGGGCTGTTCTGCCTCCCTCTCGGGTGATGGTGGAGCTGACTGCAGAAGTCCTGGTTGACGGCATGTCTCTCGATGCTTCGGAGATGTCATCTCACTTCCTCTGGCGTCTGTTGATGGTTGGGAGAGTCCGCTGTCGCCTGCACCATTGTCTGCTTCTTCTGGATGTTTCCATGATCTTCCCTTGGTCCTCTGCAGATTTACTCTGTGGTGTCGAGGAGTGGACATAGTTTCTGTTGCTCAGGACTCAAGCTTTTTGAATCTGAGAATAAGGGTCTTTGTTAATTCGAGACCATTCTTGGCTGTTAGCTCTCTGACTTGGCTCTCCCTCCCCCTGCCTCTTTTCTCTTTCTGGAATTCTCATTACGTAGATGGGAACTTCTTGTGGTCCCCTTCTGTCTCGGAACTTCCCACATCCCATCCCTCTGTCTCCTGAGCTGCCTTCCGGATGGCCTCTTCAGCTCACTGAATATCTTTTCAGCTGTGTTTGACCTGCTGTGTAGCCCGGCTATTTCATCTTTAATTTCAGTAATTTTATTTTCCTTTGTAGAAGTTCTGCTTGGTTCTTTGGTCAACATCTGCCTATTTTTCATAGCATTGCATTTTTTATGTTTTTGATTCCTTTGGTTATCATCTTTAAACAGTCTCCTTTTACAGTTTCTATTCGATTGCTCCATTGAGTGAAGTTCTTGGGGTCAAGTCCCGCTGTGTGCTGCGTTGGCTGACCCTGTTGTACTGTTTCTCTGCAAGTTCTTCATCAGGGCTTCATCTGTGTGATGTCTGTGTGCCCTGCTTTGGGAGGAATCCCTCCAGAGTGGTTTTGTGAGGACTTTCACCAAGCACCCCAGGGCATCACCAGCCTGGCATCACTTTTTGTGTTAATTTCTTGGTTTAGGGGTGCCCTGACCGTGTAGATTATTGAAAGATCAAATACAGGCTGTAGACCCTTGGTTGCAGACCCTTGGAGCTGGGTGAACACAGACCGGCTTCCTGTGATTACCTGGTTCTGTGGCAGGTTATTCCTACTTCCTCTTCCCCTGAGGCCCTCCAGATGTCCCTGGACTCTGACGGGCAGCAGGGTCGACTCCCAAGGCCTTGTGGACCCTCGTGGGGGACGGTCTAGACCCATGTGATTTGGAGCTCTGGGTCTCATCTTCCTGGACAGGTGTCTGGGGTCCTGCTCAGGCCATGCTCTGCAGCTGTGGTGCTGGCCCGAGCCTCAGAGCAAACAGCCTGGGCTGTGATCCCTGCCCGGCTCAGCTGATCGTGGAGGTGTGTGCCGGGAGGTGGGGCTTTGGCATGGGTGTCCTGTGTGGTAGGTGGCTGCATCCTCAGTCCTCAGCTGCGACCAGCTGTCCCCCTACCCATGAGCCAACAGGAGCTGCTCTCCAGGACAGCAGGCAGGATTCCAGCCCTCCAACTGGTGTCCACCCCTGGCTGGAAGAGGAAGCAGTTCTTGGCCACTTGCCCCTGGGGAGGTGCCCTGGATGTATGGGGGTGTCTGGCTACACGCAGGGCTGCCTGCTGAGTGAGACCTGGGCTTCAGAGCTGGCCCAGGAAGGAAGGCTGTGAGCTTGGTCTTGCGTCCTAGCCCTGGTGGGGAGGGCATAGCTCCATCTTGAAGGACCCAGGGCTGACCTGCAGGCAGGGGCCACCTGCCCCAGACCCCAGCCACCAACACACCCCTTCCCCAGCTCCTACCCTCCACAAGGGCCCTACACAGCTCCTGCCACCTCTGCTTCCTCGTGTCCCTCGGGGTCCATGGTGGGGCTGAGCCCTTCTGTGCCCTGTGTCCCCCACAGGCTGCAGTGCGCCTGCCAGCACAATACTTGTGGGGGCTCCTGCGACCGCTGCTGCCCCGGCTTCAACCAGCAGCCATGGAAGCCCGCAACCACCGACAGTGCCAACGAGTGCCAGTGTGAGTTCCCCCCATGTACACACACTCTCTTGCACAGTGTTCTCACATGCAGTCCCGTGCACAGGTGCTTAAGTAATACTGGCAGCGCTCACACGTGCTCACACAACGCTCACACCCACACATTCACACTTGCACTCACATGCATGTGCTCACACAACGCACGCACACGTTCACGCTCACACATGCGCTCGCACACTTACACTGACACACATGTGCATACACAATATGCACACGTGTGCTGTTGGCACACCCAGGCAGCGTGGCACGTTCTGCCACCTGAGCCAGGCCACATGGTTTGTGGAATGTGCCCTGGGGGTCCCAGTGGTCCCAGCCAGGCGGGGCGATGGAGGGCCTGCTGACAGTGGAGCCCCCTTCTCTCCAGCCTGCAACTGCCACGGCCATGCCCACGACTGCTACTACGACCCTGAGGTGGCCCGGCGCAATGCCAGCCAGAACCAGGACAACGTCTACCAGGGTGGGGGCGTGTGCGTCGACTGCCAGGTGGGGCAGGGCTGCTGCCAGGCCTGCGATGGGGGCTCAGGGGAGACGAGGCACTCGGCATGGGTGGGGCCCTGTGCATGAGGTCAGGGGTGGGGCTGAGGGTGCGGTGGGTCACCCCGGGCTGGGGATGGGACTGTTCCTGGACTCAGTCACCCACACACCACCAGCATCACACCACCGGCATCAACTGTGAACGCTGCCTGCCTGGCTTCTACCGCGCCCCAGACCAGCCCCTCGACTCGCCCCATGCCTGCCGCCGTGAGTGGGGCTGGCCTGGGCAGGGCATCCTGGGGAGCAGGGTCTGCCCGGGTAGGGGTGTCCTAGGGACAGGGACGTCCTGAGTATTGGGGTCTGCCCAGGCAGGGGTATCCCGGGGACTCCCGCTCCCTGCATCCCCGGGGCCCTCGCGCCGCTCTGGGAGGCCGGCCACAGCTGTCTCCCACCACCCAGACTGGGGAGGCGGGGACTGCCGCTCCCTGGAGCCAGGCCAGGGGTCTCATGGCTTCCCGGCCCCCCGGCCCCCCGGCCCCACCCAGGCTGCAACTGCGAGTCGGACTTCACCGACGGGACGTGTGAGGACCTGACCGGCCGCTGCTACTGCCAGCCGAACTTCACGGGGGAGCACTGTGACGTGTGTGCCGAGGGCTTCACGGGCTTCCCGCGCTGCCACCGTGAGGGCGCCGGCCGGGGGGCGGGGACGGGGCTCTGAGCGCCTGAGCATCGCTGCCTGCTGGGCCCCAGAGCCCCAGGGGCGGGGGGACCCCAGGGGGGACGCTTTTGTCCTGCCTGCGTCTCCAGTTGTGCGGAGACACCCAGGGTGGCCGGGTGCTGGGCCTACCTGGCTGACACGTGATGTCTCCTCCCCTCAGCGGTGCCCTCCTTCCCCAATGACACCGGGGAGCAGGTGCTGCCGGCCGGACAGATCGTGAGTAAGTGTCCCCCGCGGTCCCCATCCTGTCCTGGGCCCCACTGAGGCAGTGGGGCAGGAGGGGGCCCCACGAAGGCCCTAAAGAGAGGGGGGGATTTTCATTTTACTCACCTTATTTTTGGTTCTTTTATGCAAATAATATGTATTCAGGGTAGAAAACCTTCAAAAATATAGGTAAGCATAGAGTCGAAGGAAAAATTATCCAGACTCGTACAACTTACAGATAACCCTCTTCCCACTGCGGGAACCTCTCTGTGCGCGTGCACGCTCTGCTGTGACAAACATTGGTGTGTACGTGCACACTGTTTTGTAATTGCATTTTCCACCCGCCACAATCCTATAAACATGTCATTTCGTGGTCTATGTTACCTGGACGGATGTAGTCATTACTTAACCAACCCCAAATTGTTGGAAATTTAGGTTCTTTCCAGATTTTTTTAAAATAGTGCTGCAATAAACATCCTTGCAGCTAAAGCTTTCCAAAAATCCTTAATTATTTCTGTAGGGCAGTTTCCTAGAAGGTTCTGCCCAGGCTAAACCTGCACGTTTTGGGACATTTTTGGCTGTAGCTTGCCAAGTTGCTCCCTTAAAATAAAATAGTCTACTGGCGTAGGGTCACATTAGCAGCGTTCACACGCATCAGTCAAGTCGTCGTTGTCACTACGTAGCCACGTTTATTCTTGTCAGCAGGATTGGCTAGAAATATTCTCATCAATTCAGGGACACGTTTCTCCATTTTGCGTATTTCTGGAATTGGGGTGCATCTTTTGGTTGGTGGCACGTCGTAGTCTGATTGGCAGGTGTTTTCCTTTCATAACAGGACGTAAAATAACGGTGTGCCTTGTAAGTGGTGGTGTCGGAGATTAGATTGCGTTTGGTATTTCATTGTTTTTAGCTGCATTTCTTTGATTTTTTTGTAAGGTTGAATCTTCTCTTCTTGCTTGTTCATTGGTACGAGCTCTTGCCGTATTACCTACATTAGCCATTCCTCACAAGTTGGGTTTTTCTCCCAATGGGTTATTTGCCCCCTTTTTAAGGGAGCTTTTTTCTCATGTGCCGGTGTTTTCAACTTCAGGTGAATCTGTTGACGTTGTTCTTGGTCTCTGACTTGGTTATGTTTAGGTGGCAGTCCCTAAACCCAGCTATTCTCATTGCTGTCAGTTCTTTGGCAGTTTTCTTTTTAGATTTAAAAGTAAAAAGTTTTTGTCAACAGCGTAAACCAGGGGTCAGGAAACTATTTCTGAAAAGGGCCAGCAGTAAAGATTTTAGGCTTAGACGGCCGTGTGGTCTGTCGTAACTCGCTCTCGGAAGCAGCCATGGACCGTGGGTATGTGAGTGGGCATGGCCATGTTCCAACACAACTTTATTTACACAGCAGGCCGAGGAGCCCTTGGACTGTAGTTTGCCAGTCTCTGAGGTAAACTATTGAGAATCCCTCCTTTCCCCACAGGCCCATGGTAAGCACTCAGTAATTACCTATGGTGGCGCAGTATTTCACTTTTAATCTGAATTGCACAGTGAATTCTATTAATGTCTTTCCTAACATGGACCCAGCGTTGAACATAAATGTTTTGTGTCTATAATTGTGAGACTGGTTGAAAGCTTTCTTGTTTGTTTTGTGTGTGCACCATCTTATTTTGGTTTTGTAATTCACCTTGTAAAATACTTGGAAAATGATCCATACTTTGTTATGCTCCAGATCAGTTTAAAAACCACAGGAATTGTCAGTTTCTTACAAGTTTGATAGCACTCACTTGTCAAACCATCTGGTCCTGCGACTTGTTTTTCCATGGAGATCTTAGATTATGGGTTTTGTTTCTTGTATGGTTATTGCGTCTATTAGTTTTCACCTCATCTTAAGTCAATTTTGGTTATTTATATTTTCTTAGCAAATTGTTTATGTCATTGGGATTTTATTTAAGGTTTAACTTTTTTTTTTCATTGAGATCACATTGGTTATAACATTATATAAATTTCAGGTGTACATCATTATATTTCAACTTCTGTATAGACTGCATCGTATTCACCACCAAAAGTCTAGTTTCCATCCGTCACCACACGGATGTGCCCCTTTACCCCTTTCACCCTCCCCCGACCGTCTTCCCCTGTGGTCACCAGTCTGTTCTCTGTATCTATGTGTGTGTTTATCTTCCACATATGAGTGAGATCATACAGTATTTGTCTTTCTCTGACTGACTTATTTCACTTAGCATAATACCCTCAAGGTCCATCCATGTGGTTGCAAATGGCAAGATTTTGTCTTATTTTTTATGACTGAGTAGTATTCCTTTGTATACATATATCACATCTTCTTTATCCAGTCATCCGTCCATGGGCACTTAGATTGTTTCCAAGTCTTGGCTATTGTGAATAATGCTGCAGTGAACATAGGGGTGAATATATCTTTTTGAATTAGTGTTTTCATGTCTTTGGATCAATACTCAAAGTAGAATAGCTGGCTCATATGGTATTTCTATTTTTAATTTTTGAACAATCTCCATACTGTTTTCCATAGTGGCTGCACGAGTTTGCATTCCCACCAGCAGTATATGAGGGTTCCCTTTTCTCCACATCCTCTCTAACACTTGTTATTTCTTGTCTTTTTAATAATAGCCATTCTGATGGGTGTGAGGTGATATCTCATTGTAGTTTTAATTTGCATTTCTCTGATAATTTGTGCTGCTGAACATCTTTTCATGTGCCTGTTGGCCATCTTCTTTGAAAGTATATCTTCTTTGGAAAAATGTCTGTTCATATCCTCTGCCCATTTTTTGATCGGGTTGTTTGGTTTTTTGTTGTTGAGTTATATGAGTTCTTTATATATTTTGGATATTAACCCCTTATTAGATATATGATTTGGAAATATCTTCTCCCAATTGTTAGGTTGTCTTTTCATTTTGTTCATGGTTTCCTTTGCCATGCAGAAGTTTTTAGTTTGATATCATCCCATTTGTTTATTTTTTCTTTTGTTTCCCTTGCCTGAGGAGACACAGTATTCAAAAAGATCCTGCTTAAGACCAGTGTCAGAGAGCCTACTGCCTGTATTTTCTTTTAGGAGTTTTATGATTTCAGGTCTTACATTCAAGTCTTTAATCCACTTTGAGTTAATTTTTGTGTATGGTGTAAGATAATGGTCTACTTTCATTCTTTTGCATGTGGCTGTCCAGTTTTCCCAGCGCCATTATTGAAGAGACTTTCCCTTCTCCATTGTATGTTCTTGGCTCGTTGGTCAAGGATTAGCAGTCCATAGATGTGTGGGTTTATTTCTGGGCTCTCAGTTCTATTCCATTGATCTGTGTGTCTGTTTTTCTGCCAGTACCATGCTGTTTTGATTACTATAGCTTTGTAGTGTATTTGGAAATCAGAGAGTGTGATATCTCTAGCTTTGTTCTTTTTTCTCAGGATTGCTTTGGCTATTTGGGGTCTTTTATGGTTCCACATAGATTTTAGAATTCTTTGCTTTATTGCCGTGAAAAACGTTGTTGGGACTTTCACAGGGATTGCATTGAATCGGTAGATTGCTTTATATAGTATGAACATTTTAAACTATGTTAATTCTTTCAATCCATGAGCACAGAATTTCCATTTCTTTATGTTCTCTTTGATTTCTTTTTTTTTTTTTTTGTGGGGAAGACCAGCCCTGAGCTAACATCTGTTGCCAATCTTCCCCTTTTTGCTGAGGAAGACTGGCCCTGGGCTAACATCCGTGCCCATCTTCCTCTACTTTATATGGGACGCCGCCACGGCATGGCTGGCAGGCAGATGCGTCGGCGGGCGCCTGGGATCCGAACTCACGAACCCCGGGCTGCCAAGCGCGGACTAAACCGCTGTGCCACCGGGTGGCCCCCTCTTTGATTTCTTTCAACAATTTTTTTTTATAGTTTTCAGTGTACAGGTCCTTCACCTCCTTGGTTAAATTTATTCCTAGATATTTTATTCTTTTTGTTGCAATTGCAAATGGGATTGTATTCCTGATTTCTGTTTCTGCTAGTTCATTGTTAATGTATAGAAACACAACTGATATTTGTATGTTGATTTTGTACCCTACAACTTTAGTGTATTTGTTTATTATTTCAAATAGATTTTTGGTGGATTCTCTAGGGTTTTCTATATATAAAATCATGTCATCTGCAAATAGTGTATGTCATTTGGATTTTTTTTTATTGATGTCTTAATAGTTTATAACACTGTGGGGTTTTAGTTGTACATTATTGTTTGTCCATCACCATGTGGAGGTAACTCTTCACCCCTTGTGCCCACCCGCCACCCCCCATCCCCTTGGTAACCACCAATCAGTTCTCTCTGTCCGTGTGTTCATTTATATTCCATATATGAGTGAGTTCATTCAGTGTCTGTCCTTCTCTCTCTGGCTTATTTCACTTAACATCTAAGGGTTTGTCAATTTTATTTATCTTCTCAAAGAACCAGCTCTTTGTTTCATTGATCCTTTCTGCTGTTTTTTTTTGTTTCAATTTCATTTACTTCTGCTCTGATTTTTATTATTTCCCTCCTTCTGCTGATTAGGGGCTTTGTCTGTTTTTCTTTTTTAATTCTGTTAGGTGCAATTTAAGGTTATTTATTTGGGATTTTTCTGGTTTGTTCAGGTGTGCTTGTATTGCTATGAATTTCCCTCTCAGGACCGCTTTTGCTGCATCCCATATGAGTTGGTATGGTGTATTTTCTTTTTGATTTGTCTCCAGATAGCTTTTGATTTCTCCTTTAATTTCATCAACGACCCATTGGTTGTTCAGTAGCATGTTGTTTAGTCTCCACATCTTTGTCCCTTTCCTAGTTTTTTCCTTGCAGTTGATTTCTGGTTTCACAGCATTATGATCAGAAAAGATGCTTGTAATGATTTCAGTCTTCTTAAATTTATAGAGGTTTGCCTTGTTTCCTAATATATGGTCTATCCTTGAGAATGTTCCACGTGCACTTGAGAAGAATGTGTACTCTGCTTTTTTTGGGTGGAGTGCTCTGTATATATCTATTAAGTCCATCGCATCTAGTTTTTCATTTAAGTCCATTATTTCCTTATTGACTTTTTGTCTGGATGATCTATCCATTGATGTAAGGGGGGTGTTAAGATCCCCTACTATTATTGTGTTATTGTTAATATCTCCTTTTAGGTTTTTTAGCAGTTGTTTTATGTACTTTGGTGCTCCTGTGTTGGGTGCATAGCTATTTATGATTGTTATGTCTTCTTGGTGAAGTGTCCCTTTTATCATTATATATTGCCCTTCTTTGTCTCTCATTAGCTTTTTTATCTTGAAGTCTACTTTGTCTGATATAAGTATGGCAACTCCTGCTTTCTTTTGTTTGCCATTAGCTTGGAGTATTGTTTTCCATCCTTTTATTTTGAGTCTGTGTTTGTCTTTAGAGCTGAGATGTGTTTCCTGGAGGCAGCAGATTGTTGGATCTTGGTTTTTAATCCATCCCACCACTCTGTGTCTTTTGATTGGAGAATTCAATCCATTTACATTTAGAGTGATTATTGATATATGAGGGTTTAATGTTGCTATTTTATTGTTCATTTTCTGGTTCTTTTGCATTTCCTTCGTTTCTTGTCACTTGTGTTTTGGACTGCAAATTCAATTTGGCATTTCTGCATGATGATTCTCTTAGTTTTCTCTTTATTTGTCATGTGTGGTTCTCTTCTGGTTATTTGTTTAGTGGTTACCGTGAGGTTTATATAAGCAATCTCCTGGATAAGATAGTCCATTTTCAGATGCCTCCTTTTTCCTGAGGCTGGGTCGATTCAATCCCTTACCTCTTCCCCTCCTTATTTGTTATCTCTATTTATTCCTTCTTGTGTCGTGAGTGTGTGTTTACAGTGATGAGCTTGAATTAATTTTTGATGTTATCCAACTATAGTTTGTTTTGGTTTAGTCTCCTTGCTTTTCTCCTTGCTGAAATCTTTGTATCCCCTTTCTCATTTGTTTTTTTTCAGGCCTAAGGGCCTTCTTGAGCATTTCTTGTAGTGGGGGTCTTGTGGTGACGAACTCTCTTAGCTTTTGTTTATCAAGGAGAGTTATTATTTCTCCATCATATTTGAAGGATATTTTTGCTGGATAAAGTATTCTTGGCTGAAGGTTTTTGTCTTTCATGATTTTGAATATATCATTCCAGTCTCTCCTAGCCTGTAGAGTTTCTGTTGAGAAATCAGCTGAGAGCCTGATGGGGTTTCCTTTGTATGTTATTTTGTTTTTTTCGTTTAGCTGCCCTTAATATTATTTCCTTTTCATGGATATTTTTCAAGTTTGCTACTATGTGGCGAGATGATTTTTTATTCCTGTTTATATATTTAGATGATCTATTGATTTCATTCAGTGTTATTTCCCTCTCATTCCCTAGGTTGGGGAAGTTCTCAGCTATTATTTCTTTGAACAAACTCTCTGCTCCTTTTTCTCTTTCTTCTCCTTCTGGAATACCTATTATCTTTATGTTGCTTTTCCTCACTGAGTCTGATATTTCTCGAAGAATTTCTTCATTTCTTTTTAGTCTTAGCTCTCTCTCCTCCTCTTTCTGGAGCGTTTCTGTGTGGCTATCCTCAATAGTGCTAATTCGTTCCTCCATATTGTCAGTTCTGCTCTTTAAAGACTCCATTTTTTCCACTATCTCGTTGATTTTGTTTTTCATCTCCAATAATTCTGATTGGTTTTTCTTTATGGTTTCAATCTCTTTTGTGACGAAATCCCTAAATTCGTTGATTTGTTTCTGTGTGTTCTCTTGTATTTCGTTGAGTTTGTTTATGATAGCTATTTTGAATTCTCTGTCATTCAGGTTCTCGAATTCTGTGCCTTCAGGGTTGGTTTCTGGGTGTTTGTCATTTTCATTTTGGTCTGTAGACATAACAAACCGTTGCATCGATCCGATGGCGACGGCTTTACTTTTTCCTCTCATCTTGAAGTTGGTCCTGCAGTTTCCACCTGCTGCCACTGGATGGAGATCACGAGCGGTATGCTCTGAGCCCGCTGCAGTCCCCAGAGGGATTATGCTGAAAGGCGGGGTGTGTGGGGGGAGGGGTTCTCTCTTTCTCCTGCTTGACCCGGGGGTTTCCTTTCTGGCTCTCTTAGGGCATTTGCTACACCCCCGAAACAGTCCGTCCTCGCTTCCTGGTGGGTATCTCTCGACAGTCTGTGAGAGCACCTGGAGGGAGATAGTTCCCTCCCCCCCGCCCCCGCAGTGGGCCGCCCCTCCCCCCTCTGTCTGTGAGCCACGCTGTCTGTCTTTGCCAATTGATTGGGGAGGGGGAGTACAAATTCTTACCTCTCCTCACGTCCTTTGGGGCTTCCCGCACCTCCACCGTCCGATGTATGGCAGCAGGGGTTTCTTAGAAGTCCTTTGTAGTGTTTGATTGAGCTCTGTTGGAATGCGAATGATGTTTTCGTTGTGTCTTAGGGGGCAGAGATTCAAAGAGGGAATCTCACTCTGCCATGATGCTGACGTCACCTGTCATTTGGATTTTAAAATGTATTGGCATAAAGTTATGCACAGCATTCCATCATGATTTTTAAATTTCCTTTTATTCTCATTATTATCTTTTTAAATTTTCTTTCTTTTTTTTTTCTTCCTTCATTAGACCTAACAGAAGACTGTTGAATTATTGGGTGTTCTCAAAGTATAGCTGAAGGTTAAATTGATAAGATCTGCTGGAGTTTTTTTCTGTTAAGTTTGGGAGAAATCTTTTACTTCTTAATATAGAAAATTTTGAACTAAAATCTTTAATTCCTTCTATGTACTTTCTTTTTATTTAGGTAAAATTGACATACAGCATTAGATTAGTTTCAGGTGTACGACATAATGATTTGATATTTGTATATATTGTGAAATGATCACCACTATAAGTCTAGTTAACATCCATCACCTTACATAGTGACAGAATTTTTTTTTTCTTGTGATGAGAACTTTTAAGATCTACTCTCTTAGTAACTTTCAGTTGTGCAATCCATTATTATTAACAATGGTCACCATGCTGTACATTATGTCCCCAGGGCTTATTTATTTTATAACTGGAAGTTTGTACCTTTTGACCCCTTTCGTCCATTTCACCAAACCCAACTCCTTGCCTCTGACAATCACCCATCTGTTCTCTGTATCCCTGAGCTTCTTTTTGATTTTATTTTTAGATTCCACATATAAGTGAGATCATATGGTATTTGTCTTTATCTACTTTCTTTTAGTACTGTTTTTAAAGCTTCTTGAATTGCTTTTTATATTCAGTCTCAATTAGCAACCAAGAGGTTTAAAGCATTGGTTCTTAACCAGAGTGATTTTGATCCACAGGAAAATGTTTGGAGATATTTTTGGTTGTTATAACTGGGGGGTGCCACTGGCATCTAGAGGATGGGGGCCAGGGATGCTGCTAAACATCCTACAGTGCACAGGACGCCCCCACCCCCACAATAAAGAGTTCTCCAGCCTAGAATGTTAGTGGTGCTGAGGTTGAGACACACTAGGTTAAAGCTATTAATTTGCCTCAGAGTGTAGCTTTGGCCAGGTGCACCCTATAGGGTTGATATGCTGAGTTGTCACTATTGTTCTTTTCTAAAGAGTGTATCATTTCAGTTTCCATTTTCCTTTTGGCTGGAGTTATTTAGAAGAGTATTCATCATTCCAGGTGGTTAGATTTCCTTTCTGTCTTTTTGATGGTTCAGTCCTAGTTTTATTGCATCATAGTCAGATTTGGTGGCCTGATAATTTCTGGATTTTCCTTTTAGAGTGAAACTAACGCCTTTGGGTTTTATCTCATAAAAGGAGATGGCCTGGCACAGGGACTGTGGCCGCTGTCAGTTGAGCTTGCTCCTGCACTTATTGTATCATTTCTCCCTTTCTGCTACGTTTCTCTTTTCCTGCCTGTTGCTGGATTGAGCAACAAAACGTGCTTTGGTTGATTGGTTTGCATTTCCTTCTCAGAGGGTTTGCAAGTTCTATTTCTATCTTCTAGTCGGGCCCATGGTTACTCTTACATTTTTGATGAATATCGAGTCATTATATTCTACCAGTAACAAAAATTAAATAGCATTTATGACCCTGTTTTCATGCATAAGTTAAGACATTTAGCACGATTTTTCTTCCTTCTTCCCAACCCCCAGAATTATTTATAAAGACTGGAATTTTCTTTTCACCGTGTTATGTTTTGTTTTCACATTTTCTCTGGTTGTGTTAACACCTGCAGTTGACTTGGTATCAACGTTATAAACAACCAATCAGATGTGTTTACAATTGTCCTAATTTCACACACACCACTGTTTTCCCAAAACATCGACTTTTCCTTCTTGGGATTTTTATTGTCTTTCAGTTTTGTAGGACTGCACTGTAAGTGTAAGGAAGTGAGTTTGTGGGGAGAGGAGGTTTTCTGGCAGGGAGGGCTGGAGTCTGCAGGGCATCTGAGACTCCCCTCCCGCCCCCCCCCACCCTTCAGACTGTGACTGCAGTGCCGCCGGGACCCAAGGCAACGCCTGCCGGAAGGACCCGCGGGTGGGGCGCTGCGTGTGCAAACCCAACTTCCAGGGCACCCACTGCGAGCTCTGCGCCCCAGGGTTCTATGGCCCAGGCTGCCAGCGTGAGTCCAGCCCCATCCCCGTCCTTGCACAGACACTGGGAGCCTGGCCCCTCTTTGACCAAGCATGCTGCCCCTCCCTGCAGCATGCCAGTGTTCCAGCCCCGGAGTGGTGGACGGTGACTGTGACCACGACTCGGGCCAGTGCAAGTGCCGGGCGGGCTTCGAGGGGGCCACTTGTGACCGCTGTGCCCCTGGTTACTTCCACTTCCCACTCTGCCAGTGTGAGCAAGGCCTCCCGCAGTGGGCACAGGTGGGTGTGGGGCCCGGGCATGGCCTGCCCAGCTCAGGGCCCCCTGTGCACCCCTTCACTCTGCAGTGTGCGGCTGCAGCCCTGCAGGGACCCTGCCCGAGGGCTGTGACGAGGCTGGCCGCTGCCTGTGCCGACCTGAGTTTGACGGCCCTCACTGTGACCGCTGCCGCGCCGGCTACCACGGCTACCCTGACTGCCAAGGTGAGCAGACGGGCAGGGCGGGGCCTGAATGGGTCAGGAAGACCACCAGCAGGGGCCCAGAGCCTGACCCCGTGTCCCCTGCAGCCTGCACCTGCGACTCCCGTGGTGCCCTGGATCAGCTCTGTGGGGCGGGCGGGGTGTGCCGCTGCCACCCTGGCTACGCGGGTGCCACCTGCCAGGAGTGCAGTCCCGGCTTCCACGGCTTCCCCGACTGTGCCCGTGAGTGCCCTTGTGGGAGGCAGGAGGGTGGGTGCGTCCCCCCTGCGTGCCCACACCCTGTCCTCCTCCCCCAGCCTGCCAGTGCTCTGCTGACGGCTCCCTGCACACAGCCTGCGACCCTCGCAGCGGGCAGTGCAGCTGCCGGCCCCGCGTGACGGGGCTGCGGTGTGACATGTGTGTGCCTGGTGCCTACAACTTCCCGTACTGCGAAGGTGAGGCTGGCACAGTGTGTGTGTTGTGCGTGTTGTTCACACGCTGCGTCCCTGCATGTTCCCAGGACTGTTCTCATGCTCTGCATGCCCACACGTGTGCTCGTGTGGTTCTTCACATGCTGCGTTCCTATGAATGTCCGTGTGCTCTGTGTGTGTGTTCATGTGCTGTGTGTGTGTGTGTGTGTACACGTTCATGTGCTGTGTGTGCATTCATGTGCTGTGTGTGTGTTCATGTGCCATGTGAGTATCCATGCACATCTTCAGGTGGGTGTTCTTGGATGTGCATGTTCACTTGCATGTGTTCACGTGCTATGCATGTATCCATGTGTGTTCACATGCTTTGCGCACGTGTGTGCTCACATGGCTGTTCACACACGGTGCTTGTTCACGTGCTGCGTGTGCTTGTTGTATGTTCATAACATGTGCTGTGGGGGGAGGGCACGTGCCCTCGCGGCTGTGGGGACCACAGCACAGAGGCACACATTTTCACGCTTGTTCACACACGTGGGAGGCATGTGTGCTGGCTCCCATGGAGCCGTGGGTCCTGGCTGGGCCTGAGGAATGACTGTGGCCCGGGCGTCTCCGCAGCTGGCTCCTGCCACCCTGCCGGCCTGGCCCCAGCTGATCGTACCCTTCCTGAGGTAAGCCCTGGTCAGCCCTCACTGGGGGGATGGGCAGGGCCCAGTGAGACCATCGCTTCCCCGTGCTGCTTGGTTGTCACAGCAGCCTCAGGATCCGTCTGCTCCCCAGTAGTCCTCTGTCCCCACTCCAGGGGCATGCCAGAGATGGGGCAGGGGCAGGGCTCCAGAGCTGAGGGTTGTAGGCAAAAGGGCGGGGACCCACTCTGACCCTCAGTCTCATCTTCTCCCAGGCACAGGCACCCTGTACGTGCCGGGCTCACGTGGAGGGGCCAAGCTGCGATCGCTGTAAATCAGGCTTCTGGGGGCTGAGTCCCAGCAACCCTGAGGGCTGCACCCGTGAGTGTGCCCAGAGTGGGGGAGACTCCTGGGGGGGCAGGGAGGTGAGGGCTGGCCCCATAGAGTCCTGGGCGGGGATGGAGTCCAGGCCCTCCTGCCCCTCCCCACTCTCAGGCCTGCTCTGCCCCTCCCCCAGGCTGCAGCTGCGACCCCAGGGGCACCCTGGGTGGAGCTGCCGAGTGCCAGCTGGTGAGTCTAAGGGCCAAGGTGCTGGGGGCTATGGGGGCAGGCACGTTGGGACCCTCTCCTGCCTGGGCCCACCTTCTCCTTCTCCTCAGGGCAGCGGCCAGTGCTTCTGCAAGCCCCACGTGTGCGGCCAGACCTGTGCAGCGTGCAGGGACGGCTTCTTTGGGCTGGACCAGGCCGACTACTTCGGCTGCCGCAGTAAGTGCTCGCTTACTCAGCTCTCAGACCACATCCCAGAGGAGGCTGAGGCCCAGGATAGGACAGATGGGGCAAGGACCCCAGCCGGGGCCTGGGCACGGTGAGGCCCAGATGTGGGACTGGTACTCACTGAGCTGCTTCTGGATGCCTGGCCAGGCCCATGCTGGACATGGGAGAGATGAGGCACAATTTCCGCCGTCGATCCTCCTCCCTCCAACCCATGCCCCTGGCAGACATCACTGATCAATCCTAGTGCCCTTGGTCCTGAGCCTGGACTCAGAACCTCCAGTGTCCAGAGCCCCAGGCAGCCCCTAATGGTAGATCAAAGTTGGCTTCTGAGCCCCTGTTGCTCTCGACAGAGGGTGGATGGAGCCCCAGGGGCCTGTCTGTGAGGCCGGAGCAGGGTCCTGAGCCGGGGGCTGTGGGAGGAGCACTGAGGCGAGGTGAGGGCTGGGCAGCGCTGACCTCACTCCCTCCCTCTACAGGCTGCCGGTGCGACGTTGGCGGTGCGCTGGGCCAGGGCTGTGAACCGAGGACGGGTGCTTGCCGGTGCCGCCCCAACACCCAGGGCCTCACCTGCAGCGAGTGGGTGTCCCCACCCCGACTGGGCAGGGGGCAAGGGGAGGCAGCTTGTCCACCGGGCTATTCCTTGGGGACTGTGGTGAGCTGTGCGGGGCCAGTTCCTGCCCTGCCCAGCCAGGACGGCGGCTGTCCCTGACCCTCCTGCCGTGCCAGGCCGGCGCGGGACCACTATCTCCCCGACCTGCACCACGTGCGCCTGGAGCTGGAGGAGGCGGCCACGCCCGAGGGCCATGCCGCGCGCTTCGGCTTCAACCCCCTGGAGTTTGAGAACTTCAGCTGGAGGGGCTACGCGCAAATGACACCCATCCAGGTGCGTGCGGCACTGCCCCAATCCGGGCTGGCAAAGTGGGCGGGCGGGCCCCTGAGGTCCCGGGACCGGGCTGGGAATAGCCAGGGAGGGGTGACCCTGGTTTTCACACTCCACCACAGCCCAGGATCGTGGCGAGGCTGAACGTGACCTCCCCTGACCTCTTCCGGCTGGTCTTCCGATACGTCAACCGTGGGCCCACGAGTGTGAGCGGGCGGGTCTCTGTGAGAGAGGAGGGCAAGTTTGCCACCTGCGCCAACTGTGAGTGTGGCAGGGGCCGCCCCTGCCCCCTCCCACCCACTCACGCCTCGATCCCACCCAGCCCCAGCCCCACCTTGGGCCCATGGGTGGGTGGGGAGGTCAGACCTGTCCCGCTGGCCCCGGGGGACATGCAGCTGGGGTGGCCCCTGGGCTGTGTCCGGGAGTCTCACTCTCCCTGCTCCCAGGCACAGAGCAGACCCAGCCCGTGGCCTTCCCGCCCAGCACAGAGCCCGCCTTCGTCACTGTGCCCCAGAGAGGCTTCGGGGAGCCCTTCGTGCTGAACCCTGGCACCTGGGCCCTGCTCGTGGAGGCCACGGGGGTGCTCCTGGTGAGGCAGGGGCTGAGCAGGGTGGGGCGGGCCCGTGGCGAGGGCCTCAGTACCCACTACCCACCTCCCACTCTGCCCCCAGGACTACGTGGTTCTGCTGCCCAGTGCCTACTATGAGGCGGCCCTCCTGCAGCTGCGGGTGACCGAGGCCTGCACGTTCCGGCCTGCCGCCCAGCGCTCCGGGGAGAAGTGAGGGCCGGCCCAGTGGGCAGGGCGAGCCTGACCCTCACTCTGCTCTGGCCGCCTGCCAGTGCTGACCACAGATTATGTCGCTCCACCAGCTGCCTCCTCTATACCCACCTGCCCCTGGATGGCTTCCCCTCTGCCGCTGGGCCCGAAGCCCTGTGTCGCCATGACAACAGCCTACCTCGGCCCTGCCCCATGGAGCAGCTCAGCCCCTTGCACCCACTGCTGGCCGCCTGCCTGGGCAGTGACGTGCGTGTCCCAGGGACCCCACAGAGGGGCGGGTGGGCGGGGTCAAGACCTGGGGGGAGGTATGCCCTTGTCCTGGGGGATGGTGTCCATGTTGCAGTGACAGGACACAGGTTCAGGGCAAGGCCATGGATTTGGCCTCAGGAGTCAGGACACCCTCAGGCCTCGTCTGCAAACGGGTATGAATGGCCTCAGCCCTCTCCTGATCATGAGGAGGCAGCGGGTCATTTGTTCACTCTGAAGACTTGGGCCAGACCTCCGGGCACTCAGGAGGGATGAGCCTGGTGGGCCTCGGGTGGGCAGAGGTCGGAAGACCAGCAGCCAGGGCAGTGTCCTGGGAGGAGTGGCCCAGGCAGCAGGGACAGCAGGGGAGGAGGCCCTGGGGGAGGACAGTGGGAAGGGCCGTGTCCAGGGAGCATGTGGGGTCCTGTTCTCCAGGTGAGGGCTGGGGCGGGGCCTCTGATCGCCCTGTCCCCCCAGGTGGACGTCCAGCTGCAGGTAGTGGTGCCGCAGCCCAGCGGCTATGCCTTGGTGGTGGAGTACGCCAATGAGGATGCCCGCCAGGAGGTGGGCGTGGCCGTGCACACTCCCCAGCAGGCCCCCCAGCAGGGGGCACTCACACTCCACCCCTGTCCGTACAGGTGAGCCAGGAGGGGGAGGATCGGGACTGGGGGGAGGGCTCGGGCCCCAGGGCTGCCCCACCTGCTGACCTCCCCTGCCCGTCCCCCAGCACCCTGTGCCGAGGCGCTGTCCTAGATGCCCAGCACCACCTGGTGGTCTTCCATCTGGACACAGAGGCCAGCGTCCGGCTCACGGCTGAGCAGGCGCGCTTCTTCCTGGTAAGGTCCTGCCCCCTGACCTGCATGGGCCGCACGGCCTCCCATGGGGTTAGGTCTTTCCGATTTTAAGCATGCACGGAGGTAGGGAGAAGAGTGCATTGTGCCCAGGTACCCATTACCAGCCCCACCCATAGCTCCTGTCTGATCCCGAGTTTTCTAGAACCCCCCTTACCTGCAGGGTTTCTTTTTCCTTGTGAGTTCAAAATGTATGTTTATTTAGAAATAATGCCCACGGCCATGGAAGGGGAAGTATGATGCATTGGAGTTGGAGTGGAAAGAAAGTGATCTTAACCAAAGACTATTTTTTTGGTAACAATTTATAAAAACATCACCAGCTGAACGGGAGCCCCTCTCCTGGTTAGGAAGGGGTCCGTTCACCAGGTCCTGAAGCTTAAGATCCACCAGCATCGTGCTGATTTGCTTCTTATCCACCTCATGGAGTTGTGAGAATTAAATCACGAGACTAGATATAGGCAAACCTGTCTTGTAATTACTAAACACTACACAATGTCCATCTAAACAGATACCCAGAGCCAAGCATAAAAGTTTATTCAATAAGTGACAAAACAGATGACATTTGCTCTCATCAGTTTCTTACAGTTGTTATGTTTTCCTAGGCCTTTAAAAAGTTTATACAGGTGACATACGCACATATTTTTATGAAAGCATCCACCATTGATGAGACTTGGACTAGAGTCACCGTGCCTTCCCCTGCATTTTTCTAATTCCACTTTCCAGAGTCAGTGCGTTTCGGCCATGTTGCTAATAGCATGGACCACGTAGCTTTCTCCTGACCTGTTGATGCTGGATCACCGGCATCTTCCCTTGCCCACAGCGCTGTCGCCGTGGACTAGGATGTTTTCAACTTTCCATGGAGCTATTTCGTGTACATGGGAAAGTACCCACAGCGCACAGCCCAGCACGTCTCCCAGCCCCCACCACGCAGGCCAGGAAGCAACATGCCCCACCCGACGGCCCCTGGGCCCCCCAGGGCAGCCACCCCGACACCAACCACACTGCTTAGTTCTCTCGCTCTGAAACTTTCTGTAACTGGGATCACACAGGACGTCCTTTTGTGCTGCGTCTTTGCCAGCATCGTGTCGGAGGGGATCTGTGGTGTTGGTGCTGTGGTCATGCAGGGATCTTTGTCTTCGCTGTAGGATTTTTCTAGACACGCTGTGACGTCTCCTGTTTTGTTATATTTGTCACGCGCGTACCTACGCCGTGGTAGATGGCACAGGGCAGAGACGCCTGCTCGTGAACCTGAACTTACTGAGCATCTGCCTCTACTGGGTCCCATCCTGCAGCTGAGGGGGAGGCAGGCGGTCAACATGCAATTGAGTAACTGCAAATAGCGACGGGGTGGACGGTGGAGAGGTGGAACGGCTGACGGGGAGAGCCCGCAGGAAGTGCTCCAGGCCCCAGAGACCGCAGTTTGTGCAGCTGGAGGAGGGGCCGGTGGGAGCGGGGACAGGGACTTGATGCAAAGAGCAGGATCGGTGTTCGCCAGGGCGTGGATCGGGCTCCACCTGCACCCCCACGTCCACGCCTGCCCTCTGCCCACAGCACAGCGTCACCCTGGTGCCTGTGGAGATGTTCAGCTCGGAGTTCCTGGAGCCCCGGGTCCGCTGCATCAGCAGCCACGGCGTCTTCAGCCCCAGCAGGTAGTGGGCCTAGAAGGGCCAGAGCCACCAGCGGGGCACACTGGCCAGAACATGGGGACTCACCCCTGTGCTCCCCCCTAGTGCCGCCTGCCTGCCCTCCCGCTTCCCGAAGCCGCCCCAGCCCATCATCCTCAGGGACTGCCAGGTGCTGCCGCTGCCGCCTGGCCTCCCGCTGACCCGCTCGCAGGAGCTCACTCCAGGTGCACCCCCGTCCGGGCCCCAGCCTCGGCCCCCCACCGCCGTGGACCCCGATGTGGAGCCCACCCTGCTGCGCCACCCCCAGGTGAGGGCCCAGGCCAGGAGGGACGGGGGTGTGGGCTGGCGGCACTCAGGCCCCCTGCCATCGGCTGCCCTTGGCAGGTGGTCCAGGCAGCAGTGGGGGCCGACTTGGGCCCCCCCTGCAGCGTCCCCACACAACTGCTCACTGGAGCCTCTCCCTGCAGGGCACGGTGGTCTTCACCACCCACGTGCCCACCCTGGGCCGCTACGCCTTCCTGCTGCACTGCTACCAGCCGGCCCACCCCACCTTCGCCGTGGAGGTCCTCATCAACGGGGGCCGTGTCTGGCAGGGTGAGTGGCTGTGGCAGGTGGTGGAGGGGACAGACCCCCGGACGAGGAGCCTGTGAGGGGTCTCATCCACACGGCCCCGTTGGGCAGTCACCACACATGACGTGGACAGCTCGGGTGCTGGTTCCACGGCTTGCGTGGGCCATGGCAGGGTGCCCATTACCTGGCTGTGAGTGACAGGTCCACACATCCCAGTCCTGCTGTTAATTCGCAAACAAGGTGCCTCAGGGCCCCCTGTAGGGGGCAGCTCCAGCCTCCTAGCCCCCTTCCAGGCTCTGCTCCTCATATCTGTTTTACAAATTAAGGTTCGCCCCATCACATGCATGGGCAGTTGAGAGTTCACTAGGGGACACCAGTTGATGGCGCACATCCTACGTATATGTTTTGTTTCCGCTTAGCCAAGTCAGGCACCTGCGTTTAGTGGGCCTTTGTGTGTGACCATGGCTGCTTCACATAGTGTGAGCGGGCCTGGCCAGGCAGGCCTCTGCAGGCGGGTCAGGTGTCCATGTCATGTGTCACAGATGCACTTTCCTTGGTGGCCAGGGCTCTGCCCCCCGGGTACCTACCCCCTCCTTCCTGGTGATTCCAGGATTGCCCAGGCCCGGGATGAGGCCGTGGGGCCAGGGGTGGCCAGTGTGTGGGGGCTGACCTGCCTTTTCTTTCCCCTCCAGGCCATGCCAATGCCAGCTTCTGCCCACACGGCTATGGCTGCCGCACCCTGGTGGTGTGTGAGGGCCAGGCCGTCCTGGACGTGACCGACAGTGAGCTCACGGTGACCGTGCGCGTACCCGAGGGCCGGTGGCTCTGGCTGGTGAGTCCTGAGGCTGGCATCTCTTTGTGCGGACATCCCAGGGCCTGGCATGGGGCTGATGTCCCTGCATGGGGCTGGTGTTCCTGCGTGTGGACTTCCTGGGGCCCAGTGTGGGGCTGGCGTCCCTGCACGGGGCTGGTGTTCCTGCGGGGCAATGTCCTGAACCTGCTCAGGGCCCAGCCATCCTCACTCCTGTCACACCACCATTGGTCACTCGGCAAGGTGTGCCCCCTGCCTGCCTCAGCCCAGCCCCATGCCAGGTGCCAGGGGACAACAGCCTCTGGGGACCTCCAGGCCTACCACGTGAGGCTCCAGAGAGAGCTGACAAGCCCAGATGTTGCCCACTGGCCCCCTAGGGCCCTGCTGGTCAGGGTGGCCTTTCTGGACGAGATGGGGCCTAAAAGGATGGAGAGGGAGGACGAAGGTGTGTCCAATAGGCAGGGTTGGGAGGGGCCAGGCTCTGCCTCCTCACACTCCCCAAGCTTCCATTAGGCTGTGGAGGCCGACCGCCCTTCTGAGACGCCCAGGTGTGTGGGGGCCGGGCTGTGCGGCTGCACCACTGTCTTCGCTGCCCGGCCAGACCCTGGCCAGTGGCCGGGACCCTCTGGCAGTGTGCTCCTCTGACACACTCCCCTGACCCGGGCCTTCCCCTGGGCCCATGGGGAGGTGACGAGGTCTTGATGCCCTAGGAGTATGTGCTGGTGGTCCCTGAGGACGCCTACAGCTCCAGCTACCTCCGGGAGGAGCCCCTGGACAAATCTTACGACTTCATCAGCCACTGCGCCATCCACGGTTACCACGTCAGGTGGGCCAGGCTCGGAGCAGGGCTGGGGGCAGGGCTGGGGCCCCAGGCCAGGAGCCGGCCTCACCGCTGCCCCTCACCCCAGCCCCACCAGCTCATCCTCGTTCTGCCGCGATGCCGCCACTTCTCTCTCCCTCTTCTATAACAACGGGGCTCGGCCTTGTGGCTGCCACGAAGTGGGTGCCACGAGCCCCACATGTGAGCCCTTCGGGGGCCAGTGTCCCTGCCGTGCCCATGTCATCGGCCGCGACTGCTCCCGCTGCGCCACTGGCTACTGGGGCTTCCCCAGCTGCAGGCGTGAGTAGCGCATCCACGGGAGCACCAGTGAGGGGCATGGGGCCTGAACCCAAGGGGGCTTCCTGGTGGAGGGGGGCTCACCAAGAAGCGTGGGCACAGTGGTCAAGAGAACATTCTGGAACCTGCAGTCCAGTTCTTCACCTCTTGACTGTGGGACCTCAGGCAGCTTGTTGCTTGTGGCCCAGGCCTTGCAGGGTGGTCTGGAATGTTCTGGGGACTAGATGGCAATTCTGGGTGGCTGACCCCTGAGGCCCTAGGCCTGGAGCTGGGTAGAACTGGGCGGGGGAATGGGGTGTCTCTGGCCACACCCCTAGGACCAGTGAGGCAGAGGGGTCCACCAGCCCTGTGCACACTCCCCACAGCCTGTGACTGCAGCGGCCGCCTCTGTGACGAGCTCACAGGCCAGTGCATCTGCCCTCCACGCACTGTCCCGCCCGACTGCATTGTCTGCCAGCCCCAGACCTTCGGCTGCCACCCCTTGGTCGGCTGTGAGGAGTGTAACTGCTCGGGGCCTGGTGTCCAGGAGCTCACGGACCCCACCTGTGACATGGACAGCGGCCAGTGCAAGTGAGAGCCAGGGGTGGGGTGTCCCCACGGCCGTGGGGCAATCCTGGGTCCTGAGCCCACACTCCCCCGACTAGTTCTCCTTGGCTCCGGAGGGGAGGCCCAGCCAGCTCCTAAATGCCCACCGGCAGGTGCAGACCCAATGTGGCCGGGCGCCGCTGTGACACTTGCGCCCCTGGCTTCCACGGCTACCCCGCCTGCCGCCCCTGTGACTGCCACAAAGCGGGCTCTGCACCCAGCGTGTGCGACCCCCTCACAGGCCAGTGCTACTGCAAGGTGAGGGGCCAGGAGGGGCAGGGGAGCCAGGGGCCTGCAGCCCCCACCCTGCTTCTCCTCCTGCCTCATCACCTGAAATTCATCCTCTTGGGGCAGTTGGGGCTTCTTGGAAGCTTCTGGGAGAGTCAGCCCATTGGTGAGGGCGGTCACAGGGAACCAGGGTGGATCAGTTGCCCCAGCACATGGCCGACTGAACTGCCCTGCCCTCCTGTGCCCAGGAGAACGTGCAGGGCCCAAGGTGTGACCAGTGCCGCCTTGGGACCTTCTCCCTCGACACTGCCAACCCCAAAGGCTGTACCCGCTGCTTCTGCTTTGGGGCCACGGAGCGCTGCAGGAGTTCGACCCACGGCCGCCAGGAGGTGTGCGAGCAGGGAGCCCGGGACTGAGGGTGGTGCCACTTCAGGGAGGGGACGTGTTGCTCCCCAACTAGCCGGGTGTGGGATGTGGGACAGGGCCCTGTGACGTGGGAGGGTACTCACCCACGTGCCCTACCCGTGTGCCCGCAGTTTGTGGACATGGAGGGCTGGACGTTGCTGAGCACTGACCGGCAGGTGGTGCCGCACGAGCTGCGGGCGGAGGCAGGGCTGCTCCGTGCTGACCTGCGGCACGTGCCCGAGGCCTTCCCCGAGCTGTACTGGCAGGCCCCGCCCTCCTACCTGGGGGACCGGGTGAGCAGGCGCATCGGGCCCTCACTGCGAGGGTGTCTAGAACCCCCTGGAGGCCACAGTGGGGGGCGGCAGTGAGGTTGCCTGTATCCAGGGAGGGATGGGGGCTCCATGAGGGTGTCCAGGACCCCCTAGAGGCCTGTGGTGGGGAGGCAGCCAGAGAGGGTACCCAGGCCCAGCCCTGTACCCTGTCCTAGGGGTGCCCAAGACCACTGCTGTCAGCTCTGGGCCTGTGGGCAGGGTCTGGCCAGGTCTCATCCTTCTGTCCAACCTCCAGGTGTCATCCTATGGCGGGACCCTCCGCTACGAAGTGCACTCGGAGACCCAGCGGGGGGACGTGTTCATCCCCACGGAGAGCAGGCCAGACGTGATGCTGCAGGTGGGTGACGGGGTGCTCACTGCAGGGAGGCAGGTGGGCACAGCCGAGGCAGGACGGTGGGCAGCCTGGTTGCCGGCCCTCACCCGCCCACGTGCCTCCCCAGGGCAACCAGATGAGCATCACGTTCCTGGAGCCCGTGTACCCGGCGCCTGGCCATGTTCACCGTGGGCAGCTGCAGCTGGTGGAGGTGAGTGGAGCTGGCCTGGGCTCCCAGGTCCCTCCTGGACCCGACATGGCTCAGTGAAGGCTGGCAGGGGCCCTGGCTGCTGTGCCTGCTCTCCATGACAGAGAACAGAGAACGGGGCCCTGGAGCGGGACAGGGCGGGTGCTCTCCTCTCCCATGCTCCTGTGGCCACGCCTCCTTCCTGCTTCATGGGGACAATGCTCCCGGGGCCGGCCGGCCGTGCTGGGCTGGCTTGCGAATCCCAATCCCTGGTGGGTGAGCGGCTCCTCAGATGCTCAGAGGCTGGTTGTTCCCTCTGAGCTGCCTGTTGGTGTCTTTGCCGGTTTCTCTTTCGTCCTGTGGTCTTTTCTCCTCTTTTTAGAGGAGTTCTTTGTTATTCTTGACACTCACCCTGTGTCCAACTTCAGAGTGGCAGCGTCTTCTTCCAGTTTGTGGCTCCTCTCTGCCTTTCTCTAAGACGTCTTCTGATGAACAGAAGTTCTTATGTTTAACGTACTCAAAATTATCAATCCTTCGTTTGCGGTTAGTGTGTTTGTGTCTTGTTTAAGAAAGTATTTGTCTCTCTAAGATCAGAAAGTATTCATCTATGTTTTTTCTTAAAGCTTAAACTATCTTGTGTGTTTGAATTCTTACTGTATGTGGAGTTGGGTTTGTACACGGTGTGAGGGAGGGTCCAGGTACCGATTTTCCCCATGGATGACATGTTTTCTAGTTTGTCACCCTTCCTGCCCCATGATCTGAGTGCCCCGTCCCCTACGGGAGGTCTCTTCTGGGCTCCTGTTCTGCCCCACTGCGTGTGGCCCCACTGAGGACCCTGTGGCCCCACAGGGGAACTTCCGGCACACGGAGACCCACAGCGCCGTGTCCCGTGAGGAGCTCATGATGGTGCTGGCTGGCCTGGAGCAGCTGCAGATCCGCGCTCTCTTCTCCCAGATCTCCTCGGCTGTCTCCCTGCGCAGGGTGGCGCTGGAGGTGGCTGGCGAGGTGGGCGGGGGGCCTCCGGCCAGCAATGTAGAGCTGTGCATGTGCCCTGCCAACTACCGTGGGGACTCATGCCAGGTGAGGGGGTGGGGATGGGCACCAGGCCACAGGGCTGCCACCCACCAGTCAATCTGCCCCCACCCATGCACATCCATCCTCCTCCAACATCTGATCTTGTCCTCCATCCCCGTCTCCATCTCCCTCATGTCCATCTCTGCTCTTACCTGCTGGGCATCACCTTCCCAGTAGCCCTGCCTTCCCGCCACAGGCGAGGCAGCCCACTTGCTCATCTGTCTGTTAATCCACTGTCACCTCATCTCCCTGCCCAGCCCTCCATGCATACAGCTGCTCTTTATCCATTCACTGCCCAGTCCACCCCTGTCCACCAGTCCACCCATACCTCATCCACCTCACTGCCATCTGCTCATCACTCACCCGTTGTGCGTCCATCCACCTGCTAACCTATCTGAGGCGGCTTGTGGTTACACACCCACCCACTCAGAAGGGGTGTTTGGAAGAGAAAGAGAAGATCCCCGGCCCACGTGGGAGGGGGGTGTCACCTGAGCCAGGACGTCCCTGTGGCTTTGCAGGCCGTGACTTCGTGCCTCCAGCCCGTGAGGGCCAAGGGCCCTGAGGGTCTGACCTGTGAGCATGGTCCTTGTCCTGCTCCCACATCGAGCTGGCCCTGCCTCCTTCCTGAGCACTGATGCCCCACCCTACCCCTCAGGAATGTGCCCCCGGTTATTACCGGGACATCAAAGGTCTCTTCTTGGGTCGCTGCGTCCCCTGTCAGTGCCATGGTCACTCAGACCGCTGCCTTCCTGGCTCGGGCGTCTGTGTGGTGAGTGGGGCCCTAGTGGAAGGAGGGCAGCCGCCAAAGGTACAGACTAGGGAAGATCAGGGTCCTTTGGGTCAGTGGTTACGGATATACTGAGGTCCAGGGAGAAGGGAGGTGCCCTGGGCAGGGCCCTGGCTGGTCTTGCACATAGAGAATCCCTGGCAGGGTGGGGGTGCAGCTGAATAGACCTTGCTGGTGGGAAGCGGGGCCTCCACTGTCAGTGCTGACCTGCCCCCTCTGCCCCAGGGCTGCCAGCACAACACTGAAGGTGACCACTGTGAGCGCTGCCTGGCCGGCTTCGTGCGCAGCGGGTCCGAGGACCCCGCAGTCCCCTGCATCAGCTGCCCCTGCCCCCTCTCGGTGCCTTCCAACAAGTAAGCTGGGCCAGCGCCTCCAGGGGCCTGACTGTTGGCTGGTGGCCGCTTGCCTTTTCAGCCCTGGTCTGGAACGCCCCCATCCCCTACCTGGTTGGGTCAGCAGTGCCCTCTGCGGGGGCCGGGGCAGCTGGGGTGGGCCTGTGAGGTGGGGACCCGTGACACCCAGCCCAGCCTGCGTACACAGAGTGCTCACTCAGGGCACGGAGGTGTGTAACGACCACCTCCGTCTTTGCAGCTTTGCTGTGGGCTGTGTCCTGCGAGGTGGCCGCACCCAGTGTCTCTGCAAACCTGGCTATGCCGGGGCCTCCTGCGAGCGGTGAGTGGGCGGGCCTGGATGCTTGGGCCCCCGAGTACACGTGCGTGGGCACAGGTCACTGACCCTGCTCTTGCCCCAGGTGCGCGCCCGGCTTCTTCGGGAACCCACAGGTGCTGGGCAGCTCGTGCCAGCCCTGCGACTGCAGCGGCAACGGCGACCCCAACATGCTTTTCAGCGACTGCGACCCCCTGACGGGTGCCTGCCGCGGCTGCCTGCGCCACACCACCGGGCCCCGCTGCGAGAGCTGCGCCCCTGGTTTCTATGGCAATGCCCTGCTGCCCGGCAACTGCACCCGTAGGCGGAGAGGGACCAGGCGGCCCGGGGGGGCCACTGGGTGTCCTCTGGGTTCAGGCTGTGTTCCATACTAGGCCCAGCAGGGCCACAGTGGACCTGGCTAGGCCCCCAGTGCTCATGGCCAGGCCCCCAGACCTACCCCTGGGCTCACAGTGAGACTCATCCCCTCGTTCGCGGTCAGCCCCGCAGGGCTCAGATCAGCCTCATGGTCAGCCCACCCCCACAGTCAGGCCAAGGGCCACTTTGGGAGTCTGGCTTCTACTGAGGGAAGGCTCTGGCAGGTCCCTCGGGCTGAATGTGGGCTGCAGGGGAAGAGGGCAAGGTGGGACAGTGAGCAGGTAGCTGTGTGGTCTGGACAGGGATGGAGTTGGGGAAAAGTGGTGAGTGGTGAAGAGTGAGGGGCTGGGCCTGCTTTAGGACAGGATGGAAATCTGTGGGGGGTGTGAGCTCAGCTAGGGCTTCTTGGGGGAGGGGGAAGAGCTGGGGTGGGGGTCGGGCTACCATCACAGCCCCTTTTCTGCAGGGTGTGACTGCTCCCCATGTGGGACTGAGGCCTGCGACCCCCACAGCGGGCACTGCCAGTGCAAGGCAGGTGTGACAGGGCTGCGCTGTGACCGCTGTCAGGTAGGGCTGCCTGGGCGGGACTGGGCCTCTATGGGGGGGCGTGGCCTCAGGGCTGGAGGGGAGGGGCCTCGGTGTGGGGGCCTGGCCTCTGGGCTGGGGAGGAGAGGCCTTAATGTGGGCTTGGGGGTGTTGGGGCTGGACAGAGCTGTGACTGCAGCATGCACTGGCAGGAAGGACACTTCGGCTTTGAGGGCTGCGGGGGCTGCCGCCCGTGTGCCTGTGGACCAGCTGCCGAGAGCTCCGAGTGCCACCCCCAGAGTGGGCAGTGTCACTGCCGGCCGGGGACTGGGGGGCCCCAGTGCCTCGAGTGTGCCCCTGGCCATTGGGGACTGCCCGAGCAGGGCTGCAGGCGTGAGTGTGGGCAGGTGGGGCGCTGTAGGGTGGTGGGCACCTGGGGTCCTCCACCTGCCACTCAAGCCCACCCCTCCCCCCACCTCAGGCTGCCAGTGCCAAGGGGGCCACTGTGACCTGCACACCGGCCGCTGCACGTGCCCCCCCGGGCTCAGTGGGGAGCGCTGCGACACCTGTAGCCACCAGCACCAGGTGCCCGTGCCAGGCAGGTCCAGGGGCCATGGTGTCCACTGTGAAGGTGCGCCCCCCACTCCGCCCCACCATGCCCTGCCTGACCGAACCCATCTCACCCCAGCCCTCCCAACGCCATGTGAGGGAGTGCGGGTCCCAGCCTGCACTGATATGGGTGACCCCACATTGGCCTTGACTTCCAGAGGAGCCCTGTGATCCCAACTCTCCTTTCAGTTTTCCAAGGGACCCTACACCTGTCTTCACATTGATCCCAAGACTCCATGCTGACCTCACTCCCGCCCTCTGACCCCCACGTCCTGGGCTACCCCACAGACCCCTACCACTCTGGATCCTACCCAACTGTGTATTCACCCCGACCTTGTGCTGACTTCCTGGCACCTGCCCAATTCCCTGTTGACCTCCTGACCCCCACAATGACCTCTGACTCACACTAACCTTGTCACCTTCAGCCCAGCTCAGTACCCCCATGACCCCTGGCTGACCTGTCCCCACTGTGCCGATCCCATGACTCCCTCCCTGGTCGCACACCCACCCCACACCCTGTGCTGACCAGCTGTGCTGTCTGCAGTCTGTGACCACTGCGTGGTCCTGCTCCTGGATGACCTGGAGCGGGCCGGCGCCCTCCTCCCCATCATCCGCGAGCAGCTGCGTGGCATCAATGCCAGCTCTGTGGCCTGGGCCCAGCTGCACAGGCTGAACGCCTCCATCGCTGACCTGCAGGTACGTCTCGGCCCGGCCCCCCAGCCTCCCTCCCTGGTTACAGGCCCTCACCTTCCTCTCCCCACAGAGCCAGCTGCGGAGCCCCCTGGGCCCCGGCCGTGAGGCTGCACAGAGGCTGGAAGCACTGGATCGACAGAGTTCGAGCCTTGGGCAGGATGCACAGCGGCTGGACGGCCAGGCAGGACCCCTGGGAGCCCCTGTTCCCGGAGACTTCTCCCCCAGAGCTCCTGGGATGCTCCTCCAGAAAACCCCTCCCCCTGGAGCCCCCCTCCCAGTAGACTCCTCCCCCAGAGGCCCCTCTCCCTGGGCCCCAGACCGTCCACTGTCACCCCTAATCCTCAGCTCAGGCCCAAGGCTCCTCCCTAGGCCCCCAGCCTTCCCCCCTCAGAAGAGGCTGTGGGTTGATGGGATGCTCTGTCCACAGGCCACGGGGGCCCGAGCCCAGGCCAGCCAGCTACTGGACAGCACTGAGGCCTCACTGGGCCGGGCGCAGATGCTGCTGGTGGCCATCCGGGCTCTGGACAGTGCCCTGAGAGGTAGGGACTGGCTCAGCCAGGAAGGGGGCTGGGGGCTGAGCAGAACAATGCTCAGAGCTCAGAGCAGGGGGCTGCCTCCAGCAGGCTGGACCTTTAAGAACTGGCAGGGTGTGGATGTTTAGACTGGGAGATGGGCCTCAGCTGAGTAAAGAGCAGGGCAGAGCAGGGAGGTGGGAGAGGCGGCAGGTGTGGCCAGAGCATGAGGGCAAGTGGACTCTGTGAGACAGGCCAGTGCCCCCCTGTGGGCACCCTCTGTCTGGGGAAAACTGGCTGGTGAGTACCTTAATTACAAACTAAGATGTACCACCAAGAAGGGGGAAACTGGCCTAGCCCAGGGGTCTGGGAAGAAGTAAAATTTTAGCTAAGCAGTGGACTGAGCGAAGGGACTGGCACGGAGGCCAAGGGAGCAGGCTGAGTAGGCGGCAGTGGGGGTGTTGGAGTGGGGGCGTGGGAGGTGAGGGCTGTGGCCTTGAGCCAGGGACTCTGGGAGCCGTGCAGGGCATGCTGGGTTACATGCTGGTGGTCTGAAGATGCTTGGATGGGGGTCTTGGGCTTGGAAGCTAGTGGGCAGAGTCTGCCCGGGCCCTGATGGCCTCCTCCCCCCACCCCCACAGAGCTCGAGTCCCAGACGGATCGCCTGTCACCAGCCAACGCCTCAGCCCCATCGGGCGAGCAGCTACGCCGGACAGTAGCTGAAGTGGAGCGGCTGCTCCGGGAGATGCGGGCACGTGACCTGGGGGCGCCTCGGGCAGTAGCTGAGGTCGAGCTGGGCGAGGCCCAGAGATGTGAGTGGTGTTGGCCCTGGCAGAGCAGGGATAGGGAGGGGCACTCACTCGGCCGGAAGCCCTGGGGCTGAGGTCAGCATGTTGTCACATTAGCTTTGGGGGGCAGATGGGGGCCGGGTGGGCACCGGGGTCACTGCCCAAGCAACTGTCCCCATACCGTGTCTTGGCCAGTGCTGGCCCATGTGCAGGAGCAGCTGACCAGCCTCTGGGAGGGGAACCAGGCACTGGCTGCACGCACCCGAGAGCAGCTGGCCCAGCATGAGGCCGGCCTCATGGACCTGCGAGAGGCCCTGAACCGGGCAGTGGGCACCACGCGGAAGGCTGAGGAGCTCAACAGCCGCAACCTGGAGCGCCTGGAGGAGGCCCTGGTGAGGGTCCTTCTCCCTACCTCCCTCGCCCTGCCTGCCCTGCCCTCCCTTCCCTTCCCCTCCTTCTCCCCTCCTTCTCCCCTCCTCCTTCCCCTCTCCTCTTCCTCCTCTCCTCCTCCTTCCCCTTCCCCCCTCCCTTCCGCCTTCCCCCTCCCCTCCCCCTTCTCCCCTCTCCCCAACCTTCCCCCCTCTGCTTTTCTTTCATACCCACCCCTGCACCCTGTCTTTACCCCATCACACCTCTGTTTCTGTCACCCCCTCCTCAATCCCCGTCACCTCCAGCGACGGAAACAGGAGCTGTCCCAGGACAATGCCACTCTGAGGGCCACTCTGCAGGCCGCCAGGGACACCCTGGCCCAGCTCTCTGAGCTTCTGCACGGCATGGACCGGGCCAGGGAGGTGAGCACCCCCTCCCAGGGCTGCGCACCAGGCAGGTTTGGGCGCACGTCTGCGTGCAGAGCACAGCCCCTGGGGTCCCAGATCGGGTGGGGGGGTGAGGAGGGGATTGGGGTGAGGATCCCACCTAAGCCTGCCCGCCCCCAGGAGTATGAGCACCTTGCGGCCAGCCTGGACGGGGCCTGGACGCCGCTGCTTGAGAAGATGCAGGCGTTCTCCCCAGCGAGCAGCAAGGTGGATCTGGTGGAGGCTGCTGAGGCCCACGCGCGGCAGCTGGACCAACTGGCGCTCAACCTGTCTAGGTGCGGGGCCTGAAGAGGAGTCCCCTGGGGACGCAGCCCAGGTCCCTGCAAGGGCAGTCAGGGCCTGGAGGGGGTGCAGCTGGCCTGGGAGGGCTCCTAGAGGGAGAAGCCCAGGCTCAGATTGGCGACGGGGAGCAGGGCAAAGGCGGGAGGCTGGAGCCAACAGGTAGGCCAGCTGAGCAGCTGTGATGGCAGGAGGCCCGTCTTGGCCTGAGGACATCTGGGCCCCTCATGTGCCCTTTGATCCTCCCCTGTTTTCCCCCACAGTATCATCCGCGGAGTCAACCAGGACCGCTTCATCCAGCGGGCCATCGAGGCTGCCAACGCCTACAGCAGCATCCTGCAAGCTGTGCAGGCTGCCGAGGGTGCTGCCCGCCAGGCGCTGCAGCAGTCGAGCCACATGTGGGCGGTGAGGCCCTGACGCTCCCCGAAGCCCCGGTAGGAGCCCTGTCCCCGTGCAGCTCCCGTCAGGCGGGTATGAACTGCATCCTGTCCTCGTGTCTGCAGACGGTGGTGCAGCAGGGTCTGGCGCCCCGTGCTCGGCAGTTACTGGCCAACAGCAGCGCCCTGGAGGGGGCCGTCCTCGGGGAGCAGCGGAGGCTGGGCCACGGTGAGTGCCCACATCCGTGTGGGTGTCCGGGCTCTGCAGGGACCCTCAGCCTCCAGCCACAGGTGTGGGGGTTTGTGGGTTGTCACATTGTGAGTCAGGGTGGCGGCTGCCCTGTGTGGGGATCCTACTTCCCGCCACCTTGGCATGTCCTGGGAGCCCTGCAAAGACCCACTGCCCACCCTGGCCTTGTGACGGGGCTCTGGGACTGTGGAGGTGCCCAGGGAAGAGGACGCAGAACCAGCTGACGATTTTCCTGCTGTCCCGGCTGGAGGGTCGCGTACGTGAGATAGGGCAGGCAGGGGCAGGGGTGGGCGCACACCCTTTGCAGCTAGAACCTCGGAGCGCTGGCAGGCCGCGCCAATGGCTTGGGTTTTCTGGGCCTCCGTTGTCTCATCCATAAGATGGGGATAATTACATTTGCCGTGGGACCGGGAGGCTGCCCCAGGACTTGGGGTACTCCCAGGCCTCCCTCTGAGCCGAGGGCCCTTGTGTCCATCTGTCTCTATCTGTCTGCTTGCGTGTCAGCCTTGGTCCTCCCTGGTCAGGAGGGCCGAAGTGGGCTGCACCTGTATGCTGGGGGCGGGGGCTCCTTGGGGCTGAGGCTGCCTCCCCCGCAGCGCGGGCCACCCTCCAGGGCACCGGAGCCCAGCTCCGCGACGCCTGGGCCAAGAAGGAGCAGCTGGCAGCCCAGATCCAGGAGGTGCAGGCCATGCTGGCCATGGACACGGGTAGGTCGGGCCTTGTCCCTGCCCTCGCCCTCACTGCTTGTCCCCAGAGGTGAACGGTCACCTGCCTGACACGGGCATCGCTCCAGCCAGTGCCGTCCGGTAGGGCTCTGTGAGGGGGACACGTTCATACCTGTGCCATCCGGAATGGTGGTCAGGGTGGCCGAGGGGGCTCCCATAGTGGGTGGCCCTGGCCCTGGGGACCTGCCTCTGGTCGGGAGACAGACACCAAACAAAATAGCCCCAAGGAGCAACTGAAAACTGGAGGGACAGGAAGTGCTTTGGAGAGAAATCACCAGGGGCGAGCATGGGAGCATGTGGGAGGGACGCTTTACCCCCAGAGGTCAGGGACACTGGCGCATCCAGGGGAAGGTACAGTTGGTAGGCGAGTGCAGAGGTGAAGGTGGGAGCAAGGAGGCCAGTGAGGCTGGAGCCGAGGGCCCGGGGGGACGGCCTCGGGGAGCGGGGAGCCCGGGTGGGCCCCGCGGGGAGGAATGCGGCATCTGAGCCAGGTTTGAAGGGGTCCCTGCGCTGCCTGGCCCCTTGAGAGCAGAACCTCCCAGCTTGGATGTGGGGCCCCAGGAGAGGTGGTGGCCCAGGGTGGGGGGGGCCATGGGGAGATGGGGCTGCGCTGACGCGGGGAGGTGTCAGGGTGACCAGGCTCTGGCCCGAGAGGCTGGCATAGGAGGGGCCGTCGGCAGGTGTCCACTGCTCTGAGGTTGTCACAACCACCGTGGGGGTGCAGCATTCCTGTTGCAGGTCCTGGCGGGGGGAGACTTGATGGGCTCCCCAGATGGGAGGTAAGGCCGGGATGGTCCTCGCCTGCCCCTTGCTGAGCCTGCACACTGCCCGCCACAGACGAGACGAGCAAGAAGATTGCCCATGCCAAGGCTGTGGCCTTCGAAGCCCAGGACACGGCGGCCCGTGTGCAGTCCCGGCTTCAGGACATGCAGGAAACCCTGGAGCAGTGGCAGGGCCAGTATGGAGGCCTGCAGAGCCAGGACCTGGGCCAGGCAGTGCTTGATGCAGGCCGATCAGGTGGGCCCTGGGACACAGCACCCCTGAGAGCAGGTGTGCCAGGGGTGGGGGAGGCAAGGCTCTCGGGGCCACCTCCTCCCCTCCATTCCCCTCCCTGCAGTGTCCAGCCTGGAGAAGACGTTGCCACAGCTCCTGGCCAAGCTGAGCCTCCTGGAGAACCGTGGGGCACACAATGCCAGCCTGGCCCTGTCTGCAAGCATTGGCCGTGTGCGGGAGCTCATTGCCCAGGCCCGAGGAGCTGCCAGCAAGGTGGGTGCGACTGCCAGGGGAAGGTGGGTGTCTGGGAGACCAGGCGGCAGACGCTGATGGGCCGTGTACCCCGCGCAGGTCAAAGTGTCCATGAAGTTCAACGGGCGCTCGGGGGTGCTGCTGCGTGCCCCTCAGGACCTCTCCGACCTCGCTGCTTACACCGCCCTCAAGTTCTACCTACAGAGCCCAGAGCCGGCACCTGGCCAGGCCGCTGGGGACCACTTTGTGCTGTACATGGGCAGCCGCCAGGTACCGGGCGGGCTCGGTGGGGTGGGTGGAGTGGGCACCAGGTTGGAGGGGGCAGGCCATGCTGGGTCCCTGTCCCGCTGAGTGTCTCACCGCCGCAGGCCGCTGGCGACTACATGGGTGTGGCTCTGCGTGACCAGAAGGTGCACTGGGTGTACCACCTTGGGGGGGCCGGCCCCGCGGCCCTCAGCATCGACGAGGACATTGGGGAGCAGTTTGCAGCCGTCAGCATTGACAGGTGGGAGGCCCAGCCCCCCATATGCTCCCCCCACTGCCGGATGTGACCACGTGTCCACTCCTCACCCTCTCGCCTCTGCCCTCAGGACCCTCCAGTTTGGCCACATGTCCGTCACAGTGGAGAAGCAGATGGTCCATGAGACCAAGGGGGACACGGTGGCCCCTGGAGCCGAGGGGCTGCTCAACCTGCAGCCTGATGACTTTGTCTTCTATGTGGGCGGCTATCCCAGCAACTTCACGGTGAGCCTGGCTTGGCCTGGGCAGCAGCTGCCCTGCACTCTTGTCCCAGCAAGTCCTGCTTGGCGTTTGGCTTCCGTCCCACTGCATTCCGAGTTCCTCCCCTTGCGTCTGGCCTGGGTGGGGAGGTGCCCTGACTGTGCTGTGCCCACAGCCCCCCGCACCCCTCCGCTTCCCTGGCTACCGGGGCTGCATTGAGATGGACACACTCAATGAGGAGGTGGTCAGTCTCTACAACTTCGAGAAGACCTTCCAGCTTGACACGGCTGTGGATAAGCCCTGTGCCCGGTACGTGCAGCCCGGGGCCCAACCCTCACCCCAACTCGGCTCGCCCTCAGCTGACCCCACGACCTCTGACCGGCAGCTCCAAGTCAACTGGAGACCCGTGGCTCACGGACGGCTCCTACCTGGACGGCTCTGGCTTTGCCCGCATCAGCGTGGAGAGTCAGATCAGCCACACCAAACGCTTTGACCAGGAGCTGCGGCTCGTGTCCTCCAGCGGGATCATCTTCTTCCTGCAGCACCAGGCACGCCTGCCCGCAGCCCCACCCCCACCCGCCCGCCTGCCCCCCACCCCCACCCCGTGCTGACCCTCCCGTCGCCCCCCAGGACCAGTTCCTGTGTCTGACCGTGAGGGAAGGCAGCCTCCTGCTCCTCTATGACTTTGGTGCGGGCCTGAAGGAGGCCGTCCCTCTGCAGCCCCCACCGCCTCTGACTGCGGCCAGCAAGGCAGTAAGGCCGGGGTCGGGGAGAGTCTTGGGGTCAGAGGGGGCTGGCGGGGGACACGGCTCGCCCTGAAGCCCCCGCGCCGGTGCCTCCCAGATCCAGGTGTTTCTGCTGGGGGGCAGCCGCAAGCGCGTGCTGGTGCGCGTGGAGAGGGCCACCGTGTTCAGCGTGGAGCAGGAGAACACTCTGGAGCTGGCTGATGCCTACTACCTGGGGGGTGTTCCACCTGACCAGCTGCCCCCAAGGTGAGCACGCGGGGCTGGGGGTGGGCAGAGGGCTCGGAGGTGGCCCCTGACACTCATCCTCTGCAGCCTACAGCGGCTCTTCCCCTCTGGAGGCTCCATTCGCGGCTGCGTCAAGGGCATCAAAGCTCTGGGCAAGTACGTGGATCTCAAGAGGCTGAACACGACGGGTGTCAGCTCTGGCTGCACAGCTGACCTGCTGGTGAGCCCCCTCCCCCGCCCACAGCGCCCTCTGCAGGCTGGCGCCTGGGGCCTCACGGTCACCCTCCCTGCAGGTGGAAAGGGCTATGACTTTCCACGGCCATGGCTTCCTGCCCCTGGCGCTTCCTGATGTCACGCCCCTCACGGGTGATGTCTACTCTGGCTTTGGCTTCCGCAGCACCAGGGACAGCGGTCTGCTTTACCATCGAGCGTCGCCGGTACGTCTGCGCCACCCTGAGTCTGACTGCCCATCCCTCCCTGTGTCCGACCTGCAGCCCATCCGTCCCCGTGTCTGACCTGCGGCCCATCCCTCCCCATGTCTGACCTCTGGTCCATCCCTCCCCAGTCTGACCACCTGCCCTCTTCCCAACCTCCTGCAGCAATTTGGGGGCTCAGGTGGCTGGAGGGAGTGAGTCTGGGCCCCTGGCCTGGCCCACTGACCTGGCTGCTGTCCCCAGGATGGGCCATGCGAGGTGTCCCTGCAGCAGGGCCACGTGACACTCCAGCTTATGGGGACCAAGGTGAAAACGCAAGGGGGCTTTGCCGACGGTGCCCCCCATTATGTAGCTTTCTACAGCAACGTCACCGGGTGAGTCCAGCCCGCCTGGCTACTCACTGCTGTCTCCAGGGATGGGGGATTGCAGCAGAGCTGGGGGCTTTGGGGGCAACCTGCAGCAGAGGGGTGAGGGCGGGCAGAGGAAACAATGCTCTCCTCACCAGGGTCTGGCTCTATGTGGACGACCAGCTTCAGCAGATGAAGCCCCACCGGGAGCCACTGCCCCGGCCCCGGCCCCGGCCCCGGCCCCAGCCTGAGGGGGCCCCTCGGCTCCTCCTGGGAGGCTTGCCAGAGTCGGACACCATGCAAAACTTCAGCGGCTGCATCAGCAATGTTTTTGTGCGGCGGTGAGCGGGGCAGGTGCTGGGGGTGCCGGCGCTGGCCCGCTGCCATGCGTCCAGCTGCTGACTGCCCACTGCGGGCCCTCCGCAGGCTCCTGGGGCCGCAGCGCGTGTTTGACCTGCAGGAGAACGTGGGCAGCGTCAATGTGAGCTCAGGCTGCGCCCCAGCCCCTCACACCCAGACCTGGAGGCAGACACCGCGAGGACTGCGGGCTGCAGTGGCTTGGAAGGTGGGGCGCCCAAGGGGTGGTGTGTGGGCAGAGCTGGGGTGGGCAGAAGACGGCCCCCAAGCACCCGTGCATCCCCATCCAACCCCCCTAGGCCTCTCGCCGCAGCCGGCAGCCCACCCAGGACCCTGCCTGCACGCCACCCAGGCCCCTCAGGACCTTCCGCGACGCCTACCAGTTTGGGGCTCCCCTGTCCAGTTACCTGGAGTTTGCACACCTCCCGGCACCCCCCAGGGACTGGTAAGGCCGGGCCAGGCAGGGTGGGCGTGGAGGGTTTGCCCAGGCTGACGCCTCTGCTCCACTTCCAGGTCTCACCTCTGGATGCTTGTCCGCCCGCGTGCCCCCCGAGGGCTCCTGCTCTTCGCTGCCCCCCTGACAGCCAGCAGCCCCTCCCTGGCTCTCTTCCTGAGCCACGGACACTTTGTTGCTCAGACGGAGGGCCCTGGGCCCCGGCTCCGTGTCCGGAGCCGCCAGCGTTCACGGGCTGGCCGGTGGCACACGGTAAGGGGCTGAGGAGAGAGGACACGGGCAGGGCCCCGGGAGCTCTCACCCTGATGTGTCTCTTTGCACCCCTAGGTGTCTGTGCGATGGGAGAAGACTCGGATTCAGCTGGTGACTGATGGGGTCCGGGCCCAGAGCCAGGAGGGGCCCGGCCAGCAGCACCGGGGCACAGAGGGCCCCAGGCCCCACACTCTTTTTGTGGGAGGCCTCCCTGCTGACGGCCGCAGCCCCAAACTCCCAGTAAGAACCACCTCACCCCAGCCTCTCTGACCCCCTCTCCAGCCCCCTGCCCAGCTGGACACTGTCCGCCCTCCTCAGCACTCCCAGGATCTGATCCCACGTCCACCCATCTGCACCGTCGCAGGTAGCTGTTAGCAGCTCCAGATTCAGCGGTTGTGTGAAGAGACTGAAGTTGGACGGGCGGCCCCTGGGGGCCCCCACGCAGATGGTGGGGGTCATGCCGTGCTTCTCAGGCCCCCTGGAGAAGGGCCTGTTCTTTGCAGGAAGTGGGGGAGTCGTCACTCTAGGTCTGTGGGGTGCTGGTGTCCCCACTCTCGCATGTGCCCCAGGCTGGGGTGGGGGTGGGAGTGACACCCAGAGAGGGAGGAGCCTGGGGCTGGGGCTTCCTCCCTCACTGCCCTTCCCCACAGACACCCTGGGGGCCACATTGCCCGATGTGCGCCTGGAGCTGGAGGTGCGGCCCCAGATAGCCAGTGGCCTGGTCTTCCACCTGGGCCGGGTCCAGGCACCCCCCTACCTGCAGCTGCAGGTGTTGGAAAAGCAGGTAAGCCGGGGCGGGGGCTGTGGCCGCAGGGCAGGGTTCCAGTTGGCAGGGCCCTCCTGACCCCCACCCCCACCTAGGTCCTGCTGCAGGCAGATGACGGTGCAGGCGAGTTCTCCACACTGGTGATGCACCCAGCAGCGCTGTGTGATGGGCAGTGGCACCAACTGGCAGGTGAGTTGTGCCCCCTCTCCCACAGCCAGAGACACTCCCAAGCGCCCCCTTCTGTGGAGCAGAGAGCCTGGGAGGGACTCAGGAGGGGGCAGCCACAACCCCCCAGGCAGGGGACTTGAGAGAGGCCAAGCAAGGTGGTAAACAGCCCCTGGCCCCACGGCTGGAAAGAGGGGCCCCTCTCAGCCCAGCCACAAGGAGCCCATGCCCCACAGTGACCAAAGGTGGGAGTATGCTCCGGCTGGAGGTGGACGCACAGAGCAACCACACCCTGGGCCCCACGCTGGCGACCTTGGCCGACGCCCCGGCACCTCTGCACCTTGGGGGCCTGCCCGGTGAGTGTGGCCTCCACCTGGGGATTCAGGGGGAAGCTGCCCCTCAGGGACCAGGCACTGGGGTCACTCCACACTCTTCGCACCCTCTGAGACAGCTGGGGAGTTCAAAACTTGGTGGGGAGCCAGTGGGACATTTGTCTCTGCTCCAACCCGTCTTCCCTCCATCTTCCCCTGCACTCCCAGAGCCCATGGATGCACAGGCTGGGCCCCCCACCAGGACGCGCCCTCGGCCTCCTGCCTATCGTGGCTGCATGAGGAATCTGGTGGTGAACCGGTCCCCTGTCACTTTGCCTCGCTCTGCGGGTGTCCAGGGGGCAGTGGGGGCCAGTGGCTGTCCAGCCACGTAGCAGAACTGCCTCTCTAGGACCCTGCCCACAGGCTCCAGCAGCCACGCAGGACCCCCAGGTCTGGAGCCCACGGACAGGCGGGGTCCTGCCTCAGAGCCCCAGGCCCCTCCACACAGCTTGCTGACAACACTGCCCTCAGCCCGTTACATAGATGAAGTTTGTGTATACTTATCTAGGCTCTAGATTCTGTGGGTTGGTTATAAATCTTTTTTCTGGAAATGGTTTAAGTAACTTATGTCTGACTTTTTAAATGAAAAGGTAAAATGGGGTTTCTATACTTTTTATTTTTCAGCTTAATAAATATAAGATTTCCCTTCCACAAATTTTTAATAGTATGAGAGATCTGTAACTCACTGGTCCCTGCTGCTTAAAACAAAATTAAAAAGTAACTTTTGCTTAACTGAGTGTTGCCTTTAAATTTGGAAACAGTAAAGCAGTTGAGATGGGTCTAGAACCGGCCGTGGAGCAGGGAACAGCCTCCCCGGTATGTCACCTCACCTAGACTCTCCCTCCCGTCCAGCCAGAAAGGGGATGGGGCCATGGCACCTGGTCCGGGGCCCACAAGGAAACCAGAGTTAGCAGATAGAAGAAAAGCTTTTTATTTCTCAGCAAGTTGGAACAGAGGTGTGAGGGTGCGCGACAGATCACAAACGCCACTACTGAAACCGCACGACCAAGAATCCCGACCCCTTAAAAGACAGCAAATAATTTAATCTAAGCTCATGTCTTCCTCTTCGTCCTTCTTGTCCTCCCCGTCACCCTCCTTCTGCTCCGATCTGGCACTGTTCTGCATAGCTTTGGCAAATGCTTCCACATCTAAAATGCATTTAAAAGCATGAGACCTTTCTAGATGCCGGCCCAGGACTGCTGACCAGAGGGGACAGGAGATGGCAATCAGACCCAGGCCCAGGGCCACTGAGACGCTGGCGGGAACACCCAGCCCGGGCTTTGCAAACAGGGAGAGGCTTTTTCTTTTAATACAAGGAGAAAAATGAACTGTGGCTGCAAGGTGGAGGAGCAGGCACTTACCGCCCTTGTTGGCGGCCTCCACGGCCTCCGCGGGTAGGCCAAACTGGCACATGAGGGGGCCCAGCTGCCCCGAGGCCAAGGCCGCGCTGAACATGCCCAGAGCCTGAAAGGAAAAGCCCGACCCCTGAGCACGTGCTCGGCGGAGGCACTGGCGGGGCCCGGGGGAGCCGTCTGAGCCAGCCGCGGGTGCGGGGACGCTCGGTGACAGGCCGTGGTGAAGGCAGGCAGAGCGCCCCTCCACCGAGTGCACAGCGGGGGCACCAGGCCACAGTGTCTACCTGCTGGAACTGGGGCGAGGTCAGCGTGTTCTGGATCTCCTCCGCAGTCTGCGGCAGCGACTCCCCAGAGGGCAGGTAGGGCAGCAGGCGCTCCTGGACATCCGCATTGGCAAGGATAGGTGCCATGATCTCAGGTGTCAGCACACTGGCCAGGTCAACTAGGACACAAGCACACAGTCACCAGCGGCTTGAGGCCAGCCTAGACGCCCACATGGGAGGATAGTGACAGGCTCCAAGCGTGAAACTGCTAGGTGTGGCATGGCGAGGGGGGCAGAGGCAATGCACGTGCAGAGCAGCAGCTCAGCTCGGCGACGTGCTCAGCCCCATGCCTTGGAAAGCCAGTGAGTAAGCAGGCAGGGGGCAGCAGGCATCTTCACCCCCCAGCCCGGAGCCGAGGAGCACGGGTTACCTTGCTGGCCGCCTCCTGGCCCGGCCGGCACGTTCATGGTGGCTAGAATGCTCTGGAGGTCGCTCAGCTGGATGGGCTGGGTTGGACTGGCTGCCGTGCTGGTTCCATTACCTGAACTGGGTGCTGGGCTTGGGCTGGTCACGGAGGCAGCTGCTGGAGCAGAAGGGGCTGGGGTGGCACGAGCGGAAGAGGCAGTGGAGGATGGGGTGACCGCTGCCGACTGGCTCCGAGAGCTGGGAAGAGTGAGGGCAGCACTGGAGTAGCCACACACCCATGACACAACAGTCCTGCCCCAAAGGTCCTCGCACTGCCAGGGACCGCGGAAGAGTCTAGACCATGAAAACGACCCTCCCTGGGTGCCTATTTTGTCCTGCACCTCCTACATCCAGGCTCCCTGGAGAAGTGGACACCTAACAGTGCCTGAGTGTACAGTGTGGGCAGGCGTGGCTCACCTGGATGAAGAGCTGCTCGCTGGAGGCCCTCCGCTCCCCAGTAAGCTGGCCAGGCCTGGCCCAGTCAGGGCTCCCAGCCCACCTACGAGGAGCAAGAAGATGGGAGCTCAGGTATCATGGCCACCTCCCCTGCCAAAGGAGCAGAAACGTGCTGCACTAAAGCCAAGGGAAAAGCAGGGGAAGGTGGTGACCCCAGCAGGCCTGGGGGGCTGGGGGAGAGCAACTGCTCAGGTCGTCGTGTTCTGGACGCTTATTCCGTCAAGTCCCATCACTTCTATTCCATCCCATTACACTATTAGTGCACTTAGGTTCAGGGTAACACACAGTCCAAATCCAGTACAAGGTAGCGAGCATTTCCTGTGTCCAAGAAACACACCCACCAGAGCCAGGAGTTGGCAGTGGGCAGGCTGACCAAAGGGAGACCAGGGGGCCCCAAGGCAGGAGTCCCAAGTGCATGTTCTCAGGCCCCGCTCCTCGGCCAGCCGTGCTCCCCTGAAGTATGAAGCTGGGTCCTCCCTGGGGGCCCTGGAAGACCTCACCCACCCCGCTCTCAGCTCAAACCATAAGGGAAACAGGCCCTTCCCCAGGGAAGCAGGCACAGAGAACACACATGCACAGACGTTGCTCAGAGCCAGGTAGAAGCTTAAAGGAAACAGCTGAGGGCTGTCCGACTTATAACCAAGACTCCAGGGCCAGCGGGAGCATTACCCAGTCCTCCGAGGCCAGCGGGTCCAATGAGCTGCATGAGCTGGCTGTGGCTCATGTTCCCCAGCAGGCTCTGCAAGCCTCCCTCACCTGGAAGACAAGGGGTTCAGACGTGGGGCCCGCCTGCGGCCTGGACCGAGACCCACAGCACCATGGGAAGGTGCTCTTGGAAGGGCCTGCACTGCTGGGGGCTCCCAGCTGACAAAGAGCACGCACCCTGACATCCCCACTGTGAAGGCCCCGGGGGGCTGGCCCCCAACTCAACTGCCCCTGAATTGTACAGCCAGTGTCGACTGAAATGGGCCAACGGGGTGGAGCTCAGACACGGTTTTATCAGGCAAAGACGAGAGTGAGGACTGACTCTGAACTGGTAAAGCCTTCTAACTTGGAATCCTCCATTTCCACTTTAAGAACAACCAGCCTGCACCACCAGGGATCCAAATCCCTGAAACCTACTCCAACCTCACAGCGCATCCTGGAAGGTGACCATTACCGCCCAGTGCAGAGAGCTCATGGCCTCCACTCCCGCTCGCCCCCAGTGCTCCGGGCATCGGGGGGTTGTTCAGATACTCGTTGACTTTCCGGCAATGCTCTTCATCCTGGTCTGTCTTGGGCTCCTGTGGGTGAGGATATGACAACAGCCACATCTGAGCACCCGCCCGCCGCTGACCCAGCTTACAGATGAGGGACCTGAGGCTCAGACAGGTGAAGTCATCTGTGCAGTCACACTGGGGAGAGGACCCAGCAGTGTCGACAGAAGTCTGACCTGTGACAACGTCCATCTTACAGACGTGGAGACGAAAGCACTAAGGGCAGTCAATGTGCACAGGGCAGTGCCTGGCTCCTCCAGGACCTGCTTCTTTACACAAGTCTAAAACCCCGAATCTTTCCTTCAACACGTGTACTACAATGAAATAACCCTTTTATTACATCACTGCCCACGTATCAGCCCCGGCCCACGGCCCTTTGGGGTTAGTTGGGAACTTGAGAAAGCACATGGCAGGCACCAGACAATGAGCACCTGGCTGTGGAGGGCTGTCACCTGGCAGCGTCGCCCTATGAGCACCCCTAGAATCTCGAGACAAAGTACCCATGACTCATTCATCCAACAGTCACTGGGCATGTGCTGTGGGCCTTCAGGATGCCGGGGGGACAAGACGCACAGTCCCCATTCTCAGAGCAGTGGGGAGGAAAATCGTCAGACGAGCAAAATGGGGAAGAACAGAAAGGGCTGCGTGTGGTGAAGTCTGACATTTCTTGGTAAAACTGTGTAGAAACGAGTTCTGTGCCAGCGGCTGGCAAACCACAGCCCCCATCTGTTTGCAGATAAAGTCCGAGAACACGGCCGTGCCTGGTCACTCGCTCATCGTCCACACCGCTTTCACCCTACTCGGCAGAGGTGAGCAGCTGCAACCCAGACCATCTGGCCCCCAAAGAGGAGAGCCCTCTCTGCCTTGCTCTAGAAAGTGCTGGGGGCAGGCAGCAGTTCAGTCTCTGGGGATGGAACCCAGCATCATCTGTCAAAACTGCAGATGCATGAACACACCCACTGCAGGAGCAAGTCCACGTCTGGATTTGAACATACAGTTATGCTCACACGCACAGTAAAGAGCCTTGACACAAAGTTATTCTTTACAACACCACCTGTGACAGAGCACATGGAAACGAGGCCAATGGTGAATGAGGGGAGGAACGGTGGCTGCTTGAGTTGATGGGTACTGTCTACACTGTGGACTCCGTGGGCACTGTCTGCACTGGGGGCCCAGTGGGAGCTGTCTGCACAGTGGGTACGAGGAAGCCCTGGTGCGCCAACACCCAAAGACCCCCCCCCCCAAGCACACCACTGGGGGCAAAGGCAGGGCTCAGAAGACCATGGAGAGGACACTCCACTTTTGTAAAAACACAACAGGGAGACTACACGTGGTCACCCTTGCTTCTGCTCTGGGGTCCTCGTGATCCTTGAGGGGGCACTGGGACACAAGCAAACCAGAGGCCATGTGCCCGTCAATGCATCGAGATGGGGCCCAGCCTGAAAATCACTCGTCTGCCTGCCAGGGAATTCCACACTTTGAAAGGGCCCCCAGAGCCCAGCCGCAAGTGCATGGCCTCTGGAAGAGGCCCCTCCTCCAACGGCCCCCACTGAAAGGCAATACCCTGGAATCTCAGGTTCCACAGCAAGCATGTCTGTCAGCACCAGTGGGTCTGTGAAAGCGAATTCTACCATCCATCGAGCAAGTTCCTAACCTTAATTTTATGGCAGCAAGAAAAGACAAAATGCAAACAAATCCTCTACACACCTGCATCCAGAAGAAGAGCCGTTTGGACCCTGCCTTAAACTTGAGCACGTAGACCCTCCCACTGGGGCACTGCGGCACACGCTTGAACTCACAGTCGTCAGGGAAGATAATCAAATCCTACAGAGTGCCACAGAAGAGGAAACAATCAGCTTCACATAAATACACCTCATTTGCAGCCCCAGAACCTCCCAGGACAAGTGCTGGATCCTGTTCAACGTGTGTGGGGGCAGAGAGGACACAGACCAGCAAGTCTCCAAGCCTCTCCACAGCAGGCTCTCCACAGGACGGACAAGCCAGGGTCAGAGGCACCCCACGAAGGCCAGGAGGGCCAGGGGAGGGCTCGGTGCTCAACAGGGAGGGCGGGCTTTCACCTCTTGAAGGACTTTTAATTGAGACATTTTGGGAACAACATTCCAAGATGAATAAAAAAGTCAACTCTGACCTGTTCTCAAACCTAACAAAAAACAATTTAGTCTGAGGAACAAAGAACGCAAAATAAAATGACCGCTAGATAAAGCTTTCTCGAGGGCTGTGATAAAGATCAGAATTTTTACATGGCTTCTTCTCCAATTCTGGGCACTTAATCTTCAAAGTTTAAAGGATACACAGTGAGAGGAGAAATCTGTATAATTGTTGACATCAAGAAGACCCATAAGCAAAGCAAAACAGCTGACAAGGGCACCAAACCAACGATTCCCACACATCCCACCAATGCACGCCACATGGTAAACCAGCCACTGTCTGCCCAGAGAGCAGTGTTGGCAGCTGCGCATCTGTCTGGAACACTGTACTGTTCTGATGACCAGGCAGGCATCCTCAAGATGAGGTTCAGGCTCACAGACACTTACATCTTCCACGTTCCCAGATGTCCTGTCTTTCCAGCAGAAGTGAATGAGGGAGTCATCCGTCTGCTGAATGTACACGAGCCCTTTCCGCTTATCTGGGGTGACTGTAGTTCCTTTTAATGACATTTTTCCTGCCCGAAACTCCACCAAATACTTGTTGGAGGACCCACGGGAGCCTGGCACCAAGCTTGGAAACAGAGCGCCTGACGTCGTCATCCTGAAAGAGGGACCAGCACGCAGACCAGTCACTGTGGTGGAAATCCTAACTCCCTCCTCAGATGTTAGGCTGGCAGGACAGTGAAAGCTCCTCTCTCTGACCCTGAAGGCCACGACTACGCTGGCAGAAAGGGAGCCCCGCGGAAGCTGCCCAGGGCCTGCTGCGAAAACTGCTCAGGCCAGGCCGCAGAGCCCGACAGCACCTGCGCCAATGGAGCCAGGCACCGAGGGCCCTACTGGTAGCAGCTTCTGCTCAAGTTCCTTAAAGAACGAAATTAACCTCCGCATGTAAACCGCGTCACTGCATACGGCCGGGAACCCTCGTCAACACCTTTCTGTACTCATAAACTGTTTTTCAGTCCGGGATTCCAAAGAATCTAAAAACTTAAGCTGGGCGGAGGCACGGCTAACGCATCAGACGAGAAACAAGACTTCGGCCTGACACCTAGCTTCTGTCGGACACAGGCCGGCCGAACGGCAGCCCGCAGGTTTGCCCGCCTTAGGAAGGAAAACCTGAGTCCTGGGGGAAACGCGCCAAGCCCCCGGCCGCCCCCCAGATCCTCTGCCCGGGGCGAGCCGGCCCCCCCGCCTCGCGGGCCTTACAGCCCGGCGCCCTCGGCTTCGCCCTAGGCCGAGGGGCCGGGGCAGCTCGGAGCCGGGCGGTGGCCGGGACTACCCGAGACCCCGCGCACGGCCCCCCGTCCCCCGAAGGCCCCCTCCAGCCCCCGCCCCGCGCACGGCCCCCGGCCCCCCGGCCCCTCCAGCCCCCGGCTCCGCGGACCTGGCGCCCGGCTCGGGGACAGCCGACGGCGCAGGCCCCGCCCCCGGCGCCCCCCGGGGCCGTCCCCGCCCCCGGCGGCCCGCGCACCTGGCCCGCGCTGGGACTCAGCCGAGAGGCGCCGTACGGACTCGCTCTTCCTCCTCGGCGCCTGCCGGGCCCCGCCGGAAGCCCCACTCGCCCCGCCCCGCCCGCCGCTCTTGCCGTCGATTGGGTCCCGTCAGGCGCGGATCCGGCGCTGTCCGGCGAGCGTTTGGAGAGCCTGGCCGTCCATCGCCCGCCGCGCCCGCCCCCGCGCCGGCGGCTCAGTTCCGGCGGAAGCGCGGACGGACGCGCGGGCCAGAGCGGCCCCTATTGTTGCTGTGTCATAGGGGCGCGGCGGCGGCCCCTGGTGGCGGAGCTGGCAACGGCGGGCCGTCGCGGGCCGGGCAACGGTCGTTGGACTCCCGGACAGCGCGGGACAGCGGGGCCGGGCGGGGACACCTGCGGGGCGCGAGGCAGGGTCCCTCAGGTTCCCTGTCAGTGCGGGACGCCAGGTCCTGGGACGTAGGGGAGGCTGTCACCGGGAGGGGAGGGGGTGTCTCAGGACGCCGGCGCGGGGGAGGTCGGCCGCGCGTCCCTGGGTTGGGGCGGGAAAGTGACCGACCGCAGCCCGGGCACGGTGCGTGGGCCGCGGCGGCCGCCGGACAGCGGTGGTCTCGTGGGGACGCGTGCGGCGCACAGCGCGGGGTTTTAGATAGTGGTCCCGCTCGGGCGCACCCAGACCCCTCCTGGTAACGGTGCTGATTGGCTGCCCCCCTTCCCTGTCTGTGTGTGGAGTTTGCAGAGGCTGATGCGCGCACTCAGAACGGTGAAGCCAGAGGAGCTATGGCAGGACGGTGAGCGGGGGCCGCCACTGCCTTCACTTCACCCGCGCTCGGACAGTGCTCAGGAGTTAGCGGGAGCATCTGCGGACTTGGAGCGCTGTGCTGGCCACGCCCCCTCCAGAGGCTCGGCCGTCCTGAGTGGTGTTGCCCCCTCGAGGCCTGCTTGATGACTTACCATTTATGTATGTACACGTAAAAATGTTTTAAGCTTTTTATGAAAACTATAAAAATGAAAAGTATTTTTTTATTGAACGTGTTTTTAAGATTTATTCATGTCGATACATGTAGCTCTAGCCCCTTCATTTGAGTCCCTGTATAATATTCTGATGTATGAAAATACCACTTCTGTATCTGTTGTCTTGTGATCTAAAGATTCACTAATTTTTTTGTTTTGGAAAATATGGCAGTTTTTTCATTTAAAATGTTATGTTAATAAGTAATGGGTTTGTTACGTTCTAATTAAATATTTTAAATTTCTTCATTTTAATTTCTAATATGGTAAATATCAATAGCTAAAACCCACATACACAAAAGCTCTATGGGGGTCCTTGACAATTTCTGAGAGTCTACAGGGTTCCAAAGACCAGAGGTGAGGACAACGGACAGATGGGAAGCACCACCATAAGCCGTGACAGCATCACCACAGCCTGGCCCATCCACACTGTACCTGCTCTGAGAAAACCAGGAGAGAAAACAGGGAAAAAATCCAATCTGGCTTCCCTGAGGAGGGGCCAGCAGGCAGGTGACACTCGTTCAGAGTCATGAAAAATTCACAAGCTGCCCCCAGAGTCCACGAGGAAACCAACTTTGCAGAACCTGAAGACAGTACTTCCCTTCCAGGCAGCGGCCTCACAGGGGCCCTAAACTGAGCATTTCCTCTCCTTAAGCCAGGGAAGCCTGTGTCCTGGGATGGCTCAAAAAAAGCTTTATACTTTCAATACTTTCTGAGGAAGTACTTCTGTGAAAATCTACAGTAAGGAAACAAGCTCCAGGTAGATAGATGGGCATCACGGAGGCCGCTCTGCGTACCCACCCCCAGCCGGTGGGCTGCGTGGATTCTGAATGTGCTGCACGTGCCTCGACAGGGTAGCTGTGGGTGGACCCCGCCAGCCCTCACTGCCTGGTGTGCACCTGACGACCACGAGCCCAGCAGGAAAAGCAAGCCCAGCAGCTTGTCCTGAGCCTCAAGGCCTTGGTGAAAGGCAGGGCGTGCAGTGATTGCGGGGCCTGAGGCCGGGTGCAACAAAGTGAGCAAAGACGCGCCCTAACTTTTACCAAAGAGGTGTATAGACGGCAAGACACACAGGAAAAGACGGTCCACGTCACTATTCATAAGGGAAATGCACATGAAATGCACAGACAGATTAGAATGGGTAAAGAACACTTGACTATACTGAGGGCTGGGGCGACCTCGGGGTTGAGAACACAAAAAGGCACAGCCATCTGAGAAAAGTTTGGCAGGTGTTTCTTGTTTTCTTTCTTTTCTTCAGTAATAGACTTTCTTTTTTAGAGCAATTTTAGGTTCACACCAAAATGGAGCAGAAAGTACAGAGAGTTCCCACATACTCCCTCCACACATGCCAACACCACACAGCATCAGTTGTGCATTTGTTACAATCCATGAACTACATGGAGACATATCTCCGAGTCCACAGATTACTTTAGGGTTCACTCCTGGTGTGGGACATTCTATGGGTTTAGACAAATGCCTGATGACAGGGATCCATCATTATAGCATCAGAGTAGTTTCACTGCCCTAAAAATCCTCTGTGCTCCTCTTCATCCCTCCCTCCTCCTTAACCTCTGGCAACCACTGATGATAATTGTCCATTTTTTTTATTGTGGTAAAATACACATATTTACCATCTTAATCATTTTGTAAGTGTAGAGTTCAGGGGTACTAAATACATTCATAATGATGTGAAACCATCACCACCATCCATTTTCAGACTTTTTATTTTGTAAAACTGAAACTTGTCCCCATTAAACCACCAACTCCCCATTTCCCTCCACCAGCCCCAGCACCCACCATTCTGTTTGTCTCTATGAACTTGACTCCTCTAGGGACCTCATGTAAGTGGAGTCATACAGTATTTTCCTTTTGTGACTGGTTTATTTCTCTGAGCATAATGTCTTCAAGGTTCATCCATGTTGTAGCAGGTGTCAGAACTTCCTCCCTTTTTATGACTGAATAATATTCCATTGTACGGATGGACCACATTTTGCTTATCCATTCATCTGTCAGTGGACACTTGGGTTGCTTCCATGATTCAGCTATTGTGAAGAATGCTGCTGTGAACATGTATGTACAAATATTTCTTTGAGACCCTGCTTTCTTTTTGGTAAATGGAATTGCTGGATCATATGGTAGTTCTAGTTTTAATTTTTTGAGGAGCTGCCATGCTGTTTTCCACAGCAGCTGTACCGTTTTACATTCCCACCAACAGTGTATAAAGGTTCCAATTTCTCCACATCCTCACCAACACTTGTTATTTTCTGTTCTTTTGATAGGAGTCATCCTAATGGATGTGAGGTGGTGTCTCACTTAAACTTTGATTTGCATTTCCCTGATGATCAGAAATGTGGAGCATCTTTTCATTAGTGATGTGCTTACTAGCCATTTGTTTATCTTCTTTGGAGAAATATCTATTCAAATCCTTTGCCTATTTTTGAATCAGGTTGCTTGTGTGTTTTATTGGTAAGGAAGATTGCCCGAGCTCACATCTGTTGCCAACTTCCTTTTTTGCATCAGGAAGATTGTCCCTGAGCTAAAACCTGTGCCAATCTTCCTCTATTTTGTATGTGGGTCACCACCACAGTGTGGCTTGATGAGTGGTGTAGGTCCGCACCCAGGATCTGAACCCGCAAACCTCGGGCCGCCGAAGTGGAGCGCACTAACTTAACCACTATGCCACCAGGCCGGCCCAGGTTGCTTGTTTTTTGTTGTTTAGTTTTAGGAGTTCTTTACATATTCTGGACATTAATCTCCTATGATTTGCAAATATTTTCTCCCATTCTGTGGGTTGCCTTTTTACTGATGATAGTGTCTGATGCACAAAATTTTTAAATTTTCATGAAGTCCAATTTGTCTGTTTTTTCTTTTGTTGCCTGTGCCTTTGGTGACACATCCAAGAAATAATTGCCAAAACCAATGTGGCAAAGCTTTTGTCCTATGTTTTCTTCTAAGAGTTTGTTTTAGGTCTTGCACTTAGGTCCTTGATCCATTTTGAGTTAATTTTTGTATGTGGCCTGAGTTAAGGGTCCAACGTCACTCTTTTGCATGTGGGTATCCTGTTTTCCCAGCACCACTGAATGGTCTTGGTACCCTTGCCATTTGACTATATATGTTGATTGTGGTGGTGGTTACACAACGGCATGAATTTGTCAACTGCACACAAGGGTGAATTTCACTGTATGTAAGGATCTGAATGTCACTTCCTCGACTTCCTGCTGTGAAACCTCAGACAAGCCCACCTTCCTGAACATCCTCTTCCTCCTCCATGGGTCGGACTGGATGGTAATTGTGGGGATTAGGCACCCCTGACACCAGGCCTGGGCTTTGGCAGGGCTGAGTGCTCTGTGCTCTCCATCATCAGACATGGTGGCCCATGGTGGAGCCCCACATCCATGCACCTGGGCATTCCGAGAGCATTAAAGTCCTGTGGACCATCTGTCCCTCTGCCCAGAGTCATTGTGGTTGCTGGGATTACTGCCTACCCTGAGCTCACCCTCCTGGACACACACAGCTGCTGGACACCTAGGGCAGTGGGTGGGCAGCAGGGACCCTCGAGTCAAACCAACACTGTGTTCTGGGCATTTTGTTGCTTCTAGCAACAGGCTCCGATCCCCAGGAGAGATGGATGGTCAATCAAAGCTCCCCACTGCTCAGAGAACCCGGACCCCTCCATCCATTAAGTATGCCCATCCAGTGGTGTCACAAGTGCCCCTGAAGCCCCCTCCTGCTATGACAAGCAGTTTTCTGAAACAATCCATTTGCTGGGCCAATCCTACAGAACATGCCGTTCCAACATCTGACACCCAGGCACAAGGACTTGTCTGGAGCTGATTTGCAGCCCTTTCCAGAGAGGCCAGAACAGCTGAGACAGTAAAAAATTGTTCAGGGCAAAACAAATGTCACTACAACCCATTTTCAAAGAATTTTTATTCAGAGCTAGGGTTTAACATTTATCTTCACAGATCTGTACCAGTCCTCCAAAAAATTAAGAATGGTTGATTCTGCTGATATTGATGGATATTGATGGTTATTACATATTATAAAAATAAATCCATTTCACTAGCATATTTTCTTGCCTGACAGTTTTGTGCTACACTGACAGGATGAACAGTGTTGGTGAAGACCAGCCAGCAACGGAAGAAGGACCCGTGTCTGTGTTGTCACCCTCTGCAGGGACCAAGCAGCCCTTTACTAAACATCTGGCCCAGGACAGCTTGCTTCTCAAAGAGGCAAAGGAGCGGTGTACCCAGTGAAGGGCCGACCGTCCAGTAAACTCATACCAAGAGACACCCGATATGCAAACGCGCACGTTGGAAACGTAGACGACAGTGGGGGAAACACCACCTGATGTGCTGCATGTCTGGTTACGTGCTCTTTGGTCAGAGGAGCCCAATCTTTGCACCCACTTTGGACACGGGAGAGTCTCCTGAAGATGTCTGAAAGTCTGAACGTTGAGACGGGAAACTAGGACTAGTAAGAACTTTCTATTGACTAAACTCTCCTCTGGGTCCCATTAGTTCTGTGCAGGACACAACTCTTCACCACTCCTCCCCTCCCCTTCTAACCAATGGTCAAAAGGATAAGGGCTACTAGTGCTTCTGAATTTTGGAAGCTTGTTAGCATTTTTAACTATGTCTTCATTTCATTGTTCCTCATGGATACTTGAGACTTGTAAAACTTGTAAATCACCATCTCTGTTGGGGAACACTTTTTCCCAAAAAGATGTCCTGAGAGGAAGCTTCTTGTTAGGGCTGCCTGGAGGGCTGGCTGGCTCGCAGGGAGCCTCCCTGTGTGTCTCCTGTCCTGTTCTGATTTCCTGACCTTGCGTTCCAATGAGGACCCAGCAAGCAGATGGCATGTCCTCTGCATTCACGGTAAGCGCCTCCTCAGTTGGACAGCTCCAAGCTCATTCGAACAAGTGGCCACTGGCACCAGCCCTGGGCCTGTCCGGGGCTCCCAGAGGCCATCAGGGCTGCACTTGGTACTTCTCCAAGTGCTGGGCCCGCTGGGTCTGACATTCACTTCCTCGCACCAGATTGTGTGTCTGGCAGATTTGTAGGCTGATCCTTCCACAAGCACAAGTGTTGTGAGCTATGGGGAGAGTGTGAAAGGGAGACAGTGGCCAAGAAAATCATCAGAGCTGCTCCTCAAAGGGGCCCTGCCTGAGGCCACTTTGGCTTTCCATTTTGTCGTGGAGGGCTATGATGACACAAGGTCCCTTCCCTGCTGAGAGCACGTGTGTCTATAAAGAAGCAGAGGTCCCTTTTGGCACTGCCATTTCATTTACACCCCTTATAGAGACAAGCATTACTTTGGAGGGTTCTGGCTCTTGTGGCAGCCTGAAGTGGCAAATGCTGGGATGCTCAGGAGGGACCAGGACCTGCTTCTCCACTACCTTCTCATGACTGGGAACCACACCCAGGTGAGAAGCCTGCAGGTGCTGGTGGTGCCCTGACCCTTGACCCCACCAGGGAGAGCAGCGCCAATCCCAGGACAGACCTTTGCTGGCCCAGCGACCCAGATAACAACCATCTGCCCCCAACATTAGGCGGCCTACTAAATCTAGTCAGCACCAGTGTGCCCCATACCATTAATTTATATTTGATAGAAAACATACTCTGAGATGTTGGTCTGCCTGCTCACAGCTGAATCTCCCGTGGCGCTCGATAAATGTGCAGTCAGCGGACACGTCACTGAGGCCTAACTTCAAAGGGGAGTAAAATCAAAATATGCAGCTCTTTGAGGAAAGTGTGCTCTACTTTCCTTCCATAAGGACATTCTAAGTTACAAGATTACTCTAAAAAGCACCTGGGTCCTTATGTCAAAGCCACAATCACGCCAACATGTGGCCACTGAGAAGCCATCTTGGGCCACAGGGGTGAAACACACCGGTCTGAAAAACTCTTTATTCGAGACAAACATCTGACAGCATCAGGGTGACAAAGCTGAGGCGGTGGCTTTCTTACGTGTTAGCACCTGCAGACACAGCAGTTAAAATTGTAAGCAAAATGCAAATCACCTTGCAAACTTGCTGTGCTGTGGTGTTGGCCATCCTGCCCCTTCTCCTTTGACTCTTGAATTGGGGGCACATGCACAGGAACCAGCTGGGAGGGGGCCACGCTGCATCGTGGGCAAGCCCCTGAAACCCGACCTTAGAGAGGACTGAGAAATGCAAACCTTGTTGGCCAATTATTGGAGGTGATGAGAAGCAGAATAATCCCTAAGAAGTTTTTCAACCACCCTAGACACAGTTTAAATGTGTCTTAGAGTTTCTGTTTTCCACATTCCCAGCTCACCCCGCTTCCTGGAAAACGTGCAGTTCACAGCCGAGCCTGGTGCCCAAGGCCCTCCACCAGAGGCACACGCGGTCCCCTATCCTAACCTTCAGATAATCCAACATCTCCGCCTGAATAAGGTCAGAGTCATCACTCCTCAGACGCCTCTGCATGCCGGTGGCTCCGTTCAGGACTGTTGAGCAGACACTCTTGGACTCGACCGCAACACCATGGCTTCCAGTTTCCAAAGCTACAAAATCAAGCCTTCAAAACAAGTATTCACTTTTAAAAGTGTTTTAATTACAAATGTGATTTTGAAGCCTGGACACACAATGACGACACCCTCTCATTGAGAACCCACCACTCCATACAACTGTGTGCGTGTGTGCGTGTGTGTGCACGCAGCAGACTGTCCTCGATTCAAAGGGCTCTACCATGATCTACGGTGTTGACATTTCTACAGAAAGAAAACAGTCACTTGATAAAGAAGTATTCTGCGATGGACATACACCTATTTTTTTGTTAAATAACTTTAATTACACCACTGTAAGTAGATTCTGCTTCTAATCCTCCCACAGTGCACACCAGATGTGATTCACTTGTATTTTACACATGCATGCTGGGAAAAACGAACACACAGGAGTGCTGTGGGTACAGGCGAAATGTTTTAAGAAATGACTCTCACTTTGTGACATGGCTTGGCCCGCAGTGACAATGAAGCCCTGGTGACAAGAGGAGCAGACATGGCCAGAGGCAGAGCTCCCTTCAAGGTTGGGAGCAGTTAGGGACTCTCTGTCAGCAACTATGCTTCTGGCCACCCTGGGTTGTCATGGTAATGCTTTATTTTGGACAGAATACAATTAGTGATTAATGCATATCTTGCTCTTCAGCAAAATACTATTCAAGTAGTTTTAACTTAAATATTTTAAAAGTAATCTTTACATTATTGAATAATGGTAAAAAATACAGAATCTGACAACTTTTCATTTCATTCAATCTGTTGCTTTGAGAATCTTCACTTTTGTATTACCATAATTTAGAAAGCAATTCCTGGCCTGTATAAAGCTCTTTGCAGGATTATTTTCAAGATCCATCTTTTCCTGTTATTGGTTCAAATTTAAAATACTTTCAGACACCCTTCGCCACTGCATCATGAGGACCCTTCCTGTTACTTCCTTTAGTTTTAAGTTGTGTAATTAAGAGGGTGCTATAAGCCAAACAAGCCCAGCTAATTTCCGTCACATAAAGGGGGACTATAAAGAATTTTCCCTTTCAAACCTTAATGAAACATGATGATCCAAGTGAAGCTTTATGAAGAGACTGCAACAGTAGTAAAATGTTTGGCAATCAAAAATTAATTAGAATTAAGTCCTCGACCAGGGATGGTGCCGTCTCCATGAACATGGTCCTTAGAAATGCTGGCTTCTGCCGAGACCGAAGCTCTGAGCAGTCACTTGACGGAGTCCAGCCTCTCAGTCTCTGGGTCCTGGGGCCACACCGGTCCCTCAGTAGATATCTGGGCAGCCTGAGAAGTCCCGCTCAAAGTAGCCCCCTGTGTACAACCAGTCGGGGGTCCCCGTGTAGGGGTTACTGCCCTGGTGAAACCACCTGTAACACAGAGGGGGGTCAGGGTTGCTGGACACGAACACAACACAGCACAGCTGTCGTCCTTCCCTCAGCTTAGGATGTGTCCCTCTCACCAGGCATCATCACACGTGTTTTGAAAATGCAGCTCAGGGTAACACCTTCAACTGAGAACTGTTAATCACATTTCACTCAAACACTCCCACCTGCAAACACCCACCAATGCTGGCTTCACTTTCCAACAAAACCTTCAAGGTTTACCAGAAAACACTCACGCTGGGCCGTCACCTGAGACCAGTCAACTGTGTCCTGAACACTTGTGCCTTTCAAGGTCAGGACAGTCACACTGCTCATGTTTTCTTCCCTTTAAAGCAGACCAGGTTTGCTTGTTAGTTTAACTAGGGAAGAGGGGAGAGATTATGGGCAAAGAGAAGCTAACGGTGGCCTCCAACTTCAGCACATTTCAGGCACTGGTTCCAGTAAGCCTAATGCGGTCCCTGCCCACTGGTTCCCCTCTGGGTCCCAGGAACTCCCGGAGCGCCTGCTGCACCTGGGGCTTCACTCTGCACAGCGACAGAAACATTTCTGTTTTATGACATGAAACAACTAAGGACACTTGCAATTTACCATGGAGTATATTTTGGGGGACTCAAAAAGAATTATCTTCTCAGAACATAAAATTATTTTCACAATATAGTCTTTAAATTGACTACTTTAAAAAAAACATGAAGGGCCAGCCTGGTCGTGTAGTGGTTAAGTTCACGCGCTCTGCTTCTGGCGGCCCAGGGTTTGCAGGTTTGGATCCCAGGCTCCTGCCGACACACTGCTTGTCAAGCCATGCTGTGGTGGCATCCCATATAAAGTAAAGGAAGATGGGCACAGATGTTAGCCCAGGGCCAGTCTTCCTCAGCAAAAAAAGGAGGATTGGCAACAGATGTTAGCTCAGGGCTAGTCTTCCTCACACACACACACACAAAAAAACAAAAAAAATGAAGGAAGGTTAACTATTTTTAAACTGTTTTTTTCTGGAATAAAGCAAATTCTAAATATCATACTATTAAAAGCATAATAGTAAATGAAACTGGAAGCCCAAGCATCAAGAATGGGTTTTAAGGGGCTGGCCTGGTGGTGGTGTGGTTAAGTTCGCGCACTCCACTTTGGTGGCCCAGGGTTCACAGGTTGCAGGCTCAGACCTACATACCACTCATCAAGCCATACTGTGGCAGTGTCCCATATGCAAGATAATGGAAGATGGACACAAATATTAGCTCAGGGCCAATCTTCCTCACCCAAAAAAAAAAAAATCAGCCACATAAAGGTCAGGAGAGGTGACTGTTACTGGGTCTTGGAAACAATTACTATAAAGTGTCTACCTTGATAGGAAAAATATGCTGATTAAACAGCTCAAAACCTCCCAAAAAGTATGGTAAGGCTAAAATTTTAACATTTATATATATATTTTAAAATTATAGTGTAGCTTAAGTATTACAGTACCTAATTGACTCCTTATTGAATGGATTCTTTTCACATTATAATACTGAAGAACAAACTACGACTAACTTAAAAGACATTTTAGTAACAAAACAGGACTCGCACCTCAAAGCCCGTGTTCTCTAATTCCTCCTAGATTTTGTTCGGTCTGGGTAAAGGCGTGTGCAAACACACGCGTGTGCACCCCCAGCCCACAGTGTTACGGCCCCCAGTTCCCATGACGAGCCCTCTCGTGAGGCACAGGGAGGACCGGCCTGGCCACTCTCCTCTCATGTGGCATGGCCGTGGCCTCTCAGGCCCCACTGTGTCACGTGGAGTATGACAGGGAGAAGGGCATGCCACGCAGGCAGCAGCGCATCGCCTCAGCGTGGCTCCTAAACCCATTCCAGTTCTTTCACAGCGTTTCCTTTCTGAGAGATGATTTCCTTCAGTTAGTGGCTTGGTTCAGGCTACACCCCAAGTGGGTATGTGTGGCCCTCCTCACTGTCCCCAGGTGTGTGTGGTCATCCTCACTGTCCCCCAGATATGTGTGTGTGGTCCTGCTCACTGTCCCCAGGTGTATGTGGTCCCTCCTCACCGTCCCCCAGATTGTGTGTGTGTGTGTGGCCCTCCTTACCGTCCCCAGATGTGTGTGTGTGTGTGGCCCTCCTTACCGTCCCCAGGTGTGTGTGTGTGGCCCCTCCTCACTGTCCCCATGGCCACTGCGGGGTCTCACCTCGTCTGCCACTCAGCCTCCTCTTTGGCTCTCTCCCTCCGGGCCTCCCTCTGCTTCTCCTCCAGCCGCTCCTTCTCCTGGCTTGCCAGGTCTAGGCCAAGCAGATAGGGCTGGGTAAGGAATCAGGGCTGACACTGAAGTTTCCAGTTTATGTCAAGCAGAGGAGAGGGCTACAGAAAGCAGAGGCTGGAACACCCCTCACACCCCCGACCTGAGATGAGAAGTCACACTTTGGTTAGAAAACCACGGATAGTAAATTTCATTAACAGGAAACCAAACCAGTCACGAGAGCTGAGGCTCGGCTGCTGAGCGCACAGCCATGCCCAGACCTCAGCACGGCTGGGTGCGGGAGGCAGGACGTGTCCACACGGCCACGCAGAGGAGCACAGCAGAGCAGGGGCGGGGCAACGGTATTCTAGAACAGCACCACCAGAGGGCAAGTGTGAGGCTCGTGCAGCAGTTTAACCGGCAAGGTTGGCATCTACAGCAACCCCAAGCTTTAGGGGTATGCACATCCAGGAGACGTCTCCCTTGCAAAAGACAGGTCACATTTACCCTTGACCTTGGTATCAACTGCTGTGCTGGTTCCCAAGAGCGGCTGACAAATCCTGAACACAGGCACTACTCGCCTCACTCTGGAGAGTGGGAACTGCCCTCCCCGCCCCTGCCCTGCTGCCGGCACCCCTCCCAGAGTGGTTTCTTTACTAAAACACTATTGAAACAGAACCCAGGAACACCTGGGAGACATTGGCACGGAGTTTTATTGTTGACCTGACCTAAAGCCGTAAGAGAATGAGCACGACACGAGCTCACTGTGGCACCGAAACCCTCATGCTGCTCTGCACAGTGCCTGTCCAAAGCGTGTGCCCGAGCACTGAGCACGGGCCTCGGCCTCGTTCCAGCCACAGGACGAGCGGTTCCCCACACTGATGGCCTATGTGGACTTGCAACGAACAACATGTCCGGTTTTTGAAATGCAACCTTTTTGTCTGTTGCGCCTAATAATCAAGTAATTTGGGGGGGCCAGCCCGGTGGCATAGTGGTTAAGTCCCTGTGCTCCACTTTGGCGGCCCGGGGTTCGCAGGTTTGGATTCCAGGCACAGACCTACACACTGCTTATCAAGCCATGCTGTTGCAGGCGTCCCACATATAAAAAGTAGAGGACGATGGGCCCGGACAGTAGCTCATGGCCAATCTTCCTCAGCAAAAAGAGGAGAATTGGCAACAGATGTTAGCTCAGGGCCAATTTTCCCCACTAAAAAAAAATGGGGGATGTGTATTTTGTATGTATTCTTTCTCACTTCATTTTTCTAGTAATTTAATTTTACTGTATTTACAAAAGGATTGGTCTGCAACAGGCTAGAAATTTTTAAAAATCTTTCACCACAAATAGTTTGAGAAGCACTGTTCTAAAAGATCTAAAGCTTTTTTAGTTCAAGGGGATCAGCATTCCATCAGCCAGGGCTGGGGACCCTGGCATAAGTCCCTCTCCAATCGCTCAGAGGCACACACCCATGTTGCCGTTCTCCATGCCTCGGATGTCAGGGCGCAGGCGGCAGTCTGTGGGGGCCAGGATCTTCTCCATGCCTGTCTCCAGTTCATTGAGACTAACGGTAAAACTGGTGAAATTATACATCTGGAAAAACAGGCACGGAAATCTGTTACCATAAATGGCATTCTCTTCTGTAGACCAGTCACAATTTGAAGCCACAGATGCTCTCTCTAAACCCACTTGAGGTGGCCAAGTGTCACCTGCTCGCTGGAGATGCTCCTGTCAGTCACCCAGGGGCAGAGGGCTCCTTGCCTGTCCTGAGACGCACTGCCCTCCGTCTCCCCTGGGGGCTCCTCCTCTCCACCTCCATGGGAGCTGCCCTGGGCCTCCGTCCTGGGTGTTTTCCCCTCGCTCTGACTTCCAACTTGCACATCTGTCTACTCAACATCTCTGGGATGTCTGACAGAAATCTCAAACTTAACACGTCCAAGACAGTCCCTGGGTCTGCTCCGCATGCCTGCTGCCCCCACGGCCTCTTGGGCCTCCATAGCCTGGCCCTCCCTTCCACAGCCAAGCACCCCTCCCGCCTCCCCGGGGCCTCCCCAGCAGCCTGGGCCTCAGGACTTGCCTACCCAGCCTCCCTCTTCTGCTCTTGCACCCCCACAGTCTATCTCAACAAACAGCCCGAGAGGCCTACGTGGTCCCCACAGTGTCCCATGTCACATGGAGTAAAAGTGGGGTCCTGAGCGCCCCTGCCCCAGCACCCTTTCCCTCTGCCCTCACTCTCATAGACCCCTGGGTCTTGATGCCTCATGCCAGCTTGCTCCTGGGGGCTCCGCCCTGGCTGTTCCCTCTGCCTGAATGTGGCCTAGATGGCCATGTGGCTCGACTCGCCCTCCCTTTAGGTCCCTGCTCAAATGTCCCCGCATCCCAAGGAGGCCCACTTGCCACCCTTGTCAGCCCTGACGCCAGCACCCCAGGTCCCCCTGTGCTGGCTTGTTTCCCCAGCACCTCTGAACGCACACACAGGTCACTCAGGTGTGCAACCACTGCCTGCCACAGCCTCCCTGCGAGGCCAGGCTCCTGCCTGCCCTGTTTTCCGGCTCTGCCCACTGACCCAGGCCTGCCCAGCACTTGACAGGCCTGGGAACCCAACAAATACTCACTGAACCAAAGGATGGAGGAACAAGTGTTATTTTTAAAAGGAATTCCATGAAGAAAACATAAGCTTTTTTCCTATTATACTATTTTATACTCTACTAAAATGATAATAGTGGCTGTGTTGAGGTAATGTACTTATTGGTGAATGTTTCTTTAATTTACACATGCTCTGCTATGTTTATAGGGCATGATGATACAATAAAAATTTTTATAATATGTTGTATATTTTATATATAAATAATTTTAGTAGGTAAAATAAAATATATTACATGTTATATAAGTATTTTTATGTATTATACATTATTGTATGTAACAAATTTATTATAGGTAATACAAATGGTTAAGTGCAATTTTCAAAAATAAATATCAAAATGCATTTAAACATCTAAATTCACAAGTCAGAAAAATAATCTCTCAAAACGGGTTTGGAAACCCCTTTCAGTAAGATGTAGTTGGTGGAGACCTTTGAGGGTACGCAGTGTGTCCAGAGGCCACCTTGACCCAGGTGAGCACCCCAGGGCAGCTGTGATGCTGTAATGTGTGCACAGAGACAGGTGTGTCAGTCACGTATCAACATGTCAACACCAGACGTAGTGACAGAGCATGGCCTGTGCTGCAGGTGAGGCCGAGCCAACGTCAGGGCTTGGCTGTGGCTCTGGGAGGGCAGGAAGCCCTCAGAGGCTCATGCTGCAGAAGCACAGTCCAAGTAAGTGACAGAGGACCCCTCCATCTGCTTTGGGACAACGGACCGAGGCAGCTGGTGTGGACTCGGGGCTGGGGAACAGCTGAGTGGCCTGGCCGGGGGCAGGGAGTCCAGAGAAGCCCAGATTCGCAGAGGGGTGAGTGTCAGAGGTTGGGGAGCACAGACCTGGGCAGAGTTGGGGGGCCGGGTGTTGACTCTCCAGAGTAGCTTGCTGCCTGGAATGACCTGCACAGTCTCCTGAACGTCAGGCACGGCATCCACCATGTCGCCATCAGCCTTCTCAGAGCCGTTGTCCTGAAACACAGAGCACCTCGGTACAGTCAGCCCGGAGGGAGAGCTGATCTCAGAGCACCTGTCAGACCCGTCACTGAGCCACCGAGCAGAGCCAGATGGCCTCTCTAATGAAGAAGATGCCACTTCCTCCCCGGTCTGTGATCTGTCCCTCCCTTAGTTTAAGGAGAGGATGGGGCCTCCTGCTTCTGGAGTGTTCACCTTCTCTTCACAGGGGCTCTCTGTGCTGGGGCTCCCCAAAGAGCAGGGGGTTGCCATTGCTTTCCTTTTGGGAGAAGCACACGCAGCATATAAAGACGCTGTCCTGAGTCTGATCACAATTAGATGTGGCAACACCTTCTAAAATAGCACGTTTTGTTCAAGGTAGGGGTGACTCTCCTAAAGGGCTTATTTCTGAGATGGAGAGACTTTCCCACATGCTGCTCTTCTGCTGTCAATCAAGAAGTGGTTCATATTTGCTGATTTCATGGTATCTTAGCATTTCCAGACTAAACTCCAACTGGAAATCACATCTTAATAAAGAGATATGACTGCTACATTTGTTTTTCAAAATCAGTGGGACCTGGAACGCAGAAAGTGGTTATGCACGCAGCTGTTAAGGGAGAACACTTAAAATATGACAAACGCAGCTTGAGAATTCTTCCACCTGACTGCACCAGGGTTTAACAGCGCCGGCTGTAGGTTACGTGCTTTGGTGCCAGAAGCTAAATAAAGACACAGCTCGAGGACAGGTATTCACATAAAACTCTCTCTCAAGGAACAACAAAGCTGAGCTGACGCATTAAAAGACATCACTAAATGGATTTAACATTCTAAGTCTGTACAGTCTTTAAGTGGAACTTTACTTTTTTTTTTTTTAAGTAAAAGAGCATTATTAGAAAAGATGTCTAACAGCACACATGAAATATCACAATATAAAAACACTAAAAAAATCCCAGAGAAGGTTGAATACTGTTGTTAAATAAATATTGAACACTTCAGGTTTGGTACATTCTAATTTATTATCTAGAAAAACATGACACCTCTTTTGAACTATCACTTCTAGTTTTAAGCTCAAGAATAAGTAGTCCCAAATAATGTTATAAACCGATGTGACCTCAATTAAAAAAAAAAAAGAATACCTAGGCTTAAGATAACCAGTATTCCAAAGCTCCAGGGGGACAGTATCCTTCCCCAAGCTCTCCCACTGTTGAATATTATCTGGTACTCAGAGCTAAAAATGCAGAAATGACATTCACTTGGTTTTTTAATAGGTCTAAGCTAACAAGGTGCAGGAAGACAGGAGATTTATTAAGATGCATCCAGAATACGGAGTTTCCAGAAAGAAAAGGAGGTGTGCTCTGATTCTGCCAGGCTCGGGGTAGGGGTGGACGCAGCGACATCAGGAAACCCGGAGCCCGAGGTTTGTAACAGCAGCCTCTGCACACTTGGAATACAGGTCAACTCCACCAGCATCCAGAATCCACGCATTCACCTTCTCCAGCCGGAACTCCAAGGGCGCACTGCACCCACAGGGCATGGGAGGCCAGCTGATCCCCGGAGCTCATCTCCAGCTGTGCCCAAAGCCCGGCCCACTGTCAGGGCTCTGCGCCCCTGGGACCCCATGCGGAACGGCATCTTACCGTGGGCTCTGCCTTTTTCAGGTGGTCACCTCTCCTCTCCCGCTTCCTGAAGGACTCATATGCACCCGGATCTATGCCCCACAAACACTCTGTCCACTTGCCGTAGATCATAAAGAGCTTCTTTCTGCTGTAGTCAAAGGGAATTTTTAAAAACCAAGTTAATAGCGATTATAAACCATCCATCTAAACACGCAGCACCTTAATTTTGACCGTGGAATAAATTCCCGTTCTGCCGCCTCTTCTTACAAATTTTAGGATATCTCTGGACGTAAATCCAAAGATGAAAATGTACATTTTAGGATCTCTCCTCATGCCACTTGAGACTAACTATTCATACTCCTTATACCAAAGCAGAAGAGAAAATGAAGGTACAAAACCCCAGGGTGGATGACAGGGTGGTGGGAGATAAGATGGGGCAAAAGAGAGTGTATGTATATTTAAATTTAAAACCCTATGTGCCTATCTGATTATGCTTTTTAAATACATTCAGTTTTTATGTACTGTGTCCTTCAGCCCTTTTTCTATAATTACATGAACAACGCTTCCCATATTTGGGTGATACTGTTTGTTTTTTCTTTATAACCACAAATCGAACACCCCATATCATTACCCACCTGCCTTTTCCCTTTAATAACCTCTGGAGATCTTTCCAGACCAGCCACGAGAGCTCTCTGCCTGATTCCAAAGGAACAATGCCAATAGTGTTAGACATTGTTTTTCCTTTTTTGCACCTTCCTTGTGGGAGAGCACATAGTGGCCACGCCCTCCCTGGAAATGCTGCTGTGCCAGGCACGTGACATCCTGGGAGGCACCTGTTTCTTAGAGGCCCACCCTGGAGAGCTGGCAGGCAGGGACCGGCCGGGGGAATGCAGCCAGTCCTCACTCAGCAGAGACAGCTTGACGGACACTCTCTGTCTCCAAAAGGCAGAGCATTAGGAAAGAGCTCACTCAAATTTGAGATGGAAAACCAGAAAATCAGAACAGGGCTTGCACGTGCTCGCTGAGGGCTGGTGGGTGTGGCCTCACCGCCACCTGGCTCAGACTCCACTCTACAGCCTGTTCCTGTGGAGGAGCTGACCACAGTCTTGCCCTCGGTGCTTCCACCAAGGAGTGGCTGCTCACGCTTTTCTCATCACAGGACTGCTGTCCAGTCACGTCTGCACACTGAGCCCTAACTTACTTCAGTGGCCAAGTGGTCAGAGTCTTAAGACTAAAGGCATTCTCGGGCTGTCTGAACGAGCAACCTTCCGGTGCCCAACAGAGGAGGAGGGAGCAAAAGCACCCAGCGCTTTACCCTGGCAGCTTGTTTCCACTTGAAAATGAATGGGCTTTAGGAGCTGGAAGGACTCTCTTGACATTATATAGCCCAAATCCCTTACTAGAAAAAAAACGAGAAATTTAAGACCCAAAATGTAAGATAACTAACTCCAATGGGGAAAAGAACCCAGAAAACTTGTTAAAACATTACTGACTACATTTCTGCTCACAAAAACTATACAAGTCCCTAACTTCTAGATTGGAGTGAACCAGTCCCACGAAACGATGCTCACATGAGCTCATGCTCAACATGCAATGGACGCCAGTAGAGAGAAGGAAATACATGGTTACATTTTTAAAATCTCAGTTCTGTTTGTAAAACTGCAGTATTATCTCTCAGGGAAAGTGTCTAATTTTCTCATGTCCATTTTATTAAAGGAAAACAGACCCAGATCTTTCACCCTCAAGAGAGGGTGAGATGGGCTCCACTCACTCACCACCCTAGAAATTACAATAAAAACATATCCTTTATCTCCTTTTACACTCAGTAACAAAATGCTGTTTCTAAACAAAAAAGAGTCATAATTTTTCTACCGTGAACAGATGTCACTGGTGTAACTACATCATTTGCAAGGTGCGCACACTGTGTGGGCGCACCATGAACACATCTGTATGTCGACCTACTTTCTGTCTTGAATGTGCCCTTCCACTTTGTGAAGTTCTTTTCCAAACAATCCACAGGGTTTGAAGTGAAGCACACACTTATCTCCAGTTCTGCAGGAAAAACAAACACAGGCTTCTGTTGTATGACACGAAATGTCCAGAAAAGGCAAATCAAGAGAGACAGAAAGCAGACTAGAGGCTGTCCAGCTGGGGTGGCACCAGGGAATGACTGCAAACGGCTGATGGAAATGTTCTAACGCGGCCTGGTGGTGATGGCTGCACAATTTAGCAAATCTACTAAAAATCATTTAAGTGTCCACTTGAAATGGTGGATTTTATGATATGCAAATTATATCTCAAAGAAGCTGTTAAAAAACAAAGCCAATCGGTCATGAACTTCCAAGAATAAGGTATGACAGACTGGACAGTGGACGATATTTAAGGCCAGTCGCTACATTTTCACCTGGTAATAACGCCATTCTCTGGTGTAGTTTAAGATTTCAAAATAAATTAACTACTGTGACTAAAAACAAAACAAGTATCAACACGGAGCACTAATGATGACTTCAACGCTGGCCAGAATCAGACCCAACCCCCACGGGGCACGGGGTCACCCCCCGCAAGGCCTGTCTGGAAGCCGAGGGGCACGAGGGACCAGGAAGGGAGCCCTGCCTGCCCCCGGGGCATGGGGCAGCCAGCCAGGGCTGCACGGCAAACCCCAAGAAGCCAGACAGCAGAGCGAGACACGCCCTGAGGAGCGAGCAAGCACTGCCGGATGCTCCGTGGTTTGTCTTGCCCGTCGCCGCCCAGTCTTTGATGGTCACACCACCGTCAGGTGCTGTTACCTGTGGTTCAAGATCTCCACCGTTCCATACTGTTCTATCCAGAGCTTCCCAATAATCACGTTGTGGACACAGCAGGTAGGGTTGGTCCAGGTGTAGGCTTCATCGTGTCTGTGAGAGATGCCGGAAACAAGCAAGTCAGAGACCAGCAACACCAGACAGAATTAACCCTAATTGCCTTAAAACCTATACAAGAGGACAACACTGCTTTGAACTCCCTTGAACAGTGGCTATTTATTTAGCATTTGTTTGAAATTTATTTCTTTTTTCCTTTGTAGCATCAACAAAGCTTTCTATTTAAATGTCAAGACAAGTTAATAAGCAATAAAAGATGACTGAGACAAAGAGAAATGGCTTTCCTGTGAAGTTGTGAACAGAAAAACCGCTTCAGCAAACAGCCTGAGGGAACTGCATGCTCCTGGGCGCAAGGCCCTGGTGGTCCGGGAGCCGGAGCACGCGGGGTGCTGGGGAGTGGTCCACGGTTTGGAACAACACTCCACACACCTTTCCTTTCATTCCTCATTCTCCTCTAACGGCATTATCCAAGAGGAAAAGAAACCTCCATAAATGTGAGGTGAGCAGATCGCCAGACCTGTGTCTCGAGGGAGGTTGCATCAAAGAGCCATAATTAAGGGCAAAAATCAGCACAACGCGGAAGTATTTCATGACAAATATTTGGAATTCCTTTAATTCTCCAGGTGGAACCCAAACGCATTAATCAATAAGGTTTGCAACTTTTCAATTCTACATGCCTTGCCCCAAGAAAGCAAAGACCACAGCGAGACAGGCCCGTTTCCCAGAAAGGGGTTGCCCTCACTGGGCCTGGTGAGCTCATCAGCCCCACGATGCAGGGGAGGGGTAGGTATTGGGGAGACCGCGCTCCTCCAGGTCCTTATGGTGCTCTCTGGCAACCAGCCAGGCTGGGTCAACATGAAGCAAAAACTCTATGAAATGCTTCATTACAGGAGGCTGCAGTGAGCGAGACTCACCGCGCGGAACCACCATGCACACCACAGCTGGGACAGGGTCTACGATGGGTGTGCTCTGAGGTGTCTCTCGTCAACATCAGATCGGGGAGCACTTAGATTTAACAGGGGTGTGGCGGCCTCAAAGATGGCCCTCCGTGCTCCTCACCTCCTGGAACGCGAAGCCTGCATCCTGCTCCCCCCACTCAACCAGGTCTGTGTGACCACGAGTGCACGTGGTGGGGGGTGGAAGGTTGGGGTCACTTCCGAGATTAGGTCATAAAAGACACTGTGGCTTCTGTCTTGGTAGCTCTCTCCCCGTTGGGTCCCTGGCTCTGAGGGATGCCAGCACCGTGTTGTGAGCAGCCCTCTGGAGAAGCCATGTGGCAAGGAATTTAGGTCTCCTGCCAACTGCCATGGAAGGAAGCGTAGCAGCAGATGCTCTGCCCCAGCCGAATTCAGGATGCAGCCTGGCCCACATCCTGACTGCAACCTCACAGGACCCTGAGCCAAGACCACCAGCGACACTGCTCCTGATTCCCAGCCCACAGAAACTATGCAAGAAAGCAAACAGAGGTTGTTTTAAGTTGCTAGGTTTGGGGTTGTTACACAGCAAGAGATAACTACTACGACCAGTGACTAAAGCATATCAAGATCATGTGGGGAAAAAAAATGGGGAGTTCCAACAGCAATGAGACGTCAGAGGAGTTCCTCCAAGTAACAACCCAGTCCTGGTGAGGTGTCCAATTGGGAGTTCTTATTGGAAGAAGTTTCTGCTGTTGGAAAGGCTGCTTGCCTCAGGTGAAAAGGGCCTGATCCTTCCATAGAAGGAAGAGTCTTCCTACTTAATAAAGATGGATTTCTTTTCAGAAAAACAGCATGCATTTCGGCATTTCAGTTTTTCAGAGAGGCAGGGCTCAGGCAAGACTCCTCCACTTACTTGAGAAGCTCCAGCGTGATGGTGCCCCGGGGCTCTGCCTCCACACTCTTCCCCCAGAACTTCAGCTTCGGGTAGATGGAGCCATGAAACAGGAAGTCCTGACTGAGGCCTTCAGAATAAAACGCACTAATGGGGGGGTGGTGGCTGACCTGTTCGGATATAAATCTGAATCCTAAATCTTCCCTAGGTACAAAAATGAGAGAAAAGAAGCGGAGCAGGGGGCAGAGAAAGAGCCGCATTAGTGACAGCAAACCCCAGTAACAGTTGGCTCAACACCCTTCTTGGCGGAGCCCGCAGCTCCACAGGTCAGTGAGCTCGTGCAACCGGAGGACCTGTAGGGCCCACCCTGCCCTCATGTCTGGGAGAGGCATTGGGAAATGGGAGCCACTCCATGCTGCCACATGGGGCAGAAACAGCCAACACTTGCTCTGATGTCACACACGGCCTACCGACCACACACACACACACACACACACACACACACGCACAAATTGTGCCTCCAGGGCAAATCTGAACACCACAGAGAACACGCAACAGTCCACCCTGACCCTCTGCTCACGCCTTCCACAGGACCATCCCGAGCACACACAGGTCTAGAAGCATCCCTGACAACCAGTGATTTAGAGGCCCCTGATACCAACTGTCATCTTAGTCCCTGAGGGACGCCCACTGCCCAATAAACCAAAAGAGTGATGACTTCACACCCTTTCCAAAGGGGGTTCCTTTCTAGCCTTCTTTTAAGGCTCCTGGAATTTTTATGATGGAATGTCTTATGCGCCAAGATATTCCTGGCCAGGAAATAGGATTTTTAGTACATTCTCTTTTTCAATAAAAATGTCAGTTTTTAATTATTCCGGAACTGTGAATACACCTACAGTTGTAGTCATTAAAAATTATAAAAGCTAAACTACATAATTACTAACTTAACTGGAATCAGAATTCCAATCATTACAGAGGAAGGAAAGTTGAAAAATTAGATTTTAAAAGGTTGCCTACCAAGGTATGTAATTTACAAAATGAATACTTGTCTAAGAAAAGAAAGCATTATTTTTAGCTATACAAGAGCAATCTGTAAGGATGAAAAGACACCGGTGAATGACTTGGGTTAGTTATGTTGCTCCTCAGACAGGAAGACTGCTCAGGATCGCATATGCATCACATACAGCAGGCACCGGCAGAAGTGTGATCTGGAAGTTAAGATACCACAAGTGAAATATGCTGAAGTTTAGAAAGAATGTTAGTTTTTTCTCAGTCTGTGAAGCTTCAGTTGACCACTGGATTACGTTCCTGAAAAAGATTAACAATTAGGTGTGTCAGACTGTATTCAGCATCCTGGGTTCTTCATATTCTTTCAATCCATATTGCTTATTTCCCATTTCCAAAACTTTTTTCATATTATACTTTGATTTCTCTTTTCAAGATATTTTAACGATGCTTTTTCTGTGATTTCCATTGGTGATAAAGTCACAGATACTTCTAATAACTGGTCTGTTGCCTACATTTTTAATGGAAGAAAATCCTAAATTCAGTTAGAGATTAGTGAGAATAAAGATGTAGTACTTTTCTCAACCGAAAAAAAAAAAAGATTTTTTAATGATGCTTTTTAATAAACTAAAATGCTAATAATTTCCTAACAGCTAGATTAGGTTAGAATCTCGAACACTGGCACTAAAACACATTGACTGGAGGGAGGAAACTGTTGCTCAAGAGAAATATCTAGAAAAGGAAGAACACACTACAAGAATTCAAAACAAAACATTCCCTTAAGAGTGACTCTCCCGGCAAGTCTTTCTCTTGTCTGGGCCTCAATTTCCCCGTGTCTAAACTGGAGAAGCAGTCTCTCTTGCTGTGACATGCCATAACCCAAGGTCACCTGCTGACCCCCTCTACCATTTACAAAGACGCTCACGGCAGCACACATCATGCTTTCTCCTAACCCATTCAGTTTTATCAAAGGTAATGAGATTTCCAGAACAGCTGCTCAACCCATTCAGCGCCAGCCAACATCTAAACCACACTAAAAATCAAGACAGTATTCCCACACTAGCCATCCGCGGAGAAGGGGCCAGCAGCTGAACCATCTAGGACTAGCCAGAAACAGATTACAATTTGAAACTAGAACATTTACGTGGCTTTTCCAACTATAGTAAGTGATTTATATGCAGAGGTGCAGGCCTCTGTATTACTAAAGATGACATTTTTCTCCCCAAATAGTCCGAAAGCAGAGCTGGCACACACACCCTGGCACATACCTGAACAGTGCCTATTTTAAGCAGATCAACATCCCCAAATCCTACAATCATTTACTCACCATTGAAAAAACTCTTAATCGTTAATAACACATATGTTTAGGGCCCAAGAACCACAATTTGAAATTTCAAAGAAACTATATTTCTTTGAATCCAAGATGCCACTCATCACACAATACACCATTATTTTATTTTATGAAAGAAAAAATGCTGTAAACTATAACATGCACAAATACTAAAACACGAAAAAATGCGTCTTTAGCATCAATGAAATACTGTAATTCAGAAAAAGTCTGTAATATCGTGGAGAAATATGGCATAATGTTACATGAAAAAGGATACAAATTAACACTGTCACATTATGTAAACACACACACTCACACCCTTGTTCTACCAAAATGTTAACACTGATTGTCTTTTACTAGATTATGTCGGACTTGTCTTTTTCTCTTTTCCTAATTTCACACACATTTTCTAACAAGAGCATGCTTTTCTAATTAAAAACAAATTTTATTTAATAGACTCTCAACAGGACCCAGGGGGAATAAAAGTTATTCTAGGTGTCATCAAGTGGCCCCACGGAGGCGCTGTGCACATTCATGCTCCGGGAACCCCGGCCCAGGCTGGGTATTTCGCTCTTTTAACCCGGCTGACCTGATGACAGAGAAACTACAACGCTGTTGTCTATTAACTCTTTTACTTGTTGGTTTGGGGGGCACTTTCACCTGGGTGGACTGGCCCACAGAAAATTCTCTGAATAAATGCACAGCCACCGAGGCAGCGAGGTCGGTGGAGAACCCCACACGGGCCCAGCCTATACTTTCCAGGGCCCCCACCAGGACCAGTGCAAACTGGGGCCCTGCCTGCCCTCTGGTCCAGTCTCAGGTGTCTGTGCTGGGCTCAAGGACTAGGATGGAAACGGGAAGACAGGAGGGGGAGCAGGAGGCACTGCTGAAGCTACCTGGAAGAAACTCCATCAGAAGGAACTTCAGTCACACTTAAAGGTGTGGTCTGGCCTACTCTCCGTGCCCAGCACCATGGGCCACTTCTAAGAAGACCCTGCAAGAGGCTGCGTGGTGGTCAATGGGAGGCTGCAGACTAAGGCTCTCTTTGCAATTATTCTTCTCTTTAGGTTTATCTGCTCTCTCCACAACATTCACTAAGATGCTCTGATAAAACGGGCTAGTTTCACTTAGTACCTATGTCCATTTTAGTTCAAAACTAATAATCTTACCCTTCTGTACTGCACTTTCACATTCCTGAATCGAATACATTATTCTATTTTCAATTCTGTTTTACATCATTAGGGTTTTGTTGTTATTAACACGACATTCCTCGTATGAGAAATATCTTCTTCTCGCCTGCAGTATCCCAAGACCTTCAGTAAAGTCCTTCTTCAAATGGCTCTTCTCAGGGTGGAGAAATCAATGCCACGAAAGAACCAGACTCATCGAAGATTCCCACGTACAAGATACCCATGAAGGCTTTGTCCCCTTACCTGATCAATTCATACGTCTCTCCCAAGAGTGGATTGAATGGCTTGCCGGTCCTCTCCCATTGGGAAGCCACAGCCGAAACCGCAAAGGCAGCTACAGACTGGAAACAAGGCACAGGAGGGTGAGCGGGCTCTCCATCGGGAAAGGGCAGGTGGAGGGTCGCCAGCACTTAGCTCCTTTGCGTCATTATTTACTCTTGTGTGACATCTCAGTCTTCCACTTGTAACATGTTTTGAGATTACAGAACTTCCGGGGAAATGCTGTTTATCACCCACCACTTCCCCAAAGCCACATAAAGCAGGAACTCTGCTGCTTTCTACCCCCCTGTCCTGGTCCCTCCTTGCAGGCTCTGTGGCAAGGTTGGTCTGTCAGTCTGACACACACACACACACACACATGGTGTGGTGGTGCTGAAAGGACCCAAGAGGAGGCAAGGCGCAGGGCCTGCCACCACCTGCAGCTGAGACCCCCGACGCCTCACACCTGTGCGAACATGCTCCAGGACAAAGGGCTCGGCTGTTGGGCCGGAAAGCATCCGCAAGCCAGGGTGAGCTGTGCTGGCCCTTCTCCCACACATCCCACCAGTGAAGTGCTGGGTCCTGACCACACCGTGGCCAGTCAAATGGTGTCACATTCATTAAAAACTGTGGCCTGGCGCCCCCTCAAAGGAGTCCGCCACCCACCTGCATCCTCTCCAGCGGCTGGGGCTGGCGGGAGGCTTTGTGAACGAGGTACACGTGCTCCATGTACTCCGTGATCCGCTGCAGGAAACTCAGAGGCTCGTTGAAGGCGATGGGCATCGTGATCTTGGACAGCTCCTAGAAGGAGCCAGTCGAGACTCGTTACCTGACCGGGAGGCTTTCCCCAAAATCAGAGCCCCGACTCTGTCCCTGCTCTGAGGATCACTTCTTGAAGCCTCAGTCACTTGTGCTGGACAAGATCTTCAAACCCACCTGGCCCTCCCACCCCACCCAGAGAGCTCTGCTTCAGTCGCCGAGCCTGGAGACGTCTTCCCGCATGATGGCTCTTGAGTCCCTCTACTTCTCCATGCCCACGGCCCCATTCCAGATCCGCATCACACAGGGAGACTGCAAGGACTGCAAGAGGAGCTCCCAGACGGGCCACCTCCAGGGCCCCACCCCCGCTCCAGCGTGTCCACCCTTCACACCACTTCCAGATCCATGTCCCCAAAGCATCATTCAACACAGTCATTAGCTTCCCATCAGCTCCAGGATGACGTGGAAACTCCTTAGCCTGGCAGGTGAGACCTCCCATAACGTGGCCCCGTGTGGCTTTGCCCAAAGGCCTTTTGAAGTTGGCAAAGGTGTCTCGGGTACCTGCTCTCAGGATCGTGCGGGCAAAGCGAGCAGTGCCGCTCGGGCTTTCCCGGGGCTCACAGTGCAGTGGGGAGAAGCCCTGAAGAGGCTAAGGGGGGACACTAAGGGACAAGTGCCCGCAGGGGGCACTCTGTGAGCTGGTGTCTAGGGAGGAGATTCTGACAGACTTAGGTAAGGCAGAGGCCCTTCCAGAAGCACGGCTGAGCAGGGCAGGATGGGAAGAATCAGAGTGTGTGTCAGGAGAAAGGCAAGAAAACTACGTGGAGATTCCACTGCTCACCTGCTCAAGTGGCAAAACTCCAAACCTCTGACACCCCGCCTGTCAGGGCAGCTGTGGGGAAACAGGCCCCCACACCTGCTGGTGGGAATGCAAAATGGTGCAGCCCTGGGGGTGGGGGGATTTGGCCACATCAGCAAAACCGCACACGTACTTATCCTTTGGTCAGCAGTGCCATTCCCAGGAGCCTAGCCCACAGTCCTCAGGCAAATACACAGTGGAAGGCCAAACATGACCCAAACGTCCAAGAACAGGCCCCGGTTGGTAGACGACGGGGCAGCCATAGGAGGCAGCACAATGCAGTGACCAAAGAGTAAGCAGTGGCTCTATGCTCACTCTCTGCATACACTCTGGCTATACCATGGAGTGCAAAAAGGGGAAAAAAACCTTTGGATCATTATCTAAAGAGATGCGAGGAGATACTGCACAGTCACCTTTATGACATGTGGAAAGACCATACATTTCTAATGGTCACCTCTAGGAGAAGGAAGAGTGCAGGGAGGGGACAGGGACAGGAAGCTGAAGGCTTGGAAAATACCTTGTTTGAGAGATTTGATTTTGGACTTATTTTAAAACAAAATTAAATTTAGAAAAGCAATCTCCAAACATCAATAAAATGAAACAAATGAACCCATACAACCTCCTTGGGGCACCATCACGGAGAAGAACCTCTCCAGGTGATTTTAAAGCACAGTGATTTGAGATACACCCTAGAGACAGAAAGACCTATGAAAGCCAACGAACTTGTACTGTTTCAGTAAACACACTGCTGGCGGCGAAGTTGATCCTGTTCTCCAGAATTGTTATGTATGTGGGATTAAAGCAAGTGAGTCATTAATTTACCTGCTAGTCTAAATGGATCATCTCCAGTGTTGTTAAAAACTGGGATTGTTGGTGTGGGAGAAAAGAGACACAGACATAAGACAGAAGAGGTTAGATAAATCCTGTCGTCCCAAATTTGAAGTGTCATTGAAACAAATCAAAACACAGTTCCTAAGTCTCTCCCCTGAAAAGACCTAGAAACAAGATCAATCCAGTAGCCTCCCAGGGAGCCAGCTGTGTCCTGAGGTGGCCAAGACAGGATGACCAGGAAGCATCTTTTGTAAAGGATTACGGGCCAATCTGAAGAGGCCATCACCAGCCCAAGATGGAACAACTTGTGGACTCAAACATGTCAAATGTGTTAACTCCATGAGTTAACAAAAGAAAAAAGACAAACTAGTTGGTTATACTGGTCAGGCTGGGTGATGCTAGTGAACCAAATACATTATTTGAAACTTTGAGAAAGAGAAAGAACCACTCACTGATCCTGACTTTCCTATGCAAACTGCATTCACAGCAGAAGGGAACCTTCTCATTACAGAAGTATCCCAGGCCACAAATGAAGAGTGAGCATTAGCCCGACTCCAATGTGCAACTCCTAACAAATTAATGGAGCCAGATACTGAGCAGCAGCAGCTTTTAAATTCACAAGAAAAGCAACAAAAAGGTCTCCTGATGGAAGGAGCCATACACACAGGCCACAAAACACAAACAAGACAATGACACTGGAAATTTGAACAGAGTGGATATTTGATGCTATTAAAGAACTACGTTACTTTAAAGGTAGGTTAACTATTGTGGTTGTGTTAAAAAAGAATCCTTATGCTTTAGTGACATATGAGAAATATTTACAAATGAAAAGATGTCTGGAATTTGCTTCAAAATACTAGGGGAGGAGGGAAGCAGCAGAGGTGCAGAGGGGGCATAAGCAGCCCTGACAGCTGTGGTGCTGGTGATGGGGCGGTGTCATTACACAATTCTGCCTACTTCTGTATGTGTCTGAAATTGTCCATGTTAACTAGTTTGTTGCTGTTGTTTTAGTGAGCTGATAAGGAGTAAAAAGAGAGGTGTGTCGCCTCTTTGGAGGAGGGTCTAAAGAGAGTGGATTTCAAGGGGCAAAGCCGATGAATGCTGTGAAGTAATGCAGAGCGACCTGGCAAGGTGACCTCCCCCAGCAGCTCTGAGAACCTGCCATGTGTTTCTATTCATCTTTCATCTGAATCCATCCTATGGTCAGTTCCTCAGGGAATGCAACGTAATGATGTCACTTTGCTGAACGGATGCGTTTGGTATTAGACTTCTGGAGTCAAGATCAAGTACCTTGTCAAGTTCATCAAATACCCCCAGACAGACACTTTTGTCCAGATCTGAACTGTTCACACAGTCAACAAAGCAGGCGATAACACTGCTGAAAGAAAAAAATTCCTGAACACGTTATTTTAGAAGATAACGGAGAGCTGTGTTCAGAAATATGCACGTGTGCGAGCAGGGGTTAGCATGCATACTTCAGTTTTCCAGTTTTGTCTGCCGAGGCCTGGAGCAGGGACACCCCACAGCAACAAGCACATCTGGTGCCCAGGTCTTCATTTCTAAACAGCATCCTCTCAAAAAGGGCATCAGTGGACAAACTGGGGAAAGCCCAGTCAAGCGTGCGGCTCAGCTAACAGTGACGTTCCACAGTGGATTCTTCGTTCCAATCACTGTACTGCGGTTATTATGTGAGATGTGAACCACGGGAAGCTGGGTGAAGGGCATACAGGACTCACTGCACTATTCTGCAACTTTCTATAAGTCTGAAATTATTTCAGAATAAAGTTGAAAAACAGATTAAGTTTCCTCTGGAAAAAAAAAGACTGAAATTGATAACAACAAACAATAAATGGCATTTGAAGGGGGGGAGAACACCTGAGCAGCCATGAAGGGCACTGTCCCAAGACCACTGAGCTGGAGTGAGTCACCACGCGCCGCCTGCGAACGGGCGCTCCAGACCGCTCCTGAGAGCGTTCCACCCTCCTGAGAAGGCACGGCCAGGTCTCACAGCCAAGGAAGGCCATAAAAGGAAATGCCTACGGCTTCCGGACACTAATTACCCAACCATTTTCTGCGTTACAAATTCTGGGCACCCAAGCTCTGCCTGCAGCCCAGGGAGGGTGGGCCAGGAAGCCGCAGCCTCGGGTCCTGCAGGCCCGCCCCCCGCTCACCCTCAGTGAGCATCCAGGAACCTCACTGAAGGCCCATTTCATGCAGCTTATTCAGTGCCAGCTAACTACAAGCATATCACAGAACACCGAGGTAAATGCAAGCCCATGTGACACTTCTTATGTCAAGAGTTTAACCTATAGAATTGTTTTCCTACTGTCTATAAATAATTTAGCTTTTTTCACCTCTTCCCTTTACATATTTGCTCCTTTCTTGTTTTATTATCTTTCCTGCATGCTGTTTATAAATACGTAGAGTGTATTTTCTTAAACTACCAGCAGTGCAATAAATTCACAAGAATTAAAAAATGTTTAACCTCCATGCTTCAAAATGAGTTCATCTGAACTTACCAAGCCAATGCATTTTTTTAATATGCTCCACACACTGAAATCGCTTCTGGTAAACATTGGGGCAGGTAATGATGTCCTGTAAAGAAGTAACCAGAGTAACACGTGTTTATTCATCCAACATGAGATTCACTTATGATTGATGATTCTGTTCAATGACCATTTTTTCCTTTAATTTTTGTATCAAACGTTAGCATTTCTCTATTCTGGCATGCCTAGAAAGAAAAAAGACTAGAGTGCTGTTTAAGTCCCAAAGAAAGGTTTCTGCATGGGTTTTCTGGAGGGTCTCCTGGGAAACAATCATGACCACGTGGATGACTTCCTTCCACTGAGCCAGGAACAGGGCGCCAGAGGAGCAGGGAGACCCGTCACTGCACCCTTGAGCGCAGCTGGGGCCCACTGCCTGGAGCAACAGCAGGACCACGGACAGAGGCCACGAGGCCACCAAGAGGGAACCAGATGAAGAAAACCTTTTCAGAAACCAGCTGTTACACCCTTTTTAAACATGTGTGTGTTTTTCCTGAGGTACATTTCTTTTCAGGCTGTCTTCCCACCAGTTCCATGGGGAGCCGCCGGCAGTCACGTCTGCACATGAGACCCTGTTCACAGCTGAATGGACAGGGGACCACTGATCCAACGGGGGGCCCTGGTCTCCCTCCCGGGAATTTGGAGTTGGGATGAGACACTGTCTCCATCTGGGAGGGAGGGGTGCCTGAGAGGGATGTAAATCCGGATTTGGGGGGAGGCATGCTGGACCCACACACACCAAAGACAGAGCCCGTTGGCAGAGGGCCGCAGCGTGGGGGCTCTAGGAAGGTGCTGCCTGGGCCCTTGGGTCCCTGTGGCTGCCCTGTGTTCCAGAACACACTCCAGCGTCCTTCTCTGAATCCAGTTTGTGTAAGCTGCTCTCAGGTAGTTTCTGCACTTGCAACAGACAGCTTTGATGCGGCCACCTCCACTCCAGGACCCTGGGCTTTGGAACGATGATGGCACATGTTCTTGCCCAGTCGGGACCCGGGCTCTCCTGTGGGGATGTCACATTACGGCAGCTGGGTCAGGGCAAGCAAGAGGAGAACATGGCAGCTGGGGACAAAATGGGAAAGAAAACTAACATTTACGCAGCAACACATGCCAAGCTGCCAGCAACTCACACTGGGCCCATTCCACCAGCTCTTGTGTGGGCGTCCCGAGAACTCCACAAGTGGCCACGGTGTGGCAGGCACACACTGCGAGGGGTGCCTGAGGAGGGAGCATGGCTCTGTGGCAGGTCAGGAAAGGGCCCCAAGATGACCCTTGCATGAAACAGAAGGAAGAGTAGGCACTAAAGAGATGAAGAAGGAGAGGGCCCCAGGCCCAGGGAGCAGGGCAGAAAGCGCCCTGACGTTCCCTGACCCAGGGGAAAGCTGGGTGCACCTGAGGACCCCAAAGAGGCCCCTGTGCCTGGGACCTGAGACAATGGGGAGAGGGAGCTGGAGGGCAAGAGTAAGCAGGGCCAGCCCCCTGGGGCAAGAGGTGAGGATGCTGGCCCTCATCCTAAGAGGAGGGTGACCTTATGTTCACTGTCCAGAGAGAGTTCTGAGAGGAAAAGTGCGTGTTGTCAGCAATTCTTCAGGATATTTAAGCTGGGGTGGCGGGGACATGATCAGACCTGTCCTTTGAAAAAAAGACTCTGCCCGCAGCATGAAGAAAAGCGGAGAGGGGGTACAGAAGCAGTTCCGGGGTAACTGCAAGAGGCACAGAAGAAATGGTGGTGGGCTGGGTTGGGATGTGACAAAGGAGCTAGGAGGGCTGAAGGGATCCAAGATGTGTTTCAAGAGGCCAGTGTCAGAGCTGAGGAGGTGATGACAGCAAAGGTCTGGTTAGGGGACAGCCCGACCTACTCTTGGACAGGCCATCTGAGCACACGGCAAGTGCTCCAATATCTGCTGAGCAGATGGACAAATACAGGCGGGAACGGGGCACCTGCGTCCTCCCGGTGGAGACAGCAGGTAGGCATTTGGGTCTAAAGCTCAGAGTAGAGGTCTAGGGGGAAGCCGGAGGGCTCCCTGAACCAACATGCAAATCAGCGTGGGGTGGACGGAGGCCTGCCTTCCCACCACCACGATCTCGCAGGGCCTCCACCCGACTGATGGCTTGTCCTGCCTGTGTCCTCACTTCTGTTGATGAGGACTTAGGTCACTGTTATCAGAATCCACTTGCATGAAAATGAAATGTTGGTGGGAAGAGAAAGGAATGTGTTCTTGCTGCACTAAACAACTCTTCCTAAACTCAGAGGGGTGAGAGGTCAACACGTCGCGAGAGAACGCAGGCAGGTCTGCGTGAAATCAGCGGAAGGGTCTGATAGCAAAGTGACCATTTGCTGTGTGCCAGGCCCTGTGCAAAGTGCTCGGTCCCCCATCAGGCTCAGTCCTCCCAACAATGCCAGGGGCAGGGATGACCATCCTCGACATTTTACAGACAACGGAAGCAGTAGTCGAAGAAGTGCCATCGTTGAACTCCAGGAGCCAAGGAGAGAGGCATCGAGTCTCAGAGGTTTTGGCTGAACAGGGCACTGGGTGACTGCCTGACGGAGGAGCCGGCCCAGGCGAGGATGGGCAGGATGCTCCTCCAGCTCAGGACTCGGGAGAGCAGAATGGGTGCCCTGCAGCAGATACACCAGAAGATTCTAAAACATGTATGTGGGACGACATACCTGTGCTTTTGAAGTCCATTCTCTTGAGGGGGTCTCTCCCCAACTTTTCCAATCCCATTGCTTTTGCTGGTGTCCAGATGAATCACTCCAGTGACTCTCTGATTTGCCTCTGAAAATTCCCCAGAAGAGTTATCAGAATCAAAGCCTGCACAAGACAAGCAGAAAGGTAATTTTCACAGGACTTGGAAGATATGAAAGCCCACCTCCAAGAACCCTGACTATGCAAGCAGAATACCTGAAGCTCTAACTCGTTTTTAATTGTCACATGTCGGAATAATTAACTCTGCTTCCCAAGAACTAAAGGTAGAGGCAGAGGATGCAGGAACACTCTGGGGAGCTTCCCCAGTGAGAACATCCACTTGGACATGAACTTCAGACACCCCAGGTCCTTACATGCCTGGGGCAGACTGTCGGCCGACCTGAGCTTCAGCTTTAAGCACTGGAACACAACTGTTCACTGTTTCAGTCACTGACATACCCTCTCGGGTGGGCCACCTCTACAACGTTCACACCCATCTCAAGGCTGCAGTGTGTTCTGTCTTTGCACACGGTCTTCAGACATGCTCTGCAGCTCACTCTAAAACACAACCCGCTGCAGGCGTTCCCAAGGAACGAGAACACTGCGCCACGCACATGCACTACCAGAACCTATAAAGCAACGAACAGCAACTGAAAGAGCAAATGACTGGTTTGAACGTAGAGACCACCCCATGGAAATGGAAAACTGCAGAAAAATTGAGGACTTGTGTGAAATACAGGTGTATGTTGTCTTGGACCACTCGGTTCCCCAAAGAAGAGTTATACCACACCGGGCTGTGACCCTTCTCCACCAGGAGGGCTTTCTCTTGAAGGACCACACCACTGGGGAAAAAGGAAAACATGTTTCCCTTCACTTCAGCCAGTACAATCACTGAAATACTCAAGTTCTGCCCCAGAGCAAGCTAGAACAGGAGCTGCAGCTGGCAGGGTGAGTCCATTCCAGCTAGGGAGGGGTTTCCCGGACTGCTGGCAGTCAGTGATGACCTTGACTATTTCAGGGAGGACACAGTGCTCACAAGGAGCTTGGGGTCCCATGACAGCCCCTCATTTCACAGAGAGGAAGGCGAGGCCCAGGGTGTAAGGCCAGGCGGGTAACTGTTGTCAGACCCAAAATGTAAACAAATCTGCTGCTAGGCTTCCCTGAGAATAAGCAAAAATATCTTTGTTCATATTCTTCTATACTGACAGAGTCACAAAATGTGGTATTGAGGTTTATTATGCAATGATTTTGAAAGGATATTAAAAATGAACCTCTTACATGATCAATATTTTCTGAAATAGCCTCTCATCTCTAATTTTTGCTATCTACCCTAAAAGCAACATCTAGTTAATCCCCAGTCTAAACTTGGCCTGAGAATGTTCCCTCCTTAAGGAGACTCTGCCCTGCAGGACCTGCCCCACACTGGTATCCCTGTCTCCATGGGCCTCCTGCAATGCTGAGATTCCAGGCCACTGCCAGTAAGTAGAATATTCAAGTTAGAATCCAAACACATGCCCAGAAAAACAAGGCAACACATCACTGAAGTCTTGTCTCAAATAAGCCAACGCTATGTCAACAGGTTAGACATTTCAATATACAACAAGTATTTATTGTAGAAAAGAGAAAATACAGAGAAGCAGAGGAGAAACTTGAAATCACCTGTAATCCCGTTTCTCAGAGACACCCACTTTTAACAGGGCAGACTGTGAATTTTTGTAGTCCTTCATCTGCACATATTTTTCATGTACTTTAAAACCTTTCACTTTAATGGTACTGATTCTTGGAGGAAGTAATTGCCTACTGAAGTCATTCATGTAATAACTGCTGGGTTTAAATACTTTTTAAATTAGAGTTACAAAGTAAGATCAATGGTATAGCCAGTGAAGCAGTCAGGATTCTGTCTTATATGGGTATTTCATTTCACTGGGAGACTTAATATTTTTCTTCTTTCTATTATTTGTTTTGGAACCAAAGGACTGAGGTGAGAACTTATTTTCACCGAGCCATCTGCCTCCATCTCAGGGACACGCAGAGAAGAGCTGCTGGGCCTAGAGGCAGAGATGGAGTCCAGCCAACACCACACCACCTAGAGCTCAAGTCCTCTCTGGGGAAAAATCTCTGGGAAAAGTTCAGAATGGTCAGAAGCGTCGGCTACACTCGTTCCAGGGGAAAGGGAACTTCACACGAGACCCCTAGGTGGGAGGGACACTTCGAGGTCAGGCTCTCTTGGTGACAGGCGTGGTCACCCTGTCACCCAGGTGGCACAAGGGCATGTTTCCCTGACAACCACTCCACTTGGTGGGAATTCACCTGCAAACGATTCCTGATGCGTGTGCAGGTGGACAGACAAACTCGTCTCCTAAGAGTCCATCTCCAAGAAGCACATCGGCTCTGAATCATGGAGACGACCGGGTACGTCAGCCTTTGAAAATCACAGGAGGGCAGTGCCTCCTTCTCCTTGGATTTGGACAAGAATAAGTCAATAATCTTGGGCTGCCAGTCTGTCACCCTGCTAGGACTCTTCGTTGGGGAGGAGAAGCATGGCTGGTGAAGGACAACCGGCCCTGAGAACACTCAGACAGGTTCTGTGAGACGGGAGTTCTAACAGAGCGGATCCAGAGGAACAGTCAGAGCCATTAGAAAAGGTCCTTGGTTGTGCTGGGCACCACATCATTTTGGAAATAACTTCAGAAGTGGCCCCTCGGACTGCCCTTGGAAAGATCATCACTAAAAACCTTGCCCATAGTAATATTTCAAAGTTGCTATTCTTATATTCCTATACCTAAGGAGGAGGGAATGGACTAGATTAGTCTCTTGAAGTCTCTTTTCACCAGTAATAGTCCTTAACAGAAAAAAAAAAAAAAAAGATATTCCAAGTGTTGACAATGAGGGATGGAAGGTAGAGAGTGAATGGCCGTCGTGAACTGGAAGAGTTTTTGGGCCTCCGGTGGTTCTCATGCACTTGTTCCTTCGGGCATTCAGGGTTTCCTCCCAGTGCTGGGGGAGGGGGGCTGTCCTAAGCAGATGTGCACTGACCCAGCCCGCCCCCACCACATACAAACACACACGCCCCCCAACACGCTCTTCTCGCTCAGGTGCTCACCATCGCTTCTCCAACTATGGGCTGCACACCGCTGCTTAAAGTGGTCGTGTGAAAGCGAGAAATAACTGAACTTTGAGACGGTCAGAGCTGTTGTGAAAGCAAATAAATTGCCTATTTTTTGGTAGACTTTAAGCAGTGCAAAACAAGATATAGTTATAAGACAATAACTCTTTTGATCACTAGGTATAAACAATATAAGAATTCTGACCATGTCACTTAGGATCCAAACAAAAATATTTACACCCAGGGCAAATCTTTTAAAGAATAAAAACTCAGTTGCCCTTTCTTATTATCTCCTGTGGTCCAAAGCCGAGCTTTTCCCCCAAATCTGGGAGGAGGCAGATGCTTTTACTAAAGTCAGCGCCTGGGAACATGTCATCTCTTGTACATGTGGCTTTCCTGAGCCATCCTCATGTTCCAAAGGCTAAGTGTGACACCTGGATCCGAGGGTCCCGCGCTCACATCACAGCCTCTGGACCATCTTCTCTGTCCACTCACCTGTGACGGCATCAAAGAATTCTTCCTCACCGTTCATCCTTCAGTGGCCAGGCTCCTTCGCGCCCGGTCTGTGGTCTTCTACTGAATCATTATCCTGGATCTACATCAACAGTATGACCAATTTTATACTTTAAACTTTTTTTTCGTAAAAAATCCAATAGGCACCGGAGATCTAAGGGGAAAAAAATTTGGTTTACTTAACTTTCAGAAGTTTTATGGTTTAGAGACATTTTTAAAATACTCATTCACCACTCTTGAAATCAATCTCAATTACATCTAAGCAAAGAAATAAATGATTTCATAACAAATGCATGACTTCTAAAAATGAGAAAACATTCATAATATCCATCAATGAATAATAGATCAATAAGTAATCACTATTTGAAGAGTTATTTTTAAAAATCATTATCTACAGTTGAATAAGAAAATGATAAAACGATTAATTTGGGGAAAGTCATGTGGACAGTTTGAGAGGCAGGTTAGTTTCAGTGAGGTGTTCACACATCAGGGGCTCAAACACACCTCAGAAAGTTTTGTTGAAGGTCATTGCAAATCTTTATCAAAAGCTAGAACAAGTGGATATAAATAAATGCAAAATTATGGTAAAACATTTGTTTCACATCAACCTTAAAACAATTTTCAATTCTAGAGAATTCAGACTGCTGTATAAGTTAGCTGCTATCAGTATAAACTGAAATCAACTTAAATTTTCTCAAAATTATTTTAGCTCAACATTTGAGTAGAACTCATGTATATTAACTTCTCCCATCATGAAGAGCAGTATTTCATAAATGGCAAAAGATTGAAGCAAAAGGTCAGCCCTGTCCCAAAAGGTTGGACTTTTTCTGACAATGACCAGAATCCTGTGTTTAATTGTGTAGCAATGTAAAGATGGGCCCTCCTAGTTCTGAGAGCAGTGAAGGAGCAGGTGGTCCCAAGGGAGGGACACGCCCTCTGTCCTCAGAGTGGCTACTCTGAGGTGCTTGGTGACACCTCCAATGTGGCTCATGTCTTGGCTCTGTCCTGCGCAGATGTGAGCTTCTACGTTAGAAAACAAACTGGCATCAGGTTACTCCATCCCTCCTTCCCTGAAAGGCTCTTGCAGGGTTTCCTTTTTCTTTCCCACCTTCCAAGCAGCCCAGCAGAACCAGGCACCTGTGCAACTTCTGGAAACACCCATACAAAGACTCACTAGCTAATCCATAATTTGTTTTCCTTTGCAAGTTAGAGAAGTTGTTATTACATACTTCTAATTCCTCTCTGATACTCAGGTCCCCTCTACAACATCCAGGAACCAGAGTTCCCTGGGGGAGAAATGACTGAATCCAGGACTGGGACCCCTCCTACAGGCAACAAGACACTAGGTCATGTCAAAAGATTCAGGATGAATCCACAGAGGCTCCCACTGCAACAACGGAACAATTGAGCACCAATGAACTGCAATAGACCAGAACACAGCCAATATATTTAAGTCCTCAAGTTCATAAAGATCAAAAGAAATTAACTGCTCACCACTGGATGATGCCAACACACTCTTTTGAGGACTAGTAAACTATGGTGAAACATGAAGCCTTCATCCTGCCTTTCCTGCGCAGGCCATCTGTAGCACTCTGACCAAATGATAGCGGTGGAGCGTGTCACTTTACAGAAGAGTTCTAGCGAGTCAATGAAGCAGCATTGCCGCTGTACAACACGGATGGACTATTGCGTCTGGGCACCGACCACCAATGGTTGCCGCCATCCCAGAACCAGACACATTATATGCCTCCTGGTGGAGAAGTGTGCCGCCACCTCTGAAGTGCTCTTGCCAAGAAAATCAAGGCCAAATCTGGCCCAGCCTCTAGCTTTCACTACCAACTTAAGAAACACAAGAGAACAGAGGAACATGCTAAATTCCACCACAGGGACACAGTTGGCAAAAATCCAGACTCTGGGGGAGTCCACAGGACAAAACCCAGTTTCTTCAACCAATAAATCACAAAAAGAAAGAGAAAGAGAGAGTGCTTGGGAGGTGGAAGCAGTCACAACGCAGACTGATCTGGTGATTTCACAGGTGGCACACCCAGTCATGTTAACTGTAAGTCAAACTCCTTCCTGGGGAACAATCGCAAAATCCAGACAGGATAAACCTGGTTTCTTCAACAAATAAATTAGAAAGAAAAAAAAGAGAGCAACAGAGAGGTGAAGGAATATTTCGCCATCTTGATTGAGTTTCATGGGTATATACATATGTCGAAACTTATTGTACACTTTAAATATGTGCAACTTATTGTACGTCAGCTACACCTGCAAAAAGATACCTAAAGGTATAGGTGTCATAATAGCATTTTTAAAAGAGGCCTTATCTTTCAGAGCTACACATTGAAATATGTATGGATGAAATGACATCATGTCTGAGATTTCCTTCAAAATAACTTGGGAGGAGTGGGTGGGGGTGATTCACAGACCAAGAAGGGCTGTGAGGTGGTAAACTTCTGAAGCTGGGATTGGGCCCACAGGGGACCATTAGGCTATCCTGCCTGCTTTCTGTACATTTAAAACCTCCCATGATAAAAGGCATGTTGAAATCCACAGTGTTTGCCTTTTTTATATACTTCATCACCATAACAAAAGTCCTAATGTTAACAGTTAATCAATCAAAACGTATGGAAAGTCTTTAAAATGAGGGTGTAAGACGTCAGGTTGGACAAACACTGAAGGGGCACAGTGACATGACCAGCAGCACTGAGTTCCTGCCACAGGGACCATGTGGCCAGCCACTCCACTAAGGACCAGAGCCCCACCTGGGAAGGCCTTTCCCATACACCACACGAAGGCTCCACGAGGTCAACGCCAACACTTTCACGGCAGCCATCAGACTCATTCACATTCTACAAGTTCAGTGATTAATTCCAACACAGTCTCAAGGTAACTCCTGAAAGAATTAACATAACAGCCAGCACACATTTTATCTTCTTCACTTTACCGAGGAACAACTACCCACTGCTACAGACTGTCAACACAAAACAACAGTGATCTCATTCATTCATTCAGCAAACATTTGCCAAGAGCCACTGGGTGCCAGGCCTCACAGGGTGGAGCTCCAAGGAGGGCCTCTCTCGGGGAGGCTCCCCAAGGGAGTGACCCTGGAGCTAGGCCAGAGTGAGCATGGCAGGCAGGGCGGGGGGTGGGGGGGACAGCTCAGGCTCCCTGGCACCGCAGATGCCCATGTGATTGAGGAATGCCCAGCCCTGGCCTGGTCCTCGGTCCTTCCTCATGGTCTGCCCGTCCACTTGACCTCTCCTCGGAAACCTGGTCCAGCATGCGGGGACCCCTGCAGCACCTTCACGGTCAGCCCACGGGCTGAGTTATCTCTGACCCTTGACAGTAGGTGCCCCACCCCCATGCCTAGCCAACACAACCCTCAGAGGGGACTGCAGGGCTGTGTATGGACAGCCCTCCCGGGCAAGGCTGTGAAAATGAGGGAGAGTTAGGCTTTGTCATTCAGCATTCTACCAAAGTGGAGGAATGTACAGGAAGCCAACTGGTAAATAGCAGCAACCAAAAGGCAGAATTTAGTATTTCCTGAATATGTTCTTCTTCATGCAGATTTTATTGTGCAATCAGAAAACAATCCAAGAAGACAGTATTTCAGGAAAGGACTTCCTTTCTTCTTTTTAATTAGCTCTTTCTGGTCAACTGCTCCCTTTTCTAACTGGAGAAAAAGCCAGAAAATTGAGCTTGTGCTAGATGTGGTCACTTGCCTCCTGTCCCCTTGCTGTCCCTATTGCCCTTCGTCCCAGGAGCGACTCCAAGGGGCTGACCTGGCCCCACCGAGGGAAGGGGTGAGGGAGGTAGGAGGCTTATTCCCTCTGTGTAGGGTTTCCTCCTCCCGCCAGGGGCACCATTGCTACAAGACCCCCCTGCAGGCTGCAGTGAATGCCCCAGACTCTTCAGGGGACCCCACCCCAGGACACCCCACTGTTCCTTCCAGTTTCCTACAAAATGCCCACTCCCTTGAAAAGAGCCCCATCCAGCTCTCTTTAAGAGGCCCACTCTGTGGCATCCCATACTTCTAGGACCCTGGCTCAAAATGCAAAATGTCCCACCACCACTTGTATGAATACTTGCACTCAAGTCTTACAAATCCATCCTTACATTTTTCTTAGAAAAACAGATCTAGTCTTTTAGGAATAGTGACTGGCTAAGAGCCTGGGGACCTAGGGGTTAATCTCCATGGTCAACTTGCTAAAGAGTCGAATTGTGTGTTATTTCTCTTCTCTATAAAAACTGGGCAAGGAAGCCTAGATGCGATCTTTACAAATTACGGAAGGTTCACTAATAAAACAAAAACCCTAAACCCACTTTGGAGGCTAAACATCAATTCTGAATTTAAACCGCTCAAAATAATATAAATTCTATTTAATAATTTAAAAATACATTAGCGGGGCCACCTGGTGGCGCAGCGGTTTAGTCCGCGCTTGGCAGCCCGGGGTTCGCGGGTTCGGATCCCAGGTGCCCGCCGACGTACTGCCTGTCAGCCATGCCGTGGCGGCGTCCCATATAAAGTGGAGGAAGATGGGCACGGATGTTAGCCCAGGGCCAGTCTTCCTCAGCAAAAAGAGGAGGATTGGTGACGGATGTTAGCTCAGGGTCGGTCTTCCTCACAAAAAAAAAAAAGAAAATACATTAGCAAGCAACAACCAGACAGAAGATAAGAAAGGAAAGAGGACTTGAACAACACAATCCACCAACTAGATTTAACAGACACACACAGAACATGCCACCCAACAAGCACAGCATATACACTCTTCTCAAGGGCACGTGGGACATTCTCCAGGATAGATCATATGCTAGGCCACAAATTATGACTCAATAGATTTAAAAAGATAAATGTCATATGAAGTGTTTTCTCTGACCATAAGGATGAGTTAGAAATCAATAACAGAAGTAAAATTGGAAAATTCACAAAATTGTGGAAATTAAATAACATGCTGTTAACCAATGAATCAAAGAAAAAAAATCGCAAGGGAAATTAGAAAATACTTAGAAATAAATGAAAATGAAAACAAAACTTAACAAAACTTATGGGATCCAGTGAACACCATGCTAAGGGGGAAATTTACAGCTACCAACACATTAAAAAATAAGAAAGATCTCAAATCAACAACCTAAGTTTACATTTTAAGGAAGCAGAAAAAGAGAACAAATACCAAAGCTAGCAGAAGGAAGGAAGTAATAAAGACTAGAGCAGAGATAAATTAAATAGAAAATAGAGAAAATCAATGAAACCAAAAGTTGGTTCTTTGAAAAGATCAATAAAATTGACTAACCTTTACCTAGATGGACTAAGAAAAAAAGAGAGAATACTCAAATTACTAAAATCAAAAATGAAAGTGGCGACATTACTACTGATTCTACAGAAATAAAAAGGATTATAAGAAAATATGGTGAACAATTACACGTCAAAAAATTGGATAACCTAAATGAAATGGACAAATTCCTAAAAACACAAAACCTCCCAAGACTAAATCTGCAGAAATAGAAAATTTGAACAGACCAAGAACAAATAAAGAGGTTGAATCAGTAATCAAAAACCTCTCCACAAAGAAAAGCCCTGGACCTGATGATGGCTTCACTGGTGAATTGTACCAAACATTTAAAGAACTAGCAATGCTTCTCAAATTTTTCCAAAAAATTGAAGAGGAGGGAACACTTCCTAACTCATTCTATGAAGCCAGCATAATCCGGATACCAAGGCTAAACAAAGACACTATGAGGAAAGAAACTACAGACCAATGTCCCTTATGAACATGGGTACAAAAACTCTCAATAAAATACTAGCAAATTAAACACATTCAAGGCCAACTCCGGTGGCCTAGTGGTTAAGTTCACTGCACTCCGCTTCAGTGGCTCAGGTTCGGTTCCCAGGTGCGGACCTATACCACTTGTCTGTCAGTGGCCACGCTGTGGCAGCATCACACAAACAAAAAGAGGAAGATTGGCAACAGATGTTAGCTCAGGGCAAATCTTCCTCAGCAAAAAAATAAACAAAAACACATTCAGCAACCCATTAAAGGGATTACAGACCCTGGGATTTATTCCTGGAATGCAAGGATGGTTCAACACACAAAATGAATCAATGTAATATACCACAGTAACAGAATGAAGGAAAAAAAATGATCACTTCAATTGATGCAGAAAATCATTTGACAAAATTCAACACCTTTTTATGACAAAAACACTCAACAAACTAGCAATATAAGGACACTACCAGAACATAATAAAAGCCATATATATGAAAAATCCACCAGGAATATCACACTCAATGGTAAAAGACTGAAAGTTTTTCCTCTAAGATCAGGAACAGGGCAAGGATGCCCACTTTCATCAATTCTATTCATTACAGTACCAGAAGTTCTAGCCAGAGTAATTAGGCAAAAAAAAAAGAAAAAGAAAGAAAAGACATCCAAATTGGAAAAGAAGAAGTAAAATGTTCTGCAGATGATATATGTTTGCAGATGATATGATCTTATATGTAGAAAACCCTAAAGATTCCACAAAAAAACTGTTAGAACCAATAAACAAATTCAGCAAGGTAGCAGAACACAAAGTCACACACAAAAATCAGTTGCATTTCTATACACTAACAATAAACAATCTGAAAAGAAAATTACAAAAACAATTCCATTTACAATAGCATCAAAAAGAATAAAATACTTGGGGATTAACAAGAGGTGAGAGACTTGTACAATGAAAACTAAAAACATTGCTGAAAGAAATTAAAAAAGACATAAATAAACGGAAACATATCCCATGTTCATGGATTGGAAGATTAATACTGTTAAGATGTCAATATTACCCAAAGCAATCTACAGATTCAATACAATGATGTTTTTTGCATAAATAGAAAAACCCATCCTAAAATTCATATGGAATCTCAAGAGACCCTGAATAACAAAAACAATCTTGAAAAAGGAGAACAAAGCTGGCGGACTCACACTTCCTGGTTTCAAAACTGACTACAAAGCCACAGTAATCAAAACACTGTGGTACTAGCATAAAGACAGACATATAGACCAATGGAACAGAATAGAGAGCCCAGAAATAAACCCTTGCAGATATGGTCAAATCCATTTTTGACCAGAATGTCAAGACCATTCAAGGGGCAAAGGACAGTCTTTTCAACAAATGGTGCTGGGAAAACTGGATATCCACATGCAAATGAAGTTGGACCCTTACCTTACACCATCCACTACAAAAATTAACTCAAAATGGATCAAGGACCTAAATTTAAGACCTAAAACTAAAATTCTTAGAAGAAAACATAGGGCAAAAGCTTCACGACACTGGGTTTAGCAATTATTTCTTGGATACGTCACCAAAGGCACAGGCAACAAAAGAAAAAAATAGACATATTGGACTTCATGAAAATTTTAAAAATTTGTGAATCAAAAGACACCATCCACAGAGTAAAAAGGCAACCCACAGGATGGGAGAAGCTATTTGCAAATCAAACATCTGATATGAGATTAATATCCAGAATACATAGAGAACTTCTAAAACTCAAAAACAACAACAAAAAAAGCAACCTGATTCAAAAATAGGCAAAAGACTTGAGCAGACATTTCTCCAAAGAAGATATACAAATGGCCAATAAGCACATGAAAAGATGCTCAACATCACTAATCATCAAGGAAAAGAAAATCAAAGCTACAATGAGATAGCACCTCACACCCATTAGGATGGCTCCTATCAAAAAAGCAAATAAGCATTGGCGACAATGTGGAGAAATAGGAACCTTTGTGTACTACTGATAAGAATGTAAAATGGTGCAGCTACTGCAGAAAACAGTAGGATGGTTCCTCAAAAAGTTAAAAATAGAATTACCATATGATCCAGCAACTCCTCTTCTGGGTATACACCCCAAAAAACTGAAAGGAGGATCTTGAAGAGATATTTGTGTGCCCATGTTCACAGCAGCATTCTTCACAATAGCTGAATCATGGAAGCAACCCAAGTGTCCACTGATAGATGAATGGGTAAGCAAAATGGAGTATATCCATACAATGGAATATTATTCAGCCTTAAAAAGGAAGGAAATCCCGACACATGCTACAACATGAGTAAACCTTGAGGATGTTATGCTCAGTGAAATAAGCCAGTCACAAAAAGACAAATGCTGTGTGATTCTACTTACATAAGGTCCCTAGAGAAGTCAGATGCGTAGAGACAGAAAGTAGAATGGTGGGGGCTGGGGGAGGCGGTGGATAGGGAGTTAGTGTTCAATGGGGACAGAGTTTCAGTTTGGGAAGATGAAAAGACTTCTGGAGATGATGGTGGTGATGGCTGCACAACACAGTGAATGTATTTAATACCACCGACTGCACACTTAAAAATGGTTAAGATGGTAAATTTTATGATATGTATATTTTACCACAATTTTTTAAATCAGAAAAAAATACATCAGCCAGCAGCACAAACAAGAAATAAACAATTATGCACAGAGCTCAAATGCCCTAGGTGCTAAGCTTACACAGCATTACGCTGAAAGGTCAAGTTCTCATTTTCACCAGTTAGGATTCTTTCTTAGAAAGGACCCCAAAACTCCATCTAACACTCCATATTTGGAGAACGTTTCTCCTTCTGACAGTTCTAAGTAAAGCAGCACCAACTTTATAGCTCATTCCCACAGGGAAGGACAACGTAACCAGGTGACATCAGGGAACTGCAGAGCTCTGAAGGGCAGCAGCTCAGGGAAGGAGACAGACGTGGAAACTGAGGCAGGGGTGAGGAAGAACTGGCCAGGGAAATCCACAGAGAAAGGATTCCACGAGGCCTGGTCCTTCCCCCACGGAGGTCACACCCAGAGGGTGAACACAGAGCAGGCACCTGCAGAGGAACTGCTGACCTCCTGAGGGCCTCAGCTGAGAGGCAAGCTTCACTAACTGGACACGTGCTCAAGCCACCGGATGCATAAAATTGGGCTTCCGTCAAGAACCAGTCAGAAACAAAACCGAGAGAGCAGCAGCCACAAGCAAAGTACGTGTGTCATGACTGCGGTATGCCGGGTACACCACCACCATACCCTTCAAGAGCACAGTTCACCTGCGAGGCTCTCACTGCCCTGCAACTCCTCAGGTCAAGGCCAAACACGTCCAGGAAGCCCGTCCACAGTGCAGAGCAGAGCAGTGGGACTAAGGCTAATGACAGAGCAAACCGAAGCACTGTCACATCCTCGTGGGGCCTCTCCCTCAGGAGCAGCCTGGCAGGGACCAACCTGGCTGTGTCCCCTGAGGCTGTCCTGTCAGATCCTGGGAAAGATGCTACAGTGATGCTTAACTGTTACCAGAGCGCACGGGCTGTTCCCCGGGGTGCCCACCAAGAATGTGAAATAAGTGTCACTTCTGAGTGCGAAACCACAAACACATAATGGACACAATTAGCTATCGGTAGGAATTAAAGAACAGAAGGATGGGGATGGGAAAATTAAATGGGGGAAAGTAAAACCAAGGCTGCTCAGTGATGTTAACACACCCTAAAGAAAACGCTGGCCTTGAGGGGGGCCCTGAGCCCCTTAGTCTTTATATGAACACTTTGTAAAAGAAGCCCATCTGTCACCTGGATGCCTAAACTTCCTCAAGTCTAGAAACTTTCTGTTTCTGGCACGAACCCTAACAAAATCAGAGTCCTCATGTGATGACTGGTAAGCTTGCTTGGCTGGTGTGGATGTAACACAGGGCCTTCTAGGTTAGGGCTGCCACCCACACGGTCGTGCCAGTTTACCCTGGCCCTACTGACACCCATCAGGCCACTGTTTCCAGTTTCTTTCTTTTGTAAAAAACCAAAAATTAATGGAAACAGAACCAGCTCTGATAGCCTAGCGGTTAAAGTTCAGCGTTCTCACCGCTTCAGCGGCCCAGATTCAGTGCCCGGTCGAGGAACCACACCACTCATCTGTCAGTAGCCATGCTGTGGGGCAGCTCACACAGAAGAACTAGAGGGATTTACAACTAGAATATACAACTGTGCCTTGAGGCCTTGGGGAGGAAAAAAAAAAAAGACCAAGATTGGCAACAGATATTAGCTCAGGGCGAATCTTTCCCAGAAAACAAAAAAAGAAACCTATTTAAAAAAAATTTAATGGAAACAAAGACTCAACCTGTGCAGGCTGCAGAGCCGCCCTGCAGAGCCTCCAGCCACGTTAGAAATGCTCTCACAGGCTCTGTCCAGTACAGTAGCCACTAGCCGCTGGGGACTCTGAGCACTTGGAATGGAGAGCTGGGGAATGTTTACTCTTATGTAATGCTAATTAATTGAATTCCTTCCACTTAAACAGCCGCATGGGGCGGTGACATCCATCCAGGACAGAGGGCTCCAGGGCCTCGCTGGGCTGAGACATCACAGGGCGCTTCCCCACTGACCAGCCGGTGGCCCTAGAAGGCTCCGATGGCACCCCCAAACGGAAGGAGGACATGGAAAGGAGGCAGCGGTCAGAGCAGGCCGGCCTTCCTGGTCTTTGTTCCTGGTCTCCACTCCCAAACCCAGGTGTAGGTGAGGAGGGGCGGAAGCAGCAGAGCTGGCCCAACGCGCAGTTGCCTTCCAAAACCCACCCCCCTGGACAGAACAGTCAAGATGGTCAGGCCAAGACTGCTCTTTACTCTTATTTCCAAAACCACCTTGGATTTCTCAGCTCGTGCTCACTGAAACATGCTTTTTGCTAATTGCTGAGGAAAGATCAAGCTTCAGTGTTCCTGAAATTGTAAAGCTCAGCAGTAGAATCACATAAACAAGTCCTACTCTACCCACAAAGCCTCTAGAAAGGTTAGTGTACTTGCCGTCTGTCTCACACACTCCGTGTCTCGGGGACGATGGAAAGGAATTTAGAGTGACCTTTTGGACACTAGTTCCTTATACCTGAGTGGAACATGGCTAAGTCCACTTGCACATGAAGTTCCAGGAGAGCTCCATTTTGAGGGCAAAACGAGAAAGCTGTGTGTTTTCCATCTGTGTAGCTTTCACAGTGTCTCGGCCTTCTTCTCCAGGTCTGTGTGGTCTTCCTTAGTTGGGCTTCATCACAAAATCAGCTACTTGATACTATGCAGAACTTCTTAACTCAAGGGTCTTCATTCTAATAAAGCGGCACGACCGTGCAGGTGGCAGCCCTAACCTAGAAGGCCCTGCGTTACATCCACACCAGCCAAGTAAGCTTACCAGTCATCACACGAGGACTGTGTTTGATTTTGTTAGGGTTCGTGCCAGAAACAGAAAGTTTCTAGACTTGAGGAAGGTAAACGAACCTATCATGCTATGTAAACAACTGCATTAATCGCTGACCGTTTACCATTCTCCACGTCAACAGGGTGGCCTTGAAAGAGTGGCAGGAGAGGGGAAACCAGCCTGGCCCCAGGAGCAGTCATGGGAGCCGCACTTCCTACGGGGACTCAGGCTGAGCCACCCGACACGGCAAGTGGGAGCCTAGAGCCCCACCGTCCACGACAAACTCCCTCTAGTCCCTTGCCTCCCCTTAATCAAACTGATTTTTCAATAGTGAGTGCCAAAAACATATCACACACTTTGGGGAACATGATCTTATAATCCTGCACAAAGTATTTCCAGACAGACACGAGATGAATGTCAGCTCTTTCATACAAACACGTTTGTGTTAATCAAACTCGTCATTCTGTAACACAGAGAAAAGCAGTTCAAATGCAGCCTGAGAGAATGGGGGAGAAAACTCTGGACAGGGAGCTCTGTCCACAGCCTACAGCCCCATGTTCACAGAAAACCAAAAGCAGCAGCCGCCACGTCGGAGGCACCTGCAGCGCCCCAAGAGCAGGAGGGAAAGCACACAACCAGTGGAGCCACCCTCCCTGCTGCTCGTCCATCTCTGATGAGCAGCACCAAGGGCCCTGGACAGCAAGGGGGCGGTGGAGGAACAGCACGGGGGGGCTGCTGCAGGGCGCCCGTTACTGTCCTGAGGCCCCCACCACCGCACCCGCCGCCCATGGCGCCCCGCCCATGGCGTCTATGTAGTTGGGCAGGATGCTTCGGATGCCACCTCCACCACCGTGCAGAGTCCAGTTTAACATCCTCGCCCTTTCGCCTGCTTCCCTCTCCCATTCCAGGTCCTTCCTCGTCATCTCTTGCCCAACTGTGATCTGCTCAGCCCCCTAACCGGTTTCACTGTGCTGAGAAATCATCCTAATATCAGACCTGCCCCAGTCACTCCCAACTATACTTCCTGGGCGCTACTGGGAGTGGGTGTTTAAACCAAGGTCAGGGAAATTCACAAATGTGTAATCCTCCCCTCAAAAAAAAAGAGAGAGAGAAAGAAAAAATTGCAAAATTCTGTTTGCTCTCATTACTTTTCCCCCAGGAAGATGACTCAGACTCGTCATTAAGTTCTCAAAGGGGTCCTTGATCCAAAACAGGGTTATGACCCCACAGTGGGTTCCAAGAGCTGGCAATCACACCAGCCACACTGGAATCATGACAGCATGTGACCCACACATCCCTGGGCCTCCCTCCTAGAAGCCTGGATACGGCAGATCTGGGGCTGACCCTTGAACCTGCACTTTTTACAAAGTTTCCCAGGTTTTTCTGATGAGAAGCCAGGTTTGAAAACCCTGTGATGTTAACCAAGGAGACTTCTACCCTGACAAGCATCAACATTCAACCCAAAGCAGTTACCTCAGACACAACCTACAGCAGTAGCAGCGGCTAGAGGAGCTGGCACGCAGGCACAGGGGCCCCTCCTCCCCCCTCACAGCCGCCCTGCTCCCTCTCCTGTTACATTTCGCACAGTTGATGTTTCTTTGGAATATAGGCGCCTGGTGCCTAACTTAAAGCAAGTCAGGTACAGGAAGGCTCTGGTGCTTCTCCTCCTTCACAGTGTCTGACCCCACGCCCCGGTTTACATCTGTCACTGCTGTAATTCTTAATGGTGCTCCGTTTCACTCTCCTAAGTTTCCCAGTTTGGACATCAAACCATAGTCACACTGGTTTTAAGACAATAGGGGAAGTCACTTTCCAGCCAAGCTCGGTGGCATGAGGTGTCAGATTGCAGCTGATCTTTTCTCACCTCCAGCCTCCCGGATCAGCCTCCCTTTGCTCAGTGAAACACACAGCTGCTCACTTTGGGTATCACAGCCTTCCCTCCCCTGACAGCCTTTCTACCTCTACCACCGTCCTTTCTAGAGTCTGGATTCAGCACAACTTCCCTACAGACAGTTCTCATGCCACACTCTCCCCTAAGAACCCCCCACACCAGCCTGGAACAAGCGCTTCTCTGGGCACCTTTTAAGACTGGTGCTTCCTGACCCTCTGGTAAACACAGGAGCTCAGGGATCAGACAGGCCTGTCCAACCAAGAGCAACCCAGACCATTGCCACTGCTGACATGAAACCCAGCACCCAGGGACTCAGTGGTTTCTTCAAGAGATGAGGAGGCATGGGGGCAAGATGCCCAGGAGAGAGCACCAGGCTCCATAAGCCCTCAACAAGTGCGTGCCCTTCCCACCACCTCTCATTCTTCAGGCCCCCAGGCTACGGAGCCAAGGGCAAGCTTAGCCAGCACAGAGCCCTGAGTTTGCATCTCAAAATAAATCCTGCAAGTATTCCACTGACCAAAAGAGAAAGCAAGCAAAGAGAGAGAGACACACAAACGCCAGGCAAATGTCTCCAAACACCCATGTTTCTCAAATATAGCCTACTTGCACAAATCTAGATGGTACAGCCTACTACACACCTAGGTGTACGGTACTAACCTTATGGGACCACTGTTGTATATGTGGTCTGTTGTTGACCAAAACGTCGTTACGCAGCACGACTGCACAACCTCACGTGAAAAGTCATAATTTAAAAGCATTATTGTAACCCATTTCAATAGAACGCAAATCTGCCAGCCAAAGATTTCCTTGGCTTCACTTCTAAATTGCATTTGCGTTTGTCTGTGTGTCATTGCTGGGTGTGGTCAATTTCAATGCTCTCAGGTGGGGACCGAATGTGTACTGAGCACCTATTACAGTGCCGGACACTCTCCATCACATCATCACACACATGCCTCACAATGACCCATTTTACAGGCAAAGACCCTGGAAGCAAGAGCAGATAAGTAACTTGCGTCCCATCAAAGTTAGAGAGTGACAGGGCCAGAACCTGAATGCTCTCAGCTTCTGCTCTCCCCACAAACTCCCAGGCCAGGCTGCCTTCAGACAGCTTCTCAAACGGAACACATCAGCCACCTTGAAGACCATCATCGCTGCTTCTGCTCAAAGACGTGAGCCCTACACGCCTCGTATCTACCGTAGCCAAACTCCTAGGAAAAGAAGCAGCCTTGGCTTTTCACAGGAATCCTCAACAAGTCATTTGCAACAGACAGCTACCCTCTGTGTGATGATAGTATAAGAGCGCATGAAATGTTTCAAAAATTTCCCCACCAAAAAAAGAAACGTCACTTTTGTAATTAGCTGAATGTAACAGAATTTTTAAAGTTGAACAAGTTTTAAGTACATATCCAAGACTCATTCGCTAGCATCCCCTGAAGGGCAGGAAAGAGACACTAGGATGAAAGTCAAGGGGCACTTTTTTTTTTTAAAGGAAGATTGGCCCTGCACTAACATCTGTGGCCAATCTTCCTCCTTTTCTTTTTTCTCCCCAAAGCCCCAGTACATAGTGGTGTCTCATAGCTGTAGAGCCGTAGCTCTTCTATGTGGGATGCCATCTCAGCATGACTCGATGAGCTATGAGTAGGTCTGCGCCCAGGATCCGAACCAGCGAACCCCAAGCCACCAAAGCAGAACTGCTACACCACCGGACCAGCCCCAAGTGGCACTTTTTAAACATTAAAATAACAGTCATCAAAAGGTTAAACAAGAGTCTGACCCCTCTATAAGCACTTGAGAGGAGAAAAGGAACACCCTAAACGTGCCCTTGACAGCGAACTGCGCTGTCTGCTCAGAAGTGAATTCAAAACTACAACCCGGCAGTGGAGCTGTGGACCCATCACCCCCACTCCTCCAGCTCCCCTTCCACAACGAACACCGACGGCCCCGCTAACCCAGGAACTGGGCGGCAGGCGGGGTACTGCGGCAAAATCTCGGATAGCCATGTGGAAATCTATTTTAGAAAAAATAAAATGGTTTTATAAACACTTGTGCTCACAAAAAAATGAAAATCTATTAGTTATATATGCTGCGAGAAACAAAGTTCTGACACACAGTAGTGCAGCACAATTAGAATGTTCTAAAGAAAAATGTTAAGGGGACATTGTAAATGAAAATCTTGGTTTTAAAGATAGTATGGAGAGATATGTGAACTCCACAGCCAGACTGCCTGGGTTCAAATCCCTGCTCCATAACTTACTGCGTGATTTAGAATAAGTTAGTTAACCTCTCTGTTCCTCAGCTTCCTCATGAATAAACTAAGGATAACGTTAGGACCGCCTTATAGGTTGCTGTGAAGACCACATGAATAAAGTGAATATAATGTGCTAATCTTGTGGCAGTCCTGGAACAACAATTGTTACATATTATCACCACCTTAGGTAAGAGCTGTTATTAACAAGGCACCTGAGGCCAACAGGAAAGGTAAATTCCACTAAAGAAACTCAGTCAACTATTTACTCATTGTTGTATTTTAAATGACAACACCATGCCACGCACTGTGTTGGACAAGGAAGAAGTGCAGCCGATAAGGTTCCTGTCCTCAACAAGGGGAAAGGGAACTAAAAATTTGGGGCACCTACTACGTGCCGGGACAGCTGGAGACAACCGTTCCATCTGCTCCTCTGATAGCCCTGCCAGGTAAATGGTACCCATCACAGAGGAGGGAACAGAGGCTAGGAGAGAAGGGAGAGCCGCGCCCAGCCTACAAAGTCAGGAAGGGTCTTCCACTTCGCCCCACAGCAAGGACAGCGGGTCCTGCGCGGGCCCCAGGACACCGCCACTCTAGAGCTGTGTCCTCTCAACAACTCCAGTAGGTTGGAGAGGGCGTGCAGCCCTCAGCCAGGCACAGAGTGGGCATTCCAGAAATGTCTGTTGAACCCAACTGCACGAGACCACGTCTCCAGGGGCACAAGGGCAGTCCCAGAAGAGGGACAAATGCAAAAGCTGCTGGCTCCCAGTCCAGGGCCTGTCCTAGACTGACCGTTCAAGATAAAAACCCCTCGGATATGAGCACAGCTCCCAGGGGGTGACCCTCACACTCACGAGTGGCGGGAACATGCTAACACCACCTAGCTTCTCGCCAGCATAAAGCGGGAAGACTGATTTGTGGTTTACCAAACAGTCTTGACCTGGGCTTATAATCTTACACAGTCTAAAGACTCACTCTCCCGTGGAGAATCTTTTAGAAGCACCTTTTTAAATTAGGTTACACACCTATGTAGCAAACATAGGTTGTCAGGTAAACAGCTCTCAGCAGCACTGCAATCAGCTAAGGTTGACAAATTAAACACAAAGCAGGGGGGCGGGAAGACACCCGCACAAAACCTCCCAGGACGAGATAAACCCACAGGTGGTCGCCTCTGGGAGGGGAGGCGCTGGACGCTGGGAGACGGACTTTTCACCAAGCCCTCTCCTGGTTGACGCCGCCAGTTCCCGAACACAGAGGAAGAGCCAGGGGTCCGCACGGCCCGCGCCCGTCGAGCCCACCCTCGCGGGCCCCAGGCCGCCCCGCCTCCCAGTTCACCCACACCCGACTTCCGGGTGCAGGGGGGCGGGCAGGCCGGCCGCCGGGCCGCAGTTGCCTGGCGACGCGGGGTCTCGGCGGTCGCCCGGACCCAGGCCCGCCCTCCCGCCGTCCCCGCCGCCGCCCCGCCAACTTTCCTCCCAAGTTCCCGCGGGGCCGGGACGCGGCCTGCGCGGAGCGGGGGTCGGGGCCGCGCCGGGGCCGGGGTCGGGGTCGGGCCGGGGCCTAGCCGGCGGACGGTGGGCACGGGGGTCCGGCTCCGGCTCCCCCGGCCCAGCCCGGCCTCCCCGCCCGCCCGCGGCCCAGGCCCGTCCGCCCGCCCGCCTGAAGCCGGGCGCCGCTCCCCGGCTTCGCGGAGGCCGGGCCGGGGTCACTCACCTGACCGCGGTCCCTCCTGCGCCGGCCGAGCCTCGCTGCCCACCCCGCCCCCGCCCCGCAGGCCCGCGACCCACTGACACCGAGGCGGAAGTGCAGCCGGCCGCCCCGCCGACTGACAGCCCTCGCCCGCCACTCGCCGTGCCCCGCGCCGCCTCGTCGGTCTCCGCCCGCCCAATCAGCGCCCGGCCCGAGGGCCGCGCCGGGAGGCGGGACTATGCTAATCGCCTCGCCGGAGCTGTACCTCCCTCTGTCCCTCGGGAGTCCCGCCCACACGGAGGAGTGACAACGATGACAGCCAGTAGCAGAGGGGAGAGGCGGGGTTATGCAGATATTGACCCTAAAGGGGCGGGCGGGCGGGAGGAAGGGGCGTGGCTGGGCGAGCTGAGTTTACAAACACCAAGTCAGGTGGTCCCGGCGCAGACGCTCGCGGTCAGGTGGCTCCGCGCTCGCCACTCCCAGCCGGGTTGGGCCAGCGGAGGCGGGAGTCATCCTCCCAAAGCTGCCCGTCTCAGCGCAAGCATCTTGCAGGGCATCCCCCCCATCCCCACCCTTCTTGGCATGCCATTCACTGCTCAACAAAACCCGGCGCCTATTTACCCTCTGGCTGCGTCCCTGACCGTTCACTTTCCTGTTTAAAACCCTTGGGGGCTCCCACTGACCTGTAGCGACTCCATGGTGAAGCCCAGAAGCTCTGGAGTCAGATCCGGAGCTTGCATCCTTACCAGCTCTGTGGCCTTGGGCAAGTTAACTAACCTCTCTGAGCCCATGAGCACCCAGATTTTCCTTTGCAAACTAGGTTTCTCCCACCTTCATCCCATCTGAATCATGGGTCTGGTTTGGGGTGGGTGGAGTAACGTGAACCAGGCTAGCTGCTCAGAGTCACAGCGGTTGGTTCAGGGGTGAGCAGGTGGCACTGTCCTGGCTAATGAGGGTCAGCCCTGGGACTTTTGCTGGGGGTCAGAGAGCTCAGGCCAGAGGGAAGGCTGAGGTCAAATGACTCTCCCATCTGCCTACAGGTCTCCCCAGACCTGGGCTGGGTGATAGAAAGATGTAAGTCTGGGGCTACTGCTGGGCACCTTGCCCCCCTGAGGGAAGGGGGCATGTGGGAATGAAGCCAACCCCAAGGAAAGCAAAAGCAGATGCCCCTGGGTTACCCGGAACCAGCGCCACCTTAGGCAAGCGCCGTCCTACACTTTTCGGTTATGTGAACCACTGGATACTTTCTTCTGCTCAGGCCAGTTTGAGGTGCAACCAAAAGGATAAATTACCCTTGACTATATGGTGCATTCTGAAGGTCCCCCTGATTACTACCTCTTCCACAAAGCCAGACCCACTTGGGCCTCTGCACTCCCCCCTCAGAACGTGTGTCCCTGTTTCCAGCAAGGGCAGGGGGACTGTGGGTGCCTCGAGGGCAGGGGCAGGCCTTGGCTGCCTTTGTAGCCCCCATACAGACCTTCGTGCCCCTGCAAATATGGGGGCATGAGTGAATGGACGGGGCCTCTGTGGCAGAGGTGGGACCCAGGCTGCATTTCTGAGCCCAGAAAGACAGTCATCCCCCATCTCAGGGGCTGGCCCCAGCTCACCCGTCGGCCCATGGTCAGCTGGCGCCGAGACGTGCAGGGACTGAGAAGGAGCTCTCCCAGCCACTGCTGAAGAGAGAAATCAGGAGAGAGGCGGGGCCAGGCCTCAGAAACAAAGGCGTTGCCATGGTTACTTCTGAAGAAACCGACTCCTGCGGGCTAGGAATGGGTGCAGCGTGCAGGCCCCCAAGCCCGGACAAGGACAAGGCCAGTTGCCATGGGGATGCTCTGAAGCTTCCCCTGTGGGTCTGGCCAGAGTCAAGCACAGGATCTCGGAAACCCACCACCCTCCCTGCCAAGTCTCTAAGACTCTGACCCCCCTGCAAAGGACATGTCCCTGAGGGGGTCAACCTACCCACCACCCCTTGGCCATGAACTCTGGGGGTGATTGGGGCATCAGAGAACTCGGGCCAGAGGAGAGAGGTTGGGGTCAAATGAGCTCCTGTCTGCCCACAGACCACCCCAGGGCTGAGCTTGGCCATCTCTGCCTTGGCCATGGGGGTGGGAGTGGGGTCTGACCCTGGATGAGCCTACGGCCCAGATATCCATTTACCCCCTTTTAACAGATGCAATCAACTGGACTCCAAGCATCGGCTGCTGCTTCCTCCTTCCTGGTCCCCATGGCTGGGATTGGGCAAGAATCCCCCCTCAGTTGGTGGCTGGAATGAGGGTGACTAGGGACCAACTCGGGAGCATTTTTCACTAGGTCAAGAGGTTGCTTCCAGAGGCAAAATTCTCCAGGAATGGGATGGAAGATGGGAGCAGAAAAGGAGACAAAGTGGGTTTGGGGCCATGCAATAATGCTGGAGATGAGGGTGACAGCTGCCATTATCCAGTGCCCAGTGGTTTACGTGCCTCATCCAGTTTCGTGTTTGCAACAGTGAATCGGGTAGATACTATGTGTCACTATTCCCACTTTACAGATGAGCAGACTGAGCCTGAAGTAGGCAAAGTGACTCACCCTGGGCCTGTAGCCAGGAAGTGCCCAGGCATAGTGCCGTCTTGCAGACCCCCCACCTGGTGTGGCCCAGGAGATTGTGAGGAAGGCAGAATCCTGCCCAGACCTCCCAGACCAGGATCTGCACTTGAACAAGATGCCCAGGTGTTCCTAGGTGGCTGGGACCTCTGGGGGACTTGTGGGTCACGATATCAACTGATTACCTGCCCCATTGTGGGGGGTCATCACAGTGTCCCCCCTCCATCCTGAGTCCTCAGGCCTGGCTTGGTCCCCAAAGCCCTTTCAGGACCTCAGGGGTCTATCCATCTGTGTGCTCATAGACTGAGAAGTGCTGGGCTAGTAAATAACTTTTGGGGTATCTGTTCCCACCGGAAGGAACTGCTCTCAGATCAGTCCGACCCCAAGAGTCAACCCCACAGTCACGTCTGTCTGTGACCTTCCCTCCACCCCAGGCATGGATGTTTGGAGTCTCACTGTCCCAACTCCTTCTGAACCAGAATCAGTTGATGACATGGCCCAGGAGCCCCCCAGGCGGCCCTGCCTCCCCTGAGCGGCCAGCTGACCCTGTGGGCATGAAGCCTGGCGTGGTGGGTTCTGGAGGTCCCAGCTGCGTGAGAACTCGTGCCCTTGCTTTGCCCTCAGGAAGCACATTCATGTACATCGCCCTCCTTCCTTCCATCTCACCATGAGGAGGCAGAACAGAGACTATTGCTCCCCCTTCATATGGGGAAACCGAGGTTCAGAGAGCAGAGCAGCCTGCCCAGGGCCACACTGCAGAGTGGGGCAGCAGTGCCAGCCCAGCCCACAGCCCACTGCTCTTTCCCCAACTTCACTCCTACCTCCCCAATGGGTTTCTGGGCCTGGGCTGGTCTCTTTATCTCTGTCTGCAGCCAGAGCTGCCCCATTAGCTCCAACGGGGCTGGGCATCCAAGAATGTTCAGTGCCCAGCCTTGCTGACTGGCCTTTGCCCCTGGGGAGGCCTGGCCTGAGGCTCATTCCTTTCCCTGCTGCCCCTTAGGCCCTTGAAGAGGATGTTTCCCTACTCCCTTCTGGGGAATGCTGGGGAATCTTCTATCTGGATGCAGCCTGGGTGGCCAAAGGGCAGCAGCCTCCGAGCCTGGCCCTGGCCCTCACGTGGCCCAAGCTGATCCTTCCCCACGCAACTCTCAGATCTCCTCTGCAACCTGACAGCACTCGGCTTCCCCGTCGTCGGAGAGAGTATTTTTAGTTTTGAACCCACCACGTGAAGAGAGACAAGTTAGCAATAGCAGCGGCAAAGGGCTTTTTCTTTTTTTTCTCCATGGCTTTGGGACCTGAGCAATCTGCGCCTGTTAAATTCTGCCAAAAGAAAAAAAATGTATTCCTCTTAGAAACTTTTTACCCCGCGGCTTCCTCACTGCTGCAGCTTTGCAAACCAGCTCTTCTGGGTCAACGCTACTTGATTTGCAGCCGCCCCCCCTCGCCCCCACCTCTGCCGGAGGACATTGTGTGCCCAATGAAGGAGCGGGCAGGAGCGAGGTGACCCACAGGAGCAGAGGGGAAGGGCAGGGTGGAATGACGGGGCCCCCACTTCCGTGCTCAGAGAGTCGCCGGGGCCCCACTTCTAACTTCAGCAGCAGCCCGAGCATTTATTGAGCACTCGCTGTGTGCCCCGCACTGGGCTGAGTACCTTCGAGCCCCTTGTCTCAGTTAAATGCCCCAGTCACCCTCTGAAGAGTTTCCCAAACAGGGTGCTGCGGAATCCCGAGGTCTTTCTGGCTGCTATCAGGTATTTCTGGAGGAAAGGTTTCCACATCAAGTGGGTTTGGGAAAGCTATTTAAACAAAGCCAACAAGTGTCCCCTCCAGTGCAGGCTTCCCAGGGACCTTCCCATTCTGGTCTATGTGGGGGCCTCTGGGATACAGAAGAGCCTGCTGCAGAGCCAGGATTCCTTGGAACTGAGGAGCTTCTTCCTATGAAATGTCTTGTAGGACCCTGGCGTGGCCTCCTACCTTGCTGAGGGGACCTCTGGGCCAACTTGGCTCCCTGCCCTTTAGGAGTATTAGAGCTTTGTATATGGAAACCCAGAATAACAGAGGTGTCAACACAATACAAATGTTCTTGTCTCTCAGGTGACACAAGCCCAGGCTGTCGGGGCTGGTGGGGTACCAGCATAATCAGGGACCAAGCTCCCACCTTATCTTATCACTCTTCTAGTGCTGGCTTCCACCCTCAGTGTCACCTCATGGCCCAAGATGGCTGCTGCTACTCCAGTCATATTTGACCAGGAAGAAGGAAGAAGGGCAACAGGAAAGGCAGAAGTGCTGCCCCGCCAGGTGAGTCAGCTCCCTTTGAGGATCTGTCCCTGAAGATACACCAGGTGCTTCTACTCACATCCCACTACCCAGAACTTCATCCCGTGCCGCTCTTGGTGGGACAGCAGCATTTTAGCTGAGTGCATTGCCAGCCTGAATAAGACAGATGACTCAGGGGACAAGATTGTGGGTGGCTGCTTGTCAGAGGACCTGCCTGCCTGCCTCTCCAGAGGGAAGCCCCTGAGATCATCCAGAGCCCTGTGGTCAGGCTGCCTGTGGCCCCCAGGGCTCCTCTAGCTTCGGCCAGGACAGCCTGGGGACGTGGACATCTCGTGAGGTGAGGACTCACGGTCTGCCTGGGGGGAGGGGCAGTGCCAGACGCAAGGCAGAGCCCACTCACGGTCCCCGAGCCCCCTGCACACAGCCTGTGCCCCTACTGTGCGCCCATCGCACGGCCGGGCAGGGAGCCCTAGTGTCCCTGGACGCTGACGCGCTGGTGGCGGCTGTGGGTTCTCTCCTCCCGCTGTGGCCCGGCTGCTGGCGGGCACTCTCTCCTCGCAGCGCCTCCTGGGCACCTGCCCCGCTGCTGGTCCTGAGCCCGGGCCCGGGGGCCACAGGGGACCCCAGAGCAAGCGGGGCGGAGCGGGGGGCTCTGGTCCTCCTCTCCACCCCTTCCCAGGGCCCACGTGGGGCGGGAGGGGTGTGGGCGCATCTGTGCGCCGGCCGTGGGGTGGTGTGAGCGGGAGGAGAGACAGCTTGGGCTGCGTTAAATTTAACTCGCCAAGCCGTGGCCAGGCTGCGGGCCGGGAGCTGCCAGGCGGGGGTGGGAGGGGCAAAGTGTAGACATGCCTGGGGAGCAGGGATGGGGGCGCTGAGGGTGGTGTGGTCAGTTCCTCTTCCTGGGAGCAGCCAAGGCCGAGGAGGGGCTGGTCACAGCGCCCCCCTCCATTCCTGGCGGCAGCAGTCTTGCCCCGGTGCGTGGGGTTGGGGGGACTGGGTGAGAGACAGCCGGGCACGTGGGGTTCTTCTGGGGATGGGCGTGCCCCCCCATTCCATCCCTGGAGAGCAAGGCAGGGGAGGGGAGAGGAAGGGACAGCTAGCAATCTTGTGCCAGGCCCCGGGTCACCGTGGTGGGCCAGGCACACCCCAGGCCCGCCCTCATGGCTCACAGTGGAGGGGCGAGAGGTGGCCCCAGCAGGCGGGACAGTGCTCCGGAGGGCAACCTGTGCAGTTGCATGGGGCTCCCTGCTCAGTCTACTGCTCTGCTGTTGCTGTCTTGAAATTCTTAATTTCTGGGGAGGGGGCCCACGTTTTCGTTTTGCATGGGGACCCACAAATTCGGTAGCTGTCCTGAGTGAGGAGGGCTCAGTACAGGAACTGGGGCCATGGGGTGCGGCCTCTCCGGTTCTGGGGCTTCAGGAGTTGCACGCAACCAGCTAGGTGGCCCCATCCCCTGCAGGCAGGGTGGCAGGCTGGGCGAGCCCGCCGGGTTTGTTCTGGGGAAGGGGTGAAGGGGCTGATAAGAGGCCCCGTGCTGGGAAGGCAGTCTGCCCAAGAGTCCCAGGCCGGGGCTCAGGGGACCCTTGGGGTTGGTCCTCTCCGAGGCGCCCCTGGAGACAAAGCCAGCCCAGCATATCCACCTGCTCCCTGGCCTTGGGAACAACACTGCCTTCTGGGCTCCTGGCCACACTGCACATAGTAGGTGCTCATTAATGCCCCTGAATTCTGGCGGGGGCGGGGGCATGGTCTGGGCAGATGGCCTGGGTGGGATGGAGCCTGCGGCCCCACGCAAGTCCAGGCCCTGCCATTTGCTGACAGAGGGTCTCTCTGAGCCTCAGTTTCCCCAGGGCTTGGTGAGGCCCAGAGCAGGCACGGTGTGTGAAAGCAGCTTGGAGAGGGAGCCGTGTGGGATGGGCTTGGAGGGCAGGAGGGCGCGGGCCTGGTCCCTGTGATGAGCATCTGGTGCTCTGCCCAGCATCCACCCCCGGCTTCTAGGAACAGTCTGGAATCCTCCTGTGGGGACCCGTACCCACAGGCTGACCCCACCTCTAGCCCCAGACAGCAGCATGTGCCTGGAACCTGGGACATCACTACATCACTTTGGGATAATCAGTCAGGCCGTGGCCTTGGGCCCTGAATCTGCTCTCGAGGCTGTGAGCTGTGGGATGTCAGCCTGGAGGTACCATGCCAAGGGCAGTGGCTGCCTGAGAGGAGAGCGGGGCTGGGAGATACAGGCTCTGATGAGAGCCAGGCTCCTGGATCCAGCCATGCCTGAAGGAGATACACCGCCAGCAGACTGTCCGATGCATGCCCTGTTGAGCCAAGGTTTCCATGCCCACTCCTCCACCCATGGGGAGGACAGCTGCCTGTCAGGACAGGCCTCTAGACTCCTCCTCTCTCCATCAGGGCATCCTGGGCTGGGACCACCCTTCTGGATGGCACACAGGTGAGGCACTCAAGAGCAGATTCCAAGGAGCCCCAGATGTTTCCACCAGGAAGCTTTTAGCCACTGGCTTATCCAGTATTGCACCACTGTACAGATGGGAAAATTGAGGCCAGGGAAGGGAAGAGCCTCCAGTGAAATTCATTACTTGTCACATGGGCATTTCCAGCTCTGCATGAATCAGCTAAGCAAATTTAGAAAGTGTGAGAGGATTATGCAATGCCAGGAAGAGGTGGACCCAACTGAGGTCTGGCAGGGGTGTGAGGGAGAGGGCAGGGGTGGGGGAAGGGCGGGGCTGAGAGAGGGCAGGGGTTCCCACTCGGGTAACAAGCATCCCTTCCCCCAGGGCTGTGGGGAGAACCCAGGTGGCCCTGCTGTGCCCCATGGGAGTCAGGGCTCTGGTCTGGGTCTGGGGGGTGGGACGCCATCGTCCTTAGTCAAAAGCAGTGCTGTTGCCTTCTGCTCGTGGCCTCTGTCAACCCACTGGTCAAGCCGGTTTCCCAGCTGTAGATGGGAAGCAGCCAAGCCACCTGGCCCGGTGGCTCCTAAGGAAAGCTAAATGACCTCCTCAGCCAAGCCTGTCCGCCCCAGGGCAAGACGGGAGGAGGTGCTGCTTCCTGGGCTGTCCAGCCCTGCCCCACCCCTCGGCCCTTCCACCTGCTGAGCTCCCCACCCCCACCTTGGCCTGGTGGCCCCCACACATCCAGGGGCCTGCCCAGGAGGGACAGCTTGTTTCCTTGTGTTTTCTAGCTGTGTGTGAGTGTGTGTAGCCAGCAAGTGACTAAGATTCGTGCCCTGACCTAAGTGAGGGGGCTGACTCTAGAGCAATCTCTTGACCCTTGTCCTGGCCCAGGACCTGGTCCTACAGTCAGGGCCTCCCGTGGAGGGAGGGGACATTTCTCCCCCGACTGGAGTCAGAAACACACCCACAGACACACATATACGCACGTATGCAACTGGACACACACACAGAGACCCACAGATGTAAGAACACACAGTCAGACCCACGTGGACAGACACATACATAAACATACACACACACACACACCTCTCCCTACTCCTTGGGAGTCCCGCAGGCCCCCTCCTTCCTCCCTCAAGGACTCCGGGGACGTCTTCATTAACTGGCTCCGACGCCCCAGCGCTGAGCTGAGACAGTTGGCTCGTTCGTTATTTTCCTGACAGGCTCGGCTCCCTGAGGAGCCGCCCTGGGCCCCGGGGACTCCGGGAGTAAACAGAGGCGGTGGGGCCAGCTCCGTCTCCTCTTGCAGGAAGCAGCTCCGGGCGTGGGCCCCTCCTTCTGGCCCTCCTGCACTCCCCTGCAGGCTGCCTCGGGAGGAAGAGAGGCCCAGGGCTCCATGCGGGGTCAGGGCGTTGCTCATTTGCCCAGGGGCTGTGACACATGCACACGCATGTGCACGCACGCTATCGGGTCCCCGCATCAGCAGCTCTGAGAACGGCACTAGCGAGATCCGGGAGACCTGGACTAACCTGAGGGCTTCTGGGCTGGAGGGTGCCATCAGGGCAAAGGGCGAGTATCTGGACGGGGGCGTGGGGGTGAGGGGTGTGTGCCTGGGATGAGAAGGAGGCGGGCAGGGCTGTGGTTCCAGGGCCTGGGCTGAGGTCCGAGGCGGGGGCTATGGGCCTCTCAGCCTCTTCCTGCAGAGCAGGGCAGCGGCGGGACAGGGGGAGCTGCCCGCACAGCGGTCAGACCCGCACGGCAGCCCCCAGCGTGCCCAGCCCAGGGGCCACCCTGTGTCTTGCCCCAGACAGACTACCGTACTGGCACTGTGCTGGCCTCCCCTGCGCCATCCACAGGGGCACAAACTGGCCCAAATGTGGAGCATGCTGTTCCTGGCCCGGCCCGGCCAGCCTTGAACCCCAGGCCTGGGGTCTACAGAATGGACCAGGGTCACCAGGCCCAGTTCATCATCGTCACCAGGGCCACCCCACCTGGTCACAGCAGGAGAGGCCCAGCAGGGAACAGAAACCCCGAAGGGAGGACGTGTAGGAAGGATGGTCAGCCGTGACGATGCCTTCAGGCTCTCAAGTGCTGTGACGGTGGCGCCACTGGGCAAAGGGCGCAGAACAGGGACCACTGGGGGGTGGCAGGACCCCCTGGGCTGGGACTCCAGGCAAAGACAAGGCTCAGGCCTTGTCTTCCCCCAGCCAAGGGCGGGGAAGGCCCACGTCCACGGCAGGGGGCTGCAGCTGCAGCTTTAGGGGAGGACCTGGGGCTTGGCTGGGCAGAGCTGGGCACTGTCCCCTCTGCCCACACACTCGCCCACTGCTACAAGCCCCAGTGCTGGGCCCTCGGTCAGCATGGCGTCCTCCCACGTCTGGCCAGGCCTGACGACCCCCAGGGGTTTGACCTCTACTGTGCAGGGTCTGATCAGGGTGAGCGCTGGTCTGAAGGCCGTGGAACAGCACTGGCTGGGGGTCATGGTGTGTGCTTGGCTCAGGTCCCCGGGCCCCACTGACATGTGGCACTGCAGGGTCACGACCATGGGAGGCCCACCAGACACTCTTGGGAATGCAGTGGAGGCTCCCTCACAGCTGGATTCAGGTTCAGAGCCCTCTGGGCCCTCCTGAGACCCCACGCCAGCCCACACTAGCCCACCCAGGGCCCTGAAGAAGACACAGTGGAGAAAGGTCCGCTTTCTCTGTCTTTTCTGTTTTCCCCATCGCTTACTCATTTTTCGAGCATGGAGAGAAGCTGCACAGATTCAGTTCAGCGAATACGTATCAGCCGACCCTGGGAGATGGGCACCTCCAGAGCGACAGCCTGGGTCATGCAGAGGGATTTCTGGGGGCATAGGTGCCTCTTTCCTCAGAGAAGGGCATTTGTCACACCTCTGGCCCCCCAGTTGTCCCTGACCCTCTCCGGGCAGCTGTCCACATGCCCCTCAGACCAGACCTCCTCTAGGCTGCGCCTCCTCCAGGGAGCCCTCCTGAGATTCCCTTCTCTTGTGCTTGATACCACCACCCAGGCACCGTCCTTAGGAGGAAATTCCGGTCCCAGGGTCAAGTCCCTGCTCCCTGCAGCTCTGTAAACTCGCTGGGCTCTCTCCAGCCTCTGAGCCTTTGCTCATGCTGTTCCCTGGCCTCAGCCTCTCTCCTCCCCTTGCATGGAGACCTTGGCCCCGGAAGGAGTCCCCCGGCAAGGACGAGGCAGGAGGGGAGGCCACTGGCCCAGGCCATGGGATGGGGTGACCTTGCTTCCAAGCAGGCAGCATTGGCTCCAGGCCAGCCAGGTGCAGGCCAGGGAGGGCTGCAGGCTTCCTTCTTGCAGGCCGACCTTCCAGTGGTCTCCAGAGCTGTCTCGCCCAGGCTCTTCGTAGTCTGCGGGTCTGACTTGGGGACAGTCGCCCCCTCACTACCTCACACACTTGCTCACTCTTTTCAGCCTCACTTCTCATTCTGTGCCCTGTGCTCACAGCAGCCAGGCAGCAGGAGACACAGACACCCAGGGAGAAGGCCATCTCTGCAGTCCCAGCTGCCCCCAGCTGCCCCCCACGCTTGGGCTTCATCTCAGGGATCCTCCCGCCGAGCTCTCTGTGCCCAGGCCCGCAGTCCTCCCTGACCGTGCCCGGGCTCCTTGGGCACTGCCCACAAAGGTGCTGTTGAGGGAACGGGCAGAGGCCTCCATGGGACCCCAAAGGGCAGCTGCAGGGGACAACTGTGGCTTCACCTGCCCACCACCCCTCCCTCCATTCTTCTTCTACACTCCACAGGGGTGGGATTTGAGTGACGTTGACCCTCACTGCTGCAAGCTCAGGCACTGCTGTCAGAGCCAGGCCAATGGGGCTAATTCTGGGGTTTTGTTGGCAACCCCCCGTCTTCCTCCTGGGAAGTAGGGGGAGTGGACAAGAGCACAGGAAGCATCCTGGAGCTGCAGGGAGAGATCTTAGGGAGTCATTCCCTACTGGGAATGAGGTGAACAGGAGGAAAAGACAGATGGAAAGAAACAGCCATTCTTTGAGCTCCTGGATGCAGCTGTGTCTGAAACCCACCCCCTGGACTTTTCAGTCATGGGCAACAATAAATACGCCTTTTCGTTAGGCCTGTTTGAGTTGTTTTTTGTCATTTGTAGCCAAACTACAGCAACTATATCTCTGGTTCTCCTGTCCCCCCTCTCCTTCCTGCCAGCTGGGCCCTGGGCCCAATTCAGTTCTGTCCTTAAAGGCAGGGAAATCAGACTTGGCTTTTATTCCAAATCAGGGGCCTTGGGAGCCATTCTGATCACACCCGGGCCCTGAGCTCATCAGGATGCACCCAGAGCTGGCTCAGAATGTCACCAAGAAAAAAAAGACAAGGGACTAAAAAAGAAAATCTGCATTCCCATATTCAAATGAGCTCCTGCAGAAAGAGAGGAAGCGAATGTGGTTCCTCTGAAGAGGTGTCACAGTGCCGGACCCGGAATCCTGACAAGTGCTCCAGGAAATGTGCCTTGGCTGTCACTAGCAGGACAATGGCCCTGCAGCTGGCCCTCAGCGGCCCTGCTCCCCTCATTATTTCTCATTAGTGGGCCAGGTCCCTGCGCAGCAGAGGCAGAGCTCCGCGGGCGACAGTGCTGGGCATGCAGTTGGTTGAAGGAGAAAGATTTTTCTAGGACATGAGGGCGGCTGGAGGCAGAGCCTGCTGCCCCGTGACAGCACAGGGCACAGGGGATGCATCCTGCTGGTCTGACGCTGAGACACCCAATATCATCTCCAGCCCAGAGCTCCGGGGCCCCAGGCCCAGAAGGAGGTGGGCGGGCTGCCGCTGGGGTGGGCTTCAGACTCCAGGGCCAGGCTGGGCCTGGGGGGCCTGATGACCTCTCCTCCAGGGTGTCCAATGGCAATTCAGTCTCAAAGCGCTCAAATCAGAGCCCCCCGCCATCCCCCGCAGACTCCCCGGCTCGTTCGTCTCACGCCGTCCTCCGAGATGTTTGAGCCAAAACCCTGGAGCCAACTTCGACCCGTCTTTCTTTCACACACCTCATGTCAGCTCTGAAAGACACCCAGGGTCTGGCCAGGTCTCCCAGTTCCACTGCCACCCCCTGCCCAGCCACCGTCACCCTCACCTGGAGCACCCACTGGTCTCGTGGCTTCTGCCCTCACCCTACCAGAGACTATTCTGCACTGAAGCTGGGGACCCTGTCACGAACTCTCTCAGGGGCCTCCTGGGGCTCCCTTTCAGCATCCTCACCAGGTGAGAGGAACACTTCTGCCCTCTCCCCACACCTCCCTCCTCTCTCTGTGCTCCGGCCGCAGACTCAGGCTCCCACCTCCTGTCCTTTGCTCCTGCAGTGCCCTCTGCCTGGAATGCTGTTCCCTCCAGATACCCACCTGGCTGCCCACCCCCATACGTCTTAGCTCCAGAGTCCCCTTCTCAGTGGAGACTCCCTGTCCACCCTTTCAAAATCGGAACCTGGCCTGTGTCAGCTTGGGTCCTCCAGGAAGCAGATGCCAAGACAAGGTTCAAGGTCGAGAGATTACTGGGGACTCCTGTGAGAGATAAAGGGAGAGGGAGCAGGAGAGGAGCCTTCAGGCCCCGGTGCCGGTCTGATGCCCATGCAGGGAGAGGGGGAAGGAAGGGGTTAGGGAGGAAGGAGTGCAGGCTGCAGTGCACTGCTGAGAAAGTCTCAGCCAGCCCCCAGGAGCCCCGGAGCAGAGACTGCCCGTCAGCAAGTCCACACAACCCCGCGGGAGAGGCCTGGGAAGGAGCTGCTGTCAGCTTGAACGCTGGGCTCTCACTGCCCTCCTGCCGGCAAGTCTTCTCTGAAGGGAGCTGCGAGCGGGACACCTCCACATGCTGCGGGTTCTCTGCCCCATGCACGTGGGGCCTCCTCCAGGGGGGAGACTTTGGAGAGGGGGGCAGGTGGACGAGCCCTGTTGCTGCAGGTGGTCTTGGGCCCTCAGCTGGTGCTCACCCCCTCCCTCCTCCACTCTCCAGCCTACACCCCACCTCAGCGGTCACCTCTGCAGGTCTTGGGGGCCTTCCTGGGGGCATGACCCATGCCCTCATTCCTGAGGGCCTGAGCCCCAGTTACTGTTCCTTCTCAGGCTGGGGTAGCTGCACTGTCCATTCGCAGTCCCAGCCATGCAGGGGGCACCGTGGTGCCAAGAGGGCCCTGAATTCCAATCATGTCCAGCAGCCCCGCCTCCTCCTGCTGACTGGGGCCAATCTGCCCTGACAGAACCTTGTCTCCTCCTGTCTGCAGCTCCTGGGCCTGAGGGGCTCAGAGTGGAGGCAGCCGTAGCCGAGACCAATGGGACCCTTCCCGTGTCCCCTGGTAAGAATGCATCCCTTGGGGAGGGGACCTCTAACCCTGCAGAGCCCAGAGTGGCAGAGGCACAAATTCCCCAGTGGGTCACTGGGAAGGGTGCCAGTGGGGCCACACCAGCCTCCACCCGGGATCCTGGACAACTGTGGTCTTCTTGTTGGACATGCAGTGTCATATAAAGGTCTCTGATTCGGACACTGAACCCTGTATGGTGACGCCCTTCCTCACAGGCATTGCCCCTCACGGGTGGACGTTTGGAAGTCTGTTCCTGTATCCTGTGAAGCAAGCTGCTCCGGGATGGTGTGGCAGGCAGCACGATTAGTGGGTCCTTCTCTGGGAAGTGGGCCCCAGGTTGAGTGCTGTGCTGTGTGGGATTCCACGCCCGTGGATCAGGCCTCCATGAGGCCCTGGATTGTGGTGCAGCCTCTGTGGGCAGAGGAAGAAAGCCCACACCTAAGCAGGTATGTGAGGACCATCCCGGGCGGAAGGGGCCCAATGTAGTCAACTTGCCACCAGGTGGCAATTCGTCCTCCTCGGGGAACATGCCGTACTGGGGGCTCAGCATTGGTCTAGGTCGGTGGTGGGTCAGACACTCAGAGGTAGCAGGGGCCAGATCGGCCTCAGGAGTGGGGAGTCCATGCTCCTGATCCACGCATGGCCTCTGGTGAGACCACTTCACCTGTGCTGTCATGCCAGTTCTGGGTGGCCGATGACAGGGGCTTGCTGTCACCTCTTCCTAGTGGGCGCTTCCTGGTGTGCGTTTGTGTGTGTTACGAGAACCTTCATGCAGGGGCCCACAGTCACACGTCCATCCATACAGTCCAGCCCGGAGCCCCCCGTCTCCACCTCCATCCCGTTCCTTCCAGGCCCCCGACCAGCCCACAGGACATTGGCCACTGCCCCTGAATCCACAGATGTTCTCAACTGGGCCATTCTCCCATCCACACAAAGTGCACCACCAGGTGCTTGAAGCTCTGCCCACTGGGAAGATGTGTCCCCCGTCTCAGCTCCAACAGAGCAGCAGACCCCAAAGGCACTGCCACTGGGGGCTGTCAGCTTGCCATCCCCCTCACACCCCATGCCCCCTGGGCCCCACATCCTGCCACTCCCCGTCCCCTGCCTTGCTTCGTTTCTCTCCCAAGCACTTGTCACCTCTGACACATGCATTACTTACTGCATTATGCTCACCTCCCTCCATTAGAATGACTTAGCAGAGTGCCTGAATTTTGGCGCTCGATAAAACCTGTTGAATGGATGAATGAACCAATCAATCAGTTGGGACCCATCTCCTAGGGGAGGGTTTGCAGGGGATCTGGTTTGGCTAATCTGTGAGTTCTTTATATAGTACGGAGATTAATCCCTTGTTAGATATACGATTTGCAAATATTTTCTCCCAGCTGGTGGGTTGTCTATTCATTTTGATCCTGGTTTCATTTGCCTTGTAGAAGCTCTGTAGTCTGACGAAGTCCCACTTGTTTATTTTTTCTTTTGTTTCCCTTGTCTGGGTAGACATGGAATCTGAAAGGATCCCTTTATGACCAACGTCAATTAGTGTACTGCCTATATTTTCTTCCAGGAGTTTTATAATTTCAGGTCTCACTTTCAGGTCCTTAATCCACTTTGAGTTGATTTTTGTGTATGGCGATAGGAGATGGTCTACTTTCATTCTTTTGCATGTGGCTGTCCAATTTTCCCAGCACCATTTGTTAAAGAGACTTCCCTTTCTCCATTGCGTGTTCTTTGCTCCTTTGTCAAAGATGAGCTGTCCATAGGTGTGTGGTTTTATTTCTGGGCTTTCAATTCTGTTCCCTTTATCTGTGTGTCTACTTTTGTACCAGTACCATGCTGTTTTGATTACTATAGCTCTATAGTATATCTTGAAATCAGAGATTGTGAAGCCTCCAGCTTTGTTCTTTTTTTTCAGGATTGCTTTAGCTATTCGGGGTCTTTTGTTGCCCTATATGAATTTCAGTAGTTCTATTTCCGTGAAAAATGACATGGGATTCTGATTGGGATTGCATTGAATCTGTAGATTGCTTTAGGTAGTATGGACATTTCAACTATATTTATTCTTCCAATCCATGTGCATGGAATATTTTTCCATTTCTTTATGTCTTCATCGATTTCTTTCAATAGTGTCTTATAGTTTTCATTGTATAGGACTTTCACTTCCTTGGTTAAATTTATTCCCAGATATTTTATTCTTTTTGTTGCAATTGTAAATGGGATTGTCTTCTTGAGTTCTCTTTCTGTTAGTTCATCATTAGTGTACAGAAATGCAATTGATTTTTGTAAGTTGATTTTATACCCTACCACTTTGCTGTAGTTGTTGATTATTTCTGGTAATTTTCCAATGGACTTTTTGGGGTTTTCTATGTATAAGATCATGTCGTCTGCAAATAGTGAGAGTTTCACTTCTTCATTGCCTATTTGGAGTCCTTTTATTCCTTTTTCTTACCTAATTGCTCTGGCCAAAACCTCCAGTACTATGTTGAATAAGAGCAGTGAGAGTGGGCACCCTTGTCTTGTTCCTGTCCTCAGAGGAATGGCTTTCAGTTTTTGCCCATTGAGTAGGAAGTTAGCTGTAGGTTTGTCATATATGGCCCTTATTATGTTGAGGTACTTTCCTTCTATACCCATTTTGTGGAGGGTTTTTTATCATAAATGGATGTTGGATCTTGTTGAATGCCTTCTCTGCATCGATTGAGATGATCACGTGGTTTTTATTGTTCATTTTGTTAATCTGGTGTATCATGTTGATTGATTTGTGGATGTTGAACCATCCCTGTGTCCCTGGTATAAATCCCACTTGATCATGGTGTATGATCTTTTTGATGTATTGCTGTATTCAGTTTGCCAATATTTTATCTCATCAGCGATGTTGGCCTGTAGTTTTCCTTCTTTGTATTGTCCTTGTCTGGCTTTGGTATCAGGGTGATGTTGGCCTCGTAGCATGTGTTAGGAAGTATTCCATCTTCCTCTATTTTTTGGAATAGTTTGAGAGAATAGGTGTTAAATCTTCTCTGAATGTTTGGTAAAATTCTCCAGGGAAGCCATCTGGTCCTGGAATTTTATTTTTTGAGAGCTTTTTGATTACTGCTTCAATCTCTTTACTTGTGATTGGTCTATTCAGATTCTCTGTTTCTTCTTGATTCAGTTTTGGGAGGTTGTTGCATCCAAGAATTTGTCCATTTCCTCCAGGTTGTCCAATTTGTTGGCATAAAGTTTTCATAGTATTCTCTAATAATCCCTTGTATTTCCGTGGTATCCGTTGTAATTTCTCCTCTTTCATTTCTAATTTTATTTATTTGAGTCTTCTCCCTTTTTTTCTTAGTGAGTCTGGCTAAGGGTTTGTCAATTTTGTTTATCTTCTCAAAGAACCAGCTCTTTGTTTCATTGATCCTTTCTACTGTTTTTTCGGTTTCAATTTCATTTATTTCTGCTCTGGTTTTTATTATTTCCCTCCTTCTGCCAATTCGGGGCTTTGTCTGTTCTTTTTCTAACTCTGTTAGGTGTAGTTTAAGGTTATTTATCTGGGATTTTTCTTGTTTGTTAAGGTTTGACTAATCTGGCTACGGTTTGTGTGGATGGGGCATTTGCCCAATGGCCTCCTCGTTGGACTGGACATTTTGCACCCCAGATGCCAGCTGTTTTGACAAATGGAGAAACCAAGTGTCCCAAGCCACACTCTCTGAGGGGGTCTGGGTGAGCCAAGAGTAGGGTTGTGCCCTTGTCCCCCAACCCATAGCCAGCCTTTCCCAGCGTCTTGGAGGGCTCCTGGCCATCCTGGGGCCTAGATACCCACTCCTTGGGTCAGAGCCCCCAGGGCAAGATGCCCTGTGGACAGCCACATGGGGACCTGTCTCATTCACTCTGCACTGCCTTGGCCAAGTGAGGTCCAGCCCAGAGGACACCAGGCTCCTGTCCTGCTGGCTTCAGGGCCCTTGACCTCAGGGTCAGGAGTGTGGGTTAAGAGAGGGGCCTCTGGCCTTGTGTGACCTGGGGAAGGTAGGTGGCTTCCCCACTCTAGACAGGGGCTGCTGGTCCTACCCTTCTTGTAGGGGAAATGGGGGACTAATGAGTTCTTGCATGTAAGTGCAGATAGAAGGTGCTCACCACCCTTGGCCGTGGTCATGCTCAAACCCCTAGGCCACTCCTGGCCCTCCCTCTCCTGGCAGCGTCCACATTTCGAGAAATTTGGTAACACCCCCGGTGCCCAGGTCTGAACTGAGTCCATCTGTCCCTGTAGCTGTGGGGCGAGAGACCACTAGGGAAAGCCCCAGAACACCGATAGCCACAAGGACACCTGTGGCGGGCTCGACTGAGACTCTAAAGGGGCTGCCCTCTCCACAGACTCCCCCTTGACTCAGCCCTCTACCCTAACAGTTAGCAGCACATAGTCTCCATTCCAAGGTGGAGATGCTGGGGCTGGGGAGGGGGCTCCCAGCCAGTCAACGAAAGAGCCAGAGCCCCCATCTCAACCCCCATCCAACTCCATCTCCCCAGGCCCAGGGCAAGGGGGGCACCCACACAGCACTGTCTGGCCAGAGCTGACCTTGGTGTAGTTGGGAAGGAGCGGGACCTGGTGGGGTCTACTCAACATGGAGCTGCTGAGCATGGGGTCAGTGAGTGCTGACCCAGCACCAAAGGTGCAGGAAGGCGTGGACAATGGGAGCAGCACCTTGCTGCCCCCTCCAGGAACTCTCAACCTTGGCTGGTCTCACCATCAACCAGCTGCCTGGTCCTGGCACAGCCCTGCCCACCAGGCACATTGGGGTACAGTGAGGGGAAGCTGGGAGGGGGCCTGTAAGAGGCAGGGATTACTGGTGGAGGGGAGGAGTGTAGCCAGGTACTCAGACAGAGCTTCTGGGAGGATGAGCTGGAGCCCCACACCCCTCCCCCAGCACAGGCTGCAAGAAGCCGTGGAAGAGTGGGTCTGCTGGGGCAGGATCTGGGGTGTCCTCCCTGCAACCAACCCTGAAGAGGGGGTAGAGGGCGCCCAGCCCCCACTCCGCAAAGTCTGTGAAGCACCTCTTGGGGCTAGGGGAAGGGGTGGTTCCTGACATGATCAGACAGCTGCTATAAGTGTGGGGGTGCCTGTGCATGCCAGCGCCTGGGGAGCCATCTGCAACCCCTCCCTTCCTCCTGGGCAGCCTGGCAGCCCCCACCCCACATGCAGACACACGCATTCCTGTTCTCTTTGAGGCTTCTGCAGATGTGCGCTGCTGGCGACAGAGCAGAGTCGCTGCTTCCCTATCCCTCAGGCACTGTTCCCTCACTGTCTGCTGTCTGATGTGTGTGTCTAACTGCCGTTTGTGGATCCCTAGCCTGACGCTGGGTGGCTGTTTCCCTGGTCTGTAGGTGTCTGTGTTTCTGCGTGTGGGCGTGTCTGTCTGTCTCGTCGTGAGTGTCTCTGGCTGAATCTGTCCTTGACCCTATCTGAGTGTGTGCCTGGGGGGAGGGGGCGCTCCCTCCTGCCGCCCCTCCTCCTCCATCTCCTCCCCCAGGCGCTAACGCAGCCGCTGCCGCCTTGGCTGCGCCCTGAGCACAGTGACCTCGTCTATCCCTGCAGCAGCGACCACCCCACCGCTCTGTCCGCCTGAGGCACTCGTGGCTGAGCTCCGAGCCGCTGCTCCCTCCTCAGCCTGGGGCTGCCTGAGCCCCGGGTGGGAGCGCTCCCCTCCTGGTTGGGTCCTCTGGCACCCTATCTTCCCTTATGTAACTCCACATCTGTCTGTGCCTTGCAGGTCACCCTGGACCCTGCTCTGGGCCCTACCCACGGGGAGCCTGAGACCCAGAGTCCCACGCACATGGGGGATGGAGTGGACCCCGGGCCAGTGCACCCACTCTGGGAGACCCCTCCCATCCTTTCTCCTTGGGACGTTCCTTCCCCACAAGACCCGCTTGCCCGAAGCGTGAAACGAGGAGGGGTCCCGCGGGGCAAGTTCCCTGAGCGCGGGTGCAGGTGTTTCCACCCACCACCCCCACTCCAGGTCCTTGCAGGAGCCCCAGCTCCAGACGAGGGCCTGCCAGGGGTTACCGAACCCGAGGGCACGGGACAGGCCGAGCGGCCCAGAGGCGGGGTCCTGTGTGTGCGGGCCGGCCGACCGCAGGCGAGCCCCCAGCCCCGGCGCCCGCCCTGCCCGGGCCGGGCTCCCGCCAGCCGCGGTGCGCACCCAGGCTGGGGCTCCGGCGGCCGGGCGGGCACGCGGCGCTGTCCGTGGTGCTGCCGGCGCGGGGCGGGGCGGGGGCGGGGCGAGGGCGGCAGCCAATGGCGGGGGCGCTGCGCGGGGCGCGGGGGGCTGCGGGCTGGGCGCCGGGCGCCCTCGGCTGCGCGCTGCACTCGGGGCGCACGGACGCTCTGGCGGCGTCTCGGGCTCGGGCTCCGCTCCGGGTCCGCTCGGGCTGCAGCGGCCGTGCCTCTGGCCCCACTCGGCTCGGATTCCGGCCCAGGGCCCCTCGGCGCCACCCGCCCCGGCCCCGGCCCCGGCGCCCGCGGACCATGCGCCGGGCACCCCCCAGGGAAGCCGGCCGGGCTGAGAGCCCTCAAAGACTAGGCGCCCGGGCCGGGGCCCCTTCCGGCCGCTTGGCCGGCGGTCCGCGTCCTGCCCCGCGCTCCGGCGCTGCGTGAAGCCTCGGGGCCATGGAGCGCTCGCCGCCCGACGGGCCGTTGAACGCGTCGGGGGCGCTGGCGGGAGAGGCGGCGGCGGCGGGCGGGGCGCGCGGCTTCTCCGCCGCTTGGACCGCGGTGCTGGCCGCGCTCATGGCGCTGCTCATCGTGGCCACGGTGCTGGGCAACGCGCTGGTCATGCTCGCCTTCGTGGCCGACTCGAGCCTCCGCACCCAGAACAACTTCTTTCTGCTCAACCTCGCCATCTCCGACTTCCTCGTGGGTAAAGCCCCCGGTCCCCGCCCAAGCCCGGGAGCGCCCAGCCCGGCCCGGCCAGTGCGGATTGGAGCACAGACCTAGGGTGCCTTTTGTTTGGGCACATGCCCCGCCAGGGGGCCCGGCCTGGGGAGGAGGCGTCCGGGACTCGTGGGGCGGTGGGCGCGAGCGAAGTTCCTTGCCTCCCTGGCCGTGGGACTGGGGCTGGGGAGGGATGTCCCTGGGGAAGGGGCCCAAGCGGGCGGCCGCTCGGCGAGGCGCAAGGTGCAGCGGCTGCGGATGCGGCGCTGGCTCCTGCGTTGTAGCCAAACAAAGGCTGCGGCGGACTCAGGACGCGCGGAGGGCACTGGGGGGAGGTTTGGAGGAGGGGACGTGGAAGGGGATTTTTAGAGCCGTGTTGGGGGAGGGGACGGGGGAAGGCGGGGAAGGCGTGGGGAGATGCTTCTAGGAGCGCGCTCTCACGTGTCCGTGCGCTGCTGCCAGCTGGGGGGCGGGGCGCGGAGGGGGCCTGAGCGCCAGACACCTGTTGGGGCTGCGAGGTGCGGCTGCCAGCGCTCGGAGTTGGGCTTGGCGGTGGGAGCGGCTGGCTGGGCGGCGGCCAAGCGCCTTTTGAGTCAGGAGAAAGGCTTTCTCACTTTCTGAGCTGATGAGGAAGGGCTGTCCAAAGGCCAGGAGAGGGGCTGCGGTCCAGCATGCCAGAAGGCGGAGGAGATGCTCCTTCTTCCTCCTTTTGGGGACTGGGAAGGCTGAACAGAGCCTGGGAAATACTGAATCAAGGCTCAGGGTTTCATTGTGCCCAGAGGTGCCCACACCTGGGCCTTTCCTCCTGCCCCCAAGTCCAGGGGACACCAGTAGGGCTAGGGGTTGAAGGCCAGCTGCAGGGTAGAGGGTGTGCCTAGGAGATGGGGTGGAGGGGTGGGCATGGTCAGGGCTGCTGGTCCCAGAAAGGTGGCCACCCTATGACTCCCAGGTCCTGCCTGTCTCTCCACTGTGGTGTGTCTGACCCCAGGCCCCTGTCCAGCCATGGCCCACCACGCCCTACTCTCCCACAGGGGCCTTCTGTATCCCACTGTATGTGCCCTACGTGCTGACTGGCCGCTGGCCCTTCGGCCGGGGCCTCTGCAAGCTGTGGCTGGTGGTGGACTATCTGCTCTGCACCTCTTCCGTCTTCAACATCGTGCTCATCAGCTATGACCGCTTCCTGTCGGTCACTCGCGCCGTGAGTCTGGGATGTGGGTGCTCATTTTCACTCCTGGGGGAAGGGAGGCCACAGGAGGCACCAGGCAAAGGTTGGCCCCTTCCTAGTTGTGGGTGGTGCCTGGTGGGCTTGGTCCCTGCTGGCCTCACACCTGACACACCAGGCGCTCTATGGGCAGCTGCCCATTCAGTAGCCATTTGCTGCCAGTAGGACTGGTCCTGGGACACACAGGAGGCACAGTCAGGACCTGGCATCAGATGTTCCTGAAGGAAGGGGGGTCACTTCAGCCTCTACCCCGGGGCAGGTCCAAAGTTCCTGGAGCTGAGGGAGGATCTGGGTCAGAGGCCCTTGCTAATAACCCCCCACAGATGTGTGTGTGTGTGTGTGTGTGTGTGTGCGTGCACTCATATGTGAGGAAGACACGCATTGGCTCCTGGCTTCACAAGCTTCCCTTGGTGTGAGTAGCCACCATGAGTTAGGGACCCTGGACCACCTGACCTTCCTGCGTCAGTGCCATGCAGGCACACTGCCAGCTGCACTGGAGCAGAGGTCTCTTCTTTGCCTTCTCATCTTCTCCTTGATGGCCTTTCGGGCATCCCAGGGCCCTCTGCTGGGGTTGCCACATATGTCCCAGTCTAGAGGGGCTGTGGGACAGCGTGCAGAGAGCATAGGTTCGGGGTCAGACAGACCTGGGTCAAACCTCAGCTCTGCCCCCCTGAGTGGATCCTCCTGTGGTCTCCCTCCCTCCCTGAGCCATCGGCAAAGTGGGGATAATGTCAGAGCTGTTGTGAGGATTAAATGAGATGATATCCAAAAGGTGCTGAGCACAGAGCCTGGCACACGGTGGGGACTCAGTAGATAGGGGACCATGACAAGGCACCCCCGGGAGCGCACAGCTGGTGGGGGTGCTAAACAGGCAGCCTGGCACAAAGTTAGCATTCAGATTGGTCTGGAGGAGGTTCCGAGGCTGTAAGAGAATGTGACAGGCCATCAGCCAGCCCAGGATGCATGGGGTGGGGGGAGGTGGGGGAGGAGAAGGGAAAAGCATCGCTGTGAAGGAAGGCAGTGCACGGAGGCCTAGAGGCTGCTGGAGAGCTCCCAGGCCAATATTCCTGCCACAGTCGGCAGCAGCCCGCTGGCCTGGGCTCGGTCCCCTTCCCTCCTGACCCAGCATGTCCCACCGCAGGTCTCCTACCGGGCCCAGCAGGGCGACACACGGCGGGCGGTGCAGAAAATGGTGCTGGTGTGGGTGCTGGCCTTCCTGCTATACGGGCCGGCCATCCTGAGCTGGGAGTACCTGTCTGGTGGCAGCTCCATCCCTGAGGGCCACTGCTATGCTGAGTTCTTCTACAACTGGTACTTCCTCATCACAGCCTCCACGCTTGAGTTCTTCACGCCCTTCCTCAGCGTCACCTTCTTCAACCTCAGCATCTACCTGAACATCCAGAGGCGCACTCGCGTCCGGCTGGATGTGGCCCGCGAGACGGCCGGCCCGGAGCCCCCGCCTGAGGCCCAGCCCTCCCCACCACCGGCTGTGCCAGGCTGCTGGGGCTGCTGGCAGAAGGGGTGCGGAGAGGCCCTGCCACTGCACAGGTATGGGGTGGGGGTCGGTGAGGCGGCCCCTGGCACCGAGGCCGGGGAGATGGCCCTTGGGGGCAGCAGCGGGGGGGGTGCCGTGGCCTCGCCCACCTCCAGCTCAGGCAGCTCCTCGCGAGGCACCGAGCGGCCCCGCTCGCTCAAGAGGGGCTCCAAGCCGTCGGCATCCTCGGCATCGCTGGAGAAGCGCATGAAGATGGTGTCCCAGAGCATCACCCAGCGCTTCCGGCTGTCAAGGGACAAGAAGGTGGCCAAGTCCCTGGCCGTCATTGTGAGCATTTTCGGGCTCTGCTGGGCCCCGTACACGCTCCTGATGATCATCCGGGCCGCCTGCCATGGCCACTGCATCCCCGACTACTGGTACGAGACGTCCTTCTGGCTGCTGTGGGCCAACTCGGCCGTCAACCCTGTCCTCTACCCACTGTGCCACTACAGCTTCCGCCGAGCCTTCACCAAGCTGCTCTGCCCCCAGAAGCTCAAGATCCAGCCCCACAGCTCCCTGGAGCACTGCTGGAAGTGAACTGGCCCTTCGCGGGCACCTGGGACACCTCGGAGCAGGGCCCTCCCACCACCACTCCCCCTCAAGGCCCTTGTTTCCTGGGCAGCTGGGCCACACCGCCCTCACCTGGCTGCCCCCTGCAGTGGAGGCAGCTTGGCAGGCTGGCCAGAGGGCCCTCACTTCCTGAACCAAAACGTGGGTGGCTGGCCCTGCCACCCAAATCCTAGCTCCACCCCACGAGGTACAACCCAGGTGTCCCAGCCACGCTGTCCACCCCCTACAGACAGTGCGATGGCTGGTGGTGTCCATCCTTTGCACAATTACTGCTTGGTGTTCTTCCCAAAGCAAGTGCTTGTTGTGTGCCCTGGGCCTCCTGACCCGGCAGCTCGCCCCTGCACATGCACTCGCCTGCACACACCTGTACACCTTCCCCTCCCCAGACAAGCCTGGGCCACCGGCTTTGCTGCTACCTGCCGCCTGCTTGAGTCAGGGGCCCAGCTCCTTCATCTCTCTTCCCTCCAACTCTCTCTGCCCCCAAGTGCCAAGTGCTCCAGGAACCTTGTGGCCGTTTTCTGCTTTTCCATTCTGGGTGTTTCAGGAAGACGAAGAAGAAAACACGTCCGTGAACTCGATGTTCCTTGGATGTTTAATCAAGAGAGACAAAATTGCTGAAGAGCTCAGGGCTGGATTGGCAGGTGTGGGCTCCCACGCCCTCCTTCCTTGCGCTGCTGCTTCCGGCTGAGCTATGCCAGCTGCTTCTGCCCACCCCGCCCCCGGGCTCGGGGTGTTGGGCCCCGACTGGCGGCTGAGAGCGGCCGGAGCGCCGGACGCCTGCTCCCCCAGAAGGCTGCCCCTGCTGTCCATCTGCTCAGCCAGAGTTTCCTGGGGCTGATGAGCAGGAGGGAGCTGGCCTCGCCCTGAGGGTCCTGAGGCTTGAAGGAGCAGTCAGGGGAGACCAGGGGCTGGGGGTTCCCAGCGGAGGGGCCGCTTCGCTACGTCCCGTCCACCCCGTTGGTGCTCTGCATGCTCTGGCTCCCCATGTGCCTGCTGCGCCGCCCCTGCAGACACTGAGGTCCACAGTAAAGTGTATTTTTTTATTGATGCTGATTCCTGAGGATTTCTGGGGGGGGGGGCGAGCTCCTGTGCATTAGTCAGGGCCCCAGGGAGATGAGACCACCTAGATAGGTGTGAGGGGCAACTTGCCCCTCCCCCGACCTCAGTGCTCCCTTCCAGTGGGGAGACTGTGGCGGGGAGACAGGACCCGCCCTCCCATTATGCCAGGGTTTAATCCCAATAAGGGATGCGTGCCCCAGCAGTGCCCCCACCCGCCGGGCCCATGTGCACCTGCCCAGGAGGGTGGCATGGCGCGCGGGGGGGGGGGGCTTACTCCAGCCTTGAGAAAAGACCCGTAGCCCCTCCCCGAGGACAGGGGTTCTCGTCTTTCTTGGCCATGATCTTCCGCCTGGGGAGCTTCCAGGAGGGGTGGGTCCTGGAGCTGAGCTCGAGGCGGGGAGGGGAGGGGACTGGCCGAGGGAGGGAGGCATCTCTGGTAGAGGAGCCATCCTGGGCAAAGGCCTGGAGGTGGGACTGAGGATGGGGACTGGGAGAAGGAGCAGATGAGGACGGTGCCAGGTGAGCATGGGCCCAATGAACAATCAGCCCCAAGGGCTCCGTGGAGAGGCAGACACTGGCCCTCACTCCAGGTGCTCAGAGTCCACTCCGAAAGGGAGCAAGACCACCCCAATTTAGGGGAGATACAAGCTCGGGTGGGTCAGATGCCGCCTCCTCCAGGAAGCCTCCCCTCCTTTCCAGCCACAAGCGCCCTCCTTCCTGACCTCACAGACGCAGCCTCCTGTTCTCTCCCCACCATGTCGGCTCCGCTTCCTTCTGCGGTACTCTGACTGCATCCTTTCTTCCCACGGCAGAGAGAGACCCTCGCCTGTCTCAGGTCACTCTCTCACAGCAGGGGCTGTGGGTCCCGTCCCCAGCGGTGAGATGCAGGGCAGCGCACACTCTGATTCTCACCACTGCCTGCCGAGGGAAGAAGCTGCTCACAGCAAGTTTAAAACCAACAAGCGTTCCTTCCGCAGACCCTCGCCCCCAGCTGTACCTGCACTTGCACTCCCCAAGCGCCGGAGAACTTCCTCCAGAACCCGAGGCTGGCTCCCCTTCCCCTCCGCTCTCTCCCTCTACACAGGGACCCCTCTGGTCAAGGCAGGACCTTCTTCCTGGGCTCCCCTCCAGGAGCTGGACGCTGAGATGAGCAGAGGTTGGAGTGGGGACGGTGGACACCACTGTGTGCGGGCCCGAGCTCAGGGAAGCCCTTGTGGCTCGGGAAGCCCCGTGGTGCTGCCCGCATGGCCTTGCCTGGCCCCCCCGGCGGTGTCTGTCCCCCCAGCCCAGAGGTGTCTGGGGAAGGACAAAGAACCGTCTCCGCCGCGGTGGCACCTCCTTGCCAACAGCACAGCCAGAGCTCCTGCTGCCCCTCCGCCTGCCCTGCTAAATGGCCACAAATTGGGGGATAAAAGCACAGGCTTTCAAGCAATTTTGCCTTCAATCTCTGGAAACTGCTGCTCCCTGAGCTCCTGCGCGGGGCTGGAGGAGGAGAGAAGAAAGACACCGAACTCGGCCACATCCTGCAGCAAACAAACACGCCAAGGGGCCTTTCTCCTGGAACCAGACATGCTGGGAGAAGAAACAAAGCCGGCGGCGGCCGCCTCCACCACGTTCACCCACGCCCGCAGCTGCTGCGGTTTATTGAGCACCTACTGTGTGCCCGGCGCTGTGCGGGGTGCCAGTCTGCTGGGAGGCAGACAAACGACCAATGATGAGCAGGGCCATTCCCACAGGAGCTGCAACTGCGGGGCAGGTCACCTGGGCAGGGGACCCAGGGGAGGGGGTGGCCAGCTCCTAAGCCAGGTGGACAGAGAGCCTATCTGAGGAGGTGACATTTCATTCGTTCATTCTACAAACATTCATTGAGCGAGGAGGTGGGGCGCCCCAAGAGGGCGCAGGGGCCAGGCTTGGGGACTGAAGGAAGAGCACGTGGCAAAGGGGGCAGAGGGGCAGAGCTCCAAGGCAGGAAGGGGCAGGGGTGGGCAGGAGTGATCCCCACTCCCCACCGCGGGGCCTTGCTTCTGAGGACAACGAGGCGGCAGGGGAGGGAGCCTAGGCCCTAGATGGGGTGTAGTCTTGGCAGTCTGCCTGTACGTGTTGGTCCAGCTAGGCTGTGCAGTTGGCCTGAACCTAACAGTAGGGTTCTGGGGGCCCACCTGAGGAAAGGTGCAGAGACTACAGGGGCACGAGGCTGGGGAGGCGTGGCCCTGAGGAACTCGGCAATGCCCGGGATGGACAGCCTGGCCCCAATCCGGGCCATCCGTCAGCCCTCCTGTGCAGGAGGGGCTGTGGCAGGGCTGGCGGGGCTGAGGGCCAGCCCCCAAGAAATAGGGTCTTAGGGCCAGCAGGGGCCTATAGGGTCCTCTCGACTGGGCCCCTCAGGCTGGCACTGGCTATGTGTGTCCAGCCACCTCGCCTGCCCTGGTGCTGGCTGTAGGGGTGCCCCCAGGAAGATGTTCTGAGCACAGGCTGAGTGAGGGTCCTTCCCAGCCTGGGATGAAGGCCCTAAGTTCTCAGGGTGCCCAGCAGGCAACCCCCCATCCTTCTATAAAAGTCCAAGTTATTCAACGCTTCTTTGGGGACCCAGGGCCAGGACAAGGGATGGCTGGGGTCTCATAGGCAGGGCTTCTAGAGCCTTGAGACATGGGGGAGCCATGAGGCTGTCTGGCCATCGCCTATCTGTGCCTTCATCCCATCCTGACACTCGTGGCTGGGCTTGGGGGTTCAAAGAACCTTTCCACCAACATCTGCTGGAGTACCCTATGTCCTCACAGCCACCCACAAGGGGTGCTCATACTTTCCATCCTGCAGATGCAAGAACTGGGGCTCCAGAAGCTGGGTGACTTGCTCCATGTCCCACACTTAGCAGTCAGTGGGAGCCAGGACCCCATCCTCCCAGTCCACTGGGTTCTCCCCTGGGCCCCATGGAGGACAGTGGTGTGTGAGCTGGTCCCCACAGCATTTCCTAGGGGACCACCTCTGTGCCCCCCGGATGGAAAGCACAGTGGGGAGATCTGTCCTGGTGGTGGATCGGGAAGGGCTCCCATGAGCCTCAGAACCAGACGTGTTGATCTTAACACAAAGCACATATTGAGCACAGGCTGTATATTCTCCACTGTGCCATGCACAAGGAGCTGGGAAAAGTTGCCTCTGGTGAGTCAGGAATGTTGGGGTGGTGCATGCCCCCAGCCTAACCAGACAGCAGTAGTCCTGGGACTTTGGCTGGGACCCCGGGATGCAGATGTTCCCCTTCAGCTGGGGTTGCTGGTTTGGTGGCCTCCAACACTGTGCTCTCTGAGGCTGCCCCATGGAGGGAGCACCCCTGGTGCAGCCAAGGCAGAGTAAAGTCACACTGACAGCTGGAAGGAGACAGCTTTCTGATGCCGTTGTCTGAGCGCCTGGATTCAGCCTTGCCTGAAGCTAGCCCCAGAACTTCATGTTTCATGAGTCACCAAATACCCCTTCCTTCCTAAAGTCGGCACAAGATGGGGTTTTGTAATGTGATGGAAAGTGGCCCAGGCTGATATCTTTCTGTCTTTGGGGGGGCAACAGATCACTCCTGCCCATGGGAGGTCTGTGTCTTTGATTAATAAAAAATGGGGAAGTGAGTTAATTATTTAGTAAATAATAATTAGTTGTTTGTAACGGTTGTCGGTAGGAAAGCAATCTTTTAACACATCGGGCTCTGCAGGTAGAAAGGTCAGGAGGCCTAGGTCATGTGCCTGTGACATCCTCCCTGTCCACAGGGCACCACATGGGGACCTCATCCAGGCGCTCTGCTTTGGCCTTAGATTCTTTACGCATTAAACCAGGTGGCCCGGCAGCACTCAGCCCCCTGCGCCCCAGGAAGCAGGCACTGTGTCCAGAGGCGGCAGCTCACTCTGGAGTTTGTCAGACACAAACCTCGGAGGGCCACAACCATATCCTCCAACGGAGAGAGAAGAAAGAGAGAAGGGAGGAGTGAGAGGATGGCTTTTGGATGTAAGGAGAGGAGGAGGGGTGGTGAACGTTGTGGGAACCACACTGGGCTAAAGACGCATCTGTGACACTCCGAAGTCACACATTTCCAAATTCAAACATGACAAGTTTGATCTTTAAAAGTTCCCACTTCAAATGCTGGCTGGTCTTTAAAAGTCCAGCAAACCCTGGTTCGGAGCTGAGATGTGGAAGTCAAGGAAGCACCTGCCCTCTCCCCTCTTTCCTGGGCTGGTCCCCCAGCTTGCCAGAACCACAGATTTCTGAGAAGCCAGAAGGGTAGGCAGGTGGGCAGGCCATTTCCTCACTGACCCCTGCTTGGCTCCCCTCAGGGCCCACAGCCTCAGCTGAGGCTCTGTTCTGTCCTGCTGTGTCCCAGAAACCATCTGCCCTTCATCCCAATCCCTCCAATCCATCAATTCACACTAAAGTGTGATGGACTGACTGTTCCAGGGAGAGGTGGAGATTTACATTTTAACAGAGGGTAATCTTTAAGCCCAAATGAGTCAAATTCTAATGCAGGCATCTCAGACAGTAAGACACACCGGGTGGGTGGAAGGCTGGGGATGGATGGTGTCAGCAAACCTTCTGGAGCTCCTGCTACCCGCTGGGCCCTGAGCCAGACATGGACTTCACCAAGGATTCCAGGTCTGTCCAGCTGGAGTACAGAGCCCCTGGGTCTGATCTGCACGGAGCCCCCATGGTGGGACTGAAGGCCCAGTGAGGGCCACTGGGCCATGGGGACCTATTGGGGCCCCACAGATGTTTCCTGGGACCAGAACTGTGCCCTTCAAGATGCCCCCTTTAATCAGCTACGGACCCGAGACATTCCTCGATGGTCCCTGAGAGCCAGTGGCACTGGGGTAGGCCCAGGGAGATTCCTCAGAGTCACTTGGGAAGGCGTCCACTATCTCAGGGAGGGGGTAGCTGCTGCTGGGACCACCCCAAGTACACCAAGGGGCAGCTGGTTGGCAGTGACCAGCCCGGGGCTGCCCCAGGGCTGTCCTGGCATAGGTGGGGTGGGGAAATGACTTAGAGCATGTGCTCTTGGGGTGGGGTATGGGCTATTGGAGGAGCTTTCCAACCACCCCTCCCCACCTTGAGGGCTCCGCTAGCTGTTGTCAGCTGTGGGCCTGTCCCTTGGGCTAGAGGGGGCCTCTCTGAGGGACATGGCAGGCAAAGGTGCAGGAGGGAGCCTTCCTGGCCCCAGGGCTGGACAATGGAGTGTGAGCTTGGCAGGTCTGGGCCAGGGTGGGCAGCATGGAGGCTGGTGGGGGGAGGGGCGGGAGGTAGGGGGTCTGGGCAGGTGAGCACCACCTTCAGGACGTCCCAGCAGGCAGCACCTGCCACAGCCTCGGCTACTACTGGCCCGAAGCCCCCCACCTTCTCCAGGGTTGCCCCCAGGAGGCAACCCTGGAAGAAGCTGGAAGAAGGCAGGGCCCTTAGTCAGGGAGGTGGGGGAGGCTGCAGGGATGCCCATCCTCCCCACCAGCCCTGGGCTACCCTCTCCCCACGTTGGCCCAGCTCTGCAGCCCTCCCTCCAGGCCGGGCATCGCTAAGGATGATAAATGCCATCAGGCTTTGTGTTTCCAGAACCTCCTTCTGGCTTCACCCATTCACTTGGGGCTGTCAGATGAAACACAGGAGCCCAGAGCAATCTGGATTTCAGAGGCACACAAATAATGTTTTAGCGTAAGTGGGTTCCTGTACTGCATTCTTTGTTGTGAATCTGAAATTCAAATCAACAGATCGGAGAACCCTCCCTGTCCTCCTTCTGGATAAAGACACTGCGGGGGAGGGGAGGCGGGAGAGGGGCTCAGTTCTAGGGAGCCACCCAGCTCCTTGGAAAGGACCAGAAGGAACTAGGACTGGGTGGTGGGTGAGGGGCTGGAGGGGTGGCTGCCTGTGGCCCGGCCCCGCTGTACAGATGAGGGAAACCAGGGGGAGAGAAGAACACCCCCCCCACCCCCCAGCATGGGCATTGCTGCCGTACCCCCGGGGCTGAGTGTAACGTATAGTGGTCTGGGCTGGGCAACCTGCCCCACCAGGGCCAAGGCAGAAATGGTGTTCCCTGAGGGCACGGCAGAAATCAGAGTGATCTCCTGACGCTGTGGAAAATATCGACCATCCCGGTGTCTGTGGAGTTTTTGCAAAGAAAGACTCTTTCTCTAAGGAACTAAAGGATTGCAAGACAGAAAGAGATCACCCAGGTGCCCGTTCCTGGCACCCACAAGTTCAGGAGCCTGTGGACCGTGGGGTCTGCAGGCATAGCTGGCAGCGAGGTCACCCAGATTCCCCCTAGCCTGTGTGGCGCAAGGGTCCCCTCTGCCGTTTGGACTTTCTGAAACACCAGCACAGCCCGTTTCAGAAGAGGCCTTTGGCTGTGCTGACTGACCCTTAGAGCCAGCCTGGCAGTGAGAATGAGAACACAAATAACAGCAACGCAGCCAGTGGTGGCACACTCCCAGTCCCCTCCACGCGGACTTATTTACCCTCGTGGTGCCAATGGACGGGACAGCCCCATGTTCCAGGAAGGACGTTCCCTGCAGAGGCCTAACGCTGAGGGGTTGTGGGCCCCACACTGATTCGTTATGTTTTCATCTAACCTCATGTGTGTTCTTTCAATCAGCATTTACCAAGAGTACCAGGCACAGGGACAGTTCTGGGGACATGGAGCGGACAATGCCAGCCTGTTCCCTCGGTCTCCATGGAGCTCATCAGAGAGCAGCGGCCTCTCCAGTGTCTTTCTGTTTTCCTTTTCCTTCTGAGATTGCTGTGGGTTCACATACAGTTGTAAGAACTAACAGCGAGAGACCCCATGTGCCCGTCACCCAGCGTTCCCAATGGGCACATGTTGCAGAGCTGTCGTGCAGGGTCACACCAGGATGTTGACCCTGGTGCAGTCCACGGACCTCTCAGATTTCCCATCTCACCTGCACTCGCGTGTGAGCACATTATGTGTACATATGTATGTGCGTGTGAGTATGTGTGTGTTTAGTTCTATTAATTTTTGTCAAATGTACCTAAGTGTACAGTCCAGTGGCATTAAGCACATTCACGCTGTTGTGCACCCATCACCACCATCATCTCCAGAACTTCTTCATCTTCCCAAACTGCAATTTGTTACCCATTAAACACCAAGTTCTATGAGATTCTATCACGTGCATAGATTTGTGTGACCATGGTCAAGACATAACAGTTCCATCACAAGGACCCCTCAGGCTGCCCTTCAGAGCCACAGCCACCTCCCCACCACCAAGCCCTGACCACCACTGACCTCTTCTCCAGCTCCATACTTGTCATCTCAAGAACGCCACTGAAAGGGAATCACACAGCACGTGACCTTGAGCGGGGCTCTCAGCAGTCCTGCTCCTTTCTATGGCTGGGCAGGGCTCTCCACTCAGTGGTCTTTGATTTCGCCCCGTTAGTGAACATTTTGGCATGTACCCCAATGTATGTACATGCATTTATCTGAACTGCCATCTCCCCAGCATATGTCCTCCTGCCTCCGGGTGCTGGTGCTGTCCTGGCCCTGGGACACAGCCCAGACCGATGAGGAGCTACACGGGAGCAGGAGTTGATACACAATGCCAGGTGGCCACGGGAGCTATGAGACGGCTGGCAAGGCCTAGGGCGGGCCCTGTGTGGGTGGGATTGTCTTTGATTAGGTGGTCAGTGAGGCCTCCCCAATTGGAGGGCATCTCATGGGGTATCTGGGGAGGGGCATTTGGGTCACAGGGAGCAGTAGCACAAAAGCCTGGAGTCTGAGAGTGTCCTTAGTATGGCCAAGAAACAGCTGGAGCAGGAGAGGGAAAGGGAGGGCAGCAGGAGCAGGCAGGCCAGGCCAGGTGAGGACCAGGGGCTTTGCTCCCAGGGAGAGGGTGGTCCAGAGGGGTTGCAGGAAGAATTTGTGATGTCCAGGGATCATGCCATATGGGCTGTTGTGTGGAGAAAATGAAGGGTCCTGAGCACATTATAAAGTATACACATCATCAAAATGAAAAAGGGTGCTGCACTGATTTGAGAATAGCGTCACCCCAAAATTCACATCCACTGGAACCTCAGAATATGACTGTATTTAGAAATAAGTTCTTTGCAGATGGAATTAAAGATCTCAAATGAGGTCATCCTGGGTTTAGGGTGGGCCCTAAATCCAACAACTGGTGTCCTCATGAGAGGACACAAGAGAAGCCATGTGACAGCAGGCAGAGATTGGAGTGACACAGCCACAAGCGAAGGGACCTGGGGCCACCAGAAGCTGCAAGAGGCAGGCAGGGTTGGGTCTGAGGGTCTCCACAAGAAGGGAGACCCTGCCGACACCCTGATGTTGGACTTCCAGCCTCCAGAGCTCGGAGAGAATGAAGTTCTGTTGTTTTAAGCCCCCAGTTTATGGAACTTTGTTATGGTAGCCTGAGCAGACTAACACAGATCTGATAAACCTTCAATTGGACAGCCTAATTCCTCCCACAGCACCCCCAGCCCTGCCCCAAGATAGAGCTGGGCTTCTCAAGAGGACTCGATGGCTGCAGGGCCTCAGGGCACACCTCCAGGACCCACTCCACCAGGGTTGCCTGCCAAGGAGCCCAAGGCCATCAAGTCCAAGGATGGCTGAGCTGGGAGTGCCAGGGGGTCCAGACTGGCAGGCCACCCCGAGGGATCAGTGTCTCAAGGCACCTGGATGGAGAAGCTCCAGCCTAGGGTTCGCTCTGCACCTAAGCTGCATTAATAATGCAAACTCCAGCCCCACAAGCCACTCCACACGGCTGGCTTGAGGCAACCACTGTGTGGCTCAGATCCCACGGGTGGGCAGTGGACAGCTTGTCTTTGCCTCAGTGGGGCCTATCGCTCGCCTGCAGGCCAGCCCGGGCTTGGTCACAGGCTGGGTGCTGGCAAGGTCCGAGAGGGCATGGGGAAGCTGTAAGGCTCCGAGGCCTCATCAGGGGCCACACAGTCCCTTCCCAGCATGTTACAGGTCACAGGCCAGCCCAGGCTGAAGGCGGGGACAGACCCATGGCTCACAGGACAGGTGGCACAGAGCTGTGGCCATTTGCGATGAGACAACTGGGTTGTCCAGGCTTGATTTGCTCACGTGCTCACAAGTGCTTTCCGAGTTGGGTCTCATGTTCAGAGTGAGCACGCCCGTCTCCCTCTGAAAACAGGTGAGCATCTACCTTCTCCTACCTGAAGTCCCACTGCAATGAGGAAAGGAAGGGACGAGCCTCTACAAAGACAAGGGAGGGCAGAGGACTTTCCAGAGGCTGGCAGGGTGGGCCGAGGGCAGGACGGCGCAGCACCCCAGGCCCCTCCTGCGCCCTCAGGGGTTGTGGGCTGTAGAGTGTGCACTGTGGGGCAAGGCTCACGACTGTCCCTATCTAGCCCTCATTTTGGGGGGAGCTGACATCCGCCCTGTGTTTACGTGCCTTATTTTCTGTTTCTGGATATTGTTTCTGTCCCTCCCTCACTGGTTGCATCTCCCACATGCTCCTGCGATCCAGCTTCCTTTCTCCCTGGAGCTTCCCTTTCCAGTGTCCTCCAGCCTCCTGCTCCCATGTGGACAGTGGGCTCAGTGCCCTGCAGAGACTCCTGCGGTGGGTGCAGGCTGCCCCTCCCTCAGCTCCTCTCCCCTCTGCCTTTACTCCTCCTGTTGATGGAGTCACCTTCCAGAGGCTCCCTCTGAGCATCCACCTCAGGCTGTTACCTGGCTACTCATGGCCTTTCTGGAAGCACTTCTGATGATGGGGGGCCTAAGCTTCAGGATGCAGAATTTCCTCAATCCCCCCGTTTTCAGCCCTAAGGCCAGGCAGCTCCAGTTCCAGAGCTCCTGTGTCTGCTTTCTCCAGAGAACAAACCTCCAGGCTCCTATAGGGCTCCACTGTCCACATGGGAGCAGGAGGCTGGAGAACACTGGAGAGGGAAGCTCCAGGGAGAAGGAAGCTGGATCGCAGGAGCATGTGGGAGATGGAACCAATGAGGGAGGGACAGAAACAATATCCAGAGACAGGAAATGAGACAAGTAAACACAGGGCGGATGTCACCTCCCCAAAAATGAGGGCTAGACAGGGACAGTCATGCGCCTGGCCCCACAGTGCACGCTCCACAGCCCAACACCGATCCTAGATCACTCGGGGTGGCTATGGGGGAGAGTGGCAGGGAGGGTGACATGAGAAAGCCAAGTCCCTGTCCACAGGGCCGACGTCAACAGGTGGTGCCCCAAAACAGCTGAAGAGTTTGTAGAGATCAGTTCTCAAGGACAAGGCTGGAAAAACTGGCTCTGGCGGCAGCTGGGATTTGAGGGAGGCGGTCTCTCAGTGGGAGTCTGAGCACTCACCACCTGCCCTTCAGAAATACTTCCAAACTAAAAGAAACCTAGATGCCCCTAACATCAGTCACCACTCATTCGTTCATTCAACAAATATTTATCGGGAGCCTTTTCTGGGTCAGGTCCTGAGGCTCCTAGCGGCACACCCGAGAACAGGACAGAGACCCTGGCACAGAACATTCCACAGTGCTCTGTGATGGAGTCAGCCCCGGGGAGGCATCCTGAGCGTCCCCCTTTCACAGAGTGCTGTTAGACAAAGATGAAAGACCACAGATAATTAATGCTCCTCAAACCCGGTGTTACTCTACGAATCCTGTGTTGGGGCCCGAGAGCGAGCAAATGGATGCAAAACCCATCTCTGGTTTCCAGCATACAAGTACCTCTTAAATTATAAGACAGTAAAATAAAGCTTTGGGGAAAGGACTCTTGTTCTAGTTGCAGATTTGAAGTCAGATCAAAACTGAATTGCTCCTGACAGCTTAGGTGCTGGCTTGTTATTCAAGGTACACCCAACCCCCACGTGCAGAAAAGAAACCTGGCCATGCACACCCAGCGGCCAGGCCGCCCAACGACCCACACGGCCAATCCCCAAAGGGCCCAGGGCCCTTCTCCCGATGACCACTTCATCCCTTAACGGCCCTCAGGGACATGTCAGAAGCATCAGACTTTATTTGGGGGAAACAAAAGTTCTAGAGCATTTTGCTGGGCAAGCCTGTTGGCAACAGCTGAGCTGTCCTCACCAGGGCCATCTGCAGTCACTGGACACCAGGGGTGTGGGTGTGGCTCCCAATCAACACTTGAAAGCAAAGACTTGAGGCACATGACAGAAAAGAGGTCTCTTTCTGAGCACGGTGGCCTCCTAGCTGCCACCACTCCTGGAAGAACGCTGGAGTCGGTCCCACAGGGTTCTCTGAACTAACCACCACAGTCCGGTCAGGCTGGTAATGGCCTGGCCCAGGGCCAGCGTTCTCTCAGATTCCCAACGAGATGAGTGGAATCTAGCCCCATACCCCGGGTAGATGTCACCTGCCATTTTCTCACCACACCCTGGCCACCTTTGGGGTACAGGGCTGATGATTCCCTGGGTCCCCACTGCTCTTAGCTAATAACTCACTCGCACATACCGACTTGAGCCAGGAACTGTGGGTCCCTGGGTCGGATATTGAGTGCATTCGGTCGTGAAGCAAACGCCTCCATTCTTTTTTGGCATTCAGCCCCCACAGAGCACAGTGCAGCGTCTGGGAACAACAACAGGGAGGAGTTGCCCTTATCGCTTTCCTCAGACGGTGGCATTTGAGGAGAGCTCTGCACCTGCACCCTTCCGCAGAGCGGCGCCTGCAAAGGCTTCCTGTCCCCTCGCCATCCTGCAGCACAGAGAACATCCCTGCAGAAACTGCTGCTCTGTGGGGTGTGATGACAGCTGTGGAAATTGGAGGTTGACCTCTGTGACAGCCGCTGACACGTGTGGGTTAATGCTGAGGAACCCGAATGTGCACCTCGGGTGCTGGCCCGGCTGTGCTGTTCTCTGCGCACGCTCCGCAGCATCTGATAACGTCACTCGGCAGTGTGGGCCCTGCTAGTTGGGGCGCTAATAACACACACGAGCCCACCTCAGCACGTAGTCAGCACAATGCCAGGTGCAGGAAGCACTGGGGAGCAGACTGCCAGGGGGCACGAGTGTCTGCCACCAGAGGGGTCCCAGGCCGAGGGCAGGGGCCGTGTCAGACGGGAGCCCCGAGCTGACTGGAGAGGGCAGACGCACCAACACCTCCAGTTCTGTATAAGCTGCCCTCTTGTCTCCATCTGGAGCCGGCGACGCTAAGTCGGGTCTTCCCTCTGCAGTGGCCCCACCACTACCACCTGAGCGGCTGGCGGCCACGTGCCAGCTCGGCAGCCACGTGGTCATCGTGGAGGTCCTTCAGGCGCAGCAGCAGTTCCTCCAGATTCTCTCCGGTCGCCGCTGACAGGGCGATGGCCTTCTGGCCCAGGTGAGCCTGCAGCTGGGGCAGACGGGCTCTCGCCTGAGGGAGATCGATCTTATTTGCGACAACTGCGTGGGGCCTCGCAGACAGGCCTTCTTCATATTTCTCCAGCTCGTATTTAAGATCCTCAACCTGAGTCCATGGCTCTGGCACCGAAAGATCCACCACAAACAAGAGGAAGCGGCAGCGTTCGATGTGCCTGAGGAAGGCACAGCCCAGGCCCCTGTTCTGGTGCGCGCCTCGGATGAGGCCCGGGATGTCGGCCACTGCGGGAGACAGAGCAGAGGTGTGGGAGGGGAACCTCTTGGCCTGATTTCCCGGGTTCCGAGACCTTCCTGCAAGGAACACCTTGGAACTGAAGTCGTTCAATTTACTGTCCAGTCACTTCTCAGGCCAATCGCCGCCTGAGGCTCCTCAGCTTTCAGTTTTGCAAAATGCTTTGAGATATTTGGGTGACAGGCATGATACTGGATCAATCTAATGAGGAATATTTAACACATTCCAGTCTTTCTGGATTCAGAAATGATTCAAAAAAGGGGAAAGTGGCTTCCTGTACTCTATTAATAATGTGATTACCAACAGAAATTATTATAGAGTACTTTGTAATATAAAGTGCTATACAAATAACATTACCAGCAGGCTTACTATTTTTAATGGGTACATTATCTTCTGGAAAAAAGTTTTCTTCTCTCAAAATGGTACAGGGAAAGCTTTTAAAATCACATGCTGTCTACATGACTGATGCTGCTGAATTCCCCGTAGATGAAAGAGAGGAATAAAGACTGTGAGAAGGAGTAATTTCCTCAGGTTTGAAATTTAAACTCAAATTCCTGAACTGTTGCTAACAGATGCCTGGGGAAGGGGTGGGAAGCAAATCTAAAGCCTAATTTGGTAGAGAACTACAATGGTTTAAATTAGGAAAAACAATGCTACACTTTAGTTAGGAAGCTACATTTAAGAGTTACATATGTCATCTGTTCTGAGTTACTCACATCATCTAATCCTAACCTTCTGACAGAATTCTGGAAGTTCTACCTGCTATTTGTTGGTGGTCTTCATAGTGAACAATCCCAACGTGGGGGTTTAAGGTAGTAAATGGGTAGGAAGCCACAGTGGGTTTTGCATTTGAAATGGCCCGGAGAAGCGAGGACTTCCCTGCGTTGGGGAATCCCACCTGGAAGAAAGGAGAACACCTTCTATCATCATCTCGGAGTCTGTAACCGATCAAGATCAGGGGAGAGTTTCAGGATCGGGACTCAACGACAAGTGAGAGCACAGGCTCCTGAGAGTCAACAGGACACTGACAGGAAAAAGGTGACCTGCCAAGTTGTCCCTCTCTTCTAGGCCTGTGCCATGTTCCACCACCAGAGGCAGCAGATTTTCTACCATCAGTGTGTGTAAAATGCCACCTCCTCCAGCCTGGGACTTCAAATGACACCCACCATGCCAGCGTGGGCCACTGTCTTGAGCTCCAGGAAGAGGACTCGCTCCTGACCGGGCTGTCCAGGGGTACAAGTCACGGGGGCGCGGTTATCATTGGCCAGAAAAAAGCGGTTGCCCTTCCCTCCTGCTCCCCCAAGAGCAGCGATGTACTCATCGCCAGGGCGCGACAAGTCAGCCACAACTTCATTTCCCTCCTTCACTAAAGTGCCCATGGGGACCTGAAAAATAATACAGCATTTATAGGGCTAAAGAGATCACGTGGAGAGCAGACTGGACCTGGTGTATTCATTCAATTTGGGGGGGGGGTGCGTGGGAGAGGAGAGGGGGCACAGCTAAGCCATCCCTTCATGGCGCTCCAAAGGAGCAGGAAAAAGGTCCCACCCAGCCCTCAAAGGGATTCTATGGGGCTGGTTACACTTCCTGCAAACTGCCTAACTGGCTTTTTCAAATAGTGTTTCTAAACCACGAGGTGAACTGAAGCGTCTGGAAAATGCGGAGACAATCTGAGAAGAGTAAACTCTCACTCAGAGGAGGCGCCCCAACAGGGTCAGTTCAGAGGGTGGCTTGGGGGCTGGAGAAGAGAGGAAGAGTGGACCCTGTGGGTTCCCCTTTTTAAAATAGAATGATTTCATGATTTTTTGGAAAGGTCATCCATGCCCACAGTACAAAATGAGTACAAAGCCCCTGTCCGGGGTTTGCTTTGTGGAGGACGGCTGTGCGTTTCAAACCAAGGGGGCCCCTCTGGACCACACCACGGAACCTGAGGAGCCCGATGTTCTAGAAACAGGAACAGTGTGGGCTCTGCAGCCTCGGCTTACCCGGATGTAGAGGAGAGCACCGTTTCGCCCAAAGCAGTTTTTCCTGCCACCATCTTCTCCGTCAAAACCCTGATACCGCGACAGGACTGATGACAGTGACTTGACTTGCCGGTCAACTAAGAGTTAGAGCAAGAAACTTCACCTTCTTTGCGCTAAAAACAGAACCATCTGCATATTGTTAGCTTTCTTTTGTTCAGTTTAAGAATGTTAAGGATGCATATGGAAACATGGAAAGAAGTTGCAGAAGTTACTAAACTAGCAACATGATTTTGTTAAAAGCTAAAATCTCATTCTGAAAAATTCAAAATTACCCATAATGCCATCAATTTAAAAACAGCTACTTTATTGTGAATGTTCGCTAAGTTTACCAGTTTACTAAGCCTTTGTGCTTGATGTGTGCCTAAGGTAATCAATACCCGTTCAGCACGGTAACCTGGATTGCATCCTTTGACATATCACACTATAATATTAGATTTTCTGATAGTAAACTATCTTTGTGTTCCTGAAATTTAAAGAAAAAACTATCAAATTTGGGTTTTGGTGCATAATTTAAATGTGACCATCCACATAATTTAATAAAAATGATGTCCACACATCAATTTTGAATTCAAATTCCCATTAGGATACAAAGGTGGAAACTTTCTGTCCCAAAGACATGTGGACACAGTGATGTACCCCGAGCTCCCCACAGGCCACGTGCCTCTCAGGATGACGTGGCCGCCGCTGCCTCCGTCACCACCATCAGGGCCTCCAAACTCCTTCCGGGGCTCGCTGTGGAAGCAGCTCACCCCATCACCTCCGCGCCCCCCTCGGATAAGCACTCGGCGATGGTCCACAAAATGCCTTTTCTGCAGAGAGCACAGCACGCCCTGGGTCGTTATTAACTCGGCAGTCCCTTCAGGGAGCAAGCAGCCATTTGAAATGTACTTTTCTATCTACGACAGGCTTTAAAATTAGAAGTCAATAATATTAATATCGCTCATCTCTCCTAAAATGCAAATATAAGAAACAGTTCCCACAAGTCACTATTTCTAGGCAAACGTGAATCAACCACGCAGATGTATGAAGTGGTCAGTGTGGAATACAGGCTCGACAATGAATTTAGCGTTTCCAACCTAAAGAAAACGAGGGTGGTTTAGACAATGTTCCTTAAATAAAGCATCCTTCCAGCTTTCTTCAAAGAGAAATACATTATTGAAATAACAGGTCTTATAGAACTAAGGGAAAGTTCTAGTTTCTTAGGACGCAAGAATGAATGTGAGAGTTAGAGTCCATGGTCGATTATCAGGCTTCCAACTATGAAGAAAGGACGTTTTCTGTAGCCTGACTGAATAGGGCTTATATTTTAAATGGAGTGATGCAAACAGAGCCCCTTAGCTCAGAGAAGTTTTTCTCCAGGTGCCTAAGGGAGGTACAATCTAGCTAAAGAATTAGAACTAACTAGGTTAACATTTCATAAATATTAGCTCATACTACATGAAGGGCAGCCATCCCAGTGCCAGGGTGCAGCACCGGGATGCCACCCCAGCCAGGGCGTCCTGTCCTGAGGAGCCTGCCTGCTTCTGGCACATGTGCAAAGACAGACGTGGCTGTCCACACAGGCTCTCTGCCGGGGACCAGGGCATCTGCATTTCTATCCACTACTCCATAAGCAGATCTTTTTTTTTTTTTTTAAAGAAAATGCACAAATATTTTAAGATTCTTTGGCACCACCACATGGAAAAATCATGAATTACTATTTCAAAAACTCAATGTATAATTTCGCTGTATGTCAACATAACCAAAATCAACTTGATGGTAAAAAGCACAACTGATGAGCACGGTATGGAAGATAAAACTTAGATTCAATTTTGACATTCTGGGGAAGAGACAAACCATGTGGAAACTTGACACGTGAGTATATGCACTGACTGCCAAAGTAATTCTTCCACAGGAAGTACTGTTTGCCCTACCAATGCTTATCTGGAGCCCTCCTTCAGGAGGAAATGAAGTGCGTCATCAACATGTAGTTTTTTGAATTTAATTAAAGATTGCACTTTAAATAGGTTTTGGTCAACAACAACAAAAAAACCCTGTAAGGCTTAAATAACTGTAAAATTAAAGGTCTATTTCCCCCTCAGATGTTTTACATTAAGAAGTGTTCACACATACTTAAGAATGTATGTACTACATATGTCAGATACACAGGCTAATGATAAATAAGCACCCACGCACCCCTCCTGGCCAAAGAGAAAGAACATCGTCAACACTTATCGAGCACCCTGGGCACCATCCCTGGTCTGTGGCAGTTTTTATGACAGCACAGATTAGGCACACACAGGCCTTCATCTCATTTCCTCATTTTCAAGATGCTACGTGTCCCTTCAGTAACAGAATCAAGATGTATGAAGATGAGATAATGAGAACTCAGAACAGCGCCCCCTGCCATTTGAGAGGGACAAGTCTCACCAGCTTCTTCTCAGAGAGCAGTTTCTTTCTTGGGGGTTCCTGATGCCTGGCGCAGTCTGCACAGCCGACTGAGAGCAGCCTGGAAGAAGCACACCGTGGAAGAAGCCAGCCAGGCCCAAGGACCACCTGTGCGGACGGAGTCCAGCGCCCCGCGCCCTCCAACACTGCCCGCAATCTTGCTGAGGAAAGCCTCGAAGGTATCATGGCTCCCTAACAAAAGTCAAATTGGCAAAATAAGATACCTGGTTTAAACGTGAACATCCCACTGAAACCAAAGAGAAGTGCCTGGCACACAGCAGGTTCCCGATGTATGTTTTTGAAACAAATAAATGAACTGAAGAATATGACTTTTTTATGTCACTCACCACTTTCAACCCTGAGTTGAGAAGGGTCATCTGCCCCATCAGCCTATTTATTACCTGGGGCAAGATTTTTGTACAAAGGATGTAAGTCATTAAATCTCCCACAACACCGGATGGATTCCTCTATGGAATATCAAATACAGGTGTCCCTGCTATCCGACGGTAGAGCGTTCCTATGAAACCTTTTGTAAGCCAAAATGGCATAAAGCGAAAACGCTATTTTCACTTCTCGCCTTTTATTTTAAAAGCAAAAATCCTCTTTGGATTTCTTGCGGTTAACGAAAACAGGTACTGATAAAGGTCTTTCATAAAAGCAAAGTGGGGTAAAGACAACTTTCAAAAAGTGGAGGGTACCTGTACCTGCTAAAGGAAAATATTAAAAAGGAAATGAGCCTCAAATCAAAATTTCTTAAAAATAAAAACACCCATTTATTCAAGTGCTATTTTGTTATCCTGTGCAGTTTAAAATGGTCAAGCTGGAACATAGTGAGAATATTAAATATGGAGTGCACTCCGACTCTGGAAACAAACTGCCACCTCTGCCCCTTGTCCCCAGGAAAGTTCACCTGTGTGTGCTGCCTCAGTCTCCTCACCTGTAAATGGACAGGGTTGAGAGGATGGAGAGAGTTAATTCATGTGAACGCACAACAGCAGTCCACGTGTGGACTCAGCGTGAGCTACTTTTCATCAGTTAAGAGCTGTTCATGCCATTACTAGTTCATTCAACAGCTTGTGACTGTCACGTGTCCTGTGGGTGCAAAGGGTAAACATGAGGAAGTCTTGGATCCGGCCCTCTAGGAGACGAAAGCCCCCTCCCTTCACTGTGAGACCGAACAGCCACCCACTCCCAGATGTCCCCGCTCTGTGGGCACATGTGTGCCACCTAAAAGGAAACTAATAAGGTTTTCCTCCCATTTTTAAGTATTAAATATATACACAGAAGGGGATATAAATGTACATGCATTGTTTAAAAAATAATTATAAAGACAGCACGTGCCTAACACAGCAGGTGAGGAAACAGAATCTGCCTTTTCCTTAGAAGTCCCTCCTGTGTGCCTCCCATCCACACCCTCACTCCCCCCGCACAGGAGACACTTTCTCTGTGGGAGTTATTCTCTTAGCAAGGCCCTGAAGAGTTTTGCTTTTCATTTGGAAACAAACTCTCAGGAGAGCTGGAGCACAGTATAAACTTTTCCCTCCTGAATCACCTGAGGCTAAGTTGCGACCTGACAACCACACCCGGAACACTCCAGTGTGCCCCCTGTGGACAAGGGCATCCCCAACAGAACCAGGGGCATCCACCGCGCTGCACGACCACCACACTCACACCCCCCCAAGTTTGGCTAACTGTCTATCAGCGTCTTCCACAGCAAAAGGGTCCAGTTCAGAATCATGTGCTGCTTTTCGCTGTAAGGTCTCTCCAGCCTCCTTAGGCCTGGAACATTCCTCGGCCTTTCCTTGACTCTCATGTCCTTGACCCTTGGAAGGTCACAGCCCAGGTGTTCTGCTGCACATCCTCGTTTTCCGTCTGACTGTCGTCCCCTCGTGACGAGACGTGGGCGATGCATCTTTGGCAGGAATGTCACACAAGTCCCGCAGCCTTACTCGCAGCCTCCCTCAGGGGGTGGGCTTCCTTGTCCCTTAACTGACGCGCACTCTGCGCTCCAGCCCTGGTGGTCCTTGCAAGGCTTCCCCATCGTCAGGGTGCTCCTTGCCCGGTGCGGTCAGCGAGGCCCTCAGGGGAGGTGCTCTGAAACTGCACATACCCTGTTCCGCATAAACTTTCCATTGATTCATTTCTATGGGCTCATGGCTTCCTATTCTATTCAATGAGCTACACTCTGTTACTATCATTTATTTTGATGCTCAAATTGTCTCCAGTTTGGCCAGTGGAAGCCCATCAAGCTGGCTTCAGTGTTCTTCTGACCTGTGCCCATCAATCTTTGAGTACTTCCCTGTTACCTGGCACAAAATGTTCCAGGCTCACCTAGTACTTTCCCTGGCCAATCCTGAAATCAGCCTTTACTCCATGAGCCCTGGTTCCTTTCAGTGGAGAGTGGTATTAGAACCCACCTGCATGCTGGGCATGCTCAGGGCTACTGGGGTGTTGCTGCTCACAGATTCTCTCAGTGGACAGGGCTGGGGAACAGATGACACCTCTGTAGTCACAGCTACACCCATCCACCCCTAGTTACAGAGCAGCATCTGCTGCAAACCACGAGTTCACACCTATATATCCAATTCCAATTCAACGCCACAAAGTTCAGTCTAATTCTTTCTGTCTTTGCAACTCCATTCTCCGACTCTCAGAATCCTGGCTTCCATTATCCTCAATATGTTTATCTGTTTATTTACTCAACTCCCACAGTAACCAAATCCTTGCCTCCTCCACACAGGTGCTCTCCCCTACCCACACTGGGCTGCCCCACCATGGGGACACCTTCCTCTTATATCTTTCCATAAATTCATTTTTTTAAATAAACCTTTATTTTGGAATGATTTTAGATTTACAGAAAAGGTAAAAGATATTCCCATATACCTCTTACCCAGTTTCCCCCAATATTAGCATTTTATGTGACTGAGGTACAATTGTCAAAATGAAGAAACCAACATTGGTGCATTATTATTGATTAAACTCCGGATGGCAGTTGGATTTCACCAGTGTTCCCACAAATATCCTTTTCTGTTCCAGGATCCCACACTGCATTAAGCCATCTTGGAATGGTATTTTTAAAGTGCTGAAAGAAAAGAACTGTCCGCCCAGCAATACACACCCAGTAAAAATATCCTTCAGGAAGGAAGGCAAAATAAGACTCACTCGGATGGTGGAAAACTAGGAGTCTTTGTCACCAATATACCTGCTCTACAAGAAATGCTCAAGAATGTTCTTCAGGTTGAAGGAAAATGATACCAGATGAAACCTCGATCTTTAGGAATGAAGAGAGAGCAACAGAAATGGTAAATTTTTATAAAAGATTATTTTTTCCTTATAACAGTTTTTAAATACATATGACGGTAGGAAGAAAAACTTATTTATAACATTGTCCAGTGGATTTCCATGCACACAGAGGTACCACATGTGAAAACGTAACAAGCAGACAGGGAGGGGACTGAAGGGACCCACATGATCCCAAGGTTTCTACGTCCCTGTGAAGTGGCACATCTTAACTCCAAGCCGACTGTGAAAGGTCAGGCACATGTGCTGCAACCTCTAGAGCAACCACTAACACACCACACAGAGACACAGCCACACAGCTAACAAGTAGATGAAATGGAATGATAAAAACTGTTCCAACAATTCAAAAGAAAAGGGGAAACAGAACAAAAAAGAGGGACGAACAAAAAACCAACAATAAGATAGTGTACCGAAACCTAACCATATGCGTAACTCAGATAAAACACACTTCCAGAAAAAGAGCAAAACCTAAGATGGAGAAAGACATTTCACAATGACAAAAGGAATAGTTCATCAGGAAGACCTAACAATTAAAAATGTGCATGAGCCTGGAGCCGCCCGGTGGCGCAGCGGTTTAGTTCCCACTTTGGCAGCCTGGGGTTTGCGGGTTCGGATCCCGGGTGCCTGCCGACGCACTGCTTGTCAGCCATGCTGTGGCGGCGTCCCATATAAAGTGGAGGAAGATGGGCACGGATGTTAGCCCAGGGCCAGTCTTCCTCAGCAAAAGGAGGAGGATTGGCAATGGATGTTAGCTCAGGGCTGGTCTCCCTCACACACACACACACACACAAAATGTGCATGAGCCTAAAAGAGCTTCAAAAAACATAAAGCAAAATTTGACAGAATTAAAGGGAGAAACAGACCATTCCACAATGATGGTAGGAGATTTTAATACTACTCTCTTGAGTAGCAATAAAAAAAGTACTTGAAAAACAAAACAATCAAAAACAGTAAGGATATAGAAAACCTGGACAATACTATCAACAATATTGGTCTAATTGACATTTATAGAACAGTACATCCAACAACTGTAGAATGTACATTATTGTCAGGTGCATGTGGAACATTCACTAGGATAGACCACATCATGGGTCATAAAAGAAGTCTCAGTAAACTTAAAAGGACAGAAATCAAATAGAGTGTATTCTTGAACCACAACAGAATTGAAATCAATATATATAAAATATCTAGGAAAACCCCAAATATCTGGAAATGAAACAACACTCTTCTAAATAATCCAATAGGTAAAAAAAGAGAGCAAAAGGGAAATTAGAAAACATTTTGAATTGAACGATAATGAAAGTACAACATACCAAAATGTATGGGATGCAGCCAAAGTGGTGCTGCAAAGTGGGGACCACACAGCTCTAAATGTTTCTGTCAGTAAAGAGGAAAGATCTACAATCAGTGACCTAAGCTTCCAAACCAAGAAACCAGAAAAGCAAAGTAAGTGGAAGAAAAGAAATAATAAAGAGCAGAAATCAATGAAATAGAAAACCAACAGACAATAGAAAAAATACCATAGCCAAAAACTGGCCCATTGAAAAGATAAACAGAACCAACAACCCTCTAGCCAGACTGAGCAAGAAAACAAGAGAACACAGATCTCCAATGCCAGGAATTCAAAAAGGTTATCAATGCAAATCCTATAGACATTAAAAGGGTAAGAGAACACTATGAACAATTTTTTGCCAACAAATTCAGCAACTTACATGAAACGGACAAATTTCTTGAAAATACAACTCACCAAATAAACACAAGAAGAAACAGAAAGTCTGAATAGTCCTGTACCTACTAAAGAAGTTGAATTTGTTCTAAAAGAACATTCCCCAAAAGATGACTGCAGACTCAGACTGTTTTACTGGTCAATTCTATCAAACAATCAAGGAAGAAATAACAGCAATCTTTCACAAACTTTCAGAAAATATAAGTGAGATCACTACTCAATGCAAATTATGAGGCCAGCAAAACCCAAGTACCAAACCCTGACATCACAAAACCAGAAAATTACAGCCCAACATCCCTCATGAATAGAGATGCAAATAATTCTTAACAAAACAGTATCCAGTCAAGTCCAGCGGCGCAGAAAGGATCATACAGCACGACCCAGCAGGATGACCCTGGGAACACGAGGCCTCCTCGCAGTCAGAACCCCACCCACCCACCTCACATGGGCAGTCACATGTCTGACCAAAGTCAACACCCATTCAGTCAGGAAAATGAAATGTCACACAAACTAGGAATGGGAAGGACATCTAACCTGGGAAAGGGCACCTACAAACGGCCTACGCTGACATCACACTGACTGGAGAGGGACCGATGGAGAAAAAGGTAGGGATGTCTATGTTCACCACCTCTATGCACCACTGTCTTTTAGACACTGCAATAAAGGATTAAAAAAAAAAAAAAAGGAAAAAGGAAAACAGCGGAAGATACAACTGTTTCCATAGAAAATCCCAGGGAAATCTATAAAATGATGATTAGAATAAATGAATGGAGCAAGGTTGCAGGTTACAAGGTTCATACACAAAAGTCAGTTGTATTCTCATATACTAGAGGCAAACAACTGGAAAATGAAATTAAGAAAATAATCCCATTTATAGTAACATCAATTACAAAAGTACAGTTTTTTTTGGTCCAGTGGGTTTCCTAGAAGTATGTTTAACAACAAACATTTAAGACCTCTACCTCACTCCTGGCAAGATATTGTTCTAAGAATTTTTCAAGGATGCGCTCACTTAGTCCTCATAACAACTCCGTAAAGAAAGTACTTTTATTATCCCCATTTTCCAGATGAGGAAACTGAGGCAAAGAGAGGTGAACTGACATACCCAAGGTCACAGAGCTCTTAGATGGGAGGGGTAGGAGCGGAGTTTGAAAACAGGTTGTTAAAGGGAAAAAACCAACTCACCGTCATCAAGCTGGGAAGTGATGCCATCCACCCCGGCTGTGAAGGGAACCGGGCTTCCTAGCTCTGGGGACACAAAACCTGAAGGAGATCAAGTGCAGAGAAGGTGATCAATTGCAAAGCCAACCAGAGACCTGAACTCTGAATCTTGCCTAATCTGGAGGACTTCCTCCTTTTTGCCCTTTCAATTTCTGTTTGGAAAGACCCAGTGAACGCGCACCTGAGTGACGTAGCTCTCCCTTGCCAGGCAAACGAATTCAACTGTGTTTCACTCTGCTATTTGGTCTTTCTTCTCCTTTGTGTTCTACCTGCACTGTCCAATATGGTAACCACTAGCCACATGTGGCTATTAAGTTTAAGTTAAACTTAAGTTATTAAATAATATAATACATATATAATTATATAATAGCAACTTAAATTATTAAAAGTTTTTAAAATGTAAAAATTCAGTTCCTCAGTCACACAAGCCACATTTCAAGTGCTCACAGCCACACGTGGCCAGTGGGTACCATATTGGACAGCACAGGTCAGAACATTTTCACCATTACAGAAACTTCTATTGCACAACTCTGGTCTATACTGTGCAGTGGGAACTCAGAAAAGTGAACTCAAATTCCTCCTAAGGGCACCATTTACCAGGCCCAGCAGAGTACAAAAGGCGAGACAGCGGAGAAAACCCAGCATCTGGAGTCGGACGGACTTTATGATTAAAGCACGGGGCTTTAAAAATGCTGGAAAGGCGCTCAACACATGGCAAGGGCTCCACTCTAGACAATATTACTTTGTTCTATAAAGTATTAAGCTCCTGGATGGTCCATAGATGTTACTATTTGCCAGGAATCTCTTCTAAACCTCATGAAAGATGACATGAGTGGAGCCATATTAAAACAGAGCAGCCATTTCAAAGGAATTGCTTCACACGTCTTGTTTTATCTTTCAAACTGGACCAAACCGCCAACATTCCAATAAGTCAGTAAAGACAAAAATATCCTGTCTGTAAGGACTGCCGAAATTGCACTTTGCCAATGACTGGATCGATAACCAATCAATGGAGTACAAGTCTAGCCTTTTGCCTGATGACCGAATCTCCAGCCAATCTATGAAGTAAAACCCAGCCTGACCTCATCCAGCACCAGCGAACTCTTCCTCAGTATAACTCACCTCATCTTCTTCCCTTTTCCCCATAAAAACCCTGAGCCCCTCTCCTGTAATCAGGACACTATTTGGGTTTCTACCTGAATTGCAATTCTTTGATCTGGAAATAAATGCCTCTCTGCCTTTCATTTTGGCTCTTTATTTTTAGGTTAACAACGTCCTACAGAAATTTTTAAATGTATTCCTTACAATAATCCTACTAGGGGGTAATACTGCATGCTGGGTATCCTCCGTTTGCTTTTCTAGACCCACTTTCCATCCTGCTGTTTCAAGAGCCTGCCCTGGGTGATTACCCTTGGCTACCTTGCCCTCTGGCAGAGACGGGAGGGAGGAGCAGGCAAATGGGATATTGACTACCCCGGTCGCCTCGGTTCCCTGCACTGAAGGTCACACCTCCAGTCAAGGGAGCTTTGTCTACACTGCTCTTTTCTGGTTCTGGTAACTGCCTCTTCCCCTTATCCTTCGGGTCTAGGGGTAGAAGCAACTCCATCGGCACTAGCTCCAGGCTAAAGCTCCGACTCTGTGGTTTGCCTACACGATCCCTTTACACAGTGCCTTTATAAACTCTCCTTAAATCACCCTCATGTGACAGTGCCGTCTGATTCCCGACCCTTAATTTTTTTAATGCCCATTTTAAAGCAGCGGAGACTGAGGCTCAGAGAGGTTAAGTCCCTTGCCCAAAGTCACACAGTGTCCTCTGGCCTCTGGCACACGGCTGCACCTTTATTTTACAGCAGGATCTTCAACCCAAGGTCTGCACACACCCCGACCGGCCAAGGGAACCAAGGAAAGGATAATTTTAAAGGAAGCAACCTTCTGCTCCTTAACTGTTGATATGTTCTCTGTGCTAAAAGGTATCTGCCCGAGAACGAACTTGCATTTAAAAGAATTTTCTCTTCTCCCCTTCCTCTTGTGCGTAGAGTCCTCTCCTTCACAAAAGACACTCCAGTGACAAGGTCTAGAGAACACGCCTTCAGTATCAGCCACGGGCCTGTGCGCGAGGTCCCGGGGTCCGCAGCTACGCAAACCTGAAGCAGGAGCTAAGTGACAACCCGGGCTCACCGGGCAGGCTCCACCGCAGCCCAGCGCAGCGGCCGGACACAGCCGCCCCGCGCTGCGTGTACAGCGAACCGCGCGTAGAGACGTTTGTCAGGACGTGCGCGCTGACGCGTCCGCGCAGCTGCTCCCCGCCGACCCTCACGCGGGCGCGCCCGGGGAAACGCCCAGCCAGATCCCGGGGCGCGGGCCGCAGGCACCGTCCCCACGCCGTCCGCGCGGCGCACGCCGGGGCCCCCGGAGCAGCGCCGGCGGGCGCCCGTTCCCCGCTGCCCGGAGGACGCAGGGATCCCCTCCTCCCGGCCCCCGCAGCCCCTCCCCGCCCCTCGAGGCCTCGGGCCGCGCTCCCGCACTCACCTTTTCGGAAGGGCACACCACTTCCGGTTCCGGTCCCGGCTCCGCCCCCTAGGCCGGCCCCCGCCGCGCCTGCGCAGGGCCTGCCTAGCGCGCAGAAGGCGTCCCGGGTCTGCGCCGCGAGCAGAGAGCCGCCGGGCCGGCCGCGGGCCGAGGCCGAGACCGGCGGACGCCGGGCGCGGGGCAGCTCCAGCCTCCGTCCACCACCTCCAGACTCGGGCTCGGCCAGCCCTCTTTCTGCTTCCCCGCGGGTCCGCGCCCAGGGGTGCCGTCTGAGGGGCGACAGTGCCAACCTGCCCGAGGGAGCCCGTGTGGGACAGAGGACGATGTGACACTGTGACAGCGTCCCGGGCCGGGGTCAGCGTCCTGCCCGAGGGAGCCCGTGTGGGACAGTGGGACGGTGTGACACTGTGACAGTGTCCCGGGGCGGGGTCAGCGTCCTGCCCAAGGGAGTCCAGGTGGGACAGGGGATGGTGTGGCAGTGTCCCGGGCCTGGGTCAGCACCCTGCTGCTGTCAGTCCTCACAGGACAGTCCCCACTCAGGCTCCCCACGGCCAGCTGGTCTCCACCCAGGAGTCAGGCTCCCTGGAATGGTGACTCCATGGTGTCTGCATGCCAGCCAGCAGGGTCCGAGCACAAATAAGGTTATCCCATTCACTTCACAAAAACTCTCTTTTTAGTATGATTTTTGAAGAACCAGTTTATTAATAGATTACACCAAAAGCATAAACAATTTAGATGCCAAACTCTGACTTAAAAAAAAAAATGAACCAATAAAGATGTTTTTCAAAAAATGTACTGTGCTCACAAATGAGACAAATTTGACCTGTTCAATAAATAGAAATGAAGTATGACTAAAAAATTTTAAACGGAAACGGAAACAGCCTTCCTCTTTGTGCAACTTTGAATGGATGCCCGATATCCAGACCTATATATATAAAAACTCTGACAAAATCAGAGGCTCACTTAGGCTCCAACTATATGAGCATATTAAGGCTTCCCTTGAGGTCCTGGAGACCTTGTCCACCTTAATGCTGTTCATAATGACTCTCAGCACGAGTTCTAAGTACTTGTTAATAGCTGAGTCCAACAACAAACCCGAATGGGTGATGAGCTTTTGCATACCAATATGAACTTGTCAGCACTTCTGAAAATTGTGGTCATCGTTTTTCAAATTCATGACCTGCTGGGTGTCAGGGACAATAGGAAGAAGGATGAGCGTCCATTTCCAAGTCTTCCTTTGCATCTTCACTGGCCTTCTGTAGAAGTAGTCAAGAAAAAACAAAGCACCATCCACCACACTGCACAAACAATTTGTTTTCACCTAAGCTTTTGCAAACATTCATATTACAGAAGAGCGGATATAATACAGTTAGCGAAAAAGAACTGCTGGCATCACTTCTTCCCCACAATATTACATAAAAATGGACATTAAATAAACATTCTGTTGTTAATCATTAAATATATTAACACCAAAAATCATGTATAAATTAGGAAATAAATGTACAAACTATTTCACAAAGTGCTTTTTAAAATATATACACAACATTCAAGAAATTCTTAATGTAAGACATTTCAGATTGAAGTTTTGGGATAAGTTTTTTAAGTGTCCTTTTCTTTCAAAAAGTATTAATACAGCACTTAAAAAAACACATAAAAGGCATATTCCCAGATTGGCAAGGAATAAAAATAAACTATTTTCACAGTTATCTAAAATGTTTAACATTTTCAATGGGAAATTTTAGTCCCCAAATGAGTTTGCAAATTAGTTTTATGGAAATTGTCAGGAAAGAACAGAACAAAATCAAGGGAGACTGACTCCCTAAATGAAATTGCTAACGTGTCATTTAGCAATTAACAACTCTCATTTCAGTAATTTAATACAGATATGTATTTTTAAGCCTTTACCAGTGTTAAGGGTTTTTAAAACCCATATGCCTACAAAATAAATGCTTTTATCCAATGTGTGTGTGATTCTGTCTCTACTGAAGAGGGGAAAATGTCCTAGAACAGGACTGTACTCGACTGGGGCAGACCTTTAATCTGAGCCTCCGTTCTTTATCTGTAAAATGGGAATAGTAATTGCCTCCATATTTCCCAGGGTGGACAGTAAGGATTCATTCAGGCAAAAAAAAAAAGAAAAAATCATAAAAATGCCCTGTAAACTGTAAAGTATTCAACTCTGGATAAAGAACTACTTTAAATTTTTACAACATAAAACTTAAAAATGTCATCCTCAGTAGATCTGCTATATCAAGAATTGGACATTTTTTGTATTTTCGTGGTTGGTCTTGGAAATATATTGGCATTTATCCAAAGATGTTTTTACAGGACTCAAAGTAAATATGGATATTATTATCCAAGTAAAGGTTGATAAAATGTCCATATTACTTATTAGTGAAATGTAGGATTTTTCCTTCGACCAGTTTTCCCAGTCAGCTGTCTCTAATGTCTGCACAGAATTTAAACGGGATTTAATGTCCGAGGAATGTAAAAAATTACTCAGATTTCTCTATATAAATAAACCTTTTTCATTAGCAAGAACACAGTAAAGTCAGCGGGTTCTTTTCAAAAATGAGAGGTGAATTTCAGACGTCCCCAAAAGAAACGGAACATGTGCTTGGTGATCTGAACAAGTCGGTCCTGGGAGAGAGAACATAAACAACTTGCCAACCGTTTGGAAAATTTGGTATCGATATTTTAAATTTAGAATTGGGCATATTAAATAGTCAAATCCCAGAAATGACTGTAAGCTATACAAGGGCCAAAGTCATTTCAGAGAACTACCCTCTCTTTCAGGGATACCACTCTCCCTGGGTTAGGCTCATCGGATGTTGCCTTCCTGGATTCATATTTATTTAGAATATCGTCATTGATCCCTCTTTACTTTTTCATACAAAATCACATAACTTTTTGGATAAACAGAATTGGTGAGCAACACAGGTAACGAGAGAGCTCTGGAAATGACCATTCACAGCCTTTCCCAGTGAAGCATATTTATCCTTTCCAGTGTGTAACAGAAAATGACCCAAAACACGGAAGATGCCTCCTGCACCCCCATCGAGGCACAGGACGAGGCTGCCGTCCAGGGGCTGTGCGCGTGTGTCCAGCTGTGATGTAGCCAGTGAAAGATAAGTTTACAACCCACATTACAACTGCATGAGGAGAGTTAGACCTAAGGTCTGTCTATATGAATACGTGGACTATGGCATCTGTACATATGTCCCATCACTGGGCACAGAACACTCTGCTGACAAAAGGATCCCTAAAGTTAGCTAGAAACATCAAGAAGGAGGACAAAAAAGGGACAACCTCTCCATTGTATGGACATACAATACTATACACAGCACCAAATATGTCACACCATCAAAGCGCTGTCTCCCAACAGCGGTGCATGCTCGGTGTTATACCTGGCATGAAATGTGCACGCTTCACATGCAGACGCTGTGTGGGGGGAGGGGCAACCAACAGGTCACAGTCCATCAGAACTGCCACCAGCCCATCCATCCCTAGACGGATATGCCACCACAAGGCTCCAACAAGAACTTTTGTCTCTTACTGCTGGTAATTTCCATACTGGCCCTGCAAGAGACCAAGACATAGATTATACCTCTATAGTCATGAGTGAAGGGGTCCACACCCCAAGGTAAGACAGACCCCCACTCCCAGCCAACAGGCAGGATAAGAGATGGAAGGAGGTATAAAAAGCAAGCCAGCAAACAGCCTTTTGCCCAGATCCGCACAGCAGGGAGGTCACTGGCTTTCTGAAAGCCATGTGCTTTAGATCAGAGGGTCAGCAAGGCCTGCTACCAGCTCCCTCTGCCTCTCCCGTCAGTACCCCCAGGGGACCAAGCTCCCACGGGTGACTGGCTGACAACAGGGCTGGATGAAAATGCAGGCTGAGGGCTTTGCATCACTGCCCATGTAGGGGACGATGAGGTAATAAACCGTAGTCAATACGAAATCTGGAGAGAATTAGAAAATGTGTCCAGCCAGGCCACAGGATGTGGGGGCTCCCTGGGCTGCTGAGTCGATGATCTGATCCTGATGAAGAGTCACCCAGCCAGCTGTGTCTGACCAAGGTGAATATATATGTAGAGGTAAGTTTTAAAAACTTTACAGGCTCAGAGAACTAACATTCTGGAAGGGACTCGAAGTCAATTAGTTCATCTCATTATTCCTTGTGACCATTAGAGAAAGCTTCATTATGTTTTGACAGACAGGGCGGGTCAGTACATCTGGAAACATCCAGAAAGCTTGCCTGCTCATAGCCGTAAGGCCGCTGCTGCTGGGCGGACGGGCCCGTTTGAGATGCTCTGTAGCTTCCGTACTGCTGGCCTTGTCCTTGCTGGTAGCTGGTGTACTGGGAGGGGGCTCCCTGGGCAGGCCCTGAGGACACACACCAGGCACTGTGAGACCAACCCAACGCCCCCCCAGTCCTCTGACATCTCCGAAACACCAGCATCCGATCTTCCTCAACACGAAATCCACACGGCGAAAGTGCTCAACCGAGCACAGGAGCCAATGGCTGCTGCTGACAGCTGCCCTCCAGTCCTGTGTGGCCCTCGGGCCGTGCCCCCACCCACACCAAGGGTGCCACCCCCCAGCACCCCTGTGCCTGCCTCCTGGAAGAGTTCGCCTCGGTTATGGTGGGCACTGTCAACACGTGAGTGCAACATCACAGCAACTGGTGAAAACTCGAATGCCAAAGGCAGACAGTGGTCATTCCTATGAAAACAAAGTTGGAGGCTTCGGAAAGAATTGCTAAAAGCTGAGTAATTTTTCAAAAACTGCTAATTAATTAGTCATGGTTGTAAAAGGTTGAACAAAACTCTTTGTGGTTTTCCTTCCTTACCATGTATCAGAATCACCTGAGTTCAAGAACCCTCACGTGTGGGCCCACCCGGCACCTTATTTTCTGAAAGCTTCCCAGGTGGTTCTGAGGTGCAGAAGGCGGAGCCCCACCAGCCCAGACCAGCTTCCTCGGAGGCCAAAGCGCACAGGGGCACAGGGCGTGTGGTTTGTGGAAGGATGGAGCCTGGCCTCTGGTCGGGGAGTGAATGTAGGCTCGTGTTTAAGTTAAACTAAGACGTTCCAGGCACAGATGGATGGGTGTTTCATGACTGCTCCCCGGACTCACCATTTGGATGATCTAATCACCTCTTCATTCAGGTCATATCAGGTAGGACGGCTTTTACTGGGTATTTTAAATGCTAAGCGTTTGCGAGGCCGTCACAGGGTGGCAGCATCAGGAAGTCGCCGTTCTGTGACAGGAGTGTCATGGAAAACACCCTCGGTTCTGGGGAGCACAGCCCAGGTGCATCTCAGAAGTGGGTTAGGCCTCTGGGAGAGCCGCCTGTGGCTTTGGCAGATGTAACCCACAGGCAAGGGGCCGGGGCTGCACTGTTTCAGGGAGACCTGCCCAGGGGGGTGAGGCCCCCAAAGGACTGGTAGATTCAAGGGTTACAATCCTAGTAGAACCTTCTGCTCTGTGGGGCAGACTGAGCTCAGTGAGACTGAGCCTGCAGTCAGCTAATCTTCTCTAACAGACAGAGTTTCTCCCTCTGTCCGCTTTTCTGTCCACCAGGCCCCGAGAGCATGTTTGTTGAGGGGATCCCCTGCCTGGGTCTGTGGCAGACCCACTGGGCCCTTCCCTTCAGAGAATCCTCATGGGGTGAACAAAAGCCAATGGATGGGCGAGCGCTTCTGGACACTGCTGCCAGACTGACCCACACGTGGACTGTCTCAAGTGAAAGTAAAGTGGAGTTGGGCTCAGAAAATACCCACCTACACCTGGATCTTGGTTTCTAATACCACTCACTCTCCAATAAAAGGAACCAGGGCTCCTTGGAGAAATGGCTGTTTCTAGGGCTGGGGCAGGGAAATACTGTGGTCCCAGAAAATAAGGAAATGCTCAAAAACAAAAAGATGGGGCATGTTGAAGGGACACAGGAGTCAACTGAAAGAGCTCCCAAGAAGCAAAGCTGGGACAACTTTGAACAACAAAATAAAGTATTGGATTATAACACAATGTGTATAATTAATATCCACGAGTATACACTACTATAAATAAATGATTAACAACTAAATAAACAGGGGAGAAGAGACAAATCTTCCTTACAGAAGAATTCCAATCTATGTAGATACTCCCCTCCTCCCCCGAGTGTGGGCTGGACTCCCTTACAAAGATCAGAGAAGAGGGAAGGTGTGACTCGACACTGGGGAGACCTGGCAGACGCCCCCTGACCAACTGCCCAAGGTCAACACCAGAGGCAAGTCATGTGACATGAAGTGAGAGGGCATTTGACTCTGTGGTCTTCTTTCCAAAACTCATAACCCAGTTTCATCCTGAGAAGAATATGCGACAAACCCAACCTGAGGGATGTTCTACTAAGTACCCGCCCAGTCCTCCTCCTAGTTGTCAAGGTCAAGAGAGACAAGGATTTCCGAGAAGCCGTCACAGCCCCGGGGAGCCTAAGGAGCCGTGAGACCAAATGTCATGTGGGATCCTAGACGGGTCCCGGGAGAGGAAAGAACATTCGGGGACAACTGGTGAGATCTGAATAAAGTGAGTTCAATCCGCAGCAGTGTACAATGTTGGTTTCTTATGTGACAACTGTCCCACAATGATGGATAAGGTTAACAACAGGGAAACTCTGTACTACCCTCCCAGCTTTTCTGGAATCTAAAACTATTTCAAAATAAAAAGTGCGTTAAGTGCAGAATGGCAGTGTTCCTATGTGTGGGGTCTGCACGGGGGGCGCCTCCCACCCCCGCCTTACCGTAGCCTTGCTGCTGCCCAGGGTAGCTCTGCTGATTGGGGTACTGCTGCTGCGAGTAGGTCTGCTGCTGGGCGGCGCCCTGCTGGTACCCCGCCTGCTGCTGGCTGTACTGGGAGTTTCCTGCAGAGGGAAGGAGATGCGAGCTCATTTCCAGAGAACAAGGGCAGCACATTCCGTCACACACGACGTGGTAACTTTGGAATCCTTGACCGAGTCATTGCTTCGGTACCTTTCCTTTTTCACAATTCTAATATTTTGTTACACTTTCTCTTATTTTCTAAAAATACATATAACCAGAATGAAACAGTTAATACAATTAAGACAAATATCAGTGTTGAAGGTTGAACTGTGTCCCCCAGAAGGACACACTGAAGTCCTAACCCCAGGTAGCTGTGCATGTGGCCTTATTTGGAAATAAGCTCTTTGCAGACATAATTTGTTAAGAGGAGGTCGTACTGGATCAGGGTGGGCCCTAGTCCAATGACTGCTGTCCTTATAAGAAGATGGAAATTTGGACACAGACACAAGGAGAAGGCCAGGTGACAACAGAGGCAGAGATTGGAGTGAGACATCTACAAGCCAACGACACCCAGGGTTGTGGGAGCCACCAGAAGCTGGGGGAGAGGCCTGGGACAGATCTTCCCTCAGGGCCCCAGAAGGAACCAGCCCTGCCAACCTTTGATTTTGGACTTCTGGCCTCCAGAACTGACAGCACGAATCTCTGTTGTTCTATGCCTCCCAGCCAGTGGCTCTCGTTATGACAGCCCTGGGAGGTTAACGCAGCCGCCAGGCGCCAAAAGCAGCGACTCTGAAGTGAGTGCATTCAAGCGGCTGGTCATCTGTGGCTTCAGTCGTGAAGGACAGGATCAAAGCACAGAACATGCACAGACAACTGCAAATGCTTCGCTGAAAGTTGAGTCTAGGCACAGAGGCACAGAACAGGCACAAACAGGCACAGAGTAACACAGGAAATGGAAAAATCCCCAACATTTTGGACTGAGAATCAGTACAGGTTAATCACACCTTTGTATGTTTTTGCACACATGCACACAACTCTCGGTGTTTACTCCTACAAATTTTATTTCAAGGATACTCTAGTAGGTCAAGGATACTGAGAAATATTTTCTCACTGATAAGGAAAAACTCAGCTACAATGTCTAGAACATTACAATGGGCCAGTGTGTGTCCCAAGCAGGTTACACAAAGTATCTCACTTACTTCCTTGACGCCGAGAAGCACTACCACACCCCCATTTACAGATGGGGAGACTGAGGTGCACCGCCAGTAAGTACAGGAGCCAAGATGCAAGCTCAGAGGGCCTCCAGGCTGGGGACATGAGATGTGCAGCAAGGCATCCGAGTCCCGTTGGCGATGGGCATGGAGAGGCAGCGGCGGGGCTGGGGGAAGGCCCCGGGCTGCGTGAGCCACAGCTACCAGGAAGCTCTTCACGCTCAGGTCAGAGTTCCTACGAGGCAGTTCACTCTGAGCTCCAAGGGACCCCAGAGGCTCCGGGCCGCCTTCATTTAATTGGCAAATGTGCAAGCCAGGGTTCGCGGTTCCAGCTCAGACCGTAACGGGTTTTTCCTTTGATTTGGTGAACTAGTGCCACAGAGGATTTTTAAAAAGGGCAGATATTTACCTACATGTTGTTGTTTATATGGTAGTAAATTCCAAAAGACATTTTACATTCACTTTTTCTTTTTTTCAGAGAAAATGTGTTAATTCTTATTTTCAAAAATCTAACTAGCCAGCCAGCACCCATGCTAAGAGCCCCATTTTTGGAAGAAAGCTTACAGTAAGAAAAACAATTTAGGAGAGCAATAAGTAAGTGTATTACCAAATAATTACCAGGAGTTAAGAGGGTAACTGAACCGTTCAGAAATCTTCCTACAAAGTTTTCCTAATGTAGAGATGCCAGGAGATGCCATTTTAGATTCAGCGTGGACATTAAACTCCATTCACAGTTTCAAACACCTTTATAAAAAGACCAATTTAGGGCCCGCCCGGTGGCCCAGCGGTTTAGTCGGCGCTTGGCAGCCCGGGGTTCACGGGTTCGGATCCCGGGCGCCCGCTGACGCCCTGCTCGTCAGCCATGCCGTGGCGGCGTCCCATGTAAAGTGGAGGAAGATGGGCACGGATGTTAGCCCAGGGCCAGTCTTCCTCAGCAAAAAGAGGAGGATTGTCAACGGATGTTAGCTCAGGGCTGGTCTTCCTCACAGAAAAAAAAAAAAAAAAAGACCAATTTAGGGGCTGGCCAGGTGGTGCAGCAGTTGAGTTCACGCGCTCTGCTTCGGCGGCCTGGGGTTCGCATCCAGGGTGCGGACAGACGCACCACTTGTCAGCCACGCTGTGGCGGCGTCCCACATAGAGGAAGACGGGCACGGATGTTAGCCCAGGGCCAGTCTTCCTCTCACACACACACAATCTAAGTCTAGTTTCATCGTGTTCCTTTGAATAGGGCTCCGCCCTTCAGAACCACGCGAAGCGCACAGCCTTTAACTCGCAGTGTGTTGGGTCCTGACTCTGCCTGAGACCTGAAGCTCCGGCAGGAGGAAGAGGAGCGGGAGGACTCGATGGCGCCCGGGAGCGTTTATTTCTCTGCATTACTGGACAGCAGGTGAACGGCTCGGCCCCAGAAGGACAAGTGTGGTTTTGTTTTTACCAAAACATGTCCCAGAAATAAGAAAGCAGAGGCACGACAATCAGAGGCCAGGTTATGAGAACTGATATCTGAAGAATCCAATTTCTACTTTATTTTTCTGGTTGTAAATAACTTTCCTTTTCCAGGAGCTGTAAAACTAAGTATTTAAAAACTGGATCCTGGTAACATTTTTTAAAATAAGTTTTTTTGAGAGCGAGTTCACACTGGAAAGGCTTAAAGCCCTACCACGGAAAGTCAGTTTGCAGATACAAAGAACGAGGCACGAACACATGCTCTAACTCCAGGGCGCAGTCCTCTCCAAGGTGGACTCTGAAAACCTGCTGGTCTTTGCAGTTACTCACCATCTAAGGAAAGATCTCAACTCTAACTTCTGCTCTTTCCTCATGACCAGGCCGGTTCCAGCACCGAGGACGCAGATGTGGCGTCGGGGGAGTGGACTCCAGTGCACTGTTCTTACCTCCGCCCGGGAAATCCCTCGGGGATGTGACAGTTTCTCCAGGGTTTCAGGTTTTTTTCGTCAGGCTGCATATTCTTGAGTTTTATGGTCCCTTTTACTCCTTATATGACAAGGGTTAAAGGAGCTAATTCATATGCAACTGGCTGGCTGTAACCTGGCACACAGTAGGTGTGCAATAAATATTAGGGGGACGCTTCTGAGAACCAGGCCTCAGTGCTCACACCCAGAAAATCCTGTGCTCAACCAGGTCAAATCCCAGCGCAAAGGGGCCTGTTTGGACAACCCTGAAAGGAAAGAGGCAGGACTTCCACTGAAAAGGGCTGAGCGATTTCAGGGAACCAGCAGAGCGGCAGAGCCCGGACTCAGCTCTTTCTAGAACAGCATAGAAGATGGGGCGGATGGCAGGGCCTTCCCTCCACCTCTGATAAATACAACTACTATTTTTTTCCTTTTCATCTATCTCTTGAAGAATTGTGCAACACTCTGTGACGTGGCCGTGAAAAAGGACACTGTGAAAGAAGGGGCCGGCATCTGCACTGCGCTTTGCTTATTTAAATGTGGCAAGAATGTGGCTGCAAAACAGCCACGAGGGACAAACAAACATACAATGGACTTACTCATGTGATCTACAGAAACCACAGTGGTCAGAGCAAGGATGCGCCGCAGGACGCCAGGCAGCCAATTCGGAAGGAGCCCTCCTGCTGCTCCCAATGTCCACCCACAGTCGGGCACATCGGTCACCACTGGGTGAGACCCTGAGAAATGCCCAAGACGATGGCGCTGCGGCCACGGGACTCGGGGGGTGGTGGTGGACGGGTCTGGGCGGCCACAGGGTTGGGGTGCTCTTGGACTTTAAATAACAGCCAATAATATTTAATACTTTTAGATTTAACTTCTGAGTGGGCAGATACATTCACGTGGTTCAGAAATGTAAAAATAAGCCCACCTTCGAGAGGTCCAGGGAAGAAGCCACCTCCATCCCCTGGACGGCCTGTCCCAGCCCCATCCCCCACCCATGACCACTTCTATCAGTGTCCAGAGTATTTCTCCAGAGGTGGTTTCTGGTGTGTGTGCATGCAAATGTGAGTCTACAGTCTTGGCTTCCCTTCGATTTTACACAGAAGGCGGCACCCGGACACCCTGCTCCTCAGCACCTGGCGCGACCCGGGAGGACCTGCCACAGCAGCCCCCAGGGAGCACCGCTTTTTTTAATGGCCGCAGTGCCCCCCGGATGTGTCACAGTGGACACTGGCTCTGTCTAGTCTTTGCTACTGTAAACCTCACGGTGATGAAATGCAACAGGAGTTCAAGGCTTCTGTGGAGCGCTCCACAGGGGCCCTGATGGCAACTGGTGTCCCTGGTTCTGTTGGCCCCATGTCCTGGTGTCTCCCCAGCTCGGTCGGCCGTGCCCCTGACCCTTTTCTGTCACTGGTCTTCTGTATGTTAGTGCCCTCTCGTTCAACAGGACCCCACAGGGCTTCTGCCAGATGCCCCCCCCATTAACAACCCCGGGACCAGCTGCCTGTGCCCCACAAGGTTCCTCATCCCGCTGTGGGACAAATCTAATTACTGGGAACTCTTTATGTTGGCTTCAGGCTATCTCCTTATCTCTTCCACTCAGTAGCCCCATCTGTATGCGGCCATAGGCCACTTATGACATGGCCCCCCAGTCTTCTCAAAGCACAACACCCTCCGCCACTTACCCCTGGCAATGCTCCCGGCTGTGGGATGACCTGTACCCTGGAACACATGTATGCAGTCCCACATAGGGATCAGTTAACGAGAACATGGAACAAAACGATTCCAGATCCAGGAGGAAATGTGCTATCAGCCATATTTACCTTAAAAAGAGGTACTAAATGTTTTAGCCAACTTCTCATCAATTATGGAAGACAAGAATACGTAACCCAAAACGAGGGTACAAAAATGTGCACTTCAAACTTCAAAAGGCTGAGTAGTGCATTCTGAGCTCGTCGTGGGGGATCATTTCTGCCGGACAGCTCTTTCCTGTGAGGATTCGAGCCAGGACAGAGCAGCACTGGCGGTAGCAGGGCCCCTCCCGTTCAGAAGGCTGCCTGGTGTCCCCGGAAGCAGAGGGGGACCAGGGCTTGGCGGAGGACGCCATGTGGCCCCATGTGCTGGCCCCACAGTGGCTTATCTTTCTGTGGCAGGCTGAGACCCAGCAGCTCAAACGCCGGCCGGCACAAAACTCGAATTTTCACCCAACCGATTGTTTTTAAAATGGACCAAACAAGCCAAGTGTTAGTCACTTAGAGCCCGCCTGCTTGGTGTACCTGGTGAAACCTCACCAGAAGCTGCGACCTACAGACTGGGCCGGGCCGGGCAGCTGTGAGGCCTCAGACCTGGAGCCGTGCTGCTGGGCAACACCACCTGGACATGTGAGGCCCTCTCCCCCGGACATCCCCTCCAGATGGTGGCCCCTGGCAGTAGCCTCGCTCCGCACGGTCTCCCACGGTGAAAGCCTCCCCTCGCACATAACCTGTCCAAGTGCTGCCTGATAAAGCTGGTTGGGTGTTGCGGCCTCTTGTGGGCACATCTTTTCCCCTGATCAGCCCCCAATCCTTCCAGCCTCCTACACGCGTGCTACTGACACCGGCAGGCACCAGGGCCTGTGGACACCAGCGAGAGCCAAGAGCCCGAGAAGCTGCCGGACTTATTCTCAAGGAACATCCAAGGTGACGGGCACATGATGCACACAGAGAGAACCCGCTGGTGCTCGTTTTTAACAGTGAAAATAAGCCTGGGTTCAACCCAAGGAGGACAGTCCTGAGGTGACTGTAAACAGTGCCCGGCGTGGATTGGGGGGAGGGCCCAGGTGTTCACAGGTGGGATTACAGGTGAGCTCACTGTGGTCACAACAAAAGGCAAGACAGATGGCGGCAAAGAGGACTGCCTAATTGGTGGTGACAAGGCAGGACGCAGATCAGCTGCTCCTGAAGAGGAGCCAACACTTCAGTTTGTAGAAATGACAGGGAATGTCAAGTTGCTTGTAAGTAATTCTGCTCTGAGGTGCTGGGATGTTTCAGTTCCGTTTTACGTTCCTCATTAGGTTTCTAGTCCAGCCAGGGTGATGGCCAGGTCGGTGCACCTGCTTTGAACAGGTGGGGCCAATGTGCACAGATGCAGAGGGGGTGGGGGGCCCTACCCTTGCCTGGGATGTCCAGGTCCCCACTGACTGACCGATGAGTTTGGAACTGATGGCCTCCGACTGAGGCGGCTCTGAGACCAGTTCACAGACCCCAAGCTGGCCAGCTGGACCAGACGGCAGAGTTTGTCCCCCTGGGACCCCAAGGTGGTGAGTCAAACCCTCTCCTGCTTTGTGAACACATACAAGGTAAGTGGGGACCCAGTGCCCAGCCTGCATTTCCAGAAGTAAACGCAGTTTCATAAAACTCTGTGCCACCTGGTCTACGTGTGACTCTAACACCTGTCAGACAGCAATCGAAGTTCAAGTTAAGGCGGGTGCTGCCGCTCCTCTCTCTCAGCCGTGTGGAGTTTATGCTCCGAGCAGCGGCGCAGCCCCGTGCTCCTTACCGCCCTCGTAGTAGTGCTGTGTGGACTCCTCGAAGGACCGGTCGTAGCTCTGCTCCGTGTAGGACGACTGCTGGTAAGCGTAATCGCTGTGTCCTGTGAGCAGACAAAGACAACCTCTGTCAGCGGAAGCCCCTGACCACCCAGACCCCGGGAAGACAGCCGTGAGCTGAACGGGCAATGCCGTTGGGTCAGGAGAGAGCCCAGAGCTGAGTGCTAGGTCTGCGGAGGAGCTCCTGACCATCTCCTGGCCTCAGTTTCCCTACTTTAAAATGCAGACAGCCACTGCTTCACAGGGTGAGGGTTAAGTGACGGTTAGTAGAGAACAGAGAACATTCAGTGCTTGATATACAACAAGCACCAGTGGCCATTAGCTGTTAATGTTGCTGCACAATTGCCCCTGCTGCCTGCTCCTGGGGCACCCCATCGGGAGCACGTGAACCATCATGAGGCCTTGTCACCGTTATGTGGTGGGGCTTGCCCTGCATTGGTCTCAGCTACCTCCCCACCACTAGCCTCCTGCCCTCGCGACCCACCCTACTTGCCCTCGCTCACGCTGGTCCCCTGACTGAGTGTCCTCCCCAAATCCCACCCATCCTCTATGACAACTTTAAATGCCACCTCCACAGACCCTGGGACTATTTAGAGATGGTGGTGGTGGTTGCACAATGTGAATGTGCTTAATGAAAGGTGACAATTCAAAGGAAAATAACCTGCAGAAATTATAACGGAGCAGCTGGGAGGTGAGGGTTACGGGACAGGAACAGCCAGGGCAGGTCTGTCCCTTCCTGGAGGCATTTCACAAGGAGGTTGGCGTCCATCTTTTCAAACATTTATACCATGTCTGCAGGGGATCGTGCATCCCAGCCTCACACCCCTGCTGCCTCTCGGGAAGGGAGACGAGAAGCCTGAGGAGGCGAGTGGCCTCTGTGCCTGAAGCGTGTCTCGGCAGAGCCCAGCCCTCGCCCGCCTGCCCCAGGCTGCACTCCAGCGAGGGGCTGTGGGTGCCTGGCCGGCGGACGTCAGGGGCGATGAACCGGGAGGGCCCAGGCGCAGCGGGTGCGTTGCCCTCACCGTCGGGGTAGTACTGCTGGCCGAGGGGCTCCGCGGCCGCCTGGCTGTGGCCGTACTGCTCGCCATAGTACTCCTCCTGGCCCAGGTACTGCTGGGACGAGCCTGAGGGTGACAGCGTGCGTTAGTCAGGGCCCCGACCCGAGGACCTCCTCAACGGGCGCCCACTGGACACCCTCGTGCCTCCCCGGGGACACGCCCCACACGCCCCCGGCGGGCTCGAGCCTCGGCCACCTGCGGGACAGCCCGGCTTTCACACTTCAGCGTTTCGTGAGCCCCTCACCGGCTCCGGACCCCAAGGTCCATGCTCAGTGCAGACCAGGGTGTGAAGCCTCGTGCCCCCCAGTTCCCGGAGGGGAGTGCACGGCCATTACCTTGCTGGGAGGGCCGGTAGGGCGCCAGGGGCCGCTGCCCCATCATGCTGCTCCCCTGCCCGCTCTGGCCCATCATGGCGATGGACGACTGGCCCTGGTAGTGCTGGCTCCCGCCCTGCGCCGAGTTGTAGTGGGACGAGGCTGCCTGCTGGTGCATCATGGACACTGGGCGACATGACAGACCCTGAATAACCCCGAGAAGCTGCCGGCATGGGCGTCCTTGCCCCAGACCCCAACTGCACCCCTCTCCCAGGCTGAGCTGTCACTGTTCTCCTGGGGCTCCCACACGAGATGGTCCCCTCGACCCCACGTCACACTTCCTAGCAGCAAACCTTTGTGCTCTTTAAAAATGTGTGACAATCAGAAAATGCCAGCAAGCACCACTGGGCAGGGAGCTGCGCCCAGGAATGTGAGTCCTAACCCCCCAGGCTGGTCCCAGAGCTGGCTACCCTCAACCACCCTGAGGCTTGGGCTCATGTGGGTGGTCCCCCGCCCCCTGGCCTGTCCACTCAAGTCACCCCTGCTCGGAACCCTCTAGAGCAGTGCTGTCCAATAGGATGGGATGTGAGCCACATCAAGAAAGTAAGAAGAAACTGGTAAAATCTATTTTAGTGATTTATTTGATTCAATATATCCAAAATATGATCATTTTCAACATGAAGTTAATATTAAAAATGAGATGATACTTCACATCCTCTTTTTCTGTTCTAAGCCTTTGGAATCCAGTGTGTCTGACACAGCACATCTCAAGGTGGACCTGATGTGGTCCAAAGCCCAGTGGCCAGTGCAGTGGAGCCCAGCTCTCAGGGCTCCTGCTGACCCTAGAGAACGTCCCGGCCCCTCAGCCTGCGGTCTGTGGCCCTTCATCCTCCCACTTCTGTGCCTCTGGCCACGCCATCCCCCTACATGTGTGAGCCCAGTCCTGTCCTCTGGCAGGGCGTCTGTCGCCCTCCTCAGAGCCTGCTTGATGCCACCACAGGGAGCAGTGTAGCCCCCCAAAGCCACGCCCTGCCCCTCAGGATGCTCCTGGAGGGGGGCAGCCCTCAGGACTCGTCCTCTCTTCCCTCCAGCACAACCCAGTGCCCAGCAGGAGGGCAGCCCTGAGGACCACATGCACAGCCTGCACACATTTCAGAGGGTTCCGGGGGACGTGCATGCCCTGGCCCAGGGTTGGGCGGGGGGTGTCCCAGGGCCCGGCGGGGTGGTACCTGGGTTGGACTGCATGTTGATGTTGGCCCGAGACACGTAGTTGCCGATGGCGCCTTGCCCCTGCAGGGGCACACTCTGCGAGGCGGGTCCTGAGTGGCTGTAGCCGGGCCCCGTGCCGTGGCTGCTGCCAGACATGCTCATGGAGGTGGTGGGCAGCGTGCTCTGTGCCGTCTGCTGCATGGACACGTGGTTCGGACCTGCCAGGAGGGACGGCAGGGAGGGGGCCTTAAGCCCATCTAAAACCATTTCTGACAGCAGGCCTGGCCTTGCTGCCAGACATCCCGAGTTTCCTGCAAGTGACCGTAGGGAGGCAGGCTGACCATGGTCGCTATCACTATGAATGAAGTAAATGGCCAAGTGATTAATAAAGAAGTAAACACATACGCTGACAACGTAGAAGATGAGTTGTGTATTCACTGTTATGGTTATTAATAGTTCCCAATGACCATTAATAGTTCTCATCCAAAGACAGGAGCGTTTTCCTTCTTGTTAGAAAATCCACCTGGTACTCCGCATTAGTGTCAAAGCAGAGCAGAGATCTGGAATGAGGCCGTTATTCCCTCTGCACGTTACCCTCTGCCCATGTGCACCTGGGCACAGCCGCCGACCTGTAGCCAGGAGCCCTGGGAGGAGAGGGTCTCCCATGCTCAGCCCTGTTGGGGCGCAAGGTACCCCACGGGGGCAGCTGTCCACCCAGGAGCCTGCGTTGGTGACCTTGTTGCCAGGAACCATCCCCAAACCCCAAGCCCCAAGCCCAGCCCGCAAGTGCTCAGGGCCGCTCACCATTGCCGATCTGGCCCTGCATGAGAGAGGACGGGGGCAGGCCTGTGCCGATGGCGTCACTGAGGCTGCTTTGGGAGTGCAGGCCCTGGCTGGAGCCGCTCTGGGACAGCGCTCCGGGGCCCAGGTTCATGTTCTGGGTTGGCGGCTGTGGGAAGGTTATGGGGAGCGTGGTTAATGCAGAGAACGACCACCAGAAGCCACTCCAAGGATTCGCAGTCCGTGAGATTTCCCGCTACATCTCATGGCCACCTGGCAAATGTCTATAACCAATGGCTGCTCTCACCCTCAGCCGGATGACTACAGATGACCAGGCCCAAGCATCTCAGGCCAAGAAGGAGATGACACGCCAAGTATTCTGCGTAAACATTCAGAACTTAAACGAGTACCAGGCTTATTAAGACACACTTGGAGGTTCAAAGCTGGGTCCCCCTTCCTGGGATTCAGGGAACTGCTTCGCCGGCCTGCCAGGCTGCATCCACCTCATTCCTCCACACCCCTCCCTGTACCTCTCGGACTCAGCGGCCAGGTGTCTCTGTGTCCCTCACTCCCTCAAGCCCCAGGGCCTTTGCACAGGCTGTCCTGTGCCCCAGCACCACATTCCCAGGAGCTCCTCTTGTGCGTGTCCTCCCCCTCCTCTCCACATCCATGCCCACCCCTGGTCACAGGACAGAGCAGGGAGATAGGGCTTGCAAGTGCCCTCCCTGCACCCTCATCTCCCAGATCGAGACCAAATAGCAGCTCCAAAGGTCTGGACACAGATTCTGTCTACACCTGGCCAAGAGAATGAACTTTCCAGCAGATCTGCTGGTATCTCCAGGGTGAAGAACTCGATTCGACAGGCTAATCAAAGTTGGTTTAACATTTTTACTAGCAAAACATCCTGGTGTTCACGATGGGGATGAGGGGCATTGGGAGGTAAGCCTTCCTGGTGTCACATGAGTCCCGGAACCTCCCCGCCCACCACGGGCAACACGGGCTGGTCCTTCTTGAGGCTGCGCCCTCCCTTCCCCTCGAAAGAGGCCTGAGGCAGCCGCTGCTGGACTTTGCCTTTGCAGCAATAATTGAGAAAAATGCATTCTAAAAAGTCAAATAGAAAATAAAATATTTATATTAATATTTGAGGTGTCTACTGTGCTGGGCAGTTTTTTTATGTTTTGTTGTTGAACCACAGCAGTGCAAGCTCCTGGGTCATAATTTTTCAAATCACTCAGAAGGGCTCACCATGAAAAGCAAGAAACCCCCGAGCCACTTCTCATTGTACCCAGGTCCGCGTCCCACCATTTCTAGGTTTGGTTCCTCCGGGGTCACTCACCTCCCTTTGCTAAAGAAGCCGATAGAATGATTCCAGCCAGTCCGCTTCAGACACGTCTGACTGACTTCCCACGTGACAGGAGGACCTGCCCCGCCCTGGTCTCATGGTCACGTCTGTCACCTCGGCTTCTCCAGCTAACATGCCCAGACCTCTGCTCCCCGCGCTAGCAGTTTGAGGCTGTGCCTAACTACGCTGGGCCATGGTGGGGAGTCCCCCCCCCACACCTGCAGACACTCACGGCGGGGAGCAGGGACTGCATGTTCTGGTTGGAGTCAGCGATCGTGGCCAGGTAGACCAGGTTCCGGTGCAGGATCTGCTGGTACCTGCAGACGAGGGGTGTACGGTGAGGCTGAGGAGCCCGCAGGCCGAGCTGAAGCACAAGTAGTTTATCCTGGACAGCCTCGCCCTACAGCCAAGCCCCGGGGACACGGCAGCCAGCAGAGTGTTCTGCGGGCCGGGACAGGGCTAGGCGGGAGTGGGATCCCATCCAAGGACAAAATGCCAGAAAGACCCCAAGGTGGTAGCCAAGGGGGAGGTGCCACTCAGTCTGTTCAGAGAATGAGGTGGGGGGTGGGTCACGAGGGAGATGCAGGTGGGGACACCAGGGACAAGCCCTCCTCCAGCTGGCCCTGACCCCAGGCTTACTTGACACCCCAGCCCCTTGAAGAGGTGCTCGGAGGACACAGGGAAGCTCAGTTCAACAGAGGCCGCCTCCAGATGGGTGTGGCCGCCAGCTCGTGCACCTATGTGTCCAGCCCTGGGGGGTCACACGAGGTCCAACCTAGAGGAGCTCTCTGTCCCCTGGTGTGTCCACCAGCTGTGGCTGGCCTGGGCCTCCCCCAGCAGGCCTCTCCTCCCACATTTCCACTGCCCTCCAAACCTTCCCACCTCTCCTTGGGGAGCGACCTGGGAGGAAAGAGGCCACCCTCCAAGGTGTGACTCTTAGCAGCTTAGATGACCTCTGCAGCCAGACTCGCCAAGGCCACTCAGCGCCCCCAGAGGAAGCTGGGAGGAGGCTGGCAGGGGCAGGGGTGCAGCCACTTACTGGGTGCACTCGGCGGTCTTGCCCTTGCTCTGGTAGTCCAGGATGCACTGGATCAGGTGATGGTTCTCATCCAGCATCTGAAGGAGAAGCAGACGTGAACGAGGGAACATGCACGCGTCTGCTGGTGTTCTGCTGGGGGGCTAGAGGGCTAGACCGGCTCGAGTCGCTCATTGGACACGTGACAGTACCTGTCATCAGTGTGCAGGTGTTCTTCGTACAAACTGTCACTCTTACGTATAACCTCACCCAGCGGGAGCAGGCACTTTCCACATCGCTGTGCAAAGCACACAGCCCTCATGGGCCAGGGTCAATCCCCCCCAACCCCATGGGCAGCTCTCAGCTTCTCTCACCCCACAGATGAAAACCCACAGCCCGCATGACCCCCATTTTCTGGGCCCTTGACCACGGTGCATCTGTCCAGCAAGGGGGGGCCAGAAGTTTACAGCAGGGATTCCAGGACCCCGAGCCCCAGTCTGCAGGGTGTGAGATCCGCAATCACAGCCGCACTGGGTGGGCACTCCTTGGGGGAGGCAGCTCACATCCCTGCAGAACATCACGAAGACCTAGAAGAGCCACCTCTTCAGGATGGCCACCTGGGATGGCCAGAGGGAGACCCAGGAGGAGGAGATGGAAGAAGCAGAAGAGGGAGAAAGGCTTAATGGGAGTGTGGGAGGCACCGGCCGTGAGAGCTGCAGCAGAGGCCCCACTGGCACAGAGAGGGCAAGACCAGGCAGCCACGGCCAGCATAACCAGTGGGCCCAGGGTTTGGTCAGCCTGGGATGGCCAGAGGGGCACAGTGTGAACCATTCTCCATCTGGATATAAGAGATGGAGAAGCATCCAGCTTATTCACCGCCTGTCCATGCAGCCAGCCTCCTGCTCTGGAGGGAGAGGCAGAACCGAGCCCACTGCAAATGCTGCTTTCCATAAAAAAGCCTTTCCCCAGAAACGCTCACCAAAGGAAAAATCTGTGCTTTTCATCTCAAATGAAATTGTGCCCAGTCATTTCGGCCCAGAGGTTCCTCTGGGTGAGCTCAGCTCTGCAGGCCCCTGAGCAGGTGGAGAGGCCTACCCTCCTGCCACCATGTGGGTGACCCAGCACACTGTCCTGAGGGCCCATAACTGCACTCTGACCTCAAGGTCCCACTCCTTCGGAGCCCTGGGCCCAAACCCATCCACAGAGGGGAGACCAAGGCACAGAGGGTGGGGCCATGCCACGCCACAGGGCTGGGTTCACCCCGAGGTCCTGCAGAGCAACCGCCCTCGGCCTCCATGACTTCAGGGCTGGTTTCTCTTGCTCAGTTTTTTACGTTACAGCTTCCTTCTCTCTACGCTTTCCTGTTTCTCCCTACTGTGGAGATGATGCCCCGAGTTCAGCAATTCCCACCCTGGCCAAGGAGCCGGCCTGAGACAGGGAAACCACCAGGGGGCGCTGTGGGCCAGAAGTTGCCCACGGAGCTCACTTGTGGGCAGGTGAGGGGCGAGGAAACACAGGAGGACCAGGCATTGCAGCCATTCGCACATCAAGACTCTCCAGGTGAAAGGAGAAACAACTTTCCCCAAGAAAGGAAAACAACTGCAAAAGACTGTCCTCCTGTCCCTCCGAGAGCCACCCTTACATAAGGCTTCATGGCTTCAATTCTTGGACTCGTAATTCCGCGGCAAGATCCTCTCCCAAGGACACATGCTGCGTACTCAAACATTTTATGCACAGATGTCTGTCTCAGTATCATTCATAACAGGTCAAAAAAGGGGGGAAGGGAGCCAGCCCCGATGGCCTAGTAGTTCAAGTTCAGCGTGCTCCAATTCAGTGGCCCAGGTTTGCTCCCCAGGCACAGAACCACACCACTTGTCTGTCAGTAGCTATGCTGTGGCGGTGGCTCACAAAAAACAAGAAGGACCTACAACTAGAATATAAAACTATGTACTAGGGCTTTGGGGAGGAGAAAAAGGAAGAGAGGAAGATTGGCAACAGACATTAGCTCAGGGCGAATCTTTCTCAGCAAAAAAAAAAAAAAAAAAGGGCGTGGGGGGCTAAATGGTCAATGGGATTACTTAAGCAAATTACAGTGTAACTATACAATGAGATGTCAGCCAGCCATTGTAACTGTTTTTGTAAGCATGAGAAAATGTTACACTGTTAGGATGGGTTTTTTTAGAAAGAAGGGTACAGAGTACTATCCCAGTTAAATTAAAAACACTCAGAAAAAAGGCCAAGACCCATCAGGTGAAAGACAGTGGACAGGATGCCCACTGTACTCCAAGCCCTCGCAGGCCCGCCTGGTGCATGAGGGATGAAGAAGGGAACCATTCCTAAGGACAAAGAGAACAGGGCCAGCAGCAGGATTCTAGAAGCGGAAAGCAAATGGATGAGAACTGAATTAGCAGAACCCAGGGGGCTGGATGTGACACTGAGTCATGCTCAGGAGCCCACAAGGGCTCGGGAAGGCTGAGATCCCAAGCCTTCCCCACAGGTACCTGGCCGGGGTTGGGGAAGTAGGGCGCAGGGGAGAGGGGCAAGGCGGCTCCAGGGGAAATGATCAGCCTCGCAGGAAAGTGCCAGGACACTGAAGGCAGAAGAGTACCCCCAGGTGAAGGCACAGACCAATCCAGCAAACCTTACGGTGGTGCCCTCATCCTAACACATGAGTGCATGGCTGAGATGCACCAGCATTCATGGGAAGCCTGTAACTGAGACAAACCAAAACCAGCCACAGAAGCCAAAACCTGGAGATGAAGACTATGTAAGAAGGAAACTTAAAAAACAAAAAGAAAGAAAACCACAACTATTATTAATACCCTCAAAAGATAATAAAAGTTATCGTATCCACAAAAAAAAGATGCTATTAAAAACCACAGAGACAGAACAAAAAAGAGCTCTTGGATATTTAAAATATATTGACCAAAGCAAAAAAAGTCAACAGAAGTGTTGGAATACAAAGTTGAAGAAAATTCCTAGAAAGCATATCAGAAAGACCAAGGTGGAAAAAAGAAAAGACAATGAAATTAAAAAGAACTATCCAAGTGGCCCAAAACAATTCTTCCATAACTTCCAAAAAGATGGAAAACAGAGGGAGAAAATCGTCCAAAAATACCGTTCAAGGGGTTTTCTCAGAGCTGAAGGAGGTGAGTTTCCAGGTTCTCCAAGAACTCAACTAGCCAAAAAACACCAGGGACAGAGAGATTCTAAAAGTGATAGAATGAAAAACAACAGCACTGAGCTGCTCCACTCAGGCTAGACTGAGGGACAGTGGAAGAGCAATGACCCCACCCTGAGGGAGACTTCCAGAGGAAAGATGACCCCATCCCAAGAGAGACTTCTGTTGGAGCAATGACCTGATGCCGAGGGAAACTTCCAGAAGAGTGATAACCCAATCCTGAGGGGAGAATTCCTGTGGAGCAATCACCTGATCCTGAGAGAGACTTCCTGAGGAGAGATGACCCGATCTTGAAGGGAGACTTCCTGAGAGGAGATGACCTCATCATAAGGGGGACTTCTGTAGGAGCAATGACCTGATGCTGAGGGAGACTTCCTGAGGAGTGATGACCCAACCCTGAGGGGAGACTTCCTTTGGAGCAATTACCTGATCCTGAGGGGATACTTTTTGAGGAGAAATAACCTCATCTCAAGGGGGACTTCCTGAGGAGAGATGACCTGATCACAATGAGAGACTTTCTGAGGAGAGATAACCCGATCTGAGGAAGACTACCTGAGGAGAAATGACTTGATCCGGAGGGTGACTTCCTGAGAGAGATGATCTGATCCTGAGGGAGACTTCCTGAGGAGAGATGACCTGATGCCGAGAGACTTCCTGAGGAGAGACGTCCTGATTTCAAGGGAGCCTTCCAGAGGAGAGATGACCCAATCCTTAGGGAGACTCCCTGTGGAGAAATGCCATGAACTTGAGGGGAGACTTCCTGAGGAGAGATGTCCCAATCTCAAGGGAGACTTCCTGAAGAGAGATGACTTGATCCTGAGGGGAAAGTTCCTGTGGAGCAATGATCTGATCCTGAGAGAGACTTCCCGAGGAGAGATGACCTGATCCTGAGGGGAGACTTCCTGAGGAGTGATAACCCAATCCTGAGGGAGGAATTCCTGAGGAGAAATGACCTGATCTTCAAGGAGACTTCCTGAGGAGAGTTGACATGGTCTCAAAGGAGACTTCCTAAGGAGAGATATCCAGATCTCAAGGGAGACTTCTTGAGGAGAGATGACCTAATCCTGAGAGGAGACTGTTTGTGGAGCAATGACCTGATACTGAGGCAGACTTCTGTAGGAGCAATGACCCAATCCCAAGGGAGACTTCCAGAGGAGAGATGAACCAATTCCGAGGGAAATTTCCTGAGGAGAGATGCAATGATCCTGAAGGGATGCTTCCTGAGGAGAGATGACTTGATCCTGAGGGGAGACTTCCTGAGAAGAGATGACCCAATCCTGAGGGAGACTTCCTGAGGGAGATTTCCTGAGGAGAGACGATCTGATCCTGAAGGAGACTTCTTGAACAGAGATGTCTGATCCTCAGGGAGATTTCTGTCGGAGTGATGGCCTAATCCAAGGGAGACTTCCTGAGAAGAGATGACCTGATCCCAAAGGAGACATCCTGAGAAGTGACAACCTGATCTTGATGGACACTTCTGTAGGAGCAATGACTCAATCCTGAGGGATAATTTCTGGGGAGAGATGATCTGATCCCAAGGAGACTTCCTGAGAGATGACCCCCTCTCGCAAGAGGCTTCTGTAGTAGTGATAACCTGATCCTGAGGGGAGACTTCTTGAGGAGAGATGACCCGATGCTGAGGGAAACTTCCTGATGAATGATGATCTGATCCTGATGGGAAACTTCCTGAGGAGATACACCTCAATCCTGAAGGGAGAGTTCTTGGAGAGAGATAACCCAATCCTGAGGGAGACTTCCAGAGGAGAAATGTCTCGATCTCAAGGGAGACTTCCTGAGCGGAGATGACCTGATCCCCAGGGGAGACTTCCTGAGGAGAGAGGACTTGATCCTGAGGGAGACCACCTGAGGAGTGATGACCTGATCCTGAGGGGAGACTTCTGTAGAAGTGATGAGGCAATCCTGAGGAAGACTTCCAGAGAAGAGATGACCTGACCCTGAGGGAGACTTCGTGAGGAGGGATGACTAATACCAAGGGAAGACTTTCTGAGGAGAGATAACCCGATCCTGAGGCCGACTTCCAGAGGAGAGCTGACTCCAACCTTGAGGGAGACTTTCTGAGAAGTAATGCCCAATCCTAAGGGGAGACTCTGTAGGAGAAATGACCTGATTCTGAGGTAGACTTCCTGAGGAGAGATAATCTGATCCTGAGGGAGACTTCCTGATGAATAATGACGTGACCCTGAGGGGAGTCTTCTGTAGGAGACATAATCTGATCCTCAGTGAGAGATTTCCTGAGTAGAGATGACCCAATCCTGAAGGAGACATTCTGAGGAGCAACAATCTGATCTTCAGGGAGACTTCTCTCCCAAATTCTAGTTAGCCAAAACACAGACCAAGTGTGAGGGTAAAATGAACAAACTTTCTGAACACAATTTAGGAAAATGCATCTGCCACCCAAAGGACGCACATTCTTCAAAAATGTCAATGTCTTAAAGACAAAGAAGATAAAAGAACCGTTCCTTACAGGGGAAACTAAACATATGTGACTTGGAGTTCTGCTATAAAGGACATATTGGGAAAAATGGGTAACCGGAATTAGGTCTGCAGAGCAGATAACAGTACTGTATCAACATTAGCTCCCTGATTTCAACTGTTGTACTGTGGTTATGTCTTTGTTGTAAGGAAAGTCATGCTTGAGTATTTGGGAGTAAAGGGGCATCATATCTGCAACTCACTCTCAAATGGTTCAGGCCATGATACACAGGTCAGGGGGGAGGAAGAGAAGAGAGCAAATGAGGTAACATGTTAACATTTGGGGAATTGGGATGAAGAGAATATGGGAATTCTTTTTAAAGGTTCATGTCCCATGCACCTTTTCTCAGGAAACCACAAAAGGATGCAGTCCACCAAAACAAGGGAGCAAACACCAAAATGGGAAAACCTGAGACCCAACACAGGAGAAGCCGAAAAAATCTGGGACGATGGTGGAGGGAGACCCCAGGAGGCTCAAGAAGAGTGGCCCCGAGACAATGAAGCTGACAGAATACCTAAGCTGAGAAGGCTTCCACGGCTAGAAGAGAGTCTGGGATAAACCAGTGAAAAGTGATTAAAAAGAAGGAGAGATTACCAACTCCAGGGAAAACAAAAGGCTGGGCAGGAAAAGTGATCATATGATCCCGCGTGGAACACCATTTATATTGTCACAACAATGTCAACACCAGAGGTGGATCTAATTTCAACTATGAGGAAGCCATTCTGGGGGAGTGGGGAATGCAGGTGTGCGATGAGGTAGGGTGTGCAAGAGTGAAATCCCCATTTTCCATCGTTATCATGTGAGATCAACAGATGTTATGGACTGAATGTTTGTGTCCTCCCCAAAACTCCTATGTTGAAGCCCTAACTTCCAATGGGATGGTATTAGGAGGTGGGACCTTTGGGAGGAGATTAGGGTTAGATGAGGTCAGGAGGGTGGAGCCCCCATGATGGGGTTAGTGTCCTTACAAGAGGAAGACACCAAAGCCCTCTCTCCCTCTCCATCAGGTAAGTCACAGCAAGAAGGCAGCCATCTGCAAGCCAGGAAGCAGGTCCTCACCAAGAACTGAAGCTGTCAGTTCCTTGATCTTGGACTTCTGGCTTCCAGAACCGTGAGAAATAAATGTATGTTGTTTAAGTCCTCCAATCTATGGTATTTTGTTATAGCAGCTGGAGCTGATTAAGAAAACAGACAACACCTAAAACTAAAAATGTACAAGAAGTAGCCACTTGGTTCAGCGATGAGGGTGCTACTGGGAAGTAGGAAACAGTGTGTGGGATGGAAGAATTACTTCTAATTTTTGTGTGTGTGTGTACGTGTGAGGAAGACCAGCCCTGAGCTAACATCCGTAGCTAATCCTCCTCTTTTTGCTGAGGAAGACTGGCCCTGGGCTAACATCCGTGCCCATCTTCCTCTACTTTATATGGGACGCCGCCACGGCATGGCTGACAAACAGTGCGTCAGTGGGCGCCCGGGAGCCGAACCTGCGAACCCCGGGCTGTCAAGCGTGAACTAAACTGCTGCGCCACCCGGCCGGCCCTGCATTACTCCTAATTTTTAACACAAGCCCTATCTGACTTTTTATGGGCAGCATGGTTTCAATGAGTATAAAATCTAACCTAAAAACAAGAAAATTAGTGACAGGAGGGAAACCCTGGCTGTCCCTAGGTCAGAGAGTATGGATAAAGATTTTATTTCCTTTATGCATTTGAGTTTATGAAAATTTCTAAGATAGGCATCTCATTGTTTAAAAGGTGATTTTATGGGGCCGCCCGGTGGCGCAGCGGTTTAGTCCGTGCTTGGCAGCCCGGGGCTAGCGGGTTCGGATCCCGGGCGCCCGCCGACGCACTGCCTGTCAGCCATGCCGTGGCGGCGTCCCATATAAAGTGGAGGAGGATGGGCACGGATGTCGGCCCGGGGCCAGTCTTCCTCGGCAAAAAAAAAAAAAGGGGGGAGGAGTGGCAACGGATGTTAGCTCAGGGCTGGCCTTCCCCACAAAAAAAAAAAAAAAAAAAGGTGATTTTAAAGAAGCCTGAAATGAGTCTGAGACTGCCTGAGCTGGGCAGTTCCAGGCCTCATCTGACTCTTCACTCTACTTAGAGTGTGTCTAAAAACATGCCCATAATACAAAGTTGAAAAATAAAGAAACCACATACGCCGACGGGAGGATTAAAGATCTACTTTGTGTATTTATTGTTGTCTTCCGTCGACAGACACCGGGTTTCTAAGCTTTCTCACAGGCAGTTTTGCCTTTTCCTGCATCAGAAGGCACGCCCCTCACACTCTGCTCTCTTGGGAAGGCTGATTTTCTATAGGTTCAGGAGTGACCCATGCAGGCAAAGTCACAGAGAAAGGAGTCTGAGACTGGTGAAGTGCGTGGGCTGAAACCCATGTGTCAGGTGTGGCCCATGGCCTCCCGAGGGAGGATGCTGGAGGCAGAGAACTGTGAAGTTGGCAACACCACCTGGAGGAGCCGGAGGCCAGCAATGGAGGGCCGTGCTGGTGAGTGGTGGTGAGATCCCCACACTGAAGTCCTGTCCGAGGCTCACAATGGAGCGGCGGCAGTGGGCCAGAGTCAGGCAGAGACTAACATGGGCACACATTTGCTTGGTGCCACATGGCAGCAGCATGTCGAATATGATCTTGGCAGCGGAGGCCCTGGGAGGCACCAGAAATGACACAATCCAGAGCTGCAAAGCTGGGCAGGAGTGCACGTGTGAAGATGGGAGAAAGGACAGCTCAGGTAGGAGGCACAGCACGTGCAAAGGCATGGCGGAGCAGGGCGTGTCCAGGAGTGGAGACAAGTTTTGGGAGCTGGAGACGAGGTTGTGGAGTGTCAGAGTGGGGACCATGGGCACGGCATCCTGTGCCCAGCAGAGTGAGGGCAACTTTCTCAACCGCAGCCTAGGCTGACTGTGGAGGCTGATGGGACCAAGGTCACAAGGCACATGGGCACACCTGTTACCCACTTCTGCATAACAAACAAGCCCACAGGCCATGGTCAAAACAACCATTTCTTAGTTCTCATGACCCTGGGCTGTCCGGGGGGGTCTGCTGTTGGTCTTGTGTGGGCTCACAGGGTCAGCTGGTGGCTGGCCTCGTGGGACAGCTGAGATGCCTGTGTCTCTTTCTCCATGTGGTCAACCTGGTGGTCTCAGGGCTCCAAGAGGGCAGCCCCAGTGCACAAGCGCTTATCAAGCCTCTGCTGTGTCATGCTGGCTGATGTCCCAGTGGTCAGAGGATCATGGGCCAAGCCCAGCGTCCAGGTGGGAGTGGGAACAACGGGGTGCAGAGGTGACAGATGTTACTCCTGGGCCCCTGTTTCTGTAACAAGCTACCACACAGGCTTTACAAAGACTTGGGCTTGGTGGCGAGGGAACTGATGGGCAAGAGGCTCGGAAGGCCGGGGCACTGCCTCCCACAGACATTGCCAGCAGTGAGAACACGTGGGCCAGGAGGCAGGGCTGGCATAGGGGACGGGCCTGGAACTGCTGAGGCCACACAGGCAGTCCTGACTGGGGAGGTAAGGACGACAGAGACCGGCAAAGGGGAGGGAGTGGGGGTCCCAGAGCCCACAAAGAGAGTGGGGCTGGGGCCACCAGGGAAAGCTGGGTGAGGCTCTCTGAAGAGGGAGCATCCCCCCATGACAACCTGGGTGTGGCCCTGGAAGGGAGTGCACACAGAGGCCTGGGAGCTCTGAGGCTCACTGCCGGGGGGCGGGGCTCAGGTCACCCCACAATGGGCAGAAAAACCCCTGACAGTGTCCTTGTGGCTGTTCTTTCAATTAACAAAGATTTGCTGCTTTCTGTCTAAATGGGAAGAGGTTCATGGGCATGCTGAAGTTCAGGCAGCCCCAAGCGAAAGGTGGGCCTCGTGCCGCCCACCCAAGGTCACCAGGGCTAGTCAACCCCCGCTCCTTCTGGACGTGTTCCCCCTCACTGTATGAACACATGGAAACATTCACTTGCCATTGGTCTACATTGTGCCCTTTCCTCTCTGATGTCTAGGAGATTGTCCTGTATCAGTGCATAAAGATCCCACCTCATTGTTGCCTAAGCTCCAGGGAATTCCACATGGTATTCAGTTGGTCTCCCATCTTCTACTGCTACAAAGAGAGCTGCAATGCATGCCCCCACACACGGGGAGGACATACACATGAGGTAAATTCCTCGGAGCTGCCCGAGGTGTGAGAGGGACAAGCCCTGGCTAACTGGTAGCTGGTTAAGCATCACCAGGTGGTTGAGCCAGCCCTGGCACTTGTGCCCCCTCTTCCCACTCCTGATCTCAGGGCAGACACTGCTAATCGATCAGGACTCTTTCCCCCAGCACACAGCAGCTGCCACCACTGAGGAACATGAAAGCTTGGCAAGTGGCGCTACAGACTCTGCTGATAGAAGCCAATGGGACCCGTCTGAACATTTACCCAACTGCAGAGTATGCGAATTAGGCGAGTTTCAAAAACACCCAAACCGTGCAGTGTCCTTGGGAGGAGCTGGCCCTACCTGTGGTCCTACCTCCGTGTCTGACACACGTCCAATTTCCAGACTCTCAGGACGCTGTAAAACGTGCTTAACGTTACTGCAACAGCAAACATACTTTCATCTTCCTGAGGCCATGCAGGAGTCACTTCCTGTCTTCAGTGTTGGCGACACCTACCAATGTGTGACCACAGCACAGCAAAACCATTCTCCTTCTGTGAGAGCTCCCACGCGGAAGGAAGAGGTGCACGATGTAGTAAATACGCGATGTCCAGACGTCATCTCACCCAAGCACCTACCTTTTCTTCTTTACACAGCCTTGGACTTGGCGACGGTTTCCTGGCATTTGGATAGAACCCTCACCTCCCTTTCAGACAGCCACTGAGAAATTCTGGTCAAACGTCTGATCCAAAGGCTGAAGACGGTCAGTCACAGCCGAGCAGCCTCCTGAGCCAGGTGACGTGGTCTAACCACAAGCACGCCTGTGAGGAGCCCACAGGGCATCCCCATTTAAAACAAGGAACCTGAGGCACAGGAGGCCAAGCCTGGCAATCCACCAGCAGAATAAGAATTGGAGCCCAGCAAGCCCCACAGCTCCATGGAGTCCCACCCCATCCTCGACCCCAGGCCACCACCCTCCCAGTGATCTCCAACTGAAGAGAAATGTAAGGAGCCCACGGCAACCGGCATTCTGCACAGGAAACACGTGCCGGCCGACTGGAATGAGACCTCATTACAGGAGCCCTCTTTGCACAGAAATCTAGCACCCTCTCCCTTTTGACTCCTGTCCCGTTCACATGACAGGGTGAGCAGTTGAGATGCACACCACGGATCAGGCAGTCAAGACTGGCCCAACCCTTTCCATGTCCTGCAGGATTCAGGGACATCAGCGCCAGGCCCCCCTCACTCCTGCATCTATGGGGCTGGGTATGACAGTTCTTCACTCAGAGCCAGGGCACCCCAGGGAAGCTGCCTGGCTTCAAGCACATGGGAGCAGGTGCCCAGGCCCTGACCACTGGCCTGGGGAATTGGCCGGGGGCAGAGAGCTGGAGCCACAAGGAGAGAGCCAACGGGGACACGTGTGAGTGTCACACAGCAAGACCCAGCTGCTGTCCCTCTCCCTCTGCCTCCAGACTGCGCAAATGGCTACAGCATGGAAGACAGACGCAGGTGCTGGATGAGGCAGGTGACTGCTTTAGAAGGGAGGGGAGTGAGAGGAAGGTGGGACAGGCACTGCACTTTATCCAGATGCTTCCTGGTCCTCCAGGCCCAAGGAGCTCCTGAGGGGCTTCTGAGGGCCTGAGCAGCAGGCAGGGAGCACACCTTCTTTGGAGGAGTACCCAGCAGGAGGGCTTTTGCAGGTTTTACTGGGCAGAGGGGACAGAGGCCTGGGTGTGGCTGTTCCCTCCTGGAGGACATGCTTCCCCACCTGCAGGGGCTGGAGTAGGAGCCTCTGCACTGCTCAGGTCCAAGTGCACTCGAGTGCCTTGCAGAGTGGCGACCTCACTGGGCAGCATTTCAAGATACAAAAGTCGACACAGGAGCCAACCAAGAGCTGGCCGGCATGCAGCACCCCTGGCCCCAGCTTCTCCTGCCACTCTGTAGGGTCCATCCTCACCCCTCCCCAGGGCTGGCCCCAAGAAACTGACTGAGGGGACACCACCCCTCCCTGGGGATTCTTCCCGGGGGCCTCTGCTCAATGGGGAGAAAGCATGTTCAATAACAACTGCCTAAAAGGATCAATTAGCCAAGTGAATGGGAGGCTCGTAGTCCCCAAGCCATTTGCAGTTGTGGGAACAGCTTTAATTTTAAAAATGGTCAATTTACCTTCCTTATTAAATTAGCCCACGTTATTTAAGAAAAGGAGTTCCAGGTCTGAGGGAGCACAGGGCACCCACCCCCCACCCAGATGGCCAGCCCTTAGCCCTGTGCCCCTGCCCCCTGCCCCTGGGCATGGAGGACACTGGGGCAGGGCTGGTCTGGCTTTGGTCCCCGGCTCTCAGACCCCGGCACAGCAACCGCCCTTGCTGGTCTCACTTTCCTAAACTAGACCCAGATGACCACCCGCCTATCAGCTCCGCCCTCTCCCCACTGAGCTCGTCTCCCCTGCACAAGGTACAGAGGAACAAGACACCATTCCCACCCTCCAGCCAAGGAAACAAATTAAGAACACCAACACAAACAGTAACAACAGAACTCACATTTATTAAGCAAACACTGTGTGCCAGGCAGCAAGGAGCCACCTGCATGCAGGCTGAGGCTGATGCCCAGGGGCCTCCTCCAATGTGCCCAAGCACAGCCTCGCGGTCCGTGGAGATGGCCGCAACCCCACCCCCACCAGCGGCATCGGGAGCCCAGAGCTGGACGGCGGGGATTCCCTGGTCCCAAACCAGGGGATAGCAGCGCAGGGCAGGTCCCAGCCTGCAGGCCAGCTAGCTAGGTATGAGGACCACTGGAGTTTGCTGGGACACTGCCCATCTCCACCTCAGAGTCCCCAGCAAAGTCATGTCGTCTGTGGTTCTCACTAAAGTGCAATTCCGCCTGCATCTCAGCCCGCACTAAAACTGCGCTCCGTCACCCCAGGCTCAACCACCCCGGCACGCGGCCCGGGCTCCCAGAGCAGGCCGGCTCTCCCTGCCCTCACAGTTTTGGTCCCCGTGCCTGCTCCATGCAGACCACGGGCGGGACCACCCAGGACTCCCACAGTCTTCCAGACCTTTCTATGCAGGCCATGCATGGGACCATCTGCAACTCCCTCGATCTTCCAGACCCTTCCTACCTCTGCTCCTTGGTTCCCCTGGTCTGGAATACCACTCCCCCATGCATCCTCTGTTACAGGTTGAATTGTGTCTCTCAAAATGATATGTTCAAGTCCTAACTCCCAGTACCTGTAAATGTGACCTTATTTGGAAATAAGACCATTGCAAATGTAATCAAGTCATACGAGGTCATACTGGGTTAGGGTGGGGCTCTACGTCCTATAACTGGTATGCTTACGACAAGAGGGAAATTTGGACACAGAGACATATACAGAGGAGAAGCCATGTGAAGACAGAGGCAGAGATTGGGGTGATGTGTTTAAAAGCCAAGGACACCAAGGATTGCCAGCAGCCACTAGAAGCTCAGAGAAAAGCATGGAACAATCCTCCCTCTGAGACGCAGAAAGTATCCAACCCTGACGACACCTTGATTTTGGACTTCTGGCCTCCAGAACTGTGAGAAAATAAATTTCTGCTGTTTTAAACCACCCAGTTTGTGGTAATCTGCTATGGCAGCCCGAGGAAGTGAATACATCTGCCTATCCCAAACACTTCCACTGACAGACCCAGCGTCACAGATGCCCCAGTATGGGCACTAACTGTGCCGAGCATTGTGCCAGGCTGGGGACACAACAAAGAATAAATCTTGGAGCCCAAGCAATGTGTCAAGGTGCTACACTCACCACATGACCACCAAGGGAGCAGGAAGGAGGGCACAGTTGAGTGGAGCCTTGAAAGCTGAGTAGGAGTTTGCCTAACAAATTCCTACCCAGATATACTCTAAGGACAAGGTGTCTCCCTCCTGCTCTCTCATTACCAAGCAGGCTTCTGAGAAACCCCTGGGTTTTCTCAATGCTCTGAGCGTGAGCACACGCTGCAGACGCAGCTCACACACTGCTCACGCCCTTCTCAGACTGCCAGTAAAACAGCGCTGGGTACATATGTTCACTGTCAGAACACCAAGGCAAGCCCACGGATTGCTGGCCCTACCAGGTCAAACCAGATGACAGCCTAAACTGAAGACCGACCCGTTATCAATGGTCAGCAGGCCGACCTTCTGCCCTGGGACGCAGTCCGCAGGTTTCCCTCTTTCTGATCTGACATTTAGGAGCAATGCTCTAACACACACGTTTGCCTGGAGAATTGGGGAGCTTTAGTAGGGGGTGGCTGCAAAGTGCAAATAACTGGACAAATGTTGAAGCCAAAGGTTTTGGGAATAGTAATATACTCATCACACTTAAGCTCCAAAGAACTAGGATGCTGAGAGACCCTTGGATGGCCAACACGTGCCTCTGAACCAAACACCTGACCCTTGGCCAGCCCAGCATCTCCAGATCAAGTGTCATGGTTACAGCAGACCCTGGAGCCAACATCTGGGTTCAGCTCCTGGCTCCACCACTTACCAGCAAGGCACTCATCCTTCCTGTGCTCAGTTTCCTTATCTACACAACGGGGACGATAGTAACTACCATGAGGAATTAAATGAGTTAACATCTGCAAAGCTCTTAGTACAGATCCTGGTATGCAGTAAGCACCACATAAGTGTTTACTAAACAACAACAAAAAAATGCCCCACTTTGAAGTCTACGTTTCTGCTGCTTCTCAAATCGCCTCTTTCCTGTTTAGAGTTTCCTGAGGCACCTCATGTGTCAAAACCAGCCACAGCAAAGGTGGTCTCAAAACAGATGGGAGGCTGAGGACAACGCATGTCATCAAGGAGGATTGGCCACAGTCATCAAGGTGAATCCCCTTGGGGAAATAAGAGGCTCAGAGGGACCAGGGCATACTGCTGTTGAGCGCAGGAATCCAGAGATTAGGAAAGAAATCAACGCAGCTATCAAGCACGCTGAGAAAATTCAGACGCAAATGGCTAACACCGGTTTTCTTCTGAACTTGTCTTCTAAAGAAAAACAGTAGAAAATTTTAATCTCAACTTCAAAATTTAAGGCTTTTGTTAAAAGTGTCCCCAAACCCCTGTAAAAGTTATCTCTAAAAAACCACAAGGCCAAATTTACAGAACTCGGGGAAAGGCTGTAAAGAAAATCTGTAAACTTTCTGTTAGGTGAGGAAGTGGCCGGCCCCGTGTCACGCTGAAAAACAATTTCACACGCGAATAAGGTCCTGGAAGCTTGGCCAGTAGGTCAACCCGAGGTGTTGCGAACTCCTTAAAGGGCTGCAGGGTTGCTGGAACGGCGTCCCACACTCGGGACGCGGCCCTTGGTGCCTTGGAGTGCCAGCGCCTTAGTAAGGCGACGGGCGTAGCCGGCTGCTGAGCCGGGTCCCCGTCGCCCCGCGCCCCCTTCACTCGCCAAGCTGCACGCAGGGGCCAGAGGCCGCCCGCCGCGCTGCGCCACCGCCTTCGCCAGCCAGGCGGGCCCCCGCGGACATCACCCCGCCGCCCTGAGCCCCGGCACGCGGCAACTCGGCCTCGAAAGCGGCGGGTCCCCACTGCGCCCGGCGCGGCCCGTGACTATTCTCCGCTTGGCCCCGCGGACACCACCCCTCGGACACCATCCTGCAGACACCACCCGGTGGACACCACCCCTCGGACAGCACCGCTCGGGCGACCGGCCCCGCCGCTCTGCGCCCCTTTCCGTGGCCCTCGTGCGTCCCCGACCAAGTTGGCGCAGGCCGGCCGCCGAGCGCGCGCGGGGCCCCGTCGGGGTCGCGGTCGCCGGATGCGCCCCGGCTTTGTTCGCGCCCCGCGCCCGCCGGCAGCCTGCGCTCCGGCCCCGCGCGCCCGCCCGCACCCCGCGTCCCCCCGGTCCGGCCCGCGGCCCACCTTCTGGATGGTTTGTTGTGTGACCTCCCCTTTGCCTCTCGGCCGGGCGGACGCGAAGGCCACCGACATGGTCGCGGCACGGGCTCAGCCCGCGATCATCGAGGTTTCTTCTCCGGCTGAGCTCGGCGGCCCGAGGTGCTCATTCTCCGCAGTCGCTGGGGAGCGGGAGGCGCGGGGGGTGCCGCGCCGTGGGCTCGCCCGCCCCGCCGCCGCCGGGCCGCCCCAGATCCCCCCGCGCCGCCGCCCCGCGCCACCCCCGCTCCCAAGGCCCAGCCCCATGCGGCGCCCCCCAGCGGCCACCCTGCGCCCCGCGCCCGGCCCGGCGCCGCCGCGCCTCCCCCCGCGCCCGGCCTTCCGGTGGTTCGGTCCGGCCCCGCCCCGGCGCGCGTACGTCCGCTCGACGCCGCCTGACGCGTCGGACACCGCCCTACGCCAGCGGCGCAGTCGGCGGCGCCGGGGGCGGGCGGGGGCGCGGCGCGGGCGCAGCGGCGTCGTGAATCGCTGGCCGCGCCGGCCGTGAGTGTGCGCTTTTCCCGGCACGGCAGCCCCGCGAAGCTCCGCTCCGCCGGCATGAGCTACGACCGCGCCATCACCGTCTTCTCGCCCGACGGCCACCTCTTCCAAGTGGAGTACGCGCAGGAGGCCGTGAAGAAGGGCTCGACCGCGGTGAGCGGCCGGCCGGCGGGGCCTGCGCGCCCGGGCCGGGGGCTTCGGAAGCGGGCCGGGCCGAGGGACCGGGGGCCTGGCTGGGGCGCGAGGCGGGCCGGCGGCTCGGCTCGGGGGGAGGCCCCGGGACGCCGGGAGACGGCCGGAGCAGGCCGGGGAGGACGGCCAGAGGTCTCGTGGGCGCGGCTGTGGACAGAGTGGGGGGTCGGGGGCTTCGCGCGCTCCTTCGGACCCGGCGGGCTGGGGCGGCATCTCCGGGACGAGGACCCCACGTTCCCGGCCGGGCGGGGCCCGGGTGCGTTTTTCCGATGAGCTTCCCCCAAGTGGCCGCGCAGACGGCCTTCTCTGGGTCGTCGGGAGGCTTTGCTTGGATTGGCCTTTCGGAATTAGCACAGGGGCGTTAGTTGAACACAGGTCGTGACGTTGGTGTTCCTAAAGGAAACAGGAAAGGGGCACGTTTGGGAACCGGGATGTTCGGACCAGATTACTCTCATCGCGCAGATTTTCACGTAGGAGCAAGTGTGGTCCATGTTTGTTAGTGACTTTAGATGGATGTTTTGAAGACCAGTGAATTCAGTGTCCGCAGTACGTTTCAAAGTGTCAGTTTCCTTTCTCTTTGGTGTCTCCAGAGCATGTGAGCGCCCGGGGTGACGGCCATCTTGGCGGGTCACCTTTGCACAGGCCCCTAGGGAGCTCGGTGGGGCTGCGCTGATGCACCCCGGGCGAGCAGAGGTGCAGGCGCCCCACTGGGCAGCAGGGCTGGCTGTTACTGGTTCTGTGAATGTTCTTTAAGTAAGCACGTGACTTCGGTGAACTGCACCAGACAGCTCCCAGTCAGGGGACTTTCCCCACTAGGGAGAGCAGCTGTTCTCGAGGTCCAGGTGGGCTCCCGGAACCAAGGTTGGCAGGTTCTCAGTGTCGGCCTGCAGTTCCCAGGACGACTGCCAGCTGCTGACAGGCTCCCTCCTGGGTCTCACTGCTCTGAGTCCTCCGGTACGTTGGGCAGTGTGCTGTCCCGTCGTCCCCTTCACATCTGAGCATGTACCTCTCATTTTGACCACCGTTTGACATTTAAATTCGTGGTGTCTTTGAGACACTTGTCAGTTTGCTTATTGGTCAAACTATGAGTTTTAATTTTTATTGTTTGGTATTTCAGAAGTATGAGCATGCAGAGAGAGAGACAGGGTTCTGTGAATTTTGAAGTGTTTCTCATTTCCCAAATCTGTTTTGAAATTAAGGCCCAAAATCCATCTTGTGACCTAACTCAGCTTAAAGAGCACTGGAAGAGTTGTCACCTCACCCTGCCATCTGCACCCCCAGTACTACTTTGGGCCAGCCCAGGTGGCTAGCTTTGCTTAACCCACCTAACGTCTCTGGGCCTGGCCTTCTTTTTCTCCGAGGAATTTTGAAGATGACGGATAACAGTACATGAGAAAGCTCCTTGAAATCTGAAACACTGCAGACCAGCGCTTCTCAACCTCGGGTGATTCTGCACCCCAGGGGGCATTTGGCAACGTGTGCCCTTGTCCAAGATGGTGGAGAGGTGCTACTGGCACCTAGGGATAGAGGCCAGGGATGATGTTAAACATTCTACAGTGCTTGGCACGGTCCTGTTTGATTCTAATCAAAGAATTTGCTGGACCAAATGGCCACAGTGCTGAGGGTGAGAAACCCTGCTCTAAAGGAAGAGGGGTGTTGCTTTTCCGAGTGATTGTCCCATTTGTGTCTGCTCCTGCCTTGATTGGTGGGTTAACTGGCCATCAGTGCTGTTTCCCTGTTTTTAATACATTCTTCTCCTCTCTACAGTATTGGCCATAAACAGAGAGCAGCTGACACCTGGAACGGTTGATACAGTTGTCCGCCTGATAGTAAATCAGGCCTTCTCCACAGCTGTGCACACTGGTGTGCGATAGTGCAGGAGAGGGTGGGGTGGGTTTTAATGTACTTTCACAGCTAGAGAAACACTGCATGCAGAACACCTGAATTGAATGTTAGGGTCTCAGGCTTAAAGTGCCTCGCATTGGACTCCTTCATTCACTGGGTTGAATTGATACATATGCATATACACACTTATATAGTACTTCCTTATTAGTTGTGTTGTAATTGAAACTACATTTAGTATTTTAAGCCACAGGGCTGGGCACCTAGGTCATGATACCTGGGCTAGCTCTGCCAGAAGCAGATCAATACCCATGGTTTGCAGGGTGTGGTGACCACAGCAGTGGTCCGAGGAGTGGGGGAGGGGTGTGCGTGGGCTGCCCCCCCCCCATATTCACATCTGCTCTTAGTGCTCTGTGCTGAGTGGCAGAATTTCATGTCACTTTCTTAAGTGCTGTGTTAAGATTTTTTGTGTGTGTGAGGAAGATCAGCCCTGAACTAACATCCGCTGTCAATCCTCCTTTTTTTTTTGCTGAGGAAGATTAGCCCTGGGCTAACATCCATGTCCATCTTCCTCTACTTTATATGGGACGCTGCCACAGCATGACTTGACAAGTGGTACCTACGTAGGTCCATGCCTGGGGTCCAAATCTGCAAACCCCGGGCTGTTGAAGTGGAGCGCGCGAACTTAACTGCTACGCCACCAGGCCGGCCTGAAAGTGCTGTGTTGATTTTTATTGAAGGTTGGTGTTCGAGGAAAAGACATTGTTGTTCTTGGTGTGGAGAAGAAGTCAGTGGCCAAACTGCAGGATGAAAGAACTGTGCGGAAGATCTGCGCTCTGGATGACAACGTCTGCATGGCATTCGCAGGTGAGTTTGGGACCAGTGCTGTGTTCTTTGGAGGCTCAGTGAAGACCTGCACTTTGGAGGCTAGCCTGGTGGATGGGCTATTGGGACCCATGTAAACTGGGTAAACTAAAATCACTTAAAAGCATAGATTTGGGGGGCTGGCCTGGCGGCGCAGCGGTTTAGTTCGCGCTTGGCAGCCCGGGGTTCACCGGTTCAGATCCCGGGCACCCGTGGATGCACTGCTTGTCAGCCATGCTGTGGCGGCGTCCCATATAAAGCAGAGGAAGATGGGCACAGATGTTAGCCCAGGGCCAGTCTTCCTCAGTAAAAAGAGGAGAATTAGCAACAGATGTTAGCTCAGGGCTGGTCTTCCTCACACAAAAAAAACAAAAAACAAAAGCATAGATTTGGGCCTTTAAGAAAAGGTTTGGCCATGGTGGGGAGGGGCTCTCCTCCCCAGTGGCTGAAGCATGAAGCACGGGCTAAATGAGTAAACACCCCCAGGATGAGGGGGCTGCGCTGTCACCTCCACTGCTACTATGAGTCCGATGCTGGATCGTAGTTACAGTCTAGAGAAAAGTCAGGCTCTCCACAGCTAACTGCGCCTGTGAAGCAGAGAGAGCCGGGCAGCCCCCTGCTGTCAGGGCGTGAAGTGTGTTCTCGGCACTTGGGTAGTTTCGCTTGTTGCCTCCCTCAGCAGGTCCAGTTCAGGAAGATCCCAGTTCACCTAACCTAGAGATCGACTTGCCTTGTCAAAGGATTAGTGTGTTTAAATATGCTCTGATGGGCACAATTCCTTGTACACCCAACTTTCTCAGAGAAACTTACAGAGGCCGATGGTTCCACTGTCGTCACTCAGAATGACCTCAGTGCTGGGTTTCACAGGATTGGTTTTGAACCTTTGTCAAAGGTTAATGCTGTCCACTTGTGTGGTCTGTGCTATCCTGGATTGGAGTCGATGAGGTGTGGCTCAGTTGGAATCCTCTCTGCCATCGTTGCAGGCCTCACCGCCGACGCAAGGATAGTCATCAACAGGGCCCGGGTGGAGTGCCAGAGCCATCGGCTGACCGTGGAGGACCCAGTCACCGTGGAGTACATCACCCGCTACATCGCCAGTCTGAAGCAGGTGGGTGCCCACCTGTCCATGACTGGTTCTGGTTAGGAGCAGTCACTGCTTTGTCATGGAAGATGTCCTACCCTGCTACTGCGCGTGGATGTTTGCATGGGTCACTTTAGGGGAATCAATCCCATCTGTACTTGTATGTGTGTGGATTACTGTAGGTTGTCCATTTTGGCGGCATTGTTCTGTTATTTAGTGGCACGGGGCAGTCCAAATTCCTATTTCTGGAGGGCAGCGATACAGTTTTTATCTTGCCATTCTGAATGGTGGGTCACCAAGCAGTTGGGGGTGGGGGGAGCTGGAAACCACCACCCCTCTGGTGAAATGCTAGTAGTCCTTAAACCTAAGTGTGTAGCCAGAATGCATGTCTGTCATCAAAATAATTCCAAATAGCCTCAGTTATGCTCCATGATGCAACGCTGGTCATGGGAGTGCCTTTTTCTAAGAGTGAAAATGCAGGAAAAAAGGGGGAATGCTGAAAACTGTTGGCTGATTTCATGTATCATTTGAATTGCAAATAATCTGGAAGTGAGCTTAGTAGTTTCTTTCCATCCCTCCACTCAAAGCAGAGCTCGGAATGTCACATGTATGTTACTTAGGGTGGGTTCTGTGGGGCCTTTCATGCTATGAAGCCAGTGTTAACGTGTTCCTTTTCCCACCAGCGCTACACACAGAGCAATGGGCGCAGGCCATTTGGCATCTCTGCCCTCATTGTGGGTTTTGATTTTGACGGCACCCCCAGACTCTATCAGACTGACCCCTCAGGCACATACCATGCCTGGAAGGTGAGTCTCTGACAAAACGGGCTTCAGGTTTTGGAGGCCATTGGGAGGGACTGGGCTTAGTCCTACAAATGCCTGTGCATGCACACACCATCTGTTTCACAACACTCCTGCTGATGTGGGAGCAGAGAAGTCATTAAACTTTGCTGCTTGGGAGAAAGTCAAAGGACAGTGAGGTATAAGGATACACGGCCTAAAGTAAAACTACTTGTGTCTCTCTTAGTAACGAAATAGTAGTAGAATCCCATCCTTGGTAAGAATCAGCACCAACTCCATGCAGCCTCTTGTGAAAGGAAGCCATAGGGCAGGGCCTGGGGTCCAGGCCCAGCTCCCTCCAGACTGACTCTCACCACAGCACATGGGAGAGCAGGCAGGGCAGTGGCTGGCTGGCCCACACAGGGCTCACCCTGTTCTTGGGCTGGCTCTGGGTTGTCACGCCCTGCGCTGTATAACACACGTCTCCCTTTCAGGCCAATGCCATAGGCCGGGGTGCCAAGTCAGTGCGTGAGTTTCTAGAGAAGAATTATACTGACGAAGCCATCGAAACGGATGATCTGACCATTAAGCTGGTTATCAAAGCCCTTCTGGAAGTAAGTTTGCATTTGAAATCTGGGCAAAATGGTGAAGACACCAACACCATGGTGGTGGTTCTTGGGTTGGGCAGAATAGACAGCACAGAACTGGGCAACTGACACGTGGGCAACAAGGAGACGGCAAGGTGCCAGTGGTGATGCCGGGTACTTGAGGGTTTGCTGTGCTGGGCTCTGCTCGGTGCCGTATCCGCTCCTTATATGGGTGCGGCAGTTGAGGTACCAGGAGGCTAAGTGGTTGTCCAAGAGCACACAGCTCACAGCCATCACTCAGCCTTGCTGCAGCTGGAGTGAGGGAATTGGAAGGGAAACTGGGAGTAATGATTGGGAGTCATGAGGACTTGGGCTTTGTCAAAACTGTGAAGGTGCTGGCAGGTGAAGCCACAGAGGCCGAGGGGGTAGTTGGAGGACCAGGGTTCGGAGCTCAGTGGTGGGAAAGGCTGTGTGTAGAGGGGAGAGCTGTAAGCACAGCTGCTGTGCAAGAAGGACCAGCTACCCAGCCCAAGTCCGACTGCCAAGAGACAGGCACAGGTGGTGTCCCTGACACTTCGCACGTGATGTGCAGTTAGGACAAAAGCTTTGGGTGCTGGGACTTCAGTGTCCCCCACCCTCTTCCCTTGTGTGGCAGTGCTGGGTTCAGGTGCACCCTCTCTCATTGCCAGAGCTGTTTGGTCTGGAGGTGGGAGAGGTGTCTTAATGTTCTTCTCTTCCCTCCAAGGTGGTTCAGTCAGGCGGCAAAAACATTGAACTTGCTGTCATGAGGCGAGATCACCCCCTCAAGGTAATCGCCAAGTTTGTTTGCTGTCTTTACCTATGGAGTGCTCCCAGTGATCGGGGCAGGGGTGGTATGAGTTTAAGACCATTCTGCTGTGGCTTTAGCACTGGGAAAGAGGTGGTTTCCTTGGGTCTCCACAAAGAGTCGAAAAGAAAGCATTCCAGTGTTGATTTCCATGGTTAAAGATGGTACTCGCATGTGCTCTTGGCACGCTGAAAAGCTGTCAACAACTAACTGCAGATTTGCTTCTGCTTTTTAATAATCGCCTAAAAAAATTAATGATTTGATAATCTGCTTTTTAATAGGCTCCAACTGTTGTTAGCTGCATCAGGCACACATGGCCTTGTTCTCCTGTAGCGGCAGCTGTGAGGTGCAGTGTGGCCAGAGTCCGAGGGCTTCCCTCCCCAAGGGGGCACTGGTGCTCTGGGGCACCTTGTGTGGCTCGGGGGCTAACCATAAATTCTTTCTTTGGTAGATTTTAAATCCTGAAGAAATTGAGAAATATGTTGCTGAAATTGAAAAAGAAAAAGAAGAAAACGAAAAGAAGAAACAAAAGAAAGCATCATGATGAATGAAATCTTACTTGTATTGATTTTTAATTCAAATCATGGATGATTTTCAGAATGACATGTAGGCATTTCCATTCCATTTATCCGTACTGTCCAAGTGTCCTACAGTAAACTTCCATATTTTTTAACCTTTTTTTGGAGAGTGTGTATCTTTCGGGTGTAATTATGATAGCTCTTTAGAAAACTTCCCTCACTTCTGGTCTCTGAATGCTCTCCTTAGCGTGAGCTTTCCGTTCTGTTCCTTGTTGCCAGGCTCTAAGACAACAAGCCACGACTGAGCTGGGGGGGGTCCTCCCTTGGGGTTTGTGGAAGGGCTTTAAGGAGCCCAAGCAGCATGCAAAGTGCAACAGGTGCTACGCACGGCTGCAGACAGGCACTGCAGATGGGTGCATAAACTCAGTTTCTCTCCTCTAGGGGTCCTAAACAGACGGACTAACTTGTGGTTTCTTCTCAGATCTCCATTCAAGTCCTTTAACATAAAGGACACAAGCACTCAGTTTAAGTCTTGAACTCAGAATTTTGCAGAATAGCAGCTGTGTTCAAAACTAGTGTTCCTGGATTTAGTAGATCGAGACTTAACATGTCACATACTTTCTACCTTAAGACTTAGGGTGCTGGCTACTCCCCACCCTCACGCATTTTAGCCAGAAAGACTGCTCTTTTAGCTTCCAGGCCAGCAGCAGTTTAAGTCATGGTCCTAAGGTTTGTCTTTACAGAAAAATCCTAACAACCCCCTTCACCTGCACAGCTTTGCAGCCTCCCACGAGGCCCTCGTACCAGTCCTAGTGATGGAATTTCCTTTGGGGTTCCCTGCACCCCAAGAACACAAAGGGTTTTTGGGTCCTCAGGCTGGTTGTCCCTGCCAACTACTGTCAGGACTCCAGGGCTCTGCTCTCTGCCTCAGTCTACAGCTTCTCTTGCTCTGGGTTCTCGTTTAAAGGCACAAATAACATTTTTCTTCTAAAAAGGAGTAAAGAGGCTCAGATACATTTTAAGCTCAGCATAAAATGTATAATTGTCAAAATGATTGTCAGTGTAAAATTTTAAGAGCAAGGTTAGTCATAGGTGGTAGACTGTGACCTGACTAGATTCTCTAGCTGAAAAACACCTGTTGGACTGCTGAGTCACCTAACTAGTTTAGAATCAGTGCCCTGGCTACCTACATCTAGTGTGTACGCTGCGCAAGATTTTTATTTTCATTGGTTAAGGACATTAGTTGCCAAAAAAATGGAAGGTTGCCAAGAATTTGTCCAGGTTCTGAAACTTGACAGCTGTGCCCAGCAGTACAGGCTGACTGCCTGCTGCCCAGTCCTGCTCTGGGCCTGACTGAATCAGGTAGGTACTGAAGGAAGAAGCGACACAGCTGACTGGAGGGGCCTTATCCTTTGAGATTGCTTTTAAAAAGTCACCTGGAGGGGCCAGCATAGTGGTTAAGTTCACGTGCTCTGCTTTGGCAGCCCAGGGTTCACGGGTTCAGATCCTGAGCGCAGACCTACACACCGCTCATCATGCCACGCTGTGGCAGTGTCCTGCATACAAAATAGAGGAAGACTGGCACAGATGTTAGCTCAGGGCCAATCTTCCTCACTAAAAAAAGAAAGCCACCTGGAAACCCATTATGGTGAAATGAGACACTTCAAGTCTGAAAGCAGCCAGGTCCTTGCTTTTCCACATGGTCCTGGGGTCCAGCCCTGTAACAGGTTCTTAAGGCACTGAGAACATGGAAGTTCTGGGGAGCTTGGAGGCTGCAGTAAGACAACGAAGGGGTCACTTCTGAAGCAGGTTTACCTGTGAACTGAGTTTTTAAGACTAGTTTGTATCCAAAGTGTCTGGAAAGCAGAGCCACTCGTCCCAGGAGAGTGGCTCATAGTAAACTCAGGAGTGGTTCACTGCCCTTTACCCAGACCAGCTGGGTCAGTCAGTCTCGAGCACCAGATGTTCCCCCAAATCCTACCAGCCCTGGCCTTTGGATGGGCACGTTAGATATGATGTGATTTGGGCAGCACAGTCAACAGGACTACTTACTTTGAGCAGAGAAGAAAGTCTTAAAGGCTTGCATGTTTATTTATAATTACAATTTACATTACTCCAACAGAGCAGCCCCATTGCTATGTTCTAATTCTTAGCCATTAAGTCCTACAAAAATAAACCCAAGCTTTTACAGTAACTTAATCAATACAGAACTAAGACCTTTATAGCTGTTTAAAGGGGTTTAGTTACCAAGGTGCTTATGTTCAACACAATGCCCTGTCAATCAGAGGGACGCATGCTTCTACTAAAGGTCTGAGCTAGTTACTCATGCAACCAATTTATATTCCCACCCTCCCTCCACCCACCTGTAAAACAAAAACACAGAACTATTTACAATTGCGAGGAAATACGTTCTTGGTCAACTGACCTTGCAAAAAAGACTGGCTCATTTCCAAGTGGATGAGACACGGAACAGCGTTCAGCCAGAGTCCAACACTGACTGGTCAGGGGCTGGCAAGGACAGGGCAGCAAGGACAGGGACATCACAGGGGAACTCGTCCCGGGCCTGGATCCCCAACGCTAATTCCTACAGAAGTCAGGCTCCAAGCGACAGCTCCTAGCTCATGTTCAAGGCCCCTTCCCACGCCTCCAGGTGTCCCCCCACCCCACCAGCCCCTAACCTTGACCTTGCCACTCTGGACGTCAGGGTTGTCTGGTTTCCTTATACAACATGATCTGTGGGACACCCCACTTACCCTGCCCCACCCATCCCCACACGCCACTGTGCTGGCCCTGCCTGGCTCCTGAGACCCCACCCATGGCAGTGGGGGTGCCAGGCCAGCAGCACAAGGGGCAGTTGGGTTACAGAGATGTGCTTGGCTGCTGCATTTGCCAAATGAGATTTGGTTCCACTTTAAAAGTCAAAGCTGTCAAAACAAAGTCACAAAGTGAAGATCGAGCTTTTGCTCTAGAAACCTTTCTGCAAATACCACCACCTTAGAATTAGGCTGTGTGCAACTGAGGAGGAAAGACAGGCCAAGATACCTCAAAGAGGTTACCCATGAATACTTCCCCCAAAACAAGTGGTTCTAACTTAGACCAGGTCCAAGTTCTGTTAAGTCCAAAATGTTAGTAGTAGCATGGGATTTTCCAAACTCAGTAAACAAAGTGACCCACATCTCCCCCAGTAAGTGCAGTGTTTTCCAATGTCCTCACAGACACAGCTTCGTTTCTGTGCCACTTCAGGAACCTGCAAGAAGACAACATGACACCAAGTGAATGCATTCAACATGTTTCATTAGGCAGCTACCGAGCATAAGCCAGGCACCGTGGCCTCTGATGCAGGACAGGAGCAGCTCAATCTCTCCCCCATCCCCAAGTCAGGCCAGGGCTTCCCAGCCTTTCCCGTCACGATCCATAATGAAAATCGTTTTTGTTCAGTTGGGACAGGGAGGCAACTCCAGGTCCCAATCACCTGGCTGCGGGTGTGTCACCACCCAGCACACCCATAACCCATTCACCGCCCAGACCCTGGGGGGCACACGAGTCACCTGAGGCCTCGTTAAAAATGGAGACTGACTGGGCTGGGGTGAGACTCCGGCTTGTAACAGTCCCTTACCTGCTGACCACACCTGAGTAGCAAGCACCCAGTGTTCCTGCACCTGGAACCTCACTTTGACAACCCTGGGGCCTGGGCCCCTCCCCAGAGATTCGGGGTCAGTTGGTCTGGGGTGGGTCCAGGTCCCCGCCGTCTGAGAGAGCCCCCTGGTGATTCGGAGGATCAAGGCCCTCGGTTTGGCCTTGATGTCTTGAGGCTTCTCTTCCTGGAAGCCCAAGCCAGCCGCTGCCTGGCTCCTAACTCTTCCTGAAGAGGCTTCCTACCTGGTGCTCCTGCCCCCAAGCCGTCCCACCAGAGGATCGAGAAGCTTCCCCACTCACCTGCAGCTGCATCCTCACACCCTGCCAGTCCCAGCTCTGTGGGAAGTTGGGTTGCGACGGGTTGTACCATTGCCCCTGCCCCCTCGAAATCCACCCCGGAAACTACGGCCACGAAGAAACCTTCCCGACACCCCAAAGGTCTCCGTGTTGAGCTTCCTCTCTTCAGCCCATGTGGTCCGCCTGGAACTGAACCACAGACAAGGTGTGTGAGACCGACTGCGGCAAGCACCGACTCAGATTTCTGAGCCGGGCCTCTGCCTGCTACAGCCCAGGGGGAAGCACGGACAGACAGGTGGTTACCGTTGTTACTGGAGCCATCAGAGGGGGCAACCCAGGCCTGAGACCCAACACTGCAGGTGCGCCCAGCCACATTTCCAACCAGGCATGCTTGTCACCAGACTGGGCTGCTCAGTATACAACTCTCACACTTTTGTCACCTATGATGACACGACTCTAGTGTGCTACAAAGGAAGCCATCACTGCTTGCTAGGCCCAGGGCCCATACAGGCTCCAAGACCCAGGCAGATCAGAGACACCCCCAGACAAGTTTCTACTAGATGAGGAGGGGATTGGGCTAGATGGAGTGGGGTTCCAAAGATGCGTATGTTTTGGGGGGGTCACAGCACCCACATTCCACACTGCCCAGCAGCCTTCCTGCTACCTGAATATGCTGCCAACACCCACTCTTCTATCTCCAGTGGGGACACCCGTGTCCAACTGTGTGCCTGGTACAGCCACACGGCTGTCTACAGGCAGCTCACAGGCAACACACCCAGCACCTGAGCTCCTGCTCTGCTGCCCTCAAGGGTCTCCTTCCGAGGAAACAGAAACTGCACCCTTCCACTGTCCAGGCCCAGCTGGGGAGTCGTTCTGGCTCTCCTCACATCCCAACAGCAAACCCTATCAGCTCCACCTTCAAAGCAGTCAGAAGCCAAGCTTCTCTGCACCACCACCACCACCACCCATTTCCAAGACACTTGGACTACTGCAAAAACCTCCGAAGTGGCCACCCAGCTCCCACACTTGCCCACCTCAGCTCACCCTCAACAAAGACGTGGGGAAACGTCAGATGGCATAGCTCCGAACCTCTGACGGCTCCCCACAGCACTCAGAATAAAAGCCCGTCACCATAACCCACAAAACCCCGGAGGGACCCACCCCACCCTCACCACTCCTCCCTGACTCACACAGTGACTGCTTCAGTCACACGACAGATGCGCTGCCTGCCTCCACCCTGGCACCGTCTGGGAGAGCCTCTCATTTATCCAGTCACTCCCGAACGCTACCACGCCTGAGACCTCAGCACCCTATTACCCCACACCCACACACGCCCCCATCCTCACCCCCTTCACTGGTTGGTCTTCCCCAGTGCATTTTTATCTTATGGTATATACATGTGTTTTTTCATTATCTATCCTCCCCAGCAGAATTTAAGCACACGGAGCAGGGATCTGCCAGCTGGTTTTCTGCCGTCTCCTCAACGCCCAGCACAGCACGTGGGGCCCTTCATTTGCACAATGAGCAGATATGAGTTCCCACACGTCCCCGTTCTGTAGACATCATTTATCGTCTAGCTTGTTCACAGGGCAACATCTGACCACCAGCTATTGGGTGCTAAAAACAAAGCACACGACAGGGTCCCAGCCTTAAGCAATCAGTGGAAAGAACACCCCGGACAGAATGCTCTAGCCAGCTGCCTCAGGTAGCAAGGCCTAAGGCCACCACGGTCAGCTGGGGACCAGGAAGCAGGCCAAGGAAGGTGCTGCAGAACTGAGCATTGACATAGTCACTAGCTGAGGAGGGTGGTGCCAAGCTCAGCCCTAACGGGAAGGCGGCAGCAGAGCAAAGAGCGAAGTGGGGGCTGGACCTTGGTCACACCCCTCAGGTGCCTGTGACTGCCAAGGCTTCCCACGCCACCACCTACTGCTGGCATCACAAGGACTGAGGAATCCATTATGCAAAAACCTGAGGAGGATCCTAAGAGATGTGCCCCGAATTTAAGATGTGGGTTTGGTCTTCCAGAGAGCATGCCCCAGTCCTGGAGTTTTGAGGCAGAGTGAGCGTCCTCCTGCCAGTTCACCTAGGCCCTGCCAGGCCCCTCAGCCTGGCCCTCGAGCCCAACCCCCTTGCCCCCTGACCTGGTCTTGAGTTCAGAGGAGATGTTGTCGAAGAAGGACTTGGATTTGTCATAGTAGCAGTTGGGCCCCAGGTGGTCTTCCTCAGCAGGGGCCTCGTCACTCTGGGTCACCACTGCCGGGTCCTTCTCTTCCCCTTTCTCAGCTCTGTCATCTGCACAGAGAAGCAGCATGCACTGAGGTGCCGGGGTGCAAGCACAGGGCCCTTCCTCAGGCCTCAGGAATGCTCCCGGGAGTGCTGTGTACTTGGTGGAAACCTCTTCTAACTCCTACTGCTTGTCTTGTCCACCCCTGGGCTGTATAGCCTGCTCCTCATTCCACGAGCACTGTCTTCACGTCACCCCAAGACCCCTCCTCATTTCAGCAATTCCTTAGATGGCACAGTTTCCACACTGGCCGCCATCCCCACACCACCACCCTCCCCAAACGCTCCAGCTCTCTTTTCTTGACCCCTTCTACGGATACTCCTTGGCGGGGAGGGCAATTTTTATAAACAACTCAGACCTTTAAAATTCAGTTTCTTCTTAAATTCTTTGTCCAGCTCCTCTCGGTTGAACTGGGCATTTGCACTCTCAAAATCAAAGTCGCCTTCAAACTTGATTGTGTTCTCCTTGCTGTTAGTCGGGCGGTTTTGCCCTCTGGAGCGATTCCTTGTGCGTCTGTTCCCTGCGAAGAGGAAGGGCAGCCATGTCTGTGAAGCCACTAGCCCGACATGACTTAGTGGGAGACAGATGAAAAAGAAGACAGAGCACACTGAAGCAGCCACCAAGCCCCAGCGCCCCTGAAACCGTCACCCAGGGAGAAGCAGGCAGGAGGGTAAGCAGAGCGCCCCTGGGCAGTTCACGGCCCCGGCCTCAAGTGGCAACAGCTGTTACCTGATCGCCTCCTCTGAGGTCTTCTGTTTTCGTCGTTCACCTGCCCTGGAGCTTGCACAGCTGCCGGCTGAACTACATCTAAGGTGCAAAAGAGAAGAGTGAGGCAAGCGTCTGCAAAGCAGAACCCAGCAGTGGAAGCAGGGCAGCACCACCACGGGGACATGCGGCAAGGGCCTGCCCCCCACAAGCACATGGGGTTGGGGGGTTAATTTAAAAAAGAACCCCAGGAAGCAGTGTGCCACTTTGAGAACACGGAGCCAATTCCAGGGAAGCGAGTGTGTAAGTACCGCTGGCCGTCTTGCTGCTTGGCTGGGCCGGGCGCCCGTTCAGCTGCATCCCCGTGGTGCCCTTGCCGGGTAACAGCTTTTTGGCGTTCAAGTTATCAAGAGAACCAGTCTGGACAGCCTGCTCCACCATGGGGCTCTTGCCGACTGGGACAGACGGAAAACCAGCTCCTGAGTTGGGGAGGGGAGGAGGGTTTAAAAATGGAGAGAAAGAGAAAGACTTCACCCCTCCAGATACTTCTCTTCTGGCTGGCATGACAGACAGGCGAGGACGGCAACTGCCGAGAGAGGGTCTACAAACCCAAGTAAAGTCCCCCACACCGAGCCATTCCCTCTGTGGCCAGCCCAGGCAGCAACAAGGCCAGCTCAGCTCAGGGAGCCCTGAGCCCCAGGCTCCCTGACTTAGGGAACCCCAAGGAGGGAAAAACACCCCGCCACAAATGAGCACTTCACGGGGGGGGTCTAGAAATGGCTTTCTGAAAACCACACAAGCTCTAACCCCGAGGTGGCTCATTGGTCCGAGATGCTGTTAAATTCACAGTCTGAGAATCTGTTTCATTCTGCTACTTGCTGGACAAGAACCATCCCAGTCAGGGATCTTCCAGAAAAATGCAGTGGTCAGTCTTCGAAGTTAAATTCTAGAACACTGTCATTTTTGCTTAAGGCATAATAAAACCAAAAAGGATAAAGTAATAAGAGCTGACTACAGAGAAATGACAGCCTATACTCCTCTCAAGAGTAAAAGCTCATCATAAAGGAAGGGCTCCCAGGATGCCCTTGGTAACGGGGCTGTGCTGAAGTCTGCTCCTATGACACTGCTTGCCCAGCCCTGAGCGAGGAGGTGAATGCTCAGAAACTGGGCCTCGGTGGAGGTCCCAGCCCACGAGATGGTCCTCTGAAGCAGGAAAACAAAGAGGGCTATGCCACACGCATGTCTCTGTCCTCTCTCCCCTCTCCCTGGATCTGGGATGCTGTTTAAACAGGACAATTTGGGATTGAGTGGAGGTGCACGGAGGTCTGAGACAGAAAAAGTGAGCCCTAACCACGGGGTAACTATTATTAGATGGGCAGCCCAACACAAGTGAGGATGGACTACTTCACCTTTCTCATGTGGGACAGAAACTGGAGAAACTACTGTGAAAAATTCCTTGTGAGATCAAAAGAAGTACTCCCAGGGCAGACTGGAACAGCCTTGCACACCAGTACCTGCCAGTGTCCTCTACGATGGGCATTAACCAAGACCACTTTCTCAGGCCCACCACTTCACTCAGCATGGCCTTCCCTGAGTGAGACACAACTCCTGAGTGCTTCCCGCTCACACTGTAACTGATGGGGCAAGAATCTTGGGCTCATTTGCTTTTTATAAAACCAGACCAGTTAAAACAAACTATCTTGCCCTATGAGCAATTTTATATAAATGATGCTAAGAACGATGATCTAGTGTAATCTTTAAGTGGGGAAGACACATTACTACTTCTACAACTCAGATACACTGGCGTCCATGCAAGATTCTGAAAGCAACACATGCAACGTAACAGCCTGACAGTAGTTGTGGCCATAACGAGAGCCCCAGGTACTACCTTGGACGAGTCTCTGCAATGATGAGAGCGGAGCACACAGCACTCTACCTCAGCTGTGCACGTGAATTTCCGACTGCCAGTAAAGGACACGGAAGGTCAAGAAATCCCACAGGTGCTGCCGCCTGGCAGAGAGGTGGTGCAGCAGCATTAACAAGCCAGTCATCAGCCCCACACTGTTCACCTGGTCAACAGCTCGGGCTAGTCACCCAATTTTAAAGGGGCTTCATTTTATGAAGATACCTCATGCCTCCAACTTTGAGTGCCCTGGAGGGGTGAGGAATGTGCCGCACGGATCCCAGAGCAGCATGTGAGTTACTTAGGGGCGTTCCCCTGCAGTCCTACACAGCAATCTAGAACACATTTAAGACCAGCAGAAACCCCAGGGAAACGGCTTTCTGTGCAGAGAGGTTTCCCATGTGTGGTGGTCTCAGTACAGGTCAAAACAGACCCTGGACCCAGGGAGAGTAAGCAAAGCACCTTGGAGGTTTTTCCTTATACCTTCTTTAAACTGTGGGAGTTAATAAGTCAGGACTATGTGCTTAACCAAAAAGCAGCAGCTTAACTGATCCACGGGCTTCATAAATTATGAGCTACAGCTACTGTCATTCTGGTCTACTGGTTTACCCCCTTGCTCTTAGGATGGCTTGCAAGACAGCATGCAGTTCTCCAAACTGCTGTTACCCTTGGAAGTGAGCTGATGTGGCTCTGAGGACATGTCAAGCTCTGAGACAGGTTGTGGAGATGGAGAAGAGCTAGGGCTGGAAGCTGCGGCTGAGGCTGGAGGGCTTACCAACTTCTCTAAAAGAAGATAAAGGAGAAAAGAGCAAAAAAGAAAAGTACACAAATAAGTAATGAGAAACTTGTCTTGTGTCTAGCAAGCTTGGAAAGAGCCAAGCAATCTCTTGTAGAACACTTTGCTCACACAACCCTACTCTAGAAACACAGGGAGCCAGGCTGAGACGGGCACCACCACAGTAGGAGCAGCAATCAAGACAACATGACTTTAGAAGTGACCCACAGCACCGGTCCAGGGACTGATAGCCCACTGCTGGAGCACGAGCAAGGTGGTGATGCCTGCCAACCCCACAGTTGGCACACACCACAGAGCTGCGGCCAGGGCCAGGTGGACTCACGCTCTAGCACAGGTAGAACAGCATCTTATGCCAGGGTTAGTCAACCTTGGGGGAAACTTAATTTTTGAGCAAGGCGTTGACAGTAGAATGGTAAAGGATACAATAGGTGAGTGTTTGTTTAAGTTTTACGCTCACAGGCTTACAAATGTGCAAACAGAACTCATCTGTAATTACACATACCAGTTATTTCTTCTTTGAAGCAGATATACCACGACTCCCACCCAGACCCAGGCTGACCTTTCAAATGATTTTGATTTGATTCATCTGTTCCAAAACTTGGACTGTTGCCTCTTTCACTTCCAATGAAGTAGTTACTCAATCTTCTAACTAGTTAAGGTTGCGATGAGTAAGGTACTAAGTGTGCGCTATAAGCTAAACATGACAAGAACACAGTGTCCCCACCACCAGGATCTGTGGCCCCACTTCCTGGAGATCACAGCACAGGCAGTTTACCAGATAGAAACAATTACTCACCTAGACCCAAGGAAGCGGCATACTGCTGGCTAAGCAGGGAGCTGGCGGCCAGCTGGCTGTAGGGTGGCATCCCTCTGAAGGGGCTGTAAGGCACGTGTGGCTGGAAGGAGGAGGCTGAGCCCGAGCCCAGGGAAGACTGAGCAATGAAACACACAGGGTGAGAGCAGTGCAAAGCCCTCCTGTCACCCTGCCTGGAGAGCACTGTTCACACAGGGAAAGGCCGCCAGATCCTTCAGTCTGTATTCCCTGAGGCTTGGGTGACACTGTGGTGGGTAAGCTTCCAGGACACTCTAAGGGAGTTCAAAGCTGCCTTTTCCACATTTCATTCCCACCTCCACTTGTCCAGGTAATTCTAACGAACTTCTCTTAACTCAATTAACCCCACTAATGGCTCCCCACTGCCTGCCATCAGATAGTCTAACTAGGCTCTGTAAGAGAATGGGAAATGCCATCCTCGATTTGGCCCCAGTGGGCAGGAGCAGAGCTACGTGGCTAGGGAACTATTTACAGTTCCCCAGATGCCCATCTTCTCTCTGGTCCTGTGGTCCCGAAAAGCCTCTTTGTCCCTCAAGGCCTGGCTCAGGTACTTTTCTCTTCTGAATCCCTGAGGATCCTTCCTCCAAACCTTTCAGAAGTCTGACCCGGGGCTTCTCCACGTGCCCCCAGAGTCCACTGTGCATGCTCCTACCTTCCAGTGAGTGTGCTCAGTCCCAGAGCCTCCTGCAGTATGAGCCCCAGAGGAGCCAGTGAATATTTAAATTCACAAGTCAAGAAAACACTAACCTGGGCTCCATGGTAATCCTGGGTAATATATGCCATAACATAGCAGGCAGGTATGTGGTGTAAGACTTGCAAATTGAGTGTCCCACAACACTGGAATTTAATATCTGGACAGTGTTGAGAACAAGTCCTGCTGTCCCTACTAGCATCTTACACCACTCACACCATGCCATTGGGGCTTTAGACTTACCCAACCAAAAAGTAAGGACAAACACAATTCCTCAAGCACCTCAGGTCCAGGCAAGACTAAAAGCACCCACCTGCTTCTCTCTCTCTCTCTTACTCACACTCATACTCACACACACACACACGTCAAGTCTCACTCTACAGCACATCCAACTGCATGCTGCAGAAGTTAAGAAGCACAGGAACACCAATAGCCTAGACAAAAATTAAACCATTTTTCATTAGAGGGCTATTCCTCGAGTTGAGCACTCTGGCCAAACAGATGACAACAAGTTCCATTTGGAAACAGCATCTCTTAGAAACGGTGCCCACAGAGAAGTGGAGCAATGCACTTACTTGAACAATAGCAGGATCCTGAGGGAGTGTGTGCTGAGCTTTTGGAGGTTCACACACGGTAATATCTTTGATGTCACTTCCCCGGAAAATGATGTACTCATAAATTTCCTCTCTTGGGGGGGCAGGCCTATCGGTGGGACGGTCTTCAGTACCAAAGGACCTCACTTAGGAGTTGAAAAAAGGAAGTGTTAAGTTGTCATCCTCAGCCAAGTGCATCCAATCAATCCTCTCACACTGCAGCTCCTATGCCTTCCAAAAGACAGGCCCCTGCCCTGGGCACCATCCACAGCACAGCACCCAGTTTCCACATTTCAGCAACTACTCTACCCCTGATTTTCAACAGACAATACCTCTAAGACCCCTGTTGGCAGAGCTTCAAAAAGTTCTAGGTCACAAAGACAACAAGGGCCAACTTCGGAGCCTGCCCGTCTCACGAAGCTCAGCATCCTTAAATGCGAACAGGAGGCCGGGCGCTCTCAGCAAAACAACGTCTGCTTTGCAGAAGCCCCCATTCACATCTGACTCGGCAGATTAAAGAACCTGACAACTGCTTTATGAATGAAACCTCACCACATATCACCCCTGGGGTGTCCGTTTTCTTAGAATAGAAGCCAACAGGTTAAGAGCATTATCCCCACCCTTCTACCCACAACCAGCCTGGGAGGAGCCGTTACAGAAACAATGGGAGAAGAGGCCCCAGAACCTGGATTCATACGGCCAGCTTCTGTGTCTACCTGAGGAACTTCCCAGAGTGTTAACCCCTTCTGGCAGGGTTCAAGAAGCCCAACCAAGTCTCTCCTTCTTAGGTCTACGGGGCAGAACTGGGCTTAAAGCAACCTCTATCTAATCTGAGCACAACTCCTGCTGAGGACCAGGGACTACTCTGGGCCTCAGTTCCTCCAAATGGGATCTCATGCCAAATGTAACAAAAGCGCCAAGAGTACAAGAGAACCCATAACCTTCTAATACTAAACTGTCTCCTGGAGCAACGCAGTCTGTCTATCCGAGATCTTGAGCGCTAGTCTTTAAAAGATGCTCCCAGAATTTGGAATGGCTGTATCCTGAAGGCCTGGGGCTCCCTCTGACATAAGGAGCCTGTGAGCAGTGCTTTGACACTTAAAGGCCTAGCACGGGGTCTCTAGCCTAACCAGACCCATCAAACAGGGTTTCTGCAGACCTAGCTGCACTGAGCACTTATTTCTAAGAGGCAGGAGAAGGACACTCGCCATTTTCCTGGAGAATGAAGACAAAGAAACTTTGCGGCCACCTCCTGCCTCAAGAAGCTCAGAAAAGATTCTGGACTCATCTAGAGCCAGGATACAGCCATCTCCCTGTAAGTCTCCCGGAGGCTTCAAGGTGGTACTAGCGCTTACAGGGAAGGTCTGTCACAAAAGAGTACAGGCACAGACTGAACATCTGGATCAGGGCAGGAAAGCGCTTTCAGTGGGGGCACCTAGCTGCCGCCCGATGCTCCTACCCTGGCAGGAGGTTCCATTAGGACGCGGTATTTATTCAGGCTCAAGGCCCCAGCTGCTTAATAGGTTCCAGAAGGGCTTGCAGAAGTCCTCTTTTCTCACCCCCCAGCCTTCTGAGGAGGCCCTGCGGAGACTCCAGTCTCCCGCCCCTCCCCCTCAGGGACCCGGTTCTCGGCGCCAGCTGCCCCCTCCGCCCCTCGGAGCAACACCGACCCCCCCCCACCTGCAGAGGTGGGCTACGCCGTGGAGGGGGCGGCGCCGCGGGAGGTGGACCCGCCCCCACCTCCCCACCCCCACCCCCGGCTGGGCGGGCCGGCCGCGCACAATAACGCCGCGGCTGGGGGAGACCATTGTGCGGGCCGAGCCCCGGGGGCGGGGGCGGCTCGCAGGCCGGAGGAGCCCCGAGGTGGGGCGGGGGCCGGCGGGGCGGCCCAGGAGGCGGGGGCTGTTGGCAGGCGGGGCCCGGGGCGGTTGAGGCCGCTACCTTTGGCGAGCGCCACCGTGGAGTTGTCCGTGTCGATGGTGTAGAGGATGCCCTCGTAGCGGATCTGCGCCTTGGAGATGAGGCTGATCTTGCTGCCCAGGTACGGGGTGCCCGAGGAGCCGCTCATGGCGGCGGCCGCCCGCCGGGCTGGGCCGCTCGCTCCGCGCGGTCGCCTCGCCGCCCGCTCCGCCGCCTCGGCGCCTCCTCACCGCCGCCCGAGGGCCTGCGCGGGGACCAGCGAGCGAGCGGCGGCGCGCGGCCGGGGGTTCTGAGGGGAGCGCGGGGGAGGAGGGGCCGCAGCAGCCACATCCGGGGCCTCGCGCCGCCCCGCCCCCGCACGCCCGCTGCCCATTGGCTCGCCGCGCCGGCCTCCCTTTAAATATGGCCGCACCGCCTGTCTGGGGGCGGGCCCGCGCTCCACGCCTGCGCAGCGATGGCCGCCGGCCCGGGCAGGCTTTACCCGGCTCTCGCTCCCCTTCTCGGCCGGCTCCCGGCGGGCCCCGCGCCGGGTGGGAGCACGAGACCAGGCGGGCGGGCCTGGGGGAGGGGTGGGAATCGGGCGGGGCGGAGCGCGCCTGCGCGGGGCGGGCGGGGCCAGAAAACAGAGGAGCAGAGCAAGCGGGCGGGAGCCGGGGCCGGAGGGGCGGGGTGGGGCGCCAGGCTCCTCCCGCTGCGCGTGCCGGCCCCGCCCCAGACCCCGGCTCCGGGAGCTTGCGGACGCTGTGCCCTGGCCTCAGTTTCCCCTCTGCAAAAGCTTACAGGGATAGCTTTTCCCGCCCTGGGCTGAAAGGCCGCCCGGCCGGGGTGCGCCCCGACCCTCCTCTTTCCCAGCTCTGGCGGGCTGAGGTCCCTGCTCGCGGGGCGAAGGCGGGGGCCGGGGTCCCTGCCCCGGGGGACGAAGGTGGGGGCCGCCCGCCGGGCATGGGGCGCAGTAGTAGCTGCGAGTAACGAGCCCTTCCGGCGCGTCAGCCACTAAATATAACGTGCTGAGCGCATCTTCTCCTTTAATCCTGCCCCTCCCCCAAACCTGCCGTGGCGTTGCACGTCACTTAAAATAAATCCCAACCCGCCATCAGGGCCTCAAAGCCCAGTCTGACCTGGCCTGCCTGCCGCCTTGCCCGGAGGCCTCGCTGTGAAGTGGAGAGATGGGCCCGCCCCGCTCCCCTTTGCTCAGACCCTGTTCTTCCCTGCGCAGCGCTTGGCTCCAGCGGTGGTTATGTTTGCGCCTGTGCGCTCGCTTCTTGTCTGTCTCCCTCTTGACCGTGCACATCAGATCAGGAACCAATATTGGGTCCTGAAAGAAACTTAGTGGATGGGGACTAGCATTTTATGAAAATGAAACAATTAGATGGAAAATATTAAAGCGCCTTCAACGCAGTGAGTGTTGCTCTGTGAAGCGTTTATTTCACTTGTGTATATATTTACGTGGGCATTTGGTCATTATGCAAAATGTATTTCTGATCCTGAGTGTCAGACAAAAAATGAAAGTCTCTGCAGAGAACAACTTATCTGCCATGCAAGATAGGCATCCTGACTCCCCACTTTACAGAGGAGGAAGCTGAGACCCAGCACAGGACAGTCCCCCACAGGCAAGTTGTAGGCTCCTGCTCTTTGTGAAACCCCCTGGTCCCACCAGCACCCGGCAACATCCAGTGAGAGAATAGTAATGGGTTGGAGGAAAAGGAGCGAAGAAGCAGCAGAAGAGAGGATGGAAAAGCCTTCAGACTTTATCTGCCGAGATTTACCTGTACATTCCAGAATTGCTGCTTGACTCCTGGAAAATTGCACTGGTGAGGAGAACAGGTACAGCACAGCCACACAGTTAGCCCAGCCCCAGTAAGAGAGATCTCTGGAGACAGGGCATCTTGCCCCTAGAAGTGGAATGGGGCTCTCCCTTAGCACAGCACGCCTTCCCCGGGAGTGCACCTGTCTGGAGTAGGTGCTGCCCTAGGTCTCCTGAGCACCTCAGCAACCATCTGGCCTGGTGGTCCCCCTGCTCAGCTGAGATCTTCCCTCCCCCAACTTTCCAGGTCCAGAACATGACTTCCCCAAGGTCATAGATTCTATGCCTCACATCCCCTGGTTTCTGAGCCACAAGCCCTTGTATGTGTTGGGGGGGGGTGCATTTTTCACTAATAGGAGCTGATTCTGTCTTGGAAAGGGGAGCTGGATCCTAAGCCACAGGATCAGGGCGGGGTGCAGTTCCCAGAGACCTCCAAGAGCCTGCCAGGCTCCTGGCTGTGCATCTGGGTGGTTCCCTAAGGACATTAGCCACAGTGCAAATGCCCAGGCAGGGCAAAGGCTAAAAATACCCACAGTACACAGGTCCAGGAATGCTGGCCCTGCCATTCATTCCTTGGTGTCCTGCCTGAAGTGGAGGGCACTTACAAAAGGTCTGAGAAGGGGAGCAATTGTGTAGGACCTAAACTTGACCCAGGAATCCATTGGTGTGGTTTGTTTTTCAGGCTGGGGCACACCTATCTGGCACCTTGCTAAACAGCTCTTCACAGTGCCCACCCACTCGGTAACCACCAAGCCTTAGACTCCTGAGCTGAGGAATGTAGAGAGAGGAGCTGAGAAGCTGGAAAACCCTGGGCAGGTCAGACTCCTTGCCTCAGTTTCTCTGTTTGCCAAATGGTGATTATAGCTATCCTGCCCATCTCACTGAAGACAATGCCTGTGGAGAGCTTTGAGAGGGGCCAGGGGCCCATGCATGGGAGACTGGGTGTGCAGATGACCACAGAGGCAGCTAGTGAGGTTTCCACTGCAACCCTGAGTCACTTACTAAGCGCCTACCATGTGTATGGAGGAGAGTGAAGTGGTCCCTAGTAAGGACAGGTGTGAATGTGTGGACACGGGACCCTGCCCTGGGTTCCATCACCAGTCTAGCTGGGGTCACACAGCCAGTGTCCTACAGCAGGTGAGGGGCACATTGCCACAGAAAATCATTTTGTGACTCTAATGTGCATCTGAGAAAGAGTGATTAGCACAACCATTGATTTCACAGGTATCATTGCTTAGTAGGAACAAAACAGAACAGGTGAGTTGATTCAAAGAGATGTTAATAATAGATAGGTGGTCCACAGATAAAGCAAAAATCAAGTCAGTGGTTTCAAGTGTGGCAACATGCCAGTGAGGTAGGACCTCTCCTGTCCACTCCTCTCCTTCAGGACCTGGCACACAAGAGGGGCAGATGTTCACCCCACTGGGAGAGAGCCCTTGCCCACCTACAGAGGGCAAGTAGCCAGGAGGGAGCTGAGGGATTGCAGGTAAGCTGGGTGGGGAGGTCAGGGCTGACTTTGAAGGTGTCCCTTACTAGGAGGTCTTCTGGGCGGGGAAAGGGGCTGGGAGGCCCAGGGAGGGTGTGTTCAGGAGGGTTGACTCACGTGTGTGGCCGGGGAGCAAAGACAGGAAGGAGAGCGGAGTTGATCTTGCACAGCCGGCAATTTTCCCTGAGGTCTGAGCTACTCTGTGTGAATCCTGTTGAAATCCGTTTCCTCCTGCCCCAGGCCCTGCGGGGCTGTTTTCCTTGGAGGCTCCATGAGCACCAGTGGGTGCTCATGTGAGGTTTGTGCATCTTCACCCCTTCTTTCCTCTTCTGTCTCCACCTCCGCTCCTCCTCCTTTCCTCCCTCCTCTTCTCCCCTCCCCTTGGCTAACCTTTCAGGTATGGTGGAACCGTGGAGGGATGGGGACATGCTGTGAGAAGTATATTAGGATCCAGACCCAACGAAGCAGTCTCCATCCACCACTCCAGGTCCAGCTAGATGGGAGAGCTGAGCAGAGTTGTTGGGGATCTGGCAGACCCAGACATTAGATCCCCAAGTGTCAGGTTCTAACAGAGCTGGCCCTGGAGCTGCCCCTCCGAAATGCAGACTGAAAATGCTTAGAGATCCTAGAAACAGAGGAATGGGCCGTTAGACAGGCTGGTTGGCTTTTCTTTGCTGGTGGCGATTAAGCCTCTGCTACCGAGGGCTTTAAGAGTTCGGGAACAGCTTGGTGGGGCACGTCCCCGGGACCCCCTTCCCTCACCACCCATGGCTGGTCTGGCAGACCTGGCTGGAATCCTGGCCCAGTGCCTCCTGGTTGTGGCTTCTCCTCATGTCTCCGACTTTCTAGCGTGAGAAATGGGGACCAGATCCTGTCTCAGAGATGCTGTGAGGATGGGAAGTGCAGGTGAGCTGCTTGTGCTGGACCAGTGGATGGGAAGAACCCACTTAATGCCTCATCTTGCATCAACAACGTCTGCTTGCCAAGAGCCAGTGTGTGCGGGGCATTCATGGATAGGAAAGGGAGTTAGGGCCCAGGTGGAACTGAGGAAGCCTGTGGGTCCCCTGGCCCTCAGGACTACCAACCGGACCACCCTCACCCATCCCACAAGGTCCTCCCTGCCTCTTCCCTCTGCCTGGGGCTCCCTCACTGCTTCATTTAGGAAAGAAGAGGTGTCCAGGCTAGAGAGACTGATGGAAGGATCAGCTTCACAGACCAGCTTTCTCTGGTTGGGGGGGTGGCTCCCCACCCCACACCAGCAGGGGTGGGCTGTTGAGAGCAGGGGCGGGAGGGAGGGCAGCACAGGCAGGTTTCCCTGGGGAGAAGGTGAGGATCAAATGGGGAAGCAGACTGCCTAGAGGCAGACCTCGTGGGGCCACTCCTGGTTCCCTCCATCCCTTGCTGTATGTCCCTGGGCGCCTCCTTCCGCTACTATAGAATGGGATGGCTGGCAGTACCGCCAGGTTTCTCCTGGGGCAGGGTGCAGTTGGCAACAGTGATGAGGAAGGCCAGCAGCTCAGTGTGCTTCCCCCCCGCCCCCGACACTGTCCTAAAGCTCTTCTACCACTGGCCTTGGGTGTAACACAGAGCCTGCACAAGGCGAGCACACCGTCATTGTCTGTCCAGCCCAGCTTGCAGCGGCTGAGAGAGATCCCAGGGCAGCGTGTCTGCCCAGCCTGCCTCCTGGCCACCTGGACTTTGCCCCCTGATGGTTCCCAAGGGGAAAAGGGAAAGGATAATGGAAGTCACCACGGCCACGGCTGAGGGGAAGGGGAACGTTGGGTTCTGTGTATTCCCCTGAGCACACCGCCCCACGCACTTGGGGTTGTTTTTGTTTATCAACAAAAGATCATTCCAAGGACCCAATGGTGATGTGTACATCTTTGCACCCATACTGGAACGTTTTCACAGTAGAACCGGAAACCCCCACGACCACTAGCAGGAGACAGATCATTCATGGAGGAGTATGCCCTAATGGAAGATTCTGGGACACCACATGTGAGTAGACCATGGCTGCACAGACAGGGTGGTGAGACAGAGAGACACGGAGAGTCACAGGCAAAATGCATGCAGGCTGTTAGATGTCAGAATGGCGGTCACCTAGGGCCAAATGGCTGGAAGAGGCCTGGGGGGCCTTCAGGGGCCAACCATCGGTGCTGGTTGCACAGATGCGTTCCATTTGTGAAAATTCCCTGAGCTGCACACTCACGACCTGGGCACTTTTGTGCACGCATATGTTACACTTGAATAGAAAGTAAACACCGAGACCAATTCATCATGTTCTTAGTAAGTGGCCGCAACGGCCAGTATTTATGGAGCCCCGCTCTGTGCCAGCCCCAGTGCCTGCCCGGCCATGCACTCTCCTTAACCCCCCTCCCCAGCCCTGGGAGGTGTGATGCTGTACCTTCCAAGGTGAGGAGACCAGCTTGGGCTAGGTGCTCGGCCAGGGTCACACAGCCAGCAAGTGGCAGGGCTGAGATTCAGATCTGAGCCTACCAGCTGCTGACCGGACACCCTGCCTCATAGCACTCCCTACTCAGCCCTGGGAGACAGAGACCAGATGTGAGTTCTACACTCAAGGAATGCATGCTCTGCAGGTGCCCCAGATGCAGACTGTCCTGAGGCTGGAGCTGGGCCCTGGGGGAAGCAGTTACTTCTTCAAGGCTCTCTCCTCTTGCATTCTATCCTCTCTTGACCCCATGCAAAGGATGCAGAATGCGTCCTAAGGAGTTGCCATGGTAACCCAGAGGCCTACCTGGGGAGCATCCTAGGATGTGAAACTCCAGGTCAACTCCAAGATTGGGCACTTGTCTTTGCACTGCCTGGTGGTACACAAGTGCCAGCCTGGCAGAACTGCAGCCCCAGGAATGAAGTCACGTAAATAAAGAGGTGGTGGCAGAGATTGGGAGAGATGGTTCAGGCTTCCCAAAACCAGTCCTTACCTGACAGTGCTCTGTGAGCCAACTTGAGGGCCCTTCATCTGTGTACTAAGACATTTTCACCACCCAGCAAAAGGCTGGAGTGCACGGATGAAAAGCATTCTGCCAGGATTTTTTGTGTGTGTGTGTGAGGAAGACTAGCCCTGAGCTAACATGCGTTGCCAATCCTCCTCTTTTTTGCTGAGGAAGACTGGCCTTGGGCTAACATCCGTGCCCATCCTCCTCCACTTTATATGTGGGATGCTGCCACAGGATGGCTTGACAAGCGGTGCATCTTTTTGCTCCTGGGATCCGAACCTGCAAACTCCAGGCTGCCGAAGTGGAGCGTGCAAACTTAACTGCTACATCGCCAGGCCGGCCCCTCTGCCAGGCTTTTCATGTACAATTTTCAAACACATGGGTATTTTTTACTCTTGTTAAGACCTGACTCCTTAATACCATAAACTTCCCCTACTGTGGCTTTTTTAACCACCCTGAACACAAAGACTGGATTAAGGTGCCCAGTGGCAAGAGATAATGTGCACTAGGAGCCTGTGAGTGCCCACACAGGTCCCAGGGAGCCGTTCACCATGATGCCCATGACAGGGTGGGCAGGGGCGTGTGTGGCAGAAAAGGCAGCATGTGGGCTGGGCTGAAAAGAGGGCTCTCCTACAGGAAGATGGCTTCTCAGTTCAGGGCTGCTTCCAGCTTTTCCAGCAGGTACCAGCAGCTGGATGGGTAGGCCACCGCCTGAGACCCATTTCCCAGGGCTCGTGTTGTCCGTCCAAGCAATCACAGACAAACAGGAGTACATATTTGTCTTTCTAAGCACCGAAACATGAGAACCACACTTGCCTTGGGAGTCTTGCTGGGTTTGGGGTGGTGTTTTCACAAATGGCATTCCCCACGCACCTCGGAACCCCGGGGAGAGCACTCCGGAATCTGATCTCTTTCTGTGCTGGGCTGGACAGGAACTCAGGTCTTATTCCTTTATTTGTTTGTTTAGAACATTACTGAAGTATTACTCACATACCATAATATTCACCCATTTAAAGTGTACAGTTCAGTGGTGTTTAGTATAGTGACAGTTGTGCAACCATCACTATTGTGTAATTCCAGAACACTTTCATCACCTGCCTAAAAACCCCTTACCCATCAGCAGTAACTCCCCACACCCCTCTCCCCTGAGACCTAGGCAACCACTGTGGATTTGCCTGTTCTGGATATTTCACATAAGGGAATCTGACACTATGTGGTCTTTTATGCCTGGCTTCTTTCACTTAGCATATATTTATAAATGTTTTCAAGGCTCATCCATGTTGTAGCACATATCAGTACTTCATTTCCTTTTATGGCTGAATAATATTCTGTTGTATGATGTTGCTTATGTATTCCTCAGTTGATAGACATTTGGGTGGTTTCCACTTCACAGCTTCTCTGAACAATGCTGGTATAAACATTTGTTTACAAGGTCTTGTGTGGACGTATGTTTTCATCTCTCCCAGGTTTATACCTAGGAGTAGGATTGTTTGCTCATATGGTGACTATGTTTAACATTGTGAGAAACTACCAGACTGTTTTCCAAGGTGGCTGCACCACTTGATATTCCCACAGCAACGTGTGAGGCGAACCTGGTCCTGGTTTGATGTCATCTGGGGACAGGGCATACGTGTCTCAGCAGCACTATTGCTCCGTTGGGGGATGAGAATCGTTTCCCTGCTCAGATGAGCACCTCAGCACCAAGTGTCCACTCTCTCTGTCAGCAGTTGCCCACAGGGCAGACTTTCGTGCTCAGATGAGCAGGGCAGATAGAGGTTTCTTTCATGATAGGCACTGGGAGGAGACTGGCGACCCCGTCCTGGGAAAAGCTGTGCTGCGGTTGCCGACATGCAGCCCTCCTTTTATCTTAGCCAGTCACGTGGCCGGTGGGAACACAGGCTTGCAGCCCAGAAGCCCCAGGTCTTACCACTCCTAGTGTTTGGGCCTGCTGTTACCATCCCTGCCCTGGTACTCGCAGACCATGTGTTCTAATTTCGGAGTACAAAAATAAGGCCCATTCAGCAAACACCTTGAAGTGAGTGCTCAAAGGAAAAATAACAGCAGTTGAAATTCGTAATTGTTGAGTGAGTGCTGGGCAGTGTACTAAGCAGTTTACATGTCTGGTGTTCGCAGCGGTTCTCTGAAGTGGGTTCTATAGTTGTCCCATTTCACAGGCAGGAGACTGAGGACAAGGGCAGTTAAGGAACGTGCCCACTGTCCCAGCAGAGCCAGGGTGCAAACCCAGGTTGGGGAAGCCATGGTCTCCGGCATGCTATTACACATCCTCCCTCAACATTTGCCGAGTGAGTAAATGAACCCTCCCTGGCTGTGCTGCCTTTCGTCACATAAACGCCAAGTGAGAGGGTTGCAGGCTGTTTTCTCCAGGAAGCAGATGCTGAGATAAGTGAGGGTGCAGGTGGGTTATGGGGTAACACCTGAGGGGAAAGCAGAAGAAGTCAGGTTGGGCTGGGAGCTGTCGGGACCCCAGGCAGACCTGACAGAGTCTCCGCCTTCCCAGCAGGAGCTGTGAGTCCAAGGGGGGAGTCCCCACTGTGCAGGAATGCCAGGCCCTAGTACCACAGCCTTGCTTGGTCACAGGCTGGGGCCACCCTGGGAAGGGCGCTACCTCAGTGAAATCTGAGGCAGACCCTAAGGCTCTAACGATCAGCTAATGCCATTGTCACGGTTGGGCAGTGAGTCCCTTTTGGAAGGGAGATCTGTGTGGCTGCGGTCCATCCCTTGTGCCTGCAGGTTCTCTCCCCTGTGCATATGGGGGCCTCCTCCAGGGGCGCCCCAGCTTCTCTTCTGGGGGGAGACTTTAGAGAGGGGGGTAGGTGGATGAGCCCCGTTGCTGCTGCTGGTCTCCGGACCTCAGCTGGTGCTCATCCCCTCCCTTCTCCACTCTCCAGCCTACACCCCACCTTAGCTGTCACCTCTGCAGGTCTTGGGGGCATGACCCATGCCCTCATTCCTGAGGTTCTGAGACCCCGATTATGGTTTCTTCTCAGGCTAGGGTAGCTGCACTGTCCATTCACAGTCCTAGTCATGCAGGGGGCACCGTGGCACCAAGAGGTCCCTGAGCACCCTCAGAATCCAATCCCACTGGTACCATCTCTCTGTCTTGGCAGTATATGCTGGCTGAGCCTTGCAGCTCCTCTGGGAGCCCCTTTCCTCCAGTGTTGGCCAGCTATGCTGTGACTTAACTCTATTACAGGCCTGGTGGCCCAGAGAGGGTGTGGGGACAGCTCCCCAGAGAGGCACCTGTTGTCTCATGGGAAAGAGAAGTCTGCATTATTTCCCCACAGGGGGCAAGGCTGGCTCTTGATGGGGAGGGGTGGGCCATGTCTGCAAGCTCAGGGTTCAGAGGTATCTGAGGAGTGAGACTCTGTGCACATGTTCAGGTCCCCCACCCCCACCCCGAGTGTCTCAGCGGAGCACTCAACCTGTCTGTGAAGTTCAGCCACTCTGGCTATTACATCTGGATTTGAACTTGAGCTTTTTCTGCTCTTCCGCCTGAGATGAGGGCTCCTTTGAAGCTGCTAATGAGACTTGCTGGCTCTGGAACTTAGTTTTCAATTGTGTTTGTTAATTGCCCTCAGCTTGTCATTATCATCTCTAAGTCAAGGTGGCTTCTAAGTCAATGCAACTTGGTTAACAGCCCTCCAATTCCATTATCCCTGCCTCCTCTACTTTTCAAACAACTGAATCAGTTTGAATTATGACACTTGGTTTTCCACTGGGCTAGCCCCTGGCCAGTGCAGCCCCCTCCACCAGCCCCTTTGCCATCTCCTCTCCCAAGTCATCCCCAGGAAAAGTGTTAGCAATTGGGCCCCTGGACCAGGCTGTCTGTGCACCACCCCGCACTAGGTATGGGGTCCTCCTCCCTGACCTGGTGGTGAGTGATCTGGTCTGCAAACTCATTTTACTGCCTGTTTTCTTGGACCACTCCACTCCTAGTCCCAACTTGTCAGGTTCTCCAGGAAGCAGATGCCAGGGTGAAGTTGGGAATGCAAAAGGTTTCTTGGGAAGTCACACCTTTGAGAGGAAAAAGGGAGGCAGCAGGATTGGGCAGGAGGGAACACGGACTGCAATGTGCCAGCCCAGTGGGCAGTTCCGGAGCACACTGCCCATTGGAGATGACCCATGTTGGGCAGAAATAGCGTCCTTGTCCCACTGCCTTGCTAGCAGTGGCTGGGGTCACCAAGAAGAGTATGACCTGGGTTTGAAGCTAACAGCTGGAGGTGCCAGTTTACCCCACTCGTTGCAGCTAGACAGCGATCCTTTCTTGAAGGGGATCAGAGTGGAGAGGGCCTCAGTATTGGTGGAATCCATCTCTTTTGGGGGAAGTCCTCAGCATTGTCACCATGTGCCATTTTGTGAAGAGCAACACACCCCCTTTGGGAGACTGGCGTGGTCCTCACCCTTTTCTTTGAAACCGGGCCCTACCCAGATGTGGAGCATCTTTTCACATCCTTATTGGCCACTTGTCTATCTCCTTTGGAGAAATGTCTATTCGGATCCTTTGCCCATCTTTAAATTGGGTTATTTGTCTTTTTATTATTGAGTTGTGATAGTTCTTTATATATTCTAGGTACGAGTCTCTTTTCAGTATGATTTGAACTTTTTCTTCCTTTCTGTAGGTTGTGTTTTCACTTTCTTGATGTTGTCTTTTGAAGCACAAAAGTTTTTAATTTTGGTGATGCCTAATTTGTCTCTTTTTGCTTTCATTGCTTGTGCTTTTGGTGTCATATCTAAAAAGCCATCATCTAATCCAAAGTCTATGCCTATATTTTCTTCTAAGAGTTTTATAGCTTTTGCTCTCACATTTAGGTCTTTGATCAAGTGTTAGTTAATTTTTGTATCTAGTGTAAAATAAGGGTCCAGCGTCATTCTTTTGCACGTAGTTATCCAGTTTTCCCAGCACCATTTGTTGAAAAGGCCATCCTCTTCCCTTTGAATCATCTTGGCACCCTTCTCAAAACTCATTTGGCCATATCTGTGAGGGCTTATTTCTGGGCTCTCTAGTCCATTGGTCTATATGTCTATCCATATAGCAGTGCCACACTGTCTTGATTGTTGTAGCTTTGTAGTAAATTTTGAAATTGGGACGTATGAGTTCTCCAATTTTGTTCTTCTTTTTCAAGGTTGTTTTGGCTATTCTGAATCCCTTGAATTTTCGTATGAATTTAAGTTTGTCAGTTTCTGCAAAGAAGCCAGTTGGGAGTTTGGTAGGGATGGTATTGAATCTGATATACTAATGGCATCAGGGAAATGCAAGTAAAAATCAATTTGGGGAGTATCGCCACCTTAACAATATTTGGTCTTCCAATCCATGAACATGGGGTATCTTTCCATTTTTGTAGGTCTTTAATTTCTTTCAACAATGTATTGTAGTTGTCAGAATATATGTTTTGCACTTCTTTTGTTAAATTTACTTGTAAGTATTCATAGAGTTGTTTTCTTAATTTCATTTTTGTTCATTGCTACTGTATAGAAATACAGTTGATTTTTGTATATTGATCTTGTATCCTGCAACCTTGCTGAACTTATTTATTCGATCTAATAGTTTTTTAGTGGCATCCTCAGGATTTTCTATTATATAAGGTCATGTTATCTGCAATTTGAGATAGTTTTCCTTCTTCCTTTGCAATCTAGATGTCTTCCATTTCATTTTCTTGCCTAATTGCCAGCCCCTCTCTTTACAGATGGGGCTTGGAGAAGGGAAGTGACTGGCTTGCACAGCTGGGGACTGGTGGTTGAGACTGAAGCCCTGCTGAGTGGAACTGACTGCTCCCTCCCTGGCTCTTCCCTCCCACCCAGGTCCATGGCCTCTTGCTCCCGCGCCTTTCCCTGGAGTCCTGCGAGACAAAGGCTTGGTGTGGCCATGGGAATGGGTAGGTCCCAGGGTGCTTTGGCATTTCCAGTGAAGACTTTAGGGATCCCCCCAGTGGGACCCTTTGGAGTCTTATGACCTCAGTGGCCTCCTGCTGGGGGAATCTGACCCTCACTTGTCAACAAATGGCAGGCCAGATCCTCAGTGACTGATAGCAAAACCAGATTCCTCCTCAGATATAGCTCTGCAAGATGGAACTCTCAGGAGCACTGGTTACTTCTGTGCCTGAGCCAGTGCGTTGTCTCCCCCTCAAAGCCAACCAGGGTCAGAAGCTGACCCGACCGTGAGCCTGGGCAGGCAGAAGTCAGCAGGTGCCTGATGCACCCCTCCCTTCAGCAGTAGAGTCCAGCCCAGCACAGGAGGCCCTTTCCTGGAGTCCTGCGGATCCCCCACCCTCTTTCAGCACATCCTGCCCTCCTGCTGAGTCCAGGGCAGAAATCCCTGCTGCCCCTGGAGATGATGCCCAGGTCAGCAGTATTGAAATGATGCATGGGGGTGGTGGTGGTGGGAGATGGGTTGAGGGGGCACTGTGGGAGGAAGAGCTCAGAGGGGCATCTCGTGGTGTGGAGCCCAGAGCCCCAGACTGCACTGAAGCAACACCCCCAGAGTTTGAGCACTGCTGATGTAAAGGGCATGGCGCCGGCTCCGGAGTGCTGGGTGGTCCCGTGAGCAATGGGGAGCCTCAGGCTCCCCTCCCTCACCCCACTCTGGGTTCGGTGCACCTTCTACAATGACACATGCCTGTGGGGGCTAAAGCTGGTATTGCTGTTGCTGCCTAATTCTGTGCCATGGTCCTGCGTGCCCTTCCAGAGAGAGTGGCAAGCCTGGGGTGGGGAGGGAGGGTCCTGGACCAAGATGACAAGGTACAAGGCATGGTCACAGGCACCATCGCATTTAGCTTCCAACACACCTGCTGAAGGAGGGCTATGCAGATAAACTGAGACTTTGCTGGCCATTACGTGTCCTGCTTGGGGCAGCCCAGAGCCCAAAGGAATGACTCTCCCAAACTGCATCCCCAGCCCTGAAGCCTGGCTCCAAGAGGGGCAGCTCTGCAGCTTTTCATGGAATGGGAGGGGACACAGGAGGTGGCTGCACTAGTAGGGGTGCCCAGGCAGGCGGGGAGGGAGCATTCTCCTGGTGTACGGGAATCCTCTCCCCTTAGGGCAGTTCTCCCCTCCTGCTGAGCCTGAGCCAAGGGACCCTCCCCTGGGCTGTCCTGGCAGGCGCCATTCCCTCCCTGCCTGCCTGGGCTGGCGGTTCTCCACCAAAGGGATCCCACAGCTTCCATGCCTTCCCATTCTCTCTGCCCACCACCTGTGCTCGTGCCTCCCCATTGCACCAGCCCTCTTTCCTTCTCACTGTCTGGGTCCCGTCGGTCCTGCAGTGGGGGATCAGATCATGTCCTCACTCTCCTGCTCCAAACTGGGGCTCCCCTCCTCTTAGACTCAAATCAGACTCTGGAGTCCCTACGTATTCTGACACTTCCACCTCCCTACTATCTCCCTCCTTATATCCTTCCCGCCTCTCTTCTTCTCTTACCCTCCACCCCCCACCCCCCACACCCCTGTTGACACTTCCAGCCATACCAGCCTCCTAGCTGTCTCCCACTACCTCCCTGTCTGCGTTGTTGTCTGACCCCCACCTCTCTCCTCATCCTTCAGGATTTGGCTCAAATGTCCCCTCCTCAGAGGGCCTCCCTATGCCCCTCCCTCACCAGGCCAGTCCTCATAGGGATCTGTCTGCCCTCTTCCTAGGGCTATCACCACCACTCTCTGAGGGTGCTCCTTTGTCTGCCTCCTCCCCCTCCCCGATAATTGACTACAAGGAAGGCAGAGGGCCTGTGGGTCTTGCTCATATTCAATGTTTGGTTTAACAGACATTGCTGAGCACCTGCTCCATGCCAGGCGCTGTGCTGTGGGCTGGGAGGTACATGGGAGGGAAACCAGGCTGGGCTGCCCTTGTGGAGCTTCCAGTGGAGAGAGGGAAGGAGAGGTGAATCAGATGATCACCCAAGTGCTTAGTGACACTATGCAAGAGCAGAGAGCAGAGAAAGCAAAGAAAGAGTCTAGGGAGGCCTGAAACTGACTGGGGGTGACCCTGAGGAAGTGACACTTGAGCTCTGGGCTAACAGATGTGTGCAGAGATTAACCAGGCAAAGATTAACCAGGAACTGCAGTGTGCAAAGGCCCTGTGGCAGACATGAGTGTGGCACCTTTGGGGAAACAGAAAGAGGCCAGAGTGGCTGGAGCAAAGGGAGTGGAGGTGGAGTAGTGGAAGGTGAGGCTGTAGAGGCTGGGAGAGGGGAGGTAATGGCACAGGGGTTGGTGGGCCAAGAAGAGACCGGCTGAGGGACACTGGGAGCTTTGAAGGATTTTAACTTAGGCCATTTCTGTCTGAAGACTGATGGGGCTGGTTTATACAAGATGTACACCAGAGCTGGGTGCGACACTCAAGAAAGGCTCAAACAGAACACGCCATTCCAGTAGCGATTAGACCGTCACAGAGTTCACAGAGGTTCAAACACAGGTGATTTACCATAGTGGTAGTGAGCCTGCAGTTCTATTGACAGATTTGCAAGCTGAATGTTTAAAACACAGAGAATTTAAATAACGGTGTAAGGTTATTTGTAATTATGTCCTGAAATGAAGGTTACAGGCAAGATTTTCTTGAGAACAAAGAGAAAGAAGAAAGTAATGTAAGAGGGAAGATTGGAGGTTTTTGGGAGTGTGGAAAACAACCTGGTCCTAGGAAGGTATAGTGGAACTGGTGTTCATCCAGCCAACCCATCCTTCCACCCATTCATCCAACCCATCTATTCATTCATCTATGCATCTACCTATCCATCTTTCCTTCCTTCTGTGCATCCATTTATCTACTCATCCATCTACCCATCTGTCCATTAATTCATTTTTCTATCCATCCATTCACCCATCCATCTGTTCATCCGTCTGTCCATCTATCCATCCATCCACCCACCCACCCACCCACCCTCTCACCTATCCATTCAATTCACCCATCCATCTGCCTGCCTGTCTATCCATTCTTCCATTTACCTATTCACTCATATCCATCTTTCTATCCATCTGTCCATTCGTTCATTTATCCATCCATTCACCCATCCGTCTATTCATCCATGAACCCAACCGTTTATCCATCCTTCTATCCATCCATCCATTCATTCATTTATCCATCAATCCATCCACCCACCCACTTGTCCGTTCATTCATATTATTCATTCACATATTTATTCACTCATATATTTATTGTGTGCCAGGCACTGGGTTGGGTGCTGGGGACACAATAGTGGGCAAAACATGAGGAGGTCTGACATGGAGCCCACACAGCTGGCAACAGGGACGAACTTTACACATACCAACACACAGTATCTGGTTACTGGGAGAGAGGTCACGTGAAGGGAAGATGCAGCCAGCAGGAAGAGGGTAGAAGCAGGGTGGGTCCTGCTTCATCAGGGATGGTCAGAAGGCTTTCCTGGGGAGGTAACAGTTGTGATAGGGCTTCTGCTGGCTTCCTCTCTGGGGACACTCACCCTTGGAACCCAGGCACCAATGCGTGAGGAAGCCCAACCTAGTCCCCACAGAGAGACCATGTGGAGAAGCTCTAGGGCCTCCCAGCCAACAGCCAGCACCACCAGCCACGAGTGAGCCTTCGGTGACTCTGGCCCCAGCTTTCGCGTCTCCAGTTGAAGCCCCGACACGGTGGAGCAGAGACAAGCTGTGCTCCCTCTGCCCTGTGAATTCCTGATGCAGAATCAAGAGCCTAATAAACCACTCTGACTCGGGGTGACTTATGCAGCCACACAACTGGGCCTGGCACTTACCTGTGGGTACGGATGACCCTGTGCCCTGGGGAGTCCTCGACAGGGAGCAGCAGGCAATCTTCGGAGAGGAGGGTCTCCTCATCCGGCTGTCCTTAGCCTACGTACTCCCCAGTTCCCCTGAGTGAGCAGCGACTCTACCTCCCGGGCCTGAGAGGAGGCGCCGGGTCCACCTTAGCTCAGCTCCCACAGGCCACCTGCAGATGCAGACCCCCCCAACTGGACTGTCCACTCCCCATCTTCTGCCATTTGGGGCCTTTGCTTAGCCCACAGTCCTGCCTGGAAAGCCAGCCCTTCCTCTCTCCCTGGTTGATTCTGCACACCCTTCTAGGTTGATCCCTGTGCCCACACTCCCACCTCTTCCAGGAAGCCCTCCCTGACTGGAGTCCACAGTGACCTGTGTTTCTGAGAAACTCTGAGAGAATTCACTGGTGGAGAAAGTGGTATTTTTTCCCCTCATATGCATTGGATGACTTTACTGTGTTTTCTCTGTTTTCGGTTTTGTTTCAAAGTGGTTTGGCTTTCTTAGGTTGCAAGAAGTAGAGTCTGAGTGTGTGAATACACCACTCCTTGGTTACTGACTGTGTGCCTGGCTGAGGCCAAGCCCTTACTTCTTGCCCCTTGCCTTCTCCTTGCTCCTGCCTCTCCTCCCCACTTCTATCTCCTTCATTCCTTCTTCCCCCTCTTCCCCCCTCTTATCTCCCCCTTCTCCCTCCTCCTCCATCCTTCCCCCTCCCTCCTCCCTGGAGGGACTCTCTTCCCTGGGCATCCCCACCCTTCCCTGCTTTCCTCTTCTTGCTGGCCCTCCTTCCAGGTTTCCTGTCGGTTCCTCCTGGGGGCTCAGTGCTCTGCCCTGGCCTGGCCTGTCCACACTCGCCAGGTGATCTCACCTGTGCCTTGGCCTCTCTTGTGGGCTGCAGACCCCCTGCAGCTCCCTGGGCTCAGGCCACCATCCACCTGCCCTCAGCCTATCCCCCAGGTGGGCGTGGCCCAGACAGAAATCCTGATCTGGCTCCAACATGCCTCTCATCATCCCATCGTTCATCCACCACCCTCTCTCTCACACCCGAGGCCAGGAAATCCTGTTGCCCTGGCTTTCAACAGATTCCAGAATCCCCTGCTGGCATTCCTGGAGGAGCCTCTGGCCTGGTCTCCTCCCTCTGCCTTTCTCCCTGCCGCTTCCTCCTTCCAAAGCACAGAGAGAAGAGCCTCAGGGCCTGCACCGTCCCATGTGCCCAGCTGTCCCCTCCCTCGCTGCGTGGGTCCCCCAGGCTCAGCTAGGCCTCCGCGTCTTCTCATTCGCTGTTCCCACTGCCTGGATGCTCTTGCTCCAGGCCTCTAGTGGCTCTACCCTCCCTTCTCTGTTCTAATGTCATCTTCTCAGACAGGTCGTCCCAGCCACTGGCCACCCTATGAAATGGCAAAGTAGCCCCTCCTGACACACCCTGTGCCCCTCCTTACTTTGCCCCCCTCCCACACACAGTCCCTTATCTCTGACCTGCATGCCCGTGGCTCTGCCCTCTAGAATGCCAGCTCAGTGCGGGCGGCCTGGGTCCCCGGCACCTGCAGCGGGTGTGAGCGTCCAGGCCAGGTACGCCGGGTGAACTGCTCTGCTGCTGGCTGTTGGGGCCCCTCCTCAGGTCACCTCCTCGTGGGTGGAGCGGATAAGAAAGGGCCCCGGAATCCTGCCCACAGTCTTCCTAATTTTCTAGGCCCAGGGGTCACAGACTCACTAACGGGGGCCGTGTCGGGGTGGCTGGTGTAGGGCTGTGGGGTTGGAGAGCGCGTTTCCTGTGTGTGTGTGGGGGCAGGGGGCAGGTGTTGCCCCAGACCATTTTTTAAAAATTTAAAGTAAATTTTTGTTTCATAGATAAATACATAGAGACTCAGGAAAATTCAGTGGCTTGCCAAGAAGACATGGCTTTAAATGCCCTGGGCAATGCTGGGTCCAGGGCTGTCAGACCCACCGGTTTGGAAGGGGAGCTCGAAACTGGATTTTGTGAGAAGTTTCCTGATTGTATTTGTTGGCAGCTCATACACTTGTCCTGTGACACTGTGCCCGATTCTTCCTGAGGTGGGGAGGGGCGGGGGGTGCTCTTGCCCCTTCACCACGACCTCCCAGGTTTTGGCTCTTGGGTCAGATGTGCCTGGCTCTTCTTTGTCTGAATGCAGGTAGGCATTCAGGTGACATTTCTTGATGTTGCCAGAAGACTTCCCGCCCTCTGGCCACTGCTTCTCCTTTGTGGTTGGAGATGTGTATGAAGTTAGAGCAGATTAGAAACAGCAATGGTAAGGTCTCCTCCAAAAGTCCCTTTCTAACAAATCCAAATGTAAGGGGTGACTTCCAGTTTGACCTAACGCAGCGGGACCCACAGGAGGACCACAGAGGGACACTGTGGCATCCAGTCTCCCTCAGCTGGAACACAGATGGCTGGGTGGCACTGACGATCAGACCAGGGGAACCCGGAGAGGCTCGAAATCCAGAAGGCCAGGTGGCTCTGAGTCTGGGCATGGGCTGGGCTGAGAACAGGAAGAGCATTTAGAGTCTTTCAAAGGAGCACTTGGACCCCAGACCCACACCAGGAGACTGCTTGTCCCACATGGGCTGGCAGAAGACTGGAGGTCCAGGTCTACTCTTGGCGTCAGGGCAGAAGGCTCTGGGCTTGGGGACCCAGGTACAGCCAAGTGCAAGAGTGAGGCACCCAAGAGAGGAACGGGGAGGTGAGTTCACAGGCACATCCCTAGAGGTGACCTTGGCCCCTGACCCTGCTCCTTACTAGAATGCTAGCAGCCAGGTGTGCCCCCAGGTGGGAGACCGGAGGATTCTGACCTCTCCAGACCTCTGGCCAAATGCCTGGACCCTGTTGCTTCACCCTTCAGGTCCACCCTCACCCTGCCCAGCCACACTGCTTGACATCAGCACTCTGTGCCTGTCAGGAAGACCAGTGGACCTCAAGGATCACCAGACCCTCAAGGTAAGAGCATCTAAAACGGAAGATAGATTCTACAGCTGCCAGAATACAGGAGCCTGGAGGAAACAGAAACAACATGGAGAGAAAACATAAAAGAAAAAAGAAAAAACCCTTAGAGAAATGAGAGAAAATATTGCACCCATGACCTAAGAACAGGATGCTATAAAAAAGGAACAGGCAGAGAATAAGAAAGAGCTCTTTTTTTATTTAAAAAAAATAGCAGAAATGAAAATTCAATCAAAGATAAATTTCCCATAAAGTAGAAAAAATGAAAAGTGGGAGAGAAAATGTAAAATGAGACCATCAGTCTAGACACTCAAATGTGCAAATAATGAATTCCAGAAAGAGAAAACAGAAGGGAGAACATCATCAAGCAAATATTTACCAGGAAATGGGTTTTAGCACACTTCCTGGTAAATTAAAAACAGAAGGATAGGAGGCTCCAGGCTGAACGAATGAAAGACCCAACCGGGCGCAGCAATGTGAAATTTCCAGAGCCTGCTTTTCATTGCAGAATCTCTACTCAGGGAGTCTCTCAGGACGGCCGCGTAAAGCCCTCTGCAGGTGACAAGGGACTCCAAGCACTTTTCTCAGGAAGCTGCTGGAGGATGCACAGGAGTGAGCAGGGACCCAGGAAATAGGATAAACCCCCGAGGGGCACAGGGAGCCTGGAGAGCAAGAGTCCAGGCTGGAGCCAAAGTCAGGGTGCCTGAGAGAGGCCCCCGGGGAGAATGGGGCCGGGGGTCATCATCCAGCTCCCCCAGGTGGGAAGGTGGCCCCGACATGCTTCCCCAAGTCCCTGGAGAGGCTCAGGGATGGAAGGAAGCCAAGCACAGAAACCTGACCACAGGAACAACTGACACCAGGATAGCTGAGGGACAGGCTCGCCAGGCTTGTGGCACAGGGACAGCCCCCCCGCCACCCCCACCAGGTGGCGAGCGGAGGAAATGAGTGGGTGGGGGGCTCTGGGAGAGCACAAACCCCTCATGTTGCTATGCAAGTTTAGTAACTAAACAGGAAATCACCACAGACAGCCCGAAGATGGGGGGTCCTACAGGGGTCCTGCAGAGGTGGGAAGAGGGAGCAGGGAGGGCTGTGCTTCCTCAAGACCCACTTTGCTCCAAATGCAAATAATGTCTTAAAAGAATCTGGAGGATGGCCGTCCATCCACATCCTGTCCCCCGTCCAGGAGAGCCATCTTTGTTTTGAAGGGAAGAGAGTGCTGATGGCTTCAGGAGGTGGGCCCGGGGCACCCAAGGGAGGGTGGGCCCTGCTGTCCAGACTGGATGCAGGTAGTAAGGATGGGCCCGCACGAGACTGGCACAGCCAATGGCACTGGATCCTCAGGTCATCCAGTCATCAATTCATTCATTGATTGGTTGATTGATTAATTCCCCCAGTCATTGATGCATTTATCCCACAGACATCCATTGAGTACCTTCCACATGGGAGACCCTTGCTGGGTGATGGGGATGGAGCCAGGATCAAAATCAGCCAGCTCAGGTCCTGTGGCCCACAGGCTGGCAGGAAGGCAGCAATCACCAGTCGGTGTGGTGGTGGCATTGGGGGTGTGGGCTGGGAAGCTCAGTGGGGGCCTCCACCTCTGTCTAGCAGAGGTCCTCCACCTTGCCACACCTTAGGGGCTTAGAGTCCACCTCCAGGGTGATTGATTGGCTTGGGTGGGGCCTGGGATGGGGACTTTCCAAAGCTGCCAGAGGTTCCAAGCTGCACTCAGGGATATGAACCACTGGCCTAGGGCGAGCCAGGGAGGGCTTCGGGACAAAGTGAGAGTTTAGGAGGCAGGAGGGGGTGGGGAGTAGGGGCTGGGAAGGACATGAGCTGAGGGATAGCTGAGGAAGGCCTGGGCTGAGGAAGAGGGTGTGAGAAGGACCCTGGAAGAGGATGCAGGAGCGGCCTCTGAGCCCACCGGAGGGACAGCACCAGGGGGCACCTGTCTGGGAGGTGGGCAGTTGCTCTCAGATGCTTGGTGATATGAACTAGGGCTTGCTGGGATGATCCGTAAGTGCTGTCAGTGGGGTATGTGTGGAATCCAAGGGTCTTGGAACATGCTTTTGGGACTTCCTTCCTGGCTGCCTCCTCAGCTTCCCCCCTGTTCTGGACAGTGGCTCCTGGATCTGGGAGGAGTGACCAGGGAAAGGTGCGTGGAGGCTCAGCAGGGCTGGCCACGTGCCCAAGGCCACTGGAGTCAGGGTCAACCCCAGAAGAGCCCGCTTCCACCATGACATGGCGCGAGGTCAGTTCTGGAGAAAGCTGGTTGTTTCTGGATAAACTGCTGAGCACCCCCATCTGCTGCAGAACCAACCCCTCCCCACCCTGTTCTGTTCTGTTTCAAACTCTCAGCTGAAGGAACTCGCTCACCATCACCTCTCACTCTCCCTGGAAGACAAGCTTTTTTTGCAGGGGGAAATGTTCTAGGACAAAAGTTGTCTTGTGCTCCCATTTCCTTTCCCACAAGAATCAGCTGGAAAGAAGCGCAGCTGGTGTCCCTGTCCAGGGTCTTTTCCTGGCTGGGTGAAGCGGGCTCTGCCCATCTCACCCCAGTGGGAGAGAGTGTCAGAGAACCTGTGGCCGAATGAGCGGCTGGCTGAGGGCAGGCCTCCCCTGACTGCCACTCCAGGGTCTGGGTCGCCCTTCTCCAGAGCCTCACACTCATCCCTCCCAGAGTCGCCTCCTGGATGGCCACCAGGATGGTCTGGGCACTAACTTGGCTGCCCAGGCCCTGCCTGGCCTCTCACCAGCCAGCCGTTCACTGCAGCCCTGGCACCCACAGCCCAGCTGCCCACCCTGGGTCACATGGAGCTGGGCTCCGGGACATCAGCAGGTTCCCCAAAGGAAGAACACAAATGGCCCGCCTCTGTTAAGGGTGAAGCCTATGCCTGTCCAAATTTGCCACTGACCCCCCTGCTCTGCCCAGTTTGCCCCAGCAGGCATCAGTGCCAGGAGGGTATTCCCAGAGAAGTCTTGCAACAACTGTGTTTTGCTTGGGCTCCAGATTACCTGTCACTTCACCTCACAGGGGTGACAGGCAGGCTCAACACCAGGGTGGCAGTGAGGAGGAGAGCCCCTGCACAGGGACAGGCGAGAACCCACGCCAGCCACCAGCTGCGGTCGGGCAGGGGCCCGGCAGTGTCCTTGTTGATGGGACGTTCTCACCCCTGTGACAGGAGGACTGAGGGGCTGGGGCCCTGCTGGTCTCCCGGGGGGTGTGGAGCTGGAGCCAAGCTAGGCATCCAGTCAGCCTGGGGGCCACCAGTCTTCGCACACTGAGGGGATTTTGTGCCCCAGGCACCTCATCAATGGCTGTGCTGATGCCAACATTTGTACAGCCTTCGCACGTGGGCTCCTCATTTCTCTTCACGTGTCCCTCCTGCTCTGTGGATCAGACCAGGCTGGGCCTCCATCCCCATCTCCCCTGGGCTTTGGGCACCCTGTGACAGAAGCAGAGATGAGAAACTTGAACGCCGGGGCCAGCCTCGGGTCATGCAGCAGGAGGGGCCCAAAGCCATTCTGGGTGACCAGTGCCTGCCTGGCCTCTCCTGGGAGACTATGTCTGCACCACTGACCAGTGGGATGAGGAGGGGACTGGCCCAGCACAGATAATGCCCAGGACCTGGCTTCCCTGCCTTTGCAGGTGCAGAGCCCCCTGCCGGGCACTCACCCCACCATGCCTGACTAGGCCTGCTCCCATGACACTGCCTCCGGGAAGCCCTTCTGGCTCCTTTTCCGAAGTGGCACCGCTGTATCGCCATGCTGACTGTCCTCACGCCACCCTGGCACCAGCTGCCTGACTCATGGGCTTGCTTGTTTCCTGTTGCCTTCTCCCACCAGAGCCTAGCACAGGCCTGGCCCACAGTGGTACCCAGGATGCATCTGCTGAAGGAATCAGGAATGCACTCCCTCCCCAGGCTGTGGAAGGAGCTGCCTGCCTGTGGAGCCTCCGCCCAGCGCTCTCTCCCTGGCCCCATTTCTCTCCTCCCCTGATGTCTGCCTGGGAAGAAAGGGGGCTTTAGGAAACCACTGGTGCTCCCTGCTTCAGGCCCCCAGAGCAGGGGCTGGCGAGCCTGGGGGGAGGGAGGGTGGAGTGGAGGAGGCAGGACCTGGTTCCCGAGAGGGAGAGGTGAAGGTGGGGGAGAAGCAGGTGTGTGAGTGTGAGCCACAGCGAGTGTGTGTGTGTGCACGTGTGAAGGTGTGAGGGTGTGAAAGTGTGTGGGAGCCTGTAGGAGAGAGTGTGTGAATGTCCAGTTAGCTGTATTCCCAAGAGAAGCGTGTATGTTTGTGTCACCAAAAGTCAAATATGGAATGCTCAGAGCAGCATTCTTTTTTTTTTCTTTTTTGGTGAGGAAGACCGGCCCTGAGCTAACATCCATTGCTAATCCTCCTCTTTTTGCTGAGGAAGACTGGCCCTGGGCTAACATCCATGCCCATCTTCCTCCATGTTATATGGGACGCCACCACTGCATGGCTGATAAGCAGTGCGTCGGCGGGCAGGCGCCTGGGATCCGAACCTGCGAACCCCGGGCTGCCAAGCGCGGACTAAACCGCTGCGCCACCGGGCCGGCCCCCAGAGCAGCCTTCTTCATAACAGCCCTAAACTGGAGCCCCCATGCCCACCAGCCGGAGAACGGATGCACAAGCTGCCTGTATTCAATCCACGGGATGCCGCGGGAGTGAGTGTGAATCATGTGAGCTTGCAACAGCCCAGAGGGAGCTCACCTACTGCTGAGGGAAGGAATCTGACAGACACGAGAACACGGCTCCTCCATGAGTTAAAGCCAGAGTCACCATGTGACCCAGTAATTCCACTCCGAGGGGTATACCCAGAGAAATGGAAACATGTGCCCACACAAAACCTTGTCCACAACGGTTCATAGCAGCACTATTCCAAAAGTGGAAACAACCCAAATGTCCATCATTGGATGAATGGACAAACAAAATGTGGTCCATCCACACAATGGGATATTATTCAGTCCTAAAAAGGAATGAAGCACTGGTTCGTGCTACAACATGGATGGACCTCCCAAACATCATGCTGAGTGAAAGAAGTCAGATACAAAGGATCACATATTGTATGATCCCATTTATACAAAATGTCCAGAACAGGTAAATCCATAGAGACAGAAAGATTAGTGGTTTCCAGGAGCTTGGGGAGGGGGAGGATAAGGACTGACTGCTTCAAGTTTTCCTTTTGGGGTGATGAAATGTTCTGGATAATGGTGATGGTTGCCCAACATTGTGACTGTACTAAATGCCACTGAACTGTACACTTGAACATGAGTAAAGTGGTGAAATTTATGTTACGTGAATTTTACAATAAAAAAATTAGCCCCGGGGCCGCCCGGTGGCGCAGAGGTTTAGTTCGCGCTTGGCCGCCCGGGGTTCGCGAGTTCGGATCCCGGGCGCCCGCCGACGAACTGCCTGTCAGCCATGCCGTGGCGGCGTCCCACATAAAGTGGAGGAAGATGGGCACGGATGTTAGCCCAGGGCCAGTCTTCCTCAGCAAAAAGGGGAGGATTGGCAACGGATGTTAGCTCAGGGCTGGTCTTCCCCACAAAAAAAAAAAAAAAAAAAAAAAAAAAAATTAGCCCCTACCTAAAAAAAAATTGGGAAAAAGAGAACTCTGTATAATTCCAGTTACATCAAGTGCCCAACCTGGCTGCAGGAATCCATCATGTTAGAAGTTGGGGGGGGTCACCCTTGGGGAGGGGTGACGGGAGGGCTGGAGGGGTGTCTGGGATGCTGGGCACGTTCTGCATCTTGCCCTGGTGCTGGTGACATGGGTGTGTTTGTGAAAATTCACTGAGTTGTGCACTTTTCAGTGTGTGTATTTTACTGCAAGAACAAATTAAAAGATGAAAAATCAAGCAATACTTCTCTTTTTTTAATTATAAAAGAATAACATGTTCATTGAAGAAAATTTGGAAATTGCAAAAAAAGCATAAAGAAAAAGGAAGCCACAACCCCAAGGCCCCCTGTCGCCTTTCCTGGCCTTTTCATGTCTGTTTTTTCCCTGGGCAGTGGCCAGCACTGAGGTCTGAAGCTGGTGAAAACCAGTTGATAAAGTCACCTGTGGCCCAGTGATTTGTGAGCTCAGAGCCTGCAGTGAGCGTGCCCTCGGGGGCTCCAGGTCATCCGTTTCATGTTTCAAGTACAGGCTTTGGTTCTTTCTCACGCAACTCAAGTTCACTACGGAGGGCCAGCGGGGCGTTGGGTTCCTAAAGAGAAGACCAGACCTTTATCCACGCCAGAGCTGTACTATGTTTCTTTTTATAAGCGTTAAAAAAAAATAGCGTGTGGGTTCTTGGGACAGGGACGTTAATTTTGCAAACTATTTCTGAACCATACAGCCCATTTTGATAAAATATGAGTGTCGAAATGCATATTGGCGTGATTTGGGGAAGGGTTTTAATGTGTGAGAGGACAAGCTTTCCTCCCACAAAGATGAGATTCACCAGCTTGTTTGTGCCTTCCAACCTCACGCTGCACATGCTACCCACTTCGGCTTCCCAAGAAGGGAGCAGGTGACTCATTTCAGTTATTCCCCCGTTTTAGGAAACCTGCGGGTAAAGATTGGGAGCATGAGCTTCTTTTATGTTAGAGTGGGGTCTTAACCTCCGTGGGCGGGAGAATCATTTGAATGACATCTCCAGAATGCAGGTGACTGAGTCCTGCTGAAACCTGCGGACAGAACTCCTGGAGAGAGACTGGGAGCTCCTGGGTGCGTACCCGTGCGGGTGCAGGTGCCATGCGAGTCTGCGTGCGAGGTTCCTGTGTTATTATAAATGCTAAATGTCTCATGCATATAAAAGAGTGTCTGTGTCACAGTGCATCTCTTAACTAATAATAAGAAAACAAGTGCCCATGTACCCACTATCCAACCTCAGAAGTAGAGTACCCAGCACCTCTGGGACCCGGAACCTTCCCCGATGGTGTCCTTCAATGGAGAGAGCTTCGCCCATCCACCCCCACCCCTGCTTTGCTGGGCTCCCACCCCTGAGTCTGGGGTGTCTTCGGCTTCAGTTCCCCAGGGGCGAGGGGAGTGTTGCCTGGCTGTGTGGGGCAGGGGTGGCAACCCAGTGTCCAGCTGCTCCCGACACTCTCAAGCAGGGCCTGGTTTCCTGTCCCAGGCATCTCCTTGGTCTGAACACCAAGGAAATAGGCAAATGTTACAAATCAGGGTTCTCCCCACCCATCCCACATTTGGGAAGACAGTTATTAAACATTCACCAGCTCCTAACCGGATAATTAATCCCTGACTTCTAGGACCTCGCAGTTCAGGTGAGGTGGTAAAGCCTACAAGTATAAAATAACTTAAGAATGTTGATGAGACCACTTCTGGGTATTTACCCAAAAGAACTGAAAGCAGGGACTTGAGGAGATATTTGCACACCCATGTTCACAGCAGCATTATTCACAAGGGCCAAGAAGTGGAAACAACCCAAGTGTCCCTCGACAGAGGAATGGATTAGCAAAATGTGTTCTATCCATAAATGGAGTCTTATTCAGCCCTAAAAGGGAAGGAAATCCTGACAAATGCTACACATGGATGAACCTTGAGGACGTTATGCTGAGTGAAATCAGCAAGACACAGAAAGACAAATCCTGTATGATCCCACTCATGTGAGGTCTCTAAAGTAGTCACATTCATAGAAACAGAAAACAGAATGGTGGTTACTGGGGCAGGGGCGGGGGATTTATTTAATGGGCATAGAGTTTCAGTTTGAAAAGATGAAAAAGTTCTGGAGATCTATTGCACAATAATGCAAATATTCTTAACAGTACTGAACTGTACACTTAAAAATGGTTAACATGGTAAATTTTACGGGGTGTGTTTTTTTTACCACAACTAGAAAAAGAAAAGATGTTGATGGGAGCAGATTGCTGTACTGGGGAGAGCCCTGGCCGAGAATTCAGGAAATTTGGGTTTGGGTCCACATTCTCGCATTTCCTGGTGGCTTTGGGCAAGTCACTTGCCATCTCTGGGCTCGGTGTCCTTCTTTTGTAGAATGAGGGGTTTGTTTTAGGATTTCCAGCTCAGAAAGCTGAGTGTGCACAGCTGAGCCTCACACATTCCCTCATTGACTTTCACTCAAGTGTGACATTTACAAAAAAACTACACACATCAACACATTCTCTCAAACCAAACACACCCATTTGATGCCATTGTATGAATAGACCGCCATTTATTTATCCATTTACTGTTGCTGGACATTTGGGTTGCTTCCAGTCCGGGGCAATGGTGAACAGTGCTGCTCTGACCATTCTAGCACTTCCCTGTGCACCTAGGACTCGTTTCTGTTGGGCATTCACGGAGGAGAATTGCTGGGCGTCAGGGTGAGCAGTTACACGGCTTTAGTAGAAATTGCCAAACAATTTTCAAGGTGGTTGAACCAATTCCTATTCTTATCAGCAGATGCTCCTCCTCCTCGCCAACTAGTGTTGGTCATTTTGAGTGTGATCTTTCTGGTGGGTCTGTAGTGAGTTTAATTTGCATTTCACTGGTGGCCAACGAGGCTGAGCACCTTTTCACACCCCAGTATCCTCTGTCCATCAGGAGTGAGGTACCTGTTCTAATCTTTTCCCTATTTTTCTCTAGGGCGCATATCTTCTCCCCCTCTGAGGGCTGCCTTTCCATTCTTTCAATGGTGTCTTTTGATGAGAAGTTCTTGATGTAGTCCAATTTATCAATTTCTTTCCTTTATAGAGTTTAACACTTTTTGTACTTATTTTTAGAAATCTTTACCTACTGCAGGTTTTATTTTACCTTTCACATTTAGATCTTCAGTTCAGCTGGATTTGATTTTTCTGTATGGTGTGAGGTTTGGGTCAAGATTTATTTTTCACCCTTGGAGGTAGCCAATTGACCCAGCACCAATTATTGAAAAGACCATCCTTTCCCCATTGCAAGGCATTGTTCATTTTGTCATAAACAGGTTGACTGTATATATGAGAGTTTTTCTGGACTCTTTATTCTATTCAATTAGTCTATTTATCTATTCTTGCACTGATACCCTACTGTCTTAATTACTATAATGGTTGTGATATCCGGTAGTGTAAGTCCTCCCATTTTGTTCTTCTTCAAGATTAGCTTGGCCATAGTTGACCTTTTGCACTTCTGTATGGACTTTAGAATTAGCATGTCAATTTCTAAGGTCAGCATTATAAACTATGCATTGCTTTAGTTGCAGTCCACGCATTTTGTTAAGTTGTATTTTCAGTACCATTCAGTTCAAACTATTTTCAAATTTCCCTTGTGATTTTTTTGACCTGTGGATTATGTAGATTTTTCCATATTTGGGGTTTTCATAGCTATCTTGTTGTTACTGATTTTAATTCCAATGTAATCAGAGAACATATTCTTTATGATTTCAATCCTCTTAAATTTATTGAGACTTGTTTTATGGCCCAGCATTTGGTTTATCTTACTGAATGTACCATATCCAATAGAAAAGAATGTCTTGGGTGTAGTGTTTGATAAACATCATTAGGTCGAGACAGTTCATAGTGTTGTTCAGATCATTTGTGTCCTTATGAGTTTTTTGACCATTTGTTCTATCCACTGCTGAGAGGTGGGCGTTAAAATCTCCAACACTGATTGTTGAATTATCTCTTTCTCTGTTTAATTCTGTCAATTTTTGCTTCATGTATTTTGAAGCTGCTTTGAGGCACATAGCAATTTATGGTTTTTGTCTTCTTGATGGGTTACCTATTTCTCATTATGAGGAGCCCCTTTTTGTCTCTGATGGTGATCTGCATGGAAGTCGGTTTTATCTGATGTCGTGCAGCCTCTCCAGCCTGGTTGGGCTTCCCATTGCATGAAACGTGTTTGTCAAGTGCCTCTCCTGGAAAGAGCATATGGCAGAGTCCTGCTTTTTATCCTTTTAATTGAAGTGCTTAATGCTCACCATTTCACATGATGATGAAATGGTGGGCTTTAGGTCCATCGTCTATTTGTTTTAAGTTTATTCCTTCTAAAATGTCCTTTTACTTTCTTTTAGATTATTTGAATATTTTTTAGCATTCCATTTTAGTGTATCTGTTGGATTTTCAGCTATTTCTCTTTGTGCTATTTATTTTAGTGGTTGCTTTAGAGATTACAATACATATCCTTAACTTTTCAGTCTTCTTTGAGTTAATATTGTATCAATTCACATAAAATGTAGAACCCTTTCAATTTCATAGGTCCATTTTTTTGCTATGGTTGTGTGTATTACATTTACATACAATAAAAACCCCAAATTCAATGTTATAATTTTTGCTTAAATAGATATATGTATTTTAGAGAAATTAAGAGGAAAAATAGTCTTTTGTATGTATTCAGGTATTTACCATTTCTGATGCTCTTCATTCTTTCCTATGATCAAGTTTCTATCTGGTATCATTTTCCTTCAGCTTGAAGAATTTCCTTTAGCATTTTTTGTAATACATGTCTGCTGGTGATGAATTCTCTTAATTTTCTTTTATATTAACATATCTTTATTTACCTTCATTCTTGAAAGAGTTGGACATTATACAAAAGGTTGACAGGCTTTCTTTTAATACTTTCAAGATGTTGTTCCACTCTCTTCCGGCCTCCATAGTTTCTGATGAGAAGTCATCAGTTGTCAATTCACTGTTCCCTGCATGAGATGTGTTTTTTTATGGCTACTTTTAAGATTTTTCTCTTTACATTTGGTTTCCAACAATTTGACTATGATGCATGGTTTTCTTTGGGTTTGTCTTAGTTGGGGATCATGGAACTTCTTCAAGTATGAAAATTTATGTTTTTTCACCAAATATAAAAAATTCCAGAAATTATTTTTTTCAAGTGCTTTCCCCTGGCCATTCTTTCTCTCCTCTCTTTTTGTGATTTCAATTACACATATGTAGACATTTTGATATTGTCCCAGAGATCCCTTAGGCTCTTTTTATTTATTCCCCACTCTTTCTTTTTCAGATTGAATAAATCCTATTGATATATTTTAAAGTTTACTGATTTTTCCACTGTTATCCCTACTCTTTGGTGAGGCCCATTCAGTTAACTTTATATTTTAATTTTCAGTTCTAGAATTTTCATTTTTCAAATATAGTTTCTAGTTCTCTGTTGTGATTTAAAAAAATTTTTTTTGGTTCTTTAAAGCATATTTTCCTTTACATGAAAATTATAGTTATAATAGTTACTTTAAAATCCTTGTTTGCTAATTCCATCATCTGGGTCATAACAGGGATCAATCTCTATCACTTTTTTTTTTCTTGAGAATGGCTAACATTCTCCTTTTCTTTATATAGTGAGTAATTTTAGATTGTATCCTGGACATTATGTTATTTTCCTTTGACTTTGGATTCTCTTATATTAACTCAAAGAGAGTTGATTTTACTATTTTTGTGTTCATGTTAGTGCAAGGCAGTTGACCTGGTGGGGCTCAGACTGCAAACACTGTCCCTCAGACAGCAGCTCAGATCTCATCTTGGTTCTTTTATTCTTAACCAAAGTGCCTAGAGTCTGCCCACACCTGTGCTCCAGTGTCACCTGGAGATTAAGGCCCAGTTAATACACAGAACTTGGGTCTCCCGTTCTCTCACTCCTACCTTTCTGGGATGCCCCCATACTTCCCAGAGGGTGTCACTGCCCCAACTCTGTCTCCTAGCTCTCGAGGCCAGAAGGACTGCAGATGTTTTGTTGGTGTTTTATCTGCCCTGCATGGCATGGACTGTGGCCTGCCCTTAGGCTAGAAGCTGTGAGAACAGGCAGCTCACCTGGCTGTTCCCTTCTTCCAAGTGTTGCCTCCTCTCCAGCATCTGCCTGCCTCTGCTCACTCTGGCAACTGCAGGTAAGTGTTGTTTTGTATTCTGTCCATAGTTCATAGCACTGTCTGTGGGAGGGTCAGTTCAATAGCAGTTTACTCGACCATACTGGAAATGGAAGCCCAGCTTGTCGATTTTTGTGAAAAAACCCTGATGGGATCTTGAGATCTGTTTTGCATCGAATCTGTAGGTCATGTTGGGGAGAAATGACATTTTTACAATGTTGAGTGTTCTGTTTCTTGAACTTGGTCTATCCCTTCATGTATTTGTTTTTTGTGATTTCTCTCAATCATGTTTTACGATTTTCTGTCTATAGGTTTTGCACTCTTTTTTGTTAGTTTTATATGGAGGTATTTTGTTTTTTGATGTTCTTGTAAATGGTCTCATTTTAAAAGTTTAATTTTTTACGTCTTAACTGACATATAATGGTCAGTGCCTAATATCTTAGCTTCATATGTCCTGTCCAAACAATTAATGCTTGCTAAACAAACTTCAGTGACAAAGCCTGTGGTTTGGTGCACCTCCTGAGCACCTGCAATGAAGCTAAAGGTGTTCGTGAAGGTGAGTTTTCAGGGACTGGGGTGTGGGCTTTACAAACTGAGCATGTGAGCTGAATGAGAGTCAAGTTATGGTAGGAATTAACCAAAACAACAAGCAAGTCTAAGAAACCACCTGATGGGCATCGTGCTTAGAAATGGAGCCTGGCAGCATCACACCTTTCCAGATAAGGGGGAGTCGAGATGCCACCAGGCTCCCCTCACTTGATAGTAAGGCTGTTTCTTGCTTGCACTCTGGGGTGGTGAAGGGGACATCACAGGAGACTGACCTGCTGAAGTAATGTCAGGAGAGTTCCCACCTGAACTCTGAAATAAGCTCCTCTCTGAGCTAAACTAGTAAAACCCAACCACAATGGCTGTAGTTAGCCATCTGTGGGAGTCAGCCAAGACTGTTGTAAATGAGTCACTCGAGAGTTTGCAGACAGCCCCTATCCAGGAGAACTCGGTCAGTCTCGGAGAGGCAGGCCTGACTCTGACTCTAATTTAGGAGTGGACATCTAATCCGTGGTGTCCTGCCATGCTTAGAGAGGCTGTATGGACGGAGCGGTCGGTCAACTGTGGCAGCCTGGAAAGAGCAGCGCTGGTGTCTGTCAGCTTTAGGGTCCGAGTCTTGGATTTCTGTCCCACCAGGAAAGAGACCTTGGACTACTGACTTAACCTTCCCAAACTTCAGTTTTCTCATCTGCAACACAGGCTCGGCTGGCGTGGAGGGAGTGCTCAAGGCATTACTGGTGGCCACCCGAGTAGATCTGAACATTGTCACTTTCTTGGCAAGGCAGAACAGGGAGGGGACTGTCTTGGCCAGTGGACTCCACTCCAGTCCCATCAGGTTGCAGGCTACTGTCTCATACTCCAGCCTCTCCCAGCTATGTCCTAGGGAAGCGGGGCTGGTCAGGCTGATGAGTGCCTTCTGATTTACGTGAGCAGTCTCCTCTCCAAAAGCAGACAAACTGGTCATCTGGTGTATCAGGTTGAATAGTGTCTCCCCAAGATTCATGTCCACCCCAAACCTCAGTATGTGACATTAGTTGGAAATACGGTCTTTGCACATGTAATTAGTTAAGGATCTTGAGATGAAATCATTTTGGATTTAGGGTGGGCCCTAAATCCAATGACTGATGTCTTCATAAGATGAGAGGACAGAGAGACACACAGAGGAGAAGCCACGTGACTACAGAGGCAGAGAGTGGAGTGATGCTGCTGCAAGCCATGGAATGCCTGGGAGCTGGAAGAGGCAGGAATGGTTCTAACTTAGAGCCTCCAGAGGGAGTGCGACCCTGCTGACACCTTGATTTTGGATTTCTGGCTTCTGGAACTGTCAGAGAATAAATTTCTGTTGTTTCAAGTCCCCAGGTTGGTGGTAATGTTATCATGGCCCTAAGAAACGAATGTGTGTGCATTTACAGATCAGTTGTGTGTTCATGGGCTTGTCCCTGGATTGTGGACCCATTCTTGACCCTGGGCACATCCCGCTGAGTCTACAGCGCTGAGGAGGTGAATGGGACTCTGGGACCTGGGCCCGGTCCACCAGCTGCAATCTAGCTGCATGTCTCTAAAAAAACCAAATCGTTTTGTCAGGTACTATCTCAGGCAGACCACAAAAGCAACCGTAACGTGATGAACACTGCGTGTCCCTCACAGCCAGAGAACGCTGAAATGATTGACTCTTGGTTATGTTTATTCTCTTATTTGAGTGTGTCTGATGCTTTCTCTGTTTTATTGAAAAGACAAGATATTGCTTAATACACTTAAAAGGCTGGTTAATACACTTAATATGCAAAATACACTTGAAGCTGCCTTTTGGCCGTGGCCTTGCACATCTGCAGGTGGCGAGGATGTAGTTTCTGGGTCCTGTCATTCTCACGTCTAGCAAACATTCTCCCATGTTTAAACGTGGTGTTTATATTTACCCTCATTTTCATCCTCCCTTTTTCCTTTTTATGCTAGGTGGAAAGTCATAACTGCTTGTGGCAACAAAACCACACAGAGATAGTCAAAGAAAAAGCCCAAGTCCCAGCATGACCAAGGTAGACAGATTGGCAGCGTCTCCCCCACCCCCTATTAGGAGGGGAGGAGCCACAGGGCTTCCGTGCCCCAAGGTTCACTCTCAAAGTGGGCAGTGCTCTGGAGAGCACCAGATGCAGTAGAGCTGCCTAAGCTCTCTGTAGCTCCCACCTTCCCCTGGGGGTGCACAAGATCCCCCCTCCAAGGAGAGTTGGGATGTTGGAGCGGGGAGGGCCACACTCTTAACCTCCCACACTTCCTGCTGGATGGAGGGTGCCCCAGGGGACTCTGGGGGTGATGTCAGCACCAATGTGGGGAGGCAGCCTGGTGCAGAGGGAAAGTGAGCTGTACCTGAGAATGCATGCACCCAGCTTTCAGAGGCCCGGGGACTACACTGGGTTGGAGGGATCCTGGTGGCCTTCAGAGAACTCAGGAAGCCACTGTTCTGGGGAAGTGGGAGTAGCCTGAAATGGCACCACTGAACTTGCTTTTTTTAAAGATCTGGTAATATAGCCACGGTGGGCATGAGAGTGGGGATTCCCCAGGTCACATGGGCTCTCTGGGCCTCAGAACCTGGGTTCCACTTTTTCAGGCACCCAGTGTTCTGCCTTGTCTCACCACTGTTTGCTCTTCTACCCCGACCCCAATCTCAGTGTTTTGAGGGTGCAGAGTATGGTATACACCTGTTTCCCACTACAGATGTTGCACATGGGGCTGAGATTAGCCTGCTTATGCTTTTATTTGGCCTCCTTTAAAGTGATCAGTTGTCAACATTTAAAGATTATGAGCTTCTACACATAACTCCACATTTCTGCTATTGTTTGAATACCAAACCAACTGCCACGCTGGGCTCAAGGCGCCAGTGGAGATGGGGCACAGGCAACAGTCCCCTACCTCAGTGCTCCCTGGCACTAAGCCTGTTCCATTCCTTTCCTGCCTTCTGGGCACTAAAGTTGAGATGCAAAATTCCAGCGATATATTTGCAGGATTTCCCCTGACACTCCCCCCTGGGGGAGGCACTCTCCAGGGCTCCAATCCCGCTGCTCATTATCTAGAACTTGGGGACGGAGAGCACGGCTCCGGGGATCCAGAAGTCAGCCGCTTTGAAGGGCTCCATGGGACCTCGCACACCGGCGCTGTTAGATCTGCTTGCGGGAGCCGGCGGGTCTAAATCACTGACGACGTCACCAGCCTCGCTCGCTGTGCTGAGGTCTGTGTGACTGTGGCCTCCCGCTCTTCAGCAGGAGCCTGATCATGTGACCTCTCGTCCCCAGCGAGGCCTGAGGCCAGAAGGCATTTCTCTCCCGGCTTTCCCAAAAAAAGGGAGAAAACCACTAGAAATGTCCCGGAACACCATCTTCTGGTTAGAACAAAAAAACCAAACGCACAAGGAGAGAACTGTACTGAAATATTTCTACAGAGAAGGTGCTCGTAAACGTTATTTCAGATAACTTAATCAAAAGGAGAGAACAGGAAATAAGGAACAGAGAAGGACCTCCAGCAGAGCTGCTCCCTGTCGAACCACCGGTCCCCGACAGGCGCGCTCGCCTCGCCTCATAATGTCTAAGACGGTGGCGTCTGGGCCTTGCGGCGGCGACAACAGGCACGCTGCGGGCACTTAGGTGCTGACTCAGGCGCGGGGACAGGCCGGGGCAACCGGGTCCCCGCCCGCGCCCGTCGCCCACCGCCCACCGCGCTCGGCCGAGCGGCGGCACACTCACTGTCCCGGAGACCCGTCCTCGGGCTACCGCGGTGACGGCGGCCGGAGGCCAGGCCGCGCTTGCCCCGCCCGGAGCCGCGGGCCCCGCGCCGCCCCCGCGCCCGCCGGGCGGCCTCCCTGCCGCCGACCCCGGCCCCCACCCGCGCGTCCCCAGGCGCCCGGTCCCCGCAGGCGGCGGCGCAGAGAGGCCTCCCTCGCCCGCCCGGTGCTCCCGTCAGCTCCGGCCGCAGCCATTTTGGAGCGAGCGAGACAAAGAGGGAGTCATCGCCGTCGTCCCCCACCAGGCCCCGGCCGCGGTCCCCGCCCGCCGCACCCTCCCGGCCCTGGGCCCCGGGCCCGCTCGGCGGGCCGCACCCCAACACCCCCGCCGGCCCGAGGGCGCCCGCCGCCCGCTCGCCCGCCGCACCCCGGCCGCCCGCCCGCGCCCCGGCCTCTGCCGCTCGCAGCCATTGGCCGCACCTTTTAAGCGCGTGCCGTGACCAATCGCGGTGCGCCGGGCGGCCGGGCGGGGGGCGCCGCGGCCAATGGCGAGGCACCGGGCGGCGGGCGGGGGCGGGCGCGCCGCCGCGCCTGCGCACCGCGCCGCCACCGCCCTCCCCCCCGCGCCGGCCGCCCGCGCCCCCCGCCCGGCCGCCGCCCCCGCCCCGCCCGGCGCGCGCCGCCCCCCGCCCGCCCCCGCGCCCGCCCGCCCGCCCGCCAGCCCGCCCGCCCGCGCGGAGCCTCCTCCCCGCCCAGCGCCGGCCGAGCGGCGGCGGCGGCGGGCCGAGGAGGAAAGATGGCGGCGGGCTCGGATCTGCTGGACGAGGTCTTCTTCAACAGCGAGGTGGACGAGAAAGTGGTGAGCGACCTGGTGGGCTCGCTCGAGTCGCAGCTGGCGGCCAGCGCGGCCCACCACCACCACCTCGCGCCCCGCGCGCCCGAGGCGCGGGCCGCGGCCGCCGGCGCGCTCGGGAACCATGTCGGAGCCGGAGCCGTGCCGGCCGAGGGCGCGCCCGCAGCGGCGCCGGAGCCGCCCCCCGCAGGTAGAGCGCGGCGCGGCCTGAGCGCGGGCGGGCGCCGGCCGGGCCCGCGTCCTCACCGCGCCACCTCGCTTGTCCCCGCAGGGCCCGCCGCGAAGCTGAGCGCGCTCGAGGTCGGCGCGGGGCCGGGCGCAGGGGCCGGGGCCTGCGCGCCGGGAGCCGGGGCCGCGGCCGCGCCCGAGCCCGCCGCCAAGCCCGCCGCCCGCAACGGCCCGCCCGGCGGCCCCGGCGCCGTGCAAACTTTGAATGGGAGCGCCGCGCTGGGGAACTCGCTCCGCGTTGCTGCCGCACCTGCTGTCACCCTGCTCCACAACGGGCCCGCGCCCGCGCCGCCGCCGCCCAAGCCCGTCGCCGCCACTGTCATCCAGACGCCGCCCTTCCTCGGCGCCCCCGCCGCGCCCCCGCCCCGCGCCCCCTCGCCTCCCGCGCCCCCCGCGCCCGCCGCGCCCCCCGCGCCCGCCGTCGCCCCGCCGCCGCCCGCCGCCCCCAGCCTGGCCCGGCCGCCCGGCCACCCGGCCGGACCCCCGGCGGCCGCGCAGAACGGGGGCAGCGCCGCGCCCCCCGCGCCCGCGCCCGCACCGGCCCCCGCGCCCCCGGCGCCCGCGACCCCCGCCCCCGCGCCTGCCGCCAACAGTCAGCCCGGGCCCGCCGCCGCGCCCGCGCAGGTGGCCAAGGCCGACTCGCCCAAGACCGCGCTGCAGCCGGCGCCCCCGTCGTCGCAGACCCTGGCGGCCAGCTGCCCGGCCGGCGCGGGGGCCGGCATGATCCTCGGGCCAACTATGCAAGGGGCGCTGCCCGCCGCCGCCGCCACCGGTCTCCCGCCGCCGGCCCCCGGCACCCCTACCGGGCTGCCCAAGGGCTCGGCCAGCGCGGTGACCCAGAGCCTGCCCAGGACGCCCTCGGCCACCGCCAGCGGGATCCGGGCCACGCTGACGCCCACGGTCCTCGCCCCCCGCCTGCCGCAGCCGCCTCAGAACCCGACCAACATCCAGAACTTCCAGCTGCCCCCAGGTGAGTGGCTGCGCCGGGCGGGGCTGGGCTGCCCCAGCTGGGAGTCCAGGAAGTTGTGGGACCGGCAGGACGCTAAGGTCACGGGTCTTGCACAGGCCTGCAGCGTGCCGAGGTGCACCTCTGCCTGGGTGCGGGAGAGTCCTCCTGTGAGAGTGTGTGTGTCTGTGTGCGCCAGTGTGGCTGCACGCGCAGTGTGATGTGGCAGCAGGGTCTCTTACCTTGCGCAGGGTTGACTTCAGCACGGTCTTTGCGTTGCAAAGTTTGTCTGCCACGGCTCACAGTTGAGTGGGTTCTTTCCTTCTCTCCTGTCCATGTATGCCACAGCCCCGTGTCCCTGCGTGGAGAGCAGTAGCAGCAGGCGCTTCTGGGGACAACTTAGTGGGCTCTACAGGATGTAGGGACATAGTCTGGGTTCATGGTTTTCTTTCATGTGGTGCTTTCCTCTCCTGGTCTCTAGGATCAGGTATATGGCTGTGTCCTCAGTGAACTCTCTTGCTCCTTTATTATGCTGAGCTGTGATAGGTGTCCCCTGATCCTGGGTTAGGGACCCCCCCCCTTCCACCGGTGAGGTCAGGCAGAGTGACGCCCCTCATTCAGGCTGAGCAAGTCTGCATGGAAAGCTTCCATTTCCCTGCTAACACCAGGATGGCAGAGATCCCAGGTGAGCCTTGGAGGAATCCCGGGGCACACACCCTTCCTGGTTGGCGTCCTTGCCTCAACCCTGGGCTCTGCAATAGTATTTCAGCGCTTCCCAGAACCACAGTATGGTTCAGCACAGTGTTGTCACTTAAAGGATACCCAGTACTGTGATTATTGTCGTCCAGCAAAGTCAGCGGTGGGCATGTGCTCTCTGACCAGTGGATCTCTTGGACGTGCAGATGGTGCGGGATTGTACGGAGCCTAGCAGTCCACAGCCTCTGTATTTTCCACCCTCAGTCGCCTGTCATCTCGGCAGTTCCTTAGGGTTCTGCAAGTTTGACAGTGAAAGATCCCCCGCAGCATGACTTGTCACGCTGCTTTGTTTTGGGATCCTTAGGCAGAGAGAAACTTTAGCACGTGAAGCGCCTTTTTCTCTCCCATCCCTCCATCTCTTCTGTGTGGATTGCCTGCGGGTGCTGAGCTTCTGGAGAGCTCCTCCCTTGGTATGTAGTAACATGTGCTGGTGTAGCGGCCGCTGCGGTGGCAGAAGTAGTAGAAACAGCACCTCCTGTGTTCCCCTCCTGCTTTCTGAAAAGAGGGATTGGTCACCTTGAAAGAATTTCATTGTTTTAAGGAGGAAAGGTTTCTCTGTCAGAGTATGTGGGGTTCTGGACTGATGGTAAAGCTTGACAAGGATCTGTGTGTATATGAGTAGGAAAGGGTTACAGCCCAACCCAGTGTTTTTGGGGTGGTAGTGGGCGCTGCCGTGCTGTGAAGAGGAAAGGATGATGTAAAATAAGTTACCTAAGAGGTACTGAGATGCCCCTTACAACACATTTTGTTTGTTTTTGAGTTTGTAAGTGTGTTTTATTGAAGGTTCTGTTTTGCTCATTATGTGTATTTTGGCCTTTTAGTGGAAAATGTGGCTGATCCTTAGTAACATTTAAAAGGAGGAATTCATGGTCATAGCATGTTATGTAAACCGTCATGATACTTCTGATCCATCTGTAAAAATGCCCTCAGCGGCCCTGCTCAGCTGAGCGTTGGCCTTACCAGCAGCAGGGACGTTTCCCCGCGCTGTGCTTTTGTTGTTTAAAACGGGCGTGAGCTTGTCGGTAAGTTTGTGAGGCTGGGGCTCCGCCTGGCTCTCAGGAGCAGTATATGCTGCCTGCAGGTGTGGTGGTTTGGGGTTGACTGGATGCCTTTGGTCTGAGTCTTATTTTTTCCGGGGAGAGGAAGCTGTGGATCGAAAGGGGCATCTCTGCCATCTTTGTCAAGTGACCCTGGACTCACTTTCATCTTCTAATGTCAGTGTTAGGGATATCTGTGTGTGACAGGTAGACAACACCTTGGAAAAACTGTAAAAACGCTGACGGTTTGCGTGAGTTCTCGTGAGTCTTTGCATTAGTTCCGTGTATGTGAGAGCAGGGAACAGCTCATGTTGACATTTGGGTGACAAATGCTGAGAGCTGTGCTTTAAAGGGGCCAAATGCTTTCTAGAAAATAGAAGAATTACGTCTGTGTCTTCATGCTCCCCGCCCCAAGCTGATGACTGATGAGGAACTCTCATTAATTCTTCATTTTAATAACAGTAGAAGCAGAAAAAAGTATAGTTAAAACAACCACCAAAGCCCCAAAGTTCCCTTTTTTAAATAGTACAGCTTAATTCTGTAAGTCAAAATGACAGATCGTGAATGTTCTAGTTACATCATAGAATTGACCGGGAAATATTAAATTCTGCTAGTTGATGTTTCTTCTTCATTGAAATCTTTCATCATAAAAGTGTATAAAGTGGAGGCGGAAGTAACGTATAACTATTGCTTGCCTGATAACTCATTCTTGTTACAACTCAGTGATTGGGGCGAGCAGTGTTTTCAAAGCTACACGTAGGTGTCAAGTGAAATTACAGATTGTTGGCAGTTGGAGTGTGTGTGAAGAGGCTCACTCTCCCAGTGCCTTCCCTTCCTGTGGTCAGAGTTTTGAGGGTGGGAGAGGAGACGGACTGAGGTCTCACTGAGGTCTCCCCAGGGGCCAGCCTTTGGCCTTGTGTGTCTCATTCTCACAGCCGCGAGCTCCTGTTGAGTTTGGTTTTAGCAAACTCAGTCTTGATGTTCTTTGTCAGGGCGGTTTTGTAAAGAGCTGTTTATGTTATTGTAGTTAGTCTGCTCCTGTGGAGGCACCAGAGTCTGTCCGCTGTAGAGATAACAAGATCACATAAGAAGTCTTTAGAGACCTTGTAGCAAAGGCAGTTGTTCCCAAGAACACCGGAAAGCGCTACTTAAGTTCCGTACAGCTTAGAATAGTCATAGCATCTGATTAATAGTATGATTCTAGTTGAAAGAAGTGATCTGACACCAAAATTAGCATGCATGTAAAAACACACCTTTTAAAAGGTCTTTTCAGATAGGTGTTACGTTCAAGATGCTCATTTCTAAAGGTTATCTTTTGGCGTGGCTAATTAGCATTTTCTATGGCATATGTCTGTTCTGCTTTCACAGAGAACTTGCTCTCTTGTTGCTCTAAGGTTTTGCCGAAGTGTGGGTTGTCATTCCAGGACAGAGACCATTTCCTCACCGTTGGCCTGGATCCCTTGGTCTAGAGAACACTTGCATGCGACTTATTTACAGTGAATACTCCCAAGGTTAATATGCTTATAAGCATAGCCGTCTCGGGCATTGGTTCCCACACGTGGTGAATTGAATTGAATTCCTATCTGTGGGGAGGAAGAGAAAAAGTCCACTAGGAGCTGACTGTGCTGTTTGGGCCTAGTTGAGTTCTGGGAGCATTGACCTGAGTTGGGTGGTAGTGTGTGGAGGGCGGGAACTGGAAATTCTGGTGGCCAACTTTGGCAGCAAGTGCTTTGGCACAAGGGAGATTCTTAGAAGTTTAGCTTTTGTTACTTGAGGGCACTCTTGCTGTTTGACCTGGGAGAGAATATGAGCATCCTTGGAGCTTCAGTTTCCCCAGCTAGAAGGTGGGGTTGACCAGTTTGTGAAGTGCTGTGAAATTCCATCGAGATGAACAGTATACACTGCTGTCAAGTAGCATTTATTATTCATACACGGTTCCAGTTCCATTACATTTTTCACTGGTTTTCAAGCATTATGTTGCTACAGAAGTAGCAAAATGTGAAGACAGCTTTATTCCCATCAAAACCATACCCAGATTGGAGGTGTTCTCAGTGACCGAGGATCCTAGTGCAGTGGCTGACTTGGCTTCTGTAAGTGAGAAAGTTGCCGACGTTGTCACAGATGGGTCATAGACACGAGGGATGTGTTCTGCAGACACGGGGGAGAGGGGGAACAGCTGCCTGCAGAGAGAGAGGACCTGGGGGTGGGGCTTGCTTGAGGCCAAAGGCCTTAACTGAATTTTCCTCTTGATGTGCTTAGATAACAGTGATATTTGAAAAAAAAAAAGAAAAAGAACTTTTTGGGAGGTGTACACGGCCAGCACTGGGCAGCTCTGCTTAGCGTGGGACAGCAGTAGCTTCTCTGAGTGTTGTTTCCACACTGCCAGCTTGAGTGGAGGCCTTCGGGGTGAGCAGACGGTCACTCTTCTCCCTCTGTCTGGGCTTCACTCCTGGCTGTCCCCGTCATCTTTGGGCTGGACAAAGCTGTCTTGGTGACTGGGGTTGGGATGATGTTTCCTGCATATGTGGGCGGTTTTTGGAGCTGGTGATCTTCACATTTTAGCAACAACCAGGAGAGAGGTCCCTTAGGCCCTCCTGGGGTATCTGTTCTCACTGCTTACCGTACTCGAGGGCGGTGAGTGCCTTGCGCTTATGGCAGAATTACTGGAGTTTGGAAAGATGACAACTTTCCAAGTCCTTTACCTTTGCCACTTGAGGGGTAGATCCCGATTTGTTAGGGCCTGGTAAGGAAGCAGTTAGGAAAGTGGTATCCTGGCTACACTGGTGGTTAATGAACCCAAGGGGTCCAGAGGGCCTGGCTCCCAGGATTGCTCTGTCACCTCTGGGTGCGGAGGTTGAGTGCCTGGGCTCTCAGTCTTGCTGCAGGAGATGCCCTTAAACACCTGCCCAGGGTTTCTGACAGGTGGGTGCCCACCCCCTCCAGAGGTGGTGTTTGATCAGAATGGGACTGACCCATTTCAGACCCTGCCCTAGAAATGCAGCAGCGGAGTGGGGCAGAGCAGTGGGGCGTGTACGTGTCTGTTTCCTTGAAATCGTAAGATAAAGGTAGTTTCCTGATGTGCTTTCAAAGCCCATTTCAGTTTATAAATGTAAGCTTTCCTCATCTTAAATGATACATTTGAAGAAAGCTTTTATAAATAGCTAGTTATATGTGAGTTGATCAAAACATAATTAACAACTGTTTTTTGAAAATGTTGAAGCAGCGATTTAAAAGGACTCTGGAGAAACTTGCCTGAGATTTGGGGTAATTTGCATAGTTCTCAAAAGCACTTTTACTTTTCTTCGTGTTCATGATAGCAGGAGCCTTGGATCTTCTTGATGGTCCTGGGAAACAGCTGAGGGCTGTTTCTGTTACTGTTGAGGGCTCTTGCCTCTGAAATTTGGCTTAGGCTGGAGGTCGGCAGCCTTTTATTTAATCAGGCCTTTGACAGTACTAAAACGGTTAAATTAAGTAAGAAAACCAAAGGAGAGGGGAGCTTTTTGCAGCAGGACCCTGTGTCCTGGCTGCACCTGGCGGTGACTGCGACTGTTCTGTTTCCAGCTGGGCCCGAGGTTGCTGTGGCGTCATGGCATTGTAAATGACAAACACTTATACTTCAGAACTTCTTACTTAGAATAAAACACCCTTGTGAAGTAGATCAAGTGCTGTAGTTATGTTTGAAAATTGGGAACTTTATATTTCTGTGGTAGGGCCATGAAAGCTTTGAATTACAATTTTTGATTTTTACATATCCTTGAATATCTGCACCAAGGAACTAAAACCTTCAAAAAACAAAGACATATGAAAATTGTCCATAATTTAGGATCCCCCACAAATTTGAAAAGTGCATAGATGCCACCCTCGTTTTTCTGGCTTCCTTCTCTGGCTGCCCACCTGGCCGCACTGTTGTGTGTGTGTGGATGGAGGTGGTGAGGCCGTCTGACCTGGGTGTGGGCTTCGTGAGCTGGGCGGGAAGCTGCCCCGTGAGCTCAGAGCCCCTCTGCAGCTCTGCAGGCCTGGGAGGCTGAGTTGGATTTTTGTTCTTCCATCCTGAAGTTAAAGTCTTCATGGGACCTTTCTGCTTCTTCCATGTGGCCCTGGAGGAAAGGACACCCATGCTTCTTTTGACCCCCAAGCTCATGAGGAGGAGAGTGACCAGGGGGAGGTGGTGTGGGATATCCACGCTGACACTGGGGAGCTTGTGCCCCAGAGGGCCTATTTCTGGATGTTTTCCAGCTCCAGAGGTTGGGGAAATCCTAAAACTTCTTTATGATCACATCAAATTGGATGTCAGATTTTAGAACTGAGGGGCAAGCAGTAAGAACTTTCTGTAGCTTTGAAGTGACTTGTTTTGGGGGGATCAGTGGTCTGAGTGGACATTGAGTGGACAGAGCAGGACACTGGAGCCAGGACAGCTAAGCCCTCCTCCTCAGTGCTGTGCGTAGCTTGCTGGTTGTGTGTCTGGTGGTCAGAGTGGTGGGCACGGTGCTCCACCCAGAACACTCTGCAAAGGGCAGAGAAAGGCCTTGTGGGGTCAGCCTATGAGACTGAGAGCTTTGGGGAAAGATGGTGCTGGGCGAGGTGGGGCGGCCAGGCTGTGCAGACATCATGTCTTACCATAGTGGGTGAAGGGGAAAGAAGACAGCTTTTTCCACTTTTAAACTTTGTGCTAAAGTACGTGGGACAACTGCTCAAGGAATTTTTATGCCTTTCACAGACGAGCTTTGTGTTTGTGGTTTTAGTATAATCCATTTACGGATTTACGTATGCTGGATGTTGGTGAACATAGCAAATGACTGAACAGGTCCGCTGCGTGTCAGGTTTGATCTTGTAACAATGCTACAAAATAGTAGCATCTTAAGTGTTATGACAGTTATTTGAAGAGTGAAAAAGGAAGCATTGATTGATTATTAGTTAAATTCTCAGTTAAATTAAAAGTTATTAGTCACTTGAAAATAACTTCTTTTCCACCTGTTTTTTCTAATTATAAAATTAGTTTTATTCATTATGAGAAGTTTGGAAAGAAGAGAAAATTATGAAGAAGAAAATAAAACCACTGTAATCCCAGCTTGCCCAGACTGTTCACTTTTTGGCTTCTATCATTTCAGCCCATGTTCGATGCAGATGTACTTCTGGTCTTTACAAAATTAGGATCGTCCATGGTCCCGCTGTGTGTCACCTGCCTTACCTGGCTCGTGTTTTGAGTGCATCCCCCCGCCCCTCAGTGGTCTTGAAGCTCCCTTCTTCTGCGTGGTTCTCCACTGTCACAGGCTGACATTTTGTCACAGGCCGCTGGGACAGGCCGCTGTGGCTAATGTCCACTTGTCTGTATAAAAAAGACCCTTAGTTGGATGTCTGTGCACAGCTCTGTGTGTGGCTGCTGGGTTGAGCATTTTCAAGTCTTTGATACAAATTGCCTTCCGGAGGGCTTGACTATTTATACTTTTAAAACTGTGGTTTTTAGAGCCATGGACAAAATACAAGGTTTTAAAAATCAATACCATTCCAAAGGCTTCCTTAGAAAGTTGTATCTGGTTTTAAGTTGCATTTGTTTGACTAAGTGAGTTTAAACCTCTTCACATGGATGTTGATTGAGACCATGGCTCCTTTGTATTTGTTCATTCTAGGGCGTGTGTGAGCCGGTGAGGAAGGCTGTTGTGTGCTGGGGGTCCAGCCTGGGGTCCCAAGGCTGACAGAGCCCCTGCTCTGAGGGCGTTTCGGTTGTGGTGGTGGCCAGGCAGTCAACAAGTAAACAGCATCGGCACATTTTCTCATCACGATAAGCGCGATGAAGGAGTAAACAGTGTGCCAAGGCCGAGTGACCAAGAGGGCACCACTCAACGGGTCGGGGAGGCCTTTCTGAGCAGGTGCAGTTGGAACCGAGACCTGAGTGATGAGAATGGAGCCACGGTGTGCAGCCCGGGACCTGGGTTCCAGGCAGGAGAAAGAGCAGTGAAAGGCCCCGGCGGGGTCAGAGAGCAGGTCCCAGGCGGGAATGGGTGAGTGAAGGGGAGCCATGGGAGACAGATGGGGGCCCTTTGTTATGGAGACCTGGGTGTAGGAGGGCGTGGGCCTGTTCCAGTGGCTGCTGGACTTCTTGGATTAGCAGGGACTTGTGCTTCATGGTCCCAGCTTTGGAAGGTACCAGATGGCTCCTGCGGACTCTGCTTTGCACAGGCTGCAGGCACTCGGATTGAGGCGATCTCACTGGCTGGAAAGGGTGAGCGGTCGGGAGGGACCACTGGCCTTGAGGCACGGGTTCTTTTCTCCTGACTGCGGAGGCCGCTGCGTCCTTCAGCCTGTGCCTGGGGGCTGTCTTGGTGGATGACCGGCAGCTCCTCATGTGGCCTCACAGGTCAGGGCAATGGTTTGTGAGTTTGGTCAGTCAGTTGGTCAGCAAACATGAATGGAGCACCAATTTCAGGTCAGACCTCGTGCTGGAGTAGGACAGTTCCCGTCCTCAAGGAATTAGTTGAGGATGGAGTTGTGCTGGGGAACCGCAGTAGATCAGTTTGTAAGGGGTGGAGGTGGGCGTAAATATAATGTCATTTCTGCAATGGAATATCATTAGCCATTCCCTCCCCTGGGGTAATTTCTCAAAATAGGCATTCTGTCTGTTATACTCAGTTTTGGACACTCCAGAGTTTTCTCTTTTGCTTTGGACTGATTAGATAAGTCAGGTTTGGTGCCACTCAGTTACGTATTTAGCGGTTAAGAAACTCAGTTCAGAATGTCTACTTTTAAAGCCCTAGAGTGAAATAGTAAAGACAGCCTTCAGGAGGGGTGGAAAGAGCCCTGGGCCAGAGTCATTAGGAATTGTGTGAGTCCAGGCAGGGATCCTGACCCCTCTGGGTCTCAGTGGCCTCTCCTGGGCACCCAGTGGGCTGACCCCTGCTTTCATTTCATGCTGTGTTTGGAAACCACTGACTGGGTGCTGATCCTGGAGCCAGTGGTGGAGGCAGCCCTCTTCCAACTTTGGGGGCTTTGCAGTCCAGACACACCTCTGCATAGGTCTCTGAGACTGCACTTGGGGCCGGTGTCAGCTCCTGGTGTGGGTGGGGCTGCTGACCTGCCTGGGACCCACCACTCTAGAGAAAACTATTGTGTCCCCATTTGGGAAAGCCACAGGCCTAGCCTCAGTGAGACAGTTTTACCTCCATGAGGACATACTCATGAAGGGACAGTGTGTGAAAGTGCAGAGCCAGGTGAAGTAACTGAACTCTGTTTTCAGTGTCAGCACGTCTAGAGGGCAGAAGTACGCTGTGCACAGAAAGCAGGTTGGGGGTGGTGCACAGTGTGAGTCCATTTCCATGGCTGTGAAGGGACACACACTGTTCAGAGATCTGTGTGCTCCACGCCTGTGTGTTGTGGGCACGTGTTTGTTCAAGTGTGGGAAGTCACCCAGAGGACGTACTCGAACTCCCTGGAGGTGGCTGCTTCTGGGGAGGCTGCCCGGGGATGGGACCTTTACCTTTATCTGTAATATTTTATTTTTCTCAAGGAGACCTGAAGCTATTATGATAAATTTTAACCATCATTTGCTCTGGGTGGTAGATCCCAGAGTGTTTATTTTTGTAATTGTGTGTATTTTAAAACTTTTTCAAGCCACTCTCAGATGTGGTCATCAGTAGATGCTCAGTGCAGTGTTGTGGGCAGGTGCCAGGTGGAGCTCAGCCGTGGGAGGGTGTGGTCTTGGTAACTCAGGTGCCCCTGCTGTCCCTGCATTGTTGCGCACCTCTCCGCTGCTTTTCTGCCTCAGGTCATTCCTCACTTAGTTCCCTTCTGCTTGGGGCTGCTCCACTTAAGGACCTCCCTCAGTTTCTGGTTGCTTCTAGAAGGAAGTCCAGACTACTGACAGTGGCCTGACCATGGGGGTTCACAGTCTTCCCCCCTGCTCCAGCACACGACTGGTTTCTTCCTTGTCGGTCAGCACATCAGGGCACGGCTGCACTTTACAACTGCTCTTCTCTTTGCTGAGAACATTATTTTCTGGATACTTGTGCTCATTATTCAGGCCCCAGCTCCATCATTGCTTCTGGACACTGGCCTCCGTGGCCCTCACAGTAGAGCGAGGTCCTTCCTCAGGACTGGTGTGTCTCCCACTGAGGCCCATCCCTGCAGGTCCTGGCAGTGGGGCAGTGGGGCAGTGGTTCTGAGCCCATACAGGTGGCACTTTCTGGGTTTACCTGTTGATCTCCACTGTAGTTTTGCTGTCGAAGCAGGAGCACCTGAGGGGAGAGAGCGTGGCTTGTGCTGTGTTCATTTTTGCATCAGCATCAGCGTGGTACTCGCATGGCGGGATGTCTGTGGCATGAGTCAAGGAGTCCTCTGGAGGCGTTTGTGGTGTGTCTGCCTGCCTGTGAGTTTGGAGGGCCATTAATTGAGATGGGAGACTCGTGGAGAACAGGATATGTTTTTGGATCTCAGATGCAAAGAACTGAATAGTCAGCCTTTGGTCCTTGCACGGCCTGCTTTATTTATGTGGTCATTTTAACAGTTTAATAAGCACCTGCCAACACCACCCCACAGAAGAGCTGTGACCTTGCTAGCATCCCACGTGACTGTCCAACCCTCCATTGCCCCCAGCCTGTGGCAGCTGTTGTCCCGACTCTGTGGTCACCCTGGCTTTGCTTCCTTTTCCCTACCTGCTCATGACCTCTTCCTAAACATCGCTAAACATGTGTGTTTTATTTTAGCTTTCATTTTGTAGAGAGAGCACCATGCTGTGGGTCATCTTTTGGGACCTTTGCCCACTTAAATGTCACGTTGCAAGATTCTTCCTCCTCTGCTGTGTGATGTTTTGTCACCTGGAGACAGCACAGCTTCCTCATCTCCTCTCTGTTGTTTATGAAAAGGGCCCTCATCCCTTGCCTGGGTCTCCTGCTGTGGGGAGCAGGGAGTGCAGTTGTCCTGTTGTGGGAGCTCAGGAGATATGGCCACACTGTTGTCCGCAGGGCTACATGGGTTTCCACTTTCCAGCAACGTTTGAAAGATTCTGAGAACAGGCTAGTTATTTGTTTATGAAAACCCAAGTGCTTGCTTCTAGATGTGTAAGTTTGGATTGTTCACCAAAGATCCAAGCGGGGAGTTGGGGAGAATTGAGATGTAAGTCTGAAATTCAGAGGTGGGTTCAGGACTGGGGCTCTAGATGGGGGGTGGCGTCCCTAAAAGATTGATGATATTTTAAACCATGGGGACACTGTGCTCACCTGGTTTGGTGGAGGGGCAGTATAGCCAAGGAGAAAAGAAGACAGCTCAGAGACCTGTTCTGGGACATTCTGACACCTCGAGGTGGAACAGAGGAGGAGCCAGCAAAGGGCACTGAGGAGGAGAGCAGGTGAGGAAGGGGGGCCCACAGGGGAGCACACAGTGAGCCCAAAGAGGAGCCCATGGTGTTGGGGGAATGGGACCCACAGCCGGCACCAGGTCATGGGGTTAGGAGTGTGTCAAGGAGGTGAGTATCTTCACCTCTTGAGTTGGTGGCCAGTTGGGGAGGTGAGGACAGAGCTGCCCTTGGCTTTGGCCTCTGGAGGCCTGGATAGGCCAGTCCTGAGTGGAAGCTGAGGAAGCAACTTTGGGGTGTGCAGAGTGCTTTGGGGACGCTTGTTCAGAATGGGAATAGAGACATGGGAATGGAATCCAAGGACAGTTTCTTTGGTTGTTTCTAGGCTTATTTCTTTTTGGTGTGTGTGAGGAAGACCAGCCCTGAGCTAACATCCGTCGCCAATCCTTCTCTTTTTGCTGAGGAAGACTGGCCCTGGGCTAACATCCGTGCCCATCTTCCTCTACTTTATATGGGACGCCGCCACGGCATGGCTGACGAGCAGTGCCTCTGCGGGCGCCCGGGATCCGAACTTGCAAACCCCGGGCTGCCAAGCGCGGACTAAACCGCTGCGCCACCGGGCGGCCCCCTAGGCTTATTTCTTAAAGATTGGAGATTTTAGAACAGTGCTCTCCAGTAGAAATGTAAAGTGGGCCACACATAATTCAAAGTTTCTAGTAGCATGTTAAAAAGTACAAAAAGCATGAAAGTACAAAAAGATGAAATTAATTTTAATATATCTGACTTAACCCACTGTATCCAAGGTTTTGCCATATCGGCATGTCACCCGCCTCCAAGCTATCCTGAGTGCTTGGCATCCTTTTTATTCCCTGCTGTGTCTTTGGAATCCCATATGTGTTTTGTGCTCTCAGCACAGCTCAGGTGCATAGTGGCCACCTGTGGCTTGTGGTGGCTCCTCGATGTGTACGTGTGGGACAAGTCAGTGATTGCCCCAGGGGACTGAGAGAATGAGAAAGTGGAGCCAGGGCCCAGGGGCCCCCAGGGTCACAGGACAGGGCAGCCAGTGGGCTGCAGGGAAGGAGAGGGTAGTCTCAGCCACTGTGGGATGTGAAATGTCTGGTCAGGCCCCTCGGAGGAGAGTGCTGAGGGAGAGGCTGTGGAGGTAGCTGGTGAGAGGGCAGGAGCTGGGGTGGGAGGGACGTTGAGCCAGAGGGAGGGTGATCTCACCAGGCCAGAGCCTTCCTGGAGCCGGCCTCTTGGACGAGGGAAGGTGAGGAGCTGAAGTGGCTGAGCTCCACCTCCTTTCAGGCTTGAGAGGAAGAGCTTGCCCTGGTGAGGGCAGTGTGGGCTAGGTGCAGCTGGGGGCTGCACCGTGGATGGAGCCAGGAAAGGTGTGCAGAAGGCAGTTGGGTGGGTCTGGGCTGGATAGCAGAGAGGGGACTAGGAGACGAGAGGCGGTGGGCACTCCTACCTCCTTCCCAGGCAGGAAGGCAGGCGGGTGTCTCCTGGCTTTGTGGGCATCCGTGAGCACTGTGGCCTGATTGCATTGAAGCACTACGTCACCATAAGTCAGTGTCACAGGATCAAACCAGAAATAAACAGAATTCTCTCTGAAGAGGCGCACCCTGGTGGGGGAGCAGGTCGCCATGTCAAGGTGGTACCAAAGGTGGCCAGAGGGATGAGATGTTAGGTGTGTCACACAGGATGATGGTGATTGTTCAGCAGGAGCGTGTTTTTTTTGTGGGGGGGGGGGGGGAGAAAGATTGGCCCTGAGCTAACCTCTGTCAATCTTCTTCTTTTTGCTTGAGGAAGATTAGCTGTGAGCTAACATCTGTGCCCATCTTCCTCTATTTTGTCTATGGGATGCTGCCACAGCAGGGCTTGATGAGTGGTATGTCAGTCCCCGCCCGGGATCCGAACCCGTGAACCCTGGGCCGCCGAAGTGGAGTGCGGGAACTTAACCACTATGCCGCCTGGCCAGCCCCCAGGAGTGTTTTTGAGAGTGAAAGGAGGACACTATCGACAGCAGAGCCCAGACGAAAGATGTAAATGAATTGTTCTAGGCAGGTTGGCCCAGTGGGGCCTGGAGTGTGTAGCCAGCAGGCTGGAAGAGACCCCTGCCTCCCCACCCTGGCTGGGCTCTCAGTGTCCTCCACAGCTGCCTCCCCTTGCCTCCCTGGTGCTGACATCTCGCTGAAGCTGTTCTACAGTAGCTTTGAGAGGAAGGGTGTATGGTGAGCAGACTTCTCTCTGTCTAGGTGCCTGAGACACCTGCATCCCAGGTTGAACGGCTGAAAAGGAGGTGCCTTTGGAACTCGACCTTGAGCCTGGCATTGCCGGAGGTCGTGTCCACCTCTGATGCCCGCGGTCTCCCGGGTGTGTGCCCCCGCTGGCTTTGCCATCAAGCCTGGGCCTCTGGATGCTCCAGTTATCAGGTTGAGGACAGTGTTTGCTGTTATTTCTATGGGAATTTCCTCCCTTCTCAATAATTTCCTGCCTGTCCTCTCTGAAATGCCTTTTAGTTTGTCAGGAGCTTTTTCTTGTGTTCAGATGGTTTATTTTCAAGTGTTTTCCTGTTTTGGGTGCCCTGTCTTCCCTGCTCTCTCTGAGTTGCTTTGTGAGAGAGGAGCCCTGCTGATGCCGAGCCATCATGGCGCCCTGGTACCCCTCGTCTCGGGGTGGGACTAGATGGAAGACTTCTTGAAGGACTTTTCAGCCATTAATTTTTCTACCTAGAGCCTGGACACGTGGCTGCTGTGTGCTATCCCGACATGCCCTCAGTTCCAGTCCACGGTCACTGTCTGCAGCAGGCACATCCCCTCCCTGAGCCCCTGGGGGCCAGGCAGACGCTTCTCTTGCTCTTCTTCCTGGAGCCTGCTTTCCCTCATTCAAGCATTTGTTGAAAATCTCTTGTCCTACTTGTATTCTTTCCTTCTGTTGCCGAGTTGGCACCATTTAAATTCCTTTATTCTTGGTTTAGTGGGGTCTTGGTGGGGGAAGGGGTGCAGGGAGACAGGAGATCATTCTGCTGGTCAGCCAGCTACCTAGAAGTTGGATTTAGGGGCACCTCCCTGGGACCTCCGAGTACTAACACAGCAGTTATCCTAGATACCATGGTTTTGTTGGTTTTAGTAAAGACTTCGTTTTTTTTTTAGAGCAGTTTTAGGTTCACAGCAAAATTAAGAGGAAAGTACAGAGATTTCCCATATATACCTGCCCCCAAACATACATAGCCTCCCCTATTATCAACATCTCCCACCACAGTGGTACATTTGTTACAATTGATGAACCTACATGGACACATCATGTCACCCAAAGTCCGTAGTTTACGTGACGGTTCACTCTTGGTGTTGTACATTCCATGGGCTTGGACAAATGTGTAGTGGCATGTGTCTATCCTTATAGTGTCACACAGGGTAGTTTCACTGCCCTAACAATCCTCTGTGCTCCACCTAGTCATCCCTTCCCCCCAACCCTGATCTTTTTCCTGTCCCTGTAGTTTTGCCTTTTCCATAATGTCATATAGTTGGAATCATAGCATATGTAGCTTTTCAGATTGACTTCTTTCACTTAGTAATGTGCATTTATGATTCCACTATGTTTCTTCATGGCTTAATAGCTCATTTCTTTTTATCACTGAATAAGATTCCACTGTCTGGATGGACCACAGTTTGTTTATTCATCTCCTGAAGCACATCTTGGTTGTTTCTGAGTTTTGGCAATTATGAATAAAGCTGCTATAAACATCCGTGTGCAGGTTTTTTGTGGACATAAGTTTTCAACTCCTTTGGCTAAATACCAAGGAGCACGATTGCTGTATTGTATGTAAAAGTATGTTCACTTTTGTAAGAAACATCTGAACTGTCTTCCAGAGCGGCTGCACCATTTTGCATTCCCACGAGCAGTGAAGGGGAGTTCCTGTTGCTCCACGTCCTCACCAGCATTTGTGTGTCAGTGTTTGGGGTTTTGGCCATTCTAATAGGTGTGTAGTGTTATCTCATTGTTTTAATTTGCATTTCCCTGATGACATATGATGTTGAGCATCTTTCCTCTGCTTATTTGCCATCTGTATATCTTCTTTGGTGAGACATCTCTTCAGGTTTTTGGCCCATCTTTGATTGGATTGTTTGTTTTCTTACTGTTTGAAGAGTTCTTTGTATGCTTTAGACTTTTATCTGATCTATCTTTTGCAAATATTTTCTCTCAATCTGGCTTGTCTTCTCATTCTTTTGATATTGTCTTTTGTAGAGCAGACGTTTTTAATTTTAGTGAAGTTCAGCTTATCAATTTTCTCTTTCATGGATTGTGCCTTTGGTGTTGTTTCTGAAAGGTCATCACCAAACCCAAAGTCATCTAGGTTTCCTCCTATGTTATCTTCTAGGACTTTACATTTAGGTCTGTGACCCATTTTGAGTTGATTTTTGTGAAGAGTGTAAGGTCTGTGTCTAGATTCATTTTTCTGCATCTGGATGTCCAGTTGTCCCAGCTCCATTTGTTGAAGAGACTGTCTTTGCTACATTGTATTGTCTTTGCTCCTTTGTCAAAGACCAGTTGACTGTACTTATGTGGGTCTATTTCTAGGTTCTCTATTCTGTTCCATTGATTTATTTGTTTATTCTCTCGCCAATACCACACTGTCTTGGTTAATGTAGCTTTACAGTAAGTCTAGAAGTCGGGTAGTGTCAGTCCTCCAACTTTGTTCTTCTTCAATATTGTGTTGGTTATTCTGGGTCTTTTATCTCTCCATATAACCTTTAGAGTCAATTTGTCAATATCCATAAAATAACTTGCTGGGATTTTGATTGGGATTGTTTTCAATCTATAGATCAAGTTGGGAAGAACTGATATCTTGATGATATTGAGTCTTCCTATGGAACATGGAGTATCTCTCCATTTACTTAGTTCTTCTTTGATTTAATTCATCAGAGTTTTGTAGTTGGCTTCATACAGAAGCCAACTTGTTATAGTTGTCAGAGTTATAACTAAGTATTTCATTTTTTTGGGTGTTAATGTAAATGGTATTGTGTTTGTAATTTCAAATTCCATTCGTTCATTGTTGGTATATAGGAAAGTGATTGACTTTTGTATATTAATCTTGTATCCTGCAACCTTGCTATAATCATATATTAATTTCAGGAGTTTTTTTGGTCACTTCTTTCAGATTTTCTGCATAGATTATCGTGTGATTTGTGAACAAAGATAGTTTTATTCTTTCATTCCCACTCTGTATACCTTTTATTTCTTCTTCTTTTATTGCACTGGCTAGGACTTCCAGTGCCACGTTGAAAAGGGATGGTGGAGGAGACATCCTTGCCTTCTTCCTCATATTAGTGGGAAAGCTTTGAGTTTCTCACCATGAAGTACGATGTTAGAAGTGGGTTTTTTGTAGATATTCTTTATCAAGTTGAGGAAGTTCCCCTCTGTTCCTAGTTTACTGAGAGTTTTTATCATGATTGGGGGTATTTGAGGAGAGTCATCAGTGAGCAGCCCCCAGGGAGGTTAGAGGAGGGAGCCAGGCAGGGAAAGCCGTAGGAGACTCCTGCTGCCTCTGGGTCTCAGGAAGCGTGCCCTGGTCTCATCTGGTAGGAATGGGACAGTGAGAGACATCACCTGTGTAAGGGCAGGTGATGGACCAGGGGACAGGTCACAGGAAGAGGGAGACTGGGGACAGGTCGGGGAGGGGGAGGAGGACAGGATGCAAGTGGAACCCAGGAGGGTGTCTGTGAGTTCTGTGCCCACTGGGGGCCGGGTGGTGGTGCCAGGCATTGTGCGCTTCTCCTGCGCTCCCCACCACCCTCTTTGCAGACAGGTAACTGAGACTTGGACAGGTGAGGCGCTCTGCCCAGGGCCTCCCCTCTCATAGGAGATCCCTGACCCGCCTGGCCCCTCCCTGGCCTCTGGACCAGTTGCGGTGGTGGCCCGGTAGGGGGGTGGGCACGAGCACTGCTGTGTCTGGAGAAGCAGCAGCAGTGACGGGGCAGTTGGGTGGTGCAGGTGGGGGTCAGAGATGCTGCAGCTGGAGCCGGGAGGATGAGCATGTTCAGGCGAGTGGGTGAGGCCTCTGCCAGGACAGAAGAGGGGCCGCTTGGGGGAGGGCAGGGCAGCCAGAGGATGAGCGCTGGCAGGCCGGAGGAAAGGGAAAGTCTGCTCTGGCTCTGTAGATGGTTCTTCCTGTCACTGTCCTCCTGAGCCAAGGTCAGGAGGGGGCCCAGGTGGTGACACGCACCAGTGGGGCTCTTGTGAGAGCCAGGTTCCACTACTAACCGTGGGCGGTTAGCAGTGCCCCCTCGGGAGGAAGAGGAGGTGTGCCCTGGGGAGCTGGGTGCAGCGATAGACTGTCGCTCTCCTCAGTGCTAGAGCGTGGGTTCAGTGTTTCTAGAGCAGCATTTTTGGCACACCAGGCTCCCCAAAGGCGAGCCCCTTCTTTGGTCTGGGATTCAACTGAACAAGCGGCAGTGTGTTCTGGTGCTGGGAAGGAGCTGGCCATGTCGCTGCCGGAGGAACTAGCTCTGCTCGAGCCCTCTGGGGGCTTTAGGGGACTTTCAGGGGTGATGTTTGGTACTTACATTAGAAAGAGACCCTCCCTAAGGAGGGGGCATCCTGGCGGTGGGACAGAGTGGGTGTGGTGGCAAAACATGGTTGGTGCTGAGGAGGGAAGTGCATGTTGGGATGGCCCTTGGGGGTGGGGGTGAGCCTTGGCAGAGGGTGGAGGTAGGAGGCAGGGTCTGGGGGCAGCTACACATGGCGGCTCCCTGGGGAATAGGGTCATGGGTGATGCTTGTTAATCAGGCAGCCCCTGTGTTCAAATGTCCTGGTGAGGAATTCCAGGTGCTGGTATTGATGCAGTAGATCTCTGGCTCCCTGGACTGTGTCCTTCTCCATGTGATTGAAATTTGATAGTGGACCTTTCTGTTCTACCGTGCTCTTACCATGGAGCCCAGGGGTCGCTTTTCTTATGGCAAAGCCTGACTTGTTCCAAAGCAGATGGAAGCGCTTTGGGGTTGGACAGTGTCCGTGCTGTGTTGACAGCGGAGGGGAGAAGGGCTAGGTGTTCAAGCGTCTTGGGCAAGTGTCCCTTGTGTAAGATTTTACCACCCTTGCTTATAAGTCAGGCTATTGAAAACGAGACTGTGTCCCTGAAGCTCTGACTGCAGTTTTCAGACCGGGAGTCTACCCGTCATGGTCCTGTTTTGCTTTGGCTAGGGTCTTTGCTTGGCTTGCGTGTGCACTTCAGTTTCCCTTTCACGTGTAGGGTCCTCGTTTTGTGGGGAGGAAAGTGAGGCAAATACAGTGGGTCTTTCCTGGATAGTCTCATGGACTCTCGTTCCTGCCGTGGAGGAGCTGTAAAAGAAGTCCATGTTCTCAGTGCCTGCTTAATCAGACCGGGGTGCCTTTCCTTCTAGAAGGGTGGCATCTCAGGGCTGGAGAGCGGGTGGCTGGATGGCCCGAGGAGACCAGGGCTTCCATCTGCCTTGGGACTGAGACACTGGCTGCAGAGTCTCCGGAAATGAAAGTGTGTCGCACTGGCAGTGACAGTGAAGTTGCCATCCTAAAAAGAAAGAGTAATTGCAGAAAAACAGATGGCGATCTTTATAACTGTGGGTTAGGAAAAGATTTCCTAGGACACAAATAGTATGAACCATAGAGGAAAAGATCCATAAACTGGACTTCAGAATTAAGGGAAAAGTTTTGCTAGTTGGTGGACATGAAGCAAATGAAAGGCAGGCCGTGGAGTGAGACAATATATCGAACAGAGAACTTGTGTCCAGAATACAGGAAGAACTGTGACAGCTCAGTAGTGGGAAGACAGCTCTGTTGAGAACGGACAGAAGGTTTGCATAGACACAAAGGAAGGTATAAAAATGGCCAGCAAGCATATGAAAAGATGCTTACATCATTAGTTGTAAGAGAAATGCAAATTAAAGCCCCAGTGGGATACCCCAGCCAATGCCACCCCTGCTGACATGGCTGGAATTAAAAGGACAGACCGCACCTCGTGTCGGCGGACGTGGAGGTCACGCAGCCCTCTGCCCTGCTGGGTGAGCGCCAAGGGGCACAGCCAGGGAGGAGGAGACAGCTTGGCAGCTGCTTAAAATGTGCAAAGTGTACTTGCCCTGCCCAGCAGCCCCACTCTTAGAGAGGTGAGACACACGTCCACACGAGGCCTGTGGAGAACGTTTGCAGTGGCTGTATGTGTGATAGCCCGAACTGGAAATAACTGTCTGTCAGGTGGTGAATGGTACGTGGAATGTGGGCCATCCCTACGGTGGACTACTACTCAGCGATACAGAGGAACGGAGTACTGCCACCTGCTACAATGTGGAGGGCTCTAAAAATACTCTGCCAAATGCGAGAAGCCAGATGCAAAAGACCATCTATTGTGTGATTCCATTTAGATGACATTCTAGCAAAGGCTAAGCTGTAACAACAGTGGTTGCCAGGACGGGGGATGACTGCAGTGTGGCGTCAGGGGACTTTTTAAGTTGATGGAAATTTTTTTTTTTTTTTGGTGAGGAAGACCAGCCCTGAGCTAACATCCGTTGCTAATCCTCCTCTTTTTGCTGAGGAAGACTGGCCCTGGGCTAACATCTGTGCCCATCTTCCTCCACTTTATATGGGACTCCGCCACGGCGGGGCTGACAAGCAGTGCGTCGGCGGGCGCCCGGGATCCGAACCAGCGAACCCTGGGCTGCCAAGCGCGGACTAAACCGCTGTGCCACCGGGCTGGCCCTGGAAATGTTTTAAATCTTGATTGTGGTAGTGATTACACAACTGTATACATTTGCCCTAACTCATCAGATTGTACACTTAAAATGGGTAACTTTTATTCTTTGTAAACTGTATTTCATTGAAGCTGTACAAAAAAAGTTCGTCGTATTTCTTTTTCTTCCTGGCTCAGTTTTACATAATGTTTCAGGAGAAAGAAAGGTAGTTAGCTGTACTTGGAGTTATAATTTGAGTTTTCATTTATTTTTATAAAATACCCTTGTCTGCCGTCTCCTGAAACCAGGATTCGATAGAACAAGAAGTTGGGACTGGCTTTTGGGGGCTTTTTTGAAACGGCTTCATTGATTGCCTGTTAGATCTGATACTGGCTACTTAATCTCACTTTTATTATTTTTAAAATAGAGTGTTTGGGAGCCTTTGCATGAGATAAGGAGAAGTGTATCAGTTGCGCGTGTGAGAAAGAGGTTACTGCCACCCCCAGCGGGCCCCGTATGAGTAGTTATGTGCTGGGGACTGTGGGTACACCTGAATCAGTTCCATCTTGGTTTGTTCAAGCGGAAGCATCCGTCTGTCTTCATTAGAGAAAGTCGAGTGTCCATCAGGGGCTGGCCGTGCATTTAACTCCACAGATCTGTCAGGTTCTCCTCGGGGCCTACCTGTTTCAGCAGTGGCTGTTACAAGGTGTAGCTTACATCGTCTGTACTTACAAACAAACAAAATGACATCTGGTTTTTAAATAGTTCCTTTCTTTGCAAGTTAGTAATACGTGCTCATCATAGAAAATTTGATAAAGATTAAAAAGGATAGGAAAGAAATGAATAATAATCTATATTCCTGTCACCAGGAGATGATTATAATTATCTCTGACACTTTGTTTCCTGATTTCTAAAATTTCCCAGGTCCTTAACTACTCTATGGTAAACAGGATTTTAATGGATGTATGGCTAAGTTAACGTTCATTCTTCCATTCTTCAGTATTTACCGAGTGGCAGCCATGTCCCAGGCACTGTTGTATGGGATGGGGGTACTGCTGAAAGGAGAGATCGTGCCTGTTCCATGAAGCTCAAACACACACCACACGCATTGTATGTCTAACCCTGGTCAGTTCCACAAAGAAAATGAGGCAGGATAAGGTGTAGAGCAGAACAGGGTACTATTTAGATGGGGTGGTCAGGGAGGCCTCTTCAAGGAGGGGCAGGACAATGAGCCCTGGGATTGCCAGCAGAAGAACTTTCTAGACAGCAGGTTGTACCTGTATGCTGGGAGCAGCCAGTGGGGAGAGTGGTTGAAGGGGTTGAAGAGGCAGCAGGCCTGTTGTGATGGGTGCCAGCTGTGGTGAGTGTGAGTGTGGTGGGTGTGAGCCGTGGTGGGTGTGAGCCATGGTGGTTGTGAGCCGTGGTGGTTGTGAGCGTGGTGGGTGTGAGCTGTGGTGGGTGTGAGCTGTGAGCTGTGGTGGGTGTGAGCGTGGTGGGTGTGAGCGTGGTGGATGTGAGCTTGGTGGGTGTGAGCTGTGGTGTGGGCGTGGTGGCTGGTGCGTGTGAGTCATGGTGGGCTTGCACTTTGCCTGAGTGGTCTTGCCATCTCTCCTGCCGGTGTGAGTGGGCCCTCACCCTGCCTGAGCTGCTTGATGTTCAGTGTGCCTCCACCTTCATGTTCCGAGTGTCCTTCCTCTTAGCATTTCCTGTATCTGGGATTAATTTCCCTGTATCATAAGGCGAGTCAACATTGCAAGGTTTCTGGAGGTGGCCTCTTTTCTTGTCCCCTCAAGTCTCTGTGCTCTGGAGGCCGTGGAGGGCTCAGTGTTGGCGGGATGGCCCTCCGCTCTGTCCTGGTCATCAGTGAGAGATCTCAGCATGTCCTCTGTTCTCCCTGCCCCAGGCCTGCTGGCGGGCTTTTCCCCAGGAGCCTGGGAGTGGTCTTTAGAGGAAAACGGCTCTGGAGAAACCCGGGGCTGGGGCTGGGGCTGGGGCTGCGAGGACATGTCACTGCTTCTGGGTCTGTGCGTGAAGGGAGCCAGGAGATACATCGCAGACCCCCAGGCGAGCTCAGGTTGGTATTCTCAATTCAGATTTCTAACAGAGCAGGTTTCCCACTAAATTCTTTGAAACTATGTTTGCATCTCTCTTCTTGCACAGAAAATTTTGGCTTCTGGGGCTGGCCTGGTGCCATAGCGGTTAAATTCGCACGCTCCACTTTGGCGGCCCAGGGTTCGCAGGTTTGGGTCCCGGGCGTGGACGGAGGCACCACTTGTCAAGCCATGCCAGTGGAGGAAGATGGGCATGGATGTTAGCCCAGGGCCAGTCTTCCTCAGCAAAAAGAGGATTAGCAACAGATGTTAGCTCAGGGCTGGTCTTCCTCTCTCTCTCTCTCACACACACGAAAATCTGGGATCCTGATAATATAAATGTATTTATTTACTTGGCTTATCCTACCACATACTTAAAAATAGTTTCAAAATTATAACAATAAAACTAAAGTTAAGTTTAAGGTTTCTTTGCAGTTCTTGGTGTGTTCAAACTCCATTGAAATAATTTTTTTTCTCTATGTTATGTTATCAGTTTGATATACAGTTTCTTTTTATTTGTTTTCAACTTGTGTCTATTTTTTTTTTCCAATAATTTTTTTTTATTGATGTCTTAGTTTATAACACTGTGGGGTTTTAGTTGTACATTTTTGTTTGTCCGTCACCTTGTGGGTGTAACCCTTCACCCCTTGTGCCCCCCCACCCCCCTTCCCCTTGGTAACCGCCAATCAGTTCTCTCTGTCCGTGTGTTCACTTATATTCCGTATATGAGTGAGTTCATGCAGTGTCTGTCCTTCTCTCTCTGGCTTATTTCACTTAACATAATACCCTCTAGGTCCTTCCATGTTGTTGCACATGGGACAATTGTGTCTTTTCTTATGGCTGAGTAGTATTCCATTGTATGTATATACCACATCTTCTTTAACCAATCATCAGTTGAGGGACACTTGGGTTGCTTCCACTTCTTGGCTATCGTGAATAATGCTGCAATGAACATAGGGGTGCATAAGCCTCTTGTGATGGTTGATTTCACGTCCATTGGGTAGATGCCCAAGAGTGGTATTGCTGGATCATACGGTATTTCTATTTTTAATTTTTTGAGGACTCTCCACACTGTTTTCCATAGAGGCTGCACCAGTTTGCATTCCCACCAGCAGTGAATGAGGGTCCCTGTTTCTCCACAACCTCTCCAGCATTTGTTGTTATTTGTCTTTGTGATTATAGCCATTCTAACCGGTGTAAGGTGATATCTCAGTGTCGTTTTGATTTGCATTTCCCTGATGATTAGTGATGTTGAACATCTTTTCATGTGTCTATTGGCCATCTGTATCTCTTCCTTGGAAAAATGTCTGTTCATATCCTCTGCCCATTTTTTGATCGGGTTGTTTGTTTTCTTGTTGCTCAGTTGTATGAGATCTTTGTATATTACTGAGATTAATCCCTTGTCGGACAAACGATTTGCAAATATTTTCTCCCAGCTGGTGGGTTGTTTATTCATTTTGATCTTGGTTTCATTTGCCTTGTAGAAGCTCTTTAGTCTGATGAGGTCCCACTTGTTTATTTTTTCTTTTGTTTCCCTTGTCTGGGTAGACATGGAATCTGAAAGGATCCCTTTATGTCCAATCTCAATTAGTGTACTGCCTATATTTTCTTCCAGGAGTTTTATAGTTTCAGGTCTCACTTTCAGGTCTTTGATCCATTTTGAATTGATTTTTGTATATGGCGATAGGAGATGGTCTACTTTCATTCTTTTGCATGTGGCTGTCCAATTTTCCCAGCACCATTTATTGAAGAGACTTTCCCTCTCTCCATTGTATGTTCTTTGCTCCTTTGTCGAAGATTAGCTGTCCATAGGTGTGTGGTTTTATTTCTGGGCTTTCAATTCTGTTCCGTTGATCTGTGTGTCTATTCTTGTACCAGTACCATGCTGTTTTGATTACTGTAGCTTTATAGTATATTTTGAAATCAGGGATTGTGATGCCTCCAGCTTTGTTCTTTTTTTTCAGAATTGCTTTAGCTATTCGGGCTCTTTTGTTGCCCCATACGAATTTCAGTAGTTTTTGTTCTATTACCGTGAAGAATGACATTGGGATTCTGATTGGGATTGCATTGAATCTGTAGATTGCTTTAGGTAGAATGGACATTTTAACTATATTTATTCTTCCAATCCATGTGCATGGAATATTTTTCCATTTCTTTATGTCCTCCTCGATTTCTTTCAATAGTGTCTTATAGTTTTCATTGTATAGGTCTTTGACCTCCTTGGTTAAATTTATTCCCAGATATTTTATTCTCTTTGTTGCAATTGTAAATGGGATTGTCTTTTTGAGTTCTCTTTCTGTTTTTTCATTGTTAGTGTATAGAAATGCAATTGATTTTTGTAGGTTGATTTTATACCCTGCCACTTTACTGTAGTTGTTGATTGTTTCTAGTAGTTTTCCGATGGAATTCTTTGGGTTTTCTATGTATAGGATCATGTCGTCTGCAAATAGTGAGAGTTTCACTTCTTCATTGCCTATTTGGAGTCCTTTTATTCCTTTTTCTTGCCTAATTGCTCTGGCCAGCACTTCCAGTACTATGTTGAATAAGAGCGGTGAGAGTGGGCACCCTTGTCTTGTTCCAGTCCTCAAAGGAATGGCTTTCAGTTTTTCCCCGTTGAGTAGGATGTTTGCTGTAGGTTTGTCATATATGGCCCTTATTATGTTGAGGTACTTTCCTTCTATACCCATTTTGTTGAGAGTTTTTATCATAAATGGATGCTGGATCTTATCGAATGCCTTCTCTGCATCGATTGAGATGATCATGTGGTTTTTATTCTTCATTTTGTTAATGTGGTGTATCACGTTGATTGATTTGCGGATGTTGAACCATCCCTGTGTGCCTGGTATAAATCCCACTTGATCGTGGTGTATGATCTTTTTGATGTATTGCTGTATTCGGTTTGCCAATATTTTGTTGAGGATTTTTGCGTCTATGTTCATCAGTGATATTGGCCTGTAGTTTTCCTTCTTTGTATTGTCCTTGTCTGGCTTTGGTATCAGCATGATGTCGGCCTCATAGAATGTGTTGGGAAGTATTCCATCTTCCTCTATTTTTTGGAATAGTTTGAGAAGGATAGGTGCTAAATCTTCTTTGAACGTTTGATAAAATTCTCCAGGGAAGCCATCTGGTCCTGGGCTTTTATTTTTTGGGAGGTTTTTGATTACTGTTTCAATCTCTTTACTTGTGATTGGTCTGTTCAGATTCTCTATTTCTTCTTGATTTAGTTTGGGAGGTTGTACGCTTCCAAGAATTTGTCCATTTCCTCTAGGTTGTCCAATTTGTTGGCGTAAAGTTTTTCATAGTATTCCCTAATAATCCCTTGTATTTCTGTGGTGTCTGTTGTAATTTCTCCTCTTTCATTTCTAATTTTATTTATTTGAGTCTTCTCCCTTTTTTTCTTAGTGAGTCTGGCTAAGGGTTTGTCAATTTTATTTATCTTCTCAAAGAACCAGCTCTTTGTTTCATTGATCCTTTCTACTGTTTTTTTGGTTTCAATTTCATTTATTTCTGCTCTGATTTTTATTATTTCCCTCCTTCTGCTGATTCGGGGCTTTGTCTGTTCTTCTTTTTCCAATTCTGTTAGGTGCAATTTAAGGTTATTTACTTGGGATTTTTCTTGTTTGTTAAGGTGAGCTTGTATTGCTATGAATTTCCCTCTCAGGACTGCTTTTGCTGCATCCCATATAAGTTGGTATGGTGTATTTTCCTTTTCATTTGTCTCCAGATAGCTTTTGATTTCTCCTTTAATTTCATCAACGACCCATTGGTTGTTCAGTAGCATGTTGTTTAGTCTCCACATCTTTGTCCCTTTCCTAGTTTTTTCCTTGCAGTTGATTTCTAGTTTCACAGCATTATGATCAGAAAAGATGCTTGTAATGATTTCAATCTTCTTAAATTTATAGAGGTTTGCCTTGTTTCCTAATATATGGTCTATCCTTGAGAATGTTCCATGTGCACTTGAGAAGAATGTGTACTCTGCTTTTTTTGGGTGGAGTGCTCTGTATATATCTATTAAATCCATTGCGTCTAGTTTCTCATTTAAGTCCATTATTTCCTTATTGACTTTTTGTCTGGATGATCTATCTATTGATGTAAGGGGGGTATTAAGATCCCCTACTATTATTGTGTTATTGTTAATATCTCCTTTTAGGTTTTTTAGCAGTTGTTTTATGTACTTTGGTGCTCCTGTGTTGGGTGCATAGATATTTATGATTGTTATGTCTTCTTGGTGAAGTGTCCCTTTTATCATTATATATTGCCCTTCTTTGTCTCTCATTACCTTTTTTATCTTGAAGTCTACTTTGTCTGATATAAGTGTGGCTACTCCTGCTTTCTTTTGTTTGCCATTAGCTTGGAGTATTGTTTTCCATCCTTTTATTTTGAGTCTGTGTTTTAATTTTGAATGTGTGGAATGTTTCTGTGATACAAAAGCTGAATTTTTTTAGAAGCACTTTCATCTTTATTCCCTCTCTTCTCCTCTCCTAGAGATAATTTTAAAATTTTTATTTTCATTAGTTTCTGGGCCATTCTTTCGGTATTTCTTTTTGTAAAGATAAGCATGTACACACACACACACGTTCTTTTCCCTTCTTTTCTCACACCAGAGGTGTGTACACCGATTAGGTCTTGAGTTTTTTTCCTTAATGATATAACCTGGAGATCATCTTCTGGTGGCATTTTGTTTTAATTGAAAAACTTTGAATTTTATATCTAGTACATTCAGAGAAGAAATTGCTTTTAATAGTGACACCTTCTTGCATAATTCAAGCACTAAAACTTAAAAAATACTTTTGGAAGGGAATCATTCAAAAAGATGTTGGATTTTTCTGTGCCATGGTAAAGAGTGTATCCTCAGCGTAAGTCACCTATGCCTGGGAGGGGCTAGAGTGGTGGGCAGCCTGGGGGCGGTCCTTTCCTTGTGGAGGTGAAAGCCTGGTGTGGTTCCAGTCCAGTCTGCTGTGTGCTTGGCACGGGTGACTCAGCTTCCTGGGGTGACCGTAAGCCAAGTCCATGGAATCTGAGGGTTTGAGGGGGCTCTCCTTTAAATATAGGTCAGCACACATAAAATTCTCTTTTTTTGAGGGGGTGCATGATTTACATACAATCAAATATATCCGTTTTGAGCACACAGATTGAGTTTTGAGAAGTGTATACACCTGTCTGTCCACCATCACCATCAAGACGCGGGATGTTCCATTCACCCGCAGGAGGCTTCTCGTGCCCCTTGCTGTCAGTGCGCCCGCACCCAGGCCAACATTCTTCTTGCTTTCTGACTGGTTTTGTTTGCATTTCTAAAGTTTCGTGTAACTAGAGTTATACATTATGATTGTGTCTGGCTTTCTTCATTCAGTGTGTTGCGTGTATCACTCATGTATTTTTTTGTGCTGACAGCGTTGCAAGTTTGGACCCATACGGTGGGTTAATCCATTCACCGAGGGTGGACAGTTGGGTTGCTTCCTGTTTTGGGCTGTGATGAATGGAGCTTCTATGAACGTTAGTGCAGAAGGCTTTGTGGACGCACGTGCGGACATTCTTTTGTCCTGGGTAAACGTTAGGAGTGGAATTGCTGAGTCATATGGAAAGTGTGGATTCAGTCTCATCAGAAACCACCAGACTGTTGCCCTAAGTGGTTGTGCGAGTTTGCTCTTTGTCCAACTGTGCATGAGAGTTCCTGTTGCTCCACGTCTGTGCCAGCATGCGGCATGGTCAGGCCTTTTCATTTTAACCATTGTAGTGGGTGTGCAGTGGTACCTCACTGTTTATTTTTAAAGTCTCATTTATTGAGGCATAGTTTACGTACAGTAAAGTTTACTCTCTTTAGTGTAGAGTTCTGAGTTTTAACAGACGCATAAATCATGTAACCATCACCACAATCAAGATATAGAATAGTCCCACAGCCTCCAAAAATGTTCCTCTTGCCTTTGGTAGTTAGCCCCTCCCCCACTCTCATCCCCCTGGCGACCACTGATCTGCTCTGTCACTATGATTTTGCCTTTTCTAGAATTTTATGTAAATGAAATTATATAATAGTAGTCTTTTATGTCTGGCTTCTTTCACTTAGCAGAATACTTTTGAGATTTATCCAAGGTGCTGCATGTATCAGTAGTTCATTCCTTTTCATTGTAGAGTAGTATTCCACGCTATGCCTGTAGTACATTTTATTTATCTAGTTACTAGTTGGTGGATATTTGGGTTGTTTCCAGCTTTTGGCTATTATGAATAATACTTCTATAAACATTCCTTGTAAGTCTTTGTATGGACGTAAGTTTACCTTTCTCTTGGGTAGATACCTAGGAGTGTTGGGTATGGTATTGCTGGGTATGGTAAGTGAATATTTAACTTTTTAAACTGCCAAGCTGTTTTCCAAAGTGGCTGTACTATTTTGCATCCCCACCAGCAGTGTGTGATGGTTGTTTCAAATCCTTGTCGAAAGTTAATATGGTCAGTCTTTTTAATTTTAGTCATTTTCATGGGTGTGTATTGCTATCCTATTGTGGTTTTAATTTGCATTTCCCTAATGACTAATGATGTTGAGCATCTTTTCATGTGCTTATTTGCATTTGCATATCTTTTGTGAAGTATCTATTCAAATCTTTTGCCTGTGTTTTTTAATTAGGTTGTTCATTTTGTTATTATTGATTTGGTAAGAGTTTTAAAAATATATTCTAGATACAAGTCCTTTACCAGATAGAATTGTTTTATAAATATTTTCTCTTAGTCTGTGTTTGCCTTTTCATTTACCTAACCGTGTATTGCAAAGAGCAAGTTTTCAAATTTAACGAAGTCCTGTTTACCAACTTTCTTTCAGAATTCATGTTGTGTCTTATCAAAGAAGTTTTTCAAATATTTAAAATATTTTAAAGAAATATTTGTAAGAAATTTTTGCCTAACCCAAGGCTCAAAAGATTTTCTCTCATGTTTTCTTCTAGAATTTTTATGGTTTTAGCTCTTACTTGATCCAACTCAAGTTAATTTTGGGATAGTAAGGTAGGGGGTTGAAATTCATTTTTTCCGCCATAGAATATCTAATTGTTACAGCCCCATTTGTTGAAAAGACCTTCCTTTCTCTGTTGAATTATCCTGCTACTTTTATTGAAAATCAACTGACCATGTACTCATGGACTTTGTTTCTGGACTGTATTCTGTCCCATCCATCTGTATGTCTGTCCTTATGAACACAATGCTGCTTGATGAGTGTAGCACTGATATAGTTAATAGGTCTTGAACTCAGGGAGCATGAATCCTCTACGTGCTGTGTTTTTTGTTTTTTGGCATCTATTGCCACTCTTCCTCTTTTTGCTGAGGAAGATTGTTGCTGAGCTAACATCTGTGCCCATCTTCCTCTACTGTATATGTGGGACACTGCTGCAGCATGGCTTGATGAGCGGTGCGTAGGTCCACGCCCAGGATCCGAACCCGTGAACCCTAGGTCACCGAAGTGGAGTGCGCCAACTTAACCACTACACCACTGGGCCGACCCCAAGTGCTGTGTTTTTTCAAAAATGTTTGGGGCTGTTCGGGTCCTTTGCATTTTCATGTAAGTTTTAGAATCAGTCTGTCAGTTTCTACAAAAAAGTCTGCTGATATCTTGCCTGGAATTGTGTTGAATGTGTAAGTCAGATTTATGACAATTGACATCTTAACAATAGTGTCTTCTGATCCATGAACATGGTATACCTCTCCATTTATTTAGGTCTTTCAAAATTTCTCTCAGCATTGTTTTGTAGTTTTCAGTGTTTATGTCCTTAATATATTTTGTTAAATATATCTTTTAAGTATTCATATTTTTATGGCTTATAAATGATACTTTTAAAAATTACAATTTCCAGTTATTTGTTGCTAGTATTTAGAAATACAATCGCTTTTTAAGTATTGACCTTATATCCTGTGACCTTGCTTAATAAATCATATATTAGTTCTTGTAGCAATTTTGTAAACTTCTTGGGATTTTCTACATGGACAACCATATTGTCTGCAGTAAAGAGAGGTTTGCTTCTTCCTTTCTGACCTGTGTACTTTCTTGTTCTTGCTGTATTGCACCAGCTGGAACCTCCAGTGTAATGTTGAATAGAAGCAATGAGAAGGGACATTTTGCCTGTTTCTGGTCTTGTGGGAGACTGCGCTCAGACTTTCTCCTTTAAACGTATGATATTAGCTGTAGGATTTTCATAGATGCCCTTTATTAGGTTTAGGAATTCCCTCTGTTCCTAGTTGGGTGAGAATTTTTGTCATGAATGGATGTTTAATTTTGTCACATGCCTTTCTTCATGCATTGAGATGCTCCTGTGATTTTTTTTTCTTCAGTTTAATAATATGGTGAGTTACATTGATTTAATTTTTGTTAAGTCATGGTGCATGCCTAGATAAAACCCACTTGGTCATGATGTATTATGCTTTTATATATGTTGCTTTTGATCTGCTAAAGTTTTGGTGAGTTCATGAGGGCTATTGGTCTGTCATTTTCTTGTCTGCATCACCGTCTGGCTTGGGTGCACGAGTAATGCCAGGGGCAACAGTTTACCTGCCTCCTAGCAGAGCTCTGTTGTTTACATCCCTGATGGCACTTGGTATTTATTGTCAGACTTTTCAATTCTTCAAACCCAGTGTGAAATGCTATCACAGGGTTGTTTTAATTTTCATTTCCTTTTCCTTAAATATTGAGGAAGTTGACATCATTTTGTACGTTTACTGCTGTTTGTGGGTATCCTTGTGTGAAATGTCTGTTTATGTCTTTTTGCCCAGTTTTCTTTTGAATTGTCTCTTATTAATTTGTAGGAATTCTGTCTATTTCCTGGTTACAATTCCTTGATAGGTAATATGTGTGTGCCCAGTATCATCTTCCAGTTTGTGGCTGGTCTTTTCTCTTTCTTCATGGTATCTTCTGATGAATGAGAGTTCTTGACTTTAATGTAGTTGAATTTATCTGTCTTTTTCTTTATGGTAAACACCTTTTATAGTCATGTTTAAAAAGTTATTTTAAACCCCAAGGTCACAGGGATATTCTCCTGTATTTTCTTCTAAACTTTTAGGATTTGCTTACTTTTATGTCTTTAATTCTCCTAGAATTGGATTTGTATATGGTGTATTAGAGTTCCATTTTTATTTTTCTCTCGTTTGGATAAACAGTTGTCATGGCACTATTTATTTGAATGGTCCTTCCTTACTTCACTGATCTGCATGTCCCCTCTTTAATATTTCAAGTTTTATATTATGTAGGGGTCTATTTCTGCCTCCCAGTAGTTTTCTCTTGGCTTATTTGTCTGTCTTTTCATCAGTACCATAAACAGATAGCTTTGTGCTGACTCTTGGTATCTTCTGGGGCCAATAACCCCCTTGTTCTTCCTGAGAATTGTCTGTGCTAGTCTTGGTATTTTGACCTTGCTTATAAATTTTAGAGTTGACTTTTTGAGGCCCATGGAAATCCCTGTAGGTTATTTTGATTGGAATTGTATTGATCTGTGGGTCAGTTTGGGGAGAATTGATATCTACAATATAGTGTCTACCTACCCATGAATATGGTATATCACTCTATTTAGATCTTCTGTAATATCTTTCAGTCAAGTTTTATATATATTTTCCCATATATGTCTTGCACATATTTTGTTAAGTTCATTCTGGGACACTCTTAAGTTTTTTGTTTTTTTTGGTGAGGAAGATTAGCCTTGAGCTAACATCCATTGCCAATCCTCCTCTTTTTGCTGAGGAAGATTGGCCCTGGGCTAACATCCGTGCCCATCTTCCTCTACTTTATACATGGGACGCCTGCCACAGCATGGCTTCATAAGTGGTGTGGTCTGTGCCCAGGATCTGGACCTGCGAACCCTGGGCCACCGAAGCGGAGCACAGGAACTTAACCACTATGCCACCGGGCCGGCCCCTAAATAGTAGTTTTTTTAAATTACATTTCCTAATTCTTTGTTGATGATGTGTTGAATTGAAGTGAATTTTGGATGTTGATTTTATGTCTCGCAGTCTTGTCTCTTTCATTAAAAAATGTGTGTGCAGATTTTGGGGTGTTATATTTAGAGAATCCTATTCTATGCCATTAGTGACAATTTTATTTCATTCACATCCTTATGCTGCCATACCGCCACCTGTCCTGGTTGATTGGGCTTGCTGGGATCTCTGGTGTGCTGTTGGGTAGAAGGAGTGATGACTGACATCCTTAAATCATTCCTGATTTCAAAGGAAATACCTCTAATGATTTACCTTTGAAGGTGATAGTTTGTAGATTCCTTTCACCAGGTTAAGGAAGTTCCTTCCCATTCCAGATTTTCTAAAGATGTTTGCTTTTTTTGGCAAGGGATATTTACTTTTTAGTCATGAGTGGATGTTGAGTTTATCAAATGCTTTTTCTGTGACTGTGGAACTTGCTTTCATGTTATTTACAACTGAACAGTGTCAGTGTCTGCCCCCCCCCCCCCCCGCCTTGGTTGTCCTCTGGCTTCTGCTGCCGCACCCTTGTAATTCCTGGGGAGCAGTGAAGCCATCAGCGCAGAGCCCCCCAGCCTCCCCTCCCTAAGTGCTCAAACCTGCTGCCTGGTGCCACACCCCCTCACACCTGGTGGCCACAGGGCCTCTCTCCTGTGGCCTCACTCTCCTTTGCTTGGACCTAGCCCTCTGGGTCCCCTTTGCTCTTTCCAGCTGGCTCCTCAGTGTGCCCTTGCCCACCCTGCTGGAATGTGGGATGTCCTCCCTTGCCCCTCCCGACAGCCAAGCCTCACTCTTCTTCCCCTGGCCTTTCGGAGTCGCTTCAATTGGGAAGCCAGTCAGGCCCCTCAGATTAGGTCAAGAAGTGCGTGCTCTTAGATACAGATGGCCAATAGCCACATGAAAAGATGTTCAACATCACTAATCATCAGGGAAATGCAAATCAAAACGACACTGAGATATCACCTTACACCTGTTAGAATGGCTATAATCACCAAGACAAATAACAACAAATGCTGGAGAGGTTGTGGAGAAATGGGGACCCTCATTCACTGCTGGTGGGAATGCAAACTGGTGCAGCCTTATGGAAAACAGTATGGAGAGTCCTCAAAAAATTAAAAATAGAAATACCATATGATCCAGTAATCCTACTCTTGGGCATCTACTCAATGGACATGAAATCAACCATCACAAGAGGCTTATGCACCCCTATGTTCATTGCAGCATAATTCACGATAGCCAAGAAGTGGAAGCAACCCAAGTGTCCCTCGACTGATGATTGGTTAAAGAAGATGTGGTATATATATACAATGGAATACTACTCAGCCATAAGAAAAGACACAATTGTCCCATTTGCAACAACATGGATGGACCTAGAGGGTATTATATTAAGTGAAATAAGCCAGAGAGAGAGGACAGACACAGCATGAACTCACTCATATATGGAATATAAATGAACACACGGACAGAGAGAACTGATTGGTGGTTACCAAGGGGAAGGGGGGTGGGGGTTGGGCACAAGGGGTGAAGGGTTACATCCACATGGTGACGGACAAACAAAAATGTACAACTAAAACCCCACAGTGTTATAAACTACTAAGACATCAATAAAATATATTTTTGGAAAAAAAAAAAAAGAAGTGCGTGCTCTTACAGTCGGAACAGCTCTCTCCTTCATAGCAGGGAGTGCAGATATGCGGCCAATAGACTGATTGATCCTAGCGTTGGTTGGATATGGGGGGTGGTTGGCTAGTGCCTGCCTTCCCCACTGTGTGAGAAGTTCCAGGAGACGGTGCAGTGTCGGTGTGTGCTTCTGGTCTTTGTTGGGGCCTGGCCCACGGTAGGTCCTCAGGGAGTATTTACCGATTGACTGAAGGAATGAATGAATGTAGTTGGACTGCTCCAAGTCCCTTGTTTTGCTTCTTCCTCTCAGGGTGCTGTGATAAGGGAGGTTGCCAGAGATCATGTAAGGTGCATAGCGCCTGCTGCCTGACCTCAGTTTCCTTGAAATCGTGCACAGGGTTAGCACTGTTTAAAATGTTTTCGAAACAAGCAGAACGCTCTGAGTTTAGTTTAGCTGCTGCAGACCCAGGCCCCGGGTGAGCCCGGGTCTGGAGCCTCATCCTTCTGCAGTGTGGACAGGCTCTATTTGCTGCCTAGAGCCGCTCTTCTTCCTTTCACGCTTCCAGATCAGTCCCTCTTTTCTGCCTCTTTGGGTCAGTGCCGGCTTACCAGCCAGGCGAACATGTAAGAGCGTAGAGATGTTTGTCTCCATCTGGATGGACCTGCGGGTTTTAGATTAGAGAGAATGGTACTGACCCATCCAAGGAAGCAGAGGTTGCTGAGTAGAATGCCATTATGGATATTGAAAGGGAGAGTTCTTTTGTCTATGCTTATTGATCTTGAAAAAGTCCAGAACATTCCTCCAGAGCATCCTGTGCATTCTCTGCCTTGGTGTTCATGCTGATCCACCTGTCCTGTTTCTAAAGCTCACGAGGAACTCTGGACCTGGTGTAGCTTTGTGGAGAGTGGTGCGTTCTTCAGGCACCTGCTTCTGGGTTGCCTTCCTGAGGTTTTGGTAGGAGTGTTTCCTTTTTGTTCTTCTTTTGTTTATTTATACACGCTCTTAATCTTGAAATAACTTTGGGTGAATAACAGAAATACTCATAATATGAGAAGAGGAGATTACGAGAAAGTCAGGGGAAAGGAAAGATAAAGGGAAGATAAGATGGAGCCCAGGTCGAGGGCAGAGTGCCCACTGGGAGTCTGTTCAGTTGCTGGGGGGTGAGATGGGCACAAGTTGGGAATGGAGCTTCTGCCAGTCCAGGCAGAGGGACACGGAAGTATTGTTTGAGTGGAATGCAGAATCTGCAAATGAAAGAGAATGCATTAAAATCGTATGTGGATAAAAGTTCTCTGTTAGTGCAGGATATTTAGAATTTTGGATGTAAGAACAAGAGTTAAGTGTGCTCAGGCGTTGTGCTCAGAGTCCTGGGAAGGTGAAGGGAGGCTTCCCTAAGCCCAGCCGGTGTGCTGGCCGTCCTCACCGGAGGGCCGCCCTGGCAGCTGATTTGCAGAGTCCAGGCCACCGGCTGTGGTGCTGGGAGGGTGGGGGTTTGGATGCCCGCCTCAGCTGGGGGTCCAGCACTCCCAGAGAAGGAATGCAGGGAAACCTCTGAGGCCCATGGATTTCAGGGATTTTTGAAGATGAGAGAAAATGAGAAACCGATATTGGCGAGTTAAAGACAAGACGGAAGAGAAGGCAGGAGTGGTATCAGGGCCCGAGATGTTTTCAACAGAAGTGTTCCACCGAAAGATGTGAGGAAAAACCTGCGGGAGGTCACGGAAGTTGTTTCCTGTTGCACATTTACACTCAGGGACGAGGGCATCAGGTGAAGTGTGCTCTCGCAGATGTGCAGATACCAAGAAGTGAAGGGATGCTGCCCCGTGTGAGTGTGAGGCCCAGTGCAGCCCCAGGCCAGGGATGTGCGGCTGTGAGGTTGGTGTGGAGAGCCTGGCTCTCAGTCACAGAGACCTGTGTCCTCCGCCATGCCTGTTGGTAGGGGGGCCAGCGTGTCTTTTCTGGGGCGGTGTTTTCCCTGCACCTTCTGGAAAAGCAGTGAGATGGACGAAGAGCACGGAGCCCTGCACTTGCAGAGTTGGGCCACTTGGCCCTGTCCTGTCACTGTTCACTTAGTCTGTTACGTGCAAGGCCCCGGCCACCCCGGGCCACATGAGGCAGAATGGAGTGTCCAGGACCAGGGTGAGCAGATGTCCGTGGGAGAGACTGCGTCAGCTTGAAGGGTCCATGTGAGAGCGCCGGGCCGTGGCGGCTGTAATGGGACAGTGCATGGACCACGGGGCAGCCCTAGCAGCCTTGGACCATGCAGGTGGCACCCCTTGGTGGTGGATCTTGGAGAGGAGGGAGGTAGAAATGGCCCCAGAGGTTTGAGGGCACTGCGGGGCCTGTGGACCATGACCTTCCTGACATCCTGTCACTCAGCACGTTGGCACTAGTTTTCTTTTGTGGTTTTGTTTAAGTGACAAAGTGTTTCTAATGCTAATTTAAGGAACTGTACACAATGTACCACCATGCGTCTTCTCCCGGGATGTAAACGCTAACCTTAGGTGTATCTTGATCACATTTCTTCATCTCTTAAGTACATAACTCAGCGCGCATGTGTGACTTTTACATAAGTTGGTCATGTGTGTTGTTCTGCAGTTGTCTTTTCACATCAAGGACACGTGTGCCCACCAGCACACGGGTGGACTGCGTTCTTCTTGCTGGTGCGTGGTGTCTACAGTGTGGATGTGGCAGTTGGCCTCCCCATCCCCTGCTGGGCAAGTGTCCACTGCACAGAGACCCAGAACTGCAGTCACTGGGTCAAGGGATGTGTGACAACTTGGTGCTGCCAAAAAAGACCCTCCCAGAAGTGTCTTCCTGCCCCCACTCCGTGCAGGGTGGATGACAGAAGTGGAGCTAACCTCGCGCTTGTCTGGCGGGCGGAAACCGTCACCTCCGCGAGACCCTTGCCTGAGAGAGTTTGTGTGTCTTTGCTGTTGCTGGCACTTTGTGTTGCTTTTGGGAATTGCTTGATAATGTTTTTTGGCCAGTTTTTAAAGTAGATGAGACTGTTGTGGTTACTGGAAACTTAGTCAAATTTTTGGGCAAAATTTTGTTTTTAGAAATTGTACTCGAAACCTGTTCATTACAAAATTTCAACCTGTATGGAAGTGTTTGATGTAAGGAAAGACCCCCACCCCACCACCCCTCCTCATTCTCCTTCTCCAGCCCATCTGCCAGGGTGTGTGCTGTGTGCACACATGTGTGCATGGGTGTGTGCACACATGTTAGTGAGTTCTTCAGTGCAGCATCTGAGGCGTTCGAGAGGGCACACTACTGTCCTCAGTGTCGTCAAGACCTGGAAGGTCGCTGTATTGAGTGAGGAGGTTTAGAGATCACATGTTGGGTCCTGAGCCTCAGGCCGTTGTCTGCTCCGACCCTGAACTGGTGACTCTGTGGGTGACAGTTTGGCAGGTGTGGGGCGCGGGGCCCGACTCGAAGGCCAGAGGAAGATGGGAGGGATCCGGCCCTCCGAGGGCTTTTTGGTTTTCTGTTTTAATCCAGCATCTCAGTATATTTTCTAATCTGTAGCATTCGAAAGCATTGGCGGCACAGAAAATCAGTTCCTCCTGTCCACGGCCGGCGTAGCCCTGGCCACCGATTCTATGTCCTTGGCCTTCGCCCTCACCCTGGTTGGTCTTGTTTGCAGCTGGCCTGAGGGGTGTGGTTTGAATTAGTTTTCTCTTCTCTGAACATCAGGTGACAAGACAGTTATACTCTTGACTAATTTTCCATTAAGGTGGCCGTGCTCGCACCTACCGAGGTGACAGTGGAGCATTAAGAGTGGCTCCCAGTGCTCCCACCAGGGGGAGGCTCACTCCAGACCACCCCTCACAGAGCCAGGGCACAAATGGGCTGTGGAATGGCAGTTTTTAAGAAAAAGTCATAATGCACACTGCCTGGTGGGGGCAGTTTTTATTACCGGGTATTATTAAATGACTGACTGGAAAATCACTTTAACATTTCAGGGCTGTTTTAAATTATGTGTCTACTTACACCATAAAGCAAATCTAAGTTAGTATTAGACTTCTTTGTAAAAAAGCTATTCTCCATAGTTTTTGGATGATATAACATCTGTGGCATTAATGCCATTTACTGCATCTGTCCAGTTGAAGGGACTTGAAACTCTGGCTGTTGATGCACTGACTGGTGCACAGGCTGCTCTCTCCTGGCATTGGAGGTGTGGCCTGAGTTTCTTAGCGGCTCCTTGGTGCTTGGCACCGTGGCCCAGAGGCCTCCCTGGTCCTTGGTCCTCTGGCCCTCAGCGCCGCTCACTGGCCTGCCTGGTGCTGGCCATGGGCACTGTTGCATTCGCCTTCCTTGGATTGTCCCGCCCTGCCCTCTGCCTGCACGCCCACCTCACCTTTGTGTGACTGCGCCCTGCAGCACTCTGTTCTCCCCTCTTGTCCAGCCCCTGGGCTGGCCCCTGGCCCCTGTTGGTCATCTGTTTTATGTCCCTGTTCTCTACTAGACTGTCCGTGCCTGGAGGCCGGGAGCGGGTTCATGGGGACTGAGAACGTGTGTGTCTGTTGGGTGTGAAGATAGCAAGGTGCCCACTACTGGGGGCTTGTGCCCGAGCTCCTGGGTACGTTCGGGTTGCTAGGAACACATCTGTTTACCTTGTCCTTGCCGTCCCTGCTTCCCCGCAAACCAAGCTCATTTCACCTAGATTTGCCTCTCTAGATAGCAAAGCATTTTCCACCTCCAGTTTTTATTTTGAAATAGAAAAGACTAATACAGTGAACACCTAGGTACTCTCCCCTAGATTTCCCTGTTCCTGACAGTTTTATCAAAGCCATTTAATCTGTAGCTGACATGGGGTTGGTGTTTATAGGTACGAGCCTGTGCCTTGTTACACACTGTTGGAATCATTAGGCAAAGTGCCTCATGGCTTGGATGTCTTAAATGTGCAGCTCACTGTGGGGAAGGATGTCTGTGGGTGGATGTCAGCAGCTTTAAGTGATAGTTTGTAACAGGGCTCTGCTTCCAGCCTAGGCTGGCTTAACAAAAATTTGTACACACACACACAAATTGCATATTACATGTAAATACATTCATACATTAATAATTTCTTAATCTTACCAAAGTATGTTAGTCATTTAAGTTAACTTGTACTTAAAGAGAATTTAAGTAGATAACATTTGGGGGTGTATTGGGGCCCAGAGCAGCCCTGGAGGGACGAGGGCTGTAACCACCTGTGCAGCTGGCAGTGAGAACCCACACGGCTCTGTCTACTGTCCACTGCTCTGAGTGTTCTCCACTTAGCATGTGTGAGAGGCCAGAGCAGGCCCTGTTCGGGAGTCCAGGGCGTGGGGTCCAGTTCTCTATCCTGCGCCTCAGGGAGCCCCGGCTGCAGAAGTGGAGTGCGTGGACCCCGCATGTGGGCTGGGCCTGTGCTTACTTCATGAAGAGGCAGTGACGGTGACACACAGCTCAGAAACCTGCCCGTGGGGTTTTACAACTTGGAAGATGCCACAGTCCCTGGCGGAGTAGATTGGTCGCGTGTCCCAGCAGGCCCTACGTAGGAGCCCGTTCTCATCACTTGGAAGGCGAGGGTGCAGGTGAGGGGAAGCAGCTCATCTGGCCAGGTGTGAGGGGCTGGGGCAGGTATTTCCTGACCGCTGCTTCTCTCCTTTGCGTCAGTAGAGTAACGTTGTGCCCACCGTCGTAGGCCCAGTGCGTGGCAGATTGTCAGCGTTCAATGAATCCGTGACCTAGATGTTTGTAAAGTGAGGTTAATGGTTTTATAGTAAACCAACGCAGAAAATTATTTGTTTGCCAAGTGCATTTTATCCTGCTCTGAAGACACAGAGATGAAGAAGACAGTTCTGGGAGTAAGGATTTCGTGGTCTGAAGGGGGAGAAATGCAGCGTGTGGGGAGGTGAGGGCCTGGGGTGGGCACAGGGCGTGCCCATGTGCTGACACGTTGTAGGCTCCCTGAAGTGCTTTTGGATTCGTTCCTTTGTGCAGACATTTGAGGGCTGCCGGTTAGAGTCATTCCTGCCCCCAGAGAGCTCACACTGAGAGGGAGAGGCAGATGTTAGGGAGCACTTGCAGCTGGGACAAATGCTGAGGCAGAGCTAGAGAGAGGCTGGCTTGCCTGGGGAGGCCGGGCAAGTTCTCCTGAGGATGCGAGGTTCGAGCTGGCTCTGGAGGATGAGTGGGGTTAGGAGGCGACTGGGAAAGAAGGAATATTCTAGCTGGAGGCCCTGTGGTGGGCGGCGGGGTCCGTGGCTAGCTTCTCTGTGTTGCGAGGTGAGGCTGCAGAGAGAGGTGGGGGCTGCCCTGCGGGACTTGGAGGCCACCATAGGGAGGATGGCTTTATCCCAAGAACTGGGGGAAGCCACCGAAAGCTTACTCCCATGTGACGGGAGATCCATCCAGGTTGTTGTGTGTTGGTAGCTCATCCCTTCTTACCTGTAATTACTTTTCCGTTGTTTGGACATTTCAGAAACTGTTTGACCTTTCATCTATTGGTGTACTTTTGGGTTGTTTCCACTTTTGGGCTATTACAGATAAAGCTGCTATGAATAATGTGTGTGTAAGTCTCTGTAAGGGTATGTTCTTTCTTTTCTGTTGGGTGTATACCTAGGAGTGGAAGGGCTGGATCAGGGGTGTGTTGAGCTTCTTAAGAAACTGCGGGATACGTTCCCACCAACAGCGTTTGAGCGCTCCGGTCCCAGCACAGCCTCGCTGGCCCTCGAGGTGGCCGTCTTTACTGCAGCCATTTAGTGGGTGCATAATGGTGTTGCACCACGGACTGAGTTTGCGTTCCTCTGATGACTAATGATGTAGCATCTTTTCATGTGCTTATTCGCCATCTGTATATCTTTTTTGGTGAAGTGTCTGTTCAAATCTGTTGCCCATTTTTTTGTATTAGGTTGCTTATTTTCTTATTATTGAGTTTTGAGAATTCTGTGTATGTTCTGGATACGAGCCCTTTATTAGATATATGCCTTACAGAGGTTTTCTCCCATCCTGTGGCTTGTCTTTTCATTCTCTTAGCAGTGTGTTTTGAAGAGCAGAAGTTTTTAATTTTGATGAGGTCCAGTTTATTAATTTCTTCTTTTATGGATTGTGTTTCTGGTGTTGTATCTAGAATATCTTTGCCTGACCCAAGGTCACAAAGATTTTTTCCTGTGTTTTCTTCCAGAAGTTTTAGAGTTTTAGAGCTTAAATTTAGTTCTAGGATCCATTTTGAGTTGATTTTGGTGTGTAGTGTGAGGTATGGATCCAAGTCAATGGTTCTGTATGTGGATGCCCACACACCCCCTGCGCACCCTCCATGCGCCCCCATGTGTTGAAAAACTGTCCTTTTCCCGCTGAATTGCCTCTATGCTTTTGCCAAAAATCAGCTGTGTATGTGCAGGCCTGTTTCTGGACTCTGTTCTGTTCTGTTGATCTGTGTGTTTAACTGTAGGCCAATGCTACACTGTCTGGATTACTGTAGTTTTCCTGTACGTCTTGGAAACAGGCAGTGTTGGTCCTCCAACTTTGTTCTTTCTCATACTTGTTTTGGCTACTCTGGGACATTTGCATTTCTGTATGAATTTTAGAATCAGCTTGACCGTTCCCACACAAAAAGCTGCTGGGACTTAGATTGCATTACATCTGCAGATCAATTTGGGGAGAGTTGACATCTTAATGATACTGAGTTTCCTCACCTATGAACAAGGGATAGTAAATTGCTTCGCTTATTTAGGTCTTCCTTAATTTTCTTCAGCAGTGTTTTGTAGTTTTCAGTGTATGCTAGGATGAATTAAAGTTTATGATTTTACAGCAGCATCTGAGGTGTGCAGGGAGCTGCAAATGCTGGACCACGAATTGGGTCAGAAGCTTCGTCTTTAGCTAAATATTCGGAAATGCAATAATGTCAGTGCTCCCAGCACTTCAGCAACAGTATTTTCTCTTGTGCTGTTCTAACTTGGAGTCTTAAATTGGCCCCTGTAAAGATGAAAAAGAAAACATTTGCTTAGTGGTAAACAGGTTTTAAAAGCAAGATGCCCTGTGTGCATTCTGTTACAACACGAATGCCTGCTTAAAGAAATAGGACAAGCCTTCAAGGAGAAAAGCACCCTTTTTCACCCTTGAGGTTGTGTCCATGCTTGCTGGTGGGTCCTGCACCATTGTCTGGTGGCACGTCAGGGGTGGAGAGTGAGAGTTGACCAGATGGTCAGAGTTGAGCGTTTTGTGGGTAGGAGTGAGGAGTGTCCCCACAGTAGGGTAAGGTCGTGACTCTGACCTGCTGCTCTTGAAGGAGGGAAACCCTGGAACCACTGGTAGATCGTGCACGAATCCTGCCTGAGTTGGGCTCCTTTCGAAGGTGGCACCACAGCAGCGACACAGCTTGGTACGGTTGATGTGCTCTGTGTCCCCCTGCTTAGATTTTGGGAGGGTGAGTGTGGTGCCAGCAGTACATAGCAGCCCCACTCACTCGCCTGCCTTAACCCCCGCCAGCTTTTCTGGAGTCACAGCTCTGCAGGTTTCATCTCTTTTTTGGGGGCAGTTTGAGAGGCTAAGGAGCCCTAAGAGTGAAAGGAACATTTAGGCCGTAATTTAAGCAGCTTTACCAGTGTGTGTGTTGGCATCTTGTACAGTCTACTGCTGTTGGAAAACTTGGGGGACCCCATCCCGTGGGGACCTGCTGGAGGGGAACCTTTGGGCGGGTGGGGGGAGGTGGTATGGCGGGAGGGCCACGTCACGCCTTGGCCGGTGGCTGTTGTCCTGGGCTCTTGGCTGCATGGATGCTCTTCCGTCCATGCTCCTCCTTCCGCCAGCTGCAACCTGGGGCCAGCAGGTCCCTGTCCGACTGGACACTCCTCTTCAAAGCCTCCCCGAGCTCTTTTGAGTGGTTCGGAAGCGCTGTGCAGTGTGCAGTGCTCAGCGTGAATTCTCCAGCTGTATTTCAGACTGTGCCTCCGTGGGGCATTTCTCTACTCCTGTCTTGATTCCGGCTTCTTTAGTGTCAACGTTGGGGTTTGGGGGATGGGTTCATTTTGCACATGTTTAATTGTGGGGGGCTTTGCCTTTTGTACCGGTTTTGCAGACTCTCAGCGAGGTCTGACAGCACTAGGGACCCCCATGGAAGTGAGAGTCAGGGCAGAGGTCTGGTCCCTTTGACCTGGGCTGCCATTCCCTGCTCATGTCCTTGCAGCCCAGGCCATTTTCCTGGGCGCAGGGCCCTCCTGGGTAGGGGAGCCTCTGAGCTAAGGTGGAAGGACAAGCCTGTGTGAAGGGCTGTCACAGGCGAGGTCGGGGGACGCAGCCACAGCTCCCGATGCCGACTCCTGAGGGCTGTGCTTGAAGAGCGTTTTCTCAGAAGTGATGTCTTCCAGGTGGAGGTTCTCAGGCGAGTCGAATAATGCCTGTTTAATTTGTAGCGTGGCTCTGGCTGACCTACATTTTGGTTAAAAATATAGTAAAAAATGTTGGTATGAAAGGGATCAGAAACACTGTAGCACTGTGAGAGCACTTGAGTTTACCTTGAACTCTGGGGCTTGAGTGCGGGTAGGATTCATTCAGTCTTCAAGGACTAGTGGTGGTGCCGGCGCCGAGATGGGGGGACGAGGTCCCCCACAGAGCTCGTGGGGCCGGCCCCCCGGGGCCTCTGGCTGCCGCACGCTCCTCTTCCCGCCTGGAAGCGCCGGTTGTACGAATGAGGACGCGGGAGGCTAGGTCGCCGCCGATCGGTGCAGCCTTAAAACTGCGCGCTGTGATTTTAAACCCTGAGCTTTCACAGTAACGAAAAGTAGAAAATAGCCTAAGTCTTCACCAATAAGGAAATTATAAATACATTTTGGATGAAATATTATGTAGCCACTGAAAGTTATATTTTTGAAGAATGTTTAATGACATGGAAAATGCTTATGATACCAGAGGTGAAAAGAAGAAAATACCAAACTGAATATCACAAAATGATCTCAACTTTCTTTACAGTTATCAGAACACGTGTTGCACATATGCACGTAGGATAGAGAGTAGAAAGAAATATACAGCCCTATTAACCAAAGCAGGTAGGATTTCAGGAGATTTCTGTTTTCCTTGTACATCACTGCATTTCTCAAGTTTTCTGTCATGAACACTTATTTCTATACTAAGAAAGATGTTAAAATTATTAAAAAAGAATATCTCAGTTGTTTCTGTCTGCTGGATCTCACTGCATCATGGTCATTGCTCGTGCAGTTGGCTGGTTTGGGTTTCAGACTGTCTGAGTGGAGGAGGGGGAGACCACGAGGGCAGAGGGAGCGGTGGGCGGCGCCATGGGGTGAGGGCCTCTGGTGCCGGGAGGGTGGCCCGAGTGGAGGTGTGGCTGCATCAGGAGGCAAGGCCCAAGTCCATGGCTCCTGGCCTTTCTTGTTAACTGCCTTTGGGAATTGACCTGTTGGCCTGGAATTGACCACCCTGGCCAGATTCAGTGAATCTGGAGGGTCTTTTGAAATGGAAATTGTGTTTACTGTGGCAAGCTTGGCCTTCTCCTTCCCTCACTGAAGGGTCCGATGAGTATGGCCCACTGCATACAGCCCTCCCCTTGGTCACATCCCCAGGCGTGGTGCTGCCTATAATGCAGGCAATTACTTCTTCATGACCTTTCATCTAAAATTCATTGTTACATTTTGAGACAAAGTCGTGTTTCTTTGCCTTTGCATGAATAGATGCTGTACAGTTATTTATCTGCTTGAAATGAGTGACTATAACCAGAGTTTACAAGATCCAGAACCGTGATAATGTCCTTAAAACACATCATTTGATGCAGCAGTTGGTGTTCTGATTATCCTTGGGCTATCACGTGTGTGTCCGAGTTTTCTTTTTGTCCAAATCAGTGGCTGTAATACACCGTCCCCCAACACAGCGCTTACCGCCGTGTCACACAACCTTCCCTCTGCCCGAGGAGCCCGTGGCCATTCCCGGTAGTTGGAGCATCGTTGCGGCCGTGCAGTCGGTCGTTTTGAAAGCATCCTGGCTGCCTGTGTGTCCAGCTGCGTCTGTCGGTTTTCTCGCTCATCCTCTTCTGTGCCCACTCGGAGATATTTGCAGTGCCCGAGCCAGGTCACGTTACCTGCTTGAAGTCACACAGTCACTTCTGGGCAGGACTTGGATTCCTTCCCCCACTGTTGTTCTCACCACCAGCACATCGCACCGCAGACAGTATCTATTTTCTTACACCTTTACTTTGTTAGCATTTTAACCACAATTCTATTTCCTGAATATTTATTATTTAAATATTCCTTTAAATTTCCAAGGATTTTTTTTTTTTTTTACGCAAAAGAGTACCTGATAGTATGTACATCAACTGCCACATTCACAAGTTTGAAATTGGGGTGTTAAGCCATAGGTACTGTGGAAGCCCTATCTGCCTCGTTGCCCTGCCATTTGTGGGCTCGTGGCTCTTCAGCCACATTGGCTATCGGCCTCAGAATTATTAAGAGGAAGGAGCAGGGGTCTCTGCATGGATGAGTGAGTGTGACGAATGCGGGGTTGGGTTTGAGAGGATGGCAACAGGAGGTGTTTACCAAGTTTTCTCTTTTGGGGTCCCTCGGACATGAGTCTGCCTGGTTGGGTGGCTGTGCCAAATCCCCTGATGGCCTACACCCAACTCTGGCGGCCCCGTGGCCGGCTTGAGCTGCCCCTCGCCCGCCAAGCCTCTCGTGAGTGTTGTGTGCGTTTCTAACCCGGGGCGTGGACATCTCTTTCAGTGATGAGCCCTGAAGCTTTTCTCTTGTTGGCGTTAACAAGCTCCAAGGTTTTGGAGATTTCAGCCCAAAGAGTTAATTGCAGCAGCTGGGTTTTTGGTTATGTTTTGTTTTTTAAATTGTAGCATGGTTTATTTTAAAAGGGGTGTTTTGGAGAGAAGCTCTCTTAATGGGCATAAATGTGTTTCTTTTGGATCAAGAATTGTAGATGTGAACCGGGGAGAGGCCTCACTGTTATTTCTTGGTGTCATGATGGGTGTTCAAGGGGCTGGGACCCAGCAGCTTCGGAGACAGCTCAGACTTCCCAGGTGGCTCTAATTCCTGTTTGGTTTAGGAGGGAAAGCTACCGTGACTGTCAGGATGGCTAACGCGAGGTTCTCAGGCTTGCTTTCTCTTTTTCGAGAGGATTGCTCTTAGCTCCCCTTGAGGGGAAGATGGAGAGGCTGCAAACGCGGTAGACTCCTGGGCGTCTCCAAGGTTGGGCCAGCAGGGGTGTGGAGATGCCTCCTTTTTTGTCCGGTCTGTTTTTCACTGCGTGCAGCACTGGGCCGTCTGCTGAGGCCTCACCTGAGGCAGAGTGTGGTGTTTATAGCTCTCCTCTGCAGCTGCGTCACTAACTCTGTCATGGGACGTGGAATGTAAAAGTCAGACGTTGTGTTACTGTTTCTAATGGAATTTATGATATAATTGGTTGCTGTGTTTTTTTTTTGCTGGGAAAGATTTGCCCTGAGCTAACATCTGTTGCCAATCTTCCTCCCTTTTTTCCCCCTGTCCAAAGCCCCGGTACATAGTTGTATATTCTAGTTCTAAGTCCTTCGAGTTCTTCTATGTGAGCCACTGCCACAGCATGGCTGCTGACAGATGGGTGGTGTGGTTCCGCAACCAGGAACTGAACCTGGGCTGCTGAAGCAGAGCGCGCTGAACATTAACCACTAGGCCATCAGGGCTGGCTTGGTTGCTGGTTTTTTTTTTTTTTTTTTTTGGTGAGGAAGACCAGCCCTGAGCTAACATCTGTCTCCAATCCTCCTCTTTTTGCTGAGGAAGACTGGCCCTGGGCTAACATCTGTGCCCATCTTCCTCTACTTTATATGGGACGCCGCCACGGCATGGCTGATGAGCAGTGCGTCAGCGGGCGCCGGGGATCCGAACCTGCGAACCCCGGGCTGCCAAGCACCGACTAAACCGCTGCGCCACCGGACGCCTCCCGGTTGCTGGTTTTTGAGCTAAGATTAATGCCAAACCTGATGATGGGATTAGGTTTTGTGATTTAGCTCAAGCGCAGTAAAGTGTGAGTGGTTCTCTCTGTCTTTGTGTCTCTGTGCTGTGGGTGTCCCAGGTCAGCCGTGGACACAGCACTGCCCCTGTACCCAAGAGGTCTGTGGGGAGTGCTGTGTCTCTTAGGTCCAGCCAACCCATGTGGACAGGAGAAGGGGTTGGGAGGCCAAGCTGCCCACCACCAGAGATGGAAGTGGGGGCAGAGGGTGGAGTGACTTGCTTGAGGGCTGAGGTCCAAGGCCCCAGCCATGACCTCTTCCTAACACCTGCTGCCTGGTGAAGTTGGCCACACCCAGGGTGGTGTGAGTACTTGGCAGCCTATGTGGGGGAGAACGTGTGGCTGTGGGGACTTGTGCCAGGCCCTCGGGGTCCCTGCGCCAGGCCTCCCCATCTGGAAAGTAGGGCCGTGGCCATGCAGGCCAGCGTGAGGTGGCCGTGGGGCAGATGGTGTGGCATGCAGAAGCTTTGCTGCCTGGCTTATTTATAAAAGGAAGGCTCAGTTGCTATTAGAATTCCATGAGAAAAACCTTCTGTGGTGTTTCATCCCGTGTACCATCTCTACTGCAAATGTGTTTAGAGTTCAGCGACTGTGTGTGTTTTACAGCTTCTCCTTTTTCTTTTCAGAGTTGTCAGGCGCCCTCTCATAGGGTCAGTGCCTTCATCGGCTCTCTGGGGTGGGGCTCACTTCCTGACGCCAGCTCTCCTTTGTCCCCAGGTATGGTCCTCGTGCGGAGCGAGAATGGGCAGTTGTTAATGATTCCTCAGCAGGCCTTGGCCCAGATGCAGGCCCAGGCCCACGCCCAGGCCCAGCCTCAGACCACCATGGCACCCCGCCCCGCAACCCCCACCAGTGCCCCTCCTGTCCAGATCTCTACCGTCCAGGTGAGTGCACACCCCGCCGTGGTGAGTCTGGCTGCCGTCCATGAGGACTGAGGGGGTGGCCGTGCTGCCTCTGCGGGCCGTCCTGTTGTCCACTGTTGGGGTGACTGATGCTGGTGTCAAGGAAGGCACTCTCTGAGGGACCAGCCCCCACATCCATGCGCAGCAGAACTGTGGGTCCTGGCTCCTTCCCTTCTCTCCTGTGGCTTCATCTTCCTGTGTCCCAGTGTCCTCTTCTGCAAAGTGGAGAGTCTACCTAGTGCGTGCCTCATAGGGCTGTCCGAGGGCCGAGCTAAGACATTTCAAGTGCTGAGAGGAGTGCAAGAGTCAGTGCTGAGTGTTAGCTGTTATTATCAGGGAGGTGCGGAAGAACTTTATGAGATTATGTTAAGTAGTAGCCCGCCCCCCCTTAGATACGCATGGATGTCTAAGCCTTGAGGGGTCAGTGCCCTGACCCCTGAAATTGTGGTGGGAGGACGGGTCCTGATTCTTGAAGCAGAGTGCCCGGGACGTGCCCCTCCCGCGGCATTCGGTGTTTCTTGTCCATCTCATCATTTCCATTTGGGCGTGTGCCAGCACGTTGCCTGCTTCTGCTCTGTCTCCTGATGCCTTTCTCTCTGTTGCTGTAATTCTGCTATTCTGAGCTAGCTGGCTGGTTAGTAACTAAAGTGGAGATTGGACCGATCTTAAAAACTCCTTTCTTCTGTGATTTCAGCCGCACTCCCTCTGGAGTTGATGCCCCTACACTGTAGACCGAGGGCATGTATATGCTAGGAGACTCACAAAGCACCCCCGTACCCCCTTGATAGAATGTCTGAAACAGCTCAAAACAGTGTTTTCAAGGTCTCTAGAGATCTAAGTAAGATGCAGATGTAAGATATTTGTGGTTTCACTTTAAGTGTTGGTTGTGCATGTCACCATCTGACCGTTAGCATCTTTGCTGTCAGTCTCCTTTCATACTAACTTCAGTGTCACCTTGCTCAGGACTTGAGCCATCCTTCCATCCAGGGTTAAGGTGTCAGTGGGCCACCTGGACCACCGTCTCCTTTACTTCCTCTTCTGTAGCACTGTGACCTGTCTTTAGACCCAGGGGACGTATGCTTCCTATTGCCTTCGTCACTCTTTTAGTGCTTGTGAACAGAATCACAAGAAATCCACACAAGGACTGATTTCCCAGCTATATGCTTTCTTTAAAGGCCATTTTTGGTAGACTTTGTTAAAGGAATCTAAAGATTTTGATCAGACGCTTTTACTGTGGTAAGAAGTGTTTAGAATTAGGGTGGCATGACTGAAAATTGTGAATAAACTTGTAGACACCCTTGAGTGTGCTAGTGCTATGTTAGAGATTGATTTGGGAGCACTGGATGGCGGGGAGTTACCTTTCACTTGTCGCTCCTTTCAGATGACTGACTTGTCTTTCAGGCACCTGGGACGCCTATCATTGCGCGGCAGGTGACCCCAACGACCATAATCAAGCCAGTGTCTCAGGCCCAGACGACGGTGCAGCCCACCGCAGCCTTGCAGCGCCCGCCCGGAGTGCAGGTGAGGCCACAGCTCGGGCGGCGTCCTTGGCCCAGGTCAGGCCTCTCGAGCGTGCGTGTTGGAGGCCAAGTTGAGTTTTGGGAGGCAGGCTCTCGTGAAGGAAGTGTTTTTCCCCTGACTGCCAACACAGGGTGATCAGGGTTCCTTTTCTTCAAAGCTGCACAGAATTTAACACCGGCAGCACTTTTAAGAGCTCCCACTATGTAAGAAGCATAACTGACAATATCGCCGTGTTAGCATTTGATGGTCAGGCATCCCTGAGGCAGAAGCAGTCTACAGTGTGGGTAGTTTGGGTGTGCACCTGGTGTCGTAAGTGCACTGAGGTATTGTGATAGTGGCTCTCGTGTCAGCGTCAAGTCCCAGACGCTGTCCTTACTGTTTGTGTGCGCTAACTTGTGTGGTTCTCATGACACCCTCTTACTGCAGAGGCGTTGACAGGTCGAGTGTGAGAGGCTCTCAAGTGGCTGTTGGTCTCAGCCAGCACGGCCTCGGAGCCTGCGTGCTGGCCGCCAGGCTGCACTGCCTCCCTGTGGCCTGTGGCCGTCACCTTCAGTCATGAAGCAGTTCCAGAAATGTCCCCGTCGACCGTGGTGGGGTTGGTGTGTTTGTCATTTAAATAGTGTTTTAAGCTGTGGGAGGGGAGGGTGTTCTGGAACAGGGGCTGACTTCTCTCTTGGCGGGTTTTGATGGCTCCTGACAGCTCAGCCTCTGGTCTGTAAAGCTGAGGAGAGGGGCTGTGCACCAGCCAGGCTGGCCCCTTCCGTTATAGAGGAGGAGACCCCCAGTCAGGGAAGCAGCCGCTCTGGCCGCCAGGTTGCGGCAGCCGGAAGCAAAGTGGTTCAGAGCTGTTCCTGTTCTGTTTGTGAGTGTCCATCGTAAATGCAGGTTAGCCACGTGCGGTGTTACCTGTCATAATCCTTAGTTACCCGTCATAAATACAGTGTGAGCCACGTTTTATTAGACACCTGCCGTGTGCCAGGACTGCGCTTCGATGTGTTACTAATTCCCGTGTAACCCCCTGCAGTGCTGCGGGGTAGGAGCTGTTCCCATTTTCCAAATGAGGAAACCGAGGCTGAGAGGTGGTGTGCAACAGCTGGTTGGTGGAGGGCCCCGGGAGCACCCCAACACTGGGCTCCCTCCACTCTCTCTGGATCTTGTCTTCATTTTCCTTTTGGCATCTGCAGTGGGCGACATTGCTCTTTAAAACGGCTAGCAGAGCAGTTCGGTCCCCAGTGGAGGAGCGCTACGGCAGTGGTCGTCTGCACGTGTCAGGAGCGCGTGTCCAGGAGACGGGAGCTTTCCTGGGACAGTCTTTCAGCCCCCAGTTCAGTCTGAGGGTGCATCTGAATTTCAGTTGTAGTGAAAGGCAATTTTTCTGAGAAGGTAGTGAAGCTCATAGTCAGTTTTTGTGTCAAATTTAGTGGAAGATAAATTTATAAAATAGGTAGACACAATCTCAGTATTGTCTAGGTGAAATATATATTCATTGGACCAGTAGAAGTAAATGTGAGGAATAATTTTGATATAAAGGAAAACTCCCAAAGGGTGAGCAGTGCCCTGGATATTTCTGGGTATCCAGAAGCAGCTCTGCTGTCCCCCCTCGCTGCCCAGAGATGGCTGCTTGGTTTGTTCTTTTATGTTTTCTTCCTTTGAAGTTTTTTATTTGATGTTTTCTAGTTACAAAAGTAACACATGCTTAATGCCACAAGTAAAAGAATACACAGTTTATAAAGGAGCAGCCCATCATCTCCTTCAACTCACACTGCTCCCTTGAGACTAGTGTCCACAGCATGGGGGTCACTTTGGGAACCTTCGAGACCTCTGGAAGTGCGACGGTGCAGGTTGCGGCTGCCCGCCCGCTCACAGTGCCCTCAGAGCGCCCCTAACGGACTGGGTGGGCAGGCGGGACCAGTCGTGTTCAGGGGCTACACTGCCCCCTACTTTCAGAAGTCGTGTGAAAGTAACGTTTAAAAAATTGGAGAGAAAATGTTGAAGGCTAGATTTATAAATTGGAAAAGTACTAATTAAAAAACTCAATAAACGTTTGTGTCGTGATTATTCATGCAGAATAGAAATCTCAGGCATCTGACTCAGCCAGCAGTTAGGATTGCCTGAGCTGTTGACTGATGTGTAGCTGTTCATTTGCTTAAATATATTTGTTTAGCAAAGTAGCCCCTCCCTGCTAATACTGACTGCCCCTCGGTTTCTTGAAGCTGCTCTGAAAACTCCCTTTTCATGATGTTTCTTGATGAGGCTTGCTTTTGGGAACAAAGGAAGGTTGTTCTGGCGGCAGAGGGGGAGCCAGGGACCCTGCCTGATCTGATCCTAGTGCTGCCCTCGCGGGACAGCCTGTGTGCCCGTGGGGTCTCTGCCTTTCTTGTCACCAGCCTCTCTGTAAACCACACGATAGGTTTTTCAGTTGTAGTTTCTCTGTTTTGTTTTTTTAATTTCTGAGAGATGGGATCTGGTTTAGTTATTAAAAGGTAATTTATACTGGTCACCATGTGACTTTTGAGATCGACTTCTGACAACCAGCTTCTTTCCAGCAATTGGCTTCATTTCTATTAGTTTTTGCTGCAGGTGCAAAATATTGCTTCCTCAGGGGCATGGCCTGTCGTGGGGCCTTCCGTGGGCCCCTTGAGGGTGCCTGTCCCCCCAGCACACACTTGTCCAGCGGGGTGCCACCTGCTGCAGGAAGTTTCGTTTTCTTTCGTGGGACATGAAGGCCGTCTCCCGCAGCCTCTATTTACCTCGTGTTCTGGATTCTCATAGCCTCAGCTTGTTCTGGGTGGCGCTGCCCAGACAACTTCCCTCGGGACGGCGACGGCTGTTCAAACAGGGACACCTCAGCGGACGGTCCCAGGGGCCACCACCACCTCCACAGCTGCCACGGTGAGTGCCGCCTCACACACCTCTCAGCACCATCTGGGCAGCCCGGCCCACCACCTGGTGGTCAGAACACGGAGCCGGAGGTGCCCCGGTCCACATCTGCCTGCACCTGTCGCCTCCCTTTCCTCCCAGGGCCCCGGGAGCTGCTTGGGGCCGGCATGGGGGAGCTGCAGCCCCAGATGTGTGGATGCGTCGGGGTCATGGCCCTGAGGAGAGGGGGGTCTGGGGCAGGGCCTCTGGGGGCAGTGGGAAGGGCCCCGTCTCTCTGTGAGGCTCTCGGGCCGTGCAGACGTCTGGTGATGCAGCAGCCCAGACAGTCGGGTCTGAAGGAGTAGCACGTGGGTGATACCCCAGCTGCCATCTGTAGAGGAGCAGTGCCATCCGTTTGTCTTTATGCTTCCAGGAGTTTTCCTCCACGTGTAAAATCTTGAAACCGGGGGATCATACTTTATTTATGACTTACTTTTTTCATGTCTCTTTGCTAAGTATTTTTCATCGTCTTTAGTAGCTGTGCCATAATTTAATTCCTTTTATTATGCATTTAGATGGATATCAGTTTTTCTTAATAATAAGTGACATTGTGGTGAACATCTTATAGATTCGTCTTTTTTACATTATGGTTATTTACTTAGTTACATGCCTAAAAGTAAAATTGCTGGGCTGAGGGAGCTGTAACTTGGGTGTGTCTCTTGCTTTGTTCGTTAGATGGTCCCCTGGTTTGTACTCCCATCCGCAGGCCACGAGAGTTATTGCACTTTCTTGAAAGAAGTTTAGAGAAGAAATACACATTGCTTATATACATATATGTGTCTGAGTTAAATCAAAGACTATGATAAAAATCTACCTTTTCACTTATATCTTTTTAACTTGAATCCAGGAAACTATGGAAAACGTGAAGAAATGTAAAAATTTTCTATCTACGTTAATAAAACTGGCTTCATCTGGTAAACAGTCTACAGAGACGGCCGCTAATGTGAAAGAACTAGTACAGAATCTGCTGGTAAGGGAACTTTCCGGTGGACCCTTTACCTTAAAGTGTTTGTGTTTGACATTAGTGGGGCTGTAATGGAGGCCTGAGGCAGGGAGGTGGGGACACCCATGGAAGGTTGTAGGAAGGCCGTGGGCAGGGGAAGTCCTGCCAGAGGTGTGCGTGGCCCCTCTGGGGACTCAACTCTGAGTCTGGTGTTCAGGGGACTTGGCAGAGGGGCTGCCCTGTGGGTGGAGGCCAGTGCCCGGGCTTTCCCTCAGCCTTGCTGTCTGCTGATCCAGTCGTGCTTCCCAGAGCACTTGCGTGAAGGGTTGGCCCCGTGTCCAGGGGTGTTTTTGGAACCTCCTTTTGCAAGTCAGTTGATTGCCACCAAAGATGTCGTCTTAGCCTCAGAAGTGATTTTTAAATACACTTGATAGAGGATGTTTTAAAGATGTTCTCTCTCTCTCCTCTGTTTACCCTTTTTTTCTTTGTGAGGAAGACCAGCCCTGAGCTAACATCTGTTGCCAATCCTCCTCTTTTTGCTGAGGAAGATTGGCCCTGGGCTCACATCTGTGCCCATCTTCCTCTACTTTTTTTTTTTTTGTGGGGAAGACCAGCCCTGAGCTAACATCCATTGCCAATCCTCCCCTTTTTGCTGAGGAAGACTGGCCCTGGGCTAACATCCGTGCCTATCTTCCTCCACTTTTTTATATGGGATGCCGCCACCGTATGGCTGACAGGCAGTGCGTCGGCAGGCTCCCGGGATCCGAACTCGCGAACCCTGGGCTGCCAAGCGCGGACTAAACTGCTGCGCCACCAGGCGGACCCTATCTTCCTCTACTTTATATGTGACGCCACCACAGCATGGCTTGACAAGTGGTGTGTCTGTCCATGCCCGGGATCTGAACTTGCGAAACCCCGGGCTCCCGAAGCGGAGCGCATGAACTTAACCACTACACCACCGGGCCAGCCCGTTTACCATTTTTAATGGGGAATTTTAAACCTGTACAAAAGTGGAAAGCAGAGTCTGAGGAGCCCCTGCATACCCATCTCCAGGCGCCATCAGTTGCCAATTCAAATGCAATTTTGTACCTGCTGCATGCCACCCATTGCCATCCATACCCTCCTCCCAATCCCATAAATACTTCATCACGGATCTCTAAATGGTGAGGGCACTTCTTAAACACATAACCGCCACACCATGATCAACACACAAACAAAAGAATCCCTCCATAGCCCTCGAGGGCACAGCCAGTGTTCACCCACCTTGGCCGTCTCAGTGCTGCTGACAGCTTGTTCCAGTTGGGATTCAGTCCGGTCCACCTATTGCGTTGACCTGACCGTCCCCTCCTTCCTGCTCTTTTTCCTTTCCTTTCGATTTCTTTATGGAGGAAGCCTGGTTGGTTTAACATCTGGGCTTTCGAGTGTTTTTATGCTGGTGGAGTTTTTCAGCCCAGGCTCTTGGCTCCCCAGGTTCCCTTCTGAGTGCAGTCAGCACAGAGCTGAGAGTTGGGGGCAGAGGGGAGATCCCCCCACACCCCGGTCCTGCCACGGACATAACAAGCTGGAGGACAGCAGCTTTCACAGATGGCGCATCTTCTGCTGAGGGGCTGGCTCTGCGCTGTGCTCGCAGAGCGTGTTGGTTTTGGTCTGGAAAGGAAAGAAGTCATGCTCTTGCAAGCAAATGATTGCTTCAGACCGTGTACTTAAATATTTTCAGGAAACTTAGAGATTAAAAAATTATCTCACCTCCCATGAGAAGCAAGAACTCCCAGCTTTTTGTTTGTTTTCATTGTACCACTTTACCTTCTAATGAAAATTTCTCATGAGGTGCCCTCCTTTTTCACCCCCACGGTCCCATGTCTATGGTCTCGCCCCTGCTGAAAGATTTCACTTGTTTCTTGCTGTCTCTCACTCCCCAGACGAGGCCAGTGCTGCCCCCCCCCCAATGCCACGCTCTTGTCAGGGCACCAGAGCCCCCATTCTCCCCTTCTTAGGCCACCTCTCTGTAGCCGTGGCTTCTGCTGGCTGCTCCCTCCTTGAATTTGGTGTCAGCACTGGCTGGGCTGCTCGTAACAGGTGACCCAAATAAGAGGGCTCAGGTCGGGCAGAGGCTTACTTTCCTCTTGTAGGATCCTGGTGTCGGCAGACCTGGGCTGGGGTGGTGTTCCTCCCTCTCAGGGCCCCCTGCTCAAGGTTGGCCCCGTGACGTCCTGTCCTGTCACCCCTCTTACTCTTCCTACCCTCACACCAGACTTGCTTTGGTTTCCAGAACAGAATCGTGCCCCTCTTGTTGGGTACTCGCTTCCTCTTTGTGGAACACCAGCCCTCCCTGCCCGGGGCTTCCTCCCGGCAGCTTGGGGGTCTTAAGACGCGTAGGTGTCTTCTCTTCCAGTAAAGTGTCCCTGAGTCCCTGTCGGTGCTACCCTGGGGCTCCTGTGCTTGCAGCACTGACTTTGATAATGAGGTTACTTTGAGGCTAGTCTGTCTCCTGGGAGAATGTCTGACACATGGTGGGCACTTAGTAATGTTGAGTGAAAGCTGGAGTTGAGTGTGACTCATGAGGGAGACGAGAAGTAGACCAGTAAGCCACCCAGATGGAGCCATAGCCATCAGCTAACCCCCAGGAGGGCCCTGGTGAGCGTTCAGCTGCACACCTGGGAAACCCGTGTCAGTCGAGACACACAGCACCCTGACTTTCCCGTCACCTCCTGGCGGAAGGAACAACTGATTGTAAAATACAAGAGCAGAGTAATGCCGAGTGAAGATGTGCGTGTGTGTGTGTGTGTGTGAACTTTTATTCGTGGAAGAATTTCAATGTGAATTTTGTTTTTAAGGATGGAAAAATTGAAGCAGAAGATTTCACTAGTAGGTTATACCGAGAACTTAATTCTTCACCTCAACCTTACCTTGTGCCTTTCCTGAAGGTAATTTCAAGACCGTTGTCCGGCACCGTGCGCCTGCAGGCAGCAGGGGGTGGGCTTGTTCCAAGGGGAGGAATGGGGTTTCACAGCGGTCACCAATGTGCTGGAAAGTTTAAAGTGCCCTGTGACAGAATAAGTTTTCTCTTAAGAGGCTTTTCTGTAAGTTATGAGACCCCTGACACTGTGGCCATTCTGTTGTGTGGCCCCAGAGGGCCTGAGAAGGGCCCGCGCTCCCGAAGCAGAGGGTACACCCACCCAGTGGCCTGCGAGCATGGAGGCTGATGAGGGAGTGCTCACCCGGGTTGGGACCAAGGGTTTCAACAGCATCAGTTTGTCCCATTTCGATAACCTGTGCTGCCATAATGTTCTTAAGAGCGTTTCAAAAATACTGCTTTTTTGTTGGTTTGTTTTTTTAGACCAATTTTAGCTAGTTCTTACGGAGAAAAATCCTGGGGTGTGGGTTGGTGTTAGTGTTGGATGTTGATGCCCGACATCCAGAGGCGTTTCCCTGAGGCTCTCAAACGTACACTGTTTATCTTGAGAACTTTTTCTCAGAGTTGGATGTTTCTGAGTTTATGAGAAAGGAGCCCGATGCTGGTGCCACCCGCCAACCCTGTGTCTGTGTTTCCGCCCAGAGGAGCTTGCCTGCCTTGAGACAGCTGACCCCTGACTCCGCAGCCTTCATCCAGCAGAGCCAGCAGCAGCAGCCGCCCGCCTCGCAGGCCACCACCGCGCTCACGGCTGTGGTGCTGAGCAGCTCGGTCCAGCGCACGGCCGGGAAGACGGCGGCCACCGTGACCAGCGCCCTCCAGCCCCCTGTCATCAGCCTCACGCAGCCCACACAGGTTGGCGTTGGCAAGCAGGGGCAGCCCACGCCGCTGGTATGAAGGCGAGAGCCTCGCCCGTCACTCCACTGCCCGTCTGCCCGCATCTTAAATAAATCACCATGGCTCAGAGAAATCTCCTGACAGGCAGGCAGGAAATCTCCTGCTAGGAAGAGGCTTGGGTGTCATCTTCAAGAGTTAAAGTATCACTGGAGGCCGGGCCCTGCTGTTCTGTCATTGATTTCTCAGTACAATGACATGAGCACGTCGGCTTCTCCCCAGGGGCATGCCCATTACCTGTGTTTTGCGGGGGTGTTCCTGGTTTAAATGAACACGGTATGTCTGTGGGGAATCTTCCAGCTGGACGTTATCTTTGATTAGGAGCCACGGCCCAAATACGAGAGCGGACAGCACGTGCTTGGTGTTCGGCACATCAGGCTGGTCAGTGAGCCTGTGTTTCGGGTGGAGATCCCAGCTCTGCGGCTGTAGTCTTGGCTTCCCTGGGCCTTGGGAGGTGGAGCTGCAGGCTACTGACCGTTCGTTTCTTTACGGTTTGCATCCAGTGTTCTGAGCTCCATAGCTAGAGAAGGGACATCTGCTCGAGTGACATTTTGAACGTGCTCGCGTGGGCAGGTTGGGTTTGCCAAGTGTAGAAAGGCAGTTTGCCTTTTTTTTTTTTTTAAATTTCAAAGGGGTTTGTCTCTCTAAAGATGGTTTAAAAAAGCAAACAAACAGCACAGGCCCCCTCGTGACTTTTGTAGGCTGTAGAGTGTATTTTGTGACAATGCGCAGATAACCAGGTGGATGGTCGGAATCCACGAGGGCTTTCTCGTCTGCTCTGGTGAAAGTCCACGTGTGGTTGTGCCTCACGGTGGGGAAATAGGCTGATGCTGTGCATGGAGAAGGTTTCGCTTGCTGAAGCCGAGGACCTGTGTGTGGTGCTCGGGCCGCAGGTGCGTGTGTAGCTTCTGGGCCCCTCGCATTCCCTTTCACACCGAGGGGCAGAGATGCCCTCCTAACGTAACGTCAGGACAGAACTGTCCTATTCGACAGCGACTGGGGCTCGTTGATGTAGAAGGTGAGTTCTCTTGACGAGATCTTGGTGGGTAGTCCTTTCTCTCCAGAGGTTTCAGCATTGGTGTGTAGTGTGAGTGATGCCATTGGCGTCCTTTGGTGTAGACAGAGGCTGTCTTGTCCAGCAGGGTCACTTCTGTGTTCTGCTTCCCTGGGTTCTGTTTGGCTTCGTGAGTCTGTGTGGAGGCAGCAGAGGGCGGTCAGACCCGAATCTGATCCATTCTCTGCGTTCCTGGAAGCCTGTAGAGGCGTGAAGACTAGAGGCTTTCCCTGAGTTTATGGCAAACCGTGGCCAGAAGTGCTTTCATGAGGCAGTTGTCTTGACTCATCCTGTCGAGTGTGAGTTTTCATAGGTTTTGTTGCAGGAATAGTTTGATCACAGGGCACTACCCACCATGAGTGTCCCTTACCCACCAGGTTACCTTTGTAAGGTTCAGAAACCGAATTCTGGAACAGCTGGCCCCAGAGGTTTTGGGCAAGGCCGTGTGACTGTAGCTGTGTGGCTTTGGATCTTAGTGTCTGGGTCCCAACCAGGGAGTGTCGGTACTGCCAGCTTTTAGAGCGCTGCCGTGTGCGGGGGCTGGGAGAGCCAGGCTGGACGCAGAGGGAGTAAGCTGGCCAGCTGGGTGGCACCGTGAGCAGAAACAGAGGCCGAGTGCGGCTGGCTGGCGGGAGTGGAAGGCAGGGCGGCGCACAACTGTGCAGGCCCTGGAGTAAGAGGAGAAGAGGGCACACGGCTGGGGCGGGACGCAGCGCCAGGGTTACTTCCCTGGAGGTCGGCCTCGGCGTGGTGAGAGCAGGCAGGCTGTGTCTGGGGAACAGTAGGAGAGGCCCTTCTTGGAGGGCCGAGTTCAAGGCAGGATATAAATCCCCCCAGTGTAAAAGCCATCTTGCCCCTTTAGGGACAGTATGGAGGAGGAAGGGGCACTTGCCCTGTAGCCCCCGGGCAACCGTATCACGTCTGCCGACACTGGGGGAGAAGCGGCTGTTCCCCGCTGGGTCTCTGAGCTTGGCAAACGCTCCTCCTCCAGGCACTGACCTCAGTCAGGCCCCACGCGCAGCTTCCAAGTAGCAAATATGCCTAAAGAATGTGCTTTTTGTAGTGCTTGATGCGCGGGTGCCACCCCTCTGACCCTGCCCTGGTCCTGTGGGGGCCTCCCTGTCCCCGGCCAAGGCGGGGGGCCTCCGGCTAGGGATGTGGTGCTGGCAGGTCTCTGGGAGAGGTATGCTCATGAGGTCTGTGGGCTCTGCTTCAGGTGATCCAGCAGCCCCCCAAGCCCGGAGCGCTGATCCGCCCCCCACAGGTGACGTTGACGCAGACGCCCATGGTGGCCCTACGGCAGCCTCACAACCGCATCGTGCTCACCACACCCCAGCAGATTCAGCTGAACCAGTTGCAGCCAGGTGAGGGCTCATGGGCGTGGGCCACCCGAGATGCACGGCCTGTCCTAGGGCCACTCACCAGAGGATCCTATTTGTTTTATTGTGGTGAAATACACAATATAATTATAAATATAAATAATATAAAATTTACATTATAGCCATTTTAAATGTACAATTCAGTGTAATTGTAATTGTACAGTGTAAATGTAATTACATTTACAGTGTTATGCAACCATCACTTCCGTCAATATGATTTTTAAAATTGTATATAGTTAACACTGCTAGTTTCTTCTATGTATGCACTTAAAAAGGTTTGGTGAGATATAGGAAAATAAATGCTTGAGAGATGCCACTTTTACCTCTAATTTAGTTAGTCATCCAATGCTTTTAAAAACTTTATTGTGGCTGGTTTGGGGGTGGCGTTCTTCCCTCGGCCCATCAAGGACCAGAGCAGGTGGTTCCTCTCGGCAGAGCCTCGAGTGGTTGCCATCACGTGCGGAAATACAATGTATACCGTCGGCGTCTGTCAGTGGTACACCCTGCGTCTCTTGTTTTGCAGTCCCTGTGGTGAAACCTGCTGTGTTACCTGGAACCAAAGCTCTCTGTACTGTCTCGGCACAAGCTGCTGCTGCTCAGAAGAATAAACTCAAGGAGCCCGGGGGAGGCTCGTTTCGGTAAGGAGTGAGCCTGCACGCACTGAACAGAGTGACTGCAGTGACTGCAGTGAGATGCGTGGCTGGCTGTCCCATGGGCGGGCCCTGCCCCATGGCACTGGCTGCTGGTGGCTTTGAGACCCCGTTCCTTCCATGCTTGATTCTGACCTTCGTGTGTGTGTTTTTGCACACACAGTCAGCTCAGGGAGGTTTGCTGCAAGACACGTGGCAGGACGGCAAACCAACTGATTTTCTATGTGAACTGACAGAAAATTCGTTTTTATAGTATTATAGCTTAGTATTCTGAGTGCATTGCCATCATAATATAGAATGCTCCACTTGCCCTTTTTTCAACATCCAAACCTTCAGAAATGTTCTACTTTGGTCTCTTGATGAACAGCCGGTCTGAGCATTGTCGTAGGTGAGGAGTTAGGTGTCAGGGTCGTGTGCAATAGAAAGGGCTGTCGTAATGACTTTCGTTGTGATCGAGCAGTAGGAAGGTGCATGTTTCAGGAGGCTTTTGTGGGATCTTCCCTTCTCAGACACCTCATCCCTAAAGACATTAGGCGGGTGGAGCAGGGTTGGGGTTGGCAGTGGTGGGAGCCGTGGTGGCCCGAGCTGTGGTCAGCGCCCACAGAGAGAAGGGCTCTGTGAGAGGGCTGTGCGCCTGGGGCCGCGTGGCATGGAGGGCCAGCGCCCAGTGGCGTGGGGAGGAGGTCCACGTAGGAGAGGGTCTGGTGGTGGAGATGGGAGATAGGTCCAGATGTGCAGATCAGAAAAGGAAGTGAGCGAAGGCTATGGGAAGCCTTGGTTTCTTTCTGTCAAGGGAGGGAGTTAGAAATACAGAAAGAGAGTAAACTAGAATGAACCCTGTGGTTTTGGATTAGAATTGGACATCCCGATGTAAACTCGTGGATCATGTTCGTAGATAGATCTGAAATAAGTATGCTGGAAATTCCTCACTCTGTCCACTGAAGGAGCCTGGGAGCAGTGACACCCCGATGGCAGCGAGCACACCCAGTGCTCAGATCTCATCTTCTAAAAAGAAGTTTTCCACTGCAGTGACCAGGGCACCTAGAAAGGCTGATTCCAGGGCTGGGATAAGGAGAGTGCAAGACGAGCTTAACACGTCTTGTTAGGTCAGAAAGCAGCGTTCAAAGATGGATGGGCACGTATCAGAGGTCACTGAAGTCGCCTGGAATGGCGCCCTGGGATCCTGCTGGCCACGCCTGTGGTAACAGACTGTACCCACTGAATAAGACAGGAAGCCGTGAGCCTGTAAAAACAAATCAATGGAAAGTTTACGAGGAACGACATATGTGCAGTTTCAGAGCACCTCCCCTGAGGGCCTCACTGACCGCACCGGGCAAGGAGCGCCCTGATGGTGGGGAAGCTGGGCAGGGACCACCAGGGCTGGAGCGCAGAGTGCATGTCAGTAAGGGACAAGGAAACCCACCCCCTGAGGGAGGGGCGAGAGAGACTTTGGGACTTGTGTGACATTCCTGCCAAAGATGCATCGCCTGCCTCTTGTCGCGAGGGGACGTCAGTCAGACGGAAAACGAGGATGTGCAGCAAAACACCTGGTCTGTGACCTTCCAAGGGTCAAGGGCACGAGAGTCAAGGAAGGGCTGAGGAATGTTCTGAGCCTAAGGAGGCTGGAGAGACCTTCCAGCGAAACGCAGCACGTGATTCTGAACTGGACCCTTTTGCTGTGGAAGACGCTGATAGACAGCCAAACTTGGGGGTGTGTGAGCGTGGTGGTCGTGCAGCACGGTGGATGCCCCTGGTTCTGTCGGGGATGCCCTTGTCCACAGGGGGCACACTGGAGTGTTCCGGGTGTGGTTGTCAGGTCGGCAACTTAGCCTCAGGTGATTCAGGAGGAAAACGTTCTTTATACTGTGCTCCAGCTCTCCTGAGAGTTTGTGATTGTTTAAAAAATAAATGAATGCTCTGTGATTTAAAAAAAAAGTTTTGCTTGGAACAAACTCCTTGAAGCAGTGAGGAGAGTGTTGTTGGGTTTTGCTCTCTCTGAACTTGGCATTGACTGCGGGGTAGCCCTCTGCACACGTCCCTATGCGTAGACTCACATTCGGCTTTAACCCCGAGTGGTCCTTCCTTTAAAAGAACAGATTTCGCTTTCAGAGAAGACCACAAGGCTCCCTCGTTCAGTTCACAGCACAGTGCAGGAGGCAGCTGGAGGGCCGCACGCCTGGAGGAGACATTAGCCGTGTTTTCTACAAGGGGTCCCCTGCCTCCCGTTTATCACCCACTAAGTCAGGACTGCCTGAATGTGCCTGACACATTCCTTGTTCAGTTAGAGTGGTCTTTTCTTCTTTTCTGAAGGGATGATGATGACATTAACGATGTTGCGTCGATGGCTGGAGTAAACCTATCGGAAGAAAGTGCAAGAATATTAGCCACAAACTCTGAATTAGTGGGCACCCTAACGCGGTCCTGTAAAGATGAAACCTTCCTACTCTCAGCGCCTTTACAAAGAAGAATATTAGAAATAGGTATGTTGGTGTTTCAGAGCTGTCACTAGGACTTCTGGCGTCCGCACGTGGGTTTGGTGTGAACCATGACTTCAGTCCTCGGTGTGAAGCTGTCCTCTGCCAGCAGCTCCACTCTCGGGGTGCATGGGCTTCAGGTGAACACACCTTGTACCTTGTCACGTATTTCGCCTGGGTTGTACTTTCCACACGGTTGACAGTGATGTTCTCAGGGAGATGCAGCAGGCGTAGACCACCCTCTCCCACCCCGCGGGCCTGCCTCTGCTGCCCTTAGATTGCATAAAGCGAAACTGGTGGATAAGAGAAAACCAGTAAAGTAGTGAGAACAGAAAGGTGCCTGAATGACTGTGAGATATTGCCTGACCCCCAGGTAAAAAACACGGCATAACGGAATTGCATCCAGACGTGGTCAGCTACGTATCACACGCCACACAGCAGAGGCTACAGAACCTTGTAGAAAAAATATCAGAAACAGCTCAGCAAAAGAACTTCTCTTATAAGGTAACGTGCTGTTTTCCTGAAGAGGCTGTCCTGTCCATTCCCAGTCTAGTGCTGTCTGGGAGCCTCCTTCCCACATCCAGGCACAGCGGGAGGTGGCCACGGTGAACTTGTTTTGAATTTTCCCCAGAAGTAGATTTTGGGAAGATTCTGCTTCTTTAGCCCCATGGTGTTCTCGGGTGCTCTGTCCACCTGTGCTGGGGAAGGAGGAATGGGACCGCCCTGAGGATGTGCTGAAGGGGTCTCAGCTTGGTGGGGCTGGGGCGGTGGGTGACCTCTTCAGCTTGGGAGATGATGGAGTCTTCCACCTATGTCCACCCTGGGATTCCCAGCACCCGTAGCCCGAGCTAAGCCTGCAGACCGAGGGCTCCGGCCTGCTCATGCTCCCATGACTCGGAGCGTTGCCCCATTTTGTTTGTGAAGGCTCACCTGCACAAGAGCCCTGGCCTCCCACAGCAGGTTTCAAAGCAGAACTGCCTTCCTCCTCAGTCACACCAACACTACCCCAGAGGGCACCGCGGAGCAGCCAGGAGTGGGCTGAACCGCGTGAGGCAGGTGCTGCTCACTTGCCCAGGCAACAGCGCCTTCAGAACAGTAGTTAAAATGAAAGCACGTAGCCATTTTCCTTTAAAAATATTTGCTACTAAAAAGGTTTAATTGTTATTTAAAAAATCAAACGATACCAAAGTATAAAGATAAAATGGAGACTCCCCTGAGATAACTCATCCGAGACTTTTCTCTGCGTGTTAACTGACAGAGCACTTCCGATGCAGAATCGGTCTGGAGATGAGAGGAGTCTGGGTCTGCATGGCAGTGTAGGAATTGGACCGCAGGAGGGAGGGTGGTACACAGACTGTCCAGCTGGGTTCCCAGATTTATGACAAACAGTACTCTTACCTTCTTTGTAGGATGATGACAGATATGAGCAGGCAAGTGATGTTCGGGCTCAGCTCAAATTTTTTGAACAGCTTGATCAAATTGAAAAACAGAGGAAAGATGAACAGGAAAGAGAAATTTTAATGCGAGCAGCAAAGGCAAGTGCCTGCGGTTCCCTCGGTCAGGTCGTTCTCCTTCCTCTCTGCCCTGAGCACTCATGGGCACACCGGGGTTTCCTGGAGCCAGAGCGGTGTTTGGGCCCGGCCTTGAAGAAGACATGATGCACGAGATGAGGAGCGGAGCGGGGGCGGGAAGCCTCCGGAACCTGCCACGTCACTCAGCGTGAGGGCAGGACCCATAACCGGGTCCAGAGCCCTGCGGGCTGTCCTGGCGCCCTGTCCTCATGTTGCATCAGATCAGGTGCCCGCAGCGGGAGACGTGTCCGAGACCATATTTGAGTTCTAATATCCAAATGGTATTGATTTTCTTAAGAGTGGTTTTTGTCATGATATGCAACCTATATTTTCATCTTTTGGCTATAAGCACTTAAAACATTTAATATGTATTCTGTCATGTGACATAGATGTCGTTATATCATGAATAAGATAATGTATTTGTTAGATGATAAACATTTAGGTCATGACTTATTTTTCTTTTCACCTCTTTGAAAAATAGTCTCGATCCAGACAAGAAGACCCAGAACAATTAAGGCTGAAACAGAAGGCAAAAGAGGTAAACTTTTTTACACACTTGAAAATATGTTCATATCCAGCCTAAACATCCAACAAAAGAGAGAAACGTTAAGCAAATGGTGGCATTTCTGTACGACGGGCATTTCTGTAGCTATTTAAAACGTTTGCACAGGGATTTTCCAGTGCGAACAGTTTGTGTCCTAGTTTTAAATTTAATGGTAAGTTCTCATTGGGTGCAGTTAGTGTCTGTACTTTTTAAATTTGTTCATATTTTCTTTTTAAGATGAGCATCTATTGCTTTATTATTTTTCTGATTGTAGAATATGCTTACTGTAAAAAAAAAGTCATAACGTTAAAAAAATGTTAATTTAGAACATTTGAGAAAACCCTTTGGTGTCTATCTATTAGTTTTGTGCTAAATAAAAAACATGCACGAAGTGACAGTCCTCGTTCCCTTTTCAAAACAAAGATGCAGCAACAAGAACTGGCGCAGATGAGGCAGCGAGATGCCAACCTCACAGCGCTAGCCGCGATCGGGCCCAGGAAGAAGAGGAAAGTGGACTCTCCAGGCCCGGGCTCGGGAACAGAGGTACAGTGGCGTTGTGGGCATTGAGGGGGCTGGGTGGGCCGTGCGGGCGTCTTACAGCTCACCTCTTGAGGGAGTCAGACACCGATGAGACCTGGCATCCTTACATTTACGTATTGTCTCCCCTCCCTCAGGATATTTGCCTTACGTTTCATACTTTAAATCCAAATCAGCTTATTTGTGGATGTCACATGAGACACAGCTTCTTTACAGAAGGAAGTTGGATCGCTGTAGTTTAATATGGTGAGATTTAGACTGACCCTGAAAAGGGTGTGGGGAGATCAGAACTGTCAGAAGACTGACCATCGTGGGGCAACTGTCCTTCCTGAACGGCGGGCGTGAGGCAGGCCTGCAGCAGCACAGGTCATTCCCAGCGTGAAGGAAGGGAGATGTTAGCCGTTTCTGTTGGTCAAATTTTGTTAGTTTCTTGTTTGGTTTGTTGTCCTATCTTTATATATAGTTATACACCCAACATTCAAGTATTGTTATTCTTGTTTTAAACTGTCACTTGTTTTTTTTTAAATAAATTATAGGAAGAAAGAAAACGTCTTTCTCTTTACCTACTTATTTATCATTCCTGGGGTTCTTCACTCCTTTCCTGAGGTCCGAGTTTCCGTCAGTGGTATCCCCCTTGGCTTGAAGGACAGCATTCAGTGTCTCCTGTAGTGCAGTCTGCTGGCGACAGATTCTCTCAGCTTTTGTGTGCTTGAGGATTGTATTTCACCCTCAGTTTTGAATGATATTTTCCCTGAATATAAAATTCTGGGTTGACAGTTTTTTTCTTTCAACTTTTTTTTTTCTTTTAAGATTTAATTTCTCCTACATTCTTGAATAAGCCAAGTGAATCCAGATATATATAACTTAATTTTACAGAAGTACAGACTAAAAGGGATAAGTGAGTCTGGGAATTAGTCATCCTTTACATTGTTTCCTCTATTCCTTGAACTCCTCTTTGGGACTGCTGCACTCTTTCACGTTTCCAAGGAAATTCCTGTTACATGTGACCTTGTTACAGGTCACAAAAAAAGATGTGAGGTTTCCCAGTGTGTTTTGCAAAACTGCAGAACTCCTCTTCTTAACCCTGGTACACAGCTGTAAATGTGTAGCCATCTTCCCACTTCTTAAGGGCACTGTTCCACTGTCTTCAGGGGGTCCCACCGTAATTTTTATCCTCATTCCCCGTTACGTAATAAGTCCCACCGCTCTGACTGTTTTGAGATTATCATCTTAATTTTTAGAAGTTTGTTTGTGTTGTGTTTAGACCTGGTTCTTTTGAAACCAGGGTTTCTTAGACCGGGTTCTTAGATCTGTAGGTCAGTGTTTTTCCTCAAATTTGGAACATTTTGGCATGTATTTCTTCAAAAATTTTTTTTTCCAGTCTTACTCTTTTCTACTGGGACTCCCAGTTACACATGTATTTGAATGTTGTCCTATGGGTCTCTGAGACTGTTCATTTTTCTTTAATCTTTTTTCCTTTCTCTTCTTCAGACTGGATAATTTCTACTGACTTATCTTCGAGTTCCCTGACCACGTGGAGTTCTGTCATCTCCAATCGGCTGTTAAGCCCATCCAGTGAAGTTTTCCTTTGTTAATGTATTTTGCCGTTCTAGGATTTCCATTTAGGTCTTTTTGTGGTTTCTAATTCTTTGCTGAGATTCCCTGCCCACTCTTATGGAGACCATGTTATCCCATCGTTCTTTGAACTTCTTTATAAAGGCTGCTTTCATGTCTTTGTCAGGTTCAACATCTGAGCCATCCCAGGTTCACTCTCTATCGGCTGCTTTTTTCCTCGAGATGGAGCACATTTTCCCGTGTCTCTGCATGTCTAGTGATGCTCGAGAGCTGGATGTTGTGGACGATGTGCCGAGAGACTGTAGGTTTCGTCTCCCCTGAAGGGTGTGGATTCTTGTGTCAGCAGGCAGTTCAGCCACTGGCTGTCGTCTGGAACCACTGTGCTTTGTTTTTTGCTTTGGAGTTAGGAAGGATCTGTGGAAGCCCACGGTGTTTCTGAAGCCCCTCTGTCCTCGCAGGACCCACCCTGCCTTCCCTGCCCAGGTTTGGTTTCAGGCTCTGTGAGGGTGTGATCCTGGCTCCTGGGGAAAGGCCTTTTGGCACCTCTGCTGGATGCCAGGAATGTGAACAGGGTCTTTCTGCTCGGGCAGGCTGAACTCCATCGAGGACCATCATTTCGTGCACACGTGTTTTGCTTACTACAGAAGTAATCCGTTATGGAGCAATTACATACCGTACTCTCTCTTTTTAACGCTCCTTTAATCTTGGTTCCATAAGTAACTATACATTTAGTACTGATGACGTCTGTTTTGTCATTTTGGTTTTCTGGATCTCATTCTCTACCAGTTCTTTTGGAATGGTTCATGGGGACACCATTCCCCTAATTCTTGCATGTTGATAACAGTTTGTGCCCTTGATCCTGGAAGGTCAGTTTTGATGGCTATGAAATCCTTGGCTCACAGTTTCTTTCCTTGAGAATCTTAAATGTGTTACTCTAGATATTTTTTTCCTGGCATAAAGTGTTGCCATCAAAGTTGGATGATAATCTAGTTTTATTTCTCTTGTATGTCATGTGTTCTTTTTTGCCCAAAGAATTCTTTTCTTCCAATTTAAAGCCTTCACTTTTACTTGGAATCGGTTATTCTGGATTGGCATTCTCAGGTATAGGTTGTGTTCTTTCAACATGCAGTTTCAAATCTTTTTTTAGTTCAGGAACATTTTCTTGAACGATTTTTTTGTTTGTTTTCCTCAGCAGAGACTCCCATTATTCATGTGTTGTATCTACTTTACCTGCCATCAGTCAGTATCTGTCACTTTCTCTTGAATCTTTTTTTCTGTGAGGAGGACTCACCCTGAGCTAACATCTGCTACCAACCCTCCTCTTTTGCTGAGGAAGACCAGCCCTGAGCTAACATCCATTGCCAATCCTCCCCTTTTTGCTGAGGAAGACTGGCCCTGGGCTAACATGTGCCCATCTTCCTCCACTTTATATGGGACGCCGTCACGGCATGACTGACAAGCAGTGTGTCGGTGGGCGCCCGGGATCCGAACTGGTGAACCCCGGGCCGCCGAAGCGGAGCGCACGAACTTAACTGCTACACCACGGGGCTGACCCCTCTTGAATCCTTTTAATCTCTCTTTTTTAAAAAAAATTTATACTTTTCATTCTTTTCACCTTCTTAAGGTAGTATTTGTTGTGTTTATTTGCTCTTGTGTTCTTTTTACTTTAGAAATGAAATTGTCTTTTATTTCTAGTTTTTTTCTTGACTTTGTCACCTCATTTCTAAGTTTTGTTAGTTATGATTTATGTTGTTCTTTCAAGCCTTTTATTCTTTTCTTAATGTCTTTTAGCTTGTTTTGAAATAGAACATTACAGTTTGATCTGTCTTGATGACATCTTTTGGGTGTTTCTCATCGTTGGAGGGGATTTTACTGTGCGCCTTGTTGTGTTTTTCTTACAGTGACTTGTACGGGGTTTGACCTTGTTGCTTTTCTGTGGCTCACTCCTGTGTGAATTTAGTTTTCTTGAACTTTTAAGAGAAGGTGTGGTTTGAGGTAGGTTTGCTAATGTCACTGAGCTCCTCAAATGTTGTTTTCCCCTAGTGATAAAAACGGGGCAGCTTGCTGTCTGAGATTTCCAGGCTCTCCTCTCCTCTGAGACTTTTATGTGGACCTTTCTTTGTCTCCATTGTCGCTGTCCCACTCCACTTTGATTTCACTCCTTGCAGAGTCTCTGTGAGGCCGTGTGCCATGGCCCTGGCCGGTCAGTGTGAGAGTTCCTGAAGGCGAGGCTGCTGCCGGGTGGAGAGGGCCCTCCCGGTTACCTGCTGCCCTCCGGCGAGCCCGCCACTCTTCCCAGTGAAGACCACTAGCTCCTGGGCTCTCAGGCCTGCTGGACACCTGGTTGCCTTTCTCTGATTTATTCTGCACGGTCATGCGATGCCATTCAGGCTTGGGGCTGCTTGTAGTTCATCTTCACTGGTTTGTTCTAAATATTGTCTGCTGGTTTGGTTTTGCTGTCTAGTTGCTCTGTGTTTTGTGTGGGCCTTTTGGGAGATCCAAAAACTTTGCTCCCTCTGTTGCCATCTTCCCGGAATATATTGATTAACTGTTTTCAAAATGTTTTTCTTTTACTTTAAAGTAGTTTCAAATCGATGGAAAAGTTGCAGGAATAGTGCAAAGAACTCTCTTCATTGATAGTCTCAATTCTGAACATTTTCTCACATTTACTTCATCACCCTGTCTCTCTCCACACACACAGGTACGTGTGTGGACGTGCATTTGTGTATTATATATGTATCTATGTCAAATCCTTTTCTGATGTGATGCTCCGTCTCCCCTAGATCCTAACACTGTCAGGCCCTCTCCTCCGTCACTGCTGCACAGGAAATCAGCATGGAGGCACCCCCCACCTGCTCAGACCTGCTTACGTTTCACCACCTGTCCTGGCAGCGTCTCTTTTTCTCTTTGGTCCAGGAATGTGTGGCATCCAGTTAGAATGCTGCATTAGTCTCTTCCAAATCTCCCCATTCTTGACAGTGTTAAAGAAGACAGGCCTTTCGTTCTGCAGGATGATGCTCAGCCTGGGTGTGTGTAATTTTGGCAGAAAGAAGTCAGTATCAGTGGTGCTGTGTGCTCGGTTCATCATGTCGGGAGACACATCATGTGGATTCTCTTACACTGTCATCTGGACCTTGATCACCTGGTTAAGTTGGGATCTTCCAGGTTTCTCTGCTGTACAGTCCTCGTTATTCCTTTAGTATTTATTAGTATATAATAAGGAGATATTCTAGGATTATGCAGATACCCTGCTCCTCCTCAGACCTCCACCAGCCTCTGCACCCGTTCATGACTCCCACCTGCACCAGCGACACCGTAATAGGTACCAAATTGTGATGATCTGTTTCCATCACACCTTCTACATTTATTAGTTGCCTTCTACTTTAAAGCAGAGCTTTCCCTTCACCCTCATTCATTCACTCATTTATCACAGTGGTATGGACTCGTGGATTCCTGTTGTATTCAGTGGGTTGTAATCAATACTCTCATTATTTCTAGATTTGGTCAGTGGAAGCTTCTTCAAGCTGGTTTCTATATCCTTTTGAAACGTTGCCCTCGCTCTTTAAGCATTACCTGTTTTACTGGAATGAGAGGTGTCCAGGGGCCTCTTGTACTCCCCTGCCCTCACTAGCAGTTACTCCTGGGAGCCCTGCTTCCTTTCAGTGGAGGATGGTATTTAGAGACCAAGATCTGAGCACTGTGTGTGCTAATTGCTGCAGGGGGTCCCTGCTTCCAGGCCCCTCAGCAGTCAGAGCCCAGGAATGTATGTGTGTGTGCATGTGCATTGAGCCTGTGTGTGTGTGCATGTGAGCATGTGTGTATGAGCCTGTGTGTGTGCATGCATGACCCTTTCTGCATCTAAAACAATCCTCTGCATTCATGTGAACGCTCAGATTCTAGTCCAGCACCCAGGGCTTCTTTCTAGCCTTCTCCCTTCCCTTGCTTATGAATCCCTTCTCAGTGAGAAATCTAGTTCCCATTGTTCTCAGTATATTTGTTGTTTTGTCCAACGTAACCAATTTCCCAGCCACTTTGGCCGATGGGGTCCCTGTGCTAGGAGGAGAGGGTCGGTGGGAAAGGCGTACTGATTAACTTTTGATTTAGGGGTTAAAATATCCAGTTACCTCTGAAGCATAGAAGAAGAACATATGCTTCCAAACTAATGGGGAGGGGTGGGCGTGAGGGAGGAGTGTGGAGTGTGACTGGACGAATAGAGAGCCTGAATGACAGTGGGAAAGAAGCATGTCTCCGAAGAGACTGTTTATGAGTTCTTTCATACATTGTTGGATTTGCCTGTTTTTGAACGTTAGGGATATTTGTGTATTATATAGGTACCAAGTAACACAAAATGCAGAATTTTTGCAGTCCTCCATGTGCCTTTCTTTATCACAGATACTGCTCAATTTCTTTTCTTTTTCTTTTGATTAGTTTAGCATTATTTCCTGTGGGTATGTCTTTTTTAAAAAACTTTTTAGGGGCCAGCCCTGGTGGCCTAGTTCAGTGTGCTCCACTTTGGTGGCCCAGATTTGGTTCCTGGGTGTGGACCTACACCACTCGTCAGTGGCCATGGTGTGGCAGCCACCCGCATACAAAAAAGAGGAAGATTGGCAACAGATGTTAGCTCAGGGTGAATCTTCCTCAGCAAAAACAAAACAAAACAAAACCTTTTTATTTTGAACTAATTTTAGATACAGAAAAGTTACAAAAATAGTGTAGAGTTTCTATATATCCCTCACCCAGCTTCCCCCAGTGTGAAACATTGGTATGATACTATTAACTAAAGACCTTATTTGATTTTGTTTTTCAGAATGTAACTTTTTAATTAATAAACTTTATTTTTTAGAGCAGTTTTAGATTCACAGCAAAATTGAGTGGAAAGTACTGAGATTTCCCCTATACTCCCTGCCTCCACACATTTGTAGCCTCCCCCATTATTAGCATCCTCTGTCAGAGTGAGACCTTTGTTACAATTGATGAATCTGCACTGACACATAAATACCCAAAGTCTGTAGTTTACCTTAGGGTTCTCTCTTGGTGTTGTACATTCTGTGGGTTTGGAGAAATGTATGATGACATGTGTCCATTATTATAGTATCAGACAGAGTAGTTTCACTGCCCTAAAAATCCTCTGTGCTGCACCTATTCATTCCTCCCCCTACTCCCAGGCAACCTCTGATCTTTTTACTGTCTCCGTAGTTTTGCCTTTTCTAGAATGTCAGATAGTTGGAACCATGTTGTATGTAGCCTTTTCATATTGGCTTCTTTCACTTAGTCATATGGATTTAAGTTTCCTCCATGTCTTTTCATGGCTTCACAGCTCATTTGTTTTTAGCTCTGAATACTATTCCATTGTCTGGACCAGTTTTTTTATCCATTCACCTATTGAAGCACATCTTGGTTGCTTCCAAGTTTTGGCAGTTATGAATAAAGCTGCTATAAACATCCATGTGGATATAAGTTTTCACCTCCTTTGGGTAAATACCAAGGAACATGATTACTGGCTTGTATGGTAAGAATATGTTTAGTTTTGTAAAAAACAAACTGCCAAACTGTCTTCCAGAGCGGCTGCACCATTCTGCATTCCCACCAGCAACGAATGAGAGTTCCTGTTGCTCCACATCCTCGCCAGTATTTGGGGTTGTCAGTGTTCTGGAATTTGTCCATTCTAATAGGTGCATAGTGGTATCTCATTGTTTTCATTTGCATTTCCCTGATGACATGTGGTGTGGAGTGTCTTTTCATGTGCTTGGTTCCATCTGTGTGTCTCCTGTGGTGAGGGGTCTGTTAAAATCTTTGGTTTGTTTTTTAATTGGGTTGTTTGTTTTCTTATTGTTGAGTTTTCAGAGTTCTTTATATAGTTTGGATAACAGTCCTTTACCAGATGTATCTTCTACAAATATTTTCTCCTTATTTGATTTTTACCAGTTTTTCCACTGATGTCCTTTTCCCATTGCAGGATCTTGTCCAGGATCCCTCATGGCATTTGGTTGTCATGTCTCCTCAGTGTCTTCCAATCTGTGACAATTCATCAATATTTCCTGACCCTGACACTTTTGAAGAGTACGGGTTGGTTATTTGGTAGGAAGTCCCTTAATTTGGTGCATGTTATGTTTTCTCATGATTAAATCCAGGTTATGTAATTTTGGCTCGAATATCACAAAAGTGACATGTCCTTCTCAGTGCGTTGCATCAGGCACGTGATATCTGTGTGTCCCGTTGCTGGTGACAACTTTGAACTCGTGGTTAGAGCGGAGTCTGCCAGGTGCCTCCACAGTAAGGTTCCTGTTTTCCCCATTGTGATAATCAGTATCTGGTGGAGACACCGAGAGACGATGCTGCTCACCTGGTCCTCCTCATCCTTGCACTGGCTGATTTTAACGTTCCGCCACGGTTCTCGCTGTGTTGGCTCTTACGGTGGTGTCTGTCTGGTGGTCATTTTCTCTGTCTCCCCGTGAGTTAACTGAGCTCAGCTGTAATGAGAGCGACCCCCACTCCTCTCTCCCCCATTTGTTTAGTCATTCAGTTATTTACGTATGTTAGTGTGCATATTTATTCTGTTCTATAGGTAATAATCTGTTACTACTGTTGTTGGTTTTATTGCTCAGATGGCCCCAGCATGGTCTTTGCGAGCTCCTTCAGGTTGGCTCCTATGTCCTTTTGACATGACCCATCATTTTTTGAAAATTCTTACTTTCTCTTATATTTTTCCTGCCATAACTGTGGGATCAGCTGTTTCTCCAGGGAGCCCTGGTTCCTTTTGTTGGATAATCGTGTTTAGGAACCAGGATTTGGGCGCTGGGTGTGCTCATGCTCCTGGGGTGTCCTGCTTCCAGGCCCCTCAGGGTGCAGCCGGGATAGTGCACTACCACACGCACACACACTCGTCTGTTTTGTTTCTGTCTGTGTGTATCTGTACTAAAACCCGTGGATTTCTACTTGGACCTCAGGTTCCAGTCTTAACACCACAGGGTTCCTCCTAGCTGTCCTTCATGCGTTATGTGAGTTATGTGAGAAACCTGGTTCTCGTTATCCACGATAGATTCACGTGTTTGTTCAATCCTAATTTACAGATAGAAGAGTTTCAGAATTGCAAAGCCTAAGAAAAGGAAATGTACTATCTAGAGTGTAATACTTCTGTACAATTGTTTTTATATTTAGCCTTACAATATCCAGTCAAGATTCTGCATTCCACAGTTACTTAGAGGAGTTCTTTTCCTGCCACCCCTTTCAGTGTGGCTGTGTCATCCATTTGTAGTACAGGGAGGTTCTTTTGTTGCTTTTTGCATTCCGTTTTGGATTACCCCACATCTTGATTGGTTTTAATTATTTTTTGAGGTGAAACATTGCCACAGTTCCAACAGTCAGAGCTGTACAAAAAGGAGTGCACACAGTGCTGTCCTCCTCCATCCTACCCCCCACCCTGTTCCATCCGCACACAAATGTGTTTCTTTGTATCCCCTGCTTTATTCCTTGAAGGGTGGCATAACACAGGCACCCTTTTGCAATTTGCCGTTTCACTTAGTATGTTCTGGGAACCCACTCGATGTCATTTCCAAGAGATTCTGCTCATTCTTTTTTACAGCAGCGTGGTGCTTCCTTGAACCATGTACTGTACTTAGTTGATCTCTCTCTTCCTCGTGCACGAGCGGTGCCTCGTGCATGAGCAGTATACAGCTCAAGGTGTATTCTCACGACAGGGTGCGAAGCTTGATAGATTTCCGTTAGATGTACCTTATTGATTCTGCCGATTGTCACTTTGCTTATTTGGGTCCACTTGATGTGTTTTGTACAGGGTGTGGTGTTCTAAAGCCTTCTGCTGTTAGTGTGCTTCTCTCTTTTTCTCTTTGCACCTCCTGCAGTTTTTGCTTTGTAACGGGGGTTGCCATGTTACTTGGTACATAAATATCTGTAAGTGTTATATCTCCATTTTGAAGTACGACTTTTAAAATGATTCCATCTTTGTCCAGTAGGCTCGAGTTCTGCTTTGTCCTCAGTCAGGACCGTCAGCCCTGCTCCCTTTCTGTTTCCATCAGCCTAGGACGCATCTGTCCCTCCCTTTATTTTTAGCCTTTCTGACTCACTGTGTTGTAGGTGTGTCTCCTAGGTGTAGCACGTGGCTGGGTCTGGTTTTCTGAGCTGAACTGAAAAGGTTTTTCTTTGAATAGGTAAGTTAAGCCCATTCACCAATCTGACTGACATGCTTGGTCTTGACTCCATAGTAGTATTTTATAATTACGTGTATTTTTTGTATTTGCTTTCACAATGAACTATGTATTCTTTGCTCTTTAAAATTTTTTGTTTCTATTTAGGAAGGTCTATTATTGTATAATTGTTACTTTTGGACTTAAACCTTTTAAAATGGCTTTGGTCCCCTGGTGTTTACTTACCTACTTCCTGTTCAGCTTATTAGCTTTTATTAGTCTTCCTCAGCCCCACCTATTGGCTGTGCTTGTTCTCCCTTCTTCCCTCTTCTCTTTTTTGTTACATTATTTCTACTTTGCCATTCGTCTTCCACCTGGTCCCTCACCTTTGCTTTAGTATTAGATGTACTTTTATATATTATAAATGCCTATTTCTTCCTGCCTCTCGTGTGGACGGTGCCCAGCCATGGCAGAGCCCTCACGAAGGCCTCAGTGTAGAATCCCCGGATGTTGTGTATGTTACACAGGTTTCTGTGATGTGGGGACATCTGGCTCTCAATCAGACCCTCGCCTCTCACTGTCTTGCGGTGTTGATTTGATGCTGCTCCGGGGTTGCCTTTGTATGTTTGTGTTGAAAGGCTGATGCCAGGTCAGTTCTCTTGCCTTAGTAATTTATTTTCTCTTTTTACCTGGAGGCCTGCTCTGTATCTTTGAAAACATAGTTTTGTGAGGAGCTGTCAGAGTTGATTTTTATGGGTGAATTTTCCCAGGTTCCCTCTAGGCCCTTTCGGTTTGTAGATTTTGGTCTTTTTCTATTTCTCAAAAGTTTTCTTGAATTATAGTTTCAGTATTCTGTTCCACTGTTTGTTTTTCTTTTCCAGCGTTCTGATAATACACTACGAGTCCTTGTTTGCTTCTCTTCACTCCCACTGTTTTTTCCTGGCCCTTTTAATTGTTTCCTGTGTTTCATTTTCATTCTCTTGCCTTCCTGCCCTTCTCCAGTGCTTCTTAATACATTTGTGTTTGAGTCTGTTCTCCCCTGGGCACCTTGCAATTAATTTATTCATTTCTGAGATAATTTTGTCTATTCTTTCTACTTCTTTCTTGCATCCAACCAACTCTCATTTCTTTCTGTTTTTTAACCTATTTCTTTCTAATTTTTGAGGTTTTGATTCCAGGTGGTTTTCATATCCTCAAATGCTTAAGTACATTTTTTGTTGTTGAAAGTGTTGTCTTACAGTTTTCTTGTTTTTCCGGATTGAATTTGTCTCCAGTATGTGAGGAGTTTCATTTTTCGCAGTGGTTCTTAATGGGCTTGCTAATCTTCCTCTTGTTCATTTTTTTGTGGTATTTGGGTCTTTTACCAGATTCATGGTCTGCTGGCGCCCTCTTCTGACACCGTTGCAGCATCTGGGTAGCTGGGCAGCTTCTCCTTTGTCTTGGTTGCAGGGAGGGTCACGTGTCTTCTGTGGTGCGGCTCTTTTGTCCTGCAGGACCCTAAACCCCCCTTTACTTCTTTCTCCTTCACCACCCGGTTCTCCTAGGGCTCTTCTCAGGAGCCGTGTGCTTTGAAGGCCCCTCCACATCTCGCAAACCCCTGCACCTCTCCCCAAGTGCGTGCTCTGGGTGCCAGGCGTTTTGGGGCGCTCAGAGGGGGGTGGACCAGCCTTTCTGGCGGTTGCTTTTGTCGGACGGAAGCCCCTCGCTCGTTCCCTCCTCTGGGTCATTGCCCCGTGGCCTGTCGCGCGTGGTGAGAGGGCACTCGGGGTGCACCGGTCCTTCCCTCGCTTGTGGTTCCTGTGGAGTCTGGGTGGTCCCCGACTTCTCGCTGTGCCGGCGGAGTTGTATCTCCCTTCTTGGTCTGCACTGCTTTTGGGGGGATGATGGGAGCTATTGGGGTAACTCAGCAGCCACATTGTCTTCAGCCTCCTGCAAGCCGTGCTCGTTCTCCTAAGCCGAGTACCTGCGCATCTTTGTCACTTTGCTTTTCTTTACAACGTCCTCTACTTGCCTGTCCTCGCGTGTGTGTCCCGTTTCATGGACAGTAGGGACGTGGACAGGGGATATACACAAGTTGGGGAACCACACCGTTGTGGAGGGGGCCAGAGTGACACTGTGGGAACCACAGGACAGGGACTTTGACCCAAACTGCTCGTCGTCATCCAGCTGAAGGCCGGGACACGGGCAGATGAGAGACACCCTCCCCTGAGGGCCACTTTGCAGTGGTCCTGGCTGCTCGTGGTGTGGAGCTCTCGCCGTTGTTGACTGGGGGTCCTGGGGAGCAATGGTGGCAGTTTTCCCCCGAGACAGTCTCTGACGTGTGATGGCGCCGGGGCAATGTTCTCAGGCTGTTTTGGTGGGTGCTCATGGGGGCGTGGAGCCCCACCAGCAGCCCTCCCTGACGACCGCTGCAGGTGCCGCCCCTGTCTCTGCACAGCCGTGGGCTCCCGAGCAGAGTGACCCCGTGAGCCAGGTGGGGTTGGACGGGAGGTGATTTTTCCCATTTGCTGTTCATATACTGAGTGTTCGTTGCCTGTCAGATTGATCGTGGGGTTTTTGACAGTGGAAAGACTGCCCTCAGGAGGAGTAGCCTCCTTTTACTAGTCCTCTCAGCAGTCCTGTGATAGGGCCCGTGAGTATGCCCAGGACTGTTTCCCGAGGTGCTGGTGCTCCAGCAGAATGTGGACGGTGTGTCCAAGGTCACTTGTTTTAACCCCAGTGCCTGCAAAAGCCAAACAGCCCCTTTGGTTAAGCGTGAATGTTGCTGACATTGGTACCACCCCCGCTCCCTCCCAGGGCTGATGGTGGCACTTGCCCTCGCAGAGTTTTCTGTTGTCTTAGGTCTCTGCTTGGGGTCATCAGGCTGCGGTAGGCAGAGCTTTAATGCTGCTGTGGCCAAGGGCCTCCTCCTCAGCCTTCCTGCCTGGGGCTCTGGAACTGGCCCGGGTTCTCCCCACCCCGTAGGCTGGACACTGGGTCCCTGTGACCCTCTCCCATAGTCAGAACACCCACAGGCAGTATGATCAAACACCCTGGAGGGAAGACAATGAACGTGTGCCCTTCTGTTTTGGGGAGAAGTGGGAAAAACAGCACTCTTTCCTTGTAGTTAGAAGTAATTTGAGCATCAAGTAGGATATCTTTGAGCATAGCTTTTTGTAAAAGTCCACAGAACCATGAGGAATTGTCCTTGACTTTCAGAGCCTATGGGGAAAGGAGCTTGGGTTGTGCTGCCCTGGCCCGGGAGAGGCACTCCGCCAGCCCTTGTGGGCTGGGCTGACACTTGCCCATTGGGATTTTTTGGCACCAGTTTTAATTTCTAAAAAATATTGCATTAAAATATTATTTATCTTGATTTCAGACTTTTAACACCCTTTAGATTTTGTGCCTGAAGTGAGCGCCTCACCCTTGTCTCAGTGGTTTTTGGCTTTGAACTGTTTTGAAAGTAGAAACATCACATAGAGTCCAGAACTGATAGTGGGTGTCAGAGATATCCTGGTGCGTTATAGCGATGCACTCCTGTCTCTGAGTTCAGAGGTCCGGGACGGTGGTGTATGTAGTGGAGGTGGGAGGAGAGCCCCCTCCAGCTTTCTTTCCAGAAACTGGCCTCTGCTCTGGCCTGCCTGGCTTTCTCCGTGGTATTCAGGGTCTAGACCAGCAGGCCCCTGGCACGGACACCAGTGCTCCTGCCGAACTTGGCCGCAGAGGTAGAATCCATTTTCCTCCTTGTTCCTCTAAACTGTTAATTTTCATCACAACCTTTCAGGGGCGCTGTTTGTCACTTACATGAAATGCTCCTTTAGGGCTGTTATGGAGACTCAGGGAAAACCACCAAGAAAACTTAAATAGTTCTTCCAAACAAGGAAAAGTAGTTGCCAGGGGGATGTGGAGGCTCATCTGGAGGAGGGACCCCGCTGGTTAAGGGTGTCTGAAGGGGGTGTAAAGAAACTGTCATTAACACTCGAAGACACGTGTGCATACCTTAAAATGCACAGGAGGTGAGCAGACATGCGCCCGGCCCGGTTGAAAGGGGGCCCAGATAGAGGAGGGAGTTGGCTGCGATGGGCACCGCGGTCCTCGCCTGCCACCTGCTGGCCACTTGCTGCGTGGCCGCCTCATCGAGGCAGGGCTCTTCCAGCTGGCATAGAATTCATCACTCTTGCCTTCTTAAACTTTGAGAAAATGCTGTAAAAATACCATTGTAATTTTTGCACTTGAAATATACATGAGCAACTTTAACCATCAGAATACAGACACTTAGTTTTCATCCCGAACGGAAAAACGAGAGCGTCCAGTTGGGAGTTGTGTGGTTTGTGCCCCCAGAGTGTCGGATGGAGCTGGTGACGTGCTGAAACCACAGGACGCTGCTGCTAAGTGGCAACGAGACGCTTCAGGAAAACCGCCCCTGGCAACTCCGTCTCTACGAGCAGGCAGGCTTCAGAGACTCTCAGAAACGAAGGCCGGTCCCCCAGCGGCCGACCGAGCCGGGTGCCCAAGTGGGGCAGGCCCTGAGCCCAACTGCTCCTCAGCCTGGAGACGGCAGCGTCTCGCTCAGACCAGCCGGGGAGCAGGGAGTTCCGCTCTTGGCCACAGATAACCGTGGTAACACAGAAGGCTTCTGTCCAGCCAGCTGACCGCCAGTCGCCCAGTCCAGGAGTGTAGACCTTGCGGCATTGGGAATGCGCCTTTGTCAGCGAAATGGGGATGCCACAGCTGGCCCCGGGTGCGGCATCGGCCCGCCTGAGCCCCCTGGACAAGTGGAGGTCGTGGAGGTCGGGGACACCGTTCTGCCATCCCCCTGGGGCAGGAGCCGCCACCTTTCCTTCCTCACGCCCCAGGGGCCAGAGTCTGAGCCCTGTAGGGAATCGCGGGGGTTAGTGTTCTTAGAGCACCAGTGTTGGAGGTCAGCGTGGGTCCGTGCCCCCTGCTCTCACTCCTTCCCCATTAGGGACCCCTAAAGCACTTCAGCACAGGGAGTGCGCCTGTGGGAAGGAGCCTGTCCCAAGCCCGGCTTCCTCCGGAATCAGGGTTCCTTCGGACACCTGTAGGGAAACTTGAGTTGCCCCAAGGCACGCAGTCCTGGGGCCAGCACCTGGCCCTGCCCCTTTTCTCCAGCACCGTGGGTCCTGCCCACCTCTGCGCACCACTAACTCAGCTGTCTTCTCCTTTCTCGTCACCAGGGCTCGGGCCCAGGCTCAGCGGTCCCAGGCAGCTCCGGCGTCGGAACCCCCAGACAGTTCACGCGACAAAGGATCACGCGGGTCAACCTCAGGGACCTCATATTTTGTTTAGAAAATGAGCGCGAGACAAGCCATTCACTGTTGCTCTACAAAGCATTCCTTAAGTAGCACAGGACGGGCGCGGCATCTTAGATGGAGACGCCTGGGGACGATTTTATATATTTGCAGATTATGCCTTTTTGTAACAAGCAAATGGGACATTGTTTCAAAAACAGCCACCTCTTTACAATGGAACAGTTTTATATTCCTGTTTCTAAGGCAACTCTTCGGTATGGAAGAAAACCGTTTCTGTAACAGAGCGTACAGAGGCCTGTGGGTACTCTTAAGGGACAATTAAATCTTAACTCATCTTTGATTGAGTGGCCTTCTTGCCAAACAAGCCATATATAAAAACTGATGGAATCGTTTAGCAAATAACTAGCTGCCCTCTGTCACCTCGTAGTGGTTTCTCCATTATTTGTGCATTTTGGTTTAGTTCAACCCAACTTACTATGTAGGTGTGTGTCTACAGCCAATGACCTCATTTCATTTATTTTATTTTTGTATTAGTCAGTTGGCAAAGCAAACTGATTTTTTTAGACTATTTATCTTCCTCCCTCTCCCCTCCCCTATGTTCAGAATTCTCGAGGAATACACAATTCATCCTAACGCCCTCGCCTCGGAATTTAATCACTTTTCTGCTTAGTAGAGCCCAGTGATGGTGGGCTCCTTCTGAATGTGTGGTCAGCATCTGTACAAATGCATTTTATTTGCTATAGTTTGTAAAGCTGTAAAGTTAAAAGAAATGAAAACCTTTTCAGCATAAATATATTTTACTTGCACTGTGTTTTTTAGCTAAAAGTGAAAACTTAGATGAAATAAAATCAAAGTTGAGAAGAATCATCAAAAGACTGTTTCTCAGTGTGAATCAAGTGTTGAAAAATGGTTGGTGTATTTTGTCAGTAATTGTACATAATTTTTGGCACATAACATAAAAATGGCTATGTAAACTATAATTATTTTGCTAAGAGACTGTATGCAAGCTGTGGGCCAACTTTACAGATGTCCAGAGCAAAGCCCTTCTTTGTACCTATTTTTTTATTACAGATATACTAATTGGTTCTTTATATTTTCAGAGGTTATTGTATTAAATTGTCTATTGATAGTACTTTTATGACTGTAAATACCTGGGCTTTCTCCGTGTGAACTCTCACGTTAGACTTTGATTCGCGCGAGTGTGAACTGAATGCTGATCAGTATTTTTTATCAACACCTGAAAACTGTTACACCTTTTATTTTGTCTTTTAGGAAATCCCTGTCTTTCCATTTTTTCATGTAAATTTTGCACAGTTACTTGTTCATATGTAAATATTTTACTTTCAAAAATGAAGTTTTTAATTGCTATTGTTTTATATAGGATTGAAAGAAAATTAACTCCTTTATTAAAAACAAATTTATCTGTATTTGTTTTGCCTATTTTTCCCAGTTTTCCAGTTGTAGATTCTCCTGCCAGAGACTCAACTCTGGTTCCACTGAGGTGTTTGTTTATGAGCTACTTGTTAGAATCAGTACCTAAAACCCAGCGAATCTAGTAGAAATCACTTCACCTCCAAGGACAGGACCGCCACGCTGAGGAGTAGGACCGTGTGCGTCAGTCTGAGGGCCGGCGGCTGAGCCTACACCTTGCATGCTCTCCAGCCTGGGCCGCCCCACCTCGGATACAGATGGACCTGTGCTGTGTGGACACCGGGGCTCCTGTCCACGTAGACCAGCTAGGGCACCACTGGGAGAGGCCAGGTAAGGCCCTGGGGGGTCCATACACAGAAGCGCACCCTGGTGAGCCTGGTGTGGATGACTAGATGGCCTCAGCCCTGAGTGGACCCACAGTGCTGGAGAAGGAGGGGGTCTCCGGGAGGCCCCTGCCTCGTCTCTGTCAGTTAGTGTTACAGGTTGGCCTCGATGAACCACAGCTCCTGAGGGGCCTGAGTCAGAAGCTCAGCTGCCTGAGTTTGCAGCAGCACCCCGCACCTCGAGTGCCGCAGATAGCCGGTCGTTGGCGAAGTTGGAGTTGATGTCTAGTTTTCACATTAGTTTTAACTAGATTGACAGGTCTGTAGCAGTATGTGGGTTTATTTACAAGTTACGCTGGAAAACGCTGTTCTCCCTGTGGTACCTGTGGAATCAGCCTTTCTGGGCCGCCGTAGCGAAGTGCTGCAGATGGGGCAGCTTAAACAACAGACTCATTGTCTCCGGTCTGGAGGCCAGAAGTCCGAGATCAGGGTGTCGGCGGGGTGGGTTCCCTCCGAGCACCGTGACGGGGAGTCACTTCCAGGCCTCTCCCCTAGCTTCTGGTGGTTGCTGGCCTCTCAGATGATCCTTGGCTTGTAGGCGCCTCATCCCTTCGCCTTTGTGTGGTGCGCTCTCTGTGTGTGTCTGTCTTCGTGTCTAAATTTCCCCTTTTTATAAGACAGCAGTCATATTGGATTAGGGCCCAACCAGTGACCTCATTTTAACTCGATGACCTCTGGAAAGACCCTGTCTCCAAATAAGGTCACGTTCTGAGGTCCTGGGGGTTGGAACTACAACATCTTTTTTGAGGGGGGCACACTCCTACCCATAAAACGTGTGATGTTGGATGATGAAAGAAACTAAACCCGAATTTTTGGAGCTGTAGCAGGAAGTACTAGAGGCACCGTTTCCAGTCTTCTCTCCTTATGAAGATGCCCGAGGTCATTTATTAATTAGGTCATGCTGTACTTTCTCACCATGACTCATGCTTTGTTTTCACTGAGTCCTTGCCCTGAAATAAATTAGGTCAGTCAGTAAAGGACAGTTGTACTTGGATTTCTGCAGGTGGGATTGATTTACTTTCAGCGTCCCTGTGTGTCCTATTGGGTTCCATGGATCTGCTGAGGACAGTTGCAGCCAAGCACAGACCCTGACGCTAATGGGAGATTATCCCCACAACAGGAGCATGGCAGCAGACTCGAGCACAGGTTTGTCCACTGCTTTTCCCTCACGAGACCGGTCACCGCTGTTGACTGTCACACTGCAACATGTTAATAGTTGTCCTAAGTCCAGTTTGGATAATTGTGTGGGTTCAAGGGTAGAGGGCAGTGTGATCCTAGTTCAGCTATTGGGGACAGGTCAGGGACATGACAAGGACGTCTGCTGTCATCACTTCCATTCCCCAGTATACTGTGGTTCCAGTTGGGCAAAAAGGCAAGAAAAAGAAATAAGGCATAAAGTCTGGAAAGGAAGAAGGTGAAGAAAGAATTCACAGGTGACACGACTGTGTACACAGAAAATCCAAAAGAATCTGCAAACTCGTTACTGAAGCTGAGGTGTGACTGTTGTAAGATTGCAGGGTACAAGGTCAGTGTCCCAAATCAAATGTAATTCTACATACCGGCAACAAACAGCCAGAAAATGTAAAAAGTACCATTAACAGTGCCACCAAAATCATTGGAATACCTCGGAGTACGTATAATGAAAGATGTGTGAGATCCTTACGCTGAAATCAGATAAATGAAGGAAGACCTCAGTGGAGAAGTACGCCATATTCGTGGAGCGGACTCAGTACTGTGACGATAGCAGTTCCGTCCAAATGGATTCAGCACTGGCCCAGTCAAAATCCCAGCAGGATTTTCAGAGAAGTTGACAATCTGATTCCAAAAGTTTACATGAAACTGAAACTGCAGAGGACTTAGAATAGCCAAGACAATCTAGGACAAAATTGGAGGAGTTAACCTCCCAGGTTTCAAGACTTACTGTAAAGCCATGGTGATCAAGACAGCATGGTATTGGCCTAAGGAGAGAGTTGATCAGTGACTGGAAGAGAGTCCAGAAACGGATCCATATATGATGGTCATTAGATTTCTGACAAAGGCACCAGTTCAGTGAAGAAAGGAAGGTTGCTGGTACATCTGGTGCCCAAAGGAGAAAGTGGACCCTGACTCCATCTTCATACCACACATACAAATTAACTTGAGGTGGATCATAGGCCTGAAAGTGGAAGCTATAAGTTCAAGGCTTCTAGAAGAAAACGTTGGAGAAGATCTTCATGACTTTGGAGTGGGCATAGAAGGCACAAACCATAAAGAAAAAATTGGTAAATTGGACTTTAAAATTATAAACTTATGCTCATCAAAAGATACCCTTGTGAAAGTGAAAGGGCAAGCCAGACTTGGGGAAAATATTTGCAATATATACATCTGACAAAGGACATGTATCCAGAATATATAAAGAATTCCACAACTCATTACTTAAAAGACAACTTAATAAAAAATGTACAAGACACTTGAACAGGTACTTGATAAAAGATCTACAAATGGCCAATAAGCAAATGAAAAGGTACTCATCATTATTGGTCGTTAGAGGAATGCAAATTAAAACCACGGCAAGATTGTACTGCACACCCACCATATTGGCTCAGATGGAACAGAGTGACAGTATCAGATGGTGGTGGTGATGTGGGGCAGCTGGAATTCTCGTACCTGGCTGGCCGATATATAACAACCACTGTAGAAAACTGCTTCACACTTTCCAATAAAGTTAATTGTCCATCAACCCTGTGACCTCGCGGTTCCACCTATGTATCTACCCAGGGGAAATGAATACCTTTGTCCACCAAAGAGACTGTACAAGAGTGTTCCCAGTGGCTCTACTCATTGATGGAATAGAATGGAAACACGTGGACAACCCATGTGTCTATCAGAAGGTGAGTGGATACAAACTATCCTATATGTATCCGGTGGGATACTACCCAGGAGTGAAGAGGAGTAGACTACTGACACACTGGATAATGGAAACGAGTCTCAGAATTCCGCTGCGAAAGGCTGGACACAGAAGTCTCCACACCCTCTGGTTCCATTTGTGTGAAGCACAGGAACAGGCAGAACTCTGGATGGTGATGGGAGTCAGAGTGTGGCTGCCCTGCTTGGGGGAGGGTTACCAGGGCCCTCTGGACTGATGGAAGTGCTCTGTCTTGACCCGGGCGGTGGTCATACAGGTGTGTACAGGTGTACAAGTTAGGCTGACAGGGAAGATATGTGCATTTTAATGTATGTTAAGTGTACCTTGGTAGAGCATGGGGGAAAGACTATAGAGCTTAGTTAGCATCAGACCCCCTGGGGGACCTCTGCTCCGCCTGGGCAGGTACCCCAGCCCCAGCCTCAGTGGTCCAGTGCCAAATGAGAGGAGGCGTGCGACTGTCTCGGGATGGATGTTGTAAATAGGTGACAACTTGCGATCTCTTATTGGAATGTTGTTATTACTACAAATCTCATGATTATCCACAGTCACTAGTTAACTACTTAATTGTTAACTAGTTTTCCCTTCTGTCAGACGGTAGTCTCCAAATGTAAATTTTATCTTAAAAAAACGGTCCACACAGCCTTCCTCCAGCCCTGTGCTCAGGGCCCTGGTCTGTGCCAAGGCTGCCAGGCATCTGTTCTGGTCTCGTGTTCTGTCTGTTTGAGCAGCTGTGGGGACCCAGTGGAGGCCTCTGTATCCTTAGTGCCTTGCATACAGCAAGCGCTCAACCAGTGCGTGCTCTCATGATGGAGGGTATACAGTTAGAAAGACCCCAGTTTGTAGGCAGCCTTTCCAAACCCTCCTGCCCCAGCGACAGGCCTGCAGCCTGTCTTCCCCTTCTGGACCATTCTGGGCCACACCCAGGACACATTCACCAGGAAAGACCCGCCCAAGGGAACTTACCTTGTTTCCTCAGGAGACTCGCCGGGGAGACGAGTCACACCCCTAGTTTCAAACAAGTCTGGTTTCTTGTTCAGTCTGTTTCGTCAGGCTTTAAGTCCCAATGGCCAGAGTTTCTGTTTTTGAGAAGAATGGGCACGCACGTATCTGTTTTTTTCTAAAATGTATTTATTCAGCAAGTGCCAATGAGTGCCTCTCACATGCAGGGTGCCTTTCCAGGGTCCGGATGGTGTGGGCAAGGTATGGTCCCCAGAGGATGTCAGCTGGAGCTTGGGTTAGGAGAAGTGGCCAGGAGCCCACCTCGAGCCACCTCGAGGCTGGGGTGGAAGGAAGGGCCCAGCAGGAGGCATAGCCTGGGCCGAGGTGGTGGGAAAGCCCAGTGGGAGCGGAATTGGGAGGATGGGGCTTTCTCGTGCTGGGCACATCTGAGGGGGAAGACGGGAGCAACTCCACGGGCTTGTTTGGAAATGAAAAGCATGGTGAGATGCCAGCCACACACCATTAGAATAAATGCCGGGAGGATGGGGACACACACAGCCCACCATGGGGCTGTGGGATGTCCAGCCCTTGGCAGTTTCTTCACGAGGGAAATGTGCATTATCACACCCACTCCCACACCCCACGCATTCCTGGGTATTCACCCACAAGAATGTGGGGTTCGTCCATGCGAAGAGGTGTGCACCAGTGTCGACAGCGGCTTTATCTGAAATAGCTGAGAACCGGAAAAACCCTAGCAGTCCATCTGCAGGCCAGTGGATGAACTGGTCTGTCCATACAATGACATCGCACCCGGCAGTAAGCAGCAGTGAGCTGTTGGTTCCCTCAGCACCATGATGAATCTCAGAAGAACGAGGAGTGGAAGAAGCCTGGCAGAAAAGAGTAGCACCGTGTGATTCCATGTGCAGAAAGTATTGGGAAGTGCAAAGTAACCTGTAATAACAGAAAGCCCATCAGTGGTTGTCTGTGGGTTGCGGGGGGGGCGGGGCCCTCCAAGGGCACGAGGAGACCTTGGGGTGCTGGAACGTTCATTATCTTGAGTGGCGATGGTTTCACGGGTGTGTACAAATGTCAAGACTTTTCAAATTGCGTACTATATGTATGTGCAGTTTACCGTATATCAAAAATATCTCAATAAAGATGCAAAAATAAGTGAATAAGAAGGAAAAATAAAGCTATATTCCAGTGCGGAGACTGACTTGGGTGGGATGTGGCCAGAGGAAGGTGTAGGTGGGCGGGGGTGGCAGTGGGGAGGGAGGGAAGTGGACGCAGTCCTGGTGCTGGACCGAGGTGAGGTGGGGTGTGGTGGAGGGGGGACCCCCGTTCCAGCATTAGCATAGGGTGAACCAAGGCGGGTGTGGGGGCCTCGGTGGAGGGAAGGCCAGGGAGTCCCCCTGTGCTCTGGGAGTGACGCCCAGAGCTGGAGCATGTGGCTGCAAAGTCCCTGGGAGTGCCATGTGTGGGAGGACAGGACCAGGAGGTGGTTAATCTTCTTGGGGACAGGAAGCATCAGACAGGTGGGAGGAAAGCTGGGGAGTGGCTGCCCGGGGAAGCCAAGGAAGGGCAGGAGGGCGATGAGGAGGGTGGACAGTGCTGCTGGGGTCCTGCAGTTCCGGGCTGGAATCTGCACCAGGGGGAGGCGTGAGTGGGAAGCGAGGATGGGGCGCATTGGTGGGTGTGTTGGCATAACCTCGGAAGAAGGCAGTCTGTGAAAGGGAGGCGGGGATGGGAGGTTGAGGGAGGGCTTTTTAAAGATAGTTGGTGCTGGAGCACATTTATATCCCTGGGGGACAGATCCTGATGGCGGCGGTGGCGGTCACAGTGGCAGGGTGGGGCATGCTAAGGAAGAGAGGCAGCTAAGGACAGAGAGGGTGCAGGGAGGAGAGGAGGGAAGAGGGTACAGGCACTCCATAGAAAGGAGCTCTAGGGGCTTGCCCAGTGGTGTAGTGGTTAAGTTTGTGCGCTCTACTTCTGAGGCCCGGGGTTTGCAGGTACGGATCCAGGACGCTGACAGACGCACCGCTTGTCAAGCCATGCCGTGGCGGCGTCCCTTATAAATAGAGGAAGACGGGCATGGATGTTAGCCCAGGGCCAGTCTTCCTCAGCAAAAAGAGGAGGATTGGCAGCAGACGTTAGCTCAGTGCTGGTCTTCCTCACAAAAAAAAAAAAAAAGGAAGGAGCTCCACATGTTTGGGGCCTGGTAGGACGTCAGCTCATCTGCCCAGGGCCACCTTGGCTGCTACTCCTTGAGAGCCTGGCTGAAAATGAGGCCACTACAGAGGCAAAGAGGGTAAAGAGTCTTGATGGTGTGACTGGAGCACCGAGATCCAGCTATGCCTGAAGACCCAGCACTGAGCCTTCTTTGGAGGTGTTAGGGTAAGATGGTGACGAGAATTTCACTTGTCAATTCAGCCAAGCCTGCAGATCCAGCCCAGCCCTGAGAACTGTCCCCTAGGAGTTTGGGGAAGGATAGAAGACGGCACCCCCAACACTGCAAGCCACACCCTGGAGAGAGAACCTGTCCATGTCGTCCTCACTGCCCTTGGCCCTCCTTCTCTCCCGGGTAGAGTCAGCGAGGTAGGCAGGTGCAGCCCCCAGCCCTGGCCGGCGGAGGCCCCGCAACGGGGCAGGGGACCGTACCCCTGGAGGGGCCTCTCCGCCAGCTCTGGGGCGAGGGGATATCGGGGTTTCTGGAAGAGATAAGGGGCAGTGGGGAAGAGGGGAGATGTGCAGGGAGGGAGGTGCCGAGGGTGTGTCTGCAGGGCCCTGGGGGTGCCTGGGTTGGGGGGTGACCACCAGACTGAGCCCCCTCATTCTGTCCCCTGCCTGCACCCACCTCCATCCCCATGGGCACCTGCTTGCTGGGTTCTGGGTGTGGCTGGCCCAGGGCTCCCCTGTGGCCCCAGGGCCAAGTCACGGCTCACAGCCCTCCTCTGGATGCAGTCGACCTCAGCACCCTCTGGGCCTCTCTGAAATGGGGACAGTAGCAGCACCCCCCAACCCCAGGCTGGCCAAGAGGTCAACTGAAGAGCCCTAACTGCAGCTCCCTGGGCCAAGCCCCTCCCGAGCGATCAGAGATGCCCTGTGCGTCCCCGGGTCTGATGGGCGGGTGCGGTGCCTCCGGGTGTTCTTGAGGATGTTCCCCCAGCGCGGGGGTGTGTGCAGGACTGTGGGGGGTGCCAGCCCAGGTGAGACTGTGTTGGGGGCCACAGCCCCGGGGGATGAGGAGACTGAGGCTGGAGAGGGGATGGTTTGCCCAAGGCCACGGCCTGACGGAGCAGTGCGGGAGGTGAGAGTCCAGTGCGTCCTATCAGGGGACACGCGGGGACCAATTCTGTGCGAATTGTGGCTGGGCTGCCAAGTGGCCAGGCTGCAGGACTGGGAGAGCCCCACCGGCATGTTGGGGTGGGGCACACAGGGCTCAGGGGGCAGGCTGGCCTGAGCAAGGCTGGATTGGGGGGTGGTGAGGGGCACACTGGTGTGTGGCACAGGGAGGGCCCTGGCACAGGAGTCTGGGGAGGTGGGGTGCATGAGTGGGGTGGTGGGGGCCCTTGAGTATGTGGGAGTAGGGTGTGGGGATGTGGGTACACGTTGATGGGGGTACTAGGGTGGGGCCTGGGGTCATTACTCATGTCCTTGGTGGATGGGACACCTCACACCCCCCACCCCTGCCCGCCTCTCATCCACAGCTGACCCTGAGCCAGGCCCAGCTACTCAGTTCACCTGCCACGAGTGCGGGATCCCTTCCCACCTCGAGGGTTTAGAGCCCGGAGCCGCCCAGTTACCTGAGCTGATTCACGGTGGGGCAGCCTGTGTGCCTGGCCTAGGCAGGTGCTGGTGGAACTGTGGGGCGTGTCCATGCACCGAGTGAAGCCACCAAGATGTTGTTAGAACACAGGAGCATGCGGCTGTGTTGACGGAGCTTTCCCAACCCCAACTGCCAGGTGAAAAATATGAAGGAAAAACCCCAGCACCCGCAAAGATTCTTCGCACTGGGGCTGGAGAACAAGACCCATGGACCGGAGGTTCCTGTGCAGAGTCCTGGGCTGGCCTTAGCTGGGCAGACACACCACCGGGAGAGGGGCTTCTGGCCAGTCCTCAGGCCTGGGGCTGGGCCCACCAATCCCTATCCAGGGGGTGCATCCATGCTGGGAGCCAGCCAGCTGCCCAGGGTCACCAGGGACCCCCTTCCTGCTAATGGAGGATCCCGTGAGCTGAGAGTCGGCGCCCTGCTCGCTTGGAGACAAGCCTGGGCCTGCCGTGCCTGTGAGGGCGCAGAGAACCAGCGTTCCGCCAGGTGTGGCCACGGCTCCTCCCCTCAAGGGTCGTCTCCTGCAGCTGCTCCCACATCATCGCCTGGTCGCTGGCCCAGAGGCCTGCCAGCTCCTGCAGTCAGCCAAGAGAGCCCCACACCAGGGTTTTCTTTTCGTTAGTGATGGGGAAGTGGGGAGGGAGTGGGTGGTGGCATTAATAGCCCTTGATTTTTCAACACTGACAATTGTGGTTGGCTGAAAAATGGCCCCCAAAAGAGATCAGGTCCTAATCATTACCCACAGGCTGTGAGTGTGACCTCATTTGGAAAAAGGGTCTCTAGAAGTAATCAAGTTAAGGATCTTGGGATGAGACCATCCTGGCTTCCCCGGGTAGGCCCTAAAGCTACTGGCAAGTGTCCTTGTAAGAGGGAGGCCAAGGGAGGCTAGACAGAGAAGGCCACATGATGACAGAGGCAGAGACGAGTGGTGCGGCCACCAGGAGCTGGAAGAGCCAGGAAGGATCCTCCCCTTGAGTGCCCAGAGGGAGCCTGGCCCTGCCTACACCTGGATTTCGGCCCAGTGATGCTGGTCTCGGACTTCTGGCCTCTGGGTCTGTGAAAATAAATCTGGTGTTGAAAGCCACCCAGTTTGTGGTCCTTTGTAACAGCAGCCCCAGGAAACTCATACAACAGTGAGTTCAGCATTTTAAGGCAGCTGTGCAGATCAAGTGATGTCTGAGGCTGTGCTGGCCTGGGTCCTGGGAGCCGACTCTGCAAAGGGCCGCTCAGGGGTCATCACCACCAAGGGGCCCCCTGCCCCAGCTAGGCGGCATTGCTGTCGTCCGGCTTCATCTCTGACACAGCCCCTCCTCCTCCTCTCGGTGACTTTGGCAACACCGACTCCTCAGGCCGCCGCCGAGGGGTAGGGCTTTGCGGGCTGGTCAAGGCACAGGCTGCAGGGAGGGTGCCGAGAGTGCTCTCCACCAGTGCCGTGACGGTCCCTACCTGGCCCTCTCAGCAGGCCCAGTAACCTGTGCCCTGCAACCACCGGCATCTTAGTTTCCACAGCAACCATTCAAGAAATTTAAAGGGGAGGGAAAGGTCAGACGCAAGCACAGGGCCACTCCTGGCTCCAGGTGCAGTGAGTTCACTCCTCCCTGCCTGGTCACTCGGGCAGCATGCTTCTGGAAGTTTCTCTGCCCCCTCCCCAGGCCATCCCAGAGTCCTTCCTTGGGGTTTGGCACCACCTCTCCAAGGCGACTGAGCCTCCCCCTCTTCTGGGACCCCTTCTCTCTCCAAGTAAGCGTGGTGTCCCTGTCCCCACATCTACCCTCCAGGTGGGTGCATGACCCTGGCAGCCATGTGAGGGTCTCTGTGGCTAGTGCAGGAGTGGGCCTGTGACCCAGCAGGGCCCATCACTGTTTGGTGGATGGGGGCAACAAGGTCACTCTCTGTCCACAGGAGGTGTGCAGCTGTGGAATGTGAGTCTAGGGGCCGTGCTGGGCGCTGTGGTGACCATATGAAGGGGGGGACAGTTTGGGTGGGTGTGGAGCCAGCTGGCCTTGACACCATGGTCAGAAGTCAACACCACCCTGGACTCTGCTGAGCCAATGAACGCCTTTTCCATTCACACCAGTCGATGTGGCTTTTCTGTAAACCCTGGGACTGATGCCCTGTCTAGGCTGCAGCTTTTTCCTCTAAAGAGTGGGGGTGATGCCTCCTCCCAGGCAGTGGGTGGAGGCCTGGCCCCTTCGCGGCTGCCTCCCATGGCCCCAGGAGCGACACACCCACCAGCTGCCTGGGTGTATGGTGGAGAGAGATGGTGCACGCTCTGTGCACACACATCTCATGCCAGGTACACACACACCCGTGCTGTGTGCACATGCACACATCCCAAACTCTGTGCACACACACACACCCCATGCTCTGTGCACACCCCCCCCCACTCTGTGCACATACATACACCCCAGGCTCTGCACACACCCTGTGCTCTGTGCATCCCCCCCACACTCTGTGCACACATACACTTCATGCTCGGTAACAGTAGTACAAGGCCCTGGAGGGCTGGCCATGCAGCTTGGGTCCCCCAGCTGCCTGCATGCTCCCTGGACCATCCTGACGTGCTCTTGGGCACTTGGCTTCATTTCATCTCAGTTCATCTTCCCAACCACCCACAGGGCAGGTGGTGTTGGCCTGGAGACCTTTAGGGGACTTGCCCAAGGTCACGGGCAGAGCTGGACTCGAGCCCGGGTCTTGACTCTGGCCAGGCTCTAGCCACACGCTCGCTGCAGCCCCGGGGAAGCCAGGGGCCTGATTAATGGGTCTTCTCAGCTGGGATGCGGGCTTCTCCCGGCCATGCCCTGCTGGATGCTGGGAACACAGTGAGGTCAGCCAGGCAGTCACTGTCCTGCAAAGATGTGGAGACAGACCAGAGGAAAAACTTGAGTTAAAACACATAAACATTAAATAATTAAGTTGTTTTAAGGAATCAAGAGAGCAAGGAGAGACTTGAGGACCCCAGGAGGGTCCTAGGTGGGAAAGGTTTTACTGCAAAGTCTGTGAGGACTCAGGACCACAGGGGCCTTTTGGGCCTCTCAAGGAGAGGCTGCTGAGATGGAGCCCCTGGGAGCGGCTGCAGGGCTCTCTGCCCTGGGCATCCGCCCCACTGCCTGGCTCAGTAGGGAAGGGCCAGGAGAAGTGATGTGCCTGTGGCTGGGGCTCAGCAAGACCAGACCTGTCCTCACTCTCGTCTTTGAGGTAAATTTTCAGGCAGACAATTTGTTTATAAACAGGCAAAGTCCCCGTGGGCATTTCCTGAAGCCACACAGGAGCAGGCCAGGCAGCTGGGAGGTCAGCACCGCGGACAGCGCCCAGCAACCAACAGTGAGCCTGGGTAAAGCAGTGTGTGCGCAGGGGTGCAGGTGAGGGGGTGAGTGTGTGCACCCGAGTGTGGGTGTGTGGGGGCATGGCAGGAGGGGATGGGGGATGAATTATGAGGGGTTGGTGGGCATTTGGGGGTGTGGGTTGGGAGGGAGGGCAGAGGGAGAAACTAGCCTGAAGGGTGTGGTCTGTCCTCAGGCTGTATGTGAGTGACCTCCACCACCTGGCCACACCCCCTCCGGCGCCCCTTCAGTGAACATCCAGGGCCCTGTGCTCCTTGACTGTCAACCTTGAGAACCCTTCTTTGGTGAGGCCTAATGCCGTCCAGATGACTCAATGCTTATGAGGCTACCAGCCCCCAAGATGCACCCCCCCATTCCGATGCAAACCCCAGGGCCTGAGTCAGGACGAGGTTACTGCCACCCAGGCCTCTGGAGGCCGCTGGCCCGCACAGCACGTCGGGAGGAGCGTGGGGTGGGTTTCAGGCATTATAGGTTGGGCCCTCTCTGGGAGCCCCTGGGCCAGGGTCCTGAATATGGAGAGGGCTGGAGGGATCACTCGCCCTGCCCCCAGCCCATGGATCCAGGGACCAACTGAGGCCCCTTCCCTCTCCTACGAGGCTGCTTAAAACTGCAGACTGGGGGTCGAGAGAGACCACCGTTTGTGCCCATGCACTGCCCCTGGGTCTGAAGTGCCCCAGGGCAGTGGGCAGGGATGTCAGGCCTTGGGTGCTGTGGGGGCCACATCCAGGTTCGCTGGCCAGCGCTCTCGCTCATAGGAGGGGCCTGCTGGGGCAGGTGACGGAGCCTTGGTCTCTGCATGTGGGAACAAGGCCCACACTTGAGCCCCTCGGCTGTTGTGGGGGTCCCGTGAGCAGTGGAGTCGGTGCTCAGCACATTCCTGGAGACAGTAATAAGATCAAAATGGCCCCGAAAGTCGACCACTGTCATCGTCCGTGGAGTGGGAGTCCGCGTGTCCCGTGCACCTCGCCGTGAGATGCCGCATCAGGGCGTCCAGCACGTGGCGGATTCGTAACCGAGCGCCTCCCCTCTTAATGGTATCTCCACTCAGGGACATTTTCCACACCAGGGTCCTGCCTCCTGACCATCCCCCAGCCTGGTCTTGGGCTTTCGGGCTGGGGCAGCTCCTGGGGACATGTGGCTTGAGCAACATCCTGGTGGGCAGGTGGGCGGAGGAATGTGTGCATGTGGGGAGGGAAGGGGCGCTTTTCTCAGGGCACTCAGGGGCTGGGATAAGACGAGAGAGGAGGGAGGGACCCTGCCCAGGAGAGCGAGGGTGCTCCTGGCTCTCGTGAGGCGGTGCCCGGGCTGTGTTTATCAGTTACAATTAGGTTCAGAGTAGGTTATTTCTCTCTTAAGTAAAAACTCCCAGGTGGACATTCCAGGACTGGGGTGATGGTGCCACTGTCCACTTGTCCATCCATCAGCATAGCCACCAGCATTGTCACTGGGGAGGCGATTACTTGTGGCACCTTGACCTGAAACGGGGCAGTTTCTAGCTTTGTCCTGAGTCTCACGTGCTCTCCCTTATCACACCCTTCTGGGACAGCGTGGCCGTCCCCCCAGCAGTGTCCACTCCTGACCATGTCCTGATCACACCCAGATCCTTCCCACCCAGCCTCGCCCTGAGCTCCAGATCATCCTGCTGCTGTCCCACGAGTGTCCACATGTGGGCGTGCCACGGGCATGGCCAAAAATGTGGCCAGAACCAAGCACAGGTCCTCCCCACACCTGGGGCCGAACTGGAACAGGGACCCCTGTGAGTCCTGCCATCCCCAGGTGCAGTCAGTCTGCCGCCTGCCCTCCCCTGGGCCCACCCCCACCTGCAGCCTGAGTCCCACTGGCTCAGGGCCCCCCCTTACCCACACAATGGCCTCATCTTCCCTCTGCCCCCTCCCCTGTCCCCACTCCAAGCCTTGGATCTCTCCAATCTGATCAAGCCATTCTCCCCAGTAAGGGAGACTTTCTCAGGGCTGCTGAGAAAGGTCTGGCCTTGACCTCCTTCCAGGACGGTGGGCTCAGACTTGTGGCTCGGGGCTGCCCCTGTGGTTGTGGCACCATGCCATGGCCCCATAGCGTACGAAGGATGGATTTGTGTCATTGTATCCTGGCGGCCTCTCATGAGCATCTGGGTGGCTGCCTGTCCCCCAGCACGCCAGATCCAGAGTCTCCCCAGCCGGCTGGACCAAGCCTCCTTGGCCGGCAGGGTGGGCTGTCTCACTTGGCAGAGCAGCCAAGGCCCCGGGGGCTCTGCCAGTGCACACCTGTGAACTGACCACTCTGAATGCCCCTTCCAGGCCTGCTGTCCCAATGCAGGGGAGAGACGGAGACCTTCTAGTGAAATGACCCAAGAGAAGGCCCCTGTGCCTCCAGGGAAAGGGCTGCCCGGCTTCCCAGAGGCCCTGGGCTGGACTTTACAGTTATTTTGTTCAGGCACCTGCCTCTGAGACAGCTCTCTACTGTGGAGCTGGTGGGGGGTATCCTTAAGCAGACTCTCCCCACAGGATGGCCTCACCCCGGGGGTCTGATTACAAGGAGTTGATGCCCCGCCCCCAGCTAGGACTGCCTGTTCCAGGTCTGGAGCAGTTGCCTAACTGTGAACATAATTAGCTGCTCCGCACCCTTAAAATTAGCAACTGGCTAATTGTGCCTGTAATTATCAACTGCACCCGTAATTAACGGGTGTGAGTGATTTTTTATTATGCAAGTCATCGTGGATGCAAATTTGTGCCCAAGAAAAGGCCTGGGAGGACTGGTGGGAGGATGTCGAAGAACCAGCTCTGCCTGAAGCTGGGGGCAGGGAGCTGGGAGCCTGGACTACAGGGTGGACCCGGCTTGGGGCCTGGGTCTGTGCCAATTATTAGTGGCATGAGCTGGGCAACTGCTCAGCCTTTCTGAACTCAGTTTCCCTGAGGAGGGCAGAGCGTCAGCAGGCCCAGCCTGGTTGGGCCTGGGTCGGTGGCCTCTGCCAGCCGGCACTGCACACGGGGGCTCCGCTGTGCGGCTTTATGACCAGGAAGGTGTGAGCCACCGCTGGGGCTCCTCCAGCTCAGACTCAGGCCAGTGGTCAAAGGCAGGCTGGGTCACGGTGACCAGGTTGGGCCAATTGGAGAGCTTCTGAGGATGGCCAAGTCTGGCGGGGTGGACCTGCTTGTCTTTGGGTTCATGGCCTGGGTTGCTACAACTCGGCTGGTGCTGCCTTCCCACCAGATGGACAAGCTGCTACAGGGGGAGGAGGCCAGGGCACTGACAGAATTAGAGGGCGTGAGAAGTCTAATTTGGAAGGCCTTCTGTGGCGCGATGAAGGAATATTTGCCGAGGGAGGAGAGAAGCACATCTTGTTTAGCAGTTCGTTAGCTTGATTTATAACTTCTAAGAACTTTGGAATGTTTAGACATATGGCCTGTGGGCCTTCATTTGTACACTCTCCCTGGGCCCCACAATCGTGAGGAGTGGGCCTGGTTTAGTTCGTGTCTGTGCTCCCAGAGCCTAGAATGGTGCCTGGGACACAGCAGGAGCTCAAGAAAGGTTTGCTGAACGAAGGAATCCCACTGTTGACACCAAATCCCCACATTCATCCATCCACTGTCCCTGAGCACCACCAGCTTCCTGACCACGGAGAGAAACAACCCAAGTGGAGGCCAGCTGTTTCAGAAGGGACTTTATTTACTCTGGAGCAGCGCGCCAATGCCCTGCCTCCGCTCCGGGACACGACAGCTCTGTAAAGCTGCTACTCAGTTTGGAACCAAGACCGCCTGGCACTAAAAACACATTGAAAACATCGATGCTCTTCCCTTTTTTTCTTTTTTTTTTTTTTTGGTACAAAATGATACAAACAACGATACAAAATAGTTGTGCTGTTGACAATTACAAAAAAAGTTGGAACGTTTGTCTAACTGCGCAATGCTCAGAGTTGCAGTGTGAATACATCATACTCCAGTTTCTTTCCCCAAAACAACCACAGTCATGCGGGCTGCTACACATTTTGTCCATTTTCAAAAAGAAACATGCAAAAAAAAAAAATCAGAATGGAAAAAGGAGAGAAAGGAAAAGCAAAAGGCGTTCCAATTATACATAGAGGTGGTTCCCCCTCTGGGTCTGTTGCTTGAGCAGTACCTGTTCTGTGTACACCACGTTGCTGTGAGCTGTTGCACACGGTGCTCTGTATATGGGAGATTTTGTTTGTTTTTTTGGTGTTTTTCCTTTTAGCATTGACAAAAATTGAGACTCCCCTCCCCCGACGTTCTACCTTGGAGAGAACAGAGTTGTCATCTCAAAGGACTGTGTGGGCCAGTGCTCATTCTAGGGAAACTGAGGCCTGATGCGTGGCCGTCACCCTGACACTGGTGGTGGGAGGCCTGCACTTTGGATGTGCTGGAAGACACGAGGAGGAGGAGACCTGCTTGGCCAGGAGGTGGGGTGCTGAGGCCCTGGAGGCATGGCGGCCCTCGGCTGGGGGTGCCCGCTGACCAGGCCCGGGTCGTTCTCGCCACTCCACCCGACAGCGCAGGTTTCTCTGTTTACAGAACAAAATTCCCTAAAGAAACTAAGCTGTGCCTGAGCACTCTGCGAGCGCTGTCTGGGCCTCTGCCGGCCGGGTCCCCTAGTCATGGACAGGTCGTATTTACAAGCTACATAAGAGAGACGTTTGACACTGATTGTACGCTTAGCTAACGCTAACTCGTTGGCCTTGGAACAGAGTTCCGAGATGGATCGGAGGGTGTGGGAACCCCATCTGGCCCCCAGGGGCTGCCTGGGGTGGGAGTGAGAGGGGGGCAGCTGTCCATTTGTTTGGAAGCAGGGATGGGCACGAGGAGTCCCCCATTGATGTCCCCCCAGCTGGTTGCCACAGCCTCAGCCTGCACGATTTAGGCAAAATGCAACAGGGTCTTGGCAGTGACGAGAGGCAGGGGGAGAGGGGAGAGGAGCCGAGGGAGGTGGTGAGACGGACATCCATGTCCAGCTCTCCCGGGTGGAGTGAGGCAGAGGGCTCCTGGTCACCCGAGGTGACGGCGGGATTGGTGTTCAGGATGCCGAGTCCTAGGCTGGACCTGGCACATCTGTCCTTGAGGTGAGCCCAGGGCCTGGGGGACCCAAAGAAGCCTTGGGATTTCAGAGAAAAGAGTCCACAGCTGCCTCAGCTCCTGGACCATATTCACACTTAGAACTTTGACTGGAGGATGAATTTTTCCAAAAACAAACAAAAACAGAAGATTCTAGCTCACATCCCACCAGCCCTGATCCCATCAGCAATCCCTCAAATGGCAGTACCTCCAGACACTGGGACAATTCTCAATGACTGCCTGATCCCAAACAGTTTGCATAGCACGGCTTCCGACTGGGGGTCCCAGTACCCTTCCCTTGGCAGACCACCCGCCTGACATCTGTGAGCTGGCTGTATGAGGGGAGCATCCAGCATGTGACATGGGTGACCTCCTCCCCCACCCCTCCATCCCTCCCTCACTCCCCAGGCAGTCCTGGACGGGGTCAGGATGGACAGAGCCCTCCACAGGCCACACGCTGGAGCCTGTAACCACAGCTCAGCTCTGGGAGATGGACGGGGTTGGTGATGAGTTTGGTTTGGGGAAGAACCCTGATGTCCAACAGGGACACACCCACGCGATTCTCACACACTCGTGTACACTCAAGTTCATCTTTGAGGCCAAAGCTTTTTAGAAAAGGGGATGACCATAGCAATAGGGACAAGCCATAGGCTGAGGAATGGATCAAAGACCCCCAGTTGGAGACATGGAGAGCATGCTGCATCCCAGCCACCCCACCCCGACCTCCCCCAGGCCCTCTGGAGGCCTCCCCTGACCCCAGAGCCTCCTTGTACTTTGTCAGCACTGGACCTCCTCTCCCCCAAGGGGGCTCCCATGCCAAGTCCTGCACAGGCCCCTTCCCCCGCTTCCTTGGGGAACCCAAGAGCAGACAAGGATTTCCCCGTGAGGGTACCCGCCTCCTGCCCTGGCCCGAGGAGGCTTCACGCCCAGAACCTGCTGTCCCTGGGAGACAGCCCTGGGAGAGAAATGCACCAGGCACCTTTTCTCACCCAGTGAACAGAGGCAGCAGGGATCTGCCCTTTGGGTCCTTGGGACACAGCCCCTTTTTCTGTCCTGTGGAACTAACCTCCCAGCATCTGGCTAGAGAGTCAGACTGCCCACCAGAAGGGCAATTTCGGCTCCGCGAGTCTGAGCCGCTAACCCACCCAGCAGCTGCTTGGTGCTGATGTGGGTCCAAAGGAAAGGAAACAGGCTGTTGTTTCTGAGTGGAGTCCAGATGCATCTGTGAGAAAGATGGCACAGCAACGATGGGGCTCCCTCCGCCATTCAGAGCAGGTCTGTGCCACCCACTTCAGTTCACGAGCATCAGAAACTCTGGTCCAGAGGGGCGGGGCAGGGGAAAGAGGCTGCCAGAGGCCCCCCACCGCTGATGGCGCTGGTTTCCAAACCTCCTGGAACCGTGAGCGAAGTTCCCCTCTCCCTGCCGTCTGCACAGCCCCTGGGGTGGCCAGAGGCATTCAGGGCGCTCAGGGGTTTGGACTGGGGCGTGTTTGTGTTTGCTGGGCCGTTGATGGGTCCCTCAGGAGTCAGATGGCGACAGGTGGATGCCAGGGTTAGGTGAGACGCTGGCTGTTTTGGGCCGTGGCTTCTTGGGACACCACACTCTTCTGGGCCAAGGCAATGGGGACCTGGGTGGCGTTTGAGGGTGACAGTTGGCCCTGGGGGAGGCCTAATGCTTGACTGGGGGGGTCTGGGGGATGGCCAAGGGCAGAGATGGGGAGCATCAGGGACAGCCCCTGGGAACCCCACCTGCCCCAGCTATTTACAGCCTCTGGGAGTCAGGCAGGGGCGCCAAAGACTTGGTGACAGCCACATTCACACAGTTGCGCCTTTGGTCAATGGCTTGGCCCGCCCCAGGGGAACTTTCTGCTGCTGGAGCCGAAGGCTGGGCCTCCCCGCCTCCAGCCGGCCTCGGGAACCTCCAAGGGGCCCAGGAGACCCTGACTGTGTACAGCAAAGTGTGAGGGCTCAGAAAGGCTGTGGGGATTTGGACCCTAAACTATTTTTTCCTTGTAAATTTTATCAAGTGAGTCACCCACTTATTTTCTTAATAAAAGACCAAAAAAAAAAAAAAAAGACACATTCTCCCCAATTCCTTGATTGGTGCCTTCAGAGCTGGGACTGGCTGGGTTGGGGGTGCTCAGGACTGGGGTTGGGGACTTGGTCTGTCTGCTTGTAGTCACTCCTGAGTTTGAGGGAATCTGATACATGTACCAAAAGGCACTTTCATTTTTCTTTTTTAAAAACAGTGCTTCTCTTCTAAGAAATTCAAGTTAAGACAGAGTGCCTCTCGCTCCCCTTTACTGCTAAAACTCAGCTACCGTGATGGGCGGGGCGCCACGGGGCGGAAGTGTTCATGCCAGACAGCTCAATGTTGGGGGGGCTGGGGCGGGGAGGGACCCCCTAACACACCACTAATGACACGTCCGCAGGGAGTCGGGAAGACCAGCTGCCTCCCACAGTCCTGCTCCTCCGGCGTCCGAGCGCTGTTCTCGTTTTGGTCCGAGGAGGTGAGGTCGGTTAATCCTCCTCGCCGCCTCCGTACATGTCTGCCAGCTTCTTGAACCTGGGCCCCCAGTCGTTCAGGTAATCGTAGTCTTGGTCCCCGGAGCTGGACGAGTTCAGGGAGCTGACGGAGCCCGCGGTGGAGCCACTCCCCTCGTAGTCGAAGACCAGCAGGGAGTCGTAGGGGGGTGCTGTGGGGTCATTGTCAGCTGCCCGGAGTCCCTGGGGGTCACGAAGACAGGGGGTTAGGGTGGAGGGTGTGCTGCCTCAGTCCTGGGGGCCTGACGGAACAGAAAGGGGGAGCTCAGGAGAGGAGCTGGGGAGGCAGGTCAGGAAGGCGCAATTATAGGGCCTTGCATGCAGTAGGTGCTCAATAAGTGCTCCCTGCATTTGACCGAGGGCATCTCAGAGAACCAAGTAGGCAACGGTGTTTGTGAAAGTAAACTGTGGAAGAGTGTTGGAGGGAGCAAACTCAAATGTTATCGTGGCCACACAAGTCACAGGAAGCAAAAGGGGTGGGCAGGGCCTGTGGCTAGAGTCAGCCCCTCCTACACAGGCAGATGGTTTTTGATCCCATGATCATTGCCACCTGGGATGTGAGCCTGAGGTGGCCAGAGGTTAGAATCTGAAGTTACGTCAACTATCCCCAAGAACAACACTAGGCAATGCAGCGGGCGTTGCTGGAGCGCACCCCCCCGCCCCGAGTGTCCTGGTCCTCTCTGCTTCAGTGTGCTGGTCCACAGAGAGGGCCCGATGCCCCCAGCTCTGCTCCACACCCGGCCGGCCGTGACCGGGGGAGTGTTGGATACACACCCCCCTGCCTGTGGGAGGACAGCTCCGAGGTGGGGTTCTACACTGGCTCCGGGAGGTCATTGGCAGGATGGCCCAGGTGCCCACGGTGGTCACTGGCTGCCCGACACACCTCCCTGCCCACCCCTGCCCAGGGAGGGACACCCTTACCATCATTCAGTTCCCAATGGCTTGTAGTTTCCGTTTTTACTTTCCCCTAAGAGTTATTTAAAAGTGAGCTTTTCATTATAGATATAGTTTTTGGGCTTTAAAAATTTTATTACATCGCAGTAAATGTTACCTAAGCCGAATCGGCTTTTGGGCAGTTGTGGAATTTCATTTGCGGCCTGGGACATGCTCTGTTTTGGGGGATGTTCGAGAAATCTCTTTGTCTCTCTGCTGAACCACTTCTGGGTTCTATTCTGTTCAAATAAATTCTTTTCAAGTCAGATTCTGACACAGGTGGTGATAGAAACGATGCCAACCCCTCTTAAAATACAGTCGGTGTTAGACACCAGGCGCTAAACACCGCAGGGACCCACGCCACCATGGAGGGGATCGAGGAAGTGACCATGTCTGGGTGCTGATGGGTGAGGCGTGCGTGGAGCTGCGCAGGTACTGACCGCCCGGACATGGCTAGCAGGGGGGAGTCCCGGGGGGCGCAGCCACACAGCCGTGTCCAGATCTTCCTCTGTGTGTGTACTGCAAAGGAGGACGAGGCAGAGGCAGGGAGGACCTGTCCATCAAGCATTTCTCTGGCTAAGCTGCAAGAGTCGTTTCAGCTTTTCTTGCAAAGGGGGACGGTCAAAGGCTGGGGACGTTGTTTGTTGGGACTTTGATGCTGAGTCGCCTCCAGACCCCAAACGTCAGGATGGGTGCTGTGGGCATGTGGTCAGCTGGCAGCTCCTGAAGGACGCCCAGGGCACTGGCTGTGTGTGTGGGTAGCCTGGGCTGGGCCTGATCTGGGCAAGTCACAGGCCTGTCGGCATTGGGGGTCGAGTGGAGACTGGGAAGGCCCCTCCCAGCGGCCACAGACCAGCGTGAGAGTAGAGCCCGAGGCCCCTGGGCACCGCCCTGGCACCGGCCCTGCGGGTCCTCTTCCTAAAGACAGTCCTGCTGCCCTCCTGCTCCTGCCACGACAGCGGCCCCAGGGTCCCTGCCTGGGACTGGCACAGGGGTAGTCCTTGCACAGAGCAGGATGCTGAGGGGAGGTGCTTGGCCCCAGGCCTCGAAGCTGCCGGGGCGGGGCGGCGCCTGAACCCAGGTCTGACCCCACCGCCCCAGTGCGGTGGGGACAGCTTCTATTTGTGCGTGTGAACAGGATTTTACTTTCGGCAGGAATGCCCTGCCTGGGGGCCCTCCCCACTGCCCGGAGCACCCACCTCGTTGATGAAGTCGCCGATGTCTCCCGGGTGGGGCACCACAGGCCTGACCGGGTACTGGGGCTCGGCACCCACAGGCCGCTCGTCCACCCGCCGCACCCCAGGGGCCTTGCTGAGCACGTGCTCCACGGCCTCCGGCTGCTGCAGTTGGCTGAGGTCGTAGTCCTGGGGAGGGGCCGGGCAGTCAGGGGAGCAGGTGTGGGGGTGCGCCCTTGTCCTGTTGTGTGACCTGGCTCCGTGCGCACCCGCTGTCCTATTCCCTCACCTGGTCCCTGAGTCAACTGCTGTCCTATCCCGTCACCTGGTCTGCCCTTCCCCAAATGCCCACCTCCCCTCTGTTCGTCCAAATCCTGCCCGTCCTCAAGGCACGCATGGGGTCTGTGCCCCCCAGGCTGCATTGCTGGCCTGATGCTCCCCCAGGGTGGCCCCCACTGCCCCCACTGCTGAGCTCCCATGCACATTCCTCACTAAGCTTCAGTGGGGTAAGGACTTGCCTCAGTGGCCAACTGCGGACTCAGAGTCTAACCAGGCAGCTCCCCGGGGTCCACCCTCCCTGGAGCCCTGTGCACTGCCTCCTGGTCTCCCAACAGCCCCTGGGTTGCCTCTGGGTTGGGAGTGTCCTCCCAACTTGGGGCGCAGGCTGGCACTGGGCTGGGCTTTTCAGCTGAGGGGAGGGAGCAGGGTGACGGGAGCCGGACCCTAGGAGGGAAGAGTTCACACTGGTCCCTGCATGGAGGAAGCTGTTGCCCTGTTCGCATGGCCTGGAAGTGCAAATGCGGGCAGGAGGACAGGGCGGGAAGAGAGTTCCCCCACCCATCTCTGCTGTTCTGACCGGAGCACCGGCTGCCTTCACTATGAAAAAGGACAAAACGTCTTCCTGCTGAAACCCAAGAGGGAGCCCTGGCAGAGGCAGTGTTTGTGGGTGTCGGGGCGGCCGTGGGTCTCACCTGGTCCTCCTCGCCACCCCCTTCCTCATCATACTTGAGAATGTTGTCACGCACATCATCCTCGGGGTCGATGAGCAGCTGCTTCGTGTGGCGCTCCTTCTCCCGCCGCTTCATCCACATGACAAACAGCAGGACCATGGCTGTGGGGCACAGGGGCCGCACTGTGAGCAGGGTGTGCGTGTGTGCGCATGCACGCATCTGTGTGTGTCATATATGTCTGTGTGAGCACATATATGCATGTGTGTGCTGTGCACCTGTGTGAGTGTACACATGCGTGCATGTGCACATCCATGTGTGTATACGCATGTGTGCATGTTGGTGTGGGAATGTACTCCTTTGTGCATATGGATAGCGCATGTGCGTGTGCATGAGTGCACATGTGCGTGTGCATGTCCATGTGTGTACATGCATGCATGCATGTCTGTGGGGATGCACTCCTATGTGCATATGGAGAGCTCATGTGCGTGTGCGTGAGTGCATGTGTGTATGTGCATTTCCACGTGTGTATATGCAGGTGTGCACGTTGGTGTGGGAATGCACTCCAATGTGCATATAGAGAGCTCATGTGCGCGTGCACAAGAGCAGGCATGTATGTGCCATGAGTGCCTGTGTCCATTATGGTACAGACCAGTTCAATTGGTTTCTGAAAGGTTCCTGGTGGATGGGATGAGGCCGGGAGATGCTGGCTGCAGGGCAAACCTGCATTCCAGCACCTCCTGGCCATCCCTGGACGGAGTGCTTGGGCCATGACGGCCTCGGTGCTCAGCCATACTCACTCAGCAGGATGACGATGCAGATGAGGATGGCCACGATGGCACCCGTGCCCAGACCGGCCGCTGCCACTGCGCCAATGGTGGTGCAGTCGCCGTTCTCATCGCATGGGCACACCTTGACTTTGATGATGGACATGTTGGACAGGGGAGGGTTCCCAGAGTCTGTGACAATGATGGGGACATCGTACATTCCGGCCTCCAGGTACAGGATGCGCAGGCTGAGCTGGGCATAGTCACCTGGTGCAAAGTGACAGAACGGGCTTTGTTCAGTAAACGGCCAGCCCTCCTCTCTGAGCACGACTTCTGAAGGAAAAGACTCAGTGGGTGAACATCTGAAATATGTTTGGTTAACACATACATGCACACGTATGCACACACGTGTATACTCATGCACATACACATATGCACACATCCACACTACATGATACCATAAGGTTAAAAGGCATTGGCAATTCAAGAAAAGAGCAATTGCAATATGTAGGATGAAGAAATCATTTCCGTAATATGTACAGTTTTACCAAATCAACTAGAAAAAAACCTCAAAGAAAAATAGACAACGGTGTTGAACAGACAATTCACAGAAGAAACAACAAGTAGCCAATAAATATATGAAAAAATGTCCACTGGTAGTCAAGAGATGCAAACGAAACAATGATTTTGGCTATAAATATGGAAAAGTGCTTTTTAAAACAATAATATTCAGTGTTGGTGAGGTTTTGGGGAACAGGCACTCTCCTGTATTTCTAGTGAAACCAGAAATTGGTATAACCTTTCTAGATGCATCTTCACAGTGCTAGCAAAACTTCTGAATTTGGATGCCCTTTTACACAACAAGTCCATGTCTAGCAAACTACCCTCAGGAAGTACATCCGTTGGGGTCCCATCAGTTGGTAACCGGCACAGGAAGCAATCAGGGCGTCTGCAGCTGTAGCTGCAAGGGCGTTCAGGCTGGGCTCGTTACAACAGGGAGAGACTGGGACTGCTGGAACGCCTCCTCGGCCGGGCTGGACATGGAGCACAGCCAGGGTCCCCGGCCCCCTTGGGGCTCCGGGAGGGAAAGGGCTGACAGCCCTCTTGTGGGACTGGCCCCCGTCTCTGCTCATCACTCTTCCAGGGAGATGGGCCCCCTTGGCAGGCTACACCCCAGACTCAGTCTGATTCTCCCAGTGGCTGTGTGCAGTGGCTCGTGCTCGAGGTGGGCTCACCGTTTAAGCGGGTGATGGTCCAGTTCTTCCGCACGGCGGCCGGGACGAAGGGCAGCTCGAAGACGTAGGGGCCGATGTTGGGGTCAATGTCGGCATCGGCTGCTGTGATGTTGATGGCGTTCAGGCTGGGCTTCTCGCAGATCTGTGCCTCCTTGGGCAGCAGCTCAGGGGCATTGTCATTGATGTCAATGAGATAGATCTGGAGGGTCCCGGTGCCGCTGGCTGGGGGGATCCCTGTGGGACAGATGGGGTGACCATGTGGGGTCTCCTGATACTCCATGACCACAGACACACGATGATGCGCATCAGACCAACCCACAGCCCCACCCAGACAGACCACAGCCCCACTTGGGACAGACCACAGCCCCACCCGGGACAGACCACAGCCCCACCCAGACAGACCACAGTCCCATCCGGGACAGACCACAGCCCCACCCAGACAGACCACAGCCCCACCCGGGACAGACCACAGCCCCACCCAGACAGACCACAGTCCCATCCGGGACAGACCACAGCCCCACCCAGACAGACCACAGCCCCACCCAAGACCACAGCCCCACCCAGACAGACCACAGCCCCACCCAGGACAGACCACAGCCCCACCCAAGACCACAGCCCCACCCAGACAGACCACAGCCCTACCTGGGACAGACCACAGCACCCCCCAAGAGAGACCCACAGCCTCACCGGGGACACACCACAACCATAGCCCCAAACCTGCACCGACACCCTGCCATACAACATGTGCATCCACTGAACTGCACACAACATATGAACAGACACCACCAGAGCACACAACTGCACAGATGTGTGGCCACACCCAGACCCACAGCTGCACGCGTGCGCACACACGCACACAGCGCTCACACAGAGCTCCACTGATGCCCAGCTGCAGGAGGCCTGTGGGGCTACACATGCTTCCCCATCTTTCCCTAGCCTGGGGCTCCTTGGGGCAAAGACTTTCCCTGCCCTCAGCATTGTCCCGGCCCCACCCAGCAGGGCTCCCAGAGGCTTATAACCAGAGTGGAGGACTGACTAACCGTCAGAGAGCAGACCAACTGCCAGAAAGACAGAGGGAGCCCCTCAGGGTGAGTTTGGGATTGAGGCCCCACAGCAGCTGGTCCCGACGGTGGTCCTCCACTGCTGCTGGCCTCGGAGACAGGTGCCCTGCTGAGCCCCCAGGGCCCTCGGGGCCGTCCCAGTCCCCCGACGTCCCCATGCCCCACCTCCGCCTCAGCCCAGGCCGACACTGTGGGCGGCCGGGGAGAGATGCCCTGTCCGCCCTCCAGGCTGGAGGGGCGGCAGCAGCAATCTTCTGACTGTGCCTCTGCCTTCTCACGGCAACCCCTGCCCCGACTTTGACAACCGCGTTTCTTGGCTGAGGCAGGCGGAGCGCGTGAAAACTATATCCCACCGCACGTCTCTTTAATCTTCCAGAACACGCATCAAAACACATCGAAGGCGATGCAGCTCGGAGCCTGCCTTTGGAAAGTGCTTTGGTAAGTGATGGTGACACAGCGCACAATCGGGAGAAGCACCGAGGGTTCCGTTAACCAGGGGAGCTTGTGCTCCACTTGAGTCTTCGCTGGTCTTTCAGGGCTCTGGCCCCAGAATCACTTAAAATCACTCTCGAATCTAATCTCAGTGCTCAAGCTGCTGGAGGAGCGCGTGTCCAGGAGATAAGTTTCCTCCGACAGGGCCCAGCGCTCATTGTGGGCCGGCTGCAGGGGCTGGCCCTTTGTGGAGCCTATGGGTCGGGGAGGTGGGAAGGAGGCCAGTGGGTGGTCACCAGGTCCCGGCGTCACTTGCCATGAACAAGCCGTGGTGCAGCGGCTGCTCTTGTTCATGAAGTTGTAGCTGCACAGCTGTTCCTAGAACCCACCCTGCCCCTGGGCCTTTGTACGTGCTATTTCCTAACTATGGGGCGCCCCCTCCCGCCCCGTCTTCCCCTGGCTTGTTCCTTCTGGTCCCACAGGTCTTGGCCCCATGGTCAGTTTTTCATAGCCGAGCACACAGCTGGAGGCCCTGGTCACTCTCTCCCATCCTCCTATTTTGTCGTCATCTAGCCCTTCTCACTCCCTGAGATTATCTGGTTGACTTGCTTCTCACCCATCTCCCTGGGGCAGAGCCTGCTGAGTTGTCCCTCCATATCCATTTCCCCTTTCTTCCTTAATGAAAAAACTGGAGCCCCCAATTTTATCTGGGATCATCACTGCCCAGCTAGAAGACTACACTTCTCAGCATCCCTTGCAGCAGGATATGGCTTCGTGACTAAGTTTTGGCCTTCATCAGCTGTAAGTGGAAGTCTCTGGAAGGGCAGGGGTGTGCCCTTGCCCTCTCTGCTCCTCCTTCTGTTTGCCAGAATGTGGTCATGATGGCTGGAGCACCAGCAGCTCTTCTGGACCACGCTGCAACTCGCCAAGGACACAGGAGTGGCCAGAGTGAGCCTGGTTTCTTAAACCTGACCCAGGGCCGCCTGCCTCCAGCCTTCTTGTATGTGGGAGGAAATAAACCTCGACCTTATTGAAATTACTGTCACCATTACGCAGCCGGACCTGGCTCCAGCTGACACACTGGCCTCTGGAATGTCAGCCATGCAAGGGAGGGGTCTTGCCTGTTCTGTTCCCTGATGAATAGCAGTGAGAAAGGTGCTTCCTTGAGCCGGGCCCTGTTGCCCGTGCTCCAGGTGAGCGGCCTATGCGAATGCGAGTGAGCGACTGTGTGGTGTGTGTTTGAGTAAACAAGTAAGCCCGGTAGTTAGGCAGACTGGCTGATGCTTTGAGGGAATGCCAGGGGGGGATGGCCTGGGAGGCACCTGGCACCGCGCCGCCTCACCTCCCTGCCCTCCTCCAGACCACCCCAGGGACCCTCTGGGTGCCAGGTGGGCCTCCCTCGGTCTCCCTGCCACAGAGCCCGCTGCACAGGTGAGCACCCGACAGTCACCCCCTGGAGCGAGACGCACCGTTGTCAGCTGCCAGGAAGGTGGCCTCGTAGACATTGTTTTTGATGTAGAGGGACTCGCGGTCGAGCACGGCCGCTGTGGTGATCTGACCGTTGGTGGCATTAATGTGCAGCCAGTTGGCCGGGTCCGATAGCTTTGAGTATCTGCGGAGGCGGGAAGGAGGGGGTGAGAGGGTGAGGCCAGGGCGTGGGGAGAACACAGCTGCCCCGGAGCCCCCAGCCCCTCCTGGCCGCTGACACATCCCTCCCAGGGCACATCCCTCCTTGGAGCACTGGCCTGGATGCCGAGTTCACCAGGGGGGGCACTCCCTCCAGCCCTGTACGGGGTCCTCCCACAGTGAGACGGTGACAACAGCGGCTCACAGTCACTGAGGTAGATGGGCTACTTATCCTTACAAGGACCTCAAGAGGCAGATACTCTCATCGTCCCCATTTTACAGATGGGGAAACTGAGGAACAGAGAGGGTAGGTGACTTGCAAAGTCACGCAGCTAGTCAGGGTGAAGCCAGGTCCCAGCCTGATGCTAGACATCGGTGAATGTCTTTAAAACTTTTCCACCTTCTTGTGTGGAGGCCACGACAGTGCTCACGGTTTGTTGAGCGCTTATGGCATTGCACCGACTGCCTGTATCAGGCGGGCCGGGTGGCCACAGCTGTCCCCAGGACTGGGGATCCTGTTGCTCCCTCCTGGAGAGACCCCACAGGTCAAAGACACCCCCAAGAACCCACCGCGGGGCTTTCTGGGGTGCAGGTTTCATTGGGCATTTCAGGGTTCTTCTGTATGGAAAACAGGGAGCCCGAGGGTGGGGAGCCCCTTTCCCAGGGCCCAAGGGTGGGGCATGGGCAGGCCTTGCTCTGTGGACCCACCTCACAGCCTGCTGCATGAACCGGTCGGGGTCCACTGCCGAAAACGTGGTCAGTACGGTGCCGGCGGGCACGCCCTCCTCCAGGCGGATCAGCTTGTGGTTCGAGGGGAAGTAGGGGGCCTCATTGATGTCCATGACTGAGATGGTCACCCCCGCTGTGGACTGGAAGGACATCTGGATCCCGCTGGCCAGGGGCGCCTGGTTGGACACCATCACGGTCAGCATGAACGCTCTGTTCAGCTCGTAGTCGACCGCCTGGAACGAGAGAAGCCCAAGGGGGTGAGCTGGCGCAGGTGCCGCGGGGCCGGCACGGAGGGTGCTGCCCACGGGGCTGGTTGGTCTGAGCCACTGCTGGTCTGTTTCCTGCTCTTCCCTGCATTGTGCCCTGGAGGCTGGTCCCCAGGGAAGCTGTCTCCCAGGCTCCCTTGTCTCTGGCTTCCTGCTGGGTTTGGCCAATGGGAGGAGAGAGAGTTTGGGGTAAAGGACCCCCATACTCCACTCTCTCGTCTCGCAGCATGGTGTGGCACTAGCTGGGCTCCTTGGGGGCTACAGTTCCCACAGGCACCACCCTCCACCGCTCCGGCTCTCATCAGCTCTGGGAATGCCATGTCCCTGGCCTGCTCCCTCCAGCTTAGCGTGGGCAAGACCCCCACTGTTGTTTGTCCACTGGGTGCCCCTCTAGATGTAGTGGGTGGAATGGTGCCCCCCCCAGATATGTCCATCTGGAACCTGTGAACGTGACTTTATTTGAAAATAGTGTTTTAGATGTAAAGTTAAAGACCTTGAGATGATGTCATCCTGGATTGAGGGTGGGCCCCAAATCCAAGGACAGGTGCCCATATGAGAGTAAGGAGAGGGGGACTGAGACACAGGGAGAAGCCGCGTGAAGACAGGTGGAGACTGGAGTGATGTAGCTCCGAGCCAAGGGACGCCAAAGATTGCCGACAGCCACCAGAAACTGGGAGAGGGGTAGGAAGGAGCCTGCGGAGGGACGTGGCCCTGCCCACGTCTTGATTTTAGACTCCCGGCCTCCAGACCACGGGAGAATATATTCCCTTTGTTTTAATGCCCCCAGTTTGTGGTACTTTGTTACAGCAGCCCCAGGAAACTCATAGTCGGGTCTTATGGATTCCCTTCACCTCTGTGCATGGCCCCTGCCTTAACGTTATCTCCAGTTACACCCCTTGGGGGCGCCAAGACCCTGGCTGGTAAATACTAGAATGCTCTGTAGTCCGCAGTGCCATAGTCGATGGGCTACTGTCCGTCTGTGGGCGTCCCTCCCATTCTGGGAGGGAGGGAAGTTGCATGGAAGCACTGGGACCCTGAGACATGGAACTGTTCACGGCAAAGCTCGCAACAGTCTCACCGGAAAAAACAGTGCAACACAACACATTGCAACCGCACTTAAAAAAATCCTCCTTAAACCCACACAAAGTAACGGGCACAAGATTCTTCACCGCAGTATTATTCGTCTCATTTGTGGAGGATAGATCCGAGATAACCCAGATGTCCTCGGCCCCGGCCGCCCGGATGGACTGTATCCACACAGTGTGGAAATCTGCAGCCGCGAAAGAACGAGGAAGATCTCTGTGTACTGAAGTGGAGAGATCTCCGGGATCTGCCGGTGAGCAGAAGCAGCAAGACACGTAGTATGCTGCCTTCTGTGTAAAAGAGGGAGAGGAAGGAACTAGTGTATGTATTTGCTTATATTTGCAGAAAGGAACACTGCAAGGATAAACCAAAAATCTCCTAAGACTGGTTGCCAATAAGCAGAGGGAGGGAAGGAGGAGGGAAGCGCTGAGGGTATGAGTGTGCTACATACGTTTTGTCACATAGCTTTGATTTTGGAGCCAGATAATATCTTACATTCTCGTATTTTACGTATTACAAATAAAATTATATATATAAAGCAACCTCTGAAAATTACAAACAAATTGAATTAAACGAAACTAGTTGTATATCAATGGGTAATATATCTCCCAAGAAAATAATGATTTCCGGTGGCTAGGACAGTATTTAGATGGTGTGACCTTAATGTGACTTATTCTAAGGACAACAATCATTGCAAAGAAACCTTAAACTCATGTGGTCTTCTTGCTTTTGGTGGTGATTTTGGATTTGTTATTTCTTAAGCTTTTTATGTATATTGTAGGATAAAGTAAGTAAGCAATTATATTAATGTTGTTAGGAACCAAGATTTTCAGTGTAAGAGAAATGAGTTACGAGTATGAAATCAATGGAGTTAAGTACAGACCCTCCGACATTCAGTTTGAATGAAATGATCACTCGAATCAGTGAACTAAATGTGCGACAGTCAGTTTGAGCTCGTGCTTTGAAATGTTACTTCCTCTCTCTGCCCCCGAAAGCAATGGCAGAGGTAGTGGCCGTCAGCAGCAGGGGGCACCTCCTGGGCACAGAGCTTGGTTTCTAAATACCACTCCTCACTGGAGAAATACGTGCTCCGGACGTGAGGCAAGAAATCAGCAGGATGAACCCCGTCTACTTGGCCACAATGCCAGGAAGTGCTCAGGCACAGCTGGCTTGTGGCGGAAGGACCCAGGAACCAGCCGGAGGACGTTCCCACCAGCCAGACGTCACAACCCATAAGGACTCAGCTGACCGAACACACTGAATGAAAAAAAAATCCACGCATTCTTAACGGTTATGAGAAAATAACACTTAGGAGAAAAACACACACAATTTCACTTATCACTGTGCTTGGCTGATTAATGGCCTCCAAAGATATCTAGTTCCTAATCTCTGGGATCTGTGAACATGTCGCCTTCCATGGCAATAGGGACTTTGCAGGCATGATGAAGTTAAGGACCTTGAGATGGGAGATTATCCTGGATTATCCAGGTGGGCTCCAAATGCAATCTCAAGGGTCTTTGTAAGAGGGAGACAGAGGGACACTGACAGAACAGAAGGCAATGTGAAGACTGAGGCCAAGACGGTTCTGGCTTTGAAGGTGGAGGAAGGGGCCACAAGCCTAGGAATGCAGCTCTCTGACTGGAAAAAGCAAGCCAGTGGAATCCCCCAGAGCCCCTGGAGGGAGCACAGCCCGGCCGACACCTTGATTTCGGCCCAGTGAAATGGATTTTGGACTTCTGACTTCCAGAAGTGTGAGCGAATGAACATGTGTTAAGCCACGCGGCCTGACATGACCTGTTACCGCAGCACCAGAAGCTCAGAGAGTGACTGCTGACAGTTGCTAGTGCACCACTTCCACTCTGAGAATTGGTGATTAAAGGTAAACAATAAAGCTTTTATCTCGCTTTTTCTGTTGGCCTCTGTATTAGTTTCCTGTTCCTATTCAGTGGCTTAAGACAACACAAATTTGTTATCTTACAGTTCTGGAGGCCGGAAGTCAAAAATCAGTGTCACTGGGCTGAGGTCAAGGTGTGGGCAGGGCTGGTGCCTTCTGGAGGCTCCGGGGAAGAGTCCGTTTCCAGCCTTTTCCAGCTCCTAGAGGCCACCTGTGCTCTTGGCCCCTCCATCTCAGCAGCAACTTAGCATCTTCCAGTCTCTCTCTGACCTCTGCTTCATCCTAATGTCTCCTCCGACTCTGACCCTCCTGCTGCCCTCTTGTAAGGACCCCGATGGGGTCCACCTGGATTATCCAGGGTACTCTCCCTTCTCAGGCTCCTTAACTTAATCCACCTGCAAAGTCCCCTTTGCCACATCTTCACAGGTTCCGGGGACTAGGACCTGGGCATCTGCGGGGGGCTGTTCTGACTGCAAACCTGCATTTCAGTGTAATCGCAGGGCCCTTGTCGATGAGGGAAAGCTCTTTGTACAGAAGAATGCCAACCGAGGAAGGGTAGTGTTGTAAAAGCACCATTTTGTACCCCGTAATGAAGAAATTAATCTGGACAATGACCATCAATAGATGATAAAACCAACAGGTGGAGGTCGATGGAGAGCTGCAGGTGCGAAGCATCCCGCTGCAGAGTGCTCGCTGGTCATAAGGCGAAAGTCAGTTCTACAAGGAGGGCCAGGCTGTCACCACCTGGCCCGCTGGTCAGGCTTACGTGACCGTGAGCAGGACCACCAGGCACCATGGGCCTCCTGATTTGACTCAGCTCCAGCCACGAGGCTCCTCCCACCGACAGACCCTTCAGCTCTAAATCCCAGGTTATCGGAAATGCAGGAGAGTGAGGAGCCAGATACACCATGAAATGGCTGGACAAATCCGGCATGCGGGGTCTTCCATAGGCCAACTGACCCTGCCCCTATGACAGGTCAAAGGTGAGTGGAATGTTCTAGATTATGATGTTACAACCAAATGCAATGTGGGGACCCTGTTGGGATCCGGATTTGAAAAACCGTCCTGCAAAGAGACAGTTTTAGGGAAATTGAATATAGACTTGTATTGGCAAATATGGAGGAAATATGGTTGATTCTGTCAGGTGTGATAACAGTGTGTGGTTATGTAAGCAAAGTGTATTTTTGAGGGTGATGCATCCTGACATATTTAGAGGGGGAGGATCATGAGGTCCGGGAGTTAAAAACATACTTCAGCAAAAAATATAGATGAAGCAGCATGGCAACATGCTAAGACTGGTGAAATTTAGGTGGCAGATGAGGTTGCCCCGTCTCTCTTACTTCTGGGGATGCTTGGAAATTTTCATGATGAACAGTATAACACGCTTCTGCTTAGAGAGGAATTTATCTGCTTGTGTAACCAGTTTTCACCATGAAACCTGTGGTTGCTGGTGCTGGGGCCCACCCCGCAGCCCACCTTGCTCTGTCTGATCTCACCCCTGCTCAGGCCCAGCTGCGAAGCACCCTCCGCTGATCTGACCCAAACCCAGCCCCGTCCCTGGGCTCCCACAGCAGCTTGGCTTTTGATTTTTGTGAGCATTTAAAATCGTACACCTGGGACATCAAACCCGTGCCCTCTAAATAAAGTGTTGAGTACAAAAAGAAGGAATTAAAAAATTAAGTAAGTAACAGTACCAATGGGCGTGGAAAGAGGATCGAGACGGTGGTTCATGAGGGCCCGAGGCCTGCCCTACGGGGGACCTGGGCGCAGTGGCAGAGATTGGGGTTCTCGGGCTGATGCCTCCATTGTCCCCCTACTGCCCCCAGGTGACTTTTGGGGGAGCCCTCATCCTCTCCAGGCGTGGTCTCCATGTCCACTGAAGGAAGGGTGGTCCCTGCATGCCTCCTGGAGCCCCCAGTGAGATCCCGCGTCCCCCCTGGTGCATGCCTCGTCACGGCTGATGTCCCATCTGTGCTGTTTTGGCATCCCCACCCCCGTCTCTTCAAGCCCTTTGGGGTGGGGGCTGCCTGGCGCTTACCACGGTGCCAGTGTGGGTCAGCCATACCCCATGGGTGTCCGGGGGATGGTCCGACACCCACCTCGTCCACCGTTTGCCCATCGCCCTGCACAACACTGGCTGCTGCATGTCTGTGGGAGAGCCTTGCACCCCCAGGTGTCACCCTCGCAGGACCCTCAGTGGCCTAAGCTGGGCACCAGTCTGACAAGGCACCCAGTGTAGAATAACCTGGCACCCCTCACCTGAAAGATCCTACTGGGGACTTGCGGCCAGAGACCATGAACCCTCCCCCAGGTGCGGGCTTGCCTCCTCTGTCTCTGGACTCCAGATGCCTCCAAGCACAGAGCACCCACCTGCACCCATGCTGTGTCCAGGGCCCCCTCCCCTAGAACCGAACAGCTGCCAAAACCCTCCCTCAGGGCGCTCTGAGAGTTGGCCGGGGGTGGGGGCTACTCCATGTAAATATACTGTTGCATAAAATCATGGCGGTTTCGTCTATGAACAAGCCACTAAAGGAAGTGAGCAATCTTTCTCCCATATTTATTGGCTCATGTCTCTGGAGGGCATGGAATAATGCTGCATGTCATGCATTAAAAATTGTGTCACCAGCCTGAGTGAGGACGCCTTCCAGAAAGACTATTATGGCCCATAAAAGTCCATAGGAGGGCAAAATAAAACATATTTGTAATGGAGAAATCAATAGGTAATTTGCTCCAACAGTTTCAATTAGAGCAGTTAGATATACTCACTGGGTCTCCCCTGACATGGCAATGACCTTTGCTCAAAGGCCAGGAGTTGGGTCTGCAAGCTGAGGAGAAGCAGCCTAGCGCAGGTCCAGGCATGTGGGGTGGGGCTGGGGGCACCCCGGCTGGAGGGCAGGGCCATGAAGGCACCTGGAGCACCAGGGCGCTGTTCTCTGCTCCGGTTGGATGGGAGGCTCGGGGTGAAGGAATTCCCTTCAAAATCTTGCTCTGGGAGCCAGAACTTGAAGAACTGCTGGGGCTGGAGGGAAGGAGGGGCTGGAGGGGCCGCGACCCCCAACCGACCTGCTCCCCTGTATTCCTGCCGCCCGCAACCCTCCTTCAGGCGTTTGGACCACAGCCCACTCTGCCTCAGGGAAGCCTCGTCCCCTCTGAGAGGGGAAGCAGGAGAGGCCAGTTCTTGGCTTTTGAGCTTCAAAAGCTGGGGACCAAGTCTGAGGCAGGAAAGAACCTGTGGTCAGTCTGAGCCCATGACTTTCTCCCTGGAGGAGATTGCGATTTCATGGCTGGAGGAGGGAGAGGAGAGGTGAAGGGCAGGGCAGAGGCAGTGGGGGCTCCTGAGCAGGATGTGGGTAGAGACAGACGCCCCACTGGGGTTGTGGGGCTGAGAGCAGGGGACTTGTGTGCCCCAACTTGGGTGGAGGCTGGGAGGTGGCGAGGCTCCTGGGGCCCCAGGCCTAGTGTCATAGGAGGATAGAGTTGGGAGGCGTGGGGGGCAGGGCAAGGATTGAGAAGACCTGCCTTAGATGACCATGGACTTCCTTTGACAGTGACCGAGCTGGACTTCAGGATGGAGGGATGACACAGCCAGGATCTGTGATTGATGGCTGAGGGCCAAGCTGACCAGACATCTCTGCAGTAGCCCAGAAGCCCTCTCCTCCCCCTACACGGGCACTGCGTCGGCCCTCAGCCCTACATGGGCACTGCGTCGGCCCTCAGCCCTACGTGGGCACCGCGTCGGCCCTCAGCCCTACATGGGCACTGCGTCAGCCCTTGTGGGCACTGCGTCGGCCCTGAACACAGACACAACTGTGGGAAGAGGGAAGCAGAGGAGGTCCCAGTCTGGGAGTTACCACCACCTGGGGACACAGGAGCTAGAAAGAGAAGCTAGTTGTTTTAGAGAGGGAAAGGCACACGGCACACGTTGCTGGGTTTGTGGCTCCAGTGCATCTCTGCCTGAGAACATCTCAGAAATTCTTTCCCCGACATCCCCTCTGCAGACTACAAACTCCTGCAGGGCCGGGGCAGTGACGGGGTTGAGTCTGCAGTGTACATACACAGTACGGCGCCTGCTGCTCCTACGGGACATGGGGACCCTGCATGGAATTAGAGTGACCTTCATCATATACTGGGGAACCACCCAGGAAGAACAACCAGTCCACAGTGACAGCAATGGCAATGATGGTGACAGCAGCAGCTAATTCTGACTCCACTGAGCGCTTACTGTGCCAGGCGCCGTACCAAATCTTTAATATCCAGGATCTGTTTCAATCTTAGTGATAAACTTGGGTGTCGGCCCCACAATTACCCTCATTGTATGTATGAGGAAACTGATGCACAGAGAGGACACCTGGCCCGTGCCGGAGTTAAGTGAGCGAAGAGCCAGCATGGGAATCCAAGAACATAAGCCCCCAAGGCATCAGACCTCCCCTGTGGCTGGGCTGCCGGGTCCCCTAACTGTCCATCCACCTCCGGTGTCCCCGTCACTCCCCAGCCACCCCCCTCCGAAAGAGAATGTCTGAAAGGATGGTGTCTCTACCAAGAATGCAAAACCAATTTGAAAATGCTTTCTAAGATGAAACATCTTGCCTTCAACAGACTTTAGATTGAAATTTTAGAGAAAAGCACCATATGGAGTAAAAACAAAAATGAAAGAAAAACGGGGAAAGTGTGGTGCCAGCTTCTGAATTCTGCCCAGGACATGGTGATCCATGACTCTGTGGGGATAGCACAGCTGTGTGTGCTCTCCGCTCGAAGAGTTTTAAAATTTATTTTTAAATTTACGTACAGTTGGATTCACTCGTGAATTTTGACAAGTGTGGGGAGTCATGTATCCACCACCACGAGCAAGATATCGAAGAGCTCCATCCCCCAAGTCCCCTCATGCTGCCCCTGAAATCACCCCTCCCATCCCCAACTCATTTCTTGAGATTAGTCTGTAATCTTGATACCAAAACCTAGACAAAGACTGTGGGAAAGGAAAAGCATAGGCCCCAAATGACTCAGAAAAATATGTGAAAAATCTTTAGATATTAGCAAAACAAGTCCTGCAATGAATTAAAAGGAAATACTCCTGGGGCCAGCCCGATGGCGTAGTGGTTAAGTTTGTGCACTCTGCTGCAGTGGCCCGGGGTTCGTAGGTTTGGATCCTGGGCACGGACCTACGCACTCCTCTCCAGCCATGTTGTGGCAGGCGTCCCACATAAAGTAGAGGAAGATGGGCATGGATGTTAGCCCAGGGCCAATCTTCCTCAGCAAAAAGAGGGGGATTGGCAGCAGATGTTAGCTCAGGGCTAATCTTCCTCTCACACACACAAAAAGAAATACTCCTTCATGATTAAGCTGGATTCATCTCAGGAATGCGAGGATGGTTTAACATTAGAAAGTCTCTTAATGGAATTCACCCATTAATAGATTAAGGGGAAAATGGCCTTCAGGGAGGGGATGGGAGAGTAATCTTTTGGGGGGGGGTGGGAGGTCAGGCCTGCTGAGACCCTGGAGGTCACGTGACCAGGTCCTTGTGAAGGTTGTCTCTGCCATCAGCAGGTTGGGTACAGTCATTTGCCCTTGGATGTTAGGGGTGGCATGCACTTCCCCCAAGTATCATTTCTCTTAAATTTGTTCCAGGGTCTGTGGCAGGGGGCAGAACTCGGGACGCCTACGGGAAGCGAGGAGAGCACCCACCTTCACCACGGTGACCATGCCCTCGTTGGTGACAGGGTCCGTGCGGATGCTGAAGTGCCCTGAGGGGTCCCCACTGATGATACGGTAGACGGCATTCCAGTTTGGCGAGTGGGGCTGATCTCGGTCCATCACGGTGAGGTTTGCCACCACCGTCTCCACCCGGTTTTCGGGGACTTCCCCTGCGTACTGCAAAGTGTAAGAAAGAACGTTACAGACCCGTGTGGAAGCCTGGAGGGGTCGGGACAGACTCTCTACCAACCTTGGCGAGGTGCCTCCACCTCCAGCTGCTCCCAGACATGGTGATTCCCGTGGGTGGGCCCTTCTCACGTGCACAGTGGTGGGGCAGCACGTCGAGAGGGCTCTGGCTCCTCCAGTCGAGGCCCAGCGAGCCCTGCGGCTCTCATCTGCACATAACCACCTCCAAACCAAGCCTTGCCCCCCCACTCACACACACACACACACACACACACACACACACACACACACACACGGGTGTGCACCAGGCCTCTCTCCTAAATCCCCTTCAGGCCTTTATCACATGTGGCAGAGGACCAGTGCAGATAGCTGAGACATTCGAGAGACTATAGGGATGTGCTTACAAGGTGGGGAATAAACAATAGCAGAATGGCAGCTGCAAAGGGCTTCCTGAGGAGAGTCATTTCTGGGCTCCTGCCATCCTGGTGGTCCCTGACACAGGCTTGGGGCCTGGGGTCACCAGCTGCAGATGTGCAGATGTGCAGACACGAAGCCTCAGCCCTTTCTCCTGCCACGGCACAGTGAGGGCTGTGAGCCCCCATCGGTAAGCGTGGTTCACATGGAGGCGATGATTGTGTGCAGAGAAGGGCACTGTGTGTGTGTGTGTTGGTGTTGGGGTGGCGACAGAAATCTGAGCACCTCCTACCAGGTGAGAAGCGCTGCTAGGCTGGCTTCACAGGCGTACGTGGCCTGTGCAGCTGCCCCCCACGCTCAGAAGGGCCCTGAGCTTGGTTTAATGTTCTGCTGTTACCGTCTTGAAACTCTAAATAACTTGTGAACGAGGGCCTGCACTGTGAACACTGGGCCCTGCAAATTCCATGGCCAGTCCTGTCACTGTAGTGTGCTTTCGAGCCACCCAACCTGGAGACAAAGTTTGGACTAATATCTGGGGGTTTCTGGTTGTGCTCATGCCGGTGCAGCCCCAGCTATGATTACTGATTCCCACCAGGTGCCAGGGGGCTGTGCCACACACCACCCGTGCAGGCTGTCAGCTGTTCCTCGGGATAACCCTATTCTTATCCCCACTGCACAGAAGAAATTGAAGCAAGAGACCTGGGGTACCACAAAGGGAGGGGCCCAGAGCGTCAGTCCTAAGGCTCAAGCCCCAAGTGCTGGGCCTGGTGTCAGTTCACACAGGAACCGGCAGGGGCTGGGCTGGCCTCTCCTCAAAGGATGACCCCCTAGGCCCAGTCACTGCAGGCAGGATCACAGGAGGGGAAGGAAGGAGTCCAGAGATGGGCTCGGCAGGCGTCCTAGGCAGCTTGGCTCCAGCCCCTCATCCTCATGGGTCTCTTGCACCCACCTGATTTCAGCTGGAAGCGGGCACCCAAGCCTCGCAAGGCTCCCTGCCACCAACACCCACCGTGGCGCAGTGCCTCGAGGTTACCGCCGAGATGACTGCCCTGCTTTGTGCCCACACGGAGGGGCTTCAGCCCAAATACACCCTTTCCCATCCTGGAACAGACGCTGTCACTTTTGCCAAAGGAAAGCCTTTCCGAGCACTCGCGGTGGCCCTGGGCCTCTGCCTGCTCCAGACCTGAGTCGCCACCCCTGAGCGAGTTTCAAAAACCCAGAGCACCTGGTGGAGCGTGTCGGGCAGCCAGCCGCTTATCCTCCACCGTCCAGGTGTTTTTATGGCTCTGAGTTTGCAGCCACCATCTGGAATTTTTCTCACTCTGCATCCAGCGCTGACTTCAGCTCAAAGGGGAGGCCCCTGCAGGTGTCTATCCAAAGCCTTTGCATGCCCCACAGATGGCCCCCCATGCAGGGCCAGCTGGCTGGACTGGCTTCCTGCACATCCCCGTCTGTGCGGACCCTCTCCTCCTGGGCGACACGGGGCAGCGGGACCTGCCTCGGCTGCCCGCTGATGGGCTGCATCCGGGCCTCCGGTTCTCTCCATCGGGAGCTTCATACCCCTTGGAGAGACCGGGCACTTCAAGCCCGGCTCTGGGTCCCGATTGTTGCAATGGTTTCTGCCCTGAGCACTTTAAAATTTAAGCCTCAGCTGGTGGTTGGGGAGGGGGTCCTGGGGTGCAACAAACAGAAAACCAGATGACAGTGGCTTGAATGCAGGGGCTTGATTTTCTCAGAACACAGGGGACTGAAGGCTGCGGGTGGGTGTCAGTGGTTCTGTGTCTCAGCCACATCAGGGTTGGTGGCTCTGTCCTTCTCTGGCCTCCTTGAGGTCAGAGCGCTGCAGCTCAGCCCATCACATCCATATCCTGTAGTGACAAAGAAGGACGGCCACGCCGGCACGTCTGTCCAATTGATACTGTCTGCTGCAGTGGATCCTCCACAGACAAATGTCACTGAGGCCCAGAAGGTTCCTTTCCCAGAGTCACAGAGCCAGGGTGAGGAGACAATGTGACATGCAGATTAACCCAAACAACCAGTGCCATGCTGAGTGAGCGAGGCACAGGGGGCCAGGGGACATGGAGACTGCAGGCCAGCGGATAACAGCGTCCAGGTTGGTAGGGTTCAGGCGATGCAGATGGTGGACAAATGAATGAATGAATGAATGAACATGTAGGCGAGTGATGGTCAGAGCCTTCGTACAGATGCACAAAAGCAAGATACGCTCGTCCCTCCCCCGAGGGAGCCACGTCTGTGTTCCTGAAAAGGCAGACACTCTGGAGGACGTGAGAGCCCACGGCAGGTCGGCTGCCCGGTCAGGGACTCAGTTCAATCCCAGACAAGAGCCCTTCATCTGTATTTCCGAGGCTCAGAAGGAGTTCTTTAATTGGCCTCCTCGACTTTAAGATGTCGATGCTCGGCTGAAAACCCACAGCCCGGCCCGCTCAGGTGCCTGTCACCGGGCCCACGCGAGCCTCGGATCCCAGTACCATCGCGTCATGAGCGAGAAAAGCTGTGAATTCATCCACAGTGGATCTCACCCAGCGAGACCCGTGCTGTCTGGGACAGTGGCCCTTGAACGATGGTTCCCTCAGCAATACAAGATCCCATCGTGGGATTCGGGGAAGACGGTGCTCGTGAAAGTTTAGAGCCCGTGGCAGCTGCTGCCGCGCTCTTGTTTATGCAGCGGGGCCCGATTCCCGGGTGTCCTCCCGCTCCTGACCCTGGTGCCAGGAGCTGGGAACCAGCTCCTGGGCTGGGCTGTTTGGAGGTGCTTGGAGAGGCCAGGCCAGGCCCTAGAGGAGAGGAGAGGTGCCCTTAGGAGAGGGAGGCGATGGGCCAGCTCCTTCTGCCTTTGTCAAATGCTTGTTGAGTCAACACCCCCCTTGGCCCAGAGACTCAGCAGCGAGCAAGGCAGATGGGCCCCTGCCCTCTTGTGACGTTCTTGTGGGGCTATGGGGTGCTGCACTGCACGGCATCGTCTGTGTGGGAACAGTACCCGCTGGAGGGGCAGCCGAGCTGTTCTGCCCAAGATCCAAAGTGGGTGTATCAGGGAGGGGGCCCACTGGCAGAGATGAGCAAGGACGAGCTGGGCCTTACTGGGGTCCTGCTCCTGCCCCCGGTGCTGGGTCCTCGGGGAGGGACAGAGAACAGTCCTGCCAAGACTGCAGGCCAGGCGCGGTCCCGGGGCAGCCAGGCCTCTGGCAGAGGACCACTGGGAGGGGGCATTTGGAGGGGACTTTGCTGAGGCCTGGCCACGAGGTCCAGGGAGTGCAGGGGAGGGTCAGGGCCTGGGGGGAGGAGGGTAGGAGGTGCGCCATCCTGGAGGCACAGGGCTGCTCTGGGCTGTGTGTGTTGGGGGGTGACCTGGTCCTGGGGTGACCTGGTCCTGGGAGCTCCTGGGAGGAACAGGTATGTGGGGTGACAGCCCCCCCAGTGGTCCTCAGGAGGTGGGAACCGGGCAGAGGCAATGGTGGGAGGATCTTAGGAGTGGGGGCCTTTGCAAGCCTCCAAAGTTGTCCCCCAGATGGCCTGGAGGAGGCGGGAAGGTGCTTGCACAGTGCCGCCACCCCCATCGGTGTGAGTGAGGTGGGCAGGGTGACCGTTTGACTAGCCGGCAGGGGACTCAGGACGATGAACCCCCTCCCTCCCAGGGACCTAAGTCTGCTCAATGTGCTGTGAGCTGAGCCAGCAGGGCTGGGCCAGGCACCCCGGTGGCATTTGAGCTCTCCTGTAGACACCGCTTCGCCCTGCGGACCCTCGCCCAGGCCTTCCCTGCAGCACCCAGGACTTGGGTCTGCGCCGCCTCATCCAGGGCCACACCCCCTGCTGGGACATCACTGTGTCCCCAAAGCAGCCTGCCCAGAGTTGCCCGTGACTCCGCGGGGTCCCTTCACCTCCGGGAATGCGAGGCTATCTTGGGGTCTGACCTAATTCTGTCGCCACCCAGCGGCTGTGTCACCGTGGGCTGAATGAGTCAGTTTTGTCATTTGCAGAATGGGGCCCAGCACCTGGCCCGACGGTCAGGGATGGAGGAGAATTCAGCAGAGCGCCGGCGCGGGTCAGGGCTTCTGTGAAGGAGTGACTGGGCCTGGAGTAGCTTCCCGCTGCAGAGGGAGGGACGAGCCCGCCGTGAGTCGGAGGCGGCGCCGCGGAGGCTCAGCTCTGGCTCGGCCCTGGGCAGCCGTGTGACCTCCGGGAGGTTCCTCGGCCCCTATGAGCCTGTTTCCTCAGCTGAAGACCTGGGCAGGGACGCTTGCTGCCCACCCCCCAGGACGGCGGGAGGAGCCGGCACGTGAGAGCTGTCTTCAAAGCCTTTAGGAATTCTGAGGGAGGGACGACCAGGGACGTGTCCTGGGGTCACGACCCCCCAGGTTTCCTTAGGGGCTTGGTGGGAATGGAGGGCTAGCACAGGGGCTGGCAAACTACAGGACCAAGTTTGGGTCTTGTTAATAAAGTTTTCTTGGCACACAGCCACACCCCTTCATGTACATGTTTTCTCTAGCAGAGTTGAGTAGTCATGAGAGAATGTATGGCCCCCAAAGTCGAAAATATTTACTATATGCCCTTTACAGAGAAAGGTTGCAGATCCCTGCTCTAGACCCCTGTGCCCCCACCTCAATGATTCAGAAATGGGCACGTGGCCTACGCCAGCCAATCAGGGCTCAGTCCTGGTGCTCTCCGTCTCTGGCCTGGATATTGTAACCACATGAGCCTGAAGGTGTTGGGCTGGGGTGGGGCTGCCATCCACAGCCTGAGAACGAAGCCAGCCCAGAGGAAGCACAGCTCAGGGGAGGGTCCTAGTGACTGTTGGAGCCTGGATCCAGCCATGCCTGAAGTCAGTTTCTAGGGTTTTTCAGCTTCTGTGAGATGAGGAGTTCTCTTTTTAAGTTGCCAGGGTCAGTATAGTGGACATTGGTTAGGTTGCCTGGCTGTCCAGCACTTCCTGAATTCCCTTCTTTATTTTCCAGAAACTTGTTTTCTCAGCCTCCTCTATAGCCATGACCTGGTCAGGTGACCCAGGACTTGCCAGTCAGAAGCACCTGCATCACTTTGATTCAGAAGTGAGGCAGGGGGCCTTGCACTTTAGCGCCTGCAGTGGCAGAAGGTGAGTGGCAGCACCTGGCCCAGTGTCGGAGGGGGAAGCCGAGGTCCCTGTGCCCAGTGGTGGCAACAGGAGGGGATGCTCCTGGCAGAGCTCCATGCCTGACACACCTGGCCCTCAGACTTCGTGTCCACTTACATGCTTTGGCAGCTTCCCTCTCTGCTTAAATGACTGGGGTGGATTCTGGTGTCACCCGAGAGCCCCAAGTTTTGGATGCGCCTTCTGAGGGGGCACCATGACTGGCGTGGGCCCCAGTGGGTGCCTCTGCCCACTCTGCTCTCGAGTGGGGTTTCCATCCCCGAGAATCGTGGGCCTGAGGTTTCACAGCCAGGGAGAGCTGTGCATCCGCGAGTCCATTCCCGCCAGATTGCTGGGTGAAGCTCATTCCAAGAGTCTATTTTAATTCAAGCAAGTTTAATAAAGGTTCACAGAGAAGGGCCTTAAGCTGATAAATCTGGTTTAGGATTTTCTTATTACCCTTCCCTAGCCATAATGAGGTTTTAATTCCATTTTTTTCATGTTTTCAGGCCCAGGGAAAGGCTCTCCATGCCCCATGGGATGCAAAGGCAGATATTTGGAAAAGGAAGAATTTTAAGAGCAATGGGAGGGAATTTCTCGCCTAGATGGTAATCCAGAATTCAAATGTAACGCCATCCTGAGAGGCAGGGCGGATTTCACCCTTGTGCGCGGGCCTTCTAGCGCCATTCCAGCTCTGTGGCAGGAGTCTGCACGGCTCCCAGGGGAGGGTCCCGTGAGCACAGAGGATGATTTGGGTGAGAACAGGAAAGACCCCTCAGCCAAGCCCAGAGGACCAAGATGACAGAGCCTCCACATGCAAGACCCTTGGACCCTTAAGGCATCTGCACCATGCTGGACACCCTGACCCCCAGGATGGTGCTTTGTCTCTGTCCTGAGTACTTGGAGCCATCACTGGTCCTAATGAGGTGTGGGCTGGAAGACTTGACCCTCCCCCAGCCGGCCCTCGGGGCACAGGGCACCTGCCTTATCCCCTGGCCCATGGACCCTAGTATAGATGAAGAGATCTAAGCGGGAGGGGAGCACCCTCCCTGGCCCGGTCCTCAGGGATCCATCGCTGTAATTAGCAAAGCCTGGAGAGCTGGCCCTGCAAGCCCTGACTGGCCAGGCTGTCTTACAGAGGATGTCCTCCATCTCCGAGGACAGCCCAGGGGCGACGAGGCCATGTTGGCCCGGCCAGCCTCTCTGAGCCTCCATTTCCACCTCAAAGTGCGTTTGTGAGGGAAAATAAATAATGCATGGGAAAGTGCTCCTTGTAAGGCCAGCTCACAGGAAAGGACCCAACCATTTAGTTAAAAAAGTAACTTGAAACTCCCTCCCCCTGGCTTTTTGGTTCTTTCTGGTTCGTAGACCCGGTTTGTTTCCCTTCCCGAAAGGAAAGGTTTACTGGTCCTCTGACTGTGGAGTGGCTCGCTCCTGCTGGGGTGAAGAGTCATGCCGCTCACAATTGTCGTTATTAACACACAGCAGACAACAGCCACCATTATTGTTGTATTTATGGCACCTCCCGGTGTGCCAGGTAGCTGCTAAGTGACTGACATGCAGGAGTGCACCCCTTCAGGCAGAACTGGGTCCCCGTCTTACCAATGAGGAAGCTCGAGGGAGTGCTGAGTGCAGAGCGGCCTGGCTGAACCACCGACTCGGCCTCGCGGTGGGCAAGTGTGCCGCATGCGCGGCGCAGGTGAAGGGGAATAACTTTTAGTTAACATTTAAGAATGGGAATTGGATCACGCAAACCCTCTTGCATCTCTTCAGCTCCTGCTGATTGTTCTTGATTAAGCTTGATAAAAATAGCCGGGCTGTGTTTGGGGGTGTGGCCAGCACTGGTCCCTCGGCCCCGCCCACTCCCACTGTGACAAGCTGTGTCCTGGGGCCCAGTCCCTGGAACATTAGCACTTGGATGGGAGAGATCGAGCACGCTCCCTGCCTGGGACGCAATCCCATCCATCTCCCACCCATCGTCCACCCATCGCCCACCTACACCTGGGACCCCCAAGGTCTGACTATAATGAGACCAGGGTTCTAAACGCTTTCTTGGGATTTTAGGATCTGAGGTGCCGCTGAGGCTGGAGAGAAGTCCTCAGCCATTATTGTTTCTTCAAAAGATGCCATCGCTCTGTCTCCCTGTGTGGCACTCCAGGGCCCGGGACCTACCTGAGGCAGATTGGAGCAGAGGACGGGCAGCGGCCCATCTCTGGGAAGAAGCGTTAGTCTGCGCTCCGACAATTGGAAAGCCGGGAAAAGTGACTTAGTGATGAACAGTCCTGGCAGGGGCAGACACAGGCTGTCCCGGGGAGCCAGGCTGCACCCACCTTCCCCATGTGGGCACGGGGGTGGGAGTTCTCCCCTGGAACATGCTGTCAGTCACCTTCTTGGGTCAAATGCAAGTTCTGTCCCCGGTCTCAGTGTGAGTCCTAGGCTGCCCATTTTCCAGAGGTGTATGCGGGTCAAGGGACATCGTGTTGATGACTTCCCCTCCCCTCGTCTGGATGCCCAGCACAAAGAGGCAGAAACACTTGCCTCACACGATCAGAAAGGTTATCCTCCCTGCCTCCCACCCTCCCTCCCATCGCTCCCTCACGGGACATCCCAGGACCCAGCATTTCTGGGGGACCAGCTGGGGTGTTTTCAGGGTGGCTGATGTGCAGAAGGGCAGATCAGGCTAGGAGCAGACAGCACAGGAAGAGCCACCCAGAGGAAAGGCCATCAAAGCCGGACCAGTGCTCAGAACAGTGGACAGAGCCTTTCTCCCCTGCAGACCTCCCCTGTGGGAGCTCGGGAGTGGGGGGCCGTCTCGGGTCCCTCCCTGGAGAGTGGAAGGGGAGGAGGCCGGGGTGCTGGCGGGTGCAGAGGACACGGGGGCTGTGGGAGGGAAGGATGCTCCACCTCTGACGGGGACGGAAGATCAGGGCTGTGGTACCCAGTGAGGCCCGAGGAAGCAGGAGATGTGGGTTCGACTTCTCACTGTGTGACCTTCGGCGGCCCGGAGTTAAGCCTCAGCATCAGTTGTCTCTGGTGGAAAGGGGCAGTAGCTGTTTACCCGCCGACCACTGGCACGCCAGAGAAAACCCTCTCAGGAACACGCGGAAGCTTTAGACATGGGGGTCGTCACGCACACGACTGACTCTCAGTTTGGGAAGGCACGTCGACAGAGCGAGCAGGCACGCGGACGATGGAGCTGCCATCCTCCTTCCCCTTCTATCCTGGCAACTTTCCTGTGAGCTGGAAGTGATTTCTAAATAGCGTTGAAAAAAATTCCAAGGCCATTCAGAATCTACGGTTGCGGAAAGGTCTCCAAGACATATCGTGAGTGAAAAAGACAAAAAGCCACGCAGGGGACAGAGTGGAAACGCGAGGTGGGGCGCCGGGTCCAGCGGGGAGGGGCTCTTTGCAAGGGAGGTCATTTCATAGCTTTTAAACTGCTGTCCTATGTGTGCGAATTACCTAACCGAAAATTCAAATTAATTTTCAAAAAAGAGAAAAGCATTAGATAAAGTAGGGGGATGCAAAGAAGATGTGTTCAGGAAAGGTCCAGAATATCCAAGCCGAAACCGGAGAGCCTCAGAAGGGCGGGAGTCTATGCACCTGCACTGCGACCACAGAGAAGGTGGACCCCACAGCCGCTGCATCGGATGAAAGGAGCCAGACGCCCAAGAGCTGTGTATTTGTCATGACTCCATTTATATGATGTTCTAGAACAGGCAAAGCTTACTGCGGGTGAAGGACCTCGGAGTGGAGGCTCCCCTGGGGGATGGGGCTGGAGGTTGCTGCTGGCTGGTGGGAATGTTTCACGGAAGACTGGTGCTTTATTCTGTATGAACATTGCCCCTCAGTCCAGTGAGCAAATCCTCCATCCGACTCAAAGCAGGAGACCCACAGGGTCTGGCGCCCACGTCGCGGATCGATGGAATGTGCCTACTTTGGCTCCTGGTGAATGAGACAGCGGCCAACCATCTTGGACGTAAAAGATGGAATTACCCCTTTTGGGGGGAGGACAGTGGGCGAGGGTTCTGATCTGCCTTATGTGGGAGCCCACTGGTTCTGCACCCCTCACTGCAGCCACTGGCGTCTGTGGGATTGCCTGCCCTCCCCCATTTCCAGATGGGGAAACTGAGGCTTGGACCAGGGTCAGGAGGCACTTGGGGCTCTGGGCATCTCATTCTAGTCTCTGAGCGCTCTTGCCAAATCCCAACTCCCTGCGAGGCCTCCTTCTGCATTCCACTGGTGTGCTTTTCACCAAACCCCGTGGTGACCAGAGGTAACCAGGAGGGCTGGGCTGAGCCCCTGACCTCCTGGGGTCACCATGGTGCCTCCTGCCCAGAAGCACATCCTTTACTCCCATCAGGGACAATCAGCCTGGCTTCCTTCTGTCCTGGTTTCCATGGCAACCACTGTGCTCCTGAGGCTGTTTCCTGGGGTGACCTGGGAGCCCTGCTGTTCGGGAGGGCTGATGCTGCAGCCACAGCCAATGACTAGAATTCATCAGGGTGGCACTAGGACAAGAGTGTGTCCCTGGGAACCGTGTCCTCACACCTGGGCACCTGCCCTGGACCATCTGAGACCCCCGGCTCAGCAGATGGGCTCTGAGGACCGTGGGCTACCCACCTGCGGCCCCGCGACTGCCACAGATGACGCCAGATGCCTGGCTTGGCACTGGCCCCGCTCCTCACTATGCGGTTACCTCGGGCGAGTTTCTCACTCTGCAGATCGGGGCTTAGATGGTGCCCACCTGAGCACTGCGGTGAGGGATGAGCCAGCCCAGGTATGTCCTAAAGACAGCCGTGTGTTCCTGTCATCGTCACAGAAGGTGCACACGCAGGGTGGGAGGGAGAAGGACAGCCGGGTCTACCTGGCCAGGTGTGGGTGAGGCCCCTTGGGGTCTTGGGGCCTGGGCATCAGTTTTCTCCCAGAGTCCCTAGGATGCTGCTTCCCTCATGTCCACACTCTCGGGATGCTGGCCCTGAGCCTGTCCAGCCATTGCCCATTGACCGAGGACAGCAAATAGAAACAAGCCACCCCACACCTGCCAGTGTGGGCAGGGGCCTGAGCCGCCCCCTCCACCCGGCGATATGCCATCTTCCCACTAGATGGCGCTGTGCCCTCATGGCTGAGGCTGCCACGCCGCCTCTGGGTACCGCCCTCCATCCGCCTGGTCCAGATGGGCCCTGAGCCTGGGACTCTGGGATGCGGGATATGAGATGCGGGGACGCGGGATGCGGGGATGCGTGGATGCTGTCGGGGGGCTTGTCTCGAGGGACTCAGGCCTGTGAGATGCCTTCACAGCAAGCTGACCGGCCCACTGGGAGAAGGGGGGTCTCCTCTCTGTCCCTTCACCTCCCTTTCTCACCTCCTCTCCCTCTGCCTCCCGTCCTTTGCTGCAGAATGAGGGCACAGCTGCTGGGGTCCAATCCCAGCTGCTCCCACTTATGGGCTGGGCTGTGTGGCTTTGGGCAAGTGACTTAAACTCTCTGAGCCTGGCCTCCTCTTCCATATCTGGGTCCTGACCCTAATAGGGTTGTAAATATTATTGCTGCTACACCCTCATCTGATTGGCCCTCTGGGAGAGGGGCGGCTCCAAGGAGGCGACCTGGAGATCCTCGGGGCAGCCTCCACCTCCAGCACCGCCCTGGGAGCCCTCGGTGACCCTCTCCTCTGCCTGTCCTAGCCCCCCTGCACCTGCTGAATTTCTGGACGGGCACCCATAGTGGGGGCACGTGTCCCCATTGTGTCACCAACCCCCTTGGGACCAAAAGACGGCTTCGGGACGCAGTGCTGCTTGACAAGGACCTGGGGAGTCATCAGGGGATGGTGTTGGTTGGTGATCAGGGACAGAGCAGAGGCCAGCCCCTTGAAGGCCACCAGGTGGCACAGAAGGGGGTCCTCAGAAGTGCTGGGCACTGAATGAGCTGTGAGAATTTCACAGGAGGAGGCCTCCCAGGGGCGCAGGTCTGTTGGAAGCTGGAGGCAACGGGAACCGTGTGACTTGTGGCTCTGTGACCCCACAGTCTGCCGTGAGGACGTTCCCTGCATGAGGGCAGTGGGCTCTGGACCCACAACGGACATCCAGTTACATTCTGTGAGTTCAATGTATGAATGTCCACCAAGAGCACTTGGTCACTTAGGTCCCCAGCAGCCTGGTGCGGGGCCCGGTCACCACCCGCTGGCCATGGCTGACGGGGATGAATGCACAGTGTGTCCCCACACCCGGGTTTCCCTTCCTGCTGAGCGTGGGCATGGAGGGCCGACTAAGTTCCTTGTGCAGGGACCTGCCCCGTCCCTGGCCAAGGCCCCGTCTGGGCATCCCCCAGCAGGTCCCACTGCACGCACAGCCACACACATGCCTCCAAACGTGGCTGAAACTTCACCCTCTCGCCAGAGCCCAGACACCACTGGTCAACTCTGGATTCAGAAAGAGTGTCCAGCTCACTTTGTCCTGGGAGCCTCTTAAGGTGTCAACCATCACTTAATATCGGGGCATCTCTGTGCTGGACTGGAGTACAAGCCCCCCCGCATCCCCCCCAGCAGGTGGGGTACCCGGCCTCTCATACTGCAGACACCTGAGTGGTGCACTCCTGCATCAGCCTCCTGCTGCCCAGGGCCTCCGGTAGCCCCGGATCTGCCAGGCTCCTTCTCTCAGCAGCAAAGGCTGAAGCAACACCAAACGTGAGAATTACAGCGTGTGGCCATGCGCCACCGTGGGGATCCGAGGCACTCACCGTGCTGGCGGTGAATTCTGGCGGATTGTCATTCACGTCTGTCACTGTGATGATGGCTGTGGCTGTGTTCGAGAGGCCATAGTTAAGGTTTCCTTCCATGTCTGTGGCCTGAATGATGACTGTGTACTGCTGAACTTTCTAGAAGGGAATGAGTTGGGAAAGAACAGCGATCAGTTTGGATTTTAGGTTACAGGCGGTTTATACTTTTCATCAAGAAATATATTTCCCAGGATGGAGTCAGCTGCAGCCGGGCCCCATTCCTGCCGGGGGGGCATGCTGGCGCAGGGCTCTCCCAGAGCCCTCGGCTGATGACCTGGTGGAAGAACGTTCTCCTTCACTTGCTGTGGTAACACGTGGCATGAAGAGGTCTGGCTATGTTTTCATCTCAGTGGCCCTGGCTTCGGTAGAGGTTGTATTTTGTGCCAAACTAGAAAGGGGGAGAACAGGGGCCATGGAGAGCGCGGTGCTGCGTTTGGTTTGGAAAACCAGGACAGAGAGTTTGCAGAGAGGGACAATCCCACACACACGTGCTGGAGGGACCTCGTTTCTTGAGCAGTTTCAGTGTCCAGCTGAACTGCAGGTCAGAAATGCAAACGGGGGAAGAAGAGACAAGCCCTTCTCCCCTCTCCTCGCAGGTGCACAGATACAAGCACATTTTCTGTTTGAACAAAACAGAACCGGAAGGAGCAGTTAGCATTCAGATGCAGGTGTGAGTTTTAAAAGGCAAATAAAGCTTCACGGAAAGAGTGAATTTATTAGGCATTGACGGAATCTCAGAGCCCTTCTCCACCCAGCCCTTGCCAGGAGTCCACCAGCCCAGAAATCCCCGAGTCAGCAGAGGTGGCCTGTCCCACATCCCTGTTCTGACAGAGGTCACAGGTGCTTTCAGTGTGACAGGTGAGGATGAGCCTGTGGTGGCTCTGCTGGGACCACAGCCCGCCTCTCACTGGCACCATCAGGGAAGGGAGGATTCTGGGGCACAGGCAGAAGGGAACCTTATGAAATGTCTTCCAAGTGATGAACTATACCAAGTCCTACTCCTCCAAGAGGTTAAGGGAAAAGACCAGTTCTGAGCCATGAGGGGATTCAGTGAAATGTGTTCAGGTTCCGTTAACTGGCTTCATAAAGAATTATAAACAGCAGATGTGTCACCAAACCGTCTCTCTCTTTCCCATCCTACTCACCTATCCACATATCTATCCATCCATCCATCATCCATCCATCCATCTATCCACCTACCCTCCCATCCATCCATTCATCCATCCACCCACCCTCCCATCCATCCATCCATCTCTCTATCCCTTCCTCCCTCCCTCCCAGACCAGCCAGCTACAAGTCAACCTGGCAACTGGTGACAGATGCATGAATGAGCCCAGCCAAGGCCAGAAGAGTTTTCCAGCTGAGACTAGCCCAAACTGACAATCTGTGGAATTGTGAGCTAAATAAATGGATACTGTTTTAGGCTGCTAAGTTTTTGGGACGTTTGGTTATGCAGCAGAAGCTAACTGACTCACACCCAAATCCTTATCATGGCCCACAAAGCTCTGTGTGCCCGGCTGCTGAGCACCTCTCCAACCTCATCCTGAGTCAGGCCCCCCAGACCCTCTGTACAACCTCCCTCAGCTCCTCAGGCTTGTCACACAGCCTCCCACCACAGGCCTTGGCACATGCGCTTCCCTCTGTGGAAAGCTTTTCCTCCTCCTTTAGTTAGTGCCTCCTTTACTTTCAGGTCTTTGCTCAAATGTCCCTTTCTCCTGGAATTCTCTTTGACCCTCTGGACAAGCCAGGGCCCCCATTACCTGCTCTCAGACTGGCCTACTCGGCATCCACAGTGCTGGCTTTACAATTATTGTGCCATCATTTGATTGCTGTCTGTGTCCCTCACCAAACTGAGCTCTGGGTGGCCATGGCTGTCTCATTCACCACCATGTCCCCAGGGTTGAATGTGGCGCCCAACACACAGTAGGTGCTCAGTGAATATGTGCCGAATGTTCCCAAGTGACCGGAGTGACAATAGGGATTCTAAGGAATGGGAAGCTTATCCACAGAGGTCCCTGGCTGCCCAACAAGGCATCTGGCCATTTGTGGGCAGTTGGGAGTCACTGAGAGGGCTGTAGGGGGAGTCACATGATCCAATGAGTGTGTACCATGGCCGATGGGCCACATCTGCCCACCACTGTTCATTTTTGTAAATAAAGTTCTATTGGCACACGGTCACATCCATTCATTTACACATCACCTGTGGCTGTTTCTGCACAACAGCAGAGCTGAGTGGCTGTGACAGAGATCACATGGCCTGCAAAGCCTAAAATATTTACTATCTGGCCCTTTACAGAAGACGCTTGTCGGCCCTGGGCTCCGACCTCAGGCAGCACAGGACCGGTACCTCTAGGACAGGCCTGGTAGTGATGGCACAGACTTCTCAGGGTGCGAGGGCTGGGGAGACCAGGGAAGCCTTCCTGGAAGGGGTAGGAGGTGCTGCCCGGAGGTGACAGGATAAATGAGGGCAGAGCAGAGGGTGCAGACTAGAGGAATGTACCAGGGGGCTTATGGCAGCCAACCAGACTGGGCCCCTGGACTGGGATGGGGGCTCCAGGGCTCAGTAATGTCTGCACACTGTCTCCCACTCAGATCAGTGCTCGACCTCCCCCCCGTCAACGCCGCAGTCCAGTGTGACCGTGGCTGGTGGCCCGGCTGAGCCCACAGCAGGGCCGGGTGTGCTGGTGTGGGGCGCTGACTCCCGGCCCCCATCCTCCCTCATCACCTTGCCCTGGCTGTCATCTCAAGAGGCCTCCCCCCAGGGGGCAGGTGTCAGGAGCCTCTCAGAGGAGCAGGAAACGAATCCTCAGCGCAGACCTGGTCTGGATCTTTCCTCCGAGGGGATTAATTACCTGGAGGAGGAGTGAGGAGACCCAATCAGAGCTCTTGACCAGGCTCCTGAGCCACGGGCGTGAGGGGAGAGCTGCAAGGCCTGTAGTGCGGGGGCCAGGCCTGAGTGCCACCGGTGACCAGCCAGCTGGACAAGGCCCGGCCCTTACTGAGGGAGGGACGACCAGGGATGTGTCTTGGGGCCACGGCACCCCTTCCTTAGGGGCTTGGTGAGAGTAGAGGGCTAGCGCAGGGGCTGGCAAGCTATAGGACCAAGCTTGGGTCTTGTCAATAAAGTTTTGTTGGCACACAGCCACACCCCTTCATGTACATGTTTTCTCTAGCAGAGTTGAGTAGTCGTGAGAGAATGTAAGGCCCCCAAAGTCGAAAATATTTACTATATGCCCTTTACAGAGAAAGGTTGCAGATCCCTGCTGTAGACCCCTGTGCCCCCATCTCAATGATTCAGAAATGGGCACGTGGCCTATGCCAGCCAATCAGGGCTTGGTTCTGGTGCTCTCCGTCTCTGGCCTGGATATTGTAACCACATGAGGTGTTGGCTGGGTTGGGGCGCCATCCATAGCCTGAGGACAAAGCCAGACTGAGGACACAGGCTGACGGCAAAGGAGGGATTTAGCCGGAGGAGAGCAGAAGAGAAGTGTTAACCCCTGGAAGGCGCTGTCCTGTGACTGCAGCATGACATCATTTCTCCAGATCTTTCTTATCTCCTCAGTCATTGAATCACAGCTTCTACGAGGGGCCATCCCGGGCCCCTGTCCTCAGAAGACACTGGAGAAATAAGCCGTCTCAGAGACACAGGGACACACGTGTGTGTATGCATGTGTGTACACGCATGTGTATCCATGTGTGTATGCACACGCAGATATATGTGTACAGGTGCACGTACACATGGGTGTATGCAAGTATGTACACGTGTGTGTATGTGTATGCATGTGTGTCAGTGTGTATTCATGTATGTGTGTGCGCATATGTGTGTACCTGTGTGTATGTGTCCATATTTATGTATACGTGTGTGTGTGTGCAGCTGACCACCACAAAAGGGTGTGCCGGCCTTGCTTTTGGGAGCCGGATGGGGGTCTTTCCTGGCCACGGGTGGGGTGCAGTAGGAAAATCCAGCAAGAAGGAAGAAATATGGGCAGGGACCACCAGCAGAAGCCGGCGCCTCCCTGTGGGCGGGGCCTCAGATCCGGGCCAGCCCAGCCTGGTCACCGGGTTAGTAGCATCGAAGGAGCACCCAGAGAAGGAAGTTCAGGCTCCTCTGCTGTGGCTTTTGGTTTAGAAAGTATACTTTTCAGACTTAATAACAGTCACCATTTTCTCTTTCGCCAAGTCCCCTTCTGGAATGGTATTCAGAGGCCGAGGGTGGGCGGGTGGGACCTGGGCATCCCTGGGAAGGCAGGCATCACCTAGTGTCCCTGGACACAGACCCCCTCCCCCTTACACAATTGTTCGATCTTTACTTAGTGGGGTGGGCCTGGCGTGGTTAGGGGTTTTGATGTTTTTGTTAAAACGCTGGCCTCAGGACCTGGTTTCTTGGCCCTAACGTGCATCTCATCATTCATGCGAGGCCAGGTGAGGGAGCACATGCAGGGGTGTGCTCTCAGCGCTGTTCCGGCACCTCCTCCTGGTGACCCCGCAGACCACCCTCGCTGCAGGTGCACCTGCCCCGCTCGGCATCCCCTCCCGTCCTGACCAGCCCTGGGGAGCAGGAGTGTTGTACCCTCCCCAGTTTGCAGTTGATCAAACCGAGGCTTTGGGAGGCCAGATGGCTCCCTCCAGGTCAGGCGCTGGGGAGCAGTGTGTGTGGGGCCCGGAGGTGGAGTCTGGAGTCCCGGCAACCCTCTTCCTGGGCCCTCCTGGGACAAAGGATGACTCTGGACTCAGCCCCGGACTGGCATTCCTTCTCCAGGGGCTGGATGAGGCAGCCTCAGCCTCTGTTCCTCGTATCAATTAGCCCTGATGGAGCGGGAGGGAGGTGGCTGGGTGGGGGAGTGGGTGGTCCTGCATCTCTGGAGTCTCCCCCACTGGAGGCCAGTTGGCGACAGATGCTCGGCGCTGGTAAGTGTACTGAGCAGGTGTCCCTGCTGGCCAGCCCGGCCAGCTGCCCAGCGGTATTCCCCTGCTCCACTGGGTACGGAGAACACGGCCAGATGCCCCTGCAGCCGGTCAGCAGTGGTGCTGGAGTGAATTCATTACAACGCGATTTGGCCATTTTCAAGTTCAAGAGGAGAGAAGAAAACCGCAAGCGGGCCGTCCCTCGGGTTTTCGCTTACCTCCCCACAGCTCAGCATTTCAATTTTGCAGAACATCCATCAATAATGCAGCCGGCCAGCCTGCCCTGGAAAAGCATCAAAGCTTCCTGTGCATTCACCGCGTTACCACACTCCCCACGCTGGGCTGCCAGGACTGCAGCCAACCAGGCACACTGGCCCGGTCAGGCCTGCGGCTCGAACCCCGATGTTCCTGGCAGAGCCCACGCTGCCACCTGGCCGGAGAATGGCGCTGCTCCCAGGGCTGTCTCAGTCACCCTGTGGCAAGCACGTCTCCCCCATCCACACCAGGCCCTCTGCACCGGCCGGTGGTCAGTATGTGGGTGTAAATCAGGGCTGAGAACCCGGCAGTCCACACTCAGACTTGCAGATCCTCCCTCGTCCCTCCTCCCCGAAAGAGGCCAGGACCACGGCCACCTCAGCCGCTCTAGGAGGTCCTCCCCATCGCTGGGTCAGCATGGGTCCCAGTGCCACTGCCACTGCTGGAACCTCCACCCCCAGACGCTGAGAGATGGAGCAAACCGAGGGCTGAGCCTTCCGCCTGCGTTTGGTCCTCGTGTTGCTTGGCGTCCGCTCAGTGCCCGAGGACACGACCGGAGGACTCACAAGATGGACGTGCGGGAGGAGGAGCCACAGGCCAGCGTCCTGGTTCACTCCTGTGCATCGAGACTCCTTCCAAAAGGGCGTGGGGAGTGTGGCTACCCTAGAAAACAGGCTGTGGGTCCTCGAAAGTTACAGTCACCATATGACCAGCAAGTCCACCCCAGGGCATACACCCCAGAGGACGGGAGACAGGCGCTCAGACAAATCCTTCTGCCATGTTCACACAGCCAATGGGGGAAACAACCCCCACGTTCATCAACCCGTGAGCAAATGAACACGATGTGGTCGATCCACACAGTGGAATACTATTCAGCCACGTGAAGGAATGAAGTCCCGAAAGTCCTACATCGTGGATGAACCTCGAAGACACGATGCTCAGTGAGAGAAGCCAGACACAAAAGTCACAGGTTGTAGGGTCCCACTGACACGAAGTGTCCAGGACACGCAAATCCACAGAGACAGAAAGCAGGGGAGTGGTTGCCGGGGCGGGGGCAGGTGGGGGAATGGGAGTGATGCTAATGGGGATGGGACTCCTCTTCGGGTGACGGATAGAGGTGGGGAGCACAACAGCGTGAGTGTGCTGAATGTCACCGAACTGCACACGTTGAAAGGGTGAACTTTACGGCGCGTGAGTTTTGGCTCAGGTGCTGGCATTAAAGCACGTGTGTGTCCATGTGGGTCCCCGCTGCCTCGTGGGGCCTCCGGGGGACCCAGCATCCCATGGCCCACCCACAGGGCACCCACTCCATGCCCACTCCTGTGCCCAGAGCCTCAGCCTGGCGTCCCCACCCTGTGCCTCTCCTCCTGCAGGCAGAGCCCCCACCTGCTTCCTCTAAACCCCTCGGCCTGTGGGGCTGTCCCACTGCTGCTCTGGAGTGGAGAGGAGACACCCCCCGGGGGGCACAGCCCCTGGCCCAGGTGGGTCTCTGGGGAGCAGGGCGTGGGGAGGCCCTGAGCCCTTCCTGCTGAGGTGCACGTCGGGGCAGGGCTGAGCATTCCGCTCTGTGGCTCCTTTGCTTAGGAGGGTGGGGCTGAGTGCCTGCTGGAGGGGTTAGAGGCCACCCTTCCTACCTTGTCACCTTTGCCCACGCTGTCCCGCTCGGCACAGCCTCTTCTTCCTCCTGCACATTTACCTGAGCCCTGCCGTACCTGCACCAGGGTTCACGCCCCTCGCCCCACCACAGCTGTCTGTCAAACTGCAAACTTCTGTGCCCCTGCCCTCCAGCCAGGCCTCTGAGGAAGAGGCAGAGGGAGATGTGGACAAAGGGTGAGAAAGCAGTGAGGGCTTCCTGGAGGAGGGGGCAGATTCGACTGGGGCGGGGGCGAGGCAGGGGCTCCCATTGTCCCTCTGCAGCCCAGCCTGGTGCAGCGCAGCATCTCAGGAACTATGAGCCCTGGGGACAGCGCCAGCTTGCTCCACCCCAGGCCATTCCTGCCACAGACACTGCATCCCTGAGCTGCTGCTCACCGAGGGATGAGGGGTCCACAGGGCTCAGAGAACAGGTGCAGCAGGGCAAGTGTCATCCACAGCCAAACTGTGCTGATGAGAGGCCTCGGGAAGCAGTTATGGTATTAATGGGGGTGTGCCAGCCCCCCGACCCCGGGTTTGCTTGGTGGGCTTTGGGAGTGGCTTTGATGGCTGCGTCCCGAGTGGAGAGTTGGATGGGGAACTCAGCACAGACAGGACCTTTGATTTTGTATTTTTCATCCTCCTTGAAAGGAAAGTGCGGTCTCCTGCTTTCTCTGGGCTTATTTCTCATTGTGATGACAGTAAGGAGAGGCTGGCCAGAGTCGGCGTCTGGAAAGCCCTGGAAACACTGGGAACCAGGATGTTTTGAGACTCCCAAAGCCAATGCCCTGTGTGGGTCTGGACGTGTGTGGGTCTGGACATGTGTGGATCTGGACGTGTGCAGGCCTGAACGTTGGCATCTGGGCCAGGCGGGAGTCCCCGGTGCAGCCCCGGCCCCGTGGCACTGGTACGCCGCTGCTGTTTTCTGCTGAACACGGAGATCCTGTGCTGCAAAGTCTCAGTGATTAAAACCCTCTCCCTGAAAGATGCTGAAAGAATAGCTTGCCCGAGTTTTCTGCACAAACCTCCTGCCCCTGGAGCTCATGGTCTCGGGCCAGATGACGTCCGTGTGGGTCCCAGAGGCCTCAGCAGGACTCGGGGCCAGGGCTGAGGCGGGCCGGGGAAACACAGCAAGAAGGGGGGCTGGGGCTCAGGGAAGGGGCTCAGGAGAACATGGGGGTTACCAGAGACGGCGGAGGGGCACAGGTACGAGGGTCTCCTGGGCAGGGCAGGGGCTGTCTGAAGACCCAGAAGGTGGCCAGGGTGGCCAGGGCAGTGCAGGGGCCAGAGGGCCCTGGGTGAGGATGGGCCTGGAGGTCAGGTTAGGGATTCAGTTTCCAAAAGCAAGGGGAAGCCGTTTTCTTAGGTTATTTTGGGGGTGGGTGGTGATGTAATGACATCCTGAGACTGGTGAACAGTCCCCTGCTGTCGGGGCATGTGTGTCCCCGTCCTGCACCAGCCTTAGAGGTCCCCGCTCCAGAAAACCCCTTAATCCTCACACAGAGAAAACACCTGTGCCCAGATAGGCCCAGGTCACTGAGCCACGCAGGGCTGGCCCTCAGGAATGGCCAATGTCTGAGGCCTGGTCTACAACTGCTGAGTGGACGCAGGTGGCCCAGAGGAGAACCTTCCAGAACCCGAGCCCAGCTTGGCACTGTGTGGTTTAACTTCGTTCCACCCCTCAGAGGTCCCACAGGGTCTGGAATTCTGCAGCCCTTCTCAGACCTTAGTCTGCAGCGCAGTGCACACGGAGGCCGGACATTGGGCAGAAAGAAGGCGAAGGCCCCCCCTCTCCTCTTAGCGGGCTCCCCAGCAGCTGGTCTGCGTCTCATGGAAGGGGAGGCGGGAACTTCTGGGGAGTCTTCCCTATCCTGATCCAGCCAGGGGTGGACACCCACTGGGCCCTTCCTCAGTGCCCCCCAACCCCAGGTTAGAAGAGCTGCTGGCCCAGGGAGCATCGCCTGCACACCTCTGGGAAATGCCGTGTGTGCACACACTGCACAAGACACATGCATCCACACGTGCATGTGCACACACGTGCAAACACACACAAACACATGCATGTGTGCGCACACGCACTGTCAGCTCTGCCCCCGGGGAAGTGGTTTACAGACTGCAATATTTCACACGCATTTTCCTTTGACGCAGTCATGAGAGCAGTGCAGCCTCCAGCTCCGTCAGTCTGCAAGGGCTCTTTCAGGAAAATAGAAATTCCAAGTAAGAAAGTATTAAGTTGGGATTTAATTGGCAGGTTTTTTGTGTGTGTGTAGCAGAATGTGAAAGAAATGTTTTTCACAGAATTTGGTGTCAGAGGTGCAGTGAGTCAAGTAATAATAAAAATATCATCCTCGTTCCTTCTCAGGCTGACCCTGAAAACACGACTGGCCCCCCTCACTGCATGACCTCCCCTGGGCCTTAGACCCTGTCCCCTGTCCCCGATGAATCTCTCCTGTCTCCTCTCCCAGGCCTGAATCTATCTCTTCTCTCCTGCTGCCCCCGGGGCCAGCTCCCGGGATTCACATCTCAGCTCAACGAAAGGATAGAAGAGGGAATCTGTAAAATGAGTCGGCAAATCCCGGCATGGGAAACCAGAGGGCCGTTAAAATGATGTGGGACGGGGTGTTTCCTGATGCAACTACGTTCATGATGTGCCACTAAGTGCCAACAGAGGGTGACACACCTCTGCTTATTAGGAGAGCACATGGCTACAGCGAGCGGGACACACGGCAGGTGTCAACTGTGCTTAACTTCCAGTGCTAGGATGGGAGGGTTGTGATCTTCTCCTTTGTGCTTATTTGTGTTTTCTACCATAAATGTGTTGCTTTTGTGGTAAGAAAAAACATCAATAGACGGTATCACAGGAGAAAGGAGTGTTCTGACTCGGGCTCCATTGCACGGAGTGGCTGGGACCTCCTGAGCTGGACTCGGTGTGGCCAGAAACATGGCTCCGACGTCCCAAAGAGGCGCCCGCACAGCCCTGTGCTCTTTCACAGGCCTTACAAGGAGCTCATTTTCTAGGAAAACTCCTCTCAGAATTGCCCACATGGCTCGTCATGAGGCTTCTCATAAAGCAAAGGGGAGAAGCTGATCTTTCCACCAAAGAACATTTTCCACCTGAATTTGAGTCAGGTGACTCTGAACTGAAGTCGACACGGTGGTCCCGGTAGCCGCTGGCAGTGGGACAAAGATACATTCATCCTCTCCGTGAAACCGATTCACGTGATGACAACGTAGGATGGAGAATCTTGAAGAAATACAGGAAGGTGTTGGTTGTGCTTTCCTAAAAATCCTGTAAGACCCCGAGAGAATTAATTTGGGCCGCCCTTGTTGGGGAAGAAATTTCAAGTTGATGCAAGTGAGCAGCTGACAGCGCACACGAGGACGGAGAGATCGGATGGGTCCCTGACAACAGGATGAGTTCCTCGTGGACGTGGAAGTGGGTGACAACACGGGCTCAGGGCGGGCTCAGGGCTGGCTCAGGGCTAATTACGTCGCTCAGCAATCAGAACAGAAACCACTGTCACCTTCGGAGTGGAACCCGTGTTCTTCGCCTTATCAGGCCGTGAAGATGCTCATCAGGGAACTAGGCAGATGACAAGGATTGGCGTGAGGGGCGGCTCCGACCAGGTACACAAGAGACACTTGAACCGCCATGTCTGATAGAAGTCTCTCCTGACATTTTAATCATGTAGAAAGGCTCAATTACATAGCGCTGCCTAATTAGAGACGGTGGCAATTACGTGTGTGGATTTCCCCCTTCCTGAAGATGACTTACTCTGCCAGACAGGAAGCTGGTTCTGAAAAGTCTGCGGTGTTTTCCCCCAAAGACATCACTGTCCCCAGGGGCGGGGGGTCAACGTTCTTACAGAGGAAGAAGGCCCCGTCGGTGTGGCCTTTCCAGCGCGGTTGGGTGATGTCCAGTCAAAGCCAGACAAGCTGGGTCTTGTGGAGAAATGGCCCCAATCTGCCACCTTCCAGACAGGCAGAAGCTCTGGCCGAGACAGGAATTGGCTCCCGGGGCCCGACGGGCTGAGGGCAGAGGCCGCGTCACCGGCCGGAGGGGCCGAGGGGGCGCCCAGCTGGGCAGGAGGCTGGCGAGTCGCTTCGGGTGTCCCGGCCCCGCGGGCGGCCGCTGCGGGTTTTACACACGCCTGGAGACGGAGGAGCTGGCGCCTTGTTTTGCTGTTTGCCGCTGAGCCGCCAGAGCAGGGGTGTCCAGCCGTCAACTATGGAGCATTGTTGGGAGGCCAGCGGGGGAAGAGCAGGGCCGCCGGGGACACGAAGCCCAAACCCAAGCTGGAAACAAGGAATCAGAAGGAGGGAGAGGCGCTCCGTCCCCTCAGCAACCCCGCGGCGTCTTGTAGCAACTTCCCTTTCTGCCACGTGAAGGCAAAGGCGGGCAGCGTGGGGAGGAGGACGGCCAGCCGCCACCTCTCCTCGAGCAGCCGGAGCGAAGCCGGCGGAGCCTAGAGCCCTGTGTCTCCCTGGCCACCTGCCGGGCACGGGGTCACAAATTAGAGGTCACTGCGACCCCAGATCACGCCATAAACGGCAGCATCGAGACAGGCCGCGCCCACAGCGGCCTCAGCTGGACAGAGGCCCCGTGCCCCTGCGGCCGGCCTGCCCGCACCATGGCTCTGATCCTCACGGGGCAGGGGCCGCGGAAGACGACAGAGGGCCTTCGCCCGGCGCTGCCCGCGGCCCCTCTGATGAGTGAAATCGGCCGAGGAGTAGGTATCCTGTTTGTTCCGAAAAGCGGCGTCTCCAAGGGGAGCAGGCGGGACGGCGCCATCCGCTGGAGGAAACCACACGGAAGGGACATGCGAGTCCAGGTTCCAGCTCTCAGGAGCCTCAGGGCCCCCGACACTGTCCTTGTCCCCAGGTGCAGCAGCCGAGGCCCTGCATGAGGCCCTGCAAGGTCTGTTTCTGATACAGGACAGCCTGGCCACCTGCCAGCCAGAGGTGTCCCACCCATGGAGAGCAGCTCGGAGCATAGTGGGGACAGAAAGTGCACAAGGCAGTGGGGGATCCTGGCCATCCTGGCCTCGCTGCCCCGCAGGTCTGGTTTTTAGTGCCGCTAGTAATGGGGGTGCCCGGCTCACAGCAGGCGCTCAGTGAACACCCCTTCTCCCACCCTCTCTTCCCTGTCCACATCGGCCGGATGCTGAGGAGCCCCTGCTTGCACCCTCCTGCCTACTCCACTGCTCTGCACCCAGCCCCAGGCCACTGGTCTTCTCTCTGGTCTCAGGTCCTCTGGGCCACCTGTGCCTCCAGCTCAGCCCTCTGCCCTGTGGCCTCCTCCCAACCTCGTGTGACCTGAGCCCTGGGGACTGAGCCTTCTCTTGGCCCCTGACCATGCGTCTCTCCTTGTCCTTCACTGGAGCTGGGGACATTGGCCACCACCCCACGATCACATGCTTACTTGTGGGGACACTGCCTGTGATGGCGAGAGGCAGGGGAGCTGGGAGAGGGGCCCAAGAATGTGACATGAAAGTGTGCTTTCGTCCCCAGGATAGTATCACTCACATGCTCTGCTGCTGGGTCTCCTTCCCACCAGCCACTTCAGGGTCAGTTCAGGGGTCCATGGATGGTCTGACCCTGACACGGAACCCCCGAGTCACTCAGGACAGTTTCTCCCGCCCATCAACGTGGCGTTAAGTGACTCACGCGGTGGGAAAGCGGTTCCCTCTTCAATTTTGGGCTGGGAGGAAGCTCAGTTTGGAGCCAGGGCATCTTTAGCAAGTGCTGTGAGACGTTATCTTCCTTTTTGAGATTGAGAGAAAGAGAGAGGATGGGAGAGAGGGAGGGAGGGGGGAGACCTGGGGCTCAGATCTTGGAAATGCCATCTTGCAGGCAGAATTTTACATGGCATCCCCCCTGCCCCCCTTAATTGGGGGGCACCCGGTGCAGGCTGAGAGCAAGGGCTCAGAGCCTCCTGTGTTCAAATCGCAGCTCTATCCCTCCTTGCTGTGTGACTTTGGGCAAGTTACTTCCCCTCTCTGCTCCTCACCCCCATCCATAAATGAATGAGTGTAGACTACACTTGTTCATTCCTGAGGTTGTACACAGCAGTGAGCAGGGTGGAAGGCCAGGGCCCTGGGCAGCTCAGGGCAAGGGGGACAGGGCCTCCCTTAGTTCCTGGACTGGGGGGTGGTCCAGCAGTGGGCCATCCTCACTGATCTCCGAGTGGCTGGGCCACAGGCTCTCACTTGGCGGAGCAGCCACATCTGCAAGAGCAGGAGGGGAGCTGAGGACCGAGCCTCGGGAGGGAGGCCGGGCTGGAACTTTCTCAGGGGAAACCTGTCCCAGGGAGGCCAGGGGGTGGCCCTCCTGTGGGATGGGCCGGGCCAGCGGGGAAACCCAAGGGCTGAGTGGGCTCCTCCTATCCCCTCCCTGGGCCCGATGCCCAGAGCCTGCACCCCCACTGACTGTTTCTGGGGCCTTTAATATTTTTAGTTATGAAGGGGAATCCACAGATGTTGCCTATATATATTTTTTGGCCTGGAAATGTCATATACTCTTTACTAAAATGTAAACTAAAGAAATACCCAGCCCTCCCAGCAATCCATCTCTATCTTCCGCTTCATGGGCACAGGATGCCAGGCTTATTTCTGGAGAGGGGAGCCCTCCTGGTCTTTGTGTCAGTGGCAGGAGAGATTCGGCATGGAGGGGGAGCTGAAGATGTGGGTCTGCGCCTCATTTGGAAATCCTCCCCCGTCGGGCTCAGTCTGCTTGTCTGTTGAGTGGACGTCATCTAAGGCTCCTGTGAACACTGTGAGTGCGATAAGAATCTTGTGTCTGAGATGACACAAGGGAAGACGCACAGCACCCCAAATCTTAACTGAGAGCTGGTGTCTCACCGTCATCCTTCGACTGTCCCTCTTTTAGCTTCAGGTTCCACTCTCTGATAAAGTGCAAATGCCACCTTGTCCAGCCTCTATCAGTCATTCACACTTTAGTATAAACTTTGGATATGATCTCCCGTGGACTGCAGCAGTCTGGTAGAAAAGGCACTGAAGAGTTAGGAGGCCTGGGCTGGACCACTTACTAGCTGTGAAACAAAAAAATCAAGCCAAATATCTGATCTTTTGGAGCTGCAGTTGGGGTAGCAGTACTTCCACTTGATAGACCCAGATGGGGTCATACAGACCCACGGCCTGGTCAGTCTGAGAGCGGGCAGAGATGGGCATGGGCTGGGCTGCAGCTCTGAGGGGCTCAGGGCGGAGTGTGAACTTTGCCTCGTTTCCCATTTTGCCACGGGCCGTCCCTCTGCTAGCCCTGCCCTCCTCGTGCCCACCCCTCTGACCTTTCAACACGCTGCTTGAGCAGCCACAACACACCGGGCACGGGCCGACCGCTGGGCAGTCAGCAGGCCTGAGCAGACCCGGCCCCGCCCTACGGAGCTGCGTCAGGACGGGAACTCGCAGTCAAGGAGCCGACAAGTCCACACAGTCTCCTGCGCTGGGCCGCGAGGGAACAGGGCCAGTTTGGTGCAGGAGGGAGGGAGGGGGCGGGTCCTGCCCTCAGTGGTCAGGGAGGCCTCCTGAGGAGGTGACGTCTGGTGAGACAACATGAAAAACCGGGGCCTCAGAGAGCTGGGACAGGACAGGGCCCCGCGTGTCCGCGGCCAGGAAGAGGAGGAGACAGGAGTCTGCTTGGCTGGATGGGGCATGAGAGGGTCAGGGGTCCAGTCCTCAGGGCTGTTGGGGGGACAGGGGTGCCGCGGAGCTATAGTGCGGGCGCATCCTCGGTGCCAGCTCCTTCCCCCACCGTCCTGTGACCCCCCTACACTCCCTCTGGGTGTGTCTCTCTGGCAAACTCCCCTTGTCCGAGATGGGCTCTCCCTGGCTCGCCCGTCACCAAACACGATGCCTCGCCACCCAACGGCGAAAGTGGCGGCAGGAGTGCCCACCAGCTGTCCCGGGATAACCGCAGCCCATGGTCTGCGGAGGTGCTGATTAGTGCAGACAGCTTGTGTCTAATTATTTCACTCGACCCGCTTAAGATTCGGAAACCACCTGCCCTGGGTGGGGTGGGGGAGCTGGCGAGGGGCCCGTGACCAACTCAGCGGACACCCAAGGCAGCTGCCCCAAAGGGGAGGCCCAGGCTTCCCCGGCGGGACAGGGTGATAGGTAGAGGGGGCCAGGGGACTCGAAGTGCAGCCCATGCGCTGTCCAGGCCGATACCTCTGAGCTGCTTGCTTCCGCTTGGTTGGGATGTGGGGGCCGAGTGACGTGCAAGCTGGTGTGTTTTTGGTATTTTTGAGAACACAGGCCAGGGGGCTGGGCTCCAGAGCACTTGCTGGTCCATCCACAGCAAGTGTGCAGTGGACAGGGCACATGGTAGTGCAGGGCATGGACAGGCCCTGGGTGGGCTCTCTATTCAGGTACACGGGCTCTCCCCACTGGAGCAGCTTTTTGGGAGGGTGCCTTTGCGGCAATCAAGGTCCTGAGAAAATGCGGGGCTCTGGACCCACCAGTCTGCTGGAAGTGTCTGAGGACGAGGTCGGGGTGAGGTGAGGCCTTGGTGGCAGGGCTTCACACCAAAGGACAGAGGATACGGGCAGGGCTTCCCGTGGTCCCGAGAGCAGGCAGGCACCCCTACCCAGGACTGCAGGGAAGGGCTCTACTGAGCACACGAGTGGAGGAGGAGGAGGGGCTCTGGAGGGGCAGTCTCTCTGAGGAGGGAGCGTGGAGAAGGGACCTGGAGAACGAGACCAGAGGGCACAGCGGGTGACAGTGAGCCTGGTGTGTGCCAGGCAGAGGGCAGCAGGGCTGAGTGAGGGATGGAGTGGGGGGCAGAGCAGGGGAGGGGAGCTCACTCCTAGAGCCTTGGGATCACGGGGAAGACGATGGGTTTTTTTCCAAGTGAGAAAGGAGGCCACAGAGGGCCCTGGCAGGGGTGAGGACTGACCAGAGACTAGGGGTGGAGGGTCATGGAGGGTTCAAGAGGTCATCAGGCTTCAGTGCAGAGGGTCGTCAGTCACTCGTCCTCGGCCCCTGCCCTGCGCCCCTCACCTGGATCTGTGGAAGTATGCCCTCCCTCCTAAATGCTCTGGGCACAAGGAGTCGCCCCCGGGTGTCTTGCTCAGCTGATTTTGTGGGGAGCTAATGAATCGAGTCTTCCACGATGAGCCCTAATCCTTCCAACACAGTTTTCTGGGAAGGTCGGTCCCTCCCGCAGCAGAAGTATCCAGCACCCGGTGCAGAGATGGCGGCAGTGGGGACAGGCGGGGGCTGGCCGGTGGGGCTAAGGAGCCGGGCCTGGCAGCCGGAGGACTGGGAGACTTTTCCAGCAGGACTGACTAGCTTGGCCAGTGTTCCTTTTGGGGAGGGTGCGATGACAGTCCCTGGTCCGATGCGATATTCAGTGCTCCCGGTGGCCCCGGAACCGAGGTGCCAGGGAGTCATCAGAGGCAGGCGTGCCGAGGGCTCTTTGTGCAGCCGTGGAGCCGGCGCTGGGGTTTGTTTTCAGGGAAGGGCCTCTTTGATAGCTGCGAGCGTGGACAGCTCCACTCGGGGGTGCGTGTCGTGTCACGGTGACAGCCCTGGCCGGCTCAGTGCCAGTCACGCTGATGGGACCTGATGGCTTGCCGGCCAGGGCGGGCCCCGATGTCACGTCTGCCTGCCAGTCCGGCGTCCCTGGATCCGCAGAGCCTGCTCTTGGGGACCTTGTCGCCCCTCAGCACCACTCCAGTTCCACATCCGTCAGGTGTCACTGCGGCGCCGTGGAGGGGGAGGCGCAGGAACAGGCGGGCTGCTCCGAGAGGTGCCCCGTGGACCGCCAGCCCCAGCCGGCTCTGCCCCCATCAGGGCCCAGGGCAGGGGCTCCAGGCGGGTGGCCAGCTGCCTCAGGGCAGGGTTGCCAGACAGAGCAAATGAAAGTAGGTGCCGCCCAGTTAAACGTGAACTTCAGACAAGCAACAAGTCGTTTTTAGCATCAGCGTGTCCCCTGCAACATTTGTGACACGCTTACACTTAGGGATTTGCTGTTTGTCTGAAGCCCAGGTCTGACTGGGCGCCTGTGTCTGGTCTGGCAGGTGGATGCAGCTGACCGCTGGCTCAGAGCCTCTCCCGGGCGCGCGTGCAGGTGCCTTCCTCCGCCTCAGGGCCGACGCCCTCACCCCAGGCCACCTGCACGTCCAGAGTCCGAGATGAGGAAGACAACTTCCTCCTGACCAAGGAGCCGGGGGAGCCCACGGGGAGCCCCAAGGCTGACGCGGCCCACAGATGGTTCCGTTTGCCTCGAACGGGATTTTAGAACATGTCACACCGGGAGCCTTCCCTGCTGTCCGCTCTCGGGTGGACAGACTTTCCCGGGCCTCTCGCATCCTCCCCACTCTCCCATTGACCTTCTGGGCCCCTCAGGCGGCCGAGTTTACAGCCCACGCCAGGTGGAGAGCCGGAACCTGAGCCCTGCGACCCTGCGACCCCAGCCACGATGAGCCACTGCAGCCTCACCTTTCGCATCTGGAAAGAAACACGTTAGTAGAACTTTCCTCCCAGGGCTGCTGCGAGGGTTAAGATGTGGTAATTTGCAGTGCACAGTGCCTGGCCCGCGCTGAGCTCCCTGGGGCTCCCCGAGGTGCCCCGGCATCCAGAGCGGGCCCTGCCCCAGCGGGTGCTCGGCTGTGTTTTCGAAAAGAGTGGAAACAAGTAGCCAGAAATGCTCACGCAATGCTGGCATTATTCCTCCTATCACGGCTCTTAGTGGGGGCTGGCGGCCTGTCCTCCATCCCTCCCTCCCTCCCTCCCTCCAACACTTGCCTGATTGTTCACAAATAAATAAAAACCAGAAACAGCCCCCTGCTCCCCCCAACACAGCAAAGCTGGCTGGAGGAAACTGTAGGCTCAGTATCCAGAGCTGGGCCCTGTGTTCTTAAGAACCAGCAGCTTCTCTGAGCTTTCTGGGGTTGGGGAGGCCTCTCCCTCCTCTGCAGCCTTCCAGAAGGGTCCTTTGGACGGTGCCCCTTCCTCCTCTAGACAGACGCCCCAGGAATGCCTCTTTCCTTCTAGAAGGCCCGACACCGCCAGCCAGAGCTCCCAGCAGGGCGGTGCAGCTGAGCTGCTTATTATCTCAAACAGACCAGATGACAGCTGAGCGGGCTGGACGCTGCGGCTCGGCAGGACTGCCCTCCCTGCCTCTCTGGCTCCCGCCGGAAGCCCACACTCATCCAGTATTGAACAGACGCTCCGGAGCGACAGCCGCGGGGCCTGGGGCTTCGCTGGGCAGGGGGCGGGAACCTGCCGCGTGGGAGATGGATGCGCCCCGAGTGCGCGCCCCCGCCCCTCTGCCCTGCTGGGCTGGGGCCCCAGGATGGCTGGGGGGGGGGCGGTGCAGTGGGGAGAAAGGGGAGTGGACGAGGCAGCCGAGGGCAGGGGGCCAGTTGAGTCGCGTGCACAGCTCACAGAGGCTGGCTGGGATGGTGCAGCCCGGACTTCTGAGACGCAGGGCTGGGACCTGTGCCCGCCCCATCTCCCTCCTGCCACCTCCCGCCCCCTGCAGGTGGAGGACAGAGGTGTAACCCGAGAACCACAAGGTGAGCAGTGGGCCTCCCCTGGCCTCTGTGCCACGGTCTCGGGTCCCCTGGTGAACACCTGTGTCTCTGTGAGGCCTGAGGAGACGGGCAGCCCGTTTCTACACGGAGCAGAGGGGCCACGCCTTCCATGGTTTGGGACCCAGGGGGACCCAGGGTGGGGCCAGGGGTGGAGCTCAGGAGTGAGGCTTCCTGCCTGCAGCCTGCTGGCTCCTCGGTGTCCACTGAGGACACAGGGGGAATACCGTTCTCGTTTTAAGCCCCTAGTCTGTGTTCCTTTGTTAGGACAGCCCTGGGAAACTCGTGTGATGCCCTCCCAGAGAGAGCGATGGGGCGGGCCTTCAGAGGCAGCTCCCTGGCCCCCCACCCCCGTCCTCATGGACCACACACGGTGCCGTCTATCTCCTCCTCACCCACGCCACCTCCTGAATTTATTCATTGAGTCGGTGACTTTTCCCCTTGCCTGTTCCTCTCTCCTGCAAAGTGAGCCCCACACGTGCAGGGACGCCGCTTGCCCTGTTCACCGCCGTCTCCCAGCGCCCGTGACAGTTTCTGGTACACAGCAGGTGCTCAGTGAAAGTTGTTGACTGAATGAAGGAATCTGAAGGAATCTGCTGAGTGGCATCTATCTTGAGATGAGTTAGATGTGTGATGTGCAGTGCTCGGGGAAAGCGAGCGCAGGTCATTAGTCCCAAAGAGCAGAGAATGTGATTGATTCTACCAGCCCCCAAGGCTCAGAGCAAGGCCACCTCCTCCGAGAAACCTCCCCTGATTTCTCCATAGTTAGAGCGATCTTATCGGCCCACAATGACACTTTGTGTATGCAATCCACCACGTACACATGAGGCCCACTGTGTACACATGTGATCCACCGCATACACATGTGATCCACCGCGTACATGTGCGATCCACCGCGTACACATGAGGTCCACTGCATACATGTGCGATCCACTGCGTACACATGAGGCCCACTGTGTACACATGCAATCCACTGCGTACACATGCGATCCACTGCGTACACATGAGGCCCACCGTGTACACGTGTGGTCCACAGCATACACACATGGTCTGCTGAAGCATAGCCAATTAGGTTCTGCTCCCACTGTCTCTGGCCCTGGGGGGCAGCCACCTGTCTAACCAGTGCCTCCCCCAGCACCTCTGTCCATGTCTGCTAAACAAGGAAGGAGCAAATGGGGCATCTGTTCCTGCTCAGGGGTCACTGTGCCGGAGCTCAGCCTTGACTCTGGACCTCGGACAGGAGTTTCCTTGGAGCAGTGCTTCCCAAGCTGTCCGTGGAGAAGGACGTGTGTGTGTGTGTGCAGGAGTGTGTGCATGGGTGGCCCCAGCTTGAGGTGGGGTCCCCCAGACCCGGAGGATGAGGCCGCAGCGCTTTCAGGGAGGGGGAGTCAGAGACCACCATGAGGGGTGCTGCCAGGAAGCCGCTGCTGCAGGCTCCGCAAACAAGCCCCCTCCCTCCCCCTGAGCACTGAGCCCTGTTTGATCTGAGCTCAGCAAGGGGGCTCCTCCCAGGTCCTGGGAGCCACATGCTTTAGTGGGTAAACTAGTCTGGGATACGCTGGCCTCCGGTCACAGAGCAAACAGGAGGCCAGACAGCAAGGCCTGGAGGCGAGATAAGGAGGCGATGCTCGTCTGGGGAGCCCAGGGTACTTGGTGCAGCCGGCTGGGGGCTGTCAGCCAGGAGCTGGTGATGAATCTTCCTGGGCCCCAAGGCAGGTGACTGGGACGGTGCCGTCTGTCCAGATGGAAACACGTGGCCCAGTGCCCGGAGATGGCCCTGTACTCAGTGGGAGAGTGCCTGCCCCGGGGGCAGGAGCAAACCCTCCCTTTCCCGCTGCTGCCAAGGGGCCTCCTTCTGGGTCTGGCTCTGGGCGGGGTGGGTGCTCGGGCCCACACGATGGGGTGGAGGAAGGTAGGGAACAGCCTCGTTGGGGTGCGGAGGTGGGAAGTCATAGTACCCGGCACCAAAGAAATCAATTTGGCTCCGATTATTTCTGGCCTGAGTGAAAAGTGCTGCCCCTCTGTGCCCTCCACTTCATCACGGAGGGGTGCACATGGGCTTTGGCAGGACAGCCCACCCCGCGGATGCCAGGGTCAGGCCCGGTGTGCAGGTTCCCGGAGGGTGGCCAAACCTCCCCCAGCCCCGGAGCCTCGCTGTGGCTGCACCCTGAGAACCACGGAGGTTCGCCCCCACTGTTCTGCGCCCTCCACCCCTCCCCGCCAGCAGGAGCCTGCTCTGGAAGCCTCGCAGGGACCAGCTCAGGGACTCGCCCCAAGGGCTGGTGGTGAGCACTTAGGATCTGCTTGCTGAGACTTTCTCCCTCCAGGAGGACAGGAGAAGGACGTCCTGGGGCCAGCTTCCTGGTTCCTTCGTAACTGTGCCCCACTGGAGAGGGTCGCCCCAGGGCTCTGGCGTCCTTCATGGACCAGGGGTCTTGGGGGGACACAGCCAGGGCTGGGGTCAGCATCTCCCACGCAGGCTGCAGAGGCGAGGCTGTGCTCCCCAGCCCCACGGCGCTCGCCTCACCTCTCGGTCCAGGCCGGCTGCCACTGTCACGATGTCCCCTGTCTCACTGTTGATGGTGAACATGTTCTGGGATGGGCTCTGTGGGGTCTGGGTCACGATTCGGTACCGCACCATCCCGTTGGCCGTGGTGCTGTCGTCAGCGTCATTGGCCGTGACTGTCATCACATAGGTGCCTGGAACAGAGAAAGGAGCTCAGATGGAAATTATCTGTCATATATGCTGCTGCCCCCATCCACACGCCCGGAACAGACATCGCCAATTGACCACAGATCTCTTTGGAGGCTGGATGTGGTTGCACATCCTTCCCCACACTGTGCTGGATGCCATCAATTGTCAGAGATGGTGTTAGAAAGCAACTCTGCACATGTTGGATCTAAAGCAGGGATGGAAATTATATGCATATATACTGCTACCCCACTTACACGCCCAGGGCAGACATCACAAATTGACCACAGATCTCTTTGGAGACTGGATGCAGTTGCACATCCCTCCCCACTCTGTGCCAGATGCCTGCCAATCGTCAGAGGTGGTGTTAGAAAACAACTCTGCTCCCCCTCCCCCATATAGAACCACTAAAGGATTTCTTCTAGAGCTCAAGGTCATCTGCTTTGAGGTCATCTGTTCTGTCTTCCTTCTTTCTCAGTTGGGGGAAGACTGGGGCCCGGAGAGGAGGAAAAAAGCACGGGGGCAGGAGAACCAGGTCTGGAGCTAGCTCTTCCAACTCCAAACCCAGCGCTCTTTCTCCTGAGCCACACGGCCCAAGGCCCTGGCCGCCAGTGTCTGCTGAGGCTTGACTGGCCCCACACGGAGGGCAGTGTGGCGGGGACTCAGATGCACACAGTAAGGAAACAGGGCTTGGCACAGGGCTGGGTATGCAGAAGGTGTGCAATAAGTGCTTGAGGAAGACACATGGAAACAAGTTAGAAGAGCCCCCTTAGAGGGGAGGCTGGGCATATGGACGTGGAGTCAGACGGGGTAAACTTGGGTGTGTGTGTGGGATGCATGACCACCTGTATTTCAGAGCCGAGGGGTTGGGTGAGCTGTCCACGCCCTCCCTCAGCTTGGTGCCTCTGTTTCCCCATCCACGTCCTAGGGTTGAGGTCTTCAGGGGACACTGGTCCCCTCCCCCACCTTCTGAGAGCAGCACTTGTGGTTCCTTTGGGCGTCCACCCTTCCTGCCTTGGTTGGATCAGTACATCCCTCCCCCGGCCACAGTGATCGGTTCAGTGATGGGCACCTCACGCAGTCAGAGCTGGAGATAAAGGAAGAAACATTTGCTGGGGTTTCTGGGAAAGCAACGTGCTGTCCCTGCACTGGATTTGGCTGGGTCAGTGAGTAAGGTTGGGGGCTGTGGCCACAAACAAGGAGACTAAGGGACAGAGTCATCTCAGAGGAAACAAAGCCAAGAGGGGCTCAGGTGACAACCTCTCACCAGGCAGCCCTTGGATCAAACCATACCTGAAGTTGTTACCTATAGACCTTTTTTAAAATTAAAACTTTATTTTTTTTAGAGCAGTGTTAGGTTCACAGCAAAACTGAGGGGAAGGTACCCCATGGACTTTCTGTATACCTGAGCCAATATATTTCCCTTCTTGCCTTATGCCATTTTAGTTTGAGTTTTTGTCACTTGCAACCCAGAGTTCTGACTGGCACAAGCTCCCAGCCCTGTGCCTGCCACTGGAGTCTTGGGCATGGGGGCCCTTGTCCTGACCTGCATGTTCTTAGTTAAGCTTCTTGTTCCCAGGTTGGGAACAATGTGTTGTCCAGGGCCCCGCAGGGGTGCAGGGAGTGTGGCACCATCCTCAACTGGATCCTTTCTTGGGGGTTGCTGGCTTGCACTGAGGCTGAACTGGGTTTGGGGTTAGAGCTGTGCTGCTGGGCCTCCAGGCCTGAGGACCAAGCCTTGTGGAATCCAAGGTGAGTGATGGGTGGGGGGCTTATTCATCAGACCCTCCTGGGCCCCTACTCTGTGCCAGCACTGTGCCAGGAGCTGGGGGACAGTGGTAGATGATGCAGGAAGTCCTGCAGATCCTACCAGTGTCTCGTCACTGGGTGAATGTGGGTGCAAAGCAGGCCCTCCCGCCTTCCGAGTCCAACCCCACTGTGCACAGGGTGTGTCTCTCCAGGAGTCGATTTTAGTTTTCAGCTTTTACGGAGTAAAAAATTCTCAGAGCAGATGCATGTTATGCAAACAGGAAGGAAAGCCAACAGAGAGGAAGGTGGGAATCTATTTACAGGGCATAGGTTCTCTATTCTCACGCACAGAGAGGAGTATGTTCTGGATCGGACTTCCACACTCTAAAGAGGAGAAGTTCAGCCAGGGCAGGGGCTGGGCTGGGCACTGTGGGGGAGAAAGGCCACGGCCCCTCCCACCCATTTGTTCACCCCACAGATATATATACTTCCATTGAGATATAATTCACCCTTTTAAAGTGTACAAGTCTGGGTTTTAGTATATTCAGTTCTGCAACTATCACCAGTATGTCATTCTGGGACATTTTCATCGCCCCCAAGAAATCTGTATCCATTGGCGATTATTTGCCATCCCCCCTCCCCCTCCTGGCAACCACTAATCTACCTTCTCTTTCTACAAATTTGCCTCTTCTGAACACGACATACAAACAGAATCATTCTCTGTGACCTTTAGTGTCTGACTCTTTCACTAAACGTAATGTTCTCAAGGTTCCTTCCTTTTTATGGCTGAATAATATTCCATTGTATGGGGATACTCACCCCACCATTATTGACTAAGCACTTGCTATGTGCAGACCCAGGCTCTGTGCTCAGGCAGGTGGAGGAAGTGATCGTGGCAAGCCGTGACAAGAACTTTGCAGGGAATAAAGAGTGCACGCAAACATGCATGAATGAACATGCCGACTAACTAGGAGAGAAGGGGGACTACAGAGGAAGCAGGAGAGGCCTCTCTGAGAGACAAAGGATGGTGGAGAGGGGAGGAGGAGGACTCTGGGCAGAGGCACAAAAGCCTGGGGCAGAGAAGAGGTCTGCACGTTTGAGGAATGGGGGGGAGGGGGGGAATGGGCATGTGATGGGGCTGGAGACGGGCTGGGCCCATGTGAGGATTCTGGACTTTACTCTAAGATCACAGGGAAGACAGTACAGTATTTTCATCAGGGAGTGATGTGACCACGGTTGCATTTTTTTCTGAGGAAGATTCGCCCTGAGCTGACAGCTGTTGCCAATCTTCCTCTATTTTGTATGTGAGCCACCATCACAGCATGGCCACTGATGGACGAGGGGTGTAGGTCCACGCCTGAGAACCGAACCCGGGCCACCGAAGCGGAGGACGCTGAACTTAACCACTAGGCCACCAGAGCTGACCCCAAGTTTGCATTTTAAAGACATGCATAGAAAACAGACTGGAGGTGTTCAGGAGAATCAGGGGGTGAGGTTGGGTAGTAAGAAGGTTAATTCATTCATTGGATTTTGCACAGAATTGGCTATAATCAGACCAAGAGGATGTTGCACCTGCTGGGACAGTCATTCACTCCTTCAGCACACCTTTATTAAGAGACTTCTGGGGAAAAAATAGAGAACTTCTGTGTTTTGAGAGCCCTAGAGAAAAGTTCTCCAAATAGGCCCACTTTACTTCACGCAATGGATATATTCTCAGAGAGTTGTGTATAAACCCAATTTTAATGAATTTAATTATCAGTGGAATTTCCCCAGAGGCACTAAGTATTCAAAAGAAACCCAGGAAGTCCTATTTTTAGCAAATGGTGGACTATGTTGTTTTAAATCAATCTTCCTCCCCAGGAAGACTAGAAAAGCTGGACCAAATGTAAAATAAAAACATCTGTTTAAAGGCACCAGACAACTACCAAGTAGCACAGACTTGCGGGGCTGGCGGGAAGGAAGAACCTGACATCTGGGCCACCATGTCTCTCAAGACATTTGCTGATTCCAGAATTGGCTGCCGACAACTGGAGAGCTGCACCAAACTTTCAACAGACTTATGGGAATGGGAGTAAAAAAACTCTGAACTTAGGGTTTGCCAAGAGGATCCCTGGACAGCTCTCCAGTCTTTGGGTCAGACCCTGAAGTGTGGCACCTAGGAGTGAGGGGGACTGGACATAAATCGTCCTAACGGCTGGAAGCACTCTCTAAATAAGGGAACTTAGGTTAAGATGACCTGAGATTATTAGTGTCCCTGCCAGGAGCAAAAGTGAATCCTGTGTGGAGAAAGATAGCATCCTTCATGACCTCAAATTATCTCTACAATTTTTCATACACAAAGGACAACATTTAACTAACTAGGCATACAAGAAGACAAAACCTGATGGAAAACAAAGAGAAAAAACTGACAACAGCCAGGCCCAGAGGAGAGTCAGACACTAGAGCAATTAGATGCGGACTCAACAACAAACACCTCCGACCTTAATACCTTCAAGGAATTAAAAGGATAAGATAGAAAATTTTGTCAGAGAAGTGGAAATTATAAAAAAATAATAGAATGGAAAACTTATATTTGAAAAGCAACTAAAATTAAGAAGTTGGATGGGTTTAACAGTAGATTAGATTAAAAAAAGAGAGTTAATGAGTTGGAAGATATATCAAAAGAAAATATCCACACCAAAGCAATACAGAAAAGTGGGTAAGAAACACAAGACTTTCATGTGTCCTTCACGTATAATTGGAGTCCCAGAGGACCAGACAGAAAGAATGGAGCAGAAGCAGTGTTTGAAGAGAGAATGGCTGAAGAGGTTCCAAAACCAATAAAAGATCTGAAGCCACGGCTTCAAGAAGCAGTGTCAACCCTAAGGATAAATACAAGGAAAGTCACAGCCAGTCACATCACAGGGAAACTGCTGAAAGCCAAAGATAAATATTGTAAAAGCAGCTACAGAATTTTTAAAAAGACCTAAAACTTAATGGAGCAATAATAAGACTTAAACCTGACAGAAAACGGTGGAATAGAAGAAAGTGCTGAAAGAAAATAATGGACAACCTAGAACTCTTTGTTCAGTGAGAAAAACTTTCTAAAAATAAAAGTGAAATAAAGACATATTTAGACAATTGAAAAAGAGATAATTCATCACCTGGAGACCCACTCTAAAGGAAAGACTAAGGATGTTTTTCAGGCAGAAGGAAAATAAACCCAGAGGACAGCTCAGAAGTGTAGAAAGGTACAAAGAGTGTGTGTGTGTGTGTGTGTGTGTGTGTGTGTGTGTGTGCATGTACATATGTGTGTGTATGCGTGTATGAATGTTTGTATAAAGGATAGATACATGGGTACATCTCAAGAATATGAATTGCATAAAACAAAAAATAATTTTGCCTCGTGGGGGTTTAAAGCTGCTTACCAAACAAACAAACAAACAAAATGTGCAGAATTTCTCTTGCGGAGCGAACGATATGCTGCCTGAGGCTTCGGTCCTGTTATTTCTCCTTCTTAAAGCAAGGTACCCCGCACGAGGAAGCCACAGAAGCGCTGTGTGCCATCTGTGCCGCGTCTAGAACAGGGCAGAGCTAGGAGAGTCGTCTGGCATCAGTGGCGGTGGAACCTGGCTTGTGCTGGTGCCAAACGCCAAAGGGAGAAGCCACCCCAGCTTTCCAAAGCACTCGCTGCTCCCCTGTACCCTAGGCCCCCCGAATCTTGGATGTTTTCGTGTGTGAAACGGGTGAGGCTCTACTGCACTGATGCACGTGCCTGGCACAGAGCGGGTGCTCAGCAGCTGCGATGGCCGGGTGGAGGCAGGGACGATGGAAGGGACGTGGAGAAGCTGGTAGAGGGACAAACGAGTGATCACTGCATGGGGGGAGAAGGGACCGAGGGCAGGTTTGTTGTGCTCACTCAAAGTGACATGGGACTGGTCGAGTTTCATAAGAATTTGGGCTGGATGGGGGCCTAGAACTCATGTGAGTGTCCTGGCTGCTTCCTCACTCCCTGCCCCCGTCACCGTCACCATCGTCAGCAGCATGGCCAGGCCTTCACTGCGTGCCCAGCCCTGCCCCAACTGCTTCTCATGCATCCACTCATCATGTCTGAGAACACTCCCTCGGGCGGCCCATTTCACGTGGGGTAGAGCGAGGCTGGGGTCCAGGCTTTGAGCTCAGAGCACCTGTCCACTCACCCACTGGCCGGGTGAGGTGGAAGGATGGAGTAGAGTGCGCAGTGAGTTAACCCGGGGCTCCCGGCACCCCGGGGCTGTCAATCCCCTCTGACACAGAGATCCGCACGCTCCATCACGTCGATGAGAAATCAGATTAGCAGGATGTCCAGGAGCCCTCCTGCCCCGCAGAGGGTCTCCCCTCAAGGGGCTTAGATAACCCGACTACGTCCCGTTAGCTCCCACCCACCGCAGGTCGTGCTCGTCCGTCACTCAAGATGGAATGAAGGGAGGGCATTTAATGCAGATCTGCTATTAAGAGCTCCTGTGCACGCCAAGGCCACACGTCAAGTCCTCCCCTGCCGATCAGGGCCACATCCTTCAAGCGGTCCTTTGGCGGGACCAGCTGGTGTGTGGTCATTTCATGCTACAGACGAGGGCGAAGCCTCCAGAGCCTTGGAGACCTGAGGGGAGGGGGTCTGGAAGTGGAGGTGGGAAGGGGCCCGAGGGGATGTGCAGACAGAAAGTCAGGCCAGCTGGATGGACCTGTAGGACCTGTACTTCGGTCCATGCTCCCTCTTTGGTAAACTGAGGCCCACAGAGGAGGGGCCTGACTGGGCTGAAGCTGGCAGTGAGCTCTGTGAGACCCAAGGCTGGGAGCAGCTGTCCCATGTTCTCAGTCCAAGGTCACGCCCCTACGCAGAGGTCAGCGGAGGTTTTTCTGTCAAGGGCCAGAAAGTAAATATTTTAGGCTTCTCGGGCCACGTGATCTACATCTCAACTCCTCAGCAGTGCAGTAGCAGCATGAAAGCAGCCACAGATGATCTGCCAGCAAATGGGTGTGGCCGTGTTCCAATAAAATTTTATTTATAAAAACAAGTGGTGGGCTGGATTTAGCCCATGGTTTGCTGATCCCAGCTCTCTGCTATTTTTTTGGATTTCAGGGAACAAGTTGGTTTTAAAGAATACAGGGGATCCAATATAGGGTTGGCAACTTCTTGTTCTGCTGAGGGAAGACATTCAAGTATACATCTAGCTCATTTTAAGAAAGGAAAAAATATTTTAAGACCAAAATAATAGAAAGGATAAAGCTCAGTCCTTTGCATTAAATCAATTTATCTTCATGAAAACACTGGCCACACTGAGGGTTTTGCTTTTTCCCCATAGCCTCACGAGCTGCAGATAGCGACGGCCTGCGGCTTGGCACAGGAGAGAGCCAGAGGGGCACTTTATGGGGTTGCACACCTCTCGCCTGCTGTTGGGACGAGGCTGTCTACCCCCCTCGTTCTGGAAAACATAATAGAAAACCACCTGAAGGCAGGTGAGCAGGTGAAGGGAAGTCAGCCCCATGACAGAAGAAAGCCACTAGGGGCAGCCCCAGATGGACACAACCGCCGTGGTTTGCCTTTGGGCCGAAGACAGTGGGCATTTATTTTGTGGTCCCTGTCGGTTAGGAGCCCCAAGGGCATTCTGCCCCTTCCTTCCTCGTCATCTATGATTCTGCATACCGTGAAGCCTGTATGGGGCATCCAGAGAGTTCTGTGGGTGCAGTGTGGAGGCCCCTTGCTCATCACCTGCCCCCTGCTCTGCTAGAAGCTGGGCTTGGGATGGACTCCAGGAGGAGATGGGTCCCGGCCTGTGGGACGAGCCTGGACCCCCAATCTTCTGAGATGTTATTCCTCTAGCGTGGAAACTTCAGGTGTCGGACTTGGGGGGGAGATGTCCCACTCTAGGATTAACTGATTAACGAGGCACTAATTAGATATTGATCAGGGGTCCGAAGTCTCTGCTGGCTTTTTGGTTAAAAATAATTGCGTCCCACAAACTGATGTGAGCAACAATACTCGCATCTTCATCCTGCGTAGAAATAGGGTCTTCCTCGCCCGGATGTGCTCAGACGGCCTGTTACAGGGCTTGGCCAACCTCGAAGGCAGAGCTTGACCCATAACCTGCTTAATTCAGTCACCCCTTCCCACAGAAAAGGACGGGCTCATTAGGAGACACATGTAGCCGGAGCCTGGTCACCTTAGCTCTTCGTTAACCCAAGATGGTAACGGCTTTGACCTAATGCCACACAGCACCCCTCCAGCTTGCTCTTCCCCTCAGAATGGCAATTCTACACTTGGTGCCCCCTGCCTCTGCCTGTGGGGGAGGAGGAGGGAAGGAGGAGGGAGGAGGAGGAGAGGGGGAGGATGAGGAGGGGGAGGAAGAGGGGGGAGGAGGAGGGGGAGGAAGAGGAGGGGGAGGAAGGGCTCTGAGCACCTGGAAGCCCTGTTCCAGCTGGGCCTCAATTTCCTCGTGAGCTCCTTGACAAGAAATCCCGGCTCCCAGCACAGCCCCTTGACCGGTGAACCAGGAAATCAGTTTCAGGGAGGAAACATCACCAAAGTTTAAAATCCCAGGCTCAGAGACCAATTTCATGCCTTGTGAGAGAAAGTTCTGGAGACAGAGAGTGTGTGGGTGCCTGCGGTGCAGCCTCGGCCGTCTCTGCCCCGGCGGCTTCTCCTCACTGAGGATGGAAGTTGCTAAGGCTCTTGCTCTCCAGAACCCACGTGGGACAGTCTGTGTCCCCCAGAAGATGCGCCCCCAGGAAAGGGCAGACCAGGGGCCTCTCCTTGGGCATGGAGGACCTGGGACCTGACTCACTGGCAACAAGAATCGCCCTTCTGGTTCCGGCTCATTACGAAATCCTGTTAGATCCAGGCATCCACCTTCTTTGCTGAGCTCAGGAATCTCCTTTTTAAAACCAAACGATACACGGAACTTCTGATAAGTCTTCTCTGGTTGCAAAAGTAAAACACATTCACGGCCACCAGCGCGTGTTCACCAGACAGTATCAGAAGGTACAGTGCAGGAAAAGCCCGCTGACAGCCCCCACCTGGACACGCCTGCTGAGCACTGCGGGTCAGAGCCTGTGGTCCGGGAGCCGGAATTCAAGAGCTTTACCACTGAGACGCTTTTTGAAACCAACTTTATTGCTGATCAAAGAAATAAAAAGAAGACATTTTCCCACATACCCAAAGAGCAAACGCTCTTAAGATACGGCTGGTATGCCGTGGTGGTGACACAGGGGAACTGGCACCCCTGCCCTGCAGCCGTCGGGAGCAGACGGCCTCAGCTTCTGGAGGCAGTTTGGCCATCTGTATCCAAATGCCTTTAAAAGGTGCCCACTCGGCAAATCCACTTCTAGGAATTTATCCTAAGGAAAAAACCACAGATGTGCAATATAGCATGATTGATTGGTGCCCCTGGCTATCCATGCTGACACAGCTCCTGAGAGCAAAGAGCAAAGTCCTCCACAAACATTTATTGAACACCCACCACGTGCCACGCACTGCTGTAGGCATTGCCGGTCAGGGAACAAGACAGACATACGAAATCCCTGACGGATGGGGCAGGTGTGGCTATTTAATCCCCAACAGGCGGACCTCCTGGGGATGGAATGTTCTGTATCTTGACCGTATCAACCCCAATATCCTGGCTGTGCTATGGTGCTATGGTTCTGCCAAGACGTGGCCGAGAGACTGAACAATCGGACAGACCAGATAAGAAGAGAACTCTGACCCGTAGCCTGCAGCAACCAGCCCCGGAAGCAGCCTGTTCTCTCCGTGTCCGACCTGCAGGAAGTCAGACCTCCATCTCCAGTAACAATCGGTCTAGGCTTCCATCAATAACTGACAAGCTTCCCTAATTTCTGTCCCTGCTTCCAATTTCGGACCAGCTGGAGAAAGCCAAAATGCACCTCCACCCAATCCCATGGGACACCCTGCATCTAGTTCCCCGCCTCTGGCTCCCCAGGCCCATAGCCCCCATCAGGGCACGCTGAGCCCCACTTTCCACCACAAAGCTCTCCCCCTCCTCTGCCCACCTCCGAGTCTCTGCCAACACGAGAGGCGGTGGCCGACCCCGTTGCTCTGCAGAAACAGCTCTGCCTGTTCCCATTGGCTGGTCTTCCTTTGTTTCCACGTCACCATCGGGGGAACTGGATGGCGGATACGTGGAATCTCTGTCTTATGTTGCACAACCGCATGTGGATCTACAATGATCGCACATAAAAAGTTTAACTGAAAAAAACAACCCTGACCCGTGCGGCTCACATTGGGTGGTGCAGACAATGAGCATAATCAATAAGTCAGTGATATTCAATGTCCCACAACAGGGTGTTGGTTAAATAAATTATGGTACAATTCTATGATGGAATAGTTTAAAACCATTAAAATGGTGTAGAAAAATATTTAGTGACATTTGAAATTTTCATGATGTATGGCACAATGGAAAATAATTAGGTTGTAAACTGTGTTCAGGGTGACCCCAATCTTTAAAACAACAACACACTTATGCAGAGAAGAAAGACCAGGGGGACGGATGACACGTGCGATCAGGGCAATCTCTGAGCGGCGGGCCGACGCCGGAGATCTTGATTTCTCCTTTGTGATTTTCTCCGTATCTTCCAAGTTTCCTTCAAAGAGTATTACTTGACTATCAGAAAGTAAAATGTTACTTAAAAAAAGAAATAGGGCAACCGAGGAAACAGAAGATGGGACTTTTTTTAGCCTAAATCACAATTTGGTTTCTCTCAAAAAAGGGAGATTCTGAAAACCTGGCGGGGTCCCTAGTCACCACCCCATGATCAGGTGACCGACATGTCACCTGAGTGCTCTGAGCCAAAAGGGGAAGTGTCTTTACGGGAACGACCGAGAAGAACCATGAGCATCGGCCCTGGAACGAGCGGGCTCAGGACCTCTGCAGAGCAGGAGGGGGCGCAGGAGCTCCTCTCTGAGAGCCTGGGGAGCTGCCCGGGGGCGGCTTCCGCTCACTGTCTGGGCGTGCTCTAGACCCCACTTGTCCTTGCTTGCCCAGTGGGCACTTGGGAGCGTCTGCTGACCTGGGGGCCAGACTCTAATCCGGGCAGCACCCTGCCTGAGCCCTGAGCCGCCAGCTTCCTCTGCCCACTTACACGCCTCCCCGTGCCCCAGTCTCCCCCTGACACTTTAGGGCGTGCCCTTCTCTGAGCCCTCCTCTCCCTGCCTTGGTCACGGCTTGCTTTTCCCTGACGCCCGGCTGTCCCTCACAGCCTGCAGTGGATGCTGTGGCCTCCTCTTCCTCCTGATACCCTGGGGTTTGCTGGATGGACCCCACACTCGGCTCTGGGGTGGGCTGGGATGGGCAGTGGCCGATGGCATGGCCTCACTCACTCTCACGCCAGGTGCTGGCCAGGGTGGGTGGTCTCCTGATCCTCAGCCGATCCGCTCGAGGCCTTCCCCTGGGCGCAGCCAGGGCGCAGATGGCTGGGAAGGTGCGCCAGGCATACCGGGCGGCTCCAAACAAGAGAACTTTATTCTCTCCTGGTGTGGAGGCCTGAAGTCCAAAATCAAGGTGTCAGCAGGCCCAGGCTCCCTCCGCAGTTGCCAGGGGAGGATTCTTCCTGCCTCTTCCAGCTTCCGGTGGGGGCCAGCAATCTGGGGCAGCTTGTGGCTGCATCACTCCAGGGTCTGCCTCTGCAGTCACATGGCCTCCTCTGCATCTGTGCCCTCGCCTCTACTTATCAGGACACCAGGCATAGTGGATTTAGGGTCCACCCTAACGGCCTCATCTTAAGTAGTTACATCTGCAAAGACCCCATTTCCAAATAAGGCCACATTCTGAGGTTCTGAGTAGACACGGATTTTGGGAGACTCCACTCCACCCACTCCAGGGATTAAGTTGAGACTGAGGTGGGCAGTTAAACCAGGCAGTCCTGGCTAACTGCCGGCTATCAAGGCCACAGGAGGAGACAGATCTTTCCAACCCAACAGTTTTCCACGGCCTTGGGGGACTTCGGAAGCCAGGCAGGCCTCAGGGCTCAATCCGGATCAGATCCTGGCTCTGCCATCCCCAGCGCCTGGCTCTGCACTGTCACTGAGCCTTTCGGAGCCTGGGGCTCCGCTTCTGGAAGCTGGTGTCCTTCATGGGGTCACTGGGAGGAGCGGAAGAGCTGCAGTGAGCTGGGTGCCCGGGTTGTGAGCAGAGCCGGCCCCGAGTGTCTGGGAAGGCGTGACGCTGGCACCTAAGGTCCCCTCCTGGCCCTCTCGCCTTCTCCAGTGGGGGGGGGTCTGAGTCCACACAGAACCGTGAGCCCCCAGCTATCCCGATGCCACGTGCGCCTGTGGAAACGATTTTGCCACGGTCCCCTGCTCATGCCCTCCTTGGAGGAAACGCTCACACCAGTGGCATCTGTTGTAACATGCGAGTTAAGTCTCACCCCCATCACCTGGGCTCGGAGAATGAGCTGGAAACCACCCTTCCAGGGCTTTCTCTGGAGGCCTCCTTGGGCCTCTCCCGGTAGAAAGGCTCGAATTTTTCTCAACAAACAAAACAGACATCGGGGTTGTATTTTTATTGAACAGGGGACGCTGCCCGCTGCCCGAGAGGCTGGACATCTCTTTATTAATTGTGCCCACAGGAGAAGGGGGGAAGGAAGGGGCCCGGTTTTTCCGAGGAACTTAGGGACAAATTCCGCCACGCGCCTTGAAGGATTAATTTCACGAGCCTTAAATTGCAGTTTAATTTGAAAACTAATTCAGCCCCATAATTGGCTTTCTGCTCAAATCACTGAGGCTAAAGACTTAAATTCTTAATATTCAGATGACTTTCAAGTATCTGGCGCCATCTGTGCATTAGTCCGTGGTGTTCATCTCGGGGGGCTCCGCCAGCACAGAGATAAAATAAATAAATAAACGGGCCCACTAATAGAATAATCTATTTAAGCAAAAACTCTGCGTTATATAGATGAAGGTTTCTTTGACTTCATTTGCAGCATGTAGATTTCTCTGCTACTTAATATTTTAAAGTGACATTAATTTAGAAATTCATCATATAGGCCCCCACGCAGTTACAAGGGGATAGGGAAAGCAGGAATTCCAATTAGAGCCTTTTTTAGTTAAAGAGTAATCAGTACGGAGGCATCTTTTCTTGGGAGGCTGGAGAAATGCCATGAGACTGGTTGGGGCTGGTCTGGGCTCGGGGGAGGAGACAGCAATTCCGATTTTCAGCCGGAGGATGCTGTCGGGAAGAAGAAGGACTGCCCGGCAGGGGCAGGCGCGGGGGGTCCAGTCATGAGGACGGTGCTCTGGGGGCAGTCCTGAGCCTTGAGAGCTCGTGTTCTGAAAGCCGGGGCGCTGGGAGTGTGTGACTCAGGGAGTCGGCAGGACGAACGCCCGGCCAGTTGTTCCCTGTGTTCCTGACAGCGACTGAGCGACCCAGCGTCACAGCACCGCCGGGACGACCGTGCCTCACTGCGGGCCTGGCAGGCTTCTGCCTCCCTCTGCACAGGCGTAGACCCCCCCGGAGGCCTTCAGACTCCCGCCTGCCTCGCAGAACCGATGGCTGAGCATCCTCGGAGCTCCAGGAAGCAGGACCTGGACACGTTCTGAGGTGCCACCCCACTCCAGAGCTCCCCACGGGCTCGGGCTGAGGCTGGGCCTTCTCTGAATCCCGCCCTCCCTGGGTGCCCGGTGGTGAAGAAACAGACAGGGTCTCTGCCCCGCAGGGGTGGCAGGGTAGTGGTGGAAACTGACAACAAACTAACTAGCTAAACGAGTAGTGAAGTATTAACAGAGAACTTCAAGGGTGGAAGAGGCCTGCTGGTGACCGTGGGCAGGGAAGACATCTTTGGAGAAGTGATGTGTGAGCTGAGGAAGGAAAAGGAGCCAGTGTCGTGGCGATTAGGGGGAGGACATCCAGGCTGCGGGCACAGCACGTGTAAAGACCCTGAGGCAGGAAAGTCCTGGGACGTTTGCTTCTCTGCCTTTGCTCAGGTGTGTATTATGCTCCATTTGTTGGCATGTACCAAGCATACAGATTTCCTGGTGCCTCAACTGGGTGATGGGCTCCTTGGGGGTGGGGTTCATGTTTCCCCATCCTGGAAAAAGGCACTCATACACGACACATGCTTTTCCTGGGGGAAACTACCCATGCTACATACTGCCCTTCTCCACTTCTCTTCTCTTCTTTCCTGCCTGAGAGTGGGTGTGACGCTTGGAGGTGCAGCAGCCATCCTGTGACCATGTGGTGAGAAACAGGAGGGGAAAGCAAACACCACGGAGACGTCAGCTGTGACGGTTTCGAGGTCTCACCCAAACCCCTACTTGCTGAAGCTGGGTTTTCTGTGACTTGTGGCCAAATGCAATCTTGACACAGACTGGGGAGGGAAGGCAGTTTAGCACAATGGTTAGAACCATGGCTCGTGAGCCAAATGGCCTGGGTTTAAATTTTTGCCTCCGCCTGCGGTGTGTCCTTACTTACCTGTTCTACATCTCTGTTCTCTCATCTCCAAAGTGGGGAAAATAAAAGTGCCCGTCTCCTGGGGTTGTGTAGGATTCAGTAGGTTAATACGTAGGGGGTTCTTAGAACAGCGCCTGGCACCCGCAGCCCTCGGGGGGTGCCAGTGGTTGTATTTCCGTGATGACTACCGTGTAGTCCAACTTCAGGGGGAGGCGCACCCTTCACACAGCGAGCCAGCGAGGCCTCCACTGCCGTCAGAGCCGGCCCTCGGTGCAGGGAAGCGGGACCTGTCTCTTGGAGGGAGCGGGGGCTCCTTCCCTCAGGTTCCGGAGCTCAGGAAGAGCAGCAGACAAAGGCTGTCGTGGTTCAGGAGCTTCAGGCCAGGGTGCAGGAGCCGCCGTTTTAATCTGTCGCTTGCTCTTCTCGAGGAGGCCAAGTTCAAAGGAGCAGAACGCAGCCTTTGTAAGACGTGCCTGCACACGGAGGGCCGCGCGCCACGCACCACGCCGCAGGCAGACAGCCCCAAAGGGTGGAAGGCGTTTGCTTCTGGGGATGACAACTGGCCCTGGGGCGATGCGCCTCTGTTCCTCAGGGCAGGACTCTGGGGGTCTCAGAGCCCCCCTGATGAAATGCTGGCTCAGGAACGTGACCCCAGGGGGGCTTAGCGGGAACTGCGGGCCTGAGCGGGCAGATGCCGGCTTGGCCGACACTGAACCGCAGGGACGCGGCACCGCGGGCTCCACCAGCCCCCGGGACCCCTGATGTTTCCGTGATTCCAGCCCAGCTCCACCAGCCCCGCCTTGTCCCCCGGCCCCGCCTTCCGCTGCTGGGAGCTCAGTCTCCCCGGGGCGGCCGTGCCCAGTGGTGCCAGAGGATAGGTGCCCGGTGGCCTTGCCCTAGGTTGGGACCCCGAATCCCGCCCTTGCTCGGCCCCCTCCCCTTCTCTCTCCTGCACGTCCTCCCTCTCACACACCTCCTGGGAGCGAGCAGGGCCCTAATAAGCCACCTGCACCCAATCCTCCCCTTCAGCTCTGGGAACTGGACCCCAGGCTCGGCTCTCGTTGGCCCACCCCAGGCTAGAAAACTGCTGTCGATCAGACTTGGCCAATTGGGAGTTTGTGATGATAATTCAGAAAAACCCGTGTCTGAGGTCTAGCTCGGCCGTGGGAGGAAGGGGGCAGCCCAGAGGACCAGCAGGGTGAGCCGAGGGCAAGGGCAGGCCGATCTGGGCACGTTGCGGGATTCGGAACAGAACGTGAAGGACGGCTGGTTTTCAACAAGTCTTGTATTTATTAACAGAGGTTCAATCTGACAAAATGTGCTTAGTGGAGTCAAGGAAATGCACTAATACCTTAAGTAAGAATGTGTAACAATATTAATAAGTTAATGTCCATTAATAATAATGAAACCATTAGTAACAGCACCCATATCGGGGGCCTCCCGCGATGCCCTCGTCTGATGGGACCCTCATTTCCATTTGACTGACAACACACAAGACAGAGTAAGTGGCTGCCGAGGCCACATCACGGCCACACTGTGGCACATGGTGGCACACCATCTGGATTCTGAGAAGAGGGGCTGAGCATGACACGATGCCACCTACCAAGTGCACAGTCCCACCTGGGGGACACACAAGTGACAGCCAGGGTCTGAAAACTTACACACTGTCCCAAAAGCCATTTCTCCCACCCGATGTCAAGGCTTACTATGCAGCCACAGTCATCGAGACAGTGTGGTATTGGTGGAAGGACAGACACGGAGATCGATGGAACCGAACAGAGAACCCAGGAACGGACCCACAAATATGCCCAATGAACTTTTGACAAAGGTGCAAAAGCCACTCAGTGAGGAAGGACAGCCTTTCAACAAGTGGTGCCGGACAAGTGGACACCCATAGGCAGAAAACAATGAGCGCAGACATAAGTCTCTCACCGTATACAAAAATTAACTCGAAATGGATCATGGAACGGACCTAAAATATGAAACTACAAAACTTTTAGAAAAAAGCATAGGAGAACATCAGGACCAGGGCTTGGAGAATCATTCTTAGATGTGATACCAAAGCCCCGTCCATAAGAGGAAACTTTGGTAAATTGGACTTCACCAGAATTAAAACTCTGCTTGCAAAACACCCTCTGAGGAGGAGGAATAGACAAGTTACAGAGTGGAGAAAATATTTGCAAACCACATATCCAGCAAAGGACTTGTTGGAATATAGAAAGAATTCTCAAAATTCAACATTGAAAAATCTAATTAGAAAATGGACAAAAGATATGAAGAGACATTTCATTGAAGAGGAGATCAGATGGCATATAAACACATGAAAAGATGTTCCACATCACCCACTAGGGAAATAGAAATTAAAACCACAACAAGATGTCACTACACACCCATCAGAATGGCTAGAATAAGGAAGAGTGACAGCACCAAATGCTGGCAGGGATGCAGAGTACCTGGGTCACTCAGGATGGTGGGGATGTGAGATAGTACAGTCAGCCCAGAAGAGAACATGGCAGCTTCTTGCAAAACCAAACATGTGCTCCCACGCCACCCAGTAATTGCCCTCTTGGGCATTTATCCCAAAGAAACGAAAACTTAGGTTCACGCAAAAACTGGTACGTGAATGAATGTTCTTAGCATTCACTGTAATGGCCCCAAACTGGGAACAGCCCAAATGCCCTTCATGGGTGAATGGAGAACAACTGTGGAAATGTCCAAACCACGGAATTCTGCCCAGCAGAAAAGGAATGAGCCGTGGATACACACAAGAGCTAGGATGACTCTCCAGAGAATTAGGCTGAGCGAAAGAAGCCAACCCCACAAGGTAACGTCCTGTTACGATTCCATCTACTTAATAATCTTGAAATGACAAAATCATAGACGGGAGTAGATTGGTGGCTGCAGGTGGGGAGGTGGCTGTGGCTCTAAAGGGCAGCACGAGGGGTCCTGGTGATGGAACTGTTCTGTGTCTTGACTGTGGTCACACGAATCTACACACGTGATGAAACTGCGTAGAACCACACACACGCACACACGTGCAGGTAAACTGCCGACATCTGAGAGAAGTCCGTGGACTGCACTAAGGTGAACATCTTGTTATGATCTTGCACGACAGTTCTGCGAGATGTTACCTTTGGGGAAACTGGGTGGAGCGTTTCTGGGATCCCTCTGTAGTATTTCTTACACCTGCACGTGTATCTACAATATCTCAAAATAAGATTTCTTAAAAAGACACTTCTTCCAATGAGACCCTATCCAGAAGCGCATTTATGAATCGGATGGATGGTGATGCTTCGGTGGGTGGTGTGAGGGGTAGAGAGCCTGGCCCTTCTACTTCCTGCCCACCTGGGGGCTGGAGACACCTCCATGAACCCCAGGGCCCTGCTGAGCACTGGGCCACAATCCTCCTGGGCCTCCCGTCTCCTTTTAGTTGGCCCTTTTTTTGTGGAAACCGTATTTTGGTTCCACTTTTTAGTGAACTTGAAATCAATGAAGCTTCATTTCTTTATAGAAAACATCTGCATTACAGATATGTAATTATTATTAATTATTATTAATCTGAACTCATGAAGGTGAGGGTCAGCTTCAAAGTCAGGGAGAGAAGGCCTTGGTGGACACGACCACATACATAAGTCACGTTCGCTGGACAGTGAACTCACATCAGTTGCCCCCCCCGTAGTGGATAGCGGGAGCCCATGGAGAAGGAGAATGTGTGCAAAATGCTGTCACCACACAGACAGCCATTGGCCCGGGGGCATGAGATGGTCACCTAAAGGGGTGGGCTCAGTAGGGTACAGATCAGGGTTGGAGGCCAAGGTGGGCTTTGCAGGAAGGTGGGGGTGGGGTGTGCATAGGGAATGGTGGGCCCCAGTGTGAGCAAATCCCTGGGGTGGGAACACACAGGCCACACTTGAAGCGGGGAGTGGACACGTTTCCGCTTCTGCTCTTAATCCGGGGCCATGAACGGAGTCTCCAAGGGGTCCTGGTGGCCCCTGGCCTGCTAGTTCCTCATCCAGGATTTGAGACAATGATCAAGAGGGGCAGATGCTCCCTGAGGTTAGGAAGGACCGCTGTTGTGACCAACAGCTTCAGGTGGCCCCGTCTCGGGGGGGACCACCAAAATCACCCACTAAAACTAGCTGCCCAGTATGGTAGCTACTAGCCACATGAGGCTATTTAAATTCTAAAGAAAAGTAGAAATTGAGCTCCTCAGTTGTACCACATCGGACAACCCGGCTACAGAACTTTTCCACCATTACAGAAAGTTCCAGCAGACAGCGCTGGTCTGGGGCTGCCGTCTTCCCCAGTGTGGCCCACATCCTGGCACGTGTGGTGCACGTCTGCCCTTTGAGTCCCCCTGACATCCAGCCCCTCCTTCCGGAAGCGAGGATCTGGTTTTCCTTTGGGGATCCAGGCCTAACACACGCTCAGGCCACACGACGTGAGGTTAGACCCAGAACTGGACTCTGTTTGTGCCTGAGAAATGCTCAGTCTATGCGTGAGCCGCGGGGACTAGCTCAGGATGACCATGTGACCATGAGGATCTGCCCCGGGGCTCTCACTGGGACTGGAGGAGAGGTGCTCCCTCCCCTGGGGCCGTCCAGTGCTCAGGGTCATGCCTGCAGCTGCTGTGACATCTTGGCCACAGGAAGAGAGACCCTCCCCGAGAAGGAGCCAAGGCAGAGAAGAGTAGGGTCAAACAGTGGTAAGCGAGACTCTGGACAATTCCATTCCAGCCACGGGCATCGCCGTGCCCGAGCTACACCCGTCTCCGGACTTCTCAGTTACGCGAGCCAATGCGCTCCCTTTTCCTGGGGGGCAACGGAGGTGGTTTCGGCTCCCTGCTTCCTAAAGAGATCTAACGGCCGTGATGGGGGGCACTCTTGATCCCAACGCACAACGAACATTGCTGCGCCAAAGGGGGCCGTCCGGGGCCTTCCACACCCTCCGAGTCCATTCAACCCGGCAATGCCAAAGAGGATTTCATAAAACTGAGGGGGCCCTGGGGCTGGGAAAAGAACGTGGGACCGGCCTGGGATCCCGGGCCCGAGTCGGCTTGCTCACGTCCCCAAGTGAACGACCCAAATCTTAAAAGGCTCGTCTCTAGCTGAGTCAAAATTGAATGTATCTCTCCATTTGTTTTCCATTAGAATGTACATCTGAAACCCTTCATTAGCCCATCATTCCAGAGAATAATGACTAATTTCTGGTGGTGGTTTCCTTATCCCACAAAGGCACTGCGTAAACCCCTTCTATTAGTGTAATTTACTGATGCGAGGGAAGAAATCGTGGAGACTGTTTCCAGGTCCTGGGAGTTTCCAATGCCCTGCTCTGTGTGGACAGCATCTCCTAGCCCCGGACCAGGTGAGTGAGGATGCTGAGCTGGGCCCCAGGGCGGCCGCACACAGCTCTGTCCCGGGCTTGCACAAAGAGGTGGCATCACTGTTTCCCCCTCAGGGCCATTCTGGGACCAGAGACAGACTTCAGGGTCCCCCAGGGGCTCTGAAAGTCGGGCAACATTTAGTGCAAACACAGTCCTGGACAGGTGCAGGTGTGAACATGAAGAGCAGGCCAATCTTGGGATCAACACCAGCCTTCCAGCGTCCAGGCCACGCCCAGCATTCCCAAGGGCCCTGTGAGCAAGGGGACCGGTAGCTGCTCCTGGCTCCCGGCTTCCGGCTTACAGGCTTGTCAGGATTTCCAGGAGGAGACAAAGTGATTTGCTGCTTCTGTCCTCCTAATGAGTAAAGCCAGGCACACATTTGGGAAGACTTTCTCTATCGATTTGTTTTAAAACAAGACATGGGAGGTTTGATTTGTGATAGAAAATCGAGATGCCTTTACAGAGCGTTCTGGGTCTTGGGGAGAGAGGCTTCTGTGTTAATAAGAAAGCCCCTCCAAGCCCGACACCCACTCCCCCACCCTGGCTCCTTAAAGAGCTGCCTGTTGGCAGCCCTCATTCGCTTTCTTTGGCTGCTTTAAGCTAATTTGCCCACCCACCACCTGCACCTGCCCCTCAAGGGACCGCGGGGATGGGGACGAGTGCCCAAGTTTCCGGCAGAAAAAATGTCACATCCCGTTCCCTTCACTGACAGTGGGCTGGCCAGCGTCTCACGATGCGGAGACAATCAATGGGAAATGCATTCACCTTGTTGAAACAGCAGCCCCTGGAGACGCAGCTATGACAGCTCCTTCAGCAGGGAAGGGATGACAAATGTTTGCCTTCGTGGCCCCGGAGCCAGGGCGCCTGCTGTCCCCTCTGAGGGGGCCGGCTCGAGCACGCTCCGCCCTGGGTTTGCCCAGCGCCACAGGCCTTCCCAAGAGCCCAGAAGCCCTCCAGGGCAGCGGAGAGCCGGGTGGGGCTGCCCGCGACAATACAGGACGTTACATTTGAACTTCAGGTCAACAGGGAATACCTGTCACTCCGAGTACGTTCCAGGCGCCGCATGAGGCAGACTCAAGCATAAAACTGATCCGTAGTTTCTCCGAACTTCACAAGTAACCAGGCTGCCTGTAGTTTGGTTATTTTAGTGGCTACTTTGGCAGCCCCAGCAGGAGCCTCCTCAGCGAGGCTTGGCTCAGCTCCCCCGCCGGGCCCAAGCCGGGCAGTGGCCCCGAGGCTGACCTCCATCAGGAGACAGCAGTGCAGGGCTTCGCTTCTCGGACTTCAGCAAGCACAGCAGTGACCTGGAGGGCTTGTCCCCCCAGACCTCAGGCCCACCCGCAGAGAGTCTGAATCAGCAGGTGTGGGCGTGAGGTTCTGCATTTCTATCATGTTCCCAGGTGATGCTGCTGGTCCCTGGGTCACACTGGGAGGAGGCCGGCCGAGGTTCCAGCCTCGGCTGGGGACTTGGACCCACATACACACCGAGGGGTCCGGGCCGACTGCTTCACCTCATTGGGCCTGGAGTCTCATCATTGCTGAGGGGAGAGGGAGGGTACCCTCTTCTTGTGGTTATCGGATCGGGAGACCAGATGCGTCACATGCTTAGCAAGGGCCCTGGCTCACAATAAAGTGATCATCATCATCTGCACATGACTGACGTCTGAAGGAAGATGGGTTCTTGGGTCAGCTCTGAGGTCTCGGACACACGGGTTCACCTCTTGGTCCTCTCACGGGCTTCCTCTGGTGCTTGGAATCAAATCCCAAGTGTGGCCTGGCAGACCTCAAATGGCGGTCATTTCTCTGACCTCACCTCCTGCCCCACGCCCTTTGCACATGCTCTTCCTTTCCTCAGGCTCCCTTCCAGCACACGCACAGATCCCAGCCCGTCCCCGCACAGTGCTCCTTCTCATGCTTCAGCACTCTGTAGAGGGGCTCCCTATCTACAGCGGCCTCCATGGCGCTCAGCGCCTGCCTGGGGGTTTCCTGCAAGCCATGTCAGCGCTGCAACGGCCTCATTCTCTTGTTCACTCCTATCCTCCGTCTGCGCCCCCTCTGGACCGTGTGGTCTGTGGAGCAGGGACCTCGCTCGCTCCCTAGCACAGCATCCGGCACGTGGTGGATGCTCGGTAAACATCCCCAAATAAACCTAATGGACGAGTCCCAGGGTGCCCTCATGGTGGGGGGCTGGGCGCCCTCCCCAGAAGATGGGTGTCCTCACGCACCGGCCCCTGCCCGTCCCAGCCAGGCAGATCCTGCCTGTCACGGGGAAGCGAGTGTGGTCCTGGGCTCACCTGGCTTGGAGCCCTCGTCCACGGAGCCGTTGTAGACCTGGTTGATGAACTCGGGGCGGTTGTCGTTCATGTCGATGACGTAGATGTACAGGTCGATGGGGTTCTCCACCTTGTTTCCGTTCATGTCCACGGCGTGGGCTCTGAGCTGAAAAGCAACATGGACACCATCAGGCCTGCGGCCACCTCTCTGGGCACACTCCTGACCGTCAGCCTCAGACCTGTAACACTGGGGCAGGGGTGACATAACGGCTCCGGGCCCCCCAAGGGACAGCCTGGGTCGGGGGTGGGGGGGCTTGGGATGTCACGAGACTTCTCCGAGCCTCGTTTCTCCTCTGTGTAAATGAAGGCGAAGGGGGCAATGCGGGAGCTGGAAGCTGACCCGGTGACCCCCAGCACCTCCCGGGCCTGCTCAGACCAGTCCTGCACCACTGACAACGAGGGTTCATGTCCACCTACAGTGGCCCCAGAAAAGCCATTTGTGCCAACTGGGGCTGGGGGGCTTAAACTCCCGCTACTGAGAGGACAGGTCCAGGGAGACCGTGGGGAGACCATGAGGGGCCTTGAACTTGGACTGCGGCCGAGGTTAATTTGGGCGTCCACCGTGAGTCCACTCTGTTGGCTTATCTGTTCTTGGGGCACCACAGAATAAAACGGGGTGGAAGCCCCCTGCTCTGCCAGGGAAGGGGCTCCAGGGAACTTCATACGGGAATGTCGCCAAGGAACGAAGGAGGATATCCTGGGCTCGGGCTGGGAGGGTCCAGAGGGCTGCTCAGACTCGCCCCTTAATTTGGGGTTTTTTCTTTCATTCCTTCATTCACTCATTCATTCATTCACTCAGTCAATGTCTATCGAGGGCCTCTAAGTGCGAGGCTCTGGGCTGGACTCTAGGTTATTGCTCCATGACAAAGACGTGGTCTCTCCTGGAGCTGCTCGTGGAGAAGGGAGATGGACACCAAGCAGGAAAAGCAGCCAAAAATAATTTGGGTGCAATGGTAGTGACCTGCTGGGGTTGGCAGGAGGCCAGGTAGGCCTCTCTGAGGAGGTGACACTTGAGCTGAGACCTGATGAAGGGGACAGGGAGGCTAGCATGGGGCATACAGAGTGGCCGCGCCCCGTGGGCAGCAGAGGGGCTAGAGTGGGGCCATCAGGGACCTGGGGTTTGGGGGAAAACCAACACTTGGAGAATGGAGGGATCTCCACAGCTGTGACTGTCACACAGCCGTGTCTCGGCCCACATGTCTCGGTCGAAACCACGTCACTCCCCAAGCTGGACACACTGGACCTCAAGGTCTTTGAATAAGACAGCACCAAGTCAAGAGTGCCGAGAAGAGCCCGTGCTCCAGGCCTGTGGAGGGAAGGGTCTCCGAGCTGGGGGCACAGTCTTCCACATTGCCCCTTGGTGCCCCGTCACGGCGGCTCCGCCAGCCTTGGGGGAGAAGAAGAAGGAGGAGGACACTCGGAGTAACTGCTTCTACGCGGCCTCAGCGCTTGGTTCCGTCCCGACAGCCCTGGGTGGGATTTTGCCCTAGAAATGGCATGTTTAAGGGGAATCTTGAGGCTGGCCTCACTTCAGGAGGCAATCTGCATAGTTGCAAAGAGACCAATTCAGATCAACTCCAGGGAAACCGCAGCCGCCACACATGACGTGACTGTGCGCGCCAGCTCGGTGGGAAACACCCCACTTAAAAATCTGGAAACGCTGCCTTGTTGTCCTAACCAGCCCCACCCACCCCGTCACCGCCAGGCCCCCCGTTCCTGGAAGCCCCAATCTGTACCCTGTCCTACTGTGGGAGTCCTTCTGCCGGTGGCCAGGTGACCCTTCACCTTGTCACATGCAGCCGTGCAATAACGCCCTGAGTCAAAGGTCGAGAAGCCTTTGAAGAAGAGTCATTCTGAGCTGGAGTTAAAGTTCCTGTCTTTTGACTAAAGTGACACCCTGTTTTGGGCCCTGTCTTTAGCAGCAGGAGCAGCCCGAGTGGAGGTAACGATGCAAAGTGACAAAAGCAGCTGCAGCTGCAGTCCTAGTCACACGCTCCCCCCTGGTCTGACCGACATGAGAGCTTCTGTTGGGAATCTCCAAGACCCTCCGTCCCCCAGGCTGGGCACATTGCTGCGGGACTGGGGAAGGCCCTGCCTTGGTGGTGGAGACAAGAGATGTCGACAGAGGAGCCATCCCAGCTTTCTGTCAAGCGCCAAGTGAATTTCCTGTGACGTTTTGAATAGGACACTTTTCTTATCACAGGAGATAAGATGGGGACACATGAATATACAGGCTTGGTCTCACATCGGCGAGGGTGTGAGCGCTGGGAGAGACTGTGCTGCCTGCTGGTGGACACTCTGCCCTCTGGATGCTCGATCTTCTTCGTATCTTAATTGTGGACCGTCGGTTTCCTCTTAGGGGCACTAAGCCTGGAACACTCGTGTGGGCCCTGAAAGTTGCACAGAGTGGACTCTGGGGATTGTCCTCCATCAACATGAGCGGCCAGCACTCACGAGTGCTCGCTCAGGGCTGGGCAGCGCCCGAGAGCTCGACACACGTGAACGTACCTCAAGTTTCACAAGAGCCCGTGAGACTGGGATTGTCCCAATCCCTATTTTGTGGATGGGAAACTGGGCCTCAGGAAGATTTGGAAACTTGCCCAAGATGACGGTGTGTGGCAGGACATGATAGCACGTCCCACTTATGGAATCTTTAGAAGAATCTTCTAGAAAATCACCTTGCAAAGCAAACAGTGACCACTTAGTTGTATCTTGCATTTGAACGTTTATAAGTTGGTGTCGTAAAGTGACTGTGTCCACAGTTCATCAGCTTGCTGTCAGCTGGGAGATGCTGTCTCGCCACCCTTGTCAGCTGAGGTGCTGGGCAGAACACGGGATGGGATAAAACAGCCCCAGGGGGGCAGAGAGAACTCTAAAATGGCCCCCCAGGATCTGGGACCCCCAGATATGAATGCAGTGGGGGTCACTGCAATTGGGTTACATTCTGTGGCACGATTGATCTTGAGACGGGAGACAATGTGGGTGGGACTGGGACTCTCGGTCCTAAGATCAGAACACTTTCTCCGCTGGCGGCCGGCGACGGGGTCAGAACTCGCAGGGGCCCTTTAAGAGGTGAGAGTGGCCCCTGGTCGACAACCATCGAGGAAACAGGATGGAATCTGCCAGAACCTGAACGAGCAGGGAGCAGATTCTCCCCAGAGTCTCCAGGTAGGCGCCCAGGCTGGCCAACGCCTTGATTTCTGTCTGTCGGGACCCTAGGCAGAGCCCCCGGACTTCTGGCGCACAGAGCACGGGCTAATAAACCCATCAGCTCATGTTGTTTGAAGCCAGTCTGTGCTCACCTGTCACGCAGCACAGGTAACTGACACCTGCTGGCTGGCCCGGCTGCCCCCAAAGGCCCCGACCAGCGGCCCAAGCGGAGGAAGTCCTGAGAGGGGTCATGCTGGAGTCGTAGGAGCAGCGTGATGACTGCCTGGATGGGGTTCCCGACTCTGAGGGCAGGAGGCCCCCACCATTTCACCAGCCCTCTCGCCCTCCAGCTTCCTCTTTGGCCAGCTTGGGTGAGGAGGGGGTGGGGCCTGCGTGCGTCCCTGCAGAGGACCAGGAGCCTTCGGGGCATCTCGGCTTCCCCTCCAGGCCAGGCATGCCACCCTGATTCCCTAGGGACCACCCGCCTGTGATGCCAGCGCTTCCACGGGGGCTTGTTGCAGATCCGTCCAGACGCAGAGACACCATGCACTTCCCGGGCAGAGTCTGGCGCTGAGTGAGGCTGTGGAGTCGTCAGGCGAAAAGAACAAACAGAGACATGGAGGCGTGTTGAAAAGCAGCTAGAGTCCTCTGCACGATGCCGGTGCGGTCTTGGCACCTGGGGATTGACAGGTGAGTGAGGGGGCCCGGGAGGGAGGGGGGCAGGTGACGTGGCTCCCTGGATCGGCCATCCTGGCCTCCAGCCCTCGCACCCTGGTCCACTCGCCGTGCGCCGCGCTATGAGCCAGACTGCAGGTGGTTCCTAAGCTTCAGAGCACAGAGCGGGCACCGCCAGCAGCAGTCCCGGAGGCCCCTGTGCCCCCTGGCAGGCGGGCGGCACCAGCACGAACGGCTCCGGCAGCAGCAGGCGAGCTGAGCCCGGAGACCCTTCCAGGGAGTCTGTGGGAACTCCAATATTGACTTTTTGGTGTGAATTGCAGAGGAAACAGTTAACCAGAAACACCAAAAGTGAGTCTAGTTTTGAGCTCAAGGTTCCCAGAAAACAATTAAAATAAACCGAAAGGAAGAGGCCTTTCCAGTCAGTGTGGGTTCCCTCAGCAATGGCTTTGTGTTGAGCAGGCACTGGGGTCTGAGTCTTCTCGAAACAGGCCTGACTGACAGCCCTGCAGTGCTCTTTCCTCACGGTCCCAGACGCCCTGCCTGACCCGCACCTGCTAGGGTGCACGCCGATGGTGCCCTCGGAGAGGCAGGCTAACTGCCCCAGCCCTGCTCTGGTGAGAAAAATCTTACATAGAAGTTTGTGCTGAACAGCTAGATCCTTCGAGACTGACTCTCTCTGCTGTCTGCAGGTCAAGTCTCCCTTCCTCTGTCTGTCTGCCTCTTTCTCTCCATCTGTTTCTCTGTCTCTGCCTCTCCTCTCTCTCTCTGTGTCTGTCTGTCTCTCTGTGTCTCTGTCTCTCTCTTTTTGTCTCTGTCTCTGTCTCTCTCCTGTCTCTGTTTGTCTCTCTCCCTGTCTCTCGTCTACACATATTTGTTGGCAGACAAGGGGAGGTGACTGTCATGCTGAAAACATGTGTCAATGGGAGCACACAGCCCATTGGGGAGCCAACAGCCATGTGAAGATCATGCGTTTCTTGCCGCATGGCTGGTTGAACGTGAGTGTTGGTTGAATTGTCTAGTTGGTTCTGTGCACCTGCCGTGGCTGCTAACGGTGGGCTGAGAACTCGCTAGGAGGTCCCGAACCACTGTCAGTTGGGTCTCCTTCCCCAAAACCCGGCTCCTGCCTTTCCAGCACCCGGCCTGGAGGGTGCAGGAGGGGTGCGGGAGGGGGTGAGGGTGGAGGTGAGGGTGTGGGAGGGGGTGAGGGTGGAGGCATGGGTGCAGGTGGGGGTGAGGGTGGGCGTAGGTGCTCTCAGCACTGAGCAGCTGTGTTGGGGTGCCTAGGAGCCGGGGTGGGATCCTTCAGGAATGGAAGTTAACACCCAGTGGCTTCGGGGCACTTTGCACCCAGGTCTGGACAGGGCACAGGAGGCCCAGACAAGGACGAGGTGTGAGCCCTGCAGGTTCTCAAGCCTTGGCCTCCGTGAAAATGGCCTCATTGTCGATCTTGCCTTGAAAGAGGGCCATGAGCCTGGAGATGGCATGCAGGGCTGGCTTCACGGCCTGTGACCCGTGAAGTCACACAGGGCCCCACGCTCAGAAGGGCCCCTGCTGGGTTCAACGCTCTGCTCTCACTGTCTGGAAATTCTTAATAAGTTTGCACGAGGGGCCCCTCGTTACATTTTGCACTGGGACCCGGAAATTCTGTAGTTGTCCTGGCGGCAAGGAGCTGAGACGGGCCTGGCCCAGAGCAGCCACCACCTGCCATGCTCACCACGGCTGCGCAGCGCTCAGAGCAGCAGGCACCGCCGGGACAGCGGCTTTGGTTTATGAAAAAGGCTTTCTTCCAGCAGAGTCTTGGAGATCTGGAAGAAACAAGCCTGAGAAGACCTGGCTGTGGCTTAACACCTGCACTGGGGACAGCAGAGCTCTCCAGGGGCTGAAAGGAGGCAGGAGAGGTGCCCTGCTGAGGGCTGCCCCCGCCCCAAGGCGGCTGAAGACACCAGAGGCACACATTCCAGCAGGAAACCAAAGGATGGGCGGGTCCAGCCCTGCAGTCGAGGCCTCCAGGAGAGAGAGGGAGGCTCCGGCCCAGGAGGAGAGGATTTCTCTAAGTAACACGATAATTAAAATGGATCTGTCTAATCTTCAACAAGGTGAACTTGATCAGCAAGTGGCCTCTCATGGAGCGTTCGGAGGCAAAGCGCTCAGATGCCAGATGAGGCTCCCGGGGCGATCGGCTAATGAGGGACAGAGACCACAGGGTGGGGTTGGAGGGGGCCTGACCAGGTGAGAAATGAAGGGGTTGCTGTTGGCGGGGGCGGGGCAGAGCTGGGCAGAGACCGGGAATCACTGCCCACTCAGGGGGTGGAGGCAGGGGTGGGGGCAGGCCTTTCGTCCCCACCTTCCTTGTCTTCTCACTCAGTACACGTCCATCCAGCCACAATCATTGTCTGAGTATCCCTCTGGGCCCAGGGCACAAACACCTGGAACAATTCATTCTAGAAGGGGCATGTGGACAGATAGCAGGGAGGGAGAAGGGGAGAGGGGTAAGGGGAAGGAGGGCTGGAGGGAGGAGGGGAGAAGGAAGGAAGGAAGGAAGGGAGGAAGGGAGGAAGGGGCGAGTACAGGGAGGAGGGAAGGTGCATCCCCAGCGTCTGGCCCTTGGTGAGTGTTTGGTGTGGCAAAGGCCAAAAGAACAGCTTACACCTTATTTCCCAGTGCCTCTGACGTGGACTTCACAGCGTGGACGGGGCCCCGCGAGAGCCCTTCCAGGGGAAGGTGCCCCTGGTACCCCCACCTGAAGCCAGGAGCAGAGCGTGCCCAAGCCTCAGCTGCCCCCGCCTGAGGGTGTCCATGTCAGCGCTGTCGTCCTGGAGCCTTGGCCTAAAGTCACTTGACAACTCTGATATTGGGACATGCACATCGCAAATACCTGCTTCCAAATTGTTTTCCTCCACTTTCCTCAGCCCTGTGAATAACATCATTATTTTTGCTCAGAAAGGATACAGTGATTTCCTTTAGCTACTTAGGCATCCAAGGGAAGCTCTTTTTCCAATCAGCTACCAAGATGATCTATTTTCCTTATACCTCCTTCTTCTCTCTGACTCTGCCCCCACCATCTGAGAGGCATCCCAGATGCCCATCTCAGATGGTGCCCCCTGAGAAGGATGCAGAGTGTATGGATGGATGAATGGGTAGATGGATAGATGGATGGACGGGAGGATGGATGGATGAATGGATAGACGAATGGATGGATGGATGGGTGGATGGATGGATGGATGGATGGATGGATGGATGGATGGATGGGTGGTGGGTGGATGACTGGGTGGTTAAATGACTGGCTGGATGGGCGGATAGATGGACTGATGGGATATGGGTGGATAGGTGGTAGGTAGATGAATGGATGAATGGATGGGTGCGTGGCAAGAAGATGAAGTGGGGTATACAAGAGGGAAGAGTCTGGAAGTATGAGCCAAGGCTTCCTTTGGAAGCTGCTCTGAAGAGGGATGTCTGAATCCAGTGACCTGGGGAGCTGATTTCCGGTGCCGTGAGCCTGACTTTGATTTCACACCTGCGTCTCTGCTCACTGGAGGAAACCACAGGGTGCGTGGAACCTCCTCGTCACGTGGTCCACATCAAATAGTCTCTGTGAAGCAGCCACTGGGGACTTGGGCAACCAGTCTGAGAGAGGAAATCCTCTTGGCTCAGAGGGGACTGACCAGCCTCCCAATGTGGGTTCCCCCGGGTCCGTTCAGCCTAGCACCCTGCTTCTGTTGGGGCATCAGGGGTCCCTCGAGGGAGGCTACTGTTGCCAATGACAAAACTGACCTCTCCCCACCAACTCCCTCCCTTCTGCAAGTGGTTAGTGAGCATCCCCCAAGGGCCAGGCTCTGTTTTGGAGCCTGGGACATGGTGTGGACAAGCCTGAGGGGCCCTGCCCACATGGAGCCTTCCTTCTAGTGCCAAGAGGTGGACAATAGACCCCAAGACAAATAACCAGCCAACAGTGGAGCAGCAGAATCAGTCATGTTCACTGTAGGCTGAAACCAAGTGAAACTGGGGCCAATTAACGTGACAACATCAGGGCAGAGAGCTGGGGATTGGAGCCTCTCGATGAGGGTCTTAGTTTCCAAGTTACAATCAAGCGGCTGGAAGTCCAGACATCGTGATGATCGCCACAGACACACACGCCAGCCTTACAGCCTGCACACGCCGCTGGGCTCTGCTCCAAACGCTTCACACGTGTTCACTCCCCAGTCCTCAGAACATCTTGACGAGGCAGCCTCGAATGTCCTCCCCACTTTGCAGGAGAGAGAACTGAGGCCAGAGAGGTGAGTGACCGAGGTCTCCCCTGGTGAGGGCGGGGCTTGGTCCTGAGGTCTGCCTCCAGCCCGTGCCACCTCCAGCTGGAGCAAACCCTCATCTTGCAGACAAGGCGGCAGAGCCCAGAGAGGGGCCCAGCCACCCGGTATCATGGAGCATTAGTGCGGAGGGTGTGAGACCCGTTACAGCCACCTCTGCTCCAGGGTCCCTCTCCGCTTAGCCACCACGTCGGTGAGGCCAAGGAGGAAGGGAGGCGACAGCCCCTGTAGCCGAGCCCCGCAGCCTCCATGTCCTCATGCCTTTTCCTCTCCATGCACCGCTCTGAGGTAGAACCAGAGCAGCTGTCACTTCAGAGCCACTTTCTGCTCTCAGAGAGACGGGAGGGACGGAAGGGCTGCGGGGTGCGTGCTACAGAGCTGGAGAGGATGGGGATGACGACAGGGCCGCGCTTTAGAGGAAGGGCCCCAGTGTGCACAGCAGCCACATGAGCATCTGTCATCTTCCCGGTGTGGTCCCAGACCTTCCCGGCACTGCCTGTCAGTGTGTTAGAAGTGCAAATTCTCAGGCCCACCCTGGACTCACTGAGTCAGACACCGGGATGGCGCCCAGCACTGGCGGCTTTAAGCAGCCTTCCAGGTGATTCTGGTGCAGGCTCAGGTTTGTGTCTGCCACGGTTGGGAACCTGACGCCGTGGATACTCACGTGGTAGGAGGCTCGCTCCTCCCGGTCCATGGGCCGAGTGACGTACATCCTGCCAGACATGGAGTCTATGCTGAAGACCTCCATGGGGGGCTGGTCGGCACCCACGCCTGTGATGCTGTACCGGATGGGAATGTCGTTGTCTTTGTCGGACCGGATCTGGAAGGAGGAGCAAAGAGAGAGGAGGGTCAGCCTGCCGTGGGGAGCGGGAGCGACACTTCTTGCTCCTACCTCATCCCCTCCCTGATTTCCTCGCACTTGGCCCTGCTCAGGTACATCTGGGACCACAGCTAATGCTTCATCCACTTTGGGAACCGAAAGGGCAGTCAGGGGTCAGAGATCTACTGAGTGCCACCAACTACACGTCCAGTGGCCCGCCACGTAACAGGGAGGGACAAGACATAATATTCCAGGTGAAAACTCTGCAGGGAGCGTGGGACACGTGGCAGAGACCTACGACACCACTGATAAGGACTGGAAAGGATGGTTTAAAATGGCCAAGGCCCTGATGCAAACGCTCCTAATGTCCTGCCGTCAAACCCAGGAAAAGACTAGGGCGAGAAAACAGAGCAGCCTCTGCGGGGTTTTGAGGGAAGAAAAGTTGGGACCCAATACATTTATGCCCTCAAGTGTTCAGCCGTTATGAAGGCAACAGACATTTCTGGATGCACAAAGACTGAGAAAATATCCCATCTTCTTGCTCCTTTGACAGAGATTCTGGAAGACATAGTTCAGTCCCTGGGAGGTGGCTCACAGTGGGGACCTCAAGAACGGGGGGCTACGACAGAAATGACCTGTGACCAGTATTTAGACACAGAAATTTAACACTGAAAATTGTCGACATGGTTACAGAGCTAAATACACACATACAAATATTTTTTACAGAAACTGCATATTGTTGAAAAAACAATCTAATAACGGTTATCTGGGTCCCAAATCCAAAGTAAGTTGGCAAAGACTGAGAATTGTGGGAGGAAGTGGAAAGAGCAGAGACAAATGCACAATTTGGTGTTCCACGTGGGGTGGGGAAGGGTTATGCAAAGATGTCATTTTACTTTTGAGCAGGTAATCAGATAATATATACAAGTCTGTGGGAAACAAAAGGAACACCAGTGGAATTAAAATAAGATGTATGTCTTTCATTTGGATGAAGCAAAAGCCCTCATCATGACAAGGGGCACGCGATGGCAACACGGTTGCCGGCATTGTGGAGGAGAGCTAGCTTCTCTGAGCCGGGGGCAAGTGTCAACAAGCCACGGAGATCTGAAGGGTACAGTCGATAAGGTCACATTAACAGATGGGCATTCCACTGTGAATACACCTTTAGAAAATACAACTTTCAAAATCAAAGCCCAGGGTACCATGACAGCATTTTATAGTAAAATGGACCACAATGAAAACCTCAAAAAATTTCACAAAGCAAAATTGAGCAGGACCTTTCATGAGACCAATGCAATTAAAACTTAATAATAAAACTTTAAAAAAAAGACCTTGTAGAAAATTTAAAAACACTCTAAAATAACCACAGGGTCAACTAGAAATCAAAACCGCATTTAGAGGATATTGAAAAATAGTAGCGACAAAGATTATTGCAGAGTAAAACCCGAGGAATTTGGCTAGAGGCTGAGTCAGAGAAAATTCTTAACTTTGAATGTTTCCATCATTAAAACAGAATTAGAGTAAAAGAACTGAGCATTCAACTGCAGAAGGAAAGGGATGATAAAGCAGGATGCAGGAAACAGTGGAGTCATCGATAAAGACAAACGCAGACATTTCTGAATCTGAAAACAAATATAGAAGAATTGATAAATAGATTCAAAAGCTGTACTTAGGGGGAAAATCTTCAAGAAAATAGATGCACCTTTGGAAAATTTAAAAGAAAAAAACAAGACTTTTATTTTTACGTTTTATTCTTTATCTTTTATGCGAGCACAGTTGAAAATCTTGATGAAATTGGTTAGTTTTTGAGAAAATATAAAATTTCAAAGTGGACTAGAAAAAATAGCAAACCCGAAGAGACCACTATTTCTTCAGGAAATTCCTCTGAACAGTTCCCAGGGACAGGTGAGCTGACCCAGGAGTGATCTGCAAGTTTTCCGGAGCAGAGGACGAGAGAGAAAGCAGCCCACCTGGCTTCACACCTGAGTCATCTCAGATACTCATTCTCGCCCTCAGAGCACAAAGTAAGATAACTGCAAACCACGTCCACGCACGGACGCAGGTGTGGCGGGCAAAACTGACACACCAGCCCGTGGGACTCAGCAGTGAACTACAAAGCCCTCCCCTGCACCTGAGGGGAGAGCACAGGTGTCTACACTGAGATTCCTTGTTACGAGTCCAGCAAAGCAGACTTAACAAGAGCCTATATGGTCATCACTCTCCTCGCTGATTATGTAAATAATTAGGCCAAATTAATGAGACGACTTATTTTGCAAACAAATTAGTCTTACTGTGATTATCTTAGGAATGGGGGTGATTGTAGAGAGAAAAGTTGTGTTTCAGGAGAAAGCTGTAACACACCCTTGTGGAAATCAGATTCTAGTCCTGTTCGTTGTCTTTGAGATTTTGTTATCTACCTGTAAACTGGACTGGATCCTGAATTCTTCTAGTTTCCTCAAATATCAGCCTACAATTCTCCAAACCAAAGTTTCCAATTTTCTCCCACCCTTCTGACTCGGGGTCACTAAGAACCCAAACTGCCCTTTTCTCGAAGCTCTGCAACCTGAAGCTGAATGATGCGATGTAAACTTCAGGGACACCGCCACGACAGCTCCCGTATGGACAGCCTGCATGCCTGTCGCCGTGTGGGCCACTCAGAAAGGTCACTGGAACACCTCAGGACATCAGTGGTGGCAATTGAACCGCAAAAGACGCTCTGAGCTCAACATCTGCAGACCACGCCTGGCTGCCCTCCGGGCCTGAAACCGGCTGTAGTCAGCTCCAGCCTTTAACCTTTGTTTTCTTTTGTTTCCATAGAAATGCCTCGTGTTCAGTACTGGACCATTTGCATCATTTAGATCCCCCTGCACCGCTGCGCCCTGAAATGAGACACAACTAACTGAACTGACCTCTTCTCAGGACTAAGAGACGGGGCAGTCTGCCAGCCCAGCTCCTGGACCCTGAAACTGCTCGGGGAAGTTTCAAAGGTGGGCATGAAGGGCAGCATGTGCCACCCCAAAACATGCTGCCTTGGTGTATCGGTTATTTTGAGCTGTAAGCGCTTGAAAAACAGCAAATGCTGTGAGAGGCTCTCTCTGAACTCTCCCTACCTGCCTCAAGACAGATCCTCCAAAAGGAACTCACTTGTGGCAGGTCCCTCCCCGGGAGCTTCGTCACCAGGGAGGACTGACTCTTGTCACAGGAGGGACACTAGAAGTTGACACCATGGTCAGACTCTGTCACAAAGATCACACCTCCCGTCTGTCTTCTAAGGCCCAGTCATCTTTCCTAAAAGCCATTTCCTCTCCCCTGAGAGGCCACATCCCTCTCCCCTTCCCCTATTAAGATGGTATTTAAGCCCGAATTCTAAGCCACCTCGGGGAGTTACTCATTTTCCGTGGGTCTCTCCCCTGTACACATGAGGTTGACATGTTAATAAACTTGTGTTTGTTTTTCTCTGGCTAATCTGTCTTTTATTACAGGGGTCTCCGTCAGGAGCTCAGAAGGGTAGAGGGAAAATGATTTTTCCTCTTCTACGTGCCTAAGTAGGATTTATCTCAGAAACCTAAGGATGGCTTCTTCTTGAACAACTTATTTCTGTAGCACAACAATCGTAGGATTGTCTCCACAGAGGCTCCAAAGAGATTCGATAATGAACATCCTCCCCAGCTGAACTTGTACCAAAAAACAAGCCATCCCCGAGAAAAACTCCGCTTCTTAGAAAATTCGGCCTGATGGAGAGGCTCTTTCCTAAACCAGCATTTGCTGGTCACACACTGGAGTCGTTCCCACTGAGGGCACGAGTGTGGGGACAAGGACACCAGCCACCTCCTGACTGTTTAACAGCAGCCCGCCTGTGCAACAGGATGGAAGCAAAACGCCGTTTATGGAATAGTCGGGAGCGCGTGCCGCTTTCATTACACAGGCGTCGTGTAGGCCAGGGAAACGCGGGGCTGCGGGATGCTGGGCCAGCGGCCTCCGGGGGGAGCGCATCCACACGCTTACATGCACACATGCCCATGTGCACGCACACACACGGTCACACACACCTGCCCCCCTGTTGGAGGTGAATGCTGGGTCCTGGCCCCCCGCCTTCCGCCCTGCTGTCTCACAACAGCCTTGGGCATCCTAGGACGAGGCTCCGACCCGCCCTTCATCACACGGCTCTCTGCTGTCCACAGGCACTGTCCTTCAGACAGAACAGCCGCCCCCACCAGCCCCGGCTCAGGCGGCCGAGTGTGGATTCGGGGAGACAAACACCCACCAGGTGATGCGTTCTCTTTCTGTTGACTGGCTCCCTTCCCAGGGGCCAGGTCACAGGAAGGAAGGCGGCCCTCTGTGGCTGAGATCCATTCGCACCAAGATTTGGTCACCAGGGAAATGGGGCAAAAGCTCACAAGTCTAGACTAGAAGAAACTCCAGCCACCCATGCCAGATCGTTCCTCAGTGCTGGGAGAACGTGTCAAAAGAGATCAACTCTGTTGATGAGAGAAAGGAACTGTGTGATTAATGTAAGAAATTCAAGGCTCGCTGCTTACGATGCACCAGTTCTGCCTTCCAGGCGTGTGGAAGGTTCTAGAAGGGTTGGTGAGTTTGGAATCTTGCTTTGACTTTAGGTTAAGAGAAGGGCACTTGGAACATGCAGCAGGCCCTCGAATAACACTGCTGAGTTGAGTTGGATTGAGGAGGGCGTAGGAGCCAGTCTTCTAGAGAGGGAGGGGTGAGAAGCATGGGTCTCCGGGAGCCCGCAGGGGAGACATAACTGCCTTACGAGCATGCTTCCACTACGTTCTTTGGACCAGACTGTCCATCTTTCATAGGGAAATTTAATTATAAAACTGCTGAAAAGAACCCACCACATATTTAAAGAGATTTTATTTTTTTGCAAAGAAATCTCATTACATTTTGCCCATTGGGCCACATTTGCTTAATTCTCCAGGTGCCGCTCAGCAGCGCTTTCTGAAACACGGCGTGGTGCGCGTGGGGGCTCTCCGCATCGGCTCTCAGAATGCTCTGGATTCTCCCATAGTTTACCACATTAAGAAGAAATACTGTGCGAATGAATTCCCCAGATCAGGGGAGAGCAGTTTTCCCCTTGATTTGTGTCTGGAAAATGAGAAAAACATCACAGTGGCATATGATAGGGCCATGAATAAAGCACAGACAGGCATTTCCATCACCCCTCTCACGTTTATGGCGCCGCGGAGAATTATGCTCTTTTGCATTTGTTATTAAAGGACAGAACAGATGGTAAAAGGTTAGTTTAAAGTGATGTCTACATTAAAATAACTTATGATGCCCGGCGATTGTGTTCACCCAGGGACTGCTGTTTGGATGGCCGGCTCTCGTCCTTAGGAAAAGCTGGATGAAATGAAGGATTCTGGTAGAATCTCCCCCAAGGAGAAGGTATTTGCCTAATTTCAAATGAACTTGAAACTGGAGAAAAGTCACCGTGTGTGGTTTTGAATTGCAAACGCCTTGGAGGTTTATTCCCAAAGCATCGAAGGGGGGACGGTATGGGGACAGAATCACATCCAGACTCAGCAGAGGAAACCTCACCTCAGGAGAGGAAGGGACCCAGCCAACCAGAGAGGAAGGGACACTCAGCTGCAGGCTGCGCCCCCGGCGCCCGGCCCTCCCGAGTCATTTCAACAGCGCCTTCACACAGCCCATGCAGCACGTGCTGTGTGATGGACACGGCCCTGCCTCCACTGGGTTCACGGGCCAGTGGAATTAGAGATATCCAAAAAAGTGACACCCTCTTAATCCGTAATTAAAAGGGTGGTGATAGGGATTGTTGGAGAAAGAACGGGGTCTGTGAAAGACCTGGTGGAAGAACTTAGGTGGCAAGGAGGATCTTCGAGAAAGTCAGGTCTTGTCCACTGCCTTGTGTAGTTCCTGGACACACACACACGTACACACATACAAACACATAGAAACCTGCACACATACATACATACACACAAACATATGCACGTGCGTGTGCACACATGCATGCACACGACTGGATCTCCCCTCTCCTTTCTCATCAAACCCCTTGGAAGGTGCTGGCCCTTCTGTATCGTAATGGGTTTGCCACGCCACGAGGCCTCCCTCGCCTCCAGTCCTGGCATTTTAAAAGATGCTTTCAAAATCCATAGGACCCAGTTCTTCTACAGGGAAGTAATTCTTTAGTGAAATGCTTTAGCTCTTTCTCCTTGTATGATATTAAACCCAGAGATTTTCCCAAGAAAGCAGATCGCAGTCTTATTTTCATTACCTGTCGGGAGTTCTGAGTTGCCAGGAGCAGCTCCCATTTCTCCATCGAGTAAAAAGCTCTGAATTGTGACGGCAGACGCTTCGCCCCCACCTGCCCCATCCTGGACTGTGCCAGGACGCAGGCAGGCGGACGTACACTTGGCCGTGACTGCAGATGACCGAGAGGGGCAATTTTCTTCTAAAATCTGACTCTCAGCAGGGCCCAGAGGTAAGAGGACGGTTTCGCCTAAACACATCTGCAGCTTCCCCGCGGCCTCAGCCGGTCCTTGCGTCAGCTCTCCGTGCTGAGCCTCTTGATTTTCGTGCCCACAGAGACTCAGGGCGTCCTCAGGTTTTATGTGTCTGTTCCTGTCTGCTTTGCATGGCAGAGCCCCCTCCGTCCCTCCACTCTCCCCGCTCCCTCCCCCCCCACCCCCTCCCCCCTTCCCTGACATCACTTTTGAGCACTAATGATGCTCCACATCCTTTTCCAGGTCCTAGGAACACAAACACGGCAGTCTCTGTCCCTGAGGACGGCATGTGCAGGCCCAGCGCCATGTACACAGTAGGTGCTCACTAATTACTGGATGAACAAATGAAACAAGGACATACAGCCTGGGGGTGGGCAGACAAGTAAACAGACCACCAGGGTCACGTCCAGGTGCTGCAGGGAAACCTAAGGCCATTGTGCAGGGGAGGCAAGAAGGGCTTCCTTCTGGGAGGAGAAGTGGCTTCCCTGAGCCCCAGATGGAGGCCATGGGCACGGAGAGAAAGGTGGGGAGGGAGGCCCGTGGCGGGCAGGCAGGGGCAGGGAGGGCAGGGCAAAGATCTGAGGTGGCCTCTCCAGCACCGGGGCTCACACATGATTACTGCAGCAGGGAAGAGAAAGCGAGAGGGGAGAGGAGAAAAAGGGAGGGAAAGGAGAGTCGGGGAGAGAAGCGAGGTGTGCTCACCCCTCCCAGGAGTGAGCCCCACTGGTGAACGTGGAGCTGAAACAGGAGCGGGTGGGGCCCCCGAGAAGAGAAGCGTCTGCTCCTGGCCTGTCTTTGCAGAGACTTCCAGGGCCCTGGGGGGCTGGGGGAGGGAGTCAGGATGGTTGTGCTCTAGAGACAGCAGGGAACGGGAGGAGGGTGGTGTCACTGGTCCCCAGGCCTCTGCCGAGAGGAAGGAGGCTGGGGGAGGGCTGGCCCCGGGGTGGGGTGTGCTCCAACTTGCTCACCAGCACGGCAGCCATGGGGCTGGCAGTGGGATGGCCCATCCTCAACCTGCTCCTCATAGTGTTCATTTTGGGCCTTTTTGCCCAAATTACAGTTTCTTCCTACATGTCCTTATTATGCCCCCAAACCTCCATCGTAAGCTCTGAAGCTGGCACAGAGCTGCGCTCCGAAGAGGAGAGACCAGGAACCTCCAGCTCCCACCCACTTCTGGAACTCCTTAAAGGACAATTAGAGGAAAATCCCAGGATGTCAGCCCCACTCGACCTTCTCGTCCGGCCCGTCCTGCAGATAGGGAGACTGAGGCCCAGAGAGAACGAGGGCTTGGACGAAGCTTTCACAAGTAATTGGGGATCAAGAGCAGAGTCCCCAGGTCCTATCTTGGTCTGCTGCCCTCCTAAGGAGCCTCTAAGAGCAGAAAGGGAGGCCGAGGAAGCCACACTAACGGTGCAGACGGGGGACTGAGCCCAGGGGTCCGTGTCTCCCCAGGTCACTCGACTCTCTCCCAGAGACCAAATCCCGACGTCACTTTCACTCCAGCCAGTTCTTCAAAGACGACTCTGGGGGCGCAGGGGCTGCTGAAGCTCCAGGTTTTAAAAAGTCACTGTGACCCTAAGGTCCTGGACTAGAACTTCACTTTAATTGCTTTTGAAAGTGGTTATGAAATTGTAACCAAGTCCTACGCGAGTCACTTTCAGCTTGCTGCAAAGTGTAATTTAAAATCCCTTTGCCACGGCGCTGGGTAAGCAGCAAGATCTGGTGATGATAAAACCGTTCTCATAAATTAATAGGACAAACTTGGGGCTGAGGGTGAGTAAGGATTCTTACGTTTTTTTCCTCCAACTCTTCCTTGATTCTTGAACATTACTTTAAGAGGCTTGAAGATGTTTGTATTTCTTGCATTTTATGAAACACTTTCCATGCATGATGAAATTCAGCCTTCAATTATTTTCAATTAGGTCCTTGTAATGAGCAGAAAAGCCCGGAATGTGGTAGGAAAAGGCATTTGTTGTGTAACATTGACACCATTATACATTACCATTCACAATTACTTTCAGTTTTATAAATCATGAAAAAATCCTCAAAGTCAAATGAATACTAATGAAAGCCATGAAAATGTTCTTACCAAATGTGCCTCGTGGGGAAGAGAGAATTAGATGCTTCTCAAAAGTGCCCTTCAAGTGGCACCAAATTGACAAAGACAGGTAGCTACTTAATTTTGGGCACAGGATTATAGAAGACGTTATTGCTGACAACAGGAGTGGCCGCACAGTGTCCATTCCTGGCTCTTCTGGTAACAGAGGCCTGATTTCCTTTTGGGGAAATTATCACTCCCCCACTGTGAGTGGCCTTGGGGGGACGGCCAGGATGCCTCGCTTTCCCTTAGCCAACAGGCGGGTCCGCGAGCCACGCCGGGCCAAGCAGCTTCCCTCTCAGATGCGGATCTTGAGTCGAGAACGAGTCAGAGTGCAAGATCTGGCTGGAGGCCCTTGACTGCAGGGCCATGTCCTGTCAAGACCCAGAGCCCTGGGGCCACCTGGTTAGCCGGCCTTCCTTCCGGTCCGAGAGCAGCCCAGGATCCTCCTGGCAGGGTAGCCGAAGCTGTTCCCACTGCGTTACGTCACGCCTCCGCCCGACCCCGCCGCCGCCTGAGGAGCCCTCCACACCGCGCTGGGCAGGCAAGCGCTAACCAGAAGGCCACATCGCTGTGCTCCTCGGGTCTCAGCCTACGCCAGCTCCCCATGGAGGCCCCCCCTGACCTCTCGATCCTGATGTCAGGGTGGGGTTCCCTACAAGCAGAGCCTGAGACAGGGATTCTTGTGTGAGTGACTGACTGGAGAGAGCCCCCTGGAGAAGGGGCAGGAGGGAGGGGAGATGCCGTCTCTGCCGGCGGCCAGCTTCAGCCTCCTCCCACAGGGGAACCCTGGAATGTGAGCTGGGGGGAAGAGGCTGGCTCTAGAGGGCCAGCCCAGGGCGCGGGGGTCCTCCCAGGCATCTCCCAGTGTGGCCGGGTCATCCTCTGCCCAGGTGTCCAGCTGTGAGTCCTGAGCACAGCTCAGAGCAGCAGGCAATGGTGCTGGCTCCCTGGGGTCTGGCGGCACCAACAGTGCTGGGTACCCCCTGCTAACTGTCCTCGCGGCCCTCTCAGTGCCAGCTTTTCCAGTTGGTTTTTTTGTTGGCTGCCTTCTGTCTGTCTCCCCACTGGACTGTATGCTCAGGAGGGAGGGTGGGACGGTGACCACACGGCATCTGGCTCAGGTGGGGTTTGGCCAACAGCAGTGCCTGACGCCTCCCGGAAGAGCGAGCGACTTCGAGCAGAGCGGTCTGGGGCAGATCGGGGGCTTCTGAGGAGCCGCTTGAACCAGAGCGGTCTGGGGCAGATCGGGGGCTTCTGAGGAGCCGCTTGAACCTGACAGAGCAGAGGGAGCTCTTCCTCCCAATGACTCAGGCTGGGAGCATCCCCGTGTGTCAGGGAGCCGGAGACACGCGGCCGAGTCTGCGGGAAGACAGCTTCCTCTCAGGCTCACCGTCTCAGCCCCAGGGAGGCAGGGATCAAGGGCACGATGACATGACACGAGAACTTGTGGGCTGGGGTTCACCCTCAGATTTGTGCCCTGCCTGTTGTCATTTCTGGTCCCCCAAACGAAGAGTCAAGAGTATCGTCAGAAACTCTGCTTCGTTAGCCTTTAACGCGTGCTCCCGACCTGTCTCTGGAAGGCTCTGCCCACACAGTCTCTGCCTTAATATAACAGGAGGTGTCACCCCTGTTGTGTGCTGGCCTGGGCTGGGGGTGAGGGATGACCCCAGACAGGGTCCAGTCCTTGGGGAGCTTGGGGCAGGGTGTGGGGACAGAGGCCGTGGCAGCCAGAGCATGGCCGGGGCTGGGGGAGAGGCCCAGGCGGGAGTCCAAGGAGGGCATGTCTCAGCAGGAGGATGGAGACCAGCCCCCAGCCCCTGAGGGGGAGGAATGTGGGGGTGGGGCGTGGGCAGGGAATGAGGGGCATTTGGGAGACGGGGGGCGGGGCTGAGGCTGGACACAGGCTAAGATGGGGCAGCAAGGCGGCCACCAGCCCTGGTGTGTCTGCTGAGGCCCCCCTCTGCTCCTCTTTGGAAACCACCACCCACCCTGCTCTGTATGGACCTGGTGGGGAGGACCCTTCCATGGGCTCCAGAAGCACCTCCCCTGGCACAGTGATTGGCTCAGGGAGGGCATGTGACCCAAGCTGGGCCAGTGGGAGTGACTCCTTTTGGAGTCAAAGTCTCCTCCTCATCCTGAACCTCCTGGGAAGTGTCCACAGGGAGGCAGGAGAGGGTTGCTCTCTTCCTCTCTAGCTCTTCACCTTGGCCAAGTCCCTTATCCTTATTGTGCTTAGTCAGTACTGAGGGCTGAGTACCGAGCTTTGTCAATGGGTCAGGGCTGAGTTTATGCATTGCTGATAATGTACCTGCATACTCTGCTTTGTCATAAACCTGGCCGAGTGTTAGGCTTTGCCAACAATGAGGCCTGAGTGTTGTGTCTTTATGTCTCCCCCTGAGAGCCCAGTGTGCTGGTCAACACACAGAAGTGCCCTTCAAACCACAGGTGGATGATTGACTGAACCAAGAAACAAGAGGACAAAGAAATATCAGATGTGGCTGGAGGTTCCAGGCCACAGTGAAGGGGAATTCACTCTACTTGCTCACTGTACCACAGTGTATTTGGACTCTGTCGGTTGCCAAGTGTCAGAAATTCCCCTCTAACTGGCTCAAGCAAAGAGGCAATGAACTACTGGCTCCTGTCCAGGAGTGGAGTGGGTTTCAGACATGGCTGGATAATGGTTCAAGTGATGCTGTCAGCACTCACTCTGACTCACGGGTTCTCTCCATTTGCTGGTCCCTCACACGTCCATGGTTACATCCTATCAGCTTAGCAACCCAGTAGTCATACTGATAGACCGACAACAACAAGAGTGATAATAATAACAATAACAATAGCAATAGCATTAGTAGTACAGAAGCAGAGGTGGTGGAAATGTAATCATGGTAACAATAGTTGATGCTTCCATAACTAGAACATGTGTTGCCACGGTACATTACACACCTAGACTCATTTAGTTACCACTACGACTCTACAAGCTGTGCCATTAATATACGACCCTTCACCTATTTCCTCAGATCAGAAAACTGAGGCACAGAGAGGTGAAGTCACTTGCCCAAGATCACCCAGCTCATAAGCACCTAAGCTGGTCCAAACCCAGGCGTCCTCCCAGAGCCTGGGTTCTGACGCTCTGTGCTGTCTGACTCAGTAGGGGAGGTGTTCCTTTCCCAAGAGCTCCATCCAGCTGCTATCCCATCCCAGAACCAGCTGCCAGGGCTGGGATTGGAACCAGCAGAGTTGCTGGGCCTGGGGATGGCAGCGGAAGCCACCCACACCAACCGTGACACCGAGAGAGGGCGAGGCGGCCCCCCCAGTGGAGTCCAGGTGGAAGGAGGAAAGGGATGCCAGGCAGGTTCCGGCAACTCCTGCCCAAGCCAGCGGCTGCCAGGCCGGCCCTGCCTGTTGGTGGGGTGCCTGTGCCACATCTCTGGGGGCCACCAGCCCCCAGCCTCTGTGAGAGCCATGGCAAATGCCCAATGGGCTGAAGGATTCGGAATGGGTGGCACCGTGTGCCAGCGACACCTTGCTGCCAATACCAGTGGGATTCCACCTGCCACTGTGGTACACCGAGGGGATGATTCTCCATAGTTGCCCTTGCCTTGGTCCAGGAGCCTGGAAAGGGGCCACACTGGGGGGTATGCGGGTGCAGAGTGAGGGGTGCAGGGTGGGCTGGGGTCCTGAGCAGGGGAGGGTGGGGGTGCTGCACTGTGAGCCCTGCGTGACGCCTGCTTGGTGAGTGATCCAAGTTTAATGAGCACAGTGACACCGCATCGTTCAAGTAAAGGATGGCAGAAAAGGGAAACAAATGCAAAGCTGATATTAATAAAAGATGTGGGAGTGGCGCTCCACTCTCGTGCAGCAGCCATGGGATGCTGAGCCCACACGGCCCACTCCGGAGTCGCCGGGCCTGGCTGCAGGCAGAATGACTTTCCCATCCTGGAAGGGGGCAGCCTCCTCTGATCCAGGGGTTTGAGCAGAGGCGTTGAAAACAGATGCTCTGGGGCTCTTCACCAAGTTTTTCTGCCTGCTAAGAACTGTCGGCCTTAAAGGAAATGGTTGCTACTCAGTAGGAATTCAGCCCAAAGTTGAGGCTGGGTCTCCACCGGCACCACGAGAAACCGAGGAACCGTCACTGTGCTCCATCCCATTAATTGAAGCCTCACTGTCTGTTCATCCGCTGTAGGATGGCTGGCACACTTGCAGGCGCCGGGGCTCTGGGGCAGTTGATTGGGCCCCAGGACAGAGCGGCCGGCAGACAGGTTTACTCAGTGATGTGTGGGGAGCGCACGTGTGAGGCCCTTGCAGGGACCGGGGAAGATGGATTTTAAGCAAACTGCATCCACAGAGAGGTCCCCACAAGAGCTGAGCGCACCAGTGTGTCTAGGAAGTGCGAGACCTGACCCTCTTCCCAAGGGCTCATCCCCTCCTGCCCTTCGCAGCCTTCAGATCTCAGCTCAAACGCCTCCTCCTCAAGCAGCCCTCCCTGACTGCCATGCCTCCGAGTTACTCTATTCAATCGCCTCTTTTAAAATCGCCTTTTCAACACTCATTACAACCTGGAGCGTGTGCTGGCTTGTTTATCGCGTTTCCCCCTCCACTGCCTGCCTGTCTCCACGCGACCCCAGCACCTTGGAGAGCTCCCGTCCCTGGCAGGTGATCTGGAAGCACGTGTTGAGCCCACGGCTGAAGAGCCTGCAGAGACTCCCTCCTCCCTCACTGCCCCCACAGACCCCGCTCGGTGACACAGAGAAGCAGGTGCCTGCCCCGCGGTGCAGCGTCAAGTCTTCGTCAGGCTCCACATTTGCTTTCAGCTTCTCTTCTTTTCTTTCTCTGGTGCGTTTGTGGGGTGACTGCTCTGCATCAGGCCCTGCACTGAGCACTGTAACAGGCTTATCTCACCGACTCCTACAACAACCCAAGAGAGACGGTGCTAACTCCACTTCAGATGAAGAGACTGAGGGTCAGGAGGTAGAGCTCGGGTGTGAATCCAGAACTACTGGCTCTAGACTCCTCTCTTCTTGATCTCCACTTGACATCGCCCAGGCTCTCTGGGGCACGGAGAGGAATGGCCTCAAAGCACCCAGAAAGCACAATGCCTGATCCTGGGAATACTGAGAAGGCTTCATGGAAGAGGCAGAGCTGAGAGTGTCCCCATCTCCTTGGTGCCACACCTTAGCAGACATCAGTTCTCTGGAACTGTGATGGCAGGAGAAACAGCTAGGAACCTGAGGGCCCCCCAAGGGGGCTGGTGGCCAGAGTGAGTGACATGATGGTCCTATGCCCAGAAGAACACGGGACCGAATCTTTCTGCAGCACTGCCCTTCCTGCTAGAAGGGGGCCCCCAGGAGGGCTGAAGTCTCCATCCAAGAGCAAAGTCTCACGTCCAAGCCTCTGTGTCTGCAGACATTCTCGGGGAGTAGACGGTCAACATGCTGGTAGCTCAGGAGTGGGGTCCCCCAAGTCCTGGGAGACATCATCTGTCTCAGTGCGTCTGCGTTTTCTCCCTCTTGGGCCCAGTTAACACACCTTGAGCCTCATATTCCGAGCCAGGCCCACGCCTTTGGCATCTGCGTACCCTACTTCCCTGCACTCTGTGCCCCGAATCTGCTGACTCTTGCCAACGTGCAGGGAGTGGCTCACAGTGCTGAGCAGTCCCCTGCCCTGCTTGAGTGGGAGAGAAGCTGAGAGGTCAAGGGCTCAGGGTTCCCACAAGCATTTAATGGGACATTTGCTCTGTTTGCTGAACACACCGATGTGCCCGATTGCTCACTGCACACCTGCCAGGTGCCCCAGGGAGCCTTCTCTCTCCCATCCCAGTGGGGTCAGGAGGTGGGGGTGAGGGCAGGGCCCACAGAGAAAATGAGCTCTGCCCCTGGTCCGAGAGGACGGTGCGGGGAGAGGACTGCACCGAGTCATTGAGACAGGGCCATCAGCGCCCAAACCTCACAGGCGTGGCCGCCCTTGTGGCAAGAGCAAGGTGCCCCTCTCATCCAGCCAGCGCGTCTTGCCGGTGGCCATCAGCACGGAGGGCGCTCCCGTGGGGCTTCTGGAGCCCAAGCCACCCCAATGGCTCATCCAGTAAATGCTCGGTGGGGAAGCTCCTACTCGCCAACCCACCTCAACAGGAGGCCCACAGACTGAGTAGAAGCCAGACTGGCGGTTCCTCAAAAGTGAAACAGAGTCGCCGTGGGACCCAGCAATTCCACTGGGCGTACACCCCAGGGAACTGAAAACCGGTGGTGGAAGAAACACTCGTACACGAGTGTTCGCAGCAGCAGTAGTCACAGGGGCCGAAAGGTGGAAACAGCCCTGCTGTCCCTCAGCTGACAACAAGATTAACAAGACGTGGTCCATCCACACAGTGGAATGTTATTTGGCCATAAAGAGGAGTGAGGCACTGGCTCATGCTACAACACAGATGAACCCCACAAACCGGGTGCTCAGTGAAAGAAGCGAGACACAAAAGCCCAGACCTTGTGTTATTCCATTTATATGAAACGTCCAGGACAGGCGAGACTATAGAGACAGAGAATGGATTCTTGATTGCCGGGGGCTGGGGGAGGGAGTGGGGAGTGAGTGCTTAAAGGGTCCAGGGTTTCCTTTGGGGTGATGGAGTGTTCTGGACCCAGGTAGAGGTGACGGTCATGTGACATTGTGAATGCACTAAATGCCACTAAAGGTAAATTTTATGTTGTTTGTGTTTTACCACAATAAGAAAGAGTGGGGAGGAGGCCGCAGAGGCCATTATTCAGAAGGTTCCAGCATGGGATCCCCATCCCCGTTCCCTAGAAAACCAGAGGCGAGCAGGTCCTGCACCCCAACTCCAGCTGATTAAAGGGAGTCAACCCCCGCCGCCAGCTTGACCCTTCTGACCACTTTCCTTCCCTCTTGCCTGAGGTCAGCAGCTCTGAATTCCAGCAGCCCGTCTCCCTGAGAACCCCTCACTCAGGACTAAACCATCCTCTTGCGTTTCTTTCTACTCTCCGGCCTGGGCTTTATTTCGGGTGGCAGAATTCTGCGGTTCAGGGAGGATTTAACTTGCTCAGATCAAGAAAATACAAACCTCTGGCCGATGCTGGGCTCCGAGCCTCCCTGGGGAGGTAGGGGAGGCCTTGGCACACGGAGCTCTGCTCTGGGGTGGGCAGGGCCCATGGCTCAGCGCCCAGCCCCCAGACCCCTCTCTGTGGAGACTTCTGTGGGCTCCTTCCTGGGGGCTCCTGGGGGCTCCGGGCAGCGAGGGCTCTGCTGCTGACCTCAGCCCGCTCAGTCCTCAGCTGTCCAGCAGGGGACCCAGAGTGATGGCCCCACTGCCTCCTAGTGCCTGTTGTCTGTGGGTCATCAACAGGGTCATCAATGGCCCCGAGTGACTCCAGAGGAGCAGTTACGGCCCATCGCGTCAGTAGCCACTCGGAGGGTCGTCAATGGAGCATGGCGAAGGGGCCGCGTGGAGCTGTTCTCATGGCTCCCGGCAGGAGGCGCTGTGTCTGCAGGAGCCCGCGCTTCCCCCAGGCGGACAGACGGCGGGGGCCTGGAGGACTCGGAACACAGCTGCACGGGGTGCCCTGCACCCTGTCCTCATTCCCATCACTGGTGCATCGCCAAGCAGTTTCAAGAAAATCCAACTTCTGTGGGTGGGCACATCTCCTCTTGGGCCCTAAGTGCTCAGATTAGCCCTCTCCTTGAGGCAGGACAGGGCCTCGCCCCTGCGCAAGTGCTCTGCGCTGTAACCAGTACCACCACCACCCATCTATCAGGCCCGAAGTCCTGCGTGGCATGGCAAGGTCCTCTGCTCAGGGTGGCGCTGGGTTGACATCAGGGTGTCTGCCAGGCTGAGTTCTTGTCTGAGGCTCTGGGGAGAAACCCGCTTCCAAGCTCCTTCTTGTGGGTGGGACTCAGTTCCCAGAGGTCGTAGGACTAAGGTCCTGTTTCCTGGCTAACTGTCCACCAGGGCCCCTCTCAGCTCTGGAGAACACTCCCACTCCTTGCCACTTGGCCCCTTCCCTCTCCAAGCCAGCCATGTGGCATCAAGCCCTCCCTTGCTCTGGTTCTCCGACTGCCTCTCCTGCAGGAGAAGGCGCTCTGCTTTAGGGCCCGTCTGATTAGGCCAGGCCCACCTACAGTGTCTCCCCATCCTAAAGTCACTGTTCCACACAACATACCCTGACCACGAGGGTGGATCCCCCATATTCACATGCAGGTGTGTACACTGTGGGCTGGGTTCTTGGGGCCATCTGAGAAGTCTGCCTACACCCGCCTTTTGCACACTCACGTGACAGGCTGAGGGGTGATATGTACTGACATGGGAAGCAGCAGAGTCTGTGCCAGGCGGGCCCTGTGCCCTAGTTCCTGTAGAACCACATGCACAGAGGGCAGGATAAGTATGAATTTCAGCTGAGTCTCATGGCTGCAGGACACTCACAGGACAGACAGCTGAGCCCATGTCCCCCAACTTCTGTGGCCTCAGAGGGCTGCTTCAGCCCCAGAGCAGGCCCCTAGGGGACAGCCCTCTGAGGCTTCAGTTTGGGGGTGCACCTCCTCACTGGGACAAAGATGGGGATGGGGGTGTGGCTTTACGTTGAAGAGAAACTGGTTCAAGCTATTGTCACCTTGACAAAGAGCCTGGTGACCAAACCTGGCAAAGGACGATAAAGTGAAGGCAGAGACGGCCCTGTGCCTGGGGGGGCAAGGCCCCCGCCCTCCAGGCAGCATCGTCCCCAGGCGGGAGGGGCATCCCCAGTGAAGGACACCGCCGGCACCCCACCTGCTGAATCGGTGGATTTGGGAAACAGCGGGGCCGTGGCGTCTCCCGGCCTTGTGAGGCGCATGCCCGCCACGTGCCCGGGCACAAAGTGCAGACCACCAGCTGCTGAGCGCCCGGCCCACGGAGGGGCTCACCTTTGTGAGCTTGTTAACAGAAAACCACCTCACTTCTTCCCCTTCACTCTTTTTCATTTGAAGAACCCTAAAAAAGGCCAAAAGGACCCATGATCCCAGCTGTATTCACAGCTGCGACAAATTCCCACAAACTGGGTGACTTAAAACACCAGAGATTGATTCTCTCAGAGATCTGGAACCCAGAGGTCCAAGACCAGCCTCTCTGGGCTCAGTCAGGTGTCGGAGGCTCTTGGGGGAACCCGGTCATTGTCTCTTCTGGTGGCTGGGGCGGTTCTTGGCTTGTGGCCGCATCACTCCAGCCTCCGCCTGTCTCCCATCGCTTTCCCCTCTGCAGTCACATCTGTCTCCGCCGCCCTCTGATAAAGACCCTGGGATTGTGCTTAGGACCTACCCGGTCACCCGGGACCATCTCCTCCCACAGCATTAACTTTATCATCTGCAAAGTGTTGTTTTGCCACCTAAGGTGACACTCACAGGTTCCAGGGGTTGCGACGTGGATGTCTTTTGGGGGGACCTTTATTCAGCCCACCACACCACCATTTACAAACAAGAAGTAAAAGTTTCTCTTTTATAATAAAAAAGGTATCTCCATTGTAGAAAAATCTTTAATGGCAAGCCTTCCTTTTCCTATTTGTTTTAAATTTAAAAACAATCCACACTCATGGAAAACCTTTAAGCATAGGGAGCAAGGTGAAAGGTGAAAAGTTCCATGACTCCCTATTCCCTCCTACCCCCCGCCCTGGGACAGGTGCAGGTGCAGGTGGGGATGTAGACACAGGGAGAGGTGTACATGCACGTGCAGGTACAGTTCAGGTGCGGGTTCAACTATGGAGCCTTTATAATTATTTTACATAAATGAGATCGTAACATGTGTGTCATTCTGTAGCTTTCTTTTTCACTTATTGGGGATCTTTCCATAGAAATTCTTAGGTGGAGGCCTTATTCCTTCAAGAGGTAATAGTATTTCATTGCACGATTATACTGTAATTTAATCACCAGTCGGGGGGGACGTTTAAATATGTTCTTTTCTTCCATGTCTTTAGATTTCACCATGTGAGAAGGAGGTATTCAGTGAGTGTTTAACGGGGTGTTTCCTACAAAGGGAGGTCCCGAAGGCGAGGGGCTGCAGCTCAGAGTCGGGGGTCTGAGAAGTGACATTGGAAGGACCTGCAGGGCAGTACGCAGGCTCGCACTGTGGAGAGCTCCCAGGGTGCCTTTTCCTCCGTAATCCAAGTTTATTCTAAGCTGTGCATACTGCTCAGAATCCACACATAGCGGGTGATTGGCAGGATTATTCTTACTAGTAATAATGGCCTTGACCTGAATTGGGAGAAGAAAACTAAGTTCTAGAAAACAACTGTCCTATTTCTGGACGGCCTGGCGGAGCCGGGCTCTCGGGCTTTGCCACGATGTCACGTGAGAAAGGAGGAACCTGCCCCTCTGCGGGCAGCCTGTGCTGCATTTCTGGTGGCTCATGACATGGTGGGGCCCTCAGGTCAAGCCGAGAGGGGGCATGCTGGTCACCTCCTGCCTCTGCAGGTGCTGGGCTGCGCTGAGCCGGGCGTGCCAGGCCGGCTGTGGTCTCTGTGACTGGCCCTTGGCCCCAGGCCATGGGAACTTGCTCCCGGCTCCAGGGGTCTCCGGCCTTGTTGGCAGTGAGAATCAAGTGCTGGCTGGGAGGAGGTGGGCAGACCTGCGGTTATCCACAAAGGTCTTCTTGCCCTTACCTTGACCCCTTCCCGGGCCTGCTTCCTGCACGCGCTGCCCAGCCTACACCACGTAACTCTGTTCCCCATCCTCTCCTGATGCCCTACCAGGCCCTCCAGCCTCAGCTTTTACCATGCTCTCCCTGCCACTCCTCCCCAGACATGCCGGCCTTCCTTCAGCTCCTTAGGTGCACTGTGCTTGCCCTACCTCAGGACATTTGCCCAGATTGCTCCCCCACCTTCCTTCCTTTCTGAGCTGACTCCCGTTCATGCTTCAGTTCTCAGCTTAAGAGCCACCTCCACCCACTCCTGCCAGCCTGGGTTGGGCCAACTCTCATAGTACGGGTCCTTCTCTCTTCTTGGTAGCATTTGTCACAGTTTCAATTTTATCTTTATTTGATTATTTGACTCATGTTTTTCTCCGCTGTGATTGAGAGTCCTAGGAGGGCAGTCTGTGCTTGGCACAGAGTAAGGGGTAAAGGGCCACTGGTTGTGAGACTAGATGAAACCTGCTGGTGCCATGTTACATCCAAACAATGACCCAAATTGTAGCAAGTCCAGTTTCCCAAGCTGGGTTCTAGGAGTTCTGTTGTCAGGAGAAGGGCTCCACGGTCAAATGTGCATGTCTAAACATATCGCAGAGAAGCCCGCTAGGCGGGAGCATGCTAAAGGCCCCGAGAAGTCCCGTGGGAAGGGGACCTGCTTCACTTTGGTTAACCCAGCATTTGCCAAAGCCATCTGACCGGTGAACGTCCTGCTGAGCCCGCAGGACAGCATATCACACCACAGTGGCTCCGCAGGACGTACTTTGGGATGCGCATTTATGAAATAAACTTTCATAAAGAACGGTCTACTAAAAATCAGCAGAGTCCAGTCCTGAATCGAATGTCCATGTATTTTTCCTTATTCACTTTTTTACAGTTATCTGATTCTTTCAGATAACTGAGAATTGCTTGTACTGCTGTTTTGCATAAGTGTGTTAAAAAATTGAATCTTCATGTTGGCAATTGTGCATAAAATGGGGAGGTAGACCAATTTCTTTTCCTCCAGATGGTGAGGAGAATAACCATAGAAATGGAGCCTTGTTTCCCTGTTTATTACTGATGGTGATGATGATGATGGTGATGGTGATGATGATGGTGATGGTGATGGTGATGATGATGATGGTGATGATGGTGACGTGATGATGATGGTGATGATGATAATGGTGACATGATGATGGTGATGATGACAATAATGGTGATGATGATGATGATGGTGATGATGATGGTGATGTGATGATGATGGTGGAGGTGGTGATGGTGAAGGAGGTGGTGATACTGAAGATGATGGTAGTGATGGCAGTTTGAGAATCAAGTGGGCTGTTGACAATGTAGCAGAGATGCTACAGAGCAAGGTGGGTAAAGTAAACTCTGGGTCCAGACCAGCTGGGTTCAAATTCTGCTCCTGCTATTTTCTACCTTGGGATCTTGTGCAAGTTACTTAACTGTCTCTCTACCTCAGTTTCCCCATTGGTAAAACAGAGATACAAATAGTACCTACCTCCAAAGTTTGGGTGAATTTTAAGTGAGGCCTTGAATATGAAGCATTTAGGCAGTGCTTGTCCATTGTAAGTGCTCAATAAAATCCTTATGAGCGAGCCTGGTGTTGAGGTGACAGCTAGACACTGGATCTATAATTTTTGATTTTGATGTCACCATATAGTTTTTAAAGTCATGAGGTAAAGGAATGAATGAGGGAAGAAAGGAAAAAAATGCGCCAACTCTAGGATCTACAAATCAAGAAAAATCAACTCTTATGCCATAAACCCAAACATTATAACTGTGGCTATGGGATAAAGGAAATGGCCATGGGGTCCCAGGAGAGGGGTGGGGATTGGAGAGACCTAGCCTTCAGACATCCTGCTTGAAGAAGCCTCGTGTTTAAGCTGCCAACACTCAGAAAATTTAACTTCATCTTGTAGTCTTAGGAGGGTTAAGCCTGTTCTCATAATGCACGTGGCCCCGATGTTATTACCCAATTTAATGGCTCCTTTGTAGAATAAGCAGGAAGAAGGCTGTAGATGAAAAAGTCCTTCAAATTAAAGGATTCTTTTTTCTTCCCTTCTAAATATGCCTACAATTGGATTAAATTTGACCCAGGTCTCTCATTTGGCACTGGCTTACTACTTCTTATCAAGACCTCTTTTCTCCCAAGTTTTCACAATGGTTATTCCAAATAAATTAGTGAGGTCAGTATTAGAAATATGAACACGTGCACACGCAGGCTCTCATAACAGGCAGACAGCTAGGCACAGGGAAGAAGATGATGGGAATTTCACCTCCTCAGCAAGACCTGTGACCCTATTATAATATTCCCCAGGAGTCTCTCTGTTTTAATTCCTTCCTGCCTCTCTACCATCACCAATTCACTTAATTCACATCAAGAGGGCAAGAGGGAGGGAAAGCATCTTTTCTGTATTCTTTTCCATCTTTATAAGTTTCAAGAGCCACTACTCGTTTCAAGCCATGTTAGTTATCCATATCCAACTACCCCCCAGCAACCCACACTCGACAAGGTAGCAATGGAGATGCCTTTGGAGAATGACATATGATGAGACCACTTGAGGTCCCAAGGAAAGCTGGCATGAAAGAGATCCATGATCTTAGAGCTAGGGAGGACAATGGGGTTTCTTCCCCGGGGGACCTGTTGCTCCAGACAGCTGGTGGAAAATTATAATGAAAAAAGAAAACAAGCTCATTGGTTTAACTGTGGCAAACAGAATAATGGTCCTCAGAGACTTTATTTCCTCCAGCAATTTCTTCCCTATCCTAAAGACCTCGTCTTTTCCAATCTTCTCAATAAAACATGCCTTTTACACCTAAGAAAGCCCCACCGAGTGGCTTTACTGCAGAGTATTTATCAATTGAGCCATGCTTTGGTGTAAAATATACTTAGTGGAGAATAGCGTGTCTTATTTTCTAAAGACTTTATATGAACTGGCAACATAAATGTGCTACATGCACTTATTCTTATGCTGCCAAATATTTAAGCAGACATCACGGGATTTAGCAATGCAACTGGGTACAAAACAGACAAATTCACGGTGAAGATACTGCATCAACAATGACAAGGGTGGGTTTGGGATGCAAACAGCTCTGGGTTCAAACCTGCATCCTGCCACTTATTAGTGTATCTTTGGACAAGTTTGACCTTCCTAACTCTTAGTCTCCTCATCTATAAAGGGATAGTGATATCTACCTACTGCATAAAATTGTCAAGAGGATTAAAACAAAGATGCAGTAACTTAGAAGACCATAGAAAGTGCTCAAGATATGGGGGTGGCAACTTCCTTCTCCTCTACCACCACCATTGCCGTCACCACGTCATCGTCATCACATTACCATCCACCTTCATTGTTGCCATCATCACCAAGTTCACCATCATCATCACAATCATCACCTTCATCATCACCACCACCACCGTCATTGCCACCATCACCATCATCACAATCACCATCACCGTCACATTCATCACCACCACCATTATCATCACCATCACCATTATCACCAGCACCACCACATCATCATGGTCTGAGGGGCTCATCTGCACAAGAGTCACATTTATTGTGTCACCTAACTATAGTGAAAAAACTAAAGCTCCAAGAGGGACATATCCAAGAGAACATGTGGGGCGACAGAATAGAGTATCTGAATATTTTTCATAGCTTGAGACCTGGCACTTCTCAAGAAGGATTCTAGACTTTGTGTCTGATATCACAAGTGGCAGATATGTAACCTTCCTGTGATGAAGTAGAATTTTCTTTATTTGGTACCTGAGGCCACCGTGTTTGCAGCTAGGAGAGTGCCCAGGGGGCCCAGAGGAGGAATTCCCCAGGTGCTCGGGGGGCGAGTTCAGCCAACTGGACAGGGACGCTGAATCTATGTCCGGCAACTCTTGCTCACTTTGATGAGGGTCTCACACGAGTGATAAAGAGCCCTGGGAGAGCATCCCTGGATCCAGCAGGAGGCCCTGTGGGTGGGTCCACTGAGAACCTGCCGGGTGACCTGGGCAAGTCCCTTTACCTTGCTGGCCCTTCATTTTCCTGTCTGTAAGATGAGGTTTGGACTGAGCAATCTCTCCTGCCTCTAAATCTGCTTTTATGATGATACTAAATGCAAATTCTGGGAAAAAAGAAGTTGATGCATCTCAGTGGCAAGTGCACGTTTCTGAAGCAGTTTTCAGACCTGCTTTATTTCTCCTGGTGTCCAAGTGACAGCATAATCAGGACTGACCTTCACGTGGCGTTCACTGGCTTTAACTCAGATGGTCGTGCTGTAACTCCACCTGCGTCGTGGAGAAGACTCCAGCACCCTTTAGCAGGGGTGGTGAGAAAGTAGGGCTTCCCGGGGAGGGGGAGGGACCCGGCAGACCGGGGTCGCGGTTCTACAGAGAAAGGCTGTGCGACCGGGCTTCACTCTTGGCTCCACCCAACAAGAAGTTGGGCAGACACTGGCGTCTGAGTCAGGCTGTGTCTGAGGGGGAGGGCAGTGCATTGTCTCCCCCACATCTGCGTGGGTGGGTCCTGCCTCCAGGAGGGCAGAGCCATGAAGCTTTGAACAGACCTCGGGGTGTGGGAGGCCTCAGGGCGCAGCCGCATTTGTGTCTGGATTCTGTGCCAGGGGCCAAGGTGGGTGCCAGGATTCTCTGTCTGGCCTCTTACCCGGCCACAGCCACTGGGGTGGGTGTCATGGCAAGAGCATGAGATAGGGCAAGAGAAAGTGCTAGAGTGACTGTGGGCTTTGGAATAGGAGGGCTGAGCAAGATGATGCTGACAGGTGGCGCTCCGTTCCAGCGAAACTCGGGGTTCTGATGGGGACCCTGCTGTTTCCCTCCTGCAGAGGCAGGAGACCCGGGGTCCCAGGAACAGTGGGTCGTCCAACAGGCTTAGTTCGCTCCACTGTTTTCACATAAGAATCTGGATTTTCAGGTCCTCTTGAAAAATTGGGACATCTGGTCACACTGGGGCCATGGCAATATCCAGGAAGACCGAGACAGTACCCTCGCGTGTCCACTGCAGTCTCCACTAAGTCCTATTGTCTCACACCCAGCCTGGCCCCAGGCACTTGACCTTGCAGCAGGAAGCCCCCCGCAGGCTCGGCTCCCACAGTGCACCCACTCAGGGTCTCGGTTCTTACGGTTTAACCCCAGACGGGCGGCTGTCTGGAACCCGTCCCTTCCTGTGCGGGCTCGTCAGACAGGCCCGGCACCAGCCTGGGACAGCTCAGAATCTTCACAGTTTTCACGCGATCACACCCGCCACCGTGCCACCTCCACTGTCTCTGAGGCACCTGAGTCTCGGGTCCAAACGCAGGCGAAGGTTGGAGAAGCTGCCGGGGCAGTTTTCCCTCGAGCGTTCTCAGCTGGGACGGTCTGAGCCTCCAACGGGGAGGCCGCAAGTGTCTGCGCGGAGCATCACAGAACCGGGCTGCGGGGGCCTCGGTGGGTGCCGCCTGACCTCCCGCCCCGCACGCACACCCCTGGACAGCGTCCCTGCCGAGGGTGGCCTGTCTGCCCTACTCAGGCCAGGCTGGGAGGGAGAGGCGGTCCCTGGGGACAGTCCTTCACGTCTGCAGACAGCCCCCGTGTCAGTGCCATGTTCTCTGCTCCCCTTCCTCCTGACAGCCCGTCCGGTGGTCCAGACGGCTCCCGGTGACCCCGAGTCTCCCTCCCAAGTCTACGACTGTCCTCCTTTGTGGCTTCATTTCCATCTCCCTCACCATCCTGTCTGAGCTCTCCCCAACGCCCTCAGCTTACCGGGAATTCTTTCGTTTGTGCTGCACTTGTGCCGAATTGAGCTGAATATGCTGGTCTGTGCCGTCAGTCAGAACACAAGGGACTCTCCCCTCCTTCATTCCGGCCTTACACCTTTATTAAGCCAGTCCTTGGTGATGTTTGGTTTCCCCAGCACACTGCAGAGCTCAGTGTCGACCAAACCTTGCATGTTTTACCCCAGGTGCTGCCACACCAGTGAGGCACAGTCAGGGTGGTGCAGCCTTCTGAAATGAAGCAGGGACGAGTGACCTAGGGCAGGCCACTGGGGCCAGTTTCCAGGGCCTGGGGCTCTGTCCCCACCCATGATGGTTAATTTTATGTGTTAACTTGTCTGGGCCATGGGTTGCCCAGTCATTTGGTCAAACATTCTTCTGGGTGTTTCTGTGAGGATGTTTTTGGATGAGATTACCATTTAAATCAGCGGACTTCGAGTAAAGTAGATTGCCCTCCCTAAGGTGGGGGGCCTTCTCTAATCAGTTGAGGCTTGAATAGAATAAAAGACCAGCCTTCCCAGAGCAAGGGGGGATTCTCCAGCAGATGGCTTTCAGACGTCGTCCGCACGGTCAGCCCTCCTGAGTCCCCAGCCTGTCGGCCCACACTGCAGATTCTGGCGTGAGCTAGTTCCTTATAATAAACCTCTCTCTCTACACACACATCCTGTTGGCTCCGTTTCTAGGGAGAAGCCTGAATAATACGCCTCTTCTCTCCCCACCCACAGTGGATGGGCAGATAGCACGATGGTGCCAGCTGCCTGGCGGGTTACATGTGATCTACAACCTGCAGCCCTGGGCATTGTATGTTCAAACATCACGGGGGGAGTGTAGTCACCTGTTGTGCCCGGGGTCTGACGGGGACAGGCAGCCCTCATCAGGCGGGGAGAAGGACGAGGTGGGGCAGCCCAGTGGTCTCTGTTCTGCCATGTCTGATGAAAGTCGACATTTCCCACCACAAACTCCGTGAAGTATTTCACGGTAAAGTCCCTTGTGGGGGAGGGGACCTGGGGACATGCCCTCTAGTGCTTCCTCCGAGATGTTTCCACCGACCAGCTCCACCCTGGCCCGCACAGAGAGGAGGCACCAGTGAACACGTCGGCTGAAGCACACCTCTGCCGCAGCCCTCCGCCCCACGGGCCCGGGGAACGACAGGTGTCTCAGGCTACTTCCCCCCTGTATCAGTTTTCATTTTAGCATCATAATAAAAATTCTGATAATCTAAACATGGCAATAACTCTGCTCTATAAAAATGACTGTCTCCTCGCGTTACTGCTGTCATCAGAGGCTCCATGCTAACACTCATCACGCGAGACGAGACGGTTATTGTATTAAAATGAGTAAGTGACAAAGGTTTTTATTACAAGAGTGATTTTTCTAGGCATCAAGGTGCTTTTAATGCTGTACTCGAGTAATGAACACATAACTCACTGACGCGTTAGAGCGCCGGCCTTAGAGTCTGAAGGCACTGTTGCTGCATGCCAGGAAATTATTAATGAGATCATATCTAAAAATAAAATTGCCGAGCCCCACCGTCCTCCCTAAAGAAGGAAAAAAATATCTGGTGACTACTGAAGCCAGAGGAGCTGGGAAGAGATCCGCCCAAGGACCATCCTTGCTTGAGAACCTGCGTGGGAGTGTGGCCAATCCCACAGTCAGTTCCAACTGCTTCTCCCTCCCTGCCTCCCACCACAGAGCCTGGAATTATGCCAGACATTCACTGTCACAGCCTCCCTTCCAGCTCAGGGTGGTCTGTGACCAATCACTGAAGGATGAGACATAAGGGAAAGTGTGTGGGGGAATCTTGGATATTTTCACTTTCCTGATGACCAGCACAAAAACTTACTACAGTCGCCTCAAGAAATGGACAAGAAGGCAGGTGCACTGGCAGCCCTCTTGCAACCATGAGGACACAAAGCCAATAGCTAGGGGTGTTGGAGTCAGGAAATAAAGGGTTTGAGTCCTTGAGGGCGTCACTGAGCTCATGAACCATCACCAACTCTCTCTTCACTTCTTATAACATGAATAAAGGCGGAGTGCTCAGACTGCAGGAGCTTGGACTCTATTCCTCACAGGGAAAGTGCCCTCAGGGATGCAGGGAGGAGCAGGGTGTTCTTGCCATGAGGCAGAGGGCTCTCAAAGGGAAAGCAGTGGCTAGTTGGCCCACCACAGGGCCTGCTTCCAAGATGGACAAGGGTCCTTGTGCTTTGAGACGCCCACGGGTCTCCTCCGAATGGAAGAAGAGGACTTGATGAGTAAGACCAAGGGAAGCAAATGAGTTGGCGCATAGGTCCTGGATGCTCAGATGGGGGTGCGCTGGGGGGAGTCCCCCAACACCCGAGGTGGCTGAATACTCAACTGTCCCACGCCCACAGCCTCTGGCCAACCCCAGTGGCCAGCGAGGGCAGCTCTGCCGAGACTTCTCCAGGGGTCTTGCTGCCAGACAGCCCAGGCCGTCCCCTGCCTCCCTGGGGACAAGCGCTGCGATGGCTGGCATTGTGGCGCCCGGTGCTCGCAAATGTGATTTCTCATCTCCCCCTCACGCAACAGTACACGTGTGTGGACCTGCATCAGCTCATTTTTTGGTGAAAGAAATCAGAAAAGCTTATGAGCAAGTTGGGGGGGTCTCTTACTTTCTACTTTGTTATGGTACAGAAATTCAAAAGACTTTTCTAAGCATGATCGTGTATTACTTCTGTGTAAAATAAAAGGTCAATAATGGTGGTCTGCGTGGGGGTAGAAACCATTTTCTTCTTCTTGTTTTACTTCTCTGTATTAAAAAAAACTAAAAAATGTTATACATTTTTCAAAAAAACCCAACTCCTTTGCTGACAACCTTGCCGGTTCGCCCACACAGGGCACCATGTGGCATCAAGTGGCTCCACACGCAGCTCCTCCCTCGTCTGCACGCAGGTGGAGCCCGCGCCTTCGGGCAGGCACTCAGGGCTTCAAGTTCGGCTCCTTCGGAGCAATCGGATCAGGTCTCCTCCGGTTCAGGCGAAGCCGACAGGCACGGGAGGCAGGATGTGTGGTATATGTCCAGGTGTGTTAGTAAGTGTGGCTGAAATGGTTCCACATGGGGTGGCTTGATCTGTGCCCTGAGCTGGGCTGGGACCACCCCACCCAGCCCCAGCCCAGCCCCACAGCGAGCGCCTTCTCTGGACCAGGCCCCGCCAGGCACCGGTACATCATGGTCTCACCTTTCTCCTCTCAGCCGTCCCTAGAGGCAGGGCTGCTGCTGTCCCGGTCTGACCCACGTGGGTACTGAGGGTGGGGTGTCACATGCTTCCATGGTGACACTGTGAGTGGGGCAGCAGGGGGACAGTTTTTCCTTGGGGAAGAGCTGAGGTTTCTCCCTGTGAGCACGAGGTGAGCTGGGCTTGATCAGAACCCCAGACCTTGGTTTCCACGTTCTCTTCCTCAGTCCACTAAAGCCCGCTGGCTGAGCTGTGCTGTCCCATACGGTGGGCACAAGTCACAGGGGGCCACTGAGCACTTGAAGTGTGATGGAGCTGCACTGGGGTGTGCTGTAAGTGGAAGAAACATGCTGGATTTCAAAGATTTAGTCCAAAAAAAAAAAAAGAATGTAAAATATCTCAGCCAATTTTTTTATATTGACTTCATTTTGAAATAATATTTGGGATATATTGAGTTAAATAAAATATATTATTAAAATTAATTCCACACCCATGTTCACAGCAGCAGCATTCACAATAGCCCGAAAGTGGAAACAACCCAAGTGTCCATCCACAGATGAACGGATGAGCAAAATGTGGTCCATCCGTACAATGGACTACTGTTTAGCCTTAAAAAAGGAAGGCAATTCTGACACCTCCTACAACATGGATGAACCTTGAGGACACTATGCTCAGTGAAATAAGCCTGTCATGAAAGGACAAATACTGTATGATCCCACTCATATGAGGTCCCTAGAGGAGTCAGATTCATAGAGGCAGAAAGTAGATGGTGGGTGCCAGGGGCTGGGGGAGGGGGATGGGAGTTGGTGTTTAACGGGGACAGAGTTTCGGTTTTACCAGATGAAGAGAGTTCTGGAGATGGACGGTGGTGATGGGTGCATAGCAATGTGAATGTACTTAATACCACTGACTGCACATTTAAATTGGCTAGGATGGTAAATTTTACGTTATGTGTCTTTTACCACAATAAAAAAATTAATTTCACATCTTCCTTTTTACTCTTTCAAATGTGGCTAGTAGAAAATGTGAAATTGTACCTGAGGCTTGCATTTATTTCTCGAGCGTAAAGTCCCGAGGGCAGGCCCGCAGCATCCCGCATCTCCCCCACAGCCCTGGACGCCAGGGAATCACATGTGGGTGTGGTTATTCGATTTGTGTTTATTTCTTCGTGTTTGAGTAATGTGTATTTCCCTGTGTCTCTCTCGGGTCCCTGTGCCCAGGTCACAGAGATGCCACTAAATGTCTGCAAAATTGAACCAAATTACACTCTAGGAATTTTTCCTTGGCTCTTTCCAGGCAGCGAACCCACCCTAAGGGTCAGGCACAGGTGTGGGGCCGAATCACGGGGTCACAGAGGCGAAGGGGGAGTGGGAGCCTGGGGGTCAAGCCTGCGCCTGTCTTATTCTTGCCTGGCTCTTCCACAGCAGCCGCCGCCCTTGTGAAGGATGACGTGAGTGGAGCCATATTGAAACAGAGCAGCCACTTCAGAGGAACTGCCTTGCACATCTTGTTTTCTTTATCTTCCAAACTGGACCAAACCGCTAACGTTCCACGTCAGGAAGGACAAGAAAATCCTGTCTGTAAGGACTGATGAAACTGCACTTTGCTGATGACTGCATCGATAACCAATCAATGGAGCACAAGTCTAGCCTTTTGCCTGATGACCGAATCTCCAGCCAATCTACGAAGTACAAACCCAGCCCGACCTCATCCAGCACCAGTGAACTCTTCCTCAGTATAACTCACCTCGTCTTCTTCCCTTTTCCCCGTAAAACCCTGAGCCCCTCTCCTGTAATCAGGACACTGTTTGGGTTTCTACCTGAATCTGTGCTCCCCGAATTGCAATTCTTTGATCCCAAATAAACGCTTTGCCTCTGACACTGGTTTCTGTTTTTGGAGGTCGGCACCCCCAAATGCTAGAATTGAGCGTCACGTTTGCGCACGTGAGCCCAGCGCCCGGCACAGGGAGGCCCTCGAGAAATGCTGGCTACTTCTAAGGATCACTGTGTGGCTCGGCATGACCGTCCTGTTGCCCACTGTGGATCGCGGTTCTCCCAATGGACGAGGGTCCTGGGCGTGTTGGGGGCACAGCCTCACCATGTGGGGCCCTGGCTGGTCCTGCTGTTGAACCGCAGAGAGCTGGGCTTCAGAAACTTGAAGCGTGTTCAGGCAGCTCAGCTCCACGGGAGGAGAAAGCCGTACTTGTGGTCCCCCTGGCCTCGCGGTTTGGGAGTGGGCCCTGGCGAGGGCGGGGGAGCGGGGGGATGCCCGGGGGTGCGTCCGGGCCTAGAGGCGCGAAGCAGCAAGAACAAGTCCTGGCACTGCCCTTTATGAGGAGGCGCTTGCACGCTGATTTCCCTTGGCCCCACCTCAGCTCACGCTCTCTCTAGCAGCCCCGTCAGTGTCTCCCCTCCAGGGGCCGTTGTAGGGAGCAATAGAGAATTAATCCACATAAAGTGGTTGTGGGTAAACTGCCAGCCGAGGAACCTCGGGCCACTTCAGTTTGGCCAGCACAGGCTTTAAAAATCTGAACGTGAAGGTTTTGAGGTACGGGGCGCCCCAGACCTGCCCCAGCTAACTGCGGCTAACGTGGCCTTCCTTTACGTCACCAGCCTGGCCCGAGGACACTGGGCTTTGACCAAGGTGCAGCAGCTGGGGTGGTCGATGCCCTGCCACACCTGGCAGTACCATTCCAAGGGGCAGGCCAGGGAGCCAGGAAGGAGCACCGTGCAGAGTGGAAGGGGAGCCTTGGGGACCCCAAATGACCTTGGGATTCTCTGGGGAAGGCAAGGAGATGAGTGCAGAAGACAGATGGAGTGGGGGGAGGTGGTGACCCCAAGTCTGAAACAAGGTGCAGCCAAAGGAATGGAGGGAGGAGGAGGGGGGCCAGATGTGATCCACAGACAAAAACAGATCTCGTAGGAGGAAGGGGACGGTGACCCCAGATTCCAAGAGTCCTGTCTGAGGACTTTCACCCAAGGCCTTTCAAAGCAAGTCTGCCACAGCTCAAGGTCACAGAGTCAAATCACTAACAAGAACCCCCAACCTGTCCCCCTGTTGTCTGCCCTGGCTGGTCTGCCCTGGCCCCAGCCTGCCACGCAGTAATAGCTAAATAACCGAGCCCCCCCCGCCCCAGTGAATGTGCATTTCATCAGCATGACTAAAATAGCTCCTTCAGAAGCGCCTCTCCTCCTCGCAGTGCAGAGCTGGAAGGAAGGCTGGTGATTATGTGTGTATCACAAGCAGTCCCGGCCGGCGGGGGGCCAGAGCTTCATACAAATTACACCAATTGGCAGCCGAGGCAAAAAACCCACAATGATATCGAAAGTGATCCTTTTTCCTAACTGATGTACGCAAGTACTAGACCACGGCAAACAGCGTGGGGGGCGGGGGGCCTCATCGTACAGTGAGTGTGGGCTCTGGCTCGGCCACCTCCATAAACGCGTGTGATCATCTCGATGATGCCTTTGGAGGAGACGTGACAAATCACAGACTCAAGGGGTCTGCAGGATGCAAATGCACTTGGAATTTTCCTCGGGAGGAGCGAATGATGCGTTGTAAATGCATCTGAAGAACGAACCTTGGATGCAGACACCGATACGCTCTCATTCTCTCTCCGGGTCCCTCTTGCAGAAGGGGACAGTTCCAAGGCCAACACTGCTTCTGTTGTTGGTGGCTGGATCTGACGCTCCTTCAGGTCTGCTTATCTCAGTCCCTCCCGGCCTGGCCAAGATGCTCTCCAAGGGGAGGTCTTCTGGGAAATGGAGACGAGTTCCTTGCAGGTCCAAAGACCCTGGACCTTGGGGCGGGCTGAGGACAGAGGCGAGAACCCAGAGGCCTGTCCAGGCAGGGTCCTCTGTCTGATAAGGGCGTCTGGGGGCATTTAGGTGCAGCCACAGGGCTCCTGCTGCACCACCAGCCTCAGGAAGCTCCAGTGGGTCCTCCAGCGGCTCGTCTTGCTCTTCGTGAGCAGCCCTGGAAGGCCAGGACTGGGAGGAATGATGAGCAGAAGTTTACAAGAGCCCACTGCTAATTTGTATCATTAATTAGGACAGCACACGAGGCTTCTGCTTGGATGATGAGGGATGAAGATGTGCAGAGGAGCTGCCCGGAGAGCCAGTCTGCACCTTCCGTTCCTTGGTCTCCAAGAGAAGCCCTCGGGGTCGAAACACTCCCAGGCCCTCGCAAGACCCGAAAGCAACTTCCCACAGTTGGTAATTCAGAGGGCAGTCCTGACCAGACTAAAGCCGGCAGACGGACTTGGCGGGGAATGGGGAAGACAGTCAGAGCTGGGCCCCCCGGCTCTCGGGGAAGGGCAGGCAGCCCTGAAGCCTACAGCCCAGGCCCGGAGGCAGCAAGCCCTCCTCACCATCCGTGTGAACTTAGAAGGTGTTTGTGAAATATATAAAAATGAGAAAGTACATGTGTGGGGCAGCCTCCGAAGTCTGAGGCTTAGCTTAGTTTGAGGCTAAAACCCAACAAGATCCAAATCCCTGGGCTGGTGAAGGTCACCGAGTCCTGTCTGAGACATCAGCATGTGCCCTTCTGCAGCTCAAGACCCTCGCTGGCTCCCGATGGCTACCGGGAGATGTCTGGGCATTCGCAGCTCTCCCTCATCCACTTTCTAACTCGATTCACAATTCAAGCCCTCGCTCTAGGCAGCCTGTCCTGTTCACTGCTGCTGCAAATGGGCCATGCTGATCGATGGTCCAGGCAGGCAGCATCTGCCGGTGCCCCTGTGTGCCAGGGGGCTGACCAGCCCTGCAGACTCTCCTGTGGCCTCTGGGTGCTCACTGTCCGGTGCAGGAGAAAGTGGGAGTGGGAGAATTACAACCAGGTGCTGAGTGCTGGGCTACAGGCAGGCCCAGGAGGGGACGTGCCAGAGGAGCCTGCTGGCCAGGCAGGGGCTGGGAAGGCTTCCCGGACACGCTCAGCCGAGCCGGGAGCACGAGAAAGGCGGATCTGGTGAGCACAGCCGCGAGGGCATTCCAGGCAGAGGAGCGGCCGGTGACGAGGCCCTGAGGCGGGAGGTGCGAACAGGGACTGGCCGCAGGGACCAGGGCTTCGGGGTGGGGGGCCCAGAGGGGCTGGGCGTAAAGAGCTGTTGTGTCTGCCAAGGAGTTAGGCCTCGACTCTGGGGCGAGGTGGGCTCCTAGAGCAGCTTCCCCAAAGGACAGGCCCTCCCGGACAGGCGAACCGCTGGCCAGCTCATGACGGCCCTGGCCACTCATGTCCTCGGCATCTGCTTCACCACATTTTCCTAAAAATATGGGCCACGGAGCCTTCTTTAATAGCACCTACTGACAGCTGGTGGGGCGCACCCTTCAGGGTCCTGATCTTGCTCCTCCAAGAACTCGCATGGATGTGTGACTCGGGGTTCAGACTCGGGAATCGGGCTGTTTGGTCCCCTGCCATCTGCTGCGCAGCTTTTTTCAGCCAACCGCCTCCTTGGAAAATTGGGAGAATAACAGTACTAACTGTAGAGGGCTGCTCTACAGGGGGCAAAGGGTATAATTTATGAAACATGCTTGGCACAGCACCTGCCCCTGGAACAAGAGCAGGGATGATCGCGCCTTTGGTTATTGTTTTCATTTTTGTATTTGTGGTTTGCCTCCTCCTTGACCCAAGCTTCGTACCGCCTATAAAACCCTCCTCCTCCAGGAAGCCCACCCTGTGGATGTGGCCACACTAAGCTCTCCTCTGCTGAACAGGTCTGGCTCCTGTACAGTTCTCTCCTCGCTCCCACTGAACCCCACTCTCTCAGCACAGAAAAGCCTTCACCTTCTAAAGGTCTCCCTGGGCCTGGCAGGGAGGAGGTCATGGGGGGACAGGTGTCAACAAGTTCCACAGAAGCCCAAAGGCTGGTTGGTGACACAAAAGTCAGACAAAGCAGGGAATTGTCTGTGTGACCCACCCAGACAGTGAGGCTCGCACTTTAACTGGAACAGGTGCCCTTCGGATGTGGCCACGCCTTTCCGCAGGCCCGGCCTGCCAGCTGGCGTCTCTGGCTCCTTTCCTGCACCAGCCGCTGCCATAACACTGAAGTCATTTGTGGAAACAAGGACAGGTGGCAGGAATGGGGTTAGGAACATGCACAAATGACCCCTGAAAGCCCAGACTTGGCGGGAACAAAGGGTGAGGACCATCCAACTGGCTGAGACCACGGCCGCTCCTTGGGGAGCAGAGTGACCCTGCTGGCCTGGCGGGCGATGCAGTGCGGTCTGTTAGGGACCTTGCGCCCTGCTGGCAAACCGAGATGACCACGATTATCCCCGCGAGTCCTCCACACCCCATTAGACCCCACCCTGATTCCTGCCTGTCTGGGGACGGATTTCCAGCTTTCACCGACGGCTCACCCATTGCAAGAAGCTGAGGTCACATTCGGGGTCAAGTGGTCATTTCCATAAGTCACGAGAAGCTGAGGGAATGGTTTCCATCCATTAGTAGCTCGCTGCTTCCTATAACCGACTTATCTCTCTGGTTGGCAAAAACACGGCCTTTGTTATTATAAATATTAACATCTCATAGGATAAAAGAAAATAAATTTGGTGTTTAAGGAACTGGAAAATAGAATTTTCCATCCTTTTTTCATAAGAATCTCAGCTGAACTCTGCCATCAGAGTCACTCCTTTTGTGTTTAGAGAATCAGGGATAATTGAGGAAGCTGTTTAACCCTGCTGTGCATTTTATCCCTGCAAACATCAGAGAAAAATCGCTCTCGAGCAAATAATGATGCAAACAAACAAAAATGTTCCGCGGATTTTAGGTTGAGAAGGGTAGCCGTTCCTCCCGAAATATCCTCTCCTCTCCCCTCGTTTCCTCCCTCCCAAGGCTGGGGGGGGGGACAAGTGTCCAGATCACAGCTCAGGGGCCCCGACTGCCCTTCATGGGACGTTTGCTCCAGAGCGAGGCCAGTGCGGGCGGGAGCCTCTCAGGGGGATCCCACAGGGGAGCTGCCTCAGAAAGTCCCGATTTGTTCCCAGTATGGAGGCACCTGTTTCTCCGGGTTTGAGGCGACTTAAAGCTCCTCTGTGCTGAGGCCAAGTGAAATTGTTTCCTTAAACCTTCTTTTGTAAACAAGAGAAGTGCGGGTTAAGTAAATAAGGACAAGCATCCCGGCAGCTGGGATAACCGAGGGCAGATGCCCCTATTCCCTCTCCAGACCTCGGCTGTCAGGAGCTTTCATTTCTGGCCGGGGCATATTTTGCATCCGATAATCTAGGATTAACAGTTTCGAAGATTTAAAATCAGAAAACCAGTGTTCCTTCAGTTTGTTTTCATTCTAGCTTGGAACTCCCCCAGCCGTGGCCTCCGGGGCCCAGAGAACATAATCTCCCGCCTTTATGAGGTCCCTCCACAGCCTCAGCTGAAAAGACCGATTCTACTGAAGCAGGTTTTCCACTTTGAGGGGGTCATCGGGGGACCTTCTGGGCTCCTAAGGACTGAGGAGTCTAGTTTCAGACGATCCGTCCTCCAGAGGTCAGAGAGAGAAGTGGTATTTCCTGTTGTAACTTGGAGCCTTCCCGGACAAATGCGGCCCGGGGCCAAGTCCAGGCCAGGAGCTCACATCCTTCCGAAAACAGCAGCGGGCCGCCCTCCGAGCTCACGAGTACAGAAGTTGCTGGAATTACTGCAGGGGCCATTACTGGACCTGGACCAACACTTCATGGTCACAAAGCATGGTGTATACCACACATGGCCCTATTACCTCTGGGGTGGTGACCCCGTGTGCCGTGGCCCTGCGACCCCATTATTGCCTCTCCCGGGTGTATGTGTCAGGCCTGGAATCACGGCGATGGGCTTAGAAGGACTTCCCGGGTCATGCAGCACAAGCCCCTTCTGCCCTGCATCCTTCCCGTCCTACAGTGCCCTCGGGCACACACGATGGGCGACTGACACACTGGAGGGAACTCCAGTGCACTCAGGGCGCAGAATTTTCCGGCATCCTATTCAATACTTTCAGAGGTCCTGGGTTGCTGCAAAGCCAGGCAGCAGATCCTCGGTCTACGGACTGGAAGAAATTCACTTCCAGGAGCTGCCTCCCAACATCCACACCTGTGCTCACACGGGCACCAGAACACCTGCGCCACAAAGCAAAGGACCCCTGGGCCGCTGGGCAGGGCGAGGGCAGGGGCACATGGCATTGCTGCTGTGGGGCATAAAGGAGCAATGACCTTCACTGGAGGGCTTAACGCAGAGAAATGAGCGTTAACAGGTCCCACTCACCCAGGGCCCAGGGGTGAGAATGCGCTTCCTTCAAAATGTTCTCAGTGGCATGTGCCCGGCAGTGAGGATGTGCATGAGCTACTTTGTTAAATGCTCATCACCCCGACGTGGAATGGTTTAGCGCGCTGGGACGTGCAGGTCAGGAATTACGAAGGTACCAATTGGAAACACCTCGAAATCTTAAATATGTATTTAGTGGATATATTCTTTTAACAGGGGCTCATTTTCATAAAACTGCAAGGCAGGTTTAATTGTACACTGCAAACGTTCTCTCGGAAAACGAGCTCCGCCCTTTGTCTTGTGCACAAGCAAGTTTTCTCCAAGTTATTTTGGGAGCCTCCAGCACATGGGTGTGAGAGGTCAGCTGTGCACCAGTCCACCGGGTGGAGCGGGCAGAAACCAAATGGCTGTGAGGACGGGGCTCCCAGGGCGGAACCACCAGCCTTGGCCCCCCTGGGGTGGGTTCCAAGGATTGCTCAGATGGCCTGGGTTCCAATCCTGCCCCTAGGTCCCAGCTGTGTGACCTCGGACAAGTTACTTACAGTCTCTGTGCCTCACTTTGCTCGTCTACAAAATGAGGGTGACAGTGTGAGGATGAGATAAGATCATTGCTGGGACATCCTCGGGGGTGTCAGTCCTCACTCCATGTATGAGGTAGGCCTTTACTATCGCCATTTTGCAGGTGGGGAAGTGCAGCCAGAGGGGGCGAACAGGGGGCCCACAGTCACACAGCTGGGAGGTGGGGGCCTGGATTTGAACCCAGAGATCCAGAGGCTGAGCCCTTCCCCTCCCTGCACTCAGGCCCCGGCTCCCAGGGTGGGCTCATCTGGGTTGTGCGGGCCAGGTGCTGGGGTGAGGGGTCCGGGGTCCTGCGAGGCACAGTCGCCTCCTAAGCTCTGCTGGGTCTGCGCAGACTCCAGGTTCTGCCTTCTCAGCTAGATTCGCACACAGGCTCCTGTCTGCGTCTGGAGCTCTGGTCTGCCTCCCCGTGGACGGCCTCGAGCAGTTCTTTCACCAAACACGCCCTGAACCCATGCTATGTGCTGGCTCGGGTCCTGGGTGGTAGACACGACCCACAAGCCACACCTCCTTGCAGGGTGCGGGAGGGGCTGTGACAGAGGTGTCAGCAGCAACGATCACCCACCATATTGGAGAGGGCAGTCGAGGAGGCTGTGGGGTCCTGGCGCAGCTGGGGAGTCACTCCCTGGGGAAGAGAGAGTCATGCCATCGTCGGGTGCAGGAAACGAAATGTGCAAAGGCTGGCAGGAGCTGAAAGGGGCCGAGCCCACCCACTCTCACCATGCTGGACTGCCAGCGAGCGGGCAGGTGCTAGGGCGAGGGCACCGGGCACTCTCGGTGCAACGTTCACGCTAGGGCTTTGGAATCACACAGGCCCGGGTTTGAAGCTGCTGCCTTCCAGCTGTGTGGCCTTGGGCAGGTGACTTAGCCGCTCTGAGAAGTACAGGTGAGGCACAGTGCTCGGCACCTGAGGGCCTGACAGAGGGCACTGTTTTCACCAAGGGAACCCCTTGACTGAGCGAGAACCGTGTGGATTCCCGAGGCGCCCGGCTTGGGTTAACGGATAAGAATCCCGGCTCATTAGCGGATCCCCGGGAAGGAGGCTGGGGCCTCCAGAGTGCTGGAGGGAGCCCGACACACATTTTAAACATTCCCCTTGCAATCTTGTTTACACTGTTAATTCTCAAAACTAAAGGGGTTTGCCAAGGACGTTAGAAATTCTGTTTGAAATCTGCGGCAGTAAGAATTGAAGCCCTCACTCCCTGTCTGAGCAGGCGGCAGCTGCACGGGCATCCGAGCTGGACGCTCTAAGCGTGGCGACTTCCAGCCCTTGGGGTCCAGGCGCCTGCGGCTCTGGAGGCCCCGGCGGCATTCTGACTTGCGGTTTGGGCCCTCAGAGCCATCCTGCTGGGTCAGAACATTTGGTCCTGTTTGTTACAGGCTGCAGTAACCCTTCCTCACCTGTCCCTGTAGGTGCAGTTGACCTGCTCGAGGAGGCCCTTCTCTGTTGCTACAGTCTGGGGAGCCAAGCAGCTGCTTAGAAACAAATCGCTCCTGTAACGTGTTTGGGGTAGAGCAGACGGGGAGGTGAGGAGGCTGCGCACATGCTGTAAAAATGCAAACCCCGGAAAATGCACCCAAGTCCTTGCTCCCTACACTCTCCCCAGGGGCCTTGGTGGGTAACGAGCCATCCTCTATGTAAATACAGTCACTGTCTGTTGGTTGGTGATTGAATCGCCCAAAGGTGGGGAATGTTTTCATCAAATTTCAAGGCTATGTTTGAGTGGTTTGACTTAAAACATAGGCCATGTAGGGTAGGAGAAATTCTCCTGGGGGTCAGAGACACATCAGAGAGAGGCAGACACCTACGCAGACCCACCGCACTGGGCAGTGAGCCCTCCTCCAGCTGCTGGGAGCGGTTTGCTAACAGCTCACAGCTGCCCCCTTCTTTGGAGAACCTTGGCCAACAGGAGCCCCCTCACTCGGGGAGTCATGAATGACCCCCTCCACCTGGCAGCCCATGACCAGTGGTGGCCGCGGGGCACAAGAGGTGGCCAAGACCAAGGTGCAGCTCACCATCTCAGTCCCTGGACCAGGCTGAGGCTGGTGTCCAGCTGAGACCACATTCTTGCTGAGCTGCTTCCTCTGCCCGTCCTGCCTCCCGCCCTCCTCCTCTCCTGACCACCCCACCCCCACCCCATCACATCCACCTAAATCTCAGTCTTGGCTCTGCTTCCAGGAGACCAGAGTGGAGCAGAGGCAGCCACCCTGACAGCAGATGAACCGAGGCTTGATGAAGTCCTGTGTGGCCCCCTGTGGGGGAGACCACCGAAACACTAAGATGGGCTGGACGGCAAAACCGCCCAGGGCTTCAGATACAAGCCCCAAGTTGAGAGTGTTCGGGACAGGCGGCCGGGCTGCGGGCTGCCAGGGGAGTGGCCCCCACGCCAGCAGCGGCTGGGCTTATTGCGTGACAGTGGGTGCTGCTCTCACACAGCAACGCTGCTGAGCCCGGGCCCCCGAGAAATCCTGGGACCTCCTGGGCTGTGCAATAACCATTTTTCAATTTCTTTTTCCATTTTCAACTAGTTGATTTTGTATGGTGAGCTTCCTTTTCACATCTCAACGGCATGAAAGCTAAATATTTATTGGTTTTTCCTTGCTTCAGATCGTCAGGAGTTTGATCTTTATTACAGGCGAATAAGAACCACCGCTCTCCCTTCTGGGGTGCGTCTGTGCGAGCCAAGCCTGGGCGTTTAATTCACCACCTTAATTGAGGCAGTCTGGAGACGTCCGCGTTTGGCTCTGGCGTCTCAGTCTTAAACCTGAGTCATTTGGATCTTTCCTCCAGCAATTTTTCACTTCCACCTGGATCACGTCCTCAGCAGAGATTGTATTTTTTTTCTCCCTAAGAGTTCGGGGATGTTTGTGTTTTTTAAAAATGTGATTTCTGCTGTGTTCTTCCCGACCGGCGGGGTTGACAGCAGAGCGGAGGCTGCTGATGAAGCAGCTGTCAGCACATCACCGCTCGTTTGCGGGGACGAGGTGCCGCAAGCCCACTTGATTGACTCCTTTCTAGCTCCCGTTACAAATGTAGTGGAATTTGCTGAGCAGGATAATGCCAGGATCTCTGGTCCCCGGCAAGCCCAGCCTAGAAACAGCACTGGGCACACACTGGGGTGGGCTTGACCCTGGAGAAGCCGGTGGGAGCTCTGGGACCCGTAGGGTGACCCAGGCGTCCGGAGGTTCTCTGGGATGGCGCCCCGGCTCGGTTCTGCCCCGGCTCGGTTCTGCCCCGACTGAGGAGAACTGATTACTCCAGCCTTTGGGGTTGCTCTTGGCTCGTCAGGGGGCTGGGTGGAGATGGAGGAGAGTAGGGGAAGGGAATTGAGGTGGGCACACAGCCTCTGATCTCGGGGCTCTCCCACGGGATGTGGCTTGCTTCTTATGATTCCTGATAACCCCCCACTGAGTGAACAGAGGCCAGGAACATGGCCGGGTCACGGTTTTCGGTTTTCTGAGTGAACATTATAAAACATTCTTTATTAAATTCTATTTGATTACAACCTCAATTAGTAGGATTGTGGGGTGTCACTTAATTGCTTCCATTTGAAAAATAGGTTTTGAGTAAAAATAGGAACATAACGTTACAATGTCACTACAATTCAGAGTCACAGTGAAATATGTTCTAGAAAAACTTTCACGTTACAGAGGGAGCTTCAAGTTTGGTCCAGCACTTCCTATTTAAAAAACAAATTCCTTTCAAAAAATAAGGAGTTTTTAGATTTTATTTTGAGATTAGCTAGCTTTGCATAGCAATTCTTTTTTTATTGTGGTAAAAAATACATGTTAAATTTACCATCTTAACCATCTTTACGTGCACCGTCCAGTAGTGTTAAGCCACTCACACTGTTGTGCAATAGACCCCTGGAAAATTCTCATCTGTAATACTGAGACTCTAGGCCCACTAAACATTGATCACCCCCTTTCCGCCTCCACCCTTGGCCGGAGAGTTGTGGTAACCTGCCCCCAAGGAAAACCACCACGATACACAGAGTGGGCCAGCAATGATGATGATGATGGTAATAATAATAATAATAATAATAATAATAATAATAATAATAGCAGCCACACCCCAACCCATTCCCCTACTGGCCATGACGATGCCTAGATTTCAATGACACCCGAGTCCTCTCCCTATACCCATACATCCACTGCCCTCCCTCCTTCCCTGGGGTTGGCTAGTGCCTGGCTCTGCCAGGGGGCCGCTGGTGGGACTGGCTTTACCCGCCCTCGTGCTTCTCCGCCTCTGTCTGGAGAACCAGCCTGGGCTCCTGCTGGAGGATGTGCGGCCCATCTGTCAGCCCCACCCCAGCCCCCAGGCCCGAGCAACAACTCGAGGTCATGCGGGTGGACATTTGTAGCAAGAGATACAGTGATCTTTTAAAATAAAACCCCGATCATCTCCCTCCCTGATGAAACCCTCCAACAGACCCCCGTCAGAGTTAGAACAAGGTTCACGCTCCTCACTCTCTGTGGTCCCCGGGTTCTGCTGCGCCCCAGCCCTGCCGCAGGCTCCCCATGGCCACTCTGCAGGCTCACTGTGTGCCCCCCGTCCCGTCTTAGGCACTTGTTGGTCGTAACGTCCACATGCATTCAAGGTTCTGCTGTTGTCCACCCAGCCACCCAGCGATGAAGATCCCCACCCTGGCAGGAGAACGTCTGCTTTCTGTCGCAACTCCTCGTGCATGAAGACGCCAGTTCCAGCCTTGGTCTCCTCATCCACCATCTTGAAGTGGATCCGGCTATACCTCTGCACACACCAGACTCTGCTCTCTGTCCTCCACGTGCAAACACTAGTTAGTCCCGGCGTCACGATGTATGGATAGAATTACGCTTCATCATCGGCATCCCGGGACTTTGATCATTACCGAGGTGTCGCTTGAGCTCATGCTCCTCCGAACTGGGAAGGGGTTTTAGCTGTGCAGATCGTGCGGAGGACAGGTGAGTCTGTCCTCCTGGGTGTTATTTACAATGTACCACAGCATTTAAGACCATAGATTAATTTGATTTCTGAGTTGTGCTGACCTGTCACACTGTTTTCGGCCAGCCAGCTATCCCCAGAACCACCGGGGCTGGTTATGACAGCACAGCTTTCCTAGAGACACTTCTGAACAGTAACAGAAGAAGGAGAACCGCCCCAAAGGGTGGAATCAGGTCATATACGTATGAACTTCAGACCAACGGTCTCAAGCCCATGGGCCCACTTGCCACACGGCTCCTGTTACAGACACTGGCGTTCCCCAGATGTGACGGGTGCCCCCTGCTGGTTTGAAACGATTTTCGGTGGTGGAGGGATACACATTTGCTTTAAATATAACATCCTGTTGCTGCCATTTTGGGGGTTCCATTCTCTTTATGCCTAGTGATGGGGGTTTTCACTGAGCAACGGTTACATAAAATGTCCTTAAAAATCAACCTATGTAGTTTATAAAGGGCACTGATTTAAGTAATACGCCAGGGAAACAAGAGCGTGTGTGACATCCACCCAAAGGCAGACGGTGTGAGGGTGGATTGGGAAGGACATCCCATGGCCAGCTTGACCCTGTCACTGTGCTGACAATAAACAGGGAGTGTGTGGCACAGCTGACACATCTGAGAGGCAAACGGTAGGCTGGAAACATCGGGAGGGAGAAGCCACAGTGGAGAAGAGCTGCGAGCTGAGTGGTGGATTGCTCTTCTGTTTCAAATCACATTAGGAATGAATTTTGCATATATTCCCCTTAATGTTCCGAGACGTAGCGAGATCTAGGAGGGGCGAAGCAGGGGCTGGAGAAAAACCCTACACATCATTAAGATCTAGAGTTGGTCGTTAATGTGCCCACGGTCTCAAAATGAGGTCTAAATGGAGGCTTTTTTTTCCTGAGTACAGGGAATAGTGGTTGTAAATGTGTCTTTGCACGGAGCCTTAGCTGTAGTTTTTGCAGCTGGCATTGCTACATTTGAAACAAGTCCAAGCAAACAGATGCGTCCGTTAAGTTGGAAATCAAAGCTGGGACTCCGGAGGTGCAGACTCCTTGGTGACCAGCGGAGACACAGTGTTCTTGAAGCCGGAGCTTCGGCGGGGTGAAGCCCTTACAGCTGTGTCTCCACCCTGGCACCTGTCACCTGGCCAGGGCCATGGTTTCTAAGCTACTGCAGCCTGCACCGACTGGTAGACCCAACGTTTAGCTAAAGACGATCTCCATGTCTTAAACACGGCAGGAGTACGTCCCACCGCATTTGCCAGTCTTGAGCTCCCTCCTGTTTGGACTGGGGTGTGCCGCTTTACCGACCATTTTCAAACTGAAGACGTGTCCGGGCCAGCTCGCTTCCACGGCAGGCTCACCGGGGCAATGCCCAGCCCAGCCCAGTCCACCCAGCACGATTCTGGAGCACACTGTGCCTGCATCCCGGCCATGCCCACAAGCACGCAGCTGGGGGGACATTATTGAACATGATGACAGATGACATTACTGGCTGGGAGTTTTCTGGCTTTGCTGGGCAGCTTGAGACATCCTGAAGGCTGATAAAGTGCTTCGCGCAGACAAAACTCCCCATCGCCTCCCTTCCTGTGTTTCAAAATCCCCAGGTATCTGCTCATCCTCTTCACACAAGACATCTTCTCAGTCAGTTTGTTCCATCACATAGTTTGAGCCTGAAGAGCCGTCAGTAATTTCTCAGCTTGTCTTGTCCTCTTGCTTCTGTTTATTTTCCCGGATGCAATTTGGTCATTACTATGTGGCTGCTTCACACAAATTATCTCAGCACACAAGACCTGCCCGAGGCCACCTTCCCTCCTAGACGGCAGGAACTGCCAAACCTCAGACAGGGGCCAAGGGGCTGCGTTCTCCCCAGCCTGGAGGAGAGGGAGCAGATGAGGAAGGGAGATTTCTGGAGCCAATGAGTTTAACTTGAATATCCTCAAACTCAGACACCTTAGGTATCTGGACGTCCTGTTATCAGATGCTAAGAGGAAAGCCCACAGTCCCGACAACCCTCTGCGACGTCATGGCTGTTCTGAGATCCCACCCGAAGACACCAGCCAGGCAGAGTGAGGCTGGGCCCCTCCCTGCGGTTCTAGAATACAGCGACTGCGGATTCGACAACGCCCACTCTTTCTTCCAACATCACTTTCTTCCCCAAGGCGGCTTCTCTCCACAGCTACTCCTCAGACTGTACACCCCACCAGAACCTCCTGAGCCCCCCAGGACCCTCCCCAGCAGTGATTCAGCTGGGTCCGGCGGGGGGTGGTTTCCAGGGCCCTGGAAACTCATATATCAGGAAAGAACCTCTCGTTCCTTTTCAAAATCATCTACTGTGGCAGTTTCCTAGCAACCCATTATTAGAGGGCTTCTTGGTGGTTAAAAAAAGATCTTCCTCTCTGCAGAGTGTGGTTCTGGTTTCCAGAAGCCCAGCTTCTCTCTGTACCAGCCACGGGGGTCACTGAGGAAGAAGGCACTTAACCACGTCCGTCCTCAGGGCCAGCACGGCCGGCGCATTCCTCTGTTCCTCTCAGGACAGGAGCAGGTGCCAGACGCTGCTGCTCTGCCCTCCAGCCTGGCCCCACGGAGCACCAGAGACGCTGTGCACATACGTGGGACAGCACACACGTGTCGCCGAGATGGGCACCTTCAAAGCAGCCTCAGGGGGGAGGAGGGTTGCCACCTTCCTCTCCACACGCTCGTCCCGGAAATTAAACAGCTGCCAGAGCCAAAGGGGAGGCAGTGTTTCTCCAGGAACCCCAAGTCTGATCCGTGTCCAGACTCTGCCACGACATCGAACCCCCACACGAGTGTCCCATGGCTTTGATGGGGCTGGGGGTGTGTGTGTGCATGTGCGGGCGTGCATACGTGTGTGTGTGCATATGTGTACACATGTGTGTGACCGTGCATGTGCAGTCTGGGCGTGCATGTGTGTGCATGCCCGTGTGTGTGCTCGTGTGCATCTCTGGGGAGAGGGTCTGAACTTTTCTTGGATTCTCAAATGGGCGTGGAGTCACCTCCCCCCTGCACCCCCAGAACTGTTTATAATGGTGGCCGAGCTCCCCCTCACACTGCGGGGTGCACGCCCACATGGTGTGGGTTCCGGGGCCCCTGCTTTAGGAGAGCAGACCGCCCTCCTCACGTACGTGAAATCTGCGTGAGGTCGTGGAGCCTGGTCTCTCTGTCCTGGGCACGAGAACTTAGCTCCACGGAAGGCCACCTCCTCATCTCTGGAGTGGGAGTTAGGAGGCACCCCTCCTAGGGACTTTGAAAGAACAAACGGGGTCACCCCTGGAGAGGGCCCCGCACCACGCTGGTCCTGTGTGGGCACTCAGGACCTTGGAGCCTTCACTCAAACACGCAGCTGAGAGCAGGGACACGGTGCGCAGAACGTCTGCCCAGCCGCGGCTCCCCCTTTATTTACTGAACTGGGCGGAGCTGCAGCCCATCTGGCTGCTTCCTGGAAAAATACTGTCATGGATTTTCAGACTTTCTTTTCCCACACGAATACCAAAACACAGCAGAGCTCAGTGGTCCCACTGGCGTGCCTGCTGGTTTCCTGTGGGAACATCCTCTCATCCCACATGGGGTGGGTCCTGGCCCACTTGAGACAGGCCCAGCCACGGCCTTTGACACACCCCGCTCATTAAAACCCAGTCCTTGCGACGGCGCTGACACGAACCCGACTGTGCATCGCGACTACAGGAGGTCGGGGTGGCCGGGAGCTCGCCCCGCATCCACGTTTTATAATGGGGACGATGCTGGATGGGCAGCATGGCGAACCCTGCTCTCTAGCCAGCGGTTCTCAACCTCGGCCGCACACTAGAATCACCCGGGCAGCTGCTAAAAATGCCCAGTGCTCAGGCTGCCTGCGAGCCCGGGGAGAGCAGGGGGTGTGGGGTGGGTCACTGAGGCTCCCTGAGAAGTTAAATGTGGCCACGCCACCAGCCTGCCTGCTGCTTCTAGGATCAAGGTGCAGTTCCTTAAAACGCCCTGACCTGCGTCCCCACCATCCAGGCCCAGCCCCCCGGCCTCATTTTTGCCTCTGCTGTCCCCCAACTGACGGTGCACTTCCCCCAGCACATGTGCCCTTGGCAGGTGTGTTTCCAGGCTGATAGTCCCTCTGACCAGGGGATCTCTCGTGTCTTCAATTGAGCCCCTTCACCAGGGAGGTGCTCTTTCCCTAAGTCCCCACAAATGTTACCTCCGCACCAGTCTCTCCCACCTCTCCTCTTGTTTTCCTTTACATTTTTTTTTATTGAGGGGAGAGACTTTAAAAACACAAATAAACACGAAGTATCACAAACCCTCACATTCCCATTACCCAGAGGGAGTCACCTTTTACGCTTGGCCACGTGTGCTCCAGCATCTTCCCCGTCCTAAGACAGGGAGCCCCACAGACGCTGCGCAGAGGGATTCTCTGGCCGCCTCTCATCTGTTCTGTCCTCGTGTGCACACGGTGTGGTGGGAACTGCCCGCCTGAGCAGACCCTGGGATGAGTTGCGGTGACACCCCTCGTGATGCGGGTGGAAAGTCACGACACACGCTTGGCCGTAACGTCTGGGAAGGTTCCAGGGCCCTTTTAGCTCCTGAGGTCAGAGCTCCTCTGTCCCACACAACAGCTTGTTGCACAGGATACAGACACATGTGTCAAATTCTTCCACAAATAACAGCATCCCCAGTCATTCTAAACGTGCCCCAAACAACTCCCCACTGTGGGTTCACCTGTGGCACCAAGGGGCAAGCCCCTGGGGCAGGCGGCCTTCCTTCCCTTCGCCAGTGACCACTCTCCCGCTCCCTGCCTGACCCCGGCAGCTCTCCATGGACACCGTGGTGTCCGTGAGCACTTTCTCTTGGGCAATAAAATAACACATTTTAACTTTTCCTAAATTCCACCAAGTTGCTTTCCAGATGGCTGTGCCACTTAACACTCCCACCCGGGGCTGGACCCCTGGTCCTCGCCAGCACGGTGATGGCAGGCGTGAGAGGACGCCTCCTGTGGGCGTGTCTTCCTGGATGACCAGTGAGCTCCAGCATCCCTCAGTGCGTCTATTCACACGTCCCAGCACTGGCCACGTGGGGGTCTTACACACACTGTGACCCACCGGGTTGGCTGGCACCGGGCATGGCAGCTCCCCAGGCGATTCTGGCACAGACCCGGCTCTGGGACCGCAGGGCTGGGCTCTGCTGTGTCTCCTCCCAGGACAGCGAGTGTGTGAGGGCCGGGCAGAGGCGTGGGCCTCTCCAGAGCCTGGAAAGACTGTGCCTTCGGAGATGCCTGAGGTGGCTCCACACGTGGCCCTGGTCTTGCTGACCAACTGGAGCTCGCTGTCCCCAGAGCACATGGCCCACCTCCAGTCACCCACACCAGACCTCCCATCCTGGCCACTTTTCAATGGATGTGTGTCTGTGTTGCTTCTACGCTGCCCACTTCCCCTTCCTTTGGGGAGAGCAGCTGATCTGTGCCCCACACGGCTTCTGACACCAAATGTATGGGGTTTTCCACGCTGACCAGTTCTCCAGCTTTCCAGACACCAGCTGGGGGTGCTACACTTCAATTCAACTCTAACACTGACTTCCTGGAGTCAGCGCAGACCCCACAGGCTAAGTGCTCAGTCTCACGAGATCATCCCCACTTCGGACGCTGCCACAAGTCCCAGGTTGCCACCGGCCACCGGCGCTTCTGATCTACAGCTATAAAGTGGGGGTTCCCACGACCCTCTCCTCGTGGTCAGTAATTTGCTAGAACAGCTCACAGAACTTGAGGAAGTACTTTACCGACGATTACCGGTTTATTATAAGGATATTATAAACAACACGGATGAACAAGTGCAGAGTGACGTCCTGAAGGGTTCCAAGTGCAGGAGCTTCTGTCCCCACGGAGCTGGGGTGCACCACCCTCCCGGCACGTGGATGCGTTCACCAACCCGGGAGCTCTGGGACTCCCATCACTTAGGGGTATTTACGGAGGTTCCACTGTGTGGGCACGATTGACTAAATTATTGACCATTGGTGACTGACAACCTCCAGCCCCGTCTCCTCCGCGAGGTCAAGGGGTGGGGCTGAAAGCTGCAACCCTCTAACCACACGTTGGTCTTTCTGGTGACCACGCCCACCCTGAAGCCCTCGGGCCTCTACGCGGGCGCCGGCTCATTCGCCCACCAACGGCGCGCCCGCCACAGAGTGTCTGCGTCAGGAACGGGGCGAGGACCACACACCCATTTCCGACTATATCACAATATCACGGCGCCCCAACATTCCTTAGGGTGCTGGCCCACCCCTACTCCTCTCTGCGTAACCGGCTCAGGTAGGGATGGCACCCGTGGTGGTGATGTGACCGAGAACTGGCCAATCAGGGCCTTACATCTTAGCACGGTGCCGGCCTCCAGGTGGGCGTCTGAGCCAATCAGAGCCACGAGTCACTCCCGAGAATTTGCTGGAGCCACTGGGAGGAGAGAACTTCTCTTCCCACAGAACTAGGGATTGGGGTGGGGTGTAAGCTCAGGGCTCCTCTGGGCCTGGTTTTGGGGAGTTCTGCTGACACAGGCTAATGTCAAGGACAACAGATCTATGGGATGAGGCGAAAGCCGATGACATGGACATTTTCTGAGCTCCTAGATACTGCTGTGCCTGAAGCTGACATACCTCTGCATGCTTCATTTACAGGTGCCACAAATCCTGCCTTTGAGTGTTGGCTTTGCCCCTTGCGATGAGAGTTCTGACTCTTCCACTCCAGACCTCTGCTCCGTTGGTCTGTCCTCATGGCTTCTTGCTGAAGTGGGGGTGGCTTGCACATTGGCAGTCCTGCTCAGGACCCTCCCTGAGCTTCTGAGGCTGCAGCCGCTCACCTGCTGGGTCCTGTGCTGGGCCCCACAGCACGAACCCGACACACCCAAAGCCAAACTTGCCTCGAGGTGAGAGGCAGGCGGGTCTGAGAAGGAAGCGGGAGGACTAGGACACACGCCAGGAGAGGCAGGGTCTGGGGGCTCCAGGGAGGAAGGGGCACCGGCACCGGGCACTTTCAGGAAGAGAAAGAGAGAGCCGCCCATGGGGTGCACCTAAGCTCTCGGGTCTCTGAGCCTTCACCGGAGTTGGCCGGCAGGGGAGAGGCTGGAGGCACGCACGGAGGCCAGCACGCAGAGTGGGGGTGATGGGGTGAGAGTGTGGGCAATGCCCCTGCAGGGACAGTCCTCTGCCTCTGGACTCACTGCTGCCTGCCCGGGCCTGTTTCCTCGCTTGCACAGGGCCTGCGGTCGGCACAAGGTGGACAACGCATGGGAGCTGTCTCTGCAGAGCTGGCCTCTGGCAGGTGCTCGACGCGGTACCCATTTCCATCCCGGGCTTAGCACCGCCACGTGGGCGCTCTCAGACCACCTAAGGGCCGGCTGGACAGTATGCAGGTGTGGCTTTCACTGCCCGAACGATATTACCCAGCTTAACATCTGCTTTCTATCGTCCCCTCCTACGAAAAACAAACCCACTCGGAAAACACATGCCTCTTTTTCAGCAAGATAATTCGCAAGTTTGGCAACTTCCCTGACAAGAGACTCCTGGGAAAAACACGTTTAACTCGTTTATAATTCTAAGGCTACCGCCTTTGCTGTGCCTCCTGGATACATGGGACCGACAGAGGAAGCAGCGACATGCTTCCCGGCTGTGGAGAACGTTCTTAGTCACGGGGCCATTGCTCCGTGTGCTGTGGGTTTTCAGCTTTGAGTATTCTAAGCTGCAGAACCACTGGAAATGGGAGCTTTGTTTAGAACAGATTTTCATTTTGACGGTTTAATAATCTAGTGACTTGATAGAGACCGAGAAATACAAGACTGAGGGTTTCTTTCAGATGGACCTTCCCTTGTGGCAAAGCAAGGGGCTGGTGCGTCCCCCTACAGGGACCACGGCTGACACACCTGTGAGACCATGTTACCTGAGGATGCCCCGCCGGGAGTCGCGGGCGGTGGAGCCAGCCCGAGAACGCCCCCTTCACACCTGGCCTCCTCCCGCGGCAGCAGAACCGAGCTCTGCTGCACGTGGATGCCATCGCGGGAGGACAGCTCAGAGCAGCAGAGATTCTGGCTGTAATCTCCCCGCCAAAGCTGCCTGAACGTGTAATCAAGTTACCCTTTCATATTTCCAAATAAAGTTGAACAGTTGAATGAAAAGATTTCATTTGGGAACCACACTTAAATTTAAATCTGCCTGCCTCCTGGAATTAGGGGATTTTTAGACTTTGAAATAACCAGCCTGGGGAAACTGGTTTGGACCAACTCTTTGGCTGCGTGGCTCTCTCTGTGGCACCATTCATTGCTGGCGTGGACGGATCGCTGCAGGCGGGCCACGCACCCAGGGAGCTCCTCGTGGACCCAAAAGCATCGGGAGGTCGCAGCCGGGCCGGGGCACCCAGAAGGGATCCCACAGCTCTTCACGGATGCACAGGCATGGCAGACATTCAGGTGACGGCTCACTAACAGGTGGCTAATTAGCGGATGGATAGTGGGGGGGGGGTGGGCACAGGAAGCGGGAAGTGGAGACGGGGGAGGTTCCCCATATCCAGAACAGCCAGGCGAGTCCGATTCGGCAGTGACAACACAAACACGGCACCTTCCACCCCAGCTGCCCATGCGCGAGGACGCCAGACCCACGACAAACAGAGGGGGACGGAGAAAGAGCTCGGAGCTGGATCCAGTCTGTGAATATCATGGAAAAGACGGCAAGGAACTGGGAGAGGAGGAGCACCTGCTCTTTAGAGGGCCTCACGGTGGACCACGGCCGGCCACAGAGAAGGCCCGAAGGCGGCGGGCCCCAGCCCCTCTGCACCCCTCTTGTCACTGCCCCGTCCACCCCTGTGGACTCTGCTCAGCAGGTTTCTCAGCCTCTGTGCCGGCCCAGGGGTGCAAGGCGCGTTGGTGGACTTCGCTCTGCTTTTCCTCGGTCACTGTCTTGTTTGCAGCCGTCCCCGAGCGGGTATGGCTGACGAGCTTCACGCAGCAAGTGAAAAACACAAGCAGAGATGCCCAGTTTTCATTCCCCTCCAATAGAGAAGGTTGTTCTTCCTCTGAGTAAGTTTTCTTCAAAGTAATATTCTGCAGAAGAAATTTCTTTCTTTATAACTAACTCAGAGATGGTGGAAACAGACATAATGGGGCCACCCCCACAAAATGCAGTTCCCCTGCACACTTTGCCAGGCATGACCCACCTCTGTGAGGTTCTCGCTTACACACAGCAGGGGGCTCTTTAGATTGACTTTTTGGGTTCAAAGCTCAGCTTTGTGTGGCCTTCGAGCTGTGTGACTTTGAGTGAGAACCTTGGCCTCTCTGAGCCTGTTGCCTCCCCTGGGAACAGAAGGTGATCAGAGAATGCTTCTCCTTTTCTAGGGCTGCTGAGGATTGACTAGGGCAGGGCAGGTGTCGGCACGGGTCTGGTTCCTCACAAGTGCTAATAAATGTGAACTGTTGTCAGCATCCTTGTTTCTGGGAGAGAAGGTGAAGGGCATCGTCGGTGGGAGAGGGGCAGAGACCAGACTTGAACTTCATTCTCCATCCACTTACAGGAGTCCCACAGCATTCTGCTTTGGGCGTTTAACCAGCTGAATAGGGCCCTCAGAGACACCCAGGTCGTAACCCCTGGAACCCGTGATTGTCATCTTACGTGGAGAGAAAGAGTTGCAGACGCGATTACGTTCAGGATCTTGAGCTGGGGTCATCCTGGATTAGCCACGCCCCCAAATGCAGTCAGAGGGTCCTTAAAAGACAGAGGAAGAAGGAGATCTGACTACAGGAGAGAAGGTGACGTGAAGATGAAGCAGAGAGAGATTGGAAGACCCTACACTGCTGGTCCCGAAGTTGAGGAGGAGCCGTGAGCCAAGGAATGCAGGCGGCCACTAGAAGTTGGGGAAGACGAGGAAATGGATTCTCCCAGGGCCTGCAGAGGGAGCGTGGCCCTGCCAACACCTTGATTTTGACCCACAGAAGCTGACTCCGGACTTCTGACCTCCCAACGGTCAGATAATAAATGTGGGCTGTGAGCCACCTATTTTGTGATGACTTGCTAAGCAGCCACAGGAAACTAAAACAGCTGTGGGAGGCCCCCCTTCTGCATTTTAGAGATAGAAAGAAGGGGACCGGCTTCAGTCATCAGGGCTGGGGTGTCCCCATAGACCTCCGAGGGGCTGCGGCTTTGACCACACCTGTCACAGCTTGTAGCAGATGCCCCCGGCCCTAGGCCAGGAGGACATCCAGTCTGGCCCAGAGGCAGCCTGGCAGCCAGCCCCCAGTCTCCAGGTACCGGGGCTCTGCTCGACTCTCTGCTCGTTCTCCCAGGATGCAGCCTCCGGAGACCCAGGGCCATTGTGAGCAATGCCTGCTGGCCCTGGGCAGCCAACGCCTCTGCCCGGGATGGGGGCCCTGAGGACCGACGTGGCAGTGGAACTCCGGGTTTCTCCAGCTCCCACTGAAAATGAAGCCCCTCACCACGACGCCCCAAGCACCCTGGGGAGAAGGAGGCAGTCAGTGCCCCTCCCAGCTGCCCTGCAGTGAAGATGCTTGGGGGCCAGGGGAGAGCCTGCAGCCATGCCCGGGCACAGTGGGCCAGTGGCACAGATGGGCCCTGAAAACACTGCAGAGTGGATGCTATTCTCACACACGGGTGCTGAGGCCCCGACGTGCCGAAACATTCTGAATTCTGGGGTCCCCAACAGGCTCACTGATCAGGCAAGGTGAGCCGTGAAATTTCAACAGACCTTCTCCCAGCCCGAGCCCCCATGGGGATGCCAGGAAAACACCTGTGCCCTCAACCTGCCGAGGCTCTGCCTTTAAGCCTGATGCTCTGCCAGAACTTTCCGTGAGCCCCCTAACCCCAGGCTCTGCCTACATCACAGGTCGGGAGCAGGCTGTGGCAGGAGCTGGAAGGGCTGGCACTCCAGCCCTGTTCTGCCCCATCTTGGCTTTGTGTCTTTGGGCAGGTGACTTACCCTCTCTGGGCTCCATTTGTCTTCCTGTGGAAGGGTGACAAAGAGATTCAAGGGATAACAGTGGGAAAAGTGCCTACAGTGCCCTTTGTGCCCTGAGTGGAGGGTGCTGAGCCCCCCACTCTAGTTATCACCCAGGCCTCAGAGCTCTGACCCGACAAAGATGATGCAGCTCACAGTATTTCACTGTAACTTTGGGGAATTCGAGGACTCCAGAGTTGAGGGTGGTTAGAAATGAGATGGGGGGGGTGGTGCAGAACATCCCAACGGAGCCGGGGAAGACGAGGTGTCAGCAGTCCTCCATTCAGAGGTGCCAGCCCAGCACCCAGAGCTAGCACTGACGGACGCCGACCCATGGAGAGGTCCTGTTTCACAGGGGAGACTGAGGCCAGGGAGGGAGAGCTCCCTGCACAGAGATACAACTAGAAAGTGCCAGGGCTGGATGGGATCCCCAAGGCTAACCCCAGAGAGCCCCCACACTCCCAACTGGGGCTCTGTGCCCTTGGGCCTGGCTGACCCCAAAAGGAGCATCTGCTTGGCGTCAGACCACAAAGAAGGTGCTTCGGACCAGACCACGTGGGAGCAGAACCCAACCTCCAGGTCAAGCCCTGGTCCCCTGGGCAATCACTGGCCTGAGTAACAGTTCATTGTCCTGAGAAGCGCAGGACGCTCATATGAGGAGGGTCTCTTTGGGCTCCTGCTGCTCCCTCCCCGCAGCCCCCTGAGTGAGCCGGATTCCCTGTGGTTCCGCGCACTCTCCCAGGTGACGCGCGCTGTGGCGTCTCTCCTCCTTGCTGGGTCTGGGCCCTGGGCCTGCTCAGGCCTCCAGGTCTGGGGGCTTCAAAGCACTCTTGAGGGGGCCTTGCTGGCTGCAGGCCGCTGCCTCACGTAGGGGGGAGTCAGCCCTTCGGGGGCTTCCAAGGGGGCCCGGCCCTGGAACAGGGACTGGGGATCCCTCTGCAGAGAAAACAAGTGGATAAAGGGCCAGCGCCCAGGAGCCCCCACACCCCGCTGGTCACTGCAGAGGTGTGGGCCCGGAAGGGAAGCAAGTGTCATCAGAAAGAGGTTCAAGAGTTCTGGGCTTGCAGGGATGGTGAGCACAGGCGCAGAGCTCCTCCCCCAAAGGTGGCAGCGGGGCTGATGCAAGGCAGCCCTGGAAGATCTACTGCCCTGGGACAGGGACCCCCCCCCCCGACCCCAAGAGGGGGACGTCTCAGACGGAGAGAGCTGCAGGAGGCAGAGGGTGCTGGAGGGACCCAGGAGGCCGTGGGGGAAGAACCCTCTCCCCGAGCCCAACAACCATGTTTGCAGAAACACATTTGCAGGGGCCCCCGGGCTGAGTGTCCACACCCTGGCCGGGAGGAGGGGCCCCAGGTGTTTCTGGATGTGTGCTGGCCCTCCCTCCCCAAACCACAGAGGGCCACGCACACCAAACTAGAAATGCAGGACGGGGCTGTGGGGAACAGGTGCCGGAGGGAGCTGAGCATGAAGATGAACTCGGAATGCGAAATCCCTACAAGCCTGTAGAGGATTCTGACTTAGGAACATCGATAGCTTACTCGAATTCCCATATTCATGGGAATATTTAAAATAATCCTCTTACATCCTGAAATATAGTTAACCGTTTTCTCCCCCCAGAGTGTAACAGCTGGATGTCAACCACGGCCACACTTAAACCAGCTGGGTACAGGGACCCGCCTCTGCGAAGTTCCCAACTTATAGCTATTTAAATGTAATTTCCTGATAGAAGTAATGAGACAGTTACTTCGTTTATTTAAGATATTCAAATATCTGGTTATTTGGAAACATTTATAGGGGTTAATTACAAGTAAGAGTTGATCAGAAATGTAGCAAGCTATAAAATTCATCCTCAATAACTACAGCTCTGACAAGTAGTTACTATGTATTTAACATACATTAAAAGCTTTTTAAATTTGCATTAAGAGGCCAAGAGCCTAGTGAAGTCTCAGGGGACCCTTGATTGCAGTGAAGTAGCTGTCACCCCTCGGCCTCTGGTTCCCACTGAGACAGGGTCAGCGGGGTGCTAATTTTTATTGGCTGCCAGCTTTGCAAGGAAGCATCGATGCCAGTCCATGACCGGCAGAGCAGGGCCAGCGATGCCCGCTGTCTGCACCATGTAGCACTTGGACTTGGGACACACGGCCGTCCCCTGCAAGACTGACTGCCCCCCAGCACCCGTGGCCCCAGGAACTGAGGGACGTGGGCCTGCCCCTCCTCGCCTGGCCCGGCCCTCTCTTCTGCAAGGGGGCAGAAGCAGGTCACCCAGGGCCCCTGGCGTCCCGGCCGTTTACTCTGGCCTCTCTGGAGTCCGTGAATCCCCCCCTGGAACGAGGGACCTGAATGAGGGGCTTCTGTCCGTGTGGTCTGATTTCCAGATGGTTCCCTCAGTGCTGCCACACCAGCATCTGTGCACATGAGCTGTTTTCTTCCTGGGGAACCCACTGGCCTCCAGGGGGATTCAGCACGTGGGACATCGGGAGCCCAGTGTCCTGTGACGTGTTGCCCTGGAATCGCATGGAAGTAGCCTGAAAAGGAGTTGGTGGGTTGTCTGCAGTGAGGGGCGGTGGGACCTGTGTGTCCAGGGGGAGACATGCCCCCTGCCGGGCCGTGCAGAGTGAGCTCGAGGTGGGACCACAGCCTGCTGCCCCTCGCCGCTCCTGCTCCGCTTCCCCAAGGTCGGGATGAGGATGCGAGACCCACACGACACAGGTGCGCCGCTGCAGAGCCCAGACTCTCGGCCGCCAGGTGCGCACGGCTAAGCTGCTGGAGCTCAGATCCTGAGGGGATGTTTCTTAACGGTGCCACGGGGGGGGGGGTGGGCCGAGTGATAGAGGATGTGCCTGCAGGGCTGCCCCGAGAACCCTGGTGGGAGGAGCTCCTGGGCTGGGCTCTGAGAGGGAGGTCAGCAGGTCTGCAACCGTGTCCACGTCCCTCCTACCCGGAGGCTTGGTGAACATGCGGGTTCCTGCCTGGACCTTCTCAACCAGAACCTGGGGCTCTGAGAGGCCTGGACAGGGATCATTTTTATCAAGCCCCCCAAGGTGGGTTTTGATTTTTTTTAATACAATCAGAACTCTACGTAAGCCAGAACTTCTTGGTTTTAACACTCGGGCTGTGGAGAAACACCACTCCACTGCAGGACAAATGTTTACTTTTCTGCCGCGATGGTTTAGCCTCTTTCCTGATCATTTCCCGCCCTGGGCTCTGCCACGGTCCACAGAAGAACATGGAATGATGCCAACCCTTCCAGTTGGTGCTGACCTCAGTGTCCCTCCAGGTCACAGTGCAGAGGGGGAACTCGTGAGGCTCCCGCACTGACCGGCCTCCTGGCCCCAGGTCACCAGTGCCCTAGAGTCACCGGCCTTCAGAGGACGGCAGCCGCCCTCTGGCCCCTCAGCTGGGGCCCCGCATCTCCCGTGCAGCTGGGAGGGAGGGTGGCTCGCACCTGCTGCCCCGCTCTCGGGCCATCACATTGAATCGGTGAAGTTGATACCATATGGCCCTTGCAGCAAGCAGGAACAGGCGCGAGGTTGTCACCGTTGTAAAATGTAAATAATTTCTCGGTGAGGTGGAAGATTTTCCATGTTCGCGTAAGTCCCTGCACACGGTTTCTGCCCGGCAGGCCTATGTCCTGTCTCCTCCGGTCCCCACATGCTCAGCTGCAGTGCTCACTCGAGGATGAGCTGCACGTGACGCTCCCTGTGGGCCCTGAGACCCGGCCCGGTAACTAAAGCTGCGTTCTCGAGGTTGATCCCACTCGGGTTTGGCTGCCTGGAGGAATAACGGGATTCCACCCACTCCTCCCTTGGTGCCCCCTTCCCCAAGCAGGGGGTCTGCAGGGCCCAGGAAGACAGCAGCGGGACCTTGTCTATTCCTGTAGGATTTCCCTTCCGGGAAATGGGAGGCGGGAGTCTGGGGTGAGCTCAGAAGGCTGCAGGACACGGAGCCAGGGGGAGAACCCAAGTTGGGAGTCCTCCTGTGTAGTCCCCCAGCTCTGGGCTGTAGGTTGGGTGGAAGTTGGCTGGGCTACCAACAGAGAGGGTGTCCTGCTCTGCTGTTTCCTGGCTGTGTGACCTTAGACAAGTCACTCGACCTCTCTGAGCCTCAGTCCCTGCCCATGGGAGTAAAATTGTATTACCCCTTACTTCCAAGCTGAGGATCATATCATAAATAGCGTCCCCTGGGGCAAAGTGGAAATCCAGGGTGTGTGTGTGTGTGTGTGTGCACGTGCACGTGTGCAGCGCAGTAGGACTTTGCTGGACTTGAGGAGACCTGAGCTTAGAGTCAGGTGGAGTAGGTGGAGGCTGGGCTTGGCAGTGCTGGTGGTGTCCCATCCTGGGGGCAGTCACCATTCACACCAGCCATCCAGGTCCACCTTGGGCCTTTCACCGGATGGAAGGATGGGAGGAGATGCAGGTGCCAGGTCATGTCAGGTCAATGGCCACAGGGGTGTCAGGACATGCCCAGGGCACTGCTGTGACCGGCCTTAGGAGCAGGAGAAAACCAAACTAATAAAACCAGGTGGCTGCCAGGGGCTCGGTGCTCCGGGCCCAAGAGTGGACCGAGCCATGAGGTGACAAGGGAATCCATCACTCAGTCGGGCATCCTGGGGGCTGTGGCTGCCCATTCAGAGCCCTGGGGCCTCTTGGACCTGGGGGGACGGGGAGCAGCTCATGGTGCTGGAGCCTGAGGGGCCCACTAAGCCCCGTCCTGGGTCTGTCTAAACACTGGTCCTCCTGGGCGGAGGCTGGGCTGGCTGCATAGAACGAGGCTGGGCGTTGTTAGGCACGCAGAGGCCTCAGTGGCCCATGCTTCCCTCAGCCCATCGGGACAGCAGGGCCCGGGAATCTGCATTTTAAGACACTCCCCAGGTGACTAGGGTACGCCAGGGTGCTTCAGGCTGAAAACCCAGGAACCAGCCTCGACGTCTCCCTCTCCTCCACCTCCCGTCCCCAAACAGTCCCGTCGACTCTCCCTTCAAGCCAATCCGGGCTCCCCGGACTCCACCCCTCTCCTGACACCTCTCCTGTCTTGCCCAGCCCACGTCACCACTCCTCTGGGCCGACCCCTTCCTTCCCGGTGCTCAGGAACAGCTCTTGTCCTTACCCTTCCATCCCCCGCGACAGCCGAAGGCATCTCTGGGGCCACAAACCTGACGGTCAAGACTCTCACCACATGTGGGGCAAGAGCAGGACCTCTCCCTGGCCCGGAGGCCCTATGTGACCCGGTTCCTGCCCTCCTCCCTGGCCTGCTCTCCCAGCACCTCACCTCGCTCACCACGTTCTCGCCGCACAGACTTTTCCACTCCTTGGGTGTGCCAAGCTCACTCCTGCCCCAGGGCCTCTGTATCGCTGTTCTGCCTGCCTGATCTGTGCACAGCCGCTCCTAGTCTGGCAGGAGCTCAACAGCAGCTCTGGGAGAGGCCTTCGCCGACAGGCCCCATCACAAGCACTTGCTTCCCGTCCCCAGCAGCCTGTTTCTGCCTGTGTCATCCCCGTGTTTGATTTTCTCTGTGGTTCCTTCCACGTTCTGACAGTTGCCTCTTCTCCTGTCTGTTCACACATTTGCCGTCTGTCTCCACCACCCAGTGTGAGCTCTCAAGGACAGGAGAGCACCATGACGATGCGGCCACCACTGCTCCTCGGTGCCGACCGCAGAGTCAATGCGCGATCAATACCTCCTCCGTGACCAGGCAGGTCGCTGCTTTCTTCTGGCCTAAGACAGAATTTTCTCTAAAAAACTAAAATTTCCTCTAAGGAGAAATCTGCAGGAACAAATTCACTTCTTTTTTAATAAACCCACATTTTTGTTGCTGTTAATGATTTAAAAAAACAATCAAGAAGTCCTCTCTGACCCTAAGATCTTCCTTAGGGGCTGGCGTCACTGTCAAGTCACACAGTTTCGTCGTGTTCGTGCGCGAGCCAAATGGGATGGCTTTTCCCCAAACCCCTGGAAGAATTTCCCACTGTCAAAGACTTATTCCTTTTATCCTCAACTGGGAATTTTCAAATGTTGAAAGGATTCTAAGGATGCCAAAAAATGATGCAGATTTTTTTGCCTTTCACTTTATCCTTTACTTCAAAGACCTTAAACGTTTTGAAAAAGTAGCAGGAGTGTGTTGTGGTGGTTATGCCAGAATTCTGACTGAGTTCTGCTGCTGCCAGGAGCAGTGGAGGGTGCCAAGAGGAAGAGAGTACTAGAGGGGCCAAGCGGATGGATGAACAGATGGATGGGTGGACGAGCAGACAGGTGGATGATGGACAGGTGTATGAGTGCATGGATGGATGGATGGATGAGTGGATGGATGGATAGATAGATGGACAGATGCATCAGGACCTGGATGGATGGATGGACAGACAGACTGATGAATGCCTGGAAGGATGAATAGATGTGTGGACAGATGGATGGACACCAGCCTAACAGATTACGGATGTACTGTTCACTCCCTGCCATCCTTTATGAACCAATTTCAGACTGAGCATTATGAATTTGTGTCAACCCTGTCCAAATCTACACGTTGAATTTACAACCTAGCTTACCTTTGTATTCTGTTATCTTTAATAGGAAGCCTAAATCTTGATCTAGACACTTATTTCCAGAGTCAAAGTGCCCAGGCCTGGGCCCTGCCGAGTTGGCCACAGAGGACAGCCGCACCTCCTCTTCCTGCTCCGTCACTTCCGCCTCCCAGAGGCAGTAGGCGAGTTGAAGACGCTGCGTGTCCAACCACTGCCCAGCTGCAGCCTGCACTTCTCCTCCCTGGGCCGAGGCGACGACGCACCACTGGACGGAGGCAGCCGCAGAGCACATCACGATGCGGAGAGGGGGTTTCTGCGCAAACGTGGAACCCATCGACCGTGTCCTCTCTTCCCTGACTTGTTCTGTGTGTTAGACCACTGCCAAAGCCACGAGGTCAGGTAAGATCCCGGTTTGTCCTCGTGATGCACCACAGGGAGAGACAAGCTGCACGCGGACTGGGCGAGGCTGCTGGTCTCTCCCTCCCGTCCTGGGCCCTGAGATGCTGCTTCGTGGTCGCTTAACTCCGCTTTAAACAGACGCTGAGGCTCCACGGCTTTTCTTGCTTTTATCTCCCCACATTTTGGGAGAATGAAATCAGCTTCTTGACTTAAATAAGCATTACAGCTCATGGAGCCCCAAAGCCCAAATCAAACACATAATTCAATTGCAAAGCAGCCTGACAGGCCGGAAAACTGAGTTGGAGCAAGCGCGTCTTTAGGCGTCTCAGGGTTTGATGAAAACAAGGGACATCAGAACAGTGGGGCCTCTTCCTGAAGGTTGGTACAGAGACGTCCTTGAGCTCCGGGGCCAGTGCAGCCTGAGACCCAGCTGCTGTCAGACTGGACTTCCAGCCAGAAGCAAATAAAACAGAGCAATCCAGCCACAAGCTGGGCCGTCAACAGTCTTTCTCCAGCATCATTGTAAAGAGTAAATTTGAAGACAGAAGTCTGACTGTTCCAGCATCGCTGGGGAGGCCGAAACCACAGCACTGTTTTCCATTGTCTCCGTAGCTTAGACGCAGTCTGATTTCCCAAACACCCCTCCCCGGACACCATCCGTTCTGAACAGCTTTGCTTTCGAGCCCGTCTCCATGTCCTTGTTTCACTGAGTGGATGTCGGGTCTTTAAGCCGAGAGCTTTGTGGAGGCAGACGTTCCCCCACCGGGGTCTCTATAACTTGGAAGAAAGGAATCTTCAAAGGGAAATGTCTGCAGTTTGGAAGAAATTAACAGGCAACACCAAATATTGTCAGCAACATGACCAGGTCTCCTGCAGGACTGCAGTGGCGGAATAAACTGCCTGTCGCCATCCCGGGAAGGCAGGTGGCCCGCAGGCTGTCTCCTCCTCGCCTCCAGGGACACCTGCTATGGGCACTTGGTGCTCCCTGACCCACCTCTGGGTGCCAGCCGGGACCCGGAGACGAGCCCTGGAAAACGTGTTCTTACTGCAGCCGTGTTCCTCTGCTGGCGGCTCCCTTCCAAGCACGGAGGAATCTTTGAAAAAGAAACCTGCATGTGCATTCTCCCACCTCAGTCCCTGCGAGGACCCCATGCTCCCTGTCGGCACCCCCCCAGAGTTGTCTTCCTTCCTGGCGGATGCTCTGCAGCTTCGCGTGTCACACACACTGTGAGTCAGAGGCTCCGTGGCCCCGTGACCGTGGGGTGGATGCAGAGGGATCAGGGGAGCCTCTCATTCTGTGAGGGTTGCTAGCATCCTGGTCAAGCTCTCCTCCACCCGCCATCATACAGCAGATGCCCCCCAAATAATGCCAATGAGCACGTCCCGTCTTTCCCAGGAATATGCTGGAAGGATGTGCATGTGCGCTTGTTTCTTTCAGAGCTCTCAATGCAGTCAAAAACGGGGGACACAACCCAAATGCCCATGGGGACCAACCAGGACCGGCAGAGAGGGAGACGACGGAGTGGTGGGAACAGTGGCCCACTGGAGCTCATGCCCCATCTAAAGGGCACGCACCTCGTGACCTGGCCCTCACACTCTCTGAGTTATCGCCCTCACTCTCTCTGGCCGTCTACTCTCAGCCACTCTGACCTCCTGGCTCTTCCTCTAAGACTCTGACCTTTTGCACTTGCTGTTCCCTCTGCCTGGAATGCTCTTCCCTTGATATTAGCACGGTTCTTCCACCACTGCATTCGCTCTCGCACCAGAGGTGACTTTCTGGGCCACCTTATGTGAAACAAAACTGCACCCGCACCCGCACCCTCTGGTCCCCAGTATGTAATTATCAGTTTACTTCTCCCACTTCCCAAACACAAACTCCAGGAAGGCTGGACTCGGCCTCGCCTGTCCTCCGTGTGTCCTCTGCGCCTAGAACAGCACAGGGGGTGCTCAGTGTGAACTTAAAGGCCTCAGGATCGTGCGACGAATGGACACAACCTCCCCCATGGCCTACTGTTGCCATAAGTTCACACCATAAAGGAGAAGGCCACGTCGCAGAACGAGGGACCCCCTTCCCAGGAAGGGCTACTGGCAGCCCGCCCCGGCACACCCCGAGACTCTACATCTTCCTGACATGCGCCCGCTCGCCAGCCCCACCCTGCAGTGGCCCTGGGCCCACTCATTAGGTGGGAACCGGGGGGGATAGGAAGTCGGTTTCCCCAGAAACATCCAAACTGTCATGGAGGTGAGTTAGGAGTGAAAGAACAATGAGCTAGACCTGCCGGCAGGCGGGAGGCGGCCTCCGCCCTCAGCCGCGTCCTCCCACGATTCCCGGGCACTGCTCTTCAAGTTCTGGGATATTCCACGCCCTGATCAGTCTGACCTCCCCTTGGCCTCACAGCGCTCGCGGATGGCGTCTGTCTGCAGACCTGAGGCCCCGGGGTTGCGGCAGCAGCCGAGTGGGTGGGAGGTGGTCGGCGGCGCCCCGCGACGGGTCAGCCATTTGTGGCAGGTGCACAGCTCTCATCCCACCCCCCCACACGGGGGCTACAGTGAGTCAGTGACTTAATTAAATCTCTGAATATTAAATTAATGATGAAAATCTAAAATATTAATATATTCTAATTGAATATTCTCTGATAAGTTATCTGAGCATTTGCAGCAATTTGATTTTACTTTCATTTCTTAAGAAACTTTCAGCTGCATAAATACAGCCATTAAAGCAATTCAAGAAAGGGAACATTTTCTGCTCAGATGAGGGAACAGTAAACACAAAGGATCTGCCCGCTTCTTCCACACGATTGATTAAATCACAGAATCCGAGGCGGCTGAGTCGTTAAATGACGGCTTTCTTCGTGTCCCTCTGGCTTTTGCGAGGACAATATAAGTTCCCCACGGTCTCACCACGACGTACAACCACAGGGAGGTGGACGGGGCTGTGAAAGGTCTGGAGCAGCGCGTTTGTGTGGGGCAGGCAGTGCTGGACCCTCCCCACGGGGGCCGGGAGGGAGGTGGACCCTGCATTGCAGATGACGGGCAAGTGACAGTGCCACCTGCCTCATCACGGAAGGAGTCACGTTGTTTCTATGGAAACATTACTCCAGATAATGAAGCACTGCCTCAGGGAGGTGCGTGTCCTTCGGGGATGAGCTCACGACCCTCAGAATCTCCTTCAGTCCTTCCTGGAGTGGTTCCTTCCACTCTGGCGGTCACTGAAACAGTAGACTGGACAGTGAAGGCAGAGGTGACTTTTCTACCATTTCTTCACATTTATTTATGGGGGAGGAAACCCAAACACAAGCACTTTCCTGGAGCACCTGTGCTCTTAATTTCTTCCCAAAGGCTTTCAGTCCGAGATTCCTTCAGCGAAAGAAATCTGCATCTTCATTTCTCACTCGCCCACAAGCTTTTCTGGCTTTGAAGAGCTGGACCCTAAAGATTCACTAGAGAGGTTAGCAGTTGGAGCATCTGTAGCCTCTGCCTCCTAGAAAGCAGCCAAGTCTGCCTGAAGCCTGCTCCCAGGTGACTCCTTGAAAGGGAGGTATGCTCCACTTTAGGAGGGCAACGTCCACGTCAGGGAGGGCCCCATCACCGGGAGGAGGTACACAGCCAGAAGAGCGAGCCCCAGTTACACTGTGCAGTGTCCACCAGACAGTCCCATCCGACAGGCAGGGCTTAGTCCAGGGCTTGAGCCTCATCCAGGCTCCCTCCCCAGCGGGTCCTATTATTGTCATACTTACTACATTTACATAAATTGTAAACCTCACAGTACAGCATTACACTTTTGCTTTAAATAGTCAGCTGTTTTTTAAATAAGAGAAAAAATACAATCTTTTATATTAACACATAAATTTATCTTTTCCTGTGCTCTCCGTCCCTTCCTGTAGATCTGAATTTCCAACCTGTGTCATTTCTTTTCAGCCTAAAGAACATCCTTTACCGTGTCTTATGGGTCTGCTGACGATGAATTCCCTCAGTTTGCTTATCAGAAATGTCCTTATTTCACCTTCAATTTTGAAGGATACTTTTTTCTGGATATCGAATTCTTGGTTGATAGTTTTTTTGCATTCAGTAAATTGAAAATGTCATTCCATGGCCCAGTGGCCTCCATTATTTCTAGAGAGAAGCCAGTCCTCGTTCTCATTGTTGTCTGCTGTATGTTCTGCACCTCTGCCTCTGCTTTCAAGATTTTCTGTGTATTTTTCGAATTTGGGCAGTTTGATTATGATCAAAGTATAGCTTTCTTTGCATGTATTCTACTTGGGAATCACTGAATTTCTTGGATTTGTAAGTTTGTTTCTCTACCCAGTTTGGGGAAATTACAACCATTATTTCTTTAAGGATTTTTTTCTCTCTTATTATCTCTCCCCTCTCCTGGGACTCCCATTGCACACATTAGGCCACTTTACCTTGTCCCACGGAAATTCTATGTTTCAGTCCTCCCTCTGCCATTCTTCAGTCTGGATAATTTTTGTTGCTCTATCTTCAAATGCACTGACCCTTTCTTCTGCCTTCTACCATCCACCTGTAAGCCCACCCACTGATTTTTTTCATTAGAAATATTGTACTTTTCAGGTTTACCATTTCCATTTAGTTATATTTTTAGAGTTTTCATTTTTCTGCTGTGATCCCACATGTATTTATTCATCCCGACCATATTTTCCTTTAAACCCTTGAACATATTTATAAGAGCTATTTCAAAGGCCTTGCTGCTAATTCCAATATCTGGGTAATCTCAGGGTTAGATTCTATGGGCAGTTTTTTCCTCTTAATTATGGGTCACATTTGTTTTTTTTTGTGTGTGTGTCTAGTAATTTTTGATTGTATATTGATCATTGTGGATGATACACTGTAGAGACTCATTCTGTTATCTTTCTCTGGAGGGTGTTGATTTTTGTCACAGCAGGGAGTTAACTTGGTTGTACTCAAATCTCAGTCTGTTTCCCTTGCTGTAGGCGCAGCTGAAATCTCTCCTCAGTTCTTTTGATCTTCTAGCTGTTGCTTTTCACTGGGTTCTTTGGCATCTCCCTCATACACGCACAGTTCCAGGGACAGCCAAGGAGCTGGGCACAGTTTATAAGCTGTGGGAACCTCCGTCTGTGGCAACATGTTTTATAGGATTTATCCCCTCACAATCCACTGCTTTGTCAGTTCTAAACTCCATCTTCCAACTCCTCTGACCAGTAAGACTGGTTTTCTGCATGAGATCTAGCCACCATCCGGTGCAAGATGAGGAGCGTCAGAGGGAAAGCCACATGAACCCGCATCTCAGCCAGAGCTCTTTCCTTCTCTCAAGGGTGGAGTTTCTGTTTCTGTCTATTACTGATCACTTCCAAGTAAATTCAGATAGTTTAAAATTCTTTTCCAGAGTTTGTGATTGTTATTTTAGAAGTGTTGATCTGATATAAACTACTCCACTGTTACCAGAAGCAGAACCTCCAAGTTCTTCATTTCTAAGTATTGTGTATTTAACCTAACAGTCTTCATAACGATCGTGAAAGGCTGACTAGTAAAGATGGCATGAGGTTGTGTCATTCATTCATGTAATAAGTACTTAATGACATCTAATTTGTCCCCAATGTTGACAGGTGGACTATCCCTCAAGGACCTTTAGCTTTAGTGGTGGAGACAGACCAATAATCACTGACAAAACAGTGATAGAAACTCTGCCACAATGGCAGGCTATGGGGGTACCATGCCCCCCATGGGAGGGCCTCCGTTGGCCCTGAGAGGTGGGGCGTTCTCAGGGGAGGCAGGAAGTAGCCAGGTTGAAGGGTGTCAGGTGCCGAGGGAAACACTCCAGGCTGAGGGAAGAGCTTGTGCATAGGACTCCAGGTATCGAAGGTGTGGTCAAGTGTGGAAGCTGCAAGGGGCCCAGCATGGCTGGGGTTTAGTGTGCCAAGGGGCAGAGTCAGATCACGAGGGCCTGTGTGACATGCTAAGGTGTTAGACCTTCTCCTGGGGACAATGGAGAAACAAAGGGGAAAAACACACACGTCATGCTCTAAAAGGTCACCTTGCTTCCATGAGGTGGTGAATAATGACCGCTCAGTCTCTCATACATGAATGGACACCTTCAGAGTACCAGAAAACAGGTTGCCAGGTGGACTCAACCATAATTATACTGCGAGGTTACCCAGCAAACGTTTCGTAGGATAACTTCGAGTTAAAATCCAGCCAGCTCCTCCACATATATTCATACATCTGATGAACATTTATGGAGAGTCCAACCCCGGCCAGATACAGGGTGACTCACCATGTCCCTGTCACACATCTCATAATGCAGACCCCCGCCCGGGCACGTCTCATCACTCAGCTAGCTCCTGAGCCCGTATCCCAGAGCCCCGGCCCGTCTCCGTTCACACGGGAGGTCAACAAATACTTGTGGTCGGGTATGAAGCAACGTGGTAGATGTGCACAAAAGGGGAACCAAATTTATCAAGGAAATGTGAAGAAAACCTTTGACTTCAATCAGTTGGCGCTCACTTGGGTTGTGAGGTGTGAGGAGCTCATTTTCACAATCCTTCCAGGCCCCTGTAGCTGTGCTCGTGCAAGCTCCGTCCTCTAGAATGGTCCGTTTGTCTTCTCCACGTGGCCCCCTTTGATGCTGAGCGGTTATGTGACACCTTCCTTCCAGAGTCTGACATTCAGAGCTGCTTCTCTAGGCCTTGCTTTTCGGCAGGGGCCCCGAGCACGGGTTTGCACGTCTCCTTGTCTGTTCAAATATCAACTTCCAAAATTAAAGGACTTGTCTCCTGTAGCACTACCTTCTCCCTATCATCTTGAGCCAATTCCTACAGTTGCCCTGGACAACCTCTCAAGTTAACAATTTCTGAATTTTTATTAGACTCAGCTAAGAAATGCATCCTCTCTTTAAAAGTTTGATTTTATCCTCACTCTGAGTCTTGCCAGATGTCAAACCAAACATACATGCTAGAAAAGCAAGTGGCTCTTCAATCCCTTCCCCTAATCCACACGAGAAGGAATCCTAACGCGACAGCGAAGGGACGAAATTCTGAAGGACACACAGAAGGCTGATTGCCTGGGGGTTCTTGAGGCCACGAGGACTCCATGCCCTCTCCCCTCTGAACCTCCAGTGCCCGCACCGTGATGGCATCCACGAGGATGGTCCCAAACTGTCCTGCCACAGCCCTGGGCTGGAATTCGGGAGCAGGGAAGGTCTCCTGCTAACCTTTGCTGGGTGGCCCTCCTGCATTTCCATGGTCCCTCCATCACGAAGAGCCACTATCCAACTTCCTAGGGAATTAGCTCAATGACTGTGATTTGTTTCCTCCTTCGTTCTGAGAAGGGACAGCTGGGGACTTCTGAGTGGTATCTCCATGATGCGGCTGCATCTTCTCACTCGCCACTTAATTTAGACGGTGGTCTAACTGCAGGGGGCATGCCACACGAGTGCTCCCCTGCTTCACCACGGACACTTATGGCTCCCAGCAGCCCAGCCAATCATGGCCACTCTCCCCTCTTCAGGACTTTCCTCTGCATAAGTAGGTTATCTATTCTCTCTGCACAGCAGAGCTAACGCTTATGAAGAGACGCGATATTCTTTCCAAGGAAAAAGCCTGTAATTAACCGAGGGTTTTTGGGAAGAACATTCTGCCTGCTCCTCTCCCTCCCATTTTTTCATTTAACATATTTTATCAGAATGAAATGCCTTAATGAGCACAGAATCGCAGCTGATCCCAGCTGCACCTCAAAGTGCTCCCGCTCAGCCCGCTGCTCCCCATCAAGCTGTACCCATGCGCGCCGTGACTTGGGCGTCTTTCAGGAGCAACCTCCCCCGAAGCACTGACAGGAAGCTCATCAACTTCCTGCAGATAGAAACGGGGCAGAAACGCAGCCTGAACCCTTGTCTGTGCTAGATAATCGGGGAGAAGAGGAGGGGGGCAGAAGGTGAGCGTATGAGAATGTGGGTGTACGTGTGTGTATGTGAAGTGGGATGGTGTGTGCGTGTACACGTGTGTTTGTGTGTGTGTACATGTGTGTGTGCATTTGTGTACGTGAGTTTCTGGGCTGAGTTCTTACCTGATGACTTGGAGTCCATTCGGAAAAGACAAATCTTTTACAGAAACCCTAGTGGAAATTCCATTTTCCGTTTGCTGAAGATGTGTCTCCTCATAAGAACCCAGCTCAGCTTGGATGCCTGTCTCTGGGTGGACACAGAGGGGGAAGGTCCACGGGAATGTTCTCCTTCATTAGTCTGAGAAACTCTGAAAGCTGGGCCAAGCCGTGCTAAGGTCCCCGTCAAACTCCACGTGCCATGGCTATTACGGTGTGTGAGCCGATGGGCGCCCAGCACAATCTCCACTACGGGGATTGCTTCACTCGCTCACTCACTTGCTCATTCATTTATTCAATACATGTAGAGCCTACTGTGTGCTGGGGGCTGTTGACAACACTAGAGACATGGGCAGGGCCTCTGAACAAATATGAAGTCAGAGAGGACTAAGTGGTCCAGAGAAGACACAGCAGAGCAGTAGGGTGGAGAAAGCCTGGCTCGGAGAAGGGTTGGTCAGTCACGTCTGACTGCTCACCTGGGGCCACCACTGGCCCTGGGCTCCTTGGCATAGCTGGGCCATTAGCGAGGAAAGGACACACACTGTTCGCATCTCGAGACAGCTGCTGTGGCAGAGACCAGTCATTCATCACACACATTCCCCTTTCCTCCTGGGCGCGGAGCTGGACCACACTTCTCAGTGTCGCTTGCAATTAGGCATGGCCACGTGACTGGGTTTTGGCCAACGAAATTCAGGCACAATTGATGCACGCCACATCCAAGCCTCACCAGTGCTGAGGTCCTCACTCTGGGGCCGGGTTACTGCAGTGCAGAGCCTCCCTCCCCCAGACGACCTTCACAGGGGCAAGAAATAAACCTCTGTTGTGTTAGGTTTCTGAAACTTTGGGAATGCTCATTATAGCAGTCAGCCAACCCTGACCCACACCTCATCCTTCTGGTCACAGCTTGTTTTGGAGCAGACGTTCCTGGCTTGTAGGTGGCCCTCCCTACAGGGGCTGCTGGACACGTCAGGGTGTCCCAGGAGCACATGGCAAATTCGCTCCAAACCACAGCAATGCTGCAGACTAGAAACCAGAAGGTGCTGCCCCCTCAACGAGCCTGAGCTGCTGGGGATGGTTTCCCAGCACCACCGAACTCGCAGCTTTTCTCATCGACACCTGACGCCACATCCGCATTTCCTCTCCCCGCAGTTCTAGTTTAGAAATGCAACAGCAGAGAGTCTTCAGGAACGTGCATCTGCAGGGGCTCGAGAGCTCCTGCCGTCTGCTGCTCTCTTGAGCCAGATTTGCAAGGTTCGGGTTAATTGGGGAGGGGGCAAGTTTCCCTTCTTTGTACCTGTTCAAACTGGAAAACGCAGCCGTTCCCCATCAGAGCGTGCAGATGTCATTGTGACGGTGTGGGAAGAAATGTCCCTCATCACCACACCCACTGAGCCTGTCGGGAGACTGGAGCCCTCCGCTGGTCTGGGAGGAGTCAGCTCTTCTGTTAGTCCCCTCGCCAGCCCTGACTTCCAGCCCCTGAGACCACTGGAGTTCGGTCAGGCAGAAAGTACAGAAGTGTCTTTTTCTCCATGTCCAGCAGAATACGGACGCAGCAGGACCAACCAGGCCAGCAGTCCCGGGAATCCTTGAGGGACAACAGCTGTGCCCACCACGGCCTTCTCTCCCTTCGGTACTTTTTACAGGCCTGTGTATGGCTGGGCACAGAGGAGAAAAGTTCCACGTGTCCGTACTAGGATCATGAACTCCGAAAGCAAGGACAACAGAATATTCCAGCAGCGCTAAGATGTCGGCCAAATGTCACGTGCGTACCCTCTGGTGTGCGAGCAGACGAGGGCCCTCGGGATTCGTTACGAACTCACTCACCGTAACCTTCCTGCCAAGAGCCTGTGAGGGTGTCTTGGGCAGGTCGCCCTGGAGTTTGGGAAGTGAGTTGGATCGCAGCTGTCAAGCTGTGGCCCAGGGCCAAATCTGGCCCACTGCCTGCTCTTATCAATAAAGTTTTATTGGAACACAGCCACGCCCATCAGCTCACACAGCACCCATGGCAGCTTTCACACCAGAGACAGAGCTGCGCCAGAGGCCATTTGGCCCGCAAAGCCCAAAATATTTACTCTCTGGCTCTTTACAGAAGAGTTTGCCCACCCCTGAGTCAGATCAACAATCCTCTACTAGAGGTGGTTTGTGGGTGGTCGCAGCACAGGCTTGAAATGAAGCTGAATCACACAATGGAAAACTCTCTCCCTTTCCAGTTGCTCTCAATCCTCACGGCGTTCGAGAGGAAGCCTTGCTCCTAGAGCGACTTACACACTTCAACAGGTTGCCTCCTCCTTCTCAGCAACCTGAGGGCGCCTTTGGGCTCGGGCGTGGGCAGGCGGTCACGGACCCGGACACGAATAGCTCTGTTTTCTGTATCTTATGCTTGTTTTTCAGTCAACTTCCATTGTGACAAACAATACCAGCTCTCCAGTTGTGATCTAATATAAAGTCTCCTTTTAGAGTGAATTTATTTATATTAGAATCACCAGAGAAAAATTTTAAGTAAATCACAAGCGATAGCCAGATACGCCGAGTGCCTCGGAGGTGGTGAGGGCGTGAATGCAGGTGGGGTCCCCAGAACCGAGCCGTGAGCGTCCTCGCTGGTGTCAGCGGTGGACTTGGGGCTGGCGGATTGGCCCGGAAGACATGAGTCCCAGGAAACTACACCCAGGTTGGCGTTTCAGTCCTTGAGGGCTTTGCTCAGGTCCTTACCTCCATTTCATAGTGAAATCTCCACCCCGGGCAGGCCACTCATGGGCAGGTGCCGGCCGAACTGCCCTCCTGGGGCCTGAGGGAGTAGGGCTGGCTGTTTGCGGTGAGTTGGAAAACTCTCCTGCGCTCCTCCTTGACTCACACGACCACCACACTCACAACCTCTGATACCAGAGGGCTGGGCTTTTACCCACAGCGAGCGAGTCTCTGTGACACCAGCTGGCGTCCTACAGTTTAACTCAGTTCTGATACTACCTGCCTGGAGAGAGCGTTGATCCCCCGGTGAAGGGCTCAGTCCCGCAAGATTGCCCCTTGCTCCCCACTTCAGATGCCAATCACAAGTCCAGGTTGTCATCTGTGCTTCTGACTAACTGGCTACAGATTGGAGGTTCCAGTGACCCCCCTCCTCACGTTTGATTGCTTTGCTAGAGCAGCCCACAGAACTCAGGAAGACAGTCTACTCGCTAGACCACTGGTTTATTGCAAAGGATATTAAAGACTAGGAATCAACAGTTAGATGAGCAAAGGCATAGGGAGAGGCATGTGGGAAGGGTGGGGAGCTTCCAAGCCCTCTCCAGGCCACTCTCCCTCCATCTCCCTCCCTGTACCCGCAACAAGCCCATCAGACCAAGCATGTTCACCAACCCGGAAGCTCTCTGAAGCCTGGTTGGGGTTTGTCTGGAGCCTTTATCGTGTAGCCATGATTGATGAACTCATTGGCCTTTGGTGATTGATTCAACCTCCAGCCCCTCTCCCCTCCCTGGAGTTTGGGGGGACCGAGGGGGACCGGATTTGGGGGGGACTGGAAGTTCCAACCCTCTAATCACATGGTTGGTTCCCCTGGCAACCAGCCCCCATCCTCAGGAGCAATCCCAAAGTCACCTCTTTAACATAAACTCAGGTGTGGTTGCAAGGGGCTTGTTACAAATAACAAAAGACACCTTCATCACTCTTATCACTTAGGAAATTCCAAAGGTTTTAAGAGCTCTATGCCAGAAATGGGCAAAATATATATTTCTTATTATAAATCACAATATCACACTCCATGAAGGCAGGGTGATATTTAACGACCACATCCCCTTCAGTGGGGTGTGTGTGGTGGGGTGTCTGACGCTGGAGACGTAAAGACTAGGGAGCCCTGTGAGGTTTGCTGCTTCCTCTGCTCCACTTCTGCATTTTAGACACACACCCCAGCTTTCTACAGGAACGGGAAACAAAACAGAGGCAAATCAGCCCAAGAAATGGAAACGACTCCTAATAATACTCCAGGGACCCCCAGTCCACAGGGTGGGGTAAGGCTTTCCACAGTGGATGGGAATTATTTAATGGATTCTCACCATCATTTTATCAAATTATTGCTCAGATTCCGTTGCAATTTTCTTCAAAGGGGAGAAGAAAATGCTGGTTGATGGCTTTGATTATTGGAATACAAATTTGTAAAATGAATTCTTCCTCCAGGAAAAACAACCTTGTGGTGGGTGTTGGGAGCACGGAGACAATAAAGGAACCAGCAGAAGGGAGACAGAGCTCAACTCTGGCACAAGGACAATCAGACCAAAGAAAGGGGTCAGAGGTCAAAGGCCATGACCCAAGTCCCTGTCCCCACCTCCTTCCACACACTAGAGCAGTCACTTTCAAGTAACTGAGAGAGAGATTGTCCTCTGATCTTCTTCTGTTCTATGTAATATTTATCTCATTCCTGAGAAGGTGAAATCTTGACCTTAGACACCAGATGCAGAGCTGTCCCTGTCCCAGCAACAAGCCCAGCAGACCTAATTTACAAGATCCCCAGAGGAGAGGCTGGGGCCCAAGCTGAGACCTTCCTCATCCAGCAGGAGGCGTCTCCACTTACCCTCACAAGCTGCTGTGGGAAGGGCCCACGGGAGTTTTCTGGCACGTTGATGGGAGGGATGACCCAGTCCCGTTTCTGCCGCCTCAAGCCGTTGGAGTTCTGGTGCTGGGGCCACGGCAACAGCATGTCGTTTGGCAGCTGAGAGGGGTCCAGAATGGCACTCTTCTTTCCTTTCTGCAGCATTATTCAGAGCAGGGAGAGAAGAGCCACAGAAGTCTGGTTAAGTTTTGCACCGAGGAGAAGGTCTCTGTTAGAGAATCTGTACTATCCTAGACGGGTAGAGAAAGACTGGATGATGTTGGGAAAAGTGGCTAAGTGTTAGGGAAAGAAAAATCAAGCAAGACCCTCATCTACACAAAGAAATGGATTACAGAACTAAATGGAGGTGAAGAAGTCATAAAAAAAGAAGAAAATATAGTTAACTATCTAACCAGGAGGGTGGATCAGGGCTTTTTAAGCCCCAAACAATGGAAAAAATGACAAAGGAAAATACTAGCACATATTAATTTAAAACTCTTGTTTATGAAAACATATCCTAAAAGCAACTGATGAATTTGGAACACTTGATTTACAACATATCTGACAAAGGGCTAACAGTTTCACTACGTAAAGAGTTTTTACAAATCAATAAGAAAAATGGGATCTTTTTCACAACAGGAAAAAGACACGAATAGATAATTAACAGCAAAATAAATATAAAGGATCAATAAACTTATGAAACATATTCACGTCTTCCAGTAATCAAATAATGCAAGTTAAAGTAATATATCCTCTTCACCTATCAAATTGAAAAGATTAAACGGAATGAATCCTCAGCACGGAGGAGCGTGTTGTGAGTTACTCAGTAGAGGGTGATGGTTGAGGGCGTGGGACGTGGCGTTAGACCTGGCGTTTTATATTTACATGCATCCAAAGGTTCATGTGACATGGGGCAAATCCCTTCATCTCTCTAAACTCCAGCTCCTTCTTTTATAAAGTGGGGATGGTCACAAGAGCACTAAATTCAGAGGTCCGCTCTGGGAATTAAACTGAGAAGATGCAGAGCCCACGCCTAGCCGTGGGCCAGTGGCACTGCATGTGGGCTGCACTGATGTGGATGGGGCGCCGACCACAGCTCTTCTGCCAGCGGTTTGCCAGCAACTATCAAGAGCCTCAAAAATGGTCCTCGCTTTTGACCCCATAACTCCACAGCTGGAAATCTGTCCCAACGAAACTGTATGTGGACAAAAATCTCTAAAAAGATGCTCATTGCAGATGTTTTTATAATAATTTAAAATATTTGTAAAATGGTAAAAATACTAGAAAAAACCCTCTGGATGTTTGATAGTAGTAAATAATAGTTAAATGCATTATGCCATGTTCACATCCTGGGATATTATGTTGTCATTCAAAGTCACTCTTTGAAGGCTCTGCCATGGAGAAATGTCCATGAAACAGTAGGAAGTGGAGAAATGGCACCAAAGTATGTGTGCAGCGTGAGTCTCCACTTATTTTTAAAGGATAGAGAAAAGATCGGAAGGAAATACATCGAAATGTAAACTCTGGTTTTCTCTGGTTACCAGTGAGTTTTATGCTATCATATTTTAGTTTATTCCTCTTACCTCTCTATTTCTGACTGGGATAATCTACATGACTTTCTACAACTAAAAGAGCCAACAGAACTCATGGGTACACCTGACGTCTAAGCACGTGTCACCTCCATCTTTATTCAAGGTGCCCCATCTGACACGTCTCAACACCGTTTTCATGGCTGATGTTCGCTTGACTGCGGGTCTCGCTTCCGGGAGCATGTGAGAGTTCACGCGGCAAGAAGAGACCTTGGAGCAGACAGCCCTTGGCAGAGAGGACAAAGCTGGCTGGAGGTGTCTGACCACAGGCTGCCCCTCTCCAGTCATGGCGGAGTCCCCACCCTCCAGCTGAGCTCCAGGCCCGGCAAGGACCCTGGTCTTAGCACTGCCTTCTGTGCACAGAGACCTTCCCCACTCCCTTTTGCAAAAAAGATGCATAGAAATAAGTTAAACACAAGTAGACAAAACTGCCTAATTGATGCCAAAAAAAAAAAAAAATCTTATTCCGCCCCGAATGCCTAAACTTAAAGCTGCATCACTGGAAAACTCCATCTGGACAAGCCGCACTCCAGGGAGAGACCCCCACTGGGACTTCCCCCGTCAGGGTCCCAGCTGTCTCGTCGTGTGGAGCTCCCGCATCCAAGAGCTTTCAGCAATTAAAAACCAAAAGGCTTTCATAGGTCACTCCGCACCTTCCTCAGAAAGAAGCCATGCAAGGTGTGTATATATTCCTGGTGGCCTCGATTTCTACGGAAATATGACATTGTACCAAACTCATAGATGCTGCTTGTGACTAATCCTCAGTCTCTCGGGATGACACAGCGTGGGGTCATCTCTAGGTTCCTTGATGAGTTTCACAGAACTGCACTGAGGACAGTCATGGTCGCACCTTCTCCCCCTGCAGTCGGGGCACAGACAGCCGTTCTCCATGCCGCACGAGTAGCCCATGCCTTGTAGGTGTCGAGCATTCCACGCAGTCTCCTCTCGATGCTCCCTGCCCCAGGTCAGTAGGGAGCGTCATCATCCCCGCTTTGCCAGGGAGGCAACAGGGGGACCTCGGAGAGGCCAAGTAACCTCGGAAGGTCACCAGCTCATTAGGCAGAGGCAGGATTTGAATGCTGGGAGATGGACCCCAAGGCCAGAGCACCTGGCTGAGCACCACTCCTCACTTTTGGGGTCTCTTTGCCTATGATGTCGCATCCCCTTTACCGGTCCTCACCTTAGGTTGTGGAGGGCTGGGCAGAAATCAGTACTCCTGGGGAAGAGGTGGGGAACCGCCTGCACCCAGGCATCCGTGGTAAACCTCAGACCGGGAGAGAGATCTCGAGTGCCCAGCAGTGTCGGATCCCAGGGAGCGTTAGAAAGGCAAAGTCTTAGGTCCCCCCGGGATTTACTCCCTCTGGGGTGGGGCCTGCAGTCTCTGTCTGGGGAGCCCTCCAGGTGACCGATGTGCTCCACAAACACACAATCTCGACCGGGGCTCCTCAACCCCCAGGGCATTAGGCTCACATGTCCCCAGGTACCTGCCTTGGGGAAGGGACGGGGTAGTGCTTGTTCTCGAGCAGGTCTGCACGAGGGCAGCCAGCCAGACTTGGCCAGACAGACCTTGCACGAGATGATGGGGAGCCCCAGCCACAAGCACAACCTCTGGGAGGGGTGCCGGCCAGCCCATGGCTCCCGCTCAACGGTGCAGAGAACACAGGGTCTGCCTCACTGGGGATGCTCAGGCAGAAGGTCCCCAGAGCCCTCTGCATTCCAGACTCAGGACTGTAAAGGGTTTTTGTAGAGCTGATTTTAAAAAACCCTGCTTTATCTTCATTTGCCGAGGATGAGCTTGCATGGCGTTAATTTCCCTAGTGTTGTTCAAATAAATTGCACATATTTGCTACTATTTTAAAGCTGTGAGACAAATGTAATAACAAAATCTGGTGGAAATTGGTGCCAGACCTGTGCAGGCTGCAGCCTGGAAGACGCACCCGGTTCTCTGGGGGAGAAACGTCCGCGATGGTTAGTGGTTATTGTGACGGAGCAAACGTTCTTCTGAACATGCGACGATCCTGGGCCCACTCGGAACACGGCGTGTAAACACTGGCGCCTAACGTGCTGATGATAAATAATGCTTCCAGTCACTCTCAAAAACATCTAACAGATGACACCTGCTGATCTTCCCGATGCATTCCTGTGTCCTGTGTCCTGAGCGAATGATGGCCGAGTGGTAGGTCATGATATGAAAGTGACCTCGTCACTAAAAGTGATATCTGGGCATGTGCATGTACACAAACAGGCATATAGGGGCACAGCATAAACGTACGTGTACATGCACATATAGACGTACACGTATGCCCATACAGGTATGTATATGTAGGTATGTGTGCGTGTGTGTGCGAGCATGTGTGTTTATGTATTATACGCACATGCATATGTGTACGTGTGTTTGTATGTCTCTGTGTGTGTGTATAACACATCACGATTTTCTCAAAACCGACAGCCTGGCAGTGTGACGGGCTAGCCACATCCCCTCACCAGGTCGGTACAGGCAGTTTAATCCAAGCCAGAGGTCTTGTAACTGGCGAGGGTCAGGGAGGGTTCCAGCTGCTGAGCTGGCCTTTGGATCCATCCAAGCTTGTACCTGCAGATTTGCAGAACAAAGAGCACGGAGAAAAATCACTTGGTCCACCTGTCCTCTCATTGGACATCTAAGAAGATGTGGTTGAGAGGTTAACTTCCTGGAGCTACGGACTGCTCGCGGGATCCCTCCACCAGAATGTTCCACAGAGCCCCCAACTTCAGCATGGACAGATCTGGGCTCAGCTTCCATATCCATCCCCCATCTTGTGTTTTGGGGCCAAAGGACTGGCCTGCTGTCCCCACAGAGGCCGGGCTGCACCCTGGGCTATGCCCTGTCCTTCACCCCACATGCACCCCTTTGCCCTGTGACTCTGTCTTCTCCCCGGTGCCCTTGGAGTCTGCCCAGGTTCACACCCTGTCCCTCACCTTGCACCAGCTCCCCCAGCTCCCCATCCCACCTGGCTGAGCTCACGGCCCCTCCCTTGCCCAGGTGGCGTTCTTGTGTTCCAGACTCGGCTCACAGCACCTCCCCGGGAGGCCTCTTCGATCCCCGGGGCCTGAGCACATCACAGGGAACACCCGCCCTGGTGACACCCCCACCCCCTGTCCTGGGGGCCGAGGTGTTCTCTTGGCCCTACACCCTGGGCGGTGCCACTGTCCAGGCGTGGTCGCAGGGCACCATTGGCCACCCACTCAGCACGGAGCAAACTCAGAATTAAACGTGGAGTTCCACACACATTTCCTGAGCACCAACAAAACACACGACCGGCGGGTAGTGAGAGGGGATGAGGTTCACGGTCAGGAGAAGAAACCAGAGATGGGACAGAGCTGGGAGTGGTCACACTGCAGGGGGTCCTACAGAGGCACAGAGGGCAGAGGGTAGCAGGGGCTTCAGCCAGGAGACCTGGGGGGAAGGCCTGGCCTCGAATGAGCCCCGAATGTTCAGAGGGGTAGGCTTAGGGGCAGGCAGGCTTGGGGGTGTCCCAGGTGAGGAAACTGAGGCACAGGGAGGAGAAAGAATTTGTCCAAATTGCCTGGCTAGTGTGGGAGGGGCCGAGCCAGGGGGCGGGGCATGGGGCTGCCCAGGTGAGGGCAGGAGTAAGCAAGGTGGGTGATCTGATCCAGCCCAGGGGGATTCGTGGGCTCCTTTCTGGATGCTCGAACTGGGGGCCCCACATCCACCCCCTCCCCTTGGTTTCCTTGGGGGGGGCGGGGGCCCCATCCCGGAGCCCTCTATGGCCACGTGCAGGTGTGAGAGTCTGGGCTGGCAGTCAGAGCCGGGCATTCCACCTGGCCAGGTGGCCTCCCCAGGGAGGGTGCGTGACCCCGAGCAGGGGACTATCGCTGGCTGCTGAAGGGGGAGGGCTCTCTGCTCCTGGATTAGGGTCTGACCGGGGCCGGTGGAGGTCCCAGCAGCCCCCACCCCACCGCGGGCTCCTGGTCTCCCACCCACATGGATGCAGCGCCCTCCTGCCTTCCCTGCATGTGTCTCGCCCCCTCATCCCTTCCCTCCCCTCTGAACACCCCAGCTGTCCTCCCACCCCCCTTCCCCTGGCTCAGGGCCGCATGAGAGCTGGTCCCTGCCTGTACCGCTCTAGACGGCAGCTCTGGTCCTTGGCAGCTCACACGTGGCCTCCTCACGGGGCTCTGGATGTGTAGTCCATCGTCATCCCTCCACAGGCTCTTTCCTCTGCTGTACCTGCTGCTCCCTGAACCCAGAGCCTGGCACACCTGTCGGTGGGTATTGTCTGTGGGGCGGGCCTCGCCGTGTCCCTCCCCGGCCTGTGCAGCCCACGGCCAAGCCCCAGGCCTGGGCTACTAGTTGGTGCTCCACCCACAGCTGTTCAGTGGAGGGATGATGTGCACGTGGGGTGGACAGAGCCCGAGGCGGAGAGAGGCTGGCCCGATGACAGCGTCTGAGCCCTGAGGCGGTTTCCCCTGAATACCTCATACGTCATCCCATGACACCTTTTCTTGCTTAGGTGAGTCTGGTTGGGTTTGCTGGCCCTCGGGGCCCCTGACCAGCCAAGAAGGGGTGGCAGGTGGACTCCTACAAGGGCACCTCGTGGGGGCCAAGATTGCCCAGGTGCCTGGGTGCCACAGACACGGTACCTGTTGTGCCTGGCACACAGACGGGAGCATTTCCCAAAGCGGCAGGTGAAGGGGTGGAGTGCACGCCACCTGGGGAGACGTGTCCCTGAGGTGCGGTCTACGCGGAGGCCAGACTCTCATCTTCGAAGCCCTAAATCTGTCTGCTTCTTAATCAGCTTTATTTACAAAGTGTTTCTCAATTCAGATGGCCTCTCCCCACTGAGTCTTAATCAGCTGTGCTTAGCATTGGATTCATCTGCTGACAGAGCTAAGAGGGAACCCAGGGGAGGAGCTCCCCCAGGCTGGGCTCCCAGTGCTGCGCATCCTGCCTCTGGGCCTCAGATTCCCCCTCTGGGGGCTGGATGAGCTCTGTGCCTTGGAAACACCCAAACAGCTGGGGCGTGGGCAGTGGGCTGGGCACCTTCCTGGAGGTTAACGATCTCGCTGCTGAGTGACACAGAAGGATGATGGAGCCACTGCCTCGATGGATACCGACTCTGTAAAGATAAAGCAGCATCTTGTGCTTGCGTGGCTGGGTGGGCTGGCCCCTTCCTGGAATGTGTATCCCACTCAATCGATGGCACGTGGGGGGTCTGGGGAGCCCAGGACAGTGGTCTTAAGATCCTTCCAGATCAACTCGTCTCAGGTCCCCATGTTTCTCTCTTGGTAGGTTTTCTGGATCAATCTCAAGTGCAGGCACCCACTCTTTCCAGGGGTAAAGTGATGAGGCCCTCGCCCTTAAGATCACATCAACAGTGATTTAGGGGAAGAGGTGGGAGGTGAATGAACTCAGGATGACAAAAGGGAGCGTGAGAACGAGTCTTCCGTCTTCCTGGGCAAGCTGCAAGTAGCCACATCATTTCCCACCCTCTCCCCACCCCCTGGCCCAAACCTGCAAGCCGACAGTGACCTGTGCACCCCTCTCCCGAGGCTGGCTCCTCACTCTGCACATCACTTTATTTTGCTAAGCTCCGGGCGGCTCTGCACCCGCCAGTCCTGCTCTCCTTGTAACGGAGGCTTGTTCTCGTGTCTGATTATGAGTGTAATTGAATGTGACTTCTAGGTGAGCTCTTCAGGGACGCCTCAATATTAGGAAGAAGCTGGGTCATTTCCCTTCCGTCACCATCCACAAGTGAAAGATGAATAATGCAAAACTGACCTGGGGCAGGTTTTAAATTATCGCCTTTTCTTTTTTTTTGAGAAAGAAAAAAAAAAAATGTGTCAGGGGATGACTATAATCACATGCACCTCCTCCAATCTACATGCAAAAAGCTATAATGTATCATAATTTTCTATTACCTAACCATTCACCTGTTAGGAACACAAAATTATGAAGAGCTAAACATGAGCGCTGGCTTTTAGGTAAATGGGCTGACTCATAAAACACTCGGCGGTGAAGCTAAGCAGGGAGTATAAATAATCCAGGGTCTGCCTTCAGTACAGAAGCTCCCTGAGCACCTGCCCTGGGGTGCCTTCCCTGCCATCTTGGTTTGAAATGGGCGTGAATTGGTTTGCAGGTGAATATGCAATAAGTAGCTTTCCAGTTTCCTTGTGATAGGAATGCAGAGGACGGGTCCCACTGCACACCTTCCTGACCTGACAAATCAGGCTCTGCAGGTGGGGTCCAGGGGTCTGCATGGTTGACATGCTCCTGCGGCATCGGGAACCGAGTGTGAACTCCATCGTGCTGTAGATGTGGGTGAAATGCCTCCTCGACGCATGGGACACTAGAGAAAGGGCAGTGGGTGGCCAAGGTCAAGTGAAGAGGCCTTTGGGACGGACGGGCCAGATGGTGGAGCTGCCCAGTGAAAACCCAGGGCCATGGAGCTGATGGGACGGGAATGGGGACTGGGCTCCCAAGCACAGGCCGTTGCACTTGGGGCTCCCCACTGCTTCTGCAGAGGGTAGTGGGGCGGGGGGAGTGAGCGTCTGCTGCCCTCTGGGGACAGCAGCTCAGCTGAAGCTGTTCCCCTCAAGAGGCGGCATGAATGTGGAAATTGCTTCAAAATTCCCAGACACCAGACCCTGAGTGCGTTTCGAAGGAGCATGGAGCAGCCCCAGCCTTTGAAGGTGGGGTCACAGAGGACAGCCTGACGTCCCCAACAGGCTGTCCCACCCAGTCGGGTCCTGGGCTAACCCGCCGGACGCTTCCTTAGCACCTTAAATTCCCTCTGCTTCTGAGAAGACAGCATGGACACAGTCCACCTGATTCGATACAGTGATTTATGGAAACATTTTCAAGTGAGTTCCCTGTGAGACACGCCATCTGGGCGCTGCGACCGCCCATGTCTGGGAGGCCTCTCCTTGATCAAGGGGTTCCAGGTCAGCTTCCCCGAGTGCGCCCCGGCACTCCCCCCAGATGTAATCGTCGGCTTTCATTACCCCAGAAGCTGCCTCCTTGGGAAGGTCCCCTGTGCAATCTAATTTCTCTGATTGGCAGTGCAGCCCTGCGGACCCTTGATGCGGAGGGACGGCTTCTTTAGTGCGGGAGTCTGTGGTCGCCATTTGCATAAGCAGACAATAAGGGCGACTTGCTGAGCCCGTGTAAAGGATCGAGGGGGGCAGCAGGGAGCTGGTGTTTTTAACTTCCCTGACTTCCCTGCTCTCCTGGTCTTCCAGACCGGGCAGTGTGCACAGCCCTGCTGTGTGTGGTTGGTGCATGGCTGAGGGGCGGGCATCAGGAATTTCACCTGCATCTGAGCTTCACGGGAGAGGGAAAGTGCTTGGTCTGCAAATGCAGGGAGAGTGAAGCTCTCGGGAGGGAAAGTTCTGGGAGCTCTGACCCCCTGATATAAATCCTGGAGCTCTGATGAGGCCCCAAGCTTCTTTTTTTTTCACTACCACAGATAAACCAGCCCTCACCTCGCGCTGCACTTAGCAGTCGCCAGAGCATCCAGCTGGCACCTCTTTCCTTTCGACCAACCTGCCTTGGATGGTGTCCAGCCTCTGGCTCTTGAGGCACCTGCGACTTCTTATGCACAGAGTGACCGCAGACTGCTGACATAGTCTCATCTGACCCTTCTTGGATGGCTGTAATGTTTGGGTAAATAAGTGGCCAATCCCAGCCATACGAACATGATTTAGGGCCTGGTGTTCCCAGGTTACTGATTTCACGGGGATCTGTAGTCAAAAGGAAGCATCTGGGAAATGACACAGACCTCTGCATTGTGAACTAACACTACTTGTATCGGAACAAGGGTGGATAAGATTTATTCTCCAAATATCAATGCTATTTATGACTCTCCTCTATGTCTGATTCACCGATCTTCTGTTTTCATTGCTTCCTTATAGCTTTGGGTTAAACACGCTTCAATAAAGGAAACAAGGTGGCCACCCCCCATTCTCCCAAATGTCAACCCTCGCGCTGATTTTCACTGAAGATAATTAGATTTCTTTAAAAAAAGAGACACTAACTTCTATACAGATAGTTCATTCCTCTACCTCCTACTTCCCTTTCAATATACATTTGAAAAATAGTACATTTTGCTTGCCTGCAAGCATGTATATTTAAAATATTTAACTAAGGTCTGCAGCCTTCTGGCTGGTTTCCATGGTAGCTAAGGACGGACAGAATAAAATGGTATTTAACAGACACAAAATAAAACAACAGAGAGATATCTCCGCTCTTCAACAGATAGAACACGCGAACCATTCTAAATAAACATTTGCATGCATTTGGTTCTGAAAAGGCACTTAGTGGATTTTTCTTGCATCCACCACACTACTGGGGAGATGAATGCACTACCTTCGACCCCCAGAGCACCACCGTATTGCCCAATCCTGATCTTTTCTAAGGAGGGAGGTCGTTTTGAGAATTCCCATAGAAATAAGACAAAGAAAGGTTTCCTGAGTGAAATACCTTGATTATTTCTTCCTGGATCAATTTGGAAGGAAAGTCTTCATGCTAACGCTTCTACACGCGCTGCCTGCTGGGTGGGGCAGTGAGGGAAGCCCCCTCCCCTCGTTCACTCACGCCCACGACAACTTAGGAAGGTTGGGGCTGGCACCGTCCTCGTGTGCACCTGGGATGGTGGAGGCTCCGACAGGTCCAGTGACCGGCCCAGGTGCAGGCAGCTGTAACTGGGGGGCTGGGGTCTGAACTCAGGCTGTGCCCCTCCCTGTCGGCCTGGCCCCTCTCTGCTTCCCAGCGGGAAGGCTGAGCATTGACACAGCAGGTGGGAAGTCACCTGTATGCTGAGGTCCTGGCACCCTCCTCCCACGTTTGCCAAACAGATGGGCCGTGGACTCTGCAGGTGTGCGCTGTCCTGGGGGAACAGTCGAGACGTGGTTCTTTAAGGAACTTCTCACAATCGCCGCCATCTTGTTGAAAGTTTTCTTGTTGTTTCTAAGTAGCGGCAAAACCCCATTTCTCTTGACAAATATCTCAAAGCTCACCCCTTGGCCCCCTTTAGCCTTGTCTCCCCCACAAAATGAAGACACAAGACAAGACTTCAGACTGCACAGCCCCCCAGAGCAGGCAGGACGGAGGTGTAAGTGATGTAGACATCCCGGCTGTATGGGCCGTGATGAGGATGGCCCAAGCACAGAGCAACTGGGAAAGGGGACTCCAGCCTGTTTGGACAAGCTCCCGCGTGCGTGTGTGCATGTGTGCGCGTGTGCGTGCATGTTTCACTACCGCATGCCAGGGCAGGCTGCTCAGCCATCCTCCCCTCCCCTGCACCAAGGACCCCAGTGTCTGAGGGGTTCCACACCTGGCTCTAGACCAGGTCTCTCGGCCTCGGCACTGCCGACACACACTGGAGGGTGGTGAGCAGCAGCCCCGGCCGCCACCCACTCGATGCCAGGAGCACCCCCACCTCCTCCGGGTGTGACAACCCAAAATGTCTCCAGGCTTCTCCTCCGAATGCCCTGGTTGAGAACTTGCTCTAGAGAATCAGAAAATTATGTTTAGTTAGAAACATCTTAAACGAAATTACTCTTCAGTTTACAGGAAAAAACACAATCACAGTAAAAAAAATTAAATTAGTGAGTGAAGCCAAAACGTATTACTTTTTTCCAGAGTCATTAGCAATGGAACTGAATGGAACTGTTCACATTGGTGTCAATTAGTGAGAAAAATGACCAATGTTGTCAGTGTTGATGATGCTGGGAGGCCTCGGCTGGGTCGTAGTAAGGGTTTGACTGACAGCCATAACTCAACCAGCCCTCAGTCAGCTTTCCTTCCGGAAGGCGCTTGGGGTGGGGGGTGGGTTCAGCTTCACGATTTACCGAGTGACGTGGGGCCCGCGGGACGGGTCCCGGGCCACGCCAGCAGCTGGCTGGTGGGGGTCAGGCTCACAGGCACATCTATCCTTGGTGGGTGTCCTTTTTGTGGCTGAATGTGCCGAGACCACTGCACTGTTGTTTTCACAAAACATCTTCAGAAATGAGAAGGATTTTATTTTTAACAAATTATCAAATGGGAACCCGAACCTTGGACAGAACCACACACCTGCATGCACACACCTGCATGCACACACGCTCACACACATGCATGCACGCACACTCTCACACACATGCACGCACACACACGCCCCTATCAAGAGCTACAAGACCCGAGTGGGATTAACTTGATGCTCAAACCTGAAGCACCGGAGGGCGGGTGAAGGACCACCCACCAGCGGACGTGTGTCTGTGCCACCTCGCAGCTCATGAGCGCACGCCCCGCGAGGGGAGGCGGTAGCTGGTCTCAGCTCACTTGGCTCATGAGGTGGCTGCATGCAGAGACGTGTCCCCTAGTGTTGACCCTCCTGCATCCCACGTCCAAGCTCGGATGGGCTGTGACGGGATTTCTCTGGGGACCAGAGAAGCCCACCCTGGAGGAGGCCTCGGTGGCCTTGTGACCAACTCTTGGCTTACAGGTGGGGAAATCAAGGCCCAGTGAGAAAGGTACCTGCACAGCGTTGCCCAGGAGGTTGGCCGTGACTCAGAGTCTCCCACCTCCCAGGGCAGTGCCTAAGCTGCGCCCCCTGTCCTTTCTGAGAGTGGCCAGGGGCCAGGGCTGGGCCACCTGCACGGAGTTCAGGAGAGCTGGAGAAAGAATGTGAACCACAGCCGTGACGCAGACTGAGATGGGATCTACCGCTCGGGGAGCTCAGGTAGGAGGATGCGCCACCTAAGCAGGATCCGAAGGAACAGTGGGGGTTACAGGGGAAGAAGGAACCCGTGCAAAGGCCCTGGGGTGGGAAGGAGACAGCCATGGGCCTTCAAGGCACTGGTAGGGGCTGGGAGAAAGGCAGGGAAGAGGGGGCTGTGCTGGGATCCTGAGTGCAGAGTTCTGTGGGTTCAGTTGCACCTCATAAAGGGGGGCAGAGACGTGGGGTGATGGCTGGCAGAGGCAGGGTCAGGGAGGGTTTCTCTTTTCTTTTTGCATTAATATTGCAACATTTTGGTTTGCTCTGGAAGGTGTGGGTATGGGGGGGAGATGGTAAAGCTGAAGGCTGCCCCCAGCAGAGGCCGGGCTGGATCCTGAGGAAGAGGCAGGGCCGTCACCCTGTTATGAACCTGTGGGCAAAGCGGGGAGATCTGGTGGGGCGGGGGATGGCTTTGTGCTCTCTGACGCCTTTTAGTGGGGAGGTGTTGTGAGGGGTCCGGGAGGCGAAAGGAGATGGGTACTGGGCGCAGGACCTCCCGGAGCAGGGAGCGGACAGTGGCTGGAGCACAGCGAATGAGGGGACGTGGTCCCCATGAGGCTGGAGAGGGAGCAGAGGCGGCCACTGGGGGTCTTAGCAAAACCCGGCCCTGATGAGCGCCTACTCCCTGTCCCTGCACACCCCAGATGGAGCAGAAAGCAGGCTGGGTGCTGTGCTGGCCCACCCTCATCCTCTCACTCCCCTGCTTTCAACCCTCCCTGGGGCCCCAGCACACTCTTAAAATGAATGTGAACACCCAACCAAGGGCTGCCTGGCCCCGGGACCTGCCCTGCACCTCCCCCCAGCATGTGTGTGCCGCCTGCTCCCCCGGGCTGTCCTGGCTCCCGGTTCCCTCTGTCTGGAACACTGGCTTCTTCTCATATTTCAGGTCTCAACTCACATGTCACCTTCCTGACCCCTGGACAGAGCAGCAGCCTCTGCCCTTTACCTGGCCCTGCCCCCTGCACACCCCCCATAATTCACCCTGTGTGCAGCACTTCCAGACTGTGCTGAGTGCTGGCTGTAGCTCAGTGCTCCCGTCTGACGCCGACCTCATGGGAATGTTCCCAGTGGTGCCCCCGCGTCTAGAAGAGAGCCTGTCACAGGGCCGTGTCCAGAGGGGGCCTGTGAATGCTCAGTCATCATTCACCCAGTGGACCAAGGGAGTGACCTGGGATCTTTCTGACTCAGGGGACCCGAGTCCTCAGAGGGCGCCCTGTCACTCACTCCAATCTCGTGGTCATGCACCCCAGCAAACAGGAGCGAGACAAAATAGGATCCGTGCAGCCCATTCCTTTCCACCCCACCCCACCCCAGCTGGCATTGCTGGAAGCTTCCCTGCCTGCAGTGGCCCCTCTTTCTCAGTCCCTTTTGCTCTCCACACCACCATGTGACTCTGCAGCGAGACACCCGTAGGTTCTCGTTTGCTTGTCCCGCTTCAAGTGTCATTGAGACAGTGCCTTGGGCAGCGTCCACACCGAGGTCCTTGCATCCTGCACTGGGACAGGCTGGGGAAAGTGACCGAGGACATGTGTTGCTGTGTTCCCTGGGGCTGTCCAGCCTGGCCATGGGAACTGGGCAAGCTGCAGATGCCCCCGTCACTGCTCCTCCACAAAATGAAGGGTCGACCCAGAGACCTGTTCAAGGCCATTCGCAGCCTGAACCATCATCTACGTTCAACCTTCTCCACCCTGAACTCCTGCCCACCCCAGAGCAGCAGGCAGCCCGCTGGAGTGAGAGGGAAAGTCAGGTAAGACGTGTCAGCCCTCGGGCTGCTCCTGGAAACTGCAGAGAGATGGAGGAAGCACAGATGCAAGACCAATTAGAATAATCCTTCGTGCCCTCACGCCGACAAAGAGTTAAAAGCTGCAATTAATTTGGGGGGTTTGCTCACCCACTGAGATCTAATATTGATTACGAGTCATGGGGCGGGGCTGATGGGCGGGGCTGTTGCTACCTCAGGCTCTGGAAGGGGACCGGCCTTCTGCGCGGCCATTTGTGTGGGTCTTTGACGTGAAGGAATGCACATAAGTGTATGTAAACGCACGTTTTTCTGGCCCCTGGGGCGTCAAGTCTGTGCCTGAGGCAGGCCCTGCGTGCAGCTGCATTGCCTGGACTTGCACGAGCGTGGAGGGGATTAACACTCATTACAGCAGCGCATCGTCGTCCCGGAAATCGGGAGCACTGGACGGTGACTGCGAGCTCGCCACCCACACGGCTGCTGTTTTGGGGGAGTTGCTGTTTCTGAGCCACAGTGAGGCTGTCTCCGGAAAAGGATGAAAGAGCCGCCTCGCTGCTTTGTGAAGACGTGCGCTCCATTGCGCGGGCACCACCTGGCCACCTTTTGGTGGCTTTCCCAAGGTGACACCTCACATGGAAAGCCCCATGTAACCCCCTTCAGTTAAAACTCCTGAATCCCCAGTGTTGGGGTTCACCCCTCTGGTGCTCACGGAGGGCGGGCGCTTTCCTCACACGGCCAGCCCCCCCTCAGGAGGTCTCGTCTCAGGTGGACGGCAGGAGCTGGTTCTCAACCAGGCCCCTCCATCCCACTGTCTTAAAACCAACCCGGAGTCCACGGCGATACCAGTACTGGGCTCCCGCCCACTCTCGGGGATGGAGGGGGGACGGCCGTGGGGCTGGGGGGCAGACCGTGAGGATGGAGGGGGGACGGACGTGGGGCTGGGGGCAGACCGTGAGGATGGAGGGGTGATGGACGCAGGGATGAGAGGTTGATGGACCTCGGGGCCTAAAGAATCCAGGTCTTGGCAAGACTTGTCCTCAAGGGTACTGGAGACCCGAGCAGCTACACGGAGAGGACTTGAGGGCGTCTGGAGCGCTGGGTGGGATCCCCAGCTCGAGACTCACATCCTGCCCTTGGGGGGCTGCACAGGGTATGTCTGTCTTCGACTGGGGCTGAGTCTCCATCTCAGCTGGAAGGCACTGTCTCACCGCTGGTGAGTGAGTGTCCGGGGCCACCACACAAAGCCCCATAGCCTGGGGGCTTCGACAGCAGACCTTCCCCGTCTCTGTTCTGGGGGTCAGAAGTCCGAGACAAGGTGTGGGGAGAGTTGGGTCCTCCCGAGGGCCGTGAAGGAGAACCTGTTCCAGGCCTCTCCTGGATCCTGGTGGTTTGCTGGCAATCTTTGGCGTTCCCTGGCTTGTAGAATGATCACCCCGATCTCTGTCTTCACCTTCACACGGAGTGTGCCTGCATGTGTGTGCCCAAATTTACCCTTTTTATAAGGACACCAGTCACATTGGATAAGGGCCCACCCTAATGACTTCACCTGAGCTAATTACATCTGCAAAACCGTACTGATGAACACAGTCCCATGCCGAGGCACTGTAGGTGAGGACCTCAGCATATGAATTTCAGGGGGACACAGTTCAGCCCATACACCTGGGGAGGCAGCAACGCCGAGGAAAGAACGTGCATCAGCCTCCGGGCCTGTCTGACTATGGGAGCTGCTGGGCCGAGTTCATCTTTCATAAACGCTGACGCGCCACAAGACCCAATATTACTTTCATAAACAACAGTTTCTTTTTTTGCAAACTGTCTGCACAGGTCCCACTGCCACCTTCAAGTGCTACCGCAGCCCGTCAGATGACAGCCGTGCGAGCACTTTGTCTTCAGTATTTGCGGTGAGGCCGGAGTTCGGTTCTGATTCCTCAGGGGCAACTCAGCACTCCTGTGGGAAATATGTGACCTCATTTGCATTTTCTAATTGAATTGCTATCAGCTTTCCTGCAAGACTGCACACAAAAAAGGTTCTTCCAGATTCTAGCACTGCTTGCTTTACCCACAAAAAGATCACATTTAATAGTTGCTAGGAGAGGGAAGGAAAAGAAGGAGAAAAGTTGTCAAATTTTTATGGTTCACCTAACTGTAAAGCTGTCAGTTTTGCCCAACTCCACAGAGTCACTGAAATGACGGGCAGGGGAGAGTGCACTTGAAGAAAGCTCGACATAAGAGAAGTGAAATTTACAGAACCCTGAAATTGGGGGGTGCCTACACGATGGTCCTCGAGGGATCTGCTTCTTTCGGTGGGGGCTTCCGGGGACGTTTAACACCACAAACTGCTCTTTTGAAGGAGGCCATTTGTGTCACTAGAACCTTCTGCCAACAGAACTCCTGCTCACTGTATCCCCATCTGAATTTCACCAACTGCTCCACATTCTCCTCCAAATTTGGTCCTACCAGTCTTTCTAAGTTTAGCCATTCTGGTAGGTGTTCGGCTTTCATCTGCATTGCCCTGCCGAGGTTGACACGTTTTCACGTTGGTCGACCACTAGGCTCTCCTCGTTGGTGGACAGCCCGTATGTAAGAAAGTGAAGAGATAAGCCAGAGCATGGGAGAGGACCTTGGAACACTTCGTGACGGACCAAGGACGCACATCCAGAATACGCTGAGAACCTCCAATCCCTACGTAAAGGCAGATGACCCGATGAAAACTTTCCTGTGTACTCCGTGCCTCGTGTCATGTGTAAGAAAGCTTTCCCCACAACGTCACCCCCTATGTTCTCTTCCATTCGTCTTGTTTGGTCTTGCACACACAGGTTTACAGTCCACCCGGAATTGATTTGGGAGTGGTGTGGGGTAGGGGTCATTTCACTTTTTCCCCTTAGGGATAACCCGTTGGCCCAACAAAATTTATTGAAAAGATCATTCTTCCTCCATTATTCTAAGTAGAGTTTGGCAAACTTTTTGTTAAAGGGTCAGATAGTTAAATATTTTAGGCATTGCAGGCCAAGAAGGGAAATTGAGGATATTAACATAGGTACTACAACCATTTAAAAGTAGAGAAACCATTCTCAGCTTGCAAGTCATCAAAAAGCAGGCGGCAGGTCAGAGGTGGCCTGCGGGCTGTAGTTTGCTGACTCGACTCTAAAGGTCAGGGGCTACTCTTATAAAACAGTAAGTGTTTGCACCACGCGCATTTGACGAGGTTGGTCAGATCCTACATGCGAAGTGTGTGAACTTTGCTGTATGAAAGTTATATCTCCACGAAGAGGATTTTTTTTAAAACATTAAATGTGTTTCCTGGCTTGCTATTCCGTTCTATTTGTCTGTTTGACCGTCGTTGCTACCAAACCACACCATTCTAATTCCTGCAGTTCAGCGGTTCTCAGACGGGGGCAGTTCTGCCCCAGGGGACATTCGGCAATGACTGGAGAGAGCTTTGGTCGCCTGTGGAGGTGGTGGTGGTGCTGCTGGCACCTAGGGGTGGGGACCAGGGACGCTGTTAAACATCCTACAGTGCACAGGACGCCCCACCATGGAGAGTGATCTGGCCCAGAGGCCACTAGTGCTGAGGGGGGAAACTCTGCTGCAGTTCACTAAGGTCTTGGTGCCTGAAAGACCAAGTCCTCCCACATTTTTGTTGTTCTAGGCTACTCTTGGCCCTCTGCAGTTCCATTAAAACATTTAAAGTCAGCTCTTTACCCTTCTATAAACAAGCAAGCAAAAAAATACGCTGGGAGTTTTGTTGGGATTGTGCTGAATCTATAGAAACCTTTGGGTAGAACTGACATCATCTCAGCATTAAGCCTTCTAAATTACCAGCGGGGCACATCCCTCCACTTTTAAAGGTCTTCTTTAATTGTTCTCCATAATAACTAAGGGTCTTGTAAATTTTTTGTTGGATTTTTTTTCTAGTTGTATGATCCCTTTTAATGCTACTGTAATTGGTATCTGGTTCAAATTTCATTTTTTAAACTATTTATTCCTGGTCTATAGAGGTACAATTGCTTCTGTATCCAGCACCCTTGCCAACCTCACTCATTAATTCCAGTAGATTATCTGCAAATTCTTCCAGATTTTCTACATTCACAATCATATAAGCTACAAATACTGTTAGCTCTCTCTCTTCTGATTTCTTTTTCTTGCCTTCCCTCACCGGCCTGAAGCTCTGGCATGTGATGTAAGCGCATCCTTCCTCCTTCTGACCTCAAGGGAAGGCTGTAAATGTTCCAACAGCAGACTGGACGTTTGCTGTAGGTTTGCCTAGACACTCGTTATGAAGTTAAGGATGGTCCCTTCTTCTCCTAATTTGCTGAATATTTTCTTCCTGAATGGAAGTTAAATTTTAACAACTGCTGTTCAGATGATTATGTGATTTTTATCCTTTACCCTCTGTTGAATTACATGGATTAACCTTCAAGTATTAAACCAACCCTGCATTCTTGGAACAAATCAATTTGGCCATGATTTTCCTATGTAAATATGGATGGATTCATGTTTGTTAATATTTTGCTTATGGTTTTTTCTGTCTATTTATGAATGAGACTGGCCTCTACCGACACTCTCTCTCCATGTTCTTTCAAGGTTCTTCCTGGTTCTGCACGCAGCTCTTGCTGGCTTCAGGCAGCGTTTTTGCTGGTTTTGAGTCATCAGAGAGCTTGCTGTCTCTGCTTTCTGCCACGTGAGGATACAAGACATCTGAAGTCTGCAATCTGGAGGAGGGTCCCCACTGAACTCAACCATGCTGCCTTCTGATCTCAAATTTCCAGCCTCCAGAACTGTGAGAATTAAGTTTCTGCTGTTTAGAAGTCCCCAGTCTATGGTATTTCCTTACTGCAGCCTGAACAGACTGAGACAGTGTCTCAGTGCGGTTTTCCTTCTATTTATTTTTTCTGCTTAGAGTTCATGGAGCTTCTTGAGTCTATGCCTGGACGTCTGTTGTCAGTTCTGGAATATTTCCTGCTATTATCTTTTCAGATATCACTTCTGCTCCATTTTCTCTCTCCCCCTCGTATTGCAAACACACGCATGTTAGAACTTCTTACTACTTTTCTAATATCTCGTACTCTTTCTTCTGTGTTTTCTTTCTGTATATCTCTTCATGCCTCAGCCTGAATATTTCTTGCTTCACTAATTCTCTCTTCAACCATGTCTAATCTGCAGATATGTCTATCCACTGAGTTCTTAATTTCATTTGTTATATTTTTCAGTCCTAAACTGCCCAATTAATTCTTTTTATATCTTCCAATTCTCTGTCAAGTCTTATATTTAATGTGCTTAAAATAGTACACACAGTTATTATAAACTCTATGTCTGATAAGTCCATTACCTGGAGGCTCTGTGGGTCTCTTATTACTATTTGCTGTTTCTCTTAATTTTTAATTATACTGTCTTGTCCCTCCTATGTGGCCAGTCATTTTCAGTTGAGTTCCAGACACTGTGTATAAAAGAAGGTAGATCTAATTCGAGGCCTGGTATGATCTCTTCTACTGGAGAAGATTTGTATTTCTTCTGGCAGGTGGCTAGGGACACCAGCAATCTGCCATCACCTCAGTCCATTTATAGAGAGTGACGTTATTGAAAGGCTGGTAATGGTCTCTGTACGGGTATGTCGTCTAAGTGACCCAGTGTCCCACACAGACCCTCCCCCCGCCCCTCAGGCACACCCCGGTTAGGGCCCAGCTGCCGTGACCAGCACAGGACTTGGAGGGCTGGGACCACGCTGATGACAGCAACGAGAGCTGCTGTTTTTCACCTCTTTGGGGCAGGGCTCTCGCCAAGCCTGCAACTTGCCTGACCTCACCTAACCTCACTGGATACTCTCGACAACCCAGGAGAGGAGGTAGGTGGTATCACTATTTTCCAGAGCAGGAAACCTCAGAGGGGTTGTGTGACTTGTCCCAGAACATCAGCCAGGAAACTGAAGAAGCCTTGATTTGAACACACAGCCCAGGGCAGCCGGCTCCTTGACAGTGCTGGCCTCAGCCACACCTAGAAAGTCACTTTTGAGTCCTTTCCAGAACATCGATTCTCCCCTGCAGCAAAGGGGCTGCAGTTACATGGCTCAGCCTCCCCATCTGTAAAGTGGGGACAACGACAACACCCACTTCTGCAGACGTGAGGATCAGATGAGTTGATACACGCAGGGCAGGGCCTCAGTGGGTCCTGGAAAGTTAGGAAGGGAACTTGGGGTTTGAAGGAAGAGGAAACAGGGAGCCACCAGCAATGAAGGGATGAACTACAATGAGGGACTAGGTCGGGTGGGCTGCAGAGACACTGACCGCCACCTCTACGGTCAGTCTTCATGCGCTCAGGTGTGTGGCCCCAGAGTCACCCCCTGACTGGGCTCACCAGGACAGTCTGAGACTGGGACACAGATCTGTGCTCCACATTCTGACGATCGGGTGCTTCTCGGGCCAGCCCAACCCGGGGTTGGAGGTGCGCTCGCACTGGGGACTAACTGCAGTCACCTTCCACGAGGATCGGGGGATCAACCGCATCAGAAATCGCTTCCTTAACATGCTAACAAAAGGTGCCATTGTCTTTCCCATTAGGGCCTTGCGTCCGAGGCCATCCACAGGTTGTAAGGAGCCCTGCCCTCTGCTTACAAGGTGAACGGTTTCTGTGTCACAATCAGGGATGTAGCCTTCACACTGCTCCCCGGGCCACTGCCACCTGGAGGGAAGGCCCCCACGTGGACAGTGTCCCCAGGGCTGCTCACTGCCCTCTCCCCAGGGCGTGACTTGTCATGGTCACTCAGGAAAGAACAAAGACCACAGCCTAGGTCTTAGGGTTTTTAGCACCCACCAGGTGCGGCTCGCGATCCCGGGGGCACTGCTGATAGAAATGTTTTGTTGCCTGGTTCAACACACCCATGAGGCCGCTCAGGACATCCTTCCAGGGACATCAGCTCATCACCGAACGGGAAGGCCATCCACCCCAGTCACCGCTTTCTCTTTTCCAACCTAAACCACGTCTACTTTGTTTAAAAACAAGACGAAACAAAACACAGGTCCCTGTTTTCCCAAAGTGAGTTCCTTGGAACACCTGCCTTGCAAGATGTTCCACGAAGAGGGTTCCTTGATCAACAGGTTTGGGGAAACTTGCAGACTGTCTCCCACTGAGGTGCACAGGCACATTAGTTGTATGAGGTTCTGGGCAAATCTATAGAAAAGAATCTGGTCAGCTTGGTCTAACCCTTGACTTCCCAGGCCCCTTTCTGAGGGAATAGCCGTGAACGCTGTCCCAGGCGGCCCTGCACTGCTTGAACGGCTGTGCTTCTCTCCACCAGTGAACCACACACACAGCGCCATCATAATGCTGGTGGTCCCGCAGGCCTCCCGCTGGCTGTGAGGGGGTTCGGGGCACTTTCTCCCTCCCCACTGGTTGGCCCTTCAGGTAGGTGGATGTGAGCAGCTGGGACCCGTCACGCTGGCCAACCGGGTGCAACTTCTCTGCTGGCCCGGCAACCCTAAGCCTAAGGCCAATGCAGCTACCGAAACACAGGACAGGCAGAGGGGGACGGGGCCTTGTCCCCATCAGACACGTGGAACCTGACATTGAGGATTTGGGGGCAACCACGGGTTGGCTGAGGAGTCTGGTCCTGGACAGCTGGGACGCGCAGGGATGACAGACCTTTCAGGACCGGGAAGGTGAACTCACCTCTCCCCGTTCTGTGGACACTGGCCATGCAGTCCAGTGAGAAGTGAAGCTGGAGGGAGGGCTGGGGAGGTCGGATAACACTGACCGGTTTGTGTCTACGTGAAGTGCGCTCTCTCTCTCTCCCTCTCCCTCTCTTTCTCTCTCCCCTCCCCCTCCCCCATCCTCCCCCCAGCCCCTCTCTCTGAATGAGTCTTACACCAGCTCCTCGGGCTGCCTTCCACGGCCAGCCACTCGGCCTCTGTCTTCCTTCTCATCCCTCCAGGCCTTGGGAGCCCCCTGAGGCTGGTGGGCTGCCACCTTCAGGCAGGAGAGGCTACAGAATTTGCGGTGACCAGTGAGAAAGGGAAAAGTGGGGCCCTTGTTCAAAAAGTTATGAAGACTGTCAAGGTGTCAATGGCAGTGCGTTAAACCAGGCATGGGGCCCCGTGCGCCTGCCCGAGAGGCAGCCCTGTCTCAGGAGGGTGGGGAGGTCAGAGGGTCCGCTTGGGCCAGCACAGCCCACGGAGGTGTCAGCCCCGTCCTTAGGAGGAAGGATGTTCACCAAGCCCACCAAGCGCGGTCACACCTTACCTTGTGTCCGGAGTGCGTGGACGAGGAGGTCTGGGCCACCAGCAGCCGCACCACGGCGTCCCATCGCTCGGCCGTCTGGCGGTCCCACGCGGTCACAGTAAATGCCACCTGCTCTGAGGGGATCTGCAGCTCCCGGGCAGCGAAGACCGTCCCGTCCGCCCCGACTTTGAAGTCCATGCTGTTGGTCTCATATTGCGTCCCCTTGGTCCCCAAACAGCTGCTGAACTTGACTGCAAGAGGAGGGGAGGAGAAGGGTCAGGACAGGCCTGGCAAACGGGCCGTGGCAGGATGGTCACATGCTGCCTTTCTCAGCAGCGGGTTCTAGCTCTCCAAAAAGCATCAGGAAAACAATGATTTAACTGATTTTTCAACCTTCAGGTGTTGTGTTTTATCTCAATTCCCTAGGGAATTAGTGGAGGACTTAGAAAAAGGAAATAATAATAATAAAAAGCAATGGATGCACTTTCATTATATCTAAACCACAGCTGTTCTCATTTCTGCAAATGCTTCGTCTCTTTCCCTTGTCACAGTTACCTTTGAATTCAAAGTGGAGTCTGTTAGCAGTGCGGCAGGTATTCTCCACCTAAAATGATCCCCTCCTTCGCCCCCACCCCCCTGCATGCAAACCTTCTGCTGCCAACACACTTTAAAGCCCCTGATGGATCTATTTTCCCACCACGAGAAGGCTAAGTGGGGGAAGGAGCAGAAGAAAGGCAGTATTCTGAGCAGAGCTTGAACCCACTGAGTCCTCTGGTCCATTTGTTACTGAGCGACATGAGCCTGACACCCGCACACTCTCCCTCAGGGTGGGCTGGGCCCGAAGCAGGACCGCAGTGACCCAAAGTGCTTTCTCGGGAAACTGGAAATGGGGAGTTTACGGCAGACAGTCTTCCGACACTGCTGGGTGGGCATGTTGCTTTGCTTCCCAAACATTAATTAGGCACCGAATCACCAGCCCCTCCTAAGGACTCCATTGCCTGGGCCATCTGTAACTCCGCTGCAGGAAAAGACGTCCCGGGAGCTGCGTATTCACCGGGACCACACCAGTGCATTTGTCATATGTGTGCTTTGCAGCTGCCGCCTAGCACCGCGGTAAATTATGAGGCACCAAGAGCCAGTGTCACATTCTGCTGATAAAAACGATGGATAAAGTTACCTCGTATTTATAAAAATGTGGGTATCTCAGCAATTATGGTGGGAGGATTGGTTTCTTGAGCACTTTCACTGTCACAGCTTACATGATTTAATTACTATTTATTCTACAAACTGAAAAAAGCTCCTCACTGTTACGTCTGATAAAGTGTTCCTCCGCAGGGTTCACCCCTTATTGTTGCCCGCCTTGAAATAACGGGTAACGCGGGGGTTCTCTCACCTCCAGGGCTTCATGTCCGACGTCTCCCCAGTTACCGGCACCTCCCACTTGTGGGTTTAATAGAAAAATGCTTTTACATGTGATGAAACCAGGCACTTCTGCCCTGTCTGGCCCGAGAGAGCGCGCGTGTACGGCCTCCAGAGCCGCACCAACGGGGCCCTCAGATGGATGCGGGCAACCAAGGTCGGGGGCACTGCGGCTCCATGGAAACACCCCCCAGTGGGGGAATAATTACATTTTTTCAAGTGACAGCAAAATTCAAACTGCTTTTATAGTACCGTTTGCCCTAACGGTAAACAAATTAAAATCAGCAACGAACTGAGCGGATCAATCATTTCTGACACCCTATTGTCACTGACAAAGATAAAAACGACAGTTCTGTGATTGCTGGGAGATTAGCACAAAATACATAAATAAGCGCCTTTGTTCTCTAAAAGCAAATTTCTAACAACACTGATGGAACTGGACGGCAGCGGGACGGTTTGTCGTTTCTCAGGATTAATGACAACACTGTTGTATTTAAGAAACAGCAGGCACAGAGCTTTGGCGACATCTGAGGTCAGTGCTGATGCTGCTTTCAGAACACCAAGTCGCCAGCATTGGAGCTGCCCCAAAGGGACACTCAGAGTGCTGTCTGCAGGAACCAGGGGCTTGTAGGATGTCCTCAGTGGATGACAGAGGCCCTCAGGGCATTAGAGATGGTGCCGCCAAAGTGACTGTGATGTGCAACTTGATATGAATCGCGCCTGTGGATGGAAGGAGGGCCTCTCCACGTGGGGCGTCCGTAAGATCTTCATGGCGTCTTAAAGTTAACGTCTCCCCAGTCTGTGTCTGACACGGACCCGCCCGATCACAAGGAAGCACGGGGGCTTTGTGACAAAGGGAAATCCCAACATCCGGTTTCTGTGTAACCATGATGTGGCTGATCTGCTCAATCCAGTGGGGTGGTTTTCACCATTCGTGTCTGAGATTCTGCGCCCTCATCCGCGAAGAAGCAGGAGTTGTAACTCGGCTGTGGGAATATGAGGGCCATCCCGTGCACCCCAGTGCTGGGGGGACCCGTTTTCCAGAAGGAAGGAAATTCAGAACAGTGCCTACTCTTGCACGTTGCTGAGCTACGGCCTCTCTCTGAAAGGGAAAGATCAAGAGGTTGTTCTTCTGAGGTGCCAGGGGCATTCAGAAAACATTAGCACCGAATAAATGAACACGCCCGCTTGAAACCCTGTGAAATGTGGGTTTAAACTGCTGAACACGCAGACACTCTGAGAATGTCACACTTTGCCGTGCCATAAAAATGGTGAGTAAGCACATGGTGAGCAGACCCTCGGGAGAAACGTCTGAGGTCTTAGGAATGACTCCTCTCTCCTGGAAGCCGGTTTGCCTTTCCCTGGTGAATTGCCCCAAGGTGGTTTCCCTCTTTAGTTTGGCTACTGGGAAGCTCAGAGGCAATGCTGTGGCTGGGAGCTACAGCGCTGCGGCATTTACTAACCTCAGTGCCTTCCACCTAATCTTCCACCTTTGTTTTCTCTTCAGCCTGCTTTCTTCCTATTGCTTTCTTTTTTATTTTCAGAGTCTGCATCTATCTCTGTTGGGTTAATGCCTCCCAGGAGAACAGAGGTAAAAGTGCACGGGTGTGTGCAGGGGTTGGCATGCAGCTTGTCCTCTGCATGGAGGGGACACCCAGCACCAGGTGTGGCTGCATCCGCTCATCTGGCCTCTCTCTGCTTTGCTGCTCCCTGAGTGTGGCCTGCAGTCTGGGCCTCAGACCCTAGCTGGAGAGCCCTATGCTGTCCACATACGCTGCTCACAGAATCCTCTAAGGCTTGTGCCCCTGCCTCTGCTGCTGCCAAGAGCGGCCTGCTGTCCTGCAGGCTCCACAGACGCACTGGGCTCCAGGCCTCGCCAGGTGGCGCGTCCAGTTCAGGCCCTGAGTTGACGCCCTGCTCTAAGCCTGCTGTCACTCAGTCTCCTCCCGTGGGTGCCCAGAGGCTCAGCCCTGATCTGACCCTTGGGCTTTGGGCCTCTGCAGACTGGCCGGGAGACCCTGGTTTTCTCAGCTCTCTGGCTACTCCCTTTGGCTTTCGAAATGGGCTTGGCCCTGCCCAGGGATGATGGTGGAAGTGGACGCACGTGCCCACAAGTTCTAGATTTACTTTCCAAGGAGAAAGACCGTGCTCAGCTCCTCGGAGCCGGGCAGTTGCAGCGGGTCTTGGACAGGCTGCCCCTTCTCCTGGGGACCCTTTGGCATGTAGAAAAGCCTAGCCATACATAGCCATTTGTCAACTGGTTTGCCTTCTGGACAGGGTCACCTGACAAACATGGGGCTTTTGTGGAGGGAACGCAGAGAGGCTCCGAGCCTTGCAGCCTGGGATCCAGTGCGACACCAGCATGCAGGCCCGGCCTGGCGTGGACGTTCTGTCTCCAGACCTCAGCCTTCTGGAAAGCCAGCTCCATGCAGCCCAGAAATCCCAGACGCCACCCTCCTCACCCTCTCCCTTGGCACCAGGATGAATGGACAGTTTCCTGAGCTCGGTGGGGTCTTTAAGAACCAGCGAGGATGCATCTGGCCCAGCTAAATGCAAAACCTCCCCTTGGGAAAGAGCCACCAAAGATCGCTGCCGCCAGCATCCCAGGCCACGAAGGTGAGCAACCCAATATTAACATGTTTGGTTAATATTTTCCTGAATGTATTTGTTTTGGATCTTCTGATTTCTCTCTTAGTCTTTGGGAGAAAGTAAAAATCCTGGGGGAATCTCTAGAAAACTCTTCCCTCAATGGATCAGATAAAACCACCAATTGTGGAGAAACTCCTGCTCTGATTTAAACTCAGATTACACGTCCATCTTGGCTCAGATCAAAGCTTCCTGGGAAGTGCCTCATTTCCCGGGCACTGGGTGCTCTGCTGGGCATGGCCTGCTCGTGCTCCGACAGGAAAGCACCATCGGCAGGTGGCATTGTCCCCATTTGCAGATGAGGAAACTGAGGCTCTGGGACGTCTCACACCTTCATGGAGCCGGCAGGAGGAGGAGGTGGGATTGGACCCCTTGCCTGCCGGCACTCCCTCCCCAGCCTGCCACGCCAGCTGGTTCTCCGCGAGGCTGGCGGGGAGACCCCTCAGATGTCTCGAAATGTGCGCATCGAGGTCCCTGTGAGGGAAACTTCTGCTGCTGTTCAGAGAAATCTGACCCTGGTGGTCCCTGTGTCTGCTCACTGAGGCTGCGGCTTCCCCGGGGCCCGATGGCAATGGTGGGCACGTTGCTTGTCCCCCCCCAGACGGGGGTCCCAGCACAACTGCGAGGTGGAAAGTCGCTTCACGGGGAGAAGTCGCCTGCGTGGAGACACGCGCACCTAAGGTCCCAGCCTGCACCGAGGGAGACCCGCTTAGAGAGCAGGCGGTGCCTCCCTCCATCCTGGACCATGACGTGGGACCCGCCTGGTGCTCCTCACCCCACAGCCGCGACCTGCTGCACCGTCTCTCTGTGGTTTGCTAATTGCTTCCATTAGTTTTAAACAAACTTGACAAGAGACAGAAGGAATCCTGAGAGAAATTAAATCCAATTGTTTAAACACATACAGTCACAGTCCCCTGCCTCTGTCCCCTCGGTGGTGGTGGCGGGGGGTGCCCGTGCAGCCAGCACTGGGGGATGCGGTGAGTGGGCCCCGGGGCAGGACTCAGCACCGCCTGCCTGAAGAGGGGGCCGGGGAGGGGACTGGTGTGGGGGGGTGAGCATCTGGCTGTGCCCTGCACTGCCAACACCAACTGATGGTCAACGTCATGGTGCTGTCCTTGTGTGTGTCCAGTGTGCGCTGGGGGAGGGTGTGCGCTGCAGCCACACCCACTCTGCCCCAGGCCCGCAGGATGGGGCTTGAACCCAGGTCTGTGACTTGACAAGCAGTGGCCTCTCTGACCATTGCTCTCTGTTCCTGTGAAATGGGAGTAAAGCAAAGGGTGTGACGAGGATGAACTGCCGGCACGGGCAGACCTGGGTTAAATGCCAGCTCGTCTCACACTCTGGCCGGTGTGCCCCCGTATCCATTTGAGTGAGGGGTAGACAGGCCGGGAAGCAAAGGCACTTGGCCAAGGTCACACAAGGTGATTAATTCCACAAACATTTGTGGGTCCCCTGGTGCCTGGCAGTGGGGATCTACCTGGGAACAACAGAATGGGGGCTCACGCTGGGCAGAGACTGGGAAATGACAACACCAACGGCTGAACCATTCTATGGGGTCACCCAGAGGGGTCCCAGACCAAGCTGGGGTCCCCAGGGGTGCGGATGGGGAGCCCTGCAGGATGTGTGGGGTCAGCCAGCACTTGGGGTCCTGACCCTGCTGGGATCTTGTCTCTCGCACCATTACGGGCCCCGGCTCCCCCTCCCCAGCCCAGGATGCGGAATCAACAGATCTCGGAGTTCAGCTGCTGCGGCTGGGCAGGTCCTGGCCCACACACCACCACCTCCCACTTTGGACAGGATGGATTAAATTTTCAAGCCAGTGTTCTGTTTTGAGAAGGTGCCCAGAGAAGAGTGGCAGCCACTCCCCTCACTGCCTGCCAGTGTCCCCCCCGCTCCTGAAACGTGACTGAACGCCGAGGACAGGCTCAGCACCCGGAGCCAGTGTCAGACTGTCTGAAGGCCGTTTGAGAAGCATAAGAAGAAATGAACGCCCAGGAAACCCTCCGGCTGGATATCGTGGGAGGAGCTGAGCACCAGAAAATTCAAGCACGTTCTGGATTTCATTTTGCGGTGGCCTCCCTCTCTCCCACCCCTCACCACCAGGAAGTTGGTGAAGCAGACCAGAGGCTGGTCAGCACTCCAGGCTCGCCGTCCTCGGGCTGCTCGTTCAGATAAAGGGCAGGGATGCACCTGGCCAGCCGTCTGTCACCCACGCCCGTTCTCCTCCTTCGCGCTGCGTAAATGTTAGTCTCTGCTGGCCATCCTGTGTCCCGGCCGCCGCCCACTTACAGGGCCCATTCGAGTTGTTGATGGAGTTTCCACCCCACGTCGGCTCCGTCTCCCAGGACTCATGCCGCCTCTGCTCCCCCGGGAAAGCGCACCCTGCCCCGTGATAAATGTAAGTGCACAGGCAGAGCTCCTGTGCGCAGCGTCATGCATTCATTCATGTTTACGAATACAACTGTCAGCAGAAGCCAAGCACAGTCGCCGCCGGGTGGAGCAGAGATTAACCGTCCTTACATCAGAAATGTGATATTCCTGAGGGGGGCAGCCACGAAGGAAGGAGCCAGGTTCTGTGAGAGCCCAACCCAGGCTGGGGGAGCAGGAGGCCTTCCCAAGGACTCGGACTCGATGCTTCGGCTGAGATCTGAAGGATGAGAGAGCTCTGACGAGCTTGGGCAGGGGACAACATTCCAGGCTGCACGAACAGCACGTGCAAAGGTCGTGTGGCAGAGAAGTGCAGGTTTCAGGACCTGAGAGCTGATATGACTGGAGCAGGGATGGCTGGGGAGTGAGTGACCAGAATCAAAATGGGAGAAAGACCCTCAGTCAGGGAGGTGGGCTGTCAACTCCCAGGGATCACTAAGGGACATGCTTCCTAAGGGCACCAGGGCCTCTCAAAGCCAGGTGATCTCAGACACTCGCCCTTGGGAATCTGTGCAGGATTAGAGGAACTCTCTGCCAGGAGGGAAGGGTCACCCTGGTCACTCAGGGATGGTTTCTAGAAAGGTCCAGCAGCCTCTGGGACTGAGGAGGTGTCCTGAGGGGACGTCCCACCTCAAGTCTCTGTGATACTCCCTTTTTGTGGCCAGTGTTAAGAGAGGGTCATAGCCTTTTCTAGCCATAAAAACCACACAGCGTCCACTGCTGCGACTTCAGAATCACGTCCTCAACATTTAGCTACAAAGTGGACCCCAGGGCCCTGAGCAGAAGGTACCAGCATCTACTTCAGACATGTCTGCTCGAGACAGAGAAATTTAAGAGCCAGGAAAAGAAGGTGAAAAGAGGAAAAAAAGAGTGAGGATTGTAGGAGAGGTTCCTTAAGTAACCAATTCTTCCGCCCACCCGGCAAGGATGCAGTAACCAGGGAGAGTGGACAGGGAGGCCCTCAGTGGGGAGAGGGGACGAGGCCCTAGTCCCCACAGAACTGCAGGAACCCTGGCCCCTGCCAGCTTCCCTCACTTGGTCCTGGAGCCCCCGAGGGAGCCTCTCATGGGTCAGCCACTGGGCTGGGCTGTGGTGCTGCCTGCTGCCTGTGAGGCCACCTAGTGACCGTCACCATTGCCCGTGCCCGTGGGGAGGCCAGGGGCTGCCACCAACAGAGCCAGAACCACACTGGTGTGGCAGGGGTCTGGGGTGACTGCTAAAGGTACGGGGTCTCCTTTGGGGGTGATGAGAAGTGTTGCAACTAAATAGAGGTTGGTCAGCATTGTGAATGTGCTAAATGCCATTGAACTGTCCACTTGACGTAGTGAAATTTATGGTACATAATGTTACCTCAGTGAAAAAGCAGCTTCTAGGGGCCCCCTGAGTCCCCAGCTCCCGGCTGCTAGAATGACAGGGAGAACCTCCTCGGCCCCCTGTCCCCCAGGCCCCGAGGCCCACGTGCCCAGAACCTCACAGAGCACCCCTGGAACTGGGATGATGGATGCCCCAGTATCCTCTCCCCAGAGGCCTCAGGACCAGTCCAGGTGTGTGGGTCTTGTCCTCCACCCTCTCCCTCACGGGCCCCATCTCCCACCTTTCCTGTCCGTGTGCAGACCAAGTGCTCACGGGAGTGAACAGAGGCAGAGAAAGGAGGAGGGTGCATGACGCAGCAGCCAGCCCCACATGACGTGGTGCAAAGTGCAGAATCCCGGGGTTCTACGCGAGGGGCAGGGGGCTCAGGGAGGGTGAGAGGAACCACGGAGGCTTCAGGAAGGGAGTGACGTCTGAGCTGGAATCCTAGAAGCTACTCACACAGCTGCCTAAATAGATATGTGCTGCGTGTGTCCGTGTGCTGCATACTGCACGACACAGAGAAACGTGGGGCTTCTAGAATTTCCTAGGAGTATCACAAACCTACAGAATGTTAGGACTGGAAGGGGCAGTAGAAATGATCTACCCCAGCCCCTCGGTTTATTGATAAGCGAACTGAACTTGTTGAAAGAAAATTACATTTTAGAATCCCTTCATTTATTCAAGTAATTCCACAGCCCTCACTGAGTCCCTGCACCGTTCCCGGCCCCAAGTCATTAGGAATGCCGTCATTTCCCGTGGGGCCCTGGGTGCTTTTAATATCTAGTTAATTGATGTCCCAAATGCAAAGCAGGCAGCAAGCCCTATGCCACTATGTTTTCCTTAGAATTTTGTGCATTCATACAATTTGTGGCTGGTGCAAACCTCACATATGAAAGCTCAACATTTCGAGCACTGGACTCTGTGGCATGGGGTCCTGGCTCCGGCCAGTTCTGAAATTGGAAGATCACGCCCATTCTGTTCTCTGCAAGTGTGGCAGCAAAATGAGGCCCTTGGCTAAAAGGCAGAGACGAGCTTCTTTTGTTTGTCTGTGATGGTGCAGGAAACTTTCTTTAAAAATTATTTTCTCGGGGCCGCCCGGTGGCGTAGCAGTTTCGTCCGTGCTTGGCAGCCCGGGGTTCGCCGGTTCGGATCCCGGGCGCCCACCGACGCACTGCATGTCAGCCACGCTGTGGCGGCGTCCATATAAAGTAGAGGAAGGTGGGCATGGATGTTAGCCCAGGGCCAGTCTTCCTCAGCAAAAAGAGGAGGATTAGCAACGGATGTTAGCTCAGGGCTGGTCTTCCTCACCAAAAAAAAAAAAAAAAAAAAAATTATTTTCTCCCCACCATCTTGCATGCTCACGGCAGGGACATGTGCAGTGGGGCTCAGCCACAGCTCATGCCCATACGCGTCGTGCGCCCGCGAAAGGAAACATGCAGCCCCCTCATTAGGGGCTTTACGGTAACCCCTTACCCTCATCATTTTTAATTGCCGGCTTGTGAGAAGAACGGGGTGACAGTGTGCTGGGAACAGGGAGTGAGCGACACGTGATCTGCTCCTTATCGGCAGTAGCCTGCTGACATTTACCGGGGCAGTGGGCTGTGTCTCCCCGAGACTGGTGCTGTGGTTATGAAACATCCCTTTTTGTTACTTTTTTGTTAGGTGAGCTGAGAAAGACCAAATGAGCCAGAGGTGAGCCTGTAGCTGGGACTGTGCTGAGGAATGGATACCTTCACCCAGCAGAGTTGGCCTCCCTCCCTCCCTCTCTCCTTCTTTCCTTCCGTACGTGCATTCATCCTTCCAACCATCCATCCATCCTTCCATCCATCCATCCTCTCACCTTCACTGCGTCTGCACCGTCCAGGCACCATCCAGGTGCTGGGCAGACAGAGAAGGTCAGGGCAGCCCAGGGGCAGATGAACTTGGGGTAAAGATCAAGGTTGAGAGGAGGCTGTAAGCAGGGGCCCTAGTGGGGGTTGCTCTGTGCTGAGTGCTCCCAGGGACCCTTCTTCTCCCATTGATCCTCCAGAGCAAGGCCTGTCCCCCAGTGGGGACCCACACCTCGGGGAGGGGAGCCCGAGGCACACGATGCTTTCCACCCAAGACTGTAGCTGATGCCTTGGAAGAACGGTCATGTGGCCACCGAGAGTCGCACATGGAGCTCAGCCTGTCACGGTATCCATTCTGCTCTAGTGATGGGCAAACGGGTGGGAGGGGTGTCCTGGGCCCTGGCCTCCCACAAGACAGTGACTGAAGCATAGCTTGAACGCAGGGCCATGTGGCCCCAAAGCCCATGCCTTCCAGGTGCTGCTGAGACAGTCGGCTGGATGCTCCGGGCCATTTTCACCCCATCCTGCCTCCCCAAGCTCACCTGTACCCCCACCCCCCAGTATCTCATCTCCCAGTATCTCATCTCCCCCCTGTTGGCCAAACGCTCCAAGTGCTAGGCCTCTGCATGGCACACGCAGCTCCCCTTGCCTGCAATGCTCTTCACCACTGTGTGCACCTCCTCCGAGGAGCTTTCCTGGATTTATCTCAGCTGCTGATCCCTCTCTCCCTGGAGCTTTATTCACTCCAGTGGCATCCCAGGGTGGGGGTGTGGTGACGTGAGGCAGTCTGCCCCCTTTATCATTGATGTTTAGAATTGCTGGTGCACAGTGATAATAAAAGCAGACCGAGGTTCAGGGGTGTTATTAATGTGGGGCTGGAGCGGAACTCCTCTCGGGAGGGGCTGGTCCACAGGCCCCACATCTGCTGCTGCCCTCCGCAGCCTCACAATGGCCGGGGGTGTCAACCTCAGGGAGCTGGGACCCTTGCATGTCCTTCCAGGCTGTTTTCTGACACATGTATTTTGCACATAAACAGGCTGCTGCATAACCTCCTCTTTGCCACTGTTGGACACCTGCCCGCGACCGCACGTGTGTACTGGCACCATCGTCCCTGTCTGTGGGGTCGGGAGAAGGCCGCAGCAGAAACCCCACATCTACCATTCGCCAGAGTCGGGAAGGGCCCCACCAGGCTGAGCCCCTGGGAGCAATCAGCCCGAGCACGGCCACCGGCAGACACCGCTGCTGTGCCTGGACCCAGTGACGGTGCCTCTGGGGCCAGGAGGAAGCCTGGGACTCGTGGCCGGCTGCGTTTCCTCTGCCGTTGTCCTCTTCAGCAGATTCCTGAGGCAGCCATATGTTACAGAAACTGGGAAAGCGCCATTTCCAGCAAAGTGTGGGTGAAGCTGCCGACCCTCTCTACTAGCGGGACGCCAGGTACCGGGTCCCAAACTACGCCAGCGAGGAAGGGGGGATAGGCAGGCCCCTGTGCAGATGGTCAGTGCACATCCCCTGGGAGGACGCACCTTGATGTGGACACAGAAGCCAGGTGTCTATGGGTTAGGTCATCCTCCTGGGGCTGCAGACGTCCCAGTGCGGTGGGCTGCTCCCCACGCTTCCACTGTCACCCCCATGAGGACCAGGTAAGCCTGCTCAGCCGGGGACCTGCCTCTCGGAGAATATGTCCACTAGGATGGACATTTGGAATCTCAACTGGACCTTTAACACTTTAAAGTGATGTGTGTTCAAGCCAAAATGTGGCCCTTCCTCCCAGGCCCGAAGAGGACCCGGGCCTCAGCCGAGAGCAGTTGGAGTTCCCACCCCCACTCGGGTCACACGTGGCCCCGTCACCTGGTTGTCCGGGTCTGCACTGTGCCGCCTCCTCTGGAAACCTGACCACAGACTCTCTCTTCTCTCCTGTCCCCTTTCGTTTTGTCCCTCCTCTCCAAACTCCTGTTGCAGGGATGGCAACACGAAGCTGAGCTAATTCAGTCTAATTGGTTCAGTGCAGTATTCATGTCTGAACATGAATAATAATACCCGAGTTTCTTCTGTGTACAGAATGCGTGTACACATTTTCCTCCCAGCAGCGTGGAACGGTCCCGAACTTCATAGGAGAAAGTGGGTTCTTAGGGAGACTTGCTAAAGTGGGGTGCAGACTCTAAGGTGTCCTGTGCCGAAATCCAGTGCCCGTGTGGTGCAAGTGTCTCCACTGATGGCTGCCGCAGCTGCCCGCTTGTCTCCCCTCCTCGCGGTCCATGGCTCAGCCACCCAGTCCTCTGTCACTCCAGGAAGCCCCCGCTCACTCACGTCTACACTCTGCACAGGAATGCTCTCTCCTGCCCAGCCCTGGCCACCCTTCAGGTCCCCTCCGGTTGTTGGGGGCCATCCTTTGTGCCGCCAAGACAGCCACCCTTGATCGCTTCATCCCGGCCCAACCACGGCTGCCAGCCTGTGTGCTTGGGGCTGGCGGGCGCTGAGCCTGCATTCGGCACCGCCATCTCCAGCACCCGCCACCGGGGTCGCTGGACCCAGGAGGTGCTTGAGAGATATTAGCGGGGTAAATGCACAAATGCCATTTCCCTTAGCTTCAAAAAATGGACATCCGACGAGCTATCAAGTCACGAAAAGATGTGGAAGAATCTTAAATGCATGTTACGAAGTGAAGGAAGCAGGTCTGAAAGGCTCCATACGGCAGGGTTCCAACTCTCTGACATTCTGGGAAAGGCAAAACTGTGGCCACAGTGAGATCAGCCAGGAGGCGGGGGTGGGGGTGGGGGTGGGGAGAATGGACAGGTGAGTCACAGGATTTTTAGGGCAGTGAAACCACTCTTGTGACACTACAATGGTGGACACACGTCACTATACATTCGTCCAAACCCACAGAACGTATAACAGCAAGAGGGAACGGTAATGTAAACTATGGGCTTTAGTTAGAAATAGTGTATCAATATTGGCTCATTGATTGTAACAACGTCCCACACTAATGCACAATGTTAAGAATGTTAATAATCCGGGAAACTGTGTGCAGGAGAGGGGGCATATGGGAACTCTCTGTACTTTCTGCTCAATTTTTCCATAAATCTAAGACTGCTCTAAAAAATAAGGTCTATTAAAAAATGGATATTCACTATGCATTAGACATACCTCCTCCAGAGAAAACACTCTGTCTCAGAAATGTTAAAAATCCCATTTTAAAGCAAAACATTGAAACCTCTCTCACACCATTTCATTTATGGCGGGGAGCGTAAAACCCGCTTCTCCCTCTGGGCCTCCTTCATAACGGATCCAGCGCCGTGATCTAACACAATCACCACTCTGTATCTCCCAGGACATTCCTTCCGTCCAAGAAAAACCAGCCAAAGTGGCGACAGACATGTGCCCTCCTCCGAGAGACTTTCGTTTTCCAGTATGCCCCCTGCCAGTGATGCCTGGTCAACTCTTGGAGCCCTTACTCAGTATTTACGGCACTGGGCCAACAGTGGAGGTGCTGACGGAGAAGCGGCGCCTGGATGACCCAGCAGAGCGTGTGCAGCCCCCGCCTGGGACTGCGGTGCCCGCCTGACATCTCAGAATGGTCCTGAGCCCACGTCAGGGAGGGATTCTCCTGGTTCTGGTACTAATTAACAGTCAAAAGAAAACAATGGCGCAGGTATATTGGGAGATTCAGGAATGGGGGTGCTGGAGAAAGATTCTAGATATAAGGAGGTTATTTATGCAAATTGGCTTTTCCTGAGGTCTGAGCTCCTCATTAGTAAATCCCACTGATGCCCCATCAGCACAGAGCTTGTGGCTCTTAATTTGGTGGCATCTGTAATGCAACCCTCCCACCCACAGTCACAGAGGAGTGAGCAGAGAGTGACGGTGGCGAACTCAGCCGGAGATGTACCGACACGCCGAGAGGCCCAGGCGTGGGGAATGCCACGGTTCCATGTTGAACAGTAAGCACCAGAGGACAACGCGGCTAATGGCTAATGACTTGCGTGTCATTCCCACGCTTACAAAGGAGGGCTGGGGAGGGATGTTCTTCCCAAGGGCCGGGACCATGGCATGGACTCTGCCCAGTGTCACTGGAGGGAAGAAGGGCCTTTTGGTCCATATCTCCATCTCTGGGGATGTGGGGGCCGTCCTAATGGCCACGAATGTCGGATGGTGTGCTCCAGCAAATGGGGATTCCTTGAGAGCCCTGGAGGGCCCAGACCTTTGCTTTCTCATTCAGGACCCTGGGAGTCCGTTTGATTCTTTGGAGAAATGGGGGCAATTTTTTGACTGTTAAGAAAAGGAGGCTATGTTTTTACTGATTATCTGAAACTAACATTTTATGATCTAACATGAATGAACATTTAGTGAATTTTCATTCATTCACTTATTCATTCCTTTGTTCATTCATTCATTCAATACTGACTCAGTTGTCCTCTCAGGTGTCCTGTGAGGCACCTGGAGCACTTATCTTACTATGCCCTTCCAAACCTGCACAGGAGTCCTATGACGTCCATTTTCCAGAAGAAGAAACCAAGGCTCAGAGAGGTTAACTGAGCCCCTGAGGTCCAGTAAGTGGCAGAGTGGTGCTGACCGGGGTTCCCGGCCTTGCTGCTCCCCTGACCCCCAGCCTGTGCCAGAAGTGGCCCGTTCCTTCTTGTCCCAAATTGTGACCATGGTTGTCCCTCCTGGAGCCCTTCCCCGAGGGACACGGAACCAGGTGGACAGAATCGTGTGCCGTCTGTAAGCAACGTCTCCTCCCAACACTGACATTTTTTCTAGGCCTCCCTATTCTCTCCTTGAGCCGTTGCTACGAAGAGCTTTACGTACAGAAACCACACACAGGTTCCCGTTCACAAACAGACAGTCACGCTCACGTTTGAAGCCCACCACGCAGAATGCAGGAGCACACTTTCCTTTTTTTTCCTGAGGAAGATTCGTCCTGAGCTGACATCTGTGCTGGTCTGCCTCTATTTTGTGTGTGGGTCACCGCCTCAGCGTGGCCTGACGAGTGGCGTAGGTCTGTGCCTGGGAACTGAACCTGGGCTGCCGAAGTGGAGTGTGCCGAATTAACCTCTAGGCCATGGGGCTGGCGCTGGCAGCACACTTTCTCGCAGTCTTGAGAAGCCACGAGCGGTCAGGTTTGGTGGCTGTAATTTCGCTACAATCTGGAGAGGCTGCACCTGCCTGGCGCAAACCTCCTGGCCCTCCTGACGGCGATGTTCAGGAAAAGAAGGAGAAAGCTTGGGTGATTCCGGACCTCCTGGAGAAGACGGCGGGCTTGGGCTCTGGACGAGGGTCTCTTCTGCTGAGAGCTGCGTGGAGGGGCTCTCGGACCATCCCACAGTGCAGACACGTTGGTGCCGCTAATGCTGCTGGGAGTGAGTGACCATGTCTAATTTGGGCTAATACGTCTCTCACTGGCCCTTGTGACAGATGATGATGATGATTGTTGTAATAATAACAGCAGCTCTGGCTTGTAGAGTGCTTGCCCATGCTCTAGGAACGGGGCCAGACTCAGCACCCAGACCACCCCGCTCAGTCCCCACAGGAACTCAGCAGGGACAGCTGTCACCTCTTTTACAGGTGAGTGCACTGGGAGATAAAGACTAGGCAGGTCCAACCCCCGAAACGTGGTCTCTGCCTTCACAAAGCGTCCATGGAGTTGGGGTTCCCGAGAGGAAACTGACACAACGCAACCTTCAGGGACCACGTCCCAGGCGGGGCTCATTGGACAACTTGTGCCCACGACAGGAGCAGGCAGGTGCCAGGTGGTGACGTGTGAGGTCCTGGCTGCTCTTCCGCCTTATTCTCCTTCGCGGCACCACCCTAGCGCCCGTAGGCCCCAGACAGGCCTGTTGCACAAGAACAGAGTGGGTTCACAGCGCCCTGCAAGACCACCTCCCTGGTTTCACGAGCTTCTCCTTTCTGCAGGGCGCAGGCTCTGGCGACCTGGGGCCAGGCTCCCATCTCCTCTCGGGGCTCTTGTCACATATCTGAGCATCGGACACGTGAGACGGTGAGAGAGACGTTGGAGCTGACAGCCAGGGCTCAGAGAAGCAGGCCCAGGGGTGTCCTTTACAACACAAGGAACGGGACCGGCTATTTTTAGCACCGCCAGCCTCTCTCTCATTAGCGTCTTGTGCATCAGGACTGAGCTAATGAAATCACTCACAATTAAGGCCCAGGTAGAGAGATGGCTCTCTTTCCTGTCCCCAGAGGCCACCTCTCCTCCTCCCCTCCCTTTCCCCTCCTCTACTCTCACCTCCTCCACGTCCTCTCTGCAGAGTGGGGAGCCCACAGGAGGAAGGGGAGGTCTTCACCCCCTCTTTTTAAATTAAAAACAAACACTCAAATAAACAAAACACATTTTACCCTTTGCCCTTGACTGCAGACGTGCAAATCAGGAGGAAAATTTAGAGGCATGAACTTTGAAATAGAATCCTGCAGATCCTGGCCACCAAAGGGGACAGCGTTGTTGATGACACACAGCCCAGGAGGCCAGGAAGAGGGTCTGTCCCCCTATTCCTGGCAGGATTGGCCCCTCCCACCTGTTCCTTCTGTTTGCGATTGGCAGGGACGCGGAGATGACTCAGGGAAGCTTCTGCTGCACTTTGTGTCAGGAAGGGCCTTGGTTTCGGTAGAAACCACCAACCAAAGTGATTCAGAAACCCGATCCTGAGGCTGCAGGTGGGCAGACACCTTTGATTTCATAGGACTGGGGTGGGCACTGGAGGCCGGAAGCCTGGGGACTTCTCCCAGTTTTGCTGAGTTCACAAATTCCAGAGTCTTCAGGGAGTTCTGAGAGAGGGGCTTTCACCAGAGTCTGGGCGGGACGTGGGGTCTGGACTCTGTGGGAACACACACTTGTCACTCTGGGATGCGGAAGCTCTCTGTAGATATGAGGGACGGCCCGAGACAGTGCAATGCAGTGTCCTGGATGGGGCAGAGTCCCTGGACTTGCCCTTCCTGCGCCAGCTTTGGGGTCCCGACAGCTGGCAGCCCCACTTTTCTGGCACATCGTCAGCTTCAGTTTGCTGGGGCTGAATCCAAACACGACCCTGAACTTTACCAGCCGGCTCCCTCTGTCAACACACTCGGGTTGGCTGCCAGCCATTTTTCTAAAGTAAATAAAAAGGAACCGAGGAAATGCAAACACATTCCTCCCCTCTCTCAACCACCCTGACTGCCAGGCAACCTCTCCCTGGCTCTTCCTGTGTCAGATCTTTTTGTCCCAGTGCATTTACGTCACACTTGACTTTGAGATATTTGGGGACCCCCTTGAGATGAGCAGACCCTTGGGGTGCCTGTAAACCAAGCGTGGAAACATCTGGTGTCTGCAGTCTGCCCTTGACGCCCGTTCCTTCCTCAGGGGCCAGGTGGGCCTTGGGCTATTACACAGGCACCTCTCGGGAGCCTCAAGGTCCTGGAGCAGGAACCAACACGGCTCAAACAGACACACAAGTTAATTTAAAGTGGCAGCTTGTTGGGGACTCCATGGTACAAGGTGCCAGGAGAGCCCCAGGAGGGGGCCTGACTGGTCCTGGGGCCCGGAGAGGGATCCCGGCAGAAGAGGAGTCTGGACAGGGATCTGAAGGAAAGCAGGAGCTAGTCTGACCACTTGAAGATACCTTCGGGCAGAGGGGGAAAGCCCCACAGAGACCAGGATCCACCTTGCCCATGAGGCCCCGTGGGGACATCACAGGGGAGTTCTTCAGAAAAACGGGGCCTCACGCAATGCCCTCTGACCTCCTCTCCAGGACAGGCCTCTGACACACACTTTAGGGCTCTGTGGTTTTCTGGGACTTGGGGACACATTTACCAGGCTCATGACTAGAAATGCCCAGTGATGAAGAATGAAGTTTACCCCACATGGAAAGAAAAACACAATTCCTCTTGTTAACTGTCTTTCCATGGCACCCCCTTCCTCAGCCAAGGGCCATCCCAAAGGAAGCACAGGCTCCAAGACATCTGTTTGGTTGTTTCTGATCCAAATCCTGTTTCTAAAGAGCATGAAGGAAGTGGCAGCACATTCTTTATGGGTCTCAACATTACTTTCTTTCTCAACATTCTTTACGGATCCAAAGAACATCCAAGGAACATGGGTCCAGGCCTAGTGTGGGGGGAGGGGGAAGGGACATATGGTTTCATGTACGTGACAACTGTGCACATTGTATCTCCCTCTTGGAAATTTTCCGTGCACATTACAGCATTAATGGGTCTGGGAAGTCCTGTGAGGACGAGGGGATCTGTATAACTTAAAATTATTGAACCCAGACAATTTCTATTATCATTGGAAGAAATGCATATTGGGAATTCAGGTGTATCAGTCAGCATGAGGCCGGGTTAAGCTGACATAACAAACAGCTCCTAGATCACGTGACGTGCCGCTGTGGGCCAGCTGGGAGGCTCTGTGCCATGGAATCCTCAGGGTGGGAGAGGATCGTCTTCTGCTTCCATGACTGCCAAGGCGAGGAACACGTGGTGTTGAGAAATGTGAATCACACACCGGCTCTCGGCTTCCCCCTGAGGGATGCATCTTGCTTCTGCTCCCATTTTGCTGGCCACAGTGGACCCCGCGGCCGGCCCTAACATCAGAGGAGTGAGGATGTGAAATCCTACCACGTGTCTGGAGGAAGGCGGGTGACTCTGTGTCACTCACATGTTAATATGTACGGAGCAAGAAACGCAACAATGTGACTCGCGAGACGGTCACACCACGTTACAGGTCATCCTGGTTTGTTGTTCCTTCACAGAACTGCACGACATTCAGAGGCATCACTACCCTGTGGAACTGTGATTTATTTTCTACAATAAATAAAATGGCAATTAGAAAGATAAACGCGCAGCTCAGGTCCTGCACCTAAAGAAGCAATTCTAACGGGTGCCCCTGCGGCTCAGTCTGTGTGTGTCCCTGCGGAGGCTTCCTAAACCTCCCTGCCCGTTCAGTGTGCTCTTCCCCTCATGTGAGACTCTAAGATCCCGGGAGGTGGCGTGGGGATGTTTCTACTTTCCTTTCTCTGAGCAGAGAAGAAAAGTGACGTTCATGGAGCCCTCACCCACACGCTCTCGCACACCCCACTTCTCTGACGGAGGCCAGTTGGTAGCGCTGGCCGTCAATTCCATGGCCAGGGGAGAGAGCTTGAGCGGGGCTGGGTCCTGCAGGAATGTCTCTGCAGATTCCCGCCCAGCTAAGCCACACATTGGTGACTTAACCCCTGGCAGCAAACACAGCCAGTTAATGAAGCCATTTTGGAGGCAATGACTCCTTGCCTCCCACGGTCCTCGACCCGTCCCCAGACCTCACAACGTTCCTTTCCAGAGAAACACGGCCGTTGAGGACACGGCCCCGGAGGGAGCCACCGCACAGGGGAACATTATGCAAATGAAGCGTTTATCCTGAGGTAATTATCCCTTGTACAAGTTCAACATGACATCTTGATAAAGAATTGTTTTTTAATACAGCAGAGAAGAAGCTCAGCCAAATGCATAAAAATTATATGACATTTTACTCCTGAGTGTAAATTAAAATTTGCAGAAAGGTCAGTGAACCAGGACCAATTTTTTTCAGACAATTTAGACGAGGAGAACCGGGAAGGCTGCAGGCAGAAGGAGGGCCCTGGACGTCATCCACGCTTGCTCAGGCTTTTGACCTAGAGAGGGCTGGCCCACCCACCTAGCCCACCCCACCTGTCCCAAACTCGATTCTTCCTCAGTGGGCCTTGCTCCTGCCGAATGCACATTAGAAGGTGGTAGAAGGAAGGTTCTAGACTTTCCTTGGAAAGAAAAGGCATCTCTCAGAGAAAGGCAGCCTTTGGACTAGACCCTTCTGGCTGCTGAAAAGAGAAAGACGCATGTAGGAGGCTTCACTTTATCTCGCCGAGTCCCTACTGCATGATCAGCACCTACATGTGCACCACGTGCAAAAGAGCACAGGGTGCTGCCTTGCCAAGAGCTAAGGCCTGGGAGCCAGCAGGACAAGCTGTGTGGCCTTGGAGAGCTTGCTCAACCTCTCTGAACATCATCTGACCCAGCACAATCACCCTAACACCACGAAGCTTAGCCCACAGTCAGATTTATGGATTCATTGTAATGAGGGAGTTGCCAAGCTAATGGTGACTCTGTGTCAAGTGGAAATAACAACCTCTACCTCAAGGGTGTTTGTGGTAATTAAATGAGATCATACACTAGAAGGAGCCCAGCACAATGCTGGCATCAGAGGCTACTAGGGAGATGAAAATACTGCAAGGAAGGTAGTGGATGACTCTCTGGGCACCTTCCCACCTCCCAGGGTCTGCCCTCCACTCTCAGCCGCCTCTTCTGTGACCGAGAAACGCAAGGAAGTTAAAAGAACGAAGACACTGACTTTCACAATAACAAGATGCAAAGCGGTAACTTGGAGTTTTAAACCCTACAAGGAACGGCAGTGTGGTGTCTTATCACCTCTTTCCCTTTTAACAAAAGCAAGGTGCTTCCCCACCAGCCACACCTTTATCTCAACAGTCAGGGCAGCAAAGTGCTTCTTAATTTAAAAAACAATTATGAGTGACGCACAAATGCCAGGAATTATCTCTTCTCCAGAAGGAAAGAACAAAGGAGTCGATGGACAGACACAGCCCCTCTCTCATGTGACAAAACCCACAGGATGTTCACAAACGCTGGGGAGGAGTCCGCCTTCCCCGCAGCTCCCACTGTTTCTCCTGGGGGTGCGGTGACCCGGCCGGCGGCTTTGCAGGTGAGCCCAGTCTAAATACAGCTCCATGCATTTTGCATTCATAACTCGAAAGGCTTTTGTGATTTAAAGCAGCAATTATATAGAGGAACGAGATAAAGGCTCGGAGAAACTCCCTCTCTGGTTGGGGAGGGGAGAGAAGCAAACGAAGGTTAATGCTTTGGTGAAATATTTCCACAGTTATTGCACGCAACCATTTTGCAACATCCCTAATGTTTTTGCACATTACATGCTCTTCCGGGGGAAAAATAGCTTGTGTTTTTACAGCAAGGAATAAAAACCTAACAGGCCTCTGTGGCTGACTCGTATCTTGGAAGATTCTGCAATGTGCCTGCACAGCTCGGGAATGTTCTTTTACATCCGGGCACCAAACAGTGGGCTGCATCTTTCTTTGTATTAGTAATGAACAAAAATTGCCAAGACTTAAAAAAAAAATCTCTGATCAGAGCGCATGGACGCTCACAATTACATGTTGCTTTCAAATGCACAGCGTTTGGCTGCAGGTACCATTCAGAGCTTGGATCCAGTTTCCATCACCCGCCTCTGCCCGCACTTCCCAGCGGAGGCTCTTCTCACACCGGGCTTCATCGCACGCGGAATGCGGTGTCCATCTGGTACAGGGCAGAGGCGGGGACTGTGCGGGGTCCAAGGGGCAGCCATCGCTTCACCCACTCACCACCTGCTGGGAACGGTGACGTGGTCAGTGATGAGATCCGAGGAGCGGGAGCTGCTGCTTCTCAGAGGCCCCAACATTCATTCGTGGGCGTATTGCCCTCTGGGGCGGGGGTGCGTGTCGGGGTGCAGGGGCAGCAGGAGGTGGCTGGTGGGCTACAGCTCCAGCTCCCAGGACCTGCTGTCTGCACCAGGCAGACCATGGCACAGTCTGGCTCCTGCTCTCATCTGGGTGAACTTAAGTGCTCTCCAAAGGTGCTGGGTCATCTCGCGGCGTCCAACGCAGGTAACACGGCGGCACTTCTCCCCGGGAGTGCAGGGCGGAGCTGCGCCCCACGGGATGTGATCCCCCTGCACCCAGGATTTGGGGTGAGGCGGCCCCGGCACTGTCCCAACAGGAGGTCGGAGGGATGTGGCATTGCTTCTTCTTCTGTGTTTGTTGTGTCGACACCCGGAGAGGAGCCTTCCTCCTGTCACACCTGAGGTGTCTCCTCAAACACCCAGAGGGGCTGTGTTTCCGTGGTCCCGCCTTGTGGGGCAGGAGAGCCATGTGAATGTGGCTTGGTCTCACGGGAAGAATTGAGGATTCGGGGAAGGTACAGGTTTGTGCTTCCCCAGGAAAGCTCTAGAATTCGGCAGGGCCCCGGGGCAGCATCAACTCTTCTCTTCTTCCCACCCCTTTCTTCTCTGTGACAGGTCAGCCTCCCCCAGGAAAGGGCCCCATCACTTCAGGGAAAGGCCCATCGCTGGATGGCCTAGCACAGCCAGTGGACCAGCACTGAGAGGGCGCTTGCGGGGTGAGGCTCTAAGGAACATCCACTCATCAAGCGGCAGATGTACCATGACCCCAGGAATTCCACCCTGGGCCCCGCTCCCCGACCCACTGGGCCACTTTCCAAGTCAGTCTCTTCGCTAGCTCACCACCTGGCCCACCACCCCCTGAACGATTGTATCACCACTGGTGACACATGCCAGCTGGAACAGAATATCTGGGGTGGAGCCTGGGTCTGTGCTCCCTCAGCGGTGCAGGTGGCCTGACAGCACCAGCGTGAGAATCCCTGATCTCAAAGGTGCCCGCATTTGGGGGTGGTCTCTGTGCTCCCCGACCAGTGGAACGGGCTCAGTGGGGCAGGCGGCCTGGGAGGGACTCTTGGGCCCCGCCTGGTCCTGCATTTCAACAAGGGTCCAGGTGACAAGAGGCACATGAGGTGCAAGGAGTGTCCCGCGGGTGACCCTGGGCTGCTCCAGGTTCCTATGTGGTTATGACTACGGGAGGATGGGCTGGGCACTTGCTACCTGCTGAAGGACAGAGGAGATGACAGGGCTCTTTCCCAGGGAGCTGGCTGTCATACAGGCCCTGAGAACCAGCACAGGAAATGCCACATTTCCCCAAGAAGGGCTGTCTAACGTGCCTTCGGACAATAGCTGTGACACAAAAGTCCACATTTAGGGTGCACAGGAGACAGTTCTGTGCCAACGTGAAAGTCAGGCCATTTGTACTGAGACCTCAGTGGTCAGCTCACACGACACCCGAGGTCTTGGAGTGAGTGTGGAAGCTGCGCGCGCGCACGTGCACACACACACACACACACACACACACACGGCAAAGCTCGGCGTTCTAAGATGCGTCCTAAAACGGCACATTATGCACACCTAAAACCCGGCAAGCGTCCAGGGGTGGGGGTGTGGGACGTGGGCCCTTCCATCAAGCTGGGCGGAGTCCAGTTTAAGAGCATCGTATTTTGTGCATCTGCCCACATAGCAGAGAGACTGCGCTCTCCTGAAATGTCAGGATGAGAAAACGGGCCAGAGCTGGCCCCCTGAGAGAACGCTGTCCAGTGACCCCGGCTGCACAGAGCCGGCATCCACCTCTTGCCCTTAGCTGTGCAGTCACGAGTCCCAGGGCCATCCCTGCTGAGCCAGGGAAGGTTCTCTTATTTGCTTCCTTTAGTTCATTAACTTGAAAAATATATGACTTCCTGCCTATCCAGCATGGGATTCTGGCCAGCGGTGCCAGGCTGGAAGCTGAGGCCCAGTCTCCTGGTGGCCAGGGGACCCGGCACAGCGTCCAACTCTGTAAGCGGTGCCCAGGCTTGTGGGATGTGAGGAGCCCCCTTCTCCACTTCGGGTCTCATCTTCCCTCTCTCTCGCTGCCCCTCTGCCCGCTCAGACTCTGCCTGGCGGTTGTGGGTCAGTCTCGGAGTGGACGCTCCTGTAGGGCCAGGGCTGTGCCGCAGGATTGTTCTCGGCACAAGCAGACATCCGATACAGCTTTAAGCTGGCGAGGAGGAGTGGGAGGGGGAGGAGCAGGGGCCGGGTACCTTCCTACGGCAAGAGGAGGCTGGACATCCCATGTGCTACTGTGGGCTGCCACCCGCTCTTCTCCAGGCCCCCAGGGCGGCCGGCCGGCTCTGGATCACCGCTGCCCCAGCCGGAGCCTGCGTGTGCTTCTAGGAGCCCTCTCCCGGGCCCCACTGCACCTCTCTCACCCCCTCGCCCCCTCCCACCACGGCACCTCCCACTGCCTCCTGGGCTGCAGGCTGACGCCTTTCCCCCCTCATGGCCCCAGGGTCCCTCTCAAACCTGGGGGCTCCCTCACCCTGAGATCAAGGTCCTGCAGTCCACCAGGCCTCATGGGCCTCTCTTGGCTTCCCAGTCTGACACGTACTTGAAATCCCTTCTGTCTCATCCCCTGCACCTTGGGGTCTCTTTCAGAGCCTCTCCCTGGCCTGCAACATCAGCCCAGGGTCTGGCCATCACCTGCCTCCTCCTTTGACCCCTCCCCCTCACTGTGGGGCAGGTGTCTTTGTCACAGGCTCCCAGTGACTCATATCAGTGTGCAACTAGCCACTGTTAGCACCCCAGGACATTAGCACTGACCATTCCCCATGTCTCCGTGGCCGGCTCCCTCCCTCCCTGTAGGTGGAATATCACTTCCACGGAGATACCTCCCCTGTCCACCCTCCATCCTGTATCTTGCTGCATTTTCCAGCCCAGCACACATCGGCATTACACACAGTGTGTAACCTGTGGGCATGTTGCTCATCTCCCTCCCCCAAAGATGTCAGTGTCCTTATCCCAGAACCTGTGAATATGTCACCTTCCACAGCAAAAGGGCCTTTGGAGATGTGATTAAGTGAAGGACCTTGAGATGGGAGATGATCCCAGATGATCCAGGTGGCCCAGTGTCATCATAAGGGTCCTTATAAGAGAGAGGCAGGAGGTCAGGGTCGGAGAAGATGTGACAACAGAGCAGAGGTCAGAGAGAGACTGGAAGTGCTTCATGCTGGTTTTGAAGATGGAGGGAGGGCCATGAGCCAAGGAAGGCCGGCGCCTCCAGGAGCTGGAAAAGGCAAGTCAAGGATGCTCCCCCGGAGCCTCCAGAAGGAATCAGCCCTGCCCACATCTCGACTTTCGCCTTATTTTGGACTTCTGACCCCAGAACTGTAAGGTAATACATTCATGTGGCCACTAAGTTTGTGGTATCCTGTTCGAGCGGCCGCAGGAGTCTCACGCACCTGACGGCAGGCACGTTCCCCAAGGGCAGGCCTGCCGTCCTGGTCCCCGCTTCCCCCAGCACCCTAGAAGGGTGCCGAGCGCATAGGTGGTGCTCAGCAAGCGTTTGCTGAGTGAATGAATAAGCCTCTGATGCCCTGTTGGCCTGAACCGCATCAGCTCACCTCACGTCTGTGGAAACATCTGTTGGATGAATGAGGCTGTCTGTCCACGCTGGCTGCACCCAGGCCCTGCCTGTCCTCACCACGGCCCACCGGCCCCTCCTGACATCCCCATCTTTGCAGCCCGAGGGCCCCAGAGGCAGGGGCTGTGGAGTTCACTGGGCAACATCCCTGCTCATCAACGTGCATTGCTTTAATGACAAATTGTGTAAATACACGGTTGAAGCTCACCAGGAGGGGTGCACTGCCACAGGAGAGATGACTCGGGAGCTGCATCAAGATGGAGGGCCTGGCGCAGCTGCAGACTTCCCGTGCTGCAGTTCATCCTCTGGAAACTTCCATCAAGGCTAAATGCCCTCATCATCACTTCCTAGGACCGGGAGCCCTGAGAGCCCATCGGTTACAACTTCTCTAGGATGCTGACTTGTCTGAGGACACACAGTCAGCTGGCAGCAGACAGACTTCTGGCCACCGATTTTTCTGGAAAGTTATCTGGCTTGGTTAGCATTATTCTGGGCTGGGAGAAACTACCAAGTCAGGGTGAGCTGGCCGAAAGAGCGCTGGGGGCTGTGGGAGGCCCACCCTACACGGCAGGCCTGCTGGATTCTGCATCCCCCCACCCCTCCCAGGCAGCCCACGGACGGGTGAGAAACATCCCACTCAGCTATTGTTTCAAAGTTTTAGACTCGCTGCTGGTGGCAAACTTTTCACTAAATACACAGATGGTCCTGCCCGATCCTGTTAATGAAAAAACTCTCACACGGCTACAAAAACAGACGTGATCATCTGTTTCCCAACATTTTGAAAAAAACCTACAGAGGTGTAAGGTGCCACACGATGAGAATAATTAGCGTGTGCCATCTGTGGAAAAGGAAAGGAACCAAGACCCTCCCGCTGCGTCGGGAAGATGACGAGGCACCGCAGGTGTCCCGGGAGGAGCCGCGCCAATAACGCTTCGATTCACGGCACCTTTGCTCTGCTTCGCTGAGGACGCCATCGGGCCGGCTCTGCCGTGCTCCCCCTTCACCTCGAGAGTAGCCGGCAGTCAACAATGGTCATTAGAAAGCGGTGAGTCTGACGGTCCTAGTGAAATCCGCGGACCGTGCTCTCCTGGAGGTGGCCTGGCCTGGCTGCAGTTTCACACGTTCACTCCCTCTCCCCTGGAGAGAGGGCCGGGTCCGCTCGGCCAGCCACGTTGTCCAGGTGCAGGGGTGAGGGAGGGGGGCACCGGGCTCTGGGGTCATCTGTTAACTCATGCCTGACCCCACTGGGCATCATCCAAGCACTGACTATGAGCCAGGCAGGATGCTGGGAGTAACGCGGGCCGGGCCTGCCAGCCCCGGGAGCCTGTTGAGGGAGAAGGCAGGCCCTGAGCATGGCCCCCACCTGGCTGCCCAGTCCATCCTGCTGGAAGACCAGCATTTTTTAAAATTCAGTCTCCATCACACACTGATACTTTTGTAAAATACAATAAAAGTGAATTAATAGGAAAAGATGGTGGGCAAGATGTTGTGTTTCCAAATGCTCACTCTTGATTTCTGTGCCTCTCTGGTCCTGTAACAAACAGCCTGGGGTCTGGCGTCCATCTGTGATCACACTCTGAGAAGTGCCCACAGCAAAGGCTGCACTGCCCCATGTGAGGGTGGGGAGAACAGAGCCATGCAGCCAGGGGGAAGAACAAGGAGCTCTCAGCTGGGGAATTCCCGGGGGCTTCCTGGAGGAGGCAACATTTCATGAGACCCAAAAGATGGGAAGGGGTGGGCTGCAAACACCTGGGGAAGCAGCTCCAGGCAGAGGAGGGCCTGCAAAGACTGAGAGGCTGGAGTGGGAGCTGGGAGAAGAGGTACCCAGGTGAGGGGCCAGACGGCTGCGTGTGCCCAGGGCATCAAGCAGGGAGAGACAGGCCCCCTGGCTACGGCAGGACGGTGGATGCTGCCCTTATTCTGGTGGGGGACAGTGCTGGCTTCAACCCATGCCAAGGTAGAGAAAAGAGGGCAGTGGCATTCTGACCTAATTTGGAGGCAGAGAGGACTGAGTCGCCAGTGGATGGGGCGTGGGGGAGGGAGTCTGGATCAGCTGAGTGTCTGGTATGTCTGGTTGGGGGTAAAAATCAATGCTCCCGAACATAGATGCAGAAATCCTCAACAAAATATTAGCAAATGAAATCCAAGAATGGATAAAAGAATTATGCACCACGACTAAGTGGGTTTATTCCAGGTCCACACAGCTGGTTCAACATTTGAAAATCAATCGGTGTAGTACATCACATCAACAGGCTAAAGAAGAAAAATCACATGATCGCGTCAATAGATGCAGAGAAAGCATTTGACTAAATCTGACACCCGTGCACGATAAAAACTCTCAGTAAACGAGGAGTAGAGGGTATCTTTCTCAACTCAGTGAAGACTGTCTACAAAAACCTGACAGCTAACATCATACTTGATGGCGAGAAGCTCGAGGCTTTCCAACTAAGATCAGGTGCAAGGCAAGATGTTCCCTCTCATCACGCCTTTTCAGCATCGTGCTGGAAGTCCTTGCTAACGCAACAGGGCAAGAAGGAAAATTAAAGGTATACTGATTGGGAAGGATGAAAGAAAACTGTCTTTGTTTACAAAACTGGAGCTAATAAGTGATTATAGCAAAGTTACAGGATACAAGATCAATATACAAAAGTTTATCGCTTTCCTATATACCAGCAAGGACAAGTGGAATTTGAAATTAAAAACAATAGCATTTACATTAGTACCCCACAAAATGATATACTTAGGTATAAATCTAACAAAATCTGCATAAGATCTATACGAGGAAAACTGCAAAACTCTGATGAAAGAAATCAAAGAACTAAATAAATGGAAAGATATTCCATGTTCATGGATAGGAAGACTCAATACTGTCAAGATGTCGGTTCTTCCCAACTTATCTATAGATGCAACGCAAACTTAGTCAAAGTCCCAGCGAGTTATCTGTGGATAGTGACAAACAGATTCTAACGTCCATATGGAGAGACAGGAGACCCCGAAGAGCCCCACAGCATGGATGGAGAAGCACCAAGTCGGAGGACCGACTCCCCAACTTCAAGACTTACTGTGAAGCCACAGTAATCAAGACGGGGGGGCTGGTGCGAGAACAGACCAACAGATCCATGGGACGACGAGGGAGCCCAGAGATAGATCCCATAAATAAGGCAGCTGACCTCTGACAAAGGAGCAAAGGCAACACGACGGAGCAAAGACAGTCTCTTCAGCAAACGGAGCTGGAACAACTGGACAGTCACGTGCGGAAACGTGAGTCCAGACATGGACCTCACACCCTTCATGAAAATCCACTCAAAATGTGTCACAGATCTCAACGTAAAATGTAAAACTATAAAACTCCTAGAAGATAACACAGGAGAAAATCCAGATGACCTTGGGTCTGGCGATGACTTTCTAGATACAACACCAAAGACACAATCTGTGACAGAAATAATGGAGAAGCTGGGCTTCCTCAAAATTAAAAACTTCTGCCCGGGGAAAGATAAGGTCAAGAGAATGAGAAGACAAGTCACAGACTGGGAGAAAATATTTGCCAAAGACACATATGACAAAGGACTGTTATCCAAAATACAAATGAAAAGTCAACAATAAGAAAACAAACACTCAATTAAAAAATGGGCCAAATATCATAGCAGACACCTCACCAAAGATATACAGAAGTCATACAAAAAGATGCTCCACATTATGTCATCAGGGAAATGCAAACTAAAGCAATGAGATAACACTACATACTTACTAGAACGACCAAAATCCAAACACTGACACACAAATGCTGTGAGGACGTGGAGCAACAGGAACTCCCCTTCACCGCTCGTGGGAATGCAAAACGGTGCAGCCGCTCTGGAAGACAGTTTGATGGTTCCTTACAAAACTAAACAGACTCTGACCATACGATCCAGCAACCATGCTCCTTGGCATTTACACAAAAGAGGTAAAAACTTATGTCTACACAAGACCTGCACACGGATGTTTATGGCAGCTTTACTCATAATTGCCAAAACTTGGAAGCAACCAAGATGTGCTTCAGTAGGTGGACGGATAGATAAACTGTAGTCCATCCAGACGATGGAATAGTATTCAGAGCTAAAAAGAATGAGCTGTCAAGCATGAAAAGACACAGAGGAAACATCAATGCATGTAACTAAGTGAAAGGAGCCGGTCTGAAAGGCTACACACTGTATGATTCCAACTATACGACATTCTGGAAAAGGCAAAACTACGGAGACAGTAAAAAGATCAGAGGTTGCCTGGGAGTAGGGGAGGGATGAAGAGGTGCAGCACAGGGGATTTTCAGGGCAGTGAAGCTACTCTGTGTGATGCTGTGATGGTGGACACGTCATCATACATTTGTCCAAACCCACACAACGTACAAGCAAGAGTGAACCCTGCTGTAAACTGTGGACTCCGGGTGATAACATGTGTCAGTGTAGGTTCATCAGTTGTGACAAATGCACCATCTGGTGTGAACGTGGATAATGGGGGAGGCTGTGCATGTGTGGGGGTAGGGGGCACATGGGAAATCTCCGTACCTTCCACTCAATTTTGCTGTGAACCTGAAACTGCTCTAAAAAAATAAAGTCCTTTTGTAAAATAATCCACGTGCCCTGTGGGCTGTACCAAGCTCAGCCCGCGTGTGCACGTGTCTAAGCATACACGGGTTGCAGCAGACCCTTCTAACTGGGTTTTCCTTCCTGGACTGTTGCCTTGAAGCCACTCTTGTGTGCAGATGATGGCAGTGCTCGTGGGGACACCTTCGGGCCCCTGACGTGGAGTCCAGATCCGAGTAAGCAGGTGCTTAGGCTCGGGGCCCAGGACACACCTGGCCAGGCTGCCTGCCTCTCTGGGCAGCAGCCAACGCAAACTCTATAGTCCACTCCTCAAGCCAGGCCCCTTATCCAGAGCCTGGGTGGGCCCCTACAAAGCTGGGCATCTGTGCTGTCACCTCCCCTGGGGCATCCTCTTGCATGGTGTCAGGAGTCACCATAGTGAGAAGAAACACAGCAAACATGTCCACGAGCTGAGGTCAGGGCATGTGAAGGATCCTGCGACAAGTGGCAGAGGTGCTGGGGTGCGGGGACCCCCAGAGGAGGCATGAGAGCAAAGGAGCATCTCCCACTCTATCTGACCCCGGGACCAACCTGGCAGACACATCCTCAGTTGCCTTCTCCCAATTCCACTGACCCACCGTGGCAGCCACCCCGAGATGGCGGCCAGTCCTCGTGGACTCTCTTCCCACACTGAATAGGGCTGATCTGTAACCACGAGAGATATGACAGAAACGACCATGATGACTTCCGAGGCTGAGCTGTAGCATACTGCGGCTTCCACGCGGCTCTCTCTCGGGTGGCTCGGTCTGGGGAACCAGCTGCCACGTTGTGAGGACGTGCAAGCAGCCCTGTGGAGAGTCCACGTGGCAGGGAACTGAGGCCTCGGGCCAACAGCCATGTGGGTCAGTCATGTTGGAAGTGGCTCCCTGAGCCCAGCCAGGCCTTCGGGGGACCAGCTTGACGGCATCGTGTGAGACTCTGAGACAGAACCGCCTGGCCAAGCTGCTCCTGAGTTCCTGAGCCACGGAACCACGTGGTAATGAATGTTTATTGTTTGAGAAGCCACTAAATTTGGGGGTGACTTGTTACTTTTGTTGCTGACAACACGGTACTCCCACGTGCTCACTTCCTATGAAGAGGAGGAGCTCCCGGCTGAGAAGGCGTTGTCCCCGGCTCAGAGCAAGAGACCTGAAGGGCAGGCCCCTCCCCCGTCCCCAGGAAGGAGCTTCAATTCTTCTCCAAGGAGCTCTAAATACTCCCCTTCAGGACCTCCTCCTCCCTGACAGCATCCCTCCTGCCTCTACCCTGGGTGGTGGTCCCTGTGGACCAGCCCCTCCTGCTCGCCAGCCCGGGCATCTCGGGCAGGTGGGAACTGGTCTCGCCATCTCTGGGGGCCATGCTAAGGGGCTGGCATGCAGTAGGGGTGCGGAAGCGTTCATGGAACAGCCCTGACGAGACGGGTTTAACTGCCCCCCGGAGGGCTCGACAAGGCCAGGAGTCTTGTCCAAGAGAGGCAGCCGACAGACACGCTCCTCCGTCCTCCCTCTCCAGCACCTGCGGCAGAGCGTGGGGGAGCAGTCAGTCCCCAAGATCACCCCTGACTGTCCCGGAGCCCATGGCAGCTCCCGTCTTCCAAAGATGAGGCACGGCCGCCCGGAAGTGCAGCATCTTCTCAGATTCTCCCTCTAAAACACTTCTGTTAAATAGTTTTCCATCCGTGTTTCAGGAAAAACAAACACATGGAGTGTTGCCAGAGCTGGGTGTGTTGGGAGAGCGTGTGAGGTGCTGCCGGGACCACAGCAAGAGGCTGGGGAGAGGGGCCGCGAGGAGGGAGACCCAGGGACACAGCCAGCACTTTGATCCCTCAGAGGAAGAAGGGGGAGGGTCCCCGAGGATAAGCCAGGCAGAGAAGTTTGTCCACGCCAGGCTGGGGCCAGGACAGCCCAGCCCCAGGGCAGGCTTATCCCTTCACGCTGGCCTCACGACCTCCCAACCCCCCATACACCCGAGGCCAAACCCTTGACCTGATGTTAGGGTCTCCTGCGGCCTGACCTCTTTCCTGACTCCCACCACTCTCCTTCACAGACCACCTCTTGCAGCCAGGGCACTGGCACTACATATCGCAGAGACCCTCTCTCACTCACCCCACCTCCCCAGCACTTGAACACAAATGCCAGCCACTGCCAAACAGAACTATCTGGAATCTTATGGTTCTCAGCAGACCATTTGACCTAAGGTGATGTCATTTCAGGTGTTATCCATTGAAAACAACTACTCCTGGGGGAATAACACATCCACCCTATCAACCACTAACATTTTAGTGAGAGTTAGTTCCACTGATTCATGAAATCAGCATTGTTATGTATTCCTACTATGTACGAGCACAGGATTCCAGACAAGGTTAGGATCTTCTATTATATGCATCTCATTTTCACCGGATTTGCCTTTTTTCCAGCTTTCTGTGTACTCAGAATTACATGTTTTACCTCTGACTCTCTCATAGAAGAGAGCCAGGGCAGGGACCACACCTGCTCATTTGCTCCTGCACACTCAGTGCCGGCCATCAGGAGGGACTCTGTAGACATGGGGTGAAGGAGTGAGCCATGAAGGAATGCACTGGGCACTGCTAATTCATCTCAGTTATTTCCTCAGGGCTGCTCTGGCTAAAATGAAGATGGTGAGGAAGTTTTGGAAGAGAGAAGAGAAGTTGGGGGAGAAGAACACTGTGAAGGGAATTGGAGGGGAATGGCGTGCACGGGGCAGAGGGTGAAGGGACGGGGGGTGGAGGTCAGTGAGGTTTGGGTCCAGAGGTGGGCGCTGCTGAGGACAAGCCGCGCCCATGTCCTGGAGCCTGGCCCTGGCTGACCCACATGAGGTGTAAACACTCTCACTCTCCACTGAAGGGGAATCCAGCCCCCACCCCCACCCCCTGCCCTGGGGTTCCTCCAGCTCGTGGGGACTGAGGGGCCCAGGGGCAGTGGCTGCCTGTCCCCCATGGGAGCTGGGCCCACACAGAGGCTCTGGTGTCCTCAGTCCCCTTGCATCCCACCTGCTAGGCCTCCTGCAGTGTGCTCACAGACGGAGCGACAGGTGCGGGGAAGGCTGTGTCCTCACGGAGTGGCACAGGTGCCATCAGGGAAGGCCTAAGCTTTGCCAAGGGGGGGCTGCCAGAGAGGGAGAGGGTCTTCTCCATCCTTGGCAGGACAGGAGAAAGCAAAAGGGGAGCTGGCTGGGGGCCACCGTGGTCCAGGAGCTGGAAGGCCACGAGGGCCCAAGGCCAGCCTGGGGACCCCTAGGAGCTGGGGGTCCTGAGCAGCTCGGCTGCCATCTATCCAGCCCTACCTGCAAACCGAGGTCACAGCCTTGAGAGCAGACGCAGGTGATCTCTTGGGGTCCCTTCCCATGGCACCCCACCGAACAAATACCTCTTAGGTGCCTGCTATGAGCAGCCGTGGGGCAGGGGAAAAACAGAGGCACAGAACATTTGCACAAGAGGCATTGGGACGTCCATTGTATGCTGCCCGTGGAGTGGGACACTGAGGACCTGTGCTCTGCCATCCTCACTGTGCTGTCCAGGCCCTCTCGCTCCCTGAGCGCATGTCGCCCTCTGAGCTGGAGAGGTTGCAGACGGGCATGGGTGTGAGAAGGGCTCCATAGATGCTGACGTGTGGAGGACGTGGGCCACTCTTTCTGGATCCTCTGACTGCCTTCTCTGGAGGGAAGGCACATGGGCCTGGCTTCTCCTCCATGGGCCGGCGTGGGCTCAGCTGCTGCAGGGGGAACGCCTGGCTCTCCCCCTGGGCCTGTGGCCACCGGGCCCCCCGAGGGTGGATGCGCCTCAGTGAACGCTCCCGACAACCCTACCAGGAGGCGCTCTGGTCATCCAGAAGAGGACGTGGGGGCTCGGAGAGGGGGGCTGCCCTCTGCAAAACCCCCAGCCCAGCCAGCCGAGCAGCTGGACCTCAATCCCAGCCCTTAACCCCCAGAGGTAGCATCCCAGGTCCTAAGCCCAGCGCTGTGCTGCCCAGAATGAGAACCCAAAGGACATTCACTGACCTTTGCCTCGTTTCCCCCATTGACGGGGCTACTTGTCACCACCCCCAGGACAGGATGCTGTGAGTGTCAGTGGGTGAGGACACCAATTTGCCCTTCTGTGATTTGTTTTTACATCACTTGCTTGGTGCCCGGAACACTCCTGCACCAGCAGGGTGCCAAGGAACGAGGCCATCAGCGCCACGTGACAGGCCCGCTGCCTTGGGGTGAGACGTCCTTTCTCTTATAAAAGGCCCCGGTTCCCTTTACCAGCCACAGCACACAGTGAGGCCGTGCAGTTCAGGGAAAGTCCGAGGCCGATGCCAAGTGGTTTTCCTGGGGCCCAGCCTCGCCATTGACCTCCTGCCTGAGCCCCGTCCTCCTGAGGTTCACCGTCCACGCCGACTGCGGGCACGTACACTGAGAAGTCAGCGCCAGTCCTCCAAGTGGCAGGGAGTAGGAGCAGCTGATGGAGAACGGGGGGACAGGGCTCCGCCAGCCTGGCTGACCTCTCTTCCGGCAGATGCGACAACCCAGGTCCTCAGCTGTGGGAACAAGCTCCTAGTCGGGCCAATCTTTCCGTCTGTCCTTCCTCCCCTGGAGTCTGGACTGTCGCTGAAGTTTCTGCACTCCTGAGAACCATCCTTTGGCCATGTGCGCCCTTCCCGTTGTGTTTTTAAAAACTGTGTCCATGCGTGTTACTGTTGAAAGAAGTGGGTCTCCCACAATCCATGCCAACTGTGCTTTTTTGCCAATTGTCAGAGCTTCAGGGGTGGCACCCGGGGTGGCTGCAGGGGGTCTTTAGGTCCCTCATCACCCCCCTTGACCCTCCTGAGCCTCCTCCAATCAGCACGAAAGCTAAGGCAGCATGCCCACTACGCCAACATTGTTCAGGACCACCCTGACAGCTCTCTGAGACAGGGTCCTGGGACCCCACTGAGGAGCTGGGGAGCAGCTCATCTGAGAAGGTTTCCAGAGACAACAGCAGCGGAGAGCGCCAGGTGGGCTGTTCCCTCCTCTGCCGTCCTCCCCCAGGTGTGAGCCCAGGGGTGGGAGGACTTGGTCTCCGCTCCGAGGGGAAGAGAAAGACGCAAACCTCAGCGGCCAGGCCAGAGCCACCAGGGAGAAATCTCCAGGCACCTTTAGGAGAGGAAGCGACATGGTATTTACAAGGACTGAGCTCTGCACGTCACATCTGGGGAATCTTGACACACTGGGGTATTTGATTTGGCCATTAGTGATGTAATTTTTCATTGTTGACACAAATGTGTGCAGAAGAGCCCAGCAAACCCCTTGCAAATGGAGCCTTTCGGCTATTCTGCAGGCTTCGGCCTAATTTAAGACTTCACTGAAGCGTCTGCCATTAGAGAAGACCAGATGCCGACTTACGAACCTGGGCAGGGGGACCCACCAGGCAGCGCCCCCATTAATCTGCCTGTTATTCACAGCCCCATCCAGACCTGCGAGGGTCAGAGCAAGCCCATGAGGGTGGGTCTCCTGATGGAGGGTCCCTTTGAAGTGGCAGGAGAGGACACGGCTGCTGCTTCCATGAACGGCTGTCAGCCGTGGGCTCCGAGATTGATAGAGATGCTGTCGGGTATTGTCCTGAGCTCCCACAACCCCTGCTGCACTGTGGGGTCAGCCCCGAGAGCAGACAGTTATTGCACACATGAACCAAAATGTCGGAGCTGAAGGGTTGCATGTTTGTATTGTGGTGTGGGTGAGCCTGGTCCCCCTGACTGGCTGCTACCCACCAGCTCCGCCACTGGTCAGAAGGGCACGGCCTCCCCAGGTGGCTGAGCAACGCTCTGCTCATTTCACAGAATTCGTAACAACAGCTCCTCCTGAGGATCTGGAGTGAGCTCAGGCATGGATGCCTCCACAGAGATGGAGCAAACATTTCCATATGAAGCAATTTCCTGAAGCTGGTCAGCGAGTGAGGTTTGTACGCAGCTGGCCAGGTTCAGGCAGGAGGCCCATGTGGTACTGAAGAGGGGAAGGATGTTCTGGGGGTCGAGGTGTAACGGAGACAGTGGGGGCAGCGACTGGCTGAGTGTAGAAGCCCCAGGTGCTTATGGGAGCCTCTGAGCACCCCCCCAGCCGCCCCACACTTCTGGGCTCAGTGGACTAATAACTCATACAGTAGTCCCCCTTTCTATGGTCGCTTTCTGTGGTTTCAGTTACCTATGGTCAATCATGGTCCCAAAATATTAAATGGAAAATTCCAGAAATAAAAAATTCGTAAGTTTTAAATGACGTGCCGTTCTGAGTAGTGTGATGAAATTTTGTGCTGTCCTCCATTGCGCCTAGGACGTGAATCATCACTTTACCCAGTGTATCCACACTGTACACGCTACCCACCCGTTAGTCATTTAGTGGCTGTCTCGGTTATCAGACCGACTGTCACGGTGTCACAGTACTTGCGTTCAAGTCACCCTTATTTTACTTAATAATGACCCCAAAGCCTGAGAATAGTGATGCTGGCAGTTCGGATGCGCCAAAGAGAAGCCGTAAAGTGCTTCCTTTAAGTGAAAAGGTGAAAGTCCTCAGCTTAATAGGGAAAGAAACAACATCATATGCTGAGGTTGCTAAGATCTCTGGTAAGTGAATCTTCTATCTGTGAAATTGTGAGGAAGGAAAAAGCAATCCTGCTAGTTTTGCTGTCGCACCTCAAATATGTCCGTATAGGAAAAAGCATCGTGTATATAGGATTTGGTACTATCTGAGGTTTCAGGCACCCACTGGGGGTCTTGGAACGCATCCCCCGTGGATAAGGGGGGGACTGCTGCATGTGGGGCTTTTGGGTTGGTCTTTTACAGAATTCAAAGTAATGGCTCACAGTCTAACTCCCTAGTTCTCAACTGGGGGTGAGTTCAGCCCCCCAGGGGACATTTATTAGTGTCTGGAGACATCTTTGGTTGTCACAACTTGGGGGAGGGGCTACTGGTATCTACTGGGCAGAGGTCAGGGATGCTGTTAACCATCCTTCAATGCACAGGACGGCCCCCACAACAAACACTTAACTGGCCCACATGGCAACGGTGCTGAGACTGAGAAATCGCTGTCTAGACCATAGAGATTGGATTTTGGAATATTTCACATTTTAAAAAATCCGGATTTTCAGCTTGCCTGGGAATTTCAAAAGATCTGGCGACATCCAGCCTTCTTTCCGGCAGCCATCAGCTGGAGGTGAGAGGTGACCACACCCTTAAGAGGGCATGCGCTCCCTTCCGTCCACTCCCAGGCCACCGCTCCCTACTGCCTGCCTCACTGGTTGACCTCACCTGCCTCAACCCCAGAGCTGCTGGACTCCACGTGCCCTCGGCCGAGCATTCGGGTCGGGTACGCGTGAGAGCAAGCTGCTCTTCACTCACAAGGATGCACCGGCAGGGCACACTGAAAAGTTGACGCTGCTCTGGAAGCAGAGTGGAGAGACACCCTAAAGCACATCTCAGCTTTAACCAAGGCATCCCATACTGCTGGCTGACCTGGGGTCTTTATCCCTCCAAACTACCTGAATTAGCTTCAGCACTCTTTCTCCACTGCAAAAACTAGTCCTGAAAACCATGGAGTGAGGAAGCATGCTCCTGCCAACATTCTTGCTGGGAAGGAGACTGGGATTCTGCAGGTTAATGTCCACCTGGCAACTGTGGAGACCCAGGCACCAAGGTGGCCACACAGGGAGAACCAGAGGCCCCGGCACACACTTAAAATGGCCAGGGCGCCAAGGATGGTTCTGACCCTGTGGAAATTAATTTCAGTCTCTGACTTCTGATCCCCAGTTGGTTAATTCTGCTTCTTCTATTTTTTTGTGTGTGAGGAAGATTAGCCCTGAGATAACATCCGCTGCCAATCCTCCTCTTTTTTCCGAGGAAGACTGGCCCTGGGCTAACATCCGTGCCCATCTTCCTCTACTTTATATGGGATGCCGCCACAGCATGGCGCGACAAGTGGTGCATTGGTCTGTGCCCCGGAATCCAAACCCTTAAAGCCCAGGATCTGAACCCTTAAACCCTAGGCTGCCAGAAGTGGAGAGCATGAACTTAACTGCTATGCCACCAGGCCAGCCCCTTAATTCTGCTTCTGAGAGGCTGAGCTATGAGGACACAGCCTGGCCTTGGAAGAGGATGGGAGGAGGGGTCTCTGGACTCCAGCCTTCCAATCCAAGGGGAGTCTTTTCTCCTCACTTGAGAGCGAGACTAGGCTTCCTAGAGCTCACAGGCGTGGCTGCCTGCCCTGCCACTCCCAGCGGCAATGACTCCATCTGCCTTTTGTCCCCACTGTGTAAATCTGCCACACCCCCCACTTGTTCACCTTTTCATTTTACTGGAAAAGTTTAATTGGGAGTTCTGAAAGGTCACAATATTTCCAAATGAAAAGTACAAGGTAAAGCAGTGCTGAGTAAACATTGTTGAAACGCACAGCCAATCCAGTGTGCCTAAAATTAAAACAAAAAGGACAAGATTAGGGGAGGGAGGCCAACAGGGCTCAGGGTCTGGTGCGAGGACAGAAAGTCCCCAGAGGAGCCGTATGGAGATCCACGGGGTCCAGAGGAGACACTCACAATGCTCGAGTGGTAGACCAGATGGCTTAACACATCTGACCCTTGTTCCCTCTGCAGATTCACGGAGACACGGGGAAGACGTGGGATGGGGAGGGACTCAAGGAGGACCTAGAGGCTTTGAGTAAGAACTGGCCCTAACCTCACTGCTCTTTCTCCCGCCAATTTGTTGATAGACAAAAAAGAGACTTTTCAATATCAGGTTAAATACTCTGCAAATGCAACGTCACATCCCACCCCCATTCCCAGCCCACGGTCTCCTTGGCTCCTCCTTTCCGGACCTTCCATGCTGCAGACACCTCCACTCACGCCCAGACACCAGCCACGTCTGTCCACGCCGGGCTCATTTTCTCCCGAACACTTCCTGCCGCCTTCCACTCGCCGATGTGTTTATTGTCTGTCTCTTCAAACTAGGAGGGAAGCTCCAGGACGCTGGGGTCCCTGCACCTAGAGCAGCCCCTGCATGAAGCAGGGGCCCAGCTACAACTGAAGGAGGAGAAGATGGATGACCGAGCGCTGACGAGCTAAGCTGGTTTGGAGGCCCTGCTTCTGCTGATGAGCTCGGCCTCTGCAGCATTTACAGCCTCCAACGGCCCCTGGCGGTTCTGGGAGCCCCCCGCACCACCTGACCGTAAATTCAGCCAGAGTGGATGACATCTACGGCGTTCATCGCTCCACCCCAGGTAGGGCGCTGGCCATGGCACTCAGTGTCATAAATCAAGGTTTGCCGAGGAGGAGACTGAGTACACGCACACACGCCCTCCCGCCCGGCACACGCGAGCAGGACCTCCCTCACGTAACAAGCAGGGTGTCCTATTTGCTTTGGAGGAAAGTGACAGATGTAGATTAAGAACTCTCAATTCTAATCAAATGGAGCAGCAGATTAATTGCAAAATTCTTCGAAGTGCTTTAGAGAAAACAACACGCTCCAGTAGACATGCGCGCCCTGTGCCTTTCCTCCAGGCGACACTGCCCATCGCTGGGTTTGCAGAGCACTGGGGACTGCAGCTTGAGCACAAAGTTTTTGTGATTTTAAGATGCATATTCAGATAAAGGAAAAAGTGTGTAACTACAAGCAGCCATGTGCCTCGCTTTAACCTTCACGGTTCTGAATCAAGGTCGCACTCAACTTGCACGTACGGTAGAATAATTAACTTCACCCCTAAAACGCCTGCGAGGACTTGCAGCAATGCACGAAATGCAAAACCACTGGCACCAGAATTAGCTACTTGGGCTGCACAGGGGAGGGTGGCCCGTGCTCTCCTTTCTCGAAGCAAAATTCCGTGGGTTCTGTTTGAAATGTTCCTGGAGGACAAAGGGATTGCTTCCATTGTTCCTGTCTTGCTAAACTTTGCACCCACCTTTGTTCAGTTCCCACCCTGGGCCGCCCGCTTCCACAAGAATCACAAAACAGGTAATTACAAGCCACTCTTACTTTGCTATCTTTGCATGATTCTCAATAAAACCCATTCTGCCAGAAATGATCCTGTGAGAAGGCCAGCTGGGCTTTATGGAGGAAGCAGCAAAGCGCCATTGCGTGGTCCTGGGTCAACTCTCAGATCAACAATGGCCAGACTGAGCTGAAGGGACACGGAAATGACAATAATGAAGATGCTTTCTTCCCTTTGTCCGACTTCTGTCTGGCAGAATTCTCCTCACCTCAGTGAAGAGAGGAATGCTCAGCCCTCCCCGTAGCCTGGCTCTGCCTCCAGCTGCCGGCTTGCCGGCTGACTTGAGAGAGGAGGACAGGCTTTGCCGGGTCGGATGAACTTCTATTTTGCCTGAGCAACACCCACTCCTTTGTGATAAGATCAGACTCGCAGCACGGGACGGCAGGCTCCTTCTGACTGAAGAAAACCCCGTTCCCGGTTCACCTGGATAGTCCGGATCAGGAATGTCTTGCCCACCGCTGGCCTGCCCGAGGTTCTCCCTGCTGGAGCTTCTCAACGACCTGTGCTGAAGGCCCGGTTTGTGTTTGCTCGTTCTGCCTGTGCTTCATCCACCTGCATGTGACAGGAATGCAGCTCACCGCACATGTGACTCCCTGTGAGAGCTGGCACCTTCGGAACTGTCCACACGCTAGTCAATGAAGGGAGTCCTCCAACCATCACTCGGAGGTGTGGCAACGCCAGGCTGAGCTCAGGTTTCCAGGCTGCCCTTTGGTGGGCTAAAGCCTACCAGCTCGCCAGTGCTGGGGGACGGAAATAACACCCACCCACTGGGCTACCCAACTAAGACCACTCACCCCTTCTTCATGGGCTGAACTGTGTCCCCTCAAATTCACATGTTGGAGTCCAACCCCAGCACCTCAGAGGGTGACCTCATTTGGAAGTTGGGTCATTGCAAACGTAATCAGTCAGGAAGAGGACCTACTGGAGTAGCTGGGCCCCAAATCCCATATGACTGTTGTCCTTATAAAAAGGGGGGATTTGGACACAGAGATCAATGTCACAGAGGGAAGATGAAGTGAAGAGCTGCAGGGAGAAGACAGCCGTCTGCAAGTCAAGGAGAGAGGCCTGGAGCACGTCCTCCTTCGGCCCTCGGAAGAACCAGCCCTGCTGACACCTCAGTATTGGACGACCAGCCTCCAGCACTCTGAGACAACACGTTTCTGTTGTTTAAGCCACCCCACTTGTGGTGCTTTGTTACAGCAGCCCTAGGAAGCTAACGCACGCTCTGAAGGTGTCTTACAAAAAAGGGAGCTCACTCTAAGTGAGCCATTGGTTCTCCATCAAGATGAAGAACCGAGCCCCGGCCACATGTGTGCCTGATGCTGCGTGAGGTCCGTGTGACACATCCGTGAAGACGACAGACATGACCCCGCCCAAGTGGAGAGGCTCCAGCCTGTGACATTCATTCATTAACAAGCGTCCTCTGAGGCTGACGGCGTGGCAGGTCCTGTGCCGGCGTGACAGCCCTGAGCCCTTGGGGGGCTTCCATTCCAGTGAGGAGCTTCTGTCATAGACGGGAGTAAAGATCTAAGTCGCTGACCCATACTGTCATTTTCTTCCAGGGAGCCCTGACCCCAAGAGTCCAAGAAAAGTCCTGAGGACAGACCGAGGGTGTGTCCCAGCCTCAGGGAGCCCTGGCCAGCCAGGTGACAATGCTCAGAGGCATGTTTCCTACATGGCAATTAGAGTTACTGTCGATGAGAAACTACTTCCTTGTAGATGCTGAATGCTCGACTGACGAGCAGAGCTGGACCACATCCGCCCGCCGGCAGGAATGCTGGTCTGCAGCGCTGTGAAGCAGACTCCCGGCAGGCAGAGCTGGGCAGTCAGATCTGGGAGGGCTACAGGGCAGATTCCACGTGACTCTTGGAGGGGCCAGGAGATGAACAGCCCCCATGTCCTTTGGCCAAAAGGATCCCTTCCTTCTCCCTGGGAAGGAGGGGGATTATCTGTTGGGCTCAGAAGCACACCTGTGTGGGTAAACCGCGGGTCCGATGGTGGGCGCTTTCTCCTAAAGCCATCCTGGGGCTCCCAGTGTGCGCCGGCCCCTCATTCCAGGGAGACAATCTGAGCCTGCCCTTCGGGGACGCTCTCAACAATGATGCTTGTCTTCTGGATGCATGGATTTTGTGACCTCAGGAGAGACCCAGCTAGGGACATATCTGCGACTTGGAGAGAATTAAAAGCCCAGAGGACGGTTCCCACCAGAAAGCTCAGCAGGAATGCCAGGTGATAGCAGCTCCCGTGGGCTCTGGGGTGGGGAGCACTTCCAGGGTCGCTGACAACGTCCTCTCAATGGCCTGGCTGCTGCAGGAGTGAGCTTTTGACACTGCAGAGACTGATGTTTCTTTCTCCCCTGAACGATGCAGTCAGGAAGTGCTGCCGGGCAGGTGCGTCCGCCCCCAAGCTCCCTGCATGGTCTCGTGGCATAAAGTGGCACCCACAAGTCTGGTCGTGGTTCCGCAGCATCCCCACGTCCACGCAGTTTTGCGTTGGGAGCTAAACAGTGGCTGCAGGGTGAGTCCGGGCGGCAGGCTGGCGGTGCGAGGATGCTGGCCTAAGTGATTAAAGTCAGAATTGCAGCCTGGACGCTCTTGGGCTGCTCCGAGCGTAGGCCCACCCACAAAGCCCAAGACTGCCTCAGGACCAGGATGGACACTGTGGGACTTCCTGGGCCTGTCCACCTGGAACCAGAAGGGCCAGGAGTTCTTGCCTCTCTCCAGCTGAGGGGCTCTTCCCAGGCCATGCAAGTCCAGCCGCACCTCATCACCGCTTCAGCTGGACCATCGCAGCCCCGGGGAGGCCTCCCCGAGCTCTGCCCACACTGCCCTCCCCCATCCTCTGTCACTCCTCCTTGTTCCTTTCCTTCCTGCAGCTTTCCACTGCGGGGGTTTCCCTTCTGTGTCTGTTTGCCCGGTCACCCTGTCCCCCAGCATGTGGGGACCTTTCAGCCAGCTCTCTGCTGTGTCCCCGGCCTCCAGCATGGCGTCCACTGTGTGAGGGGATCAGTAATCAAAGGAGCAAATGGAGACACAGACAGCGTGGGCAGCCTTGCGGAGGGCAGCCTGGGGCCGGGCGCATCTCACCTTCGGCAGCTCGGGCCTCAGTGTGTCTGTACAGAGCGGGGAGGGTGGGCCCTGTCCGCCACTCTGCCTCACCCCACTTAACGAGGCTGAAATATGAGGGAGCCGTGGGCTCTGCAAACACACTGCATGTCGCGAGGGATCTGAGGCGCAGAGTCACACACGCATCTTACGCCGGATTCCAATTTAGAGTGAAACACGGCAGGAATCCAGGCGTCTGAGCTCGTTTCTGTCACCGGATGCCCCTCGTTTCCAAGATGGGTTTGTCCCGAGGCCACCGCAGGACTCACGGGAGCCCCTCCTCTCGTCCTCCCGTCCCCGCACTGACTCAGGGCGAGTCTCTCATCTGGAGTCGTTCTCACCGGCTCTTGGGGAAGTGTGAGCTTGGGTCGGAGGGCGAGTGCCAAGCCTCGTTCCCCCCGCAGGCTTCTGCCCGTCCCGCCCTCCCCGCTCCACAGACCTCCTCCGTCATTCCAGTTTATCTTCAGCTCGGTTCTCACATCAACACCTAATGGCACGGTGCCCTCTGTCAGACAGCCGTGGCGGCGGCGGGAACAGAACGTGCGCAGAGGTTGAGTTGGGCCACGTTTCATCGGGTCTGGGAAAAGAACTTGGCAAGTGGCGTTGGTGACACGAAAATAATAATTTCGTGGGTTGGCCGCAGCTCCCAGCACCAGGACAGGCTGCCCTTTGACCTAATTAGCCGAATGGAGCTTTGACTGCAGGCTGAGCACTGCTCTCGGCCGGGCCACCTCGGTCTCCCGGGCTGTGTGTGACGAGCCTTGTTACTGTCCCCCCACTGCCGTCAGAGCCGGCCGCGTGGCTGCGCTGGGGACTCGCCATGACCCAGGACGTCCGTGGGGTGGGGTGTGTGAACCACAGTGACGGGCCTCTCTGCTCCTGCCTTATCAGTCGTCCCCAGCATGCATTTACAGCCAGGGTGACCTTTCCGGAAGGATGGGATGAGCAGCCAACGAAACGCGGGAATATGGAGAAGGTCAGAGCATCTAGGAGCCACGCGTAGTTCACGCTGAGGTTCTAATAGATCACAGCCCGTGGCCGGGGCTGTAATGAGGATGCAGAAGGCAGCTTCTCCAGATGAAGACCATGTAAACACGTGCTCTGCAGTGTGACGTGGCAGCCATCCTTGTACAACAGGAAGCAGGTGAGTCTTTAGTGGATGCCCCCCCCCCCAGCCACGAGGGACCCTCGTGGAGTGGTTTCCCCGTCAGTCCTCAGTCGGTCATTGGCTTAGCACATATTCACTGAACACTCGGCACCAAGGACACAAAGGCTTAACACAGCTAAGGTTTGGGCCCCTTCTTCCAATGACTCCACAGGGCAGTAGTTCTCAACTCAGTGTTGGAGGCGTTTTTGGTTGTCACAACCCCATTTTGGTTGGGGACAGATCTAGTGGCATCTAACGGGTAGACACTAGGGATGGTGCTGAACACCGTGTGACGCCCAGCATGGCTCCCACAACCAGGAGTCACCTGGGCTCACGAGTCAGAGGCACCGAGGCTGAGAAACCCTGCTCTAGTGTTTTCTAGAAAGCCCCAAAGTGGAGGTCCAGAAAACAATGAAAACCCCATGGTCCAGTCCCGCTGTGGAGAGGCCTGCCTTGACCACCCTGTAGGAGGAGGCCCCTGCTGCCCGCAGACTGGCTGTCACGTCACACAGGACCTCCCTCCTCGCTTGGTCTTGGGCTCGCTGTCCCTCTGAGGGGAAACTCCATGAGGAGCTGTCTTCTTTGCACACTGCCATTTTCAAGTGCTGGCACAGTCCCGTTAGCAGGCTCTCTGAAAAAATCCCCCAAAACAAAAAAGTTTTTGAATAAGTCAAACCATGTTAGAATTACACGTGATGTCTCAACTCCGTGCCCTCGAGTGTAGCCGGCCCGGCCGGGGGAGCAGAGGAGAGTCTGCGCGGCCTGGCACTTGCCTTGGACAGCGGGAGCGAGACTGTCGGAGAGCACAGAGCAGTGCCCCGAGGGTAACTCTGAGGGTGGAGATGTCCCACGGCAGCCATGGGCCACTTGTGGCATGGAGTTGACACCTAAATTGCCACATGTGGCTAAGGGCCACCACGGTGGGCAGTGTGGCTCAGACAACCCTGGTCATCTCACAGGAGGGGAAACCAAGACTCTGATGCCAACTGTCGTGCCCCAGGCAATGCAGCCAGTCCCTGGCGGGCCCAGTCCCTTGTCTCCCGGCTCAGTCCAGTGGCGTCACTGCACGGCGCTGGCTACCCAAGGGGAAGAGAAAGAGCAGACGGAGGGAGTTGGAGAGGTGCACCCCAGGTGTGTGAGCAGGGGAGGATCTCCCAGCCCTGAGCAGGAGCAGCATGTTTTGGGGCGGGGACACAGCATTGGGGGACCCCTTGACAGAAGCCCTTCCAGGAAGGGCCCATGAGTTTAGATTTCAAATGGTTGGCAGTAGGGAGCCATGGTGGGTTCTGGAACGCAGGGAAGGTGTGATGAGAGCAGTGTTTTAGGAAATTCCTTCTTATTTCAGAGCATTTGATGCCCTTGGCCTAAGGATCCCAGCCCTGCCTTGGTTGAGAACCAGTGAATTGAGCTTTTAATTGTCATATTCCAATTTTTCTGTCTTACGCCCTCACCTTCAGACCCCAGACACCTGGACTCCTTCATCCACACGTAAGTACATTTGAAATCAGTGTCCCCCTGTGTTTATTTTTCTGTGGGTCCTGTAACAAATTACCCCAAACCTGGTGGCTTACAGCAATAGAAGTTCCTTCTCTCCCAGCTCTGGAGGCCAGGAGTTCAATATCCTGGTGTGGGTAGGGCTGTGCTCCCTCTGGAGGCTCCAGGTGTCCCTGGGCTTGTGGCTGTGTCCCTGCAGTCTCGGCCTCTGTCCTCACATGGCCTCTCCTCGGTGTCTGTGTCTCTCCTCTGTGTCTATTCTAAGGACACTTGTTACTGGATTTACGGCCCACCCAGATGATCCAGGACGATCTCATCTCAAGGTTGGTAACTTAATTACATCTGTTTCCAAGAAAGGTCACTTGGAGGTTCCCAGGATTAGGGCCTTAGACATATCTTTTGGGGGGCCTCCATTCAGCCCACCAGACCCCCCAGTTCTCCCCATCCCTGTGGGGGTGCCTACTAGGAGGACTGGGCCAGTGCAGGTCCCCGAGGCCGGAGGAGGGCAGTGGGTCAGGGAGTCTACATGGGCTACCGTGGGCTCAGGCCCCACTCCTCCTCTCACTAGCCGAGTCCGCGACGTCCTCCACCCTCAGCTTGAAGGACAACTGGTGACAATCCCTCGCTCCAGGGCAGTGTGTGGAGTAGAGAGCTCGGCCATGGGAACGGCCAATGCACCACACTGCACACAGCTGGCACCAAATCGATGCCAGCCCTTGTCCCACCATCCCATCAGCTCCCACCACTCTCGCGGGTGCTCATCTGGGTCATCGCCTGTTTTAACTCCTCCCGACAGACACTCAAGAAAGTGAGTCGTCTGAGCCTGGCCACCTTGCCTCACCCCCTGCAGGGCCTGTGAGCATCCTTCTGAGAGCACATCTATCGCATTTTGGGGGGGCGGGGTGAGTTTTTCCTTCTGCATCTGTCGAGCATGTTGGCCACCGAAGGCATGTCAGGGAGGGGCGTGCAGAGGGAGCCACAAAAACCCTTGTTTTAGGCTCAACCTCCTTCCTCGTTAAGGCCGTCCTTGTGCTCAGACCAGGGCCTGGCTTACAAAAAGAGCTCAGAAAACGAGTGCCCGACCAGCCTGAGACTGGGGTGCAGGCAGGGCTGGTGGGACTGGGCGAGGAGCAGGGGAAACCCTCAGGGACGGGGCTGGGCGGGGATGGCTGAGGCCTCGGGAGCAGGGACAGTGAGGGTGGGTGAGGCGGGCGTGGGAGCTGTGGAGGGGCTGCACCTCCCTCGCTCTCTGGACCTGCGGAGAGGAGAGGAGAGGGGACAGGAGAGGAGTGAACAAACCAGGCCAACGCGAGGTCAGAGGAAAGCGCGCTTCCCGGTGGGTTGGGGGTGAGCTGTCTTCCAGGTGGACGCTCCTCTCAGAGGCGCGGCTGCTCGACCAAGGTTTTCCTTCCCACGGAGGCCGTGCTCTAAGATGCCGAGCGTCCACTGCTCTCTTGTGTGGTCCCCCGACACAGCCGCCACCAGGCCTCGCCTCGCAGGGCCCAGGGCTGACCGGCGGATCTGCGCTTCCTCTGTGGCCAGAGCCAGATTTCATGCCCTTCGCCACCTCCGGGCTCTCAGGCTCTAGGGAGAAAGGCCAAGAGGGAGGGCCAGGCTGCCAGGCCCGTTGAACCCCAGGGCGATCCCAGCAGCCCCGTGCAGGCCCAGAGCGAGTTCGCAGGGTGACTCTGAGGACCTGATTCCTAACGCAGCACAGACGACAGGCAGAATAAACCCGTGGTGGGGCTGCCTCCAGGCCGCGCTAACCTCGGGGGCCGGGGGGTGTGTCTGGAGCCAATCCGCTCCTGGTCGGGCGACCCGTGCACCCGCCTCTAGAGCGCTAATTACTGTAAGTAGGTATCAGTTCGGCATCAACATTACCAATCTGCAGGTCTGGCTTCAAAGCATTAAAATTCCGCTCCCAGAAAACATGGCTGTTTTGATCTTTCTATGCAGCCAAGCAGTAAAGACGCTGCACATATTTTTCTGCACCTATCCAGAGAAATTTATCTTTCACACCCTACTTCGTGCCATATGTTGGGAGCTGAAAGAATGAGAGATTTAGCTGTCAGTCTCTGAAGGCACAACAGGCCTCATTCCAGCTCTTTGGCGGTGCATTGGATCTGAAAGGACGACATTTCACTTTAGCTTCTGTCAGCACTCTCTGCGGCACATCGCCCGCACGGCGGAGGGGACTTCTGATGGTGGCTCCATGCAAAGGAGAAAACCACTTGCTAATCTTCTGTTACGGTTTCTGGGTGGAGGTGGGGCTGGTTTGTGGTCTCTAGAGGATGCAGGAGATTTCAGGCAGTCTGACACTCCCTGCACGTCTGTGGGGCCACACCTCTGAGAGTCCCCAGATTCTGAGAGTTTTTACTTCCATCCCTGTGTCCTGATTTAGCCCTCCTCCAGGTGACCTCATTGTCTTAGGGGCCTTGGTGCTCCCAAGGAGCAGAGCCTCCAGGAAATCATCTCATTTTCCAGTTTGAAATCCTGATTCACATTTCATCTGGCAAGGGTGATTTAAATGTTTGTGCCTCCTCATTTCCCTCACAGGGTCATTTTTATATTTTCACCTTGACCTAAATCAGAACTCAATTTCTCCTCTGCATCAAAACTAGGAAGGGGAACAGGCCCGTAGGATCGACACAGAGCTAAAGGAGGGAGCAGGAAGCAGCATCACGGTTCCTAAAAAGTGCAGAACAGATGAGCCAGCGCCTCGCTCCATCTCATCACAGCCCGCTCCTCTCTCAGACAGGCCGCCGGTTTAGGGAAGGATGGCGTTTTGAGGATCTGAGAAGTGTTTTCAGTTGGAGGGTAACTTGGAGCTGCTGGTAACAACATTAGTTTCTCACAAATAGCCCCGAATCTCCTCAATCATGTGCAGCCACTGGGGAGACCGTCATTGTCCGAGCGATTCCACATGTGTTTAGGGGCCACCTTCTGCGCGTGGCTTCGGTTCCAGGTGTGGGGGCACCGACATGGACAAGGCAAAGTCAACATTCTAGTCGGAGAGGCCAAAAACCGCAAGTAAATAAATGAAGGCATACAACTCCAGAGAGTGACACACACCATCCAAGGACGCAGAGTGAGTGGACAGAAGTGGCAGGTGGGCTGGGCAGGGGGCCGTCATGGAGCAAGTGCTCTGAGTGGCAGAGAACAAAAGTGATGGACGCCTTCTGGCTCAGGGGACCCAATGAATCCGCACGCGGCTGTCTGCTCGCTACCCCACCAACGGAGTTACCTGTGCTCAAAGGATCCTAAGCAGCTTCATCGGAAGTCAAGTCGAAAAGCTCCCACTGAGCCCACTTCTTTCAGCTGCCCCTCCTGTCCGCTCTCCAGGCCTCCCGTCGAGTTTCCAGCACAGTGTCTGGCGCAGAGCAGGCAGTCAGTGAAATGTGTGAATGAAAGAATCACAGAGAGAATGCACGGACCCATGACAGACCCTGGCGTGGCCCGTCTGACCCGCCTTCCTCGCAGGAAAACATCCCATCATACTCTGCTATGCCCACAGTGACCAGTCAATCTGGTAGTTATCAGGTGAAGTAGTGCAGTAGATCTGGTGATGGGTTAACAGAGTTCTCCCAGATCCCAAACTAGCCTTTCAAAACTCCAGATGCCATTTTTCCTGGGCTCCGTCCTGGGGCTGGCTGTTCTCATGGATCATTTTAATTGGATAACTGAAAAAAAATCATTCTTTCATAAACCTCCCGACACTCTTAGCTTAAAGGCTGTCAGGAAAATGTGCTAACTTTTGACCAGCATCCACATGGGCATTTCCTTTTCTAGCATTTGCAAAAAAACACTGATTTGCTGGTGAAAACAGAGCATTAAAATAGAGTCTCAATCAATTTTTCTGATCAATTGCTGCAGAAATGTGTAGAAGTGGCTGCAAATTGAGTCTTACGGAGCTCAGGGGGGTTTTTGCGACGGTGTAAAGTTGTTATCAATTTGCCCCCTACCCCATCACACTCTGGTGCTCAGGGATTTGTGGGCAGGGTGGGTATCTGAGAAAATTTCCTGGTTCAATCAATAAATGCTTATTAGGCGGTGTGGTATAATACACACCCGCGGTAAGCAATTCCTGTGATTTTTAGATGGCAGCCGAGTCGTCTTCTCTTCTCACTTTCTCTTTTAAACCTAAAGGGAGGTGAGCATTAGGCCAGCCTGTCTATTGAGAACAGATCCTTTAGGAATATGCTGACCAGAAAGGAAACAAACTGCCTTTGATGCCTCTGGAAATATATGAATACTCCTCTGATAAATTCCTTGATTCAATTTAAGGACAGAGGTGATGAAGACAAGAAAAGTTACATACACTCGCACGTACACACACTTGCATGCACACACACATACACACACACTCACATGCACACACACTCACACGCACGCACACACATCTTTATCCCCCAGTGGACCTCACTTTCCCTCATGCCTAGAAATCTCCTTGCACCGAGACAAGGTGAAGAATTTCCCTTCTTTGGCAGAAACAGAGGGCTTTACTTCTTTGCAGAGTCTTGTAATACTTAGAAATACGAGGACGGCTGTAACGGCTGCTCATTTATTTAAGGGTTCCAATATTCCTATATTTATAAATCTGTACACACACTTAATTTCCCACCTCTTTTCCTTTACTCTCTGACCTGGCCCAGTGGCGTCGCAGGCGTTGTGAAGTGGCGGGGCAGAGGGCAGATGGGAGAGGACACCCCGGGTGGGTTGGTTCCCTGCCGGCCTGGATCCAGCCCCTCACTTGCTGCAGCTGTTAGAGGTGGACTCTCCGAGGAGAGGGTGTCCAAAGCTAGAAATCCTTCCGAAAGTTCATCTCTGGGAGGAAGGGCTGGACTTCGAGAAAGCCTGGGAGGCGTGGCACACGCGACTCTGTGTAGCCTGTGGCTAAGGCCCCAGGAGTGTGTCCCCTCCCAGAATCTGCAGGAACACCGCTGCTTGGCCCTGGTTCTTCCCTAAAACCTCACAGACCCTGGAAAACCTTTGGCCACTTTCTCTTCTCTCTTCTGTCAGACCAGACCTGCTGACACCAGAGCACCAGGGCTTCGAGCCACAGCCATCTGTCACGGGAGGTGGGACAGTCTCGCGATGGTGTCCCCTGGGGATGGGTGGTCTGCGGCTGCGCCACGGCTCTTTTCCTTGTGCCAGGCACACCTGGAGAACTCCCCTGGTGCACTGTGTCTGGAACAAGTGGGACCGGCCAGGCTCAGGTCCCGCAGCTCGGAACAGGCACAGGGAGATGCAGGGGACCTGCTCAATAAAGAAATACACTGAGTCATTCAGAGGAAAGGCTCAGGCAGGAGGACGTGAGCAACCGAGGGGATGCAATGGTCCTTTCTTGGCCCTCGGCCGTTCCTGCCTCTCCCTGGGGCAGAGGCAACACAGCCGGAATTGGTCCCTGGGTGCACCGACCGACTTGGCCAGGCAATCGGGTGTGGTGCCACCACCTCCTGAAAGCCTCCCAGGAATCAGTCGCTGCCGATGCCCAGCCTCACACTGCTCCCCTGCTCTCGCACTCATCACCCAACCATCAGCCACCATCCTCGCCCAGTGGAGTGATCGTGACACCCCAGTGCCCTGATCAGGCTGGGGTCACAGCCTAATCACAGCCACCCACACGCGGGCCCCACAGGCAGGAGAAACTCAGCAAACATGGAGCACGGGCACCCACCATGGCACGCCGGGAGTGAAGGGAGGCCTTGCGAAGGTGCGTCCTGTAGGATTTTAATTTTGAAAGAATAAAATACACTGTATTTATGCACTTTTTGTGTGTGTGAGGAAGACCAGCCCTGAGCTAACATCTGTTGCCAATCCTCCTCCTTTTCACTGAGGAAGACTGGCCCTGGGCTAACATCCGTGCTCATCTTCCTCCACTTTACGTGGGACGCCGCCACAGCATGGCTGACAAGCAGTGTGTCTGTCTGCACCTGGGATCTGAACCCACGAATCCTGGGCTGCTGAAGTGGAGCGCGCGAACTTAACCGCTACGCCACCAGGCTGGCCCTGCATTTATGCGCTTTTTACTTTATGCAAAGGGTAAGATCTCAAAGGAGCATCACCTCACTCGCGGTGCTTCTCGCTAAGCGGCTGAGATTGCAGGACATTTCCCCACCGATGTCACACGTGCCCAGGTTCGAACTTTTTCTGCATCACACGTGTTCCATTTGTTATCAGAAAACGCAACCGAAAGACATCATCGAAAAGGCTAAGTGATTCCGTGGAAGCACTCGGCCCATGGATGACGCTCAGTTCCAGGCTCACGGGCGAGGCCCTCGGAAGGTGTTGTTGGGAAGACGCCGAGTCGTGCGTGGTTAGGACACGGGGCCTCTGCGGGCCTGCAAGGGGCTAGAGGACTGTGCTCAGGAGGACAGCCTGAGCACAACCGGCCCTGCTCACAGTGCGATGGGGACTGAGTGATGGGAACGGGGCAGGCACACCAAGAACGTGCAATACGTGTTTGGTATTATTTTTGTCTTTATTAGAATGATAGCTATTCCAGAGTGCTTGACAAACCATCACTCAGAAGTGTCTATCCAAGCACTGGGCGGTGGGTGTGGTGGAGTGGGAGACGGGGCAGAGAGAGGCAAGGAGGATGGAGAGGAGGGAGGATGGAGGAAGGGAAGGGAATGAGAAGAAGAGGAGGGAAGGGAGACGAAGACCAGAGCAGGTCAATTTAACTCGATTTGGTGACTGCACAGCAATGCTTAACCTGATGATGGTGGAGAGAAGAACCTGTTGAATAAGACTATTCCAGGCCCTGCCTCATCTCTAACGTTGGAGCAATACTCCAGCCTAGGAGAGTGTCTCAAATCTCAGAGGGGGCTGGAGGGTGGCTGGAGGGCAGGCCCCCAGGCTGCAGACAGGAATTCTGAGATTTGGCTCCACCTTGGCCAGCAGGTCCTGTGTTTTGTCAGGCCTCTCGGTCTGCTGAACTTAAATATCGTCTAAAGGAAGTCATCACACTATGGAAACTAAATAATAGCTAAACTAACGGTCATTAAGTAATGGCACTCTCATGTCCCAGCTGCCATCACCCGAAATAAAACCCTTTCCTGGCCATAATCCTGGTGTTCCAGTTATATTTGGCCCCCCTTGTGTGGCCGGTAGAGAACCTGTGTTTGTGTCCAGTAACAATGGGAGTTAATTTCCTTCTAAAAAAGGACTAGAATACTAAACAAACAAACAAACCCAAAAGCCCCCACACTCCTGCTGTGGTCACGAGGTGGGCTAAGTTCTCTTGTTGGAAAACAGTACTATGCTCCGGACACACAGTAACTACAGATCACATTTCTATTTTTTAAAATACTTGCCTCATCAGGTGCTCCCTGACCAGCAGGTGCTCCCTGAGATAAATGCTACCTGTCCAGACTTCCCCTTGATCAGGCTTTAAGGGAGAAAGAATTTCCAAATCATTTACTTGGGAATTTAAGAAATCTTCAGTGTGTGTGTTTGCCGGAAAGGAAGTCCTGCCTAAAGGAAGTCCTGCCTATTTCACATTGTCAGATCTATTTTTAAATAGAATTCTTCTTTGTGCTTAAAAACTACTCCTAAAAATAGCTCCCTGGCTTGCTTTGTGGAAGTAAAGCAAACTCACTGATTAAAGGGCTGCTGAGTCAGCGAGTCCCCTCGCTCAGGCCGGGCTGTGGCCGAGGTGCCGGCGGGGCTGTCCACCCGCATTTGTGCCTCTGGTGAAGGCGCCTTCATTCCTCGTGGCACCTGGTTGCCTCCAGGTGCGGACAGTTCCTCACACAGGAGACTCTGGGTTTTTAGGGAGACTATTTTTAGTGGATCACATCCCCACAGGGGAAGATGGGGACTACCTGGTCCTATCCAACGGCTCATATCTGGTGTCAGAAATAAAAATGGGGCAAGGAGCCTGCAGGAGGAGAGAAGGCCACCCTGTGGCTCTCGGGAAAGTGAGGCTTCAGTGAGTGTGGGACAGCACTTCAACTTCACCACTTAAATTGGACAGGCCGGCCGGGGCAGGCGGAGGGACGTCTGTTTACCTGTCGCTGTGGGCGGAACCCTCTGGCAGTGATGCAGGAGGGCGCCCCCCGCCCAGCTCATGGGTTGGTAAGATGGTAAAACCAGGCGACGGCACGTCTGTGGAGGGGGCAGAGCTGCTGGTGGGCTGCGAAAGGCGGCTTTAGTCTGACTCGAGGGAGGGAGGTTGGTAACAAGGTAACTGCCCTCTGTGGGTGCACACACACGCACACACACGCATGCACACACACATGCACACGCTCACAGGGGCTTCTGCTTCTCGCTAAACCCTTGGTGACTTGCACTCTGTCATAGTCTGTTCACGCTGCTGTGACAAATATCGCAGACCAGGTGGCTCATAAACAACAGAAACTGATTTCTCACAGTTCTGGAGGCTGGAGTCCACAATCGAGGACGTGGTGTCTGTTGAGGCCCCACTTCTGGTTCACACACGGTGTCTTCTCGCTGTGTCCTCACGGGGCAGGAGCTCTCTGGGGTCTCTGGGGGCTCCCGAGGGCCCCACCTCCTACTACCACCACCATGGGGTTAGGACTCAACATGTGAATTTTGGGGACACAAACATTTAGTCCACAGCATGCTCACAGGTGTCAGCCCAGCAGATGTGGGGACAGGTAAGTCCTTAACCGAGGAGACAGCTCTGTGGGGGAACCAACTGTCATCAAATTCACAAACAGTTTGTAGAACTCCAGGAGTTTCACAGAAATTTGGATTCTTTTAGGAAAAGCTGGCAAGACCCCCATTCTCTTGGCAGAAAAATATGTAAAATTATCAGTGCAGACGCCACTGGTCTATTTTCACTGGAAAAAAAATTCCCAGCACCTCTGATGGTGCTAGAATGGAACTTATTTTTGCCTTCAGTTTTTATTGGAATCTTCAAGAGTTGCAAAATTTCCTCTGATAAAAGGAGGGAGAGGGGTTTGGAAGGAAAAGCTTTTCCTTCTCGAACGCTGCCACGTGGAATGTCAAATGGCATGTGGGCCCCACCCCACAGGGATCCTGGGGGCTGGTCTGTGCCGCCCGCAATAACGTGCAGGTTTAGGCATCGAGCACATTCAAGGCTTCTGAAAGGCCGGTGGGGAGGTGCATATGGGACAAGGGTTACCCCATGAGGGCTGGACTCCTGGAGCTCTAAGAGGGTGGGCGCCTTGGATGCCCCAAGTCAGGGGGTCCAGAGGATGGTCTCACACTATCCAAGGGTGGAGATGATCGCAGCAAGAGCCAGAGCTACAAAGGGCTGAGCGTGCAGTCTGGAAGCAAGAGGATGGAGAGGGCCACCCTCAGAACAGGTGGCAGGACTAAGGAGTGTCCTCTGTGATCCAAAGGGGAGATCTTCGGGACTAATAACAGGAGACGCTCTTTAGCGGGAGAACTTCCCTGTCCTGCGTGTTTATCACGAGGCAGGCGAGGTGAGAACAGCGGAACACGGACTTCTCCTCCAATCCCCATAACAAGCCAGCTGGGGCGGGGGCGTCACCCCACTTCACACGGGATGGCTGGTGCTTTGAGAGATGAAGTAGCTTTGAGAAATTAGTAATGGAGGCAGGTTTGAAGCCAGTGGCAATATATGTAGGGCTCTCAAGAAAGGGTATAAACTAAAAAATAGATTCAGAAACATTGTGCTGGGTGAAAGAAGCTGGAGATAAAAGACCACATATTGTACAACTCCATTTATGTGAAATATCCAGAACAGGCAAACCCACAGACAGAAAGACAGAAGGCACATCAGTGGTTGTCAGGGCTGGGGGTTGGAGGAGCGGGGAGCGACGGCTTAATGGGCACAGGGTTTCCTCTGGGGTGATGAAACACTTTAAAATTAGGTTATGGTGATGGTCGCACCATATAATATACAGTTAATTAATTATATAATATGTAATTATATAATATTCTGAACTAAAAATACAAGTCTGTAACTATACTAAAGGCTACTGCATTATACACTTTAAACAGGTGAACTTTATGGTATGTTAATCATATCTCAATAAATAGACTCAAAATTGATTCAACAGATATTTATTGACGAAAGGTTTGTTTGAAGGTTCAAGAGAGGTTTAGAAAAATCATCCGTGGAGGAGGTCAGTGGGTGTGCTATGTGACTGACTGTCTGCCCCTTGGAGCCAGGGCCAGAGAGGCCACCAGGCTGAGTATGTTTGTGTCATTCTTGGCTTCATGGGGGAGGTCAGGGCGGTGAGGTGTCCTAGGTCTTAGCCCAGTCCTGGGAGCACGGAGATGGTTTGTAAGACTTGGGGGAAAATGAAACTAAGAAGGCCCTAACATTTAAGGGCAGGTAGAGCCCGACCCTCACTGAGCATTTTGGGCCCAGGATGGAGTGCAGGAAGCCTAGCTGCAGAGCGATTGGCCGTGGGGCTGGGGGGTCGCAGGGGGAGAAGGGCACACCATCTCATCATGAACGCAGGAGATGAATGCACCGGTCAGGAGAGGGCTGCCCTCTGGACCCCGCCCCCAGGTTCAGGGCTCGTGTATAAAAGGGTCTGAGATGCCAGCTTCCCACCCAGGTACACCCCCTGCCCCCACACGTTACATCAGACCTACTTAATCAGCATGAGAAGTCAGGGAGGCTCACGGCCACAAGCTCTGAGCTTGCTGCTGTTCCTTGGAAAGTCCTGTCGGTCAGAGCCCCAGGGCTGTCTCCTGGGGTGACCCCCCAGCATCCTCCCAGGCCTCCCTCCAGGCAGGCCCCGGCCACCCTCAGTCACAGCAGCAGGCTCATCTCCCGATGGCATCCTGCCAGCGGCAATGGTTTCATTCATTCATTGGTTTGGTGGATTCTAGAAGGTTCTGTGTCCTGAGGGCGGGGGCCTTGTCTGGATGGACTCTACGCCCCTGCCACACACTAGGTGTCCACACCCTTGTTAAATTAATCCACAAACGGGATGAACCATAAATACAAATGCTCTGGCCGCCATCCCGGACCACCGCCAGGACGAAACCTGCCACCCGTCTGTCTCTCTCCACTACTGATGTCACTGAGCCAGGCTGGTCGTCACAGCTGCTGCAGGCAGGAGGCGCTGCTGAAGCAAGAAAAGCTTCTCACGAAAATAGCGTTTTTAATTGGGATCATTTGCTTAGCACAGCGCCCGGCTCAGAGCAGGAGGCTAGTAACTGGTAGCTGGTACCACGTGCTCAGTCTTCTAGAGAAAGATTTACTCTGCGCACAAGCAAACACATTTTAATATTTGACTTGAAGATTAAATTTCACTACATAAAGTCTGTGTTTCACTACATTGGCAACTGATGGCCCATCTGTGGGATGCTGAGGGAGCTGACGGAGCGTGGGTTTGGTGGGTTCCTCCAGCCCGCTGGTGGGCAGCTATCGGTCCTTCTGCCTGGCCCACGCTCCTCGGGGCATCTGCCCACGGGCTTCCAGGATCTGCAGTCTGGGAGGCACTGGGATGCATGGGGACATCTCTGAGAAAGTCAAGGCATGCCACCCATTGCGGGGGATGAGAGATCCTGCGAGTACTCCTCTGTGTAGCGGAAACTGTCTCTGAGATGCATTATTTCCTCTCGTGACTGTTGCTCCCCTCTGCCATCCTAATGCCTATTACTACTTTCAAAGATCAGGATTTTATAAGATAAACATATGGATCTCAAGATTTATCATATGCCTTATACCATATAGACGTGGAAAATACATCTGTGTGTGCTTACTCATACTCTGCACGTTACACCCAGCATATAAATTCCATGAACACATTCCAGGGAGAAAACTGTGTATCAAAATCATATGAGGTGAGTCTGTTGCCAGCCCTGAATGGCATGGTGACTTTATATTTATTTTAATAGATTCTGGTCTGTCACTTCCATCTTTACAAAAAGCTGCTGAATTTTTAGAAAACCAGCCAAGAGAGAACCATTTACAATTTGCTCTTATACATATTTTCACTCAATGCATTTTCCCAAAGAAACAGTCATGCTGGATGGGTGAGCAGCTAATATCTACTCAATATATTTGTTTGTGGGCATATTGACCCACAATTTTAAAAAAGTTCCTATAACAAATGCCATAAACCTACAAATTTGAGAGGAAAACAATGATACACAGATTAGAATCATCTGGACTTTTCCAAGGTTCCCCTTCACTAAGCCAGAAACATCAGGCATTTCTTGGGGGGCTAAAATCCACACTTCTTGTAGTCATTGTTTTATCCTTAATGAATCTTTAGTGATTGATTCTCTCCTTCTTTTCCTTCCTTCCATTTATTCATCCATCCATCCATCCATTTGTCCACCCAGCCATCCATTCATGCATTTGTCCATCCATCCATCCATCCATCTGTCATCCATCCATCCTTCTGCCATCCACCCATCCATCCATCCACCTTCTTCTGCTCACTGAAGTGCCACAAAGGCAGAGACCTGCCCAGATGCCGGGAATGGAGGCAGACGCGCAGCAGTTATGTGTTGACTAGCAGTCCTGGAGCCATTACTGCTTCACTCGTAGCTGAACCCACTGGGCCACTTCCTCCGTCCCTCTCCCTCTGGTGCCTTTCATACTTTGCTTCGGACTGCTTTGGTCCCCCTGCTATTAGACAAATATGGCTACATTCCAGAGCTTCATCCAAAGACAACCTTGATGTGCCCGGCCTGGGACAATCAGACTGGAACACACCGTCTTACACCTCAAGGCCACCGGAATGGGAGTGCCAGGGGGCAGCAAGTGTGCAGTCCCTGCTTCACAGAGAGGAGGGGCTGCCCCAGAACCTCCTCCTGGAGGGCAGGCATCACCTTGGCCACAGGGGAGGGCCACGGATTGGTCTGGATGCTCCATTTGCATGGTGACCTGACCAGTGAACTGGACAGATGGCCAGAAAGGAAACCGGCATGGGACCCGTATTACACCAAGGGAACATGGGGCTGAGTTTGGTCCTCCTGATTCAGGGGCTGTGTTGGCTCCCGGACTAGCAAGAGCCTGAGCATCAGGTGGTGTGGTCGGCAGAAACATATCAATGTTCTGATCCCCAAACCTGTAAATGCATCACCACCCAGGGCAAAAGGGACTTTGCAGATGTGATTAAGTTAAGGATCTCGAGGCGGGAGATGATCCTGGATTATCAGGGCAGGCCCAGTGCCACCACAGCATTCCTATAAGTACAAGAGGGACGTAGAGTCAGGGGGGGAGTTTGGCAGATGCTGTGCTGCTGACATTGAATGTGGAGGAAGGGGTCAGGAGCCAAGGAAGGCAGGGGCCCCTGGAAGCTGGAAAAGGCAGGAAAGGGATTCTCCTCTAGGGCCTCCAGAAAGACAGCCCTGCCGACCCCTTGATCTCAGCCCAGTGAGACCCATTTTGGACTTCCGACCTCCAGAACTGCAAGACCATAATTTTTTCTTAAGTCACTGCTTTTGTGGTGATTTGGTACAGTAGCCAGAGAAGACTAGTACACTTGGGTCTTCTTTAAAATGAGAATTCTCAGGATCCACCCCAGCCCTAGAGAATCAGAAACTCTAGGGGTGGCACCTGAAGTCAGTGTTTCAGCAAGCCCCCAGGTGAACCTGATGCTCGGTGAGGCCTGGGGTCCACGGTCCTCACCCTTCAGTGCAGGGCGAGGGTTCACTTCCGTCAAACACAGCTGCCCCAGGGCCTCGCGGCCCAGTGATTTTAAACAGGAAGTTGGCCTCTTTGTCTTTCACCACTTTTGTTGAGCCCCTTGTGGGGAGTGGGTGATGATGGAGATTTGGGGGCCTGGTCCTCAGCTTCCACCAGCCCCTCCATGAACGTTATTGCAAACAGCTCATGCCCAGGCCAAGCAGAGCCTTGGACATGCAGCCCCATCACCGCAGGGACACAAATGGACAGTCCCATCACCGTGAGGACACAAATGGACAGTCCCATCACCGCAGGGATACAAATGGGCAGCCCCATTACTGTGGGGACACAAACGGACGGCCCCATCACCGTGGGGACACAAACGGACGGTCCCATCACCGCGGGGTCACTGGCGGCTCACACTGCTGACAGCCCCAGGCTTCTGCATCACGTCATTTTCTACTCCACCCACCGGCCCCAACGCACACTGCACACACCTTCAAAAGATAAACTGTGAAACCCTCTCCGCCCTTTCCGTGACCAGGAAACCAAAGTCACATCAGCTGCGAAGTCATCTGCAAACGTGGACAGAGCTTCCTCGTGCAGGGGCTCCACATGCACCCCATTCCCGAGGGCACCCCACTTTTCTATGCCCAGGAAGCTTTTTCTGGGGCTCTTAGCCCTGCGCCCTGTCAGGAAGGGTTCTGGGCTTTCTCCAGGAGCCTGCAGTTCCCTCCCAGCCTCTGGCTGAGACCCCCCGCCCCCCCGAACAAGGGCGGGGCACAGATTCCATAAAGTGCACACGTGGTTATACCATTCCGAGAACTGTCTAACACATTCTTGTCACCTTTCGGGTGACTTAAGCCTCATTTTTACGTATGGCAGAAAATCTTAACAATTCAGAAAGGGTATTTTGTATGATTTGGACAAAAGAGAAAATTCATACTGAGCTCTGCAAAAAGCTCCTTAGTCGTGAAGTACTGTATACAAATTGTAGGTAATTCACACCAAATTATGTCTTACCTTTGACTGTGTGTGACTGGAAGAGGAAAAGAAGCAGTGAGGATGGGAAGCTGGGAGTCTCCCTCCCTGAGAGTCCCTGAGTGCTCTAGAAGATCCGAGTTCTCTCCCTCCATTGTACCGTCAGATGATTCGTTAATAAAGGCTCGGGTTGAACGAGTATCAGAGAAGCCCTTCACTTTAAATGCATTTTTCTTTCTGGAAGGTGATCCATTTGTCTTCCCAAAGAAGTGGGGTGGGGAGTGGAGGGTGGGAGAAAGAATGCTGACTCTGCCCCTCACTTCCCAGAGGATGGGGTCCCCCAGAAGCATCAGCTGAGTCTCCATGAGAGGGAACGTCCCCTGGGAGACAGGTGACCACACCGAGCCCTCCCTCCAGCTGACCCTCGGAGGATGTTGGACCAGAAGGAGCCACCAGAGGACTCAGAGACGGAGCCGGGGTCCAGGGCTCTGGCTGGCGCTGTCCCACACCCTGTGTCGTGGGAAGACAGGATGACCTGACAGCACCCCACCAGCACCGTCAGGAATACATCAGGACTTAGATCGCTGGAACTTTTAAAATCTGTATCTAACCAGAGCTTTAGACATGAGACACTGGCATTGCTTCTGGCACCCTGACCGTCACCAGCATGAGCTGGCTCGGTGGTGGACGCTCGGCCTCTCCCTGCCTCCCCCTTGGCCGCCCTCTCAGTCTCCCTCTCTGCCTCTTTCCTCCTGATTTCACGGCCTCTGCCTTCACGGAGGCGTTTTTCCCCTTGGCTGGTCTGGTACAACAGCCTGGAGTGATCGTCTTGTTGCTAACTCACCCACCACTGGGAGGTGGCCCCCAACAGGGGTTTTCTCACGTCCCCCACCTGTGCAAAAGCCGACTGCTCAGGATGGAGGTGAGAACTGGGAGGAGGCACTGACCTAGCTCCATGCAGGGGCCGGGGTGGCCTGGCTCCCCTCGTACTCGCTGTGAGGCTGGGGCACCGGCCTTCACCTCGCCAGGCCCCCACGTCACCTGCAGAAGGAGGTTTCCCGACCCTGTTTAGTGCCCACAACCTGGGCCCGGCCTAGGTACACCCCTCCCAGCCCAGCACACCTGCAGCCCCTTGTGGCCAGGCCCACTGCCTTTCCTCCAAGTCCAGTCAAGTCCTGTGTGTCGGGACGACAGCTGGTCCGAGGGGCTGTGACTGGGCTGTGATGGGGGAAGCCCCTCCCATAGCCTCGGGCAGGGTTGGGGGAGCAGGGGACTCCGGGAGGTGACCCCAAGCTCATGTGGGTGCTACACAGCCTTACACTGACGTTGTTAGTGCTTTCATCTGCTCTCACCCTCAAGGTACGGCCCCTGACGGCAGGGCCCCCTTCTATTTCCCGCCTCTGTCTCAGACAGGCACCGCACACCGCCAGGTGCCCCAGCTGTGAGGAAACCCCTCAGCATCTTTCCCCTCTGCTCATCTAGGGTCCCCGGGGCTGCAGACGGCCTTGGGCACTCAGGGTCTCCCTCTCCTGTACTCCCTGCCTGGCCGCAGCATCAGCGTCCCCTGGGAACTTGACGGAGGTGCAAACACCAGGTCCCACCCCAACCCCAGGGGTCCAGACCAGCAGTCTGGGCTTTAACAAAAGCCTCTGGGGATCCCGCTGCACACTCAAATTTGAGAACCGCTGTTCCACAGCATGCCGCACAAAAACTGGGCTATGGAGGGAGAACGTGTGAACACACATGGGTGATGGCATTTAGCACCAGCTGTAAGGTTTCATGGAGGATGCAGGAGACGGAGAATGTGGAATGGAAACTGCAAAAACACCAGGCCAGGTCACGCACCCATGAACCACCCTGTCTCGGGTGACTGTTCTAGGACAGGTGGGGCAGGAGCAAGACTCATAGGGCCTTCTTCTTGGGAATCTTCAAAAAACTTGTTAAATCCACAGGACAAAAAACTTAAATCGTGTGCTTGCCCTCTTGGGCACCATAGTGGGTTGAATAGAGTCCCCCCAAATTCACATCCATCTGGAACCTCAGAATGTGACCTTATTTGGAAATAGGGACTTTGCAGGTATAACAAAGGTAAGGATCAAGATGAGCTCATGCTGGATTAGGGGTCCCTAAATCCAATGGAAATGTCCTTATAAGAGGCAGTGAGGACACAGATGTGCAGAGAGCAGGAGGCCACGTGAAGATGGGGGCAGAGACCCGGGTTATGGGTCTACAAGCCAAGGACACCCAGGATTGCAGGCAAGCCCAGAAGCTGGGAGAGAGGCTCAGAACGGATCCTCCCTCAGCGACCCCAGAAGGAACCAGCCCTGCGATACCTTACTTTCAGACTTCTGGCCTCCAGAAGTGTGAGAATAAACTTCCGTTGTTTTAAGCCACACAATTTATAGTCATTTGTATGGTAGCTCAGGAAGCTCACACAGACCCCAAACAGCTGCTTGGCTGAGTGGCGTTCCTTTCCGGCTACTGGATGTCAGGCGTCCAGCACAATTCTATGTCCTTAATGCTCATCCACGTTGTTGGCGGCTCTGGTATCTACTTACTTTTCTTTTGAAGATTCTGAACTAAGTAACCAGTTAACGTCTTCAGAAAATTAACATCTTCAGAAAATAACAAGCTCTATCTGGTTAACAAATTAGCCAGTTACCATCTTCAGAAAACTATCCACCCACCCATCCACCACCGTCCTCAGGTTGCCTCACACTAACCCCTCCTAACTTGGGTCTGGCAGGGAGGGGCCTTGCTGGAAAAGGAGGCAGTCTGAATTAGTGAAAAAGTCAGAAGTCTGAAGTGCTGTTGATTTTTTTTTTTAAAGAAAGTATTTTTACTTTCAAGTCTACGCATTAGCACCAACTACAACACACTGACAAAGCTGACTGGTGAACTGGGTGTCGTCGAGTGCAAGTTTGGCGGGAAGTCCCTAACGAAGGGGGAAGGTCTGTTTCTCTCTTGCCCGTGGTGGGTACTGCACATTTCACACGTCTGCTGCGTGCGCCCGGCGATGCTAGTGTAAGGGATACAGGCTGTCATGTTAAGTGGGTTAAATGCCCGTTGCCTGTCATTGAATCGACACCAGGAGTCCGCCCTCCTCCCCCTTGGCAGAGGGGAGGCAGCTCTGCTTGCCGCTCTGTTCCGGCTGATTCCAGGTCAGCAGGTTTTGCCTGGCCAGGCGTTCTCCACCCGGCACCCAGGGGGACACTGTTAAACTACAGGTGGGCGTTGTCACCTCCAAGGTGCCCACTACCTGCAGAATAAGAGTTCCTGTCCTTACCGTGGATGAAACGTCCCTGCGTGTGATCTGCCCCCGCCCCTCTCTGCTCCACTCACTGCAGGTGCCCACCTGGGCTGCTCACTCTGCCCGCCCCTTCCTGCTGCAGGGCCTCCACCTGGCTGTGCGCTCTGCAGCTGGCTCACCCCCTCGCCCCTTCAAGTCTTCTCTCAGATGTCACCCCAGTCAGGCCTCGCCTGACCTCCCCATTGAAAACTGTGGCCCCTCCACGCCCAAGCTCACCCCTGGTTCCACTTTTCACAGCAAAAACCTTCTGACATGTGGCTCTGTGCACTTTTGTATTATGTTACTTTGTACCATCCAGTCACCTCTGCTCCCCAAGGTATTAGCTCCCCAGGGGCCTGGGGTCACATTTGTTTATTTGCTCAGGGTATGTGGAAGGATCTAGAACAGTGCCAGGCACACTCAGTAATCCCAAGTAGATGAGCAGCTGTCAGACAACGTAACAGCCTAACCCAGGGCCTCGGAGCAGATCCACCTCTGCAGATGCCCCCCCCCCCCGGATGCTCTTTCAGCTCCCCCCACCCCACGACTCCACCTGCTCTGAAAGGGGGTCCGTCCCAGAGGAGGGAGCTCCAGGGCTCCCACCACTTGCACCATCCCTCCCCCACCACCTTCCAAGCCTCTGGAAGCAATTCCTTTTCAGGTAAAGGCACATGCCTCAGAAGACCCGAATCAGAATGGAGAGGAGAGGTTAATGCAATTCCACCTCTGTTTGGGGCCCTATGACTCAAAGCACCACTTGTTTCCTGACCTGAGTTTTATAAAGATTGTCTCGTGGCCGGCAAATGGACTTGAGTCAATCAGAGCCCATTGTTCCTGACACCGGGCGGATGGTAGTGGGAGTGATGGGAAGATGGGATTGCACAGAGCGGCATCTGCATGTGCACATTCGAGGCGACAGCCCGATGCTGACAACCTGGAATTAAATCTCAGACCTCCCACCCACACTCAGTCATCACCGAGGTTCCCACCCTGACCGCGCAATTAATTATATGCTGTTACGTGCTGGCACGTCTGGAGGCCCAAACAGGCACTGCTAAGAGCCAGTGCCTCTGGACTGTGTGTGAGCGGGAGGCGAGAGCCGGCCTGAGCATGCAGACGGGGCAGCACGCAGGGCACCCCGTCCACACTGGCGCTGGGCTTCTTATAAAGCACGGGGGTCTGATCCCAAACCCTGAAAGGCGGGGGAGAGTTTGCCGAGCCCCAGGCCTTAGACCCTAAGGTGGCTGTCCCCTTCCCCCCAAAGTGGGGGGCATGCTGCTGCCTAAACCTGCGTTAGAGCTGGCCCCCCGCCAACTCCCTCACCACAGTCCACCCAGCAGCTGGAGGGGTTGCTGTCAGAAAGACTGCAGTGTGTCCCCTCCTGCTCAGACTCTTCACAGCTCCTGCCTTTGCTCTTAGAATGAAGGTCCCCTTCCACCTCCTTCTAGAGCAGGTCAGCGATGTTTTCTGTAAAGGGCCAGATGGTAAATAATGTTGGCTTGGTGGCTTGTGAGCTCCCTTTCGCAGCCACTCAGCCAGGTCATCAAAGAGCAAAAGCAGCCACAGAGGATACGTAAGTGATGGCATGGCTGTGTGCCAATAAAGCTTTATTTACAAAAACAGGTGGGGGGCCAGATTTGGCACAAGGACCGAAGTGTGCTGACCCTGGTCTAGGGCCCAGGGCTGTTCTGTCCAGTACAGCAGCCGCTGGCCACATGTGGCCGTGGAGCACCTGAAACATGGCTGGTCTGAACTGAGCTGAGCAGTTGGTGTAAAATACACACTGGACTTCGAGGACTTGGCATGAAAAAAACAATTAAAAATTTCTCAGTAATAATCTTTTATACTGACTACATGTTGAAATCCTATTTTGGATATATTGGGTTGAATACAAGATAGTATTAAAATTAATTTCATTTGTTTATTTTTACTTTTTTTTTTTTTTTGGTGAGGAAGATGGTCCCTGAGTTAACATCTGTGCCAATCTTCCTCTACTTTATGTATGGGACACTGCCACAGCATGGCTTGAAGAGCAGTGTGTTGGTCCATGCCCAGGATCCAAACCTGCAAACCCCGGGCAGCCGAAGCAGAGCGTGAGAACTTAAACCACTATGCCACTGGGCCGGCCCCTATTTTTACTTTTTAAATATAGCCACTGGAAAATTAAAAATTGCAGAGGCAGTGTGCACATGTGGCTTGAATTCTGTTCCTACAGGACAGTGGTCTGGAAGGCCCTGAGTGGCCAACTCTGCTCTGAGGACTGCTCCACCTGGTGGCCTGCCTCTCCTGCTCCCTGTCATCTGTCCCATGCTCCCCCTCAGCTGAAGTGCACTTCTACCCCGCCGTCCTGTCCCCAACTTCCCATTTAACACTCTTCCTCCTTAGCTTAACTCCCACTTCTGAAGGAAGCCAGCTTGCTGCCCCGGACCAGCACAGTTGGCCTGTTATTCCCGCCCCTTCCGCCACACACGGCCCTTCTGCAGCCCCCTCCACCTCCGTGCTGGTTCCTGTGCTCACATCGCCTCTCTGTCCTCTCTAGACTCTGAGCAGCCCCAGAGTGGGGACCGTGTTTGCCTGGGCCTCCTTCATCCCCTGCGCCGGGCCTGGAAAGCGTGGGGAGTATTTGTCGAACAGATTCACAGGCTGAAGAGGAAAGAGAAGAAATAAGGCAACGTTCGCACACGCACCCAAGTCAGACAATCCTTCCAAGTGGCATGAAAAGCAGGTTTGTTCCTTTATCAAGTCCTTCCTCTGAGGTCTTCCTTTTGTTTCTATTAAGACATATATTAAGTTTGAAAAAGTAATCTTGTAACCAGTGTCACTTTGAAGGGGATCTTCATGTGACGCAGAATGTGAAGACCTTAATTTCTTGAAGGACATCCTCCCCGACTCCTGTCCCGTCTGTCATCCCGTCTAGAAGAGAGATGTGACTTTTATTCCCCCTTAGCAGCGAGGTAATTTGTGTGTGTTATTTGCTCTGTGGGCATCTCCGTAGCCCATTTTGAATTTATTTCACGATGTCTCTTGGAAGCACTATGAACCCAAGACATGCTGAATCAAACTAATGAACTCGGGGCTGACCGACGGACTACCCCGCTCCCGCGAGAGGCCGATCACCGGGGAAAGGTGGCTAAATAGGAAAACGGAGCAGTCTTCCGGGCTCGGGCCACGTGCTCTTGAGATAATGAGACCTTAACAAAGATGTAGATGTTGGCGTGGAATATCAGATCTGACATTTCTTTTGAGGTGGAATCGTCAGGCTTCTCAACGGCTGCTTTCTCACCAGGTACACGGGGTAAAGAGACCCAACCGCTAAATCTCATGTTTGTGCCACGGCCAGTGGGATGTCCACATGTCACCCGTCACTGTGGAGTTTTTAAAAGGATACAGTGAAAGATAGCTGGAGAAAAGGATGCTGGTTTTGAGCTGTTGGTCCTCATTTCTTCAAGGTTAGACACCCCATCTGGAGCTCAGGCCGGTGACTAACAGGCGCAGGTGTGAGTGCCCCGGGGCCGCTGTAACAGATGACCACAAACGCGGTGGCTTAAAACAACACAGACTTATCGTCTTGTAGTTCTTGAGGTCAGAAGTCTGGCACGGGTCCCCCGGGGCTGACATCAAAGTCTGGGCAGGGCCGAGTTCCCTCTGGAGGCTCCAGGGGGATCCACTTCCTTGTCTTTCAGCTTCTAAGGGCCGCCTGCGTTCCTTCGCTCGTGCCCATTTTCAAGGCCAGAGCTCAGCACCGTCCAATCTCTCTCCGACCTGTGTTTCTGTCCTCGCATCTCCTTCTCAAATTCTGATTCAACTGCCTCCCTCTTTTCCTTTTACAGACACTTGAGTGCATTTAGGGCTCACTCAGATAACCCAGGATCATCTCTCTCTCGAAATCTTTAATTTGCTCACACCTACAAAGTCCTTTCTGCCATATAAAGTGACATCATCCCAGGTCCTGGGGATTCAGACGTGGACATCTTTGAGGGCCATGATTCTGTCCACTACGCGTGCACCTCAGACTTGAAGAGCCTGGCTGCATTACTGAGGTGCCATCCTGGGTTATTTCTAGTTCCAAGCAGATGCTCCACCCAGGGAGCCCCTGGCTCCCTACAAAGCGGATGATCTTAACTTCTTGTTCACTCATCAGCCACACCCTCCTGCACCCCGCTGTGCTCCTCCACTTTCTCATGACCGCCCAGCTGTCTACGGCCTTGTCCCTGCACATCCTCCATCTTTCCCGAGCCCTTCCCTCCTCTGCCAGGACCAACGGCTGGCCGCATGCTCACCTCATTGGGCCCCTTACCTCCTACCACACTTGAGCTTCCTTGCTTCCTTTCTCAGCTCCCCCACACACATTGCCGTGCACAGCTGAAGAAGACAGCTCAGCTTGGCAGGGATAGAGGGGCACAGTCTCTGAGCCCCACTGGGCTCCCAGGGGTGCTTCACAATCTTCTTACTTGTCCTCCATTGGACCCCTCTCCCACTCCTCTCAACAAATATTCCAGTCTTTGCCATTGACCCCAATGACCTGCTCAGAGCCACACTTCACCCTTGGCAGATGGCCATCGGCCTCCACAGACCATCAGCTCAGAGCTCTTAGCCCCCCATGGTCTCATATGGTGCCTCGCCTATGGCTATTTTTCCACGTGTTCATCTGAACCATGACACATGTTTTTATAGAGCCCCTGCTGTGCAGCAGGCACAGTGCTGGATGCTGAAGCGGCAACTGTGAAGTCACTACACAGACATGGCCCTTGCCCTTGTCCAAAACATAAATACCTGATTGGGGTCCGTGTGTCTGACTTTCTGAAGGCCTCCTTGAGGGAACAGGCTTTGTTTAATTCATCCTGAAATGCCAGTTCAAACATAGCACAGGGTACTCACTCCTACCACCTACAGAGTACTTGGGAGGCTCTAGGGCGGATATTCCACCCATCCACCTACCCATCCATCCATGCATCCACCCATCCATCCATCCATCCACCCATCCATCCACTCATCCACCCATCCACCTACCCATCCATTCAACCACCTATCCATCCACCCACCCATCTACTATCCATCAATCCATCTATTATCCATCCATCCATCCACTTATCTATCTATCCAACCATCCACCACCACTTCATCCATCTATTATCCATTCATTCATTCACCCATCCATCCTCCCTCCATCCTCCATCCACCCATCCATCCATTCATCCATCCATCAGCCGTCCATTCATTTATCCATCATCCATCTATCCATCCACCCAAACACCCATCTCTTCCTGCATTGTATGTACTTGAGTGCTGATTGTGCACCAGGATTGATATGCATATGTAATTCTCTAAGGGCAGAGACCACAGCTTAAATTTGGACAATCACAGGATGTTCAAGGCAGAGTCCATTTTCCTCAGTCTTAACTTCTAGAGGCCCCTCGTTTGGTGGAGAGGGTTCCAGGGCTGAGTTGCAGTGAAACCTGTTTGAAGCCCCTAACCCTGCTCACCCTGGTCCGTTGTTCGCTTCCTATCCTATGTCAACAGTGAGAACAATGCCCCCAGACTTCCCCACGGGTTTTTCATCCCGCACTGACACCCTGGGTCCCCTATTAGGAGGGGCTGAGAAGTCGTGGGAATCCTGACAAGCCACTCAGCTCTGCTTTTCCTGAGCAGATTCCCTGGCCTCCATGTGCAAAAGCAAGTGCTTTATACCTTTTCCTGGATAAACACTGTTTTCGATGGTTCCTCCATCTTCCGGTAGCAGTACCTCGACTGTTGTGTAGGGAACCACCCCTTCCTTCTCATGGTTCCCTTTCTTGGGTGGGCAGACCTCATCTGTAGCTCTATTGGGAGCTACTGCCATGGACCCCACTGCCCAGACCGCCATGACTCAGCGCCCCTGAGGCCAAGTTGATAGTCAGTCCCAATATCTTCCCAGAACTATGGGGGGGGGAAGGAAAACGTCTCTCTCTTCATGCTGGGTGGCTGACCCATGAGGAGGGCAGGAACCAGCTGGGGTGGGACCCCACATGAGGACAGAGTTAACTGAGAGGAAGGCGGCTGGAGCTTCCCGAGGCGCCCTCTGAACACCCAGTCTGGCCATTCCTCCAGTCAGATTTCCCTGGATCTTGCTGTGGGAGCCACATGGTTTGTCAGGCTGCGTTGAGCTGTGTTTTTACTGCCTGCAACAGAAAAAGCCCCACCGGATGTCTGCCTCCTGCCAGCACCACCTTTTGGGGCCACGCACTCCTTATTGTCCTTAGATCAGCTCCTTCTAGAAAGGGCTTTGCTGCTGCTATGGAGGTGGGGTGAGTCTCCCTCCGAGCCTTCCAGACTGGGCAGCGCTGGCCTCTCCAGATGACCTGGAGTGTCCACAGCCCGGCTCAGGTCTACCAGTGGCCTCACCGAGGCGGAACCAGGCGCTCCTGTTCTGCAGGCAGAGCGGCGTCCCACATGTATTTATACATTTTATTGATACTAAAATGTCACATCCCATCCTACATCAGTCTCTTATAAACACAGCTGCCAGAAGTTATTTTCATTAAAGCCTTTTGTGGCTGAGGGTGGGGAGGGGACACTCGTTGCCTTGCGAAAGGAAGAGCTTGAAAGGGAAAATGATTCCTTTGGCCCAGCGGTAGATTCGAATTTCAGGAAAGAGCTTCTTTCCGGGAACATAATTCATGGGGTAACTTTCCGATGGGGATTTGGATTCAGTTTTTTTTTTTTGCCACCCTTTAATTCCTCCGGGCTTGGGAATAGGAGCCGCAGCAGAGGCCGCTCAAGTTTAATTGAACCCACACCCTACCCTTCTGCTAGGACCCTCAGTGGCTCCCCAGCCTCAGGGCAGGACAGTGCTCCCAGCCTCACGTAACCCATCCCAACGTCGATGGGCAGGCCCGGTGGGCAATGGAGAGGCCTTGGCCAGTCTAAGGGACCTGGCTGCTCCCTGGACCAGACCGCTGACAGCACATGGGGCGTGTGGCAGCCCGACTGAGGCAGCGTCCCTCAGCTCTGCTCCTCCCCAGGAGTCTCCCTGAGACGTGCGCTCCCTTCTGGTGCCCCTTCACTCCGTCAGCTGCTCTTTCGGGTGCCTGCTCAGCCAGCGAACATGCTGCCGGCCCGGTGGGTGAGGCCAGTGGGTTGAGAGCAGGGGTGCAGGCACATACAGCCACCCCACCCAAGTCTCATCCATCACCCAGACTTGTACCACTAGGTGCCGCGGCGGCCAACCCCTGTCCTCTGTCCTCTCTGGAATGTTCACCAGAGGCGACGGGCTGTTTCAGTGGAAGCCACAGCACCAGGGCTCGTGCACCATAAATGTGGTTGATTCTACCACCGAGGGCAAAAGAGAATTTCTTGGGGCTTGCGGGATGAGGCCAGGGTGGGGGTGCAGTGGCAGCTGGTGCTCGGGGAGCAGCCCTCTGTCAGAAGGATTTCAGGTTGTTGCTGAAGCAGATCCCCAGCTCCCAGCCTGTGGCCCTCGCCAGTGCAGCAATTTCTGGGGGGGAGGCACAACGGCTGTTCGACAACTTGCGGCAAAGACCGCCCCACTTTTTGGTAGAGGGATCAAGAGCAGCTTGACTAGGAGGGCAGGAGGCAGTCATCCCGCCTGGGAGCTGACCAGCCAGTCAAGGTTAAGATCAGACTTCCGGGTTCTGTCTGCACGGTTTGGGAAAATGCATGTGGTACGTGGGCTGCAGCGTCTCCCTCGGCCAGGCTGTGGGTGGTTCTTGGGCCCTGGCCCTTCTTGCACCTCCCCCTCTGCCCTGACTTGGAGGAACAGGCCTTCCAGCACACGACCCTACACTGAGGCCGCTGGGGATCCCGCACTTCCACCACTGCTATTTTCTCTGCTCCCCCTTGTCAGCCAAGATAGCTTGGAGATTCAGACAGTCCAGGGAAGCGGGGCCGTGGTCCATGTCGGAGGACTGTATAAACTTTGCATGCAGCAGCCGCCAGCCTGCACATCAGACACGCAAAGGTCAGAGATAAATTTGATGTTATGTGACCCCGGTGTATCATAAGATGGCTCGGCTGCCCTTGGCTACGCGAGCACCTCATCAAAAATGAATAAACGCAAGCCTGCCTGGGAGCGCCTGCTCACTTCCACCGTAATCGTGAAGTATTGCTTGTGGATCTTTCCAGGTCCCCTAAGCTCTTCGAACACACACTTTCTAGGAGGCATTTATCACTCACTAAGCGGGTCTGACAGGGATCTTGCATCTCAGAGGAGGCAGGCGGCAAAACCCGGGGGGGAAGGGACTGGCTGTATATTCAAAAGCGAACCCCCAATGTGAAATCTATTTGTTTATTTGTAAACAGGCTTTTCCCTCAAACCCACAGCTGCAAATCCAGGCTGATTTTTTAGTGCTACTTAACTGATCAAAGATCACAGAGTTGCGGGGGCCACTTCAGGAGTGAGCACCTCCATCCTGGCCGGGCCAGGGAGCTACAGAAACAGCCCTCTCCGTTACGGTGAGCGATGCCGTGTTGGCAGTGACGTACATGGGTCTGGATGCCAAGGCCACCACAGACCCACCAGGATGCCTCGTGCCTCCTCATTTAAGATGTGCGACCAAGACATTCCTATCAACTCCACGGAGCGCGTGCCCGTCAGGCCTCCACTGACACTCCTTCCAGGCCAGGACTGTCCTAAACACATCCCACCTCTGGACAGAGTCGGGGAACAGCCACCAATGCCAGACGTTGCCTGGCCGCCTCCGTCTCTTAGCAACCAGAGACTTTGATTTACTCAACCCCAGACCAATAGACGGGTAGAAATAACTTCAGTTATCAAGCTTATTTTCTGGGCAGTCTTTTTGTCCAGATATGATGACTACTGTTAATTTCAAGAACCTTCATTCGATTCACGCTGAACGTCTTTGAACGAGCATTGAAAAGATTAGTCTTAACGGTGGAATCCAATACTCAGTGTTGCAGAAAAAAAAGATTCTGAATTTATGGGTGTCTGCTGACTTCCCAGCAGGCAGCACCCTCTGGGATATGGGAATGGAGTTGAGGTATCGAGGTAAAAACCCAGGCTTTGAGCAGACACCTCCACGGATCTCACGGGGGAATCCTGAGAGAGACGCCCTTTTCTGTGTGCATACCAGGGTTCGTCCCAGGGCGGTACATTTCAGGAAGAGGGTGTGAGAGTCTTGGCTGGAAACCCTGCTCCCCGGTTTCTTGACCTGATGTGGTCTGGGGCCCAGCAGGTCTCACCTTCAGCACGCTGGTCACAGAGACTCCTGGGCCCGGCTCCCAGCTCATGCTGGTGGCTGTGTTTTTAACAAGCCTATCAGGGGAAGATGCCACACAGGCGTGTGACATTCAGCCAGCACAGGGGTGGGACACCAGCTCACCCTATGGCCCAAACTGTGGTTTCTGCCTTCTCCCTGCACCCAGACCCGATGTTCCCCCAGCTATTCCTGTCCTGCTGTTGACTCACAGCAAACAGGAATGAACAACTGGGGGCATTTCAGTGACTAAAGTGCCTGCTGGTCGTCAAGAGGCAAGTGTGATCACAGCTCAAGGTGGGGAGGGAAGACCGAGAAGGGTCCTCCCTGGGCCTTGCTCTCCCATTGGGTCAGTCCTCGGCGGGAGTTAACGCACTTCTGTACGGGGGAGGCATGTCCACTGGGCAGAGCCCGAGACGGCCCGTGGGTGCTGGGTCAGTAGAAACCGCAAGTCCAGGGCCACCCGTCCAGCTCTGAAAGGGGCCCTGCTCCCGTGGACAGAGCCCGTCTAGCTTTTGGCAGACATCAGTCACCACGCCAGCCATCACAGAGCCCACACGCCCAACTGTCACGTCCCCCTTCCAGCCCCGTCTCGCTCACAGCGCCACCCAGGGTCCTCACTGCTCTGATGGGCCCGTTTCACAGGTGAGGGCTGAGGAGTGTGTGTGGGGGGATTTCCTGGCTCAGCAGACAGTCACCCTGTAGAGCGGGGGGCCTCAGTCCCGTCTGTCCTGACCATTATGTGGGGAGGGGCCCCATGTGGCCAAGGAGGGCGGTAGTGCGTGCTAAATGGAGGTTCTGTGTGGGTGGGAGCCGGCCTTGCGGAAGAGGGAGACGGGGAGAGGTCAGGGCCCCATGGGGTGGGGGTGTGGGCACTGTGGGAGGGCATGGGGGCTCCACTGGGACCATCAGCTTCAGTCACCCCAAGACCAATTACCCCGCTTCCCCGAGACAGCGTGCCCACCCTTCCCCTGTTGCACACAGACACACACAGACATGGACCAGGCTGGCACAGCAGGGGACAGCACTGTGGACCCAGAAACTTCCGCCCACACTGACAGCCTGGAATGCCAGGTCGGCACCGTGGCCTGGAGAGGCTGGAGGACCTGGGTGGGAGTGACTTGTCTGCTCCTGTGTCTAGTGGCGCCTGCAGCGCCCAGACGCTCAGTCAGGACGCTGGGGGTGAAGGGCTCCTCACCCGACCCCCCACCTCGGATCCGTCGGCTCGGCTGCAGCTCCTTCCACATCTCGCCATCTCCAGGGACACCAGCCTGGTCCGGGCCACCGTCAGCCCCCTCTGGAAGTCGGCCACACTTCCCTTGCTGGTCTCCCGGGCGGCCAGGATGGCCCCTCATAAACCTAAGCTCCTGGCTTCCCCATTTGCTTACAGTAACGGCCATCCTACCAGGACGCCGCCTCCCATCCCCCCCTTGGCACGTGCGGGGCGCCCGCCTGGAAGGCCCCTCAGGCCTCTCCCAGTTTTCATCTTTACGCAGCTCCTTTGTTACATTCCAGCACAATGTCGGCTCCTTGGAGAGGCCTCCCTGGCCTGGTCTAAGTGAACCCTCCGGGCACCGCGGCACAGACCCATCTGTTCGAGAAGATAGACCCTCCTGAAGACAGGGCCGTGCGGTTCGCCATCCACCTGATGAATCAGGACCGGGCGGGTGGGAACTCACTGGGTGCAGACTCGGCAGCCTGACGCCTTCCCCCCGAGTACACGTTGTAACAGATAACTCACTGAGCGTCATCCCTGCCTGTGCTGGGCATGGCGGCAATCCGTACCCGTGGGGATGCAGTCCCACCACAGGATGGCTGTGGCAGCACCTGGGGGAGGAGCGGGAGGCAGCCAGCCTCCCCGGAGGAGGAGGATGTGAGTGGCCCTGAAGGACGGGCAGAATCCTAACAGAGGTGGCCGTTCCCATTGGGGTGGACCATGGAGAGAAGCCTGAGCAGGGCAGTGTGAGCGCACAGTCCCAGGTCGGCTCCTCGGACCCCAGACAAGCTCGGGGATGGCGGCTGGAGGAGGTGGCACACCGTATTTGCAGACACTGTCCCATCCCTCCCTTTATTAGTTTGGTGGCTGAATGGATGTTATGTACATGGAGATGTCACCTTGTCACCTCCTTGTGCGCCTCCACCGGGCCAGCCCTGGCCTGCCTATGCTCACTCTCGCCTCTCTGGCCCTCCCCCTGTCCCTTCCTCTGAACTTCATTAGGGCTGGCTTCTCTTCCCGTCTTTCTGCAACCATGCTCGCTCGCCTTTAGGAATGGCGAAGCTGTGCTCGATGCTGGGAATGCTGACAACAGATTGCTTCATAATTAATTGAATAGCACAACCTGGACGTTTTCAATCACCTGCTGATGGGAGTTCTTTTGTGCGGCTCCAGGAAGCCAGTGGTGAGCTCCGGAAGGTTCCCAGTGCACGCCTTAACCACCAGTCATTTCCACATGATCTAAACATGCAATTTAAATCACGCCTGATTTGGAAGAGCCCTGTTTTTACAACTTCCCTAAAGACAAATAATGGAGAAAGTTTAGGGTGGAAGACACCCGGTTAGGTTGGTTAATGCTCGCCTTGGAGCTCTGCGTGAACTTAGACCCCTCTTACGGAGAACACGGGGCCTGGACGCTGCCGTCATGTGGGCGGGGTCCAGAGGACTGTCCATCGGCTCCCTGCTGGCAGCTTGGTGGGAGCTTCATTCCCAGATCACTCAGGACCCGCCCAGCAGCCGAGAGAGACTCACTTAGCTGTGGTCTCCTTGACCCAGCAAAGGCCCTGTCTCCTTACCCTCCCCATGGCCCACCCTGCCAAAGACACTGAGAACAGAGGTGGTTGTGGAAATTTCCAGAGATGTTTCCTAACCACTCAGATGCCTCAGCTCTCTTCTACCTCCCTCAGTACTTCACTGTGTTAAAATGTCCCACACTCTCTGCGTGCTACTTTTCTTGAAACCGATTCACTTTATTACTGTTTGTACATCTACACACATGCATGCCCATATACACACACATGTGTGTATCTACATGTATGTGTACACACACACACTAGCACACGTGCACAAACACACACATACCTCTCCATCACTCCCTTAAATCTCCCTGAGGTAGAAAACCGGTATCATATCACTCGCCACAAAGAGCAGGCCGCTGTAAGAAATAAAGGAAGGTTACGAGGCTCTGGCCGATAGTACTTGGAGGCAGGGCAGTGTGACGGTTACAGACACCTGTGCTGCGGCAGGGAGGTGGGAAAGGGCTGGGGACCACGCGGTGCCTCGTGGCCTGGGGAGGACACCACGGGTCCTCCCGGCGCAGCCACATGGGCGCTCAGGAACCTGCCCCCGTTTCTGTCTCTGCCGCCGGCGCTGGCACTGCAGGGCCCGTGGTGGCGGATCAGGAAGCCGGCGAATGGGGATTCTGCCTCCAAATGTAACCCCCGGAACGGCCGGAGGGTGCAGGCTCAGGAGCCCTGTGTGACGTCACATAACACCGAATGCCTAATACGGTGATGGCTGCGGGTGGCAAAGTCTACGGCCCTGCTGCCATCTGGTTGTGAGCACACCACTGACCCACAGTCCCAGCCTCGCCAGAGCCTTGGGACGAAGCCTGCTCGCGAGGAAACAATTTTTCCAAGAAGAACACCAAAGACAGCTCAAGACTTAACTTTTTTTTATGTTCTATAATGGGCTGCTTCTCACGGCCGTGTTCGCGGGAACCTGCGGCAGAGCGTGTGGAGTGAAACAAATTAAAGTGGGCCCCGAACTGAGCCGGTGTCTCCTGAATGAAACATCAAAGCCAGCCCGGGCGAGAGGCGGTGCTGTTTTATTTATGGCGAGGCCCTATTTGTAGGCTCTGAGGACTTTAATTATTCATCACCACGACCCGTGGGCCCTGGGAGTCCCCTCCGTGTGTGCACTCGCTGTGCCTGCACAGAGCCCTCTGGTGTTTTCACGCTGGCCAAGAGGACCGTGCAGGCTCCCATCCCTGGACCTCCTCAAGCAACTGGCAGAAGGGCGGGCACAGGGATGGCCTTGGGAGGGAGGGGCATGAAGGGAATGCTGAAACCTCTGCTAAGTATTCAGGTAGCCCCACGTATAAAGTACTGAGCACCTTTGCTAAGTACACAGGTGGTCAGCTACCCCATAGGATCCCATTTCACCTCTGGGTGTAGTTCACAGCCTGGAGCTCCACCCACTCCAGTGTCTTCTGGGTTTCACAGAGGAAAAGATTCACACTTATCCCCAAAGGGTCCCTGATTTGTCCTTGTCTCACTGAGGGCAGGATTCTGCTCCATGTGGCTCCATGGGTGACCTTCCTTCCCCTCCGGGCATCTGTCCCTAGCCCAGCCCCGACATGTCTTCAGATTCATATCAACCATCATCTGCCAGCATGGACCACGTGAGGTCCACGGTGGACTCGGGTATAAGGGTAGGAAGTGGCTGGGGTCACCCCAGAGAGCTTGTGGTAGAAGAGACACAGGGAAGGGGCCGATGGACACGGCTCCACACAGGAGAAGAGGGGGAGCTCTGGGCACCCTGGAGACAACAAAGAGGGCTCTGTACATGTGTGCGTGTGCTAGTGCATGTGTGTATGTATGCATGCACGTGTGTGTGTTGTGGAGGGTCATTCATGGAAGGCCGTTTCTTGGAGGTAAGTCCCAGGGGAGCTGGGCTTGGGAAGGCAGATAGGATGTGACATCCCAACACACCTGGGGTTAACAGATTAAATCCTTTTAAAAGAAGTTTTAACTTTGAAATAATTACAGAGTCCTAGGAAGTTGCAAAGACAGTAGAGAGAGGCCCTGTGTACATTCACCCAGCTCCTACCGTCACTAATCTCAGACACCCACAGCACAGCATCAAACTAATCACATCTTCACGTGGGAATGAACGTGAGGAGTATCCACTGCTCGGTGCCTCGCCAGAGCCTCGGCCTCTCCCTAGAACTAAATCGATGTTCCATCAGCGGCTGATGTTCAAGCACGGTCAGTGCAGACCCAAAGCAGAAACGTGTTTTGTGGCTGGAACATTCCTGCGACAACCTGTTGCAAGATCGACAAACACAAAAGGCTCACGTCCGCGCCCGGGATCCGAACCTGTGAACCACGGGCCGTTGAAGCGGAGAGCGTGAACTTAACCGCTACACCACCGGGCTGGCCCCAGTGAGACCCTTTTAAAAGTAAGAAATTGATTTGGGGGATGTGTGTGAGATGGCACCCATGACGTATGTGGTGCCAACCACTGGTCCTTCCTCCAGCTGTTAAACAAGAATTTCTTCCGAGACCCAACTCTGACATTTACGAAGGCACCAAAGAAACACGCTGGAAGCCAGGTTGATTTACAGGCCCCATAAAAGAGCGCCATTTTGTCCTGATACAGAATTACATTTGGGTGGTGATTTTTCTCTCCCTCCAGTTTGTGAGGGAGGCTGGCACGCTCACTCCCACACACCTAATCGAAACCCCAAGGCTCGTGAGCGGGGGCTTTCCATCCGGCTGCCCTGGCCCTGGAGAGATGGCCCTGCGGTAAGAATGTGGGTGCTGCAGAGGGGCCCCCGTGAGACTCTGGGGAGCCCATCTCCCAGTTCCGAGGCGGGCAGGGCCACGGGCTGGTGTAGGACAGCGTGGCTCCCCCTTGCTCTCCCCAGGCTGTGTCCAAGGTCTCAGGTCAGCTCGTGTCGCTCTGTGTTAGCACAGACCCAGCCATCCTGTCCCTCCCGCCCCCTCTGTTCCTCCATTTGTGTCTTTTTCTTGGCAACTCTCTTGTAAAAAACACTTTCAGCATCTTTAGAACTCGCTTTAGATTTTTAGAACCTGCTCTCAGAGGCAACCTGGAGGAGAAAAGGGTGGAGGACTCTCCAGGCGCCTGGTCTGAGCAGGGTCGCAGACTTGAAAGGCCACGAGACCAGCCAGGCCCTGCGGAGGGGCCTCCTGACGGCTGTTCGTGGAAATCAGATGTTTGTGTGAAACTCCCGATCCGTGAATGCCGCCAACTAGCTAACACAATTCTGCCAGGCAAGGAAGACTTACTTGTTGCTGTTATTGTTTTATTATTATTTTGAATAGTTTTCTATAGGTCAATTAAGAATGAGAAAAACAAAAGATTTCATTTTAGCTTCTCTTGCTCCTTCTTTGATCTGAGTCTCTAACCAATACTTCATTTTCCTTCGCTCTGAAGAACCTATAACATTTCTTGCCAGGCAGGTCTACAGGTGACAAATTCCCCCGGGTTCTGTTTGTCTGAGAAAGTCTTTATTTTCCTTCACTTCTGAAGGACACTTTTGCGGGATGCAGAATTCCAGGGTGGTGGTTTCTTCCGACACTTTTAGCAGGTGGCCCCGCTCTCTTCTTGCTGGCGTGATTTCTGATGAGACGGCCGCTGTCACCCAGGCCTGTTCCTCCATCGGTAAGGGGCTGTTTTTGTCTGGCTTCATTTTAGGTTTTCTTCACAGCTCCTCTGTTGCTCCTGATTCCATAAGCGACTCAGCCCCCTCCCAGGCCCCCACTCCTCCTCACTTCTCTGGGAGGTCCTCCAACTCGTCCAGGCTCAGCAAACTCCACCCTCAGCCGCCGCCCCCATTCTTGAGGCCTTGTACTGAGAGGTGACTCCCTCGAGCCCTGGGACTCCCAGGACTGTGCACGTGAAACCAGCACCCCAGGTGTGAGAGACGCCACCACTCAGCAGACTGCAGGGGAAACGCCCCTTTGCAGGCAGGTGGCCAGGTTCTTCTCTGCAAGTTTTTAAAGACCACTGTCTACAGGGTCTCATCGAATATGATTTGAGGTTCTTCCTACTGTGTCCAGGCCCTGTGCCTGGAGCTTCCACGTGTTTTATCTCACTTATTCTTCACGGCAACTAACAGATGTACTACTTCCCAAGACGGTGGTTCTCAAAGCGACTTCAAGTTCAGCAGCAGCAGCCCCTGGGAGCCTGTTAGACACACATTTTTGGTCCCACCCAGACCTACTGACTCAGAAACCTGTGGGTGGGGGATGCGGGTGTCTCCCTGCCTTGACACACCTTTAATGCACTCCCAGTGCATCCTTCCCACAGCCAAGCACCCTGGGGTAGCCACTAATCGGCACATTGGTGTATTTTTAAAGGATTAGGTTCTTTCACTGGCACGGATTTAACACTATTGATTTTTGGTCTATCGCGAATCCCACACGGTGCCATGTTTCACTACGAGGTGAATGCTGTGTTTATATTATTAAGTATTCTGCAAATATCTTCATTTTGAGACCCTCTGATTGACGTCCCTTCAGCAAAACACAGAACTTCAACAAACAAACCCAGAGACAAGACACCTAAGCCTTTCTGGAGCACTTCCCACAGCAGTGGTGGATTCTCTCTCCTTTACTCTGACCTTAAACAAGTCAGAGAAACCTCTGCCCTATGCTTTCCTAATCTGGGAACTGGAAACCAACATATCTGCTCATCAGAGGTGCTTTAGAATGGTGTTTCGATAGGCAAGAATAAAGGGCATAAAACGCATAGCATAAGACAGGCGTTCACAAGCTGCTTTGAAAATTGTCTTGTGGGTTTATCTTTATAACCCCTACACCCTCGAAATCACTCGAAAATATACCCATGAAATGTGTACAAGTTACTATTGGAGACTCTGTTGGAGCAACCTGTTTTGGGAGCCAAACTTCCTTCCTTACAATTCAGAGCACGGAGAAGGGTTGACCTTGTTTTATTAGCAATTAAGTTTGTAGGCTCATGTGTCAAAAACACCTTTGCATGGTGTGGGATGAAGAAAACCCTGAACCCCTGAAGACAAGAGAGCACAGACGCTCTCGTGCGCTCAGCCCTGATGTGGAGGAGTGACCACCACCCAGAGGACCCCGGCAGGACAACTCGTATGTGAACTGCTGGCCCTGTAATTTGATTCACTCAAACATCTGTCAGGCCCTGCTCTGGTCCAAGAATGTTCTAGATGCTGGGGACGTCTCCATGGAGGCCTCGGCGGGAGTCCACCATTGTCAGCCGTGCCTGGCACGTCCCCAGTGGGGTGGGTGTTTCTGGGCAGTACAACAAGGAGCACTAGCCTTCGTGAAGGCCACCAGTACCACAGTTCCCTCACTGCAACCTGGCACCATGGCCCTCGTTCTGACCTTCCCAGCGAGGTGCACGGTGGTCACAGGACTAGCCCCAGGCCACGCACCATCCGCTAGGGAGAGGGGCTGCACAGCCACCGGAAGCCTTTGGTGATTGAGGCTGGAAAAATGTACCCGCACACGCAGACCCCTGTCCTGGTCTAGGAGGGAAGCCACTCCCAAGCCCCCAACTCACCATCTGTCCAGCCCGGCACCCATCCCCAAAGCAGCACTGACTAAGCACCGAACCCCGCCGCCGGAACGCACCCCGGGAGTAGGTGAGGGGGTGGGGTTCCGTTTTCAGCAAGACCTTCCTTCGCCCACATGCTCCATCCTGCCCACCTGTGATCTGCATTCTCCACGCAAGCAGAGCTGAGCTCTGAGGGCACATCCCTTGGGTGTAACCCGCCTTCCCGTTGTCTGCTTTCCACCCCAGTGACTGGGAACGCCTCGCCTCGAGTCTCCCCACACGTCCATCACAGCGTCATTTCAAGACTGTGTCTCGTCGAGGCAGACGCATCCTCAGTGTCTGCTTGAAGACATCAGCCACTCGTGTTCCCCTGGGCTGTGCTGCACACCCACTCCCCGGGGACTGTGTAGGTGCCTAGGCCACAGGGACCTGTGCTGGCTGTTCACTGTGGTGTCCCAGTGCCAAGAACAGAGCCTAGCACCTGAACGAATGAATGAATGAATGACTAGGTGAGCAAATGGAACCTGCCTTCAGAGCTGACATGCTGATGGGATGGGCAAACTGCCCAATGACAAAAAATGCAGTGATCTGCTGGACCAGGGGCACGACCTTCTGCTGAAGCTGGGTCCAGTGAGAAGGTGGCCTCTCCTCCCAGAGGGAGGGGGACGTGCTGGTGGTCAGGGGGGCCAGACAGTGCCTGGAACAATGGCCATTTCTTTGAACTGGATCCCATTTGCCATTTCACTCTCCAAAAGGCCAAAATGAAAGAGTCGTGTGTGTACTTTTAAAAATGATCACGCATAAATTTCTTCTGTTAAAGGAGGAATGTATCTATCGAGAAATTGGAGGGCACATACAGTTTTTAGTAAAGCAGATGAATCACAGCCATAATCCCACCCTCAGGAAGGGGACTTGGATATATTTTCACATTTGCTTCTAGCCATTTTCCTATGTTAATACACACATAAGGACACACATACGTATATATATGTATACCGTTTTAATACAACTACAAACGTAATATTCTTGTTGAGAAAACAGATAAGATTTAAATATATGGAATAAAAATGAAAGTCCTTCCTGGTGCCCCTGTTCCCTGCCTGCCTCCGCACCCCGGTCACCTGTTCCTGGGTGGCGGGGAGCACATCTCCATGTGGACCCTGGCTGGGTCGGCTCGCCCAGGTGAGTGGCTGCCTCGCACGGCGGGTCTCGGCCGCCTCTCCGTGCCAGAATGCCTCAAGGCCCGTCCTCTGGTTTGACAGCCGTGCTAGTTGAGGTTTACACTGCTGAGATCACAGCCCCCCATAAAGTTTTATATCCTGCTTTTATTGTTAACTTAATTTCATAACCATTTTATGTCATTTAACACTCTTTCAGAAACACTTTTAGTAAGTGTTATTGAAGCCAAATGAACCTCAGAAATGGATTAAGATAAATTTAATAAATAAAACTATGTAATAAATTACAAAAGAGCAAGGTAAAAAGATCAAATAATTTTATATATGACTGTGCTTTTAAAAATTACATTGCTTCTCATACAACGTAAATACACAACTAATTAACAATTAAAGTTTCTTCAGAATTCCTGAACTTTCTTCGGCACAATTATGGGAAATTAAAATGTGGTTTTTTTCCAATGAAAAATCACCCCATGAATTAATGTCCCAAGCATTACCCTTGGGGCAATAATCAGGTAGAATTAAATTTCAAGATTCCATGAATTTGAATGGATTTTTCTCAAATACTAATGGTGGGGATGTATACAATCAATTTTTTCAGAAGGACTATTTGGCAGTATTTATTAAAAGCATTATAAATGTCTATGTATTATGACCTGATAATTCTGTTTTTAACAATTTATCCTAACGAAATAATAGACAAATGCAAAAATGATTGAGTGTTCGTCATCACATTATTTATCATATTAAAAAATTAGAAGTAACCCCAACATCAGTCATAAAGGACCTGTTAGGTTACGGTCTCCCCAGAACAGTCATTTACAATGATGAAGTAGATTTATAACATGGACAGGCGGGCATGGTTTATTATACAACCAGACACCTTACTATTTAATACGGATAGTACAAGCCCATTGCGATAATTGAACCCACACACATATATGCACACACATAAAGGAATAGGAGCATGCATGGAGGGCACGATGTGAAAGTGTTGCAGTAATTTTGCATGGATACTGGGGTTATGGACGATTTTTCTTTTCTGCATTTTCTACTTTTTTACCATGAACGTGCATTATGTCATTTAAGAAGGTTAAAGAAATGGTGACACTAAAAAATGTTGACATTGACTCAATCCCCGCATTATACAGTTTGCTTTTTCTCTTTTCTTTGATCACAGGCTGCAGTCCTGACCAAGGGCATCCTTTAAGTAGATATGCGGAAGAGCAATTGTTGCTTTCTGCCACCCGGCATCCATCACCCCTCGTTACGGGAGTCTCCTCTCTCCTCTGAGTAGCATCTTGGCAGCAGGACAATTACAGGGCTTGCCTCTCACCCCAGAGCTGAGCGCTCTTCCCTGGGCGCAGAAAGCTCTGGACATCTACCAACAGCCATCTCAAAGTTGAGTAGATTAAGGGGGACACCATTTTTCACAATTGTGTTTAAGACTAAGGACACAGAGAGAAGCCTGAGAAAGGTACTAAAATCACTAAATCATCGGAAAATAAACGAACATAGATAAAAAAATAATTGAGGATTCTTTAATTTGGAGAAGAGGAGGTTGGTGGTACCGTCCTCTAGTAGGGTTGACCAGATGGCCCTTAGTTCACCTGTGAGGTGGAGTGACCTGTCCAAGGCCACAGGGCTCTTAAGTGGTGAAGCCAGAGTTCTGGCCCAGGTGTGAGTCCAAACCCACATCCTAGTCAGTGCCACACGGCCTCAGGCGAGGGGCTGACTGTACCGAGGGCTCCTGTTCACATAAGTTCTAGTCATAAGGGACATGGTGGGGAAGCAGCAGAAAGGAAATGAATGCGGTCACAGACACATCATCTATCCCTGGGACGTGGTGCCTTCTCCACACAGGTCTGGGAGACCCAAGCAAGACTCAACGCCTGTGAGTTTGGGAAATGCCCACAAAAGGGCAACGGTCCTTCCCGGAACGCTGAGCTCCTCAGCCAGAAGTCACTGCCGCGGCAACCCACAATCCTACGTCACCCACGCAGGCGAGCCCAACACTCTCGGCGCTGCATGGTACTGGTTTAAAGCCTCCTTCAGTAGAGGTCTGATGTAGTCCTGGGCAGAGATAAATACGAGGACCATGTAAGAACATGATTACGTAGACAATGCATGTTTGGGTGTGTTGATTAAAACCCTCGCTAACATCTAAATGAAATAAATTTCACACCGGTGAGAGAGACTGAGCTAACTGTTAGCTCCTGGTGAAACTATACTTATTTCTAAATTATCGGCACTAAAGATCTGCAATTACTATTACTTTATAATTATTTAAGTGTGGAAATAAATCTTTTCAAATACAGTATAAATATAGCATATGGGTAATCACCTATGCTGATGCTAAAATATAGTTTTTCTAAAGGTGAAAACTTGTCTGTCTTATTCAAGACTACATCCCATTGCTTAGAACAGTGCCTGATGTACAGCAGATGCTCAGTAAGTATTTCTGTGGAAAAAAGGATAGATATTTAATAATACAGCTTCCCGGCTAATATTAAGATGAACTGGTTAATGACCATGCCAGCCAGCATTTACCCACGTGTACAGATACCCAACACATATGTACTCTTACGTATACAAAAGTATTCACGTACATGTCACATCATGTGACAAACACAGCCTCCATTCAACAAGTGTATATTGTATATATTGATTGTCGACTATGCATTGACAAGGCATCGTGCTAAGTGTTAGGAATTCAGTTGTAAATAGAGGCTGTCAATGTAGCTTACAGCCTCATGGGGAAATGTATCCTGAACAATAGTGTATAATTACAGAATGGGAAAGTGCACAGGGGAAAGGGCAGGGTTGTGAGAGAATGACGGATGGCAGGGGGTGGGAAGGGATCTACTTTACACTGGGGTGGTCAGGGCAAGCATGGTGGAGGCGACCTTCCAGCCAGCGGAGATCCGATGGCGGAAGAGGAGCTTTCTGGGAGAAGCGCAGGGGAATCGGCACTCGAGGAGCAGGGAGCCGTAGATGCTGAGGTTAGGAAGGACTTGGCACACTTGGGGAAACCGGAGAAGGGCTCCTGCGGCCGATGCAGGGACCACGCGGGAAAGCAGCCCCGAGGGCAGTTGCAGAGGTCGGCAGCCGCCAGGTCACGGGGGTCTGGGGGCCAGATTCAGGAGTTCCGACTTTACTCTAAACGTGACTCAAAGCTATTGATGGATTCGAAGCAAAGCGGTGACGTGATTTCACTTTTGTTACAAGAATATTGACTGGTTGGGCAGCTGCACGGAGGAGAATAAATTGGAAGAGGTGGCACGTGAGACTAGCATAGCAGGAAAGGTACAGCAGCCCGGGAGAACGGTGCTGGATACCACTTACTTCTGAATTAGCAGCACCAAAGAGCTGTAATTATTACCGCCTTTAAGCATGGAGATAAACCTCGGGACACAGCTCCCACAGCACCGGCAGAAGGACACTGCCTCCTCTGCAGCGAATTCGGTCGATCACGGACAAGGCCAGGAAGCTCCCCCTGCACGCTGTGTGCCCTCTCTCCTCAGCCAGGCCATCTCTCAGCAGGCTGGGGATGAGCCAGCCCAGGTGAAGGTCCTTAAACACTCCTCTCCCAGGTGTCACTGCCCCGGATAACTAACTGTAACTAACGAGCAAGTCCCTGGCCAAGGGACTATCCTGGGAGGGAGGGATCAGAGGCTGCTTGCGGCTCAGATGCTTTTCTTACAAAGTAATCAAAACCCAGGAGCTTCCTTCACGCTATCCTGCGGTTCCCAGATACCAATCTCCCCAAGTCGGTACTGAGTCCCATTCAGCTGCACCAGAGGGAGCTCAGCCTGAGCCGTTCCTGGCAGGTGCCAAGCCTGCAAGCCTCCCCGGCAGGAAGCAATGTATTGTAATTAATGCAGAGCTCCTCCGCTCCCTGTCTCCACTGCAGGCAAAGATGTCAATTCTTCACTCTGAAGCAGAGTTTTATGACAACTCATAAACTGTGACCTGGATGTACAACTTCTAGAATCTCAAAAATGAGTTCAGTGGAGTAGCATGCAAGAGGAAGGTTTTTTTTTTTTTTTTTTTGTGAGGAAGACCAGCCCTGAGCTAACATCCGTTGCTAATCCTCCTCTTTTTGCTGAGGAAGACTGGCCCTGGGCTAACATCGTGCCCATCTCCCTCTACTTTATATGGGACGCCGCCACGGCGTGGCTGACAGGCAGTGCGTCGGCGGGCGCCCGGGATCCGAACCAGCGAACCCCGGGCTGCCAAGCGCGGACTAAACCGCTGCGCCACCGGGCCGGCCCCAAGAGGAAGGTTTTTTAAAAAAGAAATGAGAAAGAAAGCTAAGGAGTTTGATAAAAATCTAGGCTACATACTTGGCTTAGAAGGCCCCAGCAGAGCTGACCCAGCCAGCCTCTGACCTGACCTCCTGCCGTCTCCCCTTGACCTTGGGCTCAGGCCAGAGGGGAGGGCGGTTGAATGTAAAGGTGAGCGTCCGTGTTCTGTGGGCTTTGTCAAGAACTGGTCGCAGCAACAGAAAGGGGCAGACAGACACACGTGGGCAGGGGAGGTACACCAGGGTGGGGAGGGAGGGAATCAGCCTCCCTTATTATAGTTATAATCGGGTCATCCCGAAAGGGAGACAGGCTGCACACTCCAGCGCACGCTCCTTCCTGAAATGCCTCTCAATAATAATACGGTGAAGAGCAAACACTGATCCTGCGGTTACCGTGCAGGCACGTTCTAAGCACTTTGCACGTTAATGCACCTGCTCTTGGTAACAACCCTGGGACAGGGGCAACCATTACCTTCCACAGGTAGGATCTAAGACACAGGCAGGTGGTTTGACCTTGGGCGTGACTTGAACCCAGGGAGCATGCTCTAATAACTACCTTTCCCCACATGCTGCACGGCCTCTTCTCCTTGTCCCTGCCCCCGTTCTGTCATAAAGGGATAATGAGATACTCACCAAAAGGGAGACTAAGAAAGGAATGAGGAAGCACAAGTTTCTAGCATTCCCTTCCCACAACTGCCTGGAGGGTGTGACACCTTCCCCTACTTTATAGGAGGGACTTCAGCTGGGAGAGAGCCGCAGAGCTGGGATTTGAACGCAGCAGTGTCAGCCCCGGAGCCTGGGCCCTGTCTCCCACATCAGGCTGCCAACCCTGAGAGTTAGCACGACATCTGGAGGGTCCTTATGCCACCAGAGCAGGCTGTGACAATGAACAGCAGTGGCGGGGCTCAGCCGCTGGCCCTTCTCCTCCCTCCCAGGTGCCCCGCGAGGGAAGGTGGCTCCCATCTGAAAGCCCAGCTCCCACGTCCGCACTCTGTCGGAAAGACCCCGATAATGGATCAGCATGTTGAACAGGCTTCATCTCCCTTCACTGTTGCACGAGCTACTCAGTTAATTGACTGTGTGGAGGTGGCTCGCGTTTCCCGAACCTGTGCCCGCTGATCGGGCAGGGGAGGCGAAGGATGGGCGGGAGGCAGCTGGAGCTCGCGGAGCCCGGCCACGGTAATTGGGGTGCTTGTCCTCTGGAACCCTGCTGGCCGCCCTGTGCCGCCACCCACCCACGCTTGGCAGGCAGCGGGGTCAGCGGCCCTCAGCATGTAGGGGAGCGATAATGAAGCTAAATGACCAGCGTGGCCAAGATAGTGACAGGGACATCCCTGCCGCTCATCTGCTTCCCGGAACCACTGCCGTTTAATTGCGCACTGGGCTGCTCTCTGCAGGTTCCTGCCGGATAGCCGTGGTGTCCTGAGCAAACGCCTTCCAGGAACAACAGGTGGGTGAGGAACTTGTGGCGACTCCCCGTGATGCCCTGGAGCAGGGCCTCCTGCCAACACCAGGGCCAACCGTGCACGTGTGTGCGTGTGTGTGCACGTGTGTGTGCCTTTTTCCTATTGAATGCCTTTACCCTATCACTTTGAGGTAAAAGACACAGCATGCATTTCCAGCCTTTGACAGTTCTCGTTTTATTTTGCAAATCACCCTTTTGACTTGACGTTTTACAATTACATGTGAGTTGTGTTTTCAGAACCCCACTCTGCTGACACAGTGGATTTGGAATAAATCATTCACGCTAGAGGAGGGGACCTGCCTAGGGCTCGGCATCAGGGAGCTGTGTCCGGGCGGATGACCGAGGTGTCCCTTGAAGCCCAGGGTGCTAGAGGCTTGGTGGCTCAGGGTTTAACCACATGTGACCCTGGCCCGGTGCCCCAAGGCTGAGCTGGGCCAGCTGGGAGTTTATGGGGAACCCCTGCTTGTAGGGGAGATCCCTGCTCTGGGACATGTACCCAGGCTCAGCCGACACTGGATGAGGCCCCGCCTTCCCTACACATCCCTGGGGACAACGAGGACAGGCTGGGCGGTGGCTCCGAGGGTGCATCACCCCTCTCCCTCCCAGCTCCTCTGTGCTCAGTTTTTCATAATCTCCAAGAACAATGGGAAAGTGCAGAAGTGACCTCACTGGGCAAACAGCAGGGAGATCATACCACGACCAGCGTCTTCGTCTTCTCAGCATTCTCCAGGAATAGACGTTTTTTAAACAACACCTGCAGTTTTGAGCCAACGTAAAAGTTAAGTATTCCAGCACTTTGGAATCACTTTGGAAGATGTTCCAGCACAATGTTGGGGGCTGGGTTTGCCTCTAAATCAATAGAAATGGTTTCCTTCCATAATTTAATTCATGACCCGTGGCTTTTTGCAGAATTTATAGTGTTGTTGGCCTTAATGGATGGACAGTTGACTTGCCCAGGGACAGGCACAGCAGCTCCCCCACCTTGGGCGGGGTGGGGGGCATAGGGAAGGGCTCTCCACGGGACGCAGACACCTGACTGCAGCTCCCAACAGGTGCTGAGCCCTGCGGGTTGAATGAGCTGAATGACCACACATGCCCAGAGGGGCCGGCATGTGAGGGGCCCTGAGACCCCAGTGACTGGAAGTTGAATTCCATCCAGGGCCAGACGGGGCGCGGTGGGTGAGGACACCTGCTTTAGGTGGCAGTTCCTCTAATTAGCTGACGTCTCACCGCACAAGCCACATGTGCGCTCGGCCCTCTGAGGGGCCAAAAGGGAGGAAGGTGCAATTCAACCCTTGTAGGCGCGACAACGTGGTTTGTGAATAATCCCTACAGGCTGCTAGGATGTGCGTCCCGGCTCACTGTGCGCCCGGGTGAGGCCATCCCTTTAGCACAGAATCACAGAATCGCATTTGAGCCTGAGGATGGTCTCAGAGGAAGGGACTGTCGTCACCTCCGTTTTACAAAAGAGAGTTTTTGAGCACGGCGCTGGGGGCAGAAGACCCCGGTTAGAGTCATGGCTCCATCTCTTGCAGGCTATGTGACCTTGGGCAAGTTACCTCTCCTCTCCGTGACTCAGTTTCCCCTCTGTGCATGTGGGTGATGGCAGAGCACCCTCCAGGTCAGGTGATGCAACGAGATGACGCAGGTACAGCAATCAGTTTCCCACACTGTCGGAGCACCCAGGAAGCGTTAGAGATCGTTTTAAATTGTGAACTGCTGCTCAGAGAAGTTAAGTAACAGGCCCCAGGTCACACAGCAGAGCTGTGCAGGCAGAGCTGGAATTCCAGACCAGCCTGCTGTCTGTACTCTTAACCACTGTTCCACAAGGCAGATGTGACCAAGTGCCACAAGCAACTGACAACGGACACACGAAAAAGAGAAACACGAGGGAACAAAGAAGCTAACTGGGTTGAAGGGACAGGGATGTTGGGTATGAACTGAGTGGGGCTGTATTTGGAGATGGGGCCTCTAAGGAAGTAAGGTTAAATGAGGTCATGAGGGTGGGGCCCTGGTCCTGTGGGATCAGTGTCCTCATCAGAAGATGCACCTGGGAGCCTGCTCCCCCTCTCTCTGCACAGGTACAAGAGGAGCCGTGTGAGCACAGCAGGATGGCGTCGCCCACAGCCACGAGGAGGCCTTGAGATGAAAGCTACCTTGCAAGGTTGATCTTGGACTTCCCGGCCTCCAAACTGAGAAATAAATTTCTGTGTTTCAGCTGCCCAGTCTGTGGTGCTCTGTGACGGCAGAACAATGCAGGGGGGGCTCCATTTGTAAAACAAAAAACCCCCACTTTTTTGCAATGTATCCATTTTATGTTTATATACTTGTTCATTGAGTTTTCTTAAAGACGAGTGTATCTGAATCAATTCATTAATGGTTTTTTATTCATTTATGTTTATTTATATATATATATTTTTCTTTTCTTGGAAGATTGGCCCTGAGCTAACATCTGTTGCAAATCATCCTCTTTTTCCTTCTCCCCAAAGCCCCAGTACATAGTTGTATATCCTAGTTGCAGGTCCTTCTAGTTCTTCTATGTGGGACATTGCCTCAGCATGGCTTGATGAGCGGTGAGTAGGTCCACGCACACTCAGAATCCCAAGTGGCGAACCCCGGGAAACTGAAGCTGAAGGCAGGAACTTAACCACTACGCCACCAGGCCGGCCCCCCTTTTATGTTTATTTATATTTTAAAAAGACCATGTCAACTGAACACCAGGGCTCATCAAAGCTGGCATGTGGCTGTGATGTATGATTTAGGTCAGGGACACACCAGAAGGAGCATATTCACTGAGCTCCTAGAATCGTCCCTGCCTCTGGTAACAAACTCAGTGATGTGAGCTGCAGGTGGATGTAGCAGCCGTGGGCGCGGGTGTCCCACAGACGAGCCCTTCCTGGGACACAGGGCTCTTTGAGGACACAGCACTGTCCTTTCCTTTGGCATAATGTAAGCAGAACATCCCCAGGACCACCTCTGGTCGAACAATCATGATTTCTTCATGACAGGGAACTGATTAATTCATCTTCAACGCCTTCGCTTTGCTCTACGTGTGACATTGCCACTCTCTGGCACCACTTCCCTCTGGATTCAAGGGAGACGGTGGTGGCCGCATTGGTGCTTTCCATCGATGTGGAAGGAGTTAGCATTCGCTCTCTGCTCACACACTTTTATGCACTTGGAAATCCTCGGTTGCTCTGAAGAAACCCGCGAAGGAACGAGAGCCGCGGGAGGAGGCCCGCTGCGTGGAAGGCTTGTTGCTGACAGAGGTCCTTTCCGCCATGCTCAGGGCCTCCCCAGCTCTGAGGCTGCGTGGGGTCTGGGCGGGGCCCCTCCACCTGTAGATCCTGCTCGGGTGAAGTCCTTTCCTCTCTGCTCTTGCTGGCGCTCATGCCATGCACTGCCGCCTCCCCCTCATCCACCTCCTCTCCTGCCACCCAGAGCCTGGGGCTCGGTAACTTGTTCGTCACCAAGATCCAGAGCTGGCCCCTCTGGGGAGCTGGGGAGACTGAGGCAGGGTGGCAGAGCTGGTCAAGGCGTGGGCACTGTGTCACCGCGACTGGGCTTTCAACCTTTGCTCCCTGCCTCCAAGGGCTTCACGCTCCCACCTCTGTGAGGGCTGATGACGGTGTCTAGTCTCAGGCCCTGTGACCAGGATGGCCCTCTGGCCAAACTGTAGTCAGGCTCATCCGAGCCCTCTGCTCGCCGGGGCCCCGTTCCACCAACGAATGAATCCTGCTCAGCCAGTTTATTGAGAACCCCCACCCTGCTGTCTGATCCAGTTCCTCTCAGTAATTTTCCACCCCCCGACCCTGCATCCTGCCTATTGGCCAAACCTCCGCTGTCTTTGCTGTACTCAGAGTTGAGTTTTCTCTCTCCCGTTGCAACAGTCTCCAGTAAAGTCGTCTTTGCCACCTTTAACAAGAGTTACTTTTTTTTCTTTAACACCTGCAACATAGTAGGGGCTCAATATATTGATGATGCTACAGTGCCAATGGTCAACACGAGATGAGGGGAGAAAAACATGATGGGTCAAGGGAAGGGCAGGAAGTGAAAGAATGCAGCACAGAAAACTCCCAGGACCCTGCCCGGCAGCGTGTGGCCGCCAACCACTGAGAGAAGAGAAAGAGCCACGAGCTCCAACAGAACAGCCAGAAAACAATGACAGCAAAGCAGATCCTGAGTCAGCTGGGGTCCTGAGGCCGAGGCAGGAAGCCTGGGCTGACTCTTCCGCCTTAACGTTGATCATCAACACGCATGTGACACGCAGGGTGGTGGAGAGACGGAGCCCCTGTCTCTCAGCTCCCCTGACACACTCGGGGCCTTAGCACACACTGCTCTCTCTCTCCAGAAGGGTGGTGGGCAGAATAATGGCCCCCCAAAGATGTCCACACCCTAATCCCCAGAACCTGTGAATACGTCACCTTACATGGCAAAAGGGACGTTGCTGGTGAGATTCGATTGAGGACACTAAGACGGGAGAGTGTCCGCATTATCCAGATGGGCCAATGTCATCACAAGGGTCCTCACAAGAGAAGGAGGGAGGCGGGAGGCCAGAGGAGACGTGAGGATGGAAGCAGAGGAGGGAGTGATGCTCCTGGAAGAAGGAGGAGGGGGCCACGAGGCAAGGGATGCGGACGGCCTCTAGAAGCTGGAAAAGGCGAAGAAACGGATTCTACCCCGGAGCCTCCAGAAGGAACCAGCCCTGCCCCCACCCTGACCTCAGCCCAGCGGGACTTCCGACTGATGGAGCCTTGAGGAAATCAATGTAATTTAAGCCGCTGAGTTTGTGCTAATTTGTTACTGCCGCCAGAGGGAGCTAACACAAGACTCCTGCTTCCTTCCCCCTCCGCGCGCACCGTGCCTGCTGGGTCGCGGGCTTCGTTGGACCCCGTAGCCTGTGGGCTCCGCGGGGTGAGGGCCTCCCAGCGTGTTCACGGTTCATCTTCAATCAGGGCACCTGGTCGGTGGCTGCAAACATTTGCGAATAAATGGCCCTGAGGTTCAGCGCCCACCCCGAGCAGAACGGAACGGAGGCTGGACCTCTCTGATGTCTCCTCAAGGGTTTCCCAGCCCCAGTGGTCGAGGGGAGGACGCTCGGCGTGGGGGGGTGGTCTAAGCGAAGGGGCAGAGTGAGGACTTGGGGTGTCTGGGGTGGCTGCCCCCTCTGAGCCTGCTTAGACCCTCTGTGCTGAGTGAATGGAAATACTCACTCTTCCAGAAGGTTCTAAATAAACACCAGTCGTGAAATGGGAAAAAACCTGAAACTTCCCCTCACACCACTGGTGGAAGGCTCCGGGGAGGCTCTGCTCTTTCTACCATCCTCTTGTCAGCTGCCTCCTCCTCCTTCTTTCCTTTTGATGTTGCAGCGCCCCGCCGCCCCCGCCCCGGGGCCTCCAGCAGAGACAAGAGCCAGTCCTCCTATCCCCGCCGCCCAACTGGGCGAGAAGAGGGACCCGAACACGTGGCGCAGAGCAGGAGACAGCATGGGCTTGAGTGTCCCACGGATCTGTCGTGGGCCCCATGGTACTGACCTGCAAGCCACACAGAGCAAACATAAGGCCACCCACTGACTCCCTGTGGAAACAGAAACGCAGACCCAGTGTCCCCTCAGCAGGCCGCTTTGGCCGGCACCCACGACGGCCACACATTTCCCCAACTTGGAGCTGAACCCTGCAGCATTAAGGAGTCATTAGTGGAAACAGAATCAAGAATCACCCAAAGACAGACCAACAGCACAGCCCAAACTCCCATTTCTCTTCAAATATTAACCAGTGCCTCATGTTTAATTAATCTTCGCTGAGTTTGCTGGGTGATGAAGCAGAATTTTCTATCAGTAGGAAAAACACGTATGGATTCAAGCCTCTTCTATAATTCTCTGCCAGCAAATTCCTGCCAATTCTTAAAGATTCATCTCAAATCCATGTCCCCCTTGAGGCATCCCTCGTCTCTTCCCCGTGGGGCGTGACCGGGACTCACATCTAGAGACTTATTTTCACCTCTCTCGTCCCGGGGCAGCATTCCTTCAGTGTCACCCTGGCTTGTACACTTGTCTAAATGCGCTGACGGTGCTCCTGGACAGTGGCAGCCCCTGTGTGGGCCGCAGCAGCCCGCACAGGGCCAGGGGCTGGTCTACCCTCGTAGATGTCTGGCTAATTGCACTCTGGTCTCCTGAACTGTGTTTGCATTTGCACAGCGCACACTCACCTCCACCTCTCGGGCCAGGCCCTGTGCAACCTGGACTGGAATGGGGTCATTTGGGTCACGGTGAGCTTGGCCACAGAGACACATGTGAAATCATTATTTGTGCCCTCTGACAAGCTGGCTTTAAATCTCTCCATGCAGGAAGGCTGACCTGGCTGTACTGCTCAGATGTCACAAAGACCGAGAAAAGTAAACGATTTTGAGCACATGCTTTCCTCCAGCTAAAGAGAGATCTTGCTATTTTCTCTGGAATTTTCTATCAAGATCTTCCACTAACCGTCAAAAGCTGCAGAGTTTCTGGGGAAGCCAGATCTATGGCTTTCTTTCTCCCATCAGCTTTCCCAAATGAACCATCCACGAAGATAAAAGAACAAAAGCGCCTATAAGAAAGTAATTACTCCAAAACCGCCCAGAAGGCAATTATGACAAAACAGAACTGCGTTTGGGTTCAGCATCTGACAAAGCAGCTCCAAGATGACAAGGATGGGCATTTTCATCGCCAGATAACCAGACTGTTTTCTGTTCACAGTGGTATTCTTAATATAAAAAAGGACATGAAATAATTGGCCAGCTGACCTCAAGTCCACCAAGAAATAAAGATGCTGCTCACGGCTCCGAGAGTTCCTGAGACGCTCATGCCTTCGGCTCACGTTAAGAATATAAATCTCCAGAGGAGACTGAGATGGATCTTCAAGGAAAACAATCCCTCTCCCTTTAAAACTTTGTAGGGTCAGGGCCCATTTGTGGACAAGCACAGCCTCGATTATCCGTGACTCCCAACCATCATGTTAAACTCCATTTTAATCAAGATAACCCATCACCCAACACCTTTATCGTGTCTTTGAAGAGGTCGTGTGTTTAAACTAATATCACAAATGGTTTTAATTCAGGGTGGGAACTGTAAGCATCGAGCACCGAGCAAGTATACAATGGAAATGACACAGCAGCAATCTAATACAGTCGGAGAAAGAAATCATTTAATTCAATGGTACTTGCCATGCTGAATTGCTGTGCTAGCAGAGGGAGTCAGCGTTGCCATCGGCCGCTGGTCTGATGCTTGCCCCCGTCCAGAGGAGGACGATTGTGGAGAATGCTCTGGGAAGCCCAGGATGAACTGTGGTCACTTAACAGCACAGACCATAATTGCATTGATTACTGCAGTTGAAGCAGGGTCAGGTACTTACATTATAAATTCATGCCCTTCTGGCATTTCTAATTCATCATCTTGCGTGAACTTCAGAGCAGTTGCCAAATATGTAGAACCTCACCTATCCTGGACAGAAATATGTCCAAGTGGATGCTGTTTTCTTTCTCACCTTCATTCATTCATGCATGCATTCATTCATTCCACCAGCAATAATAATAGTGGCTAATATTTGAGGACTGTTATTAGATGTCATGTACTGTGCTGTACACAAGGTGTTTCATTTCACTCCTGTGACAATGCCATGGGAGGCTTATTATTTTTATCATCATGTCTGCTGGGACCTGAATTGGTTTAAATCCCTCATTACACACTATGTGGAAATCCGAAGTCTCTCTTAGATCTTTGGGAATTTTAAGGGAGGTTCAGTTTTTTTGGGTTTTTTTTGTGAGGAAGACCGGCCCTGAGCTAACATCTGTTGCCAATCCTCCTCTTTTTGCTGAGGAAGACTGGCCCCGGGCTCATATCTGTGCCCATCTTCCTCCACTTTATATGGGACGCTGCCACGGCATGGCTGACAAGCAGTGCGTCACTGGGCAGCCGGGATCTGAACTTGCAAACTCCGGGCTGCCAAGTGTGAACTAAACCGCTGTGCCACCTGGCAGCCCCAAGGGAGGTTCAGTTTTTAGGGTCACCTCCGTTTCCATGTTCCACAGAGTGACTCTGTTCTGTATTGCATCTTTCCAAATGTCAAAGCAAAACCCTAAACCACCACATTCTAGAAGCATTTAACTCCAGATGTGGGCAGAGAGGGAAGATGGGAAAGGTTTGCACATACAACGCTCCTTGAATGGAACACGAAGCATCTTTATACTTCACCAGATCCTTCAGCCAACACCACGGGAGCTACCAGGAGCCCTTCTGACTTGTGGGTCTCCAGACACCCCCACATCACCCCGATGTCTCTAACTCTCCTACATCCTATTTTTCCCATCACTGCTTCCCCTCCAAATGTCCCTCCAGAGTTGAAAACCTTCCTACTCTTGCAGATTCCAGTGGCTCTGCTTTGCTTCTAACACCAGGCCCACTTGCCATATTCAAATCCATCAGGATGCTCTACGGAGCACAGGCTTACTACTCACCAGGACACGCTCCCCTGAGGAAGTCACATCACAAATCTCATTTCCCCTTATGACTCATTCATTCAACAATATTTCCAGACAGTAGTGAGGAGTAAGTACTCAGCACAGTGCTTGGCACCAAGAGATGGGGAGGAGGGTCTGGCTGGGGCAGGAGATCCATAGATCAACACCTCCTATGTGTGGCTTGCCCCTTCCATCCATCCATGGTGAATGCTGTTCTTTTCCCACATCTTTGGCTGTCCTGCAACTTCCCCACTAGCTTCAAGCATCTGGCTTCACCCCCTCACCTTTTTCCTTCCATCCATCCATCCATCCATCCATCATCCATCCATCCATCCATCTATCCATCCATCCATCCATCCATCCATTCCTCTCTGTGTTTACTGTCTCTCTCCACTAGATTATGAAGTCCATGAGAGCAGGGACTATGTCTGACCTCACCTCACCTATCTCCATCATCCATTCACCATTCACTTGTCATCCATCCATCCATTACACATCCATCCATCAACCACCCATCCAATCATCCATCCATCCATCACCCATCCAATCATCCATCCATCACCTATCCACCCATCCACTCACCCATCCATCCACCCATCACCCATCCATCCACCCATCACCCATCCATCATCTGTCCATCTATCCATCCATCCCTATGTTCACTGTCTCTAAGTTTCATGGAAAGGCCTTCTAGGCCATCAATGATTGAGATCCATGCCACCACCAACCTGGGTTCCTCCCTGTAGTAAGCACACTTACACACCTCCTGCCCTGTCATCTGACTTCCAATTCATTTTCCCACAGACACACCCCACCTCCAGCCAGAACGCAGTGAGCCCTCTTCTGGAAGCTTCCAGAATCTTGTCATCTTCAGACCAGTGTGAGGTCAGGCCTCTTTCTGAGGGAAACCTCTTTGGGAGTTGATGTGCTGCACTTGACCGCATGTCTTGAAGATCCTACTCAAATGTTAGTTAATAAGACAACCACACAGGGAGAAGAGGAGGCCAGGAAAAACAAACAAGCAAATACTATTGCTGTTGGGAGAGGAGGCAGGGGGAAGCTGGCCCTTGAAGGAAGGAGTGAGAGCTACTGATGGAAAGGTTCTGGAACTCTCTCTTCATAAGCCCAGCCTGAGGCAGGCGGACAGATCAGATATCACGGTTTACTCAAGAGATCACCGGCTGCATGTTTGTGGAGCTGGTCAAGTTTGTAGCGACAGGCTCTCCTCAACACCAGGTTGGGCCGTGAGCTCGGGCCAGGCTGGGAGCATGGTCCCGTCTCCACAGTGAGCAGACAACGGCACGTGTGGAGCGGAGGGTGTGGGTCAAAGCTCAGAGCGTGTCACCTGCTCTGGCAGCCCATGGCTGACAATGGCCGGAGAAAGGATCTGTTCTTTGGGTCACCAGAGTTTCACATGCCCTATGGCCCGAGAACGTACAAAAGGACACACGAGAGAATGAATCTTACAGAGCATTCATCACTGTGCAGAACAACTTGACTCAGAATACGATGCAGTGGTGAGCCTCCAACGAAGTCACTTACAAACATCAATGCAGAGAGACTGGACTTATAAACGGAGGCGGCACGGGAACAAGGAGAGGGTGTGTCACAGTTCTGACTTAGTAAGACTCTGAGTTCAGGGACCCTAAAAGAGTCTTCCAACCAGACTTAGGAAAACCAACTTTACGTGAAAAAAAATATCCACAATTCAAACAGGAAAAAAACAAACCTAACTGAAGCCAGCATCTGCTGACACTCAGCCTGATGACATGATTCTCTCTCGCCAGGTGTACATTTCAGATGATTCAGAGGTAGCGAAGGAAACGGTGGGAATTCAGAAAATGAGAGACACTCAGGAGACGTCTGTGGCTTCCTGTCTCCCGGGCTTTCCAATCCATGGTTTGTAATCGACACTCCTCCCAATTCTACTCGATACCCCGGCACAGGGCAGTCTAGTTTTGCAACAGCGATTTATTCTAATGTCATGTTTCCTACAATGTCACAGATGTGTTATGCTGAAAAAGAACAAAGCTAATATTTTTTAAGGTTCAGATGCTTGTTAAGAGCCAGGAAGTAAGTAGAAGGAAAAGAAAGAGAGAAAAGGAAGGAGGTGAAATTAACAGACAAGTCAGCACAGGGCAGTGAGAGGATGGTTTCTTGGTTTCTGCAAAGAACTAATGCTTCAGGGTAGAGCACACAACGAGGGGGGGATGTTCAGCAGTGAGGCCGGGCCTCCAGGCGCTATCTGGAGATGGGATGGGAATCCAGTGAACCCCGGCCTCGCCTGCACGGCTCACACCAGCCTCGGGGGTGGAGGGTGCTGTGACTCTAGGGGGCAGCCGGAGGAAGATGGGGGTGGCCCTGCACCAGTTCTGTGAGGTGATGGCACAGTGGTGGTGGTCGCACGAATCTACACATGTGACAAATGGCAGAGACCTGGGCCGATTCCTGGCTGTGGTTCTGCTCTATAGTTTTGAGCATGTACCCCTGGGGGCTGGGTGAGGGGTGCGCGGGACCTCTCACACTATCCTTGTGACTTTCCAGGAATCTATAATTATTTCAAAACAAAAAGTTTAAAAAAAGTATTAGAAGAAAAACAAAAACAAAAAGCAAAACAAACAAACCAAACCCCAAAGCTGCAGGGACCGCCCCCCGGGGCCCCGGCGTCCAGGGTGGATCCAGGAGCCCACAATGGACAAGAGTCCTGGTGTTCTCTGCAGCCTGAGGGGTCAGGTCAGAATTGGAGGGTCACCTACACTAGCCCCTCCAGGTTGTGCAGGGGCCACTTGGGGCAGGTCAGTGCGCCGGCCGAGGTGTGGCTGGACCCTGTCCGTGCCCCGGGGCTAACGCTCCCCCCACGTGAGCCGTAGAGTCTTCAGCAAAGCCTGGCGTTCTGACATTCTTCTTCCGATTACGCTTCCTGGGAGTCTGAACCCACTGCGCGTGCGCTCTGAGCGAATTCAGACTGTCGGCGCCCAGCACTCGGCAGGGACAGAGTCTCAGCTGTCTTGGGGTCAAGGGTGGGCACTGGGAGGGACGCTGGAGGAGGGAGGGTGGGCGCAGGGCTGACCATCTCCTGCCTCCCAGCCTGGGCTGCAGCTGGGACTGGAAGCCATGGGGAAAGTGGCAAAAGGGCTCCATAGGGCCGGACAAATGGCTGTGCTTGGCGGGCTCTGAGATGAGCAGGAGCCAGCAGGCTCCACAGATGAGTCTTAAGGATTTTCCTAGAGATGGAGATTCCATTTTAGTTGGTAAATGAGGAAACTAATTATTCAAGCAAAGATCTGAGTTTAAAAACCACACTTGGCTTCTTAATGCAAGAAGAGCCCTAGCAGCTCTCTCTCTTAAAAAGGAGCTTCTTTTCTCTCTCTCATTTTTAATGGTTTGAGCCAAACCTTCCTAGATTAAATAGAAATCTACTTTTGCCTTTTCACTAAGGTTTTGGTTTCTGCACATTCCATTTTAGGGGCTCCGGAAGCCGTTCTTAGTTAGACGGTTCATGATTTGAGGTTTAAAGGGAAGCGTGTGGGCAGAGGGGAAATGCCCAGAGTTCTGCAACGGCTGTTAGTGCGAGCGTCCAAGCCAGGGGCAGGCGAGCCCTCTATAACGGAAATGAGATGAGGAAAAATCACAAGAGTGACATCAGGGTCCGCTCCACCGGTGGGACAGCAGCACTGCTCACCCAGAGCGGCGGGAGAGGCTCACGGGTGCACGGGGTCCGCTGACGCTGGAGCAGAAGCTCTAGGCCACAGAGCCACAGGCGCCAACCCCACGGCCCCAGAGGGGCTTCTCAGAGTCGCAGTCACCTGGGTGCACCCCAGAACAAGGGTTCCTCGAAAACAAGCACAACGTGCTGCTGAACTTGGAGCCATGGCTCCAATCCTTGGTTTTTACCCCACACAGACAGCTCCACATCCCCAAACACTTGGGTGATGTGCACAAATGACTCTAGACACAAATGCCCAAAAGCTATGAGGATGGGAGAACGAGGGGCTTCCAGGGGTGAGGGGCTCTCTCATGTGTCTGTGCAACCCCAGGTCCTGGCCGAGTGTTTTGTACACAGCAGGTGCTCAATAGATAGAACTACTATCACTCACAATATCAGAGCTCCTTCTTGTTACTCGGCGTGGCTTAAATGTCACCTCCTTAGGGAGGCCCTCCTGGCTTTCTGATCTGTGCTTCCCCTGCCCTGATCATCTCCTTCTCAGCTCTTACACTGCCCCGTCAGTCTAAATGTGGGGTTCCCTTGTCTGCCTCCCCACTGGCATGGAAGTGTAACAGTGACCTGGTCACTGCTGCATCCCGACACCTGGCTCGATGCCAGCACGTAGTGGGGCCCAGGAAGTATTTGCTGAATAACTAAACTTCGTTTTCTAGCCAGAAATTCAGTTCTGTTTCAAATGGGCTTCAAGGAGTACCCAAACCCGGCCACAGAATTCGGATCAATAAATTGGTTCTTGCTGACACGAACTTGGATATCCCGGCAAGCATCATGGGACCTCAGGGAATTTTAAATCATAATATAAACCCATTTCCAGTCAAATGTGAATCCTCTTGCACGAGGATGAGAAGGCATTAGGTCCCCATTAAGGCGAACGTCAAATGGAGAACTTTGGAACCCACAGGCAGGCGCCCCGAGGCCATGAGGCCTACACTGTGGCGTCATCGGGCACACGGGGACCCCCATCTCGGGCCGACACTGATCAGTGCCCCACTCTTTCCCGTCCGTGCTCACACATCCCATGTGGAGCTGGACCAACGGCAAAGTTGTGGTGCCTGCTGTTCTGGGCTCTCCGGCACTTTCCCTTCAGTTGAGGCTCTGTTCACGGAGCATTCTGGAGCAAGGTGGCTGGGGTGGGCGTGTGCCCGGGCAAACCCTCCAAGTTCCAACCTACTCAGTGCACTGGGCACGGCCACGATGTCTAGTACATTAGGAGAACGCAACGCACTCAGCGCAAAAGCTGAGGTGTGACTGAAGCCAGCAGGTGCCTGGCTGGGCTGGAGAGAAAGTTCCGGGCTGGGCATGGGGGCTCGTGTTCGCGAGGGTCTGGGATGAATTCACTTCCAGAGCTCAGTTCTGTAGGACGTCCTGGGCTGAGGCTGCCTCTCAGGCCTCCGTGGGCACCAGAAGCTCTGCCAGAGCCTGCCAGGCGCCTCGGAGCCCAGGGGGAGACAGACAGCTGGGACAGACCCCCATATCCCACGGGTCTGTGTGTCCCCAGTTCCCGTGCTGGGGTCACCACGGGGTGCTCTGTGACTCCCACCCTCTGCCTCCGTCTGTCCATCAAGAGAAGCAGCGTCCTGTCTAAAGACCTGAGACCATCTAACGAAGCTTGGAGGGGCTCGGCCCACGTGGCTGTGATGAGGAAGGGGACTTGGGGATGCCCAGCTCCTCCCCACAGGCAGGGCAGAGGGAGCACAGGGTGGCAGTTTTCAGCAAGGCTGAGGCACCTCCCCGTTCTTCCCCATGGCTCCGGCCACCTCTGGTAACGGCTGGAAAACCTGCAGCTGCCTCTCGGGATCTTTATTAACAGATCTCCCTGTAATTGGAAGATAAACCTTCCAAGTCCGTAGCTGTCTCAAATTCATCTTTCACTTAAAGAGAAATATCAGTAATTAAAGCCGACTGCATGTGCCGCAGTGACACGTGTAGGGGACAGATAAGGGCCCAGAGTGCCTTTGATTACGGCTCATTCTGCCTCGGGGGGAATTACTCCCCAAACCCTGGAGTCCAAACTCAGAATTATTTTTTAAAATTTCATTTCTGGCATTGGTGAATGTCCAGAGCATCCTACCTCCAGCCTGTCCAGTTGGCTGCTCCAAGGGACCCGGGTCAGTGGTCAGAGGCTCCGTCAGGCCAGGTGACTGGCAGCCAGAGGCCTCTTTACCTTCCTTTGGCCCCTGCTGTCCCATGAGCTGGGCAAGCACCTCTCAAGCCCATGCTCCTGTTCTCTGCTTAGCTGCCAATGAGGCGTGGACCTCAGGATCCGGAGAGAAGCCTGCAGGCTCCCAGTTGAAACTCTGCCCCCTGAGCAGAGGCACCCTGCAGAGGGAGGGCCTGGACATGTTTGCAAGATGCCTCGGCTGAGAAGCGTGCACCAGTGCACGCTCGTTAAGCATTCCTCAAGCCCCACTGTATGCAGTGCACTGCCCGAGACGATGCTGGAGAGACGAAAAAAAGTCCAAGATACCATCCTGCCTCACAGGAACGTGGGAGGGAAAGTAGGGCTCCACTGTCCATTCCTGACTTCACCACACGTCTGTCGATGGACGCTGGTACGCGGCCAGTGCCGGGAAGGTCTGGGGTGCATGGGTGAGGCCCTGCCCAGCCTCTCGCCAGTGCTCACTTCTCAGCTGCGTCTGTGCTTCTCAAACTTGAGTGTGCCTGGGCGTGAAGGCCCAGAGCCGGCGGCCCTGCAAGAACCTGGGCAGCCTCACCCTACCAGACCACCCAGGTGGGGCACAGCAGGCTGTCCTTGTCCAGTCTGGATGCACGGTCTGTGGGGCTGGAGGCCTCGCTGCCCCATGGATGGCAGCACCGTCTGCCTTAATGAATATGAATAAAATATGAATTTACAAAGCCTGCCTTTCGCGGGCAAACAGATGAGCAAATGAATGATCTAACGACCTGTGGTCCACTGGGGAAGCCAGGATGCTGGGGAGCGATCCCCAAACACCTCGCAGAGGAGGGGCCTGGGGGGATGGTGCCCGATTCAGTGTGCACTGGGGGCGGGGCAGAGGTGAGCGAAAGGATGACAGGGGCCGTCTTCATGGAGAGCACAGACCTGGGATCTTCGGTCCGACAGTGGTCAGGGGGCACCCAGGAGAGGAAACGGCATGTGTGAAAGATGCACAGACCTCCGGAAGTGAGGGGCACATGGGGAGTCTGGGGCTATGGAGAGTCCTTGGAGACGCAGAAAGGAAGCCAGCCCTCAGGGCTAAGTGTCCATAAGTCCCTAAACTGGACAACGGCTGAGGGCCATGAAAAGTGAGGTGAAGATTCCCACTCGCTTTGTGCTGCGTGAGGAGGTGGGGCAGAGACCCCAGACGGACGGGAGAAGCTGAGGGGGCCCAGGAGGCCGTGGGCCTGCAGGGGGCATGAGGGAAGAGAGGCGGCCTGCTGGTGGGACACTGACCGGAATGGGAGAAACTGTGGAAAGGCCAAAAGTGCTGCCTCTCACCTGACCGTAACCACCCACCCGGCTGTAGTCACTGCCCCAATGTTGGCCACATAAAGGACTCCTGCCCAGGTCATTTGGACACCTCCGTGTGACCACAGATGCTGGAGCCCTTCCAGGAAGAGTGTGGGCTCTGCATTCGGCCACCTGGGTGGTCCCAACACGGCCACCACCAAGGTGACATCACAGGTTGGTGTCCTCCCTGGGTGTCAGTGTCCCCGCCTTTAAACAACAGAAACAGTCATTATTCACACTAATACTCTCCTCCACACGGGCAATCCTGCCCCCCAGGGAACATTTGGCAATATCTGGGGACATTTCCGCTGGTTACGACTTGGGGAGTGTGTAACTGGCATCTACGCGTCAACAGGGCCAGGTTGGGAGACCTTAGTCTCCCCGCCAGGGCCTGGCGCACGGGGCTTGATGCCTGTCCTGCTAATACCATGAAGTCCCTAACCTGAGACTGGACCCCAGAAAGAGGCCCGTGGGGCACAGGAGCAGCCCCACAAACTGGACTCAGGGACACATGCAGAAGAGCCGTCATCATCTTAGTGAGAGCTGATCACCATGGCCACAGCTCGCAGAGGCCACGTCCCCGTGTGTGCGTGTGGGGGCTGACGTAGTGTCCCCGTTGGGGGAGGCCCCGTTGTGTGAGTCTGAAGAGAGGCAGTCTCCCCTCCCCGCGGCCACCTTTCTCCCCCCAGCCACAGAGCAGCTGCTTCCTGAGGCTCCATGACACAGATTGGCCAGTGGCGCCTCCTGGGGGAGGAAGCTGTTCCAAACCCCTTCTCTGCTCAGAGGTCTGGGCGCCAAGGGCTTGGTTCCCACCCATTTTTGAGGCCACACTCACCTCCAAGCTCTGTCATGTCACCCTCAACAGCCACACTCACCAAGCTCTATGTCACCTCCAACAGCCACGCTCACCTCCAAGCTCTGTCATGTCACCTCCTCCACATCTTCTCTTCCTCATGTCAACAGGCGCCTGTGCTAAGTCTGCCCAGCCCTGGCTCACACTATATGACACTTTCTTCCTCCTGCTCCTTCTTACTCCACTCAAGCTCAATGACCTGTCTCTCCTCTGACATTCTGGAATGTTCACCACCCTCATTGCACTCTAGCATCAATCCAATCCAGTCTGAAGTGCTCTATAAGGGTCTGTACTGGCTCCCCGAGGACCCATTACAATTCCTGACAAAGCACTACTAGGTCAGGAATCCTCCATTGTGCCTCCCCCCCGCCCCCACTGAGGGACATCAGCTTGCGCTGGGTCCTCTTGAATTGAGTTTGGTGGGGGAAGGGAAGGGGGCAGGAGAGAAGCTCCAGACCAGGTCAACAGCATCACTCACACACACCTGGACTGGTTGACAGGCACTATGCCTTTGTACCAGGTCGGAGGGTGACAGCTAGCTACAACACATCTGTCAAGGGCAGTCAAAGAGCCGACGCCCCAGGATCCCTGGCTGCTAAAGAAACAAGAGGGATGGAGCAGCAAACGCCCTGCTGGGACAGGGCGGAGACCGTGTCAGCCTGTTTACTGGTAAACGCCTGGCTCGCAGCACCCAGGAAATGGTTATTTGAGGAGGGGGAAGGAGAAAGGAAGTGTGGAGGCAGGAGAGAAGAAAGCATAAAGAAAGGAGGGAGGGGGCTGATAATTAATAAATAAACTCCTAGGATCCTGAGAGGGAACCAGAATCCCAGAGCCCAGGTACATCTCGAAACAGAGTTCAAGTAATAAAACTTGCTCCCGCCCCAGGACTGGATCTGAGGCCAGTTCCCGCAGGAGCAGAAGAAGGTGGCAATACTCATCTGGGGATTTTGTGGGAGGCGGGGACTGTGGAGGCGCATTTGGAAATTGTTTGATGTTAAGTGTCAATTACCCACTGAATTTCATTACCTTATAGAGCAACTTGTTTCTCTTTTTAAAATTCCCCGCTGCAAATGATATAATTTGTAACATGGACACTGGCAGATTGGGACAGGGTAAGGGAGATTCAGACCTAAATGCCACCCTTGCCTTCAACACCCCCAAAATTGTCACAGTCGAGTGGGGGGCTGGGGAAGTACTGGACAGACTCTGGCACACAGTTGGGTTTTCTAGCACAGAGCGATTCCCTGAAGTTTGCACACCCAAGTGATCTGCTCCCTGAGAGGACTCAGCCTTGAAATGGGCACTCTGACCTGAAGCTAGGCAGAATCAGCTGAGCATAATAACTAGTTATGCATAAAAATTAGTTATGCATAATGACCCTCTCGTCCCACTATTAGAAGCCACTGTGCTGTTAGGCATTTCTTAGGACCTGCTAACCCTCCTCCCAAACCAGCCAAGTGCGTGCCCATTCTGACTATTTCCCCCTGAAGCACGTGCAGTTTTGCTAATCAGTGTGGAGGCTGTTCTTGCCCCACGTGAACCAGTGGACAGGTGCAGAGTCTCTCTTCCCACGGGGGATTCAGGAGGAATCCTCAGGAGGAGGATTCAGGAACCCTGATTTTCAGTGGTTATCGCAGATCTAGGAAGGAAAGTTGGAAAACTGAACACATTTTTCTATAGTCACTCATTTCCTGGCCTGAATTTAATTTTTCTGAAAAACTTAATTTTACTTCAAGTACAATTTTAAGTTTGGGACACTCCAAGTCCTAAATATCTGACTTCCTATAATGCTATCCACAGGATAAGGGCTACAGGTTACACATTCCTTCCTGTTCTGTCAAAGAGAAGAACCAAGCTGTCTACCGTGGACAGAGCCATCTGGTCGTGGGCTTGCTCAGCATCTTACCTGCACAGAGGTGACATTCAAGTGAGCTAAGAACTGGGATGCATAGGCTTTGACCAATCAGAATGACCAGTACGGCCAGCCACCTGCAAATCCGCTGAATCTCAGTGCTGCGTTTCTCCACCGCCTCAAAGAGGGCGCCTTCCCGGTTCCTTCACCACCTGCTCCAGAATGCCCACGTTCCTCCTTAAACCCTCCTATGCGCCCTCCCTTTTCTACTCCCACTTACCAACTTCAGGAATGTGAGTGTTTCTCCTTTCCACTTGAGAAACTCACAGGCATGCACGCACACACCTGCACACACTCTTGGCTCATGCATCCAAGTAAAATGGCCATCGTGCCCCCAGGTCAAGGCAAAAAATACAAAACACATATGAGAGTGAAATGATTCAAAGAGAACCCACATCCTCAACCCCAGATGGCCTTCGAAGGGAGCAGATGTTACCTTCAGACGATTTCCTCTGCTCTGACCCCTCCCTAACCCACCCTACTGTTTCCCAAAGCGCTGGTTCCTGACACCCATCGCTCACTGAGTGATTGTGCGCAGCTATCCCACTGCCACCTCCACAGCGGCCCCTTCCTAAGGGCGGGGATGGTTTTCTCTCTGTTCCCGGTTACATCCTCTCTACCTGGGACCCCGTCTGCCACACAGTAAGTGTTGAGGACATGTGCTGAAAGAAGGATCGTCCCTGCAGGTGCACGGCCGAGAGAGCAGTCCTGCCGTCAGATCGCCCGTCGCTGTGCAGTGATGGCTGCCCCACACCAGCCCCGGGAGGTGCAGGAGCATCAATGTTTGTACGACGCCCTCTGACTAAGTGCTTGACACACACTGTGCTGGTCTTTTGGCAACCCTACAAGGTGGGAGCAGAAGTCAGGACCCCGTGACTTTTGATGGGAAAACTTGGGCCAAACCACAGCTCAGCCAAAGGCCCCTCAGAGGCCACAATCTCTGTAGGTTTTGGTTTCCTTGTCTGAGAAATGGGCGGTGATCCTGAAACTGCCCTGCTCTGAAGGTGAATGTAGGGCTTAGAACAGGGACACGTGGTGACGTGCTCTGCACTCTGTTACAACGTCAATTTTTCGGAGTATGGAGGCCGTGAGCATCTCAACAGTGTCTGCCTACGCCGCCAAGTCAAAAAAAAAAACCCCTAAGGAAATAAGTCCCTTTTTTTTCCCTTTAAAATGATGTTGTTTTCACTGCTTTCAGATGTGTTTTCGTTGACCCGCTGATATTTGGTTCTTGTGATAAGTAGATGATCATTATTTCTGACCCTAATATAGCCATGTGTTTTCATGCTTCCTACTCCCACACAATCTTTTTGGAACAAACTATCACACAGATTGCTCACAACTGTGGATGCCTCAGATACAAATCCTTAATAAAGATGCCAAGTTGGTTCAGCAAATGTCAGAGATTTCTGATGTCATGAGGAGGAAGAAGTTCTCATTAAATATTTGAATGTTGAATGAGTATATTAATTAAGCACTCAGAGAAACACACTCTTGTTCAAATGGCTCTTCCCTCCCCACCATCGAGTGAACAGAATCTCATCAAGCGCGGGTTTGGGTGCCTCTGGGGACCTTGGCACCTCAGAAGAATCCTGACAGAGATTCCATGCCCCACACAGGAGAGCCACCTCCCTCTGGTCCTGCCCTAGCAGGTCTGGTCGTGGGATTCTGACACATCCCATTAATGATGGGTTAACCTGAAAAGGCAATGTGAGGGGCCCAGGAAGATCTCCAGCCCCATGACTCAGACACAAAAGCACCCCTACTTTGGTTCTGAGCCTCCCAGCTAGTCCACAATTACAGATAATAGGGCTCAACTCCTCTACTTGTTAACTGGGTAACCCGGCCAACTGGTCGACCCTCTCTCATGTGCTGCAGGCTGTGCAGATGGCATTGCTGGGGTCCACTGGGCCAGTACTGGGAGGTGACTGTGCAGGCCCTTCCGGGTACACTGCTGTCATCTACCCAGATTAGCCCCCGGAACAAGGTGCACTCTGCTCTCTCACACTCAAACTTTCTCCACTCCTTTCCCTTCTGCAAAATGTCTCAGTTCTTTATAAACCATCTTCCCAACTTCCTTTTCTCCTCACTGCAGAAACCCCCCCAGCTTCCCCTGGGCAATTTCCTCAGGAGTATTTTTGTCCCTCAAAGTTGACACTGTCTTTTTCTGTCTCTTTGTCTTGATCATATCGTTAAGAATCTTGATCCTCTTACCCCTGGGTTTGGCCTTTGAGGGCTGGTCTCATAGTCTGGCCACCTAGTCTTGGATTCCTTTTGACGAGCACTGTCCTTTCCAGACACCTTCACTCATGTCTGGAACCAGCTCTTGAGGAGTTGGGAAGGGAGAATGCAAGGTTCCCTGATGTGGGCTGAGTCTGCTTCCCAGGGTGATTCGGTGACCCCAGAGAGAAATCTGAAGACCCGGAAGCCCAAAGGCAACATTGCCTGATGCTGGGACTTGGCCATTGGGATGCTGTAGGTCCAACAGTCCTTGACATGGCTTTCAAGAAAAGTTTTCGGTAAGAACAATAAATATGCTTTTTTTGGACACTGTGTGTTGATGGGACTCTTCCCAAGGTGACATCACCACAATGAAGATGGCCATTGGTCCACCTGCCTAGCAAGATGGCTTCATGGAACATTTACTGGATGCTTGGGGCATCTCGACTCATCCTTCCAAAGACCCTCTGAGACAGGAACTATGATCACCTTTTACAGATAAGGAAGTGCAACCTCAGAAAGAATAAGCCATTTGCCCCAAGACACGGTGAGGAGATGGTGGAGCCCAGACCTGAACTCAAGCACTCTATTATACATCCATTGCTCCTTACTCTAAGGACTGTCCTGGGGTGGGGACAGCATCTTAATATGGGCCCTGCCAGGACTGGATTTCTCCAGAGATGGTGGTCCTTAGGTTTCTCTCTGTGTTTCCCGTTTAGATTCTAAGTAAATTTTATTTTCTGCTTGTAAAAATACTTTACGCTCAATGACTTGCTAAAACCAGCTTTTATTATTGATGGCTGGTCCCCAGGGCTGCAGGTGACATGTCAGAATCTCCCTGAAGATCGGCTATGATGCACTTTCAACAAATGACGCTGATGGACAGAAATGACAACAGGGCCATTGGATCTAACTCTCAATTAGTCCATCAGGCTCTCTCTATGGTTTAATTGTGTGCAATTATGCTTTTTCAGATGTTCAATTTGTTCTTGAAATTGCTTCCATTGTAATGGTCTTTCTAAAAGCTTCGATGAAAGGTGTCATCTACATAAAGAAGACGCATGTGAAATTAGCACCTTCAATATCTGTTCTAGAAAGGAGTTGAGAAGGGGTTCCGAGCTGGGGTGGAGAAACGTAACAATGAAGATGAAATCACCAGGCTTGTCCCAGGAAAACAGCCCTGCCTACTGAGGACAAGACGTCCCGAATACGTCTGCAGGCCCTGCGTGAGCTCCTGAGAGACAAGACCCCATTTAACCCTCACGCCGACTCAGTGAGGAGGTGCGCTCAGCTCCGTTTTACAGACAGGGAGGGTGGTCTCAGGAAGGTGCTCAATAACCTCCTCACAGTCATCTGCCGGCACGAGCAGGGTCACAATGTGCACCCAGGCCCGTTCCACTCCCAAGTCCAAGCTCTCACCCCCACACTCCACTCCTCCTGCATCCCCATTCCACCCAAATGTTTTATGTCATTCCTTTAAATGACAATTTGCCTCAAAGGCACACATCCCAAGTTCATTTAACTGATTTATTGAGTAATTTGTTGTGGTCCACAGTGATAACTCAGGTTCATCCCACGGCCCCAGGTGGCTTCAAAGTGATGGCTTCAGGCCTCCTTGTCTGAAGAAGGCGCCTGGCCCCTCAATGAAGCCCCAAGGCTGCTCGGCTCTTCGTTTCTGCAGCCAGCTGCCCCGTCTCGGGTCCCTTCTAACTCAAATGTGAAGATTCTCAGCAGGGGCAATTCTGCCCCCCAGGGGACATGTGGCAATATCTGGAGACAGTTTTGGTTGTTAAATGGGGTGGAGAGGTGTTACTGGCCTCTAGAGCCCAGGGATGCTGCTAAACACTCCACGATGCACAGGATGGCCCCACTACAGAGAACCATCCAATCCCAAGTGCTGAGGTTCGGAAACCCCGCTCTAGTAGCACATCAGGACCCGAGCCATCTGCAGAGGGTGGCTCCTGGGCCAGGGCAGCTCTGGATCCCTTGCGTCCCCGTGCCGGTACCTTCGGCCAGGCTGCCAACATCTGGTCTTTAGATGGAGGCAGACGGACGCCATCATGTCCCGATGCCAGCATTTCAATGCGAGCTGTCCAGTGAACATCTTATTTCGTGCATCTAGAATGCACCCGACAGATTGATGGCCCTTCTTATTTTCTGCAAACTAACCACCACAGTCGGTGGACACCAGACACTCCCTCCTTTCCGAGGGAAGAGGTGGTCACAGTACATTAAACTTAGTGATGATCCCGGGTCGTTTACATAAGTGTGTTTCCTCTGTAAACACATGAACTGAGAGAACAGGGCAGCATGTTATGGACTGAATGCTTGTGTGTCCCCCCATTCATGTGTTGAGACCCTGACTCCTAAAGTGATGGTGTTTGGAGGGGGGGGGCTTTGGGAGGTGATTCGGTCCTGAGGGTGGGGCCCCCATGATGGGATTAGTGCCCTTGTGAGAAGAGGCACAAGGAAGCTTCCTGTCTCTCTTTCTCCATCATGTGAGGACACAGCGAGAAGCCAGGGAGAGATCCCTCACCAGGAACCGAATCTGTTGGCACCTTGATCTCGGACTTCCAGCCTCCAAAACTGTGAGAAATATACACCTATTGTTTAAGCCGCCTGGACTGTGACATTTGTTACAGCAGCTGAGCTGACCAAGACAGTGCAAAAGCCATTGGCAACTTCTCCCTGGCGCTCCTGTGTTTCGTAATTATGGACACAGAGCATCACAACCAAGTTTTCCCTTTCCTGCCTTTCCTGCTGCTTGATTCATTCCTGGTTTCCAACCAGAGGCAAGTCCTGGAGGATTGATCCAGACAGGAGGCCTGCCCTGAGAGGACAGAACCTAATTGTGAGTCGCAAATTAACAGCCAGCGGCCGCCAACCTGCAGAGTATGCTTCCCTATGTGGCTGGGAACGTGGAGCTTTGAGGGGGGCCTGTTTTAATAATTATAGTTTATACTCAATCTATTTTTGTTTTTAAATTAAACACCTTTGTGTATCAGAGATCTTCAGACAGAAGCACACACTCTTCATTGCAAAGAGGGGTTTTCATCTGTGGCAAATTAAGTAGAATATAAAATTAACAAATGTAAATAATATCAACCATCACATTAAATATTAAAGCCATATTAAATCTCAGTGACTACATATTACTTCCAGGAAGGACCCTGAACGATAAACCATCCTTACCAGTGCAACCCCCAGCTGTTGGGTGCTTCATGTTGGAATAACATTTCCCCGGGCAGCCGCCACTCTTGTTCGCTGTATTTCTGCCAACTTGTGCAAGCCGGAGGACGGCAGTGAAGCCCCGTTTGACAGATGCGGGCATCAACAACTTCGTTACTCTGATTGACTGCATGGTATTTTAGGGAAATTAACCTGTCCAAAAAAATTCTTTATTACTGTGCTCGTGCACAGATGGAAATATGAACTTGACAATTCTGGGTACTAGCTTTGCAATTAACTGAAATGTTTCAATAGACTAATGAACTCTCATTCGAGGCATGTTCCCTGTCAGCAGAGGAGACAGGCTGTTGTCTGAGGAAGAGTTATGGAATGTCAAACAGACCCCGACAGCCATGTTCCCTGCAGCTGGGCGGGCGGGGCAGCACAGAAGGGCAGGATGCAATGCCCAGCACCAGGCGGCCCCAGGAGCCAAGCACCCGAGTCGGGGACCGTGGTCCATTAGAGAGTTCCTTTCTTACACTCAAACTCCTCCTGATGGTGGGTTTTCTATAGAAACCTCAGTTCACAGTGCTGACCTTTGAGTGAAGAAATACTGATGGTGCCATTTTAAGAAATTCACAAGAACAAATATTAACAGTGTGATTGGAAAACAGAAACAGATGCTAAGGATTCCTTGAACGCTTGAAAACAATTACATTTAGCAGAGAAATCTCCACAAACCCACAGACGTGATGGACAGTGGCCAGACTGAATTGGGACCAACCCAGAGACACAGGGAAGCTGAAACTTCCTCTGAGGAAGAGAGAGGGTTGAGAAAATAGGCTCGAAATTCCTGTTTGATAAGCCGAATGGCGTGCCTGGCGAGATGTTTCAATTTTGTATCTGATCCTTATTACAATGTATAAGCCCACTCTCTGCAGACAGACAAACAAACAAACATTTCTCTCCAGGGAGCCTACTGGGAAACAAAAGAAATGGGTTTCAATTAAAGGGACTAAAATTAAAATAATTTAAACATCTTTGTTAATGAATTATGGAATATGTTGGTAAATAGCAAACTTCTCCTCTATCTTTCTAGCTATATTTTGTATATGTACAAATCTTCAACAGATAGACAGGTAGGTAGGTAGGTAGATATTGATGATAGATAGATATACAAATCTTCAACACATAAACAATATCTATCTGTCTATCTATCTATCTATGCATCTATGTATCTATGTATCTATCTATCCATCCATCTATCCATATTTTCTAATGATATGATAGCACAAGGCTTTATACACCCATGCCTATGAGGATGTGCTCTTGACCCTGCATCTCAGCCATAAGGAATCCCGGGAAGACAAGCATTGGCAGCAGCTGTGGTTCCGTCTCGTTCCTCCTGAATTCTGGGCCAGAGCGTCACCAGCTATAGTCTCCCTTACACCAGGCATCTCCTGAGAGCCCAGGGGTCAACGTGCTCCACTCAGGTGGTCCCTGGCGTGCTCCTCTGCAGTCACACTCCAGCTCCGGGCCACGCCTGTCGGCATCAAGTGCGCACAGCAGTGACCTGCCCACGCACACTCCGTGGAGCGTCGCCCTTCCTCCCTTGTCGATGGGGAGGGGCCGCCCTCCTGAGGCCCTGAGCTCCTTCCTATCCAGTGCACAACCTCGCGTGGAAACTTCCACCCTGTCCAGTGACGCGCTCGTTGTGACACGGATCGCAAATGGCTTGATGCCTTCATGATGAGGCACTAGAATCTAACATGGGATTCTGCCCTCTGAGCCCGAGATGCGCAGAGCCCTGAGCAGGCTGAACCGATTCAAGTGGACACCACTACATTCTGAAAACCAAGGCAAGGGGCTAACTGACTGGATGTGAATTGTGGTCCAAGACCCAGCGAGTCGTTAGCATTTTGTAAAGCTTCCCTCCGTGTGAACCCAGAGAGTTATTATCACCATTTTGTTTTTAGGGATAGTTTGGGGAATGAAAAATAGCTATTTGGGTTTCTAAAAAATAGATTCTGTGAGCTGGACACAACGTCAAGAGGGCATTTCCCTGATTGATATCCTCCTACTTCTGGAGAGACTGAAAAATAAAGCAGGAAACATGAAAGGGGGATGGCTGCGGGACAGCATGGAGGGAGGGGATGGGAGACGCTGCAGGAGGAGGTTGTTTTTGTCCTCTGGGTGATCGGGGAGGGTAAACCAGCAGACATTGCCTCTGCTCCTCAGCAGCAAGGATGTCACAGATGAGAAGCGGCTGGTGGCAACGCCTAACGCTTGCTGGGCCAGGTGCTCGGCAGAATGCCGGGCCTGGCCTGCTTGTTGAATCTCACCGTAACCTGAGGGGATGCTGCTGTGCACGTTACTGCTCAGAAAGAGGACGGTGTGTGAACCCGGGTCCCCTGCCACCAACCTAAGCTCCCCCCTGTCGAGACATCTGCATCCCCACCTTGGTGATGAGGGTGGCGTTCTGACTGAAAGATGCTGAGAGCTCACCCCGTCTCCCTCTGCTCTGTCTCCTCCCTGAAACCCCCTTGCAGTGGAAGTCTGAGTTCTTAGGAAAGAAAAGGCAACGCGCTCCAGACCTAGTGTTTCTGACATGAGTTAATTTTCAGTTAATTGAAAAACAGTACCTTCCATGAGGGTGCTCTAAATCTTCACCAGGTCCATAAAACACCTAACCCATCGACCCATCCGCCCGGCAGTTATTGAACGCCTGCCCGCACCAGGCACTGTGCCTGGAGCGGACATGCCTCCAGGCCTGGATTTGGGATGACCAGACGGGGCTCTGAGCGGGGAGCCCGGCGGGGAGCTTACAGCCCAAAGGGAAGAAACCTGCTCCTTCTCTCTGGGATGTCGCTCAGTACCACCATCTAGCCAGTCCCACAAGGCTGACTTGCTTTGTTCGTTCATTCATTCATTCATTCATTCAGTGACTCCCCAGTGAGCAGTGCCACGTGCCAGGCCCTCCCGGGAGCAGTGGATGTGTCCGTGGATAGCACAGTGTTCCTGCTCTCAGGGGATTCACCTCTTAGCAGAAAAAGACAGACGCTAAACAATGACATAAGTGTAACGTTGAACACGCCACGTGTTCTGAAGACAACACACCAAGCGGCAGCAGAGAAGGTGGTCGTGGGGGTCGGGGCCGGCCTCTCTGAGGAGGTGGCGGTGAGCGAGACTCCAGTCGGGGGAGAGTGACACGCAGGGGCTAGGAGAAGCGTGCGAGGCCGTGCTCCCTGAGCATGTAACCTCCAGCTGCTGGGTGTGCACACGACTCCCGCCACGTTTGCCAGACCTCGCTCCTACACTCCCTGCCCAATTCGGCCCCAGGAATCTCACAAGACCCCGCAACAGGCTCCCATCTGCCCCTCCTCCGCCCTTCCCACCAAGCGCTCTCAGAGGGCCCTCCTAGCACAGGGCTCCATCAGTGACATTCCATAGCCCCAAATCCTTCCGTGGCTCCCCATGGCACCCAGCACACCCCTCAGTCGGGCACTCTGGGGCCAGTTGCCCCCTCCTCCTCACTTCTCTGAGGGATCAGTTCCCTCTAAGGGCAGTCCCTGTTACTCAACCGTGCACAACCTCTAACTTGTGGGAACTCACGCCTCTTCCTGGAGCGTCCTCCTCTCTCCAGCACCCGGCGTGTTCCCAGCAGCCGAGAGCCCCTGTGGCAACGCCCAGGCCCTCAGCTCCAAGCAGGACCCGCACAACCCTTTCCTTCCACTCACCCACCCAACGTCCCACACTCCTGGGTAGACGTCCCCTGACACAATATGTGACAACAAGTGCCCAAGACCAGTGCAGACCGCCAACCACGTGCAAAGGATGTTGCTTCCAGGCGGACCAGGGCAGACACAGGGCATGGAGAGAGGGAAGTCAACCTGGCTCACAGAACTGAGAAACGGTAGTGTCCGCTGGGAGGTTACTGGGCAGGAGGACATCATCCACGTCATTTAAACCTCATCTGCAGGGAATGCTGCGAGGCTTGATTTGAAGGAAATAAAGAAACATATGGGTGTTAAGTCCTGAAATCCAGGTTTTCTGCTCTTGAGGAATGTATCAATTTGCCCGTTCTTCTAAGTCATGCGTGGGTGTTCATCCAGCTCACAGAGACGGGCTCAGACCCACGTGCGTGCCTCCCCTTGAGAGCCCTTCACCCTGCGTCTTCTGTCCACTCAGCCACTTGGCCCTGGTCTCTTCCCAGCCGTCCAGCTGCTCCCTGTGGACACACTGCTCCCAGAAGACAGGAAGACGTGCTGAGGATGTGTAGCAGGGGCCACACGCCCCATACACCTGGCTAAGAACAGCGGTGGGTTTTCAGGCCTGGGTCTCTGCCGAGTGTACGAGCCTCCAGAGGCCGCTGAAAGGTCAGCCCTTAAATGGAGAGCACTCCGAGAGGTATGCAAGGACCCGGGGTTACTACCGATTTTGGGGTGCAAACATCCCGTGGCAGGAAGAAAAGAGAGCTGGAAGAGCCTTTCGTGGTAGCCATGTTGACAGCAAGCCCGGCGGATGGAACCCGTTCAGAGGGTTTGGTCCTAAGTGACACTGAGCCGTGTCCCCCCATCTCTGCTCAGATGCCAGCGCAGGGCTGCCCTCTCCGGAACAGGGACATTTCTGTTATTTAACACGCCAACCAGCCCGGTGTTTTCCTTTACTGTGCAGGAAAAGAGAATTAAGTTTGCCGGGTGACTGTCTGGCCATCCCAGGGATGGGCAGGAGGGTTTCTCCTGGGGGTGATCCAAGCACAGGAGCCACTCTGGTTTTCTTCTCTTTCCTCCATCTGGGTTGATACTGGCACTGTGAGACCCCCAAAGACAGATGTCCCCCACTGCACGGACACTGAGGGACTGGGGACATGAGATCGCAGGTGAAGTACCTCACCGCTGACACGAAGGCAGGGCGGGGTGGACGGCTGTCCACCCTTCCTCCCAGGCCTGCCTGACGATAGTCTGCAGGTGACCAGCTATGGTTTTAGGGGGCTTTGAAGCCAGGGGGCTCCCCCTGACCCCTGACATGTGTCTTTCCCATCAGAGATGACAGTGCTGACCCAGAGTGGTCAGGGAGAAAGCTCTTGGGCTCTGCGATCTCTCCCGCCCCAGCTTTTCCTAGTTGTAGATACGGCTGTGTGGGCTTACAGCATGGACCCCTCATCCGTACAGTGGGGTTACTATGAGTCCCCACCCCAAAGGACTGACAGAACAATGCATGTGGGGCCCCGAGCCACAGGGGCAACTCCAGACACGCTCCCCTCCTCCCCTGATGGAGACGCCCTGGGCCTGCACTGGAGCCCAGTGCGTACACCCGGATCTCGGAGAGGAGACGGTGATGCCACGGGTGCCGCGGTAATGGCGGAAGAAGTCCCACAACTTGATGAGCTTCTCCGGCTGGATTCACCCTCACCAGCACCCTAAATCGAGAAATGCAAGATTCAGTTGCCCTCATTTTCATATGCGCTGCTTTTATAGAAATCGTGAATTCTGCTCTCTCAGATCCCTGCATTAATAATTACGAGGTCTGCTGGGAAACGCAGAGCTAGCTGGGCCCAGACGCACACTTTTTCCCTAAGACACTACAAAGAGACAAGAGAAAATGCCAAATCATGATTCATCAGAGAGTCAACAGGCATATATTTAGCATAAACGTTTCCAACTACCCGCCATCCATTAATTTATTTTTCTTTACGAAATGTTAATGCCGGGGACTTAAAAGTTCGTAAATAAGCTACACTTGAGCACTTTGAGGCTTAACTGATTAGAAATGTTTTTCCTGACTGGAAGTTGCTCATTTTAAAAAAAACATGCAAAAGATGTGAATACGTTTGAAATGTACAGAATTCCAACACAGCCAGAAGGGCATCTTCTAGAAGAGGCCTCTTCCGGTGATGGTGGGTGTCCGTCTGACTTCTGGCACTCTGTGGGTGAGAAGAATTCGCCGTTTTGTTGCTGAACTTGGACAAGACAGACAACAGGGTGAAGCAGCTCTCCCAGTTGGGAGGGTTGGACTGGGGATGCGCCCTGCTGTGGATCTGCGCAGGCGGCCCGTGTCCCGTCTTCAGGGCGTCTGTGAGAATAGCTCCCTTTAGTGAGCTGCTCTCACTGAAAAATGAGGACTCGGGGTGCAGCTTGGGTCACTTTTGCTCACATCCTCTGGGGTGTCTTCTCTGGCACCAACCAATTCTTCAATTCTCCGACACCAAAACTGGGCGTCCACAATCCTCTCCAATGGAACACGAATTACCTGGAGTCAGTGCAGCCCCCCCAAGTTAAGGGCTCAGTCCCATAAGACCATCCCCACTTTGGACACCAGTCACAAGTCCCAGGTTGCCACCTGTATTTCTGACCAACTAGCTGTAAATTGGAGGTTTCAACGACCCCCTCCTCAGGGTTAATAATTTGTAGAACGTCTCACAGAACTCAGGGAAAGTTTACTTATGTTGACTGGTTATTATAAAGGATACAACTCAGGAACAGCCAGATGGAAGAGACGCACAGGGCAGTGGGATGGGGTCAGAGCGTCCATGCTTTCTCCCAGCGCCTAGAAGTGCTCACTACCTGGAAGCTCCCCAAATCATTGTTCAAGAGTTTATAGAGCTCATGTCCTGCCCCCTCCCCTCCCCTGAGGTTGGTGGGTGGGGCTGGAAGTGCCAACCCTCTAATCATTTGGTCTTTGGTGACCAGCCCCATCCTGGGGCTACCGAGGGAATGCCCTCTAAGTCATGTCATTAGCATCAACTTGGGTATGATGGAAGGGGGCTTGTTAGGAGTAGCAGAAGACACTCAGGAAACTCCAAGGGTTTTAGGAGCCCTGGGCCAGGAACCAGGGACAAAGACTAAATATATTTCTTATTATACCACCCATCCCCCTCCAGCTGCCTCCACCTGCCCTGCGTGTCCTGCCTCTGTAGGATGAAACAGCTACATCGAGACGTGGTCATCGCAGCCATCACGGGGACCCTAAGACACACAAACACTTCAGCTGCAGCACGCCTGGAAAATCAAACACCAGCAACCTCTGCGGGGAAACGAACAAGCTCTCCCTGCAGTCCCGAATTTGAGCTTCAAGCATGTTGGAAACAGCTGCAAAGAGCACAAAGGCTGTGGAGCGCACTGCTCCCAGGGGCATGCTGACCACACACGCTGGCCGAGGCTGGAGCTCAAGACAGAAAGGGATGAAGGGATTGAAGCAGACACGGCTCAGGCTGCCCCCACCACGAGCCGGTCCTCTCCCTCTTGGAATTAATTATCCCCTGGTGGTTTAGGTATCTAGTTCTCTAGATTTATTTATCTTTTGAAGTCTTTTTTTTTTCCAGTTTTTTTTAAGTATCACATCTTGGATTCTGCTCAGAGAAGGACAGTTTATAAATGACTCCTACTAACACCAACATGGAGGTGATGAAAAGAAATGTGTGTTCAACAGGGAGGCAAGCATGTTTCTAGGGAAATATTAAGGGGTGAGAATATCGCTTCATTGACTTGAGGTTTCTCCCACTGACTGACACGTGCAAACGGGTGTCTGGTCAGATCTGTAACGAGGGAGAAGGTCCAGCCACTTCAAGATGTGCTACCGTGGACACTCAGAATAAAGTCTCTGCTCACTCTGCCCAGAGGGCAGCTTGTCTCTCTGAGCCGTCTCCAATGTTTAAACCCTTCAAAGTCATGTTTGCTTTTGGAAGCTCTGGGTGAAGACCAGGCTGTGGCAGGGAGGCTGGGAGTGTGAACGGAGATGGAGTGTAGGGGGAGAGAGGGTGGGGGAAAAGCTTCCCAGGGAGGTGAGAAGAGATGAAAGAGATAAGGCAAGAACCTATGCAGGGTCACAAGAGATACTGACGCTCAAAAACCTCCTCTTCCTGAGCAAGCAAGGCCTCTGGTTCACACCTTGACTCGCCCTCCTGGAGGTGTGACAGGCTATTCCCCAGTCATTTTCTGCTTTGCACACAACACAGAGATAGTGGTAGAGGCTCCTTAAGAGCTGAGTTCTTTGTAGTAGAAATTAGGCAGAAGAGATGGCCAAGACCAAAGAGACTAAGGAGGAGAAAGGAGAGTCCAGAAACAGACCCACATGTGTGCAATCCCTACCTCACACCAAACGCACAAGCAAAGTCCTCGCAGATGACAGACCTCAGTGCCACGTGTAAAACCACAGCATTAACGGACAATGCAGGGGGCTATTTGTGACTTGGGGGTAAGGAGAGATTCTTTAAATGAGACCTGGAGTCCAAACCATGGCATCAGAATGAAGGATTTCCATTCCGTAAAGTCCATAATTGACAAAGGCAACCAATGAGGATCAGACCAGAGGCGTTCCATCTTGAAAACTCAACGATGTGCATGACATCCAAGAAACCTTGGCAAAACCACAAGAAAAAGGCAGGAAAAACAATTTTTTTAAATGGCAAAGGATATAAGTGGAGAATTCACAGACGGGGTAACTCAAATGGCAACTGAGCAGGAGAAAGGAGGCAAATTCAGAGAAACACTCATCAAAGCACAAAAGAGCCCACCTTATGCCCACTGGGCTCGAGAACACGAGAGGTCACCAAGCGTGGCCACATCCCGTTTTAACAGTGGTAATTAAGAAAGACTGAATGAGACGTCCTCCCTAAAAAGCCTTGACTGGGCTAATGTCAAGCCATATTTGTCTACCCTGGACACATGACGCTTGAAGGGTCCATGAACCCCTAAAGCCTGAGAGGGGAAGCTGGCCTGGGATTCAGCAAGAGATGGAGGAGCCGGCACGGCTCTAGATGTCCAGCACTGCCCTGAGGCGTGAGGCTGCACAGCCTGGCCCTGACAGGTGGGTCTTCATGCAGGTGCCACAGAGCCAATGCCACAGCAGCCTGGCCCTGGGCGCGGAACCTGCACATCTGCTCTCTGACGAGGGGGTCATGCTCGTCCCCCAGTTTGGCTGAATGTGTGACGGCTTCATTGGCAAGTGTCTTTGATACTCTCAACAGTGACGCCTGCAGCCTGCTGGCCACACCCACCAACCACAGATTGATGAGGCTGGAGCGCAAGTGGTTGGACCAGTGATGGGAGAGTGGAGCGTCCAGCATGCAGGGCTGCAGAATCCCAAACAAAAGGAGAGGAAGTGAGGAAGGCTGAACGGGCCGTGGTCTTGGCTGTGTCAAATATTCCTACACCACAAACCAAAACTGTGAGAATAAAGAACAAAGAATCACCTGCTCCAGAGTCAGGCCGCTCCAGGTGCTGAGGGGGCAGTCACGGGCCAGGCAGGAGTCCCGGAGACCACCCGCTCCAGGCTGGGGAGCTCTGTCCAGGGCGCTGCAGTGCTGGTGCTGGCGACCCCTGCCTGGGGTTCATGGTGGTTCTGTGTGGACGAGCAATAGGCCAGCATGTTGGCCAGAGAGGACACTGTGGGGGGTGTCCCCTGACAGCCTCTTCTTTGTTCTCAAGTGACAGCTGCAATGCCCCATGTGACTGAGCCACTGGGTAAATTTACTGTCAGTACTTTCCGGATGTGATCAACACACCTCCATGCCAACCCACGTGGTTGACAAATAAACGTGCCCTCACCCAAATTATGCGTGTTGGCTGGACCCGGCGTCCAGCGTTATAGAAAGCCACGCATAGCTGGGCTGGATCCCTGTCTTCCAGCCCAGAACCCAGCAGACACTCTGGGGGTGAAGGGGAGGGAGATGGAGAGAGAGACAAAGGAGGGAAAAGCTCCTCTTTACACCAGTGGAGCTTGAAACCTAACAAGGGGAGAGTTCTCGAAACGTGGAAAAGCAGGAGGGAAAGAGGAAGGAGCAGGCGTCGATCGAGTGTTGGGGCTGGGAGAGGCGGCACGGAAGGAGGGAGACCCAGCATGTCAGACACGGGGCGGAGCCAGGTGTCCAGTCTGGCCGTGAGAAGGACGCATCACACCAGCCACCCTCCAAAGAAAACCCTTTCTTATTCCTAATAGAGATCTCCGTAAGCCAACCGTGCTAGCCCCAAATGAACACTCCGCCAGGAGCCAGACTGGTCTCGGGGCAACCCGGCCCAGGTAAAGAGAACTCTGGTCCCGGAGAAGACCCCCGATGCTGCTCCTTCCGTACCTCAGGCCCACAGAGGCCTCATCCATCCACGTGCTGGAAAAACTCCTTAAAAAAAGTCACACATTTTCAACCTAATCTTATTACATCAGCGGCGATTTCATGGCTGCTAACCATTTTGTGTGTTGTCTCCCCTTTTTGCACTACCATGTTAGACGTTAGGTCCATTTTTTAAAAGTCTACAAGAAAAATAATTTATGATAAAATCATAAATAATAGGTGTGGGGGCATCAAATGTGTTTTCAAAATAGTTCCTTCTCTTCCTAAATGGAATCAGAAAGCTTTTTTGATTTTTTTTTTTTTTTTTTTTTTTTTGTGGGGAAGACCAGCCCTGAGCTAACATCTGTTGCCAATCCTCCCCTTTTTGCTGAGGAAGACTAGCCCTGGGCTAACATCGTGCCCATCTTCCTCTACGTTATATGGGACGCCAGCATGGCGTGGCTGACAGGCAGTGTGTCGGCGGGCGCCCGGGCTCCGAACTCGCGAACCCCGGGCTGCCAAGCGCGGACTAAACCGCTGTGCCACCAGGCGGCCCCAGCTTTTTTGATTTTTAAAAAATCTTTTTGCTTTCCAGAAGGTCATGGTGTTACTTAGCTCTTTCATGAAAGAAAAAGAAGCAAACAAATATTAAAGGAAAACGTCTCAGTTAGTGCATCCCGGGCCGGGAGAAAATCCCACCTTTACATGTGCACATGTTGAAAACCCATCTGGCCCTCAGTTGAGCCTGTGTTTGCTTTTCCATCATGTCTGTGTATTCAGCGGAGCATCTGGGTTTCATGTCCGTGTGGCGAAGGCAGATTAAAACAGGGACTGTGTTAAAACAAGACTGTAAAGGTTAACAGACCAGGAAATGGACAAATCACCGCCACCGGCCACGGCCGGGCCTGCAGCTCAGTCCTTCTCTGCCCTGCCTGAAGCTGCTCATTAGACGCTGGGCTCGATTTCCCGCAGGCCAGTTAGACAAACAATTTCTGGACACCTCGGCCTCCCCGAGGTATAGCAGGGACCCCGAAGCCAATTAGGAGGAGATGGCATCCGAGCACTGTCCCCTTCCCCACACGACCTCTTTAAATAAGGTCACTGGGAGTCATTTAACTTGAGTCAAATTAGAAATTCACTTTCTTTCCATTCATGACATGCGGGGGCGGGGGCACAGAAGCAGCACTGGACACCAGCAAACGCGTGTGCGATGTGCGAGGGAGGAGGCCGCGGGGCGGATGAAGTCCCCACCTAAGCGACAGCAGCAAACAGTGAATCCGCCCATTTCCTGGCACATTCTGGTCTCTTTGTCAGTAATAATCGTTAAAATACACAGAAGAATTAAAAGAGAAGCACATCTGGTGTACACAAGGGCAGGACTCTCGTGAATTCTTTTAGCTCTGGAGACACTGTCCAATTTTGCTCTGAGAAATAAGCTCTGGAGTCAGGGGTCTGGGTTCCAACCCTCCTCCCTGACTTTTGCTGCTGTGTGGCTTCAGGGGAGTTCCCTAGTCTCTCTGTGCCTCAGGCCTCTCGTGTGTGACTGAGGATATAACAGTACCTGTCCCTCATAGGGTTGTCAAAAGAGCAACAGCAGGCCAGGCACGTGGCAGAGTGCCTGGGACACAGCGGCGCGCACGCAGAGATGCTCTTCCTGCCATGGTCCCGTGCGTCCAGTCTATCTGCCCCGTGGGTTAGTCTCCCGGCTGTTTCCTCATTTGCCAGATGGACGCGCAGGGCCTCCCCGGACAGCCCACACGCAGAGGCGGATGAAGTAACATGCCAAGTGCACGGGACTTTGAGCCACGGAGGGCCACGCAAAGCTTCGCTGCTGAGCTGACATTTAATGCAGCCCCGGCTAAGGCTCACCCTCAGGCAGTGGGAGGGCGCAGCCATTCCCGCCTCACTGGCCTCTGGGTGTCCCAAACCTGGGCCCGCCCGTCCTTGGCGAGACCGCCATGGCCAGACTCCCTCCCCTTACACGCGGTGGGTCCAGGTCCAGGGCACGTTTGTCCAGGGCCTTCTCATCCGGCCGCAGATCACGTCCAAGTCCTGGGCGTCACCAGCTCCCTCCCTGTGCCCTACTTCCTGCTTTCTCTCCATAGTGTTGGCGCTGCTGGGGGCACTTGTCACTTAGGTAACGTGCTGCTTCCCTCTCTGCACAGGGATCCCGTCAAGATGGTGCAACGACACTTTACTCGTGTGCAAAACCTGTATCCCGTGAGCAGAATCTGCCAGCAGTGGGTTCTAATGGCATTCTGCCTACTGCCCCAGGGGCAGAGGGGTTACAGAGGAAAGGAGAGTGGGAGAGGGAAAGAGGTGTGTGCGCGTGTGACAGAGCGGGGGAGAGAGAAGAAAACAGGGAGGAAGAGGGAGAGAGGGAGGGCGGGAGGGAGAGACAGAATTAACACCCCTCCACCACCCAGTGGGCAGCAGAGCCGCGAGCCTCTCTTCACGGAGGGCCTTCGCCGCCCTAGCACTCCAAGCGCTTCATCAAAAGCCGACTTTCTGCGGTGGCCAGCACCTCGTGGCCTCCCCACACCCAGTGGCAGGCAGGACTCATTACTTCCAATGACAGTAACTCAAGCTCATCACCTGGCCTTAAGGCTGACATCTTCCCAAGAGTGTGGAATTGTATTTCATGGAGAAGTAAAAAGAGGCACCAGGAGTGCCCCGCCTTCCACACCGCTCACACCAGACTCTCCCAGACGAGACACTCCGGACCTGCACTCAGAACCCAACAAGCCTGAGCCCAGCCTTGCCACAAAGGCACGACGGTGGGGGCAGCGCCTGTCCGTCCAGGGCCCGACCTCGCCCTCCTCCTGTCCTTTTCCCCAATTATTCGAGGATCCTTGCTCATTTCCATTTCTCCCGAAGTGATGCCCTTAGCAACGTCCACCAGGAGCTTCGTAATTAGACCATTACCGCAAGCTGCTGGATGGAGGAGCAGCCTGTTTGTCAGATGCCTTGTCCAAAAACCGATAATAAAAAAATCCGCACGAGTGTGTGTTGCGGGTGTGTGTGCACGTGTGCTCTCAAGTGTGAGTAGGAAGGGGGAGTGTCAAGAAGAACAAATGCCAAACAGAAGGGGCGGGGGGACATGATTTGCTGAAAATACCCAAGAGCAAATCTCATTGCTGTCGGCTGGCCTTCTGCCGAGGAACGTGTCGAAAGGAGAGGCTGGAGAAGCATTTCTTCAACTGCCAAATACTTTCCCATTTTGGGTCCTGAGCTCTTCGTGCAGTTATTCAAGCTGCATCACGGTATCAATAACTCATCGGAGATCAGCGTCAATGTCCAGAAAGGCTCATTAGGTGCAAAAAAGGCACTGAGCCGCCGCCTGGGAGATGCTGTAATTAAGTTTGCATCTCATCCTCTGCAAAAGCTCCTGGGCCTCTCACTCTCAGGCGGTCACCGTCGCAGGATTCTTCCTCCAGGGCTTAAAGATATTGTATTCTTGGCTTCAGACACAAGAGTTGATTGGGAAGAAAGCAATGACATCAGCACACTCAGTTGGGAGTTAATTCCTTCTAAACAATATGGTCTCTCTGCTAGAATATGGGGAAGCGGGGAGCACGTCGGGGGTTGGAATGGAGGATTGTGGTAGTTTCTGGCCGGGTTTTAAGAGAAGGATGTGACATGTGTGCGTGTGCATGCCTGTGTGCACACGTGTATGCACGTGTGTGCACACATGTGTACTGCATGCCCACATGTGTATACAAACCCTCCCTGGGGCTTATTATGGACCTAAGGCTTTCCTTGCATAATCTCTTGCATTATTTAACCCTCAAAGTGGTCACAGGAATCGCTCTCTTACTTTTCTATCTGGAGAACTACTCAGCAGGCTTCCTAACCCAGCTCAAATGTCACCTCCTCTGGGAAGCCTCCCTAGCTTGCTCCTCTGTGCTCCCTCAGCACTTTGCACACTCAGAACTCTGCCCTGGAGACAGGAATTGGGTGAGCACCTGGGATGGCCCTCGTGCTCACAGACCTGGGGGGCTTCCCCTCCCATCCCTGCAGGCACACCTGTTCTTCTGACCCCGGCCCCTCCTCCTCTCCAGCCTGCAGGGAGCCCATCACTGAAAGGCAGCAAAAGAAAAACCTTTTGATCAAATTTGTGTGATAACGTGTCCGCGGTGCCACTGGCCATGTCCACGGCAACACAATTCTCCTCCTAACCCGGGGGGAACTGCAGTCCAATCACCCCAAGCCGGAGCCGCTGACCCCAGCCCCTGTCCTTAACTGCAGTGAATTGGAAAGCAGTCTCCCAGGAGAGAACCCACGTGGGCGGAGCGGCCGGGCACGGCGACGCTTCCAGCTTCTGGAGACACCGCACCCAGCTCCCGATGCAGCTCTCAGAGGCGCCATGGGGGGCAGGCTGGGGAAGTCCGCTGTCCCGCCGTCTCTCTATCGTGACCTGCCCCTGTAGCTGGTATTTGAGACTGTTTTCTATAAAGCCCTGTGTCCAACTCGACACAACACTTCGCTGTCCCCACCCTGAGGAACGGGCCTGTGTGGCTGCCGTGGGCATCAGCAAGCACCAGCACCCCTGCGGCCGAGCTCGGGCGGGAACAGGCGCCCACCGAAAGCTGGAGCATCCACTTTCTCCCGCACGGACTTGATGGCGGTGAACGAACTCAGGTACCAGCCCGGCGAAAATCAACTACCGCCGGGGAGAGGCCAAAGAGAAGCCGGGTCTCTGTTCTCCCCGCCCGCGCCCCTGGCTCTGCGTGCTTCGTTGTGGGGAGAGGTGAGGAGGCGGTGCCTAGGCGAGTACAGGGAGGCAGGCAGTGGCTGGGGGGTGCATCTGAACAGGCCACAGGAAGAGCAAAGCTGAGGCTCGCTCCCGAATCTGTACGGTAAGCGCCTGCTGTGTGCTGGGTCTCAGGCCACAGAGGTGCCTCAGAAGGGCAGGACAGACATCAGGGCCACACGTCAGTGGCGTGTGGGTACTGGGGACGGGAGAGGGGGCATGAATCAGGGGAGCTGCCTCTGAGGGGACAAACGAGAAAGGTGTTGAAGGATGAGTAGGAGTTCACCAGAAAGCAAGCAGGGTAAAAAAACCACCATGGTTATATTAAAATAATTAAAATAGCTGTTGTTGGCTGAGTGCTTACTCTGTGTGAGGCCACTCCAGGGGCTTTATGGCATTTCTGTGTTAGATTCTCACAGCAGTTCAGTGACACGGGCACTACTGGGATTCCCATGACAGACGTGGGAAAACTGAGGCTCAACTCACACACGGCCCGCGGTTAAGAAGTGGAAGAACTCTGCCTGGCCCCGAAGCCTGCATCCTCAACCGTCACACGTGCGTGCTGCAGAAATGGGGCGCCACTCTCCCTCCCTGTCTAGGAAACGCCATGCACTCGAAGTCTGGAAAGCAAAGAATCCAGGAACTGATCATTGGACCTGTAGCCCTCTTTCATCACAGCATCCTTTCCAAAAATTAAATGCCATGACCCTTGTGGTTTTATGCAACTGCTGCTTCATGGCCACGCCTGCCGCCACTTGGGGCGGCCGTTTATCCCTGCACCTGGGCTGAATTCCTACATCTCGCCCAATTGTATTCTTAATGGCTTTCGGGGAGCCAGCCAGTTTGAGAAGTGTCTCTGGATAGTCAGACAGCCTGTTCACATAGAAAGCACTTGTAAATGATAATACACCCTTCATACTCTCCCCGTCATTAAAACGGTGCACCTGTCACTTCAGCTCAGGAACTGCCAGCATCTCCCCCGAAAGGCTGCTCCCCTGCCCCATGGCAAGGATTCCCTCCCCGCCTCATTTTTCAGGCAGTGAGCTCAGCGGTGAAAATTGCTCCTGTGTTGTGCACGGCGAAGAGACGCAGGTTTCAGTTTTATCCAGGAACGGGGGAGAGGACGTGTCATTAAGAGAAAAGGAGGAGACGACGAGCATGAAGTGGAGGCAGAAAGCAGGACACAGAGATGCTAGATGCTTCTCCATTTCTGGTTGTTAGGACGGGCTTGGGCTCACAGGCGTCTATTGTCTGAGAAGGAAGTGTGGTCGGCAGCCACGAGTGCTCGCACGGATGTGGGGCTGCACGCCATGGCATCTGGCGTCTGAGAGCGGATCCCCCATCCCCTTCCCTCCTCTGCGCAGCTAGCTCCTCCGCCCACCTCTGACAGTCACCTCCCGGAGCCCGGGAAGCAGCACCGTCTCAGCCTCCTGCTGGGTCCCGGGATGTCCTGATAGAAGGAAGGGCACTGTCCCTGAGGCCCCCTACTCCTAAAAGCCTTGGCAGAGCGGGCAGAGACCAGGTCACGGCTGTGGGGGTGCGGTGGTGACCACAGCCTGTGGGAGAGAAGCTGGTCCTCGCAGTCACCCCTGATGGCACCTGGGGGCTCCCACCAGCCTGGACAGGGAGGGGTGGGCCGGAACAAGAGAAGAGAAGGGGCTGTGGGTGATGCTGCACTGAAGAGGTCAACACAGCCACATCAGCCAAAGGGAGCCGGGCACTAGTGCATCCCTAAGCTCCTCCCTGTCCCGAGGGGCTCCGATGTGTGCTCCGTGGATCCCAAGGTGCTTCTCCAACCCTTACTGATGGCAGCAGATGCCTGGTGGAAGCTTCTGGAACCACAGGCACAGGGTCCCCGAGAACAGCCAGTGCCAGAAGCAGACATTAGCAGGTAATCGGACAGCCAGCCCACCAGTCTGGGAAAACATTGGCCCAGGACAACCTGCAGGGGCCATTGGATCCTTGGGGCATCATGCAACCGGGACCACTGCAGCCCCCATGCAGGACGCTCAGAAAGCCCAGGCCTTCAGATCCAGTCCCTCAGCGCAGCCCGATCTTGGGGCAAATGAGGAAGAAACTGGGGAATCCGCCCACGTCTTCTGGCCTCTCCAGCCCCTTCCTCGCAGCAGCTTACACACGCCTGAGACACAGGTGTGCGGACCCCACCCCCATTCTACGGGAAACCGAGTCCCGGTGCCTCCACTCTGCAGTCTCTCCTAACCCAAATGTCTGCACAAGAGCCCTTCTCACCTCACTGCCTGGTGGCTGCAGCATCATCCCTCCCCTCTTGGCCACTCGGCCCCCTTCCTCCCCTCTGAGAGGGGATATGGGTACAGCGGAAGGGAGGTGTTGAGGCTTCAGACCCGAGGCAGCCACGGGATGGGAGGAATGAGGAGCGTCCTCTGCTGGGGTCCTCCTGTGGGACAGTTTTGGGGGTGCATGACCCCCAGAAGGGCTCCTGAGGTGACAGTGGGGGGATGGGGTCCTGGGGGAGCCACATGGCCTGCTCAGGCAGGGACCAGGGGGGCTGTTGACAGGCATGGGAAAGGTGGCTGAGGAGGTGGTAACAGGGCCTGGAAAGATCCTAGCAGCTGGTTTCTGGATGGCACTGGAGGAGAAAGTTCCTTCCACTGAGTGATGATGCCAAGAGGCAAGTCCAGGCACGGAGCCGCAGAGAGAGCACAGAATGGGGAGGGGTCACGCGGGCCAGCTCTGCCCACGGAGGACAGGGGTGGAGCTGGACAGCTGGACATGTCAGGGAAGACCCCGAGAGGAGGACACATGTCGTCTTCACCACCTACTGCCAGCGCCCGGCACAGTCCTGGTGAAGCGCAGTCATTTGAGAATGGAAGGGATTTCAGATCTAATTTGGTGACAGGGAGCCCTGAAGGGACTTAAAAGCAATTTTCCTAACTGCAAAATGAATACATATTTATAGCAAAAACCTGGGAGAAAATAGAAAACACGAAAGCTGAAGAACAATAGTGATCTGCGGCTCCGCCAGGCACAGCTGACGTCCCTCTTGGACCTGGAGGGTCATCAGCACTTGGAGACTCACTTCACCGTCTGTGGAATCCAAGCGTGTGCCCTGACGGCGGCTGCTTTACCCCCCTGATGATGAACATTGTGAACTAGAGTGACGAGGCCTCATCTCTGTCCCATCAGAGCTGATGCCACACATAGGAGCGCGGCCTGCTGCGGGGCCCTTCCTCCGACTCCCCTGCCCACTCTGGGCTCCAGGGGTGGTGGCCGGCCCTCCTGCACCGCTTCCCTCCTCAGCAGGACCATCTCCTGCAGTGAAGGAGCTGGCCCCTCACTTGCCTGGATGCCCCCAGGAACCTCCTACAGAGGTGGCCCGGGCCTGGCCGGGGCGGACCAGGCGTCAGGGCACATGGGGTTACAAATGCAGGCAGAAGTGGTGGGAGTGGAGAGGCAGGGACACAGGAGGTCCAGTGAGGCCGAGAGCTGTCGGGGCTCCAGAGGGTGCCCAGAGAAAGGAGGGCGAGAGGATGAGTAGACGAGACGGGGGTGGGGGCGGAGGGAAGAACCTCATGGCCCGGGCTTCTCCCCTGGGGGGTGTGCGCAGAGCTCAGGGCTCATGAACTTGGACGGGAAACAGGCACACCCCCTCCATCGCTCTCTTACCCACATCCTCACTCCTTCCCGTCGTGCATGCGGGCACCAGGCATGGCATGGCGGCCGTGGTTTCTCATCCCGCACTGCACTTGTGGACAGTCTGAGAGTCAACAGTCAGCGCCACTGAAATTACAGCATTGTCAGGCCCACAACTGGATCTTGTTACTTAACATGTTAAAAAAAACACATTTCTATGCCCTAGATTTGTTTTTAATATTTTGATAACTACATTCTAATATAATTGCTTTGTGATCCAATGTATTTTGTTTTACGCATCTGAAATTACTGCTCTGAAGGGAGTCACAGTCTTCTCCAGTCGGCCAACAGGAGTGAGGACACAAAACAGCCTCAGAACCAGACGCACAGAAGCCAGGGTGGGAGTGTGGAGGAAGCCGGGGGGAAGCCCGGGTGGCCCCATCAGAGAGTTGCCACCCCCATCGATAAGGTTATGCATCATTATCACTAAACGTGACAGTTCCCAGGTCCTAGTCTGTTGAGCTCACCACTGTGTCCCCAAACCCAGACCAGAGCTGGTGTTCAAGACCCAAGAAATGTTTATGACCTCAGTGTTTTCAAGTTAAATGTGAAATGACTTTAATTAAATGTTAGCCCTGTTTTTACCGCAGTCAGCACTGTTACTGCCCCACTCCTCCAGCCACCCGCTTCCTTACTGACACGTGGGCACTAAGACGACTGATCAGACTGGGCTTCCCTTAAGAAGAACCTCCCTGCGGCCCCTCACAGCCACTGAGACTTGCCCTTCTAGCCGTATGCCAGCTGTTAACCTTCCCGTGCACTCGGTGTCTCTCGAGCTGCCAGGTCAGGACGCCCTTCCAGTCCACGGGCGATGAGTGGGTGCATCGGCCTCAGGGTGTCATCCTAAGAAGAACCCCTCCTGGGGCCATGTGAGCGCAGTGCGCACCCTGGGCAACAGCGGCGTGTGCTCTGCCGGCTCCTGAGGCGCCCTGTATCAGAAGCATTGTCACTTGTCAATACACACACACACACACTTGGTTCCTCTGTCCCACTGGGGTGGGAAGCAGTCGGGGGAGTGAAAAGAAAAGTTTCAGAGGTTGCGATCAAAACTACTTCATCCCAGTGCTTAAGGCCATTCCGGTCCCTGGAGATTTCTCAACTCAGCCCGGTCACACTTCTCTCGCGCTGCGGGCTGTTTGTTCCGGGGTCTGTTGCGGTAATGGAGGGGCCGTGTGTTCCCCAAGGACCGCTCCCCTAGAGGCTCACCCATTCCAGTCAGGAGTGAGTGGGCTGCGTCCACCTTTTGACTATATGAATAGTGCTGTTAGGATATACCCCAAAGAACTGAAAACACGTTTCCACACAAAAACTTTGTACACAAACGCACATCAATTGATGAGTGGATAAACAAAATGTGATACGCCCACATGTGTTAGTGTCCTATTGCAGCTGTAACAACACAGATTTATCAGAGTTCTGTCGGTCCGAAGTCTGAAATGGGTCAGCGGGGCTGTGTTCCCTCTGCAGGCTCTGGGGAGAATCCATTTCCTGGCCTTTTCCAGCTTCTAGAGGCAGCTGCATTCCTTGGCTCGTGGTCCCACATTATTCTGACCTCTGCTTTCAATGTCACATCTCCTCCTCTGACTCTGACCTCTGGCCTCCTTCTTATATAAGGACCCTTGTCATTACCTTGGACCCATCTGGATAATCCAGGATAATCGCCCCATCTCAAGGTCCTTAACTGAATCACACGTGCAAAGTCCCTTCTGCCATGTAAAGTGACATATTCACAGGTCCTGGGGATTAGGACGTGGACCTCTCTGGAGGGCCATTATTCTGCTTACGACACCCTAGTATGAAATACACTTTGACAAGAAAAAAAAGAATGAAGTACTGACACATGCTCCAATGTGCTTGAACCTTGAAAACAGGATGCTGATTGAAAGAAGCCAGTCACAAAAGACCACATTATGTGATTCTAGTCATATAGAACATTCAGAATAGGCAAATCTACAGAGACAGAAAATACATTGGGGGTCGTCTGGGGCACATGTGGGTGTGAGTGTGTGTGTGAGCGTGCAGCGAGGGGGGTGGTAGATGGGGAATGGGGAGTGACTGCTAATGGGGAAGGGATTTCTTTTGGGGTGATGAAATGTTCTAAAATTATAGTATGGTGATGGTTGCACAACTGTGAATATACTAAAAACCATGAATTTTATATTTTGAAAGGATAAATGTTGTGGTATGTGCATTTTATTTTAATAAAGCTGATGAAAAAGATGTCACTGGGCTTTCTCACTGTGGCGGCTTCTGCACTGATGGTAAAGGGTGGGCACCTTAGCAAAACCCAGGACGGAGTCCCTTTGCTGTTCATCACGGGGCCGCGACTGTGGGGAAAAGAACACCCTCATGAGACAGAAGCAGTGAATTTACTTTTATTCAATGCTGACCCTTGAACACATTTCATTTTGTTATTCGGAGTGATGAAGGGGAAGCACAGACGGAGCGGGTGCGGAAGTCAGCGGTGGTCCCGATGGAAAGCAGTTGTCCACTGTTCAAGCTGCAAGCTGAACCAGCCCTTTTCTTCACGGAAAATCATTTTTACTTAAAAGAACGACCGACAGACAAACCATAGTCAGTCTTATGTGAGTGTCTGGCAGATGTTTTCTTGAAAATGAACAAAGTGCGTCTGTCACTTCAGGGAAAACAACTGACAATATTTGTTGCCAATGATGAAAGTATAGCTTTCAAACAAAACTTAGAATTTTGGAAAACTTGTGTCTGCTGTTGTGAGCTTGATGGTTTCTCAATAATTAAAGACTTTTCTGATGAGGCTGGTGGTGATATTAACAAAAGTGATTTTTACAATGTTGTATAAAGGAAGATCTACATAATTCAGAAAACCAACAATTTCAAATGACTAATCCATGATGTTACAGAATTTTGCGCGGGTTAAACATCCATTCGAAGTATAAGATAGGCCGATGGATTTAACACAACAGAGTAGAAAAGGTCAATGATATGATTTCAGCTTCCATATTGCAGCTAACCTTTAAGAAACGAAGACTTGTCAGCTTTCGGTGTAATTTCAAAGAAGGGTATCTACCATAATCTGAAAAGGAGATTAAAACACCCCTCTCTTTCCGTCTACACGTCTGAGAGAAGGAAAAACTAAAACTTTCTCAGGTAAACAAAAGCTGAGGGAGTTCATCGCCACTAAACCTGCCCTGCAAGAAATGCTAACCGGGTCCTTCAAGTTGAAACAAAAAGACGCTCAACAGTGACACGAAATCACATGAAAAGGTGAACCTCCCTGGTAGAGGTGTGTATATGGACAAATATAGAAACCTGTAGTGTTGTAATGTAGGAGCATAAATCGCTTTTCATTCTAGTACAGAATTTAAAAACAAAACATGGAAAGTAACTATAAATCTATGTTAATGGATATGCACTATAAAAAGAGGTAATTTGTGTCACAATAACATAAGGGGGGGCAGAGATGTAGCAGAGTTCTTACATGTGATTGAAGTTAAATTCTTACCAGTTTAGATTGTTGTAACTTTAAGATGCTTTATGTCATTGCAATAGTCACCACAAAGGGTGACTACACAAAGGGAAGTGACAGGAAATCAAGCATGTCACCACAAAAAACCAGCCCATCGGTGTCCTTAGTCTAGAGTGAGTCTCTGAGAGACAGCTTGTAGTTGGACTCTGTGGTTTTCTGTTGTTTTGTTTTGTTTTATCCATTCAGCCAATCTATGTCTTTTAACTGGGGAGTTTAATTCATTTACACTTACAGCAAATACTGATGGGGAAGGGCTTCCTATTGCCATTTTGTTGACTGATTTCTATGCCGTATGCTTTTTTGTCTCTCTCTCCCTCTCTTTCTGGCTTCGTTTGTGTTCTGCTGATTTTCTGTAGTGACAAATTCTTAGCTAGACTAAGAAAAAAAGAGAAAAGATTCACATAACTAAAATTAGAAATGAGAGAGGGGACATTACCACTGATTCCACAGAAATAAAAAGGATTGTAAGAGAATACAATGAACAATCAGATGTTGACAAATAGGATAACCTGGAAGGAATGGATGTATTCCTAGAAACATCCAACCCACCAAAAAGGAGTCACGAGGAAATGAAGAAAATCTGAGCAGACCTCAACGAGGAACTAGAAACGGTGCTGAGGACAGAAGCAGGCCCACCAGAGCCCACTGCAGAGCCCCACTTCAACGCCTTCCTGGAACTGTTACTTTGAAAGACGAGTAATCCCCATTTCCCAGCGAATGGCCGTGGTGACAAATCTGCGCTCAGTCAGAAGGCATCAAGCAACGCCAACGTCCTTGAGGAGCTGGCTGCTGCCCGGCGGCTCTGTGCTGTCTGGATGCTCGAGATCGAGTTTAATATGTTCTTCTCAGGGATTCGGTCTTGCAGCTACCAGAATCGCCCTTCCAGAACATTCCCTGATCGTGTCACTTTCCTGCTATGACATGGCCAGCGTCACAGCGCTGCTGACAGGATGACGTGACTGTCGCCCTCCACTCCTCTGCCCTGATCCTGGGTCCCGGCCAGCTCCGGGTCTCCTGCTCCTGCCTGGCCTGTTCTGGATGCTGGGACTCCAGGGTCCCTGGATGACAAGGGTCAGCTCAGACTCAGCTCCCCACAGAGCTCCAGTGAGTCTAAGCATGTCGCCCCACCCCCTGCCCACTGCTCCCCCGCCCCCGCCTCCTGCTCTGGAGAGGGCTCCTACTTCTTGGGGCTCAGCCAGATCCCTACTGGCACCTGTGGGGTCTGCAGGAATGAGCACCCTCCCCGTGGCTCTCCCCAAAACCTCCTAGTTCCTTCTGCTCCTGGAACACTGCCCCCCCACAGCCCATCCCCCCCGCCATCTCAGTCCTCCCCACAGGCTGTTTTCCTGGACATGGAATGTTTTTGCTTTGCTAAATCCCCCTTTTCCTTCTGATCTCTAATTAAATGCTGCTTCCTGTGGGCACCTTCCCAAGACAGTCAACCCCTCTGTCATGCCCTTCGGCCTCTATAGCAAACTTCTTGCATGAATTATCCCTGCAGTTTGCAGTCAGATGAGTCAATTGCTTAATATCCACCACAAACCGCAGGCACAGGAGGGCAGGCAGCAAGGGGTCTGCTTACTGTGGACCCCCAGCACCAGCGCAGGAGCATGGAAGGGTGGGGGTCCACTCACTCCATCTGTAGGGAGCAGCTGCTGTGTGAGGGCACCCCTCGGGGATGCCGCCGTGACAAAGTCACCCGCACGGTCTGGCAGAGCTTATGACATTCTAGGAGGAGGAGGCAGATGGCAAACTGACGGGGGCTGAGCCACAGGGCAGGGTGGCCAGTGGGGCAGGGGTGGGGGTGCCGGCGGGAGTCGGCCTTGAGGCCCCGGGAGGACTTTAGCTTTTGTCCTCAGTGAAGGGAGAAGCGGGGAGGCCCCATCAGAGGGGGGCCTGGCCTGACCCAGGCTTTACAAGCGGCCCCCCTGGCCCGGCTGCTTGGAGGCCCACAGATATGAACAGACGTCCAGGTGGAAGCAGGGGCCAGACGTGGACGGGCGGGAAGGAGCCAGGTGAGGGCAGTGGGATCCTGCAAGGGCACTGGGCAGGGATGGCTGAGTGTGTGAGCAGGGCTGGGTAGGTGAAGGACAGGCCTTCTCTGCTCCAGGGTCCCCACCTCGGGACAAACGAGCTGTGCCCTCAAGACTCTGACAGATGCTGTCCTGGACTTCTACTCTGTTCAGCACAAGCAGTGTGGACTGCATGGGGAGTGGTCACGCAGCAGTGACGGCCTTGTTGCTCAGACTGGAGCCTGGAGACTCAGGGACCCCCCAACCATCAGGCCTCGGCCAGTGCTGATTGTTTAAATCACACACTGACTTGTTAAAACGCCACATTTTGAAAGACCAAGTATTTGAACTGTAGCCCAACATCCAGACGTGACGACGCCAGGATGGTGGCGGACATGGTAACCCCAGCCCCTGCCCCTGACTCGGGGCCCACAGAGCCGAAGGGGAAATGTGCCCCCCCCAGTTTGAACAAAGCCCCTCAGGCCGGGAGGCTGCCCTGTGGTTAGACCCATGGTCAGAGGAAGGCTCTGCATCCTGTCTGTCCCCTCTCCTGGCTGGGCATTCCAGAAATCTACTGATTTCAAATGTTCTGTCTGCTGTTCTGGACTGAAATGTGCAAAGAAACAATTTATTTTCTATAAAGAAAAAAGGTTATTGTCAAAGAGTCAGCCTGAGTCTGAGCTGACCATTGCTGACGGGGTGAGAGAGCCCTGTCCTCAGGGTGGGAGTGGACGCCCTGCACCCTCCTGCCCTGGGAGCTGGGTGCTGGGTGCTGGGTGCAGGTGGCCGGGAGGGCCTGTGGGAACCACCCGCACCCCTGCCCATAGGCATCAACGTCCCGTGTGATCACACACAAAAGGAACCCAAGCCAGCCTCGGGGCACCCGCTCGGGACCACCTTCCGGTCCATTCCATCTGTGTTGCCAGATCTGGGCACGGGCCCGCATTCCCATCCCTGCTCCTATCTGTGAATCTCCTTGAACAGGCACTGACCTCTCGCTCTCCCTTCCCTCCAATCCCTCCAGGCCAGTCTCCCCACAGCAGCCAGAGTGACCACAGTCATCATATCACCAAATTACTTGCGCTCTGGACATCGAATCCTCCAGCGCTCTATCTCCCCTCACCCCTGTTCCTCACCCTGGTTTCCTCGTCCATGGAGCCCACAGAGTCCTTCCCCACCCCAGGGCCTTTGCATCTGCCTCTCCCCTGCCCAAGGGTCACTTTCCCAGCTTGCGCAGCCATCTCTGCTTCCTGCAGGACTCATCTCATGCTGCCCCCTGGCTGCCCGCTCTTGGGGAGCACATCCCTCCCACGGCTCCGTCTCAGCACCATTGAGTCGTGTGCTGATTACAGTTTCTGTACACAGTCTGGGTCGATCTGCTCTCTGTTGGTCTCCCCCAAGTTCTGGGAGTCCTCGGGCTGGGAACCTGGTCTTTCTACCTCACCCCGAATCCTCATCATCTAGCACGTGATGTGGAACAGAGCAGGTGCTCCACAAAGAAATTTTGAAAGAATGAAGTACGTTTTAGAGTGTCTTGTGGGCTCACTTCTGTTTCTGTATGTTACTTGTTGAATCACATAAGCTACAGGCACATTATACTCACCAAGAGAAACTTTCCAGCAGAAAAAAGAATCTGAAAGTTCATACATTATAAACAAAGTTAAATGAATAGGATAAAACAAAGCCAGCCCGGGTTTTTCCCTTCCACAAACATTTAAAACCTCAGATGAAGGAGAAATTGCTCCTGATTAATTTGAATCTTAAATCCAAGTTGACACCTTTTTGTTTTAATATCACTTAACGCTTAGGCAGAAGGAAGACTTGTGTTTTTAAAGACAAATGTTTGAGTCTCATTTATAAGTCCCCGTGTAAGCACAGATAACTCTAAGAAGCCTGTTTGGCAAAAGTTAATCAGGAATTGGAGATTAAATTTTTCCTTTATATTATGCACATATTTAAAGTTATGAAGAAAAATTCTAAGCAAATAAATCGTATTTTACAAACTACTAAACCCAAGGAACAGATTAAGACGTGCAATGAAATCATGTGTAAGTCTCAGATGTATAGGTACACACACATCTCTGATCCATTGTCAAACGGCTCTAAATAAAACAATTACAGACGTTTGCATATATTTATCTTCTTGTGTGTTGTTACCAGCAGAATGCCGAGAGTACGCTCAGAGCCACACAAGAGATGAAACGGGACAAGGTCTCAGCCCTCGAGGTGTACAATCAAAGCAGACGGATAAAACAATTCAGACATGAAATGCATCAGCTGAAAAGGCTGTTAAAATTCATGAGGTGCAAGGTTTTCTTGGCTTTTCCAGGGAAAGGCAGACTGAAACAGGGGCCAAGGTACTGAAAACCACTGCGGACTAGTGGGTTTTAGGAGGAAAGTTGAATAAACGATGCCAGGGCTCCGAGGTGGAGGAGACAAAGGGCAGGTGGGTGTCCATGCGTGGGGCAGGCTGGGGGCGGGCAGAGCAGGGCCCCCGGGGAAGAAAGCCAAAAGGCTGCCTGCACTTCAGGTCCAACTGGATGACTCAGTTTCCCCTCGGGGGGAACGTGCCATCACTCAGGTTTATAAAACACCTGTATCTGGAGCTGGCTACTCACTTAGAATTCAGTCTTTGCTCCCATCTCCCCCTGCAGAGGGCCTGGGACCACCCTGAGTGTAGGGCTGGGCCTCCGTGCGAGCGGAGCAGAACAGAGACGGCGTCGCCTTCTTCCCCGCCCATGCTGCCCTCGCTCTCTGCCCAGACCCTGCTTCTGGAAGCAGGACCGACCTTTCTGACTGCAGGACCTGAGACCAAGACGGCTGTAGGAAGCAGTCAGCCCTCCTCCCAGGTCTTGGAGTCCATGTTAACTCCGTTGACCATTTTGGGAACCAATGAAAAAATCTGGAGTCTTCCCAGTTTACGAGTCCTGGTTCAGTCTCTTTCCCAACTCTGGCTTGCTGTAGTTAATAATAGTAACAGGTAAGACTTCCGGAGTGGTTGCGACAGGCTAGGTGCTCGGCTAAGCGCCTCTCGTGTGTTGCACCCGGAATATCTCCAAAGCACATTGTTGAGGGAGAAAAGCAAGTTCTGCCCAGGAGCGCTATGACACCATTTATGATTCTAAAATGGAAAACACATCTGTGCACTTGCACGTATATTTTTAACTGCACAGGAAAGTAAACAGCTGAAGCTAAAACACTGGTGACTCCAGGGGGACAGTCGATTGAGTGGGGGTGTTGACTGAACTGCACTGTTTGACTTCTCAACAGTGGAAAATCACTCGTGTGTTACATGTGCAATTAGAAAATGAATTTAAAACAATAAATATCAACAAAAGTGGCTGCTTTCTGTTGTTTAATTTCCTCCAGAAAAGGTGCTAAGAACCGGGTGGGTTACTGTAAGGCTGTCTGCGGTCAGGTTACCCCGCGGCCACTGTCTTCTGCCCTCCGCCACCTGGGCAGGCCCTGCTGGTGGCCACAGAAACAAAATGACCATGGAAGACGCTGGTGGGCCTGCTGGTTAAGGGGTCAGCTGGCGGAAGGAAAAGGAAGAGGAATAGAAACAGAATCACCTCTTCCACAGGCCCGCACCTCCCTCGCTCTCTGCCCAGAATTCACTTCTGATTAGAGGACCTAAGACCAAGACCCCGGCAGCAAGACGGAAGTCCTCTTCCCAGGTCTTCGGGTCAATGTTATTTTGGTTAAACTGATTTGGAAATCAAAATAAAAGAAGAGCTGCTGTCCCCCACCCCACACCCTTCCTCCCTCTGCTCAGTGGGGACAGGCGGCCTGGGGTCTCTGGAGAGAGGAGGTGGGCAGAGATAAAGGGGGCAGAGTCAGCGGGAGGGAAACGCTTCCCCCATCAGAGCGTTCACCTGCCCGGCCCTGCTTGCTCAGTCGGTGGCCCCCACGATAAGCTGCCGGCCTTCCTCACCTTCCTCAGGGATTTCTCACCTGTCCCTCCCAGGGGCCCAGCATCCAGGTCTCCGTGGGGTGCTTCTCCCCTTGCCCTCCCCCTTTGCCCTCTCCGATTTTCAGTCTTTCTTCAGCAACCAGATGAAGACCACTGATGCCGAGAAGCCTTGCCCACCTCCTCCAGGCCCTGCTGACACCCCCTCACCTTCACCCTGCAGACCTCCCTCACCACACCTCAGTCCTGATCCCCCGGGACAGTGGGGGCGCAGCTTCTCCCTCCTGCACTCATGCCCCGCAAAGCCACGCCTGTTTGTCCACCCTTTACCCCCAGGCGTATCAGCACGCAGTAGCACTCATGTGTTTGTTCAGTGAATAAATTAATTAATGACTCATAGCAGATTACTTTAGAATTGTTATTTGTTTCATGTGTGCATGCGTGGCTTGTCTCCCATAACCTGGTAAGTTCTCCAAAGGTGGGTGGGATGGAGGTTGAGAGCACGACCTGTGGCCCCAGGCAGCCTAGGTTCAGATTCCAGCTCTGCCGCTCACTGCCTGGGCAATTCTGGAAAAGTCGCTCCAGCTTCCTGTGCCTTAGGTTCCCCGTATGCAGAGGGAAGATGCTTCATAAGGCTTTTGTGAACATCAAATGAGTTAATGTGTGTGAAGGGCTTAGGACTGTGCCAGGGAACCCATCAGATCTAAAGAGTGTTAGCTGCTGTGTTCATCATGATCACTGCCATCACCACCATCACCACCAACATCATCATCATCACCACCATCACTACCATTATCACCATCACCACCAACATTGTCATCATCACCACCATCACTACCATTATCACCATCACCACCAGCATCACCATCACCATCATCATCATCATCATCACTACCATCATCACCACCATCACCACCATCGTCATCATCACCACCATCACTACCATTATCACCATCCCCACCAGCATCACCATCATCATCATCACTACCATCATCACCACCAACATCATCATCATCACCACCATCACTACCATTATCACCTTCACCACCAGCATCACCATCATCATCATCACCATCATCATCATCACCATCATCATCATCACCATCACCACCAACATCACCATCGTCACCATCAACACCATCATCATCATCATTACCACCACCATCACTGCCATCATCACCAACATCACCATCATCGCCACCATCACCACCAGCATCATCACCATCACCATCATCACCATCACCATCATCACGATCATAACCATCACCATCACATCATCATCATCTCTAATGGTCCACCAAATTCCAGGAGGATCCCACAGTTTATCTTCAATAAAATCCTACTGTATTGAATTTAGACATAATCAGAAAGATAAAACTTCCTCTAAATACAAAGGGGGAAGCAACTCATAAATAACACATATTTTGTAAAACATAAATATGTGTCTATCAAATAAGAGGTCTGCTCCCAAACAAGACCCCAATAAGTAGAAGAATTTTGCTGGTGGGTTTAGAATTGACAGGACAGGAAGAGAAGATGGGGGAGGAATGGCAGGGAAGACCTCGGGCGAGGAGACTTTCCTCAGGTCAGAGGGGAGACAGCTGGAGACGACTAAGGGCCCGCGGTCTGCCTCTGCTGCTCCACAGAGCACTCGTCCGTGCAGACGGTGTTTCCAGCAGAATCTTTTTGTTGGCATGCTTCGCAGCAGACCTGTGGCTGGGTTCCAGCTCTGCACTTACCACACCGGCCCCCTGTGCCAAGGTTCCCAAGCTTCGGGCCCCATTTCCCTTATCTGTGCTATGCAGGCGAAGGAGGGGAGGGGCCCAGGGCTGGGTGCATGATGAGCTCTCCACGCCACAGTGATGGTCCGCAGGTGTGGGGAGGAGACAGAGCAAGGCACCCTCAGAGGTGACTTCCCAGGGAGATGCCACTGCTCCTTATGGGGAGCTCCACTGGGGTTATGTGCTCATCTCAAGTCTCTCAGTGGCCCGATGTCAGGCAAGTGTCACATGCACAAGGGAGCTGGAGGCCCAGGAAGAGGCCCCTATGCCATCCACCTCTTGGCGGTCAGCCCATGATGAGGGACCGCTGGGGAGCTGGTGGCCTTTACAGGCTCTGGGTCACTGCTTCTCGCGCCTTGGGGTTCTTTCTCCCATCCCTCATTCCTGCAGCTCCCCCTAAATCCAAGTGCTCCACCCCCAGCTGCACACATTCCCACAGGCGTCTTTTTGGTTTGTATATATTTTACTGTTGTCCTAGTGAAAATCTATTACCGCATTTAGTCAACTGAAACGCCCCCACCACCTTCACATGGCAGCGGCCAGGTCACTGCTATCACTGGAGACAGAGCAGCGGCCGAGGCAGGAGCTGTCCCTTTTCCTGGAGCGGGCATTCTGGTAGGAGAAACAGACTCCAAATCAATCTGCTGATAGACAAGACAATCACGGAGTGTGAGAAGAGCATGAATGAAAATAAACAGAGAGAAAGGGTGGGGCGGGCAGGGCGGCCCTCCTGGCTTGTAAGGTGGTCAGAGAGGCCTCTTGGAGAAGGGGGCTCCCAGAACCCAGGACAGAACATTCCAGACCCAGGAAGGCAAGTGCAGGGCTGGCTGAGGCTGGACCACTTAGTGCCTCAATGAGGAAGGAGTAGAGGTTTTAGTCCAGGAACGACGGGGAAGCCACTGAGGGGATTTCAGCAGAGAGCATCTGGACCTGATGCATATTTAAAAGGTCACTAGTATTTCGAAGGCCTGTGGTCACGTGGGCCAGCAGCACACGTGAAGTGCTGTCCAAACTGGATTGTAAGGATGGTGTAAGGATGAAGCAGGAGAGGAGAGGGGCTTCATCAACTTGGAGGAACACAAGATCAAAATACCTAAATGTGAAAAGAAGAGGAGACGGAGGATGCCAACGTGACACCACCGAGGAAGTGGAGAGAGCCGGGCCAGGCACCCTGAAAAGGAGCCTGGGCGGAGAGCACCCCGACAGAACTGCCTCCTGCGGGACACCCGCACCCCACTGCCCTGGTCCTTTCTACTGGGCGCCAGCCTCACCTCCTCGCTGGCCTGGCCACTCTGTCCTCCTCTCCAGGACGTGTTCTGTGCAGCGTCCAGAATGACCTCTGAGGAATGCTTCTATGGTAACAAGCCCCCTGCTCCAAACTTTCAAAGGCTTTCCCCTGCTCTCTGCCCAGGGACAAACGATGGCGGGGCCAGCACTGCCTGGTGCCCTGCCTACCTCACGTCCAGCCATCTGTCCCTCCTATGCATCAAGCCGCCCCCGCCTCGGAGCCTTCCTATGAGCTGTCCCCTCTGCAAAGGACACTTCCCCGCCCCCGACCTCCTCTCCAACCTCCGCCACAAACACCAAAAACCGCTGGAAAATGAAGGGCAGGACCACACACTGTGCGATTCCATTCACATGAAGTGCCCAGAACAGGAAATGTGGAGACAGAAGGCAGATCAGCTGCTGCCTAGGGCTGGCAGAGATGGGGGAGGGGTTGATCCCTAACAGGATGAGGTTTCTTTTGAGATGATGAAAATGTTCTAAAAGTGACTGGGGTGATGGTCACACAACTCCATGAATACACAAGAAACCACTGAATTGAATACTTTATTTTTTTGGTGGGGAAGATTGGCCCTGAGCTAACATCTGTTGCTAATCCTTCTCTTTTTGCTTGAGAATTGGCTCTGAGCTAACATCTGTACCCATCTTCCTCTATTTTGTATATGGGACACCGCCGCATGATGAGCAGTGTGTTGGTCCATGCCAGGGCTCCAAACCCACGAACCCTGGGCTGTGGAAGCAGAGCATGTGAACTTAACCACTATGCCACCGGGCTGGCCTGTGTACTGTACACTGTAAACAGGCAAATTGTATGGTTTGTGAACTGCATCTCGATAAAGCTGTTTAAAAAGGAAGGGTGGAGGGACATCCGGTGGCGTAGTGGTTTAGTCTGCGCTTTGGCAGCCCGGGGTTCGTGAGTTCAGATCCCGGACGCCCGCCGACACACTGCTTGTCAGCCATGCCGTGGCAGTGTCCCATATAAAGCAGAGGAAGATGGGCACGGATGTTAGCCCAGGGCCAGTCTTCCTCAGCAAAAAGAGGAGGATTGGCAACGGATGTTAGCTCAGGGCTGGTCTTCCTCACAAAAATAAATAAATAAAAAGGAAGGGTGGGATCCTGGGGGCCATCAGGACATTTGGGGGCAATGTGGTGCTTGCACAGGTGCAGGGGACCTGCCACCGGCTCCACTGCTGGAGAGTGTGGGAGGATGGAAGAAGCTCCAGAAGAAGGTGCAGTTCTTGGATCAAGGTTCTGGGTGCAGCTGCGGAGACCCTCCCGGGAACTTGGAGGAGTGTCCAAAGGGCCAAATGTAACCAACCTCAGAGAGCTTGCTCGCAGACCAGGGGTCAAGGGGACCAGCACCGGGAACAGCCTCTGAGAAGCACAGAGGGGAGGGTGTGCCAGCAGCGGGTGTGCCAGTGGTAGGTGTGCACCGGGAAAGCCCCAGAAACAGCACTGAGTTAGGCTTCTGTGCTGTGCTGGGAGCAGGAAGAATGAGGATGGAGCAGACATGCTGGGGTGTTCACGGCCTCGTGGGGACAGACGACGGGGAGGCAGAACTTCTTACAAAACAGAACCTCGTTGGTTGTGTTGTTTGAATCAAGGCGCTGGGTGCTGGGACTAAATTGGAAGTGACATTAGTCTGAGGTCTGGAGGTCAGGCCTGGGGGGAGGGGCGGCCATGGATTACGCCAATCATCCTGACTCGGACGTGAAATGCCAGGGTCCAGGGGTACCCGTGCTCCATTTGGGCACTTCTGAGGAGTCCCAGAGCATTGGAGACAAAGCCCGGAGACAGGCAGATGTCTAAGGAAAGGAAGGGGGATGCTACAAACAGCAGCCCCAGAGCTGACGCTGGCTCCAGGAAGATTCTAGAACACACTGTTGGCCAGATGGGATGACCAGGAACGGAATGCATTTGTTTGAAAAGAAAAACGCTGCACTACTCTATATACATTTTGGGTTTTGTAAGACATTTCCACCAACTTCCCCAAACTCCAAGAAACCAGATCCCTGTGGGGCGGTCAGCTGGAAGCTATTCCCTTAACATGAATGTCCCGGGAAAAGCTGTGCCCCCGGCTGACTCTCTCCCCCCACTATGCAGGACAACGCACCCACAAAAGACTGCCCTAAAGCGCTGATCTCAGCTTTTATCATGAAATATTGAAGGTCCACAGGAAGTATCAGAGGTGGTGTAAGGAGCCCGTGTGGCTCCAGAAGGAAGACGGCACCGCGGCTCCGTGCTCCCTGTCCCACGCTCCTCCCCTCCCCACCTCGTGGTGTTTATCGGCTCAACTTCCCGGAAGGTGCCGAGGTCGCAGCTGGACGCCGGGCAGAGGCTCCACAAAGCAGGCCAGATGGGATGGGAACGATCCCCTCCAAAGCAGGGCAGGAACGATCCTGGACTGGCTCCTGCGGACACTGCCCTGGGGAAGCTGAAGGACCCTTCCTACTTTCCCAGGGGAGGAAATCGTTTGCCACATGAAGGGCGCCCCTCCTCTTTGACTGAAAATGCAGTCCAGCCAGGCTGGGCTGGTGGGTCACTCCTTGGGACCCCGGGAGCCACTCAGCGACGATTTCATGCCCCATGGAAGGAAAGTTCGCCGTCACTCGCTGACACAGGCTGGAACTTACTGCCCCAGGTGAGGTCTCAGGACGGCCAATGGGGGTCAGCGCTCACTGAGCAGCTCCCGTGGTCCCGAGGAGTGACTTTGCTGGCGGCCCCTCCCTGCTGCTGACCAGCCAGGCCGCACCCATCCAGTGATGTTCACTGAGCACCAACTGGTGTGCCCAACAGCAGAAGTGGGTGACCAGAGAGACAGGCCCTGCCTCCTGGGGTCACAGTCTGGGAGGATGGGCAAGCAAGGACGATTTGGCGAATGTAGAAGGTCAGTGAACAGGATCGTCAGATGGTGATGAATGTCATGAGCAAAGTAAACCTGGGTGACCGGCTACCCAGTGGCGGGCGGACAGGGAGGGGGCACCAGTTCTTTCCACAGGGCAGAGGGGGAAGGCCTCCCCTATGTGTGTATGCACATGTGTACGTATGTACGTGCTGAGACTTGAAGGACAAACACTGGGGTGGACCAACAGGGTCACGTCCCACGATGATGACAAGGCAAACCCTGGGACAGGCCTGGGTCCACCACGTCGGCAAGACTGTAGGAACTCTGGCAAACAGGCCCAGCGGGAAGGGCGACAGGACAGGCCTCAAGCCACGTTCCTGATGCTACCCAGGACAATTATCGCCGAGGAAAGAGTCCAGCCAGGCATTACAGAAAGTCACCGTGTGGGAGCTGAATAACAGTCTCCAAAGATGTCCATGCGCTAATCCCTGGAACCTGTGAATGTCACCTTACATGGCAAAAGGGACTTTGCAGATGGGATTCCATTAAGGACTTAGAGATGAGAGATGATCCTGGATTATCCAGGGGGACCAATGTCACCACAGGGGTCCTCATAAGAGGGAGGCAGGAGGGTCAGAGAAGGAGATGTAATGACAGAAGCAGAAGGAGATTTGAAGAGGCCCTGCTCCTGGCTTTGAAGATGGAGGAAGAGGCCACAAGCCAAGGAATGCAGGCGGCCCCTAGAAGCTGGAAACGGCCAGGAAACGGATTCTCCCCTGGAGCTTCTGGAAGGAACCACCTGTGGACCTTTGCACTTCTGACCTCCAGAACTCTAAGATAATAAATCTGTGCTATTTTAAGCCCTCGTTGGTGTTTGCTTGTTACAGCAGCAGCAGGACACTCATACATGTGACAACACGCCCACTCACGGACACTGGAGCCAGGCCCTTGCAGGCAGCTTCCACGGGCTCCCCTGCTCTCCGAGGTTTCCGCCTCTTCCGAGAACCACACTAGAAGAAGAACCAGACGACCCGGGAGGAAGACATCGCCTGTCCCCTCCCCGAATTCTAGCCCAGAGCCGACAGTCTGCTTGTAGGATGTGCTCCGGCTGTCGGTCAGAGGATAAGCTCTAACGGACAAGAGGCTGGGGGTCCATGGCCTGGACAGACTCTCTTTTGGTGACCCAACACCCTGGGGCCCTCGGGTCCCGGACAGGCTGCCTCCTGTTATCTACTGAGGTTCAGGGCTCAGCGGGTCACTGTGTGGCCCAGGGCCACCTCTACTCCTGGAGAGTCCAGGCCCGAGTGCTGGTCGTTCACATGAACAGAGTCGGGGGTCGGGAGGCCACAGCCCACTTTCCCAGCATCATCAGGTGCCCCAGTGCCGGTGCGTGATCTCATGTGAGCTCCGGCCCTTCGCGGATGGGGGTCTGCAAGCAAAGAGGCTGAGTCTGCTGTAACAGGGTCTCAGCTCCAGCCAGCAGAAGACACACAGGGATTGAGTTCTCCTCCCGAGCGTCAGTCGCAGAGTCAGCGGGCTGCCTTCAGCGCGCGGCAGAGCCGCTGGAAGGGGCCTGCGCACTTCTAATTCAGGTGCGCGAGGTCTGAGCTGCTCCAGATCCTCCCGATACTCGGGAGGCCATAATAAAACGCAAGCACATTTTTTTTTTTTTAAATAGTGTGCCTTGACTTTATACAGATTTTTCCCCCTTTTTATACCAACTTGAGAGTCTAAATCAAAGCCTTTACCCCAGGTTGCATCATAAACTGAGAGGGTGTGCTACAGCAAGCGAGCTTTCTCCAGCTGATAAAGATGCAGCACGCACGGAAGGCTCTGGATGAACCTCAAGTGCACAGATGTTTATTTTACAGTTTCCTTTTTATTCAGAAAGTGTATGCAATTTAATTAGCCATTTTATTTTATTTAAAAAAAGTACATTTTGGCTCCAAGAGCCTCTGAAAAACTCGAATATCCAGGAACATTTGCATTTAAAATGAGCCGCCCAGCCCATGCTTCATTCTGACGGAGGTTTCAACATGAAGGCAAATGTCGTCTAGCTTTGCGTGGAGGTTGGAGCTCGGTCTGAGTCCACGAGCATTTCTGAGGCGCCCCTAGTGCTCCGTCTGTGTTGGGTGCCGGGGAAAAGGACGCGGGAGATGAGCCAGACACGCTCTATTTTCATGGAACACAACATGGGACCTTGCGCCCATGGAAAGGTGGACTTCACCACCTGGACCAGGGGTGATTCAGAGGGAACTCCCAGACCACCGGCCAGGGGGCTCCTCCCATTAGCTCCAGTGGAGGGGCGGGTGGGGCTCCTGTAAACACGAGTCTGAGGCGTCCTGGAAGGAGTGAGTGTAATGTATATTTCTCAATTTGGGGCCTTGCATCTCCTTTGGGAAGCCCCCAACCCCCATTCTCAGGTGTGGGGTTTGAGGGGACAGTCCCCCCAGTGCTGTGGATCGCTCCAAAGGGCCATCAGCCACAGGAGCCGTTCAGGGATGGAATTCAATCCCGGCCAAGGGATTTGAGGATGAGGGGCACACTCCCGCTCCCTCTTCCACAGACCTATGGAGGCGCCGCCCTCTCTTCCCGGGCGGGGCGGGATGACCACCTTCTCACTGCAGACAGGAGAACCGACCAGCCCAGGGCCACCACAGGGAACCGAAAACGAAAGACTGAAGACGTGCTGCAGTGGAGAGAAGGGGAGGAACTGCGTTTTGGTGACATTGGCTACTATCAGTTGACTTTGATCTTGGTTTCGTGTCCCTCACCACGGCAAGAACGAGGACAACACGTGGTGGCAGGAGGTGTCTGACCGCAGGGGGATTCCCAGCAGACTGCGTCCTGAGAGGTGTCTCAGGGGTCGGGGTCCGTGGGGAAATTCTGGGCTGCGGATGTTTCTTCTCCTCGACGAGCTGTAAATGGTCCTTCTGTACCTTTCCCTCATCGCTCACAGCTCAACCAGTGGAAGCGAGAACATTCCCACTCCTTGTGCATTAATTTGAAGAGAAAGTTGGCAGCTACATCCAGTGAAATCACAGAATGCTACGGTACAGGGAACTTCTGACAAATTTTAAAAAAATGAAATAGCTTTAGAATACCTGTACCTGCTCATTTCCCCCCAGCAGCGCATGGATCATTCCCCAGGGCCCAAACCTCGCCCGCCGGCCTGGTGCCCAGAACGCCATCGGCGGAGCTGTCCTGTGCGGTTGGGGAAGGGTGCTCTCTCTGCTCCGGGAAAGAGGATCATAAATGTAAGGTGCCGCCCTGGGGGCAAGCCGGCAGGCCCCTCCCGGAGACAGCCAGCAGAGGGGGCCTGGAGGACGTCTTGATTAAGTGGAGTCAGGGGTCGGGATGCTGAGAAATGAGTGCCCTGGCCTGGCGGGAGTCCAGCGGCGCGGTGGGGAGCCTGTGGGGAGCAGGAGCTTCGTGAGGAGCGAAGCTTGAAGGAGGAAGAGGAAATTAAAAGGGATGAGACGGGAGAGAAATGAAGACAAGCTTTGCCTATTTCCCAGCTTTGCCTCAGGCTAGTTTGCTTCTAAGATGATACAGGGGAGGGAAGACAGTGATCAGAAATGTTAATTATGTCAAGACTCACGCTCTGTCTTGAGCATCGCTGCGTCCTCCTGGGGCTGCCCAGGGCCACCAGGAAGATTTAATCACCCAAGGCGGAGCCGCCACCTCCCACCAATATAGGCTTCCGGAACCCGTTAGAACAATAGGCCGCTTTTCAAACACGCCACCCTAAACGGCCAGCCCGCCAATTCCATCTGTCCTCGCTGGGGCCCAGACTCCAGGCCCATGGTTGTGTCCGAGGAGATGAGAGGTTCAGCCCCCTCGGATCATGACTGGGTCCTTCCACCGCACAGATCCATCAACACGCACGACATCTGCGGGGGCGACACAGGCACATGGCGCCACATGCTTCCTGCAGCCACCAGCTGGGTTTTCCATGCTGCTTTTTCAACTTCCTGCTTTTTAATTTTATGGCTCTTGCAATGACAGTCTTGTCTGGCATTAAAAATAAATAAATCTCCCAAGACCCTAGAGTTCCAAGGCTTAATGGGGCTGATTGTGGATTTGCCTTTTCAGTCTCAAACGAACTGCTTAGGGGCGTACTTACTGCCACAGAGAAGTTAACGCGCTTCAGATGGCCCCCGTAGTGTCACTCATCCAGCATTTCTAAGCACCCAGTACTAGGGTCAGACGGGTTCCTCCTGGTGCCGAGTGAGGGCAGCGGCTGCCCAGAGCTAAGCTGAGACTTTTCAGGCGGCTCCGTTGAGCTCAGCAGGGATTGATTAGTGATGTCTGCCTCAGGTGAGGGAAGGGGAGATGGCTGTACAGATGCCATAATTTTGGCACCTGACACCCATGCAGGGTGCTGTCCGGGTGCTGGAGAGATAGCTGACCCGCTTGGCTGGTCAAATAGGAACTGGTGAAGCCAAGGGCATGGGTTAGGGTAGATGGTTAATCTGTTTCAGGCTCGATATTCTCAGCACCAAGGAATTCTTTCTTCTCTCCTAACCCTGACCCACCACCTACAAACCCCATCAGCTGGAAGACGGATGGAGGTGGAGAGGGTTAATGATGCCGCTGGCACTCGACCCACAGAGGAAGAACCTAAAGCGCCGTCTTGCTGAGGAAGAAGCTTTGTTTTATGTTCACACACAAACAAAACAAAAGTCAAAATAAATCCACACTGAGAAGGCGTGCTCCCGGGAGCTGCACTCCAGATCTTTCTGTAGCTTTGAGTCAGAGCCTGAATGGGAAAGCCTCTGGATTCTCTCTTTCATCTTCTCCGCTTGTCCCTTCTCCTCCCGCCCCTCCACTCACGAGAAGTCAGTCCTAAGAGGAGTGCCATGTCTTAGAGCCAAAACCCCTCACCAAGATGGGCGAGCCCCCTGGGTGGTGGCCCCTCCCTGTCTGCCCAGCCTCATCCCATGTCATCACCCCCACCCGGCCCCACCTCTTTGCCTGTTTATTCCTGAGATCTCAGTTCACAGGTCCCCAAGGAAGCATGCACCAATCTCCAATTGGGGTCAGGTTCCTTTACTATACGCTCTACAGGAGTCAGCAAACATTTTCTGTAAAGGGCCAGAGAGCAACTATTTTAGGGTTGGTGGGGCATATGGTCACTACTGCAATTACTTAACTTTGCTGTCGTAGTGTGAAAGCGGCCATAGACAAGATGTAAATGAATGGGCATGGCTGTGTTCCAATAAAACTTTATTTATAAAAACAAGCAGAGGGCCATAATTTGCAGACCCCCACTCTATAGAATCATGTTTCCTTCTTCTCGTGCCTTTTCTTCATTCCAAGATTTTATTTATGTCTGTCTTGCACTAACAGATTTAAACTCCACTAGTATAAATTTGTGTCTTTCTCCCAACATTAAAGCCCATTTGATAAGTGGTTATGAAATGTGGCACTGAGCCTGGCACTGGAGCTGTGTGCAACCCATAAGTGCATATCCTGAGATTTGTGTTAATGCTATCAGGAAAAACCTTCTCTCTCCTTTCTCCTCTTCTTAAACTTGGGAACACGTAGGCTTGGATCGACCACTGCCAGCTTGCCTCCATGAGGGAAAAGTCTGACTGAAAGGAGCCAAACTAGAGGTGGCAGAAATAAGAGAGACAGGGCCCTGATGATAACAGCTTCAGCCCCTGGATCAAGCTGCACCTGAAGCTGCCTCCAGATTTCTCTGTTATTTAACTTTTTTGTGTTAGCCACTTTCAGTTCAGTGTGGCCACTTACAATTGAAGAGTCCTAAATGAAGAACTTGATTAATAAAATATGGAGCTCTGACCCCATTTTGACACTTTTCCAGTGCCTCATTTTTTAATGTGGCAGCACTCTCTGCGAGCTCATTAGGTGTACGAGCTGCCCTATGGTTATCCCTGCTCCATCCCGAGAGGATCTTTCTCCAGCAAAGGCTCCACCATCTTAGTTTTCCCGGCACTGGAACACGCCTCAGCATTTAACTAGCCAGTGCTCGGGCGTACGGCAGTTGGCACGTCTACGAGAATCCTGGACTGGGTCCAAAGCCTTTACAGGTGGGGTCAGAGTGCACAGAGAAGAGCGTATGACCGAGTTCCTGAAGCAGGAGCACGTGAACACACCCTCCGTGGGAGAGCCGGGGCTTCAGTCACGGGCGTCTCGCCCTGTGATGAATGACTGTGGGGCAGGACGTTCTTCCCCGACCAGAATTTACTGCTTCTCTTATTTGGGTCTTTTGCTGGAACTCCAAAATATTCTTTTATGGAAAATTATCTTTTCTCTATAATTAAATAAGATCTGCAAGATTTCAACGGTATTCACAACAGGGGAGGAAAGGCGGGAGGAAGGCAGGCGGGGCTGCGGCCGACCTGAACCGTCGGGGCACGTGAACCGTGCGCAGCTGATCCCCGGCAGCGATGCGGAGGCTGTGTCACCACTCCGGACGTGCTCCACGGTTTCCCTCGTTACAGCGCACGTCTGCATCCGTTTTCATGTCGTTTTGCCACTCGGGGCTCACGCGCCTCCTTCCCCGCACACCCTCGCGTGGTGAAGCCCACACGCGTCTGCCGGCTCGGATGCTGAGAGCACAAGATCCCCAGTGACAATATTAACCTTGGCTTGGTTACAAGTGAGGAGCTGCTCTTCTGAATCTAACAGATGGGCCGGGCTACCGAGAGGAGGAGGGGAAGCACCTTCCCGGCGCTGCCAGGAGAGCGGGGAGCCCGCGAGCCGAGGTGCGGGGCCCCGGGCCACGGGTGCCAGCTGGGCCGGCTGGTGAGAAATGGGTTTCTGGAGCACCGCCCAGGGTAGTGGGACTAATTGGCTGGAATGTCCACCCGCAGACCACCGGCTTCATCAGGCCCCATGGGCGCCCGGATCCATCAGCCTGCAGGCTGATGAGCACTTGGGAGCTGCAGCAATTAAAACCAGAACCGAGCCTGCTGCTCCTCCAGAGCAGGGGAGGGGGAGCGGGGCTGCAGGCAGGACCGCGGGGAGGGGCGCGGAGTTTCTGGCAGCGCTCAAGATGTTATCAGCACACAGCTTTCCCTTCCATCTGTCCTGGATTGAGTTTCTCAAAATCGTGTGTGTGGGCAGTGTACGCACACAACCACAGTTGCGATGGGAGGGAATTTCTGCCATATGAGGACCCAGGATCCACAGGCCGTTGCCGCTTCCTCTTTGCTGTTAATGAGGAACTGTATGAACGGCGGTGAACGTGCCGGTGCAGACGGCTGACTGACACAGGCCCACGCTGCTCAGGGGAGCACCAGGGGCCGGGGGACCTGCGCGGCGGGAAGACGCAGAGGCCTCCTGCGTGGTTCTGGGTGTGCTCGCACCTGCTCGTGCCACCTTGGGGACTTCACCCACCTGTCTTCTCAGCTGTGATACGGGATGATCACACCCCCCAGGGGTGACCCTGCAGGGTCGAAGTCACATTCTGAGGCCCGCTCCGAGCATGACAACGCGCCCTCCGACCCGAGCGCCAGCCCTGGTCAGTAGTGTCCAGTCTAATAATAACAACGCTCTGTCTCCTCCCAGAAATGCCCAACCAGGAGACATTGCCACAAAACTCTCCAAATTCTCAGCTAGTCTTTGTTTCTAAAATCAGCAAATTCCAAGGCAAATGCCAAAATGAGTCCTGAGCACCGACCGGGTCAGGGATTGTCCCGGAATATAGACTTCCACTTTCCCTCCCTGCGATTACCGGGATGGCATTTCCTTGGCTTCCCTCTGTGACGAGGTTCTCACTTCCTGGGCTCAGAGCTGAGCTGACATAGGACACCCCTCACCCGAATCAGCTCAGTCCCCCGAAGGGAGGACTTTGTGCAAAGATGGGGCCTGCAGAGGCAGCTCCCACCGCCCCATCCCGCTCCTGCCCCCCAACCGTCATCTGCAACAGGGTTGTTTTTTTAACTGTGGTGAAAACACGTAATAAGATTGACCACCCAGACCGCGTTCCAGCACACAGCACAGCGTGCCAGCTCTGCGCACATCGTTGTGGAACAGATCTCTAGAACCTCTTCATCCTGCAAAACCCGAACTCTGGCCCCACTGACCACTAACCCCTCAGTCCCCCCAGCCCCTGGCACCCACCATCTGCTCTCTGTCTCCATGAATCTGACTCCTCTAGGGACCGCGCATGAGTGGATTCATACAGTATTTGCCCTTCTGTGAGCGGCTTACTTCACTGAGTATAATGTCCTCAGGTTCATCCAGGCTGTAGCGGGTGTCAGAACTTCCTCCCTCTTTGAGGCTGAGTAACATCCATCGTGTGGACAGAGCACATTTTCTTTATCCATTCATCTGTCAGTGGAGCAACAGGGCATATTTTTAAGAGGGATCTTCACAAGATTTGCCCCCTTGGTGCACACGCATTTCAGGTGCTCTCTCCCCCGAGGTCACCTTGACTACTACGCACAGAGACGATTCTTCTCTAGTGTGTGGTGCAACTAAATCAAGATGAGGGAAATATGGGACCTTGAAAATGAAGAAATGCCGTCCTAGGAGCCTCCTGCGGAGGCATTTGGTAAGACATTCTACCTGAGAAGTGAGGGGCAGCCCCTGCCAGGGGCCCAGCCCATGGCCCTGCGCATCCTCAGCACGTGGCGTCCCGTGCGGAGCTGACACACTCCCCGAGGACGGGGGCTGGATCCGAGCTGCCTCCGCGGCAGGCAGCCCCCGAGCTTCCCGCCTCCTCCTGAGGGAGAGACAGGGAACAGGCTGGCCCAGCGCCCTCTTCCCCTCAGCGCTCAGGACCCGGCTACCTGCACCCCGGCCGGGGCTCTCCCGTGTCTCCGTGAACGTCCCTCCCCCTCACCTGGGTCCTCCCTCCGGCCTCTGCTAGGTCACCGAGGGAAACTCTGACCCTCTTTCTGGTGAATCAAAAACCTGCGTGTTTATTAACAGTACAGCTCGTGTAGAGAATCATGTATTTTCTATACGATCAATCTAAGGGACATGCATGTATCAAGGACACAGGAAAGTCCCATTTTCTTGGTGAAATCAGCCTTAGCACAGAGCTGACGTGCCTGACCGCAGCCCAGGAGAGCTCTCCCCCCCGGGCTCCAGGACCACCATCTCCTCCTCGGGCTGAGCCTGCCTCCTTGGCCGCAGCCCCTGAACAGAAGCTCTGGAGGCTCCAGCCGTTGTTTCTGTGTGACTCACTTGTTTAGGGTTTGGGTTCTGAGGGCAGATAAACCTGGGTCTGAATCCAGCTCTGTCACTTCCATCTGTGAGACCCTGGGGGAACAAGTCCCCCTCTGTCACGTGGGATGACACAGCGCACCCCTCACAGAGCTGCGGTCACGAGTACATGCGTGTGATCGGGGACATGCCTCAGCGCAGGTCTGGTGTGACTCAGGAAGGTCCCTGGAGAGGGAGGGGCTGGGGGAGGACGGAGGGGGAGGAGGTGGAGGGGGAGCAGGAGGGAGGACGGGAGAGCACTGCTTGTTCCTTGCAGCAGTGCGCTTGTCTGATTCTCGGCTCCTAAAGCATCTTCCTCAGCTGCACCCGGGTCTCCCAGGCTTCTGTGAACCGGCCAGACGCCAGCATCAGCTGAGCCCATTCCCGTGGGAAGACCGTGCAGTTCCTTACAATCACCTTGCAGGTGCGCTTTGGAGGGGGCCTGCCTGTCAAGTGGGGGCGGTTGCCCTGCATTTCTGGGCTCTCGTAGGAACCTGAGGAAACCGCCCGGGTCCCGATTGTAAGGCCCTTGAAGCCGAGAGCCCAGCTCCGCCCCAGTTCTGCACCCGCCTCTGCCTCAGGCACCCTGGAAGCCTCCAGCTCCTCCACCCTGGATAAGCCCGACACGCTTTCCCGGTCATCAAGGAGATGATCCTAAAAGGTGAGTGAATGCCAGCACCGTCCGTCCTTCAGCTCCTGATAAATATTTATTTCTGAGTCGACAGAGGCTGCATACCCACGTGTGTCCGTGAACGTCACAGCCCTTGTGGCCTGGGGGCCTGATGGGGACTGGGGGCCAAAGTCCTGTTCAGACCACACATAATGCTGCTGCAGTAGAAACCAACCAGCAGACACACCTTCAGACCCTTGTTCCCACAGCGAGAGGCTGCACGTAGGGAAGGCCCGCACACGTTATGTATCCAGTGGGCGATGGAGGGCACAGGAGCGACGCAATGCGGAGCCTGCACCCCTGCACGAGCCCCCCTGCTCAGAGAGGAGCAGGGGCAGCCCAGGCGTGTGCCGCCCTCACTTTGCATCCTCACAGACAAGCGTGGTGGATCTTCCAGCTGTAAAATGCACCGTCTCCCTGCAACCCCGCACCCACACACAGACCCACGGAAGCACTGAGACCCGGCATTTCCTCAGGAGAAGCTGTCAAACTTAACAGCCACTACACACGCAAACACAACACACTGGGAAGAGGGAGAAAGCACAGCAACCCCCGCGGCGCGGCAGAGAAGGTAATGAGCGTTTATTATGGCAGCATGGTGACGAACCGCAGTTCACGAGGCCCCTCTCCTGCACGTGCTCCCCACTTCAATGAAGCATCCCCATCTTAGCTCGGCATTGCGTTCCCCTGGAACTTGAGCTCCAGATAGACAGCCCAGCATCGTTATTAAGAACAAATGTGTCCGTCACACACCACTACCCTTTCCCAGGCGGAGCATCGGTGCTCAGAAAGCCCAGATCCCAGAGAGAGGGCCTCTAGCCATCCACTGTTCCATCCCAGCCTTAAGATTGCCCCAGAAGGTTCTGGCTTCTGGGAATAAGCAACACAGATGAAGCCTGAAGGAGCAGCAGGGCTTTTGGGAGCCGCGGACGCCCTTCTGCAGCCGGGCTTGTGTGAGGGTAACGGAAGCAGCACATCCTGCTCGGCCTGGGGAGGAAGTGGCTTTGCTGGGCATCGCTCACCCACCTCACTAGTAGTTCTGGCACTTGAAGATTCTTTCTGCATTTTAAGTAAGACTCTTATGTGTATACAAATGTCCTCTCCTGCTGCACCATGGTTGTATGGAGCCCAGCTCATTCACGTAGAATTATGATCTTGTCGTGGCTCCTCTAGAACCTTCTACAAGGCTCTCTGAGTGACAGGCCATAGATACTTCTCAGTATTTTGCTGTATTTGTTTTAGGTGAGCAGCCAAGTTTTCCAGTACCTCCCCATGTGTACAGCGCCACGGTAACCATTTCTCTTACTGGAGAAAGCACCAGGATCATTGATGCACAGTGCCAGTAGGGGGGCAGGCCAGCTCAAGGACACTCATGTTTCATCTGAAAAGTGTAATAACAGCTTCAGCAAGTGACATCAGACAAACCCAAATTGACGGCTTTCTACAGAACAAGTCGCCTGTGCTCTTCAAAAGATCAGTGTCAGGAGAGGCAAAGAAAGGCCCAGGAATTGTTCCAGACTAAAGGGGCATGAAAACCAAATCAGGAAGTGATCTGGAGAGCATCCTGATGGGGGAGCCACGAAGAACATTACTGGGACAGTTGGCAAATTGGAACATGTGCTGTAGATTAGAGTCTGGTGTCCCTGATACATTTCTGAATCTGTAATTGTATTATGGTTGGGTAAAGGAAGGTGCTTGTTCCTAGGAAATGCCACTAAGGTCTGGAGGGGTAAAAGGCGTGATGTCTACGACGAATTCTCAAATAGTTCAGAAAAATATTGTGTGTGTATCCAGATGGATGACAGATCAGTAGATAGATAGATCAAGAAAATACGAGTTTTTTGTACTCTTCTTGCAACTCCTAAGATTGAAATTATTTCCAAATAAAGGTTAAACACGATGACCACTGGTTGAGCACCTGCGATGTGCTAGGTGTTACTCCAAAGACTACACGTCTCTCATCGTGCTTGGTTGCCAAGGACACTCCAGGGAGGTAAGGGACAGGGGACCCATTTTGCAGATGAGGGAACTGAGGAGCAGGGAAGTTCAGTCGCTCGCCCACCGTGGACACGTGGTGGGGTGGGGGTTTGAGCCGGGTCTTGGAGGCTCCAGAGCTCATGACGGCCCTGCTGCCCCCATGACCCATGCAACCCAGTGTTTCCTCCACTGGGCCATCGGGTTCAGGTTCGCGTTTTCGTGTGTTGTGTCTTCACTGAGGGCCGACTATGCGCCAGGCCTGTCCTGGGTGTTGGAGATGCACCATTCACCACACAGAGATGTCGCCAGCCCCTTCCGTTCTAGTGGGGGAGAAAGCAAGGGACAGAACACAGAAGAGCAATACAGAGTTTGTGAGCTGCATCAGCACTGGACAGAAGCAGAGCAGACAAGGGGGACCCGAGTCCTTGGGGAGAGTGGGGTTCAAGTCCAAGAAAGGGGCTCAGGGAGGCCCCATTAGGAAGGTGATATCTGGGCCAAGACCCAAAGGACCTTCAGGAGTGAGCTGCGTGGGGAAGAGCATTCCTGGCAGAAGGAATAGCAAGTGCAAAGGCCCTGGGGTAGGGGCTGGCAGGAACGTCTGAAGACCAGCAAGAACACATGAGTTAGTTACAGCGTCCTCCAGAGACACTGGAAAGAAGATGATCCTCGTGTCTGGCCACACCCACAGCACTACATTCTAATAGGAAAGGTTCTCCCATTTTAAAGGGGACTCTGATGGTCACCTCTGGATCTTTTTCTATTCTTCGGTTTCCATCAACGAGTATTAATTTACAAGTAAACATTAGTTCCGTTATTTTGCTTCTCCTGTGACTACATTAAAAAAAAGATTTGTACATATTCTTGTCTGCCTGCCCATTTTCCCTCCACCCTCCTCTGGGGGGAGGGACCCGGCATGGCTCACTGAAGTCTGAAGGGCGGTCTCCCCACCGAGAAGAGCTCCCTCTTGGAGACGGGCAGGTGCGTGGTGTTGGCTTCTGTGTTTTCTTGTGTTTGGAACGCGCCACTTCAAGAGCTACATGACAGTGATTTGGGGATGGCAGTGTGATGGGTTTCGGGGACCGGTGGATCCCAACCCTGGGGGACACAGTGCTCAGAAAAGAGCTTCTGTGAGGTCACACCCTCCCCGAGGCAGATAGGGCCCTCCCGGCCGGTAGGCACGGCTGAACGGCTGTGTGGTGTGGTTTGGCCCAGGAAGACACACAATCCATTCTAGCCTTTATTAATGGGCTGCATGTTTTTAGCAGACTCATATGGCAAACCCCCAACTCCCTCAAATTTGGGCAGGCCCGGAGAGCTATCACAAAGAGCCGTACGCTGGTCTCGGTGACCCTTTCTCTGAATGGCACTGGCCTCACTCACTTGTTCTTTGGGGTTTCAATCTCTCGGCGCTCAAGCAATGACTGGAAGATTAGAAAGTGATTGAGTGAGGTTTGGGTAAAAAGGCACCTCTGCTAACGTTTTATGGGCACCCTCTATATGCTGACAGGTCCTCAGGGCCACATTTCCTCTCCTGCAGCGTGCTGGGGCACGGCCTACCTCGCCCTGGAGAAACACAGAGCTCTTCCTCTCCCCAGGCACGCGGCGTCCCATCCATCTCAGTGCAGGGCGGCCCGGGAGGATGCGCGGTTAAAAGCAATAAAGCATTGGCCCCGGCAGCCGCCAGAGTTCTCTCGCTCTCGGTACCTGGGTGGATATTTATTCTGCCGGTTTACAGCCAATTTTTAATTCACTTCTTCATCATTGGCACAGGAGCTGGAAAATGATCCCTAAGAAAATAAGACTGTTTTTCAACCTCTTTCAAAATCTTCGGAAGAACTAAAAATAACTGAAAGACGAAATGCTAAATTCTATTGGCTTTCCCTAAAGAAGAGGTTCTCAGTCAAATATGGCAGGAAATATGGGGGCCAGCAGAGGTGTCGTGTCTGTGTCCCTCTGCAAGGAAGCAGAAGCCACAGGACCCAGTGCAGAGTGAAAGAAGCAAGCATGTGGGATGAGGGAGGGGCCTCGGTGAGTGGACAGGGTGGACAGACCCAGTCACGATGATCAACGTCTCAACGTGAGTCACGTAGGACAAGGCGGGTGATGGGGGCACCCCTCATGCTCAGACACTGCCGTGCCCTCAACAACCGTGCTCTCCCCAATTCAGTGAGCCACCCCAATGGGCCCATCCTGCACGGGAGGCCTCGGCAGCCAAAAGCCCTTGGCAGGCAGAGCTCCCAGACTCACCCATCGAGGCTCCCAACACCCAGGAGAGGGCTGGGGCCATCATCAGTGACTCTCACCTGCTGGGCCCATAGGCACAAGGCGAGCATCCCCCAGACGGGTGGGAGGTAACGGCAGGGCAGGGGAGAACCTGTGAGAACCACAGAAGGAGAGTCCAGGCTGAGCACCCACCAGCAGGCACTTCGTGAAAACTCACAGGCCGGGTGCAGACGGCGGCCGGCTCCCGCTGGGCAGCCCTCTGTGGGAAGACCGCAGCCCCCACATGGAGGCTTCACTCTGCCTGCATCTACCGTACCTTCCCCTCTTGGCATTGTCTTCTGTTCTGGGGGTGAGCAATCATCTCGGCCAGGAGTCTGCAGCCCCCAGCTGCTGGTTGGGGAGGTCCTGTGCTTATGCACTGCATAGTGACATGGCACCACCCACCCCTGGATTTTACCTGTGGGCACCGGAAGTTAAGCCCTGTGCAAGACAGGACTCCGGGCCAGGCGTGTGGGTGGGATGGTGGGGGTGGGCGGTCACAGGAAGCGCCAGCTCACAGAGCAGGTGGTTGAGCTCCTGACACCCACCCTGGGGCCACGTAACATGGGTCGGCTCAGGCACGAGAGCAAATGGGAGCAACATAAGGACAATGGGGACAAAGCAGTAGCTGCAGAAAATCAGGTGAAGGTGTGGAATGCCCTGCCATGAGCGAGGTGCCCTCTACCAGGTGCCCACTCTCAGGTGCCCTCTCTGGTGCCCTCTGTCAGGTGCTTGCTCTTTTACTCCATGACAACAAATGCTAACATATGTCTACATTTCAGAGTCTCAGCATTAAACCAAATGGAGGAACCCTCTGATCTACAACTTCCCACAGTCCCCTTGACCCCAAGGACTTTATTGTTCCTGGAAAGGCGGCTGTTTACTTCCCAGGGGGAGGGCTGCCTCTGCCCTGCACCTGCCTTTGATGTCTTCCTGGATTCCAGCTCTGAGGTTCTCAAGGGTCAGTGTCCTCGTGGGTGATACACATGAAAACGCACACTGTGCTTAGTGGCTGTATGGGGTGAAAAGTGTCCCCCAAAACACATGCACATCTGGAACCTCAAAATGTGACTCTGTTTGGGATAAGGGTCCTTGCAGGTGGAATTGAGTTAAGGGTCTCAGGACGAAGTCATCCTGGACTGGGGTGGGCCCTAAACCCAGTATTGGCGTCCCCCAGAGAGAAAGGAGAGGGAGATTTGGAGACAGACACAGGAGCTCTCCTCTTAGGCCATCCAGAGTGGATGTCCACACACAGAGACGGGGAGGGGACGAGGAAGGTGAGGACAGCAGCAGTCACTCTGGGTGGGAAGAGAGGCCGCGGAAGGAGCCGGAGCGTTGCCCCAACGAGCCAGGCTGGATCCGGGCTGGCGTCGCCTCGAGCAGGTGCTGAACCTGCCGGGGCGTCAGGTTCACATCCGCCCGACGCTGAGGATGCAAGGCACCTTGGGGTCAACACAGGGCAAAAGTCAGACACTTCCATAGCGCAGGGTGCCTGGCGCACAGCCGGGCTCAGTGAATGTGCGCTGCAGCTGCAACCCGAACGAGGGGGATTTGCAGGAAAGCCCTGCATTTGCCTTTGGCCAGGTTGCGGGGATCAACCGCGTGGCATCCCTAAAGCCCCAGAACAGATCCGCCAGCCCACAGCCCTGGAGAGTGTGAAGGTGCTGACCCCAAAGGCAGAGAACAGTCAGGAGCAAATGCTCCCTAAAGCTGACAGAAGGTCTCGGACGAGTGGGGAGGAGGCAGGGAGAGATCAGGTGGCGCCCAGCGTCCACAGACTTGCCCCAGCTTCCGCGTTCTGGATCCACAGGAATCTTCTTCCCGGGGCGCTTCAAGGAGCAGAACCAGAAGCTAACTCAAACTGCCGTGAGCGTCTGCCTTTTACACGGCTATTTCTACACCGCCCTCCCAGAGCTAGCAGAGGATGTTGGGAATAAAAGCAGAGCTGGCACTACGCGACGCCAAGCTGTGGTTCCACAAGTTCATGCCCAGTCTCCCAGGTCAACAAAGGCTGTATCTGGGGCGAGGCGGACACAGGCCTGATCAGGGAGGATGGGGCCTGGCTTCCCGGGGAGGGCGTCACTACCTAGGAGTGAGGTCCCCATATGTGGAGTTATCCCATCAGGCCGGTTTCGACTCAGCGGCTGGGGTCCCATTGGGAGAGTGATCTCATGTCGGGTGACAGCCTGCCTCTATTACCGTGTGATCATTCGCTCAGCCACAACTCACATATCAAGTCAGCTTATTTAACTTAAGCTTAAAAGCCCTTAATTAAAATAATAAATCAGAGAACCATTCCCATGGCAAGGTGGGAGTAGCCGGATGGATTCTGCATTCTGCTCTTCAACCACACAAGGTCTGAACAGCTGAGTTACGGGGTGACTCCCCGATTCACAGGCCTGGCTGCCGAGGGCTGTTCTGTGCTCAGATCCTGCCAGGACACTCCAGGTCGGGGTACACATGGCCAGCTCCCCCTGGACCCTCTAATTTTCCCAGACAGTGATTGGCCTGAGAATCAAAGAAGCTACAGACCACCGCCCACACTAAGGCACAAACACATTCTTCTCCCTCTGGCAGCGAGTGGGTCAAGATTTCAAGAAATGGCACTGCCAGCATCCTGATCCCAGACGTTGCCCAGAAAGAGGGAGCTTCTGTGGCCAGAACCTAGAGACGGAGTGGTTCTTGAGCACAAGGAAGAAAGCACACGCGGCTGTGGGGTTTTTGTTTGTTTCTTTCTTTCTTCCCGCCCATGTTCTTAGAGCAGGGGCTTTTCTTATAAATGTTTCTTATAAATGTCCGGATAGTAAATATTTTTGGCTTGGCGGGCTGTAAGGACTCTATCACAATGGTTCAACTCTGCCACGGTTGCAGGAAAGCAGGTGCAGACAATATGTAACAAATGGGCGCGCTGTGTTCCCAGACAACTTTATAGAAACAGGCAGGAGGCCAGATCTGGCTCACGGGCCTCAGTCAATCCCTGTGAGCCCATCAGAACAAAGGCAGTGCACCCACACACCCTGACTTTCATGAGAAATTCCTAAGGAACGGAATCCCTTTCGCAATTCTACTGGACACACGCAGGTGGACACAGGACGGGAGGGTGTGCAGGCACTGGAGCCTGACGCCCTGGGTTTGTGTCCCACTAGCTGAGTGGCCCGGAGCAATTACTTACCTGCTTTAGCTTCTCATCCATAAAATGGGGCTAACAGTGTGGCTCCTCTTAGGGCTGCGGTGAGGACCAAAATGAGCTGCGCCCAGTGGATTCCCACCTTCTGGATGTGGTTTTTGTGTGGTCGGCAGATCCAGAGGGTGGGAACAGAATTGATACCGATTCCCTGTATTTACTGTAATGCCGAAAAGAAATAATTATTCATTTGTAAGTCTGTACGCACCCAGGGTGTCAGGAGATGGGGTGGTTGGAGGGGAAGTTGTGTTCAGAAGCAGAGGTAAGGTATTATTCTTGAAGAGCTCAGGTACTTTCAGCAACTTATCCTGGTGGGGACCTGGGGGAGGGGATGTACAAGTTCCTGCAAGTCCTACAGTCCTCAGAGCAGGTGGCATTGTCATTCTCGTCTTCCAAGTGAGAGGGCTGAAGGCTGGAAGGGTTAAATGACCTGTTGGTGAGTGGTGGGCTGGCAGCCTGGACTCAGGCAGTGTGAACTGTCACTCTTAACCACCTGGAAATACTGACATTTAGAAACATCTACTGAACGACTTTTACCACAACTGTTACATGCACTTATAAACTTTTAAAAATGCCTGAATCAATTGAGAGTTGCTCCGGGAACATTATATGTTGTAAAAAGACACATGCTCGAAATTTGTCATCCTGCACTTGATAACAAGTAACCAGCACCCACAGGGAAAGAAACTGCTGTCCGTGGTGCTGATGTCACACTGGTTCCCAAGGCTGTTAGCCACACTGAGGTCTTCCTTGGTCTCCGTGACTGGATGATCGGAGCAAATGTCAGGTGTGGCATGGTTCATCTCTTCTGTGCAGACACTGCTGGGGACTCGGCTACCTAACATCTGATGGCAGCAAAGGCAGGGGAGCAGATGTTTGGAAAACTGAACAGTTGCCGTCAATGGACGAAAAGTGCCATGGTTCACACGTGTGGAGTTTGAGGTTTGAAGCGTGTGCAGCTGAGGGTCTCGGCTCTCCCAGAGGGGCCAGTCTCTGCCCATAAGCACCGCCTTGGCGAGCGAGAGGACCCCGGGAAGCCAGCTACACGGCCTCCTGGTACACAGAGGAAGAAAAGAGACACCCGCCCGGAGAACTACGGGTGATCTTCAATCGTTGAGTCAGAAGTGATGACACCAGCTTTCCTCTCTCGCCAGCACGCTGGCTCTCCCTGTTGACACACAAGGTGCTCCCTTCTCCCAGAACAGGCCGTCGGTATTCCAATGAGCAACAATGTTTTGTTTCCCTGTTGAGTTTCCCCCAGGTCTGCCCAACAGGAAGAAAAGGATTTCATTTTTAAAGCCACTTAGCGCAGCTGGCAACTTATCAGTGAGGGAAACATGAGGCTGGGGCCAGCTGGCAGCCAAACAAACCCACCCAGAGGCCCCAGCACGACCCTCCACGGGGACTGCCACCCTCTGTGGGGACCACCACCCTCCACGGGACTGCCACCCTCCATGTGGACTGCTGCTCTCCAGCAACTCTGGAAGTGAGAACTCTGAGGGCGCTGCTGTGCGTGTCCTAGGGAACTTCTCCTAAGGGATGTAGGTCAGTATGAATTTCTCTGACCAGCTTTACATAGTCAATACTGACTCCAACTTTCTTCATATTGGTTTCCCCTCTTGGTGCCTCAGTTCCCCCATTTGTGAAACGGGAACAGTAATAGTATCTGCTCCACAGGAGTGGGGTGAGGACTCCATGAGTTAATGTGATATGTAGAATCATAGAAGACAATCAGTGAAGGCTGGCAATGGCTTATCGTTACAGTGAGGACGTGTGTTGATACTTGAAGAGGGAAGGGGGCAAAGGGAGAGGCGGTGCCGTACATTGTTCCTGACTCTTCTGGAGCCGTGTTCTTGGTGATCTCATCAAGGCGCCCTCAGAGTTTCCCAGGACACGAGCGCTACAGTGACCTTCTTTCATTTAACATATGTTGACTGAGCAGCCACTACCCGGTGCAAGGCACAGGGGTGGAATGGAAGGCAGACACAGAGGTCACAGTTCAGTGCGGGGGATGGAGGATGGTCAAAGGACCGCAGACAGTTGTAATTGCTCTTCTCCTGTCCCTTTAGCATTAGAACGAGAGAGAGAATTTAAGAGGAAATTGAGTTACCTACACTTCTGCCCCTGAAGTTAACTTCACGGGCACTGTTTGCACTGAACATGGGGAAGGAGAACAGAAATGGGGCTCTGGGACCAAGGTGCAGGCAGTGGGAGGGTATCAAAAGGACGGCCTGAGATTTGGGACAACTCTTCCCAGGGACAGGATTCCTGGTGTGAATTATTGAGTATTCCTCTTTATCCTGGACATAGAGGAAAATGGTGTAATCTTAGACCAAAAACCACCAACAGCTTGATGAGAGCACCATGGTGAAAAAGATACCATCTCATTATTAACCAATAATCACAGTTTGCCTTAGTATGCCATTATCACATTGGTAAAAAATTTGTTCAGAATTTAATGAAAATGAGTAAGGAAAATTAGTTCACCAAAATTCCAACTTGAAAACATAACTGTTCTCATTTTAACCCGCAATTTCTGTACAAACCCCAACCCACTACAAGAACCATTTTATTGTCACAGCTTGAAATTTGTTTCAAATTACCTTGATAATAATACAGCCATTCATTTAGCAACGGTGCACCACCCAGCTAATGGATCTCGGAGGCCTAATTTCTAAAATCCAGCACCGTGCATAGTTATCATGTAACTAGAATCAGCGATGCTCCACCGAAACAGAATCACCTGAGTTTGTCTTTGGGTGATTAAAACGCAGGTAGTTTGCACATCAGTGTCATTAACAAGACTGTGGATTCCTGCAGAGCCGTCCGTCCAAGAAGTTCACGAACAGTCAGAACAGCTCAATGGTTCCCTCCAGCCTGGAAATCCATGTGCAGCCAAAAGTGTGGCGATTCTCTTAAAACAGAGACTCGATTCGGAATAAGACTGTAAACGAGCGGCAATTTTGCTTGTGAATTTTATCTCTTCTCATTCCTCTAAGCTATCGGAATAATAGCTATCCCGTTAAGAAACTCAATTAATACATAACAGACATCTATCGTAAGCAGATGAAGGTTCCGGAGTTTATAAAATTTACCTCCACTCGAAGGCAACCTTGGAATTGAATTTGCTTCTGCATGACCCAGTGTTGCCTTAGTCAAGTCACACAGAACTAAGCGTCTCTTAGACCCAAGGTCGGCAAACTGTGGCCCGCGAGCTGAATTGGACCCACCTCCTGGTTTTGTCAGCAGCTCTGTAGGCAGGTGGCCACCTTGTTTGTAGACTTATTGACTGTGGCTTCTGTTGTGCTACGAGTGCAGAGCTGACAGGGTGACGGAGGCCCGACGGCTGCAGAGCCTGACATATTGACCACGTGGCCCTCTACGGAAACATTGCTCGACCCCCGTCTTAGACCACAGGAACGCCTGAACCAGAGTCAGCCGCCCGCTGAGGAGTGGGGACGTGCAAGGGTGCCCCTGCCGGCCTAGCAACCCTGCCCTCTGCCTTCATGGGGCCAGTCCTGACCTTTCAAGTCATTAGCTCACGGCTCATAGGGCGCCTGCTCACCTGTGAACATGACACCCAGAAACACGTGGCAGGAAGGTGAAAACTTAATAAAATTTCACTAATTCATCAAGGGATGACCTTACATTTAGAAAGACCCAGAAATAAGTTTCTCTTTTGATTAAATGGAAAATCAATTTCCAGTGACATTTCTATTCATCAGGTCCCAAACTGAGACCACAGCCACGTGAGGAGGACAGCAATGCCCTGTGCTCTCCACACGGCTGCCAGGAGGACAGGCTGACCACGGCTCCCGGCTGCAACAACCCTTGAGCAGAGCAGAGCCACCACCCACCTGTCTCAGGGCAGACAACCTGGGGGTGTGCGACCACAAAGACCGGGAACCTGGACTGAGGGCACGGGAAGCACGTGGACTTGTGTGCGTGGCCTCTGTGAACAGTGGTGTTCTGATGAACAGGCTGCAGACTGCACATTTTCAGGGGGGATGCTACCCAAAATGGGAGGTTTAGATCCCAGCCCTGCTGTACGATGGATAAGAGGGCTCCCGGGGTCCATTTGTTCTCGACTGTGGCTCAGTTAAGAAAACATGCAGTTTACTTTCAGACCCCTCTCCTATTTGATAAAAGAGCGCCAGGAGCTCTGTCTCTGCACAGAGGACTGGAAGCCCCCATTCCCACCCCCCAGAGCCTCTCTTTCTGTGATTTCTTCCTTCTCAATCATAAAAAGGTTTGAGTGATTCTCCAGCCCTTTCTGGATCCCAGTGGCACATACCCTGGGAACCTACAAGAGAACAAAGATCAAACATGATCTTCCCAGATCATCTCGGATATATTTTCTAGGGGAGATTCAAGCTTTGAAAACACAGTGATACTCAAATGTACATTCTTGTCGCCAAAGCTCAAGCCACCCCCCACAAACTGCTGTGGTCACAGGTGCCTTCCAAAGAAAGGAGGAAGAACGTGTGTGTTTCCCTCAGGGGCAGGGGTGCCAAGGGTGAGCCCACCGCGGGGGGAGGGCCTCTGAGCAAGGGAGAGCACGGGGCCATGCTCAGAGCCACGGGCGGGAATACGCATCATGCTGTATCTTCCTTTAACACCATTTTTAATGTATAATCAATCTTTATGGGCTGTCCCCATAGGGAAGACGTAATGGAATCAAGTTGTCACACAATTGCGAACCATGTGCATCCTGTTAAAAACAGAACTGTATCATATTTCCTGGAGCAAAACTGACGATTCCTTGAGGTGGGCGCAAATTGTTTCTAAAAATGAACATTCTGTGTGTTTAAATAAACTTATGATAAAGGCAAGTGCTCTGCCGCTCTAATGAGCCCATAACTCATTGTATGGGTTCAAGTCATCCCAAACGGAACTGCTGTTTGAAGAAAGGGTGCGATTTTGTGATTCATCACATCAAATCCGTTTTAGTCTCTGCACAATGGCTCCAGAGGCAAATATAATCAAAAGATGAAAAGCAACGGCTGCCTCCCCTCCAGGTGTGGGGTGCGGCCGCAGCAGCAAAACCACGAGGCTGGACGCCAGGGGCTGGGAGGGCCAGCTCGTGCTGTCAGAGCCTCTGCTCCCGGGCCGCAGCCAGAGCGCCCAGCGCGTCCTGCCACAGGTCACCGGGTCCACTCCAAGTCACCTGCACTAGGATCAGCCACGAGGAGGGAAGACGAAGCTAACGTCCATGGTGGCCACAGTTCTGGTTCCTACTGAAGGTGAAGGGGACTGGGGACCCTGAGGCCTGCACACACATCATCTCCACGTGAAAAGATGAGTAAAGCTTCACTCACAAAACGGCTCTACACTCACTCGTGGGAGTCGCTCACCTGGGAGGCTACCTGGGTCTCAAGAAGGAGCCACTTACAACATGTACTGCAAAAGCACTTTCCCCCCACATGAGCCCTGAGTACGCACACACGAACACACATGCAGGTACTCACCCTGGGAGGGCGCCCCCATGAGCATGTGCCCAACACACACACAGATGCATAGCTCTTACTGTAGGAGCACCCCCCCGTGCATGTGTCATGTGCAGATGTGCACACACTTCATATGGATAGGCACACATGCATACACACGTGGACACACATGCATACACTCAGTGCACACACATGTGCACATCTATGTACCTGCACATGAACACATACACACACGTTTGCACACACAACTCCTACTGGAAGAGCACTCCACATGCACACATATACACGTGGTTACACAACACATGCATACATGTGTGTACTTGCTCACCCACATACACATAAATATCTACATGCATTCACACACACGACAGGTCCGCAGTGTTTCCTCTGCCCTGCTGGGTGTAGCCTGCGGTATGTGCTCAGACCAAGCCTACAGCTTTCCCCAGACAGGCACCCCAGGACTCTGGTAGATCCTCTGCTATCAGCCTGGGCTGGGTTTCTGCAAAAATCCTGGTTTCTTTGGCCGGGGCCCTCTCCAGACTGCTGAGTCCCACACAGAAAGGCTCCTTCCAGGTTCTCCTGGGACTTAGTGCACTCTGATATACATTTGACTTGAAAAATTAACTTTAAGAGAAAATAAGGATTGGGCTCCTGGAGCCCGGCTGACAGTGACCGGTGAACGCTGAGGTACAGCCACCGTGCGGTTCTGAGCCTTCACCCTACCAGAGTCTGTGCCTCTACCACTGGCCTCCTCGCCACACCTGTGTCACAAAAACAGTTCATCTTCATTGGCTGCTCCTGGAGGCGGGAGTCATGTGAAGAGGTGAATCAGAAGATGATGATCGGGGCTTTGGCTGCTCATTCATCCATCAGCTGGTGGACATTTGGATGTTTCCGCTTCTGGCTGCTATGAATGACGGTGCTGCTATGAACATCCACGTAAAAATGTTTGCCTAGAGATACATTTCCAATTCTTTTGTGTATATCCCTAGAGTGGAATTGCTGGGTCAAAGGTAACTCTATTTTTAACTTTTTGTGGAACTGTCAAATGTTTTCTACAGTGGCTGCACCATTTTACATTCTCATCAGCAGTGGGAGTTCCAGTTTCTCCACATCCTCACCAACACTTGTTATTTATCGTGTGTCTTTTTTATCACAGCCATGGTGTTGGGTGTGCAGACACATCTCAGTGTTGTTTTGATTAGCATTTCCCTAAGGACTAACGATGTTGAAAATATTTTCATGTGCTTATTGGATGTTTGTGTGTCTTCTTTGGAGAAGCATCTATTCAAATCTACTGCCCATTTTAAACAGAGTTATTTGTCTTTTTGTTGTTGATGTATTTATTGTAAGGAGCAAAAACTTAAAAAAAATGTAAGTTCTTTATTGTCTTATTGTAAGAGTTCTTTACATATTCTAGATACTGGACCCTTATCACATACATGGTTTGCTTTCTTGATGGTATCTCTGAAGCACAACATTTTTAATTGGGAGGAAGTCCACTTGGCTGTTTTCTTTGCTTGCTCATGCTTTTGGTGCCATGGCAAAGAAATCATTGCCTAATCCAAAGTCAGGAAGATTTGCTCTATGTTTTCTTCTAAGAGTTCTATAGTTTTAGCTCTTACATTTTGGTCTCTGATCCTTTTGAATTAATTTTTCTAGATGGTGTGAGGTAGGGGGTCCGACTTCATTCCCCTGCATGTGGAGATCCCGTTGTCCCAGCACCATTTGTTGAAGAGAATATTCTTTCCCCATTGAATGGTCTTGGCACTCTTGTCAAAAGTCAAGTGACCCTAGATGTATGGGTTTACTTCTGGACTCTCAATTCTCTTCTACTGACCTATGTATCTATCCTCACGCCAACTGTCTTGATTACTCTAGCTTTGTAGTAAATTTTGAAATCGAGGCTGGAAGATTCTACACAGGCGGTATAATCTGTAATAGGACATTACCCCACAAGGAGAGTGAAGGGCTACACCTCCCCAAAGCAGAAAGGTGAGTGAAGGGAGCCACACGCTATAGAGGACACTGTGAGGTTCTGCTGATACGAGGTTCACAAACAGCGAAGATATCTGTGCCGTGAGAGGTCAGGAGAGCCCTGTCCCCATCGCGGGGCAGGGTGGGTAGTGACTGAGGGAGAATATGAGGGGCTTCTGGGGATGGAGGAAACGTCCCTTCCTTGACCCAATTGCTGGTTATACACGTGAACTCATTTGGTGAAAATCCATTGAGTGTGCACTAGTGAGTTGTGCACTTTTCTGTACTATTCCATACTCCAATAAAATTTACCAGATAAAATAAAACGACGGAGTTGATGCAGCGACAGTACAACGAGGAGAAGTCATCACTTCCTGCTTCAGCCCACATTTATCTGCTCCGGGTACAGGTGGAGCACTGAAATACACACAATAATAACCACATGTTTGTCAACTAACAATTATCAAGTGTCTACACCATGCCGAGCACGATTCTAAGTATTTCACCTCCTTTCATTAAATCTTTATCAGTCCTTCCTAGGAGGGAACTACTATCACCTGCATATTGTACCTAAGAAAACGGCATGGCATGTAAAGATTAAGCCATCTGTCCCACATCACACGGCTAGCGGTGGCAGAGCGGATTCAACATTCTGTCCCGCTGCAGCATCCATGCCCTCCACTCCCCTCCCTGCCTCGAAGCTGCAAGAGCCAGCTCGGTGCACCCTCCCTGCTGGAAGCTGAGCCACGAGACTGCTCTCCACCCAGTGATTATCGCCCTCCTGCTGGGCACGTGCCAGGCCACTGGGCGCTGCAGGCAACTGGGAGGAGCCCTATTGGTCTCTTCCACTGGGAGGTCGAGGTGCAGGTGAGGGGCAAGATTGGTGCTCAGGACAGAATTCAGAGGCATGCATGAGAAGCATGCAGTGTGGGAGGCATGGGCACCATGGAGCACAGCACAGGAGTCCAGAGAGGAGAGGTGCTCAGAGCAGTGTTGGCAGTGGTCAAGAAGGGCCGTGGGGAGGGTGTGGGTGATGAGTCAGGAAGCAGGAGAGTGTCGAGCATTCCACAAAGGAGGCCAGACACAAGGGTGGGGCTCGTATAGACACAGATGGAGGCATGAACAGATGGGCGGGAAGACGGGGTGTGCCAGGTTACGGGGAGCCCCGGGAGCTGGCAGAGGTGCAGAGACTTCACATGGTACCTAGTGGAGAGTCGGGAAGGTCCCCAAACAGAGTCTGAGAGGGGCAGGGAAGGAAGGAGGCAGCAGCAGGGAGCAGAGGGCGGGGGCTGGGGGAGGTGGCAGGGGGGGTCCAGGCGGCAGGCGTGGCAGCAGCCAGGATGGGAGGAGAGCTCTGCAGGGAGGAATCCTGTCTCCAGGAAGGAAAGGCCAAGAGCTCTGCCACCAGCTGGTACCTCCACTGAGGGCGAGGAGTGCAGGGAGGGCTGACTCGCAAACCCAGGACGAGTCCACTGTGGGCAGCAGAATTGCCAGCCTCGGTCCTGGGCGGGTCTCTGACTCCCATGTCCTGCGTGCTCACTATGTCTCGACACCACGTCCAGGAAGGCAGAGACTTTCAGGCTTTAATTCCAGCCCCTCAGACACTGCTGGGCCTCCAGGTGTGCCCACTGACATCCCCTGTAGAATCTGAGCACATGAGGAAGGTGCTCTTGTTGCAGATGAGGGGCCAAGGCTCAGAGAGGTTAAGCCACCACCCAGAATCACACAGTGAATAAGTGTCAAAGCTGCGATTCGAACCCAGGCCCGTCTGTTGCCGCAGACTCTGAGCTCCCACCACAGGCGACCTCCTCTTCTGGAAGACGACTCCCAGGTCCCGGTGAGTCAGGGGAGGTGGTGCGCGCCCTCCGCGTCCTGGAGGTTCTGCTGTTTAGTCTCTTGGTGTCATCCAGATGGTAGGGATGTGGACAATGTTCTTTCAATGAAAAGGACGAGGAGGGGGAGTAGAAAGGGCTGAATATCCTTAAATGCAAGTTCTGAATTCACAGTTCCCCCATGAAGAAAGCAAACTGGTCAGGCACCTCCCTTAGAGCCTGCCCCTCCCACTTTCCTTCAAAGCCTTGTGGTATTTTCTACAGAGAAGCCCCACGTCTGCACCGCTGAGCGGGATCTTGTTCTCGCAGGGACACCAGGGTGGCGCCCGCGGTTTCCAGAGCCTTCCTGACACTCCCGTTCAGCAAGGAGCGCTCGCGATCCCGAGGCACTGGGTCAGGCGTTTGTGATGGAATGGGTGGAAGGGGGAGGCAGTGCCCCATTTGTCAGCCCTTATCCTGCCCCCATGAAACTCATACGGCTCTAACCGGCGACTGGAATGGTGTATTTTATATCAATTGTTATTGGCTCAACCTTGGGGTCAGGAGCTCTCCTTTTCAAGCCTGCACGAAAACGACTTCTCATTAAGAAGCAGGGAGAGATTGCTGTTCGTCTCTCGGGTTGAGAAGTGTTTGCAAAGTCGAGATGGGGCGTGACGGAGTGATGCTGCTTCGTAGCTTCTGTGGGCCTCAATCTGGCCCCATCACCCCATCCTGTGGCTTCCATCCACCCCGCCCCCAAAATGCCAAAGCCACTTGTAATTTCATAGAACAGATACACAGCGCACACTCTGAAGGTTTCAGCTCCGTGATCTTCCTATTCATTTCCCCGAATGAGCCGTCTTCACCCACCAGTTCAACAACAATATTCCAGTCACCTGACAATTCTTGTCACATCCCCACTCCTTTCTCCATTTCCTAATCTGTGACATTTCTCTTTAGAAGAATGAGCATCGTGGTGTACCTGCTAAATGTTCTTTGAAATCCTCCAGGTTAGGGCTGTGCAATCAGAAGCTACCAATTTCTAACTTTTCCCTTTGAATTGCTTAAAAACGGGTGGTTTTAGAAGCAAGTTATTTGCTACACCCTGAGAATTTAAATTTCTGTAAACATGCTTTAATTTCTGAATAGACATTTTAAGCCCTTAAAATGCAACCGATGTGAATAAAATGTTGCCCCAAGAACTTGGCTTGATAGTTTAAAAAATTAAATTTTAAAATATTCTAGAGCTGTAATGGGAGGGATTAATCTTAGCATCTTAAACAAATACGCTCCTCTCCTGCGTCTGCACCCTGTGTTTATACTCCTCCCACCTTCTCCTCTCAGGTGGACTCGGGCCCCTACTTCCAAGTGGAATGTGTGCAAGGCTGGCCCCTCTTCCCTCCTCTGCCGCCCCCCTCCCGCCTCAACCTGGAGGCCTCCCAGGACCCCTCCGCCCCAGCTCTGAACTCCTGCAAGTGGTGTAGTGAAACATTTCTTTGGCTGTTGACGATGTTGGTCCCCGGATGTCCTTCCCATTACACATCCACCGCACCGCACGTGGCTCTCACCATTTTCTAACTTTAAAAGTGCATAGTGAACAGGACCCCACGCTCCCTGATGGAAGATCTGGCTGACTCAGAAAGTTCGACTCTTCCACAAAACAAATCACCCATGAACCTGATGGGCCTCCGGGTTGGACTCCGACTGGCAGGACACGTGGAGGGGGAGGAGCCCGTTAACCCACATTGGGGTGCAAGAGGCAAATCCAGAGTGGGGGGCTCTTCAAGCCAGACCACCGCTTCCTCATGGGGCAGAGAAGCCCCCACAACTCTCAGCCTAGGTGACTGTCCCCCGTCCACAGGACACACATCTGTGAACAGCCCGCTGTGATTCAGCAAAAAGGTGCTCTTACATCAATGCATGGTTTAGCATTACTTTAAAAACTGAATTTCCCAAATATCTTGACGATGACTGCCTCTGTGAGGAGTGGGCGGTTTACGACATTGCAGGTCACCACAGCACATGCAGTGCCTCTGGATTACGTCCCCAGCCATTGGGTCATACGGAGAAAGAAAAGTTGGCTGATGGTGCAGCCTGTCTGAGCTCCAGGGCTGACCTCCTAGGAGAGGAATTTGATTAGTAATAAAAGGTGCATTTCCAGCCACCCCTTTGTTCTTCTACAATGTGTGTTCAAAGAAAGTTTGGAGCCAAACTGGGTCCGGCAGTCCTAAATGATGGGGCCCAAGTTCATCCCTTTCAGTTCAAAAGGTGGCAGGTTCCGGGGCTGGAAGGTGTCCCTGCCTGGGTCTACTGCCCATTCTCATGCCTCATCATTTCCCGAGCCTGGAGAAACATTGCCGGATCCTTCCAGCACGAGAGAACTGTGTCCCGTGGACCTGGGACCCTAGGGCTACTGGAAAGGGATCTGAGCACATGACACCACAAGCCCAGGCCTCACGCCCCGGGGCCTGCCTGGCGCCAAGCTCCTGGCTACCTGCTGGCTGTTGTGGGTTCACTGCGAACACAGCCCCACTGGTTCTGGGGGGGGTCAGCTCTGCCTGCTCATATGGACCTCAGACAGGCAGGTAGGGCTCCCCCGGGTCTGAGCTCCTGCTGAGGACTCACCGAGGTCTGGCTGGTGCACTCCTCCTGCCTTCTCGGCAACTGGCTCCGCTCCTGCTCCCCAGGTTGAGGGCTCTGGGCCCCCAACACAGACGAGGAGCCTCGCCTTGCAGAGCTGACGGCCCGGCCAGGACGGGACACGTTAGTTGGCAGCAAGTCCTCCCTCCCCGTAAGGCAAACGGCATGTTGCATTTAATTTTTTATTTATCTTACAAATATTTATACAAGGCTTACTCTATGCCGGGTCACTGTTTGGAAAGCTTTTCAAATATTAACCCACTTAACAGGCACGCCGGCACCTGGGTCACCCTGCAAACGCTGCGTGGAGGCCTCTCTGCCCAGCTCTGAGGGTACGTGCTCGCCCTGAAAGGGCCAGCTTATTGGCAGGACCCTGCCCTGGGGAATATCCTGCCCTGGGACCTTGCCATGGGTGACTCTTGCCCTGGGTGATCCCTGCCCCTGAAAACTCTTCCCCAGGACCCATCATATTTTATCACTGGTGCCTCTCATCCACCTCCCTGCTCCCTGCACTTGAGGGGATGACCCACCCCAGGGCACCCCTCCTCTTGCAACTACTAAGTAAGCTAAGGGAGGGTGGGCCTTAAATTGGCATCCCTGAGCCTTGGTGCTCTGCTCAGTGCCAAGTCCTAGCCTGACAGCACCAGCACAGATGACAGCAGCCCCTACCGAGCCCCGCCTAGCCACCAGGCGCCTGTGCTCCAGTGTCTGCACAAATAAAAGGTATAAGCACACATGTGCACACATAGAAATCTGCGTGAGTGTGCACACATGTACTCGTGTATATAAGCACACGCACACATATGCATGCATGTGCAGATATGAGCATGCACACACGAATTCACATGTGTATAAAACAGAAATATGTTATGTATGCATGTGCACACCTGTGCACCTGTGCATATATGTATATGCATGCACGTGTACTTACAGGTGTGTATGTGTATACACACATTTTACATATGTATGCATATGTAACACACATATTTGTGTGTGCACATATGTGTACACACACTAATTTAGTCCTTCTAACAACCCCGTGGATTATCATCTTATGTATATGTGTATAGACACATGCATGTGCACATGTGTATATATGAAAGCTTATATATGTGTGTGAGCACCCACGCTCACACACACATTTGGTCCTTTAACAACCCTACCAGGTACCACATCATGGGAGAGAAGACAAGCCCCGGGTCCATGAGAAGGTCCAGAGCTGCCCCGCCCAGAAGTGGCCAAGCCTGGACTCAGACGCAGCCTCCTCACCGCGATCCTGAGCGGCCTCTCGAGGGCCTCGGGCTCTCTGAGACTCAGGCTTCTCATCCGAAAACGGGCTGGCGCGGGTCTGATGTGATGAGGCACGAAAGCAGCAGCACGGAACCAAGGAGAGGATTTTTTTTTTTGTCTTTTGTCTTTTTTCAGCTCTGCATGCAGGCCAGTATAGGAAAAATGAAAACGTTTGCTGGTGTTTGTTCCTCATTCAACACAAGAAGAGCCTTCGTAACAGTGCTGGCATTCACCGGGCGCTTCCCGGGACGGAGCCAGGCCCACATTAATCCTTGAACCCTCGCTGGCAGCTACCGTCACCCCATCAACAGCGTTAGCAATGCAGAGGGGGGCGGAGGAGTGAGGCTCCCCCCTAGCAGACTCCCTGCTTCACCAAGGAGAAGATTTCAGTGAGAAACGGGGCCTGTGTGAGACAGGACGGGGCGGGGGCAGTGGTCACCTTCACCCGGGATCAGAGCCCATGCAGCAGGACCTGGGGACTGGGCCCCGAGCTCCAAGCCTCAGGTCCAGAGCGAACGCCCCCGTGGCCTCCACACAGAGACCTGCCTGTAGTGCCCACGGGAGAGACCCAGATGACTTCAAAGGTTACTCTGCCCCCGCTAAGTCCTCTCCTGGTCCGTCTTTTCGGGGAAGGTGGGAAGCGGTGCCCCACGCCCCTCTGGCCGGCCTCTCTGGGCTTGGAATCCAGCCGACCACTTTTACCCCTACCTTCTTCAAGGTGGTCAACAGAACACCCAGACCCTCGACCCTCGAAACAGACACTGCGTGATTTCCGCTGCGCAGAAGGTGAGCAGTAGCCTGGCGTCAGGAGACCTGAGGAGGATGAGCGCCCCCACTTCTGTTCTGGGACCCCCAGCCCACCTCACTGGCCTCCTGCATGCACCCCACCCTCCCAAGCCTGTAGGAAGCCCCTCATCTGCTGGAGCCCTCTTTGGGGCCTGTGACGGCAATAGCACTGGTGGGGGGACAAGCGTCTCCGTGGAAGCCGGAGTGTGGACGCCGTCAGCTCTGCGGGCCTTTGGGTCCGGTCTTTGAAGGGCCATGGTTGGCGGCTCTTAGCGCTGGACCCCTGGCATGGAGTGCTGCTTTCCCCTCCCCACCCCCAGCCCAGCACTCAGCCACCGTCTGGCTTCTTTCTTCCCCGTCTCTGGTTTCCAGCTGCAATCTGGCCACACAGGTGCAGCCCCAGCCTCCTCTTGAATCCCGCATTTTCCCTAGAGGGGTAGGGAGGTTCCTGCTCTCCCGGGGCTCACCGCACCTACAGGGGTGTTCTAGCACAGTCCATCAAGTCACCCTCCAAAGCCTTCCCACCACGACACCCCGGCCCGTGAAGCGGTTCCAGCTGCTCACGTGAAAACATCAGGGCCACGGGGGCCGAACCCTCAGACACAGACCTGACGACGGGGCCTTTGCTGCCCTCCTGCCAGCAGATGCACGAACCTGGGAGCATCCCTCACTTCTAACAGTTCTTTAGACAGCTAAAACACCAAAGTGTTTCAAAGCATCGGAGGTGGCGGCCCCTGGATGCAGACACAGACACAGAGGGGCAGTCCACGCCCCCAGGCCCCACGGCCCACACACAGCTGCACCGCAATCCCACTGGGGTGAATAAGCATGTGAGGGGTGAATGAACAAAGGCTTTTGCACTTGAGGATTTGTGGGTGCTGGGAGGTCCCCCACCAGCCTGGCAGGGTCAGCTGAGTCTCCCCCAGGCAGCGAGTGAGTCTTCCTGCCGTGTCATATGGCCAGGAGCCTCAGAGACACCCCACACGTGTTTGTGGGGTGAATCAGTGAGTGAGCGAGTGGACCATGGGAGTCAATGATGATGCCACCAACTTAGAACTGATGTGGAAGAACGGGGAAGTGAGGGGCAGAGATTGCTGGGGTCTCAAGTAACCTCTTGTCAACAGCATCCTAACAGGTGCCAGGCCGTCAGAGCCCCTTTGTCTATAAGCCCTCCACCCCGGGCTTTGAATGTGTGCCCTGAGTTGGGGAAGGAAAACGCCAGACTGCAGGCATCTTGATGTTCCTTTGGGCTCCCACCAGCCGCTCGCTGGAGGACGCCCTTGGGGGAACAGCTGCCCCACCACCGTCCCAGGCCTCATTCCCAACCAGGTTTGTGTCCTGAAAGGAAAGTCGCTGTGGGTCCCGATGGTGAATTTCTTTTCCACATTTCAACCTTTCAAAGGGCCACCTCATCATGTTCAAGACGGGCTCTCCGGGCAGCATGGAAATCACGTTACCAGCTCCATTTCCATACATTTTATCTCTTTTTCGCTAATATAGCAGCGAGGGAAACACACACACAACTACCTACCTAGATGCTCAGGTCAAAAATCACCTGAGAAGTGAGAGGACTTCCAAGCACGTTAGTTAACCGAGGGCTGGCAGGGAGACGTTTCCAAGTGTTGCAGAGGGCCGGGCGTCGCACAGGCCGGTGGCACTGTGAGTCCCTTGCACGCTAACAACACAAAGTGTGCCTCTGAGGTTTGTACCGAATATGCACATGCCCTGTGTGTGTAACACACACACACCATATCCCACACACCCACATTCACACACACTACGCTGTGCACACGCGCACACACACTCATCTTGGTGTGAAGGACAAAGCCTCGCCTGCCAGCACCAGCACGGATGGCCCCAGTGTCCAGAGGCCTGTTGCTCTCTTGAAGGCTCGGTCAAAGGCTCCAACAGCTGGACAATGAAGGATGGCAAGAGAAATGAATTTGGACCGTGATCGTGAAATGGAAACCCACGTCACCAGCTGGCCTTTACGAGAAAGTGGAGGACGTGGTGGGGGCCAGGAGCACCCAGACGGATGACCTGATACGGCACAGGCCTGGGAAGCCCGCATGGGCGGTTGGCGTCCCTCCCGCGCCTGTGACAGACCCATAGCTGTGACCCTAAGTGAAGAGGACACTTAACTCTGACAGGTCATCAGTTTTAGTACACTTTCGGCAGCATTTTGAAATGTCAAGTGGTCTTTCATGGAATTTACTGCTACTTCCCAAATGTACACTTGTTGGACATGGCCATGATTTTGGCATTTCAAAGGTAATTTTTAATGTGGCAGACTGCTTGGCCTTTTAGAAAAGCTGTGTTTGCTCCCATGTGGGAACAATAAATGGCCACGCTGTCCCCGAGGTTGCTTAGCAAAGCGCACCGCTCCCCTGGTGTCCTCTATGTGGCGGAACCATGATGGGCTCCGGAAGTGGCCCAGAGACGCTGCCTTCCAGGTCAGACCTTTCCAGACCAACAGCGCTCCTCTCTTCTGAGATGGCCCAAGGTCAGGGGGACAGCTGCCCCCAGAGCCCCACATGGGGCCCACCCGAGAAGCATTTGCTCATTGGTCCTCCTTATTCATCTGCATGTTCAAATCTTTCTTCACATAAATTTGACTTTATCCAGCATCTGTATTTGCCAAATTCCAAGATCCCAGTATTATGTCCCTTCTCTAAATGTAAAACGCAAGTTTTATAATTTATGAAAACTCCCCTTCCTCAGGAGCCGAGAGCTGACCAATTCTTACAAGCCATGCACCGTCCAAGCCTCATTTATTTAGCTGTTCTCCGGCTTTCTCCTCCAAAATGATCCCAAACTGGCTGGCATCTGGCCCTCGGGGGAGGAGGTCAGAGTGTGGTCAGGTACTGGCAGAGGAAGGTGGGGGAGCATGGCAGTTTGGGGACAGGGTCCTGGATTATCCCCTACCTCGTCCCATTACCAACATCAACACAGAGAGACATGGTAACCACCATCACAAGTACTGTCTTAATTAATGGACACGCATCCCGCATGGCTTTCCTTCAAAGATTCTGAGACGCCCTCTTCCCCAGAACATCACAGAATGTTCACAGAGCTGATGGCAGAGGCCACATTCCCACTTTTCCGGGCAAGCTGCACAAAAGCAGGGGTCTCAACCTTGACACGGGTGACACTGGGGCTAGATGTTCCCTGTGGTGGGGCTGTCCTGGGCACTGTAGGAGTTTAGCAGTGTCCCTGGCCTCTACTCACTAGTTGCCAGCAGCATCCATCTGGTAGTTGTGACAATCGAAAATGTCCCCAGATGTTGCCATGTCCCCTGGGGGGAGGGGGCAGAGCTGCCCCTGGTTGAGAACCGCCCGTCTAAAGAGACCCACGTGGCCACATGGGATCACTCATCTGCAGGTCCAGCCCCACAGAGGCCGGCTGTGGGTCTTGGAGGAAGAGGTGACCTTCCTGAGGTCCTCAACTGTGAACGTTATAGTTGAAAGGACATCCTTGCTGATGACAGAAAGAGCCCAGGTCGGAATCTGAGCTGCTTCCAGAATCCCCAGAGGGGGTAAAAGTTACTGGGAAGCCATTAGTTAGCAGCTGGCCCCTGGATAAATGGGTTTCTGTGTGCCTTCCTCTCAGCAGCTTTAGGGCAAGGAAGGTACCGACTCTGTGAAATAAACATCACAAAAGGCCAATTTACAGTTGCGCATCTCTTGTAATCACGCGGGGTTAGGGGAGCAGCGTTTTAAGCTGTTATTTCTGAGTTTCTGCAGAGAGCCCGGTGTGCGGTCACTTGGCCTTAACTTCTCCTCACCTAAATCTCTTAGCCGTTGTCTCAGCACCAACACATCTCAGATGCACCATCAGCTTTTTCACTTTTTAGATTTCACATAACCAAAGTCAGGAAGAAAATATTGCTTGGTTTGGCAGTGTCGTAAGTGACAAATGGGACCTATTAAGGTTGTGAAATTAGCCGAGCTAAGTGACATTTGTGAGTTTAGCAACATTTTTATCGCTGAACCGAACACTGCCATCCAAACTTTTATGACAAAGGAAACTGTCACTTCTCCAAATCACGGGGACTTGAAACATCATTTAAGGAGCCCTGTCAGGCTCTTCCACAGGCCGATGCCACATTCCAGCTTTCATCTCATAATGACAAGCACACATGCTTAGCAAGATGACCCTTCTAATGCAAGAGTTATTTATTAGAAGGAACAGAAAAGCCCTTTTAAGATGTCCCGCTTACAAATATTCCCCATGTGTTAACCAAAAGTTCACTCAGCTGGTAATGGCTTTTTTCTTTATGCCAACATAGAAAATTCCCCCAGTATTGTGCAAAAATGAATAAATTGTTCAAAGGTTGTTACTTTTCATTATCATGGAAAACTCTAACATTTCAGAGCCTCATAACTTATGTTGTGTCTATAAAGAGGGCATCTATTGCAGATTAAAGCAATGAAATAACTAACTTCACACTTCTCAGTCTGGCAAACTTCGACGTCTAAAAGGTGCTGGGGGTAACGTGGAGGGAAGGGCTCTCTGACCACCAGTGGGGTGTAAGCCGGAACAGCCTTTCTGGAGAGAGAGTTGGCCACGCCAGGAAAGTGGAAAACACAACTGCTCTCTGACCCAGCAAATCCAGGCAACGGCTTCAGCGAGACTTGAACGCCCGGGCCAGGAGACGCACGTGGGGCTCCACACTGCCACACTGTTGACAATGACACAAAATCGGAATGAGCCCCCTAGTCAGGACAGGGTGGGTTCTGCTGCGCCAACAACCAGCCCAGATCTCAGCAGCTGAACCCAGTATGAGTTTACTTCCCACCCAGGTGACTCTCCAGGCCAGCCGCCCTGCGGTGTGGCTCAGCATTCCAGCTGCTCTGATTTGCTGGACTTCCAGAGAGAAGGGGCCTGAATCATCCCACACGGCAGTTAGACGCTTCGCATTTGGTGACACACCCTGCTCCCACTCACATTTCATGGCCCAACGCAAGCTGCATGGCCATTCCTGACTCTGAGGGGCAATTTGGAGCAACTCCCAGGTGCCCTGAAGGAGAGTAGAGGGGGGACCCCCCACGGAGCAATAGCAATGGCCGCAGCCCGATGTCGTCAGGAGAGAGAGGGGACACCTTACAGCACATCCCTGACGGCAGCTGCTGAAATGGACCGGAGTCATGAGTGCTGACAAGGAGAGGTCGGAGATAACACTGTGTGAAACACGCCTGTTCCAGAATGACGTGGGGTGACACCACGTATGCTCATTTTAGAGAAGTCTACGTAAAAATTTAGCATAATTTCTGCACACACACAGCAGAGCAAAATTACCAAACCTGGACGGAGAGATGCCAGCCGTGAAGTGCTGCTTCGGGCGAAGGAGGGGTATGGGGAATGTCACCTTTTCCAGCATGATCTATTTCTGTAAAAAGTCTACTAACATCTATTAATTCTGGACGGTGGACACCCCACTGTTTGCTGTGTCGTTTGCACTTTTCAGCGCTTTATTGATTTTTTTTTAAAGACATAAAACTAACTAGTATGCTTACTGAAAATGGAGCAATAGGCCCCGTATGCTGACACACAAATAAAGCAGCAGCAGAGTGGGGCCAGCGGGCTGACCCTGACCGTGCGGATCCTGTGGAAGCTTCATCTTCGTCTGGAGGCGTGACCCCCTGTGTGTTTCTTCTCCCAGTGCCTTCAGCTTCACAAACGTCCTCTACACATCAACTCACAAGCATGAAGTACCGACCCCAGCGGTCTATAGCAGGTGATCGAGAATTCTATATTTTGATTACTAACCTGAGCAAATACATACGGAATTGACAATGACCGCGGCATTTATTTTCTGGAGAGGGGCGGAAAAGACATTAACAGTTTCCCTTCTGACACTTTCCGGGCACATGGGGAAATGGTAGTTCATGAGCTATTTTCAGTAGCAATGGGAATTGTCAAATTTGTCCTCCCACCTATCTTCCCATTTTTGACAGGCTGTGACGGAACATGAGGAGAGAGAAATTGGAGGGTGCGTCGAGCTTCAGAGCCTGGAGGGGCTGGGGGCCCATTTGTTTGATTATAACCTCGGCAGAACAATTCCGGATCGACTGAATCACTGGGAACCACTGAATTCCCATACGTCGGATGCTGCCGAAGGGATTAAGGCTCCTGAGGTTGCCCCTGGCCTTGCAGATGCGTGAAGTAAGCCCACACCAGTTGTTCTACTCGGATTCCGTCCGAGTTCTGGAAAACTTAATCCCAGAACCAGATAGTACACACGGGAAGATCTACTGAAAGTGAGGTTCTCTTGAATTGTCATCTCGCATTCCTGGTGGCTTTGAAAGACCATCCTTGGGACAGGGGACTTCCCCCATCATCCCTGCTGGCACCTGCGGCACCCAGCGTTTTATGGGGTGCGCTGAACACCCCTGGTAAGAGTTCATGAACGGAACCGAAACCCCCAGACCAGAAGCTGAAATTACGTGACGGAGAGCACGTTGGCTTGTCTCCCTGATGACAGGGCAGTGAATTTTCCGTGAATTAGACATCAAAATCTGGGGTATCGGGGCCAGCCCGGGGGCCTAGTCGTTAAGTTTGCGCTCTCTGCTTTGGCGGCCCGGGGTCCGCAGGTTCGGTTCCCAGGCGTGGAGTGATGCACCACTTGTCAGCCATGCTGTGGCGGTGTCCCATATAAAGTAGAGGAAGATGGGCACATGTTAGCCCATGGCCAGTCTTCCTCAGCAAAAAGAGGAGGATTGGCAACGGATGTTAGCTCAGGGCTGGTCTTCCTCACCAAGAAAAAAAGAAAGTGGGGTATTGATCTATGTTCTGCAGTCTCCCATTCCAAACAGGCTCTAGGCAGCTTCATGAATATTTTCCGCCACTGTCCCAATTTCCAGAGCACAAGCACCATCTTAACTGATTCGTTTTTGGCTGGATTTTATATGTCTTTTCAGGTAATTTTTTCTCTTTCAGTAAAGGCAATTCTTTAAACATGCTGCACGTGCAAGGCCTTTCTAAGCGCGGCTTCTAAAGCTGGATAAATCTTCACTGTTCGTTCACTGCCCACCAAGCTGCCCGGGTGCCCAGCTGCGCGGCCCCGCTTGGGGTGCCTGCACAGCGCGTGTCAACTCGGCGCCCGAAGTCCTGCTCGGCACCCCACCGCGGAACGGGGCTGCAGAGTCTGCCACTGCCCTTCCTCCACCCTCACGTCCACACTTGACCACAGAGCAATCGTCACCTCCCTCGGCCGAGGCAGCTCGGGATTTGGGGGCAGTAGGGGAGGAGTGGGGAGCACATGGCCGCTCAGTTCTCCTTGGTATCCGAGTGCACAGAGAATCGCCCTCCCGGCCCCTGGACCGAGGTGTGACCATGGGACGAGCTCTGGCCAAAGAGACGTGTGCAAGCGACAGCGTTTAAGAGCTGGCCTGCTCTGCTCCCTCTCGTCCTGTCCTTGTGATTATGGACACATGTAATATGGGGAGGGGGAGCCGTGGATGGAAGCCACAGGAACTCCCAGCCAACTCACAGCCAGCAACTGCCCAGGAGAGTCCCCGCAGTTATAGGTTGAACTGTGTCCCCCCAAATTCATATGTTGAGGTCCTGACCCCCAGAACCTCAGAATGTGACTGTATTTGGAGACAGAATCCTTAAAAAGGTAATAAAGTTAAAGTGGGGTCCTTAGGGTGGGCCCTAATCCCACTGACTGGCGTCCTAATAAAAAGAGGAGATCAGGACACAGACACACACGGAGGGAAGGTGTGAGGACTCAGGGAGGAGACAGCTGTCTACATGTCAAGAGGGGAGTCCTCAGAGAAACCAGCCCTGCCCACACCTAGACCTCGGACGTCCAGCCTCCAGGCTGTGAGAGAATCCACTTCTGCTGTTTTAGCTGCCTCCCTTGTGGTCCTTTGTTACAGCAGCCCCAGGACGATGATAGCCCATGTGAGAAGTAAGCTGCGGCTGGGCTAAGCCACAGTCTGGGAAGAAGGGCGAGGAGGAGACTCGGAGAACAAGAAACCAAAGGGCATTGGCTGGCACTGATCAGAGTTCGTCCAGGGCCGGGGGACAGAGCCCACTGCAGTGAGCCGGGAGCCTGGTCCGCATCCCACGCTGTCTTCCCACCTCCCGCTGTACCGGTTGTGACGCTGACACCAGCACCCCTCTCTAGTTCTCCCCTCCCCGTCAGCAGCATTTGGATTGGAGCACATTCCACGATGGTGCCGGCCAAGCCCCCTCGCACCCAGGCGGGACACCATGGCACTGTGGGCACCCCCCATGCCCCCAGGCAAATTCGGGGCCTCCCATGTGCAGACCTCGTCTGTGTTCCAGTCTGGCCCAGGGGGTGCCTGGAGCAGGAGCAATGAGAAGTGGTACATCTGGAGAGGGGCTGCCCCCACCTCACGATCTGACCCGGGCCTGGGCTGAGCGAATCATCCCCCCTTGGAAATAACAGGACATGTGTCCCCATCAGGGCTCGCTGATGGAGAGTGGAGAGGCTTTGGGGTTCTGCACACAACTGACAGTCGTCTCATTCATTCTCCCAGAGACGGGGTGGGGCTGACCTTTGTCCCCCTGGAGGGGGACAGAGGGGCAGGAGGAGCTAGGATGTCCTAGCTGGCCGGGGTGCACCACGCTCAGGGGTCACACCCAAGGGTCAAGGGCATGGATGCACCTGGGAGTCTAACATCGCCCCCTTAACACTTAACACAGAAGCCTAAACGGTGTGGGCCGGGGAGGGGCTCATGTTGCTTCAACAAGTGGGCACAGTTAGTCTTCAGAGCCGTGCGGTGAGGTCGTGTGACCCAGGAAGACCCGGTGGTGGTTACCAGGGGTGCAGACACTGGCTCAGAAGGACTGGAAAGAGCAGGCAGAACTTGTCTGACATGCACCGTCCCTTTCATGGCACTGTGATGTCTCTGTCACTCAAGGGGGACCATTCTCTCCAAATCTAAGTCCAGAGCTGCTCTGGCTTCCACCTGGCGAGGCTCTTTTTCAACCTCTCTGTTGAAAGGCCCGCTCGCTGCTTCCCACGATGCTCTGCCTTTTGAGGCTCTGCATGGAAGGGGACAGAGGGGCTTAAAGACATTCTGGAAATGCTTCATGGGAGGGGATGGGAGGGTGGGCAGCTGTGCAAAGCCGCCCACCTCCCCAGACCACTGCTGGCTCACGCAGCTGAACCCCGGGGCACGTCATTCCTTCCAGGGGCGTCTCACTGTTATTTGCAGGGTGAGATGCGCAGGCCGAGAGCTCTCGCCAGAATATTTGCTTGTGGGGCCTACACTCCCTCCTCCCTCCCTTCAGAGCAGGCTGTGGCTCCCAGGGCATCTACAATCACATCTGCAGGCCACCGGCTTGGGTCACACAGCATCTCGCTGGCTCCCGGGGCGCCGGTGCCGCACAGTAATCTACCCAGCAATTATTTCAGAAAGATTGCAAGAAATGAGGAGTCAGCAAATGCAGGATTTCAAAGCTTAGAGCTCTAGCGGACCCTGAGAAACATTTTAACAATCCCTCTTCCCACCCCTCCGCGTTAGTGAAGACGCGTCACACACGTGACAAAGGCACGCGGGAGAAGGTCTTCGGGAAAAGAGAGCAAATACTCAAAAGTAATAGGAACATGGGCCTCGCTGTAGGTGGGCGGTCCCAAGGCTTTCTTGAGCATTAACAGGAGAAATGGACCCACAGGCGGCATTTCCAGAGAACTCGAGGCTCCAACCCAGGCCCTGTGGAGGGTCTACAGTGAGGGAGGATGTTGGGTCTCTCAGAGGCTTCTGGGGCTGCTCGGAGCATCATTCATTCATTCAATCATTCATTCATTCACGTCCAGTGGTCTTGAGCACCTGCGACCTGGCACCGGAGCGCATGCGGGATGGACCTGCAGTCACGGGGCTCTGTGGACTCACCCGGCCTCTTCTCCAGAGCAGCTGCCCAGCCTCGCACTGTCCACATTCAGGCCGGCGAATTCTCATCGTGCAAGCCTTTCTTCCTTGGGGCACGACGGGCACTCAGCAGCTTCCCTGACTTCCACCCACTAGGTGCCTCGTACATATATATAATAACGTGCAAGTATACATATAATTTTGTAGTTAGATATTTTAATTAGAATTGATACTTATTTTATAATAGAATTCACTTGGGATTATGTTGTTGTTTCCTTTTAGGCACATGGCCTTAGGGAGGTAGGAGGCGGGTGCATCAGAAGGGATGAGGGCCCAGTCTTGATTTTGTGGATTGTCGATCACAGCAGCCTGTCCACCCTCCCTCCCTCCCAGCCTCGCCAGGGGAACCGTTCCCTCAGCTAAGCTGCCTCCTTGCCCCAGCCCGTGAGGAAGCTCCTGTGCAGTACAAGGAGCTATGCTGTGCTGAGGGGTCTGAGGACTTGAGTCCCCTGCCCCGTGGGAAGCTACATCCCTTGAATGAATGAATGAAGAATGGCATGAATGATGCTCTGATCAGGTCTCTCAGCTCTGGCCAGTCGGCTGTGGCCTGTGCCCGTGGGAGCCCCGGCCACTCACCAGGATGTCACAATGATTTTCCTGGCTCAGGTGGGATGGAGAGGTTGCCGTACCTTCTCTAGAGGAAATAAGAAGGAGAAAGTGGAAGCATACGTTGTGGGACCCTCCAGGGCAGAAAGACCCAGAGATGGTGAGCACCCGATCTTTTAGGACTCAGCTCAAACTCCTGGTGAGAACAGCCTCCTTCCCAGCATTCAACTTACAGGGTTTCTATCCGAGAAGAGGGCTGGGGAGGGACAGCAGGTACAAGGGGACTTCAAACGGGCCAAGGGCAGGACTGCTAGGGTGTTCTTCCTTCACCAGGGCTGGCCTCTCACGCAGCCTGGGTCCATGCTGGGAGGGGCCTCACGCTGCGTTTACTGCTCTGCTCTCGCTGTTTTGACATTCTTAATACTTTGTGAACAAGAGGCCCTGTGTTTTCATTTTGCACTGGGCCCCACAAATTATGCCGCTGGTTCTGACTTTCCCACATATAATTTATTTCTAAAAACATTTTACTTAAAAGGTTTTCTGGACAACTACAAATTGATTTTTTTCCTAAGCCTGGTATTATGACCATTATTTTAAATCCAGTTCTGTCCCCTCTGAATTAGCAGCCATTTTCAACAAACAGACCTGTGGTCTTGTTTCACGGGCCCGTGGATGGGACCTGCACACGCAAGGTCGAGCCCCTCGGACCCCTCCAGGAGCGTCCCCATGGCCACAGCCCCCATCTGACTCAGAGCACCCCCCTGTGGGGATGCTGGGGACGCAGGTGAGGCTACCAGACCAGTGTCTTGTCTACCTGCCACTGATGTCAGTAAAGCGTTAGATTATGCTTCTGAGCCTCAACTTCCTCATCTGTGAAATGGGAATAATGACAACCGCCTGGCCAGGTCACACGATTTCTGGGGGATCAACCATGGTGAGGGCTCAAGTAATGTAAGCTGCAGATGCCCCTTGGGGGAAACGCTGTTTTAAGGGCAGAAGCTCCGTGTGTGTAGGGCTGTGGTTGTTGTTACCAGTTAGGTGGATGCGATTCACTATCCCATCGTCCCTGTAAACAGGGAGGGCCAACTTCTGAATGAATCTGGGATGAACACCGCTCTCCTGCCACAGCCATGCCAGAGGCTGCCACCAGGGGGCGGCATGCTTTCTCTACAGAATCCCAGCCAGCGAGGTCTTGGGAGATCAGAGAAGGCAAGACGCCAAAAGAAGCAGAAGCTGATCAGAGTAGAAGCAGACGGGCCGCTCCTGCAGCTCCAGACCCCGAAACCCAACCCAACCACAGCCTTCGGGTCTCCCCTGGCCGGCTCACCCGCAGCAGGTGTCTGCGGACAGCTGGCCCGGAGCCTGGCGGGGCGCTGGCCTTGGGTCAGGTCCGCGGGCCTGCTCTTCACTATTTACCAGCTTTTAAACACTGTACTGAATACAGAATGCACACACCAGGGCACACACACCGTCGTGGAAGCCAAGCAAACAAATACAACTGTTCTTCCTTTGTCTCCTCCGCCAGACCACAATCCCGTCCCTCGTGGTTCATTCCAGCCCCAGGCTCCTGCCCAGCTCTGCCGTGAAGTCACTCAGTGCCCCAACTGCACAAGATGTGAGAGCAAGTGGGAAATGAGAAAAAAAAGTGGAGCACTCCCAATAATAGTTTAAGCCACAAAGTAATATTTCCATAGCAAAGTGCAAATAGAATTTTACATAATGCACAGAATAAATGCCTCCGAAAATCAATATTTCCAGCTGGATGTACAAATTAAATGATGATATTCAAGTGAGAGATTAAAACAATGATTTAAGATAGAAATTGAATTATATTAGCTCATGCCTGCCTACTGCTGAATACGTTAATAGAACAAATTTGTTAGCATTCAGTCACTTTATCTCCCTAAACAGAAGGAGGTGGGGATTCCTGTCTGAAAAGCAGGAGGACAGCAAGGAACATCTCCCAGAATATATTTGGGATGGAAAGTTTGCACAGCTAGAGGCTTATCTGGGAATCGAGGAGGCTTGGATGTTGCCTGCTCTCTCTCTTCAAGGAGGCGTGGGGTTAATTTTCCAGAAGCATCCTGGGTTCCATCCCTGCAGGTCTGATGCCTCCTGAGGCTCCTGCCTTCTCCACCGATGCAGAGGGGTAACTAGGCGAGCACACGTGAGGTCCGCAGGGCCCCCGCTCCCCACAATCAGCACCCACGGCCACGCCCTCCCTGTATTTCTTCCCTTTGAAGAGTGGGAGGTCTGCTCCGGCCCCACGAGACGCCCGCTCAGTAATGTAGCAGGAGGCGGCCGTGCTAATGGCCTGGCACTTGAAGCATCTCTAATTGCAGAGAAGGTGGCTGGAAGACCATTTCCAACAGAGGAAGCGAGGGAGCGGCTGCCCTGCATCCCGGCGCTGGCCAGCAGCCCAGGCAGGGAGCTGGCCCTCTCAGGTCACTGGGTCTTCCCATACCCAAGAGGGACAAGAGGGCACTTAGTCAGGGCACAGCTTGCTAAACTGCCTCTGCTGCAGGGTCTTTTTTTGTGTGTGTGAGGAAGACCAGCCCTGAGCTAACATCTGTTGCCAATCCTCCTCTTTTTGCTGAGGAAGACTGGCCCTGGGCTAACATCCGTGCCCATCTTCCTCTACTTTATATGGGAGGCCGCCACAGCATGGCTGACAAGCGGTGCGTCTGTCTGCACCCGGGATCCAAACTTGTGAACCCTGCGCTGCCAAAAGTGGAGCACGTGAACTTAACCGCTGCGCCACTGGGCTGGCCCCCGCTGTAGGGCCTTGGTGACAATGCATCTTATTAACAGCTGGAAGCAGCAGACACACCCACTCAGCCCAGGGCTACCTGTGGACTGGCAGCCCAGGTGTCCCCCGCAGCCTCACTCTCCTGTCAGCCCCCAGACCTGTCCTACATTACTCCGCCTTCATGTTCTTCAGCTGCTTTGGAGCATTCACTGCTGTGGATCCCTCCTTCTCCTTAAAACTCACTTCCCCTTGAGCTCAGGGACACTGAGCACCCTGCCTTGTCCCTTCCTCTCTGACTGTGCCTCCTCTGAGATTCCTCCTCTTCAGCAGCCTCCTCTCCACAATCTCCAAGGGCCCTCACCTCGGGACTGTCTCTCCCTCGCCCCGCTCGCCTGGGTGAAATTCCTTGTGGAAAGCACAAGAAGGAACTGAGTTCTGCCACAAGCGGTGAGCCTGGGAAGAGACCCGAGCCCTGGAAGAGGCCAGAAGGGCAGCCCGAGCCTATACCTTGCTTCTCGCTCGGTGAGACCCTGAGCAGAGCTGGCTCTGTGGGCTTCTGACCCGCAGAACGGAGACATAATAAATGAGTCTCGCTCTAAGCTGCCGTGTTTGTGGAAATTTGTTACACAGCAGCAGAAAACGAATACATGTGCATCTATCGACACCAGCAAACTGTGCCCCAACACTCCTACAAGCACTCTGTGAGAGGATCCCCACTTCCCCAGAGCCTTCTCCACAACGGCACCAAACTTTTAGATTTCTGCTAACTGGATCTGCACGTGTGGTACCTGGGTTTGCTTTTAACCAATTTCTAGGTGGGTGGAGCATTTCTATGTGCTTATTTACCATTTTCTTTTGTGTTTTCTCCTTTACGTCTTCTGCCCACTTTTCCATTTTATTTCTGTTGAGTGGTCTCTTTCTCACTGATCTGTAGACGAAGCACGTCTTTCCAGAGACAGTTGCATCTGACACGAGGGGTGGGAGCTCTGAGACTTGGGGTCCATTTTACGGGCTGGGTCAGACCATGTGTCTCTGTCCTGATATTTGCCCCTTGTGTTTGTCAGGGCACAGGGTCCATCAGAACGTCTATGGAACATCCTTGATGTGCTAAGACCAGGCACGACCAGAGAAACCGGTATGTGATTTAACTTGGGTACCGTCCTGCCTGGAGGTTGGGGACAGAGAGAAAAAACCACCTCACACTGCCAGGAAGCGGGTTGCCTCTTGTGTGGGGCCTTCTGTGGGGTCTGTTCTCTGTGAGTGACCCAGGGTGGTGAAGAGGGTATTTCACGGTCAAGAAAACAGCGTCCAGCGGTTTGTTCTGGTTTGGCTCACACACGGTTTTATCAGCATCTCCTCCTAAAGCGGCAGAAACCCTCAGGGCCCACGGCAGGGGTCACTCCTGCGAGGCCAGCTGACGCTTTCTACAGCCGCAGATCCCCGACCAGGGGCCGACATCGCCTCAAGTTCCCCACTGGAGAAGTGAGGAAGATAAGACCAAACTTTAAAATCCTGGATAATCCTCACTTTACTAATAAGCAGTTTTATCTAAATCCTGCTTTTAAAATTGTGCTTCCCCAACTGATGCTGGTAGAAGTGAGTTTCCACATCCAATTTCCAGTCTGCACTCAGAGGGCGTTATCCCCTGGGCTCCGCAACCAGGCTGAAGGCTTGTCTCCCCACCTCATCTCAAAACCCATCCTCTGTCCCCACAAACTGGAGCTTGGCCAGTGTTGCCTCCACTGTCCACACTCGGCACAGCACGGACAGCCCGGAGGAACCAGGAGGCGTCTCTGCCTCCACTGTCCACACTCGGCACAGCACGGACAGCCCGGAGGAACCAGGAGGCGTCTCTGCCTCCACTGTCCACACTCGGCACAGCACGGACAGCCTGGAGGAACCAGGAGGCGTCTCGGTTTTCGTGTGGATGGGATTGACTCCCCGTCCTCCATGACCCCAGCCCCAAGATGGCCCGTGAACCCCATTCAGAAAAATCTATGTAAATTAACTTAGTAAATATTTTATAGCACGCATCGTTATGTGCCAGGCACTCCAGTGCTTTAATTCCTTCAGTCCCTGTAACAACACTGAGGTAGGTCCTTTTGCTATGCCCATTTTATAGATGGGGAAACTGAGGGACGAGGTGGCCTCTCAGCTGGTGAGTCCTGGAGCTGGAACTTAGACACAGCAGGCTGGGTCCAGGGTCTCCCTGCTCAGAGAGCAGCTGTGGGTAGTGAATTCCAATGACGTTAAGATGGTTCAATCCTATTTCTCCCTTGACCCATGTGGGTGGGGGCTTGGAAGTGAACTATAGCTTGGATATTAATTGTCCTGACGCGATGTCAGCGCAGTTCCATCTTTCACACATATATTCAGCATCCCCCCAGTGGATAGCCCTGGGCTGGCAGACACGGCTGCAAAAGATGAAAAAGGTTGCAAGATGTTTGTGATATTTGTCTCCACCTGTTGGATCAAGCTGAAAGCAGGCCTCCTTTCTCAGTTCTCAGACCGGGTGTGCAGGCTCCTGGGCCCTGACTCTTGGATGTAGCATCCACGATCTGGGAGAACAGACCCATCCACTTCATGACGTTAAACACTTTGAACGTAGCTCCCTCCCAGCCCAGCATTCTCTTCGCCAGTCTGTTCCCGGAGAAGCTCCACACCTTTCCCTTGATTATTGCTATTGTCTTGACCTGGATCTTATCCAGTTCTCGAGGATCTCCCTGGAGGTGCCAGGGTAAGGGGCTGCTTTGCCAGTTCCCAGCTGTGCGGGTTCCCGTTAGTAAATCACTGCGTCTCCCCATCGCACAGCTGGGATTCCCTCAGCTCGACTCCACCCACCGTGCGCAGCTTTCATCAACACCAGACGACCCCAGATACTGCCAGAACAAGATTCCTAAGAAAAGGGCCATTTGGGAGCAACATCCACGACAGCTAAAGATGAAAAATGATGCTATGAATATATTCCAGCAAACAGGCTTCTAATAGAAGAATCTAGAGTGAGAACAAGAAGTTCTGAACGTAAACTACAAATTCTCCAGGAATCATGCTCTAGATTTCCTATAGATGGGTCCCACGTCATGTTACAACACATTTGTATGAAATTATAAAAACCAATATTCACCCCGGGATTGTGCAATAAATAGAATTTATTAAAGTACTTGTGAAGCGCCTCCAGTGAGAAATTCGTCTTTGATCCAGATTTTAATAAGGATTATATAATCATAATGAGACTGTAATAAAACAGCATTACCTGAATAATCCATTTCATTACCAGTTTTATTATGAGTTCCCATTTATTACGACTCATTGGATATTTAAGGCATATGTAAATGATGTGATATAAAATATACGAGGAACAAGAATTATGGTATGTGTCTGTGTAAATTTATCTTTCCTATGTCTAAGGTCCCCAGATTTCTGAAGTTTGTACAGTCAGAGAGGATCTCAACAGAAGGTTAAAAATGAGGCTTTGGGTCTCAGGAATCAAATACGAAAGCCTCACCATGAAAATCCTGTTCCTTCCCACGGATATGAACTCCAAAGTCTGTGGGATTAAGTCTTTATTAGGAATAGAACATTCTAGCTCACTGAAACCTGAACATACCACCAGAAAACTCTTTTTACTTGGGCCTCTGTTGGAAATCTTTCTGAAATGTTGAATTCCCTGCATTAGTAAGGACAGCATGTGGACATATGCAATCTTTCACAATTAAGGATCAAGACCATGCATTTGTAAAAACAGAACAAAAGCGACACCAACATCAACCCCGCCTGCGACCCAGGAGAGAAGGGGGAGCAGACAGGACTCGTGCTGCCTCATCCACATCCTGATGGCATTTCTAGCTTTGTTTTTAGATAATTTCCAGATTGTCTAGATAATCTGTCTTCCATCTCTCAGCTCCCGTAGCTTTGGTCTTCTCTTCTTTCCTACAGTACTTAGCATCTCCTGCCCTCTCTCTCTTCATTTTTTTTGGATGTGCCTTGTTCTCCTGCTAATCACTAAAATCCTTAAAAAAAGGGACTGATCCAGCCTCTGCTATCCCTAAACCCCAGAATAACGCTCTGTAGATTGTCCAACATGTCTGATGGCGCTAATGATGTCCCATCACTCTCTCCAAAAGCCACAAAACAAGATCAAAAGCAGAATGAGGGAAGGTAGGGGTTGGGAGCCAGTCTAGTTAACAGCCGCCCTTCTGCCTAGTTCTGCGACCACGAGAAGTGTCATGTCCTAGCGATGCGGCAAATCAAGCAGCCGGGACAAGGAGCACAACGCCTCCAAATGGGTAGAGGCCGGGAAGCACCGTGACATCCCATCAAAGCTTTCACTCTCCGGAGACATCGGGGGCAGCACCCTCTCCCTGTTCTTTCATAGAACGTGTGATGGGTGATTCTCAAACCATGATGGACATTGGACAGGAGGGGAGATTTGCGGGAGTCCCAGGTCCTCTTCCCTCACTGCACACTCAGCCTGTCCTCGGGAGGGTAAGCAGAGATCCCCACTTACAAAGCACAGATTGCTCTCATGTGAGGATCTAAGACAGCCAAAGGCGTAGAAGCAGACAGCAGAATGAACGGTGGCCACGGGGATGGCGGCGGCAGGTAGGGTGTTGTTTACTGGGTGCACCTTACAGTGTGTACAGGAGGAGTAGGTTCCAGACAGCTTCTCTGCAACATAGTGGCCACAGCTGATAACAAGGTATCATGAGCTTAAAACACCCTTAAGAAAGTAGAGCTCAGTTAAGTGTTTTTACCACAAAGAAACAAAAAACAACAAACGGACACAGGGAAACTTCTGGAGGTGATGGATATGTATATTCCCTGGAATGTGATGATGGTAACACAAGTGTACAGATGTCAGTATGTACCAAATTGCATACATGAATTACGTGCAGGGTTTTGTGTACTAATTATACAATAAAGCTGGGCGGGGGGGGGGGCGGGAGGCACAGATCCTATGCCTTCAAAAACAGCTATTATTTAAAAAAAATCTTAGGGAGATAGTGACTAAGGGGTACCAGGGAGGCATCTGGGGTGCTGGCTGTGTGGTTGTGATTCTCTGGTGAAAGTTCAGAGGGGTAAGCATACAATTGTCCGCTTTTCTGTATGTGTGTTGTAGTTTATGAAAAGTTTGAGAATGTTAGCAAGTAATCCCAAAGTTTGGGAAATACTATGAAGGGCAAAGAGCCCCCAGGAAGGCCCCCACACATTGTCGCTGCTGCCTCCGTGGCAGAGCACTTGACAATCAAACGAGTCAATCTTCAAAGAGCTTTCCGGAAGAACATAATTAGATTAGAACATTACATTTGTTAATTTTTCAGTTGCTCATTAAAATTGACATGTCATTTGATTTTTGACAGAAACCTTTTCATCTTGATGTAAGGCTGTAGGCTTTTTTTAAAATAAAGCTATATTTAGGAAGTTCTGAAATATGACAACTGCAATAATGAAATTGAAACCAGTCCCTCCATCATTCACATCTAAGATTCATGAAATACATCATCCTTCTCCATAACATTTACAAAGAAAAACAACTGGGGCTTAGGTCTTTATTTAAACTTCTAAAAGGATGAGTCTATCATGGGAGAATTCCTGATTTTGGTGAAGTGTTCAGAACACCAGTGGGCAAACCTATTCCACAGAGGGGTGCTGGGGAATTTGGACCACAGGACATGGGTTCTAGAAAGGTCTTTGCTTCCTTCCTCACAACATAAGCCTCGCTAGGCCCCTCTCTAACACAGAAGCTAAGTGGGCCACGCTCATTCCTGCAAAAGGAAGAAAAGAATCCTTCTGCTTCTGACTGTCGTGTTCAGTGGGGGCTTCTGAAAAGTCAGAACAGAATGTCCTGGGTGGTCACCATCAGACAAGAGGGGGTGGGCGGCAGAAGGCACAGAGACCTTGGGAGTGGAGAGCCTGGGTCAGATCCCCCTCCCGTGTATTAGCCACTGGCTCTTGGGGAGGTTAGCTCAGTTCTTGGACCTTCCATTTCCTCATCCACAAAATGGAGGTAATAAAAGCACTAACTCTGTGGCAAAGCCAGGTAGCTCACCACCAAACACATGCACCCCTCCCTGGGAACAGCTGTTGCGAGGAGGCAGAAACCCATGAGGGGACGGCTCCTTCCAGTGGTGCCTTGGGACTGTTCCCCTCACCTGTGTAATTCACATATGTGTCTTCCCTCAGTCTTTCTCAACTCCAGCAGCTGGATGGAGAGAGCTCCAAGGACTCAGAGAAATTGGAAACTTAAGATAGAAGGAGTCTTCGTCTCTGAATGAGGATGGGCAGGGAACACCTGCAGTGGTCTGTGACATGAGCAAGAAAGGGACTTGAAGAGCCCCTGGGGACTCAGGGTTTCTTGGTTATAGCAGCTAATCAATAAGACCAGAGTGGCTACTGTGCAAAAAAAGCGAGATTCAGGTATGGCCATCTCATGGTGCCAAGCACATAGCAGACACTCCGTAAATCTTTGTTTCCCTCCCTCTTTTGTAGCTTTAAACAAGTCACTGGCTCCTGCATGTGGAAAGGATTTAGCTGAAGTGGATCTTAGACACATAAGACATGCTTCCTGGTGTCACAGCCATTTCTGAGCAGCCTGCGGACATGTCCCAATGCATCCTCAGTATCTCACAGAGGTGCCTGCAAAAAGGGACCAAAGCCACACTTCCCGGGGTGGAGGGGGGGGGTAGGGGCGTGTGGACCCCTGAGCGATGGAAACCATCCAGGGATGCACCATACAAACCCAAGAATGGGGCAAAAAAAAAAAAAAAAAAAAGAGCTTTCTAATCCTCACTCCCAGTAATTCTCTAAAACTCCCAAGAAAGCGCTTCCAAATCCGCAGCTGCAGCAGCTCAATTCCCCAACCAAACCTCCGCTGCTCCAGCCTGGCCTCCAGTCACTAGAAACTTCCAACTGCGTAAAATTATACAGGAGATGACTGAACAAACGGGCATTAGCAAGAAACCAGGGAATTCACCCCCGGTGAGGTCTGTCCAAGGTACCACTTAAGCTTCGTGAAGGCAGAGCTGTCATTCAGAAAATGACACGTCCTCAGTCACTTCTGACCTGGGAATAGGAAGCTGGCATCGAAAACAGTCTTGTGATTTCAATGCATATTTCAATATTCACATTAGAAAGGAGGATTTGTTTTAATGGAAGATGTCGGGGGTGGGGAGGGTGAGGAGAGGCAAAGAGAAGCTGCTTGTGTATGAGATTATGCTTTCTTTTCATTAAAAGATAGATTGAGAATTTGTTTATTGTTCAACCCAAGAAATCTGTCTACAATGGTGTTATCTAATGACTGAGAACTGGATGCTATCAACATGGGTTGTTTACATTTTAATTTTGAAATAGTTTAAGATTCACAGAAGTTGCAAAATTAGTGCAGAGAGTTTCTGAGCATTCCTTCCCGCCAGGCTTCCCCAGTGATGACACCTTACCTAACCGAGGTCCATGACCAAGTGCAGGAAAGTGACGTTGGTGCAATACCGCTAACTCAGGTGCAGACCCGATTCGGATTTCACCAGTTTTCACATGCTCTCTTGTTAAATGGATATATTTAATCGACTCTCTTCTGCACTTATTCTTCCAACAGGGAGGCATTCTAACTGGAAATGTGGCTTCTTCATAACAATATTCTTCTAACCCCAGCAGCATAAACAGAAAGTAGAACTGACTACAACAAGCTGTTGAATTTTAGTTTGTTTGTTTCATAGCTTTAATAAATGGCACTAAGAACAAGGTGGGTAAATGTTTAGATGCAGATTGCTACACTGTTGTTGTGCTTTGGGGAAGTCCGTGGTTCATAACTGCCGAGCACATAATCCCCCACTCTGTCACCGAGTGGGGACAGAACAGCTGGGGAGCTCCCGCAGCACAGCAGAACCGCACAGCCCCCTGCACCAGCCCCCAGCTGAGTGTCCCCCATGGAGATGAGTGGCCCCCATGGCAGGGCCACAAGCACCCTCAAGGAGGGAGGCGGACAGCACCTTCTCCCCAGAACTGCAGAGCCCTTCCTGCCTCCCCACCCTGCCTCTGCAGAGCTTGGCCTTTTTAAGGCAAAGAGCTAACTTTTGGTAATTTTGCCCTACTTGGTGGGGACAAGAGCTCTTCAAAAACGTTGGTATTGGTTCTGGAAAACAAGCAGAATGGCATCATTTACAAACGTAATAAGGGATTGCTCTGCCTTTGTTTCCCCTGTGCCCAGTGGACTTCACCCAGCCCCCTTCTCAGCCTTCAGGTCTCAGCAGCTTAGCCGGCTGCTAGGGGGCCCAGGGGTCTTCCTGGGCACTCAGCCAAAGCAGCTGGCCCCTCCCTGGGCTCCCCTCACCCTCCAGCCTCTTATCACTTTTCCCCATCTGAAATCAAACGAGTCCATACTCTGCAGTGTCTACCAAGGTGTTAATGTGGAAAGACAACCCGGTGTGTTTACCTGTGTGCATGTGTGTGAGCACACGGTGTACGCCCATGCATGTGCAAGCGTGTGCATGTACTCATGTGACCAGCGCATGTGTGCGAGCACACGTAAGTGCACACATGCATGCATGTATGTGCATGTGCATGTACACATGTACGCGTACACCAGTGTGCATGTGTGAGTGCGCTGTGTACACACACGTGTGTGTGATTGTGCGTGTGTGTGTGTGCGTGTCCATAGCCCTTCCACACCAGGGCACGGGGAAACTGTTAGCTGACCTGCTTTGCAATGTGGGCTACTCAGGTGCAAGTGGAACAGATAGCATCCTTCCCTCTGGTCCAGGCCTGGAGTCAGAATTCTCTGCCTCCCTGTCTGCAGTTGCTCCAAGTGCAGAATCAAAGGGAAGGAGCTTCCACCAGCTGCACTTACACTCCGACTATTCTGTTCCCGCTGTGCTGATTCACATCTGTGTGACTTCCCTGAGATGTGTGGGGAAATGCTCCCTTGCTCTGGGCCGCAGCACCAGCAGGGAGGGCTCTTTCTGTCCTTGGGGATCCCCATGCAAGGAGAACCGTGGCCTCAGTGTCACCTAGGGCAGACCCTCTGGCCTCTCAGAAGCCATCTTATTTAAGTGGCATGATTAAAAGTCACTCCCCGCCCAGGGCATAGACACCAGGAAGGAGGCTGAGCACCTGCTCACTGGGCCTGACAGCTCCTCGTCTGGGGCCCACACAGCATTTTCTTTAAAGGAGGCGAGGGGGTGGGGGGAGGTTTGGCAGACAAGCCTCAGAGTGCAGTCTGATACAAGAAGCAATTTCTAGACGTTTTCTCAGTTGTTGCTCCTCTGACCTTCTGGTTTTCTTCCTCAGATGCTGTGAGCCGCCGACAAACAACAGCCCGCCTGCACCGGGGAGCCCGGCCAGTTCTTCCACATGGAAACAGGGGGGCATCAACGGTCACAAGGGGCAGGAGGTGAGCTGATGTGACGATCCAGGCGACTACCTGTCGCTCCAACCCAAGGACAAGCCCATCCTGCAGACACTGTGCCCGGTTCCCAGACCAAACGTGCAGGACCGAGTCCTGTGAGGGCTGCTTTCTTGGCAGACGGATCAAATGCTTCCCAGCGCCGTCACATCCTCACGAGCCATTCTCAACAGGGGCGATTTGTCCACCCCACTCCCACCCCAGGGACACCGGGCAATGTCTGGTGACACTTTTGGATGTCACAACTAGGGGGTGCCATTGCATGTAGTGGGTGGGAGCCAGGGATGCTGCTAAACACCCTATGTGCCCAGGATGGCCCACAGCAGAGGATGATCCAGCCCCAAATGTCAACACTGCCCACGCCGAGAACCCCGGCTTATGTCTGACGCCTCCGACTCTCATACGCAAAGATTTCTTATCATTGTAGGTTCTTATAAAAACTTCTTCTAAAACTTTCAGAAATATATTTTTTGTGTAGTGGTGGTGGGAGGGTCAGAGGAAAGAATAGGAAAATGATGAACAAGTATCTCACCTCAAGTACTTCATAACATTAATATGAATTCGCTTTCTTTCCTGTTTTCATTTGCATAATCTGAAGCAGACAGGGGTGTAGATTTTGTTGTTTTTCTTCCCCTTAGAAACATTCTTAATGGCACTGACAAACCAACTGTGACAACTGTGTTTTTTGCCCCTCCTACCCCCCATAAAAGGACTGGATTTAATTACTTTATCAATGTTTTTCTTTGTTCTAGTTCAATTAGTTGGATTAAATGACATAATAGATATGAAAAACTTTGAAAAGAGTTTAAAGCACTACACACATATAAAGTATCATCATCAAAACCATGGAAAAAATTTTGTCCCAATTATGATTACTGATATGTGCGTGGGTAAGTAACAACAGAGCCCGCGTTTGTATAATGCCTCAGAATTCACAAACCACTTACGTACGCATTACTGCCTTAAAAGAAGGGGGAGCACTGAGCGATATGCAGACTATCAGACCTATGTAGAGACAGCCCGGCTCGAAATCTAACCCCAAAGTGGCTTCCCTTTCCTTCAGTAGGTAGATATAGTTGGATTAATTAGATATTTTCTCCCTTTACATGAGAAAATCCAAGCAAAGTGGTTAGTTTTGTCCTGGCACACACCCATTAATAGCTCTTAGCTATCATAAATAACTTTTCTCATATCAACCATTTTCAATTTTACTTTTATAATAAAGCAAGACTTGGCATGGCAATCCCATTTGGGAAATGGGTACGATCTTCCTCGTAATGGAAGGAACTCGCTACCCGCATGTGGCCAGAGCATTGTGGACATGGACGATCCACGAGGGAGATGAATGGTGTCCCCTCCCCAAATGGATGGCAGAAACTCACATGCCCACTCCTGTCCCCCCGCCATTTGTCCTAAAGAAAAGTGACCCTGAAGACGCCCTGTGACCCACTGTCTGTGGCATGCCCCATGTGACACCTGCAATCTGCAAAGGTGTTTATAAAATGAATTTTAGTGAAAATTACCGCTCTTGACCTAGAGGCTGCTGGAGGGAGAACTATTTTGCCAAGGGTGCTCTATATAAGGCCATGGAAGAGCCCTGTGGGCAGGGACGGACATGGGATGGGCTCTGGATTAAGTTTACAGTCTCCAGCAGTCTTCAACCTACCCAGGAATTCACCTGAGGATACAGTAGGCCGTGAGCTTGAACAGGGCCTCCTGAGGGCGACTCAAAGTTTCCAGCATGAATGGGGAAACAGGCACAGTCCCAGCACACATTTGTGGTTAGAGAGATGGATGGAGGGTGGATGTTGAACGGACAGTGCTCGCCAGCTCAGGGAAGCAGAATTCACCCACCTGTAAGCTGGTGAGCCGAGGACACATCAGGAGAAAACCTTCAGACAGAAGCCACATCACCTACTCATCACGCAGTGTTGTTTCGAGGCACCAGCAGCTGACGGAGCCGGCCGACCTGACTGCTGCCCACGCATCCTGAATGCAGTGCAGCTGCTTAGATGCGCCCATGAGCCAACAGCTCTGTGTGCTCTTTCTCCATTCTGCATAAAGCAGAAGGCTGGAAAGGGCTCCAGCCCATCTCAGCAGTAAGTATCTGACTAATCAATTGGCCAGGATAACCTAAAAGTAAAAAATTGAAGGGAGAGGGAGGCACTAGAGCAGATAATAAGACCACATGGGCAGCTGGGCAGTCAATTCAAGTTTCCACGGAAGACAACAGCCTGCCACGAACGAGGTGCAGGGGCAGTGCGGGGGCTTGGCCGGGGCCGTTCTGCACGCGTGCCCACATAGGGTCCAGCAGCTTGCCTGACCGAAGTGGGAAATGAATCAATTAATAAAAACAAATTACCTTTTACCAAGTTAAATAAAAGCTAATATAAATGAAGCACTGCGTGGATGGCAGATTTACACTCGCTATAACCATTCCATTCCAGGACGGAATCGTTTTAATGTGATATTAAAAAAGACCAAATTAAACTTTAATGAACACGACATTTGGTGTCAGGAATGGCACGGCACCTCTGTCACATTTTCAGAGAGTCACAGACTGCAGTTCCACCTGCATCCACTTTCCAGCCTCAGGAGGGATCTCTGGGGTGATCTGGCCTTGCCCCCCTACTCGCTGGGCTCCTTCTCCTCCCCCCACCTGGAAGTACCGCCTTCAGGTCCCTCCACTCTTCCCCACGTTGCTGGTTTAGGAAGGCACCCAATGTGGCTCAGGTGGAGATGGGAGACGGCAGCATGGCCGAGCTTGGCCCGAGCCCGCTGAGGACCACAGAGGACGGAGGTGGGCGGGTGGGGAGCACCCAAGCTGAGGAGCAGGAGGGCCTCTCCACTAGGAGACCCGGGCTGGGCATTCGGGAGGAAAGGCTTGGGATCCCCTCAGACTGTCTGCTCCGGGGACTAGGGTCAAATTCCCCCAGAGGCCTGAAGCAGCCCAATACTCACCACAAAACAAACGATTTAGCTCGCTCTTAGGAAAAAGATAAAAATTAAGGAACTGACCATAAACCAGTTGCTCCAAGATCTGTGTTCACCTTTCACAGGAAGATAAATGCCACGTGATCCACTGAGGGGCCCAGAAGGCTTGCGGGGGCCCCTGTAAGAAACGCGTCCAGCAATGGCGCTGGTCTGCTGTCCCCATGGCTTTTGGGAACGGAGTGGGGTCCACCCATTAAACCCAGGTCAAGTAGGTAAAGACGTGGGTAAGAGCGAGCCCAGGAACTAGATGCTCCTGGGTTCGAATCCTGGTCACTCCAAGACCTTGTTAGGTTTACTTTTCAGTGCCTCAGTCTCCCTCTCTGTGAAGTGGGGAGGCACTCATGTTCTCAGAGGTCCCCTGCAGGTCAATGGGTGGACACGTGCCCTGTGCTTATCGGCAGCTTTCACGTGGTGAGTCTGTCTGGAACTCATACACCCTCAAGCAAAGGACAAACATGAGGCTGACGCCTCCCCATCTTGTCACCATCCCTTTAGACTCATTGTTTCCTCCTTCCAAAATCTGTTTCCTAAGAGATGCATTTGATCGGGTTTTAGAAAATAATGCGTCATTGTGTGTCGATTTACCTCCTCATTTCAGAGGCTGTTTCTGCTCCACAAGGTGCTGAGCGTGCAGGGAAGGGCCAGGCTGCCCTCGTCCTGCAGGTGCTCAGGGTCCAGCGGGATGCGCAGAAATGAGCAGCACTGCCCAGGGTGCCAGGAAATTCGCAGTCCTTGCACATACTTGGCGGTACAGGAAAGAGGAACAGCCAGGAGACTGGCTTTGCAGAGCAGAAGTCCTTCTTGATTGATGGGAACCGTCGGGAAGGTAACTAACCATCTTGTAAGTGTTTTTCAAATAGAAGTAGACCAAAGTGTTGGGGTTCACATTTAATTTTGATAAGGGGTGCAGGACCTTCTCTGGCCTGAAAGATCCTCCTGCGCTCCCACCACGATCTGGATTCGACTTGCTCTTCAAGGCCCCGTGGAAGCCATGCCCCCCACGAGCCTCACTGACCTCCAGCACAGGTGGGGATCCACTGCCCATTTGAACGCTTAATTATCCCCATCATTTTCTTGCCACAGTTTGGATGATTATAATCCTATTTTCCTAACAAGCCTGAAAGCTCCTTCAGGTTAATGACTTCTAATAAGCAGGACGGGAGAGTTGTTAAGCCTCAGTGTACTTGTAGGACAACAAGTGTAGTTCCTCGGTTGAAACGCAGAGAATGACGAGCAGCACTCCCTGCTGTGACCCGCAAATCCTGCATCATCAGCCACTGGACTGTTATCCGGGTGATGAAATCAAAGCCTGGGAGACCAGACATGGCGGTGCTGAGTCCTGGGAGACACCTGCTCTAAGTCCAGAATGGAGACATCAAATTCTCCAAAAAGTCATTAAGTGTTAAGAAGAGTGAGCTGAAGTCAGCTTTCAAAGACAGAGGAACACACCATCCTGTGAAGGTGCCAAAGTCATTATTAAACTTTGAGCCCTTTCCATTGAGGAATGTGAAAAGAATTCCCAGAACCCAGAATTTTGCAGTGGAGACGTCTAGTGAAGCAGCTCACTTTCACCAACCACTTTGGTCACTTGAGGGGTGACGCTCACACTCAGCCACTTACAGAAAGTCTAGCAGGAGGCAGTGTGATGGGGCTCCATGCACATGTGTCCTATGAATGGATGGATGGATGGATGGGTGGATGGATGGGTGGATGGGTGGGTGGATGGATGGATGCATGGATGGATGGATGAATAGATGGGTGGATGGATGGATGGATGGATGCATGGATGGATGGATGGATGGATGCATGGATGGATAGATGGATGGATGAATAGATGGATGGATGGATGGATGGATGCATGGATGCATGGATGCATGGATGGATGGATGGATGGATGGACGGATGGATGGATGGGTGGGTGGATGGATGGATGCATGGATGGATGGATGGGTGGATGGATGGGTGGATGGGTGGGTGGATGGATGGATGGGTGGGTGGATGGATGCATGGATGGATGGATGGATGGATGGATGCATGGATGGATGGATGTATGGATGTATGGATGGATGGGTGGATGGATGGATGCATGGATGGATGGATGGATGGATGCATGGATGGATGGATGTATGGATGTATGGATGGATGCGTGGATGGATGGATGCATGGATGGGTGGATGGATGGATGCATGGATGGATGGATGCATGGATGCCCCCATCATAATAGAGGATCTGGATCTGTCCAGATTCCAGTCTGTCCTCCAAGGGTACTTTTCCTATTAGAGGGAACAGTTAGCGTAGGGGTGGTTAGGAGCCCTTCTCTTCACTTCAGATTGCTCTGCTTGAAAATGGGAATAATACCCCCACTCACGCAGGCTGGCTGTGGAGACTCCATGGGCTTCCTGGGCCTGGGAACACGTGGCGATCAGTAAAGGGACGATGGCGGTATGAGCACCCATGCCTGGGACATGTGGGTTAAGAATGAGCTTCAGACCTTTGCAGCAACAATCATATTTCTTGACAGTTCCTTAGGAGCCTGAAGGCCACATCTGGATGGGAAAATGACCTGGCACCCGAGAGTGATCAGCGGACTTGGGCCACACCCTACCAGAGGGTGAGGCCTCACAGGGCCATCACAAGGAGGCCTGTCCACAGGAAGTCCCCCTTGAAGCTACCCCGGCCACGACTGTGCATTTAGGGGGAAGAGACCCTGAAGTGTGCTCGGGCTTTATGAATCAATCTGCACAGACCTGACCTGAGAACAAACCAAACAACAGGTGACTTGCAGGCTAAAAGGATGAATCCTGGACCAACAAGATATTTCAGGATGAAACCATACAGGGAGGGGAAGGAGGAGGAGGAGAGGTGGGGAGGCAGAAGGAGAGCGGAAGAGGGAGAAGAGAAGGGATGGAGGGGGGAGGGGAGGGAAGGGGGAGGAGAAGAATGAGAACACTGGTGCGCATGGCCCTGGTGTTCCTGTCCCCAGCACCCCACTTCCACATTTCGTCTAATTCTCCCCACAACCCCAAGAGGGCGGCACCTGTGTTATCCCCATTTTGCAGCACGAAAGAGTCTGTGTACGTACAGTCCAAAGTCAGGCAAAACTAGTCTACGGTATTGGAATTGGGGAATCTGGGCCTCGGGGAGGGGATGGTGACCGGAGAGAGCTTCTGCAGCGGGTGGCATGCGATATAATCTGGCGCCACCACGCTGGGGTCCTGGTTGTGAAAATCCTTGCAGCTGCATGCTTATCCTTCGTGCGTTTTTCAGTGTGTGTGTTATATCCCAATACTTTTAAAAAATCCTTGTTACCAAATAGGACTCCCTTTAGGAAAAGAAAGGTGGCCCCCCCACCCAGGGTCCTGGCCGGGCAAGGTGCTCTGGAACAGCTACAGGCAGCTGTGGGCAGCGATGCCAAGTTTCTAAATCAGACTGAGTGTGAGCGCTGAACTCGCTCTTGCTGACCTGGGAACAGCGCCCGGCTATTTTTAGTGACCAGTCGTGGCATGACCCTGGTTTGATATTTCATCCCAAGCCAGAGTTGGGCCTTGTATTATTACAATCAAACCAGCTCTCCACGATTCTGATATTTTGCTTTACAATAGCTTAGCCGCTGAACTTTTTGCCAAATGACCTTGTAGATTGTTTTCCATGATGCGGTGACTCAGGGACACAGGTTGGAGGCAGATGTAGTTTCCAGGTGGCAAGAACTCAGGTCCTGCATTCGACCTGTGATGCTGCTTGGCCGCTGCCTCGGTTTCTCTGTCTGTAAAATGGAAGCTGTAATCAATCATGTCTGCCTCGCAGGGTGGCAGAAGAGATGAGGGACACAATGCTGACACAGCATCCCACCCGGCTCCATAAATGATAGCTGTTGTCACTGTGAACCTCTCACAGTGGCAGGGAAGGAGGCAGATGGAGAGGGACCTAAGCAGTCTGCTCTGATTAGAACGGGGGTGTCGGGTCTGCCAGGCTGTCCCCATGGAACTGAGTCCCCAGGGCAGAGGCCCGTAGCAGCTGCAGGGGGAGAGGAGGCCCGTGGCCCCAGCTCACTGAGGAGTCGAGCCTCCCAGTGTCCCCTGACTCTGGTGCCGCGCACCCAGAGAAGTTCACATCCTGGCGGAGAGACGCTCAGGGGCGTGGCGGATGAGGGGGAAAGGGACTCTGTTCAGCCCAGGAACAGTTAAAGATGGATGTCAGATGGGAGATGGATGGGAGGACAGTCTGTCTGAAAACTGGGCTAGTGAGGGGGGCGGAGAGACAGAGAGAGGGAGGCAGGAGGAGGGAAGGAGGGAGGCCACAGATTAGCCTTTTGAGAAGTACGAAAAAGTCAGATGCATTATTTTGCCTTTATTTGTAACTGTGCATGACATCTTTGTTCCTGGTCAGAGGTAAAAGAAGGGCAGTGTCCTACAGTGGGGGACTGCAAAGCAGCAGCGTGGAATCCGAGGAATTGCTGTGTGCTTGTTCCTAGAATTCCTGTACAGAGCGACACCTCGACCTGACAGAACCCACAGCTCAATTACATCTTCAGGAAGGACACGTGGGACGGAGTGAGGGAAACCCAATTCCCAACTGACAAACAGACAGACAGCGTCTGCAGCTGAGACAGGAAGGGAGAAGACCTCCCCACTGCCCTCCGTGGCCGTCACAACGAGAGTTTACTCTTTCCGTCTTCTGGAAAACCACAATCTCAGCTAATTCACTGGCTTTGAGGTGCACCTGGGGGCCCTGTGGGCCTTCGTGGGCTCAGCGCCTTCTGTGCCAATCCAGGACCTGCAGGCTCCGAGCCCATGCTCACCAGGGGTCACCAGTCACATCACGGGGGGAATCCCAGGACCAGGGGCTCACACAGAGGCAGACAGCGGGCCTGCAGAGTGCTGGGCCACACTCAGATTTTAAAGCTTTCCCATCACTTGCTGAAATGTAAAAGTGAGCAAATCCCACATTAAACAAAGAATTCCAGTTTCCTTTTCTCTCAACTCAACACATGATTATGAACCCTGGGCCGTGCCTGAGCCTGTGACGGAAGCTTGGGGACAGTGGGTGTCTGGTCTCCGGGTGAAGGGTGGAGCCCCTGGGTGTCAGCCGTCCCTTGCCCCCAGGCCTGAGGCCATGCAATGGGGAAGGCAAATGGTCCTGAGGCCTGAGCGAACCTGCCCTTCCCACCACCCCACAGCCACCGCCCACACGTCTCTTGTCACCACTCCTAGAAAACGTCATATTTATGACCACCTAAGTGCTCCTGACCACAGTTCCAGAGCTGCTCTTGAGATGATGAATATTTGGGCCAAAATTCCATCTGTATTTCCTGAGGCAAAATAAATCTATAGCTCTCAATTTAGCTCCACTGCCGAGGGTCACGTCAATATATTACCAGCCAACCTCAGGCCCAGTAAATATTTGGCTTCAATAAAGATCTGGTCACTCAGTTAATGCCCGTGGCCTTTGCACGGACCAGTGATGAAGAGCAACGATGGAAGCCAGCGGTGACCGGAGGCCAGGCCTGCGGAGCCCAGGAGGGGTGCAGGGCTAAGCAGGACGGGGGCAGCTGTCCTCCTAAGGGGGGACGGCTGCTACTCACCTGCAGCTGATTATGGCCACCTTGGGACACAGGCCGGGGTTGTCAGATTTTTTTTCTTTTTTTAGTGTTTTTAAGAGAAAAGAACACTGGTTGAGGTTCAGGGATGATCTGGTTCGAGGGGGCGGAGGCGTGTTTGAAGGTGACCGTGAGCAGCCACATGCTGAGAGAGCACACGGGCGGCCGGGCCGGGCTCTCCCACTGGAGAGCATCGCCGTGGTTGCGGCTGTTCTGTTTCCTGTGCCTCAGTTTCCTCCCCGCAGAACGGGGATGATAGCGAGCGCGGGGCCTGCGGGCTGCTGTGGGTTGAGATGGGATGATGGACAGAAAGCTCTGAGAACGGCGCCCGACCCCTTGCAGGTGGTGTTGTGTAAAGTCAACACAGGAACTTTAGAAGGAAGTTCATGCCGCAGCCCTTCCCGTGGCCGTGGCCGAGACCCTTGCTGTTTCCTCCCTCCCTGCACCCCATGGTGTCACAGCTGACGGACCTCCTCCCAGGCAAGAATGACAGGCGGTCTGAGGGTCAGGAAGAGGCCAGGCCGCGGCCAGCTCCATGAGGACAGTGCTCTGGGCTCGGCAGAAGCAGCTCGCCAGCTGGACGCGCCTGGAAGTCGAAGGAAGCCCACCACGTGGGACGCAGTCCTTTGACATTTCAGAGGCTGCTTTGTGAAGTGACGGCGTGGTTGGTATTCTGGGCCCCGCAGTTGGAGGGCACATACGCTTTAATAATGGACAAAAAGAAAAACTCGACTGGTGCCCTGATCCTACTATTAACAAACAATCCGATTTTGATGGACTGAATTCATAATTTGCTAAAACAGACTAACAAACTAACAAAAAAACCAACCTCGATCTCAAAGCCGTCATTGCCCCCATGGGCACTGAGTTCTCTTTCAGGAATTTAAACTTCCTGAGCTCACAGCAGTGGGTTTACGCGAAGAGAAGACAGACAGGTCCTGTTGTCTGCGGACTCCGTGTCACCACACCTGCCTCCTCTGGCCTATCCACTGCAGGTCGCCAGTGACGGCTAACCGAGGCGATGACGTGTCTTGAAAACGCGGATCCAGTCTGTTTAGGGAATCTTCCGAAGCCAACACTGGAAGGTTTTTAAGTGACTGCTCACAACGTGATTTCCCCCTCACCCACCCCATCTCCCTCTGACGACCTACTTTTGGTCTTTGATAAGCCAGCACTTGCAGAACTGGGTCATGGTGGGCGAGAGGCTCAGTGATGTATGTTCTCACAGACTCAGCCATTTAACCTCCCATTCTTCTAGGCTGGAGACAAGATGAAGCTTATTATTCCAACTGCGAACAGGCAACTGAGAGGACAGAATGGTCAATTTAAATATCAGGGCTCATTTTTCCCTATGTTCGAGAATCCCTTCTCAGGCCCGGCTGTGAAGACTCATGGGGTTCTTGGATTTCACACGCTCACACCCCATTACCAGCATAGGAACTCTCTCAAGAGGGACAATCCGGTGAGGCAAGAGGGGAGCCCGGGCGTGGATTAGAGAGAGCATTCCACATCTGCGGGCCAGACCACGGACGGCCCACTACCTTGCGCAGGACGGGAGCCTGGCTCTGATTTACGACTCTGGCCATCCTCTGGAGCCGGCGACCTCACCGACATCTTGGTAAACACAATGGGCTTGATGACCAACTTCGCAACAGGAGGAAACAAGAATCAATCAGTGCAGGTGAAGGTGTTCTTGCGGAAATTTCAGGATCCCAGCAGGCAAGCCTCACAGCTCTCAAGAGTGGATAAAGAGAGCTCTTTCTCCATGGGCATCTTATCAAGAATGTAGGAATTTTCTAGATATTTACTCTACACTTTATCCATGGGAAAAAAAAAAGTTTCACAATTGAGTGTATCAATGCCTTCGGGGCAGGAAATCAATGCTGAGGGCTGAGATCCGGGAGAGCATTCAGGACGAGTTAATCTCAGCAGAATGATTAGCTCTGTTTTTGATTACGAAGCTCAGAGCTCTAACGTCTGCCAGACACTTGCGAAACATTAACATCCTCTCTCTCCGCCTTTCTTTCTCCATCTACACGACGGCCACAGAGTCACTTAATGCATAAACGTATTTTTTATATCCACGAGCATATTTGTAAAGAGCTATAAATTGCCTTCATTAAATGTTTGGAAGTACTAAATGCTGGTCAAAGTGAAGATAGGTTTCTCTTAGAGTCTTTTTCTTGGTAGCTGGGGAGGGACATGTTTCTGAGCCTACAGTCTAGTCTCAGCTAATTTGATTTAGTAGAAGGATTTTTAAATAAATTCTCCATTTTAGTGAAATGTACAAGAGAATCACAGTACAAGCCATAGAATTGGAGGATGTAAGAGGCATAAAAGAAAATTTACGATGTCTTTTAGGCCAGTGGTCCCCAAATGTGGATTTCTAGGCTCTCCCTCTGAAAACTGCGGAGGCGAGGGGTGTACGGAATGGGCCAGGGCTCTGACTCCAGGTGGTTCTGATGCACACACATCCACCAGGAGTAGCACAGGGAGGTGACAATCCCAGACAGCTGGAGCCCTCTACTCGAGTGATAACATGTCCCGTCCCATGGGTGTAGTCTGCCTACACACTCATGATCCACCTCCCCTAAAACAATTCAGGATGTACGTTTCTACCAAATCTACCCTTGTGTAATCCCCCAACACTCCCACTATGGACGTTGAGCTACAAAGCAATGACAGGAAGCAATGCTGGGGCGGCCAGTCACCTCCTGGCACCCACAGATGCTTCCTCCAGTAGCCGACAGCTGTGGAGTTTTACGCAGGATGCATCTCTCTCTCCTAGAGGAAGCCATCAGCGCCTGGCCCATCAGGGCGTTCAGATAAGAAAGGTGCCGTCTACCCCTTAGATGGGAGAGAGGGGCCCGGTGAACCTCCCGTCCACGCAAACGTTCCTGGCCAGCCTTCTGCCCCACGCTGCCCAGGGCTCCGCCTCTTGCCTTAAATCACCGTCCTCGAGGACAAATCAAAACTCCACAGGATGAAAAGTCAGCCCTGTCCAAAAAACCCGGCACGCACCCCGTCTGTGGTTCTTAGCGCTGTCCTTTCTCTCAGCCTCGCTCAGCGGGGCACCCGAGAGGACAGACGCTAGCGCATCTCAGATCACTAAATTTCTGGGTTGAAGATCTTTGTGATCAGATTTTCAAACAACCTTAAATGAATAACACTCCACTGGAACACACACACAAAGCCACACAGCCTTTCAACAGAAGTCTCAAATGCCGAATATAGATGCAGCTGATATTTACAATGATTTCCAAATGATGACAACCCACCCATTAGCAAAGTTTACAATTGATTTTAATGAGAACCTTCACCATATGGAAACCCCCCCGCCCCTTTTCTCTCTCTCCCTCCTTTTTCACTCCAAAATATGATGCTCCGCTCCATAACATCCTGAGATACCAGCTGCGAGTTAGAAAGCCTGCCGCCCGTCAGCATCTGTGGATGGTAATACGCTGTCTTTTCTCAGACTTAAGTGTCCCGGTTACCTCTTAACTGTGAGATCTGAGGCTGCCAGAGGCCGGTGCTGTTCAGCAAAGGCTCTGCAGAACCTCTGAATTTCGGGTCTTCTCCCTATTCCCCACCTTGGTTCCTGCCCTCCTACCTCTGGCCTTGCTTGGCTTCAGGCTGGGCAGAAGGATTTCCCCACGTGCCTCACACACCCTTCTCTCCCTACCTCCTGCCTTCCTGCTCAGCCGTCACCCATCACTCACATTCTTATCTTTCAAGGCCCACCTCAAATGTCACCTCCTCCAGGAAGCCCAGGTTGATCCCCCCGCCCTCCTATAGACACATAGCTGAATCCTCAGAGCAGGCGGTGGTGCCGCCCTCCTGGCTCGGGTATCATCCACCACCTTGAATCACCATTCCTGTTGTCCAGTCCCAGTCCTGTGCCCATCACCCCAGGGGAGGGTGGGGCCTCCTCCATGGGTGGGAGGCGTGGTGTGGGAACTGGGGATGGGTGGGGCTGAGAGCTGGCTCCCGATGGACATCTGTGCAGCTGGGAACTAGGCCCCTGCGTTGAGCCCAGAGTTCCACCCTCGGCCCTGCTTACATACTGCCGAGCTCAGTCCATCAGGCACCGTGAATCCTTGCTCTTCCCAGAGGGTCCCACAAAGACAGTCACCTGGGCTTTCCTTCTGCAGGATTCACCCTGGTGTCTGTGCCGCACCCACCCCATTCCTCACTCTCCTGCTGTCTGCGGTGGTGGGGGATTGACTGGTCCAAACTGGTTGTGGAGATCCACCCTCCCCCCGACCAATGACCAGTCCTGGAACCCTGGCTGGAGCCTGGTACTGGTCCAGGAGGGGAGCATGTGGCTCCAACAGCACGGGGCGGGGGTTGGGACAGTGGCTCTTTCTGTTTGGTGCTGTGAACGCAGAGGCTGACGGGCGCTGCAGAGGTAGCGGGGCAGTGGCTGCAACGCCGCTCTCCCCGACCCTCAGCTGCTTGCCAGCGGAGCCAGAAGCCCTGCTTCCGCTCAGGGCTTCCAGCAATGAGTTAGCGCCATGTTCGTCCTGCCCTACGTGCCAGCCGAGGTTTCTGTGTCAGCCAGGAGCAGCTTAACAGACACACCTGCCCAAATGCCCCAGGCCACTCATTCCAAACCCTCACCTTAGATGCGGCAAAATCTGGGCTGTTCCCACGGCTGCTCCTGAGAGCAGCCTGCAGCTCTTCTGTAACCCCACCACCGTGTAGTGACCAACTCAAATGCCACTCAGAGCGGGCGCTCCAGGCTCCCTCACACCCGTCACCCTCTCTGATCAGCCCAACAGCACAGCTCTCTGCGGTCCAGCAGGAGGGGACTCGGAGAGGGCACACGCACGACAACTGGCTGGACGTCACTGAGGACCAGCTTCCAACAGGTGAGGGCGGCTTCTCCTGGCCTTGCCCTCCAACTTAGAGCATTTAGACCAGCACAGTGGGGCACACTGGCCACTTGGGATTTGAAGTGTTTGCTACGCAGAGTCCCTTTCTGAGTTTACTTCCAGTCTCAGGAGGGTGCATGTTCTCCGAGACGGCATTTATTTATATATTGATTGACTGATTGATTGATGGACCACATCACTGTCAGTGACACAGGGACGATGCTTATGTTCCTACAACCTTAAGGGGGAGGGGACTCGTGTGCCCAGTGTGGTTTCACTCTGTAAAACACTGCGCACAGAGACAGCAGAATACGCCAAAATATTGACAGTGATTTTTTTCTCAGTGGTGGAATAATGGGTGTTCTAAATTATCTTGTTTATACTTTTTAAGACAGGCTTTTTATTTAGAAATACTGTAGATGTACAGAAGAGTTGCAAAGACGGCACAGAGAGCTCCTACGTGTTTGCAGCCACTTTCCCCATTGCTAACGTCTGACCTTGGTGTGGTCCGTCTGTTACAATTAACGAGCTGACATTGATACAGTATTAGAAACTAAAGTCCACACTTTATTCAGATTTCCTTGAGACCCCACCCAGGATCCCACAGACATTGAGTCATTATGTCTCCTTAGCCTCTGCTTGGCTGTGACAGTTCCTCAGACTTTCCCTGTTTTCGATGCCCTTGACATCTTGAGGGTTGCCAGTCAGGTACTTTGTACAATGGACCTGGACTTTTCCGTGCACCACCATTCGTTTTCCTCAGAGCAGAAGCTTGTCTCTGGGCCTTGGGGAACCCCGCCCGTGCTGCTGGCCTGTCGTCAAACCTCCTTCCCCAAAGCATGGCCCTTCTCAGAGGAGCCGCCGGGCCACGCATCTCTGGCCGCCTTCTCCTTGGTCTTACGCGCTCATGAAAGCCCTTCATCTCCATTTGGATTCCTGGCTTGAAAAAAGAACTAAGAATAAACCAGATCCACTTACAAAATAGACATTGAGTGAGCTCATTTAACACGGCATTATCTGCAGACGGTTATTATAATCAAGATGGTTCCGCATTGTTCTCCAACCTCCTAATTAGATGTGGCACCAAAAGCTATTCTGGCTTTTAGAGAAATTACCTTTGGAGAAAATGTATATATTTATAAATGTCTGTGTGTGTGTGTGCATATATATTTGTTTTTAGTTGTTGCATTTGACTTGAGAAACCACATTCTACTAAAAAACTCGCACAACATGTTGTAAACTCACTTAGGAAAACAAAAAAACCCAAAACTCTCAAAACGGGGCATATTTCACGAAAGCTGCATCATAGGGAAAAGGGTAGTTAAGGTCACTGAGTTGGGTAATTTTAATCCTTCCAGTGGCCTGGGGCGAGGATGGCCTGCGTCAGAGGGGTTGGACTTCGAAGCGTTCTGTGTATCCTGAAACCTCCTGGCCGACACAGACAGTGGTTCCTTCCTAAAACATTTAAACTCCAACCTGTGCCAGGCCACCTGCCCCTCACAGGTTCCCCCTCACCGGTTCCCCCGCAGAGTTAGAAAAGCAGACCCTGAGCAACATCCCCCCCTGGGCCCCCCGAGAGCCTTTCCTGAATTGCTATTATCTCCACCTATCTCCTCCTTACATTTGAGTCCCCTAAGCTTTCTCTTTCCCAGCTCTTGCAGGACGGCTCACGTCTATGTCACTCAGAGCAAACTTCTCCATGCCTAGGAGGTGCCATATAAATATTAATTGAATTAATTCTTTGATACAATCCGACCTAAAGTATCGAGTTAGTAAAATAGAGGGTTTATCCTAAAGGGGGAAAGGAAAAAATAATGTAGATACAATTTAATGCCTCGGGAGCTTTTTCCCCCTCATATTTCTTTTAGCAAATAAACCCCAGAAAGTCAGCTGCAAATGAGAACCAGATCACCATTGGTAAGAAATGTGAACTGAAGAAATATCACAGGCACCCGAACTGTTTAAACATTTATATTGCATCCATAATACTCCACGATTAAGGCCGAGCTACTGCTGTAATTGGATTTTAATAAGGACAGAGAATTGTCTAGAGTTTTGTTTCTTGCTTGCACCACATATGCAAATAAGATGCGTGAGCTTCTTCCCTCTGCACCAAATGTGTAGGTTTCCTACCTCATAATTCTGGAAAAGACTTGTTTCCATCATAATGTGTCATACCCTCTATAATCTATGTAAATATTTAGCACTAGTAATAAAGTCACTTTAGTTTTTGCTGTTATTTGCATTAGGAATTCTTATGGGGGAGTAAACGACTATAAATCCCATATGGTGTGAGATTAATTTATGATGGTGTCATTGCCCTGGTCTAATTCAACCTCCACCTTTGGATACTGTGTCCAGACGTCTACTGGACCTGGGCGACTTCTGTGCATCTGAGTTTCTTTCTCAACATATCAAGAGAATTTTTCCACTTTCGTCAATGGAAAGATTTAGCAAAGAATGGAAACTAAAGAACGGAAGCAGTCAACCCATCCATCTGCGTGCGAGCAGAGGTGAAGACTGGGATGTCCCTAAAAACACACCAAAGCCGTAGCTTCTTGGAGTGAAGACACTCTCATTTGCTAATTCTTTCCATCTTTTTCCACCAACATTTATTAGTGCCGTCACATGCCAGGCATGAAGCCACACGTCAGTGACACATAGAACAATAACAGCCCCACCCATGTCCACTTGGTCCCTGGAACTGACCCTCGGAAACACGTGCTGTTTGACCTGACAGGTGAGAACAGGCACACGTTCCGTGGCCCACATGGCCCACGCTAACAAAGTCCGGGGCCAACTGCACAGCCCAAAGTCGGAGATTGGCCTTCTTTCCCCAGAGCGTTCCCTTCTCTGCCTGGGGTCACAGGCAGCAGAGGCGACAAAGCAGAGTCACACAGAATCTCCACTCCCTGGACTGCACACCACGTGCCCACTGCTTGGGTCCCAAAGCGCGGCCCCCTGCAGCGACAGCGCACTCCTGGGAGCCAGGAGAGACACCGAAGCCCTTTCAGAGAGTTTAGGATTCCTTCTAGACACCTTTAGACAGCCCAGGAGCAGAATGTCTCGGCCGACGACAGCTCTGCTCTCTTTCCCGCTCTGGTCCTCACTGAGCTCTTTCAGCCACTCCCCTGCTCTCAACTCTGAAACGCCGCACCAGAATCATCTCTGCCCAACACACCTCACGGCACAGACCTTCCTTCCGAGGCATGAATGGAGGCAGATGCGAATTTATAAATTATCTCCACAAGAAAAATAGCCGCAAGCCCTACATCTTAAGCAAAATGTTAAAACGTGAAACAAGGAAGGCCGAGCTGTGTAATGAGAGAGAAACACCTTCCCCACGTTCACAGGGCTTTGCACGGCTGGCTTTCGTTGTTTCATCTTTTTTTTTCCCCATTAAATCAGACAGTTGTTCTAAATCAAGCCCTCGGGGTGGAACCGGCGAAGCGATGAGAGCGTGCCGTGTGGATACGAAGCGGTCCCCGACCGCCTGCGCTGAGATCAAGAGGAAGGCCATCGTCCGCAGCCGTCGGGAAAGAATCAGTGTAATTGTGTTTCTGGTACCAATTTAGGTCATTAATCAGACGTACACGTGGCCAAGACACCAGGGCTGCAACAGCCAGATGGCGCCCAGCACGCAGGTGAGGCCAGGTAGTAAACGGAGGGGCTGGAGCCTGGGATCCTGTGTCCCCTGAAAAGCGGCCCACAAGTGTCTGCACTTGGGCAGACTGGGGCCGCCTTCCACACCGTGTGGGGGTCCTACCAGCCCAACTCTTGTCTGGGTGAAAACGAGCAAAGTGATGCAGCCCCGGCTGTGCAGTCGGGATGGAACAGCTCCATCTCCTGCAGGCGGTGTGGTCTTGGGCGACTACCGAACCTCTTTGGGTCTCAGTTTCCCCGTCTGCTGAGTGAGGGTGAGAACCACACACACCTCACAGAGCTGAGAATTATATGAGCTCATGGACAGGGGGTTTTGCATGTCATCGGTTTCAACTGTCAGTGTTAACGTTCCTTAAATTACTGCTTATGGAGTATTAATATTAATACTTTTTAAAGTTTCTGCCATTGGTTAACTCAGGGCCTCTCAACTTCGGCCCTATTGACCGTTGGGGTAGAACGAGTCTTGCTGTGGGGCCATCTCGTGCACGGTAGGATATTTAGCAGCATCCCTGACCTGCACCTAGTAGATGACAGGACCATGCCTCCCGCAAGAACAGTGACAACCAAAAGTTCCTCTAGACACTGCCAAACCTCCCCGGGGGCAGTCACCTGCCGTGAGAAGCACCGAGTTAAAGCAGGAGGGCCCAGGACGGCACCACAAATAACCCAGGTGTAGGAATCCTCTTAAGATGATGTTTAAGGACCAGTTCTGAGAATGATTTCAGTAGCAAATGTCTCTGGAGATAGAGGGAAACGACACGAGGTCTAAAATCGATCTCTGATAGGGTCCCTTTGAGAGAGGAACCTATCGAATTTCAGACCAAGCCAGTCTCAGGCCAAATGAAGACAGAAGCATCCCAGAGAGACTCGCAGGTCCTGGCCCCGTGGGGTCTCCAGCCACAGAGCTGCCCACCCCTCAACAGGCTGGGGTCCAGGGGGTGCCACTGCAGGGCGCACACTGTGGCTCTGGACACTGAGACCCTGGGACTCAAATGCCCTTCCAGATACCCATAAATTAAGAGGGCTCCACTCTGAGGACGGCTGTGCCCTGATCCAAGGTTAGGACACAAGAGAGGCCACCACAGCCCAGGGCTGCAGCTGCGGCAGGGTGGGAAGGGAGCATGCCCCCCGAAACCCAAGCAGAGAGCAAGGGAGGGGGGTTTCCATAGCAAACCAGACCACAGAGAAGGGTGTTCTCAGCCGACCTGCTCCAGGGTGAGCCAAAGACACAGAGTTCAAATGGCAGAACCTTTCCATTATGAGAATAAACGACAGTACTCAAACAGAATTAAAGAAAACTGACTTTATCCCCAAACTCACCTGACGTGTTGAACAACATTAAGCAAATGATAACTAAGAGTTAGCAATTCCTTCAGAATTCAATTATCCTAAGGCCAAATGCTATGCCTGAATTCAAGGTAAAATCCGACCTGTGACATATGACCTATGTCTTTCCACAGACTCAGGGAGTTTGGGGGCCAGGGGTCGACCCCCCAACATCTGGAACACCCAGGACACACTTGCTCGCCCACATTTATGGTCCCACCAGTGCGCTTGTCCAGGAGGACCTCTGGGTAACGTCACATTTGCTGTTAGTAAGTAACATCGTTCTTTACTGTTATGACTTCTTTTTCTACTTCTCTTTGTTCCTTTTTAAAAGAGAGTCCTTCACACTTGCAATTAAGTCTGCACCCTGGAGGGTCCGAGTTTAGACACTGGTCAGTGCCCGCCGGACCCACCCACTCCACTTAGAGCTCTGGATGGCACCCTTCACCCGGGGCTGCTCTGAGCTGCTTGTCTTCCCCAAAGGGCCTCGACCTGATCGTGGATGTGCTGTTTCCTACAGCCAGTTCCTCCGCTCACAGTCAGCACCCCAGGACACTTGCAGGCCAGTCTCACGAGAGACGACGTGATCGCCAGGTGCCTCCTGGCCAGCTCTTACCCGTGTCTTACTGGGGAGAGTACCGTCCACGGTGTTTGTAACTCATCTGTTTCTCCATCTATTTCTCCATCCTCCCTGGGCTCCAGCCAAACCAGTCAAAGAATATTCATTTGGGCCAAATCACCTTTGGCCTACAAAAGTGCTTTCAGTGAGCTGTATTTTAATGTTCTTGCCACTGTTTTACTAAAAAAAAGGCCAAACATCCACATAGAACCCTCCATAGTGTTTTTTCCAGAAACACTAAGAATGCTGTCTGATACATTACTCAGTGTCTCCAACAGAGGAGACCCACCCAGTACAGAATCATTCTTTTAAAAGTTAGTTCTGGTAAGAGTATTTTTTGCCAGGAACAAAAAGAAGGAAAGAGAACATTTCTCCTTCATGATGTCTGTAACTATTTTAACTGCTCCTATTTCCCTCTACCCTTTGGATGCCAGGGAGCTCACAGCCACGTTGAGGAAGGCCTTCACGGCTCGCGGGGCCGGTGAGCTCAGATGGTAACAAGCTGCACCTGTGGCAAGTTTCTGCTTTAGGCTTGGCTGCCGAGCTCCTCTTGCTCTCCATTTCACTTTTTTATTCCTGGCGCTCTTCCCACTACTAGCGCCCTTCCTGACGTGAGGTGGGGCGTGCACAAACGTGCATTATCACAGGTGTGGGAGTGCCAATGCCTTGGCACTTTTTTTTTTTTTTAAAAAACAGCAACACAAGTAAGTTTCCACATAAGCTCCGAGAGAGGAATAAATCCCACGGCACAAGGTCGGAGGTAAGATTTTCACATACAACTCCAGTGCAAAGACAGCCTTTCCTGACCACACAGACTTGAAGCTGCACCCCAAAGCTGTGTTTCAATGACCAGAAAAAAGTCCTTACGTATTTACTTTTAATATTTTCTTTAACTGAAAACACCTTTGAACCAGTTGCCGCAAAGCAGAAGACCCTTAGTCTCCTCAGAACCAGCCCGAGGACAACCCGGGAAAGCAGAAAGCGGGCTCCCAGAACAGGGTCAAGACAGAACCGGAGGCTTCCAGGTCAGACTCAAGAAAAGGACAAACCAGCCCACGAGGTTGCTGACACGTGACGCTGACTCACAGCGCCAGCCGGGTTTGAAGTTGAGATTGAAATTCTGCGCTGTCTCATTTGGGCCCCGCGATCATGTCGGAGTGGAGACTGACCATTTTCTATGCCAGTTTCTCAAGTTAGAGAGTCCACATCAATGGCTTTCTTTCTGGTTCACTGCTTGGCTAGCTCATTCCCACCCCCCTTCCTCATCTGCACAAGTTCCCCCGAGAAAGATCAAGTGATGCCATCACGGGCTCGGAACTGCGCCCCGCACCACTCACACGCGGGCTAGAGGGCAGACACGCTCACCAGGGTCCTCTCAGTCCACACAGGACCTTCACTCGGCATCCTTGGAGGAGCCAGGGGAGTGGAGACACATTCTCACGGCCGAAACGGGTGTGTACAAGGACGCGCGTGCCCAGTTTAGCAGCAGAATCACTTACCTAGGAAGAAGAGAAGAGAGACGTTGCATTAGTTGAGGCTAGCTGTCTATCCCATTTCGTTCCCTAATGAATGTGGTGACGTTGGTGGCTGTACTACCAGTTACAGTGACTAGTACTCTAGCACCCTCTTAATCTGCAGGGCCTGGCATGCTTTCCAGAACACGCTCCCCTGCGTATCCTTTGAGCTTCGCAAGCTCTGTTGGGCAACGAGGGTCGGCATCTCCAGGTCATGGAGACACGTGCTCCACGGCATTGAGATTCAGCAGGCTGAGGGGGGCTTCCGACCCTCAGTTAGGCCTCTTTCCACCTGCATCACTCACCTAACAGAATTATTCCTAACCGGACTCTCAATGTCCAAACAGGCAGCCAGGTCAACACCAGTCATCTGGGCATTTCCTAAGGAGGCTGTAACTCCATTTGTCTCAACCTCCTCAGGCACTCCTTTTCCATCAGTTTGTAACTGCTCTTCTGCACAGAAGCCAGATATAATAGCGTATTAGCTACATTCTCTTAAGCTGCAGGCTTAAAGGAACCATTGACATCGAAACAGTGAAGCTTGAAACATCAGATACGAGAAATGATTTGAATCAAGATGCTGGACTCCAGTACTCCCTCCCTGACCCTGGTCCTATTATCGCCCAGAGCTTAAGCAGATATGGCCTGTTTAGGGCACTAGAAAAACACGATTCTGGTCCTACCCAGAAAAGCCCTTGGAGATGATTAGCCATCTACAGGAGAAGGAAGTTCTCCCTCCCTGCATCGCACCAGTGCCCCTCAGGGGCCAGCCGCTGTGGATGGAGAAGGAACACAAACTCCTGGAGAGACACGCTCAGCGCACTGCTGCAAAGAGAGTTAAATGTTCCAGAACTTTCAAAATAATGAGTGTGCATTGCCTGTCTCCACACCAAGAGAGTTCACGTGGAACTCGCATGTGCACATATCGGGGTGTCTGAAATTCCCAGCGCAGAGTAAGCCCCGAGGCTCATTCGGGATTCTGGGCCACAAGGTCGCAGGGCACGTACCTGACAGGCCAACGATTTTAAGAGAACAGGACTTATAAAGATTAAATGTCAATATCCACAGAGAACGCCTCCACCGGACACTACAGAGATGCTCAAACAGCCACACTTGTCATGAAGATGCCACTTTATGACGTGCAGATGCTGGAGCTCCCACATGTCCCTTCCTCGCCACGTCTCCAGGGGGAAGAACACAAATTCCAAGTGCAGTCATTCCTTTCCTTCGGTGTTTCCCACCTTCCCAGACACACATGGTCATGTGAGGCCCTTTGAGGGAGTTTTGTCGCGGCCTGAGACAGAACCCGAAGCCCAGGTGAGGCAGACGCCAGCCGGATCAGGCACTGCGCACGCATTTCTCCCCACTCTGACCATGCGGAATTTTAACGAGCAAGTACTGTGTGTGGGCTCTGCTCCCAAACAAGCATTTCAATTCACTCTGCGGGTCCAAAAGCAAGTATGAGCGATGACTTTATAATTTGTAATTATCACGCCAGAGCCCTCCTTTGTGCTCCTCCTTTCTTTATTGCTACTGCATATCCTATTAAAAATTTAATTTCCATTTCCGAGCGCAGCTTATACTATTTTCATTATTTGACAAACACAACAGTAACGTAGATGAATTACTGACACACACCCCCATGCCGAAGACAAAGGAGGCCCCGGGCAGCGGGGTGACCCCCTCCTGGACGCCCTGGTGGTTCCCGACAGGAAAGTGACGGTCCTCACACTGACGGCCGTCGTCATGGCAACAAGAGCCCTCGTAAAATTAATAATAATAGTTATAATGGCCCAGGCAACAACTCAGTGACACTTAAAATGGACCTGGTGCTCGTGTAAGTGCTTTGTATGGATCTCCCCACTGACCCTCCCAACCATCCCTGGAGCAGACGGAATTATTGCCCACAGTCTGGGGGTGAGCCCACGAGTGTCAGAGGTGTCTGTGGGGCCAGGACCAATCAGAAGCACCCGGCTCAGGGCCAAGATGAATTCACAGCAGATCCCGCTCAGGGGTGCATCACTGTCCCCCAAGTCTCGCTCAAAACCACTGCCCCCACGCAGAAAGTGAGACGAGGAGACTCAAGCACGACGCCCAGGGTCCCTGCACACACAGCACGGCAGGGGGGCGCCGGGCCAGGTCTGTGGGACAGCGCCTGTCACATGGTCCACAGGCCGAGGTCTGAACACTGGCTTTGACCCTCCCCACTGGGTGACCTCAGGGACACCGCCTAAAGCATCAGAGAGGTGGTCCACTCCCCACCACCACCCAATGTTCCTTCTCTTTAAAGCAAGATAGAAAGGGGGCTCTTTCTGAGAAAGAAAGTCACAACCATCCTCCACTGAATGCTTACTGTGTGCCAGGCACATCCACCGTTTCACGTGTCCCCAACATGTCCTTCCAGGTGGGGAAACTGAGGCTCAGGGGATGAAAGCACTTGGCCTGTGTCCCTATGGAGACTGTCCCAACTTTCTGGTGCTGATGGCTACTGACGGTGAATGGCAAAAACGCCCACTTGTCCAACCCACCACGGCTCCAAGAACAGGGGCAAAACGCAACCACAGCATCTTGGCCTCCTGAGCCACAGTCCAGGGTAGTTCTGGAGGGACCGGGGCATCCAAGAGGACGGCCCTGCCCGTAACTCTCTCCCCGCGTGCAGTGTAGACCACCCAGGCGGCCCTCCAGCTGCGCTGGGCTAGCTGAGAAATCTTCGCTGTGCAGCCTGGAGACCTGGCTCCCCACGTCACGGCCTCACACACCCAGAGGCCCTGCCCAGGCTTACGGCTCATGGGCTCTGTCCACACCAGGGAGGAGGCTCATCCAGAGGAGTTGGGGACCCTGGGGCCTTAACTCCAGCTTGCCTCCCTTTTATAGATGAGAGCTGGTGTAGTGAGGAGACCGAGCGTTTCCGTAGATCCTGCTTAAGAACCATGCTGTGGGGCCAGCCCCAGGCCTAGGGGTTAAGTTCAGCACACTCCACTTCAGCAGCCTGGGGTCAGTTCCTGGGCACGGACCTACACCACTCATCAGTGGCCATGCTGTGAGACGACCCACATACAAAATAGAGGAAGACTGGCAGTGGATGTTAGCTCAAGGGGAATCTTACACAAGCAAAAAAAAAAAAAAAAAGAATGATGCTGGTTTCGGGGAGGTCCTCCCGCGACTGTGGGCAGCTTACCTGCAAAGTGGGGCAGGCGAGCGGGCTCGCTGTTGTCATTCGGTTCCTGGAAGTTTATCTTAATGTTCAATGCTTTTTATATTAAGAGTGGGATTTTAGATATTCAGCACTTATTAGACTGAATTATTTTCAAAGAGGTAACTAAAAGCTGGAGCCATTGCTGTCCCCTAAGTTTGCTTATCATCAATTACTAAAATGTTGATAAAGCTACAAGGTAGGGAGAGTCTGAATGTACATTTTCAGTCATCCAAGCCAGGACATTCTGAACGTCTTCCTTCAGTTAACTGTAAAATCAACGGGTGACTTCACCTGACTCACCACCTCCTTTATTAGTGTCACCACTGTCCCTCCCAAGGCTGCTGCTTTGACTTTTTCTTCCACGAATCTTGAAGTAGACTGTGGTGTACATTTAATCCCTAGAGCAACCCCAAATACACAACGCAAAGAGGAGAACTGAGAATCCAATAGATAAATTTTTAAAAATTCTAAAAAAAGTTAATTAATATAAAAAAGAAGGAAAAGAGGAAAGGAGAAGTCACAAAGGGAGACAAACAAAAATACAAATATCCAGTGATGGACCCAACTCCAGACACATCAATAACAAAACTGAAAGGGAGTGAGCGTTCCAATTACAAGGCAGAAGTTGTCAAAAACGTTAGAAAAAAAATCAAGATCCAGATCCAGGCTGTCCACAGGGGATGCATTTTGAAAACAGACAGAGAGGTGGAAAGTAAAGAGATGGAAAAATCTACACCACGTGAACGGTAGGTGTGCGGAGGCCAGGGTTGCCCTACTAACACCAGATAAAAGGGACTTGGAGGCCAAGGGCGCTCACCAAGGAAAAGCTAAGAACACCTGCCTACAGCAGGACTCATCTTGGTGTTCACAGCCGCTTCATTCAGAACAGCCCCAAGCTGGCAACAGCCTCTCAACTGGCAAATACAGAACCCAGACCAACCCCGTGCTCATCCCACGCAGGGACACCGCCGGGGACACAGCACAGGCAAACGAACCACCGTGGACAATCAGAACAGCAACTTCCTCCAGGGCCAGGTGGGGAGGACTGACTGGGAAGGGGCATGAGAGAACCTTCTGGAATGATGAGAATGTTCTATCCCTTGATAGGAGTTTTGGTTACTCAGGTGTATGCATTCGTCGAACTTACAATGTGTGCATTTTTCTCTTTATAAAAGTTTGCCTCAAAAATGTAAACAATCATTGAACTTTAACGAGGTGCGTGCTGCAGCGTTTGGGAGTGAGGCGTGTCGACATCTGCACTTCATCTTGAAATACACACCAAGTCAGATGGACGGATGGAGGGACGGAGGATGGACATGTGATGAGGCAGACCTGGCACGTGCTATGTGGAGGATTTACATGGTGGCACACGGGTGTTCACTGCTCAGTTCATTCGGCTTTTCTGTAAGTTTGGAAAATTTCATAATAAAATATTGGGGGAAATTCTGGAGCAGCTTTCCCTTGTGAAGCAAGACACCTGGAACATTCTCTTTTCTCCTTCCTGCTCTCTGCCCCTGGGCCCCCGCAGGTCCCCTGACCTTCCTTCAGTTTCTTAATGGCCATCTGCACCTGAGAGCCTTCGCCCAGCTGTGCCTCCCTTCTGGGTCACGACCTCAGTTTCTTCCCACACTGGCCAATCCCTGACCACCCGTCAGTCCAAATGCCGTGTTATCAAGGAAGCTTGGTGCCCTCCCAGGAGGAGGCTGGGTCGCCATGGCCCACGTTTCCAGACTCCCTCGCATCCCCCTCCTGGCACTTCTCATTATGTTTTATAATTAACAGTGAGGTGTGGCAGTGCTTCTCGTCAGGTTTCATCATTCACGGTGGGGTGCGGTCTGTCAGTCTCCCCTTTAGCACCTGAGCTCCGGGGGCCTGAGACCACAGTCCCTGCTCGCAGCTCTAGTGCCAGAACCACGCCCGACACAGAAAAGACGCACCATCAGTTTTGAATGAAATAAGTAAACAAGTAACCTTCTCTTTCTGCACCTCACCCCCAAATGACTGGGATTTGGTCCCCCAGGATCTCTTGTGAATTTATTAAAACAGCAGGTGTACCCCTGCCACAGGGCTCCTCGCCCCACTCGGGGCCTCCACGCGTAACTTTGTGAATTCATGTCTCTGCCTGTTGCTCCCACTGTTCAAGGTGGGCTCCCCATGGACAGCTCTCTCCGTGCCTCAGTTTCCCCAGTGCAGACACATCACCTGGCAGACAGCACTCATCCAGAAAATGCAGGTTAGGTGAATGAATGTCAACTCCTCATTTGTGGTTAATCACGTTAGACTTGCCCAGAACGCTGCATGCACACAGTCTACGGCCTCAAGCCTCCACCTTCTAGAAGAAAATGATAGCCAGAGAATTCACACAGTAGGAAAGAACACCAGTTTTCAATAAGTTCCTTTCTCTCTCATGCTTTGTTACCCAAAATTGATGCCTTTGACTAGATGTCTCTCAGAAAATTCTTAACTGCTATGTAATAAAATCTATTAGAGAATAATTCAAGTTCTCCCACATATAGATTTTTGTAGATACAGAATGTTTTAGAAGAATTATTCTCTCACATATTTTATTAAAAAGCCTAGTGCTAAACATCGCTCTTCTTAAAACAAAATTACTACCTACAAGGAAATAGCTGTTTTTTGAAAGAAAGAAAGGGGGAAAAAGCCCTTCCCATCACGGCCTTCTGCATTTCATTATGAGCTGTGTGTTAAGTACTGAAGGGTAATGGATAACGATGCGTTGGCTAAATGACAAAACCTCAAATATAAAGATTCATTTATGGGTTTCTTTCATAGCAGCCTATGATTTTCTAAATCTATTCAAGGCTTATAGATTTTAGTGATTTGCACCCAGCATGTGAGAGCAGAGATGGAGATTTCGTTATCAAGTTTAGAAAAAATAAGGAAGATGAAGGCAGCGTTTTATGCAAAACTTCTATAAACTTTCAGGATGAACAGAGTGATAATTTGTAAAATAACCAGCATCTGGGATGTAACCTCCAGGAGTCATGGGGACTTAGGCGCAGTGTCCGTGGGGATGGCCCGCGCTGCAGGCCCCCAGGAACGCTGCTGCCTCTAACGGGCTCCTGGGCCCTGTTACGCGTAACCAGCTGCAATCAAATGGCCATTTTCTTTCCGCCCCTATGCTTTGTCTGGGCGATTTAGCTGGCGAACTATCTCAGCAACCCAAACCTGGAAAGTCTCACTACACTGGTTTTTTAGGTCTTGCTTTAGGGGGAGACTCCATGGGCCACGGAGGACCGCAGAGCAGGATCTGAGGGGCTGCCTCCCACCTCCACCGCCCATTGTCTGGACTGCCCTGTTCTCCCAGGACCGGAGTGCGGCTGCACTTAGAGGAATGCAAACCAGATCTGCTCTCTTTTTGGAGGGGGAACTCAACCCCATGGGGTGGGAGGGGAGGTTATTATGACTCTGGCCTGCATGTCATTACCCCAGAAGACTGGGCAAAGAGACAGGCTTACTAGGGGAGGGAGAGAAGAGGAGAGGACAAGGGAAGGGAGGGGACAGAGGGGAAGGGGGAGGGAAGGAAAGACCCAACCAGACCTGAGTACCAGGCTCCCTGTCACCCAGCTCCGTGGATGGAGTGGGAATCTGTCTTCTATGCTGCAGCGGGACCATCACTTGCAGGGAGGCACAAATGGGCTCCATGCTATTTCATCCTCATCGACTGCCTCTGCCATTGCAAATGAGAAGAGAAGAGATACAAAAGTGCGTGGGGTTTCAGCCACTGAGGCATTTCCTATGGCAACTCATGAGCACTCAGTTTCCAGCTTGTTTCCCAAAAACATTTTTAGTGGGCAACAGAGGCAATGACATGTGGATGGAAGATTGCTCTGTAAGAAGCAAAGAATTCAGAGTACCAAAAGATGACTTCTGAGTATCATCCAGGAGTGGGGAAACCAGATCTACCAACTGAGTCAGGTGCGGCTCGCCTTATCAGGACGGGCTCTGGGAGGGTCCACATGGAGCGTGCACTGCTGGTTGGAGTGGGCTTGCATGTGACTTCTCCTCCAAAAAGGTCAAGAGATGGAAAAATCCATCCTGGTGAACCAGGGAGGTTCCTGAGCTAAAACAAAATGGTTTGAAGATTTGCCCGAGTCTCAGGGTAAACGTACACTTCATTCACCCCTGTGGGGCTCCAGCTCTGTCTCTGTCACGTTCCTCTCCCGAGTCAGGGCAGAAATCCAAGCTCTGGATAACCACCCCAGGCTGGCAACCACCAGTGCTCAAAGCCAGAAATGATGCTCCATTCCCGTGCATCAGACCTTCCCGGAGGCTTTCCTACCCTGCCAGACCCTTTCCTGCCCCACCCACACGGGCCACGGTTCTCAGGTGTAAGTCTGCCCCCGCACAGCCTCCAGATGCTTCCCCTGGTTTCTGTGCTTCTGATTACCATCCAAATTTGGGCTGAAGTGTGGTCTCACAAAGAGGACTTCCCTGCCACTCAATTTAAAGTAGCCCCCTCCACCAACTCTCTATCAATCTACCAATATTTAATATTTTTATTGTGTACACAGCACTTCTTGCTTTCTGATATTGTTATTGTATGTTGACTTATTCATCATATGCCTGCTCTCCTCAGACTATGAGTGAGCTGCACAAAGATGCATCTCATCTGACCTTTTCACCATGGTATCTCCAGTCACAGTGGTGCCTGGCACGGAGTAGGCAGTCATCTGTCTGAAAGGGCCTTTCACTAGGAAACCAAAAACTCACAAAGAAGCCCACCAACACCAAGACCACCAACATCAACACCAACACCACCAACACCAACACCAACACCACCACCATCAACATCATCAACATCAACATCACTGCCACTGACATCAACATCACCCATATCAACACCAGTACTATCACCCCCAACACTGACACCACCAACTCCAACACTACCACCACCATTGCCAGCAACACCACTGCCACCATCAACACCACCAACAACATCAACACCACTGACATCAACATTACCAGTATCACACCACCAACACCAACACCACGGTCACCAACACTAATAACACCAACATCGACCCCACCAACACCACTGTCACCAACACTGACAATACCACCAACAGCAACATCAACACCACTAACACCAACCCCACTGCCAGCAACATTAATACCACCACCACCACCACCAACAGCATCAACACAACCAACACAACAGGACATACATGCACATGGGGTCAAAACAATAGAGAGAAAAATGGCAGTCTTGTCTTAAAATTCCCCCACAGGGAGTTTTTCCTCCATTCTTCAAGACTGAGTCATAGTTTTTGTGCATCTTTAACATTCCATGCACAATATAAACTCCACATGACACTCAATCACAAACAGCATTCTGATTGTCCTCTTTTTTTCATTTTCTGCTTTTCATCAGCCCTTGATGGTGGTTGACCAGCATCATGAGCCACTCACATGCTGCTCAGAACACCTGTCCTGCAGGAGGTTTGGGGCAGGAGCTCTGGACAGCCCACCTTCGTGTGCAAGTGATGAACATCAGAACCAAATTTATGGTCCAACAGTAGCCCACACAGGGCTGAGCATGCTGGACCTGAGCCACCGTGGTCCAACTCGTCACATAGAAAACTCTCCTGAAAACCAGTGTGCTACCTCTGGGCTCATCCATAGGTGCACTTACTCATGACTGGAAAACCCAGTGTAAAAACGCTTGGAGGGGGCATGCAGGACGGTTATAGCACGTGCCATGTCGTACTGCAATGGAGTCAGCAAAAAAATTACACGTTATTCTTCTAAAGGCGCTTCCCAAGGAGCTGAGGCAGCAGAAGTTTGGTAAACAGTTATCCAGGACAGGTAAGGATTATCCTGAATGTCACTTTACATTTCTTTAACAATTCAGGGGGTATTTCAGATCCTCGCATTGGATTTGTCACATGACAATTATGTAGCCGTGTGCTGTAGGCACGAGGGGGATCACTTAGTCAAGGAGCAGCCGAGAGTGCAATCTCAATACTGCAAATGTCAACATATGCAGATGCATGTAAACAGCTATAGTAACAATATCAAAAAAATGGTTGAAAATAAATATGCCAGAATTTTCACGGTGCTTATCTCTGGGTGATGATGATATCCAGCCCCAATTGCTCCTTCTAGAAAAGACGGCTCAGTCCCTGACAGCCCTGTGTTCTTCCTCTGACAAACCAAGAACTTCCCCCAAAGACTTGTCTCCCAGAACACACTGTCCTCTGATGTCACCTGGCATGGCGCTCCTGAAGTGTCATCATGAGTGATACACCTTGTACACGGAGGGGACACGGAAGTGAAGGGTGACAGCAAGTCTGGCACTCCTTATAAGAATCGGGCACAAGAGAGTCACCTGAGCCCCAGTCAACTGGGCATTGGTGCCCATTCCCCCTGGCTGCAGGCGTGGGGTGCAAGCTCGGGCACCAAATCCTGTGCACAGTGTGACAGGAAAAGGAACATTTACAGGATAAGCACAGAGAATCTGCTACCGTAATTTCCACCCTAGTGACCTATTAACAGGAAACCCCAGTTATCCTCGTTCTTTGTTAAAATTGCTACAGTTACAAATGGCAACAGCTCTCAGCAAGGGAGCAGCACTTGAGAACTTCATGGACCTAAAATGCGCTCATGGGAGTTGCCGTCTGGAACCAAGGAACTTGAGTCCAGTGCTGATCACCCCACCCCTCCTGCCATCTTTTCTTTTTCTGTTAGACAGTTGTATTCAGGCCTCAGAAATACACCTCAATGAAGTTCAAGTTACAGCCGGGCTTCGTGGGACCATCTGTAGACTTCCCTCCACTCCTGGGAAGAGGCCATTTTGGAGACACTTCTGTGGCAGGAATTGATGCCAAATTGCTCCTTCTAATGGGAGGACTCAATCAGGACAGGAGGGAAAGAAGGCTGTCCACTGGGGCCAGGTCACTGCACTGAACCAACTAGACATCGTGGTCCTAAGTCTCCCTCCACCAGCCTCCCCTCCCTCCGGCGCCTGCCACTTGGATCCAGGAGAACACCACAGCAATCCCACCGTCTTCCAGCTTCCTGCCTGTGCCAGAGTCTAGACTCCCAGGGGAAGGCAGGTGGTTCTGTTGTCCAATCCAGCCTCATGGGTGATGAAGTGGTTACTCTGATCCCCGCTGGGCTCCTGTATCTCAGCAATAGCTGGAAACTACAGAAGATGACCCCTCGGAACTCGAGCATCCCTCAGACTTCAGCAAGCAGGTAATCATACATGACCATCTTGTGCCTCAGGGCAGCTCCACGAGATGGAAGACCCCTTCGCCCCTGCATCCGGGACACTCAAATGTCACCCGAGTCACAGCCCATATTTGCTTTATCACATATCTATCCATCCCTCTCTTCCTCCATCGATCCATCTTTATTTGGGGATACATCCAAGTAAGCTACAGGCATCAGACAATTCACCCCTAGTGACATGCATGAAGATGTCATTAACAAGAGTTCAATATTCACTTATGGTTTTTTTCCTTTTGTTGTAAAATATTCATGGAGTGAAATGAAAAAGTCGTAGGTGTGACACAGGCAGACCCCTGTAAGGCAGCCCCTATCCAGACAGTGAACAGTGCCACCATCCCAGAAAGTCCCTTGCCTCCCACTCTGACTCCCACCCCTGCCAGAGGCAAACACTATGACGATTTTTTTAAACCATCGATTAGTTTGGCTTCTTCTAGAATGTCATGTAAATGGAATGGTACACTAAGAACTGTATTGTGCGAGTCTTGTTTCACTTCGAATAATTTTAGGATTCATCCACACTGCTGTGTCAGCAGTGCGCTTCTCATTGCCGAATAGAATCCCACGGAATGGACACGTCAACAGATTCTACTGCATGGACACGCCTGATGGATCTCATGGCATGGACACGCCTGACACATCCCACGGCGCGGACACGCCTGACGGATCCCACGGCGTGGACACGCCTGACGGATCCCACGGCGCGGACACGCCTGACGGATCCCACTGCACGGACATGCCTGACGGATCACACTGCATGGACACGGACACGGACATGCCTGACGGATCCCACTGCATGGACACAGACACGGACACGGACACGCCTGATGGATCCCACTGCATGGACATGGACACGGACATGCCTGATGGATCCCACTGCACGGACACGGACACGCCTGACAGATCCCACTGCGTGGACATACCTACTTGCTGGTCACCTGGGCTGTGTCTGGTTTTGGCCTCTTGTGAAGAAGGCCGCTGTGAACACGCTGGCACCAGGCTCTCGTCTCTCTTAGATGATACCTGGAGGGACACTGAGCCATAGACTAGGTGCAGGTTCGACTTTCTTTTTTGAAAACAAATGATGAGACTGTTGTCAACCAGGAATTTGTGAGCTAAAACAGCAGTTCCCAAACTTGGTCCATCATCATAATCTGAAGAGATTTTTTTTAAAAAAAACCAATTCTTAGGCCCTCAACCTACTGACTTGGAATCTCCTTGGGAGGGGCCCAGGGAGCTGTAGTTTTCAGAAGTTTCCCCCAATAATGTTGATGGAGAGCCACGTTTGGAGACCACTGGCCATCTAGCCAAGGGTGGGCTCTGATCTGAGACCAGCCAGATTAGGTTTAAAAAGCTAGTCACTTCTCCACTGTGCTTCAGTGTTTTAACCTGTAAGTTGAGAGTCATGGCAGGAACCACCTCCTGGGGTTGATGGAAGATGAAATAGCTTAGAGCCTGACCCACGAAGCACAGAGCATGCTAGCTATTGTTACCAGAACCAGCTGGTCGGCTGACTCAACCCCAGGTGAGAGTTCAGCTCCACCGTGGCTGTGACCACCGGTAATTGACCTCAGCCTTTGGGGAACAGGGAGGGACAAGTAAAGTTTAGTTCCAAGTTTAATGCTACTCTGTCACAACTTTATTTATTAAACAGGTAGTCACTCTCCTGTGCCTGGATCCCACCGTGGCTCTGTCTGCACTCACGGGAGATGCCGGGAGCTCCACAGGGTAATGGACGTCAAGCAATGGAGACCCGCAAAGGGGCAGATCTACAGCATGCAAAGTACTTTCCTCAACGCTCCTCATGAGAGGTGATCCATGATAGCGAGGCTGGGAGGAGAGGGGCAAGAAATTGACGCCCAGCGCCTCCAAACAAAGATCCGGGAAATCCTAAGATTCACTGACGTCTTCGAGGTATCCGTGGATGAGTGTCAAGGTAACACCTCAAGGCATGAAGTAAAGAAAGGCGTGATTTTTCCAAACTGATGGATGAATTAAAACAATAAACTTGACAGGTATAAAACAGCTAGACATACTGGTCTGTCTTGGCGTCCTTAAACATGACAAACGCTTCCAGGTCGCGCTGGTCTGAGGACACAGTGTGAAAAACAAGATCCATGGCAAACACTCAGTGAGCACCTGCGGGCTCTCACCATCTTTTGGAGAACGCTCAAGGAATAGAGGACAGCCGGCAGGAGGATGGCCTCTAATCTCTAAGGAGGTTCCAAAAACACTTTCAGCCTTACAACTTGGGAGACTGAGGACCAGGGTCATCGAACCTCGACAGCGCAGCAGCCCTACTTCTCTTATTTTAGCCTCTCCTCACTCAACTCTCTTGCCATGAGTCAGGCCCCACGACACTTTTCACAGAGTACATACTCCTTGTACTTTAGAACTTATCCTGCAACTTAAAATAAATCTGCCCAGTACACATTCTACCACAAGTGTAAGTCGCTCCAACGGAAACAATCTTAAAGCAATCAGCACCGTGGGACGTCTTTTAGCCAGAGCTACTTAGAAGGATCATTCCACGGGGGACCCATGTGAACTCCACACGTTTGTTTACAGAGGCACTCGACAAATGAGTTAATTTGGAATGCTCTTTTAAGAAATTTAAAACAGCTCTGTTCCATTAAAAAAGTATGAATCTCTCGAATGGCTGCTTGTTACGCTCACACCCCTGCTCTTTGCGGAAGGTCAGAGTGGTGGACTATGGGGAAGGGAGCAGGTGTCCATCCAGTTCTCAAAGAAGCCAGATCGCTCTTGCCAAGGCTCAGTGAAGACTAGTGACGATTGTCTGAGAAATCGGGAAGGAGAAAGCAGCTCCGGACGATTGCTTTTGCCTAAATTCACACAACCCTTCCCTCCCCACAGAAGTGTTAATTGAATCCCCTCCTTTTGACTCCGGCCGTAGAGAACAGACATAGAGACACTCATGGTGGCTTGAAGACGTATGGACCCTCCGATCCTCCTCCTAGGAAAAGCTGACCTCAGCTCGTAATTTTGAAGCCCACACACAGCTGTGGGCACAGAAGCAGACCGTTTCTGTGGACGAGGCTCTGCCATTCAGAATCGTGCTCAATTGCAAAGCACGCTGGGGTGTTGACAAGTCCTCGCGGGCTGAGCTTGGCAGCTGGGGGCCCCAGATGTTGGGCTTTGATAGATGCCGTTTGAGGAGCAGCGTTTCAAGTTAGGTTTCTGGCTGGAAAATCGAGGGGCTGGTACAAATGAACCTGCTGAAGGGCTGCCTTGTCAGCTTGCATTTCATTTCCCTCTGAAGCTTGTTCTGGGAGGAAGAGTCAAAGAGCAGAGAATCAGAAAACACCGCAACTCACGTGGTTTAAGGGACAAGTTAAGATACACACTTTCTTTGTGGCTGTTTCCCTAAACTTTTGCTCCCATTTATTTGGAGTCTCCCTCTCTGCCCCCGTGGCTCTGACTCCAGTGGTGGGCACTGACCCACGGCACCTCGGTGATCCCAAACTGGACAGTGGGCCATAGGGCTGCTGTGCAAATATGCCTGTGTATATGGCTATGCAAGTCTCTGGGTGTATCAAGTTCACAGCATGACACAGGGTAGAAGGATGGAGCAAAAGAATGCAGCAGAGGAAGATTGAGTTTCTCCTGTGTGTTTCATGGGTTTTTCTGAGTCATAACATCTCAGAAATCTAAAAAAGCATTGCTCATCCGTAGAGGCAAATACTACCCACTTCTCTCCTCGTTTGTGAGATGGCACATCCTGGCTTGCTGGCACCCCAGTCCACAGAGATAAAGATTTCAGTGAGCGAGCTGATGCGTCCGTTGGTTTGTAGGTCTTGACTCAAAGGAGCAGTGTAGGTAGAGGGAAGTGTGCTGATCTACTGTGTCGATTCCCAATCCAGGGAGAACAGAGAGGAACAGGGGCCCAGGACCGAGAGTGAAGCAGTTCAGTGACTGTTCCCGGTAGCCACGGTTGCAGGTGGCTGGGTGTCGACTGAAACCTGCACTTAGGACGTGGGAGGAAAGTGATCCGACTCAAGGCGCTGAGGCACAGACTGCTGTCCGGCCACCAGGGGCAGTGGTGCGCAGCCAGCGCTAATTCATTTGATGGTCGCCCTGTTGTTTGCAAGAGGCAGGAGTCCTGGATCATCGCCACGAAGAAGCATCACAGAGGCCGTGGAAGCAGCCACGAGCCCTCCCGCTGGCACCTTGCACATCCCGGCTCACACTGGGGCCGCATCTGGCAGCCTGTGGGGGATATGTCTCCCCGAGCTGTGGCCACTCCTTGAAGCCCGAGGTCGGTCTCCCCCAGCTGCACAGCTCCGGGACCTCGCCCCATCCAGGCAGAGGGGACGGGCTCAGAGCACACTGAGATCATAAATGAGTGGATCCATAATCTACTGTAGTACTGGTGTGCTGACCTGCAACACCCTGTGCAAAGATGCTTTTGTAACACGGAATGTTCTGGGAGAATGTGTTGTGCTGTGGTCCACGAGAGCCACTCAAAATCCAGGCAAAGAGGAAGAGCGTTGGAGAACGAGGTAAAAGAGTTGGGCAGGTTTCCCTGTCACCCTATAATTACATTTAAAAAGGAGATTGAATACAATTCTCTATCGGGAGATCCTTAGAAGCTCGTGGTTGCCAATACATCCCACAATGAAACAGGGGTGCTGACTTCAATCTTGAGGCACCCCAGTCCTTTGCCAAAATCATCAAAATGAAGTGCAGTGTGCCAACTCATTCATAAAATGAAACTGCCCATTGGAAAGGGACGAAATTCTTATTTCTTAGCAGAGAACTGGTCTACCATATGAATGTTTTCATACTAAATTCATAGGTGCAGCCCAACAGTCTTTTCTTCTTCGCCCCAGGAGAAAGCACTGACACCTTTATGCTCTGATCCTATCAGATCTGCTCTGAAAACAGATGAGATAAAACACGCACAAGGAGTCAGCATGGGGTAGTGGTGAGGAGCTGGCTCTACACCGTGACTACACGGGTTCAAATCCTGGCTGTGTGACTCGGCAAGTCACTTAACCTCTCTGTGCTTCAGCTGAATGAGGTCATAATAGTTCCTCCCCCACTGGCTGGTCTTAAGAATCCGATGAGAATAGACATGACATCTTCCCAGGGTGCCTGCTAGGGTGGGAGGACTCGGTGGAAGCAGGCCATCTGAAGGACGGTGATTCAAGTTATTATGGACCGACTATGTGTAAAGGCAGCTCTGGCCCTCAGGCTGCTTATCTCCTGGTTGCAGTGACACAGGGAACAAAGTCAGAGGCTGTAAGCACCCAAGGTGGCAAATTAGCAGAGGATACGGGTGATGAAGAGGTGAGCAGGTGGGACAAATGACGACGGAGCTCTCGCCCAGTGTGGATGAACGTGAGAGGCAACAGGAGGAAGACATGCCCAACGGTGTAGTCTGCCGAGGCCGTACGGAGGCGGCAGGAGTCGAAGTGGGTCTTTAAGAGCTGGCAGTATCTCAGGAAAGATGAGAGCCCACAGTTTCACGAAGGGACTATTAGGGCCAAAGACTAAAATGTGGGAACATACATGGCATGGTGGCGAGTTTTTTATTCAAGGGGAGGATGCAGGTGGGGGCATGTTGCATGGCGAGTCTGGAGAGGCAGGGCAAGACTGGACTAGGGGATCCCAATCTGGTTCAGGCATTTGACCCTGTGTCCCAAAGGCCAGGAGGGTGTGCTGAAACCTGGCCAACAGGGTAGGACCCAGTGAATGTTGTGTTTTAGGAAGATGTGTCTACAGCAGAGAAGAAGGAGAAAAGGCCAAGAGCAGGTCTGGAATGAGGAGGAGGCCAGGAGAGGGAAGTACTTGAAAGTGGCCAGCCATGGCCAGGGCATTGGAAAGATGGGCAAGGAACTATAAAGGAAAGAAAAAAATGTGGCAAGATAAAACTAGGATATGGACGTCTCGATTAGCTTAGGCTGCTCAGCCAGAAAACCATAAATCAGTCCAAATTGCTGACCTGCAGATTTAGCTCATCTGGACGATTCTTCAGCAAGTCTTGCCTGGGGTCACCTGAGAAGCTGCCAGGCCTCTGTTGCTCGGAGGTACGTCCCATCAGTAGCCCGTTGGCAGGGTGCCCCCATTCCCCTTCATGAGGCCTCTCTGCCAGCTCAAACCCCTTCATGCCCCGGTCTCAGGTTCCAACCATGGTCAATGAGGGCCAGCCCAGCGCCCAGGCTTGGGCTCACAGCATATTTGCTACATCCCATTGGCCAAAGCTGGTCACCTGGCCAAGCCCATCCCTTGGAGGGAGGAGCGCCAATGTCATACTCGAGGCTGTGCGTGGGGTGGGGAGAGTTTTCATATTGGCTCTGCAAGCCATCGGCAAGATGTGGGCCGAGGTAAAGAGAGGTGTCAATGATGCCCACGGTTTTGAGGCTGGGTGACGTGACTAGAACAGTTTGGTGAGAAAGTCACAAATGCAGTTCAACCTGCTTCAATGTTGAAGTGGGTAGTTATGTCTGGGGCTACTCCTCCCTTCAGGTACAGCTGGATCCAGGGGCTCAAACTATGTAATCAGAGATCAAGCTGTTGCTCCTCCCCTCTCGGCTCTGCCTTCCCCTGTCTTAGCTTTGTGCCCAGCAGCCTCAGGGACCTGGTTGGCCCCCAGCAGCTCCGGGCTCAGTGGGTTCGCAGGAAAGAAAGCTTCTCTCGCCCAAAAGTTTGCACATGGTGTAGGATAGGGAACGTTTTGGACCAGCACAGTGAAGTGGGGAAGAGCACAGATCTGGAAGCCAACCAATTGGCTCCAGATCCTGGCTCCACCATTTTCTAGCTGTCTATGCCCTGTGCCTCAGTTTCCTCATCTGTGAAATGGGGATGATGATGGCATGACGTACCTCACGGGGTGGCCACGGGGAGGTGTCTGGCATGGGGTAAGTGCTATATTGGTGGCTGCACTGCTGGTGGTGTCTCACATGAACCATGTGGGCCCCGGCCCATTTCCACAGGGATGGAGAGCTGTGGCCAGGGCGACGAGCACACTGATTGCCTGGCTCTGGGTCACACGACACGCCTCCCCGCCCCAGCATCCAACCGCATGGGGGTGGGGGGATCAGCTAAGCAACATCTAGGCCCTGTCAGCAGAAGAGGGAGGAGAATGGGGGGAGGCAAAAACAAGTCGTGCTCCCTAAGCCAGCTGTGGACATAGCTGGGGCCCCTGGGAGAGAAACCAGCCACGGATCCCCTCCCACCACCAGAACGCACTAAAGCCGCTCTGACTGCGATCGGTGCAGTCAAATGGACCCACTGTTTTCATAAGCATCTCCTTGTGAATAAAAGAAATGCAAACTGGGGGCAGACATATACAAATATTTTGAAGAACGTTGGTATGAGTGCATTTCAGCGTCATTCTGCAGCCAGATCTCTGATAATACCTGCATCTACAGGGCCAAGAATCACTCCTCTGTTAATCTGCATTTTGCAGAAAAGGTGGCAGGCACAGAGAACTAAAGCAACTGGCACAAGCAGGAGCGATGGGGCCACAGAAAAGCAGAATTCCGGAGTCACGGCTCTCAAAAGCAACAGGGCACATTTTCCTGAAAAAAGAAGCTGCAGACCTTTTGCTTGGGACCGGCTAGCTGGATCTCTAGAGCGAGAAGGGAGAGAGACAAAATCATTGTAGAAGAGAAATAGAAAGTCATGGATATGTAGAGAACTGAAAAAAAATCGTGGGAACGTTTCATAAGTAAAAATTTATGAGCATTTTACTGTATTTGAAAACCATTTGCTAAAGCAGTTTGGTTCCTGGGGAAAAAAGAACCTCATATATTTTGATGCTCTCTTTCATACACATAAACGCACAAAGAGCCAGCACAAGAGCCAAACTATGACTTCTTTTACATTGTTATTGCATTTTAACACCAAATTCGTCCTCTACACTATGATCGTGCTGCAGCCAGCACATTTCAGCTTAGACTTGTGCTTCAGAAAGGAGACGCACTCTCTGGAATGATGTAATTTTTGCTTACTCAAGCCTTGCGCACCCTCTAAAGAAATCTCTACTGTACGTATCTGGAACAAATGGCTGAAGAGGACATAATCATAAATCCACCTATATAAGTGCACAGATGACAGAAAGGATTTAAGGAGAGATGCATTCTTTAGACATGACGAGAGAAATAAACCTGGAAAAATAACAACAACTACAGAAGCATGCTATAATAGTGAGATTTTATTTGTATGGCCCTTCATGGTTTTCAGAGCGCTTTCATGGAAAGTGTAGACTAAGGATTTTCAACCTATTCCTTGACATTTTTTGGCCAGGTCATTGTTTGCTGCTGGGGGGCTGTCCTGGGCACTGTAGGATGCTCAGCAGCATCCCTGGCCTCTACCCACCAGATTTCAGTAGAATCTTGCCCCCCAGCGGTGACAAATGTCTCCTGACCTTGCCAAATGTTCCCTAGGGGGCGAGATTTCGATTGAGAATGACCGGTGTAGAGGAAAAGGCACTCAGTTTGCCATCGAGAGACTTGAGTTCCAGACCAAGGATGGTCACAGCCTAGTTGTGGCAAATTTACTAAACTGTGTACACTTCAGTCTCTTCATCTGTAGACATGGAACTACCTGCCCCTGCCCCTCACAGACGTCACCTGACAACCAGCAGGAAAATCAGTGTGAACACACTTCACATGAACAGTAGCATCTGCACTGCATCATCTTTGTTACAGGAATCCACGTGTGGACAGAGCTTGCAGGATTTGCCCCAATGTGCAGCCACACAAACTGAGGCTCAGAGAAAGGGCGTGGCGTGCCTGAATTCAGACGATGAGTAGGAGCAGCAACTGGACAACTGGAATCACAATTCTAGTTTCACGACCTCGAGGAGGAACAAAAAGCCAGGTGGTCACATACCAACGTTCTTCCTCATTCCTGCAGCACAACCCCGACACGCACCAGAACGTTCTAGGGGATATCAACATGGAGCAGCTCCCACCTGCCCCTGCAAGGCTCTGGCCTCCCCATGCCTCCACCTCGGCCCCCTTCACCATCATCACCCTGGCACCTGGTCAACCACCAAGATTAATCATTGCAAGGATTTCTTGCTCCTGAGAAGAGTGGGGAGTGGCCCCTCTGAGGATCTTTAGCAGACCGTTACTAACTCTGCATTTGCTTCTTGGGGGCATGTTACTTGTCAGGCACTTGGACAGACCTGAAGTAAGAGTAGAGAAGGAGGCGTCCCACTGAGACGGGGTAACAGGGCCTGGACTGACCTACCACCCACCGCAGACCTAGAACTCTAAACAAAACACATGAACCATGGTGTTCCAACATTGGATAGTGGGGAGCACAGGACAGTGGCCTATGTAGACAGGAAACACACAAGGTGAGCTCCAGGATTGCCCCAGTTCACTGCCTGGAGAGAGTTTCCAGGCTGGGACACAGGAGGGGGAGCCAGGCAGAGCCCAGGGTCCCCTGGGCTGAGGAGGTGGAGAGGGAAGTCTGGGAGGGGAGGGTTTAGAGATAATAAGGCAGAATGAGAGAGAGAGAGGGACAGAGAGAGAGAGAGACAGAGAAAGAGAGAGAGGGAGCTGCAGAGGCTTTCCCTCAGTCTTTAGCTGAATATGATCAGAGAATGCCTGTGAGAAATGACCCTGTTCTGGAAGAACCACCCGAAGCATTAGAGAGAGCAATACCTGGAGCTCTCATGGGGCTGGGAGTGGTTTGTGTTCCCGTCGGCCAGTGTGGACGGGCTTCATAATTCATGGGACATTAAGCAGACATTAACTCATTAGCCCTGGGTAGATGCTGCTCTAGTCCTGCCTAATGAAGCTAAAATGAAAGATCCAAAAGGACCAGTCTGTTTCCAAGTAACTTAGCCTGTGTCCTAGAATAAAGATCGAGACTATTCACAGGAATACAAAAACACCCATACACACCAAAGCAAAATTCACATCTGGCGTCCAATACAAAGTACTAGACCTACAAAGAAGCAGGAAAATATGACCCATTACGAGGACAAAAGCAATCAATAAAAAAGATCAGAATGAGAGAATTAGTAGTTAGGGGCAATAAAAAGTTATTATAGCTGATTCCATATAAGAAGGTAGAAGAAAGCAGATGCATGAAATGTCCCATGTCAACTTTCTACAGATGGAACTACAGTGTCTGAGATGAAGAACACGTTAGATGGGGCTAGCAGTAGATTAGACGGTCCCAAAGAAAAGAAAATATGCACTTGAAGATATACCAATAGAAAGTATCCAAAATGAAATATACAGAAAAAAAGAATTGGAAAGAACAAAGAATCAGTGGGCCGTGGGATAACTTTGAGCAGCCCATTAACATGCAGTTAGAATCCCAAAGGAGCAGGGGGCAAGGGGACAAAAATATTTGAAGAAATAATGACTGCAATTATCCAAATTTGATGAAAACTATAAATCCAAAGATTCAAGAAGCTCAACAAAACCCAAACAAAAGAAACATGAAGAAAACTAGACCACGGCAGTTTGTGATCAAATTGCTTAAAAGCAGTGATAAAGAGAAAATCTTAAAAGCAGCGAGAGTGGGGGGAAAGACATCATGTACAGAGGGTCAGAGATAAGAATGACAACAGACTTGTCAGAAATGATGCAAGCCAGAAAACCCTGGGGCCATATTTTTAATGTATTGAGAGAAAAAAAACCCTTCAACCTAGAATTCTACACCCAGCAAAAATATCTTTCAAAGCTGGCAAAATAAAGACTTTCTCAGCTATGCGAAAGCTGAAAAAATTCATCACCGGCAGAGCTGCTCTCTATGGAGTGTTAGAGGAGATCCTCCAGGGAGAAAGAAAACGCCCCCAGATGGAAGTCTGGATCTACACAAAGGAATGACAAGCCCCGGAAATGGTAAACAGAAGAGACAGCTTTTCTTATTTTATCTCTGTAAAATGGTAGACGAAACATGGTTTATCTCTATCATGCATTGATCACATCCCAATGGTTCTTGCTTCCATGTCTGCTACATGGTGGTCTTTGACCCCTTGATAGAGGAGAGTAATGCATATTCATTTTATGTCCTCAGCACAGACATGATGCCAACACATTGGCACGTTAATAGTAAAATGCCTGGTGAGTTAACATACACTTGTTGTAGCCACATGCACACCTGGTGGGCAGTAGTGACTTATAGTTGTGTCACACCTGGGTCACTTGCTGGATGGCAACCAGACTCAGCCCTGGGTCCTCATCAATTGCATCGTTATGGACTGAAAATGTGTGTCCCGCAAATTCCCATATTGAAGCCCTAACCTACAATGTGACAGTATTGGAGGCCGGCCTTTGGGAGGTGATTACGTTTAGATGAGGTCGTGAGCAAGGAGCCCGTGATAGGATTCGTGCCCATATAAGAAGTGGAAGAGACAGCAGGGCTTCCTGTCCCTGCCATGCGTGGACAAGCCAGGATGTGGACACAGCTCTCACCAGGAACCCAATCTGCCGGCGCCCCGACCCTGGACTTCCAGCCTCCAGAACTGTGAGAAACCCACGTCTGTTGTTTAAGCTGCCCAGTGTGTGGCATTTTGTTCCAGCAGCCTGAACAGACGAAGACACATCTGAAACCAGATCTTCTGTTGTGGATCCAAATTAGGTCACACTTAAAATACAGCAGAATCCCCAGTGCTCCAATGTATCCACAGCTGTCCCCAAACCAGGGGCCACTCCGTAACTAGTTTCGAGGATAAACACCCCTCCCTGGCCTGGTCGCCCGGATCTTTCTGTCTTGGCATAGACACAGCTCCTAGTGTCCCTCTTCCCTCTCAGGTGCACTTCTGTGGCCCAGCATTCTGGGTGCGTCTCCTCTGTTGTCTGGGGTGCCAGCTCCTGTTCTCAATTTAGAGGCGTATTTGGGCACTCTGAGCAGCTCTGATCCCTGCCAACAGGCTGAGAGAAATGTCACTCCTCATACAGTTACGGACAGCTTCCGCTTCTCATCTTACAGAAGTTATATTTACATCTCATAAACCATGTTGGTATCTTATTTTAAACAACGAAAGCTCTATGTGTGTGCATAAGATCAGGAGAAAGGAATTATTTCCCAGCCCATGAAACCTCCTACAGAACTGAAAGGTTCTGCTTCAGAATACTACCTTTTAAAGCATTCACCCAGCAACAGGGTCATAAACTGTTCCAGGAGGGGTCCCTTCTTCCTCGGGGCGGAGACGGGCAATCTTCTTTACGAGCAGTGGTCTGGGAGGAGGGTCACTGCCCCTGGGAGGGTGGATCTGCCGTAGGACCAAGGTTCCTTCAGAGTTGTTTTATAAGTAGTTTGCTGAAAGTTAAACGTAGGATAACATGGGGAGCCCTGAGAAATGACTGGCAGCTAAACTAAAGAGGCCCAGTAAAACATGCCAACCTACGCAACTCTCTCTCCTAAATTTCACCCCAAAAGTATGAAACAGATTTTAAAAGACCAGGTGACGTTCAATTTGGAAAAGTGCTGAACTTGAAATCCTTCTCTTTTTTTTTAATAGACTATTTTTTAGAGTAGTTTTAGGTTCATAGCAAAATTGAGGAGAAGGTACAGAGAGTTCCCACAGACCAAGGGCCCCCCAACAGGCACAGCCTCCCCCACTATCCACATCCCCACCAGAATGGGACATTTGTTATAATCAATGAACTTACACAGACACATCATTATCACCCCATGTCCAGAGTTGACATTAGGGTTCATCTTGGTGTTGTACATTCTGTGGGTTTGGACAAATGTGTGATGACAGGTATCCGTCATTAGGGTATCATACAGAGCGGTTTCACCGCCCTCAAAGTCCTCTGTGCTTCGCCTATCCATCCCTCCCCACCAACCCCTGATTGCTTTATTGTCTTCATGGTTTTGCCTTTTCCAGAATGTCATATAGTTGGAATCATATGGAATGTAGCCCTTCAGATTGGCTTCTTTCACTTAGTAATATGCATTTAAGATTCCTCCATGTCTTTTCATGGCTTGGCAGGTCATTTGTTTTTAATGCTGAATAATATTCCACTATCTGGATGGACCACAGTTTATTTATCCATTCACTTACCGAAGGACATGTAAAGGTTGCTTCCAAGTTTTGGTGATTAGGAATAAAGCCGCTATGAATATCCGTGTCCAGGTTTTTGTGTGGACACAAGTTTTCAGCTCCTCTGGGTAAATATCAAGGTACGTGGCTGCTGGAAATCGTGTTTTTATATTATAAATTGTTTCCCAATTGAAGAGCATCAACTGTAACTATTGTCCAAACGCATCCCTCCAGCGTCATTCCCTCTGAGGCTGATGAGAAGCGAAAGAACATAGTCGGCTGCCGTGCTGTCCAGGGGAACTTTCTGCGGGGATAGGAATGTCTGTACCTGCCCCGTCCAATACAGTGGCCACTAGCCACAGGTGGGTATTAAGCAGTTGAGATGTGGCTAATGTGACTAAGGAACTGACCATTTCATCGTATTTAATTTTAGTTAATTTACATTTAAAGAGCCGCAGGTGGCTCCTGGCTGGCACTGGGCAGAGCAGGTGCAGGGCTGAGCTGAGCTCAGGCGGGACGGAGGTCTCACGGGGTGTAGAGCTGGGGTCCTTGCGCCCGCTTGGTTCCGCCCTCCTGAGCACCTGACCATCCCGTGCCTCCTTCCCCTTTCCACCGGCCTCGTGACACCGCGGATCTGTCCCGCGCTCTGAAGCACCTTCCGCATCTGCTCCGTCTTCGAGGCCCCCGTCCCTGACCTGCGCTCACCCCTCCAGTGGCCCAGAGTCTTCATTTCCGCTGCTTCTCAGGCACAGGTCTCGCCATCTCGCAAACACCCGTCCCTGACACAGCTGCCCCCCAACCTCCATCCTGTTTCCTACGTCCCCTCGCAAGTTGCCAGCATGTGCTTTCTCTCCCTTTCCACACTCAACCCCATGGAACCTGGCCCGCGTCCCCATCATCACGATGAAACTACTTTGACAAGACCTGGGCAGAGCATCTTACTGCCCCTGGGTACTGCATCCGCCTGTCTGCCCTGTGGCCCATCTCTGCCCTCTCTCGGCCTGGACAGTACTCCGAGGAGCCGGCCCCACCAAGCGCTCAGACTGCCTGCCAATAAGATCCCGCTGGTGGGAGGAGGCGCAGGAGGCACGGCCAGGGCACCTCTCCCTCACTCTGGCCCTGGCGCACTCCGCACAGTGCCAGCTTGTCCCTGCGGCCCCTGCAGGCTGCCCCCCTCCGGGCCCCGTCCTCCAGCCGAGAACAGGAGCGTCTTCCTGCCTTCCCTCATCTCTGGTGGCCTCCCTGTTTTCCCTGGCACTTCCTGGGTCTTCTAACACCTGAATCCAGAACCTGCATCCGACTCCTTCTAAGGAAGCCCCAGGGGCGGTTCTGTTCTCTGGACTGGACTCGGCCCATGACCCCGGCTTAGTGGCCCTGCTCATGACCCCGCCAGTGCCCCTGTAGGGTTCTGATCCTGTCCTCATTGCATTCGTTCAACCATGTTCTGAAATATCGTTTTGTTTCAGAAAAGCTTCCAAATACACACAATAGTTTGAAATTCCTTGGTGGGTCTCACCTAGCCAGACACTTAACTGCACAGCCCATTCCTGCACGAGCCTAAAGGGTAGCTTCCGAGCAGAGCTGGTGCCGGGCGGGGGGTGGCATCCCCCTCACCGCCCGTGTCTCATTGGCCAAGTCACTTTACCTCTGAGCCTCGGTTTCCTCAGCCAGGAAATGACGGCAATAGAACCTATCCCACAGTGTTGCTGTGCGGATTAATTCTGTATGTGCATTAATTTGTATACATGCACGTATGTGCTGTGTGTCTGTGCTTAGAAAAAATATATGCACACGTATATGTTCAGAACAAAAGTTCAGAATACACACACACACACACACATACACACACACACACACACACTTCTAGATCAGTCTGCAGGCAGTGAATGTTCTGTAAATGTTGACTGACTTCTATCTTCCCAAGGACAGGAACCAGAACTCATACCTCCCCATTTTCCTGGGAATTTCCTTATTTCAGGGCTCAGCATAGGACTGAAATTAACAAAACATTTGTGGAATAAGAACTCAAAGAAATTGCAACAAAATGTTAGAACTTAAGTCAAAATTATATCTGATGTGAAAATCGTGTGGTTGGTCTTTAACTCTGATTAATATTCCATCACAGAGCCGTCAAGTTTCCTCACTAAGCAGCATTAAGCACGCACGTTCAGTGCGTTTAGTGTCATGTTCCAGTGGAGACAACACACAGATCCCTTCTGCCATCTAAGGGCTCACTGTCGCCTACACTGTGTTTGGGTCCTGTGGCCGACTCGGGCATTTCCTGGAATTCCATCTTTGCCACAACACTCGTAGGCAGAAGCAAAACCATATTGCCAAAGGAAGATTTCTTGCAAAATTAGTACACCAACACATTGCAAATGTATCTCACAAGTGGTGTTCATTTGTAGTCCATGATCAAACAGCAATTGCCAAAACATTTATAGACCACCCTGAGAGCAGGGGCGAGGTCCGTCATGAGGCCCAGCCCTGCAGAACCCCCAGCTGTGGAGGTGGGAGACAGAGAGAGACAGGCACCGATCCTATAGGGACGCAAGTGAAGGAGGGAGGCTGGGGGCAGGGCTTGTCGGGGCTCCAATTTAGAGCACCAGAGTTTCTGGGCAAAGTTTTTTTGGTGGAACAGAATTTCAGATTTGGGCATTTAAAGGCGACTGAGTCTGAAGGAGGCTGGGGTGGGTAGAAGGCACTTTAAGTCCCATCCCTGTGGTTCACTGAGTTTTCTCTCCAGACATGAAGTCGGCAGACACACCACATTTGTACTAGTGCTTTTTAGTACTGTGTTCAGAGTAATCAGGGGAAGAAAGTGGCTGTGCAGTGTCCGACTTCATAGCACGCACATCCCCTTTGCGCAGGGAATTTCGTAGCAGTTCATATACTGCAGGCTTCTCTAAGCAGGCACTGTGTCAATTACGTGGGGCTTGCTCTCATCAAGAGCCATCAGGAATCAAGTGAGCAGGAAGACCCTGCTCGAGCATCACCTGCCTTGGGCATTTCAGTGCTTTCAGAGACACCGGAAATGAATGATATTAGGAAGCAAGTTTCTAAAATGGCAACGAAAAACCCTAAGTTTACAAGCAAACCCTGCAGCTTACACTCCGAGATAACGTTCTGAAATGCTCAATAATGCTATAAAATCTCATCCGAGGCAGAAACAACAGACGACTCTAGAGTGTTTGCTGGTAGCATCTGCCACAGCAGGAATTTCCTTAATAGAACATATAAAAATGCCCCAGGCACTATCAGAAAAAGTAAGAAGAAAAAAAAAGAAATGATGTTTCCAGAAAAAAGAATGTTGAAAGCAATCATAATTATGTCTTAAAGAGAAGGTTTGATTGCTTCACGCAAGTCACCCAGGGCACAGTGATTATAAAACTCATCTCTCTTCCCATCTTAGGTAAGAGGAGCCTTCTTAATAATCTAAAAAATATTGCGGCGTCTCTCCCAACCTGTGTGAATCGATGATATTTACAACTCCAGAGGTATTGCATTTCTTTTGTACCAGGAATACCAATAATAATGTGCTATTCCATCACAAAAGAACATCTCACCCAGCGGGTGTTTTCTAAAGACCCAGAAAGTGGAGGAAGTTTAAAACTCATCCTCTGTGACCCTCAACAAAATAGCGTGATCTTCACCGAGAACCAGAGTGGTCCAGGGCTCTGCAGTGCTGTTTACAACAGAACCCAAAGCAGCACTACAGAAACACGAACTGGTGTGCAGTGAAATAGAGGAGAAAAAACGACACCAGGACGTAGTTATGCATTCAGAGCCGATCACCAAAATCACTGCTCTCTCTTCCCTGACGTGGATATAAAAAGAGGTGTGTGCGCGTGGGGGTGTGTGTGTGCATGTTAGCCATTCTGCGCTCAACGCCTTATTAAAGTTGCTTTAACAAAATCATACAGACAAGGTGGACTCTTTCCCCACAATGTATTTTATTACAAATGCACAGAACCGAGGACTATAAGCAGTCTGCTAAACGAACCAGAAATTCAAGTTTCTGCTTATGAGTTAAGTTATGGAGCCTATTGGTTAAAATGTGAGCTCCTAAAATAGTTTATTTCTGGAAATAAAGAACTTAGGTTGGAGAAAACAATACACTGGCTGAGATAAGACAAGGAGACACGTGGCTATCACAGGAGGGGCTCACAGGTCTCTGGCCGCAGCCCTCTTAGGTGGGGGTTAGCCAGCTATGTGCAGCCGACTCATACAGACTCGATACAGCTTGTTGTTAAATATCCAGAAAATCTGTCGGCTTGTTGTTAAACACAGCCACTATTAAAAATTAAATTGTATAAATTCACAGTTAATACATTATATTGAAAACAGAGGTAATGAATACTCAACATTTCTCATTTCCTAATTATTTTATTGCATTCTACTAATATCTATGCTATGGAGGTTATTTAGATCTATTATATCCAAAGGCAGAAATACCATATGATGATGTGTTATTTTCATCTCTCCCCAATTCCACCTTCAATGACGTCACATTGTAGCTTGAAATAGACCGCAGGATTACACCCCAGTAATTGCAAATGCCAGGAATCAGGACACTGTGCTCTCTCCCCTCCTGTCCCCCGAGATCAGGGCCTGTTGTCAACCACGTATCAGCACACTGCTGGGTATACCTCCCCAATTTTATATCATACTTTTCAATTCTAAGAGCATTAAGCAAAAATAAAGTTTCACCATTTAACCTAACTTTATGGGGAACTAGTTAAGCCTCTTTTCTAGCAAAAGGGGAATAGATGATTCATATTTGAACACAAAGCAGACATGTATTGAATTCCACTTACTGGAAAAATATAAGCCAATGGTATTGTTTGCTGAAGAAATTCATCAGCAAGTGTAGACAACAGAACAACCCACAACGAACTACCTGATTGACAACAGCTTCATGGGATGTGGCCAAAGTCATGACTACAAAGGATTCAAACTGATAAATAAAATGGCAAGCAATAGGATATACTGGAGTATATGAGGAAGCCATTTGGTGTAAAACTAATTTGGCTTGACCTTGTTTTTCCAAAAGGGCCTGACCAGCCTTTGAACATGCGTTGGATATCTGCTTTGAGCATTTACCACGTCCCAGAGACAAGAACCAATGCCCTTAAGATAAGGATGCAACTTCCCCCACACTGGCCTTTCCTTAAGGACAAGCATTTCTCTCTAGGCTAGGATTCGATTGCTGTGCTCATCCTGTGACCACCCAGCTCGAGACAACAGACCTGCTACCTGCTGTGCCCATCAATGGCTGTCCCAGCAGGGCAATCTCGTGACTCTTGTAAAAAGGACATTGCACTCATATGTGATATATGCTCTTTGATGGTATATAACCACTCTGTACACCCCACTTCTTTGGTGCCCTTCCTTCCTCAGGGAAGGAAGGCCCCGGGCTATATGGTTCTCAGACTTGGCTCATAATAAACTCACCCCAATTTTGATTTATAGATTCGCTATGGATTATTTGTGTTGACAAAACTTAATTACGACAGTCAACCTATGTAGTGAGGAACTGACCTTACCCAAAGAGAGGGCTGGCCTTGGCCCAAGGCTCCTGGGAGGTGACCTCTAAGCCCTTGGGATGTCCTGCCTGATAGGAGGGTCCTTCTTTGCCTGGGGACCTTGGGCCAGCCAGAGAGGAATAATGGGATATAGGGTGGGGGCTTTGGGTCACATTCTATCAGTGGACCACTGGAGGGCTGGAGACTGAGGTCAGCCACATGGGCGATCAATTGTGTCTACATTATGGGGCCCATATAAACACTCTGGACACTCAAGTGAGCTTCCCTGGTTGGCAATATTCCATGTGCATTATCACACATGGATGCTGGGAGAACAGCACTGTCCTGTCCCATGGGGAGAGGGCAGCAGAAGCCACCCACTTGGTACCCTCCTGGATTCAACCCATGAGTCTCTTCCACTGACTGATTTTAATCTGTGTCCTTTCCTTGTAAGAAACTGTAATTATCAGTATAACAGGTTTTAGTGAGTTCTGTGAGTCCTTCTAGCAAATTATTAAACCAGAGGGCAGTCCTGGGAACCCCCCCAAACTCTGCAGTTGGTGTCTGAAGTGAAGGTGGTCTTGGGACTGCCCTTTCTAACCTCATAACCATCTTACTCTGAACAAATGTAAATGTAACTGACATGGGGCAGGCATTGCTGGAGGATAATCATGGAATTCACACATACCACAGGTTCTCTGTGGGTTATGAAGCCGGGTACCTGAGGGTTACTGTAAATACTCAGTAAGAACATGATTACTCTTTGACCTTGTTTCCAGTGCAGACACAGATGAAGAGAAGTTAGCTTTGTTGATTTGCTGTTTCCTTGTTTAACCAGAGGGGTGACTCAAAGGTCACAAGGATTTATGAGCTTGTTTTACAGAAGAAAGAGAATGCCTTCAAGGAAGTTAAGATCACCAGACGACCAGCCCCCAGTTGCCACTGACCTGCGGATGTCAGATTGCCCAAGGGCTTATCTGGAGTGAAACAAAAGCGGATTTCCCCTTTGTTTCTCCAAAACTCCTCCTCCCCAGCCCCTTACCTCTATAAAACCCATTGCTTTCTTCTTTTGTGAAGGCAGATTTGAGAGAACCTATCCTTCTGCTTTCTCATTTTGCCAATTCTAAAAATCTTTCTCCATCCCCAAGCACCGGTGTCCCAGTGATCGGCTTATTGTGCATTGGGCACGCATACTTGAGACTAAGAGGTTCAGTATCAGCTACAGTATGTAGAATTGGTCAATGGTGGCCCAGACAGTGAGGGCAAGGATGGGGTTCATTATCTCATTACAGACGGATGTTTTGGAATTGGCCACAGAGTCCTGAACAGAATTAAAGGTGTTGAGAGTCAAGAGCTTAATATAAGATTTCAAAAAAAAAAAAAAAAAACCAACTGAAATGGAACCCTAGTACTTAGTGTTTAACAAATGCTAGCCTAATGAGTTAAAACATGTAAGACGTTCTTGTTGCTCTTTATTGATTTAATCTGGGCTTGATTTAGGTAAACTGGCTGTGGCTTTGAGAATCTGTAATTAAGAGAATGTGACCTTGGACAAGGCACCTCCTTTCCCTGATGCCAATCTCCTCTTCCACGAACTAGAGAAGATTCCAACTTCCCCGGGGGCTGTTTATGGGAATGAACTGAAAGAACATTGACAACGGCTCATTGAAGACCTGCCACACGGCAAGCCCTCACAGAATGGCAAATATTATTAAAACCTCTGAGAACATCATTGCTCAGGTGGGAAAAAAGAGGTAAAGATGGGAATTTAAAACTTGAATAAATGTTTTCAGCAACTATTAAGAAACAACAGTTTGAGTAGTTAGCCATCTGGGTCATACCTCCCAGGAAAGGATTAATTCTTAACAGATCGTCACCATAATTAGGATGCTGCACTCTTTTATTTGAGAAACAATTTTTTTCAGCCACGGATGGTAATTCTGAGATTGTAGTGCGTCGTCTGTGCACGGTTCTTTTTAGTCACGTGATACACTCTGCTCTCACGTTACATCGGGGTCTGGCCCATTTCCCTTCGTAGCCATATTTTAAAAGAAAAAAAGCAAGAGGAGGAAACATTTTCTAATAGGACTGCAGCAAAATCAACTATTTTGGTAAAGATAATCCAGCTGTGTTCACATATTGTCAAACATCTGGAGAGAAGCTTAAAAAAAACACATTTGAATCAAACCTCTGATGTTTAGGCCTCTATGAATATAGACTCTGCTTGGTTCTTTGCTAATATCTGACTAAATTGTAACCACAGGCCCATTTAGAGCCAGTTCAAACAGACCCCATCTCTTATCAACAAAGTGATTAAGGCTTGTCTTTCAGAAAAACTGCAGAGTCATGCAGCCAGGGCATGCGCAAAAGAGGAAATCATGACCTGAAATGACCTCGGAACCAAAGACCCTCCTCCCCACGGAACCCAAGGACTGGAACATGACCGGAACTTGAAAGCCGGACTCTTATCAGAAGCGAGGGGTCCCTCATCCAGGAAGATCCCGTGTTAAAATTCCTCCCTTACCTCATACAGAAATATTTAGAACCCCATCATAAATGTTTAGAGTCTCATCATAAATGTATAAAACCTTACCATAAATACCTGAAGCCCACCAACCAAGAATCTGTCCCACCAGCATTTCCGTGTGCCAACCTGTTCTCCCCAACCTCTTAAATTTTGTCCCAAATCCAGAACTGGTGAGACAGATCTGAGGGCACACGCCCTTTGTCTCTCTGGGGATCGATCTCGCAGAATAAAGCTTATTCCTCTCCTCAAAGGCTGGTGCCATAATTAATTGGCTTGTTTATGCACATCGGGCAGAGAACCTCAATTTTGGTCAGTAACAAACTCTTTACATTTTCAGTTGGCTGTTGTGGTGGTATGGGGGCAGCCACAGAGAAAGAAATGGAAATTCACCTTTTTGCTGCTGGCAGGAAAACATTATATGCAATTCACATGCTAAGCAAAATTGTGATGCACTCTCAGAAATAAGACTGTTCCAAGGGAAGATATGATCCTATTTCCTTACCATCCCAAACAAGATGCTTTCTTCACCAGTGAACTCATGCAGGTAAAGCAATTTGGAAACTAGCCTGTGGAGAACATCAGTCAGAATTTGCCCCTCCTAAGAAAGGGAGGCACCCTATTTTATACCCTATAAACTAATACACCAGACTTGAGAATCTGTTTCTTTGGATTACAGTTTCTAATAATTCCCTAGGGTCAACATTGGAAGTAATCTTTGCAAGCATGAGACTTGCCCACAAATGAAAACCAAGTTCGAAATTTGCAAGGATGGACAAAAACAAAAACCAGAAGATAAATATTCAAAATTAAAGTATAGCCATTTAACTTCATTACTGACAAAGGTTCACAAAAATGTCCACCAAGATGCAATTCCCTTCCAGTGCATTTAGCTGTCTCTATGTAAAATCAATACGTACATAAGATTTATAGAGAGATGCTACACATCATCCGTCACGCACAGCATCACTAGGCCAAGTATAGCCATTTGTAAGATAATAAAAGGTTGACTTCATTATCACGGGTAAGTACATTTTGCTAGGAAATATTTAACATGTTTGCACAGAGAGAGAATATAGGAGGGTTTGAAAAAAACCCCTGGTTTGATACTCACTTTTTCCTCCCCTTTATCATGTCTCCCTGGAAAGTTTTTTTTAATGTATAATTCCAGCAGAAAGCCCATCCTTCCTGATGGTCTGATAAATACCAGGTTAGCTATTTCCATATAATCAAAATGCAGACTCTCCAGCAAATTCTCTGATGGAGCCCTTCCTTGTTCCCGGAGGGACAATAAGTACACAACACGCTGCCCCTTCCAGCCTTCTAGACGCCTGATCAAAGTCCCCGCGGACGGTCACCTGGGATGTTCAAACACATCTTTTAAATGTGGAGGCATATAAAACTCCCACACACTTTTGAATACCTGTGTGCACTCTTAGGACCTGCTTAATAAAGGATCCAAATTCGACATTTGCAGACTTTTAGCTTATTAAACAGGGAAAATGTAAAATGCATGACCTGGATAAAAGAGCCATTCTTCTCACTGGGCTCCTGGTTTTGAAGCCGGCTTCTTTGTTCGCAGTAAAAATTAGTTTGGTAACAGCTCCAAGCCCACGGCAAACAGCGCGCCCCGTCCCTGCACCACCGGTGGAGCCTGGCATGAGCGTCCAGTCTTGCTCAGGAGGGGACGCAGGCTCAGCGAGCATGAAGATTGAATTGCTTCTCACCCCGAGGACAGCAGGTACATCCAAGTTAGTTATTGGACTGTTAATAAAGCTGGATCCGAGAGGCCGCGTGGTCCAGCTGGCTGCTCTAACATCGACTCCTAGATCCAGGGAAGCCGTTTGTGTCCAAAATTGCCCAAATCAATTAACCTTCTCCAGCATTATTCACCACTCAGGGACAAAATGCTGTGCGCAAAAGCACGATGATGTCTTGCCCATCATCAGGCCGGGCCCTCAGAGGTAATAATAAATGAGGATATTCTGGTCAACAGCCCAATGTTGGACTGCCATTTCTCAACTAAATTATAGGGGCATCATTAACTTCCCTTCTCCTGCAACCTGCAAATAACCTAGAACATACTACAAACACTGACTCTTCAGATTCAATCTGGACTCCGAGTGGAGGTTAGTAAGATCACATCCATAATCATTATACCTGAAAACGAACCTACTGGGACTTTTTAGAAAAAATGTAAAATTCTGTCGTTCATTGAATACTGCTCCTGTCTATCTGACTGCAGCAGGGCCTTATCCCATCCTTCTAGCACTTTCTTTCCAACACCAATCAGGGCTTCAACACACCAAGTTTCCCCAAAAGTGATACATCCGGGACCAACAAGTTTTATGGAAGAAGAAGCCCTAATCCCACTAATTCTAAGTTACCTTGACCATAGCTCATGGGCAGTAGTGGCATTAGGATGGACAATTAATTGCTAAGGAGAGGGCCACTTGACATGGGCTTATATCAGAAAGGCTCAAGTCCAGACCCTTGCCTCATCACTGCCCCATTGACCATGACAGCAGTAATGTTCCCCTCAGCTTGACCCAACTTTAGGTGGGTTTCTTCCTGACTATGGTCCCCTTATCTCCATTTTCTTAGAGCATTTCCTTTAGAAAACTTGCAATTGTAAATCCTTTCTCTGCCCCTTTGGGATGTGAATCTTCTACAGACCAAGAATGACTTTATCAAGGTCCTGGGAGTCATCCCTTCAAATGAATCACTGGAGGAGATATGGCCCCTATCTCTGTGGGAGGGCAGGAGTCTAACTTCAGGAAGTGACCATTAGCCAACACCAATGCCTAATCCCTGTGACCCTCTCCCCCGACCTCCCCCAGTACTTTCCCCCAGCCCACCCCAGTGCTGAATACCCTCCCACCCTTGTTTCAACAGAGTCAATCCAACCTCTCTCCCCTACTGCAATAGCCTAGAATAAAGTCTTCCCTGCCTGTTTGACTTGCCTGGCCCAACTTTTCTTTTACAGTTCCATTGCCGTGACTCAGATAGTATGGGATTCATTGCTGGACCCTCGGACCTCTCACCCAAGACCCCAGGTGTGCACCTTTGAAGCTTCTGTCTTCACTCCTGACGATCGATCAGGACCCCTTGGTGAGTCCAGACCCTGATCCAGCTCTGGACAACAGTCTGCTCGAAGCACAGTCGGGACAATTTCGATTCTTAGGATTCTGAGTACACTCTTGGGGCTGGGACAGAGTCCCTGGCTTCTTTGTTTGAGAGGTACGTTGGATTAGAACATGGGAAATTCTCACTGAGATCTCATTTAGGTGAACTTTGGGTTTTTGGCATTTTGCATCTTCTTTCTTTGCAGAGATCTCATTCAGATTCTCTTCTTCATTGCTTTTACTTGGGCAACTCCCTTCCCCACGGGAAATCTCACTCTTCCCATTCTCCTCCTCTGAAGACTCTTGCTCCACCACGGTGGTGCTCCACCACTGCTGTCCTCTTCCTTCATCACTGCGTGATTTCACTAAGGACAATCAAGAACTTCAACAGAGCAACGGAAGGATTCTAACAAAGAAGAGACTTGTTCCAGTCTGTGTTTGTGAAAGGTCAGCCCAACAACAGGGATGGAGGATGGAACTAGAGCAGTGGTCCTGGCGGGAGTGGGGCTGACTTCAGGAAGTACAGTCAGCAAGACATGGAGGCCGACAGGATAGGGGAGGGAGAACGGGAGGAGCCAAAATGAGCCCCCATGTGTGTGGCCAGATGATGGAGGGAGAGGAATAGGCGAGGAATAACCTTGGGCTCAGAAGGGAGAAGGTGGGGACGAGGCAGATTCTCAGGGCCTCGATCTGCTTGGGTACCAGGTACCTAAGTACAAGCTTAACAGGTAGGAAATCTATATAATGGTTTATTTAAAGTAACGTTATTACCTTCAGAGTATAGAAGCAGAAAAAGATTAAGGAATCCTTAGTCAGGACTGTCGGGCCCTCTGATTTAACAAATAGGCAAGAATCAATTTTACTCAGAATACCAATTCTTTGCATAAAAATGACTCTGCTCCACCTTTGAAGACTCATAACTACTTTGACGAATCCTTCCCCACGGAGGATGCAAAGGAAACCCCAGGCAGGGAGGGGCCGTCATATGTGCAATAGGCAGAACCTTTTGTGTTACTTAGCAGGGATCCAGAGATAGTGGTGTCTGAATTAGAGTTCTTAGCGTGTTTCTGTCTTCGAGAGGACTCCAGTGAAATGAAGTCAGAATTATAACAGAAAGTTCTAATCTGTAACACGATTTCAGAAAGGCTGAATGCGGAGAGGCTCAAACGCCCTTCCTATCACACATTTCATCTGCCGGCTTTGCAAAGCGCAGTCTGCCAGCCCTGGGTTAATTTTGCATTTGTTCATTAATCCAGCTAACACCTCATCCTTGACAACTTTCTCGTCAAAAAGCCCCACCGTCGCTTAATAATATTAAGTGCGTGTGAGTGCCGCTCTGGAACCCGAACCGGGAGTATTAAAAGTGGCAATCCTTTTGTCAACTCCATTTTTAATGGGCATCTTAATTTTTCATGGACTTCGCCACCAGGTTTCATGTTGACTCCTGGCCCCGGGAACTCACACAGCTTTCCAGCGCTTTGGGCAGCAAAGTGCTGAATAAAACCTCTCTCATCACTTGCTAGTCAAGTGCAAAGAGAGTCTGTGCTTGTTCAATAAGATTCCTCTGCAAACAGCACGCAGCTCCGGCGGGACGATTCCAGGTCAGCGCACAGGGTAAGTGAACAACCTCACAAATGCAGAAATGACACAGGAGGACAAGACACCAATTCCAGAGAGCAGCAGCTTAGAGAAAAAAGGAATCAAGCCCCTGCCCCACCACAGGCACCTCCCCTCCCACCTGGGTGCCTCCACATCTCCGGGGCAGCAGTACCCAGCCTTGCGGGCCAGCATCTTCCCTGGGCTGGGAGTCAGTGGTTTCCAAGAGATGCCTCATCACTAGGCCTTCAGTCTCATCCTTCCAGGGGAAGGAAAGTCACTTTTAATTTCCTACAAAGATATTCTGCGGAGGCTCCTTCCCACTGCCGATGTGTCAAGTTCTGACAGTCAATATGTTATTTTTCAATGAACTAATGTAGTTCATTAACCTTGCACAACTGACAATTAGGAGAGAGTTCCTGAAAAGCTTTGCGTTGCTTAATCCCCTTCTTAACTGCAGGGAAGGCGCAAGGGGCTGCATGCCAGGCTGTCTTCTTCCTGATGTGCCTGAAACTCCAGACTGATGGATTTTGTACTTTGTATCCACTTTGCTTCCGCGATTGCCAATATTCCCTTCACAATAACGTGCGTAAAATGGGGGGGGGGGGAGGGGTGAAACAACATTCACTTTTTAAAGTTCGGATCTAGACACGCGTGTCTACAAGTGTGGCCCAGGTCTGTGTTGGGAACCTGGTCCTCAGCAAATTCTCACTGGTAATGTCCCTGGAAACATCTGTGGACAGATTGCAGCAGGACACCGGTGGTCAGGGCCGCCCAGGTGGAGGGGGTCCCCCGATGGGATTGGGGTTGCTGAAGCAGAGAGCGTCAGCTGCCAAGAGGGCTGTCAAGGAATAGTAATATTATTCAGAGTGATGGTAATAAGTGCCCACTGCCACTTATTCAGTGGGATGCCTGCTGATGACCTCCTCCATCTTCCCCAGCCCCCAGAGGCGTGCTGTTGCCCTGGAGCCAAGTTTAGCACCCACGACTCCCTTTCTCACGGTGAGACCCCTCTCTCTAGGAGAGCCAGCCAGCTCTGCTACCCTCAGGGGTCCCCAGGACACCCACTCAACATGTTCCCCTCCTACAGCGGCCACCTCGCCATTCCACACCTGGGGTCACCTCCCTTCACACCAGATAGAGGTCGCCTGGCCTCTGCAGTCCCAGCGGTCCCTGCATGCAGACCAGGTCACTTCCAAGGGCAGGTGAGTCCAGGGCTCTGGGGTCACCGACTGCACCCTTTCAGGGCACAACTGGGACCCAAACCTCCCAGCCGCTCCTCTAAGGCCAGGCATCAAGGGAACCAGCTGACTCTCGGGTCTCACCTCCAATCACCTGAGCACACCTGCTCTCCGTGGAGGGGCAGAGCACCCTTCTCCACTACAGGATGACAATGGCAGAAAAGGCGCCACGCTGACCATGTATCTCCCTTCCTTGGTAACAGAACCGAGGTGCCGATAAACAAAGACAGTGCTAATGCCGGGGCGCGTGGTTACTCCGGGTTGATTACCTGCCAGCCGCAGGCGAAGAGCCCCGACCCCTCTTCTCCTTGAGTTCTACACCTGCGCACATTCATGCAGCAAACCCTGATTGACTTCCTACCAACGGAGGATATCGATTGATTGGCACAGTGTGGTCTCAGACCCCGGCGCCAGCCACCTGCCTGATACATGAGCGGTCTCCTGGCCTCCAACTGCCCAGCGCTTCTCCCACCCTTTGCGGGTGGCTCCTGGCTGTGAGACCCCAGGGTGGAGGTCCCTGTGGGCCCTGGGCCAGCAAGGGGTTGGCACTGCGGTGTGACCTTTGGCAGGTCACTGAAGTTCTCTGTCCCCCTTTCCCCATCTCGGGTGGTGTGAGGTTCAAGGAGGTGGCTTCTGACACGTGCTCGCCACGGTCTCCGAATGCACACACATGCGAGTCAGAAAACGTCATTGCTGCGTCAAAGACAGAACTGGAAAGGGACCTGGAGGAACCCTCAGTGCTTCAACAAAACAACAGGAAGAGATCGGAGGACACAGAACACGGGGTGAAGACGGGGTCCCCATGCCTCCAGGACACCCCTCGTCACCCCACATCTGTGAGCCCGCCATCAGGCACAGCACTCACTGTGAGCTCCCCTCACCCACTGCCTTTCAGCCTCAGCTGACACGGGAATCCTCTGGGGAGCTTGATGGACTGCTGACGCCTGGGTCCTGGGGGTCTGAGCTCCACGATGGCTCCAGCAGGCGCCCGATGAAGAACCGCTGGTGTGATGAGACAGGGCTCTGGGGGTGGGACCCTCTGACTGCGGTCCACGGTGCCTGTTCCTGCCTAAGGACCAAACAGCCACCCAAATCTTGACCCAGTCCCTCAAGTACACAGAAAGCTCTGGGTCAGGGATTCTCAGTGGCAACTTCCTGTTGGACCCCCACAGAATGGGAACTGGGATACAGTGACACCCAGTGCAAGCCTGCTCTCATGGGACTGAACTTCCAGAGAACGTGATAGCTGAACAGGCCAGAGAGAAGCTAAACCCATCCATCAGGCAATGCCAGCCCATGAAGACACTGAGACAGTGATGGGACATTGGGAGGGCCCTCTCTGGGGGACAGTTTAATTTGCAAACTGATTGACAAAAAGGAGTCAGCCAGAGGGATATCTGGGTGAAAAACTCAGAAAGAACAGAAAATGCAAATGCCCAGAGGCTGGGCCAAGCTTGCTGGGCCCTAGGAGGAAGAAGCACGGGAACGGCTGGAGCTCAGAGGCAGGACGTGCAGGGGAGGAGCAGGAGGAGCTAAGGCCAAGAGATACGTGGGTGAAGGGTGCAAATCACTGAGGGAGCAAGCAGGACCAGAGGCCAGTTCTGCTGACCCTGCCAGGGCTCCACCCATCGCCACCACCACGGTCACATTACTGCCACTGCCATCATCACCGCCAGTTATCATCACCATCATCATCACCACCACCATCACCATCACTGCCACCTCCATCACCACCACCATCACCACTGTCATCTTCATCACCACCATCATCACCATCTTCATCACCACCATCATCACCATCTTCATCACCACCACCATCACCATCACTGCCACCTCCACCATCATCACCATCATCGTCACCACTGTCATCATCTTCATCACCACCAACACCATCACTGCCACTTTCAACATCACGTCACTGCCACCACCAAATTTTGGCTGTTTTGCCGGTCAGCTTTCTCAGAGTGGCTCTATATCCTGCTAATGTCTCCGGCTCTCTCTACTTTGGTGTTACCTTTAACAGAGTTCCTTGAAGGAGGATAAAACAAGCCACCCCTTCACTCCAGAGATGGCACAGGGAGATGTGACACTCTGGTGAGCAGAGACACAAATCGGAGATGTTGTCAGCTCCACGGTACATGGAGAAGCTGGGCTGCTGCAGCCTTGTGGCAGATGTTGGTGACAACTAATTGTTTCCAGAAGGGCTCATGTGGTTCCTGCAACATGGCAGCCAGTCCGTGAACTCCATGTAGGTCTTCATTGTTTTCAAATGACTCTGTTTGGGCAGAGACAGTAAACACGGGTTTGCTCTCTTTTAAGGAAGATTCACACTCTGAAAGGAGAGCTCTGGTACAAAGCGCCTCTTGCCAGTCAGTAATTTTCTGACAAATTAAAACACCGATTTTTCTTTGTGCAGTGCATTCCCACTTATTGCCTCATTGTGAATCCAGGCCTCTTGTTCTCCACGTGTTAACTCACTCAGCCCCAGGAGAAGTTTTCCTGTTATTCTCAGAAGTGTCGCTGCCTTTATTGAACAACTGTGTCTTCACATAAGTATATATAATCACACTAATGATACATCCAACATACAGGGCACACTCTGCTCCGAAGATGCCTGGAGAAACTGGTTCGCAGAGCTCATCTCTGGAGCTGCCTCCCCCAGGCCTCTTGTCTTCTGTAGGTGCATGAGCTCTTTGTGCAGCCATTTGTTCAAGGCCAGCTTTAGTATTCCAAAGATCAGTTAATTCACATTACAATGGCTTTAAAAAATAGTGTAGCTGATCATCTTCAGCAGAGATTTTCAACCCCAGCACTTTTGACGATCTGCTCGGATCATTTTTTTGTTGTGGGGCCATCCTGTGCATGTGGGATGTTTAGCAGCATCCCTGGACTCTACCCACTAGATGCCAGTATCACACTCTCCCAAGTTGTGACAACCAAAAATGTTCCCAGAATCCCTAGGGGCAAAATTAGCAGTTGAGAACCACTGACCTACAGTAAAATCTCAGATTCTTACATAACTTAGTGTTCTTACAACAGCCAAAGGATGATTTTCATCCACCAAGTCACCAACACATTCTACTTAGGAGTGGAGAGGTCCACTCTGCCTGAAGTCCAGAGATGGTTAACTCAGCACGTATGCTGGGTAGCAGACTCCTGAGGGTTTTTCAGGCACAGTGACATTTAAGAGCCACCCACCCATCCACCCATCCATCTACCCATCCACATCCATTGTTCCATCCATCCATCCATCCATCCCTCTCCATCCATCCACCCATGTGTCCATCCATCCATTGTTCCATTCATCCAACCATCCACCCACTTATCTATCTATCTAACCCTCTACTCATCCATCATCCATTTACCTACCCACCCATTCACCCACACATCCATTCACCAATCCATTCATCCATCTATCCATCCACCCACCCGTCTATCCATCCAACCATCCACCCAGTCATCTAGCTATCCCTCTACTCACCCATCATCCATTCACCTACCCATTCACCCACAAACCCCTTCACCAATCCATCCATCCATCCATGTTTGTTTGGCTACTTCACACCTGCCAAGGCCCATGTTGCAGATGTGAATGTAGGGACTAGATACAGGGTCCTTGAGGAACTCAGAGTCAAGCATAGTGGCTCTCATGGGGATGGCACCACACCAAAGGGCAGTTTTGGAAATATGGGAGGTACATTTTGGTTATCACAAAGTCTGGGTACCACTGGCATCTTATGGGCAAGGACCAGGGAGGCAAAGGCATCCTGCAAAGCCTAAGTTCCCTGTGTGTACACCTCACATGGTCCACTGCCTTGTCCTGAAAGTTCAGAATTATTTGAGTCCAGACCTTAATTTTGTTTTACACATAAACATCACCTGGTTTTTAATCCACAATGAATTCTGCAGGAGCGAAATTGCCATATAAACAGAAGGAAGGCTGTCCTTTGCGCTGCTCAGAACTTTCCAAGAATTCTTCACCATTTCAGAGAATCTCTCTACCACCAGCAATGCTGACCGGAGGCACTTGAGTCAACAATCTAACCCGTGTCCATCAATGCTTGTGACCATCACCTTCTCAGAGCTTCCATGGATAAGCCAGCAGCCCCTCAGTGGGACTTCCCTGCCTGAGCGTTTATGTGTTGAAAATCCCTGTGCTTTTGTAAATGCTTTCCTTCTCATCTTCCTTCATACTGCAGTGACACTACAGACTGATTTTTTTGAAGTATATGCCGACCGAGATGAAACAATCCAGGATCTTGATTATGGTGGTTAAAAAAATCTACACATGAGATAACACTATATATAACTTTTTGGGGTGATGAAAATGTTCTAAAATTAGATGGTGGCATAACTCTGAGTAAACTAAAAACCACTGAATTGCATTCAAGAGTGAATTTTATGCTATGTGAATTACATCTCAATAAAGCTGTTATAAACAAACACTGACCTGGTTCCCGGATGCTCTCCCATCAGATAAAGTCCAAGCCTCCTGCTCTGTTCACGGGCCTCTCTGGTGTGGATGTTGCCCACCCCCAGCATGCTCCTGAGCCACTGTGCTACTCACCGTAGGGATCGCCCAGCCTACTTTGTTCAGGTTCCTGACCCTGCCACTGACCTCTGACCTCCAGGCCGCCATACACGCTATTCTTGGGCCTAAAACACCCCTTCCTCCACCTGTGCCCAGCTAACCCCTGCTCTGCCTTAAGGGGTCTTCACCAACACCTACGACATCTGACCTGGGCACCCCTCCTGTACGCAGGGGGCACGTTCCCATCACAGCGTTTACCCATTTCCTTTGCTAATTCCCAACTCCCCGCCGCGACCATAAACTCCAGGAGAGCAGGAACCGTCTCCACCTCAGTCACCTTTAAATCCCCAGTAGCCAGCACAGAGCCTGGAAGAAACGGTACTCGGTGAGCGCTTGGGAGTGAATGTGTGAATGTATTTCTGATTGACAGCAGAGGGGCCCAGCGCCTCCTTAGAGGGTGACGTGGAAACTATTAGAAGTTCAGTGAGGAAGAGATTGGTTGCATTAACTTATGGTAAGTAAACTATCAAGTATTTTAAAAATTGCATGGAACTACACACACACACACACAAAGTACAGGTCAAACTGGTGACGTGTGAGTCAGGGGTGTGCATTGCATCGACGTCATTTCACTGGTTGTGTTGCTGGACTATGAACAAGGTGTCACCATGGGGGGAAACTGGGTGAAGGGCAGATGGGACCTCTCTGTAAACTGTTTTTTGCATCTTTCTGTGAATCTATGATAATTCCAAACTAGAGAGTTATAAAAGTGTCTGTCAAGGTAGGTTACACTATCCATGGGACTGCACTTCAGGATGGCAAAGGGGTGTTACAAATATTTACTCTAAAGAGAGGCGTTTTTCTTACAGGGTGAGACGCATCGGTGCAGCGGAAGACAGGTCTCAAACAGGCACAGGTGCTTCTCTCCTCTCCGCATTGGCCAAAAAGCTCTTGGGCACGTACCACACACCGATCTGCCCCACAGTGTCACAGTCTGGATGCGTAGAAAGAAAAAAAATCTGGAAAATGTGTAATTACGCTCTGTGATGAGTGCGGTCGAGACAGACCTACGTCCTGTGCAGACTCAGCGAGGGGACTGAGAACCCACAACCCCTGAGAGGACAAGGGAGCCCTCCCCGCAGGGCGGCCCTCTGCACACCCCACAGCCGCCGCGCGTGTTTCTTTTAGGCATTCATCACGTGAGACTACGACACCGTTTTCACCAAACAAGACCGTGCACCCCCTGAGCACGGACGACCTGCCTTCTCTCCCCTCAAGCGTCCAGCAGACAAGTGTCATTCACTAGACACTTTTCAGTAAATGTTTGAGTGAACGATGAGTGTTCTCACAGCCACAAGCGACGTGTTCTGGAACATTAGAGAAGGTCACGGAACCCTGGGGCCTGACGACTCGACGTTGGCCAGACAGGGACGGTGAGGAAGGGCTATCCTGCAGGCTGGCCGGCTGTGCTGGGGGCTGCAGGCAGGCAGGGAGGTGCGTGGGGCGCTCGAGGAGAGGTGAGGGGCTGCAGGTAGGCCCAGCTTCTCTCACGGAAAAAGTCTGTCGGGGATAAAGATGGGAAAATCTACAATGTATATTCTGAGCCCATCACCGATCTGCCATTCCCAATCATGTAAAATAAATGTCCCTAAATATGATCGGGGCTAAAGGAGCAGCTGCCACCAGTGCCAAACATGGCGTGTAGGCCTCCGGGGCACCCACCACCACCTGCCTCCACCTCCTCGGGGTGTCAGGGCCAGGCGGCCCACAGCCGAGACCGCCACTCTGGGCCCAAGGACCATCCACGGTGAGGGCAGAGGTGCTGCCGCCAGGGCTCCAGAGAGCTCGCTTTCTCTCAGAGCGAGATGTTTCCTGAAGTCCGACGTCTTTAGTTAGAGATGGGGCTCAAATGCAGGTGCCCCTGGAGGGGAATCATCGCTGATTTACATTTAGTGGATGATTGTGAATTGGGGTCTGATTCCCGGGGGAGGGCGGGCATCCTGATGGGGCGGATGAAGAAGAGAAGCTGAGGCCCTGAACACACCCTCAGCCTGGACACCCAGCCACAGGCCAGGCCTGCAGATAGGATCTTTGGCCAGGAAGATGGATTCTTCTCTGCAAAGGTAACTGGCTCATTTGGGGATGGAAACCATGCACTTGGCTTCATCAGCCCCACACTGTAAACACGAGGCAGGGTCATTCAGGTGAATGTCAGGGGACCATGCGCAGGCCACTTTAATGAACCGCTTGGTGTTTCAGACTGCATCATATAATTCCATTAAGAAAGATGTGCGAAAGGTTTGTTTTAAGTAACACAAACAAATCTCCAGCCTGAACCACTTCTTCTCCCAGCTGCTATATGCTAGGGGTTGAGTGCTTCCCCGGACATAGCCCCACACACGTCGCATCCACACTCGCTGCTCTGCTCCCGACAAACTGTGAAGTCGGTGCTCTTAGCATCCTCCTCAGACCAGAGACAGGACACACAGCGGGGCTGGGACAGGTCAGCCACTTGCCCAGGGCCTCCTGCGAGCCAGGCTGGGACCTGTGTGAACCCGGACACCACAGGGTGACCCCCTCCGGGCGCTCTCCCCAGCAGACGCCATCTCCACAGGGAACGTGAGCGCCTCCCTCACACACACGGGGACGGATCATCCCCACCAACACCGCCGATGCACCTTGAAGGCTTCAACCTGACAGTTTCGAGAACTATAAATTGTTCCCGTTCCTAGATATCAAACAGTGACATTAAAATTACTTAATTTAATATCCTCAATATACTGTTTCATTGGCTTTTTTTCTTCCTTTCAGATTTCTTATGGCTTATTATAAACTGGTATAATTACTTCCCAGGAAGTTTGATTTTCATTTCTTCATTGGCTTCTTAATAAAACCTTTTTCTATACAGTTAGCTGGGGAGGAGATGCCTCACTAGTCTAACTTTTGAGAAGTTGCAAGATTAAATGGCAGCTGTGCTCCTTCTGCAGTGTGTTATTAGAGGAGGCAGATCAGTTGGGACTCAGGGCTGCGGTGTGGATGGATGGGTGGGAAGAAAGGCAAGAAAGAGAATAAATGTCACCCGTTTTTCTCTCTGCCATCCCCCCATTCAATGCCTCCCTCATCTGCCCGCGGCTGCCTTCTCAAGGTTTTACCTCCTCAAGTGCTTACGCATCACGAGGCCTTTGCATGTATCAAAAGCATGCATCCTGAGGATTAATTGGGAAGAAAAAGAATCAAATAACGTATTCCTTGCTTTCCCTGCCTCACTTCCATACAAACTGTTGGAAAACTCTTGAACAATCATAGAAATTTAATAACAAAACTCAGACAGCAAGCCCACCAGACAAGATGCTTCAACAACCATCTCTACCTTTGAAATTCATTAGCTAAGGCAATTTACCAAGCCTGCCCCAGAATGCGTTATTCACACAAGAAGAGCTGCACTTGATAAATATGGAAACCTTGACTATTCTGCAGGATCTGAATGCTTTTACATAAATTCCCACTAGGATTAGCAATCTTTTCAGAAATCAAACGACACACACATAAAGCTACTTAAGGGTGGCTTTTCTTCTCCATCAGGCAGTGTAAGGTAATCTTTAAATGAGGGACTGAGATCCATTACAGGCCAGCGGAATCAGGCATCATCTCGTATAATTTTCTGACACGAGATTAATTCCAAAGACGCCTGGAACTCGACATGTAAATCCGCCCGCCTGTTTTTGGGCTCAAACTGGGAAGATGCAATGCTATTATTTGATTCCAACCTGACCACGACAGATCAGCAGCCACAGAACTCTACAGCGGGGCTGGAGCGCGTGCTGGCTGATGCTCACGATCAACAAACAAGTGAAAGGACACATAGGACGCGCCTGCTTCTCAGAGGCCAAAGTGATTTTCTGAAGGACACAAAGGGAGTGTGTCGGGCTGACAATCCAGTTTACATTTTATAAGGTGAAATTAAGTGTTAGGCAGTTATCTGGATAGTTAATTTTTGAATGGTTTCTGCCGAAATCATCTAAGTGGCCATAAATGAGGGAGAAGCTGGGTGAGGAGTCTGAATTCCCTCCGAATTAGAGCTGAGCAGGTTTGGTCTCTGGAAACAAACTACAGCAGGAGATCTGTCTACCATGGGTGAGTCTGATCTGAAGACACACGTGGCCTAGAAGCGTTTCATACTCAACAGCAGCTGTCTTGTTGATGGGACCAGCGTTGGTGGCTCTTGTTGGCTGGGCCGGGGTGGGGGCACTCACTGTCACAGCTGAGCGCCAATGGGGAGACCTGGCTCAGCAGGAGAAGGGGCGGCTCTGGGCCAGACCCTGCCTGTGACTCGGCCTTGCTGCAGGATCTGGGGCCAGTAGACTCCCGTCTCTCTGATCCCTCATTCTCCGTCTGCAGGTGGGGGACAAGAGGGCTAATGCCTCATATGGCTGCCACGCTGGCCGAGCATGAGGAACAGGATCGGGAAGACAGAAAGCACTCATTCCAGGTCAGTTCTTGCCACTTTCACTGAGGGGCCAGAGCAACTTCGCTTACAGGCTGCTGATGCCCTGCCTCTGCCTCAGCTCATGACAGGCCATGTCCCCTTCACTCGCCAACCTCGCCATGTCCTCTGGGTCGTCGGGTCCTGATACCCTCCTCACCTCCTTCAGGCCTCGACCCTTTGCCTGAGGGCTGGGGCCGGGGAGGATGAAGAGCCGTGGGGTGGGGTGTATAAGAACCCCAACGCTGCAGGCAGGACGAGCCGTGGGGAAGCTGAGCCTCAGGGTAGGGGCCAGCAGGGAGCGGTGCTCACTCCCTCTCCAAGGGGCACCCACCTCAGCAGGGCATATGCTGCGTGAGAGCCCAGACCTCCCAAACTTCCTAACGGTGGGGGATCCAGATGTTGACATCAAGTCTCCCGATTGCTCGCGGTGGGCGGCTCAGGCAGCCGGGCTCACGCCTGTCCCGTGGCCGAGCGAGCTCCTGGGCTCTCCGCTGTCCCCCCAGTGCATGCCCTTTGCCTCCCACCTGTCACCTCACCTGTCCAGGGGGACAGGTCTAGGTAGAGGATGCATAGCTGTCCGTAAAGGTCCAGGACAGGTGCCACCACCTCCACAGCCGCCTGGGCCCTGAGCCAACCTCCCAAGACTCTTCCCACGGCCTCTTGCACCCGACCGGGGGTGGCCGGAGTGGTGGGTCCCAGCCTCTCGCCTCGTTTGCTACATCGACCTGGACCGCATGGTTTAACTCTGAGTCTGTCCATAACTCTGCCTGTGAGAGGGGAAACGATGTTCGTCTTGGTGCCGCTCCACAATAAACATTACGAACGGCAGCAATGACAACAGTCTGTGAGCCGGCCTCACCCCAGCTCCCGGGGCCCTGCTGTCCCCCTGCGAAGGCCCGTCTCAGCAGAGCGTCCCATCAGACTCCCAGCGGTCGGACCCGGAGGCCTTGAACCCTGATGACAGTCTCTGCTGAAGGGACAGCAAGGAACAGGGAGGGAGGAAGGGGCCCATCCAGGGCACGCTGCCCAACCCCCCAGCATGACTTGGACGCCTGGACATCATGCTCCCAGTCCCCCCACCCGCCCTGTAGTGCCCTCCTCTCTCCCACCTTCCAGATCTTTCTTTAAGAAGCCCCTAGCTCTCTAGTGGAAGTCCACACAGCCTCTCAGGGCTCCAGGCGATCTCCTTTCTTCTCAACACCCAGCTGAAACCACGGAGCCCTGGGCGAGCTCTGGGCGAGCAGAAGCCCCTCAGAAAGCGGGAGAGAAACACCACCGCTTCAGCCTTTGCCACAGATGCATCTTCTCACAAACTTGTAGCTCACCTGTGTTCTAGAAGCTACTATTGCACCTGTTCTGCAGACCAGGAAAGAGATTGTGTGGTTTGGCTCCTACTACATGGCCACCCTGGGATTCATAGCCAGGTCAGCCTGGGGCAAAGACGGCGAGCAGCTCTGGTGTGGTGAAGAGGCGGCCCCCACAGCGCCCGCCCTGCACTGGCCAGCCTCCAAAGGTGGGTGCTGGGCACTGTACCTTCCACAGCACTGAGCACAGCACTCTCTCTACACACAGATGCTCAAAAGTGTACTGAAGAGACGTGAAAAGGCAGGAAGCAGGAAGCGAGAGAGAAGGAGTCTCAGATGTGCCAAGAGTCTCTATGCAAAATTCCACCCTCGTTCTCTCCTGCCCATTCCAGGCCCCTCTGTGGGGGCTTCTGACCCTATGTGGCATTTCTCATAAATGGGCTGTGTTGGATTTAATATGGCTACATGGCGTTCTGCAACAGTAAGCACTTCTCAGGGGCTGGGCCCACAGCTCCGGGATTCCTCCAGGACTGCTGGGCGGCCAGGGCTGTCAGGGCACTGGGGAGCGCCAGAGAGAACTCCGCTCCAGGGCCTCCAGCCTTGGACCTGGGAGGAGACAGTGGACCCGTCGAGTCATTCAGAAGGGAGGGAGGCGCTCCTGCAGCCCGGAGGCCACTGCTCAGGATAACAGTGCCCAAACGATCTCCATCAGAGCTGCTCAGACACCTTCTTGGTTTGGGACCGTGATCAGGGAACTGAGATATTAACAGTAATAGATGTAGACACACTCCAAACCGTATTTTCAAAATAGAAAGCATATTTCAATGTAAAAGGAGCCTTTTGTGTTGAAGTCTTCCTCAATAAATCCTCCGTCAAGTGAAAGATCAGCCCCAGGGTTTGTTGACATGTCATGTTTCCAGAGCTAGGGGTTGGTGTAAGCCGCATTGCACCCCAACTCCCACTGCAGCAGAAGTGACTGAAATGAGCATCGAGGGCAGTCTGGGAGAAGACCTAGCCCTCACTCCTTTGCCCAGGGCAACTGGGGAGGGCGCTGCCAGGCGTGGGTGTGTGCCTCCTGTCTGGGCCTTGCTTAGCCTCCCCTGGAAGCATCATTTCCCTCCATCCCCAACTGGCCCAGAAGCTTGAAGCCTGGGGCCCCACCAATGCCCTGTCCTGGGGGACAACCCCAGAAAGGGGGCTCATACAGAGATAGCCTGACTCACAGACTTGGGTTTAACATTCGCCAACGTGGCCCGCAGAGGATCATTCAAGAAGACCTCCAGGAATCCAAGAAGATAGTTTTGATCATGATGGCATCACTGTCAACGCTGCAGAAATGAACACAGCCTGACTTCAGTCTGAATACTGGTCCGGATAAGTCATAAGTACAAAGACTAGCCCTGCGACAAACTGCCCACTCCCCCAAAACAGAACCTAAACAGTTCCCGCTGGAGCTGTTTTCCCCTTTTATGATAGGAAAATTAAAATAAAGCGTATTCTGAGTTGGTTATGGAAATTACTGTATAAACTACTATGAAGTACTATGGAACCTATGCAATTCTTAAAAACAGTGTAGAAAACTACATATAACATGAAAAATAGCCACAGTGTATGGATAAGTTGAAGGCAAATTACAATTATTTGGTATAATTTCACTTTTGTAAGTTTAACCAAAAAGGCTAGAAAGGATATTTGTAGATCAAAATATCAACAGTGGTGATTTTACATTCTTAATTCTTATCCATTTTTATTAAAATTTTGTACCATCAACATACACTGATATTAAAATAATTTTTAGAATACAATAAGAGTGTTGAAATCCTTTCTTTCCCCCTATTAAGAGACGGTGCAAAATTATCATTTAAGCAAGATGGGCTACATGTTCAATTAAAAAATATCCCATGTCGCATGAGATGGAGTGTGAGCCTAAGAGGGCAGGGACAGACGATCCTTATTAGCAGAGAGACTTGGGGAGCAAGCATAGTCCAGACTAGCTCTCCACAGAGCACAGGAGAAAACATGAGAATTCAAGACTATGAAAATGAATGGCTTTAATTTCCCCTTCCCTTGGTCTGGTGGCAGGCAGCCCGGCCGTCCACACTGACCCTTGTTGCCAGGTCCTTTCCGCAGTGGAGATGGATGTGCCAGGCTGCAGGTCTCCAAGGACAGCCTTGGCTTGGGTTAAAACGCTGGCAGGGCTGGTGCTCGCACCCCTCAAAGCAGCAAAGATTAATCCTGGACGTCCCCGGCCCGGGGCTGCGTGCCACGGTGGGCAGATGCACCCCGACCCCCAATCGCTCCCTGAGAGGCTGTGTCTGAAGTGCTGGAGTTAATGAGAACCCAGGTTTCAAAAATGGTAGAGAAAAGCATTGCATATTCAGGACCTAGCAGCCCCCCAACACGCCCGCCGAGCAATCAAGTCACCACAGCTGTGTCCTAACGAAAATTTAAATGTTTCCGGGCCTTTTGATTTGGGTTTTTTTGTGCGCTGTTGTTGTTATTATTATTGCTATTTCTCCATCACTAAACTCAAAGAGTGGCCTAAAAAAAGACAGAATAGCCTTTTCACAGTATCAGAAAGAAAACCTCGGATGTGCGGGTGCCCACTTGTACATTCATTACACACAACTGCACGTCCACGCAAGGGAAAGTTCACCATAACGAGGTTTAACCCAATTACGATTTCCGAGGCCCGGTCTATTTAAGTCATTTCCTACCACCAGAGCCGCGATAACACTACACATCAGCTCCCGCGCCCGTCGCAGCTCGGCGCCGACGGAGTTGGAGCTGTCTTTGTCCTTTGAAAGCACCATTATCTTCCCAGAGAACACAATATGTGTTTATTTTACAAAACCCCCAACACAAATGGAAATAAAAAACACATTACAGGGGAGATTAGAGGAGCCTGCGAGACGTGATGTCGGCACGAGCAGCAACAAGACCAAACAAGCCGATTCCTAGGATTTTTTTCCTCCATTAATTTCTCCATTCTGCTCACAACACATTCACATGATGCCTTTCTGGTCTGGAAGAGTGCAAGTTTGTTTAATAAAATCTCTTATGGAAATTATAAAACCACCTTCTTTATAATCAGCAGATGGTAAAACAAGTCTCTCGGGGCCCACGACTCCTGGGACACAGAAGGATTGTGTGCAAGCTTCTCTCCGGCCCTGGCTTCTCCCAAGCATGGACTGTCACAGGCCAGCACGGCTGGGGCCAACCCGATTTTCAGATCCTTTAGGTCCATTTCTACATTGATTAGGTCTGGAAATCAGCGCCCCAGTGAAGGAAAGGGAGATGGACGTGGAGCTGATGACAGCAAGCTGGGGAGGCCAGGGAGACCAAAAGAGTGACTCTATTCTTCCCTTTACTCTTCCTCTTACTCAGCAAGATGAGGGAAGAAAAATGAAGGGAGAGGAAAATCGGGGGAAAAGAGAGTGACAAGAGGTAAGAAGAATGGGAAGAAAGTGGACCAAGGAGTAAGGGAGGGGGACACTGAAGTCACCAGATGACAAAGGGAAAGAATGGAAGTACATGTAGGGAAAAGACAGACAGACAGACAGACATGATGTCAAAACACAGCGAATGTCTTTAAGTCACAGGACACCATGAATAAACCCGAAAGACCAAAGCAAAACAGGGGAAATATTTACAGTGAGTGAGGCAGGCAAAAAGGTCCATGAACAGTAGACAAAGGATTCTTACAAATCAAACAGGGAAAGAGAAGTATTTCAGTGGAAAAAAAATGAGCAAACAAATCCAAAAAGATAACTAATTTACAAAGAAAAAGCAAATGGTCAATACATTAGTGGCAATAAAGTTCAGCTTCAGTAATAGTGTCAAACAAAAATGTAAACAACCAACCACAGATTTTCCCCTAACAAGTGGGCAGAAACGGATGTATTATTAATGCATATGTGTAAACGTCCCCCCCCCCCCACACACCTGGGTTAAGGTGAGGCAGCCTCTCAGATTCCTACAAGTAGGCAGATGTAAAAATCTGCTGTGCTTTCTGGAAGATAGTTTAGCAACACGTGTAAAAAGCCTTAAAAATGTTCTAAATCTTCAGCCCTGTGACTCAACCTCAGGGAAATGATCAGAAGCGCATGAAAAACATATGCACAAGGACGCTCACTTCAGCCCCATTTTCCATAATGAAAAATGGAAACAAGCTAACTTTTCAACATGAGGTGGAGTGGTTAAACACCAATAATCCACATGATGGAATATTTATGTGGCTATGAATGTTTGATGACATGGAACAGTGTAAGCGAGACAAGCAAAATGAAAACGTTTAAAAGTGTGACTCTTGATTTGGTTTAAAATTGTTTTAATTTAAAACACGGGTATGATCAAAGTGTAAAGGTTTTTTTATTGGAGAGGCAATTTTTGTAGGCAAAACAATTAATCAAATATTTACTTATATAACATGAAAGCTTGCTCTCCTGCTTCTTCTTAAATACATAATGGAAACCAAGGTACATTTATAGAAATAAGTTTTGTAGAAAAATAGCAGTTGGCCATTGGTCTAATAAACGTATTTTAAATAATCCTTTTTGGCCAATGGTGCCCAGGGTGTGGCACTTCCTGCCTTCTTCCTGGTTGGATCACAGGCGGCCAGGTTTCCAGGTAATTTCAGTACAACTCACCCTGCCAGAGTAGCACCCACTCCGCTGAGCTTTCCGAGTGTGCACAGTATCGCAAGCTGCTACGTTCTGTAAGGAAATATCTGATTCATTGTTTTGCCATGATACTTACTTTCCCATTTAAAAAAATCTTTACACTGTAATCATATTTAAGTGGGGAATATGAACTGTATCATTTCCTTAAAAAAGTCTGAGAGTTTGTCCTCTTTCCTTTTTAACAATCTTTCTTTCTTCCTTTTTTTTATAGTCCAGTATGCAATGTCAAATTTAATTCAGTGTCAAATTTTATTCCCTTTGTTTCCCTCTTACTGTTCATTTGCTACATCGTAACCAGTTGCTGGGGGCCAGTGGGAATGAGATGCCCGTGGTGAGGATTCTTCTGGAGGAGAAAGATGCCGAGATGCCCAGACTCCCTCCTTCACGGGCGCCACCACACCCCCACATCACATCCTGAAAGTGTGAGGGATGCAGAAAGCACTGGCTTTAACATGGACCCCAGGACCCCTAACCTAATGCATGGGGAACGTCGTTAGAGGGTTAGAGGCATGACGTGAGGCTCCAGGCGGGCCAGGCTCACCCCTGCCTGTTGTCCAACCAGGTCCTCCAGCTCTGTCAAAGCAGGAACTCCCCAATGGTCTTTGCATACATCCCATTTGCTAGAGACAGCCAGAGGTGGGCTGTGATTGTTGCAATCAGGAGCAGGGAGGGAGAAGAAGGGAAAGAACAGGGAGGAGCATTCCGGGGCCAAGAGGGGAATGACACGTGCTTCCCAACACACACACATACACGCACACATAAACGCACACACACGCATGGGCACGTACACACACACACATGCATGCACACATACGCACGCATGCACACACACACATACACGCACACACACATACACGGTGCAGTCCTGAAAGCCTGGCCTGAAACATAAACGAAATGAGTTGTAGCCTTCAGATCCGTTCATTTTAATAACTTAGCCAGCAGTCTTCTCTCGAAATTAATATCTGCTCCAGCGGCTTCCAGCTTTCCTTGTAAAAATAATGGCAGTTAATAGGGAACGGCTGTCATGCACTTGACTCCAGGTACGGCTGGCGTGACAGCTGTGTGATCAGGAGAAGAAAGGTATGCTAAGACAAAAGGAATAATTAAAATGAGCCACCAGAACCAGCCCTGGATTTAAATGTTTAAATGTTTTAATTTAAAAGAACAATGGCGCCTTGAAGTGTCTCTACAACCAGTACTGACAACCTGCCATTTATTAATCAGTGTTAAATAACGGCGGCTCTGGGTTTGACACCAAACAGCAGATGATGTGTGATGATCCCAAAAATAGCAGCCACGTTTCAAAGCTGATTTCTAAATGACTCTGGCATAACAAGGAAGACTGGAATATTTACTGTACCAATTAGAGAGCATTAGCAACTCTGTGGCAAATGCGGGTCCTGGGCAGTGATATCTGAATGCACAGGGCTTTCCAGTACCTGAAGGTGCTTCACACACAGGTGGGGCTTGAGCGTCTCAGCCACAAGTCACATCTTCGAGTATATTTTGAAAAAAAGGCGTCTCCCTAAGGCAGTGGTTCTCAATCAGGGCTGTTTGGTCTCCGGGCACATTTGGCAATGTCTGGGGACATTGTTGATTGTCATAACTGAGGGAAGGAGGGGTGCTCCTGGCATCTAGTGGGTGGGGGTCAGGGATGCTGCTTGACATCCTACATGCACAGGACAGCCCCCCCACAGAGGACGATTCGGCCCTGATGTCGATAGTGCCAAAGTTGAGAAACCCTGCACTAAAAATTACATCTATGATTCTGGGGAGCAGGGCTCAAATTCAAGAAAAGTATTCTCACAAATGTGTATGTTTTTAATCAGCAAAAAGAGGGTTAAAAATCGTCTTTGCCACCTATTTTCTCCAGGGGGCTGCATCAGTGCATCCCTGGAGCCGCCCTTACTTCTGTCCCGAAGTCACTGCCAGTGGCCGAGGCTCCAGTGAATACAGGCTCATGTCCAGTATTCTGTATCTCAGTCCCCAGAATGCACACTTCTGCCCACGACTGCGGGCAGCGTAAGTGGAGTCTCACGTCTGACGCCAAAGTGAAGCCCTGAGAAGTCCAAGAAGGCCAGCTGGAGACGCCACGTTCACGTCCAATGGTGGTGAGTTCTGCAGTAATTTCACTGGAGTTCTCACAAGCCGTTGTTTTATTTTTTACCACAAACATTTTCACAGCGGGATGATAAGCATAAAGAATACAGAGATGCTTCACTGATCTGACAATGATGATGTTTGTTTGAAAATATGTTCTGAAGGTGAAGTGTTGGGAGGGTCTCATGTCAGGGGGGAATGGTTCAAAGTCAGCGTGGTGAAGATCTTCCGCTGGGCGCCCACTGGCTTTCAGCACCAGTGCAGACCAGCTTTCCCTGCGTGCGGTTTTTGCTAAAAGTGTGTTAACGCTCCTTTAAGCTCATCTTGAATAAATCCTCGTTTACTTGCTCAATTTAGCAAAGACTGATAAAATCCATCCTGCTAACTAGCAACAGTGAAAATAGTAATAACCGTTTCTGGAAGCTGGGCTGCATTTGTTTCTAGGTGGTCTTCATATGTGGATCAGATGCATGTTCGTTACTGTCATTCGGAAGGACACACAGACACACAAATATGGTGTTTGAACAGGGCTGGAATTTTTCCGAAGCCATATTTTGTTAATTAAGAAGGAAGCAAGGGATCTGAATTAACACACCTTGCAAAATGCACAATTCTACCTGCCTCTTCTCTTTTGTGTGGACCAAATAGTGGTAAATGGCAGTGGGAAGAGGGAGGTTTTTCTCCCAATTTTCGTGGGAAAGATTGGTGCCATCGACTGGCCATCAGAGCCCTGGGGCCTTGCCACTTCTGCCCAGCTGGCTGTGTGGTCCTGGCCCACTCACTCTGCCCCCTGCCCCCTCTCTAAATCAAGGGGCTGGTGTGGATCCTCCCTCTGCCTTCCTTTCCTTCTAAAATCCCCGATTCTAAAACTTAGTCCTGTCTCTTTTTACTTTTCCAAGAGAGTGGACACTGGCTCCTGTGACGGGCAGGACAAGAGCAGGGTGACGCTTTGATGCTGCATTTCAAGTCTGAGAAGGTGGGAGAGCCCTGTGGAAGCTCGTCACGAAGTCAGGCCTACAAACTCAAAGAAGTCACTCCCTACTCTGAAATGTATAAAGAACCACATCTTTTCACCCCAAGACTGAAGCTGGAGAAAGGAAATGTCTTTGAAGTTCTATCTGAATTCAACAGAAATGTCTGTCTCAGACCCAAGTCCCTGTGCTGATTGCTCAGACACCTTCTCACGCGGGCAGTCTGCCTGCAGATCTGCTCCCCTGGGCTCTTCCCAACAACTCCGTCCTGGGGAGCAGCAGCACTTAGCTTCTTGACACGGACACCAGACCCTCTCCCATTCCTCATCCTGGGTCCGCAAAGTGCCACGGCAGCCAGGGACACCAGGACACCTGCTGGAGATGCCAACAACAGCATGTGCTCTGAAGAACTTGACATCCTGTGAGTGGAAAGCTGGAATCCCAACCCCGGTCACCTAGATTTAACTCTCAGGAGATCCTTGTCTCAGAAGACAGTCCAAACTCTCAGAGAGACACTTGAAGTAAATTGCTAAAAACTGCAGTTAAAATCTCATAGTAAATGATGCAAATCAAATATTTGATTAGCACTTTATATCAAAAAATAAAACTAAAATTTATTGAAAATACATAAATGTTATTTTATATATGATAAAATTTCAGTTATTTATTTAACGTTTCAATAATTCTGTTTTGATGAACATATATTATCATTGGCAAAAAACTGACCTTTGCCTCTTCGATGGTTATGTAGTTGAACTCACGTCTCTTCACTTGTCAATAATTGTGCGTGTAATTCCTGCAGTTCTCCAACAACCCTCTCATTATCTTCATGAAATCCTGTATTTCTGCGCTATTTGCACTGTCACTTTGCAATCAATTTACATTGTATTTGGGGCTTATTATGGGCCGTTTGCAAACACAATCTGGACAATCAGCTAAGACTGACCTAGAAACCACAGTGTATTAGGCAGAGATGATCGCAGCTATGAGTAGAGGCATGTTTGAGGGGGAATTCAGTGTAGGAGTGGCCTGTTCAAGGAGGCCTTTCTCTCCCCCATGTAGCCTCGTAATGAAGGCAGCAGTGACAGAGAGCTGGGGTGTGAGGACCTGCCCCAGGGCTGTGGTAGGTGGTCTCCAATGATGGCGTCATTGACCTTTCCTTCTCTGTACTTGCAGGCTGCTGTTCCATCCAGAGAGGGATGCTAATCCTCTCCCCTTGAATCTAGACTGGTCAGTGACCACTTTGACCAAAGTGCAGTGGGAGAGATTTTCCTGTACTTCCTAGGCAGGGTCACAGGAGCCAGCTTCCACCTGGGCTTCTTGCAATACTCTCTTTTGGGAGACACCCCACAGAACCTAGCCCCCAAGCTGCAAGAAGCCTAAACCATGTCCAGTCTACAGTCTGAGCCAATCTCCCAACTGAGAGCCAGCATCCAGCGCCCGCCACGTATGTGGGCCATCTCGGACGTCCAGGCTACTCATGGCTTGGGATGACTCCAGCCCCAACTGCATCTGACTGCAAGTGCCTGGGAAACCCCAGATGAGCCGTCCAGCTTAGCCCAGCAATGGTTCCACAGAACCCAGGAGAGAGGGACAGATCGTTGTCTTACGCCTCCGAGTGGGGGAGGGTTATTATCCGTAACAGACAACTGAGACGTCCGCGTCCACACTCTTCTCCAGGCTCCTTTTTAAAAGGCCGGCGTCTTCAAATAACACGACTTCAAGCACCGAGATTGTTTTGACCATTTTGACAAAAAGTCAAACTATTTTTCACTTAAGAGACAAGTCTTTTAAAAGTTAAAAATATATTCAGTCAGAACAGTCAACACAGAAGACATATGCTGTGCTGAGAGGAAAAATAAAAGAGGTGTCGAAACGCTTCACCTGATGTGTTTTCATTGTGTAAATAATAAAGGAATTTTGTTTTCTTGATGTTTTTAAGTGAGTTAAGTCTTTTTACTATTTGTTTGGGCACTCGAATTGGGCTTCTTTTCTCGAGTTTCTGGGGATATTGCTGATTTAATAAGATGGCAGGATTTATTTTTGCCAAGGATACAGTTCAGGACAGTCCTGGGCTGCTTTCCTTGGTTAGTTGACTTAGAATCCAGGGTTGCAAAGTTTTGCCAAAAGCTGTTTGAAGCACAGAACCTTCTTTTTCATGCATAATGGTTTCAGGGCAGTTTTCCCCACCATATCCACTTAAATAAAGTTCTGACACTCAAATAAATTCTGCGTAAGCAGAGATATACGACGCCCACAGTTAAGGACTCTGGCCAACCAGTTATACCCACGTGTCATTTTGCCCGTTTACAAACCCCTGTTAAAAGAGAAAATCTTGAAGAAAGTACTTCACACGTAAAATATTTCTTTTATAGTGAAATGTGTCCAATTGATTTATGAGGTCCTCTCAGGAGAACAAAACACACACTGGAAAATGGAAACTTACAGAAAGGTTTCGGGCTTCTTCAAAAGAAACACACTCAAATCGCATGGAGTATAGATTTTCATATTTTCTAATGTGAATTCTTTATGGAAGCTGCATTTTCCTATTGGTGGGTATGTTTATTTTTATGATAGTATAAATTAAAAAAAAAACAGTAAAACTTCTCAAGTACTGGGGCTTTCATTCAAGGAGTAATTGGTAAAATTTGACCCATAAATTAGGGAAATGGGGGTACATTTTGCCTAGTTTGGGACTTTGAATCAGAATGTAGAAGGGACCAGGCTAGGTGTTGGCAAACTACCACCCACAGGACCATCTGGCCTGCACTATGTGAGAAAAGGAAATGTGCTGGAATCTAGACCATTCCTTTACAGCTGCTTTCCTGTGATGAGGGCAGAGACCAGGAGTTGTGATGGAAGTATGGACAACGAAGCTGAAAACACATCCTGTCTGGCCCTTAATAGAACAAGTCTGCTGACTTCTGGACTAACGGAGAATAACCAACCCCTCTGGAATTGTCAGTGTGACTTCAGCTTTCTAAGGGGACGTGGAGGCCCAGTGGAATGTTCCCATCGGTCTCATACGTAGGTGTGTCAACACAGTGGGACCATCTACATTAGAGCTGTCGTTATAGGCTCCCCAGCGACTTAATTTCTCTTCAGTGGCGCACACGGACCTGGATTACACACGAGGAACCACCAGGCAGTGACACTCGGGAGCAGAAGACAACCCTCTCATTTCCTTGTTACCCAAACACGCTGAAGGTCCATTTGTGAAAATCAGCCCGGCCAGCATTCTCTCCGCCCGCAGCGTGGTTCGCGCCGCTGAAACCCTGATTACAACAGCTCTTAGGATGAAAGAGTGGAGCCCAGAAACCTTACTTAGCAATCAGCGCCCAGCACAGCGACTGCGGTGCCAATAAGAAGAAAGCGGGCGTTTTCGCTCGTCACAGTGTTTTGCTGTGTCATGGGGAGACGGCAGAAGGGCTGCTATTTCCTTGGCTAAATGTTATCATTTTAAGCACTGTTCCAAAGAAAACAGGGATCCTGCCAGAGGAAAATAACATACACCAAACAGAAGAAAAATTTACATCCAGGTAAACAAACATTCCTCCCGTGGGCCCAGGACTGTCTGGAGGAGCCATTTCTCTGGATGAAAAGCAGTTAAAAAGAGCAAGAGATGAACGGGGGCGGTCTTGGCCGGCACTCTGGTCTTCAACGATGCACACGTGCTTTGGTGAACGGATTTTCTCCAGCCTCCTCGCAGGTCTGCTGGCCGTGCTACCATCACTCGACTGACTCCCTCCCTCAAATGTTAATATTTTGGGAGCAGCCCTGTGTTCTAGGCACTGCGCTGGGTGCTCAGATGCAGCGGAGGGCAGAAACAGGCAAGACCCTGCCCTTTCTGAGCTGACAGCAGGGAGGGCAGACTAGGATGAAACAACCACACTGTTGTATAATAAGAATTGGGTCTTTGTCCCTGGTCCCTGGCATGGAGCTTTTAAAAGCCCTTGGGATTTCCCGAGTGACAGGATTGTCTTTGTTATGCTAATGAGGTGACTCACTGTGGGTCCCTGGTTTTAGGGTGAGAGCTGGTCACCAGAAAGACGGACCACATGCCTAGAGAGTTGGGGACTTGGAGCCAGCCTGACCTCTGGGGAGGGGCGGACAGCCACATGGCCAACGATGTAATCAACCACGCTTAGTGATGAAACTCCACTAAAAACTCGGGACACGGAAGCTCAAGGGAGCTCCTGGTTGAACACGTTGATGTGCTGGGAGGGTGACGCCCCACCTCCACCAGGAGAGGGGTGGAAGCTCTGCCCTGCCTTCCAGAACTCGCCCTGTGTGTGTCCCTTGTAATAAAGCTGTAATCAGAAGCGCTGCCTTCCTGAGTTCTGTGAACCTTTCCACTGAAATACTGAATCTGAGGGGGTCTTGGCAACTCTGTAATCTGTAACCAGTTGGCCAGAAGTGCATGTGGCCGGGGGATCTCTCAAGACTTGTGGCTGACGTCTGAAGTGGGGGCAGCATTTTGGAGGAATCTTCCCTTAACCTGTGGGGTCTGAGCTAACTCTGGGTAGATGGAATTGTGGAACACTGGCTTGGTGTGGGACCAGTTGAGTTGGCGTGGAATCCACACTGACCTGTTGAATTCAGCAGTGATTATGACAATGTTTAAGAGAGGAACAAGGTGAGTCAAAGAGGTGGGGCAAAGCTGACCCTAGGAGGGCCTGACCTAGCCAGAGGGGTCAGGGGCAGCTTCCCCGAGAATCTGAAGGATGAGTAGGGCCAACCAGGCCAGGAAAGGGCACTCCAGGAAGAAGGAACAGCACGTGCAAAGTCCCTGTGGTGGGACTGAGAGAAGAGGAGTAAGGCCAGCGTGGAGCAAGCAAGGGGAGGCCCCACCAAGCTGGCCTTGGAGAGCGCAGAGGAGGTGTGAACTGGGAGCCCCCTAACCAGCACCATGAGCCCAGAAAGACTCTCCCCAACACCCAAATGAGTGCACCTAGAGTCCTCACCTCCACTGTTGAAACTTGTAACTCCTGAGGCCAGTCCTTGTGACTAATCAGAACGTGTAGGGTCCTGGGGTCCTTCCTATGGTCCCACAGTCCCCGTGATCTCTCAAGTGCAGTGGCTGTTGAGGGTGAATTCATCCTTGGGCGGAAGCCTCCAGAAGGAAATTGGCAAATCATTTAAATGACTGGGCTCAGCAGACAGGCCCTGCCAGGGGCAAGGAAGCCATTGGTCACCAGGATAATGGAGATGAACTGTCCAAGGCCAGGCAGAGAGCGAGGCATGGGGGGGACACTGGGGAGCAGATGCCCCTGTGTCCTGTGAGCTGAGCTGCAGGACGTCACCGTCAGGGTGTTGGGCCTCACCTAACAACTGGAGGTGAGAGCAGCCCAGGCTTCCTGGAGGTGAGGGGGCTCAGAGAGGTGCCACATAGGTAGAGGTTGGCCCTGTGTTGACTGCAAGCCTCTCCACTCCCCCTTGTCCCTGGTCCTTCTGTCTCTCTGTCCCCTTTCCACTCCCTGTCTTGAAACCTCACTTTCCATCCTCCACCTCTTCACCCCTCTGTGCACCCAGGTGGGGGTACTGGGTGAGGCTGGGCTGGACATCCTGGGAGAGCCAGTGGGCCCAGCAGAGCCCTCCTGGGGACCTCAGCCCCAGATAAGAGCCTCAGAAATGAACTCCCTGGGGCTGTGCTCAGGGTAGGAGATAGGCCTGTGGTCTCGCAGATGCAGGTTCGAATCCTCCTTCCCGGCCTCTGACTGCCTGTTGGGGGCAGGTCATGCTGCCCCTCAGAGCCCCAGTTCTGTAAATGGGCACAAAACAGAATCCAACCCCCGGGAATTCTGGAGATGGAGAGACCATGCAGATGCAGTAGGTCATAGTTACTAACGACACCGATCATTAGAATCCTGTAGCTTTACTGTTTCAGAAGAAAAACCATGTTTGCCTACACAATCTGGCTCAAGTAAAGAGCCAATTAACTCCACTTGTATGTGTGGGGCAGGGGCTGGAGTAAGGGGCTGTGTGGCATCCATGCACCAAGAAAAGGAAAAGAAAACGGACTAGTTGTTTCATCTACCCTATGTCATAGTAGGATCCAAAAAAAAGGAAATGGATGAATTAACTGAGTCACTAAGACAAGCACTAGAAAGAAAGGCACGGAAGGAGCAGGAAAAGAAACTGAGGACCAAACGGGGGATGGCAGCTGAGGAAAGAGCCACCAACATTGTGCAGTTTGTCGGAAAGCCACTGCAGGCCTGGCACTGCCCACCTGCCCATCACACCCAGAACATCGCACTTTCTGGTGGTCTCCAGGTGACGGCGGAGGAGGTGGGGCTGGGTCTGGAAATTAAGCATCCCGGGAGGGAGGCACTTACGTGTTCATGAAGTTCCCTAATGCACTTAAATGAGTGAGAAGCGGGCCTGGCTCCCAGGACCACTGCCACAGAAGCAATTTCCACTGCAGCTTTTCATACTTACCACTCTGGAAAGCCTGCCTTCTCTCCCCAAAGGAGAGCCAGATTAGGTAGGGAAGAGTCTCCCGCCTCTAATGCAACCTGATCTGGTCTCGCTGTGCGCCACAATCATGCAATCTATCTCATAAATGCATCGCAATGTTCCACAAATCACCTACGTTTATCCCCCGAGACGTCTTTAACTCGGGGCTTAGAGTTACAAATGAATTCTCCTATGAATCTATTATTCTCTCAAACAGCGGAGAGAGAAGGGATGGGCTTATACAGTGCTTTCATAGAGCTGGGCTAAATTAGATCATGCAAATCTAACAGGATCACTCAGAAAAACGATGGACCTCTGGCAGTCAGAGCTGCACCAACTCTTAACTGGGCAGTGATCTGGGTGAGATGTCACTGGTGGGTGAGATCCATGAGCTACTGGCCAATCTGACCGCTGACAGTTGGAGGTGGAAGTAACCAAAGAGCAGTCATGGAGCATCAACCCTGGGACGGAAGTCACTGGAGAGTGGCATGTTCTAGAGGGTACAACCTAACTCTCCGTAAGATATCACACCTCCCAGGGCCAGGTGACTGATGGCCTGGACACAAGAAAGCCCAGGTACTTCAAGAAATACCAACTTAGACAGGCAGGTGGGTGGGTCTGCGTGAGCTAGACTTAGATCTAAATCCACAAGCATTTGCAGTTCACCCAGTAGGTGCCATATTTTATCTAATCCTCTCAACAATAAACAGCTCTTCACACGTCTTAAAGTTGAAGATGTGACCTAACAAGACAGGGACCCTGCAGGAACACTATGGAATTCCCCTCCACCCGCCAGTCACTCCCAGGAACTGAGAGCTTCTGGAAGGCAGGCGAGGCCCGCACGTGGGCATGACAACTGTCTTGTTTCTCTCTATCCCCTTCGGCTCAGTCCCCTGGTCCTCACACTTCTGTAGGCACGAGAATTAATTTACACTAAGGGTCGCACAACCTTTAGAGTCAATTTATCTCATTTTTCAAGAATCATTTTGATAATTCCAACCAAAATTCCAGCAAGTTTTTTAAAAAAAAGAAATTGACACGCTGATTCTAAAATTTATATGAAAGTGCAAATGGCCCTGAAGAGCCAAAGCACTTTTGAAAGGAATAGTCGATGACTTACACTATGTGCTTTCAAGATTCAAACAATAAGGGAACAGGAATCAAGGAAGGTGGTATTGGCAGAAGGATGGCATCTAGAATAATGCACAGAATAGAAAATTGAGAGGCAGAGGCACACACAGAGGGCCGGCTGATATTCGACAAAACTGCCAAGGTGACTTAACAGGAAAAGGAAAGTCTTTACAACAAATGGTGCCGGGACAACCAGCTATCCTGTGGGGAGATATACTGACCCTTAACTCACTCCATACATGAAGGTTAACTCAGAACAGATCTTAGATCTGAACACGGAAGCTAAAACTCTAAAACTTGTAGAAGAAAACATAGGAGAAAAAATGTTGTGACTTTGGGGTTGAAAAAGATTTCTTAGAACATAAAAAGCATGAACCATGAAAGGAAAACTTGACAAACTGGATTTTATCAAAATTAGAACTTTTTTTTTGCTGAGGAAGATTCACTCTGAACTAACATCTGTGCCAATCTTTCTCTATTTTGTATGTCGGCCGCCAGCACAGCGTGGCTGCCAATGAGTGGTGTACCTCCATGCTGGGGAACCGAACCTGGGCCACTGAAGCAGAGAGTGCCAAACTTAACCACTAGGCCACAGGGCCGGCCCCCAAAATTAGAACTTTTGCTCTTTGAAAGATCCTCCCAAGAAAACAAGGCCAGCCACTTGAATGGCAAAGAATATTTTCACATATATATATGTAGACAAAAATTATATCTAGGATATATAAAGATCATTTAAACTCAATAATGAGAAGATAAACAATACAATCTAAGAATGGATAAAAGATTTAAATAGACACTTTACAAAAGAAGACATGTAAACAAGAAATGAGAACATGAAAAGGTGCCCAACATCTTTAGTCTCCAGGGAAATGAAAATTAAACCACTTGAGATCCGACTACACACGCACCAGAATGGCCAGAATTTAAAGGACTGACCACACGACCTGTGGGATAGGATGTGGAACTCTCACGCTGCTGGTGGCAATATAATATGATTCAGCCACTTGGAAGAATGTTGGGCAATTTCTTAAAAAGTTAAACATCCCCTTACCCAGCAGCCATTCTACTCCTGGTGCTCACCCCAGATAGGTGAGGTATAAAGGACTGTGTCCACATGCTTTTAGCATCTTTATTCACAGCAGCAAAAACTTACAAACAATCCACAGTGTCCATCGGCAGGTGAAGGAGAAACACAATGTCCATGTCCGTACCACGGAATATGACTCAGCAACAGAAAGTCACAACAGATACACAGGACCACATGGACGGATCTCAGAATCATTAAACTGGGGGAAAGAGGCCAGGCACAAAAGAGTATGTACCCTCTGATCCCATTTCTATGAAACTGGAGAAAGTGGCAACTAACCTACGGTGACAGGAAGCTGACTAGCGGTTGCCAGAGGAGGGCTGACTGCAAAGAGGCGAAGCTTTCTGGGGGAGATGGAAGGCTCTAAATCTTGGTTATGGTGCTGGTTTCACGAGTGTATTCACCCGTCAAAACTCATGGAAATGTACACCTTAAGTTTATCGTATGTAAATTTTACCTTGATAAACTTGTTTAAAAAAAAGAGTAATTTTGACCAAGCAAGATTTTCTCGTCTTGGAACTTCAAAAGCCAAGATTTGTCAAATAGATCTTCCCCGTTTAGTATTTTATGATTTGAAATAGTGGGGGTGCTTCACTGCCGTGCTTCACTGGGACCGCAAGTCCTGGCTCGTGTCTAATATCGCTCTGGTACACGGAGGTGGCGCTCCACACCCCAGCAGAGAAACACAGCTCCAGAATTCCCTCGATTACTGCCGGCCGCTGCACCTCTTTAGAGGCATCTCGGGGCATTTTGGAGTGTGCGCAACTCTCGCCAATGAGCAGCCAAGGCAGCTTAAAACCCAGTTTCGTGGGGAACCTGGGACCCGGGGGGTTGTACGTGCAAAGGAATACTCAGGTTCCTTTCTCCATCTCTTGGCCGGTAGAGAATAAAGAATACACTTTTAGTTAAATGAGAACTGAAGTGTATAGGAGGAGCGCTATAAATTTTACGCAGCCCACCAAATAAAATTCAATCTTCAGGTGATGTGCAGGTGTAATGCGTCTGGAGAAGCTGCTTTGCATATCACACCAGACAGCAGGTAATAAGAAGGGAGGCAGGACTCGAGACTGATCTGTCACCAGCGTCGCCGTGATTGTTTCCCTCCTCTAATCGCACCACTGCAGTGTTGATTCGGAACACAGCGGCGCATGAAAAATGTCACCGTTCTGCCGATGGTGCGGATCTGCTGGCAATTCCGGCAAGCAGCCGCTGCACATAGAGGGTGATAAGCCACTATATCCTGCCATGCTCAGCAGGTTTCCCATTTCCTCCTGCAATTACACATCAAACTGTTTTAGCTTCACAAGCTTCGGCACTATAAATGGCCTCGAGGCAGAAGGCCGCCTGGCACACTGATGAGCGGGCTTCAAAGCTGAGTGCAGACTCACATTTGGGGGAGGCTGGTAAAAAAACCACATCACCCCCTTCTCTGCATGCACACACCCACTCTGCAGAGCCCTTAAGACATGCCCTAGAAATCATTCTCTCATTATCTCTGCTTAGTCTAATTAACAGAGGGTTTAGGGAAACATTATTAAGTGTCATTGCAAGAGACACCAAAGGCACTGGAGAGAGCTTTCTTCCCAAGCATCTCCAGTGTGGTCCACAGTCAGGCAGTGCAGCATCTCCTGGGAGCCTGTTAGAAATTCAGGGTCCCAAGGTCCATCAGGGACCTGCTGACTCAGAATCTCGGGGTGGGACCAGGAATCTGTTTGAATGGGCACCTGTAAGTAGAAGCACAGCTCCAAGCCATATTCTGGGCAGTCAAGCACACCTGCGCCTCTGGGGCTTTTCTCAGGAATCACTTACCTGCAGACCCAGATGCCAGACAGGCTCAGAGGGAGGCTTCAGAGGGAACACTGTTTGAAAATCCCATCCATCCATCCACCCACGCACTCACCTACCCTCCTATCCACCTATCCATCCATCCACCCTACTCACCCACCCATCTATCTACCAACTCAATCCAATCCACCCAGCGATCCACCCACCAACTCCACTCATTCACCCCATCTATCCACCAATCCAATCCCATCCATCCATCTGTCCATCCATCCCACAGATATTGGGCCCTGATTTCCTGCTGGTACTGGAGACAGAGGGATGAGAAGTCTCATGGGGTGCTGTGCTCTCCATATACCCAGCACACAGTTGGCCTTAAACAAATTGACATCCTTATCACTAGGAAAGGCGAGAGAGCCTGGTGGCCAGAGCACGCGTGGGTGCTGGAGGCTGCCTGTAAGGCCTGGAACACGGCCTCTGCCATGGACCACCTGCATGACTTTGGGCAAGCTGAATAAGCTCTCCGAGGCTCAAATTTATCGGAACTGTGAGATGAAGATAATAATGGACTCTACTTCAAGGGTTGTTTGTAAAGATTAAATGAGTTAATAAATGGAGATGGTATCTGGAAAGAGTGAGAAATCAAATATAAGCTGCCATGATTATCATCATTTTATTGTCACCCCTGCAAGCAAGGAACCCACAGTTTGGAAAATGCAAACAAGTAGAATATAAGATAATTTCTATAGAAGGGGCAGAAGAGTACAAATGAACTGAGAACATGGGAGAAACATCTGTCTGTGCACAGTTGTCCCTGGAACACAGTAAGCAATCATTGTCTCTCTCTCTCTCCATCTACCTACCCACCTACCTACCCATCATCTATCTATTCAGCTAAGCTTTATATTAAAGTATACATATGGTAAAATGCACAAGTCATAAGCGTCAGCTCAATGGGTTTTCAAAGTGAACACACACACCACGTTACCAGCATCCAGATGAAGACGAGAACGTCACTGGGACCACGGAAGTCCCCTCAGGCCCCACTCCAGAGCCCACTTCCAAGGATGACCCCTCCTCTGCCTTCTGTCAACAGCACGTCTGTGAGGCCATCCCTATTGGGAAGGCAGCAGCTCATTTTTGCACTGCATATCCCATGATTTACTTATCCATTCTACTATTGACGGATGTTTGGATGGTTTCTCGTTTGGGGATGTAACAAATGATGTTCACTAAGAATATTCCTGTATTTGTCTTCTGGGGCCCACCCATATGCATGGCCCACCCACATGTCATCTCAGCGTGGAATTCCTGGGGCACAGGATATGCATACCTTCAGCTTTAGTAGCAGCTGCCAACAGTTTTCCTAATGGTTGGACCAGTTTACATTCCCACCAGCAGCGTGTCAGAATTCCAGATGCTACACATCTCCACCAACAGTTGGCCGTGTCAGAGGTTCCTCTTTAGATGGACCTTGAATGAACCCATCTTCCCAATGCTGAGAATCACTGAACCACAGGCCTTCCCACTCTGCCCTGTTTTTCAGCCCCTGAGCAGCTGCTTTCTGCCTCATGTCTGTCTCACCTGAGAATGTGCAGCCTGAGTCAGCAGCCTCTCCAGGGAAAATACCACGCAGAATAACGGCCTCAGCTCTCTGTACTTCTCTTTTCTCTGGGATTTTGGCCCCTCAAGTCCTAGCTGTCTTGGTTGTTTTCTGATGCTTTTAAGTCCTTCCTTCCTTCCTTTCCTCCCTCCCCCCTCCCTCCTTCCTCGCTCCCTCCCTCCTTTCCTTCTTTCCTCCCTCCCTTCCTCCCTCCCTCCCTCCCTCCCTTCCTTCCTTCCTTTCTTCCTCCCTTCTCATCTAATGCAGCCTGCGATTTTTGGTGGGTTAGTCTCACACCAGCCACTCTACCATATTGGAACTGGAGGTCCCAGTCAATGTGTATGGACTGACTGCCTGGTGTGGGGGATGGGCGGGGAGAGAGCTGCTACAGAGGAGTAAATAATGACTGGATAGGCATTTGCCTGTCACGAAAATTGGGGGTCTGGAGTTGGCATTCCAGGCAGGTGACAGAGCAGGGGCTGCACACCCCAGAGGCTCCCAGCAGAGGACTCTATTCAGGAAACTGAACGGCTTGTTAAGAAGCCGCTTGTTAAGGTAGAGAACAACACGCAAGGGGGCTGGACAGTAGAGGGACGGGAGATGTATTTGAATGGGTTGGAGGAGACCAGGGGTCCAAAAACAACTTCAGTTGGGCAACAGTTCTGATTAATTCAGGATGCCACGTACCTCGAGAATCAGAGAAGATGACATCCTGATTTCATGCAATGGTCCCTAAAACCCCGCATTCCTTGGCTTTTGGGTGTGTTTGTGCTGGGGGGAGAACATGTCCTCCATCCGGGCCCACCGAGACACAAGCCACGAGCCCGTCAGTGAAGCCACACAAAACAGACAGAGCTGGGCAGAACAGGGTCAGCTGCCACCATGAGAATCAGTGTCCCTTACACAATGCAGGGCTAGAGGTCCTCTTTGCGGCATTTGGAGGGCAGAGCTGACAAGAAGAGCTGAACAGACATGGGCGTTTCCATCTCAGTCTTTGAACACACAGCAGCAAGCTATGCAGCTGGCTTCAAGGTTGTTTGTAATTGCTTGTTCCAAAGATGCCAGCCCGGGAAGCACTTACTTTCCTGATTTTTCTCCTCCCTAATTAGACCTGGAGCTGCTGTCACATATACCGTGCTCACTTCAGTTATAAATGAGTGACACAAACATTATTAAAGAGAACACCACTGACAAGGAACGCAGTAATCAATAACAGAAAAATTACTAACGATGAGCCAGGACTCTACAGCTGGTTTTACATAAAAGCAAGATCTTTATTTAGAAGAACACCTTTATTTTGAAGTCCTAAACACCCAAGCACATCCCTGTATGCGTACTGTGCTTCTGAGACAATCCGGAAAGAAGACATGGAAGGAAACGCTGTCTCCCGCTCAGTCCTCTCCAGGAAATTCCCTGGCCAAAGCCTCTGCCACCTTTGCTGGTGTCAACAACTCAAGTCACCTTTGACAGTGAGGCAATACTGCGACCTCGAAAAGCCTGGGAGGACAAAGCCTGCCCTGCACGATCCAGTGTCATTGACGGTTCCGGGGTGATCATAATCGGATCCTGATCACTCACACACAAAACAGAAATGCATGTGTGGGGAGGAACTAGCAAACAGGCAAACGAGTCATCTGCAGTCTCTGAAGCTTGGAACCGGGGAAGATGCGAAGACCCACAATTCTCCACCCGCAACCTCAGAATCCACGTAGCTCACAATCCTGCCAATGTCATGTAAGTGTATATTCACTGAACTTAAGCCATATGACTACAGTGTACATGAACTTCAGATAACACTTTACAGGACATGACACTATTTTGGATATACCCACATTTGCTTATCTGTCTCATCTTTACTCTATCGAGCCAGAGTATTTCCCAAGCAAAATTTCTATCACAATCAGCTAGACTAAAACACTTGGCTCTGTTGAAAAATTAGATTATCCCTTTAACGGTCAGATTTTTTTAAAGAACTGGCAACCTCCATTAAATAAAGCATGCATTCCTCTGTCCTGTTTATTTTATTGCTTTTTTCTATAAAACAAATACCTCTTCATCACTTTTTTAACTGCCAAGAGTTAGCGAGGATTAGAATTCCCTGGTGGTCTCACCCCAGAGGGACGCACTGCTCATCAACTGTTGTGTGATGGTCCTGAATCATCAGATGGAGGGTGCGAACGTGCTTTCGGTTTCATGGACAGTCCGAGGCCACCGAAGCCACCAGCAGTTGAGCTTCCTGTCCTGGGCAGTGCCAACAGGAACAGTGTGCCCCTGAGCTGTGGGCCTGGGACTGCAGGTTTACCAGGATTTTGTGCCGCTACCTCCCTCTGTTTTCATCCGGACTGCCTTTCTGGCAGGCGCTGACTCGTGCCCCACGAGCCAGCACTGTGGTGTCCTCCCTGGTCAACCTGTCCCTCCTGGGCTTGACCTCATGGACCACGTCTTGCTCAGGTGCCACTGCAGACCTGGGCTCTGCCTCTTCCCCCGTGCTCAGCCCCCATGCCCCGCCCTGCTCTGCCCCTGTCCCCGTCCTGCCTGCTCCGCCCAGGCCCCACTGGCCCTCCCCCGGCAGACTCCCCTCCCTGGTCTCAGCGCCAAGTGCTCCAGGTGCCGGGCCGGCTGCCTTCCAGGCCTCCTCTCTCACCACCCCTCTGCCCTCCTGTGGTGAGTGCCATCCGCGGCGGCTGGTGTGAGCCCAGCTCTGCAGTCGGAACTGTGTGCACTGGACAGGCACGGACTTAACTGTAAAATGGGGAGGCTCACAGAACCGTGTGGGTGGCCTCCGTTCCGGCGAGCACCACATGTGCCAGGGTGAGTGGCACGCTGGGGGGCCAGGCCGCTCACCTCAGAGGCGGTGGAGCAGCAGCAGCAATAAACCCAAAAGAGGCAGGGACTGTCCAGGGTCCTCCCTTGGAGTTTCTTGACCTCAAACCTCTGCTCTGCCTCCTCACTGCATCACCATCTCCCTTGCCACACCTTTCCCTGGTAAACCTCATCCCTCAAGATGCAGCTTTGGAGGCCCGTCTTCCATAGCCTTCCCTGGGCCTCCAGGCCCCTGCCCTGGGCCGCCTCAGCACCCAGGGCACCTCTCCACCCCTGCACCGCCTCGTCCCACTTTGTGGACTTATTGAGTGTCTGCATCCTGCACTTCTCCCCCCTGGGAGGTGGGATATCTGATCCTGGTGCCCAGGGCCTGGCACAGAGCTGGATCTCTGCAAATCACCCTGGAGGAGCCAGCACCAGTGAGAGCCCGAGGCTGCAGGCTCCTCTCCTGCACCGAACCCCACGGGCTTCAGGCGGTGGGTCAAGTTTCAGCTCGGCCCCAGGTGGACTGGACTGCAGGCGCCTATGCCTCCCTGCCCACCCGCAAGGACACGTCAGACCCTGTGCCTGGACACATTGAGGGCAGACTCGGGGCTTTCCCTGGGTGGGGGACACTGGGAGGCAAATGCTCACAGCACCGGGGTGTCTGGGGCCTGTTCCCTAGAGAACAGGAGTCAGAGAAAGGGTTTGAGAAGAGGTAGCTTGATGCTGAAATCTAGAAGAGGTGACATGGAGCTGGCCAGACAGGAAGTACGGAAGGAAGAGCTGGAGAGTGAGGACATCCCTGGCCTGGGAGTGAACCACAGACAGGCCCGGGGGGAGGGGCCCACGTGAGGAACAGAGAGAGGTGGCTGCAGGGGAGCGTCTGAAGGCGGTTTGTGGATACACATGTGTGTGCACGTGTGGATGCATACAGGTATATATGTTGTGTGTGTGCACACGGGTGTTCATTTGTGTGTGCATCAGTGTGTGCACGTGTGTGTGCGTGCAGGGCGTGAGAAGGTACGAGGCTGAGGAAGCAGGCAGAGGCCAGGCGGTGGGAGGCTTCAGAAGCCGCTGAAGAGGGCTGCTCTGTGACGTGATGGGCCCATCCGTCTGACTGTTTGCTTGGACACAGAGACAGGTAAGGACATATTTCATTAGGACCAAGTAAAGCTCTATTAATGATGCAGAAACCTGAGGGTTTGAGTGTGTAGATCTCAAAACAAACAAACAAAAAAAAAAACAAGAAAAGCAAATGACAAATGTACCTGTCAGGTAAGAGAAGGGACGTGATGCAAGTCGTGAGCACAGAAAATCCCACGCCACGGCTCCCGCCAGTGCAGTTTCTCAACGCAGTGCCTGAGTCAATGCTAAGGTCATCCTGTCCTCTCGTGATGTCCAACAACGCCACGTACAGAGAAGGAGAGACCAGTGCTCAGCCACAGCCCGTCTCTCGTTTGGACTCTGGAAGCTTCGCAATGTGCCAATTCAGAGACGATGGAAAAGTCCCCTTCCATGTCCAGGTCGGGGTTGGGGCTGGCAACAGGAGGGATGTGAGCGTGATTTGGAGAGGGATTTAGGGCAGCAGCTGCTGCATCTGTGGGTCAGTGCATGCCTCTCACGTGGGTCTTCTTTCTGGTTTTTTCTTGCAGTATAACATCTCCAGACAAAGGATACACATCACAAGTGTGCAGCTTGAGGGATTTTCACAACAGACTCTCTTGTGTAATCAGCACCCCAAAATCCCCCTTGATTCCCTCTAGTCATGAAACACCTTCCACCCCAAAGAAAAACCACTACGCTGACTTCTAACAGTGCAGACGAGTCCCTCCTCGCTCAGTATCTCATAGCAATGGGAACATCAGAAGGCTCCCTGCAGCGCCTGGCTCCCTTTAATCAGAAGAATGTCTATGTGCTTCACCGTGTCCGTTTTGGTGGCTTCCATTTTGTCTAGGATTGTGAAGTCTCCTCCTATTATTGGATTGAATGAAGACTTCCTGGTAATTTTCTGACACTGAAGTGTAACATACTTGGAGTGAAGAATACATTCTTAGTGATGAATTTTTACAAACATAAAACCCTTGTGGCCACCAGCCAGGCAAGAGAGGATTTCTGGCACCCCAGGACCTCCTGCATGTGTCTTCCCAGTCAACCCTCCCTGAAGAATAAGACTGCAATGGCTTCCATCCCCATGGACTGCTTTCACCTGTTTCTGAGCTCCACGCGCGTGGAACCGTGGAGGATGTACTCTTGTAGCTGGCTGCTTCCGCCATCACGTCAGCGCGGCCCATGCATGCCGCTGGCTGCGGGAGCGGGCCACCGTTCTTCATCGTTGTCTACATTATTCTGTTGTGTGATGACACCCCAGTTTATTTGCCCATCCCACTGCAGATGGGCATCCAGCTTGTTCCCAACTTTGGACTGTTATGAAGAGTGCTGTATGAACCTTCTAGAACATGACTTATGCTACACGTATGTATGCATTTCTGTTGGACATAATCTTAGGAAGGGAGTAGCGGAGCCACTGGAAATGCATATGTTCAGCTTTAAAAGACCTGCCATGTGGTTTTCCAAAATGGTTGGGCCATTTATTTTTTTAATGGCAAAAAATTAAATGTAAATGAAAGTTGTAGTGAGACCTTCCTAGCCCCTGGGGACCTTCTCACATATCCCATGTGGGGACGCTGCCCTACACTCTGGTGTCCACAGGACAGAGATGACATCTTTCCCTGCTGAGATGTCTCATTCCACGGTGCTTTGGTGCTGTACTGACGAGATCATGCCTCCAGAGTGAGGGGCACCAGCAAACAGTCTCTCTCTCCTCTGGCTCTTTCATCCCTTGTTAACTCCAGACCCACCAGGCCCTGGTCCTGATGCATGTCCTCCCACCCACGAGGCCTACCAGATGCCCCTAGGTCTCCTTACAGCGGGAGGAGCTGTCTGCAGAGGGAGGCTTTTTTCAGAGTAAAGGATTCCCAATGCCCCATACTCCTGTGACACCCCCCCCCCCCCGTGGCTGAGGATGGCGTTAGAAAAGAACCTGGATTCGGAGTCAGACACTCCTGGGTTAACACTTGAGACCAAATGGCCAGCAAGAAGCCAATGACCATCTTCATTCTCCTGATCAGCATTCGCTGCTTAACAGCAAAACAGCAAAAGCAGATGAAACTTCTCCCTGTGACTGTCAGTGGAGGTGGCTCCCCCACTTCTGCACGCCTCTCAAGTGTAAAGTACAGCCCCATAGAACCCCATCGGGTAGAAAATCAAATGGATAGACGGCTCCTGTCTTCTCCAAACATGCCTCTGAGTATAAAGACAGCCTGGCTGCTACTGGCACAGACCGCCGGACCAAGACAGCCAGGTGCTCGGCACACGGGAAGAAGGTTGTGCCTCTGGTGGCGCCTTCAGAACGGAGGCTTTCTGAGTCCCACCTCTGCCTGGCCTCAGGGACCATGTCAGCTCATCACACGTGTGCCCCTTCCTGCCATCCTGCAGCGTCTGTCTCCAGCCCTCCTAGAACTGTTTTCGCAGTAAAACAAATAACGTGAGTCTGGAGAAGCTGCATTCTGAGAGGTAAACAGCTAGAGAGTTCCTCCCAGATCCAGGGTGCTAATTTACAGCACCGTCAGGTATCAATATATAAACATATTCCAGCTGGAAACGGGGCTAGGGGTGTGTTGACAGTTGATAAGCATCAACTCAGAAGGGGAAATGTTCTGAAGGCCTGCCTCGTTGCACCTGACAGTGCTCGCGCACACTGGCGATATTTTTAGAGGAAACAGCTGGCGCTTTGGCATGTGTCCCACACCCCACAGCTGGCTCAAGGTAGAAGAGGCTACCTCAGCAGGTTTGGTGGTACAGAGAGAGGGAGGGAGGGAGGGAGGGGGAGGCGAGGAAGAGAGAGGGAGGGAAAGGGGAAGGAGAGGGAGAACACACAGATTGAGAGAGAGAACAAGTCTATTGGAGACCTGGATTGTGTGGCCCCCAGCAGAGGCCTTTTATTAAGAAGAAGGAAAGAGGCCACAGAATCTGGGTCTCATCCACAGCGCTCACGGTCAGCTCTGCGGCCACACATTATTCCATCGAGCAGCAGTGCCAGTCTGGCTGTGTTCTGAAAGAGTGTTTCCAAACCCCCACAACTCAGCCTCTTCTTAGGTCCAAAGTCATTTCCATCCAACAAGTGGCCCAACCCCTAAGACATGCACCCCACATCTGTGTATAGACATCTATTCTCCCCAAGGGCAGTGAGTCAGGAAAAAATTGTCCAAAGGTTTTTACCCCCACAATAAACTGCCTTTTATTAAAATAGATAAACCCATAGTCCCTAAAATCACACTCGGTAAACTTGGTGTCCAAAATCCACTCATGATAAAAAAAAACTCTCAACAAAGTCTGTATAGAGGGAAAGCACCTCAAAATACTAGGCCACATATGACAAGCCCACAGCTGACATTGTACTCAATGGTGAAAAAGCTAAAAGCTTTTCCTCCAGGATCAGGAACTAGACGAGGATGCCCAGTCTTGCCATTTTTATTCCACACAGCACTGGAAGTCCTAGACAGAGCAATCAGGCAAGAAAAAGAAATAAAGGCATCCAAATTGGAAAGGAAGGAGCAAAACTGTCTCTATTTGCAATGACATGATATCATATATAGAAAACCCAAAAGACTTCACCAAAAAACTGTTAGAACTAATAAATGAATTCAGTAAAGTTGCAGGATACAAAATCAATATACAAGAATCAGTTTTGTTTCTATACACCAACAATAAACTATCAGAAAGAGACACTAAGAAAACAATCTCGGGGCTGGCCCAGTGGTGTAGCAGTTAAGTTCGGGCACTCTGCTGCAGCGGCCCGGGGTTCGCAGTTTTGGATCTCAGGCGCAGACCAACGCACCGCTTGTTAAGCCATGCTGTGGCAGGCGTCCCATATAAAGTGGAGGAAGATGGGCACGGATGTTAGCCCAGGGCTAGTCTTCATCAGCAAAAAGAGGAGGATTGGCAACGGATGTCAACTCAGGGCAAATCTTCCTCACACACACACAAAAAGAAAACAATCTCATTTATTTTTTATTTTTTTAATTTTTGGTGAGGAAGACCAGCCCTGAGCTAACATCCATTGCTAATCTTCCTCTTTTTGCTGAGGAAGACTGGCCCTGGGCTAACATCCCTGCCCATTTTCCTCTACTTTATATGGGAAGCCGCCACGGCAAGGCTGACAAGCAGTGCATCGGCGGGCGCCCAGGATCCGAACCCGCGAACCCCAGGCTGCCAAGTGCGGACTAAACCGCTGTGGCACTGGGCCGGCCCCACAATCTCATTTATAATTCCATCAAAAAAATACCTGGGAATAAATTTAACCAAGGAGTTGAAAGACCTGTACACTGAAAACTGTAAGACACTGATGAAAGAAACTAAAGATGACACAAATAAATGGGAAAATATTCCATGCTCATGGATTGGATGAATTAATATTGTTAAAATGTCCACACTACCCAAAGCAATCTACAGATTCAATGCACTCTCTATCAAAATCTCAATGGCATTTTTCACAGAAATGAATAAACAATTCTAAAATTTGTATGAAACCACAAAAGACCCTGAATAGCGAAAGTAATCTTCAGAAAGAAGAACAAAGCTGGAGGTATCACACTCCCTGACTTCAAATTATATTACAAACCTACAGTAACCAAAACAGTGTGGTATTGGCATAAAAACAGACATATAGATCAATGGAACAGAATAGAGAGCCCAGAAATAAACCCACACATACATGATCAATTAATCTATGACAAGAAGCCAAGAGTATATGAAGGGGAAAGGAAAGTCTCTTCAATAAATGGTGTTGGGGAAACTGGACACGCACACGCAAAACAGTGAAAGTGGACCACTATCTCACACCATACACAAACGTTAACTCAAAATGGATTAAAGACTTGATTATAAGACCTGAAACCACAAAACTCCTAGAAGAAAACATAGTCATAGGTTTTGGAGACAATTTTCTGGCTTTGACACCAAAAAGCAAAGCAACAAAAGCAAAAATAAACAAGTGGGATTACGTCAAAGTGGAAAGCTTATGCACAAGCAAAGGAATCATCAACAAAATGAAAAGGCAACCTACTGAGTGGGAGACCATGTTTGCAAATCATATATGTGATAAGGGGCTAATGTCCAAAATGTATAAAGAACTCAGACAACAGCCAAAAAATATCTGATTAAAAAATGGGTAGAGGAACTAAATAGACATTTTTCCAAAGAAGACATACAGATGGCCAACAGGCACATGAAAAGATGCTCAACATCACTAATCATCAGGGAAATGCAACTCAAAACCACAATGAGATATCATCTCACGTCTATTAGGATGGCCATTACCAAGAAGACAAGAGCTAACAGGTGTTGGCAAAGATGTGGAGAAAATGGAACCCTTGGCACTGCTGGTGGGAATGTATCGGTGCAGCCTCTATGGAAAACAGTATGGAGGTACCTCAAAAAATTAAAAATAGAAATACCATATGATCCAGCAATTCCACTTCTGGGTATATATTCAAAAGAAATGAAAACAGGATATTGAAAAGATACCTGCACTCCCATGTTCACTGCAGCCTTATTTACCATAGCCAAATATGGAAACAACCTACGTGCCCATCAGTGGATGAATGGGCACAGAGATGTGGAATACATACCCAGTGGAATATTATTCAGCCACAAGAAAGAAATCTCGCCATTCGCAACAATAGGGATGGACCTTGAGGGCATTATGCTAAGTGAAATAAGCCAGAGCAAGATAAATACTGTGTGATATCACTTATAGGTGGAATCTAAAAAACATGAAAAAAAAAAAAACTAACCGTGTCTTCCCTCTCTTGTGCCTGCAGGTACAGGCAGGGGTTCTGGAGCTGTAGATGGTGACAGGACCACCAGAGCCGCACTCTCCGCTCCGAGGGCCGCACGAGCTTCTGAGTACCTTCACTGAGGCCGCTCTGGATGGAGACGGGCCGCAAGGAGAAATGTGCACTAAGTTCACAGGCTCCCTCCACAATGAAAACGATTGTAGAGAATCTAATTGATGGTCGTGTATTTCCTACAAGCTAAAATTATAATGTTTTGGATATGTGGCCTTAAATAAACATATCTAACATTTAATTTCATACCACCTTGCACCCTTGCGGATGGCATTATCAAAAATCAGAAGATAGTAAGTGTTGGCGAGGATGTGGAGAAATTGGAACTCTGTGCCTTGCTGGTGAGAATGTAAACGGCGCAGCTACTGTGGAAAACAGTGTGGCAGTTCCTCAAAAAATTAAACATAGGGGCCGGCCTGGTGGCGTGGTGGTTAAGTTTGCGTGCTCCGCTGTGGCAGCCCAAGGTCCACCGGTTCAGATCCCAGATCCTGGATCCCGGGCACAGACCTGCGCACCCCTTAACAAGCCATGCTGTGGCAGGTGTCCCACATAAAGTAGAGGAAGATGGGCACGGATGTTAGCTCAGGGCTAATCTTCCTCACACACACACACGCAAATTAAACATAGAATTACCACATGATCCAGCAGTTCCATTTCTGGGTATATGTCTGAAAGAATTGAAAGCAGGGTCTCAAAGAGATATTTGTGCACCCACGTTCATAGCAGCACTATTTACAGTAACCAAGAGGTGGAAACAACCCAAGTGTCCATCCACAGATGAATGGATAAGCAAAATGTGGTCCCTCCGTACAATGGAATATTATTCGGCCCTTAAAAAGGAAGGGAATTCTGACACCTGCTCCCACATGGATGAACCTTGAGGACATTATGCTCAGTGAAACAAGACAGTCACAACAGGACAAATGCAGGATGATTCCATTCATATGAGGTCTCTAGAGGAGTCAGATTCATAGACACAGAAAGTAGATGGTGGGTGCCAGGGGGTGGAGTTAGTGTTTAATGGGGACAGAGTTTCGGTTTGGGAAGATGAGAAAGTTCTGGAGATGGATGGTGGGGATGGTTGCACAACAATGTGAATGTACTTAATGCCACAGAACTGTGCACTAAAAAATGGTGAAGATGGAAAACTTTATGTTATGTATATTTACCGCAATAAAAAATTAATTTCACCTATTTCTCTTTACTTTTTAAAATGTGGCTACTGGAATATTTAAAATCACTCTGGCTGGCATTGTTTTTGATTTTGGTTTGGCAGCCCACAGGGCTGGTTTACAGGCAGATTTCTGAGCCCCGCCCCCTGTTCTCATACAGCAGGTCTGGGGTGGGGCTGAGAAGGTGAGTTTCCAACATTTCCGGGGGTGATGCTGGTGCCACTGGCCTGGGGACCCTGCTTGGAGAACCACTGCTGTACGAGATTTTGAATATCACCCACTTTAGAGCTGGGAGGTTGACAAAGTCAAGCCAACAGTTCTGAAACTTCCAGTTGGCAGAGAGGCCCTGCGTCTCTCTGGCTGAACCCGCAGAGCCCCTACGAGGGACACAGGCCATCAATACCCCCTGACCCCGGATGGCGAGAGGCACCTGAGCGCAGAAGAGCCCACTGCGGTGGGCGCTTCCTCCCTTTCCCTCATGGGCGTTCACTGATGGGAGGATTGGTCCAGGCTTGCGGCCCACCCTGGTTTACAGGAGAGGAGCCGGCTTCAGCAAGACCCCAGCAAACAGCTTTTCTAAGGGCTCCAAAGGCCTTTCCCACCTGGGGAGACTTCCTGACTGCAGCTCTAACCAGAGTTCTGATTCTGAGAAGTGACACTCATTTCTGCACTATGGACAAGATGAGCCCCTTGGCCAAGCAGGCCCCTGTTTACAGAGCAAGTCCACCCTCCACCACTGCAAGGCCACTTACTGCTGTGCTCGCAAGATGAGGGGCATTATTAATACTAATGCCAGGAGAGCAATCAAATCACACGGTAACGCCAGAAGCGGCCTTTGCCGGGAGCTGGAGCTCATTGACTATCGGCACTTATAAGGAGCCAGCACGAAAGGGCTGGATGGGCCTCTGCTTCAGAGCTGCGGGCCACACAGGGACCCCCGGGTTCCTCCCCGCTCCCAAGACGGTCTCACTTTGCAGCTGAAGCATCAGCGGCCTGAGCCGCCCAGGTGCAGGGGGCATACATTTAGTCAGTTCCCCTCCCCCTGGCTGCCCTCTGCCTGCTGGCCTCTGGCCGAGCCAGGCTCGGGGATGTGCCCACTCCAGGGGCACAGTGCCTTCACGCTGGGTGACCTATGTGACATGCGTGCATCAAGCGGGCTGACGGGAAATGTCACGGGCTGAACTGTGTCCCCCAGATTTCATACGTTGTAGTTCTCACTCCCAGGACCTGAGAAGGTGACTGATTAAGGTTAGATGAGGTCGCACAGGGGGCCCTACTCCAATATGCCTGGTGTCGTTGCAAGAAGAGGAGATCAGGACACAGACACAAACAGAGGGACGACCATGTGGGACACAGGGAGGAGACGGCTATCCACCCTGCAAGGAGAGCGGCCTCAGAGAAAGCAGTCCAGGCCACACCTGGATCTGGGACTTCCAGCCTCCAGAACTGGGAGAAGATAAATGTCTGTGGTTTGAGCCCCAGGCTGGGGTATGTGTTTCGGTGGCTGAGCTGCTAGCACAGGAAGGCTGCTTGAAACGCCCACTGAGAGCGGGCCCCGGGCGCATTGTGGCTAGGGGTCGACGTGACCAGGAAACAGCCTGTCACAAATGAGGGGCATTGGTGAGAACCCATGGGAGGAAGTTCATGGGGTGGGGCCGGCGGTCCTCCAGCAGCGACCTGAGTGCCTACTGTGTGTCAGGCCACGATCAAACAGGGGTCCTCTCACCCCGCAGTGACAGCGATGGCCCGGACGCAGCTGCTGTGCGGCGTACATAGGCTCCATGCCATCCTTGCGGCATGCAGTCATCATCCCCGGCTTACCCCTTACAGCCTCAGGTCCCGCCTGGAGCGGCTGACTGAGGACATGCGGGAAGCCCTCTCCCTCCCGAGCTGGGCCCGGCCGCACCCTGCCCCGCAGCACGGAGAGCACAGCCTCACCGGGACCGGGACGAAGGCCTGTGCGGCACTGAAGGAGGCACAGAGGCAAGGGGAAGAAACTCTGGGGAGCCTGCAGTCTGGTGGATGGAAGGCAAGAAAGAAGCTGAGGTGGGGGAAGGATGCAGGCGGTGGAGGGCCGGCCCGGCTCCGGGAGTGGGGGCACCTGGCTTGGCTGTAGAGACAAGGCATCACAGCCAGGAACTCAGAGATGAAAGTGACGGTTCAATCAATATTTTCCAGAGGCAAAGAGAAGAGATGCACTGGAGCCCAGGAGCTGGCCTACCTAGCACCCACGCCCCCTCCCTCGGGAATCAGCCCCTCAGTGTCCCTCTGACTTGGCCCCTGAGGTTTGGTGCGGCTGACTCTGCCCTTCCAGGTCAAAGGGTGACCACGTGACCCCAGACTGACCAACTAGAACATTCCATTTAGACCAACTGGTTCAAGGGAAAAACGAGAGGTAGACCAGGCCAACAAGATGCAATCCCAAAGCTTTTGCTAGAGCTCCTGGTAAAGAAAAGCTCTTGTTTCTTTGGGTTGCTGACTCTATGAATGATGTCACTGAAGCGGACAGCCACCACGAGGAGAAAGCAGAGCCAGGAGGTGGAGCTAGTCCAGTCCTGAGGACACAGCTGGAGCCCCTGGATCTAGCTATGCCAAAACACACCATGGAAATTCCAGGTTTGGGAAGCAATAAATCCCTTCCCCACCCTCTTCTCTCTCTCTCTTGTTCTTAAGTCACTTTGAGTTGAGTAGAAAAACGGGAGGGGCCTTGAATGCCATGCTAACAAATCTAGACTTTAGGAGTCCAAGCCAGTGGGGTGCTGGTAAATGTTAACAACTAGCTCTCTGGGGAGGAGGCTGACTTGTAGCATTTGCCAATTTCCATGATGTAACTACCCCTCCCTGGCCAATCTCAAGCCCCAACACGCCATTACTAGCCACAGAGTTGGAGAGAGACTGCACAGGCGGCTCTGGGGAGCTGTCAGGAGCCAGCACCTGCCACCACCGGCTCACGCCCAGGGGCCCAGATTTTCTTGTTAGAGCATTCACTGAAATTCCCCTTGGTTTGTTTTGGTGTAGACTAGAATGGAGACGCAGATACTCACCTCCCACCAGGACTTGGTAATGAACCAGGCAGGCGGCAGCCTGAAGTGGCTGGTGCCTGGAGGGGAGGGTCAATTATATCAGTGACCAAAAAGCATCTTTCATCTGCTCTGCTAGGTGGAGTGGTAGGGAGGGAGATGCCCACCAAGGGTCTGCCATAACCAGGCACCTCTGCTTAAAGGGCAGGGGAATCTTACTCTTTCTAGATGAGGCAGCAGGCTCAGAGAGGTGAAGTGAGGTACCCGTGGTCACATACTGAGATGTGGCCCCATCCACAGTCCCCCTGCTGGATCATGCCGAGGAGGGAGCATGCTGGCAGCCAGACGCCCTCCAGGCACTGACAAGTGCCTGGCCTGAGGCTTCTGTCCAGCTTGCCTATGCCAGCTGGCTGCCCGCTGTGGTCTGCCCATGGTGTTGACACATCCCGGCCCCCACACATCCCCCAACATCCCCACACTCCTTCTCTTCCAGGCCCAACACTCACTGCTCATTCCATTTTTATTTTTTTGAGCTCAAAACTTGCTCTGCATCAGAAAGAGCTCAATGAAATGAGCTGCTCAGTGGAGATGCAGAGCATATGGCAGGCCACGTCTGGGATGTTGCTGCTGATGGCATCTTTGGAGCGGGTGACACAGTGCAGCCCAGCCGGCTGCATGTTGAGCCTCCATGTTGAAGCTGGGCTGTCTGACCCTGTGGGAATGCTGCCCATCTGAAAACTAAAATAAAGAAGATAAGAGAGTCTCACTTGAGGTTGTGCCAAGGCAATTATCTAGGCGCAGTCTCTGCTGAGGTTTTTACGTCTATAAATGCAGCTTCTCCTTGCATGAGGGAGTGACTAACGTAAGTCTGAAAGCAGACTCGTACTCCATGAGACCAAAGGTGGATGCTCAGCGGCACTCCGTCAGGACACTGCACTGTTCTCCATTTTGATGGTGGTATAGGACGGTGAAGAATGAACAATAAGAACATTAGGTCCATGAGAGTAGGACCCTGTCAGCCTCACTGATTGCAGAGTCCCCAATACATAGAATAGATGGATGATGGGAAGGTGGGTGGGTGGATGGATGGGGGAGGGAGGGAGGGAGGGATGGAGGGGTGGAGGGATGGATGGCTGGCTGGATGGATGGACGGATGGACGGATGAATAGATGGATGGATGGATGGAGGGAGGGAGGGAGGGATAGATGGATGGAGAGAGGGAGGGAGGGAGGGATGGATGGATGGGTGAGTGGATGGATGGGTGAGTGGATGGATGGATGCATGGGTGGGTAAATGGATGGGTAGCACAGTGGACGTATGGATGGATGCTCACAAGGTATTCTTCTCCCTAATAACTTATAGGAAAGGCATTAAAGTGCCACTGGGCTTCTCTACAAGTCCAGGCTGTCCAGCGTCAGTGTAAGAGCCACTACTCCTGAGGTGAAGCTGCCTTTCTCAGGACTTAGACTGACTGGTTCAGATCCCTGCTCAGCCCTGAACTGTGTGCCCTTAAGCAGCTCACTCCACTCCTCTGATTTCCTGGTTCTTATCTGCGAAGAGGGGTTGAAATTACACTCACCGTGAGGTCCACGTAAGGACGGCCTGTGATGCTGTACACCCCCAAGCATTCACTGGCATTATTAGTTTTCTAAAACACTGAACATTCCTAGCTACCTAATGTTGTATCTTTGGTAGCTTTCATTGATCCCCTTTCAAAATTTCAAAATTGGGAATATTATAAAACAAATGACATTTCAGGGCCACAGTGAAGTTGGAATGGTAAAGAATCGCTGCCAAAATCTTTCTAGAATGATTTCAGGGACTTACTCCTCTCATGTACAGCAGCTTTCCCCGGCTTGAGATACAATTAGTTGTTCTTATCCTATTTCCTCTTTAAAATTATTCGAGAACACAGAAAGTGAAACAACGGTACCCAGTGAGACCCAGCACAGGAGGCCAGGGCCGGGGGCCAGTTTCCAACATGTCCCCGCTCTGCGACATCCAGGCCCCTCCAGGTGGCCCCAGTGAACCCTCGTGTTCTGGTGCTTAATTTTCAATTTGCATCTTTAAAAAGGTACCATTTGATCCAGATGAGTTGGTCTGCTCTGAAATATTTATCTGTGAAGAACATATTTCAGTCCCTTATGGAGATGGAAGGAGCCCCTTTCAACGTGAAGTTATTTACTGAGTGTTACAGGGGCAGGGCATGTCCGAGTCCCAGCTGTGTCGATGTTTATTTGACGGTTCTGACTCTGGTACCAAATGAGGGAGCAGCTCAAGGTCAGGACACACTCAGGGGTGGCGCAGGCCGTTCCCAGCCAAGCGATGGAGTTGTGCAGTCCCTTGCATCCATGCCAGCCCAAGCTGGGTCTCGGAAGACAAAAACCACTTGAAAACATCCACGCTGCTTTCCTTTTGACAAAATACCTGGCAGTTTTCTAAACTGCTCCATTTTCAGAACCTTATATGCCACATTAAAGAGTGAAGAAGCCCGTGAGTGTCAGTGTGTTGAAAGAATGCGATTCTGTGTGTGGTACCTGGGTCCCAGCGGACCCCATTACCCTGGTAGCCATCTGGCTGGGCTCCTTGAAAACGAGCGAGGGGCTGGGCTACGAGTGATCACAGACAGCTTCCGTTTCACAGACATTTGTAAAAGGCCCGTTCTGTAGACTGTCAAGGGCCCCATTAAGAAAATAAGTTACCCCACTCTCCAAAACGTGTTATTCCCATGGGCATTGCGTGCAAAATGAAATGGAACCAAGGAGGGGCTATGAAACAGAATGTCAGCCACCCCTCTGTGCTCCAGACCCCAAGCTCCATCAGGGCCCTGAGATGTCACCATGCTGTGACCTAACACCAGAATCCAGTTATTTCTTTGTTCACCTGGCGAAGCATGGGGGTGTCAGCTCCACAGAGAAAAGGCATTATCTGTAGAAAGGTTAACTTTTTTCTTCTTTTTAAAATTTGTATGCATGTGTAGCACCCATACAGTAAAGTGCACTAGTTTTAAGGTTACAGCCTGATCAATTTTCATGCATGTTCATGACCATGTAAACAATACCGAGATCTGGTTCCAGAACGCTGCCAGCACCCCAGAATGCTCCCTCAGGTCCATTCACCATTCACAGGCAATACCCACCCCCCAAGGTAACCCATTCCTCTGGTGCCATCGATGAGTGTGGTGGGCAGAAGATTGGCCCCCAAAGCTGTCCACATCCTAATCCCCAGAACCTGCAAAGATGTGACTATATGACAAAAGGGACTTTGCAGATGCCATTAAGTTAAGGACCTTGAGATGGGAGATGATCCTGGATTCTGGGTGGGCCCAGTGTCATCACAAGAATCCTTAGAAGAGGGAGACAGGAGGGTCAAAGTCAGAGAAGGACACATGATGACAGAAGCACAGGATGGAGTGATGTGGGACCACAAGCCAAGGAATGTGGGTGGCTTCTAGAAGCTGGAAAAGGTGAGGAAAGGAATTCTTCCCCAAAGTCTTCAAAGGACGTGACCCTGTTGACCCACTTTAGACATGTAACCTCTAGAACTATAAGAGAATAAATTTATGTTAAGCCACTATGCTTTGTGTTAATTTGTTAATTTGCACCGGGGTCTCAGGCTCAGCCCCCGGAGGACCCAGTAAATACTTGCCAACGAACGAATCCACGAACCAATCCATCTCCTGCATGTTCTCCACGGCCAACGATAACCGTATCCCAATATCTGAAAAATACTAAAATCCTGACGGAGAACTTGAAGCCCTAGAAGCAAAGTACAGGGTCTTTTCTCCAAATGCAGATTTGGAAGATTTGATGCAAACCCAGGGTCTGGATTTATCTGACAAATGACATTTATGATCCATAGAGAGAAGTGTGGGATTCGATTGCTTAACAATGGTAATTTTATTTTTTGCTGGACCTAATATAAATATTTATTATGGAAAAGACCTAGCGAGGGTGTCAAGACCCTTGGATTAAATTTATATTTCAGCCTCAGATTTCTTTTTCCCTCTGTTGCAGATGTGAGAATATTAACTAGTTTAATAACATGAACACGGGGTCAGGGCTGTGGCTAAATAAAGCACCTGTGCTTCTGCCCCCCCTGATTCTGTGAGGTTTCTCTTGTTTCTTACTCTTTACAAGAAGGAAGAGAGTCCTGGCCCTAAGATCATAAATGGGCACCTGGATTGTCTCTAAGACGTGGGACTGTCGCCACCCCGGGAAACCTCAGTGCTAGGGGCCTGGGTGATTTCTAGAAGGCCTGAGAAAGGATGTGTGTTTCCCACGTGATCGGTGTGGAAGCAGCACAGTATTTCACAGGACAGAGTGGGGGGAATCGCAGGGCGAGGAGGGCCATGGAGGAGAAGCGGGGGGGCTGTGGCTTCTGAGAAGTGAAACCAGAGCTCCTGCGCATCCTGGGGAGGGCAGGTGCAGAAAGATGGGGCGACAGACAGCTTTAAATGTAACCTCGAGGCCCCCCAAACAAAATCAGCCTGGAAGAGGTGTTTAGACTAACCTACTAACAATATCAGTAAAAACCACGCATGGTGTTCATAACAGTGTTCTCCCTAGAAAGAACGAAATACCTGCCCCCCCCACCCCCTGCAAATCACTGGAGCCCCTAGATGTTCAGCATTTCCCTAAGAAAGGACTCAGATTAATGGGAAATATGGCCTGAAGAAAACACAGTGCCCTTTCCACCACGCCTCTGCCCCTGTGGTTTCCGTTCCTCAGTCTAGGTGACGTCGAGAATGATCATGTCCCCTCCTCTGACCGTCATAATCACAAGTACATCTGGAAGCCCCAGGTCTGGGCTTTCAGTGCCACCGGCTATTTCAGAAAAGGCAAGAAGCGTGAAATTTACCTGATGCCTTGACGCAAAACCACTCTACCACCATACAGGAGAATGAAAGGTGTGAAAATTAGGCAAATGAACCAGACTTTCCAGAGGAGCCCATCGTTTAGGGCTCCAACAGCTGTCGTCATTGTTTTTGGAAATTACAACAAACAGAGAAAGAGTAAAGGAATGCGGGGAATGTGCAGGGGCCTCTTTTCCTTAGCAGGAGGAGACACGTGTGTGGGACAGAGACGGGGGAGTCACAGCCCGGGGCCCCTGCCCGTCTGCTTCACCAGCAGCGTCTGCCCATGGTCCCCGCCTGGCGTCCAGCCCCCGGGACTCTGAGCTGCACTCTCTGATCAGCAGCACATGAAAAGACACGGTCCTCTCGTTAGTACTTAACTGAGGTTGTCAGTCACTTAATTGCTTCAATAAAATATAATTAATTAAGAATAACATGTGAAGATATTTACATGAGCTGCAGATTACACACTGTGGTTTCTAGATTTTTCCTGATAAAAGTGTCCTGCCAGACATTTTGTTGTTGTATTTAGATAAAGGGGGACACTTTTCAAAGTCATAGATGTCACTTTTCCGTTTGCCCTTTGGGTTTAGGGGACAGAGACAATTTAAGGTCTATTATCTTGCAGAAAAAATGCCCCATGCAAAACCCAGAGTATAAGCGGAAGTTGCTGGTGGGAAGATGCAGACACAGGAACACGGGAGATGAATACAGCCCACGTGAGCCCACGGCCACCGGGAGAACAATCAGAAAATGACACACTCTGAGGTCTGGGCAGAACCCAGTGACGTGGAAAAGGACGCCTTCCCTTTCTCTGAATCCAGCTTCCTCATTTTCCATGAGATTATTTGACTGGAGGCATTGCACCCACATGGGGGCGGGGGGTGCAAAGTGGGCACTTTCCAGAGTGTCCTGACTTCTAGAGAGGTGACCACACTCCACAGAGTATGACGTCAACTCAAGATGAGTGAAGCAAGAACTGGGGCCAGTACCACCCCTCCCCTGTACACACACTCATCACGTCCAGAAAAAGTAAAAGTTACACAGATTGAAAAGCTGCATTAGGCTGGGGTTCAACTTACACACAGATACCCCCTCAAACTCGTAAAGGTATATTTGCTCAGGTAAATGAAGCCCAGAGGTTGGCAATCCAGGAGCATTACAGTGGCTAGCAGGATCGTGCTGACCCAGCTTCCTTCTATTTCTCCGCTCTGTGTGCTTGTGGTTTTATCTTCCAGGTCACCTCATGGTCCAAGGTGGCTGCTGGACCTCCAGCCATCACTTCTATGTTCCACACAGGAAAAAGGAGGAAGGAAGAAGGTTGAGGAGGAGGCAGAAGGGAAAAGTTGCAAAAAAATAAAAACTTCCCAGAAGTCCCACAAAATATTTCTACTTAATTGCATTGGTCAGACCTTAGTCATGTGGTGACACCTAGCTGAAGGGTGCCTGGGAGATGAGCATTTTTGTTGGGTAGATTCTTCGTCCTGAGTAAATTTGTGAATCTGTAAATAAGAAAGAAGGGGGAAAAGGATTTTCTCCAACAGACTCCGCCATGGTGACTGGTGGGAACATGGCTTAAACTTCCTGTTTTTTCATCTGTCAATTGGTCTAACACTTATTTCGGGCAAGACAAGTACGTGCTTTAAGACTAAAGCTCTAAGCAAATATTCATTATTATAAAAATCCATTCTGCACTGAAAGGCTAGATAACTAGGACAGATGTTACAGGGGAGGTTTCCAGCTGAGCAAATCGCATCTGACACCCCTGGGCTGGGCCCCACGCGCCATCTGTGAGGTGGGGCTGCATCCACGCTGAAGCCCCCAGGTGCTGCCGAGGAGCCGTCCTCATCCCACCAACAGACCTAAAGATGTTCCCACGTCCCCACCACCTCCACCACTAGCACCACGTTTCGTGGCTTCCACTTCTTTGGCAAGGTCACGTGTGTTCTGGAAGGGCAGCAACAGTGGTGTCCCCTGCGCTCTGGAACGATTCTGGTCCCCTGAAGTCAGGTGTGGTCGTGAATTCAGTTCTGGCCAATGGGCGGCGGGCAGAAGGGATGTTTACCACACCCCTCGGGGTCTGAGGAGTCCACGTGCTCCAGATGGCGCAGAGACGAGAGGGCGGGACCTGGAGCCCTGCGTGACTGTGACTGTGTGGAGCAGACCCTACAGAATCATGGGAATGGGGACGAAGAATGACATATAACCCTGATGTTAGTCCTGAGACTCAGGGGTGTCTGTCCCCCAGGCTTCCTCGGCTTGTCCAGGCTGCCAGCGGGATTGTACCCCTCCCCCTGGACCGCCACAGCCCAGCCACAGAGGCAGCACCCTCCCACACCTGGTATCAGCCCTAATGGGCTCCTTCCTTCCAGCAGATTCTTCTGTGCTCACCAACCACGACTTCTGACGGATGCTGTGTACCACAAGCCAGGTTCCAGCGGCCCTCATTCCTTATGTCCAGTTGCACTGGACAAATCTAAAAACGTTTCAGCCTCCAAGCAAACCGAGGGGAGCTAACCCCTCTGGAGAAGCCCCCCGAAGACCAGGGGTCGCTTGTTTTGCGACCCGAGCTGTGAGAATCAGCGGGAACCACCCTCAATGTCACTGTTCTCTGAGATTAGGGTCAGGCCATGACCGCCTCTGGAAGAACTGTCCCCAGAAGCACTCCCTGGCTGCAGCGGGACCTGGTCTAAAGAGGACAGGAAGGGGTCCAGGGGAGGGGGCCCGCTCAGCAAACCTCCCTCCACCCCTCACATCCAGAATGTAGCCGTCCAGTGGGGTCCCCAGAGCGGGAGCTGTGTGATAGCTGCTGGGCTCGGGGGACAGCCCCTGCTCTTGTTGCTCCTGCACCCTAAGTGGCACAGGTCACCCCACGACCCCTGGCCTTCAGCCCCTGCCTGGAAAGCCACACTTATCCGTGAGCCCTTGGGTGGCAAGTTCTGAGTCCACTTCCTCTCAGTCTCTCCAAAGCCCAGTGTCACACGTGTAAGCAGGCACTGAACAAAAGATGATTAAAGAAACGCTGAATTACAAACTGGCGATGCTGGGGATTAGTGAGGACGTCAGATGTGGGGGAGGGGGTGCACTGGCCATCCCCGTCAGCTCCCACAGTGAGGCCTGGTCCACAGGGGTCCATCTGAGGGCCTCAGTGTGCTGCTTCGGTGAAGGAGGAGAGGCTATTTGGCGGGGGGGGGGGTGGGGTGGGGGCAGAGACACAAGAGACAAACCCCAGGTTGGTAAGTGGAAGCTGGGGGAGGGGCCCAGAGGGCGCAGGGCACTGCTCTCTCTACTTCTGAATATGTTTGAAATTGTCCATTAAAAATCTTTGTGAAAAATGAGTGGTTCTTTCCTTTTGTTGAAACAACTAAAGATCCTGTTTGGAGGGTCCAGTCGTTGAAGAAGTTAGTACAGATGTGGGGTTAACCCCAGTCAACCTCAGTGTGGTGCCTCCGTTACAAGAGGCTGCACAGTCGAGAAATGCCAGAGAGGGCGAGCAGCCCAGCTTACAGCGCAGCCACACCGGGCCCGGGGCCCTGCCCAGGCGGGGTCTGAGGGTCGTGTTCTGTTCTGGGGTCTGCAGGTGGGTGTTCTATTTTGAGGTCTGAACGTGGGTGGTCCGTTCCGGGTACTTTGCTTGCACCTGTTGGTATGATTAAAGGGACACCCACTGGCGAATGCAAGTAAAATATTTTTCCAAGAAATGAGGAAGTCATGGAGAGGAGGGGAAGGTTTCTCTCTGTGTGTACGAGGCTATCCCGACAAAGACACTAATGCTGCCCCTCTTCCTTGTTCTAGAAAAAGGCCAGTGGGTGGAAGGAAGGGGAAGGGATTTCAGCCCAACGTCCAACAGCAGATCAAGTGGCCGCAGGGTGTCCTGCAGCTCCTGGTTCGGGGGCCGACGGCTGAGCTGAGGCCATCTGGTTACCCAGAGTGGGTAAGAAACCGTCTCAGCCGCCCTCACTGTTGAGTTGATGATTTGGCTTCATCAACCAACGTAACATCGTGCGTAGGAGCCATGGCCACAGCTCCCGGCTCCCTTGTAAACAAATGTGCAACAAGTTTATGACAAGAAAACCAAACAAGAAAATGGACACCTTCCAAACTTCCAAGAGCAGGGATGTCATCTGGCAAGAATCTTAATCAGAACAGCAGTCTGGAACGTGTCCAAATCCAATGTTTTTCTGGAACCTGACTTCTGACTACATCGGGACAGAATGTATGATGTTCAAGAAAAGTGTCAAAACAAACCCTCACTCAGTGGGATTCCACTGGCCCGAGGCACGGGCATCCGGCCTGGGCGGGCATGCTTCTCCTGTCTATGTAGAAGGCCACCGGGGTCACCGCGGGCAGCGGGCCTGGCGCTACACCTCAGGCTCTTTGGGGGTTAACAGTGCATCCGTCACAAGAGGACGCAGGACCAGAGGAGAAAGGCCATCGCGCCCCGCTCATCGTTCTTGTTTACTCTCCGCAGAGAAATGACCAGGTTGACGGTAAAGGGTGGCAAGGACAGCTCTCCCCCATTCAGTGGGTAAGATTCATGCCACTAAATCACATTTCAGTGGCTCCTGTACAACAACACTGCCTGCTTCTCTCAAGAGGCAGGTGGTTCCCCCAACAGTGGCCACCAGTGAGCCCATGAAAGGAGACCAAGTCAGTGACGGTTAATGTTATGTGTCAGCTCAGATAGGCCACGGGAACCAGATTTGGTCAAACACTAGTCTACAGGTGGCTGAAGGTATTTTGGGGATGAGATGAACATTTGAATCAGTAGACTTGGAATAAAGCAGATGGCTCTCCACAATGTGGGTTGGCCTCATCTAATCAGTAGAAACCCTAACAGAAAAAAGTCTGAGGCCCAGAGAAGAGAGACTTCTGCCAGCAGACTGCCTCTGACTCGGCTGCAGCATCGACTCTTCCCCGGGTCTCCAGCCTGCTGCCTGCTCCGGGATTTCAGACTTGCTGGCCCCTGCCATCCTGTGAGCCCTTTCCTTAAAGGAAATCCCTGTCTCCATGAGTATTTGTCCTATTGGTTCTCCTTCTCTGGAGAACTCTCCTAATGCAAAGTCCATCCTGTTCTTTTACCCTCACAGGTAATAAGTCTCAAATAACATGATTCTATTCTTTTTATAAATACCACTCTTAGGAAAATCATCATCCCTTCTCTACCTAAGCTGTAAAAATCTAGAATGCAAATCTATCATAATGCAAAATCAAGTCTCTGTAAATATTTAAAGGTGAAAATCTTTCGAGGTACATCATCAGTTCCAAGATAAATAACGAAGACTGACACCCTTGAACGCTTACCCGATGCCAGGTGAGAACACATGTCTCTGCAGGTGAAAGCGGCAGGTGAAGCCTGCAGAAAGCAAGGCGGTTAGGCTCACCCTCCCGACAGTCTTGCTTCAGCTTCTGCGCACCACGGTGCAAAACTCGCCACACAGTCCCCGTGCTCGTCTTTCAACGTCTGGTTCTCCACCGCACGTCAGCCCCCCCACCAAAACAACACATCCGTTCCGTGGACTGGGTGTGCTTCAAAAGTAGTGACTGAAATACAGCCAGTGTTTAAGGTAGTCTTAGTAACAAGGGTCTTTAACTCTAACGGGTGTCAGAATCTCATCCATTATTCCATTACTTCGTCCACCCCTCGGCAGCTGTTTCCTAACGCACACGCAGGCGCCCGCTAGGCACGGACACCGACACAAGACGTGGGGTCCCTACTGGAGAGGAAATTATTTCTCTAACAAAAACTGTAGTGTAATTTAAATGTTGATATTTCATACATCAACATTTGAAACAACAAAAAATTACAATGCAATGCACTACACCATTCTAAAGAAAATGAGAGAATCTATAAAAAGTACCAATTCCTGGGGCAACACAGGGGCCATGCCCAGTAACGGGACACAGGTTTCAAGTTCAGTCGCATCAGCAAATCAAGGTGACTCTAGGTCACCTTGGCCTACCCTCAAAAGCCTATATTTCAAAAAAATATGTGTTTAGGAAAGCGTGTAATACACGCAGAACAGCATAGAAGTCATGAGCGTTCACAGAGTGAACCCACCCTCGAAACCACCACATCCGCAAACCCACCAGACCGCCGTCACACCCTCCCCGGTCCCGGGGGCATCCAGCCAGTGTCCCAGGGCTGACACAGGGTTATAAGTGGGGCAGCGACTGAGAGAGCAGGTGGACAAGTTACCCCTTTGGTGTGTCTGCATGGCCCCAGGGCTCCGGGCCTGAGAACCCTGGAAGGGCTGAAGCTGGGGAGAGAGCTCGCTCAGAAGCAGGGGCTTCCGAGTCTGCGTGTGGTGAGGATGCCCCCCCACAGCCCGTCTGCGGCTCAGACGTTGCTAAAACAACAGATCACCCAGCAAGTCGGCGGGGGTGGGGGCAGGTGTACACCTGCAGTGAGCACCCCGGGTGAGCTGGACTGTTCCAACCGAGATGGTCTGAGGACAGACATACGTGCAGAGATGTTGGTCAGGTGGGCTGCAGAAACGGCCCCTCAGCCTTGGCCTTGAAGGCCTGAGCGCTCGCCAGCCATTACCATCACGGGGTGTCATCAAGAGACCAGAGCGCTTTCTAGATTCTTCCTAAGCCTGCTCCTGCCCATCACAATGATCTGAGGAGCTCATTAAAATGCAGACCCTGGGCCCCCTGCCTACCAGATCTCCAAAGGAGGAGTCGGGATCTGGACCTTCTACAAGGGCTCCTGGTGGTTCTGAGATGGTGCACCCATGTTGGGAATCATTACTTTTTCTAGAAAGGGCCAGCTAGTAAATATTTCAGGCTTTGAGGGCCACACGATCTCTGTTGTAACTATTCAACTCTGGCAGTTGTGTGAAAGCAGCCACAGATGACACCTAATGAACAGGTGCGGCTGTGTGCCAATAAAACTTTATTTACAAAAACAGGCAAAGGGCCAGATACGTTGGCCCTACTTCTAGTCCCAATCCAAGCTGTCGGGCACATTGTGACCTAAGTAGATGTGATGAAGTCATCCAAACCCCTGAAATTAGTCAGACTCTGAAATACAGCCAGCCCTACTGGTCTAGTGGTTACCATTTGGTGCTCTCACTGCCGTGGCCCACTACTGTGGTGGCCACATGTTGCTGTGATGCTGAAAGCTCTGCCACCAGAATTTCAAATACCAGCAGAGTCACCCATGGTGGACAGGTTTCAGCAGAGCTTCCACACTGACAGACTAGGAAGAAGGACCTGGCCACCCACTTCTGAAAAGATTGGCCAGGAAAACCCTATGAGTGGCAGCAGAGCATTGTCTGATAGAGCGCTGGAAGGAGAGAGGACGGCGCAGAAAGACCGGGCAGGGTCCCCTCTGCTGTGCACAGGGGCACTGGGAGTCGGAATCGACTCGTCAGCGCTAACAACAAGAAAATGTGAGATATGGATTTATCCCACGTCGTTAGTGGCGGACCTCACCCTAAGCATTCAATGTGCCTTGAGAGAATATGATGACAGCAGAGTTAGCAAGACCTTTAAAAGCTAAGTGTTTAGAAAATTAGTAACATTATAATAATGCCAGATACGTATTAGTAATGCCATATATATGAGCAAAAACGTTCTTGTACTGTTAATAAATTAAGTAAACATTAATTTTTTTCTCATCCTTTCTCATATCAGTTTATGTTGTGTGTTTTTACTAGATAACAGTAATACAGTAGTTCCTGTGTAAAATTTACAAAATAACAAATGACTGTATTTTGGGGTTCAGTGGTCAAATCTTTTCCTCTGGTGTTTGGGAACCACTGACCCAGCAATGAATTCTCCAGCAGGTTTTCTTTTCACAAAGTCTTGAGATTTCAGGCCTAGGAAGGGTGAGGGCCTGAGAAGCTGAAGGTGGACCCACAGGGGCTCCCCAAGACCAGCCCTGCCCAGCACATTGTGCCCTCCCAGGGAGAGGAGCCCAGCTTCAGATCTAGAGGTTACAATTGCCAATTCTCTGGGAGATTCTGGCCTCCAGGCTTGGGCTCCAGGGCTGGGGAATCAGGCAGGCAGCTCAGAGCTTGGGGGCAGTTTTCATGTCTGGCCCTGGAGAGGTTCTAGAATCATGGTGGGCATGGGGGAGCCCCAGGTGAGGGGACTGGAGGGCTCTCAGCATCTAGCAGCTGCTGAGACTTCCAAATTGCACAAGTGTTTGAACTGGCCCCTGTGGTGGCTGTTGTGGTTTGTTTTTTAATACGAAGCTTCCAACATTTAAAAATTGAAACACTTCATATAAAAATCTGAATTTCACTCCTTTTGAGAAGTTGGTAGATGTGGCAGTTCAACAGTCCACTGGGAGGGGCGGGGCTGACCATTTAGATGGAGCACACATCTGCCACTTTGCCCCAGTCCTCACCCCTCCCTGATACCTCCCTCAGACTGAGATGCCACCTGTCACCCTACTTCTTCTTCAGTAGTGTTCAGAGGAAAGGGACATCGCACGTTGTATCTCTGTGTCTTTATCACAGTAGAAACACAAAAACGTTGAAGAAAGCCACGTCTCTCCAGGACCATGGGAGCCAAGTCTTCTTTACAGAAATGAAGCTACCCGCAGAACTGGGCTGCTTCCCTCCCTCGCCTGATAGAGGCAGGCAGGGGTGGGACCGCATTGGACGGGAAGTAAATACTTGAATTGAGCCTTGACAAGTGAAAAGGAAGATGTCAGGGCAGAGAGGACACATCTCAGATGGAGGGGGACCAAGGTCAAAGGACAGGGGGCGGGTCCAGAGAGAGAATGGTCTGCAGGAATCGCTGGCTTCACCTGAGACGCAAACCAACATCACCTATAAGATCCTTGGGGTGAGGACGACCCCTCCCCTTTCTCACACGCCCCAAAACACACAGCACAGTTCTAGATTAATAACAATCGCAATAATAATAATGCAGTGTCTTATATAGGTATTTTATATTATACTATACTATTTTATATTATACTATATATTATATTATACACATAGACTAATGTTATCAGACTATACTAATGTAACAAAATAGAAACAATCATCATCACCAGGGTGACGATGGTGTGGAGGATGACGGCTAACTCTCGCTGAGCGCACACTCTCTGCCAGGTGCATCACAGACCCGTTTTACAGGAGATGGGTGCTCTGGGAAGGTGGAGCCCATGTCTGTCTTGGTAGGAAGGATGGAAGCAGCTGACATTGTAGTATAATGGTCAACTGCACAATCTCCAGGTCAGACAGCCTCAGTCTTTATCCAGCTGTGTGACCTCACACAAGTTATTTAACCTCTCTGGGCCCCCTACTCCCCAATTATGTATGCTGTGTCTACAACACCAGCAAAGTGTTGCTTGGACCACTGCCTGGCACGTGCAAGGACTTAATAGATGCTGGCATCGGCTGTTGGTGGTGGTGGTGTCGATCACTATTATTAATTATTGAGCACTTATCTCTGGCCCGATGCTCAGCTCGATGCGCACATTGTCTCATTTAATCCTCACGAGAACCCAGCGAGCTACACACGCATTCTCCTGAGACGACGGAAGAGTTAGAGGCCCAGTGATCGGGCCAGGAAGTCCCCCCAAAATCTGTGCTGCCACCGCCATGGATCTTCGTTACTCAGCAGCTGCGGTGCCCACACCCACACAGGCTCGGCCGCAGTGGTCGCTCAACAAGCGTCTGCGTGGTTTCACGTGCCCCACAGAGTCCCTGGCCAGGGTTAACTCAGAATCACTTGCATGAGAATGTCTTGCTTCAGGATATCCCTTTCTGCTGCCAATCAAAGCTTCCACTCCCTGGGGGTCCTCGACGTTGGAGGGCTGGTGAGTGTTTATCCCTGCATCATATACGCTGTGAGGGAGACCCCCACGGCCCCCACGCACTGGGCTTGCTCTTCTCTCCAAGAACGTGGGGTCCCTGTCGGACCTCTTCACGGTACAGGGAAGACATGGTCCCACCGCCCCAGGCTAGCCTGCACGAGGACCAATTAACAGTACTGCCAATGTCACCAAGGCTTGGTTGTAGAAAGCTAACAAAGGCCCTGGGTCAAATAAGATAATAAAAAGGATATTCTTACAAAGGTTCAGTGGGAATCGACTCAGAGAGAAATTAGAAGCAACATAAATGGCACTAATGACAGACTGGGCCCAGCAGGTGTCAAATGTGCCGCTATCCCCAAGCTTTCTGTCCTGTCTGTCCTCCGGTGGATGACGAGGTAAGGGCCCGAGCCGCTCCTGGGAGTATGGGGCCCTCTGTACCTTCCCCCCACTGTAGAGCCTTTGTGTCTGTCAGCTGGTCATTACTAAGTCAGGTGACACAGGAAAGTGGAGGGCTAATGTCTCTGACATTTCTAGAGAACTGTGGGGGCTGCTGTCCCTCCCGCCCCACCCCCATGAAATAAAGGTGCAACATGGAGTTTCTGGTGGATGCTGTGAGTCCAAGGTTCTTTGAAAATGTCAAATTTAACAGCATGGGAAAATGTCTTTTGAATCAGAAGATGAGAACTCAGGGGAGTTGAAATAACAACGGAGCACAACATTTTACCAAGTAATAGGACCATATTTCCCCTTTATGGGACATTGCTCAGGGCAATATTTAATCTCCTGAGTTTAATGAACTTTTAAAACTACTCAATAAATACTCCAGGCCGTGACAAGCACTGTCATGAGATAAATCCAGTCCTCCTTCAATGGACTATATCATTTTTGTTATTAAAAAAGGTTAATTTTCATATTCAAGGAACTCAGTTCCCTGGAAAACACTGCGGGTCCTGCATGGTCTGACCCAGCGCTCCCTGTGCTGGCGCACACTGAGCACAACGGGTCTCTGAAGAGAACCGCAGGGTGAACATCTGCTTCCACGGAGGGTGGATCCGGGAGCAGGACTCCCACTCCGCAGAAGCGTCCAGCTCGCTTCACCGCAGGCCTGTAGGGAGCAGGCCCAGGCTCGTTTTGATGTCAAACTCCACACCGAACAAAAGGGAGGGCTTGGAAATGGGGAGCTGGTTTATATCACAATCCCGGCTCATGTCCTGCGGTACCAGCTGGTCACCACCCAAAGTGAACTCGCTCCGCAGAGTTCTCTGGGCGGTCTTCAAAAGCCCACCAGCAGTGAAGCCGTGCCCGCCCCCCCCCCCCCCGGCATTCGGACTCGGGAGCACATCCAAAGTTCAAGCTCCCCTCCATGCCTGGCCTGGAAACGGCCGAGGAGCGGCCAGCTCTCCTCGATGCCAGATTTCACACTGGTCACTAAGGGCTGTTTTCTTCCACTTGCTTGTCATTCCCTTTCTGCCCAATGCAGGCAGAGGGAGGGGTGCCCGGCAGAAACAAAGTCCTAAAACCCTGCAGCCACCGGGGCCTCTTCCCTCCCGGCTGCTCAGTGCACCCAGGGGCACACCTTAGGGAAGGTCCCGACACAGGCAAATGGGACACACGGCTGGTGATGAGGGACAGACAATGTCCTCCACTGTGATTCCTGTCCACCAGCTTGGAGGACAGTCCACCAGCGCAAAAATATCATTCCTCCATTTTTGTTACTTGAGGATCGTTCTGCTCACATTCCGTGAGGGAGAGAGGAAGAAAGCTGGGTCAGCTAGTCCTACTACCCAAGCACGAATACGCTGGAACCAGGAAACGCTCCCAAGGGATACAACAAGAATGGATCTTGAACACTTCCTTCTGCTAAGAGCCTCTGCTAAGGTCAGCCCCAGAGCCCTGTACGCAAGTAGGGATTTTCCCCAAAGGCTGTAGGAATGCCGTTTAGGCTGTGGGGACTCCAGCCCGGCCCTGACAATGCACCTTAGCTCAATAAAGCAGTTCAGCGGGGTGTATGGAGTCCAGGAGGTGGTCACTCTCATCCTGGCTGAGCAGTCACCAGTGACGACCAGCTGCCCCAGGCCTTTCTCCCGCTGCAGTGTCAGGTTCCTGTGCTCTGCCCCCACACAGCCCAGCCTGGTCCAGGCTTCCAGGACTCACAATACAGCAACTCAGCCGCTCAGCCTCTTCTCCCTAAATGATGCTGATTCTATACGTTTGGGTAAATTATGGCTTTCCTGGGCTCACTTACGTGGCAGATCACAGAATGGGCATATTTTAAGAGTGTTTTCTAGAACATTCTCTGAGCTTCCAAGTGCTCTGAGGCCTGAGGGCATGTGCACACATTCCAGTTGGCACCAGAAATTTCCCCCACAGAACAAAAACTAGTAGGCAAGAGTAGCGTGCTGTGGCCAGGCCACTTTTGAGTGCCATTGTCACCAGCCAACTGCCCCGCGTTGCTCAAAGAGTTACTCAGGCTGAAAAAGTTGCTTGTTGCTTAGTAGCTTAAAGAGCTGCTTAACAAGTGCCATCAGCAGTCAACAGCTCCTCAAAGTTGTTTTTCAGGAGGATGAGTAGGTACCCACCGGCTTGAACTGGCTCAGAACAGTTTAAACCACTCTGCAGTAATGACACCTGCGCGGAAGAATGGAAAAGTGTAGAAAAGTAACCTTTATCTCATTAGAATATTAGGAGCACCGCCCCAGGAGGAACTGAAGTCCTATTAGCATCACACGCGACGTGTGTGGAGGCGTGTGTCTGGACTACGCACACGCCAGCCCATGCCCGCCTCTACGTGGAAGGACAAAACTTCCTTCTCCTATATTCATCCCCTACCCCAAATAAAAGGCACCCGCGCCCGTGCTCGTGGAATTATTCCCTATGGTCTCCATTTTCTTTGCTGCAAGTAACATTTCTGCTTTGTGTAACAACCACTTCTGGTGTAGTTTGATTAACTCGCCAAGAAGGGGACTCACATCTGGTCTGGTGACACCATTTCTGAGAGCCACTGCTTCTTTACTCCCAGCTCATATTAATTAATAATACCTTTTTAATACGTAATTTTTAATTACAAAATTATTTCAGGGAATTTGGAAAATTGATACAATGAAAAGGAAGAAAAATTACCTATGATCTCATGATCTAGATTGGGGCTTCTCACACTTGGCATGATGGACATTTTGGGCCGGATCGTTCTCTGCCGTGGGGCCATCCTGTGCATCTGTAGGATGTTTAGCAGCGTCTCTGGCCTCCACCCATGAGATGCCAATAGCAATTTGTGACAAAAATGTCTCCAGACATTGCCGAGCATCCCCTGGGCCCAGCCGAGGGTCCTGACCTACACACCCCCGTGACACGCTGGCAGACACTCTTCCAGTCTTTTCTCCACACATTCATCAATCACATCAAATCTTCATTCATTGGATCCTTGCGAAGCCCCTACTGCGTGCCAGGCACCGGAATGAGGCGAGACAGATGCTGTGGCGGATGAGGGAGACAAGCTCACTTTTTCAAGGGAACGGACAGGTATTTACAAGTTGTAAAACGTGCTAACAAGTGCTCACTGGGACACAGACGGGGCCGTGTGGTGATGAGCCTCCAGGACAGGCCACCAGATGATCAAAGTGGGAAATTCTATGCCACACGATGAGAAGGAGGCAGCCAGAGGGGGAGGGAAGGGAGGAGGCCTGGGCCCTCCCCCTCCGGCCGCCTGGATGAATGCCGCACTCAGCCTGGGCGCGGGGACCACAGAACGACCTTTGGCTATTTTCTTTCTCAGAAAACGAAAACAAACACTGCCACCAAAAAGGCTTGATCAGTTTAGCCACAGTATCAGAGCTTTTAAAGTACGTCCCTTGACGCCACACTTCTACTACTTAAAATATCTCCTAAGGGGAGAGAAATTCAAGTGTGGAAAGACTTAACTCCAAGGCTGTTTATCCCAAGGCTGTTTATAACTGTAAAAAACTGAAACAACTTTCCCATCCAAATATAAAGGATTAGTTAAATATAGTATGTTGTACTCACACAATAGCATAATTAAAGTTACGTTTTGGATATATTTTGTTTTCATGAAACTGCTTCGGGAGATGCTGTTCAATTAAAAAGGCAAACTATAAAAGCACAAAATGACGTGTGTGTCTATGTGCACACATGCAACATCCATCAATTCTATGATATGTTTAAAAATCAAGTTGTGGCACAACATGTAGTAAACCTGTGTTCAAAACAATAACAGGATAGAAAAATGGGCAGAAGAGCCGACTCAGAATGCTGCAGGTAACACAGAAGGCGTTAAGCACATGAAGAGATGGTAAACCACACTTGCCACCCATAGCACGCAAATGGAAAGTCACAGGGTCATCGTGCACCCCTTCCAGTGCACGAGTGAACAGTCTGACATCAGCCCATGTGGCAGAGGATGCGACCCCAGGCTCTCCTGGCCATGGCGGGTGGGAGTATACCTGTTACCTCCACTTCGGAGAGTAACTGGACATAAGCATGACGTGTGGAACATTCGCCTTCCTCAGCGTCTACCCGAGCAAGAGAAACCGTCCGTCACCTACACACGCACGGACACGCGGGCCACGGCTCAGAACTGCAGAGAGGTGGACAGACCCCGGTGCCCACGCGCTGGGGGACGGATAAACTGTGGCAGTGATACAACGATGACTCAACAATGAGCCTCAGATGGCTGTCAGAAGGTATGCTTCATGACTCTTACTCATATAATTTTGAGTGGAAAACAGTAAGTGCCCAAAGACTACATACAAAGATACCCATTTATTAAAACTAAAACAACGAAAACCAAAGAATACATACTTTTCAGTGAAACATACAGACGTGATGAAACTATGTTAGAAAGCTGGGAACAAAGACAGGATTTAGGACCGTGGTTCTCTGGGTGGGGCCAGTGGGAGGGGGGCCACAAAGGTGGGTGCCCCCTCTCGTTTTAAGGGGTTATTACCAAAAATAAATGTGTAAAAGAGAGGCTCATATGGACCAGTGATGAGAATGTGCCATGAGCCAAGTGTTATGATTAATTTAATAATATACTAAATTAACTTATATACCAACTAAAATGGGGTGTGTGTGTTCCTTCAGAGGGGTACACTAGTAGGCTTAGAGATGAGAGGGGGGTCGTGCACCTTTTACCTTCAATCATTCTGAACTGCGAGAATTTTCTTTCTCTTCGAACCATGGACGTATTTTACTTTCACGATTTGAAAAAAAAAATAGCAAAATTTACAAAGAATCTCACCAGTAATGTAACCCAAATCAGAGACATGGAAATCGGTAACAGAAGGGCTGGGGCGGGCTCTACTCATGCCCAGGTCACATGCTCACAGGTGTGGACCGCCTGGATGGTCCGCACTCCCTCCTCCGTGCGCCACACCTCGGCTCGCTAAAGGTCCCACGTTGCCCTCTTTGGAGAAGCCCAGTGGGCGCCTGCAGTTCCACGTCTGTTTCCTGAGACACAAGATGTCGAGGACGGCAGCTGTCATTTATTTACTGGAGTCTTCACCACGTGCTGGGCCCCGCTGAGCGCTTCAGCATTCAACCCCGACAGCAATCCCAGGAACGCATGCCATCGTCCCCAGGGAAATAAAACACTTCAGAGCTGGAAGGATCTATCCAGCCTCTGCAGTGAGGGAAGAGCCAAGTACACCACGGCCTCTCCGACCCCAGAGGCCATCCTGTCTCGTCTGCCCATCACAGATCGCGAGACCCTGCATCCCCCTTTGTTCTTCCAAAAGGAGTGAGCACATAGTATGGGATCAGCACGCTGGGACCTCTGCAGGGAGGGCTTGTGGGACTGGAAGGCAGGTCGGAGGAAATTCTTTAGAATGTGGTACAGAGAGACAGAGGATTGGAGAGCAAGTTAGGAGAAGTTGTGGGACGTCTGGAGAAGTTCAGAGAAGACTGTGCAGGGCTCACACATGCCAGCTCACCCGTCAGCACCATGACCACCAGTCCCCTATGCGTATGGCGCTCCGCCATCCTGGGCCTGGGTGAGAGGCCAGCTCCTCTGCAACCCCAGCCGGGCTACTTGGGGCTCGGCCTGACCCAGCTTCCATGCTCTGTGCAGTGACCCTGCCTCCAGCCTCCTGTGTCCCTTCCTGTGTCAGTCCCAATAACCACCCATGGTGCCCACTGTCCCCACTGTGGGCTATGCAGTGGGATGAATCGTGTCCCCTCAGAAGGTAAGTCATGTCCTAACCCTGTGAATGGGACCTTATCTGGAAGAAGTGTCTTTGCAGATGTGAGTTAAAGAACTTGAGATGAGATCATCCTGGATTAGGGTGACAAGTGTCCTGAGAAGAGAAGAGGAGACACAAGGAAGCCATGTGGAGATGGAGGCAGAGATCGGGGTGACGTGGACACAAGCCAAGGGTGCCTGGGGTCCCAGAAGCTGTAAGAGGCAGGAAGGATCCCCCCCAGAGCCTCTGGAAGGAGTGTGGCCTGCTCCCACCTGGATTTCAGACTTCCGGCCTTCAGACGGTGGGAGGACACGTTTTTGTTGTCAGCCCTCTGGTTGTGTGATTCATTACGGCAGCCGAGGGAACCGCACTGCTGTCACTTTCTTTGCCTTTTTGGGGGGCAGCAGTGGAGACCCTGTAACCTGAACATGGGGATGTGCATGCCCAGGTGGCTGCCTTACTTCCACACCAGGCCTTCTGATTGTTTGGTCACCTGCATTTCCTCTCAGAGTGTGGATCGCTCATCCTTCTTATCATCCTGATGAGAAAGCGGCCCCCACCTTCCACCCTGAGACTTTACATAGTAAGTTAGAGCCAGCAAGTTTGAAAATCTCATTGGGTATCTAGAGAGTTAATAGGCATCCAGTAAAATCTATTTCTAGTTCTCTTTTCTTATTTTCACATGTAAGCCTCTAACGAAATGAAAGATTTGGCCACAGTTATCAGATAACCCTTCTATTAGATGTTTCTGCTCAAAACAGGGTGTTTTAAAATAGTTCTCTGAAAGACATTATCTGATTGAAGTTTTTCCTTGTTACTTGATTATGTAAAAGCCAAATGGGGGAAAAAAAGGAAATAACTCACATTCCTTTGGGTGGATGGATGGTTGAATGGATGTATGGATGGGTGGGTGGATGGATGGATGGATGGATGGAGGGATGGATGGACAGGTGGATGGATGGATAGATGGGTGGATGGATGGATGGATGGATGGATGGATGGATGGACAGACAGGTGGAAGGATGGATAGATGGGTGGATGGATGGATGGAAGGGTGGGTGAATGGATGGATGGATGGATATACAGGTGGATGGATGAACAGGTGAATGGATGGATGGATGGATGGATGGATGGATGGATGGTGGATGGGTGAATGGATGGACAGGTGGATGGATGGATGGGTGGATGACTCAGATTTTCAAAGTGGGACTTTCAGAGTTCAAGGTCCTACTGATTCTGTTGGATTCATCCTTACTAACGTGTGCCCCTTTTGTTCTGCGCTTCAAGCCATCCTGAAAAGGGACAAGGCACATGGCAGAGGAGGGGGAAAGGTAACATATTTTTTCCTCATTTTATTCCTCCTCTTCTAAAACTAAAAAATCTTCTAAGTGGATGTTTGTGTTTACTGTAAACTGCTGGGTTGTGTGCGATGGACTAATTATTTCTGCACAGTCTAAAACAGGCCCAGAATAATTGTCTACAATTTTCTGCATTTGCTTTCTCTCAGAGAACATATTTTTCTCCCTTAAATTTCAGAGCCCAAGTCCCTGATTGGGCCCTAGTGACATCATCTATAAAATAAGCAGGAACTTGGATCGAGTGTCAGTCACAAACGTCCCAGCCATCTTTCCTGGCAGGACGCTCATGGCTTCTGTGAAAGATAAACTGGGGAGGGCTAAGCATTCCAGCCTCATCCCGCTCGCTGTCACGTGGGGGCTGGCATGCACAGGCCTCTCTTCCTTCTCCCTGCCCTCTCCAAATTTAAGATGCTCCATCCTCAGGCCTGCCTAACCTTCTCCTTCCAAATACCATTCTGAATTCCCATCTGCCACGCTCAGATGGTGACTATGTCACTCGGCGCGGCTCGTAGTTTTCAAATATTTGCTAGACTATCAAGGATGACACTCCAGTGTTTTCACTACATACACATTTGCCCACATCCTTCCCTCCTCGGGGTAAGCATTGCTGGTGGCTTCTTAAGCAGGTGCAGGAGAGATCATTCTGACGTAACAGAGCGCAGATGCCATATTTCTTTGCAGAACTCTAAACTTTTCCTGTGCCAAAGCTGCGAAAGGTCCCACACCCCCTTTTCTGACTGTTAAAAATCTCTAAGCTGTAATAACCATTCGGGCTGCCCATATTGAGCCGTTTAACAGTTCATATGGTCTTTAAAATGCATATTGTGTGACAGGGGATCTGGATTTGTGAAAGACAGCTTTTTATTAGAACTGCCTTCCATCCTCCGGAAAGATATTATCTTCCTGTCTTTGCAACTTGCCAACAACATCTTGAGGGATCCAGGGAGGGGTGCAAATGGGTGGGAGGCAGCACTGAAGGGTGTGCAGGCTGTAAGGCAGTTGTTGGTGGAGGAAGGAAGGGTCGGCGCACGGGAGCCTCTGAATTGTGTGAGTTTATGCAAAATGGGCAATATGTCTGTCCGCAGACACCGAGTCGGTGGGACAATCATAACTCTATCAAGAAGTGGCCTGGGATGAAATGGAGACAAGTGGATTAATCCACACGGCGTCCATTCAACCACCAAGGTGGTAATAAAGGTATTAATTTAGCTACAAACATTAAACTGTGTACAGTAAGATGGATTTTTCTAACAGTTCACTGTGGCATAACCTTAATGCAGTACATTAAAATCATTCATTACAATGAATAAATAGCTTAATGAGATTGGAAGCATCGAGCAGTCTCCCGGTAAACGTGTGATGAAGTGAAGCAAGCGATGGCTGTCACTGAGCATAAATTATGCAAAAATAATACCCTTAATACCATCTCTCCCTGTGCATTGTTGCTTTTGTTGAATATTCAAAGGGACGGCTTCCCAGGACAATATCAAATTAGTTTGTGTAATAAAAAAGTCTGCAGCAACATTATCTACACAACCCTTATCTGCATCACTCTCCGCTTTAAACAAAGGCCAATTATCCTCTGATTTTCTTTGAATGATTTGTCCCTGCTCTAAGTAAGGTTGCCTACTGTAAGTGCTTTTCCTTTTTGTTTCGTATTCCTGAAGTTGACACTTCACTTCTGAAACTTGCGCTGGGAATTTAAACAAAGACTGTTCAAGCATGGCTGGCGAGGAGAGCTGGTTAAACTGCGGGAAAAGGAAAGAATGTCGTTGCAGTTATTCTGTGGCTCCTTAGAAGAATTCCTCATAAATCACTGCTTTAAGTGAGGCCTTCTGATAGCCTTTTTTTTTTAAAGTAGGAGCATCCGTCCCCTCCATTTTAGGCTGCAAAAAGTGAGAGAGTTACACTGCAGAAAGTGGGTAGGGGGCTGGATATTTAAATACCAACGCCAAGTGCAACACTGCTGCTGCCTTCTCAGTCAGGAGGACGACTCACGACCCAGGATCTTCCTACCCAGATTCAAACGCTGGGTTCACTGCAGTAACTATATACATCATGGCTCTAACCACTCCGTCCTGCATGGTATTTAAGGCGAGAAGTACAGGGTGACTTTGCACGACTGACTAGCAATGAAGGCGCTCCATGCTGCGGGCTTGCCCACGAGTGACCACGAGCAGAGCTCTCCCTGGACCCCACTGAGATCCAGCCAAGGTGCTCGCTCCAGAACCACTTGCACATTCTGTATCTGATCTCCAGACCCTTCCAAGGAGGAGATCTTGAACCTCATGTTGCAAGCTCCAGCTTTAATCTATTAAAAGGACGCTCGCCGTGTGCCACAGGCAGGCAAGATCCTGCAGGGCTGCATCTGCATCATCTCTCGATTCTCACAACCGTTACCAGCCATCCGCAAGCTCCCCTTTTCAGAGGTGGAAAACAAAAATCCCCGGACTCAGGATGGTGAAAAACTTGCTTAAAGTCACACAGCTGTGAAGGGAGGCCTGGGATTTAAATACACATCTCTCCGGCTTGAAATTAAGCTCTCAAAAGAAAATTATGCCTAAAATCTGTGGATCGTATCAATGTCAATTTCCTGGTTGTGATTTTGTACTAGAGTTACACAACAGGTTACAGTAGAGAAATTGGTCCCTGCGAACTGGTCCCCAACTTCCCTGCAAATCTATAATTATTTCAAACTAAAAAATTTATAAATTATGCTGAACCATCTCTTTATCACCCTATTCAAAACTATACACAGTGGGTTGAATGGGGGTCCCCCAAAAGATAAGTCCATGTCACATCCCTGGAACCTACGTATGCCATCTTATTTGGAAAAAGAATGTTTGCAGATGTAATTGAGAATCTTGAGGTAGTGCGGTCATCCTGAATCATCTGGTTGGGCTCCAAATCCAATGACACATCTTTATAAAAGACGCACAGAAGGGCGACATCCAGAGAAAAGACCCCGTGAAGATGAAGGCCGAGATGGGAGCGATGCGGCCACAAGCCAAGGAATGCCAACAGCCGCCAGGAGCTGGAAGAGGCAGGAAGGATCCCAGAGCCTCCAGAGGGGGCACGACCCTGCCCACACCTGGATTTCAGACCCAGTTCGTGGTAATTTGTTACAGCAGCCATCGGAACCTAACATACCGTACTTTCCAACTTTTAAAGGAATGAAATCTATACCCCAATGAAACCCTTAGAACCATTTTTCCTGATCAAGCAAAATTGATGCAACATTAAGAAATCTGAAAGGACAAAGTGGCCACATTTTTCCTTATAAACGGGGGACACGTGAAGGGATGTTTGAACTGCCTGCCCCCTCATCACGAGGGCCGCATTAATCTGTTATCAGCCGCAGGCGCAGGAGCCGACCCTGCAGGTCCAGACACGCATTAGGGGCCACCCTAAGAAGTGGAAACGGGGAACAGATAGCACCGTTTTCATGGAGCTGAAGGGCTGCTTTAAATGCTGGTTCTGAAAGGGACTTGACATGAGCGTAGGCTGATGCTCTTTCTGGAATCCAGTTCATGGTCTTCCGACCAGATTAAAGACACTAAGATTGTTTCAAATCAACTGACCACAGAAAACCATCACGTGGGTGGTTTTGTCTCACATCTGAGTTGAGCAGCAAAAGAACAGCTTCCTGTCCCTCCAGGCAGAAGCGTCCAGACCCCTCTGAGAATTTGTGTGTGATCAGTTTTAATCGAGGGCGTCAGGGGCTTCGGGATGGAGATGGATTCCGTCCCTACATGCACCAGAGAAGCTAAAGCGACGAGAGCTCCACACCCAGCAGGTGGGAGGCCCCCTGGGCTGAGTACCATCCTGAGCCACCCAAACATCCCCTGATTTCAATGACACTTGAAGGTCATCTTGACGGTCACTTCTCATCCAAGTCACGAGTAGCAAAGTCTTGGCACTGGGGGGTTTGGCACTCAGACCAGGGATGGACGTGGGAGAGAAAATGATGGAAGGGTAGAGACCAGGAGGCAAGGCCAGACTGATGCTCAGACACCAGACAGACCGTCTGGATTTGTCAGAGCCCAGGATCCCCCAGCTGTGGCATTTTCCAAGGGGCACGGATAAAGCAGAAGCAGCCAGGCCCTGAGCTACTCACCGAGCCCGCCACGGAAGACAGCCGCATTCCTCGGCGCTGCCTCAAGCTCCCAACCTCCTCAGTTTTAGGCGGAGTCACAAAGTTCTCAATAATTGCAGAGCACTGCTTGCAAAATATGTCACTCGGCCGTCCCTTCCAAATCCCGTTACCCTGGCAACGCAGACATGAAGGACAGCAGCCTCCCATCACGTTGTGGTGGTGGGTGCACGCTGGTATTTTGATCGTCCTCCGGCGTCAAGCTTGCCTAACTGTGCTCACTGGTGGGGATGAAAGAGAGGGCCCCACAGGCACGCAAAACAGGCTTTCCACTTGAGAAATACGCTCATCTGTGTCAGAATTACCCAGGAAGGCTGTCGGACAAGACGTCTGCCAAAGAACTGCCCATGAGGAGAGGCTGTGTGTGCGGTGCCTCATTCTGCCCATGATGCTGGCTTCGGGGCCCTCACCTGGGGGACTGAGTAGTCTTGCCACATCCCTGTCTGTCCCTCACCTGTTAAATGGAAATCTTAACACCCTCCTCCCAGGGCTCCTACTGAGACAGGCGGTAAGAGATGCTGATCACCTAGAAGGGTCGAAAGGAGGTACTCGCGCCGACCATACACCATGGGGAAGAACCCACGGAAGTGGCATGTTCCAAGGCCCGCCTTTCCCCCGCGGCTAATCTAAACTCTGCCCTGGGCAGGAGTCTTCCAGGACCATTGTGTCCCAAGCACACGCCTCCACTCCAATCTCCCTGCTCCCGCCTCTGGCCTTGCCCCAGGCTTGTCCTGCCTCCACTGCTGTGCGCCCGCCATTTCTCCAACCAGGGAAAGCTGGCCTCCCTTCCTAGGCCTGGTCCAAGCCTAGCTTTCTCCAAGAAGATGATCCCAGCTGCTCCTACCCTCCCTCTCCAGTGCACTCACATTCCACACCCCAGAATTCCAGGGTGATTCACTCCTGTGGCCACTTTCTCATGGATTCTATGCTCATCTCACCAACACCAACGGGGCATAGACCACAGAGCATCACCACTGTCCACAACATCAGTGCTGTAGACGTCACTGCTGATGCTGCCACCACTACCACCACCTCTACTGCATTTACTACCACCACACGACCACCACCGACATACCACATCACCACCACCTCTACCACCATGACCACCACCACCACCTCCACTCTTACCACCACCATCTCCATCACCACCACACGACCACCACCGACACACCACATCACCACCACCATCTCCATCACGGCCACCACCAACACACCACATCACCACCACCTCTACCACCATGACCACCACCACCACCTCCACTCTTACCACCACCATCTCCATCACCACCACCATGACCATCACCACAGCCATCACCCATACTATGCCCATCACCTCCATCCCACAACCAGTCCTGTCCCTGCCCCCAACACCACTGTCACCATCTAACTTTACTGCGCATTCAGCAGGTGCCAAGCACTGTTCTAAGGACCACTCTTATGAAAACCCTGTGAGGTAGGTACTGTTATTATCCCATTTTACAGCTGAGAAAATGAGGCCCAGACAACTTAAGTAACCAGCCCAAGGCCACAGGGGAAGTAAGTGGGGAGCGAGAACTGAGCCCAGGCAGTCTGACTCGGGTCCACACTCAACCACAACCCCAGACTGCCCCTCACACCCTTCTCAGGACTCCCTGGGACCTCCCTCGGCCGGCCACGATGTGTCATGCTACCTGGAGGGACACCCCAGTTGACGTCATATCTCACCCCTCCCGGCCCCGGCCATCGCCTCCTCTGTGCAGCCTTCCAGGGTCCTGTGCGTGAGGAGTCCTCCTGCTCCGTGTCACACGCACTGCTCTCGGTTTTCTATATCTCTCTCCCCTATTAACAGTGGCCCCGGGAGGGACCGCACTTTACCGCTGTCAGACTAGCAGCTCCAACTCCTTGCCTGACCCGCGGCGGGTGTTTGACGAACGTTTAAAAACTCATGTGGCTCATCTGTCAAAGCCTGTTGACGCACCACCGTCAAGAAGCTCCACGATCATTGTAGCTCGAAACTCTCCCCAAGCCGTCACGTGCACCCCAGCGCACCCGCACCCGCACCCACAGCCGGGAACCCTTCTGCTCCGTGAATAGCAGTCTCCACGCCTATTTCCACCACGTGCTGAAGAGAAGAGTGTGTCCTGCGTGTTTACCGTCAGTCCAAAGAGTTGGCACAGCTACACACGTTTCTACTTCCTCAAGTCACCACGCGTTTGAATAAATCACACTTAGCACTTATGTTGCCCTCGATGTTTTCAAGTCACTTTACAGTGTATTCAGCAACCAACCCAACAGCATCCAGAAGGGAAGAATCATTATTGCGATTTCACAGTTGACAAAAGAGCCCCAGCTATTCCACACAGTCGGGCCAAGGTCACCCGACAATTCAGGAGCAAGTCAGCGACGAGAACCGAGTCCCCGGTTTCTAATCCTGTTTCGCAGGGAGGTCAGACACGGTGAGGGGTTTCTATAGTTTTATCTGCCGCTTTTTCTCCATTAAGTCCAAATGGTCCTGCGAGGCCCAGGACGACATTCATCACGAGAAATGTAATAGGAGGGCCTCGCTGCATTATCTGCAGAGAACAGTCTCATTGCCACTTTTAGAACAACGAGAGGAGCCTCTGAGTAAGTCGCCAACAATTTGAGAGGCGCGGTGACAAGGTGCAGCCTATTCGCTCAGCCCGTGCAGAAGGGGCACCCGGCCTTCCTGCTCGCGCATCTTCTCTGGCTGTCGACGCGGAGCTGTGGGTTGTCCTGGGCCCCAGTCGTGGCTGGTGTTGACGGTCACGTGCATGGAGGTACATGACTTTCTCCCAGACTTCAGGGCCAGACAGGAGACACACAAGTGCCAGGCCTGGGCGGGAGCGGAGGGGACACGAGGAACACGCCCCGACCAAGGCCCGCTGCGGCCCACACCAGCCATCGCTGCCAACAGGAGTGTGGGCCCCAGGCAGCCAAATCTTCCAAGTTGTTAGAAAACAAGCCAGAAAGCATGATTTTTATGAAAAAATGATTAAGTGTTGACATCTAAATGAAAAAACACAAATCTGAAGCATCACACAGACAATCGGAAGACGCAGAGGCGGCTCTGGCCCGAGGGCTCTGTTGGCTCCTTTCTGCTGCAGGTTCCCCACTTCCAATCATGTTTTCAGGACCGTGGTGCACTTCTCGGCCTTGCCCGCAGGCGTGGACTGAAACAGTCTAACCTGGTGGACGTGCTCTACCGCCACTAAGGAGTCGGCTGTCCCCCTGCCTGGGCCTCGACCTGGAGGTGAGGTGGTTCCTCCTCATCTGAGACAAATGGACGCTTGGCTGACCTGGGGGTGGGAGTGGGGCAGGCCCAGCCCGGGGCCCCGCAGAACCATGCGGGATAATCAAGATCTCTGCAAGGCCCTGCTGCCACCGCAGGTCTGGAGTGACCCCGGAGCGCCCCAAGGTACCAGAGGTCCAGCCAGGCTTGGGACTGCTCCCGGGTGCCACTGCTTCACTGAGAGGGGACTGTCCAACTCCTGGTCCTAGTCAAGCCCTGTGGTACATCTGCAAATGGATGGACGGAAACGTCAGGCAGCAGCAGCTGTGGGCACAGCAGCCCAGCAAGGACTTGTTGAGTGGGAAAGACCAGCAAAGAGTGTGCACTGAAATGCACGCCTGGGGGTTTTCTCTGGAGGCAAACACGGGGCAGGAAGGGGTGGGCATCCAGGACTCACACAGCCGCCCCCGTGTCCGCGTGTGACTTGGGCCATGCCACCACCCGCTGATTTCAGGACAGGGGGCCAAGTCACGTGAAGGATGGGCCATGGGAGAACATGGCATTTGGCCCCCTGGGGATGATCAGGCAGCCAAAATGACCACACGCTTATTCAGGCTGAAATGCCTGCCAGGCAAGAAGTAGTGGGAGGGAGACGGGGTCACAGATGTGGAACAAAAGCACTGAATCCAAACATGAAAGCACAATTCCCAAAACGTGGATTCACTTAGAGAGCATTTCTTTAACCTGAAACAGGCACTGTGTCTACAGACACAGGCTGCCTGCCCGTTGCCAGATCAGACACCACTTCTGAGTCATCTTCACGAGATGGGCTGGGTATGTGCTCCCCAAGTGCCAGCAACTAATGTTTGGCGGCGTGGGGGGGTGGAGGGATGTGGGAGCGGGTAAGGAGAAGATTTCAGATTCAAAATCTGCCTCCAAGATGCATCCCAACACTGCCGGTGGACCCTGTTTCCTGCACTCCTGAATCTTTAGCACACTCAGCTCAGCGCTGCACCGGGCGGGACCCTGGGGTCCCACAGGAACACAGAGGCCCGGTTCTCCAGGGCCAGATCCGGTGGCGAAGCTGGAGGCACACATTCCATTGCAGGAGGAGTGGGTGCTGGGACAAAGGCCGGCCTAGCCTCTTGGGGCAGGGGGATGTCGTTCAAGTGCAGATTGAGCCAAGGGCAGAGAAGGAAAACGAGAAGGATTCTGGAGAATAACCAGTCTGCCTACAGGGCTATCAGTTTGATGCTCTTTCCCAACTGGACTGAGCGCTGGCAAGATGAAGATAAACTCAGTGTCTGCCAGTATCTAAGTGGGAGGGAGGTAATCTTTTCTGATACCTAGGATACCAGGGGCTGTCCCAGGAAAGTCTCTGTCTCTCCACCTGCCCCCCAAGACCTCAGGCCCCAAGGGGGTCTCCTTGGGAGATGCTGCAAATGACAAATGGCCCCCACGATCTCCAGACAGAGTGCAGGCCCGCCGGTGCCCAGGGCGCCCGCCCTCCCTCCAGCTTTCCCACCCTCTCCTGCCCCATCCCTGCCAAGCTCTGTGCAGCCCGGGGCCAAACCAATCAGGGCAGGCTTCCGCGGGGCTCCGAGCACCAGGCTGCAATCAGATTACACGCTCCAGCGCCCAGCCTGCTCGCCGCCAACAGAACGAATCCATTCATTAACACCAAGGCCAATTAAAAAGTAGGCAGGCTCCCAAATAAAAAAGTCCCCCATCGCGCATTCCCACCCTTTCCCAGTGAGCCCACGAAGTGACCACTGCCCAGCACGGCTTCCATCCTCAGGCGGAGAGACGGGGCAGAGGAAACAGAGGGAGAAAAGACCCAGAGCGGGCATTATTCTGTTTCCCACAATGACGAGAGGGTCGTCGTCAGTTCCTGGAACCCTCCCAACCTGAACACAGCACTGAGCCCCACCACAGCCTACTCCGTCCGAGGCAGGGAGTCATTGTGTGCTCACATTAAAGAGCTTAACATCCGAGCGACAGGGAAAAAACTGCCTTCTCATTCCAGTCTCCGTAAAAACAATATTGTAAAACTTCACCATTGAGTTATTTACAAAGCAAGAGATGTAATCAGTATTTAAACACTGGCTGGAGTGATTTGTCTTTCCTTATCATAGTCACGTCGCAAGCCTGGCTGGCAGCGTCTGTTCGAATCCTTTTCCAGGACTTAGAGCCAACTGATGGTCTCTGTCCCTTGAGGAGGAAACACCCGGTCTTGGTGGACACAATGACACATATGAGGTCAGTCAGAGGCCTGACTGTCAGAGGGAGGAGACACAGCAATGGAGGGTGTGAAGCCCCCTGGATGCCCTGGCCTTGGAGAATGCCCCCAGTGCTCGTCACCAGCCCCTTCCCATCCTGTGCGCATCACGCGTGTCATCATGTGCATTTATCTCAGAGCCATGAGCTCCCTGAAGGCAACGGGGGGGGGGGGGTGTGTGTGTGTCCAGCTTAGCTCTCCACCTTCATGGAAACAATGACCCCCACAGCCACCCAGGGGCTCAAGGTGAAAGAACAGGTCACCTTTGAGCCTCCCTTCCTCCTGGGTCCTACCAGCTCCACCTCCAGAACGTATCTGAACCCTCCACTCCTCTCCACGCCCCCCGGGCCTGCTGTGGGCCTCCACCATGGATGGCAGCTCCATCTGGATGACAGCAGTGACTTCTTGGCTGGAAGGGCTCCCCCTACCCCACCCCGATCAGTTCTCCAGTCAGCAGCAGGCAAGTGATGTGCCCGCACCCAGAGCAGGCTGTGGCCCTGCACTGGTTAGAAACCTTCCCACAGGCTCCCCAACACCTAGAAGAGAATCCGCCTATCCTGTGATCTACAAGGCCCTACGTGCTCTGGTTCCCACCCCTTGTCCACTATCCCCCCTCCTCCTGAGCTACAGCCCCATGACACTGGCCTCTTTGGGGCCCCAGGAATCTGAAAAGCTTCCCACTGCGGACATCTGCACTTCTGCTCTCTCCTATCTTGTGTGGCCAGTGCCTTCTCTTCATTCATGTCTCTACTTAAATGGCACCTCTGCAGGGGTCTTCTCTGACCATCCGATCTGAAGTGCTCCCTAGACACCCATCTCTCTCGATTTGCCATTTCTCGCTTCTTTTTTTTACTTTTATTTAATATAATTTCAGACTTACAGAAAAATTGCAAGAATATGACAAATAATTCCCATATTCCCTTCATGTGGATTTCCTTAACCACATTTGCTTGACCTCTAATAAACACTCCAATGTATGTTTTCCAAAACGAAGGACATCCCCTGACATATCCCAGCTCCACCATCAAGATCAGGATGACAACACTGACACAGGCTATAATCTCACCTACAGACCTCACCCAGATTTCGCTAACTGTCCCAAGAGTGTCTTTCAGCAAAAGAAAATCCCAGATCAGGCACTGAACTCTGTCGTTTTCTTAACCTGGAACTCTAACCAGTTTTCGTGTTTCATGACTCGGCGTTTTTGCAGCACACATGCCAGTCCCTGTATTTTCCCCGTGAACAGAGTCAGCTTATTCAGGGATCTCACACAGCGAGGCTGAGCCCTCCTCAGTGCCCGTGCCAGGAGGCACGTGGTGTCGACTTGTTCCCTGAGTGGTGGTGTCAACTGCCAGCTCTCTCCCGTGCACACTATTTATTTTTCCCTTTGTAATTATTAAGAATCTTCAGGGAGGTACTTTGAGTCCCTCCTATATCCTGTTGCTCCTCAACTTCCACCAACTAGACTGAGCATCTCTTGGCGCCTCTTGCCTGAATCAACGCTCTTGACGCTGCTTGTCAAAGGCAGATTTTCTGACTCCGTCATTCATTCCTTATTTATTAGTTGATGTCCCGCTGTAAGGAAGCTGTCCCTCCCCCTAGTCTATATTTTACTATCTGTGTGGGCTCAAGGATTCTTACCTTATTTTATAGGTTATGATCCACTACTGTCATTATTTATTTCTGACTCTCAAATTTTCCCCTATTGGGCCAGTAGGAGCCTCTCCAGGCTGGGTCCTGGGTCTCTTCACGATGTCCCCGTCACTGTGGAACGCTCTCTTACTTTCTACGTTGTTCTTTTTCTAATCAGCTTCACTCAGAACTAGCTGGAATTCTAAGGTTTACTCAGGCGTCCGTCTCCTTATTTACTAACTGTATCAACCGTCGGCCTCATTTACTGCTGTGTCTTCAGCTCAGGAAAGTGTTCGGCACAGAGCAAGCATTTAACCAAAGACAAATATCAGACGTGTTAGGACACGGTGAGCTCAAGAGAGCAGGTATTCAAAGGACCCTCAGTGGACACTCCTGGTGCCCTGCCTGTAACCCCTGGGTCCCGGGTGTGACTGGCGGCTCTCATGGCAGTTCTGGCATGCGTGGCTCCCCCTGACGACCTGCAGAGTTGTGAGCAGTGTCCAGGCAGACTGGGCCTGCCGGGGGGAGCACCCCAGACAGTGAGGGGCGGGCGTTGATGGGTGAACGCTTGCCTCCTCCTTCCTTGCAGTGGGCTCTACATGGTCTCTCGGGGGGTCCCCAGAGGGACTGAGCTCCAGCTGCCCAAGGCCGTAACCCCTATTAATATGCTCTTTATGGTTTTCCTCTTTGCACTGTTGCCCCTCCTCATGCTTCCTGGCATCACCCCCAAATAAGCTGCCTGCACCCTATCTTTGTGGCAGGGTCAACTTTTATGGGACTCTAAGCCAAGACAGGAACGTCACCTTAAAGTGAACCCCCAATGCTGCAAAGACTTGCTAGAGATGCACTAATGCAGGAGCTCAGGAACATCCTTTTGGGGTTCAGCTTTCAATCCTGGAGGACTGCAAAGACTAGCATGTTCCCGGCAGATCTGTGCTCTGATTCAGGCAGTCTCTTCCTGTGAGGGAGCCAGTGCCTACGCTCCGTGCTGCAGACGTCAGGGAAGCCAGGAACTATGAGAAAGCCTCCTATCACGACTTCTGGAAGACGGGCTCTGGCCTGCTCCCCACGCTAACCCTGCTTAGGGCAACTTGCTGTTTTTTGGTTCTATGCCGGCCCACGCATGTGTGATCATCAGAAAACAGCACTCGAATCCCTCCCGGCCTCAGGAGAATTCCTGTCCTGCTTACTTGTTTGGGGTTTGCCTGGTGTCTATTAAATAAAAAATTATTCTGACGATGGGGCTTTGCGGTGGGGGAGAGACAGGACTCAAATCTCTGTGAATTCAAGGACAAGGGGGACTTGTAGCCAAGGAGCGGGGTGGGGGGGTCTGTGGGTGGAATCACTAAGAGGACACATGAGGGGTGAGGGGGTTCTGGCTAAACCGACTGAGCAGGACTCTTGCTCTCTAGGACCAGGCTCAGGGATGGGGGCGCATCGGCAAAGGGCTGAAGGAGGCTGGCAGAGGTTTGGTTAAGGAGGGAGTCTCTGTCAGAGCCCGGGGCAGGCGAGGGGTGCTGCCTGCAAATCCCCAGGGCTGAGCTCAGATCGGACGGCTCTCAGACCACACCCAGGGCGCCCGACAACTGTTTTTCCAAAAGTGGATGCAGGACAGTTGACGCCCTCATTGCAGCACAATCCATGAGCCCGAGCATCCCTCCAGCCCGCTGAACATCTCCACATCAGGTGGAGCCCACCTTTCACACACATGGGCCCTGACGGGTCCAGGCGCCCCCTCCCTCCCCAGCCGCTCTCCTTCTCGCTCCCCCACCCAGCCTGCCCTCAACACTCAGCTCGGACCCCATCCCCCAACTCCAGCCAAGAAGCCTTTGGGGTCCTCTGGGGTCCCTGGTCCTTTCTGCTCCTCCACATCTCGGCACTCTTCACCATCTGCCTCTTGTTAATTGGGAGCGACTTGCGAGCAGGGACCGTCCACTTCCTGGCTGGACCCACCACACCGGACCCTTGAACGCTTCCTAACAGATGCATGCAAATTACAGAGAGAAGCCGAGCCCTGCGAAGAACTCAGAGGGGACGAGGATTATCTGAAATAATCTACATAAAGACTGTGAACCTGCCCACCAGACAGAGACAAAGAGACTGTCCCCAGGCTGGAGGACGCTGTTGTGCAGAGGGATGCAGCGAGGATGAGGACAGGCTCCTGACCCTCTACAAGAGCCAGGACCACAACCACCATTACCACAGCCCCCCGGGGCCCCTACAGTGAGCGCTGAGGGGCCCAGGTTCTCAGTGACCACTCACGAGCACCTCCCACTTTATCCTGGCAACACCTTCCTGCAGACAGGACATCAGAGCCTGTACGGCGGTGTCAGGATTTGAGCCAGGCCTGTCAGGTGCCCCAGACACTACTGCCCTTTAGGATGCAGGGGAACCTCCCTGGGAGGCTTATCAAAGTCATACTGAGCTAGAACTTGGAGGAATGAAAGGGATTTGCCAGGTGGAGGGGGCAGGAAAGGATGTTCTAAAACAGGAATAACATGAGAGGGAAGAGACGCCGCAGGGCATTTCTTCACAAGCCACGTGCGGGGCTGTGTGGTACTCTGGACATCACGTTTCCGGGGTGCCCGGGAGATCTTAAGGTAGGTGCTTACTCCGCAGAATAGGTGCCTCCAAGGCATTCCTTTGCTCCTTCTAAAAGTATTTACTGAGGACGCACTATGTGTCAGGAACTGGGGATGGGTGCCAGGAAGCAAGAGTGAACAAGGCCAATGAGGTATATTATCCACAGCTACACTCTGGGTGGGGGGAGACAAAGAAGCAATGAAACTGTGGTCGACTGTGACGGTGCTAGGGTGGAAACAAGCAAATGCAGAAGTGGAGACCCTGGGGGGAGGAACAGGAGACCTACCACGGGCAGGTGGTCAGTGCAGGTCTGTGTGAAAAAGTGACATTTTTACCATAAATGAGGGATACAAAGAGGAGACAGTGTCCTGGGCAGACAAAACTGCATGTGTAAAGGTCCTGAGGCAAGAAGTGGTCCACAGATTTAAAAGCGAAAAAGACTGTGAAGCTGGGGCTTGGTGGGCACTGTTACCAGTGGAGGCCAGGCCCTCCTCCAGCCTGGCGTTCAGAAGAAAGACCCAGTTTTGAGCAGTCATGAGCTGGTTTGCATTTTTTCAACATCTCTCCGGCTGGTGAGTGGGCAGGGAGAAATTGGGAGCAGCTAAGAGGTGACTGCAATCACTAAGGTCTAACTGCTTGGTATTTGGGGCCCAGGGTAGTGGTATTATCTAAGTTGCTGGAACAAAAGTAGGAATTTAGGAGACTTTGGACGTAACTCCAGTAAGGTAGATTAGAATATCTTCATGGACTGTCATAGTGTTTAATAGTCTTGAAAATGGTGGGGAAAAAAGTTGAAACTCAAACTTGCACATGGCCCATGAGGGAGCTGCAGGTCCTAGTGGACCAGCAGTTGGCTCCTGCTCATTCTGGAAGGTTCAGCTCCATGTGGTTCCCAGGCAACCACTCCTTGCCCTGCCCCATCGTATCCAAGTCAAGGTGAAAGCCTCAAGAATGAGGACGGCTTCTTAACTAACCTGTGCGTCTCAGGGGGAAGGGCATTATCAGAGTGCTGAAATTGCAAAGTCACCCAAGAAATCAGATGCCCAGGGAAAGAACCGAAACCCACCCCATGATCGGATCATGCAGGACACTTGTACAAAGTGAAGATATCTCTTCAGAAAAGCACATATATTATCAACATTGACTTGATAATAAGTAGGACATCCTACTGGTTCTCTAACCATTTAAGGAAAGCAAGTCAGTCATCAGTAATATTCATACACACGCACACACGTGTACACATGCATACATGCACACATATGTACACACACACCCACAGATCGCAGAAGATTTACAGGCAAATTCTATCAAACAGTCAAGAGAAGACTTTAATCTTACAGAATTTCTCCCAGAGAATAGAAAAAGAGGGAGCACTCCTCATTTTGTTTTTCGAAGCTGGTATAACCTTAATACCAAAAGCAAGCCAGAAAAGTACAAGGAAAAATTCAGTACAAGGAAAAATTCTTGAACACGGATATAAATGTTAGTAAACTAAATCCAGCATGGCCCAATAAAGTCTTCCCTCATGACCAAGCAGAGTTCATCTCAATAATGCAAGTTTGATTCAGTAAGAGACTGTTTATCAATGCAATTTTCTATTTTATCAGGTTAAAAAGAAAAATTTCATGATTATCTCAACAGAATAAAAAATCGTGTGATAAAAAGTCAAAGAAAACTGGGAATGAAAGGGAACTTTCTAAACCTCATAAATATCTTTTAAACCTACAGCAAATATCATACTTAATGATGAATCATTAGAGCCACTGCTTTTTAAACCAGGACAAGACAAAGTTACTGCTATTAATGTCTCTATTTAACATTGAGGGATTAGCAAGGAAGAAGAAAGAAAAGTACAAAGATTGGAAAGAAATGATTAAAAATAACATTATTCATAGATGATATTATTATCTCCATTGAAAAACTCTGAAGAATCTACAATTTATTAGAATAAGACACTGAACAGATCGCTAGATATAAGATAAATTTACAGGTCTCCATTGCATTGCAATACTCCAGAATGGATATAATATGTAATTTAATAACAGATGGTATTTCTAATCACATAAAAAACATGAAGCACCTATGAGTAACCCTAACAAGATATGTACAACAAATTTAAGGAGAAAATTATACAATATTACAGAAAAAAATAGAATATTTGCATAAGGGAGAAACAAATCTCTAGAGTAAATATTTCAGTTCTCTCCTAACTGGGCTATAGGTTCAAAGAAATTCTGATCAAAATTTTGTGGAAGGGGATTGTAAATTTATATGGAAGAACAAAAGATCAAGAATAGGCAGGGGTCTTGATGAGAACAAGATGGGAAACTACTGAGACTAGAATAAGGCTGCATTAATTTAGGGCGGTGCTTTGGAGGTTTCAACAAATAGAAAATGCAGAAACACGTCCACACACGTAAGAAAAGTTTCTGTACGAAGAACTGGTGTTGGAAATTGTAGGGAATGGAACACTTATCCAATCTACTGTCTGGGACAATCAGCTATCCACATGGAATGAAGTGAAATTGGATTTCTATCTCACATCGTTTACAAAATCAGTTCCCAAAGGTCGAAGGACTTAAAAGAGAACTTTTAGAAAAATTTTAGAAGCCAATGTACCAGAATATTTATATGACTTTGGGTTAAGGAAGGATTTTTTAAGTAAGATACCCAAAAAGTCAATATATACAGAAAATGACTGATAACTTCCCCACCAGTCAATTAGGAACTTGTGTTTACCAAGACTCCATAAAGAAAGTCGGCAGACAAGAGGTTAATTGGGAGAGAATATTTGCCATATACAAATCTAGTAAAGAATTAGTATCCAGAGAACATAAATAACTTCCACAGAATAGTAAGAAAATGACAACAGAAAAATGAGTGAAAGAGCCAAACTAAGGTTTCACAAGAGAAATAAAAGGAGAATGTTCAAGCAAACACATGAAAAGATGTTCAACCTCATTAGGAATTTAGGAATTTTGGAAATGGAAATGCAATCACCCAAGAACAAGACAAAAGTCTTTCAAAAATCTGACCAAAAACGTTGAAAAGTATTTGGAGGAATTGGATTCTTATACACTGTGGTGGGAGTGTCAATTTCTCCACCCTCTTTGGAAAACAACCTGATGTTTTCTATTAAGGTTGAAAATGAGAAGATCCCATGCTACAGGCCAGCAATTTCATCGTAGGTCTATCAACTAGGGAAACCTTTACACGTGGTCACCAGCAACATGGAATAAGAAAGTTCACAGAAGTACCATTCATAAAAGGAAAATACTGGAAGCAAATCACATGTCCATCAATAGGCGGGTGAATAAATTACATGATATTCATACAACAGAACCCTATGCAGCAGTGAAAATGAATAAATTGCAGCTGCAAGCAGCAACATGAATGAGTCACATTGATACATCGTATTTTTTAATTTCAAAAACTGCCTGCACAACCAGATGCACATTACTATTCTCAGTTTTGGAAACATACCAGGGAGGAAAGTTTTACAGGGAGAAAGCTGAGACAGGAAGAGCTCAAGGGGCTTGCTCCAGACCACAGGATCAGAGCTGGGACTTGAACCCAAAAGCTGGCTGCAGAGTCGACACTGTCAATCCTTTTCCTATGCTGGTTCTCGGTACTGAGTGGAAGAAGCCAGGCAGAGTCTATTTCGTGTGATTTTCCATTTTTATAAAGTTCAACCAACAAGCAAAATAAAACAATGTGCGTTACAGAAAACGCTAAACACAAAATTCAGTGGAGTGATTACCTCTGAGGAGCGGGCGGGGGCTGAGATGGGGCCTGGTACACAGAGGCTTCTGTTGGACTGGGAAGGTTCTGGAGGTTGGGAGCTTATTTTTCTATTCTTTAAAACACACTTATATATTCTTGTTTGCATTAAGTATTTCACATACTGTTTAGAAACTATCTCAGGGGAAAAAAACTAAAGTAAAAAACAACAAAACACAACAAATCAAAGGAGAAAAGACTGTCAGTGTGGCCCCTGCTCCACGTGGGCTGCAGCCCTGGGAAGCACATGAAGAAGCATCCAGGCTGATGACTAGGGCGGGGCCGGTCTGGCTCAAGTGGTCCAGGGCAGTGGTCCTCAACCTTAGGATGCGTCAGAATCCGCCTCGCCCCACTCCCTCTGGTTGTTTCTCTAGGAGCTTCCACGTTGCATCCCTGGGGTACCCCATCACTGACCAGAAACCCCCAGTGGATGAGGAGAGCAAGGACAATCAGAACCAGGGATCTGCTGAACCAGAGGCCCCTTCTTTTCAAGGCCTTCTTCGGGGGGATGGAGGCCTGTTGGTCAGTTCATGGTGAGGCCATAGAAGACACACGGAAATGCTGGCCACGGGCAACAGAGAAGTAATGGTTTCTAGGTCCGGTTTTCCCAGTCCGCTCACCTGGAGAAACAGTCACCTGGTTGCTCCTGCTCACTGATTGCCCTTTTCCTGACGGGCTCGGAGCCCTGGCCACCTTGGTTCTCTTCTCCCCACTCTGGAGCTGCCTTGGGCACGAACACTGGGCTCCTCTCCCCTCAGGCTCCGCCTGCCCTTCATCTCTTGGCATCAGCAACTCTCTCTGCCTTAGGAAGCCTTCCCTGACTACCCGGGCTCGGCCAGATGTCCCTTATTTACCACTTTTGTGGACCCGGGACTTCTCCATAGAACTTGTCATAATTTTATTTGTGTGTGTGTGTGTGTGTGTGTGTGAGAGAGAGAGAGAGAAAGACACAGCCAGAAAGAGAGAAAGGGAAACAGATTCTTTGATGCTTCTCAAAGACTGAAAACTCCACAGGGGAGAGGGACCCATCTGTTTCGTTGGCCACTGCATCCCCAGCACCCAGCTCAGCCCCTGGCAAATTAACAGATGCTCAGCAAGATTGTTGAATGAATGAATGAACAAGTGAGTTAATGAATGGAAAAGTGGGTGGGTGGATGAGAAAATGGTCAGCTCACAAATGCAGGTCAGACCCACTTCTAGCGGTTACCCTCAAACCTGCAAACCACTGTCCAGGACCCCAGGAGGTTTCTGTGGCACAGATGCAGCATGCCCAGCTCCGGAGGGGGCTGGAGGGACAGACGCCCGTGCGCCCCGTCCTTATTTCACAGACGAGAACATCTTGGCCCCAAGCCACTCCTCAACTCACCGAGGTCACATATCTTATGTGTGACCAGTCAAAGGACACGGGTTGCGTGAGGTTTGTAAAATCCTTCTTACTCACATTTTTGAAAAATTAGGGGTGAGATGGTTGGACTCAACTCTATTGGCTAACGGTACCCGTCGTTTGTAACTTTCTTCTACTCGAAGCCGCTCAATCATCTCCTCGGGCCCAACACAAACCTCGTGATTCCCCCGATCGCCTCCCCCAGTGCTGTCCCAGGCACCCCCTAAGGGGGCGCCCCTCCGGAGGTCATCCAGGGCTGACCCGTGTCTTCACCTCAGGCCCCTGCGCTCCACCGTCCAGAACCACGCCCAAACCCAGCCCTCTCTCCACTTCCACTGCCCCATCCCAGGCCAAGTCTGCACACCTTCCCTGCTGACACATTCATGGCTTCCTTCGCACCTAACCCCAAACCCTTCCACGGCCCACACGTCCAGCGCACCAGACCCGTCCCTCTCGGGCCCCTGCACTGGCTGTGCCTGTGTCCAGACCTCTCTTCTCCCAAAACACGGCCTGCCTGGCTCTCTCTGCTTCTCAGGACTCAGCTCAAAAAGGTCTTCGCTGACCTGCTGGCTGAAGGACATCCAGCAGACTTGCTGAATCTGCTCCACCAGCAGCTACCCACTACCCTCTGTGCTGCTCCAATTGGGTTAGACACTTACTTGCTGGTCACCTCTCTGTCCCCTGTGGACTATGACCTCCATGAAGGCAGGAGCCCTGCTGATGTGCATGTAGGAATCCCCAGTGCCTGGAACAGTGCCCGGAGTGTGAGGGGTGGGCAGGTGCTGGGCTGACCTTCTTGAGGCAGACACCACTGGTTACACCACGGCACCCCCTCCGTATGCCCTGAGCACGGTGCCCGGTGCCTCGGCACATGGAGGAATGGACGGATGCAAAGCCCCTTCTCATCTGACCTCACACTGCACCATTCTCCTAACCTGGACACTGGCTTTCTCCTTGCACCCTACACTCATGTTAGTTCTGTCACCTGCTGTTTAGCAGATGTCCGTTCAAGGAAGGAATCAGGGCCAGCCTCCTTCAGGCACGATTGTCAGAAACTAAGTTAAAATGGGAGCGTTTTCCTTTTCAGATCGAAAGCCGACAGACAGACGCTGTGCAGATTAGAAGGAGGAGGTCCAAGCAATGTGTCTGACTCCTCTGCTGTGATCACTGGAGCTGCAGGCACCTCCCTCCAGAAAATCACACCTTGGAGTGATTTACAAATACTCACCAACCTGCCAAGTGCTTCTCTCATCTGCCCATTTTCCCAAGTTCTCTCTTTTCTCTTTTGACACATACAGTCATGAAAGCTAAGAAATGATTTCTTCTCCTCCTCCTCCCCCGCCAACCCACTCATAACATCATGTGTGCACATGTCTCTTAGCAAAAGGAGGCGTCCACTCTTGTGACTCTAGAAGAATCTAGAAGAGTCCACGGGGCCTCCAGAGCATGGGGCAAACCCAGTGCTCCACGCAGATGGAGACGTAAGCTCTCGGTGGCCTCTTCTCTCACAGTCTCAGCATGACAAACACCCCCAGGCCCCAGGCAGAGTTTCAGTCTCAACATCGCTACTTCCTAAACTCCGTGACGCTGGCCCCACCTCTTGCCTGCACTCCTTGAGTCTCCAGTCTACTGACCTTAGACCAGAGCTCGCGGGATGCCCCCTGTTCCTGGAATCTAAGCTCTCCCATAGCTCTATCCAAATTCCTCTCGCTGCGTTTAATTCTGTTCCTTTTGTTGTAAACCCTGTTGAGATGGGAATGGCCAGTCTACATTCTTCTTGGGCAACAGGTTTAAAATCACCAGTTCACATAAATACAGCCCTTATTTATGAAAACAGTCTTCCTCAAGCTGAGTTTATATGCCCTGGATTGTTCTGGACAGTTTTCAACCGATTCTGCAAGGGTTTTTTTCTATTTTGTGTTAAATGCAGAACCCCATGACTCATAGGCTCCAATATCTGGTCCAGAGCTGAGCACTAATTCCCTCCTCCTGGAAACTTCCCCAGGTGGCCTCTTTCTGCCCCGGTGACATCCCCACTGGACCTTCGTCACTGTGTTCATCATGCCGTGGTTTGACCTTGGTGCCCTTGACCCCGAGCTGCTGGGCAGGGAGGGCCTGGCTCTCAGCAAATATGAATAAGTGACGACCATCCAGGAGTGAATGAGTGATGGGAGGAGGGACCCCTGACCAGCAACAAGCCCGAGATCCTGACGGAGGCTCGCTCCGGAGTCACCCCTCCGTGGGAGCATGCGGCCCGGCCTGACATCTCTTCTGCTTCCTTCCCCTGACGGGCTTTCCCACCTCCCCCCTGCACCCTCTATCACTCTGAAAGCTCCTCAGGGGTACGGGACTCCTTCAGTCACTATCCTACAAATCTGGGTGCACATGGCACAGGTCTCTGCACACCTGGGTACACTTCAGCTTCCTTCACTCTTCCTAACAAATCCTGAGCTCGTGTCTTGCTTTCCCGAGACACTGAACCTACAGAGAGACTGTCTCAAAGGCAGCCTTGCTTGGATTTTAATGACTCTGGTTATAATTTGGGTTCAATGAGAAAGAAAACTGTGTGTGGCAGTTTACTCCTATTTAGAACCGGGATCTTGCCAAGAGTTTCAGATTTCAGCTTTTGGATGTTATTTGTTGTTCCTTCCAAAGTCGTCATCTCTGTTCACTTTCCTTCCAGAGGATTTGTTTGATCTGTTGTCTTATCTGAGCTTATTATGGCTAATTACTCAACAAAGAACTTCTTTCCAAGGCCTGTCCCTCTCAAGTGTCATCTCGCGGGGGTGAAATCGCTGTCTTCCTCTTTTGATTTCCCTTCCTCACAGCCCGGCTTTCATCAAGATGGGCTGCAGACTCTGATGGGAGCAGTTAGTGCAAAACGAAGCCTTTAGATTTTCTCCTTCCCTTTTGCTTTTCTCTCTAAAGCTGGAGGACGAAACACGTGGGAAAGGAGATAATGGCTCCAAATCCCTCGCCCCCAAAGAAAGGCACCGAGGGTCTGCCACTGCCGGGGCCGTGGGCTGCACGCTTCATTTACCACTTTGTGGGACAGAACAAAGACCTCAGCCTAGCCCTCCGGAGCCCTTAGAACCCACCATACTGGGGGTGGTGAGAACAAACCAGCCTCATGCCCAGGCCTTCCGTGCCCTGGGAATTAAGGAGTTTTAAAGGTGAATGTTTCTAGAGTGAACCTGGCAGTTGGACCTGTGTGCATTTTACTGCAGATTTTCCCAGGAAAGGGGAGGTGGGAGCACATACATGCACACGTACATGGACACACACACATACAGACACACACACGGACACGTGCACACAGGCGCACACACAAGCACAGGCACACAGAATTTTGGGGGGATGTGCAGGACAGCAGGACTAACAAATGGAGTGACCCTTGTAATGAGCCCCCCTTTTACTGCCTATGAAAGTGAGCACAAGACACGGAGTAAATAACTCACTGGGTTTAAGAGGGCCTTTCCCCTGGTGGTGACGTGTGAGTTCATTGTTTCTTTATGAAAAGAAAGCTAAGATGAGAAGTCACTGACCCAGAAATTTCCCTTGGATTAATGAACTGAGGCTGCCAGGAAGTAAAATATGGGCATGTTTCCTCGTTGGCTGATTTCCGGGCTCCTCCGCCTCACCCTCTCCACATCCCCGCCTGACCTTGACAGGTTTAAGGACGTCAACGTGGTGGACACTGATTAGCAGCCCCCGCCCCCATGTTCTAATGTGGGGTGTCCTGTAGCCAGAAGCTGGGTGTGCCCTGGAGTAAAGCCTCTCCCTCCCACCCTGGCCCTGGGCTGAAATTTACTGAGAGCATTTGGCAGGACGACTCCCTGCGGAGCAAATGGTTTTATGCAGCTTCCTCTCCTTCAGCCCCTGCATTAATGGGATTGCTCCCTTTGGTCAGAATTACTGTCTTCGGCCCTAGGCCAGACTCACTGTTGCTTTAAGCTTCTAGCACCTAGCCCTTAAGGACAGAAGCAAATGTATTCTCCAGACAAAATCTGCAGGAGGATTGTGACGGGGAATCAGGGAAGGACCAGGCACCTGCCCCTCTCCTAGAGAAATACAGGAACATCTGTTCACAAGGGGCTGGATTTTAGGTTTTACTAATTAACAGTATAATGCTGATGATTTAAAATGTCCTCATTTAGGCAGCAAAGAAACTGGAAGGGAGCTATGGGAAACCCATAGTTGATTCAGCAAACATTTAGGGAATGTTTACTCTGCCCAGGGCCCTTTAGGAGGCATTGGGGATGTGCAGAGAGATAGCTAGGCATGGGTTCTGCCCTCCTGCAGTGGACAGTGAACGGGAAATACCCCGGGTCCTTGGGAATAAAGCTTGACTGATGCCCCGTGGGCTGGGCTCAGGGCTTGGTGCTGGGGGACATGAGGGGTGGCAGCACAAAGACCCCGCTGAGCTCAGTCTGGTGGCTGGGGGAGAGGGTGGCAGGCACCATTTCCGATCATCCCAAACTACCCGCCCAAAGGACGGATTTCCAGCACAGGCTTTGAGGCCTCTGTGCAGGAAACAGTCCTCGTGGCCTCGCTCGCAGTTATCTCTCCAAGTTCTCACATCCAAGCAGAAGATAACGAGGACGCTTCGTGTTTATTAATGTTAACATGTCTTATTGGAAGTAGCAGTTAAAGCACAAACATTTGTCAAAACCAGGCACTAGGTAAAATTTTTCTAAATGTTGAACATAACAAAAATAAATACACCTTTTTATAAAAATCATTTATGACAACTACCAAGTGGTCAGCTGTGTAGGCGTTGTAGGGGGTACCAGGGGCAAAAAATAAAAACAACAAGGAACTTAGTTCTCCCTCTTGGAATAATAAAATCAAGATCAGAGCTGACTAACTGGTTTGCAGTCCTTGCTAGAGAGGGGTCTTTGTGTGGCCTGCATGGTGTTTTAAAAACATTTGAATTAGCTGCCAATAATTGAAAATGGTAGATTTCATATTTAATTCCAGATTTCTGGCTTCTTTCAGAAAATGTGAAGATCTGGCCACGCTGGGCCCACATCCTGTGCTGCTATGACCATGTGTAGGTCCCTCTACCATGGGTCATGAGCTGCCCAGTTTGTCAGGTTCCCCCCAAGGGACTGTCTAGACCCTGTAGGAATGGGAATATGGGACCATGATGAATGGGGAAGAAGAGATGCAAAGAGGTCACCACCACCGGAGTGGATAACAACTCCTCACATGTGAGACAAAACAGAGGGAAAGGATGACTTCCAGAGAGCAGAGAAGCCAAAAGGTTTCCCAACAGTCCAGTTCAGTAGCAACATGCAAGATTTAGCAATAGATCTCGGTGGGCCACACCTTTGTCTTCCTGTCTTACTCAACCTCTCAGAGAAAGCCAAGAGAGATGTTCAGTGTCCAAGGAGAGGCATGAACAAGAGCAAATGTGTGAGAGGAAGAAGCAAGGAGGCAGGTTCCACTCAACACAGGAAAGAATTTCTAACAGAGCATTCCAAGATGGCGGTGTCGGCCATGCCTCCAGCCACTGGAGGTGCGCCATCTGGAGGGGGCCATCTGGTGGAGGTGGAGGTTGTGTGTTGAGGGCACCTCGGCGCTGAGTCGGTGGGAAGCAGCTCACCTTTATGAGTGAGCTTAACCCTGAGACACCCTGAGGAATACGAACCTGCTAGAGATTCCTTTCCTTTCTAGAACAGGTGGTCCTCATCAGAACCATCTCTTGCTTCCAAACAGCTGCCAGGGGGAAGAGGCTAGACATGAATAACTTCTTTGAACTTCATTTCACATTTTTCAAACTGTCCAATTAATCCCAACCTAGATCCAATCCGCTGAGTTTAAATAAGTATCCCAAACTGGCTGATTTTCAGTTGCTTTGACTTAATTTTTTTTAAAAGGGATATTTTCCAATAGATGAAAAAAAATTCCTTTTCATGCTTCACTAATGCAAAAACAGCTGAACCAATTTAGCTCAAACTTTCTCAATAGCTTGTTACAATCCTAATTAAAATATTCACATACAGCACAAGCTTTGGGGAACATAATATTGCACTGTCAGTCAAATTCTGGATGAATATTTACAACCCGCTAAATGGAAAAGCAGTGGATGGCTTCTACTCTTTGTTGCCTCTTGAAGAAAACGGAATCAGACAGTTAATGGTGAGGGATTAAAGTGAGAAAGGAGCATGGTGTTCCTCATAAACACCCGGCCGTCCACACTCTCGGGGTTCTCGGCTGAACTGGGCTGTGGTGAATGCTGAAGACCTAGTTACCCAGGATTTCCAGGTGGGAGAGAGTAGGTGCCATAACAGGACAGAACAGGTGAGAGTCCAGCTGTGTCACCTTCCAGCTGCGGGACCTTGGGCAGGGGGCTAACCCTCTACATGGATCCCTCGACCTGTTCAGTGGGAATGATGAAAATTCCCAGTGAGAGATCACGTGTCTTAGCTCACGACCACACATAATATAGGGCACAATAAATGCCTGATAAACGTCGTTGCTATATGTCATTATTCTGCCTCAGTGGAGCACCTAGATACATGAAGGCAAATTCTCAAAGTAAAAAAAATCAAGAAAAAAAAGTTTAAGCTTTCTAGAAACAAAATTTTACCAAGTGCATGATAAGCTTCACGCCTTCTGAAACACCAGAATGCTCTCCTGACAACCCCATCATTTCGATGATTGCCATCGAACAATCGATCGGCATCTTGTTCATAGATCCTGATGTCCTTACAGGCTATGAAGAAGGTAGGGGATTTTCCAAATTTCCTAATGCTTTTCAGTTCTTATGATTGCTGTGTGCATGGTATGTACGTGTGTGTGTGTATTGGTAGATAGTTCCATACATAGATAGACGCACAGACATGTGTGTACTCACACACAGCTACACACATCCACATGACTTTCCCTGTCTTAGCCATCAGCTACTATTTCTCAGTGTTCCCCATGGGCATGTCTTGAGCAGCCCCCACGTTTCTTCTCTTAAAGCGGAAGACCAGATGGCTGAACCTGTGTGCCACAGAGCAGTCCCTTGGTGGGGCCTGTGCAGGGGCTCAGGATGGACTCCGCGGTTTCCAGTTGGATGCCTGGGTTCTTTTACTTCATTTTGGTGTTTGTCTTAGATCTAAAAGTCTTCACAAGAGGAAGACTTATCTGCACCCCACCCCACCCTCCCCTGGGTCCTGCCAAGGTCTCTTCTGAGCCCAGAGGACATTTAAAACCCTCTGATGACTGACTGTGCCTTGCTTCCCTCTAGATGTGCATTTTTTTTTTTTATGTCAGCATAGGCGGAGTGCGAGTCACGTCCTCTGCTCCAGCCTTTCTAAGCCTCTGCTTTCTTGGTCCTCTCCCTGACGTGGAGCTCATTTCGGGGTCTGCAGTTCTCCAGGGAAGGTTCATTCAGTGTTTATTGCCTGGACATTAAAGGATTTGGGGGTCTTTGCTAAAGGAACTAAAACGGAGTGTTTTCCTCCCTCCTCGATGAACGTGGCCACATTTGAGGAATTTTATTCCCACAGCGGCTGCGTCAGTGTGCTGAGAGTGAGGCCGAAACCCCAAAGCCAGCAAGAATTAAGTCAGCTCTGCTTCTCTTTATGAGAAAATGGCCCATAAAACACGAATGTGTGACCCCCAATGTGGCTGGCGATGCCTGTTAACAAGGCACTCTCAGGTGCGGGAGCCGGCCTGTAGACGACCGGCGAGGAGCTCTCTGGGCTCTGTCATCCCCTCACAGACCCCTCCTCAGCCTCCACCCAGTGGACCCCTGGCCGGTTTCACTGACACAGAAGCTTGATCAGGAGCATGGAGATCAAATCTGGGACAATGAGCTGACGGAGGCCAGCAAAGCCCAGCGCTGGCGTGGGACAAAGCTGCTGTGTGGGGCCATGTGGTACTGCTCGCCCCCACACAGCCAGGCCAGATAGGCCGGCCTAGACCACAGGCAGATGCAGATGGGCATCAGGGATTTGAGGATGGCCCGTCCGATCCAGAGTCTGGGGCAGGGAAAGATCGGAAAGCCTTCCTCTCTCTTTTCCCTTAATGATTATCTTTGATTTATATCAACAACAACAATGCAGCAGCAAGTGCCATCTGGATGCCTGCCATTTGCAGATATTTTGCTAAATTCTAAATATGAATTCTGTTGATCTTCATAAAGACCCATCATAGTGGGTAGTTATCTCTAGTTAACTTATCAGGAAACTGGGGATCAGAGTTTAAGTTGCTGATAAGAGGTAGGCTTTGACTCAAAGGATAAGTCTGTGACCCCCGAGTCCAGTGGAGTGCCTTCCTGCACAACCTGTGCTCTTCCCCCGACATGCTGCCTGAAGAAACTTCTGGTTCCACGGAGCAGCTCAACCATGGCACTGTGGCCATTGGGCCTCTGCTGGGGGGGTTATCCTGGGCACTGGAGGCTGTTGAGCAGCATCCCTGGCCTCTTACCCACTGGATCCTAGTAACACCCTACCCGGTCGTGGCAACCAAAAATACCCCAGACATCGCCAAGTGTCCCTTGAGGGCAAAATCACTCCCAGATGAAAACCAGTGCCACAGGATCTTCACAATTGTCACCATCACTGTGACCCATCGACTCCCCACATCTAAAAGCAGGAAAACAAGTCTTCCAATGCTGACACCAAAGATGAGTCCTCTAAACACAGGCAGGGCTGTCAGGATGCAAAATCATCATTCTCTATTGGGCTCAAAGATAAATTTCATTAAAGCAGCCAAGCTAAAAAGCAATTTTCATTTTTAGATGTTTCTAAAGTGGCACATTCTGGGCTCTGATTTGTAGTGCTGCCCGTCTATCGGAAAGTGAACTGGGACGAATCATAAATATTGCACTTTCATCAACTTTTACAGGCAAAAAAAAAAAAAAAAACAATAAGAAGAAGGTGGAATTAACCTGAATTAAAAGCCAGGCTGCAGGAGAAGTGATTAATTTGAACAGCGTCCACTCTCAATGCTGTGGGATAAAATCTGGCTTTCTATGAAGACTATATTCCACGGAGCCTCAGTATATTAAGGCAGTTTACAAGGTAATGAGTTAGATAACGGTGGTGAAATGAATTTACGGGCCGGAGTCGGAGGCATTATGCAATCCGGGATGACTTGGCGCGTCGCCGGAGAGTCTGAAATTAATTTTAATGGATGAGGCAATGTTAGTGGGGACACAGGCTGCTTCGGAGAGGCCCGGCAGCCATACGGTCCCAGGCCCTGGCGCCTTTGCACCCCCAGGCACCACATCCTCAGCCTTGACGCCCATCCTTCTGACCAAGCTTTGCCTCCAGTGGAGGAAGCAGCATTGTCACATGCTGCAGAAAGCTATGAGGTATTGGAGCAAACTCAGGAAGTGGAGCGAGGTGGGGCAAGAAAAGTAGAGAAACAAAGGGAGGTGAGGGTCCCTGTTGGGGAACAGAAACCTGGGGAGCTAAGGACACCTCATTCTTCCTTTATTCAGAGTTGGAGGGGAGGAAAAGCAGTGTTCCAACCCTGAAGTGGTTGGAGAGCAAGAAAGAACGCTTTCGGCGTCCCCAGGGCCTGATTCCAGCCAGAGGCCCTGGCAGTCCAGCAGAACACAGGCAGAATCAACTGATCCCCTTGGCCTGTTGTACTTTGAGGTTTTGAGGTTTCCAGAGTCCTCTGACCTTCTGTGCCAGGAGCTGAGAATGGAAAATGGGCCTGGCTTTTCACCTTCAGCATTTCACACATTCACAGGGTGTCAGGTTACTTGCCGTGCAGTTCAGAACTCAGAAGAGTGAAAAGAAGCAGGCAACAGACTGATAGAAAGTGAATGTAACAGGTGTGACAAGTAAGAAATTAATGTCCAGAATATGTCAAGAGCTCCTACAAATCAACAAGAAAAAGCCAAACCATCCCCAAAGACTAAAATATATAACATGAAATGTTCAACCCTACTAGTTATCAGGGAAGTAGAAATTGAAACAAAACACAATGCCCTAATTACCAGATAGCCAGAAAATAAAAGGGCTGAAAAATACCAAGTGCTGGAGAGGCTGCCCAGAATGACATACTCATGTGTTCTTGGTGGGCTTTTAAATGGGTGAAATCACTTTTAAAAGCAATTCAACAGTGTTTCTCACATCTTAGATGTGTTTACCACGATGTAGAAGGACACTGGTTGTAATAAGGGACAACCATTGGTAACAATCTGAATGGCATTGGTAATAGTTAAATAAATTAGTGGAACACCCAGTCTACGGGATACTCTGCAATTTTTAAAAAATGAGGTAAAACTCTATGTTCTGACATGGCATGTACTCCAATACATATGGAATTTAAAAAGCAGGTTGCAGAAATATATGTATAATAAATTCCATTTATGCTAAAGTAATATGTGTATATATGTGTGTGTATATCCATGTAAATGCACTGGAAAGGTGCCAATGGCCATCTCTGCCAAGGGGAGTGAGAGGAGGGGGTGAATAGGGCCCTTAGGGTTTGCTTGATATCCACTGAATTTTTGACAGTGACAACAGATTCATGTGTTACTTGTGGGGTGGAAGACAGAGAGCGAGCAAACAAAACTATGATATTGAGAATCTGCTCATGTAACAATTTCATGTGAAATAGTTTTAAAAAATTTAAGATCATGGATAGAAAGGAAATTTGCAGAATAATACAGTTTTTACTCAGTGTTTACTTTCTCTGCCCCAAAGCCCCATTCAAATGACACCCAGGTCATTTTCAGCCACATTTAGAATTCATTATACTTCCACAGTGAAGCGGGTATTGGGGTGGCACAAAGCACCACCCGCTGCCTGTGTGGCATTTACCTTCCCTAGGGGGACCACACAAGGTCATGCCGGGACCGGTGCCCCCTCCCAGGCTGGAAGCTGGTACAATCACCGCGCCCACCTGGAAGGGACACCTACTGTATCCCGACACTGGCCGGGAGGAGCCACAGACCTCAGGGTAGAAGTGGGTGATCTGTGCCTTTCTCAGCTCTCATATTTTAAATTGTGGGGTTTTTTTCTTCTTTTCAAAGAAATTTTAGTCATGCATTAAATGACATGGAGGAATTGTCGTTTGAAGACGTCCAGACATTTCTGACGCTGCTTTGCATTTGTCCCCTTCTTCAAAGTTTAAAATGATTGTCTGCGGGTCTTACTCAAACCCATCCTGAGTGTGGCTGTGCAGCTCACCCACCCAGAGGAGGGCCAGAAAGCTGAGGCCTTGGGAGGTGGCTTCTCCAGGTCATGCGGCTGGAAAGGGCACAGCGGACCCAGCGAGTCAGACTGCATGGTCTGCGTTCAGATCCCACCCTGGCGCCGGCCCTGGCTCGTCAGAGATGACCACAGTCCCCGCAGCAGGGCTGCCCCGAGGAGGGAGGGAGTGGGAGGTGACATGCTTATCTGCATCTGGCTCACAGGAGCCCCTCCTCCAGCAGAGCCCCGCACCGGACCCCCAGCCAGCCCTGGACCCCCATCGTGAGCGCTGCATGTCCACACTCAGGATGCGGCTAACGCCAGGTCTCCACCGCAGATCTGTTCAGCCTGGGGCATATTCTCTGTCTTTCATGATTCACTCCCCGATTTGTTTAGTTTCAAAATTATTTCTAGAAAATAAAGAAAAGCAACATGCAGCATGCTGATGGAATAATAATCTCAAGTGAAGCCTGGCTTCCCATTTCCACATCTTTCTTATGAGAACCACAGGGTTTCCTCCTTCAACACACAGCCTCTCTCTCGAGGCCCCTTGGGGCAGAGATGCATGTGCACTTGGGGGTCTCCACTGACCTTGGGTGGGAGAGAACAAGGCCTCTGACGGCTGGGCCAGGTCAGAGGTCTCAGCCTGGCAGGGGCTCCGAGCTGCACTAGCAGGCAGGGCCATCTCCATTTCCTTTCTTAGTGACCATCCGCAAACAGGGCGGGTCATGGTCAGGGTGGAGGGGTCCTCTGGCTCAGGCACTGGGGAATGTCTGCCACAGGATCTGATAAAAGGCTCTGCCGCCAGCAGCTGCCCATGCACGCTGCTCCTGGCACGGAGCGGGGCTGAATGCTGAGCCAGCCCCCAACTGTATTTGGTTTTTCCCCTCTTGGCAAAGTGCCGTGTTTATGGGGCTCACTCTAGTCGGCTCATGCTTGGTTTCAGAGGGATCTTATTTTGCAAATGAATCAGCAAGACTTTTCCCAGTGAGCTGTTTATGAAAGTAATTGTGTGTTGTTCTTCCAAACAACGGGGCTCACTATCGTGAGACAACAGGCTGAGTTCCAGAACCCTCTGGAGAGCCCCTCACCCCACAAGCCTCCCAATGAAGGTGTGTCTGCACCCCGAGTCTAAACGTACCCCCAGCCCAGCACCCAGCTGGAACGCATCAGTTCTTGGCGTTGCCGACGAAGGAGGCAGAAGCACTAGAAAATTGCTCTGCTCACCCTCCAAGGTGCTCAGAGGGATTTTTCCTCACTGACCCTGTAAATTAACCGGCTCACACCTCGAGTGGGTGTTCTCTCCCTATGATCCAGTTCACAGCAAACATCAGCCAGCGCTCAAGATGAAAACCACCGGAGCAGATATGGTCCATCCCATCCATGGCAGGGAGCCCACCACAGCCCTGCCCTAAGGATCCTGGGGTCCATTGCCCCTTCTCCCTAGAACCACTAACTCCACCTATTACAAAGCAGCTAACGGTTAGGGAGCAAGGGGGGCCTCTTGGGGAGAGCAGTGGGCTCCCCACTATCCATTCATGATGACGACCATCTGTCCCTCTAGATCACAGGTCCGTTCCAGAGATTTGGTCCATGTTGTGTGTAGAGAAGCACTCCATCCCATGAGAGTATGGTTTTCCCAGCACAGAATCCTGGATGCCAGGCTACACATAAAACGAAACACGAAGCTGAGTACATAATGGAGTGATTGTGACAAAGCATGGCACCTCCCCCCTCCCCACCACCTCGTCTCACAGAGGCCCTGGGCAGCCGAGAAAGGACAGGGGCCGTGTCCTCCCAGGGAGGTGGAGGCCGGTGGGGCATCTCTGTGCCTTTTTTCCAAAAATGCAGTTTGAAAACAAAAACAAAAAGCAAAAAACAGGAGTTTTTAGAGACCCTTCTTGATTATATTAAAAAATCCAAAGAGTTTTCTCTCTCATACAGGAAATGAGAAGCAGTTATTGGCTGTCATCTCATTGATTCTTCCAAAGCCAGAAAGACTCACTTCTGAAACGACAAGTCCTTTTGTATTTCCTGAAGTCTTACTCTCGCCTCCTACACTTCTCTATCCTGCCCGGGGAACCATAACCTCCAAGCCATTTGGAGAGATTCGGCCAACTCATCAAAGGAAGACAGCACGCAGTATAAACTGATCCTGGATTATTTAAACACAGAAAGTAAAAGAAAATTCAAGAGAAAGAAAATGCTGTTCTCACTGGAAGTTCAGTTTTAAGGTTAGAGAAAGTTTGAGCAGAATTCAGTCTTCCTACTTTTTGCTAAAGAACTGTTGGCAATAATTCCTTTGTGAAGAGAACAGCTAGTTTTTGACTCTCTCCTGACTCCCTCACTTCAGATGTAGAAATATTTACCATTAGGGTGAGAAAGTAGCCCAATGGAAGTCATCATGTCACAGGCTCCCCTGTACACAGCAGAAAGTTTCCCTGATAAATACAGGCGTGGTTTTCCAGACTCCTCTTTTATCATGTAAGGGGCTATCCCTAATTTCACAGAATTGATGTTCACTCTGGTGGATAAGACTTGACAGGGACAGGATAATCTGATGATTCTGTGTATGCTTCGAATGCCCGTGTTCACACACCCCGAGGCATCTATGGCTCCTGCTCTCAACCAGCCAAATCAGCTGAAGTTGAAGAGACCGATGTATTGTTCCAAACCAAGAAAACACAGCCCACCAACTGTGGTAAGACAAAGGGAGGTGAGCTGGCATTTCACAAACATTCAAGCTGGGTTTATTTTGCTGTGTAAGCACCTGCGATTCCTGACTTAGCTGAACAGATCCTTCCAGGTGTATGATGAATTGGAGGAACCTTCGATGTCTCTCAGCATTCATGATTAGAGGGAAAACTGGAGAAAGGCTAATTCATTTTAAACAACACGGACAACTGCCATTAACGATTCCTTCTGTGATTTGTCATAGATATTTATATTTAGTCACCTCAGGAAGAATCGTGGGAGTTGATATCCTGTTACATTTTTTTTTTCTTTTTGGTAAAGTATGAAGAGGGAAGAATGTGTTGATAGTTTTTTTTTTCCTTTAAGCAAAATCCAAGTAAGAACATTTAGAACAATCTAAAACAGAAGGCTGGTCTACCCTGATCAGATGCATGTTGCTAAAAATAGGTCAGCCATCACACGCAAACTCAGTCGGCACTAATCAGATGTGTCCACTGAGGTTCTGCCAGGTCACGAATGGGTGGTAAATTGTTCTTTTACATTAAATGTGGGGTCCCAGCGCCATGCAGGGGTGAAGACAGGAGGCTGGCCTCACGAATTTCAGCTCCCAGTAAGCAGAGTCAGCGAGTCATGGGTGCTGTGGGTTCCTACCGTGAGGTCAGGACCCATGTGGGGTCCTGGAGATGAAACGTAAGTAAAACATGGCTACTGACCTGGAAGAATGCACAGCCTGCTGAGGGAGACAGGCACGAGACCAAAGTACTAGACAATGTGATATGTGGTTTATTAGGGCACCTAACAAACCACGTGTGCTCATCTGCAGAGGAACAAGAGAAGCTGGTGAATTACTCTGGTTTGGAGACGCGTGATGGAGATGAGGGGACAGACTGGTCAGCCACCTGGATATGGAATCAAGAGGACTTACATCTCATCCTGAGGCACCTCAGCAGGGTCTCTCGCCCACAAGAGACACAGCCACGATCCTGGCCTCCTGCTCCATTCTTGCCCCTGTAATCCATTCTCCATGTGCAGCGGAAGGTTTGTTATAAACCTCAGACCAGATGGCATGCTCCTGCTTAGCACCCTCCAAAGCTTTCCTGTTGTACTCAGAATGCAATCCAGACTTCTTGCTGTGGTCCCCAGCCTCTCCAACCGCAAACAGCCTCCTTCCTCTGACTCACTGTGTCCCAGCCACGGGGACCTTCTTGTCCCTTTAGGACTTCGGTCCATCCTTGTCTCGGTTCCTCTGCCTCTGCTGTTCCGTCTGCCAGCACTCAGCCCCAAGGCTTGACTGACTCAAATGCCTGCTCCAGCCCCTCCAGAGAGACAGACCTGCCCTGAGCACTCCGCCTGTAGCAGCCACCAGCCCCCATCACAATGTTCTGCTGTTTTCTTCACGGGGCTCTCCTACAAGAAATCATCTTGCTTATGCACTTATTTGTGTGGTTTTGCCTCTCCACCTAGAATGTGATCCCCACAAGGGAAGGAGAACGTACAGCTGAAATGCCTAGACGAGTACTGGGGTAAATTATTTGTTGACTGGAAGAGCAAACAGAGCTTAAATAGTGACCCTGAGGAATCAAGTACCTTGGAGAGCACCTCTCGTATTTCCAGGTCCTTCTAGCCAGTAGTGGTGGTCCCTCTTTCCAGTACGTGGCCCAGTAACTCAGATGCACAGGATCCCTCTCTGAGCACAAGACCCCAATGCCATAGCTCCTGACAACTACCTTTCTTTCTCTCTATTTAAGTCCCAAGCATACGGATGACTACTCAAACTCTCTCGTGTAATTGTAGATAAAGATGAAAGTAAATCTGACAGAATTTACTCAACACTCTCTCAATCTAACAAGATGAGTAAATTATTAGCAGTGTCCCAGTTAGGATGCCTCCCATTGTGATTACCGATTTGACACCCAGGTATCCCACAAAGGTATGGCTACTCCATCCACACGGGCTTCTTTTAGCCTATACTACATTAAGCTGAGTGAAAATTAAACACCGACTGTTCAATGAAACATGGCTAGTTAATTATAGGGACTAACACTGCTTTTAAAAACTGGAGAGTTTGGATTTCACTAGGCTAATAATTGCTAGGTGGCGTCACTTGAGGTTTCAAAGATCCTCCAGGGAAGAAATTAAAGAAGAAAATGGCACATTGTCCATCTTCACTTCACTGGGGTAGAAATGTCACTTTTATAGATGAATGAATCAACAAATATGTCAACAATGAGAAGAACAAATTAGGACTGGCACAAAATGCACACACTATTTATGTTTCTCATTAGGTGAATCTGGACTGTTGGTAGAATTTGATTATCTACCAAAAAAGATAGCTAGGAATCAAAACGACACAGGAAACATTTCTGGCCCCAATATTATCTGAACATAAGTAGTTCTACCTTAGACTCTTACTATAACCTTACTCACTACAGGGCAGAATTGAGCATCCAGATGCATCCTGGACCCAACTCTACAGGTAAATGGCTAGAGTATAAAATTACTTTGTTTCAAAGGAGATATACCCTCTATCTTGAAATCCAGTGATTAAGTGTTATGTAATTCTGCCAATTTTGTCCCCTTATAGGGTGACTTCATATTATCAATTTTAAACTTAAGAAAACCTTATTTCGAGTGTGTACCTATGAGTTTGTGATAGTATTACAGATATCACCAATAATTAAAATATTAAAGGTAAATATAAGACAAAGAAAATTAATATAGGAACTAGCAAATGATTGGAACTTTATAACTGATGAGCAACACGGAAAGACAACTCCTTCCTTCTTAATGACTAGGTAGTTTGGCCCCTGGCTACCTTGTCACTGGGAAAAATGGGAAACCCAGAAAACAAAAATACTCAAGGATAGACATAAAATTTCAATGAGCTGCCTCTCTCTCACTTTAATGTATATGGTATTTTATTGCAAATTACCTCCAATCCTTTTTGAATGTAGACAGAAGAATAATTGCAAATAAATAAATATGGAAAACCCAACAGACTAGCTAAGTAATTCCCAAACCTGAAGTAATTCCGGAACAAACATGTAAATTGGGGGTAAAATCAATGTGCTACCTCTTATGTGATCCCGGGGAGGGAAGCCTTAGAGGAGACCCTTCAAGGGAGAGCCTGACAATATACACAGAGAGCAAGGCAGCAGTGTCAACTGGCCAGCGCATGACCTGCCCCGCTGGTCCTACAGGCGGCAGGACTCTCCCCTCTCTCCGTTGGGCCCTCTCGGCCTCACACTGCTCACTCTCATAGAAGCTCCGGAAGTCCTTGGCACAGGCAAAGATGTGTCCTGTCTCTGTGGCTTTGTCCAGAGTTCTTCTTCCTCTTCCTGCAGTATGCCCTCTCGTTCTCCACGTAGATACAGTCCTTTAAATCTCAGTCATCAGTTTCTCAGGGAGCCTCTCGCTGTTTATTTATTTTTTGTCTGCGCCCTGTAGCGCCCAGCCTCAGCACGCCCCATTCCTCCAACTGACGGGACCCACTGTCAACTCTGCTACAGCATCTGGCACAGTGGCCCAGGCCCTCTTGGAGCTTACAGCCTCATAATCATGCACTAAAAATCAGTCCTTTTATAACACAAACTTGAAAAGCGCCTTAAAGAAAAGACGCAGGGACCAGAAGAACAGCTAACTAACATCTTCAGCCAGGATTCCAGAATAAAGAAGACATGAAGTCAGCCCACAACATGCTTGTGGGCAAGACCTAAACTTTTCAGAAGCTACCGAGAGTCTGGGGTCATTTGTCACTGCAGCCTAACTGATCTGTGCTGACTGACACCAGAACCATGGAAGGTCTCTATGCTGGAATGGGGGGCGGGCAAGAAGACTGGGGAATAATTGCACAAGTTCTTGCTGGGGATCTGATACATATGCACAAAACTAGTGTCTGGAACACACCGTAACTGCTCGTTGAGCTCTGTCTGGGTCCTCACGTGGAGACACAGCGTACGCACACACACGCCTGCACACGCGTTTTCCCACATAACTGTTCAAAAATTCTAGTTAAATATTGCTCGTTTTGTGTTCTTGGCTCCCAGCCAATTTCTTGATATAATCTGAATGAAAATTATTTTTTGGCAAGGCCTACTAACCTAAAGTTTCTTTTACCTTAATTCATAATCATTTTGTGTCTCATTTTCCAGCCTAGAACAGATATTCATCTACTTATCCACATTACATTTGCTCGTGAGAAAACTGCAGGAACATAACCAGTTCCACTAGAAGTACAAGCACACGCTCACCTCCCAGCTACTCCACGTGTGACGCAGAGTTTTGAGATGATGCCATGAGACACTCAAAGTCCAGTGAGCTCATAAACGTGGGTCCCCAGAGGAATCAGGCAGAGCTGCACCTTCAGGTTCCATTTTCTTAATAATTGATGGGGTCATGTGTGAGGGTCAGTGGCAAAGTAAATTTGACAGCATTAGGCCATGGTGGGATGATCCCAAATACTTAGGATTCTGTAATTCCTTGTGCTACTTTGTTTTATTTAAAAAAGGCTAAATGTACAACTGGGTAAATTTCATTCAAGATGCCACCTTTAAGTGAGGCCAGAATTGCCATGCAGAATTTCAAAACAGAGACCTTTCATTCATGAATTCATCTGCTGTCCCTAATCCAACTGCCACAGCCTTGGTGACTTGGAGGAAATCCCCTCCCAGCCAAAAAGATAACCAGAGAAGCAGACGTGCGTGTCATCCACCCTCCCAGTCCATCTTCCCCGCCAGAGCAGAACAAATGGTCCAAATCATACAGCCTAATCTTCACGATCAGTGCTCTCCCAGGAAGTTAAAGCTCTCCATTCTTCAGACCCGGAACACAGGACTGGCAGTAATCCACAATCCTGTCACAATGTCACCACTGCCAGCACACTCACAGGCTCTGGCCCATGCATTTTCAAAGAGTTTTATGAGCTCTAGACCCTTAGATCAAACAATCAGGCTTCAGCATGCACCCAGCCATCCACTAAAGCCCTGGGCGAGAAAAGGAGCCACAAACCCTTAAGAAACTACTTATCCTGGAGTCCTCCCACGTGAGGGCTGGCATCTCAAAGCCCTGCACACTTGGTCTCCGGTCCGTCATGATTCAAGCTTCTCCCTCTCACCTTGAAGACGTTCTGCACCGAAAGTGGTCATAAAACACAGCAAACAGACGGGTCTACAACACCTTCTGCCAGTCACTTCCAGTTACTCAGCTCTCCATTCCTAGCACGTGGCAATTAATCAACAAAGGTGTTTATTGTCTTAGAAGAAGGAGCTTCTGATGTGGAATAATATTATTCACCAACCTTCTCATTTGCCAGGTTCCAAGCCAGTTTCTAAGATTTGCAATCTGACGTCCTTCCCCAACTCCAGTTTACCTTAAATAAATAAATACATACATAGGTGTATGAAAACAAGTAATCTTTTCCTGACAGTTTGGTCAAACAATGGGAATGCCACTTTTTGGCTACCGCACAACTCCCCAAATTGGTCAATATTGGGCCATAAAATTTTCTTTGCCACTGGAGTCATTTATCTCTCCCCTGAGTTTACACAGCTGCAGAAAAGTTCAGTGAAAGTAATTACAATGACTAACGTTGATTGAGATCAAGCTCAGTGCCACATTTTGTGCTGATCACTTACTTTACCTCTGTGGAATTGCAACCAACTGAGACACCTTCAACCATCGAGATTTCTTCCTTGGAAATAGTGGGGAAAAGTGCAGAACAGCCCTGGAGCAACGGTCACTCCCTGGCATGCATGTGCATCGTGCTCATCCTCCATCACACTGAGCTAGTGAGCGAGCTAATTGTGGAGCATGGGATCGTGTCCTTTAGGTGAGGGAGATGGATGTGTGTGGGGTTTTATCCCAAGCCTCCTCACAGCAGAGAGCACCAGGCTGCCGCCACCTGCTGCTGCTCTCCAATGGAAATGCAAGGAAGCACCTAAGAGTTCACATTCTAAAACTGTCATCACACAGCGTTGGCCAATGTGGTCCTTACTGGGCCGAACGTTAGATAAGACGATTTGTACCTCAAAATGCAGGGCTTCATAAGTAAATAGAATCAAACTCCAACTAGAAGGGCCAAAGAAACTATCATTTGTTTTACAGCATCCTCTAAATTCTTGGTCCAGCAACTACTTTATGATGAATAACTTTAATACAAGTCATCATAGAATCAGATCTAGAAAATCCAAAATACCATCCCATGGAGAGACCTGACAGATGGACGCCAAGCCTCTGCTTATTCATCCAAGATGGCAACTTCTTTATGTGGCAAACAGGAGTGTTGGCAGGTGGCCCACTATTGGAAGGCTCTAGTTGTGGGCAACTCATCTATATGTTCACACAAAGTCATCTCCTGGATGTCCCCCTGCTGGTCTGTGACCTCTGGACCAGAATGTCTCCTTCTTCAGCCACCTGCCATCCTCCAGAGGGCTGACCCCCCTTCCTTTGCTAACTCCCTTTCCTTTCCCCAGACCCACGTTGGGATTACTTGTATCGTACAGTGGAATAGTATTTTGCAGTTTCCCATTCTATTTAAGGTTTTAAATGATGGGATTATGCTTACCTGGGTTTTTTAATTATGTCAAAGAGGCTTTCTGGGAATTATGATTTCTTAATTAACTCATCTTCTTAAACTCAGTAATACTCTTTATATTCATAAAATGAACTCAGAAGCAATGAGATGGCATTTAAAATCTTCAATCAAATAACTCTTTAAAGGTGCGACTAATTCAGAGGGCTTTTCCCTTCAGACATCCTAGTTTGGTTGCTCTGTATGGGGTACTGCATTCATTGCTCTCATTTAGCACGTGGAGGGTCCCTTCTCAAATTCTCCATCAGATAATAAATCCTTCTAAGCGACATGATGCCCAGCTATGCCTGGGAGAGGACTAAGCTTGAGGAAATACCAGAATTCCCCTGTCACAGATCTGGGGAAAGGCAAGGAGCAGGCAGAACGCACGTGCTAAGATCTGTTTTGGAATCCTCTGCAAAGTCCCGGAACCTCTCTCACGGAGTTCAGCACGACCCGATTTTTATCCAGACCCAAGAATTCCACCTCTTCTGAGAGATTCTGATGTTTAAAAACAATCGTAAAATCTTTTCATCAAGTCCATAAGAAGAACAATATTTATTTAGTTAGAAATATTTCAAACCTGTAAGAAAGTGCAAGAAATAATCATACATGCACACACCCCATCTAAATTTAACAAATGAGGACACTCATCCTAATTGCTTTAGATCTTCGGGAACTATCACAATTACAACGGAGGCCGTCTTTGCCCACCCTACTCCAGTCACAGCTTTAGCCACTATTTGGAAATGGGTTTGTGTGTCCTCTCTCTTCAGGTTTATGCTTTCATTCCATATGAACACATAAACAAAATACAGTATTTGAGGGTATTTTTAAACATCGTATAAATGCTATCACTTAGTCAATATCACTCTGCAGTTTTATACACCATTATCTTAGAGATTTATCCATGGGGATATGTACACATAAACAGTTTATCACAGAATCGTACTGTTTGAATATGCCACAATTTACATGTTTATTCTTTTATCATTGGACAACTTGGTTTTCTTTCGTTTGTTTGTTTTTGCCAAATAATACAGCAGTAACTTTCCTGTGTATTCTCCTCAGGGAAGTGTGCAAGAACGTCTCTAGGGGATATGCCTAGAAACAGCAAACTTATTTAGGACTTCGTGCACATAAAAAGAAGGATGGGATTTTCTCTAAAATCCCAGTCTTCCTATGATGTTAACTTGGCTCTAAGGATAGTTCAAAGATTGAAAAACAAACACTTTCTGGAGAATCATTAGTATAATTAAGAAGTCTCCTTTCAATCCAACTTAAATCTTCGCGTTGGGCAAGTGCTTGATATTATTATTAAAAATAAACGGTAATGGTCAATCTAGGAGCAACAGAGTCTGGAAGGTCATGGGTGACTCCTTGAGAAAGGACAGTTAGACCTGGTCAGAGGACCAGGTAAAGTGGAGGAGGGGCAGGTGTTTGGGTCAAAAAAATAGCAAGAGCCCAGTCCCGGAGCCCAGCAGTGGCCTGGCCCGTACTCTGGTCCCCATTCTCCTGCCTTCACAGTGAGAAAACCAACCTCCTCGCCCTCCTGTTTCATTCTTGCTCAAGTCTTATTTACAGCCCCTCAATCTGCCAAGACAGAATGCTCTCCTTTGAGGTTTTTAGGTGCAAGAAAAGCCTTTTTGCTGGTTTTAAACCCTTGATTTTCTTCTCCTCAACCTTTTCCCAGTGTCCCTCCTTAAAGTATCTTGATAACTTGAATTTTTAAAAGTGTTTGAAGCAAAGTATGTGGGAAATGAATAGTTGAACAACTGGTCTACAAAATGGCTGATATTTGTCTCCTTGGTCAAACCAAAAAGGCAAACCTTGCCCTGTCATTTTCTTGGGGACAGCTAGAGGCGATTCCAACAATTCAAATCTCTCCTTATCCCTGGCTTCTCTGCAAGCTCCATCACCCTCCTGCCCAGCCCTGTGACAAAAACCTTGCAAAAGACCCCAATGAGGAGTAGGAGTCCTTGGGTATCTGCCCAGTTAATAAGAAAACTGTAAACGCTATTGTGAAATAACCAAACTAATTAACCTCCCGCAGTTTGAGAAAACTAAAAACTCCAGGGCAGAAACTCACACATTTCAAAATTACCAGAGGAAGGAAGGAAGGAAGCGCCATTTCTATCTTCACAGCAGTGCAAATCATTGGTGCGGCACGGTTTTAGAAAGCAGGAAAAAGTACACACAGTAAAGGAAAAAAATCACAGCTCAAAGACACAGAAATCTCAAAGATCACAAAGGTCACAGAATGGGACATCAACCTTCCCAAACAGGGAGGACAGTGCAACCAGATGTGAAAGGGTAAGGTGGATGCCCTCCAGGAGAGGGCTTTGAAAACGGACACGCACCAGACTCTTGAATACAAACATTGAAAGACTTTCAGGACTAGATCCAAGGGCTATCCGCACATCGCCAACATCATCACCGTCACCATCTTCATCATTATCACCATCACTATCATCATCATCTTCAACATCATCAGCAGCAGAGCAGCATCACCATTATCATCATCAGTATCATTATCCTCTCTTCAGCATCATGTTCTTTATCATCAACACCATCACTATCATCATCATCGTTATCTTCATCACCATCATCATCACCATTATTTTCATCATCGTCATCATCTTCATCATCATCATCTTCATCCTCATCATCACCTACATCATCATCATCACCTGACAATGCACTCTTTGAGCCACACTCAAGAAAATAACTCATTAGGCTCTCGGGCAACCCTGGGATATAGTTGCCCGGACTAACCTACTTTATAGTGAAGACCTGGCCGCTCGGAAAGAAACAGTAACTTGTCCAGGGCCATCCTGGCCAAAACAACCTGAGTCAGGCCCGTCTTTCTCAAGCCCTTGCTGTGAGCCTCAGGGAGAGAAGGAGTGTGGGAAGGAATGTGGCTGTTCCTGACCAGCCAGACTGGGGCCAAAGTCTAAATGCTTACCCGCCGGACCACCTGTCTCCACCACTCCGTGTGTGAGTGCATGTGCCCCTGGCTGTTGTTTCCAAGGAAGAGAGACAGGAAGGGAAGAGAGACCCTTTCCTGTAAGGCCAGTGGTGACAGTAGGGCAGACAGGCCCCAGGACCTCAGGGGCTCTCAACTGATTCCCAATGACTTGGGCAATGCTTGCCGGGCAGCCTCTGCAACAAGACCGGGAGATCCCCCGCTGACGACCTCCCCAGTTTTTGGTTAAAAAGAGGCTGTTCCCTACAAACGCAAGACAGCTGGATGTGGGAGGCACTGGCCTCCTTCCATCAAACACTTAGTGAGGACCTACTGTGCGCACAGGATTGGCATTGACTGAGGGAGACTAAAAGAGGCCCATGAAAAGACCTTCCTGGAAGGGGACAAAAGGAACTGAAGAAAGACCACGTGCTGTGCTGGGGAACAGGCTCTGGGAGGCAATATGTCACTGAGGACAATTAGTGCAATAATCAGATTCAACAACAATAATGTCGATGGTGGAGGAGGAAGAAGAGGAAACACACCTACTACGTGCTAGGCACAGGGCCATGTGCTACACACACATCATCTCAGTTCATCCTCAGTTCATCCTGCGAGGGAGGCGGGAACTGCTACCATTGTACAGATGAGAAAAACGAGGCTTAGCGAGCTGATGTGACTCGCCCAGAAGGTGGGTCAGTTCGAGTTCTGTGGATTTAGACAGACAGAGAAGGGAAGGAGGCGTCCTCCAAGGAAGTTCCCGGTGAGGTGAGTTTATGAGAATGCTTCTCCTGGTGAAGAAGCACAGCACGACTTCTCCCACGACGATATCAAAAATGACCTGGATAACGAGAAAAGGGCTGAGATGCTCACAGGCAGGCAAGTGGTTTGAGGGGTCACCATGGTGGGGGTGGGGACAGTGTTTCTGTTTTCCTCATAAAATAAACTATGTAAATAAGGGCCATTTGTCAACAGACACTTGCATCTACCTCAAGGATTCTAATCGGACGGAGAAGTGGAGACAGAGTCATCAGTGGCTCTCACCAATGTCACCCTTTGAACCACCCCAGCCGAGACCTCGCTCTTTACAGCTGACTCCCGAATAGCTGCCGGGACCAAACCCTGAACTTTAGCTCCTGGCCCAGGCGATGCTCAGCTGGGGCCTCTGTGCTGTCCTTCCCTGACGGTGAACGCTGACCCTCTCTCCACGCGGGAAGTCCTCCGACAGGTCACACAACTTGTTGATCCCGCGCGAGAAGTCCTCCGACAGGTCGCACAACTTGGCGATCCCATCTCGGTTTGAATTTTCTTCAGACGCCTTGATGGAAATCTGAGTTACCAATTCAAAGTACTTTGTTAATTCTCTTATTCGGAACAACTGCTGGTCCCACTGGGGCCACCTCTGGGTGGACAGACATCTTGCGTCCGGAATAGCCGGCGGAGTAACTGGCTAGCAGGCATCCAACGAGGTGTGACATGTCCGTGGTGCCAAAAATCACACTCTGCACATCACAAAAATGGGGCAATTAAATTTTTAAAATATCAAACTCACTTTTCTGGAATCTTTAAAGCTCCGTGTGTGGCTTATTCCTAAGTTTTTGAACAAAATGAATATGATTACCTTCGCTTTCCCGTGGACCAGATACACCGCAACTTTAACCGTCACACGGAGCATAGATACAACGCTGGCTTGGGCCCGGCTGTTCCTCCCAGGAGAGAATCAACACAAATACACCGGCATTTGTCCGCAGCCACGCGCCCTCTGCTCGCCGCCTCTGTGGACGTGCTCCCGAGAAACGACAGAACCACAACATTCAGGGAATTGTCAGATACGCTTTACCTCATTAGCTTCCTGTAGCAGCATTATCGCTGTCATCGCGCTTACTAATAAGACAAGGAGTGCCTCTTCCCTCTATTGGGAGGTGTTTGCGATGTTGATGGGACCGAAGGCAGCCAGCTCCTACACAGTTGCTTCAACCAGGAGGGCGGTCTGGGGGCTTTGTTCAGGCAGGTGAGAAAGAAAGTCCCCCTTTTCATTCTGGGAGTGCTTTCCTCGGTACCGCAGGGTCTCTTGCCTTCCACCGGGAAGGCAGGTCTCATTCCCACACCAAGGGAAGCGCCCTGTGGGCAGCGTCCATCTCATAACCATTTGGAGCCTCAGAGCACCTGACGAGACTGCACGGGGCCAGCCCAGGGAGTGATGCTCCCGCTCAGGGCCTGTGCATCCAGCAGCCGCCTGAGGACCAACTGTGCGCCCGGCACTGGGCGCAGAGCAGCACGAAACAGACGCCCTGTCACGGAGCATCCTTCCTCCTGGAGGAAAACAGATAACAAATAAATACACAAAGAGGGGAGTTTCAGAGCCTAGAGAGCGCCCACAGCCCTAGGAAGGACATATCATGGAGAAAGCAGAGGGAGTGACAGGGCTGAGGACGACCCATGCCTGAGAGGTGACATCTGAGCCCAGACCTGAGAAGACACCAGCTGGGGGAGGTCGGGGAAGGACGCTTCAGGCCAAGGCGACAGCGCAGGACAGAGGCTGTGAGGTGTGCACGCGCTTGGGTCACAAGGGGACAGGCAGAGTGGCCAGGGCTGGGGATCACTGCGAGGGGCAAGTGGAGGTGGGGAAGGCACGAGAAGGGTAGGGCGGTGCCCTTGTGAAGAGGAGGGTAGGTCCCATCCCAGAGCAATGGGAAGCCAGGGAGGGCTTGGATGGTGACACTAGGCTTTTTTCCTAATAGCTTAATTGACCTATAATTTCTATACCATAAAGTTCACTCATTTAAAGTATAAAAAGCAGTGGTCTTTAGTATACTTACAGAGCCGTGCAACCATCACCACTCTCTATTTCGGAACATTTTCATCACCCCATAAAGAAACCCCATCCCCATTTTCAGTCTCTCCTGATGTCCCCATACCCTAGTCCTGGCAACCGCTAATCCACTTTCTGTCTCTACAGATTTGCCTGTTCTGGCCATTTCATGTGAATGGAATCGTGTACTGCAGAGCCCACTGTGACTGCCTTCTTTCACTCAGTGTAATGTTTTCAAGGTTCAACCCACGTTACAGCATGTGTCAGGACTCCATCCCTTTTTTTGGCCAAACCATATTCCCTTGCACGGATTTCCCACAGTTTGCTCATCCATTCACCTGCTGACAGGCATCTGCGTGGTTTCCACCTGTTGACTGTTATGAATCCTGCTGCTGCGAACACCCGTGTACAAGTTTTTGTGTGGACGTATGTTTCACTCTCCTGGGTGGATATGAGGAGTGGGCTGCTGGTCACACACAGACTCCAGGTTTACCCTTATGAAGCTGTGCTTGAAAACGACCTCTGGTTGCTGGGTGGAGACCAGCTCTGCCCCACTGGCAGTGGGCAGGAGGGTCAGACCCCCACCCAGGAGCCCCTGGGAGATGACCCCATGTTTGGGTCTAGAGTGGTGAGGAGCCCAGGGTGTGGGTTTCAGATCAATTTTGGAGGTGATGGGGTTTGCGTGGCGTAAGGGAAAGGGAGGGTGTGAGGACAAGCGGGTCTTCACGCATGGGCCAGCCAGAACCTGCAGGTCATCCCCACTGATCTCCACTCCAGGTCGGCATCTACAGGGGAGATTGAGAGAGTGAGTGTGTGTGCATGTGTGCACGTGTGCACCCACACATGAGCATACACATACACACATGCATACACACACACACACACACACACACATTCTCACATCTGCCCCTGGTGAGTTCCAACCCAGTGGGTCTGTGGGGGTCCCGGAGTCCATGTTCTTTGGCTTGTCATGCTCGGCCAGATGTGGGAGCCAATGTCATCAGACCCCATCCTCTTTCAAGTGAAGAAACTGATGTTCTGGGGCCATGGAATGTCCCCAAATCACAGAGAGCTGCCTCTGCCCTGTAACATGCCAGGTGAACAAGTTACCGACTCATGAGGCGGCGAGTCTTCTCCTAAATAACCATGACGTTGGGGACATTGAGACTGACACCTTGGCTGCAGACAGGCCGAGGGATCTCGGTGGTGCTCCCTGAGGTCATCTGGAAGGGAGGGCTGAGTGGGTGTGAAGGCATGTGGCACCCCAAGGGAGGAGGGGAGGGAACTGTAAGGGGCTCTAGGGGTTCATCTGCTGAAGGCCCTCGGCCCAGTTTCCCCCTCACAACCTGACGCAGGTCCTCCCCTGCCGCGGAATCCACCGTCACATTCGAGAATGGAGTGGCCGGTGGGCAGTCCACCCCCAGCACAGACTAACCATGGCAAAAGTGACCCCAAGCCCCGAACCATCAGGTGGAAACAGCTGGAAGGGAGCTCTGTCCAGTGGAAAGACAATGTGAGCCTGTGTGCATCCTAACCACCCTGGTGTCACATCATAAAAAGTAAAAATAAAGAGGTGAAACTGATTTTACGAATATGTTTTATTTAACCCAATACAGCCAAAATATTATCATTTACACACGAGCTCTATACAAAATGTTAACAGATGTTGTACATTCTTTTTGCATATGGAGTCTTGGAAATCCAGTGTGTCTTCTACACCCAGGACACGCGTGCACTAGCCAGGACCCTGTGCTGACCAGTGGCCTGAGGCCCCTGTGTTGAACAGCGTCCCTGCAGAGTGGGGCTCTCTGGCCCAGAAAGAGGAAGATTTCAAGGTCCCGTGCGGAAGACTCAGGCCATAAAGCGAAAGAGGGAGGCAAGACTGGAGTTTCTCAGCAGATCCAACCACACCAGTTACAGGGCCTCCCAGGCCGCCTGAGGCAGGGAGTCTGACATCAGGAGAAATGAATGCCGATACCCCGGACAGACCAGTAGAGTGCACAGACTATGCTTTGCCTATGGAGGGTGAGGAACACCGACTTAAGTCCACATCCAGCTCCACCACTAACTACTGTGTGACCTCGGGTACGGATTCAACCTCTCTGAGCCTGATCCTGACCTGGAAAGTAGGGCTAACAGCTAGGCCTGTCCCACACTCTGGGAAGACTTACCTGGGATTATATGTCTGACACAGCCTGACACGGCAGGGGCTCCACCAGTCTTGCTATCTGGTCAGTCGAGCTTTTATCACGAAAAGGACATGGTGTCAGGAAGTGGTAGCAATGGGATGAAGAATGCTTGGCTGGCTGGAGAATGGCTCAGATGTGCCCTGGGAGGGGAAGGCCTGGAATGCATCTACTACCTTCCCCTGCCCCTCCCCTCCCTCTGGAGCCCACCTCTGCCCAGACTGTGGCCTGCACCACCCCAAACCCCCAACTCCTGGCCTAGTCTGGCAGCCTGCATCCTGGGGAAGTGCCCTCACCCCATGACCCGAGGCAGCAATGGAGCAGGCCACTGTCCCACCCTTCTGGGAACCCCGCATTCATCCACTCACTACTGAACCCCCACCAGGCAGCCTCTGGGCTCTGGGACCACCCTGCAGAACACAGCAGGAGGTGAGGTGCCTGCCCCTGGTGCCTACCCTCTAGGGGAAGGAGACCTCGAGAGGAGATGGTCACTGCTCTGGCAGGGAAGGTGCGAGGGTCCCGGAAGCACCCTTCCCAAGGATGAGGAGGGGCCAGCTGGAGGGCAGATGGCTGTGGGGGGAGTTCCAGGAGGAGGGAACAAGGAAATGGTGTGAGTCTTAACAACAGGAGAGGCCAGAACATTCTACTGCAAGGGATGGGTGGGATGCCTGCCCCCTTGTAATCTTCCCCCAAACTCAAACCACAGACTGAGTGAACTAAGCAGTTGTAGCAGGGCGAGGCCCAGTGAGGGGAGCTGAACCCGAGTCCCCTTCTGGTCGGCAGACCCATCTCCTGCAGAGGGAGGGGCTGGGCCAGGATGCCCTGAGCTGCCTTCCCGACCCAAAGGGGTCAGGCTTGCCCATCATCCCTCCTTTCTCACTTAGCCGGATGTCCCTCCCATCCATCGCCTCCCCTAGGGTGCTCCCCCATCACCAAGTCCCTTCAGGCTGCAGGGGCAACACGTGCTAAATGGTGGCACTGGGGCTGCGCGGAACATGTTTTCACAGCAGGCCTCCCAGGCAGCCAGAGTTTAATTGTGAGCCACTCTCATCAGGGGCAACAAACCTGACATCATTCCACGTTTCACCTGAACTATCGACCTGGCGCAGTGGCAGAGGCGCGCGGGGCGTGTGGGAGCCCCAGAGGCGGCTCTGCTGGCCGCACGGCCCGGAGCAGCTGCCCCTGCATTCCAGGCCTCCTCCACCCGCACACGGGCCGACACACCGGCCACCGGGCGGCCCCCGCACAGAATCGCTCCTCAGAGCGGGCCGCGCTGATCTCCTTTCACCACTGAGAGCGCTGCGCTGTGTCCTGCTCCGCCCCGTTATCCAGGGACCATGGGGGCTCTCGAAGCCGGAGCCCATCACCCCTGACAGCCGCACCCCTGCGATGTGGAAATGGAGGGTCCACAAGCTGGACTTTGCCAAATTTTCAGGGAAGAGAACCCTGCCGCTCCCCCGCCCCCAGGTGTGTGACGCAAATGTGTGTGAGTGTGTGACTGCAAGGGGTCATCGCACTCACGTCTGTTTCTTTTCTTTCTCAGAGTTGCTGAAGCGCCTCTAGAAATAATTCCCTGCTCTCAAAAGGCCAAGCCAGGCAGTCCACGCCCAGGTAGGTTTCTGCAGAGTCGAGGGGCATGGCCCTTTATGAAAACTAATGTCTGGTTTGGTCCAAAGATAAAGACGTCTCGCAGGTGTGGGGAGGAGTGGCTGGGGCTCTGTTGAGGATAATGCTTCAAGAGGATCTCAGTCTGCGGAGGGAAGGGAGCCTGGGACCTCGAAGGGGGCTGAGAAGACGCCACAGTGACAAGCATCAAGATAGCAGCCTTGTCCTGACATAGCCGGGTGGACTGAGGACGCAGGGTGAGGCCCCGGAAGGGCAGGGGCCACTGGGTGGGGAGAGTAACAGCCACAAAGAGGGCGAACTTCTCACCACAAGATGCGAAAGCCCAGGCCAGGAGTACCGACAAGGGGCTCTAACCCAAGGGAGGGGTGGCCATAAGTCAGAGTCTCTGTGTTAGCCGAGGACGAGAACCGTGAACGACCCCCGTGGCAGAGGGAAGCGAGGCCATAGCGCTCACTGTACCAGCCCGGAGGGGCTGCAGCCTGGGGGGTGAAGGTAGCCCACATGGGAGGATGACGGGATGGGACGCACCAAACATCCCCCATCGCCCATGAGAAGCGGGAAGGAGGCCCCAGAGGTGATCCCCACCCGCCCACCGCGTGGCTCAGGGAGGGGAATGGCGTTCTCACTGCGATGGGAGTGTCTGACCCTCGCCCACTGGGTCACTCTGAACTCTTGCTCTTGCCCAAGGCAGAGGCGGGAGCATCGCTGTGGCCGGAACCCTGCCCCGCAGCCAGCATCACAGAGGTTTCCTGGATTCTTTAGGGACTCCGCCGGACCTGGCAGGCTCTGAACCCACAACCACGTGCATCTTGACATCCAGAAGGAAAAACTATTTTTCCCAGGAAATCTGGGATCTTTCTCCACCACCATCTGACAGCAGATTTACGTTTTCCAGGCTCTTTCCAGTGAACCCCTAAGACAAGCCCACATTCCAACAGGCTCTGCTGTGATCAGAACAGTCTCAGCGATGGGGCTGGTGGGACGGTGTGCCGTTGAAAGGCCTCGTCCCTGTTCAGGGCAGAGGGCATAACTTTTGTCGGCATCTATGTTATCATCCAGGACTGGCCGCTGCCCATTAGGAAAGACCTTTTCAGGGCCAGCTTGTGCCTGGCCGTGTTCTGGGCGCTGCAGAGATCCTGCAGGAGAGCAGACAGATAATGGGTCCTTCCCTTGTGGGGCCCACAGCCTCACCTCGCTTGGAAGGGTTTATTCACGTGCTCCACAAACGCTTGACGAGGGCACCTGCTGTGAGGCCCCGTCCAGTGCCAGGGACGACAGTGACGGCTTACAGTCCCAGGGGAAGAGAGAAATCATTAAGCGAGACAATTCAGGCAGAGATTAGTGCTATAAGAAACGAAAACAGGTGAGGAGAGGACCTGGTCTTTTCTGGGTCAGGTGGTCAGGGCAGGGGATGGGCATGGGCTGAGAGATGAATGATGAGGGCCAGCTATGGCCAGATCTGGCACAGGGATGAGCTGATGCACAGCCCTGATGGGGATAAGCTGGACAAGTGTGAGGAACAGACAGGAAGATGTGGCTGGCACACAGAGACTGCAGGGAAGCTTGCCAGGGCCAGGCCAGAGGTCAAGATTCTGGAGTGTTTGCTAAGCACAGTGGGGCTGGGCAGACCCCAGAGTAACATGATTTGATTCATGTTTTCTAAAATGCCCTCTGACCACTGTGGGGAATGGACTTCGGGGACAAGAAGGGACATGCTGAGCAGAGTGTGGTCATCCCAGAGGAGAGGAAGATGAAGAGGAGGCTGGCTCTGGAGATGGAGATGTGTAGAAGGGGGCCCAGCAGGATACACCAGGACTAAGCATGTGAGGAGATGGTGGAGACAGTGAGCCCCTGGACGGAGCCCCCCCCCCCACCATGGCAGCTCTGGCAGAGATCTTTCACGCAGCAAGGGTTGGGAGCCTGCGGGGAAATCGGTCCTCACGCAGGTATTGGTGAGAGTACAAATCACACATCATCTGATGACGTCCACCAAGAGGGAAGACGGACGCGGCCTCTGGCCCAGCAATCCCGCTCTGGGAACGTATTCTAGAGATGCTCGGATGTGCAGGTGACTCACTGCAGGATTATTTCTACCAGGAAACTGGAAAAAACTCAACTCTCTCTCAGTTGGGAACTGTTTCAGCCAAGAACAGAACAACCACAGAACAGGAAACCAGGTGGCTATCAGGAAGAATAAGGTGTAATTCCAAGAATGGCCAGGGAACTCTGATCGATAACTAATCTCATGTGAACAAAGCAAAAGATTCTCAAGGTGATGCACATGTCATGGCCCTGTCTGTGGGGAGCGGGGGGCATCCTGCTGGAGCACATCGTGGCCCATACACGTGGACCAGTCCAGGTGGCGCAGCAGCTGCCTCCACGCAGTCCTCTCGAAGGGCTGCGATGAGGCTTGAATCTGGCTCAGCCAAAGCACAGGCCGCCCTGGTGACAATCAGTCAAAAGTGACCACCCAGGGTCTGGAATGCGAGTGGATAATTCCCAGGAGCCCAGGAGGCGAGCACACACTCAACCTTCTGATGCCTTAGGAAGAACTGTCATCAAAACAGAGAGTGGATGGGAGAAGCCAAGAGCCGGAGAGGGAGTCAGGACTCACTTGTCGTGATTAAACACTGGAGCAAGGGGCAAAGAAACTGACCGCCACCTCCAAAGGTCCCAGGGCCACAAGGGGAGCTGTGCGGATGGGGCGCTGGGGACCGCAGTGGCCACTCCCCAAGCTCCATCTACGCAGAGAGAGTCGGGAACAGCACGATGTAACACACACAGATGCAGAGTGAATTAGATGCAAAATGCATGTGAATGTTTTTATTACTTATAAAGAATAATGGGAACTTGATCCCTATCTATACTTAATAGAAAAGACTGACTTCCTCCTTGAGCAAGCTGTTGTTTGAATTAACAAGTAATTCAAGTCCACCATAAACAATTTTGTGTGTGTGTGTGAGGAAGACCAGCCCTGAGCTAACATCCATTGACAATCCTCCTCTTTTTGCTTGAGGAAGACTGGCCCTGGGCTAACATCCGTGCCCATCTTCCTCTACTTTATATGGGACCCCGCCACGGCATGGCTGACAAGTGGTGCGTCGGCCGGTGCCCGGGAGGGATCCAAATCCGTGAACCCCGGGCTGCCAAAGCGTGAACTAACCCACTGTGCCACTGGGCTGGCCTCCACCATAAACAGTTTGCAACAAGAAGTAAAGCCGCTTCCCCTCTGCTCCCCTCACCCACTCCCCACAGGAACGTGTGACCTTTCTTTATAGCCTTCTACAAGTGTTCTACCAATGTGCATAAGCACAGGTACTATCAGACATGGAGTCCCCTACTTCCCACAGAGGGGATCCTAACATACATATTGTCTTGCAAATTTGCTTTTTTCACATAAGATTAGTTATTAATCAAAGCTCCATGGCCATTCATAGAATTAGACCTCACCCTCATAAAGGCTGCCTGGGTTCCTGTTCTGTACTTGGCTGAAACAGTTCTTGACTGAGGAGAATTGGTGTCGGTGCCAGTTTCCTCTTATAAATAATCTTTCAGTAAATCACCTGCACCCCTGGGAGGGTATACGTAGAAGTCTCTAGAAGTGGAATTGCTGTGTCAAAGGGTGCGTCCATTTTACATCTTGGTGGGTGTTGTCAAGTGGCCATCTGAAGTGCTATCAGTCTCCCACCAACCGCCTGCATGAAGGCCGACGTCACCACAGTCGCCCAACCCCGAGCACCAACTTTTAAATCTTTGCCGGGCTGATTGGTGAACTGCTAGGCCAGTTTTATTTTGCATTTAAGTGAATGTGAATACCTTTTAAAATGTTTCTCAACCATCAAAAATCCTTTCTCCATTAATGGTTTGTTCACATAATTTAGTGCAACAGCTTCCCCTTCCCCACAGATCTGAGCTCTTAGTCTTTCTCTCATTGATTTTAAAGAGCTCTTTATTTATTAAGGAAAACTGTCAAGTGTATTAAAAACGTTTCCCCTAGGTTTCTATTTTTTTCCACAAAATTTAAATGGTATGCTCTTGGCAGTCGGGAGCTTTAATTTTTATATAGTCAAACATAACCGTCTCTTCTTATATGGCTTCTGGGCACATGAATTTTTCAGATCCAATATGAGACTTCAAAGCAATTACGTGCTTCCAGCAGACCACTCCAGGCAGTGCCCACGGAATCCCAGGGCTGCACCTTCTCTCTCCTTTGCTGCAGAACTGCTCAGGGAGAAAGGATGAAGAGGACAGCCTGGTCCTGCCCGGTAGAGGGAAACCTGAAACCTCACAGCCGGTAAAAATGCACCCGACAAGCAAGCTGTTTAGAAGTGACATACTGGAAGGCAATGCCAGAAACAGTTATTTTCTGTATCTCACTACACCTCACAGCCGCTGTATCTCAGTCCTTCAGAGGCATAAGGATTCCCGAGATAAAAAGTCCCGAGAAGCAACATGTCCTGCATTTACCTGAGCCTCCTCGCCACTAAAACCAAATAAATTTTTCCTCCAAGGAAACGAAAAACAACGTTGTGCTGCCGACTAACGTGACCTAACACAGCCAAGGCTCTGTCCCGTGGACCCTGGCTCCATATGCAGCTGCACAGGGTCTCCAGTGACCCCCCTGGCCTCTCCCAGAATGCCCGTGAGCCTTCTGGATCAAGGAGGAATTTAATTCTACGTAGTGTAATTTTAATGCTAAGTATGTTTTCTTATACGGAATCTTTGAAAAATGGTCATCTACTTCATACATTGTGACACCCTCATGCCCCCTCCCCATTTGATTAGCCAAAAATTCCATATCCTCCGACCTGGCCAGATAACAATGTGCTGTGCATTTCTAGGAGCTTCTGAAGTAGCACATTTGAGAGAGAATTGTGTATTTCATCAGAATAACCCATTTTTTTCTAAGCAAGCTTCCTGTTATGCATGCAATTTTGTATCAGTGAGCCAATATAGTTCAAAACATGTCACTCATTCATTTATTCGTTCAATATATATTCATGGAAACCTTCCACGAGCTCAACTCTGGGCTAAATTCTTCCTAAAACAACTCACTTAAGTGGAGAAGTCTGTGGAAAGTAACGTTTAATTACCTGCCTGAATAAAGCTTCCGAGAGGGAAACTCAAAGGAGTGGCTTCATTCCTTCACTAAATTTGTCACCTAAAGTCAGTGTCTGAAAACAGAAGGGAAAACACAGTCACAACGTTCCCCTCAACTTAGCTTCTCTCTAGAACCTGTCTGTATATTGGGAACGGCAATTTCTCATTTCCTGATGGGTTTGGAATGGCACCACCGTCAACAAGGAGAAGGGTGGGAATGGGGCTCCGCATTGACGCGGCCAACTGGGTGGTTTCCAGTAGGGAAAGGAGATCAAACCCGTTACATTAAGCAGCTGTGATAATCAGCATGAACTGTATCCAGGTTTTCATATATTTTCTAACCAAGACTGCTCATGTTGTCGGAGGCAGCCCTCCAAAGTTTATGGCCATAGACGCATCATTATAGAAAGAACCCTCGGAGAACCCACAACAGGTCTGTGGACAGAGCACATCATCCAGCCTTCCTGGGGCACATACCAGTCACCCCACCTGAACCAGTGCTCCCGGGGACTTCCCATTTCCTCCAAGGAACTCACACTCCACCCCCTCCACACGCCACTCCCTCCCCTCCCAGCCCCAGGCCTTTTCCTGCCTGGAATTTCCTCTCACTCCCAAAACAGGTGTCTCCCATTCTGACTCCTCTCAAGGAAGATGCACAGTCTTTACTTCTCTGTTTACCCTTTGTCAGAAAAATGAGAAATTTTGAGGCCCTGCCATCTATAGGTAAGGGAACACTGAAGAATTTAAAACAGCCACTTCACACCAGGAAGGAGAGGACACCTAGGATCTGCCTCAGGGCTACGTGAGACAAAATCTGGGGGCGTTGGGTTCCTCTGAACAGCTTCAAGAGACTTTCTGCATGAAAGAGGTAAAAGCTGAGACTTTCTCTTTCAGCAACCACTTATGTGTGACCCACACAGGAGAGTGAAGAATGATGTTACAGAAGCCAGTGAAAACACTGTCCCCTCTCTGCTGATGGTCGACCCCGTGCCAGGTGTCGTGCGAAGCACCTGATGTGCATTCTCTCATTGAACTTCTGCAAGAGCCCAGTGAGGAAGGCGCATCCACGGCCGAGCAGGGTACATCTCCAGCCCGGCATTGCTGATCACAAGCGGTGGGGGCTGGGATCCCACCAGCCTGACTGTAACTATTTCCCCCAAGTTTAGGAGGAAAGCTCGATGATGGTCTAAGAAGCTGCCCTTGCATCTCCTTCTCTGATGGCCTCCCAGAGAGCTTTGTGTCCGAGTTCTTCTTGCCTATAAATGGGGGGACAAGCAGAGTGACAAGCAACCCAAGTGCCTCATGGCTGGTGACCCCAAGGATGACTGACCATAATTCTTCCTGGGTGCTGGAAACTCTCCCGCTGCTCCTGTTCCATATTCACTGTTGACCGTGCACTGGATTAAAGAGCACCCCCAATTCATGTCCACCTGGATGCTCAGAACGTGCCCTTATCTGGAAAGAGGGTCTTTGCAGAGGTAATCAAGTCAAGATGAAGTCATACTAGGTAGAGTGGGCCCTAATCCAATGACTGGTGTCCCTCTAAGAAGAGGGAAATGTGGACGCAAAGGAGACTCAGACGCACGGGGAGAAGGACACGTGACGACAGAGGCAGATAGCGGGATGAGCCTACAAGCCAAGGAGCGCCCCGACCTCTGGAGCCACCAGAAGCTGGAAGAGGCAGGAAGGATCCTTCCCGAGAGCCTCCGGAGGGAGTGTGGCCCTGCCCACACCTGGACAGCAGACGGAACAGTGAAAGAGAAACGTCTGTTGTCTTCAGCCCCCGATCTGTGGTAACATTCCGGCAGCAGGAAGACTTCCTGGACCTGCAGCCCACAGAACCCCCACCCGGTTCCCTGCCCGGCTCGGTGTGCAGGGGCCTCTCCAACTCTGCCCCAGGGCCGGCCCCAGGCACACCTGAGGGCTAGCATCACATCAGGAGGGACGTCCTGGAATCTTACGCATCATCTCGCACGTTCTCAAGGGCACACGGCAGCGATGAAGACAGACAGAGGGATTTTTCTACACAGGTAAATGGAATCATCGCTACATAAAGTTCCAGCTCGCTGGAAACCATCTCTGTGATTGCCCCTCGATGCGCTGACACCAGAGCTAAGATTTTCCTGGAATTTCCAGAACAAAGGCTGTGTCTGTGTTAGGTCACAGCTCTCGTCTCTGTCCCTCTCCTACCATCACAGAGTTTGGGGTCTATCATCTCCCCAACAGGGAAGCATTAATTGCAATAAGCCTCTTTGGATGCCCCAGAGATCCATGACACACACAGTCGGCACGGACTAAAGGCCACCTCACTCACGTGCTAAGCAGACCCCTCCTCTCCACTGAGAGCCCCCTCAGAGACTGGACCCAACCCAGCGCGGGCCAAGTGACCCCAAGGTGTCCACTCAGGAATCCAGAATGAGCTCACGTGGCTTTACTGAAGCTGGCAACTAAACCCATCTGCATCATGGACTAGTTCAGTGAATTATCACCGTCGGGGGACGTTGGGGTGGCAGAGGCTCCCCCATAACAAGACAAAATGGTGACAGAAGCCAAGTGTGTGTCACTGGCTGTGACTTCAGCTAGCTTCAATGGTATGTGCTGCATATTATTTTCTTTGATCATTTTTTCGTGGTGCATGGATTCACCAGTTGGATAGAACTTTCCAAACTCCAAGAGAGCAGTGAGGGTATGGGAGACGGGGAGACCTCAGGCTGAGGAATGAATGTTGATGAGTTCAAGCGGAGGCCAAGATGAAGGGGGAGGGGCTGACCTGCCGTCCACTCGGGTCACCAGTCTGCAAGGCCAGTGATCACTCCCAAGGAAGAGAAGTTTCCTGGACCCACAGGAGACATGTGGAGAATTCAAGTCAATTCTCTGACGATCCAGTGTTGCAGGGGAATCTTCGCCCATTTTTGGTACCCTCGTGCCACCATCATTATTAACATTCGAATCTGGGGAGGCAAAGGGCATGTCGAGCGGGCAGACAAGCTCAGGCTCTCCAAGCTGGCACCTGTGAGATGACCGTGAGGGACCCCAACGCTCTGGAGCTCGGTTTCCCCACCTGGAAGATGTAGATGGTAAGACCCCCTGACAGCCTGGTTGGGGTCATAAAGGGAATGACTGATGTGAACTTGTAGCACATCACCCGGTGCATGGAGAGCACCCAATAAACGCTCGCCGGAAACGCGCTGTCCCAACGGGACGTCTCAGGGTCACGGCCTGCCGTCGGCCTTGCCGGCCTCCTCACTGCACATCCAGCGGGAATTCGACTGGGGCAAGCCCCCCTGTGCTGTCACATCTCTCTCTGCGAGTGAGCGCTCTGTTCTGGGATCCCACCCTGGGGTGGCTGCTTCTCCTCGGTGGACGAAGGGAGCATACTGTGCGGCTGGCGCGCGGCCTTGCCTGCAAGGGGCTTGGGGGCAAAAGCTGCTCCGTGCACAGCATTGTGCTGCCCAGCACGCATCTGATCTTAACTACTGTGGGGACACACAGGAGGGCCACTCAGGCGCGGAGGAGGGAGGCTGGGAAGGCGCCCCAGACCTCACCTGAGGCTATGAAGGAGAAGGAAGAACCCCCGAATTCTTTCTCATTCCAGACAAAGGAGAAGGAGGGGGAGGAGGGGGGAGAGGAGGGGGAGGAGGGGGAAGAGGAGGCGAGCTGCAGGAGCAGGGTATCTGCTGGCCCAGCCTCCGCTCTGGGCTGAGGATGCTGATGCCCCCACCCCTCGCAGGGCTGCTGAAATCTCACGTGTGGAATCAACACCGGCCCGTCTCTCCCCTGTGTTCTTTTAATCAGTAAACGGTAAAGGTGACATCCAAGACCTGGGGCATGCGAGCTCACAGAAGACACTAACAGTGTGCACCTCGGATGAACAAATGACCGTCCCACAGACGACGGAAGTCCAGGGGCTGTGAAGAGGCGCTGGACCAGAATCCTGGGTTCCTCTCCTGGCTCAACCTCTGACTAGTCCTGTAACCTTGAGCAAGTGACTTGACTTCTCTGTGCCTCGGTTTCCCCATTTGTAAAACAGGGAGATTAGCGCTGCTGCTGCTGCTGCTAACACAGGCCTCATCAGCGTGCAGAAAGGACTGAGTGACATGTGGTGAACACCTGTGCCCGGAACAGAGCGGGCGCTCAGGAGCTGTTACTTGCTAAGATTGTCGAAACCAAGTCACCTGTTCCTCACAGCGTCACGTGACATTTCATGTGGCCCAGCATCTGCCAGGCCTGTCCTGAGCAGCAGCGACCGCAGGACGACTCCAGGGAGGGGCTCTGCCATCAAACAATGGTAATGGTTGGAAGCAACAAAGCCCAGTCTTTGCTCACCGCAGAGCCTTCCTTGGAGGTGACGGGATGCACCACGCTGAATGCCCAGGAGGGAGACGAGGCTACACGGCGCCTCCCAGACAGCCTCACGCCCGGGGAAAATCCCTATATTCACACTCACACAGGCAGACATGAAACTACTCATTTTTTAAGGAGAACCTTAATAGCATTAGCATTCCAAGGCCTGCATTTTAGGAGACATAGGACAAAGGAAAAAAAAGCAAAGATGATTAAGGCGTTTTTTTTTTGTTGTTGTTGTTAAAAGGTGACCTCACCTTCAGAATTCGCAAAATCTGCCTTCCCTCCTCCCTCTGCGCTCTTAAGGTGAACCCCGCAGTTCTCTAGATCAATGAGAAGACTGGATTCATTTCCCAGGAAATTAACTGGTCTAATTTGCAGAGTTAAACGCCCAAGCTCTCTGACCTCAATCAATGACTAATGAGACCCACGGAGCAGCCCGTCTCTCTCTCTCCCTCTGTCTCTGGAAACACCAAGCGTGGCTAGGTTTACTTTTTGACCACTAGCCAAAGCCAGGACTAGGCAGGTCAATGCTGCCCCATGGAGGACCCAAGTGTCAGGAACCTTGAGGACCCGAGTGGTTAAGGGGCTGGAGCCAGACAAGGCAAGCAGGCTGGCCAGACCACTTCCCCAAAGCTGGGGCAGAAGGAAGTCCCCTGCCCCTGCCAGGGCAGCAGGGCCCGGGCAACCTGCCACCCCCCCCAACAGTTCTGCCCACTCCTCCAGCCACCGGGCCATTTTTCCAGTTCCTTGTTCAGCCACGTTCCTTCCCACCACAGGGCCTTTGCACACGTGGCTCCCTTTGCCAGGCACTTGCTTCCCTCTTCACCTGGTTGCCTCCTATTCATCTTTCAGATCTCAGCTAAAGCCAGGTTTTCTCAGCCTCAGCACTAAGAACATTTGGGGCTGGATAATTCTGTCCTAGGGGACCTCCTCTGCACTGTAGGATGCTGATCAGCATCTCTGGCCTCTACCCACCAGAAGCCAATAGCACCACGTTCCCCTAGCTGTGACAACATAAATGTCTCCCGGCATTGCCAAGCGTCCCCTGGGGGCAAACCAGTCCCCACTGAGAACCTATGGAAGAGGCTGCATTGTCGCTCTTCCTCCCGGGACACCCCAGCTCCATGCTGCCTGTCCCAAATCAGGTTCTCCCTTCACCTGTTAGATTAGAGCTCGTCTGGCCCACCAGGTTGTGCGCTCCCGTGGACAAGAACCACTGAGTTATCTATCCCCTGTGCCGAGCAGTCTGACACGGGCAGATGCGTGAATAAACGAATGACTGTGACACAAACAGAGCAAACGAGGAGCCAGAAGAACACACGCGCCCAGAACCTGACATGCTCAGGGAGCCTTGCTCACGGGCTCTTTTGCAAACCCTCAGGGCAGCTGTACCAGCAACACTGGGGTCCCAAATAAATCCAGGCAGTGAACACCCCCGGAGGCAGTGAAAAAATAAGAGCATTTTTAACAATTGTGGTAAGAACATTTAACGTGAGATCTACTCTCTGACAAATTTCCACGGGGGCAGTATCATTGACAATGGGCACAACGCAGCGCAGCAGAGTTCCAGAAGGTAATCATCTTCATAACTGAAACTCTACACCCATTGGATAGCAACCCCCTGCGCCCAGCCCCTGGCAACCACCTACCATATGATCCAGAAATCCCACTTCTGAGTATTTATTCAAAAGAATTGAAATGAGGATCTCAAAAGATATCTGAACTCCCATATCTACTGCAGCATTATTTACAACAACCAAGATGTGGGAACAACCCAAGTGACTGCCAATGGATGAACGGCTCCGGGGAATTTTAAATCTGCCAGGAGGAGACAATACTGAAAATGTGATATAGCCCTACCTCCTGGTGGGGTATGGAAGGAAGTCCTTAACAGTTGAATTCTCCACCTTGGGAGTGTAAGAACTGTCGACGTGTCCTGTTGACTGCACACACGTCTTCACGCCTGTACACAGTACCAGCCAGGGCTAAGGCCAAGGACAGCAGCCTGAGGCCACGGAGGGGTCTTCTACTCAGCCCTCCACCCCGAAGGCCTGTGCAGTGGCAGGCACCTGGAGGGCAAGCAGATGTTTGCTGAGTGAATGAACAAATGTTTGAATGATAAGAAACATTACATGGGGAAAGGAGCATGTTATGTCATCAATTCAATCAATGAATAGCCAATGTTTCCTTCTCTGTGCCAAACACACGCTAGTAACTGATATAAAGCCAAACAGGTGGGACACACTCCTTGACTTCATGGAACTTGGAATGTTCTAATCAGGTGCTAAGTGCTGAGCGTTGTCTCCTGACTTAATTGTCACCGATTCCAAGTTACCCTGGGGAGTGAAGCCTGCCTCTGTGTCACTGCACTCCTGCAGAGAATGCGTCCACATCACAGTTGTCCCCGCTCCCTGACTGATTCACAGCCTAATGACAACACTGCTGAGTGGACGAAGTTTCCTCTGCAGAGTCAACAGCAATTCCAAGAGATCAGCAGCGGAAAGAGGGGGGAAGAGGAGCGTCGGTTTGAGTAATTCTCACACACACAGGTCTTCACCGTTCACAGCAGTAAATCTTGGACAAAATCAAACAAGGCCAGGCTGCATCCTGCTGTGGTGACCGACGCCCGGTCAGGGCTGAGCGTCCGGGGCTGGTGTCTCGGGCAGAGCAGCACGTCGGGAACTTCACCCCAGACCCCAGACGGAGAGGGACGTGCGCGGAGGCCGGCAGCACGGAGAGAACCACCGTCCAAACAGGAGTCGGTATTTTAGCTTTTACTGGGGCACCACGTGCTCGTTTTGCAGACATTCTGCAGTCAAAACAGTGCGGGGTGGAGGAGTGCTCCGCCACCTGCAAGTTTTAGATACAAAGTGTCGTGGCTAAGGAGAGGGCAGGATCCTCCTGCACGCAGCCCCCAACCCTTGGAGGTAATTTCCTCCAAGTGCTCACACTACCCCCTGCAAGAAGGGCTGGATCTTTCTATTTTCCCCAAGTGCCATGGGGCATTCCATTTTACCCCACTTTCTGACATGTCCCTTCTAAGAGACCAAGAAAATTTGCACATGCCTGGGTGGACGGACACCCACGAGTAGACACGGAAAGGACCCCTCCCTGGTCAGCTGTTGGAGGAGATCACCAAGAGGACACAACCACAAGCTGGTCCCCGGGCCATCGGAGGCTCCCACCCCCTCCCGTCCTTGGAATGTGCATGCGTCCCGTCCACTGGGCCCACAGTGGGAGCTGAGTTCAAGGACGCAGCCCGGAGAGATCAGGTGGTGCTGAGACCATGTGGATGGCACAGGTCACTAAACCCCGTTCAGGCTTCTCTGTGAACTTTAAGATTCTGGGGGGGTAGGGATGGAGAGCAACTCATCTCGAGGAGCCCAAATCAAGCCTCCCAAGTAAGTTCCTCTCTTATCTCACCTGCCACCTGCCAGTCTGGACCGGCTGCCTCTTCCTCGCTTCTTGTCCTGTTCGGGGGGCCAGTTTCTGAACCAACATTGGCCCTTTATCTAGAGCTGTGGTTCTTGACCAGGGGGGATTCTGTCCCCAGGGGACACTGGACAACATCTGGAGGCATTTTGGTTGGCACAACCTGGTGGGGGAGCTGCTACTGGCATGGAGTGGGTGGAGGCCAGGGATGCTGCTGGACATCCTACAGAGCACAGGACAGATGCCAAAACAGAGGGTCATCTGATAGTACCCAGGTTGAGAAAGCTGGTCTAGAGCAAAGATGGAGGGGGCTTTGGCTGTCCACGTGGGTTAGTAGAACGTGCCACAGCCGCAGCCCCGCCTTCCAGTCGGGTCATGTGGTCGGGGCTTGCTCATAAACACTTCAAGCAGGATTTGACAGAACTGATAGTACGAGCGCCTGGAGACTTGGCTGCACAGGCACCTTAATTTACCCAGTTTTAGAAATAATGGGCTACAAGGAAGACTTACAGCTGTGCCTCAAGACTTGCTCTCTAAAGGCTGCTGCAAAATGTGCAGGTGAGGCGGCCTCGCCCACCTCAGGCAGGCCCGAGGACCCACGTGCAGGTGCCTCCCCACCTGGCCCGGCCCCTCAGCTCTAACTGATGGTGGACGGTTTCTGGGTCTGGGCAACAACGCAGAACCTCCCCCCTCCCCCCAGCCCCATGCAAAGTGGAGCAAGGACACTCCAGTGACAGCTGAGTCCAGCTTCTCTTTCATCCTTTTTCACATGGTCAACATTTCTTCGCTACCAATTAACCAAACTGTTTGATCAAAACTCACTCCCGGCAGTCAGCAACACTTGTGGCCTACTCAATTAATTGCGCTGAAAAGCAACCACTTTCCCTTTACCAGGCAGAGTGAGGCCCGCTCAGAAGACATGGCATACGGTGGCCGGGCGAGGGTGCAAGGTAGAAACCTGATGCGGGAGCTGACGGCTTCATTCCTCCCTCCGGCCAAAGGTTTATTCCGTCTCCACTGGGACAACACATTTGTTCTGCTGCCTGAACCTGGTTTGGGGGCACAAGTGGACTCTTTCAAACTTGTTAGAGCCTTCAAATTATCAACTTAGTTTATAATTAGTTTATGGTCTCCATCTGCAAGGAGCAGCGCCTTTTCCCTCTCCGATGTTCCAGAAAATTAGATTTTCCTTTTCTAAACTTCTCCCCGTGGAATGGATTTTGAAAAATGCAGATCCATCAAAACGCCCATCTGAAAACACCCTTCGCTTTGGGAAGTGAACTTCCATTTCTCGTTTCAGAGGCTTCCCCGAGACCCGCCGATTCTCACCCGAGACCTGCCAGCACCGGGGAGGTGAGAGGACCAGGCTGCGGCGATGTGACGGGCGAGGAAGGTGCTGTGCCTTGCCTCTGCCGGGGCTCAGTCCTCACCGCCCGCATCCCAAGTCCACCTTCCAAGCCCTCACAGAAATACGCCTTTCCCTGGAAGCGCTCCGCCCACCCCGAGGACAGGGGGTTTCCTAAGGAAAGGTTGGGCACACCCCTGCTCCCACGGCCTGGCTCCGGGCAGTTTTTGGTATCATGCATCTCTCACGCCCTCGAACCTGTTAGTTCCTTTCTTCAGCATGAGACAGAAAATCCAATTCCAACTAGCTTAAGCCCACATGGGACTGCTGGGCTCTCATAGCTGAGAATCTGGAGTCTGACTGGCTCCTGTCTGCTGTCACTACATGTCCCCAGGGCCAGCTTTCTCTGCTCTGAGCTCTGTGCTCCCCAGAAGCACCACTTCCAGAGGTTTCTCTCCTGGATACCAGAGTCCTGGCTGGCACCCCCCACCTCATGTCCAGAAAAGGAAGAGTTTCTTGCCCAGAAAGCCGTGAGGGTCCCACTGGCCCTGTCGGATCACAAGCCCGGCCCGTGCAATCACGGTGGCCCCAGAAACGGGAGGCGCTGCTGCATGAAGCTGTGTCCCATCGGCCCCCACATCCCTGAGCCGGGGAGGACCCTCCACAGAGCCCCCACAGAGCAGGGCTGTGAGGGGGTGTCCTCAGATGCCAAACAAGGCTCTGTTTCCAAAGAACAGCCAACGGGTGAGGGATGGACAAACAACCAGATCCCTCCTGTTCCCAAGTAGCCCGAAAATTCCTTCAGGCTGGAGAGGTCAGTTCATTGCACTCCCAGGGGCACAGCCACCTGCGCCCCAGGGCATCGGGCATTGGTAACTCTTAGTTCCCTCCCTCTGCGGTCCTTCAGATCAGCCAGAGGTCACGGGGAGATTGTTATGCTTGCAAACGGCTTCTTCAGGGCCCCCAGAACCAAGGCCCCTTCTCTCACACACACAGGTCAGCTGCCACTCATCACCCAGGCTCCCACCTCACCCATCACATCTGGAAGGAGAGAGGCCATCTCCTTAAACAAACACCGAGACAGAACCACCTCCCAGACATCCCACTGCCCGGCGGGCGGACAGTCCTTGCTCATCTCATGCCAAATGCAACCCAGGCTACCTTAACTTGAGCAGGAAATCAACAGCTCCCTCTGTTTGGTTCTAAAAACATATTTACGCAGGGGTTCCTGCACTGGGAGAAGTGACTGGTGCCTTCCCAACAGGGTCTGTCTGTACTGAAAACAAAGTGGGCCGAGGGCAATCCAGAGTCGAGCTGAAAAATCAGAGAGAAGTGTGTCCCTTGATGAAGGAAATCCTGCAGCTTCCGGGGCAACGTTCACGCCAACCACCTGGGACTCTTGCTGAAACCCACTTCCCAGCCCAGCTCCCGGCTCTGCCCTGGGGCCTCTGCTGGTGCTCCCGGCCCAGGGGGTGGTGGGAGATTCACCGAGAAGCACCAGTAATGATGCCGCCTTAGCGGGTCCCTTATCCGACACTCGGGCTAAACCAGGCCCTGTGTAGTACACGGGATTAAGGAGGAAGGAATAAATAGATTTTAAACCCAACTAGGCCTTGATAAGCCACAACATGAAAGTTGTATTGGAGCCGGGCCAGCCTGTAATAGGAATTCCTCCCTGCATTCTTAGAATCATGTCTGTTGTGCAGGGAACCGTCTCATCTTCGGAAGGCGACAGGTGGGACTGCCCTGGGAGAATAAGGGGGGCTCAGTGGTGGAAAAGAGTGCTCACTCCAGCTCCCAGGGAGTGAGGCCGCATATCCTCTGTGCCGGGCGGGCGGTTGGGAAGCTGGATTGAAGATCAACAGAGGGAGAGCAGGGCTGGCCTGCTCAGCTCCCACATGACCCGGGGGTGGAGCTCTTTACTCTGCACTGGGTGGGGGGGGGGAGCAGGAGGGACAGGAGAGGGGCCTGGTGGTGCCGGCCTCCCTCGTGTACCTCCAGGCTACAGGCGCTTCAGTCTCATTCTGGAAGGTGCCATCACACACAGCACAGAATTCACCACCACCCTCGGCCCATCCTTCCACTTGGCCAGCACTGACCATCCACATGTCTGTGCTGACCACCGTCTGCTGTGTGCAGTAGGGATGGAGGGACACAGGCCCTGCCTTGAGGGGTTCCCAGCTCATGGGGCAGTTCGAAGGGGAGACGCGAGCCCAGAGGAGAAAGAAGCTGAAAGGAAAGAACATCACAGTGGAGTTGCTGTCCAGGCAGAAACGAATTCTGACCCTCGGGCTGGGGCTGGGCCTGATGAGGAGAAGCAGGTGGTGGTGGTCGTGGCAGGCGGGCTGCTGTGCAGATGCCCACTGTCCTGCCCTGGGGGCTGCATGTCCTGGGTATCCCCACCCACCTTTTGGATTTCTTTTTTTAGGATCTACTAGATCTGGAACCACTGAGTAAAAGCACATAACCATTTCTCTGGCTCTGGACATATTTGGTCAATTTCTATCTCAATTTAACATTTCTCGATGCAATGCAAAAATGCCAACTCAACAGATCTTGGCCAGTTTTGAGTAATATCACTTAAAAGAAAAAAAAACTGTTAAATTGCTGGGACAAAAGTAGAAACACACTGTTTTCAGGTCATTTCCTTGGTTAACAGTGAAACTGTACCTTTTTTCCCTGCTTTGTAAATATCTGCTGTTCTGTGATTTTTCTTTTTATGCTTTGGTTGTTTTCCTAATTTGCATTGTTCCCACCAATCTATATTGCCTCTTTATATTTAAAGGTGAGAAATTCTCCATCATATTTGTCACAATTATTTTCCCCAATCTGTTTGCCTTTTAATGTGAAAACGTTTTATTTTTTTATAAAAGTTTTTAAAGAATCTTTATTTTTTCAGATCCAGCTGTCTGATTTCATCTGGGTCTATTCCATTCCCCAGGCACTTCCCATCCCCACTCGGACTTCAGATGAACCCTCGTCCCTCATGGTTTTATTTGCGTGTGCTAACTTTCAGTGTCTGACCAACACATTTGGGATTCAACTGACTATTCATCTTACCCAAAACCTCCAGTCTTGAGCTGCTGGACGGTCACTTTGCCATGTGTGTCTGGTGGACGCAAGAAGATGGATGAGGACACCCCAGGCCCCAGCCACAAAGTGGGGAGTCTCCTTCCACATCCAGGAGTGGCACCTTGGGAAGAAGTGTTAGGGATGAACTCGTATGTTGAAGCCCCAACCCCCAGGATCTCAGAATGTGACTGTATGCGGGAATAGGGCCTTTCAAGAAGTAATTTAGGTAAAATGAGATCATTCGGGTGGGTTCTAATGCAATATGACCAGTATCCTCATAAGAGGAGGAGATTAGGATACAGACATGCACAGAGGGATGACCATGTGAGGACAGAGGGAGAAGGTGGCCATCTGCAAGCCAAGGAGAGAGGCCTCTGGAGAAACCAACCCTGTGGCACCTTGACCTTGGGCTTCCAGCCTCCAGAATTGTGAGAAATAAATTCTTTTAAGAAGTTGCCCAGTCTGTGGTCCTCTGTTCTGGCAGCCTGAGCAGATGAATACAGGAAGTTCCCCCACATACCTGGGTGGTAAGAGATGAACCCACCCCACTGGGGTGAAGAGCCCCAACTGGCTGGAGACCCCATCACCCTGGACTCCAGCTGGTTTGAGGCTGGAGCTGTCCTGCAGGTGGCACTCTGTGGGCACATCTCCGGGGTGTGGAGGTGGGCAGTGACCTAAGCCGTCTGACTGGCCGGAGCCTCGGGGTCTTTGCAGGGCTGCCCCTGGGCAAGGACTGTGGCTGTCTCTAAGACCAAGAGGAAAGTCCTCCCACAGACAACGTCACCCTGCAGGGCCAGCAGTGCCAACAGGGCAGCTGAGAGGTGGAGCAGCAGCTGAGGTCCACGCTGAGCCAGGCCCCGAGGGACTTCTCTTAACACACGTCAGCCATGGTTTTTCTATCTAATGGACTTTTAAAAACTGGTTTGGAGTTAGCCATATCCACCCCCAAGATTCCCACATAACGCACTCATCATGACTAACTTCCTGTCTTGGACTTTGTTTTGTTCACGGCTGCAACCAGGGCCGGGCACGTTGTACACGTTTGAGAAATATTTGTTGAATGAACGAATGAGGCAATCCAGAAATTGATCTTTCTATTCTTCAAATCTTCTACTAAATATTATAATTAAGGTCATGTGTTTCCTTCAAATAGTAGCAGGAAAGGTCCTGACCATTTTGGGAAATTGTTCTAGAAGTTTCATGATGTCTACAGACCATTTCTCTTCCTTTCCTCTCTGTTAGGGTTTTTTTCCTTTCTTTACTTTGCTTCCAAATCGCTGTCTCGTTCACAATAGCCGATCCCCCCTACATAAAGCACCTTAAATGAATGTCCAGAGGAGAGCAAGTGAGGAAGTGCCCACCCCAGGGCAGCTGGAAGGAGAGAGGACAGCCCTGCGCTGTGTGGTCCATGCTGGGGGCCCCTCCCCACATCTCAGGGGGTTCAAGAGAGGAGCTGGCTGATGCCTGCACCTGAGCCCCCAAATGTGGGGAGTTCCACAGGCCCCACACCTCCGGCACTCAGCCAGAAGATCTCAGGACCCAGCTACAAGGAGCTCACAGGATCTTCTGGGCCCCAGCTGGCCCCTGCACAGGGCTGTCCTCAGGGCATGTGACCCTCGAAGTCACACAGGGCCCTGCACTCAGAAGGGCCTGTGCTGGCTTCAGGGCTCTGTGGCCTCTGTTTTGAAACTCTTTATAATTTTCGAACCAGGAGCCCCACGTTTTCATTATGCATCGGGCCGCAAATCTGCAGCTAGTCCTGTCCTGGCCAAAGGCTGTCAGGAAGGGAGGAGTCTGGGTGCACGCTCACGTGCTGGAAGCCAGATCCAGCAGGAATCAATCCTCCTGCCCATCACAGGCTGCACGCCCGGCTCCCACAGCCTGGCCTTTGATCAGGTTCTGGGCAACTTCAGACGTACAGGAAGGGGCTATTTCAGGAACGGAGACAGGTTTCTGGCAGCAAAGTCTAACCTCCAGAAATCCTGGTGCCCAGCCTCTCCTCCACCTGCAATCGTCAAATTCACTTTAAATGCAAGACCTCGGGGAGTTGCCTGAACAGGTTCACATTAGCAAATGAAAACCACACTCTGGATAACTGAACGCACCGCACATTTTGTCTGCGTTGTGCCAAATGGTAAGCCATTTGCCCCCAGCCCAGTACAGGCAATCATTCCAATGAAGAAAAAGCAGCAGCCATTTCAGCAGGAAAGTCTCAGAGACTGCTGGCGCGTCTGCCTTTTCCAGGACTTGCAGGTGGACAAAGATTAATTGTCTGTGCAGCCTTCCCGCACAATGCAGAGCGCAGGAGGCCGTCACTGACTCCACTGCACCCGCCCCCTCTCCGCGAGGGACACTGGATCCCACCATTCGATCTGCACAAAACTACGTGGCTCAGGGCAGTTCTGTGCCAGCTTCGGTTAAGTGTGCACACACACGAAGTATTTAATATAAAGAACTCATCTGCAGAGCCCTCGAAAATCACATCGCCCCTGGCTTGGTACAAGCCTGTGTAAGAGATGCTACATATACTCAAAACCAAGAGGCTCATGTGGAACCAACTAAAAGATGCAAAGGATATTTGCATTTCTCCCCTGGGCACTGAGGTTCAACCCTGACACATGCCACTGTTTCAAACTTTTGTTGTACTTCTAAAACTCTGGTCATTTCATTAATATGAGGAGAGTTGTGTTCTGAGAGGCCACTGCACAAGCTTGGCACGTGGCTGTGCAGTGGGCCCCTGCACACGTGGATGTGCAGTGTGACATCACCTGTTGTGGTACTGAGAGAAAAACCCCAATGCCCATCAGTGCAGACCAGGCAAATCAGGTGAGGCGTGTTCATAGGGAGGAATGCTCCACACTGACGAGAAGGAGGAAACCATAATCACGGATAAGCCACGATCTGGATGACTCACGGTCATGGACCAAAGAAGCCAGAGGCAAGAGAGTAAATGCTATCGGATCCACTGACCAGGCAGACGGCTGTGGAGCAGACCCCTCCAGAAAGGCGTAACTACTAGGAGAGGCAGGTCCTACCCTGCACCCTGATCAGGCTGGTGCTGGTTACACACCGCGCTTAGTTTGAGAAGCTTCGCCACGTGGACGCTCATGGCTTGTGCACTGTTTTTGTGTGAGTTATACATCAATCAAAAGTTTCAAAAAAATGGCGTCAGAGCAACACAGCAAATCAACCGCTTCCTATAGAGTAAATTGTTTTCAAGGAACCTCGGATGTTTTGCCTACAACATTCTAAAGTAATTTGTTGAGTCAAGACTCACCATAATCATCGTTTCCAACAACCTTTGAAAGACTCAAAATCAACAGATGAAAATGAAACCGTAAGCAATGAAGAAGGGAAATATGGAAGCTTTCAAACTTCTCAAGAGTGACAGCCAGGAATTGAACACACAGCCTCCTCCCAGCCCAGGCTTGGCTGCGCCAGAGTGGCCATTGTGCCAGAAAAACATGAAAAAACCCAGAGAAAAAACAACAGAAGGGGTACTAGTCGAAGGTTTACAAAGTTCAAGTACAATTACAGGCAATATGTATTGATTGCCCCTCTTGGATCATCTGTGGCCCAGATTTCCACATTTGAAGCCGAACATACAGACACACGTCATAGCTGCAGTTACGCTGAGCTCCGAATTCCCACACATCTCCCTGGTGAGACGTTTGCGAATCCATTTAGGATGTGGAGGCATCCTTCATCTATTCCTGCCTCCTTCTCTACAGGTGGAAATGACAAGTACCAAATCATGGCAGCTCGCTCTAATCTTGCTGTAACACCAGCCACTTCATGCACGTGAGCAACGAGCTGGACATTCTAAGCATGTGCAAACTCACGTCCATCAGTGCTCTGGGATGCTCTCTGACCAAGGGCAAGAGGCCAGGAGAGCTGGAAGGAGTCGATGGGTTTGTTTACAATCTCTCAGGAATTGGTACAAGGACTTGGAATGACGCAAGGACCTTCAGGGGTGTGGGAGTGGCCTTCGAGGCCCTTATGCCATGAAGTGTGGATCCCTGTGAAGCAGCATCAGCATCAGCTGGAAGCTTGCGGAGATGCAGGCCCTCAGGCCCCAGCCCAGACCCAGTGAATCAGGATCAGCATTTGAACAGGAGTCCAATGCAGTTTGTGCACACATTAAATCTGAGAAAAAGTAAGACTGTAGCATTAGATGTCTAGTTACACCCAACACTCTGCATCTTACAGGCTATATTAGACATAATGTTTCTTTCATTCCCCTTGGGACAAAGGGGAAAAAAATCACAAAATGAAAAGACAAGTTTACATGCAAAACATGAAATACATACTCACGGACTGTCAGGCTCAATATCAGATGCCTCTACATGTACACACACACATACCACACATATACACAACACACATATAACATACACAACACACACACGGGGCTCCTGCCCTCCAGGAGCTCACAGTTTAGAGAGAAAACAATGAACTAGTAAGACACAAATAAGATAATAAAATGAGGGCACAGAAATCCACAGTTTCAGAATGATTTAAAATAACCGGTATCGAATAGCTGGATTATTGCCTAGGGATCCCTCACTAAAGGACGACGGAGCTCTTCACTGTATTCCACCCAAAATATCGACTTCAAGAAACAGCTTCCGAGGATTATTGGGGGAAGAAGTAAAAATACACTGTGAGGGAGGTCGGAGTCTGGTAAGATGATTTCTCGACCTGCAGCTGAGAAAAGCAGGGCCTCGGCTTCTACTTTTGTACCACAGGACGCGAGTTCCTTGAGGGTCCCATACGACCAGGGATGCACCACCAGGCTCAAAAACTGAGGAGCAGGGTCCCTGGCGGACCCCATCTAGGATGCTGCCACTGTACCCATGGGAGAGCTAGGATTCTCTTAAAATTCAGAAGGTGCACCAAGTCAACTCGATTCCAAGGTGGCCTCTTTATTACCGAGGAGCAGATGGATCTGCTGCCCACGCCAACAACGCGGGAAGTGCAGCGTGTCCACCTGAACTTGCGGGACTCAGGACCGCCTTGAAGGCCCCCTTCTAGCTGGCTCCCCGAGCGTTCCTGAGGATTTCCACCCCAGGGCCTCCCTGTCCGTGGGTGTGTCCCCGTTTGCACAGCGATGCTCCTGAGAACCTCCGCCCAGCTCCGCCACCCCGGCCCTGCGCCCCTGCAAACAGCCACGGGGAAGGAGGCAGTGGCGCTGGAAGCGAGGAGGGCAGAGGAGAAAGAGATCACAGGGAGAAGGCCAGTGAGGAGAAGGGAAAGACTTGAGGTGGGTGGGCACTTCAGAGTCGGCTCAGCCATCCCCGCAGCTGCCCGGAGAGATGGGGAGGAGGGGACTGACCCTGAGTCGCAGGGCAGCTGGCTAGGGCCGCACCTGGACCCCTTTCCTGCTCCTGCCCCAGGCACCTCCCCAGAACCCCGGGAGAAGCAGCAGGGTGAGGACACGGCCAGAGGGAGGAGGGCAAGAGGTGGCCAGAGGGAGGAGGCTAAGAGGCGGCCAGAGGCACTGAGAGAAGGCACAAGGAAAGACCCCTGAACCTGAACCTGTCCGGGAGATGCCTCCCCTGGCTCCCTGGGGGACCTCCTAACAGCACCAGGTCACAGTGAAGGATGCCCTGCCCGTGCGGGGCTCACCTGAGTGTTCACCATCTCACCCGATCCGCACATCAGCCCCCGAGACACCTGCCCCCCCACGCCCATTCACAGAGGAGAAAAATGAGGCTCAGAGGGAGACACAGCTCGCTCTAGGTCACACAGTGCCCGAGTTCCCTGTGGCTGCTGCAACTAACTCCATGGGTTAGTCACAGACATTTGTTATCTGGTCGTTCTGGGGTCAGAAGTCTGACGTGGGTCTCACAGGGCAAAAGTCAAGGTGTCAGCAGGGCTGCTTCCTTCTGGAGGCTCCAGGGGAGAATCCGCTGCCTCACCTTTTCCAGCTTCTGGAGGCACCCCCATTCCTTGGCTTGTGGCCCCTTCCTCCCATCACTTCAGCCTCTGTGTCCACAACCTCGTCTGCACATCTTACTAACTCTGACCTCCGGCTCCCCCCTCGAAGGGCCCTGGGGATGATGTTGGGCCTGCCAGGATCATCTCCCATCTCAGGGTCCTTAACTAAATCCCCTCTGCAAAGTCCCTTTTGCCATCTAAGGTGACGTACTCAGAGGTTCTGGGGACCAGGATGTGCACATCTTTGGGGGCCATCATTCAGCCCCCACACAGGTATCCAAGTTGAGTCTAGAAAGCGGGTGTGTCCCACAGGGAGCCCAAATCTTAAGCTCTCCCTCAGGGGCGCACGGAGTGTGGTGGGGGGACCACCTGCCTCAGGATGACGGGGGGCCCGTTAGTTAATAATGCAGATTCCCCAGCCCCACCCCACCCTCAATCAGAACCTCCAGGGGAGGATGGAGGGATCCTCTCATTCTGGGGAGAAGAACAAAGTTCATAACAACAGACCGTGACACCACGGCCACGGGAGAGCACGCACACGAGGCCTCCTCTGCGTCCAGTCTTGACTCTGAAGGTATATGTAAGCTGTTCATCACTTCGCCTGCTTTAGTTTTAGAAAGACCTGCTTGCAAAGTCTGGAAAATGCATAATGAATTGACAAACACGCCTGCACCCAAGCGCAGATCCGGCGTGAGCCGCATGCGCGGGACCACGGCAAGGTGCCCTGTGCTGAGGGCACCCAGAGCAGATCCCTGGTCCTTATACTGACACCTGTCCCGTGGCTGAGGCGCTCAGACTACACTGGGGCCCCTCACTGTCCAGGGCTGTGGCCCCGTAGCACCTCTCTCTCCCCGACAAAAGGTGCGCTGTTTTTGGTGGGGTTTCCTATTTTTGTCAGTTGGATCTGACGGAAAAATTAAACTAATTCTCCCTTACCTCTGCATTATCCTTTAAGTACTTAAGTTTTAATTATACCTAAGTCTACCTGAAGACGGTTTGGGAAACTTCCAACATTGTACATCAGTGGTGGGATACAGTAGAGAATCACATGTAATTTCCAAGCCCCGGGTTGTTAATGAAATCCCAAACATTCAGATTTTAATTGAACCAGATAAAGATTAAGAAGCTGAGCAGCAGCTGGCATTATGAATTAGTTCTCAGCAGAGTTTATGTTGTACTCTAAATCACTGCTTTTGTAATCGTCCTAAATTGTCCTTTATCTTGCTACCGCAGATATGATTCTCAGGGAGCACGAGGCTTCCTGCGTCCCCGCCGCCTGAAAGAGTTTGATGTGTGAAGTCTTAATAGTGATTTTAATAATACTGTGATCCATACGTATGATGTATATTCAATAAATTCTCACACTAATTAGAAAAAAGTCGAGGCCTTTATGTGACCTGTTTTTAGAGACGAAGTTTACTGCCTGAGAATAATCCCTGGAAAGAAGGAAAGAAGCAGCAAAACTCTTTGAGGGTCCTGGGCCCGAGGGAACCAGCGAGAACTCAGTGACCAGGTCTGCGTGGAACAGCGGCAACGCGCACACCCAGGCAGGAGCCCCCCGAAAATTAAATGGACAGGGGCTCCCAGACTCAGCCGCTGTTCTCCCAGGGGGGGCGGTCAGTGCATTTCAAGTGCATCTGCGCTGGTGCCCCTGAACACAGGTGCAACCCCTGCCTCCCCCGGATTGGACTCCCTTACGACAAGGAGACTGGAGCGTGGTTACAGGATCGACTGCAAGACAAGCAGGCTCAGGTTTTATTCCGCACTTTCTAGGGGCCACAGCGAAGTCCCCGCTCCCCATCTGTGATGTGGGCTGGCAGCAGTGGGCTTCAGACCCTTCCACAAAACACTGCAAACATGTTATGAGCCCAGGTGGTCGGCTGCTGCTTCCTCCTCACTGTGGAAACCTCCCAGGAAGGTTAAGGGGGTCAAGAGTTGGGGGGCGTCTGCAGCTTCCCAGCAGCTTACATGAGCAGGTGGGAGGCCCTGCCCTCTGTCAGCTATGACAGCGTTCTAAAGTGAAGGACGTGGGCAGTGGTTTGTTTCCCTGGGCCACCTGCCCTCCTGGTGGTCCTGCCAGGAAACCAGCACTTTTCCACCTAAAAGAAATGGCATCCTGAGAAGTGGAAGAGAGTCTGCCTCGCCCCCCTGCAGGGGAGCCGTGAGTATGGGGTGAAAGGGCAGCCGGGAGGCCAGAGAGCCCTGTACCAGGGTGAGAGCTGGGCATTCTCCTCCCCACCCAGAGGAGGGATTGCTGAGAACCCACAGGGGCCGGAGCCCAGCTGCAGCCCATTCAGCCAAGAGCCCCAGGCTCTCAGGAGCACACTGAGGGCTCCTGGCTGTGGAAGGAGGGAGAGCTGGTCCTGACAGGAGGCCCTGGGCTCAGACCTTCATCATGTGCAGAGGTCTGTAGTAACAGGCTGTGACTGCCCCCCTCCTCCTGTAACTGCCTTTGCCCCAGCCACACTGGGCTTCTTTCTGTCCCTGGAACGCACCCTGGCTCAGGGCCTTTGCACTTGATGCTTCCTCTGCCCAGAACACTGTCTCCTTAGATCTTCATGTGGCTGGCACCTCTCCTCTTTGTTATTCAGGTGTCCCCTTAATGTCGATTCACCTGACAGGACACCCCCTACCTCTGACCTCACCGGCTGTCTGGTTTTGGAGCACGGGCCCGTCCCCCTGGGATCTGGCCAATTCATGTAATTGTCATCCTGCCCTCCCCGTTAGACGTAGCTCTGAGCAGGCAGGAACAGAACATCTCTGTTTACGCGCCAATAAATCGTCAGTACCCAGAGAGGCCATGCTCGATTGTTGAATGAATAAATACACACATGCTTCCCTAAAAAATCATTTTTAATAATCCTTTTTAAGAACCAGTCCAAACCCAGGCATCCTTCTAAAGTTTCATCTCTAACGGGTGCACCAGCAAAACACCCAGCCCCAGACACCTGCTGCAGGCATCTCCCCGATGGGAAGACTCGGCCAACTTTTACGGCTGGTTTAAAGGGGCCCCTAACACTTTTATAGGTTGCTTTCTTCAGCCTTTATCCTCATCATCGTCTGCGTCCAGAGTCACGTTTTATGACCCTCCTGCCATACAGGGTAAAAACGGATGCAGGCGAGGAGCCGTGGCTGGGGAGACGCATGCCTGAGGGGCTTTCAGGATAACTCATAACGCTGAGACTCAGTGAGACAACATCCAGATCCCCAATCCTAACCCTGCCTTTCCGGAGTGAGGCTCCACCAGTACCGCGAGCTGGTAACAGAACACTCACCAGAGCAGGGGTTCCTCTTTAGAAAGTCACCTCTGGGAGTTACTAAGAAGGTAAATTCACAACATGCATTTGGACCAACATTTTTGTTCCACCACATTTTTTTTCTTGGCTTTCCAAAATTGCCATATTCAGCAGCGTATTCGTGTCCTGGGGCTCCCATAGCAAAGGACCACAAACTGGGGGGCTCAAAACAACAGAACGTGAATCGCTCACAGTTCTGGAGGCCGAAGTCGACATCGGGGTGTCCACAGGGCCGTGCTCCCTCTGAATGCTGCAGGGGAGGACCCTTCCTGCCTCCTCCAGGCCGTGCTGTGTGGTCCTTGGTTTCCAGATGCATCGCCCCAACCTCTGCCTCCACTGTCACCTGTCCTCCCTGTGGGTCTCTGTCCAATACTGGATCAACTGGGTTAGCTGTCGTCTTCCTTCCTTATAAGGACACCAGTCAAGGGATTTAAGGCCCACCCTAATCCAGCATGTTGTCATCTTAACAGGATTAAATCTGCAAAGACCCTTTTGTCCCCCAAATAAAGCCACACTCCTAGGGACTGGGGAGTTAGGACTTCAACACATCGTTTTAGGAGCCACAATTCAAGCCAGAACACTCAGGGATATTCTTACTCAAATTTCTGTCACCAAGCCTCCAACTTTGCTATTTTCAGAAACCACCATTCTTTTAGAGCATTTTAGCTCCTGAATTCAGGCAAACCATTCTGTTTACCACAGACCAACACCACTGCTCTGGCTTCTGTGGTTTCCACGGAAAGAAGAGCGCTCTCAGCAGCGATTAATTTCTGACTCCTTTGCAGTTTGACTTGGAAATGATTTTCTTCAGTACACGTTCTTTTAAATTTATTTATTAATTATCATTATTATTATTTTTTTTGGTGAGGAAGATTGGCCCTGGGCTAACATCTGTGCCCATCTCCCTCTACCTTATATGTGGGACACCTGATACAGCTGGCTTGACAAGTGGTGTGTAGGTCTGCACCTGGGATGTGAACCTGCAACCCCTGGGCCACCAAAGTGGATCATGCAAACTTAACCACTACGCCACCAGGCCGGCCCCTAAATTTATTTTTAATTTATTTATTTTTGGCCGGAGAAGAGGGTATGATTATAGTAGAATTAGAGGGAAACCTGGTTGTCAGAAGGCTCCAAGTGTCTGTCAGAAATAAAGCATCATGTGTCAAGGAGAAGCGGTGCCGACAGGTAAACACCAGGACCTGGAGCCTCAGGCGAAGGGAGCAATCGCACACAGGGCGCGTCATCCTGCAGTGTTGGTGAGAATGTTCCAGAAATACAATCTGGGAGAGAGGAAGGTGGGGAAGCTTTAGATGAAGGGGCAGGGGAGAGAAGTGAGTGCTGGTATCCAAGGTCAGGCCCGGAATGTCCTCCCGGACAGATCACCCTGACGCTGAGTCACCCGCTTCCATTTCTCCAAGCGCCAGCAAAGGGGGCTGCAGTGAACACCAGGCTCTTTGAAGCCACCGCACAGACGCCAACTCCTGAGGGCCAGAGCCTTCTTGGGTTCCTGTGGGGGCACCCCCAAAGTGGGATAATGCACCCCAGAGCCGAAACCCCAACACCCAGAAGAAGGTGGAGCACTCTGCACCAGCAAAAACATCTCCACAGCCACCAGGAGTGCCTCCCCGATTATCATTCAAACCACACCCCAGTGATACGTTCACTCTGGTGACCCCGCAGCTCCGAGAACGTCCAGCCACGGGCACAAGGTTGTTAGGTTAAAAGAACCCGCTAAAACCACAGGATCCCCCAGCAAAGGGTTTGACTCACTAATGTCTCTGTCACACATGAGACGGGATGCAAACCATGCCAAATGGCCTCCAGAACCCAGCCTGTGCCCTGGGGCAGGGCAGACACCTTTCCTCTTTCAATGGACAAATCCCTAAGCATCTACCATGACCTGGGAGGGAGGTGGTGTTGGCCTCCTGGATCAGAGAAGGCCACGGGCACGTCAGGGCTGACGGGTAACAGATCCTGCGTGTTCACCTCCCCGGACGCCCAGAGCTCCCCACAAAGACCATCAGCCCCACTCTTCAGCCAGTCCCAGCCCATGGTGGGCTGCTGGGTCTTCTCCCTCCTGTGACATAGCGACTGGCTGTTTCCATCTTGCAACTGGGTCGCTGTTCCATCAGGAGAGTGGAAGAGGGAGCCTGAAGAAGGTCCCTGTTCCTAAATGCCACATCCCCTTTGCGCCTGAGCCATTGCCAGGAACAGGACGTGTGGCCAACACACAGTGCTGTCTCTGCCACGTCAGTGATTTCCTTCGAGCTGGGTTTCTGTGGTGCTAAGCCCAGTGAGTCCTGCTGGTTCCGGGGATATTCTGGTGTCACTTCCTGATTCACACAATGTCACCAAGCAAGCTCAGATGCCTGTTTCATGCAAAGGCAGAGAATGCTGCTGGCCCGTAGCCGCCCTCTCCAGGCACCCTCTGCCCCCAGCACCCCCCCCAGCACAGAGAAATGGCTCCTCCCAAGTGCCAGCTGGCGAGACTCTGTTCCCATTACTGTGGGACACACGGGGAGCAGACGCAGGCAAGGAGTTTCAGAATCAGCCTGCCCTGGAGGAGGGAGGACCGCGGGGGACAAGAGCTCAGCCCAGGGTCCCTCTGGCTGGTCACTGTGCCCTGTGAGCCTCGGCGTCCACATCACAGAGTGGGCTCCGTGCCCCCCACTCCAGTGAGAATGAAGCCCGTAGCCCGTGGCTCCACATGCGCAGGCCACCACTGGGACCCGACCAGACCCGACAAGCAGGGCCCAGTGCAGAGGAGCCGCCCCTTCTCCTCCGTCCCCCAGAACCGCGTGAGGGAGTGTCTGCGAATTTTCAACTTGGCCTGGGAGCAAAAACAACTGCCATCTTCAAGAGAAGGAGCCGTGTCATAAACCACTTTCCCACTATAGTCGCTGGAGAAAAGGAATGAATTCCTGGCTTTTTAAGTGTGTTTGTCCTTCCTACTAGTATCTCTATGAGCTACTTTCCTTTAACGCCCCAGTTACTTGCAAGGAGCCCAAGTCTGTGCCTGTTGCCTCAGAACATGACGATTTTATTATCGTCTGAAGACCACGAATGCGCTTGAACCTCCGACGAGATACAAGCCGAAACTGCTTCTATTTTTACTGCTGGGCCGCGCTGCTTTCCCCACGGAGCAGTACTGTCCTCACGGGTGGGCGGGCAGGTGTTCTCAAGTCGCCAGGGCCCTCACCTGTGGCCTGGTCTGCAGCCACTGCCACCTCTCCAAGTGGTGCTCCCAAGGACGCCGTCATCTCTCCCTGCAGCATGCGGCCACCTGGGCCCGTGGTCACCGCAGCTCCGGCCTGCCTGCCGCGGCCGCGGGCGCATGGACTGGGGCCTCCTGGACACCAGGCTGGTTAACTGCTCAGCGTCCACTCCCTTTCACAGGGGCCCTCAACGGCTCTGAGCGGATGAGGCGATGAACAAGCAAGCCCTCCGCCTGTCTACCTTCCCCAGACCCAGGGCCCAAGGAGACCTGCCTAAGAGTGCCCACTGGTCCCCCTGGTCATCCCACAGCCCATGCTGGTGGGCAGGGGCACTGGGCTGTCAGTCTAGAGACAAAAATGCGATCTTTTCAGCTAAATCAGGTGACACAGCTCAACTTTATGGGCCTGGACCTAAGACAGGGAAATCCCATTTTTATGGATCAGCCAGGAAATATGGCGGTTCTCTGAAAGGGGACTTTTCTGGGAACAGGTAACCGGAGTGCTCTCGTGCGGCAAGCATTCTATTTGGGAAAAACAAGAGCACAAGAGTAACACTACGCCAGAGGCTTCTGTCGCCAAATGGGTTTGGATAAATATAATTTTTTTAAAAGATTGATCATTGTCCTTCCATATCATATTGGCTGTAATTTTCTTTCATTCTGGGAAACTCAATGTCATTGAAAAACTTGGTCCCCAAATGGATTTTCCCCACACCTGGGGGTGCAGCAAAGCTTTTACTTCCTGACAGTTGTAGCTCGGTGCCCAGTCACCGTCTGCCTGGGCACCTGCGTCTCAGCGCATCTCAGCTTCCAGACTGTCTTGCACAGCAGCCCGAGAAACCAGGGCCCGGGCCATGGACATGCTTCCCCCATGGACGCCGTGTGAGTGGGATTTACCCAACAAGCCTTACCCGTCGGGGAGCTGGCTTGACGCAAGGCCGCAGACATATGGGCCCAGAGTCACTCCCCGGGACCCAATGCACTGTTGCAGCAAGCCGCCCCGTGAGCACAAGGAGCCTGTGCAGGCAGAGCAGGTTCTTAAGCTGCCTGGGAACCAAGCCTGTGATGGTCCACCTGACTTCATGCTCTGACACCCACTCATGTGCCCCGTGAAGGAGCAGGAGGGAGCTGAGCATCCCCTGTTGAGGCCACGCACGGTGGGGATTCCTAGGCCTCAAGGGCTCAAGCATCCCATCAGCACCCTCAACTGTGTTCTTTTTCAGGAAGAGCTACCACGGGCCGGGTGATGACTGACTGCCCCCCAGGCGCCCAGCAAAGTCACCAACACACACACACTCTCCTCTCACACCAGGACGGTACAGGCCGCAGCAGTCCTCCCCAGCTTGCAGATGAGAAGACTGCGGCTCATGGCGGGTACCAACATCAGGGCCAAGGGTCGGGGGCCCTGGGGTCCACGGCCTGCCAATTCTTCAGCACGTGTGGAGGTTCCGTGTCCAATCTAAGTGATTGTTTTACAACAAATCCAACGTTTCAAGAAGCACTATCCAGAGATCTGATGTTAGACGTGTTTAAAATGATATCGGTCAGCTTTTCTGGCCTTTACTGTTCCATCCTTCCAACTGGTCCACTTGACATTAAACCTTGGGCAAGTGTCAGTCACAGAGAGTCCAAAAATACACACCCAGAGGATGTCTGAGTGTTCACAGAGAAGTAACAGATGCAACTCTGAAATCTGCCCATAAACGTAAAAATGAACCAGCCAGCTATCCAGGTTCTTCCCCGCAAGCTGGCACACACATCCTTTCTCATTGTTTTATTTTCGGTTTTCAGTGTCTTGTGAATCAGACCAATATGCGGGGCTGTTAAAAAGCTTTTACACCATCATATGTTTGTTTTCACAAAGTTACTGAGCAGAAGTGTTTGCTCATAACTCCTCTCCTTGAGTAAAAGCATTAGCTACCACTCTTGGCTTCTGAACTGTAACCCGCACACAGCCCCCACCCCAAGTCGTGTGAAAAGAACACACCTGCTTTGAGCCCACAGCAGTAGCATCAGTCACTTTATCTGGAAGGTTTTGTTGAGTCACCTGTGCAGAATGGCTGAAAAAGTTGGCTTCATAAAGTACCACTTTCAGAAAGCACCACGTCCCACTTTCCCAAGTCTGAGTGGCGCCTGGGGGTGATGCTTTCAGCGTCATCCCACATCTCTCCACCCATGTGGCTCTGCAGTCAGCCCTGGCTCTGACAGAAAGCGCAGGCACCGTGTCAGTTAGAGGCAGTCTGACCGAACCCGCGAGTCGGAATGGCGTCCCACCTCAGCCTTCCACACAAGAGCCCTGGAAAAGAGATGGCCAAATCGTGTCTTAGTTAACTCGCCATCAATTTGAACACTTCATCTCCCTTCCGACGTCTCGAGGTCTCCACCAGAACAGGCGGGAAGGTTCTGAATGCAACATCCACCACCAGGAACCCCTTCCACAGGTTCCAAATGGTGGCCGGCTCCTCCCTCCAAGAAACAGGTGACACTGGCCTGACCCCAGCATGACCCAGGATGGAAATGGTGTGGATGAGAGAAAGGAAGTGAACACCCAGAGGAAGGAGGAGGGCAAAGAATGTGGCCCGAGGGGTGCCCGCTGGAGACCAAGCAGCCTCCCAGCTCTGGGAGGGATGGCCTGCGCGTGCCCTGGGCCCCCCCGCCGAGGCCCTGTCTGTACAGGATCCAGCTGTGCTCCCAGGGCCCCCTGAGCACGTGAGCGGATGACATCACCAGAACGGTGTGGCTTTCAGGGGAGTCGGTGCCAGTTTCTCTAATGAGGCCGAACACTGACATTTGGATTCCGTGTCTGCAGAGTAATCCTTTCATTTCCTTATCTGGGGTGAACAGAGCAGAAAGGAAGTGAGAAATTGGTTCATTTTGACTCTAGATGTGCAGTTGCAGATCATTAAATTGGAAACTGAATACACTATCCATCAATGGTCAATAACGTCTCACTTCCTTTATCTCTCATTATTACAGCCATCTCCATGGCTGTCATGACCGTCTGCCCAGCAGAAAGTGCTCCGTGGCCGGGCTGGGAGGGCGGGGCCAGGCCTCTCTGTGTGGTTCCGCGGCCTTGCCCCCTCGGCCTCCTCTCTGAGGCTGCTCAGGCCGCGGGGACAGCAGCACACAGGCACGCACCGCGCCTCCGCCCCGTCTGCCTGACCTGCTCGGAACTGCACTTACGGGCCACCACGATTGTCAGGCAGCCATCGGTTTATAGCCCAGCTCTGCCGCCTCAGAGCTACGTGGCCTTGGTTACGTCACCTAAGCTTGCTGGCCTCAGTTTCCTCATCTGTCAAATGGGGCTGGTAACACCAAGCTTCATACGGTTGCTATGAGGACTAAAGGATACTATATTCAGAGTGGTGATTCTCAGCCGGGGGCTGTTCTCCTCCACAGGCACAGAAAAAAGGAAAACGGGAAGATCTGGTAAAGCAGAAAGGAGGGGCTCTGTGTCGGGTCAAACCTGGTCCACATCCTGCTGTTGTGAATAAAGTTTTATTGGCACACAGCCACCCCATTCATTATGAATTGTCTATGGCTGCTTTTGTGAAACGGCCGCAGAGCTGAGTAGGTCCCACCGGCGTCTGGCCTATGAAGCCTAACATAATTACTATCAGGCCCTTTACAGAAAACGCTTGCCAACCTTGATCTACAGGTGGCTGCCCTTGTCCTGGTGGCCATTTTAACCCTCGATCCCAGGCCTCAGAAAGCCCCACTGCCTTTCAAAGAATCTGTGTTGGGGGCTTCAGCCAGTTTGGATGGGTTTTGCTTACTTGTTAATACTTGTTTTATCCCTGGATAAAACAGATGCTGTCAGCCACACAGCACCAGCGCCTCCAGCCCGCATACACAGTAGGCATATATTAAGCACTTACGGACAAGCTCTAAGAATGCACCAAACTACTTGAAAACAATCACAAAACTTTCCTGGGTGATTTCAGTGGTGACTGGGCTAAGAGAAACTCAAGCCATGTTTGTAGGTTGAAGGCAGATGTCACATTTCCCCCACATGAACCTCCATCTTCGTACAAGGCCATTCCCATCACCCCCAACAGAAATGAACACACAATTTGTAAAGGAAAAAGGGGAAGGAGAAACAGATTTTTTAAATGTCCACCCTCTCAACTAATTAAATAAATGCAGATTCAATGATGCCATCTTACACCTGTCACACTGGATAGCATTTTTATTTATTTGTTTTTAAAAAATTTTTTCTATTAATTTTCATTTTTATTGATGTCTTAATAGTTTATAACATTGTGGGGATTTAGCTGTACGTTATTTTTGTCCATCACCATGTGGAACTGGAAAGCATTTTTAAAAGAACAACTGCAGGAGAGGTATCCGGACCAGGGAGGCAAGGGGACGTGAGCATCCCCATCGTCTTCACCGTGAACGTAAATTGGCACCACTTCTCTGAAACATCCTTCAGACCTGCGGATCCAGGGCCCCTAATGAACAGAGTCTCTGAACCAGAAATTCTGAATCCTACCTCTAATGGTTCATCACAAAGAGATGACAAGAGATGTGCCATAAGATGTGTTTACATAGATTTCATCACAGCACCATTTCCAGTAGCAAAGAGCTGGAAATACCCTTCTATCCCACCATGCCACACACATACACACGTGTGTGTATATGTGCACACATCACATGCATGCACACACCACATTCACACGCTTACTTCATGCATGCACCACACTCACTTGCATGTGGCACGAGTGTGCACACATGGCCAAGTCACACTCATATATATATTTATGCACACTACACACACAGCACCCACATCCTTGCACACACACTAATATGCTTGCAGATGTGTGCGCACACTTGCACGCCTACTCATAGCACTTGCATGCACCTATGAACACATCACACGTGCGTGCATTATCACATCACAACACACCTACATGCATGTTTATGCACACACTACACATGCAAACATGAACACACACCAGTCACACACATACTTACACATGTACACACAGCACATGTTTACCCACATAACACATCACACCTACACAATGCTTGTATACACAGTACATTTGTGCACACACACACAAATGACATGCCAAATGATTAAAGGTGGTTTGTCCAGAAGAGGGAGATGAAATTACAGTGATTTTTCAATTCATATTTTTCTATTTTTCAAGTTTTCAAAAATAATTTTTGACATTTTTAAGATACAAATGTTCTGTTACAATAAAAGGAATAGACAAAAAGTAGACTTTTTTTTTTTAAGAAACTACCTTATCTAAAGTGTGTCCCAAAGATTAATTCTGCTTTATTTCCTCATTAATGATGCTCGGATTGGCCTCCACTCCAATTGTCTTTCTTTTCCTCCAGGTGGCTCTCTCCAGAGCAGCTGGAATTTTCAAGAAAACATTCAACTAGATTCAGAAGTGTGGACATAACTTGCTAAATTTGCAGATCCAGGGAGTTTTGTGTTAAATGTTAGCAGTCAGCTTGGCTGACAAAGAGATGATGGGGTCCCTCATAATGAACGCACAGTTCTGGGCTCTCTCCCCTGAAGTGGGTTAGAAGCCTCTGCTGCTTCCCACAAAGTCTGGGTCAGGACCCGCTGATGGCTCTGAGGCACGTGGCTGTGAGGAGAAGAGAGCAGCCCGCACGCCGGGCTGTCCTGGATTCCAGCACGGCTCTGACCCCAGCTGACCCAGCCCAGGCCTCTGCCCCTTCTGCGGACCATCGGGACCGTCATCCCTCCTATTTTTCTTCAAAAACTCATGACTTACGTAGGAAACATCCCACCACTGTGGAAAATGGGAGCAGCAGTGCTTGCCCCACAGAGAGAGTACCTATCGGGAGTGACGGAGCCAGAACCACGCACAGAGTTCACCTGGATGCCGTGGCCCGCTCACCCCGCGCTCGGGAAAGGGAGAGGAGCTAGATTAGAGAGTTGCTAAGACGTTCTGGCCCCCAACTCCACGCCAGGCAGCAAGCACACACTTCACACATGGACGCCGTGGAGTGCACTAGCCCAGGGCCCCCCAGACTGCGGTCACCCCAGTGCGCCCCCGCAAAGTCTGCTTTTGTTTTAACAGACTCCTTCATTTTAGGGAAATACATATATTTGAAAGGGAAATTTATATCACTGCCAAACATCGTGCTTATAAATAAGCACAATTATGCCATTAAACCCTTGTTTCACCTGGTCCTCGCTTTCTTTGTGAAAAAGTGAGATTCCCAAGAGTAAGGACATCCTGGCACTGACCTGAGGCCTTGATGTTGGAAGAGGACCTAAGAGGGAGCTGCTCCACGTGCAAAAGAAGGAAGGTAGACCATTAGCTCTCACCACACACAAAAATTAACTCAAAATGGATTAAAGACTTGAAGGTAAGACGTGAAACCATAAAACTCCTAGAAGAAAACATAGGCAGTACACACTTTGACATCATTCTTAGAGGGATCTTTTCGAATACCATGTCTACTCGGGCAAGGGAAACAAGAGAAAAAATAAACAAATGGAACTTCATCAGACTAAAGAGCTTCTGCAAGGCAAAGGAAACCATGAACAAAACGAAAAGACAACCCACCAACTGGGAGAAAATACTTGCAAATCATTTATCCAAGAGGTTAATCTCCAAAATATATAAAGAACTCATACAACACAACAACAACAAAAAACAAACAACCGGATCAAAAAATGGGCAGAGGATATGAACAGACATTTTTCCAAAGAAGATCTATGGATGGCCAACAGGCACATGAAAAGATGTTCAACATCACTAATCATCAGGGAAATGCAAATCAAAACTACACTAAGATATCACCTGACACCTATTAGAATGGCTATAATCACCAAGACAAAAAACAACAAATGTTGGAGAGGATGTGGAGAAAAGGGGACCCTCGTTCACTGCTGGTGGGAATGCAAACTGGTGCAGCCTCTATGGAAAACAGTATGGAGATTTCTCAAAACACTCACAATTGAAATACCACATGACCCAGCTATGCCACTACTGCGTATTTAGCCAAAGAACTTGAAATCAACAATCCAAAGAGACTTACACACCCCTATGTTCACTGCATTATTATTCACTATAGCCAAGATGTGGAAGCAACCTGAGTGCCCACTGACAGATGATTGAATAAAGAAGATGTGGTATATACATACAATGGAATACTACTCAGCCATAAAAAAGACAAAATCATCCCATTTGCAACAACATGGATGCACCTTGAGGGTATTATGTTAAGTGAGACAAGCCAGACAGAGAAAGAGAAACACCACATGATTTCACTCACATGTGCAAGATAAACAAACACATGGAATAAAGAAGAGATTAATGGTTACCAGAGAGGAAGAGGGTTGGGGGACAGGCATAAGGGGGTAAAGGGGCACATACATATGGTGACTGACAAATAATAACGTACAACTAAAATTTCACAATGTTATAAACTATTATGACACCAAAAGAAAAAAAAGGAGCTGCTTTCTCACTCTATGACTCACTGTCCTGGGAACAGCCCTGTGTGTGTCACGGGAACCCCCAAAAGTCCTTCCGGATGTGTCACAGACCCCACACTTTAGGAAGCACTGCAGAGTGTGACACTTGGGGTGGCTTTAGGCTCTGATAGCCTGTGTTTGAGCAGAATGCATTTAAAATCCACTTTTGCACCCTCGTGGGAATTCCAGGTCAAAATAAGCTTTCCTTCCTGTACTGCTTCCCTGCACCCCTGCCCCTGCTCCCTCCCACACCTGCCCTCCCACCTCACGCCTTCTCAAGCCCACACAGGGGCTCAGCCCTGAGAGAGAGACCACCACCCACCCAGCCCCAGTGGTCCAGGCTGACGGCCCGAGGGAGAGCGGGGATGTCCCCAGTCCTGCCTTGGAGGCCCCAGCATGGCTGGCGCACTGGGCCCTCCTATGGCCGCCAGTCGGCGTGGAGGTGAGGTCTAACGCCACCATGCCCAGACTGGGTCTTTACCTCCTGGAGGAGGTGTTCTTCCTTGCAACCCGGGGACCCTGATTAGGGTGTCCCCTTCTTTCCAAGTATCTGTCTTCAAGAAGAGTGTCACAGCCTCCCATTACTGCTGGCCTCCATGCAGCGACCCTGCTATTAAAACAAATGGAGTCAAACCCACAGTCATGGACTGGCGGCCAGAAATCTGGCCCGGAGACCTGGGGGCTTGGCTCACAGAATGTTACAAAAGCAGGGATTTTCAGATCAAGGTCCAGACGGCCCACATCCCTTGGGAACCAGAAGTGCAGGCCAAGTCTGTGTTCCCACGGGGCTTAGGCGAGGGCACCACCCGCAGAGGAGGGCGAGGCCCCCCGGTTCCCAGTCTTCACTACTCCTATGGTCTCCGCTCGGCTGCCCGGCCCCTGGGGGCATCGAGGGCACCTGGCTGTAGCCTCAGGGACAGGATCTTTCTCGCACTCGAGAAGCCAGCACCCGGGGGTGACAGGCCCCAGCAGGTGCGCTGGGGGAGATGGAGATCCAGTCACTGACCTCTCTGGGCTGAGCCACATAATGGTTCCTGCTGAAGTGCCCCACCAGCAGGGCAGGGGCCTTGCTCCTCTCGGGGGGCAGGGGGCCTCCAGAGAAGACTTGCGGCCTGAGATGAGGAGAGGTAGGAACTATCCAAGGAAAAGGGATGAAGGGCCAAGGAATTCCAGCCAGGGGGTGGGAGGGGGCCCAAGAAGTGCACTGGGGGAGTAGGGGGAGCTATGACATTCCTGTGGTGACTGCTGAGGAGGGGGCGGTGGATGGCGTCGGGGAGGACTGGAGCAGAGCAGGGACACGATCAGTCACCCACTTGGCGATCGGCCCTGTATGAGTGTCCCTCTAAGCCTGGCTTGCTCCAGGCCGTGGGGCGCAGCAAGAAGCAGGGTCTCCGTGCTCCTGGAGCCCAGGACGCTGTGGAGGGAGGGGTGACAAGTGAGGGAGTAATAGCAGGCACCCAGGACAGCAGCCCTGCTCCACAGGCAGATGCAAGAGAGCGATGAGGAGGGTGACAGAGGGACAGGGATGGCCTCCCTGGTGAGAGGACATGAGCCAAGTCCTGGTGACAAGAAGCAGAGCCAGAAGCAGAGGCAGAGAGTCCCCAGCCGAGGCCCGGTCAAGTATGACGAGGAGGAAACCAGAAAGCAAAGAGCATGTGTTAAGCCTGCCGCAGGGCCAGGGGCAGGAGGAGGAGCACATGTGGAGACAGCTGGAGCTCTGCCTCTGAGGTTCATTCCGGTATTTCGGAAAAGAGTGGATTTGAAAGGGAGAGCTGAGGGGCAGCAAGGCCAATGTAAGCCTGAGCCATCGGCTGGATGGGGAGGATAAGCCGCCTCAAGAGCCCACCTGTGCACGGCCCCGTGCCCACCTCCTAAAATGTTCCCGATGCACATTTCATAGACTGTGTCTCTGCTGTAGTGGAGACAGAGGGGACGGCTCTCAGGAAGGGCAGGCATGGCCACGTGACTTCTCATCTCTAGAAACGAAGGAACGTGGGGCGGCCCTCACAATAAGAGAGGCGGGGACCCCAGAGCAGACCCACGCCTGGGCCCTCGACTTGCACAGCTCATCGCATTCCCATTGCCTTCGGTTTCTCACAAAGACACCTGCCATGGCAACGACTCTGCAAGTTAACCCTGAGTCTCTCCAAGTCAGGGTCCTTGCCACTGGAATCTAAAGCCAGCCTCCACTTAAGAGGTGAAGTTCATCAAATTAACACTTTCCAGATCACTGAATCAGGCCCCCCTGCAGGTGAGACCCCCAGAGGCACCTTCTTCCTCAGAGCCATTGGGCATCCCTCAGGCTCATCATTCAGAGGAGCAGGCGGGGAGACCCAGCAGAGTCTCCACTCCGTGCTTCAGGAGGAGACAGACATGCTTTGTGGACATCCTCCACTCCCTCCCCAATTCCCTTCCCAATGGCCTCTACTTCTCTTGCTTCTTGGATGTTCTCCCCTAGAAACACTTATTGTGAGCCCTGAGCTGTTGCCCCAGGGGCTGAGCCAGCGGGTGGGGTGGGGCCAGCCCCTGCGCACAGCCAGGTGGGCTGCTGCCTGACGTCACCACGAGCCTCCACAACCACCGCGTCCTCGGCCCCCATCCTTTCAATAATCAGAACGAGAACTTCCGCCCAAGGCCACGACACCACAACACCACGGCCTCATTTGGGGAGGCTTCTGCCTCAGCAGAGCAGGGAGAGGCGATGAATCAATGAAATGTTATCAGCCGAGCAGTTTGATTCCTGCACATTTAAGCACACAGGCACTTCTTGGTATGAGTTCCCCCAGGTTGGTATAATTTTACAGAGGACCCCAGTTCTCAGCCGTGAGATGACAGTGGCAGATGGGCTATTGGGGAAGGGCAGGGGTGGCAGGGAGGGGGAACAAGCCAAACTATTTAAAAAGAGAGCAGAAGTCAATAGGTAGGCCTCCTCAGTCCCCGGACCAGAGAGTGTCTGCCTGCCTTTAGGATGCTGGGACCTGCCGACTAGCCCCTGAGTCAGAGTTTACCAAATGGCAGTAGATGAGCTTGTCACCCGGGTCATAACACAGGACCTGAATCAGAGAAAAGCGCCGGTGGCTGAAGTGTGAGGGCTCCATCGGGCTTGGCCAGCACCCACTCTGCAGTTCCAAGTCAGAACCAGACCTGGAAAGTCAGCCCTGTCCGTCCTCCCTCAGAATGCTCACGAGCTGTGCTGTGCAGACAGCCACAAAGGGAGAGTCTGTCCGGCACTAAAGCTCCCGATGCAATAATTGTCATTGTTATCCAATTATGCTCTGGGTACCTGAAGCTAACACAACCCACAGAGGGGCAATTTCATTAGACTAGGACCCACTTGTCTTACTTTGCTTTGATAACGGTTTAATAAATAAACTGAGAAAGCCCTAATACAGAAGTGCAAAATGAAAAATACTTGGGTTTTTCCATTTTATGTCCATCCTTCTCTAATTATCATGCTTTCATATTTTCTTGCTTGTCAGTTCCAGCCTCTGCCCCCTCCAAGAGGTGGAAGAAAGCTCATCTCCTTTCTCTTGCAAAGATTCCTTCCTAGGAAGGAGGTTTCATGTGTGTGCACTGGGGCATCTGTCTCTCTCTCCTGCTCCATCACAGATACCCGCCCCTCACTCCTCTAGCTGTTACCCAGAACACAAACACACACACACACACGCATGCACACACTCAGCATAAGGCCACAATTGGGGCAGACATGGAGGAGAGTGCAATAAACATTACATCATTGCATATTTTAATAAAACTATGAGACAATGGAGGTGGAAATCATTAATTTGACTTAGCTCAGGCAGAAAGGAGGGGAGAAGACAGCAAAAGATGGTTCAGTGGAGAAATGACATTTGAATCAGGAGGCCCTGGAAGATTCCCATCTATGAAAGGGCCAGCAGGAAGGGGGGCAGCCAAAACAAAGGACCAGAGTAAAAAGGGCTAGTAAGTTCCAGCTACCTGGGCAGGTGATTCAACACTGGTGCCTGGAAGGGTGGGTGTGGCACGGGGGAAAAGGGATAGAGCATGGTGAACATGGCATGGAAAGACTAAGATTCTCCGGGATCTGTGGTTAATGGGCCAGCGATGGCTACAGCTACTTTGATATTCAGGAATCCAAAGACCCACAAGAGCTTATGAAGTAAAACACCAACAGCAAAACGAACAATGTGGTGTTTTAACGAAAAGTGTAGCATCTTGCAGGACCCCCCACCTCCTGCTGTCCAACAGCCCCCGATGCTGTGACTTTCTTAGAGCCACTGTGACAGAATAACAGGCCCAGTCTCTATCATCCAGGACCACCATCCTGGGCCTCCATGTCCACCCCACCAAAACATCTGACTTGGCCTCAGGGGAAACAGCTATGCAAGTGAGTCGGTCTGAATGCCAGCCCCAGCTGGGCTTGGGGATCCCGGGCACAGCCCTATCATTTTCCTGGTGGGACGGGAAGATGACAGGAATATGGGATTGCATTGATCCACTGCTCAAGTGTGGCCTCTAATCCTCTCTTCCCCAATCCCCAGGTAAAACACTGAGATTAGCACCTGGATCAAGAGCATCCCCCGCAGATCAAGCTACTTACAGTGAGTCTGAGCAAGTGCACGTACTCTCAACACTTGGGATCATTTAAAAGCAAAGGCACAAACACACTGTCAATGCAAAGTCTCTGGAAATACATTTAGGTTGAAACTGCAGAGGTGCACTTCTGGTCCTTCGTTCTAGCTTAAGAATTCAAATAGAAATAAGACTTTAATTTATGCCCAGGGAAAATAAAAATAGATTAATAGGATCCAAGTAAAGCTGCTAGAAGAGGTTTTCCTGTGCCAAAGACAGGCACTGCGAGTTTCCCTAAACAGGTTATCATTTTAACATTGTAAAGCACTAGACTTATTTTTTAAACAGCAAAACTACAATTATCCCTGCACGTCCCGTATCACCACTCTGCAGCGCTCCTGCATAACAAACCGACTGTCAGTGATATGGGCTGGATGAGCATGTCTGTGCCATGCTAGATGGCCAGCCTTATCAAAATCCACCCGCATTAATCCTTCTCCTTACATCAAAAATCAAATAACTTCCTGGAGAGAGGCTACAGTCTCACGAAGAGCAGTTCCACTGGGAGACGGCGAGCTGAGATTAACAGCGCAATATGTTAGGAAATAAGTAGATAAGCGTCTGCTTCCACAGCTCCTGGTTGACACTCAGAACTCGGGACTCCTTCCGAAAAGCACAGACAAGCATCCAGAGTGGCACATGGTCTCACCATCGGCATTCGCCATCCTTGAGAGTGACCGGAAACCTCTGCAATAAACGATGCACCCATCGAAGATGCCATTTTCCAACAAAAGTTTTAACCCACGTGGCATTTAAGAAGAAAGAAATCATATTGTTTCAAAACTGATAAGGGAGAAATGCAATAAGACAATTCCTAGATAATGGCATGGAGGGGATGCCTTCCTGATAAAACAACCTCCTTTCAAAGTGAAAAAAAACGGTTCTCAGCCTACGGAGAGGAGCAGATAGAGGGAGGGCGGACGCTGCCTCCTTATCTTGGGAGCAGCCCCTCTGCTCCCCTGGGGCTGGAGGAAGTGATTAATTAGTGCCTCCTTGAAGCTGTAACCTTAGAAAGCCACTAGGGGACTTTTTATTTGCATGTCACAGAATATCCTTCTAGAATCCTCCTTTTAGAACTCAACAATGGGGCATATCTCTGACAATCCTGAGCACCACCACCAGGGCTGCCAAGAGGACGAGGCCTGGCTTGAAAGGGATTCTCTTCCTGGTGCTTCTTTTGTAAACGGAGGAAAAGCCATTAAGGACAAAATTTTAAGTGAAAGAAGGAAGCAACCAAGTACAAGAGTGGAGTCCCACTCCTGAGTCCCCTGGCCTCTCTGGACACTCTCCATCTGCCTGCCCCCTTCACCTCCCCTCCCCCAGGCAGCTGCGTGATTTAAACTCAGCACCTGCAAACCCAAGGGGGTCAGCCCCAGAGCCTGGCATGCCCCCAAGCCAAACCGTGGCATGATGAGGGGAGACTCCAGCTGCTCTTCATTTCTACTTTTCAACTGGGAAAAGGCAAAACCAAGATTCTCACACGTCGTGACAGAACCATCTCATGGCACCTTTTCTCACGTTCCAGGGGTGGAAGGTACAACCTCCAGGCTGATAGTGCCGAAAAACCAAATTCCTATTTTGAGCTCACGTGGCCTCACACACTGTATGAGGATGACAGGTGAGAACCACTGACGCAGCATCAGGTGAGCGTGGAGGATGTTCAGAATGTAAATGCAGACGCTGAAGCTCCAGGCTGGAGCCTCGTACTGTAAGATGCGAGAGCCGAGGCCTGCAGCTCCACGCCAGCCCACAGGGGATGCAATCCTGCTCACAAAGAATTTAGAAAGGCAGGCCACCGGCCCCGCCACTGTGCTGATTCCACGAGGCTGGACGTGAGGCTGGACATGACGGTTGGCTATCAGGAAGAAGGAGTGCCACTGTCAATGGGCTCAGTTTAATACAGCGGAAGATGCAGACTCAAGGGCCTGGGAAATTAACATACCAGGAACGATCAGCTTTCAAGCCAGGTTCTACAACTTTTCTCTAACTACACAAGCATCGGCTCTGTCCACTTGAACGTGTATCCCAAGTAAGGCAAAGACCAGGAGAGAGATGGAGGGCTAAGATGAGGAGGTTCTTATTCTCCAACCCCCCAGTCTATCCCTGTGAAACCCCAGAAAGTTCCAGAATCTCTGTGTGCTGGAATCCCAATCTAAAAAGTGGAGACAACCCCATTCTAATTTCAGGGGCTGCAGCAAGTCTACCACTGTCATCATATTTAAAAATCGGAGATGTTTTAGAGAATACTCTGGTTATGGTATTTAAAATGCAAGTCCCCCCAGTAGGGCCATATCATGGACCCACAAATAGAGTTCAGGTTTATCAAGGGGGACAGATCTACTGTAGCAAAGACAAACCTGCCGTTTCTAGGACTATGACTCCGGAGCATTTGTTAAATGTTTAAACCGAAAACACCCAGAGAAACACTCCCACCACTTTGGAGATGCTCCCATCTCCTCTCAAAGGTGCCATCACTCAACCGGGAGGAAAAACACTTAAGGCTCACACTACATCCCCCCGCCACTATTTTCAAAGGATCTGAGACTTCAAAATGGATTTCAAAGGCCCCTGTAATTTTGGCAGCATGACATTTTATATCTTACAAGCTATTTTTATTAGCCAGGATTGTAGAAAATTGACGTTTACCAGCCATTAACCTTTCAAGCATGTAACTCTATTTTTTTTTCCCCACATGGAAGTATATCTTACACTTCTCTGCAGATCAATCCTTGAGCTGTCCAGCTCCTTTAAGGAAAAAATTCATCTCGAAGACTCTCAATTCCCAAGAAAACATAAATTCTATAATTGTACGGACTTTTGATCACAATTTTATCGCCTTCAGTCCTTCACTGGTATTCTGTTTTTGTCTTAAAATATAAGAACTAAATAAGACAAGTGGTAGAATCCCTTCTTTGTATCCGAGGGAAGGTGGAAAGAACAAGACAACTTAAGAAAAAAGTGTCCAGCTCTGAACTGTCAGAAGCTTCTGGAACAGCCACCTCTGGATAACTCTCCTTCTAAGTCCCTCAGCTCATCTTGGTGCCAGCATTAAATAGGACACGACATAATCCAATCATGCCAACCCTATTAGTAAATAACGGGAGTGAATAACTTATGTCCATGTGCCGCCTCTCTCTCCCCTGAGTCCACAAAGCTTTAAATAAGCCGCTCCATAATTTATTTATTCAATTTTTAAAACATGCCTTTTGCCAAAAGGTCTCTGGCCACACATAAGAACATAAAGGCCAAGAAACGAAAAGTCCCCAAACAAAACCATAAAATCCTATCAAATCGAGCTGCTGTCTAATGGAACAATGACTGCCTCGAAGTCCAGCTCACTGCCTCTTGGGGCCAGACCCTGGAAGAGGGAAGTCTGGGGTCATCCTTGGACAACCAGGGCCGCCTGGGAGAGAAGAGTGCCCGTGGCCCTGGGGGTCCTGTCACGCATCAGGAATGTGGTATTTTTCTCTGAGAGTCCGCGTCCTGCTGGGGCCCGGGTGTCAGCTTCTCTTCCCCAAAGCACAGGCAAGGAGAGAAGGACAGGAGGGCTCTGGTGAGCCGGGCTCCACTTGGCTGAGTAGGGCCTGTTGTATTTGCATGAATAAGTAATAGCAGTGACCGCGGTGCGAGCTGGTGGTGGCCGTGCTCTCTGTGGGCCAGGTACCACTCCATGTGCTTCATGTGTATCATCCTGGATCCACGAGACTGGCCTGTGCAATGAGAACTGTCATCTCCTCCTGTGGAAGGTGCCACAGAAGATCACACGGGTCATAACATGTGCCTAGTGTCACACGGCTGGTGACTGGGGCATTGGGACGGGAACCCCAGAGGCTGATAAGACGCTGGCCCTCAGGGTGCCCGGTCGCCACTGAGGGAAGCCGGGTCTGAGGTGACGGACAGAACTGGGTGGAGGCCTGGCCTCAGGAGGCAACTGCCTGTTAAACCCCAGCTCCCAGTACCAACCATGGGAGTCGCCCCAAGTCATCAGGCATCAGTGTCCCTGCTTCATAAAAGGGGGTTCCTAATGCATCACCTCACAGGGTGGTTGTGCGGATTAATCCAGTTGGCAGGGGTGAGGTGCCTAGTGCAGTGTCTGGCACACAGGAGGACTCGATCAATAGGCTGGAACAACAAAACACCGTGCTACCAGCTCCTCGGATGGGCCGGGACAGGGACAGGCTCCCGTGGGATTTCAGTGCTGTCAAAGATGGCTGCAAGATGCAGCTCATCCTGTTTACAGAGCCCATCAATCACATGGCCATGGGTGTCCCACCAGTGGGCCAGCCAGCGCCCTCTGTATATATCTCACTGAAGAAAAAAGGGAAGAAAGGAAAAAGGGTGTCTTTCTCCTGGGAATCCTCACTGAGTGCACACCAGGGAACACCGGGATAAAGCCACGGAACAGCTTACCTGGTGCGTTCCAAAGAGAGGGTCCTTCCTGCTCTGCTCCGGGGCACAAGCAAGGAATGGAAATGCAGCCCCAGGGCCCAGTTGGAACAGTGGACGGGGCCTGAGATATCCTGATGTCCAGCTGCGGTGGTCATTCTCTGGAAAGAACAGGCCCATTCCCATCCTGGACGCTGGCCCTTGGGTTGCCCATCCCAACCCAGAAAGACAGGACGGCTGGGCTGTGAGACACGACAGTAGCTCACTCCCTGCGGTGTACCCAGGGCTCCCTGTCAACTGTGATCCAGTGGGCAGGGCAGCTTGCGACTGTCCCCAGGCGTGCATGAACCTACCTGCGACCCAGCTGCAGAGAAGTGACAGGAATGGGGCCCTTGGAAACCAAGCTTGGCAGCTGCTTTCCTGAGAAGCCTGCTTCCCTCTGCTGTCAGGGGAGCTAAGCAGCCAGGCAGCAAAAACACGGCTGCTGGAAACTCAAGAATCGAGATGCTCGGAGCCAGAAATAATGCCTTTTCGTGTTTGCACAGTAAAGCAGTTTTGGAGAGAGAAGAGGCATGTTCTATAAATGCTTCCTTGGCGGCAAGCGCCCTGCTCCTTCCCGTGCCTCCACATCTTAGCAGCAGAGGGAGCGTGCCTCTCCCTCTCCAGCAGTCCTTAAACAATCCACACCCAAACGCAGATCTGCAGATTAACAAAATATTTACAATGTATCTACGCGATGTTATCTGAGCTATAATCCTTGTTAAGATGCCATTTGACAGGGGAGGATAATGGGAGGAGAACAAATGTTCCCTATACATTTTAAATCTGATGAAATTGTTCTGTGTCATGCTTTATAATGTAAAATACTGTTACTACACTGAAGTGCCTCCTTTGCTGTTCTGGCGAGATGGAGACACACAGCATCCTTCCACCGCCCACCTGAGCTGCACTTTAAGATGCCCACTGCCCCCCGGCAGACACCCTCCTGATGACACTTCTCACAAGGGATGCTGACCCTTGGATTCTGAGCTAAACATCTTCTATACCTGAGGCCCTCGTGCTTGAAGGAATATCAGCTTCCCTGGCAGATGAATTAAATAGATTCCCAGGCCACATCCCCAGGATTTCTGAATCAGTGGGTGTATGAGTTTCCTGGGGCTGCTGTAAAAAATGACCACAAACTTAGTGGCTTAAAATAATAAAAATTTATTCTCTTGACCTTCTAGAGACCAGAAGTATGAATCAAGGTGTGGGCAGGGCCGCGCTCCCTCGGAAGGCTCTGGGGGAGGAGACTTCCTGCCCTTTCCAGCTTCTGATGGCCCTAGGTGTCCCTGGGCTTGTGGCTGCATCCCTCCAGCCTCTGCCTCCGTCTCCAAGTGGCTTCTCCTCTCTGTCTGTGTCCCTCCTCTTTGTCTCTTATAAGGGCACTTGTCATGGGATTTGGGGCCCACCCAGATAATCCCGGAGGATCTCATCTCAAGACCCTTAATTTAATCACACCTGCAAAGACCCTTTCTCCAAACAAGGTCACAGTCACAGGTTCCAGATAGATGCATCTTCTGGGGCCACCGTCCAACCCACTGCAATAGGTCTGGGAGGGGACCCAGGGCCTGCTGGGTCTAACAGCGTCCCCCAGGCAGACAGTTCTGGACCACAATTGGACATCCTGCCCCTCTGCTTTGCAGATAAGTAAATCGAGGCCCAGAGAAGGGGAGGGTGCCCCCGATTCAGGTCCTCTCCCACAGTGTCCGCGGCTCCCGGTCAAGCACACTCCTCACCCCATCGTGTCTCTGCCTGCATCCCGCCCTCGGCCCTGCTGGAAGCAGAAGCCTGGGACTGCATGCCTCGTAAACCTGCACACTGAGCGTCCCTCTTGGCTTTCCAGGTAGATCAGCATCGCCGCTGTTCAAACTGACATTTGTGCAGCAAAAAGCAACGCGAAACAAAAACCGGGCGTTTCTCCAAGTCAGACGCACACACGCAGGCGCACGCTCCTGCGGAAGCCCCGGGAGGCGAGCCGGCATCGTCCGCCTCGCTCAGGCACGGAGAGCGAGGTCCTTCCGGGGCAGACGTGGGGTCCCCGACCCTGGGGCCGGAACCTCCTTAAACTGTATTCCGAGGGGAAAATGCACCCTTTCCAGGCCACGAATGCCCCTCGCAGCACCTGCCACTTCTCCAGGAACCTCTCCCCTGAGCAGGTAAGCTCCTGTCCTCCACGAGGACCATCCTCCTACGGCAGGGCAGGGGGCGGCACTCTCCCGCCCTGTGGATATTTATCTGCTGCTGACGGCTTACCTTAATCCTTCCTAAATCCCCACACGCTGTTGGCAAGAAAACACAGTGAAGCCAAACGCGGCGACGTTGAAAGCAGCCGGATCGGCAGCTGCGGCAGGCTCTGCAGCCACACTCCACCCTTCGGAGCCTCCGGAATGGCGATCTCCATCTCAGGACCCACGAAGAAACTGCCCACCAGCGTCCTAATCACAGACACAGGATGCAGCCGGCAGGAGCTCCTGGAAAGAGGCAGGAGCGGCTGAGGCTGGAGGCTCGGATTGCGACGGGCCTTCCTAACCCGTGGCTCGCACTGAGTTACTCAACCACTCTGGGCCTCAGTCTCCTCCATGGTGAAGTGGGGCTGCCAACACCTGCCACCAAGGGTCCACAGGAGTGGAGGGAAGAACACAGCGCAGTGCCTGGGACAGGCCAATCCTCAGCAGGTGGTAGCCAGAAAAGCCGTGCACGCCCCCGAGGCACGCTCCATCATCACACAGGCACGAGGAGGCCCCAAGGACCTCCACGTCCTAAACCCCGAACCTGGGACTATGTCACCTGACGTGGCCAAAGGGCCTCTGCAGCTGTGATCCAGGTGAGGCCCTCGAGATGGGAGAGAATCCTGGGTGACCCAGGAGGGCCCAGTGTCACCACAGGGTCCTTACGAGTGAAAGGGGAGGCAGAAGAGAGAGTCAGAGAAGGGGAAGAGACCGTGGAGGAAAGGCACGGAGGGACACAACAGCGCTGGCTGTGCAGATGGAAGGGGCCGTGAGCCAAGGAAAGCGGTGGGGCCTCTGGAAGCTAGAAAAGTAAGAAATAAATTCTCCCCTGGGGCCTCCAGAAGGACCAGCCCTGCCCACACCTGGATCTTAGCCCAGGGTACCCGTGTTGGACTTCTGACCTCCAGAAGTGAAAGATGAGAAATGTGTTCTTTCAAGCCGATAAATCTGTGGTCCTTTGTACCACACTAAGAAATGAATGCAATCCATAATGGAAGCAGATTCCTCCCTGGAAAGGGCAGCGTGGGAGATGGAAAGTCATCCGGAACATACAGACCTCCACACACAGCCAGGCCACGGGGCACGGCCACTAACTGCCCTGGGCCTGCAAGGGTCTTGAAGGCATCCAATGAGAGGCCAAGTTAGCATACGGAGAGTCCTCGAAAGACACCAGCTTGCCCCTGATGGAGGCCGGAAGAGAAATGGCCTTTGGGAGCACACACTAGTCAAAGATAATTAAGTCATCTTTTGTGGTTTTGTTTTGTTCTCTTTTGTTTATGAAAGAGGCGGGCCGGCTGGGAGCCAGCCTGGCGCAGTACCGGAGGCCACCAGGAGAGGGCAGCCAAGAGCCCGGGGTGGGCGGGGGGAGTCACCACAATTCTGAGCCTTTTGACAAAATTTTCCCAGCCCAGCTTGCAACACACCCCAGTCCCCCTCTGAGGATGAAGATTAAAAGAAAGAGCAAGCGCTGTGAGGTTCTACAAGAGCACACGCGGGAGAACTTTATCACGCTTGATGGAAAGAAACTCACGCAGCTGATGGTATTTTTTACAGTGCAATTCACTCCGAGTAAAAACTGCACCTTTAAAAAGTCAGGATAACAGGTACATTCTCTGAAAAGATGAGTGCTTGCTTGCTCACTCGCTCTCAGCTCGTGACTAGTTCTGGCATCTACTTCACCATGCTTCAAAGAAAACGAAAGGAGAGAGAACTAGAAACCCAGAATCGGAGGCCGCTGCAAACACCCAGGACCCCGGAGCCAGGCAGAAAGGACCACCCGCAGAAGGAGGCCCATCTCTCAGGGGCATCCCCCCAGCGACCGTGAGGGAGAGGCGGGCCGGGACCGGTCAGAGGCCTCCTTCAGACCAGAGTCACCGGCTTTTCTCATGCTCCACAATCACAAGCCTCGTCATTGTCCCCGAAGCTCCAGGCCACAATGTGGGCAGTTTCTGCTGAGGGTTCTGTGCCTTAATCCAGCCCAGATCAAACGTGTTCCGGATTTCCAGAACCGGCTGGACTCCTTGCTGGGATCTCTGCTGTTTCCCCCACCGCTGGCAGAGTCTGAAAGCAGGGGAGAACGCTGCTCTGGGGCTGTTTGCTACATGCCTAGAATTGAAAACTCCCCTGAGCATCAGAGTCCAGCTCTTCTAGTCCCAGGGCCAGTTCTGCAAAGCCAAGGTGTCCACAGAGTTTGGACCCACTTCAGAGGAGCCCTCACACATCCGTGATGCAGTCGAGCACTCCTCCACACACTGGGCCTCTTGTTCATTGCAACGTCCGAGATGAGAAACAATTAGCACGTCTGAATGCTTGATAATTGCTAATTTTCTGACGGTGCCCCCAAACAGCTGGGCTATCATCCTGTCTGCCTGTAACTTCAGGGCTCTCAACACCATCTTTGTTCACATTATATGGGAGATGTAAATGAGCTAACAGTGCAGGTCTGGGCAAAGAGGGAAAATAGAGGGAACTGCATGCACTTAGGCCGATCTTTCACCCTCACTGATCCTCAGTTTCTGACCCATACAATGGGAACGATTTTATCTCCCGGAAAGGCGTTTTTGAGGATTACACGAACACTGCATGAAGACAGCTGGAACACAGTCCAGCCAGGCTCAATGTTATTTTAATATTATAGCTACACAGAGTCTCACATCCCCTCATCCTAAGACTCCGTGAGAATATGTATTTCTGAAGTGCAAAAATCTTACTTAATCTTTAAGGCACAGCGTTGACGAGTCCGTCATCCTCACTTCTAACTGTGTGAGGGCCTTCTTCAGAGGATTTCCATTTAATGACAGCTGATTACGGAGGGGCAGAGGTCAGAAGAGGCCGGGGAGGCTCCTGACCCATCGCCTCGGGGACCCAGTCTGGAGCGGCTGTGCCATAGCACCTCCCTCTCGGGGCTGCAGGGAGCGATGGGAGCAGCCGTGCATGGGGCACATGATGGGCACAGGGGGTGCATGATGGGCACATGGGGCATGATGGCCGTGTGCAAGGGGCAGCGTCTTTGCCTTGTTTTGTTTTCAGATGTGGCTCTCAGGACCCTCTATCTACGTGTGTGAGCTCTGGGGGCAACGCGTAAAGCCTGCTTCTCATGCCCTCTCACGGTGTCCGTCTCACCTCCAATCTGATAGCAGCCACTTTCTAAGTACACGCACTTCCCTTCCTAAACCTCGAAACTCTGTGACCAGGCGAAATCACAGCAGGGAAAGGTGCTGAGAAACCCAAAGCAACGCTGGTCCCTGAAAAGGCCGGGCTGGCCCCAGAGACCGCTGGGGGGCATCCTGGTCTCCACCGAGATCTCCACCACTGACCCTGGACATTCCTTCTCAGGGACCCGAGGCGACTGCCTGCAGAAGGCAGTGGAGGGCGAGGGGCTGGGAGGAAGCAGGCCTCTGGCTTCAAGAGCAAGAGCTTCCTGCTGGGGCCAGTCCTGCTTACCATTCCCTCATCTCCACTCTGTCGTCAGGACCAAGGTTTCCTGAAGCCAGTCGACACTGAGGACAAAGTCCCAACGCACAATCTCCTGGCTTCCTGGAAGAGGGCGGCTAAGAGGTCCAGCGAGATTTCACGTTCTCTGATGGGTGGATGAGACAGACAGCCCTGCTGAATATACTGGACTGTTCGTTCATATCCCGGCCACAGAGAGAAGGTAAAGTGGTGACTGTTTCAGCCACTCAGCAATCATTTACCAAGGGCCCACGGCATGCTCTCTGCCATCCAGCATGGGGGACACAGATACACCTTCACAAAGGAGCAGAGGGCCACTAGAGCAGAGGAAGAGGCCAAGGCCCAAGGTACAAAGGATGGGTAGAGGGAGCTGGAAACCCAGGCTCAGGGCAGAGCATGAAATGTGCTCTGAGCTTCCAGAGGGAAAGATGGGCACTTGCTAGAGCACACAGCTCTTCTTTCCCTACGTCAGGGATTGCATTTGTCTGCATGCCACAAGAAACTCAACTGTGGTGCTTTAACCTTGTTTTTCTCACCTCTCTAGTGACAATATGTCCAGAGTCTGCAGTTGTTCAAGGACGCCACCTGGGACCCAGTTCCTGCTCCACCATCCTCATAGTCACAAGATGGCTGCCCCAGACATCACATCCATATTCTGGGCAAAAGGCAGAAGGCATGGCCAGCTGAGTCTGTTCCTCTTTATCAGGAAAAAACCAGCTTTCCCAGAAGCCTCATCTAATAGAATAAGCTAATTAGATCCCACTCACCAGAAAGGGGCCATATTGCCACCCTGGTGTAAGAGAGTCGACTGGAGGTGTGACGATCTTAACAGGGCTCAGTGTGAGCCAAATGGATCAGTGCTGAAGAGGCTTTGTGAGTAAGGAGGAGGGAGAGAGTGGGTGTTGGACAGGCAACCTGCAGTGTCTGGTGGTTCTAAGCCACGTGGTTGGATCGTTAGCGTCATTTATGTCACCATTCACAGCGGCTCCCGCTTGTCGGCGCGTTAACCGGGGGACGCAGAGACACCACGGTGTCCGCGCCTTCTGGCTCCTTCATTACTTCACTCGACAGAACTGATTGCACACCCGCCACGCTGCAAGTCAGGCGTGACGGTGGGTGCGGGGCACGCACCGACTTGCTCAGCTTCTTGCCCACGCAGCTAGCACACCTTCCGCCCTGGTGGGAGTTCGCTGTCTACACTCACGTGGGTCAGGCCACGCTGCGGGCAAAGAGGCTGCGTTCAACCTACTTGCAGAGACAGACAGTGGTGCTTCCGGCCGTGCCCGTTACACCGCGGCAAATCCCTGGATGCCGATGCCAGACACCCGCACGGTGTCAACCCTCCTGCTCCGTGTGCCACGGTGTGCAGATTCATCCATTCACTGGTGCACTGCCCGTCTCCGCAGCTTCAGGCGGGGTGCTGGAGGCCGGGGAGGGTGGCAGACACTGAGGCCTGCCTCCTTGGCACCCATTCCTCCCTTCTTCCTTCCTAAAACAGAATCGCAGTTCTGCTCCAAGTAGCAATTTGCTCATCTACCAGAAGATGGATTGTCACAGGTCTAAGCCAAACATGACAATGCAATTCTCTGCTTCCCAGCCTCCCACCCCTTTCAGCTGGGAGTGGCATGTGACCTAGTTCCAGCCAATGAGGATTTCTGCAAGGGTTCTGAAAGAGTGTGTGCTCTCCTGATAGCGAAGAGATGCAGATGGTGCTACTACTCCCTCCTTCTTCCTGCTCTAAACTCAAATGCAATGCCTGGAGCCACAGCAGTCAGTTTGCAATAATGAGGCAAACACTGACAAGCTAAAGATAGTAGGCCAGCAAGAATAAAGAAGATTAGGCATGTGAGGTGCCGCTGATCTGCTACTCCAGCCCTTGACCACCTATGTCTTCACTGTTATGTGAGAAAATTAATCCCCATTTATTTAAGATTTTCTCAATTGGATTTTATCCTGTTGGCCAAGACCATTCTGAAATAATCTAAATGGTAAACCAGGGTGACAGGACTGTTGCCCTCATGAACTTTAGAGTTTAAGTAAGAGATGACTGACCAAATAATATAATTCGCCAGTGAGGAAGCAGAGTGTGGTTAACGGTGTACAAGATGGTCCTACCCCAACTGGGGGATGGGAGGGGGGAGGCTTCTCTGAGGAAGGCTCATTAAATGAAGTCATCGGAAACAAAGCTCCTCCTTCTCTACTACCGGAACTCAGTTTACCCACCTTCTCAGGTACTGTCTAGACCCCACTCCGTCCTGCGTCCACCAGACCACATTTCTACTCACCTGTCGCCCTCGTCTCCAGGAGCCGGGGAGGGATGACCCATGCGTCCTGGGTCCCACCGTGCACCTGTCCCTCTCCTGTCCTTGTGGGGTTTTCACCGAGAAGCTGGTCTGGGTTTTTCTAGAACTCTGCCCACCACGAGAGAGCAATGCAGGTCACTGCATCAGCCGCAGCCTCAGGCCAGGCTGACCATTAATTATTAACAAAGCAGGGAAAAAGACACCAGCTTAGCAACTGCCCCGCACTAGACCATGGCTTAGAGAAGGTTCCATTTTAGCCTGAGTAACTGTCTATTTCAGATATTACCATGCACCAGTGATCATGACCATAAGTGAATTATCCTGAAAACAGAACTACAGCATAAGAGTATATGCAGTTACATCCAAGTGCTCGCCAGAGAAGTGCAGACAGCAAACAGCACAGAATGGACCTAGGACGCTACAAATCAGCTGCATGAACGCCCCGCATCGCCACACTTAGCGACTCCACCGTTCAAAAGGTTCACAATACCATAGTATTTGCTACCCTATTGGGGAAAACTATTTTAAGCCTAATTAGCATGAAATTTTTAGAATGCAAATGCTTTTCATTTAGACATAAAACAAAATGCCAGGACATTTCTTCCCTCCATTTATCATAAACAAGTTAATTACTGTGTAACAAATCGCTCCTTCTGGAATCCGGATGTTGGGGGCTGCTGGTAAGCTGACTCAGGCAAAGAGAAGGAGCCACAAAGCAGTCGTTAATGGCTTATGGTGCACTTCTAACAAAACGGGGACTCTGCGAAGCTCCGCTTGTCAAATTAAGGTTAAGCTCTCTCTGTTGGAATAACTCAATTAGAAGTAGTCATTATCTATTTAACTGGATTCCTACCAGAATAACAGAAATATTGTGTCTTTATTTGTTTATTTTTGACACATGCATCTTCACTATGGTCTTGCAGTTTGCAAAGTTTTCTACATAGAGAAATTTTTATCTGCCCTGGCTTCAGCGTATGTCAGCATCAGCTCTCTCCTCCATGTGTGTAAACTTATTTCTAAGATATAAAACATCTCTCTGTCCTTGAGAACAGTGAGAGGGTGGCACATGCAGGTGGGGAAGAAGCAATGGGACTCTCACCCACCCCAGAGGAGGGGAGAGCAGGGTCCCTGACGCCTGGGAGACAGTGCGATTCTCTTCTCAACCAGAGTCGGGCTGGGCCTCATCTTGGATATGAGCACATGCTTAGAACACAAGCCGGGCATCCACAAACCCCGTAAGCTGGTCCCAGTTCACCTCCGATGTGAGCTCTTCGTCCTCTGCTAGGTGGAAACCACCCGGGCACACGGGCCAGGCCAACACCCCACCGGCCATCGAGGCCTCCCCACCACACAGGCCGGTTCCACCTGGACCCGCCCAGCCCACCAGGAGCGAGAGGAGACGCTTGTTTGAAATCTCACATTTTATCACAAGAAGTATGAGAATCTGTCCTTCTCCTCTGTAGTAGATAGCACTTGTTGTTACTAAAACAGAGGCATCTTTTTCTTAAATTCCTGAGTAAAACTGATACTCCAAGGTCTTATCAAGTTTAGCTCCACACGCAGGGAGGCGGCGGCATGCCAGGTACGGGACACGCAAACAGCAGGACTGCAGTAAGTGGCTCCTGTTATGCGTAACAGTACAGTGCACCCTGTGTGAGGGAATGTTCCAGGCCTTCTCTGCGGGCACTCAGGGATTCTCAGTAAAGCAACAGTTCCTGAAAGACAGTCTCCTCTTTCTAACTCTAAAATGGCATACAAAGTGCAATTCACAGAGCACCTCTCGAAAGCTCTTACCATGCACATACACATGTTTCTTGGTTTGGGTTTATTTTTTTGGTAATCCATGGAAGAGGCAACAGTACCACAGCCCTGCTTTAGCAGTCAACTCAGATAACAAGTCAGAAAAATTAGATTTGGTGCAAAATAAAAATCCCGATTCATATAACCAGAAACAAACAAGGAAAGCCAACAAGTTCCATCTCCAAGGGAAAGTATCTGAAAGGCCACCTCACTGTGTTCACACACAAAGGAATGGCTGTCAGTTCTTGAGGGAAAATTCTATATTCCCTGAAACACAAAACTAGGGAGAAAGCAGTCTGAGGATTATTTAGTCGGGAATGTTGAAACTCAGCTTTGATGCTCTATCTAAAGTTCGCTCCCTCCATCACTTTGAAATCAGCTAAAAGCCTCCATTTCTGGGAGAGTGATGCCGGGTGCGAAGGCATATAGCCAAGGTGTTTGCCGGTATGACTTCGAAACCTCAAGGGAGGAAGAACTGATTTATTTCTCCTCCCATGCAAATATAAAGTTTAATTAGTTTGTCTTGAAAGGGAAAACAGATCAATATGCAGAATTATCTATCGTCATTTGAGTTCTGAAGCTGTCTCTGACTTGCCCGTCACAAATGTGGATATAATCCTGCAATTACGATAAAGCTAATTGGTCGTTCCCTCCTGCATGTGTGTTTTCGTGTTGTCAGTGGGGCAGTAATGAAAATGAATGCCACATTTGTGAACAGAACGTCTGTGGGCTTATTTACCGCATTTCCAACAACATCGTCTGCCTTATCATGCATTTCAAAGTAGGGATAATTTAAGAATCCAGAATTTCATACATAAAAATACTTAGTAAGACAGTCTCTGTCTGCTCATTATTTGGGTGACGTTACATCCGAATTCCAATTTGTTGCCCAGGAAATGATTCTCCTCACTCAGAAACGACAGGGACTCTGAATCATTCACCTGTGATGCAAAATGTCTTTTAGGTTGACCAGCCTGCACCTCATTGACCTCACAACCACCACTTTGCAAAGAGCCTGGTTCGAAGACAGCTCAGTCTTGCCTCTTTCATGGAAAGGTTTCCGTAGTCTGGAGCACGGAATGCAATTCATTTCCACCCTCCACCCCACCCTACCTTTGAGTAGCTTCTCTCCCTCCAGAATGTTTTGGGAGATTAGTGCCGTGTAGTCTTCTTCTGAGAATCCAGTCCTGCAGGTCTCTCTGGCTGTACGATCCCCATTATGGGCCTGAGGAGGAAAGAAGAGAGAACAAACCTAAGTCCACAGCATCTTACTCCCGCCCACGTTGACCAGGGGCCTGCTGCCCACACGGCCGGGCTATGACAGAAACGCCACAAGTCACAGCCTCCACTCAGAGGCAACACGGCGTCTGCTTCTGTGGCCTTTGTGGACTCAAAGTGGTGTTAGCCTGGGGACAGGGCTGCGCTGCGCACGGGAGGGCAGCTGCCAGCAAGGCTGCGGCTCCTCCCCGTCTCAGCGGCACATGGCATAGGGGAATGTCCAGGAGCATCCAGAAGGCAGCAGGCAGGAGAGTAAGGGGTCAGCGGAGGAAGCCCAGAGAGGGGGGAGGCCAGGCTAGTGGCTCCTGCAGAGCCATTTCACCCTTAGGGCCCCCATGCTGAGCATCTGGAGAGGTGGACCAGCAGGATGTGTCCTCCCTGCAGTCTCCAGGGAGGAGGAGGTGGGCAGAGCCAGAAAGGAGATTCTCCAGGACTGGGCTCAGACCCTGCCTCTGAGGAAGGCTGCAGGGAGGCAGGGTGCGACGGTGCGGGAGCGGGTCCACCCCCACTCCTCTCCTCCCACTTCGTTGGACACTCGTCCACCCTTGGAGCCCCCATCTCCAGCCCAACCAGGCGAGAGAGCTCCCCTAACTGACCAGAAAGGGTGGGCGACCTCCTGTCCTCGGAGCGCTCTCTGCTTTCCTGTCCAGTGGGAGATCTAGAGCCCACTGCAAGTGGAGCACGGGGGAGGCTGGGGGTGGGCGAAGGGCCCTCCCCACGCTGCGGGGTGTCGCAGTTACAGGTCAGCCGCGTCCGTACTCGGGTGGGGCATGGAGGAGGCACAGCATGTGCTACAGGGAAGCCAAGCCGGCGGCAGGAGAAGGAGCGCAGCGACGCCCGCTCCCGGGAGAGCGCAGGGGGCAGGGGCGCAGCCCGCACCCCGCAGTCGCGCCTTAGCTGGGGCCGCTGGAGCGGAACGCGCCTCCTGTCGCCGGCCGCCGCCTTCAGCCCCGCGCGCCACCGCCGCCGCCGCCCTCGGCTCCAGAGGCCGCCCGAGCCCGAGCTCTCGGCTCCCGGACGCCGCCGGCCCGGACGCGGGCGCCCCCCACTCAAAAGCACCCAGAGGAAGGAGAGCGGGGCGCGGGGTCATTGCTTGGGAGAAGCTCGAAACCGCGGCTCCGTTCCTCGGGAACGAAGCGCCAAATAGGACCGAAGCCCAAGGGAGGCTAACTCGCCCAGGAAAGTTTCGACCCGCCACTGGCGTGTGTCGAGCGCACACCGACGCCCGCAGCCTCCGAGCGGGCCTCGGCGGCGGGCACTTGTTTATTTCCGAGGTTACAACAGCGCGGCCCGGGAGGAGCAGCAAGGCCGATCGGCCACGAGAGGGGGTTCCTGCAACTCCCGCGGCCCCTCCGCCTCCCCCCAGGGCGCCACCCGGCGCAGCCCGCACGCTGCCCCCGCGGACCCTGCACCCAGCCGCCCAGAGCAGGGTTGGGGACGGCGCTCCGGGTTCCGCAGGAAGAAGGCGGGCGCCCGGATCGCGCTCCCGGGGGCACCCTCGCCCTGCGCCCGCCCGGCGCCCGGCTCCCCGGCCCCGTTCCGAGCAGCGAGGGCCCCACCGGACTTGGGATCCAGCTCGCGCCGCGGAGACTCGGCGGCGAGGATGCCCGCGGTGCACATCGGCCGCCCACCCGCAGCGGCCGGCCCTGCCGGCAACCACAGGACAGAGGCGGCGCCGCGCCGGGAGCGCCCAGCCCCCGAGCAGGGGCTGCCAGACCTGGTACTCCCAGCACCCTGATGCCCAGTCCGCTTCCGCCAGGCTCCCCTCGCCCGCAGCTCCGGCCCGGGCTGGGCTCGCCAACTCCGGAGACGCGCGGCTCCCGGGCGATGGAGGGCGCGCCGGCTCCACCAGCGGGCAGCCTGCCCCGGCGCGAGCGAGCCGAGCTCCGGGCAGCGGCCACGGACCTGGGGCGGCCGCGGGATGATCGGCGGGTCCCGCTTCGGGCAGACCTCCCTGGGTCCCCCACCCACCCACACTCCCACCCCGCTCCGCACCGCCGCTCCCCGCTGTCCCGGTGGCTCCCCGCTCCTGCCGAACGCAGGCGGCTTCGCGGAGCGCGGGAGCCGACTGGATGCAGCGGTGCGCATGGCAGGGGCGCCCGGCGCGGGCCGGGGAAGCTCGGGAGAGCCCTGCCGGGCGAGTGCGCGCCCCGCCGGCTCCGGGGGCGGCCCCGCGCTGCCCCGGGCTTCCGAGCGGCCGGGGCGGGAGGCGGCAACTTACCCGGAGCGCGCCGGAGAGCGAAAGCAGCACGAGGAGCACGCCCGAGCCCGCGGTCATCTTCCCCGCCGCGCCGCGCCTGGCGCCCGCCCGGTGCCCGGCGCCCGCTCCCCGCCGCCGCCGTCCGGATCGCTGCCGCCCGATCGCGCCGCTCCGATCGCTGCCGCCGCCGCTCGAGCGGGCCCCGCGCCTCCAGCCCGGCTGCGCCGCCGCGATCGCCGCCCGGCTCCGGGAGCCAGGCCAAGTCGGGCCGGCGGCGCGCTCCCTCCGGCCGGTGCGTCCCCGGCCTCGCAGCCGCCCGCGCCTCTGTTCCGCGCGCTCCGAACTGCAGGTGAAGCCGCCGCTGCCCCGCGAGGCCCCGCCCCGCCGCCCGGCCTCTGCGCTCACTGGGCCTGACGCGGGCCTTAAAGGCGCCGCGCCCCCCGCGCCGCGCCGCGCCCCCCGCGCCCCCCGCGCGCTCGCCCCGCCTCGCCGCCCCGCCCCGCTCGGCCCGGCGTGGGCAGGGCGTCTGGGAGCTGGTGTCCAACGAGGGCGCAGCGGACGCTCAGTCCAAGACTGAAGAAGGCACGGGGGTCCCCCCAAACCCTGGGCAGCCCTCCTGGATGCAGAGCCCTTGCTGCCTTAGTCCAAATTCCTGCCTGGGCCCACGGTGGGAGTGGACACTCCCCTTCTGCCCTTTATGTTTCTGGTGTCTTCTCACTACCTCCCCAGACCGAGGCCCACCTCGTGCGTAGTGCCCGGGTTTGGACCCTTAGGAGTTAGAGAAAGGAACAGGCTGTGTTCCAGCCCGCAGGCTGTATAGACCCTCCAGCTCACTGGAAAGCTCAAAGTCTGGGCCCTGGCTCCTGAGCGCCCATAAGGATCCCGATGGGACTAATTCCTGTTTGTGCATCAGAACACACTGCTAGGCCTGAGAAACTGAGGAAGAAATTAGAGGCCCCAGGAAAAAAGAGAAAGAAATTCGCGGACAGAAGAGCTGTCAGAAACGGCGGCGCGGGCAGGCCGGTGGACTCCGTTTGCTCTGCTCGGGTGATTTCTGAGCCGGGGGTACACTTATTTAAGGGATCATCAAGTGAAAAATATGTACAGCTTGGAAAGTGAGTAAATGTTTCTGCATGTTTCCTTTTGGCTTGGAGATTTAAAGAAAAGTGGTTTTATTTGCTCAGATATTTCAAAAATTTTTTTGTCCTGGTTTGGAGGAGCTGTGTCCAGAATACATTAGTTCTGGTTTAAGAAATATGCTGCAAAGGAGGGGGGGGGAAGATTGACTGAAGCTGTTGGCTCCAAGGTCAGAGTCAACCTGGGCAGGAGAGCAGAAAAGCTGCAGATGAGCCCCTCCTTCTTCCCCAGAACCCTCACACCTGGGCAGGGCAGTCTGCTGGTTAGCACAATGCATTAGACTTCAGGAAATCAGATTTAGGTAAGTCAAGAGGGGCAGGGTAACTTCTATGTCTGAGAGCAGGAGGTGACATGTCGTTTCTCCCCCGTAACTGTGTGACCAGCAAATGGAAAACCACACCTGGACCGGCTGGCCACACCTCGCCCTGAGACTCGTCCTTCCCTGCCTGGTGGGAGAGGGACAGGTGACCAGTTTACATGGCTGAATGTAAAGGCTTGTTGTTCTGTTCAGACTCCCGCAGAGGTCCTGCACAGCCAGTGAAGTTTTATGTACAAGTCCATTCAGAATCCACGAGGAGGGGGAAACTCCATCCTCAGCCTTGTGCCCACACCTCTGGAAGACCCCTTCTGCTTCCCTTACTCGGGGTACTTCCTCACCCCGAGAGAGCTCACAGAGGCCAGCCAAGGCTGCTCGCTGTTGTCCTGAAATGTCCATCGCTGGGACCTGCCTTTGTCCTCAGAAGGCTTGGGAGAGGCGTCCCAGGTGCTCCCTGAAAACCTCTGGAATGCAGACAGTGTGCCAGTGTGAAAAAAAGTGTGATGGCGTTGGGTGGGGGTCCTGAGGCCCAAACCCTGGATGAAACATGCCTCCCTGTGTCCCACCACTGAGTGTCCCAGGCCTGGACTCTCCTGGAGTGCACTCTGACCTCCAACAGGGCACGTGCCTCCTGGCAATAACTGGCCCTGAGTCAGGCCCAGATGGAGGAGCTTTGTGTCAGTTAACTCAGAGTCGTCCTAACACCGGACGTGGTTCTGTTTTCTCCCCCTCCTACAGTGAGGCAGAGGTATGAGAGGCCAAGGGCAGGTGGGAGCTGTTGCACCAGCATTCTACCCCAGGCCCCAAGCCCCTGGCCTGCTTAGCATTCCCCAAACTTATCTGATGGAGGAAGCCCTTCACACGGTACCGAATGTCTTATGGGAACTCGCATTTTCAGGAATATGGTTTCAGCAACACTGCAGTAACTGATGCGAGTCCAGTAGAGAGCATTGGTTTATCAGACTTGCTGTGAATGAAGCGGTGAGGACGCATTCTGAGAGGAGGGAAGAAGAAGATCTAAAATACAAGGCAGTGGATTTCAAAGGAGGGTCTGCGGCCTTCTGACTCAAAGTGTGGCCCCAGACCAGCAGCATCCACACCCCTAGGGGGTTTGTTAAAAATGCAGAACCTCAGACCACACCCCACACCTACCTACCATGTGGACCTCTGCGTGTTGACCAGCTCTCCCTCCACTCCACCTCTGTCCTCAGGTCATCTGCTCCAGAATCCTAGAGAGGCTCCTGAAAAATGCAGATTCCTGGGTTCTACCTGAGACCTGCTGACGTGGAGCTTTGGGATACAGGGCCGGGGGCCTGGCCTGGTAAAAGCTTCCTGAGTTGATGTTCAGGCACACTCATGTCTGAGAATCACTGGCCTGTCCCACAGGTAACAGGCAGCTCCTGGGAGCCTCATAAAAATGCTCCTTCCTGGGCCCCACCCTGGGTATACTGAATCTGGACGTCGGAGGGCGGAGCCTGGGAATCAGCATGAGGATGTTGGCGAACCTGACACAGCTGCCCTGAGGGAGGACTCCAGCCAGCTCTGCCCTGCCCAGCGTCTGCCGGCTGTGGCCCACCTGGAGGAGGAGCTGGGATCTCTGCCTGCTGGATAGAGAGCCCTAGAGAAAAGTGTGCTTTTGTTTCTAAGAGAGATTAAGAAAATGCATTTGGGAGGGTAGTGTAAGAGTGGCTGTTTGCTCTTAACACCTGTAAACTGTTGACTTTGTAATTGGACCACAGATGTTCCTAAGCCTGATAGACTTCTCTCCTCCCGCTTGTGGAGGTGAGTCTAGGGAGGGGCTCGTCTTCAGAAGGAAATCGAATGCTTGGATCGGGGCTGCATTTCCCTGCCTTTTCATTTGATGTCAGTTTGTTTTTCTCCATTTATCATTATTCTTTAGACACTTCAGTGTTAGACAAAAAGCTGTTTTGTAAAGAAAGCAGGGAGATGTTAGCAAAAGGTGTGTTCATAGAATAAAACAGAATCTTTGTGGGCAAATGAAGATATTCAAGGCACTGCAGAAATGCATGAAATCATAGTGCCACTGAGTTCAAGGAACCTCCCTGCATGGGAACAGAGAACAATCTTACAGGAAAATCAAGAGAGAGAAAGAGAGGCAGGCCAGCACAGACAGCTCCGTGCTGTCCCAGCGATGCTCACCCACGAGGCGGATTGACACTGGGGAGAAAGAGGAGAGCAGGCGTTAATGTTACTGTCTTCGTTTTCACCAACATCATCTTTCTGTTTTAACATTTCTTGATATTTAGTGTGTGCCAGGTCCTGCGTGGACGGTTTTCGAATCATTATCTCGCGTAATTCTTACACACAAAAGAGATGGTGTTTCCCACGTTCCACAGAGAGAAAACAGACCTGGAGATGTGGAGCAGCCTGCCCAGGGTCACGAGCTGGTGTGTGGCCGGGCTGTGGTTCTGCACTAGGCTGTGTGACTTAGAACCTAGGGGACAGCCTCTAGGCTCTCCCCTTGGTGCAGGAGCCCCAGGAGGGAAGTTGCCAATGTCCCTTCCCAGCCTCTGGCATCTTCCTCCTTTTCCAGCCTTAGGCTAACTGCTCCCCCCACTGCCCCAGGAGCCCAACCTCTAGCCCCACCAGGAGCACATGCGTCCTGCCAGGCTCCCCTGCCTTTGCTCCGACTGTGCCCTCTCTCAGGACGCTGTCAGCCTTGGAGTGGGAGGTGACCTCTCTCCAGGGGCGATGGACTGACTTTGGCTGCCCGAGGGCTTGTACACGCCTCCCTCTTCACTGTCACACCCTCCTGGAGCTATTTTCAGTGTGCCTACCCCTGGACACTCTGAGAGCCTGAGGGCGCCCCCCTCCATGTTACCCAGGGTCTGGTCCCCAGTGGATGGATGAATAAAGCGAAGATGACAATGATATCCCATCAGTGGCTCTCATGACTGTCCCTGCTGCATCCTCCACTCCGCCGTTACACAGGGGAAGAGACTAAAGCACGGGCGAGCGGAGGAGCCTGGATGGGAGCCCAGGCCCGCCTGAGTCCAGACCCCACCCTCAGCCACGTCCATGCCCCGAAGGAGCCGGTCATGTGTACTGGGTTTGCAGGAAGAACTGGGTTCTGATGGATCCGCTTCTCTGGGTGCAGTTACTCCTCTGGGACTTGGGGGAACGAGTTTGGATCTTTGGAAACATCTGTAGAGCAGGAGATGCAGCTCAGAAGAGAAAGAATCAAACAACACAGTCAAATGGTGCAACTACCCAAGGTGTGGGATGTGCTAGAGAAGGAGGCGCGGAGGGGAAGGGCCTCTCAGGGTGCCGGGGGTTTGGTTCTGTGCTGGTGCCTCGCTCATTTGTTTCCCGTCCGCTGTTAGGAAAGGGGGGCTTCAGTGGTGGGAGCAGGGAGACATGTCAGGGGGATGCCAGTAAGGGAGCCCTCGCTCATGACCCTGCATGGTGTCTGACTCGTCATTTGCTGGTGTTAAGGAGCAGCTTGACAGAAGGAGAAAAGGAGGTCAGGGTAACCTTGATTGACGCAGGTGGACTAGTACCTGCCAATGAGGGAGCACCGTGCACCCTGTTACCCGCCATGATCCCACAGGGCAAGGGCCCCTGATTCCCAGGAGCACGGCACTGCCCACACCCCTGCTCCCTGGGACCCCCTAGTGTGGAGTGGAGCTGTCCCCATCATGTCTGGGACACCCCATATCCCTGTGCCATCAGGGTGGGAGCAGAGAATCAGCCTTTTTCTTTTTGCTTTCTTTTTTCTTGTTTCGTTGGTTCTTTCCCCAAAGCATATCTCAAGTCCATCCACTTGCCTCCCGCTGAGGATCCCAGCCCCTTCATCTCTCACCTGGAGCCCTGCAGCCGCCTCACTCCTCTCTTTGCAAACCAGACTCCATGGGGACCCTCTGAGACTTGAATCAAAGAACGTCACATCACGCCCCTTCGGGCCCTGGGGTTGGACCCTCTCAGACCCTCAATGATCTCCCCGTGGCCCACAGGCCCTGTGCCATCTGGCCCCTGCCCCCTCCCCCTTGCTCTGCACTTGCTGTTTGGAACCCTCTGCCCCAGGTCTTGGCATGGCGACTGCTGCTTGAGAGGCCCTGTGGGGCCTCCAACAAGGCTGCTCGCCCACCTCCCTCTCAGCCAGGACCTTTCACACCCATCACTCTGATTCTTTTTGAAGCAGGGGGCATCTCTGCCGGCCCGCTGCTCTCTCCTTAGCACTTGGGGTGGTGCCAGCCTAGGCTCAGCAAATAGCTGAATAAATGAACATCTGAATGGATGACTGGGAAAGCCGGGAGAGAAAGTGGAATCTCCTATGACTTAACCTTGGAGGAGTGGGGAGGGGTCCTTGATGCTGCACTGCCTGAACCCCTGCCCTATGCCTGGGAAGAAGGAACACCGGTGGGTTTTCTCCTCTCTTCTCGTGAACCCTGGGCAGAAGAATGAGAGTTGGGCCAGAGGAGGGTGGTTCTGCATGAATGCTCCAGCCACAAAGGGTTTGGAAGACAGCAGGGAGGGAGTGGAAGCAGGAGGAGAAAACAAGTGTCCAAGGAGAGGAACCAATTAAACAGTCAACTAGATGATATTAGATTTAGAGGGAGGGAGAAAATGGGGGAGATGTTGGAAATATGAGTAGACTGAGTGGCAGTAAAACACGAGAGAGACCGAGAAAGTAGAAAAAAAGTGGAAATGGACTTTCCGAGTTAAAAGCATCCGCTTGGGACTGGAGATTGCATGGCCAGGACTCCCTGTTGGCTTTAGCCACTTGGGGTGTCCCTGGGGAAACTGGTCCCTGGAGAGTCACTGGATGGATGCTTTCGGGTTTGATTTTAACCTGGTTTGATTATTGAACTGTTGCGGGTTACCGCTGGTCACCTTCTCCAGAGCACAAAGTCCAGCTCTGTGGAGAGGCGGCTAGACTCCTCGGGGGAGTGTGACGGGGTTCCCTGCCCCGTTCCATTCTGCTCAGGTGTAGCCAAGACACGTGTCCCCGTCTTCAAGAAGCAAGCCCTCCATTCGCCTCCCTGAGCAGTGGCCCCCCCTTTGCTTTCTGGGTCTGTGGTTGAAGCTTCGCTGGAGAAGCTGCAGAGGAGGATGGACAAAGCTGCCTGCTCAAAACACAACCCCAGTAGAAAGTCACTTCTTTGGGAGGAGGCAGGGATTTTCAAATTTAGTTGAGCAACAGGACCCCTTGACAAATGTCTTAAAAATATGGTTGCTTGGACCCCAGCCCAGCCCCACAGATTCACGTCCAGCAAGTGTCCCTTAGGGCTTCAGCAACTCTGTTCTCGACATTCCCCAGGTGACCTAAATGGACCCCAGTGGTTGGGCACTGAACCACTTCTGAATGTTTCCAGCATCTCAAATGGCTTATTGTGACTTAATGTCTGATATTTTTCCAGTAAATGGGGCTACCATGGGTTGGGCAAATGAATGCTTGATTGATGGAGGGAGATGCGGCAGGGGGTCCAGAGGTGGCTGATTTCACCTGTCCAGGCGGGGTGTGACAGTGGGATTCTCGGGACAGCTGGGAGGGACCTCAAGGCTGCCGGGCAGCATGTGTGAAATGAAGAAGAACCCTGATGAGAAAAAGGGAGAGACGGTGCAGACGTGGTCATCCAGTCTACTTAGCAGGCCGCCCAGCTGCCAGTCAACATTCGTGGGGCTGATCCCTAGGAGCAAGATTCCTACCACAGAAAATGGACCAGAACTGGATCGCAGGCTGCACACAGAAGAGGCGAGTGCTGGGTGAATGGGTGGAGCTGGGTGCTGGAGCATTGGAGGACGCAATGGGACGGTGCGAAATAAACTAGTGGGTGCAAGACGCTTCTCAGCCCCAACAGCTACCGAAAGGAGAACGCAGGGTCCTCAGACGGGCTCCAGCAGAAGGCTGGGTGCTGCACAGCAGCTGATGGCTGCACTGCTGGGCAGACCATGTGAGGATGACCAGCATCTCTGGCATTCGGGGAGCACTCTGTTGTCCCACGAGTGCTTTCTCGGGCATCACCCCATCTCCTTGCTGCCGTCCCATTTCACAGATGAGGAAACTAAGGCTTGGAGAGGGGAAGTGGCCTGCTCGGAGTTATGCAGCTCATTTGAAACAGAATAGGGAGATGACACAGGTCTGCTGACAGCCCAGGGGTCCTCCCCCAGGGAGCCATTTTAGCTCCACAGCTATAATGCAGAAAGTGGTTTCTTCTGGAGTATTCCCAAACTAAGGGAGAAGAAGAGTGAAAACTGGAGAGCTAATCTAGATGACAGTTGTTTTCCAGGGACTGTATGGGTGTCAGAATCCAGGGCCACAGATACCCACCTCCAAAAACGAAGAGGAGGAAGGCCCGTTTGATCCATCAACCAGTGTTTTTACTGAGCGTGCTTGGGCCCTTGTGCACAGAGGGAGGAGCCAGCAGAGGTTACGCTCAGAGAAATGGCACCCAGTCCAGTCCCACGACTCCGTCGCTGCTGAATGCTCTGAATTCATTGACTCATTTGGGGCTCCAACCATGCACAGCTGCTGCACGAGTTCCAGGGATGCAGCTGGGGACAAGAGACACAGCCCCTGTCCCCATGGACTTCACAGTCCGGTGGGGAAATTGGAACACAGATCCCGGGTGAGGAAGTGGGAAGCTCACTGAAGCATGCATGGTAGCTGCACCTCACACTTTCACACCTGATATTTCAACTCCTTCTCACAACCTCCCTGTTACAAAAGTGAGACTTGCAGCATCAGCCTCGATTTATAGGTGAGAAAATGCAAAGACTTGGCTCTGGGATTAGAAAACGGGTGCCATTCTCTTTCTAGAGCCCTGTATTTGGGGTTCCAGGGGCCATGCCGATTAATTGTTGTTCTAGGCCGGAGCCAGCTGCTTTAGGCTGCCCCCTCAGCTTCCACCCAAGTCTGCAGAGTCATCTGTGCCCCTGGAGGGTTTATTTCCCAGTTAAAAAAAATTAATAGACTTTATATCTTAGAGCAGTTTTAGGTTTGCAGAACAATTGAGCAGACATCCGGAGAGTTCCCATATACCCACTCGGCCCTCCACCCTCCCCCACAGGCACACAGCTTCCCTATTACTGACATGGTGCGTCAGTGCGGTACGTTTGTTACAATGACAAAGCAACATTGATACATTGTTATTAACTAAAGTCCATAATTTACATTAGGGCTCTTTTTTGTGTTGTATGCTTCTGTGGGGTGTTTTTTTTTTTTGAGGAAGACTGGCCTGCGCTAACATCTGTTGCCAATCTTCCTCTTTTTTTTTTCTCCCTAAATATGCTTCTGTGGGTTTTGACAAAGGTATCCACCATTATAGGATCATACTCAATACCATCACTGCCTTAAAAATCCCTTGTGTTCCACCCATTCGTCCCTCTTCCCCCGCCCTCCCCCCAGCCCCTGGCAACCACTGATCTTTCTACTGTCTCCATAGTTTTACCTTTTCCAGGTGTCATACTGATGGAATCATACAGTATGTAGACTTTTCAGATTGGCTTCTTTTGCTTAGCAATATGCATTTACATTTCCTCCATGTCTTTTTATTGCTGAATAATACTCCACTGTATGGATGTGCCACAGTTTCTTCATCCATTCACCCAGTTAAGGACATCTTGCTTGCTTCCAATATCCCTGGGCTTTCAAATAGTGAAGACTGAAGCCACTTCTTTCCCACCATCCCCCTAAATGAATTTCAGACATTCCAATGGCTTCTTTCTTGACTTATGTGGTCCTACGGTCCCCCCTGTGGAGCCTCCACCTCCAGCCTTGGGGGTTGGGTGACTACCCCCAGCCTTTGGCCATGAGCTGGGGTGGGGCCGGGAGGTGGTGTTGCTCATGACACCTCCCTCCCATCACTGCCGCCTCCGTGACAATAACCTCCTTGCCCTGGGTGGGCCACACTGCCTGGAGTCTGCCGGCAACACCCACTGTCTGCTGAGTCCTGGTGAAGACCCTTCACAGCATGGACTTTTAGATGCAGGTAACAAAGTTGCCCTCAGTGTCTCCCACTTAAGTGCTGAAGATTCGGGAATCAGCGAGGATGAAGCACTCCGCATCTGTCAATAGTCTCCTTCTTTTGGGGATTTCAATGACGATTATGACTGTTCTCTCTCTCATTTATAAATTATTGCTGGGGAAGGCGGATTCTCAGCAAATACTCATTGCTTTTAAAAGAGAATGATCTTCACGGAGCGCCATGGCCTTCCTTACCCAGGAGCCAATTTACTGCACTTGAAATTCAGTGTTCAGAGGAATATGGTGAGAGCGCCAGAGAGAGAAGGCAGCAGAAGAGGGCTGGCATCGCTGGTCGGCAGCTCCAACTCACGTGGTCAGGAAGCTTCCAGTCCAGACTAAACCAAGGAAAGAAGAGCCACCTTCCCTACTGACCCTATTCAAGGACCGAAGACTGAGCGCTTTCAACACACGATCTCATTTTAGTGTCACACCCATTTTCTGGGGCAGGGTGCATCATCGTCTCCATTTACTCAGGAAGAAAGGAACTTCGAAAAGAAGCAGCTCTTCCTGGGGGAGATCACAGACGGTAACAGACTCGTTGCTGCTCTTCCCGTCGAGAGGTGAAGCTGAATCCCTCCCATGAATCCGGGCTGGCCTTCATGACTTGCTTGGCCGAATGTGATAGAACTGACTTCTGGGTCCTCTGAGACTAGGTCATAAGAAGCCTGGCAGCTCCCGCAGGGGCTTCTTAGAATACCTTCTGGGACCCTGAGCTGCCACACTGGAGAGGCCATGTGCAGGGCCCCTTCCAGCGGTCCTCACCACAGAGCCCACCTTGTGAGCAAAGCTCTCCAGGACCCTCCAAACCAGCCCATCCATGAGTACCATGGAGTGATCTCCATTGACATCACGTGGAACAGAAGAGTCATCCAGCTGAGTCCTGTCCGAGTTCCTGACCCACAAACCTGAGAGATACAATCAGAGGTGGGTGTTTTAAAACAGTAAGCAATGGGCTGGCTTGTTACCCAGCAACAGCTGACCACCTGCGACACTGCCCGGCTTAGGAGGTAGAGTGGACTCAGACCCCACACCACTTGTCAAGCCTGCTCACTCAGCTGCTTATGGGCAGGTCACAGGAAGGAAACCCATTCTCACCTCCATGGTGCCCTTGATGCTGCTGAGCTCACGGGCTGTCCTGGGCAGCCGTTTGATGCTGCAGGGGTGACAGGAGGTGCCCACAGGGAACAGACAGTCCAAAGCAGCTGATTTGCAATATCTAGTCGATTTAGCCATAAACACAGAACTTAGACCCTGGAAACCCCAGCCCCATCCCTAACGAGGTCTGCTTCTGCAAGGACGTCGACCCCCTCCAGGAGGCCCTGGCTCAGCATGCCAGCCCTTTGCACACCCCCCTTCACAGAGGGAATGTGCTTTTCTGCTCACACCCTTGTTTGCAGGAGATGAGCAAGACAGGAGTTGTGTCTCTCAGCTCCTGTTTCCTCCAACCCCAGCGGGAGGCCGGGCAAGGGGGAGGGGAAAAGACAACAACAAAAAGAGTGAAACAATGCATTTCAAGAGACTAAGTACAGGTTACCTGTCCTTCCTTAGGACTCTGCCCTGTGTTTTCCTGAAGACGGGGTGGCCTCCGATGAGGCACTGGGGTCCTAGGAGATGCGGGTCGGCTGTGCGTGAATTAGTCTGGTGTGACTGAGTGAAAGCAACAGGGGAACGTTTGTGCCCGTTATTGCTCCCTGCATAGATGGAGCACCCCACGAGGAAAATATGTCGGGGAGAATGGGGTGTAAACTGTCTCTAAAATGGTAAACGTGGGAACCGAGCCAGGGATGAGCTTCTGCCATTTCTAAACTCCCTGGTTCCCAGACAGGAGCCTCTGCTGAGGGGCAACTGCATTAGAGGGCGGCCTGTGTGAGGCCTGCTCTCTGAGGGTCCAGTTGCACAGGGAGAACCCACAGAGCAAGGAGGAGCTGGAATGCACGCCGAGGAAGAATGAACTTTCAACTCCTCACTCTGGAGGAGGTTTATCCTACGGGCAGCAGGCAGGGGCTCTGCCCAGGCTGGTCCAGCTCTACAAGCTCATCCTGCAAATGACCTTTGGGGTGGGCAATGTGCTACATGCAGTCCCAGACCCTGAAACAGCTGAGACACCGTAGAGTCCAGGCTGGGGTAGTCGGTGGCCCCAGGTGGGCTCTGCACTGAGTGTGTCACCCCAGCCAGGTCACATCCCTAATGTGCAGCAAGCAGTAAGAGAGCCAGGGGAGGGGCATGGCTGTATCAGGACATGCTGTTTTCCCAGGAGGGGAGGGGAAGTGCAGAGGCTAGTTTAGAATGGACAGTCAAGGAGGGGCTCTCTACATTAGAGTGGACACCTCGGTGTCCTGCGAGGCCTTGTCTAGACCCTCCTCTGATCTCAGGTGCAGCTGGGGTGGGCTGTTCCCATGCAAGCTGGCAGCTGCCCACCTCAAGCCTGGCAGTGCCTTCTTCTGCCTCCAGGGAACGCCAGCCCCGCACAGGCTGAACCCACAGTGTGTGTGTAAGGGGGTCGAGGGAGGAGGGGTACAGATCATTCCCTGGGGCCAATCTGTAACCAGCGGTGGGTGGGACTTGGTGGATATGTACCCCCGGCTCCTATCCTTTGTGAAACCAATCTCTGAGTTGTCAGAGTGCACGGTGGTCCAATTGTCTGGGGGAAATGGATCCTTTAAAAGGGAACAGGGAATGGCACCTTTCTGAGCATGTTCTACATGTCTAGCATGTTCTGCCTTTATGGGATGAAGCAAAAGCCGTCCTAAGAGGGAAGTTTATAATGATAAATGCCTACATTAAAAAAGAAGAAAGATCACAAATAAAGAACCTGACATTACACCTCCAGGAACCAGAAAAAGAACAAACTAAGACCAAAGTTAGCAGATGGAAGAAAATAGTAAAGATCAGAGCAGAAATAAATGAAATAGAGAATTGAAAAAATCAAGAAAAGTGAGGTTTTTTTTGAAAGATAAAAAGAATTGACAAAACTTTTAGATCAGCTAAGAAAAAAAGAGAGAAGTCTCAAATAAATAAAAAATGAAAGAAGAGACATTACAATTGATTCCACAGAAGTACAGTGGATCATAAGAGAACTGTGAACAACTGTACATCAACAAATTGGACAACCTAGAAGAAATGGGTGAATTCCTAGAAACATACAACCTACCAAGACTGAATCAGGAAGAAATAGAAAATGTGAACCAACCAATAATGACCAAGGACACTGAATCACTAATCAGAAACATCCCAAGAAAGAAACGCCCAGGAGCAGAAGGCTTCGCTGGTGAAGTCTACCAAACATTTAAGGAAGAATCAACACCAATCACTCTCAGACTTTTCCAAAAATTTGAAGAGGACATAACACTTCCAAGTTCATTTTATGAGACCATCATTACTCTGATACCAAAGCCAGAAAAAGAAACTACAAGAAAATTCTTTTCTTGCACCTCGAGGCAATACCCCTGATGAGCAGAGATGCAAAAATCATCAACAAAAATACCAGCAAACTGCATATAACAGCACATTGAAAGGACCACACACCATGACCAAGCAGGATTTTCCCCAGGGTGCAAGGATGGTTCAACACAGGAACACTAATTAATGTGATGCCCCACATTAACAGAACAAAGGATAAAATTCACTTGATTATCTCAATAGATGTGAAAAAAGCGTTTGGCAAAATTCAAGACCCTTTCATGATAAAAACTCTCAACGAAACAGGAATAGAAACAAACTACCTCAGCACGGTAAAGGCCGTATATGACAAGCCCACATGTCATGCTCAACGGCGACAAACTGAAAGCTTTGCTTCTAAGATTGGGAACAAGACAAGGGAGTCCACTCTCGCCACTTCTATTCAACATCGCACTAGAAGTCCTGGCCAGAGCAACTGGGCAAGAAAAACAGACGAAAGGCATCCAAACTGGAGAGGAAAATGATCTCTGTTAGCAGATGACACGATCTTATATGTAGAAAACCCTAAAGACTCCACAAAAAACCCTGCTAGAATTAATAATTCAGTAAAGTTGCAGGATAAAATTCAACATACAGAAACCAGTTGAGGTCATCCTTAAATAAACCATCTGCACCCCAGTCCTGTCCCAGGCTCTGCTTTCAGGGAACCCGACTGAGGCCAGAGGACCCGAGACACGGTCCGTACGGATTTTCAGGTGGACTCTCGTCCAGGAAGCTCCGCTGCATCAGGGGACACTGGCCCCATCTCTCACACAACCACAGCCACAGCAATAGACTCTGCAAAACCGTGTGTTCTGGCTGCCCCGGGAGTCACTAGAAGTACAGCATTTGGGCAGAGGGTGGACGGAGAGTTGTAACCATATTTACAGAAGATGAAAAACCAAGTCCTGGTTTTCAAACCATGCCACCGACGCTGGGCTTTTTTCCCTTCCAGCATCATCTGAATCAAGGAAAACTTCCATTCAAAGGAAGACACTGGGCCTCCAAGCCAGCCAGCGTTTTCACTGTAATCAGAAACCCAACTATTTTCTGAGCATCCACTGTTTTTCCTGAGGGCTAGAACAAAGTCAGGACTCGGGCCACCCATGTTACAAAATTCAGCGGCAGCCCTGCCACCTCCAGGGGCACGTTTGCGCAGCCTTCTACATAATTGTGTGTGTTCATTTACATAGATTTTCCTGTTGTGTTCAAAATGCCATTGACTCCGGCTATGTGAAATAAAGTAAAATTAATAGTTCAACGTAAGTCAAGTGTATTCATGCATATTGTTCAGGGCCATTGGGAGAGGGGAGCCAGGGGCAGCCAGCCGGGCAAAGGGCTCAGTTATCTGTCCTGTTCTCTGAATCCAAGGCAGGAGTTGGGAGGACTGGGAATAAAGACCATCGAGAGGCTGGAGGAGTATCTGGTTGCCTCCAAAGCAGGAAAAAGTGTGTTACAGGGCGGCGGGGGTGGGGGTGGGGGGTTGCTGAAAATGCTGGGATGAGGAGGTGACACACAATTTCAAAGAAAAGTCCATGGAGAAAAACTGCATTTCCCTTTTCATTTTAAAATGATACATTTCTTCCACATAATCAGATCCCTTTGCACTCTGACAACCTGAGAGATTGGTTTACAAAGAATAGCACTTGAAGGAGTCCAAAAACTACCACTAGCTTAGACTCAGACTCTCGTGGTTGCAGGGAAAGTTAAACAATTGCAGGAAGGGTTAGGGAGACTCTGAGTCTTGGGATTTGGGGTCTAAGTTGCATTATCAGGATATTGTTTTTCAGTCAGAAGAGAGTGAATCCTAATTCATACTGGCTTATGTTTAAAAAAAAATAGAATACATATTTGCTCAGGTAAGCCAAAAGCTGATAAACATTGGCTTCAGGCATGGCTGGATCCAGGTCCTGAACAGATTTCTCCTGACCTCTGGACTTTGTCCCCTTCTGTATTGCATGTATTAGCTTCATTCTGAATGAGGTTTCCTCCTTCAAATAGCAAGATGGCCACTAGCAGCTTGACGGTCATACCCTGCCTTCTCAGTAACCCCAGCAGCGGGAGAACTGACCTTATTCAGTCATCTTAGCAAAAGTCCTGGAATGAGCCTCATTGAACCAACCTGGTCAATGTAGCCCCGTGCCAGGATGGTACATGCTGATTGGCCAGGTCTGGGTCACATGACCACACTCGAGACAGGGGAGGAGTCAATCAACAGGAACCTCACTGAGAAGGGAGCGGAATCCCGCAGTGAAGACTGAGGGTCTGTTCCCAGAAGAAGGGGGATGGATGCTGGGAAGACAGAAACACAGAGATCCACCAGTCACACTGAGCCTGCTCAGGCCTGGGACTGGGCTCCTTCCTCTGAGCCCAGGGCACTCCTTGCCCTGCCAGTGTCACCTGTGAGTGTGCGTGCGAGTGACCCTGTAGGAGGGATTATGGGAAATGGGGCTGTTGTCAAGAGGGCCATATGTTTGTAACCTTCCTAGATGTCCATTTTGCTCTTTTAATTTTTTTGGTGAGGAAGATTGGCCCTGGGCTAACATCCCTGCCCGTCTTCCTCCATTTTATGTGTGGGAGCCATCACAGCATGGCTTGATGAGTGGTGCGGAGGTCCGCGCCCGGGATCCAAACCCGCGACCCCGGGGCGCCAAAGGAGAGCGCAGGAACTTAACCGCTATGCCACCAGGCCGGCCCCCATTTTGCCTTTTTTAGAGGCAGCCCTAAAGGAAAACAAAAAATAAAAGGTTTGCTCTAGGCAGGCAGCTTGTGTCTCTGGCCAGAACCACTTAATTATTCAGATTGGCCGCACCCAGGACCCTCTGGGGACTCCAGGGACCTCGGGGCAGCGTGGGAGGGGCGCCCCTCTGCCCGCGCTGCGGCTCCTGCGCCCCCGCCCCCGGGTCGCCCTCCCCCGCGCGCTCACCTTGTGCAGCGTGAAGCGCTCCCGCTCGGGTCGCTGCTCAGAAAGCGCTGGAGCAGGCGCGCACGAGGCGACTCTTCTCAGTCAATAAGGGAATGGCGGCGACATTTCACCTTCACCGGGCGCAGCTCCACCAGAGCCGGGGCGAGCAGGAAAATTGAAACTAAATGGAATTTCAGGGGTGAAGGTGGCGGGGGCCGAGGGTGGCGAGGTTGCCTTTGTGGCATAAATTCATATGCATTACAAAAAGTATCGCCGGAATCAAAAGAACCTGGCGCGGGTCCAGGAGAGGAGCGGACGTGGGATTCGTGTTCACCCAGCACGCTTCAGTAAACGTGCAATCTATTTACAGGTGTGCAAGAAAACCCGCCTTGAATGTATGAGTTATTGGTTCTGCTATAAATGACATTAATAATATGAGGTGGAGGAGGCGTGGTGATAACACCTCCCTGAAGCCAGCTAAGCTCGGAGGCCAGAGATGAGTTTTCAAGTGAGGGAGGTTTCCAGCAACTGCCGTGAGTGGTGCCGACCAGACCCTGCAGGTTAGCCAAGCAGGAGGAAGAGGCGCGCGTGCACAGGTGATTAGCCAGTAACTAAATCCGGGGGGAGGGAGATTGTAACACAAAATGGCATCCCTCCATTGCAGTGCGTCTGAGGGTCCCCAGGCCCAGTCTTTTCGCCAAGGAGGCTGTCACAAAACCAGGAACTTGCCCCTCATTTGTAGATGAGAAAACAGACGTGATATCGTTAGGCAGATATCCCGATTTGTTAGAGGTGACAATGGGACAGGTTGGTGATGCTCACTCTCACGGACGTAACCACAAAGCCACTGCCCGTGTTTCTGGCAGCAGTGCTGAGGGGTGCTCTGACGTTGGTCCACAGCAACTGGTGAGCTTCTTGAGATTTGGACCCTCCTCAGTCTCCGTTGTTGCAGACCTGTTTCCCAGACAGCACTGTGGTTGGTACCCGCTCCATGACTGAAAGAAGGGCGCATCCTTGTCTCTCCGGTCCCTGGCAGCACATGGATCCTTCCCTGGACACTTGCAAATAATCGTCCCACAATTCAGGGCAGTGGGTTTTCTTATTACTATCACTGCCCCTTATGGCTGAAGCCAGTGACGCTCGGAGACATGGCTTGTCTCTCCCGGTGAGCTGGTGGCAGATGGGGCTCCTGCCCGCCCGGCACGCTTTGCTCACCATGCACAGAAGATTTGCGGAAAACTCTTTACAGGGAGTAGAGTGGGGATTGGCAAAGGCGATGTTTGTTTTCCTGAAACGTGTGAACACGCACCCTGTTCTGTTCTCTACAGGCATTTTTTTCCCCATTCATCAAAATATGAAACCTGAATAATTCACCCCAAACTCATATCCAATAATGTAAAAGCTCACAGAGATTGACGGGGGTGGAAAGTGAGTAACAGGTCTGCCAGCCTCTGGATTTCCCATCGCTCTGGGCAAACACAAATTAGGAAGAACAGAAACCACGCGGGAGGGCCAGGCCCAGCTCCGAGAGTGTTCCCTTCCCCATGTATTTGTCAGAGGCCAGAAGCTTTATAATTATTGAAATAAAGCAGTGGTTTGAAAGTGATGTCAAGTAGCTGGCAGCGTAATGACTCAGCGGCACGACGTGCTGTCAAACAATTGAGCTGTGGGTGCTGCACCTGGCAGGGCCTTTGTTTTGGCAGCTACTGGATGCTGATCTCTGTCAGACCTGTCATGGGCAGCATCGGATTGCGAACGATGTGCCTTTTACGAGCATTCAGAAACCCTCGGACAGGGTGAAATGGGGCCCGACCTTCAGCTTCCTCTGTCCTTGGAACTCAGTGACCTGTTCACCTGGTGACAAAGTTGCTGAAGGCCAGTCAGAGTGAGTGGACCTGGTGTGGCCTGGGTTGGCCCGGGTTGACCTGGGCTGGCCTGAGTTTGGCTGCTCACTCCAGGCCCAGACTCCCTTGAAGAGGCCTCTTCGGGGATGAGCCTTTCTCCTTGGAAGGGTTGCTTTGGGGCTACACACTCTTCTCCAAACACACCTGGAAAAGCTTCTGGGGTGGGCATGGGAGATGTCAGGGCCTCCAGCAGGACGATTGGGATGAATGTGAATCTAAGGGCCCTGGGTGCAAGAGTAGAGGCAGGAATGGGTCTGGGGGAGGCACAGGAGGTGCTCAGCGTACACACGTGAGAAAGCCCGCACTCTCTGGGTATGCACGTGCAGGGACAGCCTCTGAGGCTCGCTCCACCCTAGTCTCCGACTGCTGACACCTCCTCAGAACTAGCGAGGAGCGAGACACCTCCCGGACGGGCAGCTCCCGTCCCCTCCCCGCACTGTGAGTCCTGAAGGTTCACGTTGCCCTCTGATGAGGTGAGGAGGCTCTAGGTGCAGGGCAGGAACCAAGCTCTAACCCCGCTCACCAGAGAGCCCTGTGCTCGTCGGCTCACTTGGTAATCCGTGCCCACAGAGCCGGGTACTCTCAGCATCAGAGGGGCAACTTTCCATCTGGGCTTGGTGCACTCAGCCTGGATGTGGCCCATCCCCGCTCCTGCAGTTGCAACACTGAGGGTCTCAAAGCAAGTGTTGTCCACAGGGGTGGAGGGAAGTAGATGCCATTCTGGAGACTTCTGGAGAGGCTGAGGCATGAGTTCGATTCCCTTCTCCTTGGCTTACTGGTTATGTGACCTTGAGCAAGTGCGTTAACCTCTCTGAGCTCACCTCCTGTTCTGTGCAGAAATAATGATGACTCTCTTGCGGGCAGATGGTGAGGAACGGAGAATTTGTACGTGTAAGGCAGTGGTGAGTTTGCCCTTGGGGACACTGGGCAATGTGTGGAGACATTTTTTGTCACAAATGGGCAGGGGTGGGGGTAGGGAGGGAGGGTGCCCTGGTATCTCGTGGGTAGGGGGTAGGGACGCTGCTAAATGTCCTACAATGCACAGGACAGCCCACAACAGAGACTCCTTGGGCCCCAAATGCCAGTAGTGGCCAGGTTGGGAAACTCTGGTGAACAGCACCCACATTCGGGGTGTCGCCCACAGTGGGCAGTAGTGACTAGAGTTGGAATGACTTTCTAACCTCCAGCTGACAGCCAAGGCTGATGGGACACTGTCCAGCCCAGAGGGAAGCAGTGTTCCTTCAGGACCACAGAAACTTTGTGTTCCTCTCCAGGCATTTGACAGTGAGAAGTACATCCCTTGTAAGAGTCGTCTTTCCTTAGTCAACACACGTTGGCTGTGGCGACAATGTTCCTGCCATGTAGGGACACAGCAGACGAGACTAGGGCCCGGCTCACCTGGAGCTTCCATCCCCATGGAGGGTAGACACGCTGATGTGGGACGGATAGAGCAGATGATTTCCAGTGGGGGCGTGTGCTCAGAGGACAGAGGACAGAACTCCTGGATGTGGGGAGCCAACACTCACTGCGGGGATCCAGAAGACCCCTGAGGAGGTGACTCCAGAGCATCTCAGGCAGAGGGAGTGGCCAGGGCAAAGCTCGGGAGGGGCCTGCACTGGCCTTGGGGGCAGACAGGGGGCCAGTCCTCCCCGGCCTCAGCTGAGTGGACCGCCATGGACATGTGACCCACAGGGACACTCCCATTGGCTAGGAGCAGCCAATCATGATCTCCCTTCAGGGTTGAGGCCAGGGCCCGAGTCAGTGGCCAGCAGTTGGGACACCAGCCGGACCCGTGGTGGGCCTGGGGAGGTCCGTCCGCTTCCTGTCTGGAGCAGGGGTGAGCTGAGATGGGAGCAGAGGTGAGCCAGTGAGAGAGCAGGGGCCTGATGTTTATGAGATACAAGACTTTGCCGTAAAAAAGCCAGTGTGATGGGCAAACCCAGTGCTGAAGAAAAGACAATGCCCCAGCCGCTCATTAGGAGGGTGACGGCCACTGTCAGCCGGACGCTCCTCATACCTGGACAACCAGCTCTGAAGCCGCTGGGGACAAAGATGGGTCCCTGTCCCTACCCCCACCCCAAAGGACAACCCTCGGTGTCCAGGCTTCTCTTCAAACGTTCAGGCTATCACCACACACCCTGCAAAAGCATCTTTCATGGAAAAATCTATGTAAATCGGCTCTGAATACAATAAATATTCTGCGGTCCACGTCCAGCACTTCATCTTTGACTTCAGGAGGGCACAGCTCTATGACATTTTCTTAAACAAGTGATCGGTGTTTCCCTGGATGGTGTGCGTGTGCATAGACAGATAAGATAGACAGATAGATAGAGGTAGATAGATAGACAAAGATAGCTAGATCGATCTGACTTTTGTTTCACCTGTTCCCATATGTACAAATATTACGTGACCACTGGACCAATTCTCTTTATAAATTCTCCTTCTTATAAATCCATACTTTGCTACTGTCCACAAATTCCAGCATAGCTTTCAGATCCATGGAGCGCTCTAGGGACAAAATGAGAAGCTGACTTTAGAAAACCCCCTTTTTCCCCAATCACCAATACTCGCCAGAAGCCCTCGCAGCAGGATGCACCTGTGGCTGTCAGCCACTAAGTGGCGCTGTCTGCAGCTCGGCATCCCAGCCGGCTGGGCATGGAGGGGCCGCCGCGCCTGGCAGGGGGATTAGAAGTTCGGGCATTATAATTGGACCGGCAGTGACTGATCCGGTTCTTCCCCAGGCTGGGCCAGCAAGGAGGAAGGAGGAAAGCCCTCCCACAGGGAATGAAGACACACAGCACACAGGCTGCAGGGCAACTGAAAAGAGGAAGATTTACCTGCACAAGCAGTGAAGGGCAGTGAAGTACTGAGATTGTGCGGTGTAAATAAAAGGCCTTTGGTTTTATCTCTGGGAAGTAAGAAGAAAATAATTCACATTTCAAAAAGCTGAGGTGTCTGGGCATGAAACGTCTTTCCTTTCATGTTATAGAACAATGCCATCATTCCCAGCGTTGTCGCGACTGCCGAGGGCTGACCTCAGATCAGAGGGCCCAGGCCTGTTTCCTCACCCCGTTCCTCTATATATGTAGTGTCCCTTCCATCAGCTGAGCCCCTGCCCATGAAATGCGTGGAGTGCAGCGAGGTCTGTGTCTCCCCAGGGTCCAACCCAGAGCGGAGCATCCAGGGGCTCACAGCGCTCTCCGAGCGAGTGGAGGAATGAAGGAGGCGTCCAGGGATCATCGGCCCCACTGACAAGGGGAATAACTCTAACCTGAAAATCTGTAACTGTTAAAAACTCTGCAATAAGCCTGCTATCTACGCGATCATGACTTATGGCCCTGCTTTCACCATGAATTCTAAATTTTGCATTTTGTGGCACATGGCCCCTTCCATTTTTCACTCCAATTATGGCTCACACATGTTGAGTACTCGCAAGGGAGAAGCACTTCTCCATGCAAGACCTCATTTTACCCTGAAAACTGTCCTGTGGCGTGGATATGCGGATTGTCTCCACTTGGCAGGAGTAGCTTGGTGGTGCAGGGAGTCGATGTGGGAAGTCTGCACTCAGGCAGCCTGACCCCAGAGCTAGCATTAGTTTTCTCTGGCTGCTGTAACAAATTACCCCAAAGTTAAACAATTTTAAGGCAGCTTAAATGATACAAATGTCTCATCTCACAGCTCTGGAGGTCGGAAGTATGAAATGGGTCTCACTGGGCGAAGGGCGAGGCAGGGCTGGCTCCTTCTGGAGGCTCCAGGGAAGAATCCATCTCCTGGCCTTTTCCAGCTTGGAGAGGGTCTGCATTCCTTGGCTCACGGGACTTCCTCCATCGTCAAAGCCGGCTACAGCGGGTCAAGGCTTCCTCACATCCATCCCTCTGACCCTCCTTCTGTCTTTGCATCTCTCTCTCTGACCACAGCTGGGAGGCATGTGGTGACGTTGGGCTCACCTGGATCATCGAGGCTCATCTCCCATCTCAAGGGTCATAACCTTAATCACACCTGCAGAGCCCTTTTGCTAGGTAAGGTGGCACGCTCACAGGTTTGGGGCGTAAGGAGCTGACGTACTGCGGGGAATTATTCTGCCGACCACAAGCGCCCGTCGCTGCCTGGAGTTGTCTGCACAGGCCTTACGGCCGTCATTCCCGATAGCAATTCCCCTTCCATTTCACTCTTCATAACCTTCCTCTCCATCCCTCCCATTGCCTTTGACTGTTTTCCAGTCCCTGGCTATAAAAATTGTTGCTTCCATTTTAAATGCTCCCCAAACACTGTATACATTTTTCACATCCTGAATAGACAATATCCTCAAGCCAGCCACCCATTCAAAATCGCTCGCTGTAGCTCCATTGTTTGGGTGGGCAGCTAACCTCTGCCATAAATTGAAATCCAGAGCGATGAGGGGGATGGAACTTCCCAGGCCCGGTTCTGAAAAAGACACCCAAGGGACCACTGACGTGCTCATTTATCTGACCCAGATAATAGGGTAAGTGTGACAGAGCTGGTTAGTGTGGCTGCTTTAAGCAGGAATTTAGTCAGAATATTAACTCCCTTTAAGGCAATTTCTGCCTGATCTGATTTAATTTGCTCTGAGCGTGTGTGAGATAGATTTTTAAACTGAAATTGATGCGTGGATCCTGAGTCCGTTCTGAGCAGTAAACAGCATGAGTGGGGGCAGAGGGGACGACGGTGATGCAAAAATAAACCCACTTCAGCGGAGACCTGACATTTTCCTTTGAAGGTGGAGGCTGAAAAGAGAAATGGTTTGAAATGCTGCTGTAAGGGGAGAGGAGGGCAGAAGTTGTGGGCAGGAGAGAGGTCGGGCCGGATTCTGACCGCAGGCAGTCCAGCCGAGATTTGTCCGTGGTCAGACGACAGGTGTATGAGTGAGGAGAACTGGAACCAGGCCAGCCAGACTCACCCCTCCAAGCTCCTCACTGGGCAGAGGGCACACAAGTCCCCCACATCCTGCCCTGATGTTGGCTGTGCTCCAAACATGGGGCTGTAACTTCTGGAGTTAGACAGGGTCACCCACCAACTTCAAGAGACAACGGAGCCCGGGTACGGGTGGCCATTGTCCTGGCCGCAGCCCTGGGAAAACAGACAGGATGCTCCGTGCTGCATCCGTCCTCCTGGGGCCGACCCTCCTGGGCTTCCAGTGTCTCACGCAGGGCTCGGCACACGCGCACACTCTGTAAATGATAATCGAACAAACGAGATTTGCATTTTACTTGTGAACGAGAGACTCATCTTGGGACTCCGGGCAGGGACATCCTGGAGCTTTCCTTTCCTTCTCTCAGTCACTCCTGGCTCTTCTGCATGAGGAAGGACAGCAGGAATGGCAGCAGCAGCCACAGCCATGACCCGGGCACTTGACTCTGTGCTGTTTTCCGGGCTCAGTCCCTCCAGGCATTCACTGATCACACTACAGTCCTGGGAAGTATTTCTGTCCTGTTTAAAGGTGAGGAAAATGAGGCTCAGAGTGGTTAAGTGACTTGTCTCAGGATGCACAGCTTGTAAGTGGGAAAGCCGTGCTGGACCCAAGGCTGAGAGCCAATCCCACCTCTTGACCACACACTGTCATGCTTACCATGTATGCAAATTCTACATCTTAGACCAGCGCCGTCCAACTGAAACGTAATGAGAGTCACATGTGCAATTTAAAATTTTCTAGCAGACACATAAAAAAACCAGGTGAAACTGACTCAATAATATATTTTATTTTACCCAATATAGGCAAAATACTATCATTTTAATGTGTAATCAGTATAAATATTATCAAGTAGGCATTTTATGTGCTTTTTCTCACACGAAGTCTTTGAAACCTGGTGTATGTTTTGCGTTCACCGCCCAGCTCAGTTTGGACCAGCCATGTTTCAAGAACTCACCAGCCACATGAGGCCCCAGGTCTCCGTGTGGGACAGGTCAGAGATATTTTCATGCTCTGCACAGTGCTGGAAGCAGGCCACCTGGAGACATCCCTGCTCCTTTCCCGTGGGGTTAAATGAGTTAATCCATTGAAGTGCTTTGAAGAGCATCTGGTACCCGGAGTGTAGTACGCAATTGCTTGTTGCTATCATTATTGTCATGGTTACTGTAATATCCACGAGGCCACTTGCCGTAGTCAAAGGCCCTGAGCCCTCTGAGCCCCCAGAGGAGCCACGTCTGTCTGCAGTGAACGTCCCCTCTGTGCCTGCCCCGCGTCCGCAGCCCTTTCTCCTGGCACCACGTGCGGTTTTCCTTTGGGAAACCAGCCCCGGCCCTCTCCCTGCCTACGAGGTGTGGCCCCCCTGGTGTCGGGCAGCGCACAGCCCAGGCTGGCCCACTGACCGCACAGGAACTGTCAGTGACCCTCGGGGCTAAGGGACGAGAGAAACACGGGACCCTGCTTCTACATATGGTCCCGTAAAATGTGCTGGCTCTGTTTTCCTATCCCCAGCTTTGGGAACATGAGTGTCATGATGCACAACTTCCGCGAGATGCTCCTTTTAAGAAAAGATAGGTGAAGAATGTTCCACCATATGGACATACTGCATTTTGTTTACCCGTACAAGGAATGAAGCACTGACGCATGCGACAAGGTGGATGCACCTGGAAAACACTCTGAGTGAAAGGAGGCAGACACAAAAGGCCACGTGTTGTGCGACTCCATTGACATGGATCGTCCAGAACAGGCAAATCTGCAGAGACGGCAAGCAGGCTGGGGATGGCCAGGGGCTGGGGGTTGAGGGATGGGGACTGTCTGCTTGCTGGGTCCAGGATTTCCTTTCGGAGTGACGGACAGGTTCTAGAACTAGATGGAGGTGATGTTGCACAACATCATGCTGTACCTAATGCCACCGAATTGTATTGTGATCTGGGCATTGGCATTTTTAAAAAGCTTCCCAGGTGATTCTAAGATATAGTCAGAGTTGAGGCTGCTGCTCCCCAAAAACTTCCCCTTTGTTTTCTTTGGTGTGGTTGGAATCAGAGTTTCGACGTGCAAACGAAGAACCCCGTGGATTCAGCAGTGTGCCTGGGAACACACGTTGGGAACCAGTATTGTACCTAACGTGTGCGGCTGGGAAAGTGCTGGCTGGTTGTTGTTTCTTTGTCTTTCCTTGGGAGTGGTGAATGTTGACTTGCCCATGCCCAGAATTCACAGGGAGCGTCTCCCTTCCCTGTGCGGCGGCCCCAGATGGTTTTCCGGATCCTCTGGGAGCGGCTGTAACGGGCCAGCGGTGTTTATCCCGTGCCCTTTAACTGGCTTAGGAGCAGCCGAAGCCTTAGTTGAACAAATATTAAAACTCTGCACACACCACTCATGCAGAGCATGCTTTGAGAGACCACATTTCAGCAGGACCTCTGATCCCCAGTGATCAATAAAATAACTTCGTAGCAAGTGTGTGGATGAAAGTATGGGCTCTTGAGGAGAAAAGACAATATTCTCCTATTGAGTTGGAAGCGGGTGAGGATGGCGAATTTCGGCGATCCCGTAGCTGGGGCGGAGAAACTCGAGCTGTCGTTTCCCTGGAAAGCCCAATCAGACAGCATCCTAAATAACACTTGTCAAATGTGCGGTTCTTAGGATGAGGATCAAAACACTGAAACTGGAAAGTAAATCTATAAATCTCATTTCCTCGTTTAAAAATGTCATTCAGTGTGGATTATGGCCTGGGTGCTCTGACGCATCAGGAGATATTTGTGACTGTGAAAGTGAAGTTGAAAAATGTGAGTCTTGAATGGTCTTTATCATCCCGAAGTGACAGAGGCTAGGAGGATCGGTCTTCCCCGGATTCTGAGAGTAAGATGTGAGGACAAGTCTCCCTGGGGGGGAGACTCTGGATAGAGCACCCAGCACTGTCCTTATCCACAAGACATCTGTCCATGTGCAGTTCTGTAAGTTCCCAAAACTTCAAGGGTATTTCTTTATCATGAGCTACATTTTTAATTGATGGCTATAATTAGCCCTTGCTTTAATTCTGCATGTGCAATAAAAAGGCACCAAGAGTGGGCCACCCCAGGGCGTGTATTTCAGTTGAGTTACAATTTGTAATGCAAATTGACAGGTACAGTAACCAAAGAAATAGATAAAAGACATGCAGACTAAAGGTCTTTTTAAAAAAAATGACAGGATGATGGAGGAGTGAGCGTGGCTTTTCACGGAAGGATTGTATTTCCAGATCCTGGAGGTTGGGATGAGTCTGTCCACAAAGCTGACCATTCCAAGGCCAATGGCCACTGGAGTGTCATGGACACATTTTAAGTTCACAAATGTTTCTTCAATTCTATGCCATCCAATACGAGAGCTACAGCCAGATATGGGCATTTAAATTTAAACTAATTAAAATGAACTAAACTTAAATATTCAGTTCCTCAGTCGCACTAGCCCATTACAAGTGCTCAATAGCTACGTGTCACTAGAGGCCACCATGTTGGACAGGGCCGATACAGAGCATTTCCAGCATCACAGAAAGTCCTATTGGATAGATAGAGTGAACCTCCCAATCGTGCCCTTTTATCTTCTTTTTGAATCTTTGCACTTTTATCTTCCACGAGTGTAATAAAATGAGCAACTGCCCTGCAGGGGAGCGTTTCTCACACGCAAATACCACTGTTGCCTTTTTATTTTGGAGCGCACAGGGGTGTACGCACGAGACTTGGCCAACGACTCCTGTGGAGCTGCCATCCGTGGTCACTGGTCAGTTAGCGGGTCGCACTTCTGTTTGCAGGCTGAAGCTTGGGTCAGCAGCTGAGAGCCCCTCTCCGCTCCCCGTCGTTACTAACCCTTCACAACCATGGGCCTGGCAAAGTGAGCAGTGGTCTCGTGTTCATTCTTCTGTCCTGGACACCGACTTGTGATGTAAATTCAAGATCCCTTTTGGTAAGATCCCTTGACAGGGACAATGGAAGAAGAAAACAGCAAGTTGAAAGCTGATGTTTCCCACACAGAAGACCGACCTCTCAGTTACCTTTAACTGATGGGAACGTATTGGAAATCAGTGGAATTCCAGGCACACTGTGGGAGAGTGGGCAGGATTGGGCTTTGGGAGCTAAAACTCAGGGAGGTTCAAATCCTGCTCTTGAGAGTCCTACTGGGAGGGGCCCTGCACTTGTATTTAACTAGCTAAGCATCCATTTTCTCAGCTCTAACTTCAAGCAGATCATTCCTCAAAATCAAGGCTGGGTGAGGAGAAGGGGCTGGCCTATGACCTGGAGTGTTGACCTCTCCTCCCTCGTCCCTGTGCGATGATGGGCATTAGCCGTTTGTCTGTCAGCCTACTTCTCTTTCGCAAATCTCTCTTTCTCCTCTGATACTGAAATATCTATGTCAAAGCAGCTGAGTTTCACCAAGCCATCGAAGGAGCTGGCTCCTGGATGGGGGTGGTCTCCCTGGGTGGGGCATTAACTCTCTGAGTGCTGTGAAGTGCATGAAGCTATTCCAGGTGACTGATGCACTGGTTTTCTACTGCTGCTGCAACAAATGACCACAGACTTAGCCGCTTAAAAAGCCTATTTATTATTGTGTAGTTCTGTAGGTCAGAAGTCTGACACGGGTCTTACTGGGCTAAAATCTGGGTGTTGAAAGGACTGCATTCCTTTCTGGAGGCCCTTGGTAAAGATTAGTTTTCTTGCCTTTTCCAGCTTCTAGAAACCACCTGTTTTCTTTGGCATGTGGCCCCTCCTCTGTCTTTAAAGCCAGCAGTGAAGGGTTGAGCCCTCACATTGCGTCGCTCAGACTCTGCTTCTGTTGTCACATCTTTCTCGGACTCTGACCTCCCTCTTCCACTTCTAAGGACACTTGTGATGACACTGGGGCCACCCAGATAATCCAGGACAGTCTCCCGATCTTAAGGTCAGCTGATTAGCAACCTTCATTCCATTTGTAACCTTAATTTCTCTTTTGCCCTGAAACCTAACATATTCATGAGTTTGGGGAATTAGGATGTGGACGTCTTTGGGGGGCCTTGTTCTGCTGACCACTACTGAGAATAGAATAATAAAAGGCAAAGAAAACTCTCAAAGTTTCGCTGTACAGTTGTAGCTTTAATTGTGAGATGGACTGTCCTGACTTGGGGAGGGTGGAATTGTTGGGATGTTTCATCGGGTTTTTCTGCAGTTTCCTACTCTTAGGGAGGAAGGTCGACAAGTAAATCTATTGAGTCTTGTTCTCCTGCCTTCTTCCCCCAACAACAGGTCAGAATAATGCGTCTCCCGGAATTCAAGTCCTTCACCCGGCACAAAGGAGCAAGAGCAAAGGTGGGTGGTCAGGGTTTACTCCTCTTTCTGAGTCAGTGACCAGGGAGGACTCTGAATTCTCTCCCTCCTATGGTACTTTTCAGACCTGTTCACTTTCGATTTTGTACCCCTTTGATGACACTCTATATGTGGTACCTTGTTTATTAATTAATTACTTAGCACAGAACCTTCTGTAACAATTACATTATGGCCGATGACAAATCGCATTTGTTTAATGATACTAGTTTTCCAGGATGATAGTTAAGGAGATTATTTAATGAGGCTGAAGTCAATGTTACTTAACATCGCATTACTTAACATAACATTACAGCATTATTTAATAAAACAAATTTTAAAATGATGTGGGGAATTAGGTGCATAACTCTCATTGTTGTTAATGGTTGTTGCCACCTAATTCCCCGCTCAGTGCATTAAAGTCTTGGCTTCAGCTCCTCCTCCTATGGAGATGAGCTTACGAGCATCTGCACAGAACACGCTGGCCCCAGGCATCAGTAACCACAGTGAGGTTTCTTTGTGTGTGCAGAAATGAGCCCTGACCCCGACGGAGGCAGAGCCTGCACATAGATTCAGTTTGACAATCAGTGGCATGTAAGGGTCATTACCAAGGAAATGAGGTAAACATCTAATTAGTTTTTATTGACTTTCACGTTCTGAATGTAAATCTTGGGACCAGGTAGGACCCCTCATCTTCGGGCATCTTAGTACTGGCATTTATGTATTTTATTTTATTTTTGTTTTTATTTTTTTGTGAGGAAGACCAGCCCTGAGCTAACATCCGTCGCCAATCCTCCTCTTTTTGCTGAGGAAGACTGGCCCTGGGCTAACATCCGTGCCCATCTTCCTCTACTTTATATGGGACGCCGCCACGGCAGGGCTGATGAGCTGTGTGTTGGCGGGCGCCCGGGATCAGAACCCGCGAACCCCGGGCTGCCAAGCGCGGACTAAACCGCTGCGCCACCGGGCGGCCCCAAGCATTTATGTATTTTAACAAGACGGTTTATTCGTTCAGTGGGCAGCTGGAGAGTGGACAGGGGCATGGGTGGTGCTGGAAGATGGCCTACCATAACTGGAGCACAGGAAGCACACGGCGGGCTTCTCTCTAACAGACCATGCGGCTGTGTGCCCTGCCCACTGGTGAGGGAAGTACTGGTGTCACGTGGAGAACTGGCTCCTTGGGATCCAGATGTTTGGTGGGAGCACAACTGGACCCGAGTACAGCTTTGTGAACGTTCTCTCGGACTGAGCAGCACAGCATGGATGTGGCATGTTGAGAATTTGTCTGGCCGTGAAAAGCAGCTCCGTGAGAGCAGAGGCACGCTTACCTTGTTCATGCTGGGTCTCTGTGCTTGTCGCAGTGCCTAGAACAGAGCGAGTGCTCAACAAATTGTCAAATTTCTGGCCAGGACAGATTTCCAAAGACTGACATTTAAATGTGGAAGTAAGTGTTCAGGACCCTTTTGTTGGCAAGTGGCAGAGATCCAAGTAAGCCAGGGTTGAGTAAAACAGAAAATGCATTGGCTCATATGAAGTGAGAAGTCCAGGGCCATTAAACTTCAGGCATGGCTGGATCCAGGTGCTCAAATTGCTTCGTCAGGACCCACTCTTTCTTTTTTTTTCTTTCCTTTATGATGGCTGACCAACTTGGAAACCCCGCAGAGAGTCCTCTTTCCCAGTAATTTCCTGCCATGTCCTGTGATTGTGCTCATTGGTCTGTCTTAGGTGTGTGCAATGAGCTAATAACTGTGGCCAGGGGGATGGGCTTTGCATGTGCCTGAGTCTGGGATCAGTCTCACCTGGACGCAGGGACTCAGGATGGGGCAAGGTGCCTTCCCAGAGGGAAATGGTGCCCTGATGATAAACTGTGAATGGCAGGCCAAGTAACCTTCTTCTGTGGGAAGCCTTCTTCTGTCCCCCCAGTAAAGCCGTGGAGATGCATTAAATAAAAAACAGAAGGCCTGTGTTTGGTAAAAGTTTTGTCACCTGACAGTGTTGTGATTTTTGTTAAGTATCTTCCTTTCAAGGCAGCCAATGACATTTGCTTTGCCCACCTCACTGGGCTTTTGTGAGGAGTAAGTAGGATGATCTTGTCCAAGACAGCATTTTGTCACTGCAGAGCACAACTTAGGCCCCGTGTTCTTGGGCTGTCCCGTGAATACAAAGTACTCAATTACATTTGAATTTCAGATAAACAGTGAATGATTTTCTAGTATAAGTATGTTCCATGCTTTTTGGGACATACTGATACTTAAAAAATTGTTTGCTAGATGGGACACGCATATACTAAAAAATTATTTGTTTATCTGACATTCAAATTTAACTAGAGGTCTTTTTTTTTTTTTCCGGTTATTTCTGACAACCTTACTGTGATCAGTACATAAGACCAACACATTTCACCCTTCTATACATTGAGTCTTTGTCTTCTTTCTTCTCCAAGTATCCAGGAAGGTGGCGGTCTCTGCACCTGGAAGCCGTTGGCAGTGCTAGTCAGCATAGCTCAGGGAACCCACAAAGCAGTCACTCTGAGACGGAGCAGAGAGAGTGGCTTCCCCAGAAGACAGGCCCAAAGGATGAGTCATTTTCCAAATGGAAAGGTCAAGAGGATGTGAATTAAATGTATTCAGTCATGAAGGGAATGAAGAGAGGGAGAAGAGTTTGTTTTCAAAATCCCAATTCCCAAATTCAGGAGGTATTTTTGTGCAATGTAAAGAAAATTGTCTTTGACTAAATAAGGGAGGCATGATTTCGTGCGTTTGGAATCAGGCGTGTGGAAGTCATTTCTTAAAGGCCCAAAACACACGTTGTACATAAAGAATTTCAGTTCACCAGTGTGTTTAGGAACATTTACTGAGTGCTTTGTGTGTGTTCCAGGGTGGCTGGTCCTGAGAATGTAGGAGTTCACTGGCCAGCTGGGGAGACCCATAAGTCACAGGTCAGGCAGGAGGGGTCAAATGTCAGAGATACAAACAAAGTGCCAATTCTGCCTGAGACGGTGAGGACAGCTTCCCTAAGCTGACTGTGATTACATCTACACCTACACCTGCACCGACCTCTACATCTACATCATCTATATGCAGATAGGTAGATATCAAAGTGTACAGATCTTAAAGACAAGACTTTCTCAAATGAGTATGTACTTGTAACCACATCCGTATCCCGATGCAGAATGTGACCAGCACCCAGAAGTCTCTTTTTTCTTGAGGTGACAGTTGGCTTAGATATTGAAGCATGGATAGAAATCAGCCCTTGAAGAAGAATGGAAAGGGGCATGCTTAGTGGAGAAAAAAAAAAAAAAGAATCTTAAAGCAGTGATGTAACATGATGAAGGCCTTGCAGCTAATTCTAAGGGCGGTTGGTGGCTAATTCCCAAGGTGATGTGCTCCACCACTATGCCATGCAGTGTCCGCTAAGATTAGGGGTGGCTGCTGATAAGAGAAATACCCTCCCCCTTCCCAAAAGCAATGGCTTGAAAAAGATCAAAGCTGATATCTTGCAGGTAGAAGCCTGGAGGGAGGCATCCAGGATATGGCGGAAAATAGTTCCATAGTGTCACCTGGGGTTCTGGGTCCCATCTTTCTGCCCATCAACCCAGCACATGGTTTTTATCTTCCCGATCAGCTGACAGTCCAGGATGACTGCTGGAGTAGCAGCCTTCACATCTGGGTTGTAGGCTGGAAGAAAGAAGAAGGACATAAATGGGTGTCCATTTGAGTCTTTCAGCTTCATCAAAGTCCCACATCACACCTTTGCTTGTGTCTCATTAGAGAGAGCATAGCCAGACGGTTAGGTGTTTATGTGTGCTGATCAACATCCGGGTTTTTTTCCCAAGAAGGAGGGGGAGAATGGCTGAAGAATGCACGCTGCACATGTCATCTCATGCACTTTGGAGGAGGTAATTCTAGCATAAGAAATGAGACAAGTAGCAAGAATTGCAGAACAAGAGACAGTCATCTGAGTGAGAATTGATATTTACGTAGTAGTGAGGTTGGAGAGGAAAGTGTAGTGCACAAGACATTTCTGGGGCAGATTTGGCAGAATTTGGTGACTAAACAGAGAAATTGGGTGACAGAGAAGGAAGGTGACATGTGTAAGTCTGGGAGACTGGGTGGGTGGTGATGTCTTTAATTGAAAGTGAAGTGAGTGAGTTTGAAATGTCTACAGGGCATTGAGGTGGCGGTGGAGCATGCAGTTGTAGACAGTGGACTGAAGCTCAGGAAACAGGCTAGAATGGGAGGTAGTGAGGTGGGAATTGACAGTGTATAAGTTATTATTGAAACCTTGGGAGTGGGCGAAGTCATCCAACCAGAGACTGGAAGAAGATGGCGTTGGCATCATGGAAAAGACCAATATCAAAGAGGCAAGTACAAGATGAGCTGGCAAACTGCACAGAGGCAGCGGGCGGCTGGGGAGAGTTCAGCTGTAAATGTCAAGGGGGAGAGTTTCAGAAACTAAGGGCAAGCTGCTGGCTTCTAAATAACATTCCCAACAACAGGAACCAGGGACGATGGAACACCATAGATCCGAGGGCTGGGGCTGGAGAGAACAAGATGAGATGGGAACATCCTCTTGTGCCCAAATTAGGGAAATGCTCACAAATTGTTGGGAACAGAGCAAAAAGACACCAGGGCCAGCTTGAGGGGACTCCCGCTGGCCAAATCTAGGAATATTTTAGCATCAAAGTAAAAATGACAGGAATGGATTATAACACATCAAATAAGAAAAAAAAAAAAAAGAATCCATGAGTCCCTACTTATATGAATGAATGAATGAATGAATAACCGAACACTTTTAAAAGTTAGGGTACATGGGAAAGTTCTTCTTTACAGAAAATATCAATTACTAAATGTAGAGGAATAAAAGAAATAGGAAATTACCACGTTAGAGCCACCATAATAATTACCAATCCAGGCAAGAATCATCAATGGGTGCTAAAATTACTGGATGGAAGATGTTGGTGAAGAGAGTATCCACACGGTCTCAAAGTCTGGTCTCATAAATTACCTATTAATTACCATGGGCAAAGGATAACTGAGTGAGACACTGGCAGACACCACCTTAACCAAATGCTCAAGCTTAACACGATGAAAAATGGGAAAGAAAGACTTCATGTATCCCCTGATGTGATGCACGGGAAAGAAAACATTTCCCATGGAGTATTCTAACCAAAAATGATTATCGTGAATCAAATCATGAAGAAATGATCAGATAAATACATCTGAGGGATATTCTGCAAAATAACCACCCTGGACTCATCAAAATATCAATACCATGAAAGACAAAAATGAAAATAAAGTCAGGGGAACTGTTCCAGATTACAAAAGGATTAAGGGAATTTTGCAACTGAAGTCAATTTGTGATCTTTAATTGATCCTGGATTAAAAAATAAAATGACTGTAAAAGTTATTATTGAGACAATTGGAGAATTTTGAATATGGACGGTATTTTAGATAAAATTTTATTAATGTTGCATTTCCTGCATATGATAAAAATATTGTAGTTATGTAGGAGAATGTTGTTGTTTAAAAAAAATACATGTTAACACATTTAGTAATGAAGTGTCCTGATGGCTGTATGATTCAAATGGTTCAATAAAACACTATATACTATAAGTATGTGGATCAGTGTCGGGGTGTGTGTGTGTGTATGCTCATTGTACTAGTCTTACAACTATTTATTTTTCAAAATAAAAAGTTGGGAAAAAAGAAGGGGCAAGTGAGCACACTGTGAGATATGGCAGCTATGGCTGTGAATCTATCTATGTACACACAAACACAACACACAAACACAATATACAAATGGACATAGCCATTCTGATATTTTGAACCAGTCCTACAGAAATAAGCACATGTACTCATAAAGAGGCTGGCTTAAGGACTCTTTTTGCATCAAAAACAAAAAATCCAGAAACTGACTGACTACTCATCCATCAATGATTAAAAAGTGGGACATTTCTAATGTGGAATTTTATGCAGCTATTAAAAAGAATGCCTTCTGGCAGGATGGTGGGCTAGATATGACAAACTTCCTCACTGAAACCAACCAGAAATGCTAGATTAAAAAAAAAATCTTTAAAATGCATGATTTGCTGGCAAGAAAGTAAATTATCCTTGGAGACCAGTGATTGATTGATTATCACTGGGAACCCAGAGAGGTGATAAGAGCAGGGAAGCTGGCTCTACCTTGAGGGCATCTAATAGGCAAGGACATTTGAGCTTCAGTTTTACAGCCCCCTGGGTGCAGGGAGGGAAGGAGAAGCCAGGATCTGCCCAAGGTGGTAAGTCTGTCAGGAGCTCCTCCCACGTAAAGGGGGCCCCCGAAGTGCTGCACCCCAATATAAGGGGAAGTGGAAACAAATCCACCCTCGGGGGCTGCACAACCACTGTCCTCTCAAACCTCGAGGCAGATCTGAGAGGGAAAATCTACCCTGAAATCGATAGCCCGAGGATTCAGCTTCACGGGCTGAACTTATATTACCACCTAGTCTGTAAAACCTCAAGCTGAGAATGTGGTTTAAAGTAGTCCTCATTGGTAATGCTCTCAGACACCTGCAGAAGCAAAAGGAAATAATGTCACCTTCACCACAGATCAGAAGGAATTCCCACAGATGAAGTTCCAAGTAAATATAAGCTCATTCAAAAATTGTAAACTCACGGGGACACCAAGCACCGTGATGGAAAAAGACTGAAAACAACAGACAGGGTGATGACTGTATAAAATGTTAGATATTTACATTTTCAGTACAGACAAAATAAGTATGTTTAGTTTGTTTATGGAAATGAATGAAAGGATTGCAAATATGAGGAAAATGTGAGAGAATATAAAATGACCAAGCTTGAGAAAGAACCAATTACAAATGTGAAAAAAAAGAGATAAGAATTAGAATTAAGACTCAACAGATGGATTTAACAGGAGGTTACATACAGATAAAAAGATCATTAGTTTACTGAAGTATATATCTGAAAGTGTTATCCAAAATACAGCCCAGATAGACAAAGAAATGGAAAAATATATGAGCGGAAAACTGACATGAAACACAGACTGGAAAAACACAATATGAGTCTATTCAGAGTTCCAAATCAGGGGAGAGGGGTAATGAGCCAAGGACAATATGTGAATATATAATGGCTGGAATTTTCCACAACTGATGAAAGATACCAATTCACAGATTCAGCAAGTGCAATTAGTCTTAAGCAGGATAAATAAATTTAGAAAAAACCCCACATATCCAGACACATTTTGGTAAAACTGCAGAAAACTAAAGACAAGGCATAATCTTCAAGCAATCAGGGAGAAAAGACAGATTGCTCAAAGTGTATGGCATCAGATAGGCAATTAAGTGGCGTATCAATAGCGACTGTACATGTTCTCCTCTACAATTTCCTATGATCAACAAAGAGCGTTGCCTTTCACATTTATTTCTTTAATCCACATTGAGTTGGTTGTTGCATATGATGTGAGTGAGAGGTATAATTATTTTTTCCTGCAGGAAAATCCAATTGTTAATCACCATTTAGTGAAAAGTCCATTACTCGTCCATCTCACGTCTTGCTAAGACCCGTCCTTCTACTCTGCATTCCAGCCCTGCCAAGTCCCTCCCCCAATGTTCTTTAAAATTTGACTTTCTGATCCTTCTGCTTGAAATATATATTCCTTGCCCCCCAAGACTCCATCACCAAGATTCACCTCAAATATGTCTCCTTTAGGAAACCTCCCTTACTTCTTCAGGGTATACAATGTATATCCCATAAACCCTTGTAAGTTATGTCATTATACAATTTTTATTTCTGTAAAGACATGTGTGTAATCATATCTTTGGTGCCAGACAGGGCAACGCTTAATCTTAGCTCTGCCTCTTCCAACTTTTTGAGTCTGGCAGCCCCCTGAATGAGCCAGAAAAACATGATTAAATTTGAAAAAGATACCATTGTCTTCCCAGGCTCAGAGTTAGAGATCCATACATCAAAGAGCATTAACAAGAGTTAAGAAGACATGAGACAAGTGTTGGCTAGGATGCGGAGAAAAGGGAACCCTTGTACCCTGTTGGTGGGAATGTAAATTGGTGCGGCCACTATGGAAAACAGCGTGGAGGTGCCTCAAAAATTAAAAATAGAACTACCATAGGATCTAGCCATCCCATTTCTGGGTATATTTCCAAAGGAGATGAAAACAGGTTATCAAAGAAAAATCTGGACTCCCATGTTTATTGCAGTATTATTCACAATAGCCAAGATATAGAAACACTCTAAGTGTCCCTCAATAAATGAATGGGTAAGGAAGATGTGGTGTATACACACACACACACACACACACACACACACACACACACACAGATGGAATATTACTCAGTCACGAGAAAGAAGGACATCATGCCATTTGCAACAATATGGATGGAACTTGAGGGCATTATGCTAAGTGACATAAGTCAGACAAACACAAATACTGTATGATTTCACTTATATGTGGAATCTAAAAAGCCAAACTTGTAAAAACGGAGAGTAAAATGGTGGTTACAGGGGACAGGGGTAGGGGGGATAGGACAGATGTTGTTTAGGGTACAAACTTGCAATGAGTAGTAAATGAGCCCTAGAGATCTAATGCAGCGTAGTAAATATAGACAACAATACTGTATGATAATCATCAAACTTGCTCAGAGACTAGATCTTAATTATTCCAACCACTAAAAAGAAATGATACTTAGGTGACTTGATAGAGGTGCTAATTATCGCTACAAGGACAACCATATCACAATATTTAAATGTATCAAATTAACATGTTGTACACCTTAAATTTACACAGTACTGCATGTCAAATATAGTGCAATAAGAAAACCCCCCAAAACAGGAGTTAAAGATGTTAAAAACTTACTGATTACGAACTGAGACTTTCTGCCTGAGTAGTCAAAGGATCGAATAAGAGTCATTATTTAACACCCATACCGTAGCACCAAAATTAACCCTGTACCACCTGTGCAACTTTAGCTGCTTGCTGAAACCACTCGCAGTGTTTCTAAAAGATACTGACCCTAGAGGCCATTCCCAGGCATTCTGATTTCATTGGTGTGGAGTGGCACCCAAGCACCAGATGTTTTCAAAGGTCCACACTGACTAGAGATCTTCTAACCACCTACTGACGTCTGTAATTTTGTGTATGTATGTGATGGTAATAGAAACGAGCTCAGTTTACAAGAGAATTCACCATGCATTATCCAATTTAAATCCCTAGCAAGTGTTTCTTAAGTGCCTACTAGAAACACAGCTCTGAGTCCCACCACGTGCTCAGGAGGATGTGAAAAGGAGTTAAGGAGTAAGAAATGAAGAGAGATGGAACTTAGGGATACTTGGAAACCTGCAAAATGATAGCAGGTTTTATGGAAATTAGTAAATGTCCATGCATTACGGAAACAGGCCACAGTCATCGCACACATTTCTCCAGGACCCGGGATTTGATTTTTGTTTTTATATTTTATTTTGCTGCGGTAGGGGAATGTCATTTTACTAAGCATTCTTCTTATGAGGCACCAGGTGCTGTGCGGGGAGGACTCACAAGGGCCACGAGTCTTCCTTTCTCCTTTAGAGGACTCTTGGCCAGTGAATTAGTAACTGGTAAGTGTTCTGTGGCCTCCTCAAGTTCTTTAAATCTGGGAGTCTTGGGTGTGTCAGATTTTTGTTAGTGCATTGGTTCTCAAGGCAACTCACCAGGGTAGCTTTCAAAAATATGCTCGTACACGGGCCCCTTTCCTGAAGATTTGATTTAGTTGTCCAGGGTGGTATTTCAAAAGCCTCCCAGGTCTCCTTTACATTTTCCATGTCTCTGTGTAATGTTTTGAACGAGGAGAATATAGTTATAATTACTGTATTGACATCTTTTTCTGCTAATTCTAACACCAGTCAATTATTCTCATTATGGATAGTATTTTTCACCTTTTTGTATGTCTGGTAATCTTTGTTTATACATCAGACATTGTGTGGTTTTCATTTTTTTAAGTGCCAAATATTTTTGTATTCTGACTAATATTCTTAAGTGCTTTTTTCTGAAATGCAATTCAGTTACTCAGAAAGAGTTTAATCCTTTTGGGTCTTTTATGATGTTTTAGGTGGCTCCAGAGCAGTTCTTTGTCTAGGGTTAATTTTTTGCTACTATTGAAGGAAAACCTACCTGAAAGTCGACTTTGCCAAATATCCCATGAATTATGAGTTTTTTCAACTTGGTTGGGCATCAGAGGTACTACTCCTGGCCCTGTGTAGACACCTGCCTCTGTTCCCTCAAATCCTTTCAGGTGGTTCCCTCCTGGGCCGCAGGTAGGTCCCTCACTTGTATGTGCAGATCAGTACTCAGATGAATACTCAGGGGACCCTCTTCAGAGCTCCAGGATGCTCTGTCTGTGAGTGGCCTCACAGTTTGTTCTAAAGTAAAGCCAAGGCTGATAACACAGCCCTGGTTGAGTGGACCAGAAATGGCCATACAGAGTGATTGGCTCTTCCCCTTGCATAGCATCACTGTGTTTTCCGTACTTCTTTAGCTTCCAATGAACTGAAGATTTATCTGTCAAGTGTTCTGTTGTCATTGTTGAATGATGTTAAGATGGACAAGTGAAATAAGCCAATGAACCAAACACCAATCGTAGCAACTATTCATTAAAGAGACCTCTGTGGAAACCATGGCCCAGAACATCCTTAATAAAAGTCTTCATCTGAGATTGGGAGATAAGCTGTAGTGAAATTTGGCTAATTAAACTAATTAATTGCTTCTTTCATTTGTTTTGTTGTTCTGGTTGTTGGACTGAATCATAAGCTGTGTACACAAACATACAGATACTGATTCTTTTGCCCCTCTCCAAAATGTTGTGTTGCCTTGAAATCAACAGGCACTTATTAAGGTTGTCTGTGGTTCTTGACTGAAAGGAGAATAGTGACATCAGAATGTACAGAAACATGCAGTCTCTTCCTGGATTTTGAATGTCAAAAGTCTGGGTCCCTAGGCAAACAAAAAGACTCAGGGGGTGATCAATAGATTTGGGAGGAAACAAAGAACACACTTTCCTGCTCTCAGACGAGACAAGCATCCTTGGAAAGATGGGGAGATTGGATGATCTGAGGGGGACAGTCACTAGTGGGCGTTGCAGAAATGGGTCTTGTGCCTTGCTTCCTGGATGAAGCGCCAGGACAAGAGGCCAAATCCAGAGAGGCTTGTTGGGTCCCAGAACAGAGGGAAGCAATGCCTGTCTTCTGGAGATGGTTTAGAGAGAATGTGGCTGCTCTGAGTAGTGAAAGAAGGTACACGGGAACCTCACAGAGCATCTCAGATCCTAGCACATGGTTGAACAACAGAATGTTCCCATGTGACAGATGTGGTGGAGAGGCACTCTAAGCCAGAAGGGCCTGTGTGAGCGAGGATGTGTCCAGGGTGGTCTAAATGGTCTATGACTGATGGTCATCTCACTGGTTGGCTGTTTAGATTCATGACATCAAGAACCATATGGGCCTCTGCCCTCTCTGTGTTTTCACTTTGTAGACTTCTAGAACTTAACTATGTCCACAGAGTAAAGGGGATGTGCAGAATTGAACAGACTGAGATTGAATTTTTCCTACCTCATTGGAATGGAACCTGGGGATTAGGTTGAGTTTTGGAGAAATGAAGAAAATTTCATATGTGTATCAGCTGGCCGAGTGTCACACCTGCCACACTCACTTTACTACATGAAAAAGGTGCTGTAGGAGGTTGTATCAGTCAGGTAATGCTGCATGACAGACAATCACAACATCTCAGTTGCATGTAGAAATAAGCATTTATTTCTCATGTGTCTGGGCCTTGGCTAAGGTGGTTTTGCAGATCTTGTCTGGGCTCTGCTTGGCAGTTTTAAACCAGTCCTAGGCTTAGAATTAGCCTATGCCCCTCTATCCACTTTCCATTGGCCAAAACAAATAATGCAGCCAAATCCAAAGTCTAGGTGCACGTTAGTAGACTCTATGTTTAGTAAGAGGAGCTGACAGGTACACAGAAAGGGCATGGATTTGGGAGAGGTGAAAAGGAGGGCAATCAATCCACCTCCCATGGGTTCCACAGAGAGAGAGAGAGAGGTCAATGCAGACATGTCTGGAAAGAAATCCATGGAGAGAGAAGACTAAGCCTGGACCTCAAGGAACGAAGAGAGTTCGTCCGGGGAGGCCTCCCCTGCGAGGGCAGTGGCCTGAGCACAGCGCGGGCGCTAGTCAAGGGGAGGGCAAGTCTGAGCTACAGTGAGTTTGGTTGTACCATTGTTATTCTAGCAAAACATTGACTGAACCCGGGCTTTGCAGACCCAACTGCAATTTACGCCTTCCGTCAGGACGAATGAAAATGACTGCTTGATCTTTAAGTGAATATAATTTTCAGGAGCCCATAAGGTATTATTGGGTAAACAGAATAAAGGCGACATAAATTCCCCAGTAGGAAACAGTGCAGCTATTCTTTACCGTGGAAAATGAATCCTGAGTTCTAAGTGGTATTTTTGGATGCATCCACTGAGTTGCTAAATCAGCCAGGCCTCCTCTCTGCTGTGTCTCGTGCGGGTGATAGACAACTGCTGAATTACCACATGCAACGGGTAATTTTGCCATCTCAGCCTCACCCTGCTCATTTAGCATTAGGAAATCGCAACACTTTTGTAAGTGACTTAAAATATTTGACATGAATGTCTCAGTCCCTTGAATACTGTGGAGGTTGTGGAAAGAAATCTTTGTGAAAAACTCAGCTTTTGAGGAACACTGAACAGGCAGATCCAATACAGAAAAGGGTGTGGAGTAACCAATGCAGAGGAACTTTAGTGCCAACTTACCTGTCCTGTCACAGCAAATTTAGCATCACACACCTGGACGTATTTTTGGAGCTTAAGAAATTAATGGGAAGACTGCCACCTCCTAACTCCCTCTTAGAGAGAAAAGCTTTTCATTGTTGAGATATGTGAAACCATGGTTTCCACTAATGATTCCGATGGAAGTCCAGTGGAATTCATCACAGACACCATCAGGGTAATTAGAGATCCCGTTGGCTCTGCAAATCGCTGCCATTCCAAATGAGGCATCACTTTGCCAGCAGTTTTAAGATTTGAGAAGTGAAGTGACACCCTGAGAACCAGAGTCCATAGGAATTGGAAATGGGTGCATTTAGAAATTAGAGGTTGCAGTCCCAGGTGTGTCTCCAAAGAATTTCAAAGAATGGGAAGTCTGTCTGGAGGATCAGTCAAAATAAAAGGAAGGCCCAAACAGTGTCCCTTTGCCACAGACCAAAATGGCTGCACCCTCTTCCTACTCTTTGTGGGTCAAGCTGACCGGAGAGGGGAAGGTCGAGTGAAGCCACTCCACGTCATAAAAGGCGTGGACTTCCAGCTCCATCATGCAGGTTTTAATCCAAATACCAGGAGACTCAAGGGTCCCAGAGTTCCCCTCATTGACCAGGAAGAAAGGAGACGGGCTCTTCCGAGGAGTCCCAAATTCTGTATTGGGCTCTTTAGTTACTTGCCGCTCTCATCTGATTCATATTAAAAATCCAACTCAAATTGTGTCAAACCATAAAGGGAACATATTGGCTCATATAACTGAGAGTCTGAATGAGGGGCTGCCTCACGGTAGACTTATCTGTCGAGCTGTCCCGTGCTGCTGTGTACTTCACACTGCGTCCTGTCATGGACATATACATGTCTGGCTGCGTCACCATCAGTGATGATAAGTTTTATCATTAGGTTAAGTGAGGGCTGTCAGATCCCTCCACTGTGTAACTATGTCTTTTCCTTTTAACCAGCAAGTAATCTGTGGGGTTACAATCTGGCATCAACACATCTCCAACCCCACAGCAACCTTTCACTGAAGGCTCTGCAAACTTTATATTAACGTTCCCCATCTTGAGTTTCATATGGACCCATGGCTTTTCACTGAATCAACTAGTTCTGGTTACCTATAGTTATCACTTTCTTGGTGATGATACATTGTCACAGCGTGTCCATTGGGAGCCTCTTGGGTTAGCTTCTTTTATCCTTTTGATACTATTCCTAAACATTTTATAAATGATTGTTGCTCTCTAGCAACAAGAGGTTCCAGAATCATGTTGAGTTTCCTGTTCTGCAGGACATCAAATCAATTAGGCTCTGAGGAGCTCCCATTCCTGTTATGGAAGACTGGTACTCAAGATCAAAACTTGTGTACTTCAGAGCATCCTGCATGAATCCACATGGCTCCTTTGCTGACAGACGTGGGGAAGGTACTTATTATTTAAAACATGAGTCCATAATTTAATAATCACATCACTAGATTTATTAAACATATTTTATTCTAATGTTAAAAAAAGGGAATTTTTGCCTTCTAATATGTTTACCTAAATGTTTCACTGTAAGTATAATTATAATTCTTACATTTGCCATTGACCACCATGCTGTGGTCACCTTGTTGACCTGGTCTACTCCTTTCTTGACCCAAAGCTCACTTGTCATTTCTTCTGGAAATCACTCTGTGCCAGGCATGGAGCTGTGTCCTGGGAATAAGTGCTGAACAAGACAGACATGGGTGCTGGACTTCACAGAGTTCATGGTTCAGAGGAGGACACACAAAAATGCTCGCGGTGAACTGTGAGTACCATCTGAGTGATGTGAGGCCCGACCCCAGGCCCTGAGAGAGCTAGGGGGTCAGGAAACATGGTCATTTCCTCAGTCTCTCAAGGGCTCTTCCCTCCTCTCTGTTCTCTCTCCTCTTTGCCTCTTTGCCTGTGTCTGTGGCCCCCATGGTCCCACTCTCTCGGGCCGTTCAAAATCCACTGGTGCTTCTTTCTGAACCCCTGATCCCATCACCCGGGGTCGTGAGTGAAGGTTCAGCGTTATGTGGGTGGCCCTTCAAAGTTGAGTGGGGGCAGGTTCTCTAAGCCAAGACTGTGGTTGTGGAGCTGATGGTTTTGCACCTCCAAAATAACCCCACCAGAGACATGGCGGTCTGCAGTCACAGGGGCTCAGGCAATTGACAGTGCTTTTCCGTCTGGACCTTCCTGGTACCCACTGTCCACCCCATTCCCATGCCTCGGTCCTGATCCCAGGCCCCTGATTCTGTTAGGACCAGTGCCCTGGCTCCCCATGGTGGACCCTTCCCTTCAGACGGTGCTGTTCCCCCACAAGCATGTTTTAGAAGTCAGAAGACCCAGAGGGAAGCCCCAGTGTCCTTATGACTCACGGGAGACGATGAGACTGTGTCTCTAGACAATTTCAAGAGCATAATGGATACCTCGTAGACGTGTTTGGTGATGGATTAAATATGTATGTGAGTGTGAAATCTGCTTCCTACAGGGGATTCCATGTAGCTGATTGACACGTGGTTCCACAGTTTTTTTTTTTTTTTTTTTTTTTTTGTGGGGAAGACCAGCCCTGAGCTAACATCTGTTCCAATCCTCCCCTTTTTGCTGAGGAAGACTGGCCCTGGGCTAACATCCGTGCCCATCTTCCTCTACTTTATATGGGACACCGCCATGGCATGGCTGACGAGCAGTGCGTCGGCGGGCGCCCAGGATCCGAACCCGCGAACCCCGGGCTGCCAAGCGCGGAATAAACCGCTGCGCCACCGGGCGGCCCCTGGTTCCACAGTTTTTAAAGGTGATCTTTGAATATCTGAGACTGATCAGTTTCTCCTTGAAACATAGATCTTATCAGTTATTGGACTCATGTCAAATTTTTAGGGTGTAATGTCATGTCATATCATGACTCCTGTCAAATTTTTAGGGTGTTTTATTGAGATATTTAATTTAAAAACCAAAATTTCTTATACTATATATTAGGAATACAATAAAGCAAAAAATAACCCCTCCCCAAACCTAAGGAATAAAATCTCCCCAAAGTAAGAGAGCCAAACAACACAGAATCACAAAAAAAGGAGGGAAAAAAAGTCAGGCAGTAAACATGCCAGTCAATAGATGGTCTTACAGTGATTGAATGACCACAGCTGCACAGAGGAAAAACAAGATATTTGTCAGGACAATTACCCTTCAAGCAACTTGATTCTGGAGGATTTGCTCAAAAAAGAGTCAATCAGAAATAAAACAGCTGCTTTTAACGGGGCGTTGTTGCCTTCTGGAATAACTTGAATTTCTGGGAGAGGACCGGAGAAGAGCAGAAGGAGCTGGGGGTCAGCAAGACGCTGTGATGGAGTGGGCGCAGCTCGTCGCTGGGACCCCAGACCCCCTGACAACACTCCAGGGAAGGACCTCAGAACTGCCAGGCTGCGGCTTCCGGCTCCATCCTTCTGAAGAAACAACTGTCTCAGGGAAGTTAATTTTCCTAGAGGTTTTTAAGTCCAAGTGTAAACATTTAAAGCTTTTCCGTGGATGTCCTGGAGTCCCTTCTGGATGCTCCTCTCAGGAGTGTGACCCCAGGGAGCTTGAACTGCCAGGACACTTCTTTTTAATTTGGTAATGCAAAGTTAAACCCTATTGAATACATGCTGTTTTGATTGAAGGTGAACTATTAATTTTATTTCTGCTTCATTCCAGAAGGACCTGAATGCTTGATGGCATCCGAGCATTTCGGCACCCAATGTTCCTGTCGAGAATCAGAGCTGATTTTTATTGAGTGCCCACTATGTGCCCAGCACTTTGCAAACCTCATTTTATCTTCAACACTGGGAGGTAGCTATCCATGTGACGGGGATGAGGAGATTAGGGCTCAGAAATGTTACGAAATTGTGAAGATTCAAAGCAAGTCAGTGGCAGCATTGAGGGGTGGAGTGAGATGGTCTAATTAGGAGCCATCTTCCTAACTCCCAGGCTCCCTGGTCATCCTGAGCACTCCCCTGAAATGCGCCAGGCGGGGGAGAATTTGCTCACACCCAGCCAATATCCCCAGATTTTGCCCACTGCTCCCTCTATGTTAGTGAACTTTCTCAGCATGCTGGGATTCAGCTCAGATTTCTCTCCAGATGAAAATGGTCTATGCCAGATCTTCCGAAGAACTGAATTTCCTTACCTCACAGTGCTGTGACTCTGCGACAGCTTGCCAGTCTCGGGGCCGCGAGCAGGCCTGTTTCCTCGAGCACACATATTCCCAGCCAATTCTTTAGGATTCTTTTCAGCTTCACACAGAACCGGGGGCAGAAAGTGGGAATCCAGCAATGTGATTTGTATCCACCCGTGCTTTACAATCCCTGCGTTTGGTCCACAGGGCGATTCCGGCTCCTATTCAGAGGATGTTGGAAACAGTGTGACATAATGGCACATCCCTAAAATTTCCTTACTTGATAAATTGTATGTGTCCTCGGATCATGCACTTGCCAAATTTCAATATTAATTGTGTGCAGCTCCCTTTTCAGGCCACAGGGTAATTATATCTGCTTAGAATTTATCGCCATTGTTTCCACAATGCGCTGTCACTGTCTCTTGTGTTTTGCCTCAAGCATGAAGAAGCTAAACAATGAATTTCAAAATGTTGGCAAGAAGCACCCCTCTAAGAACATATAATAAGAGAAAACTACGTTTGGCTGCAGTCCTGTGCCTGGCACGTTCCTTTTCATAGCTGTTGGAAGGGGTTGATTGTCATGTCCAAAGCCAGGCCAATGAGGAGAATTAGAACCCGGCCCATCCCATCCCTTTCTCTGGGGCTCTCTCCAGGTTCTCACAATAGATATGGGGCCATTGGCTCATGGGGACCTGTTGGACCTGGAAGTTTTTCTGCACAGCACAGGAGGAAGTACTGATGACATCTCAACACTAGGACAATGCGCTCCTCCAGGTTCAAAGGGGAACAGACGTCCCTTCCCACAATTTGAACACGCAGTTCATTTTCCAAAATGAGTGGCCCTGGGTGGGAAGGACCCCTGGTGGTGCCCAATTCTGGAGAATGCTGGCCTGTCTTGGATACTTTCCAGGGAGTTAATTACCAGAAAGTCACCATGGAAACACATTCTTAACTCGTGAGCAGACCCATGTTGGCTAGTTACCGAGACCATAACCGGTGGGAAGGCAGATGCATATTCTGTCTATTTAATCGAAGTTGTGGACTTTCATCTTAATAAGGCAGCCTGCCAGGGAAACTGTGGTCCTGTGTGTGAGAGAAGAAGTCACAGGCCTCAGTCAGAGTGTTACAGCAAAGATGGGCTCTTCTCTTTCAGTCCCCTCTTTATCTTTCCCTTTCCATCCTGATCCCATGCTCCCTCCCTCTCCTATTCAAACACAAATATTTATGGAGTCCCAACACCATGCCAGGCTGTGCTGGGTGCTGGGGAAACAGATGATCAGAGAGATGGAGTCGCTGCTAAGTGTCCCTTCCAGATCTGGGACAACAGTGATGACCCCAGGCAGTGGACAAGCCCACGAGCGAGCAAAGTCCACGCACTGATCATAGGTATGGGCGCCGGGAATAAATAACACTGAGGGACCCATGGAGGATGTGGGGGAGGGAGTGTCAGTTTTCGAACGAGTGTGTCACTGTATGAAAAATGTGTCAGTGTGTGAATGAGTGGGTGTGTGTCTATGTAAGTATGTGGGTGAATGTGAGGGAGTGTGTGAGTAGTGTGTATCTGTGTGTGAATGAGTGGGTGTGCACATGAGTGGGTGTGTCCATGTGTGAATGTGTATAAGTGAGTGTGTGTGTCCACGTGTGCAGTGACTGAGTCTGTGTGAGTGACTGAGTGTGTGTGAGTGAGCAGGTGTGAGTTTATATGTGAGTGTGTGTCCGGGGGAATATTTCTGTTCAAAGGGTCCCAACTTGAAACAAGCTTGGCCTTTGTAAGGAGAAGAGAGAGGCCAAGGATGGCTGGAGGGCTGGCTAAGTGTGATGAGGGAGCTCGCTAAACTCACATATTAGTTCCGGAAACTTTTCTGTGGATTTGTTGTGATTTGCCAAGTCACAACTCATGCCATCTGTGAATAAAGACAGTTTTATTTGTTCCTTTTTAAACTGCCTGCCTTTTAGATTTTTATCTCTGTTACTTTCCTTATTTCATTGGCTACACCTTCCAGCATGGTGTTGGACAGGAGGGTGACAGGGGACATCCTTGCCTTGTTCCCAATCTTAGGGGAAAAGTATTAAGTCTCTCACTATGAAGTGTGTTGTTAGCTGTAGATTGTTTTCGTATGTGTGTGTGTAGATGCCCTTTATTTGGTCAAAGAAGTTTCCTTCTATTTCCTAGTTCACTGAGACATTTTATTAAGAATCAATGTTGAATTTTGCCTGATTAATTTTTCTACAGCTATTAAATTGATTTTATGTTTTTTTTCTTATTTATATTATTAATATGGTGAATTACATTATTTTACTTTTGGCTATTGAACCAGCCTTGCATTCCTTGGATAATCCCATTTAATCATGATGTATTATCTTTCTTATATATTGCTAGATTCAAATTGCTTTATTTTGGTGAGGATTTTTGAATTTATGTTTATGAGGGATAGTGGTGTGTAGTTTTCTTTTTTTGGTAATATCTTTGTCTGGTATTGGTATTAGAATAAACCTGGCCTCATGAAATTAATTGAGAAATATTCTCTTTTCCTTTATTTTCTAGATTTTCTGCAGATTTGGTATTATTTGTATCTTATGTGTCTCATAGAATTTTCCAGTGAGTTATCTGGACCTTGAGGTTTCTTTATTGGAAGATTTTTAACTAATTTAATTTCTTTAATATGTGTGTGACTATTCAGGTTACCTATTTCTTCCTGAGTAGGTTTTGGTAGTTTGTGTCTTTCACGGAATTGGTGCATCTCATGTAAATTGTTGAATTTATCAGCATAACATTGTTTGTAATATTTCCTTATTATCCTTAATATCTGGGGGATCAGTAGTGATGACCCATCTTTTATTCTTAATATTGATAATTTGTGATTCACTTTGGTTTTTTTTGCTCTGCCTGGTCCACGTAGAGGTTTATAAATTTTACTGAACTTTTCTAAGGATCAGCTTTTGGTTTCTCTGATTTTCTCTATTGTTTTTCTGTTTTCAATTTTATTGATTTCTGTTCTAAATTTTATTATTTCCTTCCTTCTGCTTGCTTTGGGGTTAATTAACATTCCTTCTCAAATTTCTAAAAATGGAAGTTTAGGCTATGGATTTTAAATCTTTTTTTAAAATATAAGCATGTAATGTAACAAACTGTCCTCTAAGCACTGCTTTAACTGCATCCCACACATTTTTATATGTTGTATTTTTATTGTCATTCAGTTCAGAATTGTTGTAACTTCCCCAGAGAATTCTTTTTTTTCCATGTTTTATTGAGAAGTATGTTATTCAATTTCCAAATATCTAGATATTTTCCAGATGTATTTCTGTTATTGATTTTCTAGTGTAATTCAATCTTTGTCTGAGAATATATTTTATATGATTTCTATTCTTTTAAATTTATTAAGGCTTTTTTATGGTCTAGAATAGTCTATCCTGCTGAATATTACATTTGCACTTTAGATGAAAGTGCATATTTTGCTGTTGTTGGGTGGAGTGTTCTATAAATGTCAACTAGGTCAAAATGGTTGATGGTGTTGTTTAGGTTATCCATATCATAATTGACTTTTGCCTACTTGTTATATCAGTTACTGAGAGAGAAGTGTTGAAGTCTCTGTCTATAATTATAGATTTTTCTGTCTCCTTTCAGGTCGATCAGTTTTTTACTTCAAGTATTTTGAAGCTGGTATTAGTTGCATAAACTAATGAAGGTATTAGTTGCATAAACATGTAAGAGCATTCTCTCTTCTGGGAGAATTGACTCCTTTACATTATGTAATATCCCTCTTTATCTCTGATAATGTTCCTTGTTCTAAATTCTGCTTTGTATGAAATTAATTTAGCTACTCTAGCTTTCTATTGTTTTTTGTTTCATGGTATATCATTTGCCATCATTTTACTTTCAATGTATCTGTGTCTTAATATTTAAAATGAATTTCTTCTAGACAGCATATAGTTGAGTCTTCCTTTTTCTTAATCCAACTGACAATCTCTGTCTTTTAACTGTTGTTTTTAGACCATTCACATTTAAAATGATTATTGATATAATTGGATGAAAACCTACCATGTTGTTAGCTGTTTTCTATTTTTTTAAATTTCCCCTTTTCTGCCTTCTCTCGTTTTAACTGACAGTTTTATTATTTCATTTTATTTCTTCTATTAATTATTTATGCCTCTTAATTTTTTAAAAGCTTGCCATAGTATTTACAACATACGTTTTTCAAAAATCCAAGTTCACCTTCAAATAACCTGATAGCACTTCATATGGAGTGTAGGGGACTTCGAG